>OX421359.1:71855659-74402177 GCA_949126925.1 Cheilosia vernalis
TATAGCCGAGGGCATAAATTCGTTTTAATAGTAACATAACTTTATGGTGTAATTAGAAAATTCCAAGAGGTGATATGCCCGGAATGGGACGAAAGTGAAGTGGGGCGGAATGGGATAATAAATTGGAGCTTTGCGAATAGGATGTGCGAATGGGGTAGTCGGGTGCATTATGAGCGGGGATTTATCCGTTTGATGAGGGGAGTGGGTATGGTTTTTTTTTTCTTTAAATGCCGTCAAGGGCCTTGAGATTGTGTTACAGTGGCCTCGTTTGGTGTCACAATATGGTGTATTTACTGACATATGTGGTTTGAAAGGACTCGGCGACTTATTGAACATCTGTAGGAAGGCGCTGCTTGGCTGGGGAATGTCGTGACAAACGTTAACCGTCATGAGCCATGACCAATGAGTTTGAGGGGATTTTTGATAAATTTGTTGCAATCTATCGCGATAGATATTGCATGCTACTTTTTTTGCTTGGGGGTTTGCAAACAGTTACTCCAAGGACTGTAATAAAATTCAGCAATGTCTCATGATATATCTATCAAGCTATTAAAAGCTGAAATGAGATTTCCGTCGGTGTGTAATGTTTACTATACTTGGGGTCAACAAATCCAGCTGCTTTCTTGATACGAATTAGATCTCATGAGACAAAGTTTGCTGTATATAAAAATATAATGTTGCATGGCATAAGAGTTCTTGTATCGAGGGGCTTACATTTCTTATGAGAAACTCGTGTGTAATCAAATTCATCATTATTTCATGATATTTCTATCACGCTTTCAAGAAAATCAAGTCAGCAATGCATCAGTGTAGGCAAATTTTGGTTCTTTTTTGGTCAGATTGTGGTGCTTGACAAATAAAAGGCATCTCGCATGACACAAAGTTTCTAACACAATTTGAAAATCTTCCTGGGAGCAGCATTTTGTTGTTCGATTTGTGTTTTTTCGGGACCCTCTCTCATTTATTTAAGTCGTGATATTTCTATCATACCTACTCCCAAAAAATCGTACTAGTCTTGTGGCGGTTCGATCGATTTGACACTCTAAATTGTCTGTTAAGTCTCATGAGACAAAGTTAGCTAAACATGGAAATATGACCGTCCCATGACTAAAGATTTTTTTGGGCTCTCTCCCATCACTTCCAAGGACAATGTATTCTTCTCCCATTAACTCGCAGTGTTAATCCTGAATTTTCTCCCATGACAGATGCTTATCCCATCAAATTTCTTTAAGGGTTTTAAAAACTCTACCTCTTCATTTTGGGTCGCAGACTCAAATCCAATTCAAAGTTTTAAGGTCCAACAATGATCCCCTAGTTCTAAATTACCATCACTCGTGATGAACACTTTTATGTTTATTAACAAATAGCTCGTAAACGATGTTCAAGGTAACAAATTGTATAAATGCGAACTGCAATTGGTCAATCTGCGTTATATTATCCGCAATCTCCATAATGCCCAACGGGCCTGTAAAACGTAATCAACTCAAATTACACTCGGACTTGTACCAGGTCCCTTGTAGCCTCACAGGGACTAGGTCACCAGAGCGATAAATCTTCCTCCATCCTGGGATGAATCATAATATTTTGAAACTGTGAACCATAACTCTCCACTTGGGCAACGCTGCAGGCTTCACATCACACAGTAAAACCGCTTTAAGGACCACAAAAAGGAGAGAAGACTCACTAAAAACTGTTTAGACGAAACTTACAAGACACTATAAAAGGAGATGACATGGTTATCAGTACCGTACACAAAGTCATCCAGGACGACGACGGTACCTTATTTGTATCCTCCCGCGGGGGATATAACAATGTGTTTTGTTAGTTCCACCGCACACAGCATGTGAAGGACGAGGGCACACGGCTTTATGACGGCGCACCGGTAGAGCATGTTAAGGTTATGATACCTAGGTGAGATCTACATCATGGCTGTGCAGAGAGTCCCCATGAATTCATGATTCAACATCACTGTCAACGGGAGGCGGCGATGGTGGAAGGACGCCCCTTCTATATGTGTGTTCAGAGCGCACCACACATTATACGATGCCAAGGCGACATCTTCATCATGTCCGCACAAGAGGATGCACACTGGATACTTACGACTAAGTTGCCGGAGGACGACCAGCTCTAGAAAGGGTCCATCATCGCCAGAAGGCATCCAACGATTTGCTCTACCACTGGAAGGGATAATCACACTTTTAATCGTGATTTTCGTCTTGCTGTTTCTTCCTTCGCTGGTATGGGTTGAGAAACATTACTTTTTTTTTTTAACGGTTTTCTCGGTAAGAAGAGAAGCACTAGTCGGGAATCTATGTGGCTCCAAGGAACGATTGCTGAAAGCCAGACGATGGAAGGAGAAAATATCTCAACCATAATCGAGTAGGCGATGCAGCTACCTACTGGATGGCTGGCTGGATCTTTCATCTGTGGAGCTGAGGGCCGCTGTGTTGGTGTTGTGTGGGGTGAACGGTGAACGAGTAATAGAAAGAGTGCCAGAGTTAGTTCCAGCTCACCACAGGAGAGTGATTTATTTTTAATTGCTCACCAAACTGACGGATTTATGGTTTGGAATTTCATTCAAGACAAAAATAAAATAAAAAAAAAAAAAACACCGAAGACAAAGGACCCTCTCAACTTTAGCAAATTAGTAGCCACTCAGTCAGTGTAAGAAGGGCAGTCTTCCAACCAGCTCTCTCCGGGTGGCGATTTGGGTGACATATTCAATTTGACCCCATCCATTGTGCAAATATTTGACACCTTCGCCAGACACATATGGCACGGGGTCTCGAGCACATCGAATGTCCTTTTGTTGTGTCAAATGCACTCACACACATAATGCAAAGTCAAAATTCTTTGATTAATAATCCTTTTCCTTATCTTCAAAGCCAGTGTTTTGACAGTCAAACTGTTTCGAGGGTCACTTCAATTGTGTTTCTGTTAAAAGGATAATCTCAAATGTCCACATAAATATTTGAATTTCCCTTCAGTATACACAATCTGTGCTTAGAACTGTGGAAAAGAGCATTGTATACACACAGTACAAATGGACTTTGGGGAATACAGATGCGGCGTGTTTGTATGAGTGTGGCTGTTCTCCTGCATTGTGTGTAAGTTCTTAATTAAATTACTCGAGGGGGGCGTTTGTATGTTGTTTCTGCCGCTTGACCATGTTCCGGGAGGAATTTTGTACGTTTATTTATCCGAAGGACAACAATTGCGATTTTCTGTGATTTTTATTTTCTCGTTTGTGTGTACATTGTCCTGCGTGCATTGTTTGCATTTTGTTGTAGAAGGAAAGACTTATTGAGTTGCTGGCGATGGACAAAAATGCCAAGGGACTGATGATTCATTTCCTGATTAGAACACTTTCTGAGTGTTAGGTTATGAATCTTGGGATTGTAGACTCGTGGGTTCACTTTGGTCAAACCCGCGAGGTCCGCTTTTGTGTCCCAAATGGTGTCTGGAGTTTGAAGGTTTTATACAAATAATTTGGGTTTGAAGCAAATTCCGACCATTGACCGCAGTCCTGAATGAGTGCTGTAAGGCGCGGATTTACTAGAGCTTAAGACCTCCACAATTGTTGAGTATCAAATTCCATTTATCTCGAGGATTTTATATCGAGCTCATGCGGCAAATATTTCCTCTGCTGATCAGTGATCATTCAGGAGTGGAACTGATTTTTGCCAGCTTCACTCGCTCCAGTACTCTCACAACTGATCCTGATCAGAACAGTGATCGCACCAACATTACCCAATTGATCTTGATATCAGCTGATCTTTGATTACTTACGTCTAAGGCGTTAGAAAGCGATCGCTTTGGTAGTCCACGATCAGTGCGCAATTCAGCTTTACAAACTGATCCCCTTACAAAAATTCCACTAAAACTAAATAAGGCTTCAGAAAACGATCTACATAAAAAATCTATCCTGGCGTGTCATAATTTAACCAAATATAAATAATCCGTTCAACACCAAATAAAATGGTCTACTCTCAAAGGATCACTTGCGATCATTGTAAACATAATTAATTGCGGGGCACATTTGTCATTTTCAAAATATCACCAAACTTTGTTGATCTCCTCAAACCCGAAGAAAATGGTCTACCCAAAAGATCAGTTGCGATCACTTGTGTGCGACATATTGTGGATGAGCATCTCTGTACTTCTCTATACCAAAGAAAGTGATCTGCTTAAATGGTATTTTACGGGTAAATTTTGTACGCCACGTAAATGATCCTCGATCCACTCAAATGGGATACGACCGTTTTCAGCCTTTTCTTTTGATTTCACACGATCGCCATCGTTTGTATTAAAACCACTTATGATCTTCAAGGCAGCAGCTGATCCAACTAGCAGTCGATCAGTAACAGGCTACTGAACATCACGTTAGTGCAATAGTTAAAGTATCCCTTATAGATCTGCTCTTAAATTGGTATACTAGCTGCATTTCGACCCACCAGGTGCAACTGCTATCAAAACCTCGAAAGATCACAGTTTTTGCAACGGAGAAATTAAAAATAATTCTTCCCACTACACACCATTTGCCCTACGATGCATTAGGTTCTTAAATAGCTTTAGCCTAAGATCTAGCCATCAAAAACGGATACAACCATTCAAGACACCCAAAGCAAGACAAGTGGCAATAAACCACACAATACTACACCCTGCCTTTTGTACATCAGCAAGTCAACCATCTTACAAAGCAACATCTTCATTTTATGTTCAACTATATCCTTTTGTCCACGATGACCACACAAAACAGGCTGAGGAGAATAACCCAGTTGAAAGCATTTTGGACTTTTAAACTCGACATCGACAACAGCAAACCTTAAAGTTACCACCGCACTACGTTCTACGTCCTACAGTCGTAAACCTTCCATTGTTCAACAGGATATAGTGACGTGCAACAAACCCATTACTTCGTCCTCCATATGCAACACAGGCCGCATTCAAAAGGTAAAGTTCAAAAACTGAGCTGAAAAAAAACAACAAAAGATAAACCCCCACTCGCAAGTGAAAACCGTTTAACTCGTTATTACCCTGTTGTTGGGGGCCTGTTGTATGTGCAATTTTAAGGATATACGCGATGCGATCCCTTCATAACTAATAAAATTATAATTTTCCATGACATGATTCTTGTGTTCCATGTGGTGCAGGCGAATGCATACGCTTGCACGGACACACATGTTCACAATGAAGAATTCGGAGAATTCGACTTTCTGCATAGCTGTATGCATACCTATTCACATTCAACCCTCCAGGGAGGTTTCAACCATTTTGCGAGGAAATTTTATGCATTCTCGACTCGGAAAGGTTTTCTCGTCGGACTGCGCCTTTGAAGTGAATTGCAAAGTGGGCGGCGAGAGCTTTAAACTGACACAGGCATTGATTTAAATGGGGTTAGGGTTCTGCATTGTGCATAAACACACATCAAACAAGTCACCAGTTCAAGGAAGTTTAAGGCCCGCTTTCTCATTCTACTCATAGCGATTTAAGTTCCACTTAAAATCTCATGTGGCAGTTTGTGACATAGAAAAAGTAGCCCATGAGGTATTAAAGTAGAACTTAGAGTATAGTATCAGCAAACGGGCCTAAATGTAAATTTTTGAGGGACTCTACGATCTTGAGGAGTATGCGAACACGTTTTAGTTCAAGTCGACACATAGAAATGACTGGCTATACTAATTTCTTAGGCCATTTACCATGACCACCATATATGTCGCTATTTGCTGAGCATTTTTCATTCGTCATATATAATTCACACTTACATTCGGCAGGGAGCTAAAAACTGATGGCAGACCGACAAATAAATCTGTAGGTTCAAAAAAATCCCTAGTCACAGCACGGGTGTGCCCCAGCTCGGAGGACGTGCTCTGGGATCCGCAATGTCAGAGAGAGCTGGCGGCGGAAGGGCCAGAGTTAAAGTGGGTCGACTTGAGCATCTTGCGTGATGATGGGAATGATGAGCATAAGTTTGCTGCAGCTAAGCGGGACAGCATACTCCGCAGGCCGTCGGTTTTTAAGACATTTATGACTCACAGCAACCAGCGGTTCGGCCCTTTATTGAATCAATCTATCGCCTCCATCGGGACTTAACAAAATGTATTCCTTTTCAATTCCCCTGTACCACCATAATACTCCGCCAAATATGAAGTCTTCCTCATTTACTACTATTGCAGGACGTCCCTTGCAGCTTCCATTTTCTAACTCCGAAATGCCTTTGATTACCCTAATGCATCACTCAAGGAATATTAAAAGCAAACTATTTTCAATGCATCCTTCCAACGGATATCTATTGCACACTTGCACCTACCAAACAACTTAATAACATAAAACCTCGTCTTTACTCCACACACTGCAAGGGCGAATCTTCCACCACAACGGGCCCCCAGCTCCCCTGCAGCAGCAGCACAACATACACTGCACAGTTCATCGTAGGACTATGGTGCAGGAATTTATGTAATTTTCATGGAAAGCTCAGATTGGCATGAGAGAGAGAGAGAGCGAGAGACAGGGAGAGAGGCAGAGCGAGAAAGAAAGAGAAGAAAAGAAGCCTCCATTGAGTTGGATATCTTTACAAAAACCACTTCAGACGGAATTCGTTCTCCTAACCCAAAGCCAAAGGGGCGTTCGCCCGACTATACCCGATACCACCACCCGACCAGTGTGGATTCATGCACTTTGGAATTTTTTAAACGCTCCTCTGCCTCTGCCCGGCAGGAGGTGAAGCCAAACATTAAAAGAACAAAATCCCACTACTATTGTGCGCCCACAAGTGTTGTAGGTATATGTAGATGCCACAGAGAGAGAGAAAAAAAACACGAATAATCATAAATTTGCAAAACAAAAATGCAACAAGGATACACACCAGACTCACAATGAGAGTCTATGTCTCCCCGGTTGCCTAAGCCGTTCCGGTAAGGATTTATGCAGATATTCATTGGGATATCGCACCAGGAACAGCAACACTGCGCCGCTATCCACATTAATTATAACCCCATCCTTGCAGTGTCTCGTCTCTCTCTCGGTGTATATTTAGGTGGTAAATGCAAATGTCCTAATCCCCCCCCTATGCCGCGCTCTGCAGGCGACAATCTTGTTAATTATATTCTTCACACTGCAATTGCTGGCGGCGTTCTCTTCTTTTTTTTCTCGCCTGTATTCCTGTTGATATTTTTACCACCATAGATCAGTAGAGGGTGTTGGCGGCTGACTATGAATACTCGTTGAATATCCCTGCGCAAAGTCGTCGTCGTCGCTTTGTGCAAATTCATGATGATGCGCTCCTAAGTGTCTCGTTGTTCACCTAGGATACAATTTTACTTTTTTTTATTTTTTTTTATTTTTTTTTATTTTTATGTGTGTTCCTCTTTCTTGACTCCTCCCTGTGTGTAATGGCAAGAGTTTCCTTTTGCCTGCCACCTATACCTATGCCCACCTCACGTTCTACGTCGTCCTCGTCGTTGTTGTACAGTCGTCGAGTATGAAGCAGCGAATGAGGCTCCTTAAATAACTCATGTGCGGCCATAAAAATGGCTTAAAGTGATCATCATAAACGTTGAGTGAGCAAACATTGCAATAAAAATTCTTCCTTCCTTGCTTGTCCTTGTAAAGTGCTGCGTTTCATGCTTTACTCTCTTTCGCGATAAAAAAAAAAATCACCAACAACCTCGAGAGATTTGAGAACGACACAACGATGGCCGGGGGTGGAGCGACGGCTCATGGAAAAGGATAATTTTTGCGTCGTGCAGTAGTAAATTTATTTCATCCTAATTTGGTTTTATTGTGCAATTTGGATTTAACGCCCGGTGGGTAGGGGGGGTGCGCCTAAAGTGGGGAGACGACAATTGAAGATGCCGCTGAAAAGGACGATAATATACTCTTCCGAGGGGAGACAAAGTTGACTTTTGCTTTCTTTTTTTCATTGTCGATTTATTTTGGCAGACTGAATGGTGACGATGTGATTTTTTTTCTTCTGCCTCAACTCATGTCAACATTTTTATTTATCCTCGCAAGGCGGCCGTATCCCGAAGAAGGATTCTGGATTCTTTAGAATGGGGTAAATGACTCTGTAATGGGAGTCGCAGAGCACATTTGGCAAAATTGCGACGTGTATATGTGATTAAATGAACTGAAAAGTAGAAATAGATAAAAGCAAGTAGGTACCTATGAGGGTCCTTTTCGCTGGGAAATAAATTCTAGTCTAAGTCGTAGCTTTCGGAGGTGACACAGACTGGAGTAGGTATTTAATTTGAGTTGTTTGGCCTCGGAGTGAGTCGATTAAGTGTGTTGCCATACAGAGCATTCGGAAGTCCTGAATGAGCGTAGAACAAAATTAATAAAAGTTGGAGTTTGATGTGTGGATTTGAGCTGTCATCACGTTGAAAATGTGTACGAAATCGGTTTGCTTTTCTGGGAAAACCTGGGGCGTAATGTGGAGCAACATTTGGTATTTATTTCATCACAATCGGTCAACTAGTTTTAATTCTGATTGACGTAGACTGTTTGAGTAAGTGGTTGTCAGAATTTATTACTACATAACCGCAAGCCCAGTAAGCTTAAAACGGTCTGATCTGCTCCCTCTTCTTTCATAAGAAAATACTCAGTCTGACTATCTGGGGCTCAATGCAGCAACCCATGACTCTAACTTACTTAAGAACCCACAGCCCACGATCTCTACCATTCATTCTTCATGGCTTGTGCTTATACCAGTCACTTGCATCAATAACAATAAAACGGTATCAGGCGCATTCAAAAAATCCCTTCAAGCTGTACAGGAAGAATTGGAAACTTTAACAAGCGTGATCGCTTCTAAATTACCTACGAAACGATGACCAACAAATTTTTCCACAGGTCTGAACTGACCAAAGGTCACGCTCCCCCATCAGCCACTCGCTCTATGCGAGTTTTTACTTCTAGGTAGGTAAGTATAGTGAAATGAACCTACCAATTTATTGCAGGTCCGAATGTCTGAATCTCTGAATTAAGAAGCTTTTAAGTCCGTAATGCCCTCGTATGTTTGCGAGATGTCGTACAGGTTAAATAAATCTTCCAGTTGCAATTTTCGTGTTGTTCCGGGGATCGAACCTGAGAGCCCTTGCTTAGAAGTCCAACCACTGAAACTACAAAAACTCCTCGATTTCTGTCTGCTTGTCTGTTTGTGTAAGAATACTCTCCTCTACCGATCCTATATAAGGAAAGCTGTCCTATCCTTAGCCAAACCACAGTCTTTCGTGTTCATATGTAAATTCCTTAATTAAAACCACACTAACCCGACAGTTTCGTTGCATACTTTCAAGATCACACTTACTGATTGCAACCGCTCGCAATAGCATCCAAAATTTTCACAAACCTACTACCCCGTTGCATGCTGGAGCGGAAAGCTTGCATTTCCCTCCAGGAATTGAAACTGGACTCTCGGAGGAACCGACAAACGTGCTTTCGGGGCATTTAGTCTGAAGCGCCACCTAAAGTAGGAGCTTTGAACTTCAGCAGGACCTATATTGTTTCGGGGAATCCCTGTAAGGAGAACACAATACACAAAACGCAAATACAAATACAGTGAGAGAGAGAGAGAGTCCATTTCCAGTTCCATTTCTCTTGGAATAAAGCTGCAGGGGAAACTTTCGTTAACTTTGAGGGGTTGCGAGATGCTCCTGCGCACTGGCGCCACTCTCTCATTCTCATGAATGGCTGAAAGCTTTCCATGAAATTCCAATGAACACAATTCCCTTCTGCATGCATTGGAATTTTCCTACCGAAAACTTTTTAATACTCGACAATTAAAGCACGTTCCCCCCACCACCACTTCCGACAAAGAGAGAAAAACCCGCATTCACGTCAAAAGACACAAACTCTATATCAGCTCAACATTAAGCAAAGCACCCTTTTCACAGAGGACAGACGACAGAGCTTTTCCCGGATTTCTGGGAAATGTCCTCTCGTGCTTTTTTTAAACTTAATTTGAATAGGGGCACCTGGTTCCTGGTTCCTGGTGGAACTATTTTCAACTCCATGCAAAAGGGATAGCCTGGAACTTGCTCTTATCCAAAAACTCTCTCTCTCTCTCTATCTCCATATGCAAAAACCAAATACAAGGATAACTGAAAAGCGGAAAAAAAAATATTTAGCAACAGCATTTCCTGCATATATACTCATCTCCTTCCAGCGCATGACGTGTTGGCATCCTGTCTCACACACACACGCAATAACCAAAACCGACGGTAATTTTCGCATCCTTTAAGGATTTGCAAGCAAAGTTTTCAGTCGACCAGTGTTCGCCCGTCAGTTTTGCAAACCTTAACGTTTTTAATAAAAGAAAATCTAACCCAGAGTGAATAGAATTTTTTTTTTGTATTCTAAAGGATTCTCGCATCCTTTTGAAGTTGTAAAAAATCAATTTTTATTTTTAATTAGAGCAAAAAATAAATAAAACCCAGTGCAGACAGTTTTCTGTGAAACTATATCGCGCGATTTTGGTAGGAAACAGGAGAAAAAAAAATTCCCATCCACCGAAAACGGTGCAAACGCTCAAGTGGAAGAAAAACAGAAAAGAAAAATCACAATAAATAAAATTAAAGCCGAACAATCCAAGTGGGATTTCTCATATGTAGGAAATCTCATTTCCTATTAGCGCGGATGTGTGAGTGAGTGGAGTCACGTACGTGAGTGCGTGTATACGCTCAAGTGTGACAGAGACAAGACGACGGAAGGACATTTTTTTGCCTGTTGTCGATGGTCCACGACAGAATATGCAGAGTGTGGTATTTTTTTTGTCTTCTGTTTTGTCGTTTCGCGTAGTGTTTTCCTTTCGGTTGTAGGCATTATTTATGTGGGTCTTTGAATCGCGGTTTTTCGTTTTGGACGGATACAAATGGCCTAGCTACGTGGAGGTTTTGAACATCTGTCAGGAAATTCTTAGTAAACCACAAAGTTCGTTGTGTGGTCATTTTTGTAGAGGACCTACACCTACACGTCAGTGTGGCGCTTTAAAAACTATGACCTCTTAAGGGGGCCAGTTGTTGACTTTTCGGTGGCTCAAACTTTGAAGTGTCGAACTTAATTTTAAGCCATTGGTGGGGACTTTCAGGATCGAGAAGCTTGCATCGTGGATAAATGTACTATGAAATTGACAGTCCAGAAGGTGAGTTTATTTTTCTTAATTGCCATACGCCAGCGGTTAGCTGGGTGAAAATTGAAACCGCACTCACGTATCTATGTGTCGTTTGGGGCGGGGGGGCTGTCTAGCTCGCCACCCCCTGCCAATACTACACTCTGAGCTTAAAAGCTGTCTCAACAAATTATTGAATCGCTTTCATTAATTTGATGCTCTGCCTCACACTCAGCCCAGGGATGTTGAGATAGGTCTTCCATGATAGCGATGGCATTTAACATTCGACGGGACGCGACGAGGTATAGAAACGTGCAACTTTGGGGAGGGTATGCGCAGCAGAGGGATGCCACCACTCAATGCCTGATGGCATTTTAATCAATCCGCCTGTGAGTGTGTGAGCGCGCGCGAGAAAACGTTTCGTTAATTTATTATTTAGCAGAATATTGTGCACAGCTTTTGGCGGTGGCAGTGGCAGGAAGCTGATGAGGATGACGTTGTTTGATGCGCTCTCTATGATGCACACGTGATGGCATAGAGATGCGGGGATTGATGTTTTTCTGTGTTTGCTGTTTGGCCTTGTTTAAGATCAAATGGAGATTATGGAGCAATATATGAGGTGGGATGGGGTCGGGGAAGGTGTCAGTGATAGCATAGACGTTTGCCTTTTCATGAGCAATTTATGGGAGTGGGGTGATCCGGCAATTGTGCATTGCATTCGAGATTTTGGTCCTTCGAGCTGGATTTCAATTTCAAGGTTTCTTTTGAATAGCTTGTTTATTGAGAAAGATCTTACCAGGTCCAAGGGATATTATTTTTCACTTTCCCCATTTCTAGGGGGACATTCACAAAGGTAGTTGTTTGACTATCTTTAGATATAGCTTTTCCATCGGCTTCTTTGTGAGTATACCGACAATAGGCTAAGCGCTTGCAATTCAACCCGCTTTGAGGGGTCTTTGAAACCCTCTATGGAAGTCGGTAAATCAAGTATTTCATAAGACCTCTCATAAGCTTGCGACAGACGCCCTTTGGACGGAACTTGCTTAAGAGTTTTGACAGATGGCTTGGTGTATAGTCGGGTTTGGAGTTCGAAGGGTTTTATTTATTTATTTCTCCAATTTGAGCTACAAAACTTATCTAAGATAATGAGTGTTCTACACATTAACACGTTCCAAGAGATAAGCCTGCTTATTCAGAGCTATGGCAGGGCCCGTAAAATAATTTATTTTATTAGTTGGTTTTGAAGGGGAAGTCCAATGACAAGTCTTTGATGATGGTTTTTGAAAGGTTTGAGCTGCAAGTCAGCGGATCAAGAGTTTCCGGTGGTTCACTTCAGCTTCCTAAACTCGCGATCCTTGTATTAGATAAACGGGACATTTTAAAACAAATAAAAAATAAAACTGAATACATGTCGTTGACTGATGAGCCTATTCGTCAACAGATTTGGAGCCCATGTGTTACTCGGAGGTGATCGGTACTCTCGTAGTAAAAACTTGCCCCTTGTCAGTTTTACTCTTCAACTCTTTTTCCAAAACAATAACCACTGCATTCTGCATCTCTGACTTTTTTAAATTCCTCCTCGTCCGCCTTGGTAATAAACCCCCAATCCGACATTAACTGGTTCTCCAAAATTCGATGCCATCACCTCGTTTGTATATCGATTCCCATTTTCAAAGCACGTACTTCATAGTTAACATTACTCACCCCCCAGTTAATGGTCACCAGCCACTGACCATGCATACAAATTACCAACATTAGACGCCATATCAGCACACATGATCTTCGATGTCAGATCGTAACGACACGCCCGCCCAAGTGACTCGCCCGAAACTAACAATAAAATTCTCATCCAACGAGTATCATGTGTCACGTTTGCGGCGCTGCCAATTGTGATCGTTGGACAAATGTCGATGCATGACAGATAGCCTCGGTCGGGTTATGATTCGATTCTGTCACATTTTGCATACAAATCACTGTGTGGTGACCAAAAATTAGCCCCCGACACACAGGCACACACACCATACTGACTGAGACTGAGTGAAAAATGTCGTGCGCGCTGCCTGAGTCATGCGGTCAGTCGTTCAAAAGTCGTGCGGGAAAATGGACTTTCTATTTACTTTTCATCGCACGGCAAATGTAATTTCAGACGAAAAGTGTTTTATGCGAGAGAAAATTCACAGAAGGCGTTTCTCACAAAGAAAATGATTGCTTTGGCAATTTCCCATCTCCTCGCGCAGTCGGTGCCTGGGATAGAAAGACTCCTCAGCGGAGGAGACGAATTGCGGCCACAGTGTTGAAAATAGATGGATACATTGCTACGAAAAGAAATCTTTAAGACAATTCGAATTCATAGTCCTGGACACGTAGATAGTGTTTCTTCTCTCAGATGCTACTGCTGCGGCGGCACTTAGCAAAAAAGGAAAAAAAAAAAACGGCGAAAAAAGGATTCCTCAGCATGCTTTGGCACCCCCCTTTGGAAAAGGGACCAGCAAAAACCAATAGAACTGCAGAATGTTGCGCTTTTATTCTTTTGAAGAAATGTACACGAGTGAACACACAATACATCATTATCAAACGGATTTTGCGAGGATATCCTCGCTCGTCTGCTTCTATCACTTGTTGTCTTTTTTCGCATATAGTTTTCCCTTGTATAAATATTCGCTTTTTTGTTCGTATTCCCTTTGTGGCATTTATTATATTTTTATTGTGTGTGTGGGTGGGTGTATGCGCGCTCGTATGTTGCACTTTTAGTTATCCTTTCTTTTTATGCCACCGTCTTGCTGCGATAGTGGTATATTTGTTGAGAGGATGGAAACAGCAGATGATTCGTCGTCGCCGTCGTCATCACCAGACGTGGAAATCATCATTTAAGGATAAAGCTAACACAATTCAGGCGCACATATCCATGCACACATATATAAATATAAGAATGGCTCATTCAGAAGGAGACCACTAACCGCTGCATAAAAGGAGTAAAATATTAAGTGGTTACGAGGAAGAGTCCGTTCTTTTAGTGTCTTCTCTCTGTTTTCTGAGATGAATCCTTCGGCTGTACATATTCGTAGGATGGTAGATTTTATCAAGGAATAGAGCGTACGACTCTTAGGGAGAGGAAACTGTTCGTTTGATTTAATATACAAGTGTTGGGAATGAGATTATGTTTCTTTTCTGTGTGGAAAGGAAACTGCTGCAAATTACAGAAGAATGAAAGTGTTGCTTCCCGTTTACTTTAGGTGGAGTACCGCAGGGCTTCCATTCAACAACTGGTGCGTTATAAGTGAGTGCGTTTACACTTCGCTTTGCGCTGAATTGGCTGACAACGTGGGGCGTTATTGATGGGAGCTATTTGCTTATGTCTTAGGTACTTTCTGCTCCCAGATGTATAGTCAAAGTGCGGTGCTATTCGCGGTACATCCCCCGTTGGGCGCCATTTGATTGAAATGGTGGGAATTGATACATTGGTCGGTTCAAAATTCGTTTGGTAGCAACAACTATAATGCTTCTAGTACTGGCCAACGCTTTGCCTCTTATGAATGTTGAAGTCGAGTGAATAAAAGATGCTGGGAATTACTGGCAGTTGTAAAATTTCGTATTTGAATTTATGTTGTGCCAACCAACTTTTGTGTACCGACATTTAGATCCTTTTTAATCCATTGTCCATTCACAAGTTTGTCATAATGCTTCATATAAGACAATGCTCTGCCAATTTATCGATGCTTGGGCGCCAGTAAATAGTTGGAAGCCGAATTAACAAGTCTTCCTTCTGCCAGGTGTCAAAATTGCACGTATTCCCTGGGCCTCATTACAAAGGCCAAATTAATTCTAATTAGTAGGTAGTTTAAGACAACCAGTATCCCATTTTGTGCGCCAGTTAATATGCGGATCAGCTGGTACGTTGCTCAGAGCTCGGTTCAGCAGCGATCTCTACATATTTTGAATAACAAGTATCAAAGTCCTCCTCATGCCACCTTTAGCAAAATTTATCGATTCAGCTTGGGCGCCAGTTAACTCAACTAAATGAAGTGTTCAAGATCTTCCCTGGCTTTAACTGCCACTGCCACTTCTCATTCATGGAACAGTGATAAAAATATATTTCTGTGGGTTGAGACGAAGTCTACCCCTCAAACAACACAACACCATTAAAAACCTTATTAACGCTCACCATTATCCCCAAGAATTCCATTCAATAATGCGTCTATCTCCCCAGCAACCACAACAGATTACATTCCCTCTGCAAGGACAACCAAAAGAGCGCACATACTCGTATGTCTACTTGGTATTTTGTAAATTGACAGACGTTATGCATTCCAATTCCGAACCAATCGACCGAACCTCACATAAAATACCATCTTCCAACGGAGACCAGACTATTCAAGTAAAACGCACAATTGAGCATCCGAAATACGGCACATCCCAAAGCCGGCACCGCCACTCACCCACACTTGACCTCCCTGCCCAAGAGATGGCTCTGAGTAAATCACATAAAGACTTAAGGTTCAGCGAGGTCACTGCCAGCCGTTGGGACAAGTATTCGACTTACAGCGACTTGTTTACTTCTTGATGGACAAAATTCAATTCCCCATTTGTTATTGTTATTTAATTCCTCGTCGACTTTTGTTTCTTGGCCATCTTGTGCTGGCAGCAAGAGTAGGTAATCCCCGCACTGATTGAACAAATTAACCGGCTCTCGACTGGTTGTCTACCGAAGGGCCCACCATAGTCCATACGCCAACAACGGAGTTCAAACCGCACAAGGTTGGGGTTTCACGTTGTGTGTGCATCTTGTGGTCACATGGCCACCGCAAAATTGGATGACGTCCACCATACGCCATACACGAATGTAAATTCATAAAGACCTACCCAACGGATAAGACGAAAAACAGAATATATGCAAAATCGCAGCATCTTTTGCTGTACGGTCGTCTATTCGGCTTAATTGATCCCAATTAGGGGTGCGCTGTGCTGCGGTCTTTTGAAGTTCAATGTTTTTTCGCCGATCCTTCGCTGCCTAGACTTTCTATTTCTCGCTCGGTGTGTTTGTTTATTTTTGTGGGAGTCTTTTGGCTGATTCAGTTTTTCTTTGCCTTTTTTCACTTGTTTCCAATTAACCTTCGGAGATGCGATGTTGTTGATGATTATGATGGTGGTCACGGCACCGGAATCCTTAAACAACTCATTCTTACCGTCGGTCGGTCGTCGTGGTAAATAAATTGATGAGTTATTGTTTTAAGGTTTTTATTTTTTTTTGTTTTCTTATTTTTGCAATTACTTAGGCTGTTGTGGAAAGGGCCAGACAGAGATGAGGTTGCTTATATGAACTTGGCAATGAAAGGAGTGACGGACCGTTGAAGTGAAAGCGTTTCAACAGACCTTTTGAGAGTGGAATTGAAAGGTTGCACCGCTCAGTTTGGGTGACTGATGTTGGCTTGATTCTTGTTAAAAAAAAATTATATGGAACCGTGTAAATCCATCTTTAAGCAAGGTTGCCAATATTTTGAAGAGGTACCAAAGTAAATTACGATCTTCTTTAGCTTTAAAGGTTATTTGGACGCGATTTTTTCTTCCAAGACTTTCCTATTCATGTCTTCCTATCCAACGTCTGTTATTTTGGTTTGCAATTCAGATTTTAGTCCTATCCCTTATAAGATCGAGTAAGGCTACTCTACAAAGGTTGGTCCAGTTCTACTATCTTGCTGTACCACTGCTCTACTCACATCAGGCGCATTTGAAGCTGCTTTAAATCAGGAGCAGTCTTAAACTTTTTTAAACAACAGTCTGGACATTGGTCTGGTTAGAGCTGTCTCAAAAATTGCTTAAAACAGCCTACTAAAAAGAATTATCTATCTTGGCTGACCTTTCATATCCCCCCACATAAATGCGAACCCTGTGGAGTCACCCTTAAAGCAGCCCCATTGTCGCTCAATTCCCAGCTGAAAATTCACAATCTTGTGTAAAATTTTCACCAGAATTTTCCACAACTTTCCAAATTAACGGAACTTTCTACAATTTGCCACATAACTAGCATTGAGCTCAACAATTATTATACGAATGACAGCACAACCAACTTCACTATAAATCCCGCACTCATTTCAAAACAAAGGGATTCTAAAAAGCCCACAGACGTGTGTACAGTGTACACACGGGAAAATGACGAATAAAAAAATTAAAAAAAAAGCCTGTAGTATCTACACACTTACAAAAGCCGCACGATGAATGTTAGTATTTCCCAAGTGCCAATAAGAACTTAGACGGCGAAAGTCCTCCATTTCTGTAAGGACTGAAGACGATTCAAAACACAACAAAGGGCTACTTTGGGAAAACTCCTTGGGTACGAGTATACGGTACCCACATAGATACAAACGTATATACCACATGTATATATGTAACAACTCTGTATAGAAATGCTAAATAAATTTATTTATTTGCCTCGCGATAAGGAGCGGGGCTATAACAGACCTTGGAACTCTACTATACTACTCGTACTACCACTGAGTAGTGTACATTGTTTTGTAACCTTTTCTGTGGCTTGGCAAGTTTTTCATCTTTGAAAAGTTCCCTTGGGGTCTGTAGCAGCAAAAAAGAAACCGAGTGTATATATGGTTGGGTATAATGTATACGTGTACGAGGACGAGTAAGAGTGTATCCCGAAAGGACAATAGAATATAGGTGGGTGAGTAGATGGAAGGTGGATAGAAAGTCGGAATGGAAATGACGAACAAGCCGAGATAAGGATATGGAATGCAAAAAAAAAAACACGGTACCTAGGCCGTGTAAACAAAGGAAGAAATCAGAAAATGTATGCAAAAGTGTGGAGGGGCTTCGCAAATCGGTCGGAAGGGAACGAGCTGTGGAACTAATCAATGTTTTAGTACGTGGGCTTGTAATCTCATTTTTTTCGACGAGAAAAACCACAATAATGCGACCACTTTCCTTACATTGTGGTTACAAAAAGGCCTATAGGTTAAAATGAGTAGGAGTCTTTGCAAACTAGGTTGTGAGCTTCACTTTCTGGTAGAATAATCATTCCTTAAAGTTGTTCTCATTATGCCGCTCTAAAGAATAACAACCGTGCTTCAAGAAGGGCTTAACATCTAGATGAGAGACTCCCAAATCGGACCACCTGGTTAGGTGTCAGTTTGCCTATCAAAGCTTCGCCTTCCAGGGCAGATGTTCCCTCAGTTTTGTTGCCTATCATAGATTTCTTATAACCATTTACTTACTGACCATCGGCAGAGTACATGTGGCGCCATCTCTACTAAGCTGATACCTATCAAATCAATAGTTGGCGCCGAAAGCCCTTTTATCAAACTAGGTCTATGTTGCTTTTTAAAACCATTAGTTTCATTTTTATTGCGATTGGAAGGAACCTAAAATTTAATGCCGAAGCCAAGAGGCTGATTAAGAAAGCTTTCTCGGGACAGTTGTACCCTCTTAAGTCTATCAGACGTTCTCTAGAGGTGGTCCATTATAAGAAAACCTAAAGACGACTAGTTTGTGTGTTTTGTTTTCGGGGATCAAACTTGAAACCCCTCACTAAGTAGATGAGCATAGTAATCATTGCCAATGTGCTGAAACCTAAACCAGGTATAAATATTCGACTTTTCAGTCCCGAAAACTATAGATACCCTCTGTAACTTACCTAAAATTATGAACCGCTTTTAAATCAAGCTATAACCAACCTTCGGTAAAAGATCCATCACAGAAGCTCCAATCCATGGTCTAGGAGAGTCAAAAGTTGAAAGACAGCCTACCTGTACATACCCATACCCACATATCTAGCTAAGGATGTCTACGAACAAATTTGGGTCCGCCTCGTTTTCAGATTCAGTCTTCCCTGAGCCAGAAGGTCGTGAGAGCTTAAAAAAAATATTTAAGCTAAGCTAGGTATCTGTTTCGTGGGCGCAGTGGCTCATTGTTAAGTATGCTCGACTTCAGTTCTCAGACTCGTCGCAAAAAAGAAGCCTCACCTTCACGGCCGGGTTGATAGATTCCACAGCTCTTCAGTCGAACTATATCTATGTCTGTCAAATTTTCCTGTGATGGCCCTCTGGTTAAATTATAACTTATTTCTGTCTTTCATGCAAGGATCTACTGTTTTTACTGCAGCTCAGAGTTATCTAAAAAAATATTTCAATATACTAATTGCCTCTCTATCAAACAAAATATACAGTCTTCCAATGAGCCCCCGGTCCAAGCCTCCGAATGCGTCCCACCTCCAGCGTCCATTTCTAAAGGCAAAAATTTAAACCCACCAGCTCACCACATAAACTCATGACACACAACTTGGCCCTGTTTGGAAGCCGTTAAGATCGCACCATTCGTACCTCTGGATGATACACTTATTCAGACCCTAATCCTCTGACAGGCTTTTGCAAAACTTTCCAAATACCAGCAACAGCGGCGCAGAAAAAAAAACAAGACCAAATTTCATTTCTTGCCAATAGGATGAGGCCAGACGAACGGGAACGCTACAAGTAAAAATTATTGCGCGCGGTGAATGTAGCGCGAAAAGCGCCGTTAGGTAATTCGATAAAGCGTAAAATTTTGCGCTCAACTCAAATAATTTATACAAAATGGAAATAGAGTGGTACGGCAGCTTTGGCAGACCAACAAGGACGAACGATTTCAGTGGGACTTTGGCATAAGATGGAAAACTTTTGCGCAAAGTAGATCGTATAGTTTTCCGCAGACTATGCAGCACAAGTTGATAATTTATTTGTACGCGTTGCTGCGAGTCCTTTGCGCCCCCTTCTGTATTTCTGCAGTCACGGATATGAAATGTTCTGTTTGTTGTGTATTTGTTTAGCTCTGCTCGCGACATTTCCACCTGATTTACCTGTTTTGTCTCTCAATTTAACTCCCGGTTGAAGATGCGGGTAGGTGGATTTTTTTTTTTGAATGTATACGATTTAGTATTGTTGTTGACGGGGTGCAATGGGGATTGGCGAGCACGCAAGATGGATTTGCTAGACAGTGCGCGTTCTACATCTGACAATGACGTCTAGTGAATTCTGCGGAAATTGCAGCTTATGCCACACGCAGAGTACGAGTATATAGAAGGTTCGAATGGAAGTGAAGGGGAAAGGGGGTCGAGTTACGTTGACTAGAAGTGGGATAATTCAATTAACAGAAGGCTAGGTTGAGGTATATTGGTTGGTGAGAGGCCACCGGATTACAGGGAATCAGTTGCCACTAAGTCAGGGATTTATTGGCTTTTCTAGTCAATCGTCGTCGGTGGTTAGGTACTTAAGGCCGGGTGAAGCAAGATACGACAAAGTGAATGTTGGCAGTTGAAGTTGGAAGGGTACCTACTATTTTGAAAGGCTCATCAAATCGAATTCAAGCTCAAATTTTAATGTTTGGCTGGCCTCCTTAAAAAGTTGGTTGAACTGCCACCATTTAGAAAAGTACCTATCTATCGAGCTGCTCAAGAAATCAGTTGACCTCTAAGAGATATTCAAGGCTTAGGTTCGATTTGACGAGTTCAATCCTCACCAAGCATCTAAGCCAAGTCCATATAAAGGTCTATCGCTCCTACAATTCTGACGATTCAATACTTTTGAAGGCGGTTGGCGATATTTTTAAAAATTTGCCCTGCCCCATTAAAAGCTCCTGAGGCATTGGACTGAAAAGTGACTTGAGTGAGGGCTATACCTACTTTGCCCTTCTTCTGTAACAAGGACATTTATATTTCTCAAAAGAAGGTACACAAAACGTGTCAGCAATGGTTTTGTTTGACTCTGCAAAGCCAGCGCTTTAATTCTGACAACAACAGTCTTCTCCTAGACAGAACAATATATAAATCTGTTCCTTAAAGTTGATCTAGAGCAAGAATAGGTACATAGCAGTGCTAAACAGAGTAAATGGAGCCATCTCGAAAATACAGCAGACTTCGCCTTCGCTCTTCTAACTTATGGTTTAGGGGCATTGTGCCGCATGCGTTGGACTACTTGCTTTGAGGGTCAGGTGGAGACACTGGACAATCAGGCGGTGATCAGACGCAAGCAAAACATTACAACATCATTGGTGCTGGGATTGGCTGGCAGAAGAATGAAAGATCTTGGGACATCATTGGGTGGAGAGACCCAGTCGATGAAACAGATTTTTCAACTGATGCTAGCGGTAACACCAGGCTGAAGATGATTGCATTGTGCCGAATGCGTGGACTACTTGCTTTGAGGGTCAGGTGGAGACACTGGACAATCAGGCGGTGATCAGACGCATGAAAAACATTACAACATCATTGGCACTGGGATTGGCTGGCAAAAGAATGAAAATGTTGGGACATTCACTGGGTGGAGACCTAGTCGATGAAACAGAATTTTCACAGATGCTTAGCGGTAACACTAGGAATCGAACCCAGGAAAGAACTCTGGAAAAATTCAGAGAGTCTAGCTGGGTAAGATTTACAGTGGTAGAGAGACGAAAAGAGACCCGTCAATGGTGGTCTGATTCGAATATCTCTCGAAATATATATATATATATATATATATGGTTTAGGGGTTAGATGTTTCGATCTTAGCTTAGACTCGAAGCGAATAATATTGAGAATCACCTTGCACCCGAAAACTGGTCTTAGATTTGCAAGATTTTGAGAATTATATTAAGTTGAATGAAACCTCTCTAGAGCTGGTCGACAACAGGTCATATCAAGTCGAAGGCTGCAGGATTGGCAGGCAGTTACAGTAAATGTGGATCGGGAAACTATTCAAGGAAAAGCCAGATTGCAGGTAGACCTTGGGGATACCACAAGGCTCCCTACAGTCGCCCTTTATTTTTATTTTGAATGCTGTAAAATTAACCGACAGTTAAGACAGTTAAGGTAGGTCAAGAAACCAACTAAAAGCGCTACTTTGGGCACATCTTAGGGATTACACAAGGTTTCATACTGTGCCCCCTTCTTTTCTTGTTTTTTTTTTTTTTTTTAACAGAAACTGCTCCCGGGGAAAATTGCGGTCCACACCATAAAGACGGTGTCTCTCCGCTGAAGCCCTACAAAGACTCTATTCGACATGAAGTTTCGTATTTAACTTCCCCAATTGTCTACACACCTCCAACTTTGACGGTTTGGCCACTTGGTCCTTGCATTTCCCTGTAACAACACAATCCCGTTCAAGTTCCACCAGAACCTAGGTACCTATAAAAAGGACGACTTACATTCATAAAAATTTATTGCCGAAACTTTTAAAACTAACAAACTACAATGAAAAACACTCGACAATTCAGCTGCGCATTCATCGCGAATCGACTCTCCCTTGGATTAAGGACTTTTTGGCCAGTCCAATTATTCAGCTACAATATATCAACTTTGTGCGCCAAATCCTAAGGCTTCGCTTTTCGAACCGCACAAAAATATGTTCCAGGACGTTCCTACTCTCTAATTAGCGATTCTTTCTTCATTTTTTTTTTTCCTTTATTTTTTTTATAGCTTGCTGCACAAATTTCGTTTGATTGCCACGAAGAAAGGGAACAAAACTAGTCTGGCTCTGGTTCCAATAATTTACAGTACCTCTCGAGAGCTCTGTACTCGGGGAAAAGTTTTACCGCCTTTGGCTTTCGTGGATTTCCTTTGTTTTTATTTACTTTATACTTTCCTGCATCACTGGAGGGGGTTGTTTTATAGGGGGCAGCAAAAAAGAGGAAAAAAAAAACTACTTCTTACGTTAATAAAGTTCTCGTGTTGATTTCGCCCAGGACCACCCCGTAACCACTTAACCCGCTCCTTTGGCAATTCATCCATATCATGGCCACAAACGGTACGCCATGAGTAGGTACTACTGCAAGTTCTATAACTCCTACCAGTAGTTGGCTTTCATTTTACATCATAGTCGTCGTCCCCCGGCGAGTACTATGCCAGTATGGCATAACCGTGCTAGTGCTACTAAATAAAAATTGAGTCCTGCGTCCAACCGCTGCACCGCAAACGAGAGGGAGGACTTTCGGAGTTTTGTACAAGTCAAAGTATTTTTTCCTGAACCGTTTAAGTGCTTTTGTGGCGAATAACGACTTTATTCGTAACGCGCGCTCTTGCTGCAACAGCGTACCACACAGAGTGCGCACAGCGTACCGTCGTATGGCAAAAGTTGTTAAAACTGTAATTAGTCCAATTATTGTATGTTTCGGGTTCTTGGTTGTTGTTTTGTTTTTCTCTTATTCGTTTTTGTTCGCCTCCATCTTGTTGTTATTGCTGTTGGGAGCACAAGTGCAGTTAAGGCTGGTTTGTGTAACTAGCCTTCGGGATGGGCCATCGGCATTGTTTTGCATAATTTTCTCTCCGGCACGCAAGAGGCTTTATTCATACTGTGACCAGTTTGGCCCTGCGTGCATGACACAGGTGGTCGGACATGGTGCGTGCGGTGTGGCCCGGTCATTTGGCATGATTCCGCAAATCAATTGCAGGGAAATAATTCAATTACTGGTTTTGACGCAACCAGTCACTAATTAAAATGACTCAAGTTGCCGGCACTGACTGATTGAGTCATAATGTGTGCATAGAGAGAGCTGTAATGTCATGTCAAACATTTCCTCTTGGAACCGCATTTGGGTGGCAATTTAAATCGGCAGCACATGGAGAGAGAGAGATGTATGCTGTCCTACATGGAATTTGCATTCCTCTAGTGGAAGATGCTCTTCGCTGTGTCATCTTGTTGCCGCTTTCACGGTGGCATGACGGATATTACAATCTGTCAGTAAGGTGCGTTGTCGTTCTGTTCTTTTGGTCGTAAAAATGCACAAAGTTGCGCTATTCGCTTTGAGGTGTGGCGTCGTTGTATGAGCTGCGACTTGTGTGTGCGCGCGATGTAGGTGGCTGGAGGAGGTTGGTTGTCTTGTCACTCGTGCGATGCTTTGTTGAACAAGAAAGTGGGCAGGCGAGTAGAAAGGTAAGTGCATGCCAGAGGAACGAAGTGAATGGATGTTCCGTCAGATAAATTGTCAACGAAATTCGGCTTTGATCGTAAAGTTGGACAGAACGCGCTACAGAGAGGAGATGTCATGTTTCGTTAATTTGATGTGTCGAGTTTAGGAGGAGTCGGTGCTGAGGAGCTGACTTCAGTTGATGGGAATGGCGTTGGATTCCTGTTGCACAATTAGAGTGATTGGGGAAGAAATTGGTTTTCACTTTCAAATAAAACAAGGAGCAGCCAGAGGCCTACTTGATTTATTTTAAGGTTTTTTCTTGACATTTTAACCTCGCTGTCTTAGCGCCAAAAGTTGCCCCGTAAATCTTCTGCCTAAGGGGATTATGCGTATCGATCGAGAATTCCTCTAATTTTTTTAAGGACCTGCCAAAGAAGGTAGGTATGTACCTGCTTTTGCACTCTCCCTATGTTCCTACCGCAGATTTATCCAATTAAGACGAGATTATAATTTGCTATGCAGAGACTTTCATTTTCCATTAGTTTCCTTGCAAGTTGCATTTGCAAAGGACTGTCCCTCCTTCAGAAATCTCATATGTACCTATACCTAATCCATCATCTAACTCCGAGGCAGTCAAAGGCCCCCTAATTTGCACTTTTGAGTAGCTTAAAAACAACAAAAAGCAGTTTTACCCGGCTCGAAGGACCAATTTAAAAAAAAAATCATAAGCTCTATACCTAGACAGAGTAACTTTTGTCCTAACAAGACAGCCACAAATTAATCCCATTGCACAAGATCCAACTTAATTTGTTCCATAATGACATGCATTTCCAGTAAGTCCACCTCCAAACCAGATTAACCACGACCAACTTTCACAACCAATCCTACCTCCACATAATTTAATAATCTACAAAAATAGACCATCATGGGCGAACAAACAAACAGAAAAAGAAAAAACTCCCACCCTGATCTCGCACTAAAGTAAAAAGAACAAACTTTGCCCATTGCAAAGCTGGATGATGTATTGGAATTCTGCTAACCGGTACGCGAGATAATCATCAGTACGTATTGTGTATGTTTGCGTCAAAAAATAAAAAAAGCCACTGTCAGTGAAAAATTAGGCAAACAGCTCTCAACGGCGGAGAAACGGAAATACCTACACAAACTTTATCAATAAACATTTGGAATATTGTATTATTCCGCTGGTGTATACAACCTACCAAAGTGTATTCCTTTTTCGTCCTGGTGTAGCATGGGAAATGCAACAACAGCAGAATACGAGGGGTTACAAGTTACAACTTACAGAGAAAAGTCGTCAAACTTTCTGACATAAAAATCACTCATTCGAGATGATAAATATATGTAGCATCCAACACATGATGCCTTCACCTTGGATCAAGGACACCTTTTTCTCAAATCGAAATTAAAGGAAAGAAAAGTTTCGTTTCTCCTTTCTTTTTTTTTATGTTGCGTGGTCCCCTTTTTTCTGCTGGTTGTTGGTGAATTCGAAAAGATTCTAATCAGATTCATGGTGTTGTCCCTCGAAACAATATCTCAGGATCTACCTGAGGAAGGGATTTCGGATTTCCGAAGGCAGAAAAAAAAACCGAAGAAGACTCGGAAAAACTTTCAAATTAGAAAGTTGTTTAGGTTGTTTTTTTATTTTCTTGCAGCGGATCTTTACCTTTTCTGCAGAAAGTCGGGAGTGGCAAAAAAAAGGACAACCATTCGAAGGGAAATTAAAAATAATTCCAAATTGGAACAGCTGGACAAAGGCAGGATGAGCAGGAACAGAAAAAAAAGACCTCTTCCGCTGAAAGCCAACCTTGCATCATCAGTGCTTATTCACTCACGCATATACACAGGAATCGCGACAGCGGATGTACATATATATATGTTGGGAATTATTTTCTGTATTTCCTCCTCGGGGGTACCGACCCCCAATTGTAAATATTCCAACCATTTTCACTCTTGTTCGCTTTTTGTTTTTGTATTCTACCACCTGGTAGTACGCACAATTACCACTTTAGTGGTTCGGGGGCCGCAAATTCACGAAGACATAATGTACGAAACGAATGAAAGAAAGAAAAAAAAAAGAAGCGAAATCTCATCCAAATTAACTGAAAAACTCAGGCGAGTTATTTTAAAATTCCCTTCGTTTTTGGGGGTGTCGGAATGCTGTTGTTTTAGCTGGCAGGGAGGTGGGATAGCTGCGCCGGAAGCTCTATACCTTTGTGTTTGAGTTCGGCTGTAAGTTTTAAGAAGGTGAGAGTGGACCTAATTAAGTAGGAACAATTTGACTTTTCAAATGGCGCACCACTTAATTGAATGTGATTTTTAGCGGTAATGCGGAGCGAGGGGTCGCATTTAAAGCTACATGGGTTGGGTACCGATTTTTGTCGTCTTAAGGGGGAGTTTCTTCGTTTATTGGTTTTACTAGCAATTGTTGAGTGGCATGTGTTGTTAGAAGACGCAAGTGGACAGAGGTTGGAGGATCGATAAAGGTTTTCAGGAAAACCCATACTAGATGCGCGACGATCGACTCAGTTTCTGAGATTATGAGTTTTGTACCCAGATTTATGAAAGGGGAACAAGGGGTCCCGCTGAGCCATCGACCCCGTAAGACACCCCGCCACTGACAACAGTTTTTTGCGCAACCTGCAGATAGAAATTTTTAAAATTATGCCCCACGAACTCTTAAAGCAAATTTAGAAAATATATACCTAGTTCAATTCAGCAGAAGTTGGGAGGTTGAATCCTGTCAAAAAGGCTTCATGAGCCATCTACGAGTTTCGGTACAAAATCGTTGGTGGCGACATTCTCATGCTCATGGCGTCTCTTTCGTTACGCTAGAATAGGGAAAACGAAGACTAGTCGTGGTCATCCCGGCGCCCCTGCAGCAGAACCACGGTTTTTTTTTTATAATTTTCGGCAACCAAGAGTTTTGTCTATAGTACAGCTCCTTTATGAAACAGAAAGCTTATTGATAGCATCGAATATTTAAGGAGGCGTTGTTCCTGTTCGGTTTTTTTCTGTCAGTTAAGTTCCTGGATTTATTGAGAATTATTTGAGTTATGCAGAGTGAAAGGCAGTGATGTTAAGAGAAAAATAAATTTTGAGCCAAAACCCCCCAGAAAGTAGGCGTGGCAATAATTCACTCACCCTAAAGCCTTCGCGCAGGCGTGAGGAACGTTTCAAAACCAGTTTCATCGAAATCTGTGCGGTAGTTTTCACGTTAACAGGTAAAAAACCTAAGAACCTCTTCAGTTTAATTGTTTCAAGAGATCATTGTCGCAAGGACGAGTAAGTCCAAATGATAGGTGTGTGTAAGAAAAACATGCCCAGATGAAAAATTTGTTGGTACAGGTGAGCAATCTATTTTAAACGTAAACCGCTTAGCCCGACAGCTTAAATATAGGGCGAATTCTTCTTTTATTTATACCATAGTTATTTTTAAAGTACCGTGAATGCCTTGGGGTCGAGTCGTGTCTTCCGTGAACGAACATGTGTCGTGACGAAATTAGGTTTGTATCGCATGTAAAATCAACCTTAAGGTATAGCTCGTTCAGGGAAGTTGCGATTCGACCCCTGATCTATGGACCATACGTAGTTTCGAAAGCTGGGGTTTTTAGATTCATACCGCCCGAAAATCAAATAATTTTACTCCACCTAAATAGCCCCGTCCTTTCAACGTCTAGCAAACATTCGAAAGAACAACTGTCTTAACAACAACTTGGTCTTGAGAATCCATACCTAGGCCAGGACTTCTTGTTTTCCAAATTTATGATTACATAAGTCCAATGATTGAAAGCCGCACCCAAGCAATTTTTTTGCGTTCCGAAGGAGGAATTGAACTGTGGTCCTAAGCCCATAAGGTGCTTCAATTTAAACCTCCCTTTGACAGTATTTTTAAAGACGCCTAGTGGGTATCCAAAATTTGAGCTTTCCACTTCGTGTAGCTACCTTCTTGTGATTACAGGTGACCCCCCACAGAAAAGAGTCTTTCTGCAAATATCTACACCTTTAAGCTACACAATTTCAAGACCCACGACGACCTCGGGAAAATAGACCAACCCCTCCCAATTTAAGCTGGTTACATTAAATCCTAATAAACAATATCAACGACCGAATAGAGTAGGTATACCTATAAATGGATCCATATATAAAAGTGCCCACCTTCTGCAAAGCTATGGTGTAAGTCCCAAAGCCCCCCTGATTCATAAAGCCATATTCAACAAACAATTGCCACCAATGTTTGCGAATTGCATTTGAAAGAGCAAATTTGTTTTTCTTATATTCTTTTGGAAACAAATTAATAATTTAAGCTGAATCGTCTGTATTTATCTTGCTAAAGAAAACAGTTTTCATCGCCCCCCCTGTCCTGATGTCAAATATTTCAATTTCCTTTCTACATACACACACGTTTGAATTTTTTTTTTTTTTTGCAAATTTAATTTCGCTTACAACATTTCACATGTTATTGTCGAGAAGGGGCTGCGACTTCGACTTATCCCCAGGATCCCTGTGGATGGTGCCGTCTTACTCGGGCAACTCCTTTCCGGGCGAAGAGAATTTTTAAATACCCTTCGGGCAATGAAATTGTTATTGAATCGCGCGCTATGTGTGTGTGTGTGGAAAGCCTTTGTGTCACCCTCATGGTAATCGTTGGAGGACCCAAACAAAAGGTATCTCTTCAGCGGGGGTGTGCGCCAGTGTGTGGAACTCCAATTTCTTTGAGCAAACACTCGGGCGAACGAAGCTTATATTGCGGGTTGTAGGTTGTACGGTTATAGCCAGTATTACAGTGTGAGTGTTGAAACTTTTCTTTTCTGGTTTCTTTTTAATTTTTTTTTTTAGCTGAAAGTGAAATTTTTGTCCATACGACGAGCGTGCACGGAACCATCGACAAGCCAACACGTAAACCTCCGACGTAGTCGTTGTCGTTGTCGTCATCCGCCGTCTGGGCCGTTTCCTCGTTGACACATAGGATGCGAAAGAGCATGAGGACTGCCATCATGTGGACAATCCTCCTCCATTTGTATGTAGGTACACATTGATGATTTTGTTATGCAAAAACGGGGAACGTTTTTTTTTTTTAACTCGTACTCGTACTCGTATACTGCACCTACGCACTGATGGGTGCTCCGCTCTGGCTCTGGGAAGAAAGAACGTGTGACATATGCACTGGCTGAAGAAGTAGGTAGGGTTTGGTGGATTTTTTGTCCGCCAGCACTTGGTACTTTTGTCCCAGCGGATGTTGGCTGCATCTGCATATTTGCATACTTGATTGCAGGAACAGCCACAACAGCAGCTACGTTGGCGGTGGCGACGGTGGTGTCAACGCGACAGCGTTAGGTGTAAACTGCAGTGAATTCGAGTGGGTATATGCTGTCTGCCCTTTTGTTCAGACTGAATCTGTGTATGGAGTTTTCGGCTGAATTGAGTTATACATGCGGAATCGATTTTAGGTGCTTAAAATAATTTAGTTTTCTACCAAATGGCAGGGGTGCAGGCGAACAATGCAGATGATGATGGATATTTAGGGGCCCACGCCCTTGTGCTTTAAATTCATTGAAATGTTGGGCGGTTTGCTTTTTAAATAGCTCTGTAAGATCTTGAGGAAAAGTTCAAAGCCAAGGGAAGGGATTATGGCAAAAGTATGAGGGATCCTAAAAATTCCGATGCGTACTCGGTGCATAATCATCAAAGACCTCGTAATCCGTGTCCTTTTGGAAGTCGACTTACGCCACAAAAGACACTGTTTACTTGACAGAAATTTATTCAGACGGAAAGGTTAACAATTGAACCTTTATTATTGTCAGGAGTAGGTTGAAGTGGGTGTCTGGAAGAGCGAACTTGCAGATAAACCTACATCAGGCTTGAGCTTTTAAGTATTGAAGACTTGTACTACCTGTATTTGTTAGGTCGCTAAGACTATGGTTCAATAAAAGGCTTCCAGATGGATCGCTTCTGATATTTTTATTTTATAGAGAGCCGTCACTGTACAGATAATGTCAGCTTACAAATTGTTTGAATATATAACTACGTCTACGTCAAGTCTTGTTGGATGCTTGCTAAAAAAAAAAACAGTGTCAGCAAATGACACCTGTTATTTGGGTGATATGTGCTCTGTCGATTAAGCTGCTAGAGAGTTTTAGACCCAGCTTTGACCAAAACTACCTCGCAGCTAAATAAATTGAACCTTGGTATCAATCGGAATACCTAAGGTAGCTTTACCTGGTATCAGAAGAGGTATAGTAGCTACTTGCTTATCGAGTTTATTAGCTTGGCAACTTCATAAAATGTCCCCATATTCCGGCTCTCAGCTTTTTCCGGTTTCATCTAAAGAAATGAGCACCAGTTGTTACAAAACAGAAACTCCCCAAGACTCCAAGACTAGGGGCCTTCGTTTAGGTATACTATTTATTTATTTGGTAAACCTGGATCTGCTGGAGAGCTCATTGTAGCTAATTACTAAAAACTGCAAGAAACTTACCTCCTAAATAGTTTGACTCTAGTTTAATGGAAGTTGGATTGCTTCCGTTGTGGAACTTAAAAGTTTAAAGCCTCGTTACCAAATTTGGTACTGTCTGCTATCCGGAGTGTATTTTTTTTGTAAATATATCTGTACGTGGAAGAAATGAACCTTATGACGCAATGGGCCAGGGGTGAAGGTTCTCATTGTCGATCTTTGTATATCTTTCATAGCTATTTTCAATTCTCCAGTCTATTTGATTTGTCACTTTGGAATCGGATTCGATTCGCGGCTCTTTTGATTTGTATACTTCAAAAAAAGACAGAGGAGGCGTCGTTATTTCTTCGTTGCTTGCGTTCGAAATTAGTGGCTAACAGACCACCGTCGAAAGTGATTCAAAATTGAGTCGTTGGGGGTACCACTTTAAAAAATGTTGACCGACTTTCCATTGGTGGTTTGTTGGAAAACAATTTTCTAACGAATTCATCTGACACTTCACGACGTCGAGGACTGTTTCTGTCATTTTAATCGGCGTAAACCTGTCTTCGTGAGCTTTTTTTAAATTCCATGTTTGAAGAGGTCGATACATAGAGGTCCTTGAACTCGTTTCGACCCTAACTTGTCTGCGTGGGCACTTCTGGACAAATTGCGACAAATCCCTTTCGCAGAATTTGCTTTCCACATAACTGCCCTCCTTCACAATCAACGATTCTGCATGAACGACACCAATCAGACTGTCAAGTTCAAGTACCTTTTCAATATTTCCTTCTGAGAAATTGCTCCGAGACAGATACGCCTGATCCGATTTTAATGAGCCATGTACGAATTTCCCCAGAATCAATGGAATTACAGCTAAAGCCATAAGAGCTGACATAAATTTGCGACAACATTCAACGAGACGACAATGGCAGCATATCGTGCCTCAATGGAGGTAACCTCCCTTATATCTCTTCCCAATAATTTCTAATTAGCTTCGACTAAGGTTTGCGTAAACTGCAAGCACAAAATTGCCAACCGCACACATAATCTTGATAGAGAGAGACCCTAATCCAACTGGGGTTAACAATTGGGACTAAGTATACACGGAAGCAACAGCGCGCACACCATCTAGACCCAAGGTTCACCTAACATGCAACCATTCAATACGATGCACGGTAGATAGAAAAAATAAAACCAGGACCCATCGCAATGATGATCAGTTTAAGCGAGAGACGACGACCAATAATACCGCATCGACCCGGGGCAATTAATTTTCCCAATAAGCAATTCAAGCTGACGCATTACCATTTGTGGACTATGTCCAATGTCCTGGCCCGCTCGAGACTGTAGAGGAAAATTCCATTCGCCCTATGCACCGCCACCGATGATGATAACAACAATTTCCTAGCTCGCCATCGACTTGTATGGGATGATCTCTTGGCTTCCCATTCTCTGGCGGCTTTGCAAATAGATAAACGGCACGAAGCCATCACGATTCCGCAGCCAGTCCAGCGTGTGCGTGTGTGTGTGTGTGCGCAGCACAAAAATTACTTCCTTAATTAAAGACCCCTCTGGACATTCTATGTCTTCTTCATCATCATGACCATGACCAGACCTAGACCATAGGCAAGGGTATAGCTATGTAGCAAGCACACGCACCAAAAAGTCTTGAACCTTTTTTTTTATATGCCGATGACTACCTATACCTGAGGATGACCGTGGCCATGCGGCCATAGTCGAACCTTATGGCAATTGTCCGTGGTATTTATGCGATCATCCTGGGTAAGCTGAGGTTAGTCGTCGCTGTCCCGAAACGGACAAGTGGAATGCTGTCCGCTAACACTCGGTGTGTCTGTTTTTCTATACCTATATGGCGAAGAGAGGAGAAGGTCATTTAATGGACTTGTTACCGTGTGCGCGATCGTGAAAGTGCTTACACGACGGCACTGCTTGCGGTTGTAAAGGATTAGACGGACATATATAAAATTTGTATTTTATGCGTACCTCACGAATGCGCGATAAGCAAATCGTCGACAATGCCCGTGTTCTTAGGTGTTTTGCTATAGGTGCGTGTGTGCGCAGGGTGCGCGACGAGGCAGCCTCTCTTTCCTGGGCAACATGGTGATTAAGTGCGGTTTATGACCTCGGGTGACGTTGAGTGGTTTGTTTTGTTGTGGCAGTGATTGGAGGGAGCCAGAGGTTGGCTCTTGGCTGATGGTCATTGCGAGACATTGTTGGCCAAAATGAAATATAATCATGTCGGAGAGACGGCGTGTACATTGAATTGGAAGTGAATGGCCGTTGGAGACAAGCGGCACCTCTAACCTTGGAAAGGTTTGACAAAGATTGTCTAAATCCGACAATCTTACACGACAATCTTTGGCAAATGGGGAGGTTCTTGCGCAGTTTAAGGCTGGAAGTCGGTTATGTGTCTAATCTGTGAATATTGCACTGGGGAGGTGGTAACAGAAGGTGGGAAAATAGGATCAAATTATCTGGTTCAACACGAACTGTAGGGACGCCCAAGGAAAGGGGTAGTTAGAGATACGTTTGCTCCCTTTCAGTCTTTTCACCAGCATTCTTCAATAGATCTCGCTAAGCAAAAAGACGGTTTCTAGAACTGACACCTACAATCAGAGGTTAGTCCGTCTATAGAAGACACCTCAGAGCAATTTTCGCTACAAATTCCCTTCAGTCGATTTTTCCTTTCAACCAATTTGCTCTCCAATAAACTTTCCACGATGCATACTTTTTCGACTGCAATCACATGCTGCCGTGACCTGCCAAAGCGTTATAATTAAAAAATTCCACCAAACTCGTATATCTATCCGAATAAAAGCAGAACCGAAAATAATTATATTAAACTACAACTTTGGAGGATGGCATACACAATTGTTACCAATTTCACCCCTCGTCTCCGCCTATATATAGCGGGTGTCATCCATTAATCCATTTTCTAACTTCAGCGCACTCTCTTGCTGCTCTGATTTTTTTTTCATATTTTTTTTATTGAAAAGTTTACGAATTTTCTATTTTTTTTTTTCATCTATCATTGCTAATTTAATTTTTTTCCACCTCCCGCAACCCACCGAAAGTACCTCAACAAAATTTGAATGCGACGACGAATGGATAGAAAAAAAAATGCAAGGAACCATCTCTAAGAGAGGCAAAACAAAACGAAACCTCCCCCGAAAAACTTTAATTTGAAAAAAGGACGAGCGAAAATAAGAATCCAATTGAAAAGTTTTGACTCTGTCTGCTGATGCTGTTGCTGCCGCTGCTCCTGTATGCGACTGCAAAACTAATCAATGGAGGAAATTGATTTTAGGATGGGGAAAAAAGGATCAGAAAATTGCTGAACACAGGGAAAAAAATGCACCGACAAATTTTCTCGCGCGGTGGAATTTTTATCATTCGTAAAAATAGACGATTTCTTGTGAAGTAAGGATATTTAAGCAATTAGCGAAAGGATTCGCGGTGCTGACCAATTAAGTTGATAATTTTATAGTTAGTCGCCGCTTTGTCTGGCGTTTGTTTTTGTGTCTGCTTGAATGGAGGTTGACAAAACAAAAAAAAAAAAAAAAAATACCTTCCACCTGCTTGTCTCCTTCCTGAAGATGAGCCAGGAGCAACGGCATAGCAAACATCACACACCGTATGGCATAGCAGTCATCCTTGATGTTGGTGCGGTGGTGTTCCACATCGAAGGTGTCTAAGGATCGTGTGACTTCCTGCCGCAGGCACATTCACAGCGCATTCACAGCGACCTATGAGTGTGTGTCTATATAGCTACTGCAGCCGATATAGGTGGGAGTATAACGTATTCCGGACACGAATGGAAATGAAAAGGAATAATTTTTAGATGTATTTTGTCCGTTTGTATGGATTCGTGTCCTGTTTTGCTTCGACACCGTTGGGATAATATTTTAATTTTTTCTTTTTTTTCTATTTTTTTTTTTACTTTTGCATTTTGGCTGTCATGTGCATGCGGATAGAGATGGCGATGTATCCACTCCTGCAGAATGGGAAGCTTGCATGTGTGCGCGGGTGTGTGTAGCTCGTTTTGTGTGCCATTTTGTGCCATTGTCATCGGTTATATCCTCATTGTTGTCCGATTTTTAAAGCGCTCGTTAGTGTGTTTAGTATGGATTATTGTTTTCTTTTTTCTATTCCTTTCTGTTGTTTGGCAATATTCGAGATGATGGAGAGGATTTGTGTGGAATTTGGAGAGGATTCGAAGGAGATCCGTTGGCGATTTGTTTCTACTGGAGATTTTTTAAAGGTTTTTCTTTTGGGAGGCTGCTTGAAAATGGACTACATATCGTTCATCACTAGAATTCATTTGGAAATAAAAAGGACATTACTTTTTTTCTAATCGCACATAGAATGTGCGCTTCGTTCTAACAAAATTTAGAACCGTATATGTATATGGTTAATTTTAGTTTTTGCTTATCATTTCTAAAATTAAAAGCGTTGAGTCCTTTGCGCACACTACTTGAAAAATAGCAGATTATTGTGTGCGCCAACGAAATTCGTAGCTATACAGCCATATTTGTAAATGACAAGAGCAAATATATTCCAACAATGACTGAAAATTGTATGGAAACTCATTTAAACTGTGTAACTAATCGCACATAAAATGTGCGTTTTATTCTCTGGAAATGTGAATTCACAATGCTGTTTAATGGTTAATAAGAGTGGGTTATATGTTTGTTTTCTTACCATTTTTAGGCATACATATTGGCGACGTTGCGCACACAATTTTACATAATTTTGAAAGGCAAACAGTCGTGTGCGCAAACGAAAAAAATATTTACACACCTCATTCTTTAATAGAAATGTTAAATACATGCGGTTATTCGCACAAAATTGAAAGAAATCCCATTTTAACGTTGTTACTATTGCGCACATTAGTGTGCGATTACCCAATAATATTGAGAAATTGTTCCAAATATCGCCTTTCTCAACAGTGGTCACTAAACGGATGTTTTTTTCATTATTATTGGACCCCACACCTTATCTAGATCCTTTCTCTATTTGGTTACCTACTATATCGATGTTATCCCAATACGATAGGCGAATATCCGCTTTCACTATTGGGTTCCCATTCGATTGAAGAAAAAACGCCCAAGAACATCTATTTTCCTTAGACCTTGAACACCCCTTAAACAGTGATAGTTCCTAAAGAGAAATTCGCCTTCCGCAAAACAAAATGTCCACTTCCAATCAACATATTCCGAAACCCAGTATATAAACTTTACCCGCCATCTGCTTTAATACCCCTTTCGTCTCAATAAAATATTCCACTCAGAGCGCAAAATGTCCTTGAATAAAAAAAAAAACCAAACCAAAACCGACAGAAACTGAAGGTGCAGCGCTTTGATAATTGGAAAAGGATTTATGACCAACTCAGCTAGATTTAGGGACACCATCCGTGGACGGCCAGCCAAAATGGAATTGTATAAAAATTAACCACACACGACAGGAGCAGCCAACCAAGAAATCGCCTACAATACAACTTTCAAATGATGCCTTGCCGCACATGCAAACCTCCAAAGCCAAAGCAAACTGTACAATTCTACCGACAACTCGCAGAGAATATGGGCTACAGAGCAAAGATCCTCCTGGTGGCCCCGAAAATCCGTATTGGAAATGATTTATGTGGGTCAGTTGGGAATTTGTGTATAAATGTGAGCTCGCATTTGGATTCGAATGATTTATGATTTCACTCTTCTCCCTGTGTAGGATGTTTGGATTTTTCTTTTCGATGCGGTTAACCGGGATCCGTGCCACCTATAGCCCCGCACAAACAATTCTGGGTATAGATTCGTTATAAATGGTTGAGATGCCGAATTATACCAGGGGTGTAAGGAGCAACAACAAAATGCAAAACCGCACCATGAGTCGAAGGAATCATCCGCAAACGACCTCCACTGGGCATTTTCAACTTGTGCGCAATTTCCACCTAGTTTTTGCTGCGAAATCCCTTTTTACGGATTCAGGTCAGATATTTACAAAAAAAAGAAAAAGAAACGCGGGTCTGTATCGGCAATCCCCACAGAGTTGGCAAATGTCGGAACGCCACTAGAGCACAAATGTCAATCGGGATATTTATTACATTTTTTGCATAGTGCGTTTGACACATTTCTCATTCCAGGTGGGAGTCTAATTTTATATTTTAATCCTTTGGAGGATGACGCCCCTCAAAATGGCAGTCAAAGTAGGCAGTATCTGTATCAGTAATCGATTAAAAATGGAGTAGACATGCGGAGCCATGACAAGCGTCTGCTATCATGCTGGGGGAATTCGCCGGGAATTAGGACATTTTTTGCATGTTTTTGCCGACAAGATAGCTTACTCCGTGTGTAGGCCAGGAATGTGATTAATGAATGGAATGGGCTGGGAAAAAAAACTCTCCATGGCATTCGAGCCTCCCGAAATTGATAAACGGATTGCGGTGAACAATTAATGGATCTCTTGGTAATTATCCTGCGGAATTAATCAGAACCATTTGTTGCCTGCAAAAGGCCATATAACATGTGGAACTTTTTATTTCACTGTTTTTGTGTGCGGCCATAGGTTCTTTTGGAGGTGGTTTTGAAAAGCTTGACTTTGGAAGGAATCAGCATCAATCGGTCAGCCTGTGCTGTGGTTACAAATACTGTTCACCCCTTAGCTCATATCTTCACAATCGAATAAGGTGGATTCGATTGTGACGATGTGAGCTATCGGGGCTCAATATTTTGAAGAAATCCCTGAAGGTGGTGCCTGTTATCAAAGTCGTTTGAGTAGAAAAAGTGCCCGCTTCGGGTCTTCAAGGTAATAAACTTCAAGGCCTGTTATTCTCGCCTTAATGTGACGGAGAAGTTGTGAACTTGAAAGTCCCTTATTCATCTCTAGAAGTGACATCGAAATAATTAAATCGCCGTTACTCCTCTACACCTATTCGTAGTTGTTTCCCCGCTTCACACCTCTCGACATTGCAAACAAACAGACCAGTAATAACGGGTGATTTTTTAAGAGGTTTAGAACTTTTTAAAAAAAAAAACACAAAAAATTCGAAAAAATGAATGAAATATTTATTTGAATCGATAGTTTGAACCTTGCAATTTAATGTTTAAAGATAATTTCATGCAAATGTTGACCGCGGCTGCGTCTCAGGTAGCCCATCCGCTGAGTCCAATTTTGGCATACTCTTTCACACATATCGGCCGGTCTCTCACAAATGAATGCATGGATGTTGGCTTCCAGTGCGTCAATCGAAGCGGGCTTGTCCCTATACACATTAGCCTTGACATACCCCCACAAAAAATAATCTAATGGTGTCAAATCGCACGATCTAGGCGGCCAATTGACCGGCCCGAAACGTGAAATTAACTGTTCACCAAACTCGCCTCGCAATTGCGCCATTGTTTCGCGTGCTGTGTGGCATGTGGCACCGTCTTGTTGAAACCACATATCATGCAAGTCAAGAACTTCCATTTCGGGCAAAAAAAAAGTTTGTTGTCATCGCTCGGTAGCGTTCACCATTGACAGTAACGCTGCGATTCGCATCATCTTTGAAGAAATATGGCCCAATAATGCCGCCGGCCCATAAACCGCACCAAACAGTGGCTTTTTCGGGATGCATTGGTAGCTGTTGCAATGCTTCTGGCTGATCTTCACTCCAAATGCGGCAATTTTGCTTACCCATTCAACCAAAAATGAGCCTCATCGCTGAACACAATTTTTAGATAAAAAAGCGCGATGAACATTTCGAACCGAGCACGAATTTTGATAGTAAAATTCAATAATTTGCAAGCGTTGTTCATTTGTAAGACGATCCATGGTTAAATTGCAAACCAAACTGAAGCTGTTTGACAGTGACACAAGGTACCTACTAAACACACGTCAGCTGTCAAAACCAGTGTTGCCAAAACCAAACCAGCTAAAAAATCACCCGTTACCTACCACTGCAGGTCTCCTTCCACTTCCTTTTTATTTCATCAAAAACAATGCCACCCCTCTGACACTTTTATGGGTAAGCAATCTCGACCAAAAGACACATTCGTCACTAATCAAAAGCAAACAAATTAAACACCCAAGCCGTCTCATCCGAACATCCACTCCGGGGCTCCGCACATCACCTCCGCTTTTGTCACCTCAACTGCAGCCATCATCATCTATATACTTAAGCCACCCACTGTCATGGCCGCAATTGATTGTAACTTAATTCCCGTCGAAAGTGCACTCATTCCACTAATGAGCCATTTTCCCCCCATTAAAAGTGAAATTAGTATATACCGGCAGCGGCAGCGGTAGCGGATAACAAAACGTAAAAAAAGATGCTTCACACAACCACACAATATGTTGAGTTGTTTTGTGGCGACCTTAAGAGAAGATGTGCCATTTACTCCACGTCCCCATCGCACAGTAGCTCAACCGCTCAAGTGCAAACGGAGCACGAACCAAGAAGCGCAGAGAAGAATGCGCGCACGGTAGCATGTTGTTCTTTGGCCTGTCGCCTTTTATTTGTATCTCGGTGTTCGTTCATCATTCCGGTTTGGCGGACAGAAGATACAAAACGACACAAGACAAAAACAACTCCTCCTGAAGAAGCAACGGGAGAACAATTAACGATCCACATGTCGCTTTGAATTTGTAAAGGAACATGTTCTTGGGCACCCTCGCTACTACATCCGACTGGGGGATTTTTCTTGGTTTCTTTTGTTTTTTTTTTGCTCGCGCGACCAGCACTCCTCACATAAGTTAAGTAATGTTTTTGCCTTTCAATCAAACAGACTTCCGGTTTAATTTATCTTCAGATCGACGAGAGAGAAGACGACTCAAAGTGAACGTCAACACCCTATACCGACACGGACAACGACACCGACACCAAAGACCGAGCGCACAAAAAGCCGGATGACATGAACCAAATATGTGCATTGATCACTTAACCTACGGAATGGTTAATCACCTTTAATCGAGTCGATTGCTTGGAATTCCCCACTACCTATCGATTAGTTTGGTCGTCTTGCATGTGTCCAGTGTCCAGTGTCCACCCAGCTCGTGTGTGCTTCCTCCCTCACTATATATAGGCAATTTTTTTCTCCTACTGTTTGTTCAGTGGCAGTTTTTGTAACTCTCTCTCTCTTGGGAGTGTAAATTAACACCTGACCATCTGGGCGGTCTGTTGAATTCCTAAGGAGTTGCCGGTTCTGTTTACTTTGCTTTGCAGTTTTGCATTTCCTCTCCGTTTAATGGCCGAATGTAAGCGATATGCGGTGTGAAGACATATCCCGACTCGAATGACCAAACTCCCGGGGGAGAGATTTACTGATTTGCTATTCATGGCGCATCGTTAAGCGGTGGGGAATAATTTTCGTGAAGACTGTCGTATAACTAATGAGGAAATTAAATATTCGTAATTAGGTCTAAAAATAGCCTGGGCTTGTATACGCGAAAGGCTCCTCCACGGGAGCATGATGAATGCCAATTATCGGCGAATTTAAAAAAATGAAACAGAAGATGTATGTAGGTATGTTGCGTGTAGGTAACCGAGGACTATGATTGCGCGACGCACTGCTGTATTTTACCGCCTAATTGGCGTGTTTCTCAGAATACTAGTCCATAGGGTGAAGTTGGGTGTGTTTGGCGATTGAATGCATGAACGCTCTTGAGCGGGTGACTGACTCACGCCGAGTTAACTGAGGTTATTTGACCGTACAAGTTAACTTCGCAGAGGTTTATGAACTTGTAAGGTAGGTCGGCAGAGAGGGAAGCAGATCGGCAGTACCTGGTGAAAATCAATAAGGACTATTCCCAGTGTTTTTGCCTTGCACAGAGCGTGATTCGACCTTGATGCGGCAGCCATCTATCACCGTTATCATTCTTCGTAGATGAGTGAGTTCGACAGAGCTGCCAAAAGTTAGTATGACTCTAGAAAGCCCGTCCATTTCGCTGTTCCTTAAAGTCGATGCGTGAAGATGCCGAGTTCCATGTCTAAAAGTGAACAAAGGCGGACTTTTCTGACCCTAAACCGGACTGACAGGGTTTAACGAATTTATCTACAAAGGGCTTAAGGCGTTAACACAAATGAGGATTGCAAAAGGTAGTAAGTAACAGGCCCTGTGCACCCTGTGATCGCAAAAGGTAAACGATGTTGCAAAGACTAAAGTTTCTCGTATGGCTGGTGCAGTTGAGGGGCCCTCGTTGATTGAGTTTCGATCCATTGATCATATAAACTCACCTTACCAAAAGAATTAAACTTCAAAATAAGTTCGTTCTAGCTCTTTACCAAGCCATCGCCAGGTAAGCTCTGCTGGTAAGCCTTCGCATGAACCCTGTGCAATAGATACATTTTGGTCAAAGTATACGTTTCATCGAAGTCCACTTGAGACCAACCATCCATCCTCTAATTCGAGTTTCAAGCCCCAAGTCGGGCTCTATCGCAGTTATACAGTTCGATTCAGCTGTGCTTCTACTAAAAAGTGTCCCACGTCAGTTCGATGATTTTTCGAACAGGATTCGTTGGCTTGACATCGTTCTTAGCCTTTTTTTGTAAATAATGTCCGTATACTGTTCATGTCGCAAAGTCTTTCAATTTCTTAAGTCGGGTGGTTCCTGTGCTCTGATGTTCTTCAAGTCTCTTTTGATCTTATGGCATACAAACAGCTTTAAACCTCGAGTAGCGCTTCTTAGTCAAACCAGGAGTCGAATCGCGTCGTCCGAAAACAAGCATTACGTTACGGAATTTGTTTCACAATTGAAATCAACATAATTACGTAACGTATATAGCTCAGGCAGAGAAATAGCGACCCCAGGTCTTTCGTAGAGATCACTACCATATCAAGGTGGATCTCGTGTTTGTGTAACATCTCTTATGTCACTTTTCTTTTTTTTTACATTGAAGCAAGGTTCTTCGATAGATTTGACGATCTAGCTAAGGCACCCCCACCAGATCGAAGGAGATTCACCATCTTGAATGGTCTTGTCAGTGGCGTGTCTTACCATAAGACGGGTAATATAAAAACACTCTAGCCCTAAACTTGGTCTTGCTGTGGCAATACTTATACCATACGTGCTCAGGGGAAAATTGTTGGCTATTTCTGACGATTACGGACACTTTCTGATAGCTTTTTAATTAGACGGGGTTGTTTCACAGCCTATCTCATGCGTAGGAAGGGGGCTCAGTGGCTTGCGCCGCCACAAACTTTTAGCCCAACAGCTCAGAAAGCTGTGAAAAAATATTCTTTGATTGATTCCGTTTGCCAAGCATATCATCACAAAACTAAGTCCCAGCTACCCCCGTCCCAAGCAAGTCCAAACGCAAGTCGTCTCCATCTTCCCTTATTATTTTGCCCTTTCGTAAAATAATCTCCGCTGTACTATTAATCATTTTTAGTGTCCAGGCTAAATTTGTCCAACTCACAATGGCGAAGTTTTCCATACACAATTGCATATTTTGACCTAGAAAATATTTAGTGGGAAGGTTAAAAATGATTATTAGTAAGGCCCTCTATTTCTGCCTTGCCAAACAACTCTAAGCTCTTAAAATCTCACACCCATCTAACACTGTTTATTATTCTTTCTCTTTCCAGGTACGTATCCCAACAACTACCGACAATACCACATATTTCGTAAGTAAAATGTACTCAAACTCGATTACTATAAAAACCGCATATTAACTACACTCACCAGGGGGAGTGCAGTGTGGATAAATCAAAACTTCAATAGGAAGGCACTCCATCGCCTTCTGCCAATTATTGACCCAAACCGGCGACTGTTCCTAAGAGCTACAGTTATACCTCTTTTGTTGGTCCAAACACCCCCAGAACGGAACCATTTATAGCTCGCAACTCCTCCACAACTTCTCTTTAATCCGCCCAATCAATCAAAACCAATAAAAAGCATAAAGTCGGACCGCATACTCAAATAATCTGCTGGCCATTGCTCCCGCATTTTGGGAATGCCCCTCTCTGTCTTAGGGTTTATGCCAGAGTCATTGCATTTAATTGCCGGCACCACTGTCCGATAAGATACACCGTCCTCCACACTCCACACATCCCAATCATCACTGAAATTAGCAACGTTTTCGAACGGTACATGCTCTGTCCATTACCATTATGCAGCGGTAATAAGTCCTAAGCAACGGCTCACTGTCAGACGACGGAGAGCTGCCGTCATTAACCAATAATCACCATCTACCTACTCCCAGAAGGTGGAGGTTGGGTGCGATGCCACCTCATTATTGTGACAGCTAGCTGTCAAACGAATTTCAATAGAAAATTATTGTTTTGTCATTTTTATACGAAGCGCTTCTGGTGCTGGATGCTGGTGTCGGTGTGTGCATGCGGTCTTCAACTAATGATGGCCACAAGTGGGTGTGTCAGGTGGTGTGGTGGTTTCTTTTCTCTGCAGCCACGCTAACAAGCTGTGGAGTTTGGTTTGATTTTGATGGCCGGCTGCTGCCCTGGATGCTGGAAGATGCCTTTTGTGTCAATTGTGTTCAATTGTAGGTCATTATGGGCTGTGGCAGGGGTCTCGGGTCTCGCCATTATCATTATCGTTCCATGGCTAACGATGCTAACGATGGACTGATGTTATGCAGAGGTGCTTTTCCCGACGCTTTGTCAAGTCTCGCTCTCTCCTTCTTTTTTTTTGTCTATTTCTCATTTCAATTTTAATGGCTATGTAATTATGATTGATTCGTTGACAAATTGTGCTGCAACGGAAAGAGTACAGCAACAGCAACAATTGATTCACATAATCGACCGTTTATATGGTGCCGTTTCATTTGCAATTTTTCTTTTCGCGCAAATCCTTCGATAAGAATAATGACTTCATGGAGCAAACGGCCGCGGGTGGAGGAAAAAAAAAACTTATCATCCTTCGCAGGCAAAATGTAATGGATTACCTAAGAAGCGTAAATTATTTCAGATTTACATTTCCGAACAAAGTTAGTTCTGCTGCTCGTTGTTGGAGGAGGACGACGCTACGACGACCAGTAGGAGGAGAGAGAGAAAGGAGGACTCCTCTTAATGAGATGCACGCTGTAACGTCACCACTGCAACGGAACGTGGTTTGTTGTTAATGCAAAAATATGCAGGACCAATATATTACCGAGTAATTAGCATTAATTTCTGAAGTGATAATCCAGCTTAGCGGAACGTTTCATCGTCATTCACGTGGAAGAGGAAGAGCGCTACTACCTACAGCGCACATCTGGAATATATAGTTTGCACGGTATTTGTGTGAGTATTCTGCAGTAGCTACTGGTCAGGTGGCTGTCTGGGAGCCAGAAAAGAAAAAAATAATTGTCCGAGGAAATAGAGTTAAATAAGGACTCAAAGAAAAAAAGCGTAAAGGAGCTACCTACCTACCTGCCTACCTAGCTAACTGGAATAATAGTTTTTTGCTGTCAAGAGGGTTGAGAATTTTAAATGCGAATAGAGGAGAGTACGGATTCTAGCAGCCTTAAAGGAAGGAGTGCAGCGATAGCTACTTGTTAATTGAATGCCGACTTTAATACTGTCGAAGGGAATTTAAGCGCCATTTTTTTGGGTAAAAATTAGGTCGATGGGGGGAGAAGCAGCTGAAGTCTTGAAGATGAAATAAAGGTTCTGTTAAATATTGATGTGTCCTTGGACACAGCTGAAGACGGAATATATGTTGATGGACAATCCGGAGGTTAACTTTTGACGCAGAGAAATACTTTCCTCGACGGAACAAGGTTCAAAAAGTGTCAATTAGAATGTAATGGGAGCTTAATTCACTTGGCCTTCCTGTGAAAAATGTTCAATAAAACACAGATGCTCCTACTTGTGTCTCAGACGACTGAATCTCATTTTTCTGACAGAGTACATAGAGTTGCTTTCTACGTTCTAAATAGCTCGTGCACTCAAATGAAGTCAAAAACTGATGAAAGAGGTTTGAGTTCAAGGCAACCATCGGTCTTAATTTGTCTTAAATTGAGACTTAATCTGTATCCATCCACTTCTGATGCTCTCAAGCCTACAGCACTTTATCTGCAAGGTGACGGAGAGGACAAGTTTTATCCAAGTCAACATACCACCGTTGATAACCTCGAAGTCAAGATTGGAAATCATTTCCCGTCTAAAGAACTGCGACAAACGTCGGTACTGCCCGTTTTCACCCGTTCTATACTTTGACTTATGATTTTCAACCCTTAAAAGACTGGTTCCAATGGTTTGCCCGTCACTTTCTGCTTCAATCACTTCCCTTCTTATGCAGCCCGTCACCAGTCACTCAACTTCCATCACCTTAGTTACCTACTTAGTACCTTCCCCCAAAACAGGTACTCACCCTCTACCTTGCCACACAAGCACAACCAATTACCTACAGTAAATTATCAAAAAAACCAATCATTTACCTTTAAAACCTGTACTCACCTTACAGCAAAAAAAAGTGATAAATCCTCGCCTAATACGTCCTGCATTCTCCCCCAGGAGCTTCCGATAGTAAGCCCAATCCTAAATCAAACCAGTACCTACACACATGCCTCATCCTACATCTCTGTCTCTATACACACCCGCACCCATATGGGTAATCCCTTCCAACTCAAGTCACTTTAAAACAATTTTTAAGACTCCCCCTCAAAACCGATTCGGATGTACATTTTCCACCCGCGAATCTCTTTGTCTCATCGATATAGAAGCGAAGCCGAATACCCTCTATGTCATGAGCAACCAAAAATAAACAAGAAACAAAAAAAAAATAATAAAAAAAATCGTAAAACGTCTTCCACTGTGACTGTCAATCTAATTGAAATTCTAGACTGAATCTTCCGCAAATTACCTTCATTGACAAAAATCCCTAATCCCAATCCAAACATGCCACCTACCACCGCACACCATCATAAGCTGGGTTGGCTTGGAGTGGCACTGCTCCCATCATGGTATTGAGGAGTAGTCGAAGCGCCCATAGAATTATTGAGAGAAAAATCTTCAAACCCAATGAACACAAAAAAAAAATAAAAAAAACCAAGGAAGACTGAGAATCCGCTCTGCTTTCGACCTTTTTTTTTTGGGTTGGCATATAGCACGAGGCAAAATCCGAAGGAACCACAAGACAAGACAAGGAGAAACAACGACGTGAAGTGGATTTTTTTTCCGTCTCCTCCTGCCAAGTCTGCACAATCTTACCGCACAGATCCTTTAGAGTAATTTAATCAGAGAAGAATGGATGCAGTGGTAGTAGTTTGCGAAGTTTGGATAGACCCCTCCCGCCCCCCAGTCAGGGAAAATAAAAATAGTAAATTTAATGATTCCAGTTGCAGATCGATTTCCCCGTGGAATTTACTTCGATATAATGTAGTTTCAACCACATAAACACAGGGGGGGAGGGGGGCAATGACATGTGGAGAGGGAAATACTCGAAATTGCTAACGCAATACGAACGCAGGAATGGAGAGGAATTTCCCAATTATTTGGCTTATAGATGAAATCATTACAAATCAGATGTATAGTACATTGGTTAATTTGTTGGTAGGAATGATATCGAAGCAAACCGCCACAGGGCTTGATGGTTTTAAAACTGAACGAATTGGAGGTTGCTGCATATTTGACGTGGCAACGCAAATGGGCTACGAAGAAAGGCTGCTAATGTGGCGTACGTTATAACAGTACGAAAGCCATTTTGAACATCAATGAAAGTTCAAAGACAAAATGGAAAATGTCAATCGGCCTGCTTTCGTTAAGTTTCAGGTGTTTTCTCGTTAAATTTGTTTTTGTTCACGTTTGAATTGCGGATGTATTCAGTTCTTGGAAAGCCCTTTAGAACATCATAGAAAATAAAATTCGACGACAAAATGTTAAATGTCAAACGGCCTAGTTTCGTTAAGTTTCAGTTGTTTTCTCGTTGAATTTTTTTTCACGTTTGAATTGTGGAGTGCATTTAATCAGTACTTCGAAAGCCCTTTTGAACATCATAGAAAGTTCAACGACAAGGGGTAAAATGTGAACCGGCCTACTTTCGTTAAGTTTCATTTGGTTTCTCGTTGAATTTGAATTCACGTTGAATTTTGAACATCATAGAAAGTTCAACGACAAAATGGAAAATGTCAATCGGCCTCCCTTCGTTCAGTTTGAGTTGTTTTGGTAGGTCAAGTTGGTTATGCTATCGTTTGAATGTATTTAGGTGTCACTGAAATATTCCATTGAATATTAAATCATAGCTATTTCAACTTAGCCTTTAAGTACCTTCGTTCAGTTTAAGTTGCTTTGCTGTTAAGTTTGGTTATGTTCTTGTTTTATATCTTTAGATGCGATTGCACCTCAAATTATATGTTGACCACTTTCGAGCACTTGTCTTTGCTTAGATTTGCGCATCTGTCAAAAATATGGTTCTCCATCGAGAAGTGTCAATATGGCAATAATTCTGCCATGACATATAGACGTTTATTGACATGGATCACAACGGTTCGTCATCATTTCAAAAGCCCAATATAATAGGTTTTGCATAACTTTCTAAGTCAATTAAATTGCCGGTAAATATTTCAGTTGCAAGTTGACGTCCAAAAAAGTTTAAGTCTTCAACTTTAGAGCTGTCAAACTTACAAATTATATTGAACGACACTATTTCTGTTGTAATATCTGAGACCGCAAATAACAACAAAATGTTAGCTTTAAGTTGTAAATCCTAAAATCTTCAATTGACTCTGCTCATGCTCAGTTGCACGTACTGTCTCTCTTATAACCAGAATCGAAACCACAAAAGGCTACTATGCAGTGACCATTTTTAAAATTGGCCATCATTTCCACCGCCATCGGTTGAGTTGAAGAAATAACTCAGTTCAAAGCTGAAGCCAGAACATATGTTGCGCAGTCCGGTTGTGACAGCGCCTTGGTGTGTATTGTATCAAAATAACAACCATCGATTGTCATTGTGTCGTTGGTCTGTGCGCTCCGGCAAATCATCTATGTGCACGTTCAACGTTGTGTCTACTATTTCCCTATGTACCTAGCTACTTGCCCATCTAAAGGATTGTAAAATGCCACCAAGCCTATATATGGTCAGAGCTAAGTTACGTTTCAGGTCTACTAGAATCGATGATGATGATTATCAGCGATTTTCCAATGCAGGGTAGCCAACCAACAAAACGGGGAAAGAGATATGAACCAAATGCATTCTTTTGGATCATGGTATAGATGGCAACAACGACCTCTCAATCGGAATCTACGACTAGAGCTTCTGACCATTTATAGATTAACTGCGCAGGCATAGACTTGTCGCTGAATGGCTGTGTTTGTGTGTGTGTGTGTGTGAATGCTGCGCACATCGCTTTGGTTAGCATCTTCTTTGCACCCAAATGATGATGGGATGCAATCGATTTTGGACCTTAATTACGACCAATGACAGTTATGTTGCATTTTACATGCATGCGCACCATCGACCATTGGCATAAATGGTAAGATGGGTATTTGCACTTATGCGTTGCGGTGTTGCCAGATAGACGGTTTGAATGTGATAATAAAGCATCGATCTGGCTGAATAGTTGTGATCAATATTTTATGTGAAAGGTTCATCACTCTTACACTCCTGTGTCATCGTGACAAGATCAGTTCACAAAGGTCGGATTTTCGCTCACAAGACCAGAAGCGAGTTGAGATCCAGAAATAGCTGATCTTCAACATTTTGTTTTTGAAACACTGTATGATCAACGAATCAGCGTTTGATCGAAGAACTCTTATGACAGTCATCTTTCATGGTCGATCTTGCGATCAGGCAAAAATTGGATATGATCACGGAAAAACACTGAAACACTATTGAGTCCAAATCAATTTAAAACGAAGGTGGTCAAGGTTTTGTATTGGTCGATTGTGAATCAAGGGAAGATCATTAAATTTTTTAGCCTTGATTGGAAACTTTCACACACAAATCTTTTATGACTATCCCTTAAGAGATCACCTTTGAAGATCGGTCCATCAAGCCAAGCAGTTTTAGTCCTAAATTTCCAAAAACACTCCATTGGCGATATTTATTTGTGTGTAACCTTAAGCACGATCGATAGTGAAAAGTCGACAGAAACGATCGGTTTTCGGCGGTCAGTTTTAGTCCTTTTGTCTGCCAGTAAGGTGGATGCTCGATGTTGATAAGTATTATAGGCTGTACTGTTCTGTTTACGCTAAAAGCTTCTATCGGCCGGGTTTAGCCACAAAAGGATCTATCTTATGTCATCTATTCAGCGTCTGTCGCCATATTTCTGATATGCATTAATAGAGCACTTCAAAATATATTACCCCACTAAACGATTCGGTCAAAGCTTGTGCACCCTCTATAAACGAACACTCCAAAGGATATTCCAACTCTTACATCCTTCACCACCGTTCTTCCTATACACACAAATTCTGCACAACAAAATCTAATTACGACAGAGGGGGGCAAAAAACGCAGTCTTCTCTTTTTCTGCACACAATATACTCTCTGTGCTGTGTCCTAATTCAAATGATCCGTCCATCGTCCATGGGACGACGAGACCCTTGTAGTGCCGCAATTCGCTTTAATAATAGCGAATAAATTGGATTTATCCAGCACTTAAAGTGGAAATTGTACGAATTTATTATAACAAAGCTTCGCAAAGCTGTGGCACAGACATAACCGCTATACGGATGCCAACCGAAAAGCAGCCGCCTCATCGTGTAGCGTCGTCCGAGCTCGAGATGAGTGCTATAATCCGGCTCTTAATTTGAGTGAAAATCCTACTTCACTCGAGAGAACCCCCCTGGATGAGGTTCGGTATCGGTAGACATGTTTCTGGGGAGAGTGTGTATAGGTTTTTGTTCTAAAAACACGATTTACGCATCCATGCTTTTCGAATCAAATAAAGAGGTTTCCATTAAAGGGCTGCGCACCCAGCGCCAGAAGGTTGGATACAACTGTGCGGTGTTCGTTGAAGGCCGTCCCAAAAACCATAACCGTTTCTATTGAAAGCGAATTTTACGTGGTACGTAAATCTTCTTCCCCCCTCTTCGGAGAGCTCCAATTGAGAACTTAAAACCACCGATTTCTGTCCTGCTGAGCTCTCGGAAACATCAGATTACCATTCGATATCTCTGACCTACATTCCGATGAAGATGTTGCGGTATACAAATCAAGAGGTAATTCGACCGCAATCTTCGAAAATCCCCCCACCGAGATTCGAATTTCACCCGTCCAATACATGTGTGTGTATTAATTAATTAAATATCTGAGCAACGGTAACGCCAACACCTGCGTGTGCCCGACACGGCACCAGACAATCGAACATAGGGTTGAAGAAGATTTGTCAAAGCCCCCCCCCCCACAGTTAAATGAGGGAAACCCAGTTAGCGGGGGTTTATAAACGATACAACTGGGGCTCGTATTTGGATTTTAATGAGATAGACAGTACAGAAACACATCCCGCAGCACACGGTATAAAAGACAAATCTTCCTTCGGATTTAGGAATGATTGCGCGCCGGTAGTGTAGTGCTGCGAAACCGGTTTCGTGTTAGGTGTCCATGGCACGCAATCCGTGATAGGCGATATAATATAGGACATTTGTGGCTGGGTAGCGTGACACTGGGCCATAGATTTGATTCCAACACAGGTACACATTCGTATACTTGCAGCTAAGTCTAGAGAATTAACGTGTAGATTATGCACATCGAATTGTCACTTGAATTGTTTGGTTTATTGTGATGATTGTCCCCAGGAGGTGTTTGCTTACAGTAGGGGCCTGTATAGGTAATGATTGGACTTGATGTTGAATTGCATTTAGGTAGAGGGAGAAGCAGGTTTTATTTTAGATAACTTTGAGTAACAATGGGCGGGATGCATAATTGCATAGAGAGTGGGTGAATTTTTTTATATCATTTTACCACTTTCAAGGCAATTCCATAGACGAGAATATTTTGAAAAATTGTTGCACATTGAAGACGCTTTTCACGGAAACTGTACAGACCTTAACAGCCACCGTGCACCTCAAACCCTCAGACCTAGCAACCCGAAAGCTTACTTGCAGAGAAGCCCCTGAGCAGCGTTGCCCTAAAGGGGCCAAATGTACCCTTTTTGAAGCTCAGGACCCTTGGCCTCCACTTTTTGAAAAAAAAATGAAAATGGCCCCTTTTTCAGTTTGAGTAAGATTTTATTCTCTATTGAACGAAAAAGAATGCAGACATATGAAATGAAGTGCTTCGTGATGAATAAATTTGTTTTTTTGTTTAAAGTAAATGTCATTGTGGACTGTTTTCTGTTTTGAAGCGAATATAGCTTTTTTACGGACGGTCGGTGGGTCACGCATATAAATTATTCAAAAAGATGGGGAGTAAACCGAAAAAAATCGTCACCGTAGCGTTAACTTCCCCCTCCATGGCGCACTTGGAAGATGAAAACTCTAGAACGGCTCCACCGATTTGGATGATTTTTGTTTTGTGATGTTCGTCTTGATTCAGGGATGGTTTAGGAAAAAAGAAAAGTCGAAAAATTCTTAAATATATGTGTGTAGAGAGCGAAAGAGGAACAGAGAGAGTAATCTAAACTAACTGGCACTATGGGCGCACTTGGAAGATGGGGAGCGAACCGAGAAAAGGTGAAAGCGGTAGCGTATATATCTTTTCTCTCTCTCCCTCTCATCCGCGTTGCGCGCGCACGTTCTATACGTAGCTAGCTCTCTCTCTCTCTCTCTCTCTGTCGCTCAGCGTAGAAGCGTTAGATGCGTTGCATGCTAACAAACGTTTGCTAACGTAACACGGGCCAATACTTTACGTCCAATGATTCGCTTCTTTCGGCCGTCCCACGACAGCTCGATTTTTTTTTTTATTAATAGTTTATGTGGTGGCCCCTTTTATCGGCTCGGGCCCCTTTTTATTTCCCTTTTTTGAATTTTTTCAGCGGCAACGCTGCCCCTGAGGTCTGAGTTGGTTCCGCGTTTCTATACTCAATTTGCGGCAATAGGTTTCCATGGGAATTTGATTTTTGTTGCATTTACTTCGATCGCCACCACTGAAGTGTTGTTACAGCGCCATCTGTCAGTTAGAGTCAGATCATATTGATCGTGAAGAGACGCTATCCTCACACAAGAATAGACTTCCCTTTTGTGTTTTTATTTGTAAGTTCAGCTATGAGTTCCCTTTGAAAAAATTCAAAATTTTTGTGTACTTGCCCAGTTTAAACACCTCAACGCCTTAACGCTGCTACCGATCGTGCTGAAACTTCACGCATAAATGGTTGGCTTATATGACACTTTCACGAATATAGACCACATCGCGTTGTCTCCACTAAAAAATCTTAAACATCACATTCTCTCCTCTGCGGACTTATGAACCTCCACGAAAGGAAAGTTTTTTTCCTGGCATTCCTATTTTAGCCGTACTAAAATTGTCAGCATTTCAAAATGGCCGGCTACACACTCTTCCGGATCTCTTACCTTCCCCCACTTAAAGATTCCAAAATAACCCTGTCAAGATTCATAAATCTTCTCACCTGGCAACATTGCCAACTCACAATTGTCTAACGATTCCTTCCAAAACCGGATGCCTACAATTGCCCATTGTTATACGGCAGAGGATCTCCTTGTTTGTCGTTCAGTTTCGTCGCCCGCCTCGCCCCTTCTCATAGCTGTGTGTAAAATTGCGCGTACTTTTGAACACTTTTCTTGCTGCTTTCCGGTTCGGTTTGCATATTTCTTCAACTCCTAATTTATATGTTGCTCCCGATGCACACATTGCATCGTCGATAATTTATGTGCGTCGAAGCCTTACGACCATGTAGACATGGCTTCTGTGGAAGAGATGCAGCCGCCGAACATCAACTCGTGCGTTTTTCACTCGAAATTGTGCACACTTTTGCGTGGGCCTCATTGTTCACTTCATGTAATATGAAAGGGGGCTCCGCTGCGCATATACAAAAGGTGGTGGGAAGATTGCCTCACTTTATTATTATTACCATTATTACAGTGGTGCGCCGCGCCGCCGCTGTAGGAGGAGAATAAATGAAGGCACACCGTCCAAAACGAACAATGGCCAGACTGCTCAGTGTTCAGTGTTCAGAGTCAGACTAACATAATCAGCGTTTGACATCGAACATGAAATTGTTGGGAATTTTCGGGCTGTGCGCGCTTCTCTTTCATCGGCCCACAAGGGAGGAATTGTTTAATGCATGCGCATCTGGGGATGGGAGACCTCCCTATTGTCCTGTCAGCGGAGGTTGTGCCATTTTAGGGACCTCAAAGTGAAGCATACTCTCTCCGTCGCCAGCTGAAGCTCCATTTCTCGTGTGGGTTATAGCTCGTACGTATACGAGTATGCATGTGCCAGTAGTGGCTCGTGTTCTTCCAAGGAGCCTCATTAATTATATAGAAGTGCGCTCTCGAGGCCAAAGTTATCTCGGATTTTATAAAAAGAATTTCATCCGAATATTATCCTCCTCTGGGGTATCGCCTAGCGCCTGGCAGCCGCACGTGTTATTGTGTATCCAAGCACGCTCGCATGACATCGTCATGTGTCACACAATTAACATTACGATTGCATGACATTAAATGTCATTAAATTGATCTAAATGCAATATGTGTGTCTATGCTGGCATAGGACGTTGTGTATCTACACATAGGAGGGAGGCAAAAACAGGCAGGACACGATGATGTACATCGTTTTGTTATCCTTAGCTGTCCATCTATTATATTAAGTAGCTGTTTACCTGTGTTCATTCAGCTGAAAGACTTGAAACAAACGACTACCACCGGCAGTGGAGTTGAGTTGCCTATATCGGCGATATAGGTAGTTCTCAATCGTGGTGTGTGAGTGCGTTGTCCGTGTATATTCTAATTGGCGTAATTATAGGCCAGGCCACTCTATAAAGACAAACACTGGACAGGCACAAAGCGATGATGATTTGTGAACATTCACAGGTTTTGTTGTCATTTAGATGGAGAGATAATAGGTGAGGTGATAAAGTGGGATTGTTTATTAAATACGGACCGCGCGCTCTGTTGTTGAAAATTCAAATTGCAGAGCGTGCCTAATAAGCGGTTGTCATATACGAGGACTCGGGATACGTTTTATGACTCCTAAAGTGGACTAAGTTTAGCTAAGTCCATAGATCGAGTGCGGGGAATGATATCGCTATGTTGTCTGGTCAAGTCGGAGGGCGATTTTAAAGGTGGACATTTTCCACCTATGCATTAGTCAGTGGAAAAGATGTCCTGGGTTCGAAAGGGGGAATATAAAGGTTCTACGTACTTTGACAGACAAGAGATTCAATGTAAAGAAAGCTCTTAAGGTAGCCATTGGCAAATAGAACTGGAGGTTGTTATTAAGGGACTTACTCAGTTGGTAGTCAGTTTTTAGGAGACTGTTTTCAGGTATCCTCGACTACTCTTCAACACGCTTTTTAATCCTACAATTACTAGCCTCTCTTCTCATGTTTCCATACGCTTATACAACAGTGAAATAGTGGCACTGAAAAGTCGGTAAGGTCGACAAAAGATATTGAAAGAAGTGGATCTTTCAAAATACCTTAGCAGGAGGTTGACAGAGGTTTTGCTATTGTACGGTCCTTCATCAGCCCTTTGCTGTTATTTCGTCACACTTCTTTAAACGTTCAGTGATCTGGACATGGCTCTATATCTACTACCTCTGAAAATATAGATGTGAAAGAACCAACTGACAAAAGTGAACTGAAAGGTCCTTTGAGCAAGCAGCTGGATTTCAGGTCCTATTAGTCACTGATAGGCTTTTGAAATGCTTGGGGAACGATGTGCCTTTCGACTGTGTGGAGATCTCCCTAAAAGGACTTTGATTGTTCATTGCCTTGCTTCGCAACGGGTCCACTCCTTCCTTCCATGTGGAAAGTTCCTCTCGGTTAATTCTAGGTTCTCCCTGGGATTGTGATTTTTTCTTCCAAAGGCAACTCTTCAGCGTCGTCGGCTCAGTGGTTAGTGGCACTAGACTGCTGAATGGGAGGTTCCAATTATCCACGACATTTCCGTGGGTATCAAGTCCTTGTGCTGGGAAGTATCTTGTGTTGGCATGACAGAATCTAGTACTACAAGCAGTCACCTTCGAAAACACTGCCCGTGTTAAAAAACACCGCTCCCATCGCTTCATTTTCTCGCCTTGCCTACAGTAGTGATCCGACTTCGCACCATGCTTATCGCTTCGACAAATAAATCGCATCCTGAATTCATTAAAACTTTAAACTTGCTAAATATTTCCATAAACTTGTTCGTACGCTGGCCCATTCATTGTTAGAGCCGTCGCCTTGAAAATGTTTCAAGTGAAAAATGTTGGTCAACTTCGGTCACATCCCACTCCGCAATGCATACGAGTCGCCAAACGCCCAGGCCCGCCTTCCTGAAAGTATGTCACACGATTTATTTTCAACCCAACCCCAAACCAATTTCCGGACTCACAAGAAAAAATAGCAGAAAAAAACTGAGCAAAGCTCTAAATCGATTAAAATATTTTAGCTTCCCTCCACCGCCTGCCCGCACCAACGAAGAAGAAGAACTCGTTGAAGACATACAACTTCATCATCATCTCCAAATTGAATCTGTTTAAAATTTATCATTTGACACATTAACGTCTGTGTATATGTACTGCGAGACTATTTCTGTTTGGGAAAAGTTCGCTCAGTGCAATGGTGGCGACTGGCGACTTAAGAACCTCCCCACCGAAATCTATTGTGAAGCAGTGAAGTGGTGCGCTCTCGATGATGTCCAAGGAACGAAAAGAAAACGAAATGACATTTATTTTCAAATTGAAATGGACAAGCAAAAACGAAGCAAGAACTCTTGGATCCAGGTCAAGTGTGTAATATCCTGCTAAAATGTTTAAAAAAAAATGGTCTTCTATTGACTAGCAAACCCTCCTTCATAGATACTCTGTATACATATAGATGGAGAAGTGTTTGGGAATAAAACGATTTTTCATTGCACGTTTCGTGCTCTCTCTATCATCGTCATCGTTGTCATCATCACTCGTCATCGGATGCCCGTTTGGTCATATTTTATCGACTCTCCACTTTAAGTCACTTCACATCTTGACGTTTCAAGTGACACTCTCTGAATGGGGGGATAGTAGACAAAAAATGACACCGGCCTTGGCTGTGGTATTTTTGCAATAACCTGCCATAATTGTCACCGTTGTGTTGTCCCTCTCTATCTGGCTTGTCTTTTGCCTATCTGTCACGCCATCTGTGCGGTGGGTAGGCAGTAAATGAAATTTTCACGTGTCGGTATGTACAATGCAACTTTATGACACTTTGGCATGAGCTATAATTTTGTTTAACGATGTAATTATGTCATATGCCAACGAACTATGTCCATCTTTTGTATAATCTCTCTATCAGGCTTCATCGCGTTGTTGCGGTAGTCAGTATTATGGTATCCGTAATGGTAATGGCATGCATGACTTGATTTAAATTATTTAATAGCTCCCTCTGGCGGCTATGTGGCGGTATGTAATTTTGAAATGTGTCAAAGCGATTACCACTGTCAAATTACATGTCAATTTTGAATGTCGTTAGGGTCTCATTATACGTTATCGAACGTCATCTAGGGGGTGTTAATTTTTTTCTGTTTACTTTTTGAAAATCACTTTTTAACGACAAGCTAACAACAATGTGATAAATTTTGAATATTTGCTCGAGCGAAACCCTTTTTTGTTTAGGGCTTTGCCGGGTAATCCCCTTGAGGGTTGACATAAAAGCCATAAAGCTCTCTCTAACCGTGCACGCGTGTTAATTGAAAATGATTATTTCAATATTTGGCTGCAGCAGTAATGCTGCTGCTGCCGCTGCAACCTTGAGCTATTTACACAGTTCTGGTCGGCAGCGGGCTTGTGCCACCCTTGTTCGGTAGGTATTTGTGTAAAAAATTTCATTTGTACACACGCCACTGATTCGCAACGACAACATTCACACGTGCATAATATGCGTGTGCGGCAGCACCCTCTGTAAGGTATCTAGCGCAATGTCTACGATTTGGGGGTGCGGTGTTGATAACATTGGCAAATATTCGTGTGCGTATGGCATTCTTCAAATGGTGGGGTGGAGGAGCGACCCGCGGCATGTGGATGCGTTACCCATTGTTTGGTGTTGATGTAAGTATTCGTTTCCTTTATTTGTGAATGGATTTTTTGCGTCGTCTTTTTCGGCTGGTTGCGCTAGGATTTTTCATATATAAATATGTCATTAAGGGAGTTTACTTGAGATGCGTTTTGACTAGATAGAGGGTGATGAATTTCGATCAAATATGCCTACTCCGGAAGGGGAAAGAGGCTTAACACCGGGACTTGACATTATTTGTTTTCCTTTAAATGATAATAGAGGCAATGAGGACACGTAAATTGGGACTTTGGTAGATTTTTGATGAGATTTGCGCTTTTTCGAACAGGGGGACTGCCCTTTGCCATTGAATCGAAGGTGAACGCCGGGCGCCCAACGAGGGGACTGGCTCACTTGTCAGTTTATCTAAAGCCACCGCTCACTAAGTCCAGTGCAGTCAAACTAGAGTTTCTATTATTGAAGAACTGTCCATTAGACGAGGTACGAGATAGACTTTACCAAATCTCTGTCAACGGGCGCCCTACTTGAGGGCAAACTACACAAAATGGACGCTCAACAGCAGTATTTTCAGCTACCATCCTGTCAAAGGCAGTGTATAGTTTTTTGCAAAAATGAGAGAAAGCCCCGTTTCCATTGGAACAGATTTTTAACAGAATTTTTTATGAGAAGAAAGTACGAGACTATTTCGATCAATATTGTGCTTACCCCTTTAAAGGAATGACCAAGAGAAACACGGTTTCTTTGAGAAATTGAAACTATTTGGCGCCCAATGAAAAGTTCTGAAAATACGGTGTCCCTATTAAATTTTTTATTGTGTTTGATGAACTCACAACTGGATATTTCATTTTTGCACTCGCTTTCCACGCTTTGAAGGAAGTCTTTTTTTAGGCGCCCAACGAGAGGACGGGTTAAGAACTTATTTTCCATCAAAGAAATGAGTGAAGCAGATCCAATTAGACATCGGGCTTGACGACGAACTTCACAATGTAATGGATACACTTTCCTTCTGAAAGTATAACAAAAAATAAAAAGAAAAAGCTGCCCGATGATTGAAGACGGGTACAATGAACTAAGTACCGCCGACTTTACAGTTGTTGGTGAAAAGAAATCCAAATAGACATCCAGACGGACAATGAACCCTCATTAGATAAGGTAATGGATACCACTTCACAGCTAACTGGCGCCCGACGTAAGAACAAAGCAAAAGCATAATTTTTGTCAGCAAAATTTCAGCTAGACTACGAGTTGAGACACCAATTAGGCTTTGCCCATTGATAAACTACCAAAATGTGCATAGTAACAAACACGCTTTATTCCATCAACTGGCGCCCAACGAAAGAGCGAGTTAAAAATAAAAAATAAATACAAAATACACAATCCCCGGCTTCCGCACATGTAATATTTCAAGCGTGTAATGTACCCAGATGTCTGACATTCGTATCATACACTTGCCTGCTCATAAGAACTCGCATGATATCATTATCATTGCCAGGAACTTGAGTCATCATATGGATGTCCTCCAGGGATGAAATTAATGTCAAATTATTCTCTTTACACTCTGCTTCCAGAATTTTTTTTTTTTTTTACTTGCTCGTTTTTCTGTTAATAAATTCGTTGCGTTTCGTTTTTCATTTCCAAACTTCCACATGGGAGCATACCATGGCCCGCGTCTCTGTAACCGTCACTCAGTCCAGAGGGTACCGCAATCTGCCTGCTCCATGGGATTATATACGTAGCATAAGTGAACTGCCTCTGGGCCAGCTTTGCTTCGGTGTTACTCTGACTCCGACTCCGACTCCGATTCTGACGCTCTCTCGGATGTCACGAGTGGAATTCCTCAGACAGTTGGTTTGGTCTATAAAAAATCTATTTCATGCGTGAGTGTAAATTTAAGTCCCCCCAGGAGGCAGACGTGCCTCTCGTAAGTTGGACTATGAATGTTCGATCACACTAAGTTTCATACCACCACCCATCTTAATCGAGGCAACATGACGCGTTGAATATTAAAAGGACGATTCTCTTTTTCGGTAGAGATACATAACACCCCTCGCATATGGAAAAATATAAACTTTGTCCGAAATGAAGCGGGGATTTAAAGTATCACTAGCAGCGGAGGCGGCAGCACACAGCGGAACCTACTCAAATGAAAACATTCCTTCGCCCGCATGTGTGTATCAGTGTGTAATATTTATTGCGTGAATTATTGCCGCCTCCGGGGACAGGTCTGGTTATTTATGAATTTATGAAGTTTTGTACTGTATCTGCGATTTCTGTGCCATTAACATTGCTGCGGAGTGCTTTGTGTATTCCATTGAGTGGAACAGTGACTCCTCGATTAGGTTTATTTTCAGTTTAAATTTTTTATCATCTTTTGCAAATCACTGAGAGTGTATGCGCGTATATGCTGATGGCTTTCGGTATGAGTATGGCAAAGGTGGAGCTCTGTGAGTAATGTGATTGACTTTTATGGGCAATCAAGTTGGGCGGTTTGATTGAAAATTATCGTTGTAAATGAATGTGGGGGAAAATCGAAATTTGGCCATTGTTATATGAGGGAAAATTGCAGATGGTTGGATTTTATTAATAAACCTGCGGGTGGTCTCTGTAAAAGTTGATTTCTAATGGCGCATTGTAGCTACGGGACAGGAGGACCTTTGTCGCCGGCTTTTGGGGGGCTTTGACAATAAACTAAATTTAACTTAACGTTCGACTGCAGTCACTTTTGGGTCTGTAATCAAACTGGAATTATGTGACAATAAAATGGGGTGTTTGTCTAGACTAAGAGAGTTGGTTGTGTCTTTTAGTGCCTGGCTTTAGGAAATCGTCAGAATTTGACAGTGTTTCGAGATTGATTGCCAGAAACCTGTGCGCACCTTAAACTTCAACAGATTTCTGAAAAAAGTAGGTACTTCTCCAGTTTCAAAGACTTGTAGAATAGTAGGTTAATGTCCCTGCTAAAAGTGTCTTACACAAACTGTGGGAAATGAAAACTGTCGCAGATTCGTAGCCCTTACGAGCCCGAACTGGACTGTTTTAATAGTTTTTTGAAGCAAGCCCTAGCCGATGGCCATATTCAGAAAAATAAAAAATCACCCTATCAGAAGTCCTGCCAATGAATCAAATTGTCCGTACGTGATATGCGGTCGTATTCGGAAACAAAATATACTGTAGTAGATAAGCAGAAAACGAATGGCCTCCACTTAGCTAAACAAAGTCATTTGTCCCGGCCAAAACCATACAGTGATATAATGTCGACATGTCCTTATTCGAAAGCACGCTCTAGGCGATTCAATCAATGTCTTACCTAACCGAAAATTGTCATTTATTGATCAAGTTTTTCTTGGCCACCAGCCAACGGAAGAAGTCTCCAATTTCAATCTATCCCACCCCCAACTATACACACACATATGAGCAGTTGACAAATTCCACTCTTCCCCATACCCAACTCCAATGATAAAACAACTGTCGCCCATCTCCTTAGAATACCAAATTAATCTAAACGAAGACAGTTAGATAATCCTGTCTGATCTAAATCTATCTAATTACTTCTTAGACAAATTGTGTGCACAAAGGCAAAGGACTAGCAGGCAAATGAAAAAAAAAAAAGAATAGAAAACAATCTGCTGCCTCCGCGTCGTCACACACACGTACCTACCCTAGAGCACAGTTTAAAATGGATAACCCAACCCACCGCCAACAAGTTCACACGCGAAAACCGGATGAAGGATTTAAGGATTCATTCCTGCCATCTAACAGAGATGGTTGGCGGGTCTCCGACTAAGGAAAAACTGCGAAATTCATGGGAAATTAATTGTCCTGACAGTTTTATCCTTAAACTCTCTGCATCAGCACAGCAGTATCGCTTCCAACTCTATATAATAGACGGAGTCGACACTGTGTAAAAATGAAGTGTCGCCGTTCGTTACCGTATTGTTGTGTGTCGCCGCGCGCCGTGCCACCTTCTTCTTCGTCGGCAAGTGTTTAATAAATTGAAGCCAAAAGCCTTTTTATAAATTCAAGTCGCGCTCTCGCTTTGCCGTCCGGCACAGTGTACGACACTATACGAGGAGACAATCATCCGAAATACTGTCGCACCAGGACGAACGACAACGAACTGCAGGCGTTTATATGAATCAATGGAGAAAATTATCTTCTGCACCTTTTGGCGAAGGATACTGCTGCTCACCGGACAGAGTACAAGTACACAACATGCACACCAAACACAAAATTGTATTTTTCTTCAATTTAGTCCTTGTTTCGGTCTGCCTCTCACACTCGATGTTTGTGTTGAAGATTTTCAAAAACAAAAAAAAAAAACACAAAAAAAATACAAAAACTGACTTCAAAGTTCGGTGTGATATTTCTTTGCTGTTATAGTGTCCTTCTTGTTTTTCTTTTTGGTTTTTCGCAATCAGCCGCACTGCTGCACTTTATGGCCGACACGTACCTACCGTTCAACATTATTATTCGGCACGTAATATTTAATTGTTTTTCAGTTCTCAATTTCGCGTCGGTTTTTTTTTTCCGCCGCTCAAATAAATGTTTTCTTGCAAGACGAGAGAAAAATAAACTAAATCCTGGATCAACTATTTGAAAGTGAGGAGAGCCTTCGAAATCACAGGCAGAGGATTGTGAAGGACTTTGAGAAAATTTGTGTACTGCAGTCACGCAGCGGGAATAACTCAGTTGGCATTGAAGTGTGAAGCGAGAGCGATTGATTTCGAGCGAGATGCTGATTGATTAAGGGGTCTAAGTGGGAGCGTTTTATTAGCTCTGTGATGTAGTGGTAGGTGGAGTTTTTCGGGATCTACATTTGTCCCTAAATTCAAGCCACGTCCTTAACGAACTCGTAGGTCATTCTTAGCAGTCAGAGTGGGGGCTATAACTTAGTGGATGTTAAATATCTGCTTTTATTAGATCAGCAGTCACATTAACCATGAATTGATACCATCGTGAAGTTAGTAGCAGTTGCCTCATTTGTTACCGGAATCCTGAACTCCTCACAATTTTCCTATAATAAGACAGACTACCTATTAAAATCAGAAACGAGAAGTTGCCATAGCTGGGAAAACGTTAAGGCTCCTAAAACGACAACAACATTTTTAGCCATCAAGGTATGATTTAAATTTTGCTGGGGGTTGAACCGGGTATCTCTTACTCAGTAATACAGCACACTAACCGGTGAGCAACTGCTCCATCTGTATTTAAAATTTCCTAGTGATTAGAACGCAGGAAACAGCCAGAAAAATATAGCTACGGCCCACCTCTAGTGGCAGTGTATGGGAAGTGAAGACTTTATACGCCCACAGCTTAAAAATTAAGCCCTATCCCCACAGGCATCTACACTCCGTCCTAACTGCACCAACTGTCTTGATTTATCTTTCCCTATTTATATTTTACAAATCACATCGCACCCTCATGATTTGACTTCATTTACGGAGGCAATCATTACAAGCAAACTAGTGCAGGCCCTAGGAGTCTCCCCTGTGGCATCTCACTTTAAAGACTCGGTCAAGTGAAATCGTTTTGATTGAAAACAGTTCTTGTCCTTGTTTGAATTTTAAAATTTTGTTTCTCAAACGCATCAGCTGGAAAATAAAAACAACACAACACGAAAGGACGACTAAATTGAAAGGATTGCAAGAAAATGAATGACAAAATATTATACCAAAGCGAAGAACAAACCTATCGGAACGAGAACACTGAACAAGATCCATTTGGTTCTATTGTCCTTAGAAGACATCTGCAAATATACTCGTTTTTCTATTCAGCATTCGCATTCCAAAAGGATGAACACGACTGAATCCTTTTACAAGGAAATAATTAAATTCTTAAAGCAAAGAGAACGGTCTTCTCCCGTCCTGGCTATATACATAGTGTTGAACTATATTTCGTTCTCTGTTTTTATTATTTCACTTTTGCATTGACTTAATCGTTTAATTTCCATCCTAAGCAGCGTATCCGTGGACAGGACATGCTGTCAATATTTTGTTCTTCGAATACGTTTTTTTTTTTTGCATTTTCAACTCTATTAGCTGTGCATAACAGTTTCTTGTTTTACATTTAAGAGTGATACGGATTAAAAAAAAAATAAAAAACATAATCAGAATCTCAGTCTGAAGTAAAGTTCCAGCTTTAAACTCGGGCAAAATGTGCAGACGAAACAGAACGTGGAAAAAAAATAGTAGTGTAAGGATATTCTCCGGAACGACACTGTCAAAAACAACTGCAATCCACGCAGGATGTTCAAGGAAGTTATGACACTAGAATGTAAAGAAAAAAAAAAAAGAAATACTCCTTCTTGCTTGAACTTCTGCGTGTGCTATGTGACAATTTTTCCACTTCACTTCGGGCTTCGCAACAACACCCCAGTGATGGGGAGGAGGACAAGGAGAATGGAGAAATTTATTATAGTACCCACTGCCACTCTACGGAGACTGCTCGTTCGAAGGATGTAAGCGACTTTTGCTTCGGTTCAACTTTCCACCTGATGTATTTGCTTCTTGCTGCTATTTGCCGCTTCAGAATCATATTATTGACACCGCTTATTTTCTGATAGCGGCAAATCTGTCTATGACAAGGATACCACCAAAGGATATACACCATACACCCCCTAGAGAGAAAGATGGGGCGCATTCTGAATGATGAAGGACCACGACGCACACCCACACATGAGATGATGAAGGATGTATACCTATATATATTTTTTTCCTTTTCCTTTTTTGTATTTATCATCAATTAGACACGGCGAGCAGTCGCAATTGTGGGGTTTATCCTTGCCAGGATATCCGAGAAGCGGCAGTAAATGATTTTAATTTTACAGTCGACTTGATCTCTGGCTTCGATGCCAAATTTGAGGGTGTGGCAGTGAATGATTCAGTGATGGTCATGATGATGATGGCAGCAGCAAGCGAGAGGGCATGCAGCATCATCATCAGTTGGCTGGTCGACTGGCATCCTTGCGATATAACCCGGAAGCAAGTCATTTGTGACATTGGTGGTGATTTCATTTTTTTTTTACCATCCTCGTCCTTTTGCGATGATATGACAGTTTCGCTTTTTTTTTCCTGAAACAAATTATATAGTTTGGTGTGTGTATGTGTGTGTCTGAGCTGGTGGGGCTCTTCTAATATTTTGTTAAATGCAATCGTTCTTTAGGTCATTTCCTTGGGGAATTTCATCATGATTTTGTTCTGTATGTGTAGTAAAGCGACATCTCCTTAAGTTGGCAGGATTGAGCAAAATTGTGTAAAAAATACGTCAAATAAGACAGCGAAGACACATAAGCAGAGAGAGAGAGAGGGAGAGAGAGAGAGAAAGAGAGCCATTGATGTCTAAAGGAAGGGAACCACAATTAGATTTTTACCGAGTTGTGCATTTTCCATTGCCGGAAATTAATTTTCTGGAGAAATTATTCCATTAGCAAACAGGATCTATTTTGGTAGACACATGACGTGTTGGGTCCTTTTTTCTTTGATGAATTTTGTGGCAGGTAGGAAGATTATAAGAAAATTGGAGACATTTCGAGGCAGAAGCAGCTTTTCTTATTGACCAAATATATATCACAAAATTTTGTATAAGTTCAAGAGCTGGAGTTTATGAGGTAATTGTCCGTAGATACATAGCTAACCCCTGATCAGAAAATTTGCAAGACAAAAGGGGATAGTAAAAAAAAAACCCAACATCTCCCCAGGAATGCACCTCCTCCTTTTACAGAATTAATTTTACTTTCTGTGTCATTCCACAGAGTGGCAGTATAAAAGTGAAACGACAACACAACCGCGCCATCGGCTAAAAAAACTTGTCCTCACAAAGCGTCAACAACGATCGTCTTCGCCGCAATCCCATATGTCAACACGAATTGATGATGATGATGATGATTCCTCTGTCGATCGATCCCATCGATGCGATGATGTTGGAAAACGTGTCGCAATGCTGCTAATGACTTCCCAGCGCACACACAAAAAACGGCCCCCATACATTTGTACTCTTACTGCATTGGCTAATGCATAGCCCAATGTAACTGGCTGTAGCTGTACCAAGCCCCTCTCAGAGTCGCATCCGTATCATCTTGTTTTGCCCCCAAACAATTTGTACAATTAACGTTCCAATGCGCGCGCGTATTTTTCAATCATCAATCGATCGGGCATCACATCTTTTATTCGTCTCACGCGACGAAGCGACGAGGACGTTGGCTCTCTGATTAAACGCGCTTTGTCGTCAGCCTTTGGCTGGACCTACGATTGCGGCGCACTTGTGTGTGCCATATGACACAGACCGACAAGGCGATACGGAGAAGGAAAAACTGGTCGCCTCACTTCGCTTGACATCTTGCATCCCATCGTCGTCATCGTCATCGTCATGAATGGCTTCGGATTCGGATCTGTCTGTACGTGCAGCGCATTGGAGTTTTCTCACCAAGCCGCAGTCGAAAACAAAGAACCACAGTCCGACTGAAGGCGGCAAATACTGATGATGCCGATCTTACCGATTTCAGAGCCCGCAACCGAATGACAGACTTTTTGCGGAAATTCTGTCGTTTGGAATTTTTTTTTTCTCTCGTTCGTTTCTCTGGTGCTCTCCGCAATTGGAACACCAGATGATTTATGTCCCTACAAATTGATGTGCACACATTTTAACTTACTTTCATGCGCTAGTTCATTTCCAAATGACTGCGTGGCGTTGATGAGAATCGAATGTGACACCAGCGATCAAAAGGTCAACCGACCATGCGATGCCAAAAAAAGGAAATTTGGAAAAAAATGGGGTTTCCAACCCCTTTGACACCCTTTTTCGTATGCGGGTTTCCTTGCAGTCGTATTTCATTCGGCCAAATTGTCACACACTTTGCACGACTTCATACGAGTGGACGGGATCGTCCAACCCTTAAATTGAAAGTTGCACCAGTCGAGAGGACTTCATTTAGCTGCTAGTTTGCGATTGAAATCTGTCTTTTTAGTTACGCTTTGAGATTTTTTTTCTTTCTTTCTTTCTGTCATGTGAACGAGATGAAGCGATGATAGAAGATTGGCACGTGACCGTAGGCCTTTCTTACTCAAAAAGTGATATGACACTGTTAACGATGTCGAAGATTGTTAACTCTGCGCGAGTGTGTTCTGCTGGCGCTTACGTCCTGATTAGATTAAACCAAGAAATGACACAAATATGTACGTGCGTTCGATGGGTTTTCTTTCGAAATGGGGTAATTTTTGTGTCCTTAATGAGCGCGGTAATTGCAAGGTATTTAGACAGTTTTTTTTCCGGCGCGGCGCTTAGTCATTTGGAAAGTTAGTTGCCCGGTATAGGGTGTGCTCGGAGTGTAGTGATGCGTTTTTAATTGGAAATTTCTGCAATGCCGGGAAGTGGCAGGGAGTGGGGTTGACTTGTGCAGATGGTGGCTTCCCGTCAATTTAACGAATAAAGATGGGGTTTCCGCTCGACGAAATGTCTGATGGAAATGTGTGATGGTTCAGATACAATAATCAAGAAGCCCGTAGCGAGGCGTTGTTTATGGCTTCCATTCAGTGGTAGGCCACTCTTTGTGGATTCTGAATTTTTGTTTTTAAGAAGAAGATAATTCTATGCTTAAATTTTACCTATTTTAACCGACTTTAAATAGAAAAAAACATCGCCTGTCCAAGTCTATGAATCACTATACAAAAATTGGCGTTCCCCAAGGCTCTGTTTTGTCCCCCGCATTATTTTTGTGTATCATTATTGATCTCTTTTCAACGCTGAAGGTCGCAGTTCGGTGAACTCAGTCAATTGCTTGCAAACAAAATCGGTTGCTTCGGTTTGTCACCGGCATTCTTATGGGCAACGAGTCTGTGAAGGCGACTTAGTTTCTGAACAGATTGTTACTGTTATTGTCAGGTGCGACCGCACATCAGCAGCCGAAGTATTAGTAGCAATGCAACATATATATTAGTAGCAACGGGCGACGTGATGTGGCCCATTTACGTTCGATCAGTAACACTTAAACCCGCCTACACTATCTCGATCAATGATCCCCAACGCCATCTATACAGCACATTGGTTGACAGAGTTGAGAAGTTCACACACTCGATTTGAATGCGTTAAACTGAAGATTGTTGGTTAAACTGAAGATTGTTGCATTACTCAGAGAACGACCTCGATTACGTAGCTAAAAATTCTAGCGGTCCCAATTTCATTGTTATACAACTTTTAGAATATTTATCCATCACAAAGTAGTCTGTCATACTTTGTGTCCACTTGAAACTTTTCGTCTATATTTGGTGGCTTGAAGTGCATCTTAAGGCCCGGTAAATCCACAGTCGCTTACAGGTCGATTCCTATCACTTTTTCACCAACTTTAAGGTCTCTTAGAACAGGGTTTATGACGATTATCTGTTTAATCCAGCTTTAATATGGTCGAAAAATTTATTGGTCTCGATTAAAAGTGCAGGTTTGAGGTTTTAAATTTCTAGTTTTATAGGTTTCTGATTCTCCAAAGCCATGAAGGGTCAAGTCGACTTAAAAAGTCTTTCAAAATACACTCGGACTCCAAGATTCTCTACTTTTTTTCTAAACATTTTTGTTGTGACTTCTAAATTTCTATTATGACCAATTTTTCCTTGAAGAACCTCCGTCTTCTGCCTTATGATACGAAATGGGAAATGACATTCACATAGATTCACAGCGGGCAAGCGACCTTACGGAAAAGTTTGCTGTTGAAAAGTGTCTCTCTCTTCTGTGGAGAATAAGTCAGTACCTCATGCTCAATCTTTTGAATCATTGATGACTTCGACAAAATGGGCAGAATGCTGCGGGCTATAAAAGCATCGAGGCATAAATTATAGACGCAATGGAGGAATTAGGAATTAGAATTGTATTGGAGTAGTCCAGCTTAAGCCAAATTGCGTTTATAAATAATATATAACGTTTCATAAAAAGCTTCCTCTTGTGTCATTGAGCTTGTGCTTAAAAGTTGGCACCCTGCCAACCCCAATACAGATTAAAAGTGGTACCTGACGACTTTTATGAAATACTACACCTAATCAAGAGCCAAATTCAAATGACATATACAATATTCATGCGTCAATAGCTATCCCGTTGGAATACCATGAAACGGTTCTCTATAATTGAACTCCTTCCCTACAGGCTGAATGGGAAAACTTTCTATTGTTCGCCTATTATGACAAGTGGGACAGGTTGACAGCCTCATTTGTCCCTTTCGATCGACCCTTCTTAACGTCAGAGTCGAAGCCCTACCCCCATACCCTAAAACTTGTGCCAACTTTTCCACTTAAAATACGACACAAAGTCCCCGCCGATTCAATGCGATAAACATCGACTCGGCAATTGCCAAACTTCATATCGCAAGTTCCTCCGAGGTCACCTACGTATCAAATGTTCGTCTCGCAAACTGTTAGGTTCACAAAAAAAAACTCCATTTAAACTCCTTCCAATCACGTTCCACTGCAGTATACCAATCTGTCGAACAAAACTCCTTTTTATTCTCGACGTACAATATACCTACATTTATAACAATTCATCTCAAAGTCATAGTTTATATCAAAAGGAAAAAAAGTCTCTTCCAATATGATATCTGGGTTACTTCAGATACAGACGGAATCCTTCCTCCCCATCCGAGGTGTCACATGCACATACACTCATACACACTTCGAGCCAAGTTCTTCAAATGCAATGAATTGTCACGTAGAGTTTATTGCCCAATAAGCATTGTCCTAAATTTTTCCGGTTCATGTCTCATATCCCATTTTGAAGGAAGAAGCACAAAAAATAAAATAAAAAAAATAAACAACTGCAACAAGAATTGGCGGACAATGAGACAGGATGTTTGCCAACAAATAATAGACACATTCGGGCGAAATATTGTACACACCCGCAAAACGGATAATGGCTGAGAAATATGATTTTCTCTAGCTGGTGGAAAAGTTTGGTCCTTTTGTTTTCTTTTAGGTAAGACTTCATCTCGCGATAAGGCGGGCAACGGACACATTTGCCGTCTGTTCATGTCATAGATATTTCCCGGCAAATGGATGGTTCGTTTTTTGCTCTCCGTTTTTGTTTTCGCTGTTTTGTTCGTGCGCTGGTCGCAAATGTAGGCCAATTATTATCGCAGGATGGGTGGTGAGGAGGCCCAATGCATTTGACGGTGGCATAGTCAGAGTCACATGTGGCGCATCCTATTTGGAGATCATAAAACATCCGCATAAGTTGCCGGACGACGACAACTACTCGTACGATGAAGAGGAAGAAGCAGCACAAGTTCTTGGCAGAGGATAATAATGACGCTTTTTGCGGAGGAGGACAAGGAGTTAAGCGAGTTCATTTTTATCGTCGCCGCTTCTGGAAGTTTGGAGGTGACTTGTTGTTTGTTGGCTCGTGTATGCGACATCCGAATGACTGCGATAAGGAGTTGGTAATGTACCATCCTGCATCGGTTTCTTTCTTTCTTAAAAATTTCTCAGACACAACTAATTCCACTTTAATCCCAGACAAATCCAGTCGGACTATCGAACCACGGGGAGAGTGGGAGACCGTCCTCAACTAGCCACATTGTCATGGAAATCCGTTTAATCAATCATCGTCCCATACTGCATGTGGAATGCACTTTTCATAAACCGAAGGATTTAATTTGAATAATTAAATTCGATTCATTCGTCGAGAATACCCCAAAGGCTCGCCTTTCCGTCGAGCACTTCAGCATCATTGGGGGATGTTCGAGGGATGTCTATCTAATTATTCTATTGGAATTTGGCAATAACAAAAACTTGCACACAACCCCAGTTGTTACTACAGCCTGACACCTGAAGAGCGCTCTGCCACCCCTCCTGAGACGAACGTAATTTGAAATTTTCAATTGAATTCTGGAGGACACTGGTCGGTCGGTCGTCCTGTTGCATTAACAACCACTACAGCCGGCCCAGTGTAGCCACCTCTTGGTCAGTGGATGCATCTGAAGGACCTATGAATTATTTCTCAGATGTCTTAGGATGCCGCTCTTCTGTTCAATGTGTTGTCCCGAAACGTCCATCACCTACCCCAACCGCGCCCTCGATGGTATATCGCCCCGGAGACAGTTTAAAGCTGTTTGTAACTCGAGAAATGATTAATAGTCCGGTCCGGTGTACTGTTTAAAATCAAAGGCACATGCACAACGCTGTAGTTGTAGCCGCCCATCAAAGGGCGACATCGGGGATGGGGGTATATAGCCAAAGAGCAAGGGCTGCCACTGATGTTCTGTCCTAAAATGCTAATTAAGGAGGCTGCTGTCAATGACAAACGGGCTGTATACTCCCGGATCATGGTTGTGAATGACTCGCATGTGTGGATGCCGCTGCATTGTAAATTCCATTCGGAGGTTGCTCTGTCGAATGTCTTGCAAGATTTGGCGACATTCTTAATGGCAACCACGTGTGAAACCGCATATCGAAGGCGAGACTTGGCCGCCGGGACCGAATGGGTTCCCGCAATTTAATGCAGCTCTCCGATTTATTATTTGTCTTGTTAGATGGAACTTTTCGAGTGTGCGCGCCGCCGGAATGCGCATATATTTCTCTAGGAGACGTCATATTTGGTTTATGATGTTCTTAAGACGGGCATATGATATATGGCTGTCGCCGTAGAACAGTTCGCGTCATCAAAGAGGGAGGATTTGCAAAACGTATGCAGTTTGCTTGAATAATGGGTTTAATGGTCTTTCACATAGAGACTTGTGCGTAGAGTGTCGCGGTACAGTAGGGAGTGAAAGTAGGCGAACTTGGTGATGTTGTTTGATCTGTCAATGAATTTGATTATGGTGGTTATTACGGCTTAAAGGCTTTTTTATGTTCTCAAAGATGGTAGCTTACCCCAGATTTTCCTCATTTCCGGAGGAAGATCGAAGGTTTTAAATCCGTGAAAAATGCTTAAAAAATCACAACGAAGGGAGGATATCAAACACTTTGTAGAACTGCATTAAAAGCTGCAACAATGGGACATACTTAATACGTTGAATTGAAGGACAACCGGTTCCATGTCTGCTACCAACTGGCGTGATAACTACTTCACTGTTCTTCATGAAACTTTATTTTGAAATCTTTTTTTAAGACTGAGGACATGCTACAGGCTATGTCGTTCATTGCCACGCCCACTTTTGGGTAGCGTTTTTAATCAAAATGTGTATTTTTTCAGACTTCAAAACCTCCGACTTATTGACTCCTCCAACTAATTCTCATCAGTAGGTATAAAAAAATTAAGGGCGCGTAGACTCTTTGTTATTTTAACTCTAAACCAAAATCTAGCTTGACCAAGTTGTAAGCATTTTTTTTCCTCAAATCGAAAAACGTAAGCCGCCATATTGTTCTTGGTGGTGTTTCTCTGTTGGAACGCAAGAAAAGCTTCCAATGTGCAAGGGGCATTTTTTTTTAATAATGTCAATAGTTTTCTAAAGAAAAGAGCAAAGTACTGATTCGACGCAAGGACGTTTGCTGGTGTTTCTGGTTTTATTTTAGAACAAACTGCGGTTGAGTTTGAGAAAAATATCCTTATTTATTGTGAAAAATGTATCAAGGCTTAATCATCTTAGCCCGCTTCTAGACATTTTCGTCTTTTTCGATAAAGCTTAAACGGTCGTCTCAATTTTGAAAAATTTTAGTTGTCACGCACCTCAAACGGTAGTCTCAATTTCGAACAACTTTTTCGAGCACACCAATAAGTGTGCTTAATTGAAAACTTATCCATCCAAAGCAAAGCAGAATAGAAAAAACCTAATCCAAAGTCTCTTATTTTAAGCCAGAAAAGCAACCGGAAAGCCATGCGAGGTTTGTGGGTTTCTTTTATGGATAAAAATGCAAATTTTGTGAATAAGTTTAAATAATACAGGAACCTTCTTCTGCTGTAAGAATTTTTGTAATTATTTGTCAAGCAATGTTGAACGTAAATGTAAAAAAAAATACGTAAAACGACAGGATACTTCCAAAGTTATTAGAAGGTCTAAAAAAATATGCAATTTCGTACAATACTTCCTTAGGAGGTTCAACAGTCCGGTGAACGTAGTACCAATTGCTTGTTTAAATTGTTGATTGAGTCAAATCAATGAATTTTCTAGGTAAGCCGCCAGTTAGACCGAAACGCCGGATTTTTCATAAAAAAAACCTAACAGCTTGTAGCCCTAAACAATATTGCTCACGGGTCCGCTAGTTTTGCCTAATCTGGCAACTTAGTTCCTAAATGAGGTAGAAAATTCAATGGCCATCTCTGTAAAATTTGGTTACTAACATTGCTTAGGTATAGGTCTGTGAACCTTTATATGAGGAAAAGCATCTGAGTTGAAAAACATATTTACATCGGCTACAGATGAAAAATGCGCAAACTGTTCAACAAAAATGTTCCAACTTCTGACGTTCTAAAATCTAAGGTTTGGGACAAGACTGAAGAACTGATTGTTATGCAATTAGGTCTTTTTTTCGTACCGATTAGGGCGTGATTTCAAATCCGAATTGTATGAAATATGCCTCAGATGAAGAACGATTTTCCGTAGTCTTAGAACACGTTCCCTAGAATTTTTTTTCGGAAGTCTATATTTTTCTAACAAACTTTATAATTTTTAAAAGCATCTATAACTATGTCCGTCAATTCTTCAGTTATTTAAAAAAAAATCCCTTTGATTTTGGTTCTAGTTGCTGCAACATATAAAATAAATAAAGTGCACGACGGGGTCGCACTAAACTTTCTCGTTTAGTCAGTTCGTGCTCATTTTCGAAGAAGCAACATCGGTTCTGTGGAGATTTGTTTTTTTTTTTTTATGTAAAAAATACTAACGTTATAGTTTAGCTCAACAAAATTAAAACGAATTATTTTCTGTATTGTACCTAATATGTAATTTAATTTCATTAATATTAATTTCAAAAAAATAAAATATATTTTTTGCTACATAGTTCCAATATATGAACTTTTCGGTTATATGAACTAGCACAACAATCATTAGTTTATATAAGTGAGACTTCACTGTATAGTGAAAAACTGAGTTTGCTATAAAGTTATAAACATTACCTTAGAAATTAATTTTTGCTACAATCGTATAGACCGTTTTCGAGATATGTCGATATTTCAAAAGTAACGTTGTTCGAATTCTTAGGCAAAAACTGAGTACGCAGTCATGGTAATCTCACCTACTTAAGCTTAAATATAAATTTTGGTTGAAATCGTTAGAGCCGTTTTCGATCAAATCAAACTGGTACGAAAATTTTATATGGGAAGTACCATTAATATTGAGGTTACCTTGCAAAGAAAAAACCCCTCCCGTGGAAGGACGGACAGTCCGGACAGAATTTTGCTACCCACTTTTCTGAGTTCTAAATTATAAGTTTAAGCCTTCGTAAGGCACTCCTTAATATCAGGTACGTAGGTAGGTAGAAGTGACGGTCTAGCTTTGAACCCAAACAGCATGATGTGCCTTGTTTTTACCATTAATATCAGCATCCCGTTATAATATTTTTAGGAAGATCGACCTTATTTTAAATTATACATAATTATAAAGCTTCTTTTACATCGAACTTGGGACCCCTCGCTTATAAGTCCAACACACAAAAAAACCTACTTACATACTTGAATTAGTTTTTAGTTTTTCAACCCTCATAGGTAAATGTTATTTCGACTAAATTTTGAATTTTTGGACAAGTTTTTAACAAAAGGAGTTTTAAAATCAAGTAAAACAAATTATACTAATAACCACTTTTAACCTTCACACTAAATATTTTGTAGCTCACAATGGGTAATTTTGTATGGAAACCTTTGCCATTGTGAGTTCCTAGAATTTAACCAGAACACTAAATATGATTATTAGTAGCACGGAATGTTTTTATTTTCCAATACCATACTGTTACAGCTCCATACTTGTGCTCACATGTCCCTCTCATTAATTTCAGTGGAGTCCTATTCCTATAATCCTATCTGGTAATAAATTTCCCCAGAAATGAGTCTTTAGAAAATAATTCATTTCAACGCTCGCATCATGGAGACCAACACTTTTCGAGAAGAAATTTATTTTTAGTAAATTTTATAGTATTATTTTTCTCTTCCTTTTTTCGCTTACGAAAAGTTCTCGTTTTTATCTCCATCTTCTATCAGCGTCAGTTCGCGATGTTTCGCATTTTCTAAAACTGTTTTTCAATTAGCTACCATAATAGCCGATTTGCATAAGAATTATTCGCATATAAAGTGTTTCGCTGGCTTGTCGCGTTTGTTTCGCCCACACGGGCTGCGACAATAGTCGGTCGCGATTCTTGGATGCGGGTGAGGGTTGAGGGAAAAGTCAAATTGAGGACGATTGGATGGTTGGTTGGTTAGTTGGTTGGATCTTGGATGGTCTGGCGAAGTGGATGATGGGAAAACTATACACAACTGGTTCATTATTGTTTTTTTTTTTTTTTTCTTTTCTTTTGTCGGTGGCCCCCACCAACTTCATCATATTTTTTTCACTTGGTAGTGGCAGTGGTACTCTGATGGTGGATAGGGTATGCAGAATTTGTTTCTAAAGGAAGTACATATATTTAGGATATTAAATTCGGGCTGAGAAAAATTTGTAGGGGGCTTAACTCTTGCGCAAAAATTTGTCAAATATGTCAAGGATAGAGTCCCGGTTCTCAAATACTTAAGGCGGCACCTTTTTTAGTTTACCAGCTCTTTACATGAACTTGCTTTCTTTAGTCAGTGTTCAACCGACTTTTTCAATAAAACCGCTGTTATCAAAGCCCTAGATTTTCAGTGGAGAATTATGGCTTCAACAACAATCAAAGAAGTTTATTACGACCTAGAATGAAAATTTCAGAAATGGGGCCGCCATATCTACTCAATCAATGTAGGGTACAGCACAATCCGAAGAAAACTGCGCACATTTGCCTCTTTTCTGTGAACAGAATTAAGCTGCTGAATGACTAAATTAATAAACGGAAAATTTCCCATTTTAATATTTATGAGAATGGAAATATTCTCTCCTTCCTGTCGTTTATTCAAATTTGCCTCTCTTCTTTGCATTGCTTTTATTTTGTTAAATTTTTTCTTCTATCCCACGTATTTTGCATCCGCGCATTTTTGTTCTTATTCTTAGGCGATTTGTCGTCAAGAGTTTGGTCGGGCAGCAGTTGTCTAGTTCCTTTCTAAACATCTCAAGACGGAAAAGTCAAATTTTGTATTCACAGTCTTAGCCGGGAAGTTGTCCTTAGAAGCCACCAACAGTGAGAAATGCCAGAGTGATGAGTGTTAGGTATAGTAGAAGGTTGAAATGGGTGTAGCATTTTGTTGTGGGTGGTCAAACTTTTTGGGTTGTTTTCATTAATTCATTTTTTATTAGTTGGCATAGGCAGCCGGGCTTAGGAGGACAATGACTCGAGGTAGCATGCATGTCTGTTGGGAGTTATTTGCGTGATTTTGTATAGAAAAGAGATTTTTGCAATTTATTTAGATACTGATGTAGGTTGGAGGTAAGACCTCTGTAAGAAAGCTTCACATAAAATTCTGTATTTTAATCAGCGTAAGGTGCTTTGCTGACAAATGGTGTATAGACCCAGAGAAATGTGATTCATGAGCTTTAAAATTTATTAAAAAAAATACCAGCTAATGCAATTTGACAACGTTTTGAGGGTTTCTTAAAAAGAGCTTCAAACAGTCGCAGGCTCTATAGTCTAGCACCGATCAACAGAGGCTGTCTCCAAACCTTAAAGGAAGGGGTTAGCGTGCTGAAAATAAAAATACTATGGTAACAATTTATGTATTTAGTAAAATTGAAGCTTCTTAACAAAAATCCACAGGGGTGTCAATTTTACTTAAGACCCTTCAGCATTTGGGAATTTATAGAACATAATTGAGAAAGTTCTGTCGATTTGTTGCATCAAGTTCCTTCTGATCTTTATCTTTGATCTATTTACGACAAGCTTCTTCTTATACACAAACATAACCTTGGTCAACTATTAACCATAAAAAATAATCAAAAATGGACGCTTCCCCCTCAGAACACCTGAAAGAATAAGGTGCCCCATCACAACCCTACCACTTGTAAATAATTTAAAAATGCCCTCCCCCACCAGTTGAAACAATGACAGCCGTATGCCAACTTAATTCCCCTGTCAGCGGAAGGTATATGCCTGCTGCCACAGGCGACTTCCCAAAGCTCAACTAAAGGTAAACTGCCAATTAAATCGAAAATAACTTTGAAACGAAACCTCTCCCCCATATACTAGGTACTATGCGGTGCCCTTAATGAACTATTAATCAGAATATTCCCCCGTGCGAGGTATAGCATATCCTTAAAAAAAATAAAAAAAACTCCTACGCCGCGCATCAAAAACTACACGGCGACGACCCTCCGCCCATAAGATTCTACACAAGCCGTCCAATTAAATCGGCAATTTACCAACAACCTCTTTTGAGAAAAATACCAATTAAACAGCATTCCCCGGCGAACTTTTTAATTCACCATTATTAGTACTTCCTCGAGGATTTCACTGCGTCGCCGATGGGTGGAATCAGCACCGCCACCGCTCTACTATTCACAAAGCGAAAAGACCGACATGCAGCTAGTGCAATTCCTTCAATATTCGATGCATTTAATAAGCTCCCACGCTAAAAGGATAACACACCGGCAAATTACTTTCCCCTGTGCGTATACCTATATACGGAAATACGGAAACCACTGTAATGTCGGCCGTTTGTTGCCATATTTCCTGGGTGTGGACGCGGTCTTCTCCGAGTTATAACTACGATTGCCAACCTCAACTGCAAAAGGACACACATGCCCACGAAAAAGCATTATGACGTTCTGTGTCACACACACATACCTACCTACCGTCTTCATCCAATTAAATCACAATGAAAGTTGAACCTTGCAACACAACTTTCCTCGAAAGTGTGTGACTTAATAAGTCGACACCGAGCCAGCGACGTCACTGCACCTTCCCATCGAAGAGACCCGTTGCGAACTTCTTCTGTTGTAATTTTTCACTATTAAATAAATTTTTAACTCAACCCCACTGACGCGGGGGGTAGCCGGGTGTACACATGTTATTAACTCCCCGATCGGTAAATTTCCCACCGTTAAATATTTATGGCTTAGAAACACACAGCTTTCAGCAACTATACGTGCAGTACGTTCCCCCCCATTAGGGGTGCATAAAAACAGTTGCCAATTGCAGGGCGCCCCACTATGCAATTGCAATTGTGCAATGGCAGGAGGATATGGGGCGTTTATAAGTGGGAGGAATAAAGTTTTGGTTTCCAAGAATTTTATAACTTTTGTACTCGGACGGAACGTGGCAACAGCAATAGTCCCTCTGGTCTAGGGCACCATATACCATATACCCTACCTATATCCTTCACCAATGAAGGGCAACGAGTGTTAATGTTTAAAGTGCAGCCGCAGTCGCAGTGTGTGTCGGTGTGTAGAGAAAGCCAACCAGCTCTGGCTAATTGCTGACCAAATGAAAATCCCAATACGACATTTTGTCCAATTTGAGAAATGTCAGAAAGAAGGATGACGACCGGAGGGTATATATACGTTCGGGCGACACAACGGGTGTGTTGATGAAGTGCGCTTGCTGTGTGTATACATGTGAAGCCAGAGATTTGCAGAGCACGTTTTGCAGTTTGCAGTTTGCAATGCAGTCTCGGTGATGTTGCAGAGCTAATGAATCTAAATTTATTGTGGCGACGTGTGTGTGTTTTTGCGTGTTGGATTGTGTGTTATGTTTTGTGCAGTATCGTGTATATAGTGCGGTTGGTTTTTGGTACGACCATGGCAGTTTGTTTGGAAGTTAATTTGGATCGAGATGACTGCTGCGGACGGTACCCACCTACTTGGGCGACAAAAGGGAATGTTGGGCAGGTATTTTAGTCTGCTGTTTGTTTGCGGATAGCTTAAAATGTCGACCTGCTATTTTGGTAATGAGCTCATTTGAAGGTGAACGGCCTAAGTCGCAGCAATTTAGGACAGTCAAGTTTGGACTTTGTTTTGAGGAAGGTTGCCGGCGATTGTGTGGCAATTTGGCAAATATTTGAATAGCTGCTCAAACAGAATGGAAAAGAGGACAAAGTCACCTCTCAATGCCAACTCTTGGAAAATACAAAAAGGAAGTCGTTTTGTTGCCATAATACTTTTTTGCATTTGACGTTCTTGAATTCTTCAAAATTTTGTAATATTTTGAAAGAAAAAGCTCTTAAGTCGTCTGATCATCGATAGAGCCGACTTATAGCGAACCACAACCAAGGACTGCGCTTACTTTCCAATCTAGCGGTTGGAACTCTTTTACCAATTTGCAGGCCTCCCCCCATATGACCCTCACAGCCCTCTCAATGCGAAGAAGATCTTCAGTCAGCATCACTTTTCCCTTATCGACAATCGACAGACTTTCAAACCACCTAGTGCCATATATATCGCTGTCAGAATGTAGGTCCTTCTCGCCCTAACCTCCCTGCGACTCACCTTCTGCTAGAGAACAAACAAGTCAATAATTTCCAAGCCCCAATATCATAATAAACCATATGCCCCGAGCCGAAAATGAAACGTACACCAAATAAACACTAAATAAATTGAAAGTACATAAAGGATATAGGGATGTTGCCAGAAATATATGTTATTCTCGAGTTGAGCAAAGAGGCGGGGCAACGGGGTAAGGAAAAGAAATAATAATTACATCCACCCGGCCTCAGACCGCACCAACCACTACTAGACAAGCCCAGACCGAAGACACCCTTTAGACCATAAGTGGGCCATTGTACGCGCGTCTGCTGGCTGCTCTCTAAAATTGCTTTCTTGGGTCGTCTCTCTTGCGTGCATGTTTGTTTAATTAGAACTTTGGAATGCCTACACACTCGCCCTTCACATGCACATACACATACAGCCACACACGGGTGCAGGATGCGGGTGTGTATGGCAAAGTTTCGATCCAATTTTCGAAAGTCTGACGATGAGACGCAGATGATGATGATGCAGGGACAGTGCTATTTATCGTGTAAACATTCAAAGAAAACCCCTTTTCAGCTACGACACCAAACAGCTACAGCGGTATAGCCACATAGCCACATAGCCACTGCCTCTGTGACTGTGCTCCGTTCAGTTCCGGGGGGGGAGGAGGTGAATGACGTTCCTGGGCTATAGGTTAAGCTCTCATCGAGTCGAGTGGTTAAATGATTATCCAACACAGTGAGAGAGCGAGAGCTAGTTCAATTCTATTTGCACACCACAAATTAAATTTTCATTATTAATGTAGGGCTCAGAGGTTGTTGTTATTAATATTTTTGTTTCATGTTTGCTATTTGCCGTTGGCCAAGGGGTGCATCGGAGCCGGATTGATTTTTGAAAACTACACTATACCTACCTATACTGGGTGTAAACAATTATTATGAAATTGATTTAATATTTGAGATGATTTTAGTAAATTGCTTTCCATTGAATGCTAATTGATTGTTTGTTTTGTTTCTTCCGTTTTGTAGGTAAGTGGAATTCGTTTGTTTAAGTGCCAGGATTTTGTGGATTCATTCAGATTTAACAGGCGATTAACGATCTAAGGTAAATTATTCATATGGAAAAGGTAGTATGGGATGGTGTTCAAATGATGTCCGAATGGGGTCTTACTTTTTACAGGTGTAGAACTTTCAAATCGAGGTAAGGAAAGAGTTAGGAACTGAGTTGAGGACTTTTTTTTCGAAAGACGTTATTTGTAGAGGTGAAGCGATTGGGTCGAATAAAGGGTCCATTGCGCGAAATTATCGTCTCGTCGTGTGGTTTATTCAGCAAATTAAATATGGCGCTTGCTATGTGGTAAAGTCCGTCTTCTTTTTGAGACCACAGCTCTTCATTAAGTAGGGCTTAAGCTAGTATCAACAAAACCTCAATCAAACACTTCAAAAAAGTACCTAATCCTCTATGACCCTTCGCAACATTGTCTTAAGCTGAATTACGCACCTCAAATTTCAATTATAATGGGCGGAGTGGGCTATTGGTTAGCTTTGCCGGACTACTGAAAAAGGGGAAAACACTAAATTTCAAACAACTTTTTTTACACTCATCTGACGGACATCCGAAAATGTAACTGTCATAATAAAATTATTTAAATTGTCTGTAAGGCTTTTTCTCTGTTTTATATCAGCAAATGAAAACTACTCCTTCTAATCCTTATGTCTTTCCTAGACTAAGGTAATGCTAAGCATGGAGCAGCATTTAGCGTTGAAGCGAACCTTACATTTCTAGACGCTTCAAAAGTTTGCTTCCGTTGAACATAACTTCGACAACGGGATGTAAAATGTGTTCTTTCTAGATAAAATCAGTGTTTGAAGGCACTTAAGAAGCAGGTATTTCTACTTAACCTTGTTTATCGCCTACTTTAGAAGCTCCTGATTTGGTGTTCCCGAAAGAGTCGGTTTGTTTTGTCATTGACAGCAATAAGCTCTGAGTAACTAGACACAAGACAGTTGTAAGGATCTGTGACCAATACTGCCTGCAGTGAAGATCTATGGGAATTTCACACTTTGTTCAATAAGAGATTGAAGAAAGACAGTGCGCCGCCTTGTCTGATACCTCTTATGACATTGAGCTTATTGGTATACTGCCTTCTCGAACGTGACTGAGTGGCATCATCGCATTATGGAATCAAATACGCTTCGTACTACTAAATTTTTCGTAAAAGTTGTTTCAGCTTGTAGCTCCTGCAAAGGAAAAAGAATAGACGTTGTCAACTGTCGATTTGTAGGGCCCATCACCGCACTGCAGTTCGTCAACGAATGGCTTAAGAAGCTTAAATCAAGACGTCAGAGAAAATTTTAAAAATAATTTAAAACCACGAGACGTATTCCACTTCAATTGACATTTATGTCACGCTTTTGACCTTTTCGTCACTCGTATGGTGCACATGTTTTTCCCTTCTTCTTTTCTCCTCGTAAAGATGACGAGCTGGCAGCATTATTTTTTTATTTGTTTCGAAATCGTAGACTTAGCTATGTCTCGGGAACCATTTTTGAAAGTGCCCGTGTCCTACCTAAAAATGGATATTCAGATTCCAGACTTTTGGTTTGGAGGTTTAGTTTTCATCATTACCGGCATAAGTGGTTAATTTTTGGAGATCCAGTTCTTACTCTTATCCGAACTTGTACGGAGCATGGAATGAAATAAAGAAGCCAAATATTCCTTTTTGTTTTAAATGCTCTGACTTTATACATGACTTAAAACCTTTACCCATAAATCAGGTATACATATATAGCTTTTCAGAACATAATATGCCTACCAAAAACGTGGTTACATTTTGACAGGCATTGCAGTACGACTATAGACAACTGCTGGAAGTTGGGACAAGCTTCTGGGTTTTTTTTAATCATTTTAAATGAATTTTAAGTCCGCCCACTTTTGATTCATTGACATTGCCGATTTAAGACCAAGAGCCACTACACCATACAGACGAACCCCAGCACATAAATTCAGGCAACCACTAAGGTTTAGCCCCATTTCACCAGTTGCGATTTGATGGACGAGAAGTAATAATTAATCACTCTGTAGATAATTTATAGCAAAATGCATGATGCAACTGATTGAAGGAACCATGCATCTCAAACCAAGAACGATAAATAATGCCCGTGTGATTTAACTTACCGCATGTATTTGTGTGTACTTAATTTTATTTTCAATTAATTATCAACTATTGTATTTTCATTTTTTATTTTTGCTTGCTAATCCTTTAGAAAACCTGCTTGAATTTCTACATTATCATTTCTCGTCTTCAGTTGTTTCACATGCCATTTTCAACCACCCTACTGTATACATATCAACATCGCTGTCATCCTTTCGATTCTTATTTTAAATGCTGCTTGACAAAACCTCACCCCCTATCCACAAAACCCTAAACAAATACTCAAAAAAAAAAAAGAATATAATTAGCAAGTGAACACCCCACCCAATGAAAACCGATCAACAAAAAAACAAAAACAGGTTACGTGTTGTTAAACAAAAAAAAAAAAATATATGAACTATATGAACAAAGTATGTATTTATTGTTATTAGTGAAAATTGTTAATGAAAATATGAAAATTGCTTCCAACGGGCGTTAGTTTTGAACGGGTTTTGGTGTATTTTGGAAGAAATCCAATTGAAACCGTCCAAAACTGAGGCCAGTTCGTAGCGCACCCGTCTCTAAATGTTTTTATTTTCTCTTACAATGTTTATAATTTAATTAACAAAAATTGTTCGTTTCCTTCAACAAAAGAACAAAAATTCTTTTCTTCTTCTCCTTTCGTTTGTTTCTCTTGTACATACATGCCCCCCTACCCCTGAGACATTCAAAATATACAAAAATGAAATTTTCTCTAAAACAACAATCAAATCTAATTAAAACAAAAAAAAATACAAGTAAACAAATGAAACATAAAAAATATATCATTCTTTCAAAACAAAGCTACAAGAATTTGTTTTTTTTTTTGTTTTCTTTCTTCTCATCTTTGACTTTGTTTTATATTTCTTTTACCTAAATAATAAGAATTCCAATGAACAAAGAATAAATTGTATAAACACTGCAAACATTTATTTATATATATTTGTATAAATATTTCTTTAATTTATTATATACATTTACTTATATTGTTTCAAGTGAAGAAAAAGTGTGAAAAGTGAATTTTTAAAACGAATAGTGACTGCAGAAATAAAAATAAAACTAAAACTAACACTAAAAACTCCACTCAAGCTTTCTTTGCCTATATATAGAAAAAAAAGAAAAAACAAAAAGAAAAAAACTTTTTGCATAACAAGCAGTTTTTCCACATTATTTATTTCCTTTCTTTTCGGTTCAGAAACTTTCTTTCAATTGTATATTTATTTCTGTTTAATTTTTCAACGCAGGTAAAATATTTAGAACTGCATGTGTTTGCAGTGTTACTTTCTATATAAGAACTTATTTATTTCTTCTCAATTTTCGTTTTTGGTTATATTTACTTCTATACTCATTTAATTCATTTATTTGATTTTATCCTGAGTGTTGCTTTTGTGTAATTGTCTACATCAAAATGTATCTATATATAAAAACTAAATAATTTCTCAGACTAGATGATATTTAAATTGTATACAAAAAACAAACAGAATGATCTTTCTCGCTGCCGCTCTACCAGTCTTGAGTCTTCGAATGGCAAAAATTTTAGTATAACTTTGTTAATAATATCTACTCACTTTTATTTATTAAAAAAAATTCCAAAAAAAATTAAATTTATTGATTTTTCATTGTCACTAAAAGTACAACCATTTGATGATCGATTTGAACGAAATTTTTTTCTCAAATGACATGAAATCTCAAGAACATATTAATTAAGTGCTTTCATTTGTTTACTTGTTCATACGTGCCCTGTTTTGCATATATATCTATAGAAGAAAATTTTAAGAAAGTCTTATTATTTCTCTGCACGTTTTGTTTTTCCTTTTTGCTTGTGGATTGCATTTTTATTTTTTTTTTAAATTATATCCTGCATCTTGCACTAGTTTTGATTTAAATTTTTTGATATACTAATTTGCACGTAAGTTGTGGTTTGATATTGTATCTACTACTGAGTGTTTTAAAAGGTAGGACGAACTGGTCCAGCGCCTTTGTCACATCGAATTTCAGCAGACAGCAAATTGGCTCTTATGTTTTAAATTGGCGTCGACAATTCTATGGCTTGGTTGTGCACGCAGGGGTTCAGTTGTTAGAATAATAGACTAAAGTGCGAGGGCTCTTAGGTTCAAATACCGGAAAACACTAATTACATTATTTATATTATTTTCCACTGCTGCACAACTTCTTGCAAACATCCAGAATGTGTGGTCAATCTGACTGCCTTGTCGTCACTTTACGCCTGCCTAATTTTTTTGTTCTTCGTACCACATTTTTCCGGTATATTATGTCTGCATCCGCTCTAAAAATCAGAGTATTCAAAAGATTGACGAGAAATAATCTCTGACAACCTTCTTTAAATGGCAAACCAAAAAATCCACTAAAAGAACAGGCCCACCACCTCAGCATTGAGGCACACCATTTAAGATATTTTTTTCGATTCAAATGGATACCCCTTACATGCCAATTCAACCGCAACCCCCCGTCGTAAACAATAACCCAACAATATGCGATAACTACTCATCCATTTAGGGGAATAAATGACCCAGATTAAGACCCTTAAGGTGGTAGTTCGGCTACGCTCTTCCACATTTTACAAAAGCAAACCTGAGCCCAAAAATAAACAAGGAAACACATATCTCTAAATAACCAATTTTAATGCACATTTTACTATTATTTATTACGTCAATAAATTACCATAAAAAAAAACCGCCAAACACGGCTATCACACGACCATCCCCAGTTAGAGTGCTTCCAAAGTGAATCATTTTTCCCCGAAAAAAAAAGTTCAGTAGGCACGGAAAGTTGTGAGCTGCCGAAATATGCTTTCACAGGTTGATGGCACCCAGTCATCTCCTCTTGCATCGGTAGGCCATCATCCGCCTTCTGACCAGGACATCCATTAGCCCGCATGCTATTACTTCTGTATCAAAGGGCTGCTTTAGCTGTGCCCCTCGCCTTTCATGCCATTGAGGAATTGCCAGCTTAGGTGAAAGTTTACCACGCAGGATATCCCTTCTAAGTGACTCTGTTAAAGCAAATGATACTCATGGTGAAAAACAGAAGACAGTCGCTCCCGCGTGCGGTACAGGATATCACACGTATATAGGGTTAAATGCCGCCACAGGATGTCGTTAGTTGGGATTTATTGGATTGGATTTGAAAGAGGAAAAAAAAAAACAAAAAGTAAAAGCTAAGATGAAAGGATGTGCGGAAAACGTGTATGAAGAATGGAGAGGAACGGCAAAAAAATGTGATCGAATCAAAAGGACATTCGCATATGAATTTAATATATTAAAATGGATTTCATCCTTTTTTTTATACCCGCTCACCGGCGGTTGTGCTTCACATCTTTTTACGCCCTCATTGTATACGTTCTCCGTGCTTTGTATGGGAATGGATATTTATTACTTTAATATATTTTCATATATTCACATGTGAAGGATATATCTCTTAATGCGTATGCTGAAGGATATACCTACATGGCGAGGTCTTCTAAAGGAATATTAATTTAGGAAGGATAATAATCGATCTGAAGCGGGGGTTTTTCTCGTTGGCAGGGAATTTAAATTTAATGCGCTTTTGAGTCATTATCCTTGGGCTGGGAGATAATAACGACCATTATCCCAGTTAAGTGGTTTTGTGGCTAATTCTTTGTCGGGAAATTTTGGGGTGTAGTTGACTTGCAATGGCTTCAACTTTGGTCATTGGTTGTGACCTACATTTTTTTAAGTTGAGTTGAACCTTTCAATTTATCGTCAAGAAGTCGACCTTGCAGGAACATATGGGCAACTGCTATTTATTTTTTATAAGCGGTTGACAAAGTGATAGACTTAATGAGACGAAACCTTGATCCTTTTTTGTTGATTTGATTACGAATGAGTTCTCCAACATTTATGAGCACGAATCGACCCTGTATTTGCTAAAAGCCTTCGATCTTGAAATTTAATGCAACCCACCTGATAAAGTGATCGTAGTCCGGCAACGCACAGCACAATTTCAAGTCTCTAGAGCCACCCAGCGCACCACAAACAACACTTATAGCAACTGACGATAAAGGTCCCAATAGATTTTGTAATTTGCGGACTAGTCCAATAACTGAAATGCATTTTCCCCAAAAGGGTCCTTTGCCACTATTGTTAGTTCAACGCCACTCCAAATCCAATCCAATCCAATCCTCTCAGAGGTTGAGTACTGGTAGGTATGCAAGAAATTCGAAACCTCATCATCTAATGCGCATCACAGCATCTCACTTTTTTTCGCCGTCGTACACCCAAGGACATCGTATGTATATCTCTATGTTTGGCTTGTATCAAAGTGATGATCACACGAGATGGTAAAAATGCAATAAAATAGAGTTTCTCTAGTGGAAAATTGTTGCGTGAATTGTGGCTGAAATGTTTTCCGTTTTTTTAGGAACGTCTTTTGGCTATCGAAGAACCTCTGTACCTACAGTGGATATCCTGAAGGCCTTGCGGTCTGCGGTGTGGTATAATATACCTACCTTTGACATATCCCAGAAGTAGACTCTTCTTATTAGTTTAAACGAATGAGCAAATGGGGAGAGAGTGTGTACACATAAAAGAACGAGGACAGCGCAGAAGAAAAATAAAAAGCAAAAGAAATCTCCTGATGGAATGCAATTAAATCCGGTTACATTATCCCGTCGAAAGAACTGTGTTTTCTTCTTTTGCTTTATAATTTCTTTGTTCCACAACTTGGTGATTTTTTTTTTCTATATTTTTTTTTCTTCTTTTAGAGCAGCAGAACAAAAAGAAACTTTCAGCAATGATTAAACGAAAGTGTTCAGGAAGTATATAAGAAGTGAGAAAAACACTCGACACATTTGTCCTTAAATGATGTAGTGGGAGTGCAAACGCAGATGGAATGAATGTGCCGGTTGTCGATTGAAGAAAAAAATAAAATCGTTCTTTTCAGGGGCGGACTTTGTGTATTGGTGTTCCAATCAGGCGCTGCTTTTAGGGGCTCCCTAATTTGGAAGCGAAATCGTAAGAATTTTCAACTTGTTTTTGATAATACTAGCTGTCACGTGAATCGTTTATTATTTCTCGCAAAATTTGTCGATTTACTGCAATATCCTGGCGCCCCTTTCGAACAATTCTACCCATTCCATACGGTCCTGGGCAATTTATGTGAGTTTAAAGTTGTTTTCTAGAAGCACTGATGAATGCAGTCATTGGTGTGCCCCCCTATTGACACTAATCGCCACTACAGGTGTCAAGACAGGGAATTGTGACGATGACTGACTGTGGGGTATTAAGCAGCATCCCGTCGCTTATTGTTTCCTAGTGTAGGAAATCGAACTCCGGTCGTCTGATGGTGATATTCGACGCAGGTGAACGTTAGGTGGTTACTTGAGGTTAGTCCTTGCATTTATGTGCTGCTTGACAGGAGTGTTGACAGCAAACAAGGAAGTAGGCAATGAGTGTTTTTTTATAATGCAGGTACAGAGACGAGGATAGAAAGGTATTGAAAATCTGTAGGCTGTAATAAGGTAGAGGGGAAAAATATACTATCCTTACACAAAAACAACCGCGTCTTGGATTACTTGTTTAAAAATGTGCCCCGAATTGACTTTCCAATTCAAAGGAAGCAGCCTTCCGTTTAACTTATCACGACTGAAAGAAACTTCCCTTCCAATCGTCGTAATATTTTTCCTCTCCATTTCAATCAACCCACCTATACACTACCAGACGCTGCCGTCCGACATTGATTCGAATACAATACATCCTTGTCCAAGGCAACAACACCAAATCCGACTTGACCGTAAAGAACTTTATCCGCAGCAAAATGTAATTTCACCCTCCACCCCAAAAAGACGACAGAAAAGGATAACAGCAGCTAAAAGAAATATTCAACAAAACATTTCACTCAAATGGAAAACTTCACCATATGAATGTCCGGCAGTTGAAAAATCCAAACGTATACTTCATCCTCCTGCAAAAGGCCCAACAACTTTATACCCCATGCAAGTGGGTCGGACTGCTAGCACGCCCCCTAACCAGATGCTCAGATGTTACTACCGCCACCGAAGTTTCTCTATTTCGTCCAACTCAATCACAAATAAATATCTTTAGAGGTAACAGATATAGAGATACCAATACCAAACCCACAAAGTGTTGCAGTGCACAACATTGCAAGTTCAACGGAAAAGGATACAGTAAAAGAAAAACTTTTTGCAAAAGATTTTTGTCCTCCTTCCGTTAATCTCTGGTTCTCAGGTTTGCGTTTCTCAAGAAGATGATGCAGAAAAAAAGAAAAGATTCCTTTAAGAGATATACGAAAGTTTGCTGCGAGAACGAACAAAAAAAAAAATGATCCTGGGTGGCGAAAAAAAATATTCCTGGCAACCCCCGGCTTTATTTCAGTTTCAGTATCAACTTTGTCGTCTCTCATTCATATACGGAGTTGAGGGCAACACAACAGCAAAAAGTTCTAAGCCATTGCTTTTGATTATCACAAAATTAAAAACTTTTGCGTCCTGCTGCAGGACGATGATGCTACGCTCAAGACGTAGGACTACGACGAGTAGCGACACTGGGCGTGGAGTAAAAGGTAGACATTTCGGGACATGTGTATCGGGGGCGGCCCGCAACTCAGTCTATGAAAATGGCATTGGAGATGAAACATGACAGGAACATCAATTTTACGGTGTTTCGGTGGCTGGAGTGGAATAAGGATGATAAATATTTGCAGACAATGTCAGATGGCGCCCGTATTCCAGATCAATAAAAAGAAATTAAATCGCTCAAGCGAAACTGCAAATAGTGCGGAATGCATGGCACATGGTATTTAAAATGTATCCTTGCGGGTTCAATCTTTTCCTTCTTTTTCATTTTGGGGGTCCTTTCCTGCCCACTTTTGCTCAGACAAATTTGAACTTTTTTCTGTTTTTTTTCTTTTGCTTGAATCACTTTATATCGAGTTGCAATCGAGACGTCTAGTCTGCATGGTTGGTCCTTTTTTATCCCTGTGCCGACGATTTTTCAGTAGTCGTCAGCAAAAATGAGGAATGGGTGTCGGAGGCGATGTACATTATATAGAGCCCTACCCTCATTTCATGCGGCTCATGAAACAAATTGAGTTGATAAAAGAAAAGCGAAAGAAGAACTTGCTGCATTCGTTTGTTCCAAAGGAGGCGCATCCTTTCTGTGCCATTTTGAATTAATTTCACTGGAGACTCTTCTTTATCCTATCCTACATCTATATACATCCCTTTTGTCGGCGCTTCGTTTAAAATGCAAAACACTAAAGTAATCGATTGATTGTATCATCGTCCCGAGTCTACAGTAGCATACTTAATGCCTGTTATCCTTTAATAGTCATCATAACTCATTCCATCAGTGTACGGTAAAAGAAAAAAAAAAACAAAAAAAAAACTTGCAACACGAAACAATAAAATTCGTGAGGATAATTCATAAAAACAACGAGTTCATCGATCTGCTGCTGCCTCAGCCATTACTCTGGCTTCAATCATTTTATAATGAATATCAAGTGTCCTTGAAAATCCTTGCCGTTTCCTCTTACATTATAATTCAATTATTGAAATGTTCCGTCTGTTGTAATGCTTCTTTTACGACTGCCATGTGTATTTTGTATAGCAACGAAATCGATCTGTCGATTGCTTTTGATGGTCGACACACCCAGCGTCCGCAGGATAATAAAACCATCCAGGCACAGTCTCACAGGAAAGAACAAAATCAAAAATATTTTCTAATTATGTATCCGTAATAAAATGCACAGCGCATTAAAATTAAATATTGCCAATTTTTCAGTTAAGTGGTAGCGGGTACACACAATACCGGTGCGACCGAAGGACAATGACGAGGGTTTGTGATTGGTAGGTAAACGGCCAAATGTGTAACGTGGTCAACAACGTAAAATGAAAATTGTGAGTGGCAGGACTTTTATGTGGACTGCGGTTGCTGCATGGTGGCAACATTTGTGCAAAACGTTACACTGTGCGGGCGATATTAAAAGTCGGGATATAGCTATTTTGTTAATTTTAATTTTTTTTTTACTTAATTTATATTCAATTTTTGAAAAAGTTTTCATTTTTGTGTAGGTACTCACTGTTGAGAGAGAGTGACGTTCAGAGTTATGGCTTTGGATGTGTAACGGTTGCAAGAGATATGAACATCAAATGGTGGCTTTGAGTTTTTGATGGTTAATTCTAATCGAGTTGGGTACACCAATTTTGTGGGTTTCATGGAGGACCCTGGCGAGGCTGCATCGGATTTGGCTGTGTATAGGAATTTTAGGAAACGTTTTTGAAACTCAATACTATAATAATAATAGTTTTTGGCGCAACAGATCCGTAGGGACCCTGGGCCTTGCTTCTCGCAACCATTCGTTTTGTGTGAGTTTTTCATTTTTGGAACGAATGGAAGGGATCTACAATTTTATGCCGATTCCAAACGGCTAATTGAGAAGCTCTTTCAAGACAGTTATACTCTCGGATGTATGTCAGACGATCGCGAGAGCTGGCGCAGTGAAAAAACCCTGAGTTGGAATTTGGGTTTTTGCGGGATTCGAACCTGGACCCCTCGCTTTAGTAGTCCTACAAACTCAATACTATAAGGTCTCAAAATCCGTCACCCGAAAAAGTCATCATAGAAAACCACTGAAAACCACAGTCCTTAAGGGTTTAAGGTCGCTGTCATTAAGGGCGTCTTATCTCTCTATCCCAATCTAGAAAGAATGAAATCAAAACTGGCGCAGCTAAGGTCACAAATGGACCCAACTGATGGTCTAAGTGAAGCTGTGGCAAATTGCCACAAGAGCACCCATTTACCTACCTACCTAAAACCTGTCGGTTTTATAAGTGTTCAAAGAGCTACGAAAATATTCTTTAAAGTATGCGCCCTAAGTTAGAGTCTTTATTATTAATCTTTTAATGCTATAATTGAGTTTAGTCACTAACTAGCTTAGCCTACCTTTTTTTTTAGAAGAAAGACAAGATCGACCATCTGTTGGGAAGTAAATTTTGCGCAACAGATGGCGCTATAGTATGTGAGAGAGAATTAGTCGGTTTTAGCTATTTCCTCAAACTTAGCTTAGCTTTCGTTTGACTTATTTCATTTATTTTGTGTAGGAATGGTTATGGCTCGCTTTAGACTTTGAACAGATTTTTCCACTGAACAAACTCGATGATGTTGGTTGGAGCCTTGTGCGACTAATGCAGAAATCTTTTGTCAGTCTGCCTCTGCTAGCTCCGCAAATGAGTGCGCGGAGAGTTGCATAATTGACGAAACCCATTGCCCAACTTGTCGGAAGGTCTTGCATATTTGTTTAGCAAACTTTCGCTATCGTGGTTATCCTGATATCCTCTCTGGGAAGCTCTTAAAACTGTTGTGCCGATTATAGTCCTTCAATTGATAGAGTTCACTTCTTTACTGTCTGTTGTCGAACTAAACTTGTCTCAATTCACTCTTCGGTACTTATTTCTGGGAATCCAAAAGGCGTTTAGTCAGAGCTGATGGAAGGTTCACAAATAAAAGACTTGAACCGTATGAGCACAGAAATGGAGCCGTGCGTCAATCAATAAACCCCTAAACAAGCATATACCTATACATTCAATACGATTTAGTTGAAAACGAGCAATTTCAAACGGAACCACACCATAGCTGCCTCCTTTAAAAGGACATGACGCTCGCTCCAGTAAATGGATTTTTACAAAACACACCCCCAGCACAAAAATCCAAAATATATCCCTAGAGGTACTCGAAAGGCCATTCTCGTTCACCCTTATCACTCTTAGTCTTGAGTGAACATTTTTCCGAATGAACGGATATTTCGCCCCAGCACGAGGAGCTTTACTAAAAGGCCGGAAGTTATAATACCCCTAAGCACCCTAATGAATCCAATAGCCAGCCATTAAGCCCACACATGATTCCAGCAGCACCTGCTTCCAAGTCCGATATCTTTTAGGCTCTTTCGCTTGGCCCACCCCCGAATAGCTCCCGCCCTGCTTGGTCCTTCGACGAACCAAATAAAGGAAATAGAGAACCAAAAACGCACGCAATGACCTCAATTTTTCACTAACCAGTTTGCAAGAGGCACACAACCTATTCTTCGCCGTCCATCACTCTATCTGCTGCCAATCGGTTGTGAATTTTCTTGGGCCCACCCATAAATTGACACAGCGCTATAGCTTTGATGGCGGGAAATGATGAAGAATTTACGACAACGCCATAGCGTGATTAGGTGACATCTCGCCAATGGCACCGCTAAAAACTCCATCCAACCGGGACACGTCGATTTGTTGACCGAAAAGAAAAGTGAGTCCTTTAAGATATTTTCCTTTGATTGCTTCCGACTGGTGGAGCGGACGGTGCGGGGTCGGATAGTTAATGGCCATGCCATGCCTTTCTTTGTAGATCAAGGTGGAGAGATGGATATACCGTGATATTAGTTAATGGGGCACCGACCCACCATTGTCATTGTGGATTTCATTGGAGACGGTTAATTAATTAAAAAAAGCACTGTTTGTTTAAGAAATCGAATGATTGTGTGTAGTAAAGTTTCAGGTGAAATGTGTGTGAGTTTTTTTTTTCTATGCATCGTCATCGTCCTTTGAAGGATATAAGAAGGATAATTAGAGGAAAATGTTTTTTTCACTATTGCCAGAGTTCTTTTTGCTTCTATTTTTGTTTGCCATGAATTCATCACTTCAAAGGATGTCTCGTGTAGTTGGCTGAGGTCCACTGCTGTGAGTGCGCGTCACTGTCACTTGCATATACTATTGCTTTCGCACACCGGAAGAACACAAAAGAGCGGCGGCATTTGACGAAGGACGAAGAAAGTCTGAAAAAAAAGAAACTTCAAATTCACATATATCACTTGCATGATTCCATATGCGAGGACGACGGTGATGATTCCGCCACCACACCGCACACTATTCTGAGAAGTTTTGCTTTTGATCAAAGTCCTGCCTGATGTCGACAACTACATACGGTTGGTTGGTGTATAGTATAGTTTGCTCAAAGTGAGCCCTGACTAAGAGAAGTTCTAGAGTTTAGCTTGTGGACGCTTGCTGGTGTCATTTGTTTGTGTGTCTGTGAAGTAATCAAATTTTACGACGAGACAGGATGTGTTGGAATGGAACTCCTCCTTTGTGAGTGTGACTACCTTATCTCGTAGGGTATGTGCACGAAAGTTGGCAAACTTTCGTAGAGAAATGAGTTAAAGCCGGGGTTTTTAACCCTAGGAGTCAACTTTATAGTTTTTTTTTTCTATAAAGGAACAGCTAAACCTGGAAGCTAGTTCTCGCAGGCTCTTAATACTTTCGGAACCATTAGTTTGCACCCCAGTTACCGCCATCTGACGAGGAACTCTCTTGAAACGCTCGTAAAGTCGTCCTACAGCGGGCGCCACTCAAGACTTTGTGCTCAATGACTGCTCTGTAGATACCTAGTAAGTTCATGCTGCTGTTTCAATGGCGAACCGTCCTGACAGACGCCCATGTACCCGCATAGGGCATCATGCATTTAACCCGACCTCCAACCAATTTTCCTATATTTCCTATCCCCCGTTCGTCCTTTATACTACTATTTCAGCCACTTTAAGTGTGATTTTTATTTCGTCAATGGCTATGCTAAAAGGACACTTTCCTCTCGCTCTATTAAAAAAATAACATGGAGGATGAAAAAAAAAAACCCAAAAATTAAATAAAGGATCAGAGGATGCTGGCTGTACGAGGCGTCACTTGTTTGTGTCACATTGGGGTGTTTCTCTGGCGTAAAAGGAAGAAACTGTCATCGCACCCCATATCTAGATGGCTGGGCTGTTTGGGTGTATGTCTGATAAACAGGATGTTGATCTAAAGCACCGAGAACGACAACATCATCGACTGAAGGAGAGAGTGCGCTGGGCTCCTTACAAATAATACATATACAGCTTTGACAACAAATATTCACAGATTCGAGGTGATTTTGGATTCTAAAGGATTGCCGTCTGGCACTTTACAGAAGGAAATGGGAAAACCGCGCGACATTGCACAGTTGGGGGTGGTTCAACAACTTCCAGACAGAGGTGATGTCGCTGTGCTAAAAATGGTCGGCTTTAACTTTGATTTTTCAGGTCGTCTGTAATTAGTTGGGGTTGCAGGTGGGCTCTGTAATTATGCAAAGAGAGCTTCGAAGAGCGACAGAACCCTGGCGCGCTATATGAGGAGTCCTTCTTGAAGTTTGCGACAAAATTGTGTGACAATCGAGGGGTGTATTTTACAGACTCTTGATTAGAACTACCTTTGCTACTTATTTTTATAAAGACCGTCACAAGGACAGCCGTTTCCTTTGATTTTATTTGAAGTGCGGTTCCGGGACTTTAGTCTTTTTAAACGAAAATGTCCACAATACAAATGCCACACAATCAAGGCTGTTAAAAAGTGGCTTGGAACTCTTAAACTCCTGTACATACTCTGACGACTTTCTCGAAATACCTTTGCCTTGATTCGCTGAAACTTTGGTCCTGCATCTCTCGCATACAGAAACAGATATCAAATTCCAATGACATCGCGCTGAAGCGAAAATCCATTCCTACACTAATGAAGACACCTTCCCGAAAATTCCACACACAGCGGCAAAATTATTTTGTTAAACGACACACAAAAGGATTACACTTCATCCCCGACAAATCCTCGCTCAACGTGAATCGTTTACATTCAGCAAACAAGAAAAAGCTGGAGGAGCAAAAGCAGAAGCAGAAGCACCGCCAAAGAAGAAGAAGAAAAACTTTTCTTCACGGGCACAACACATAACTGATATTAATTTAATTATTTTGCTTGACTTCCATTATTCGTCGTCGTGTCCTTGTGCGTTAGGTGTGTGTAGATGGTGGTGTCTCTGTTTATCCTCGGCTAGTAGCAGTACATAATAATAAATTCATTTCGGTGGGGAGCACCTAACGCTTAAGCGTTTTGCTTCGATCAAATTTCACCTCAGAATAACAATGATAAACACGAGCGCGACTTCAATTTAAACACCCAGCGGCGTAGCGGCGGTGGAGTGAAACCGTCTCTGCAGACTGCAGGATTATCGCACACGATAACGAGAACAGCGAAAGTGCGCGCTCGATATCCTTTTTGTATCGCATTTCGTATTCACAGCACATGTGGAAATTTTTCAAACTGATTCCAGAATCTCATAAATTAATGCTGACAATGAGGTAAACGCCAACGTCGCCGGCAAAAAAAAAGGCGAGATGTAAAGGCAAGCTTTCCACACAATGCGAGTACACAATCAGCCGTCAGCGGCAAAGGACTTAAAGTGCGCGTACTTATGAATGGGGGCAAGAAAAACCCTCTTGACTAAACTCTTTACGAGGACGCTTGCTAGCAGCACCGCTGCGGGCAATTACCGACGGACCCAAATGTTATAATAAATTTAAAGTAACTTAAATGCAAAAGAACAGTCTTCAATCGGAAGAACAACACACAAAGGACTGACGCGATGACACTTTTTTCTTTTTTTTTCTTTTTTTTTTTTGCACCAAAATGGGTCAAATCAATGTCATCGACATTGAACACGGCAAGAGCTGCGTGTGTTTACCCAACTAATGGTGTTTTCTTAAGGTTTCCACATGTGTCCTTTCTTTTGTTTCAACCAAAGGAAAACACACTGACGACATCAGTGCGGAAGCTGTCTTGATTATCGAGTGGGCATTTGTCGTATGTGTATACGTTCATGTGGAATTATCTCAAGTGAATATTTGGACTTAGGTGGGCGATGCTTCAATTGCAGGAGACTTTGATTAATTAATGGTGTTCCTGTTGCGAGAAGTACCCGTCTGTGATTGAGAGCTTCAGATTCGGCTGAGGGCAGGTATATACAATTTGCGGATCTAATGTGCGGTTGTGCACCCGTGATGAAGTGAATTTGAAGATGCTAATGGATTTCTTTGTGGTGAGGGAATGGAGCTTCTTCGAAGTAAGTCGTTCAAGTTCTTTATTTCTTTTGTGATAAGAGAAATTAAGAAACATCTCGGGATCTGCACCGGAAAGTTGAGTGAAAGGCGAAGCCAACAAGGTAGCTGAGTGTGTATACCTATTCGGGCTTGTTTTTGACAGTCTTAATAGCTGTGGCTGCGTGGTAAATCTTTTTCCTCCGTAAATCGTAGATTTTTGTCTTTGAATCTCTTTATTTTCAGTGGAGTTCTCTATACAAATTTAAAGAGCTCTCTGGATGAAAGCCGGTTCTTTAGTTGATGTACATAATGGTTAAAAGTGGCCTCTACTTTGTGACTAACGTAGGGGTACTACCAGGTCTGTTTTTGATACAAAACTGTTTTACTTTTGCGGTATTGAAACTTGCAAATTTCTTGAGCAATATCAAGGCGACTATTGCGGACTAACTTTTGCTAAAAGATGACCAATCTTAAAGGTCATATGGTAGCCTTTGCAAAACTTGGAACCTTCAACCAACACCCTGAATAAGTCATGATTCGTGTCCTCTTTTCAATACTCTCTAACGTAATTATTGTCGATCTTGGTGTGTACGTAGGTAGGTAGTAGGTTGCTGCAGCTGACCTAAAGTCGACAATTTTGATACCGAGAAAGCTATTATTCATAAAATGAGCGCTTACATTCCGATTTGCCCTTTTTTAAAATCACTCTAGTCTGTAGATATATGAATCCAAGCAGACTTTTAAGCTCTACATTGCATAGATCTTCAATTTCGTCAAGGAAGTACCTACCAGGGATAGTAGGTGGCAAGTGGTATTCGTCGCTATGCAGCTTCTGCAGAAGTCTTTTCGCAAATAATTCTTGTAAGCGGTTGACTATTTGACTGACATGCTGCTACAGACGAACTTTAATTTCAAGTGATTTAGTTTGTCAATTTGATGGATCAAAGTAACCGAAAAGATGTGTACATTTATGCTCGCAAAAGGCGTTTACATTTAGCTCTAAATTTAAGGCTTTATTTGTTTTTCAAATGCAAACCTTCGAAAGGTGGTATTTCAAGACCCCTGCAGGAGAACTTCTGTATGTAGGTATTAGTAACCAGTCGAAGAAAGACCAGATGTCTTCAGACCGAAACTTTTGAACTCGTTCTTCTAAGAGAGGTTGCTCTGAAAAATGTTCCAAAATAAACCTTCCCATCGATTTTTTAGCATCATCGGTGCATCCGCAAAAATTAATATCAAGGATAACCAAACCTAAGCTGTTTCCCACACTCATATCATAGAACTGAGAACAATTAATTTCCATGGACATCAACTTTCCATTGTTCAAATCCACAAAACCGCTGGTAGTCCAAAAATGCATATGCAAAAGACTAATTTCACTTTACTCGTACTCGTACGTATAAGCCGTTGAAATTGCCTATCCAACAAAAAGAGGTCATAAGTTGTACACCCCTCAAGCCCAATATTTCCCATCATTACTGCCTAAAGTCGAACGATTTAAAACCGGAAAAAGCTACCCAACAAGTATCTTAATCGAATTGCATTGGTGTACCACACCATTCTCTACTGGGGCCACGTTTGCTTGACCGCGCAATATGAAAAAGTTACTAGCAACATACAGAGACAGACACTGAAACACACCCTTTCCCACATAATGTAGTTGCAATTTGTAGAAGCGATTGAAACGCTGCGCCCTTTTCACAAATTGAACAGGACATACTCAACTCCTATATAAAAGGAGCAAAATCGCATCGTCCCAGCGGTTGCCGAAAATTTTCAACATAATAAGCAGTCCGCTCACGTTTATTTTTTTCTTTCTCCTTGCATTCTATGGACACCACCGTTCAAACGGTCAGTGTAGTCGGTTCGCTGGCTACTCTTGCAATTTCATGATTGCTCTTATCTCAAACCAACAATAAATAAGTTTCCTCAGTTTCTTTCTTTTGTTCGTATTGTGTGTGCGTTGTGCGCTCATCCTTTGCTGTACATTGCAACGAGAACATCATCATTGGTCAATGGTTCCCCGAGGATTCACTATGGTCTTGACTTGCAAACCCAAACAGCCTGATGGCAGTGTGGCAGTGTGGGTGATTATCCAACAAAATAGATATTGGAAAATATGTTATGACATCTAAATTCAATTCGAGATACAAAAAGAAGAAGGGATATGACATTGCAGAAAGGAGCGCAACCAGAACCGACCAACAGAGAGAACAAGAAAATTCCCTCTGGTGATGACAGGACACAAAAGAATTAAAATCCAATGATTTCATCTGGTTCGATCCGAATTGGGAAGGATATCATTGTCGAGCGGACCGACAACAAGTACATAATAATAAGAAAGGGAGACAATTTTTGCCCGCACTGACGTAGGTATAACGGACTTAATCCTGGGGGATTGATGATGGTATAGTTGTGTAGCGGCAACACAAATAATCCACAGCGAGGGGGAGGCGAATTGGCATCGATTTCATTTGCTGATTTGCGAGAATTTAATAAGTCTCTGGGGGATAAGCCATGGATAACCGGTTATTGTTGTTAGAGAGAGAAACAGTGTATACATAAATAGTAAACAGCATGCAATTCGCAATAGCAATTAACCTCTTTGTGGGTGCGACTGTGCGGCATAAAGGGACGAAACCAAAATCGCTCCGGATTATGACATCTGTTCGAGTTATTAAAAACGTCTGCCATCGAGGTGCATATACATCATGCACAAATTGGCACATCCAATCGGTGCAGTTCACAACCCTTAACCTGCCTCAATTCGCCGGGAATGTGGGTGCCGCAACAAATGTGAACAAAAAAAACCAAAGTACTAGTATCCATGGTGGGTGGTGGTGGTTTAAAGTATGTGCGCAAAAAAAACTGTTTATTAATTTCCAACTCAGCACTAACTTTCCGACCCCTCAGCTCAGCCGCATCCGCACCCCGTTGCCATAGGAAAATAATAATCATTTGCGAGCCATTGTAGGTGGATTAAGCGAGCGGGCTAGAAACATAATAAAAAGTTATTATCTCCTCGCATATTTGTACAGATGTCGCTGTTTTGCCATACCCCACCATACCAGTGGTATGTACATGTACACGCGTTGTGAAACTATTAACAGTTCGCTCTTTTTGTTTGCCATATTGTTTGTGTTGGCTTGGATTAAAGCCAAGTAGTTATCCCGTTCCAGCTGACACCTAAAAAAAATATCAGACCGACACCAACCCCACCACACAATATCGTCGTCCTTTCACGTGTTGTCAACTTCGTTCGCCCGATATCCTGTCGGGAGTGACCGACCACCTTCTATGCGTGTGTGTCTGTGTTGGTTCGACAATCTGATATTAGTCAGCCGCTGGCTATTTTTTCTTGTCGCTGCAAATGAGCAGTTTAGCAGAGGAGCAGCTAGGCTCCTCGAAACAGCCCCAAGGATCATCATCATCATCGTCATCATCAACAGCAGCAGCAGGAGTAGCACTGTGCTGCCATTGGCTTTGGCTGCCATCAGGTGATGGTGCGATGGACGCACAACTCCCCTCCCCCCTACATATGCTAAGCTGGTCGAATTTTCGGTTCGTGTGAAAGACGAACTCTTTGTGAATTGTATGCTGTATGGGTAGCAAAATGCCTTTCGGGGTACATATGTTAGCTGTGAAATGTATGCAAACATACATTCGGCCTGGAGATGGACACCGGCTCGACTGGCAAAGGGCGAACGACAGAGAGAGTAAAAACTTTTAAAGTGACCACCGGAATGACAGAGTGATTATAGTGAAGGATGATTTTAGCTTTCAAGCACTAGGATGAGATGTAGCTATTTTTTTGTGTTCTCTACGTACAGTATTTGTGTAGGTATAGGGTACGTGTTAGAACCACCCAAGGGATGAGAGGAATTTTGGTGATTAATTCCAAAAATTAAAGCCGACTCTTGTCAGTTTAAAGCTTCTCTGCAAATGAAGGGTTCTTCTTTGGACATGGGTTGGAGTAGGTATAACCAGGTGGTGCTAACTGGAAGGAGTTCAAATGGAAGCAGATTTATGTGGTAGAAAAATGAATTGATGCGACGGTTGTCACTTTAATAAAATAATCAATTTAAATACTTTTTAAATTATAATTTAAATAGTTACCTATTATTTTTTCTCTTTATTAAATTTAACCTATCTAGTAAAGGAATTAAACATTTGTTTATTAAAATCTAAGCCATGTTTATCTACATAATTATAGTTTGAAAATTTTAACTTGAAAAATTATGGTTTAAATTTTATTTAAATAACCCATAGATGTGACGTAAATCACTTAGAAGATTGTAAAATCAATAAGGGTAGATACCTAAAACTAATGGCCAGTATATTTACATGGATATAGGATGGGAGGCCAAAGAGTCCTATTATAACAACATTAGGGACTCCAAATTTTGAACCAAATCTGTCTTCATTTCGATTTTTATATATTTGTACTGTGCTGTCGCCAGAACCAGCCCTTAGCCGGGACAAAACCACTCCACTCTCTCAGCAAAGTTACACAACTTACTTGTTTCATCTGGAAAAATTTTATTTTCGTTTTTTTTTCATCAACAAATATTGTCTTCGTGGACACTTCATCCACAGTAACTTACTGCAAGGAAGGAATATTGTTTGGTCCTACTGGGGATACAAATGGGACCAATTTCATAAAGCGATGCTTTCCATGTCCAAAAATTAAAAAGGTGTACTAGAGACCCTTGCAGTTATCGGCTTACTTGGTTCTATTAAAACAGGCGAAAAGTCTGTATACCTATACAAGGTTCCCAGTCAACATGCCCGCCAGATAAGTCTGCCGAGATTTTGGGTATGAAAAAAGTTGGAAAGGTTATCGAAGTAAGGTTAGTTGTAATTAGAGGTGAGTTGTGCACCGAGGTGAGTTGTACCCCACTGTTTGACTGTCGGTATGAGTGTCTTTGCAGCCTCATATTATTCCAACCAACTTGCTCAGCTTCCACACGACTTTCTACCTCACATTCCGCCTGAACAGTACTCACTCATCAACTCGAATATCCCAGCAAACGAAATTCAATCTCCTGCTTCCATTTCGCCCTTTTAAGCCTTTTACCTCTTAACTCCTACATCAACTCCACCTGTCGAATTATTTTGCAAAATTACAAAAAAAAAAAGAAACAAGCAAAATCCTCCTTTGAATCCTTTTTCTCTTCCTGGTAACCCCATACATTGTCTTTCGCTAATCATATCCTAGGGAAAGTAAATCCCCAACCAATACTCCGTCCATCACTCCCCCTATTAGTTCCAATTGTGGTGATGGTATTCAAACAGCACTTAATCCTCTGGGATTAGGGATATTTAAATTTCCTACGTAATCCCTCCCGCTGCTGCTGCTTGTGGTTGTCGGGCTCTGATGTCGCTGGCGAATCATTCATCCAACTCTCTCAATTGATTGTGCTCATCGATGGTAGGTATATGGTGCTGGAAATTATCGTACAGCATGTGACCAGGGTGCCGTTTACCTCGAGGGTGTTGTAACTTGTAAGTATCCTGGATATTTATGTTGCATTTAAACGAGTGGGATACAAAATAAGAGCGGAAAAGGATTAAGCGAAAGCCTTGTGTGTGCAGTTTTTTTTTTCAAATTGAACTGTAGTCTGTTGAAGAATATTTTTATGGCAGTTGCTGTTCGAGTATTTATTTAATGGAGTCCAGTTGAAGTTAAAAATGTGGCGACAGGAACACGGAGTTTTTTGAGTGTAGTTGCTGTCATAAAAATTGGTTGCAGTTTCGTGAAATTCGTCAAATCTTCCCTAACCATGTGGTAAAGTAACTTCATCCACAGCGAGCTTCCTTCAGTCTTCGCCTTTCAATAAACTCAGCCAGGCCTGTCAATAAAATGCGTCTGCCAAGCTACCGAGTTCTGACTCCCTCTCAGTAGTAAATTGTCAAAAGACACCGACTTCCACGATGTCGACAGCATTTTGCGGAGCCCCACTCACCCACAACCCTCTTCTAGAGTGCAATCCCGCTCTCTCCTTCCATTTGGTAGAGGAAAAAAAGTTGCTAATAAGTTATATTGGCACGAAATGCATTCAAACTGTTTTCTAATTAATTTTCGGAAACATGTGTAAAATTCGTCTTCCCCCACTCACACCCCCATCAACTTGCTTGCTCTGCTACTATATGTTTAGGTTGCTGTTACGGTTTTGGTAAAGTTTCTGCTTGTGAGTCTATTTTTGGGGGAGAACAACAACACAACTCTGATGCATGTGCTCCGGCTCACTCTTGTGGAATTCGTGTCGGATATTGCATTCTGCATCCAAGTTCAACCCTGGAGCGGATAGTTTTGAAATTATCGCTTGCCTTCCCCGAGAACCACCCACCCCACACCATGGTCGGGTGATATGAAAATTAAATTTTCCATCAACATTTGCAAAAGGCTCGTTTTCTGACGCATCTGGTGTTGGCATTTGCCAAAAAAAAAAAGGAGATTAGGTGTACTCCCCCACTAAGAGTCTTACACCCTGCACATCTCCCTCTTGAGGTAAAAGCAATTTCGGTTTTCTTTTTCCATCTACTGGGCCTGTGGTGAAAACGAAATTAAGCAAAGGATGCGTTGCGTATTATATGAGAAAATAAGCTTGTCACCTACGTCACCCCTCTTAAACAATCGTTTGCCGTTTTCTTTGCCAAGGATAAACACGATAAAGGAGCAAATGTCACATCTACGCAACCGATGGAGGCGCGCACGGCGCAAAAAAAGAAAGCCCTCATGACAAATATGGAAACATATTTTATTGTCGTATATCCTTATGATAGCACACCCCTACCAATAAAAATATATGTGTACACACATATGAATGAATAAATAAATTTGGGAAAATATTTTTAAAAGTAAAATTTATTGACATTGACTGTAGCTATACACCCGGACCCGATCCGACTCTGACTCTGACTCCTCCTGGTATTGATGACGATGGCTTTTGGTGCTGACAGCACGACACGACCGGCGACAAGAGGAGGACACATTTTCTCGTTTTTTTTTCTTCTGCAAATCTAAATAAGACTTGGTGCTGTCGAAGTCGAGCACCGAAAAACGAACAGGACATAGAGATTTACTTACAGAGATGTTTGTGGGCATGTGTGTGTGTGTTGTCTTATCTGACGGTGGTATTGCGAGGGCAAAAAGCACGAGTCATATCTTGGAAGACAGTTGTTGTGCACTCGCTGTGAATATATTTTTGGGAACGGATTTCGAGGGGATATCCTTTTGGAAGTCGATTTTTCTTCTTTATTTTTTTGTTTTTTTTTTTTTTGTTCTTGGTCTTGAAATTGAGAAGAACTCGATCCCGGAAGTGTACACACGAAGGGAGGGAGATAAATGGTTAGATGGGGTTTTTTTGAGCTCTACACTGAAAGGAATGTTTGATGTTTCAAATGATTTATAGAAAAATTAAAACGTTGTCACCTTTTCTCGGGTTTTATTCGTCCTAAAAACCAAAGTAAGGAAACACAAACAACTGAATTTTGGTGCAAGAGGTCAGACCAAGAGTCCCATATGGACCTGATTCGATAGATTGTTGTATTTTTTATTTTACTAGTTTTTACCTCTCAATTATTGACAACACTGTCAACCCAACTGAAGATGTATACACGGTGAACGTCACTGCATTTTATTTCGAATTGCGCGTTGCGTCCCTTGACCTCATCCGTGTATCTCCTGAATGAGCTGTCCGATTGTGATGAAACAGAAACTGTCTGTAGGAGCGCCTATAATTATGCCAAAAAAAATCAAATAGATTGGCTATGAAGTTTCAACGTGATGCCGTAACACACCCAAAGCCACATACGAACAGACAGGCAATAAAGGGACGCTTGTACCTTAAAAATAAAAGTATTCTCAATCCCCAACGACGCACATCAAAAGCTATGTCAAATTGTCTAAAATGCGACGACTAACCCAAGTAACTATACTCAATGTGGACACACTGTTCGTTTTAGGTGTTGATTTTATATGGGCCTGTTTATTTGAGCTTCGATCTCAGCAAAGCACGGTAAAGTAGGATTTTCAGCACGCTAATGACAACAACTACGCTATACTTGACACTTCGAGACGCGCAATAGTTGTTTTAAATGCGTGCTGAAAATCCTGCTTCACTTTGCTTTGCTGAGATCGAAGCTCAAAAAAACACTGTTATTGACAGCTCAACAAATTATTACTTTTTTCAGCAGTGATATGAGTTCTATTGGTTTAGCTTGGCCCAAGAGTTAGACTTTCTTTTCTGCTTTTTGCAAGTGGCCGTGTCTTAATTTGCTTTGGTTGGTTCAAACCCAAGCTAGAGGCGTGTTTTATTGATCATCTTCCCCAGCAAAGCAAAGTAAAGTCGAATCTTCAGCACGCAATAATGGCAGCTTCATTTAACTTGATGGTTTGGCAATTTACGCGGTATTTATCCCCAGTACAAGTGAGAAGTGACTTGACAGTAGCAGAGATCATGTTGACAGTTGAGTTTCTCGTGAAAAGTCCATGACATTGCTGGTTGACTGCTTTCAGTGTAATTCGCTTTTAGCGACATTCACTTCCAGCAAGATGGAAATGGAAGAACTAGAAACACTTATCAAGTTATACGCCACAGTTTACACCACTTTTAAAACATATTTCACTGGCAACTGTTTTATTGGGCATTTCTCTACATTCCTTTGCTTATTTTTTTGTTCATTGAAAGAGAATATTTGTTTAGCAATTGTTTTATCACTATTGATAGCAACGTACTGTGCTTCATTTGTCGTTTTCTCAACAGATGGCGTTCTAACAGTTGGGGGCAGACTTGTAGCTACAATTTGCAGAATTTTGCTCGCTTTATATTTGCATCAATTCCTTTCAATGGAATTATGTTTCGTATTGTCTGAAAACGCAAGTTTAAAATGTTAGCTTCGGATAGAACTTATTATCATCCTCGGAACAGAATACCAGAAACGGGAAAACAAAGTTTCATGCTCAGTGATGACGAGCAAAGTATGAACCCATTCACCTGACATGACTCAATATTTTCTTAAATTGATTTCTCCCATTCATTTCGAAATACCAGTTAATAGTTTGTAACATTTCACTACTAGTTTACTAGAGAGGTTATCAAAAAACCAAACCCCACCAAATGCTACACCCACATTTGATTAATTCTAAATAAACGGAGCCCTCCAAGGTCTCTCCAACCTTTTCGTCACATTTATCGAACGACACTCAATTTACCCCCACGAAATCACTTCGAAATCCAAACATCCTTCTGCAAAACCCCATAACCCATATAATCGTACCTACATACACATCGCGTCTGGGGAATTTTTTCGCAAATCACAAGTCATTTATCAATTTTATGATTTCACGGCCAATTTGCGCATACAAAGCTTTTCTCGCAGTGTAATCGTCTGCCCAAAATCTAAACGAAAAAATGTTATTACACTGTCAATCACATGCAAATGTGAAATATTAGAAAACATGAGTGAACCAAAGTATCGACAAAATGAGCCAAAAGATGACATTCATCCTTGTGCTCCTTTTCACACACATATTCATTGCATTGGATTGGATTTTCAGCCAACGACATGTGTGTGTATCAAAATGCAGACAAGCAGAAGTTAGTTACTTCTCGGCCAAGTAAATTGTGTACCGAAACTGGAGACTGGGTGACTGCAGAAGCAGAGCAATAGCGATGACGCCACACTGATAAGAGGCACACTGATATACAGAGAGAGGAAATTATCCTGCAGGGGTAGATATACTGTATTTGTATGGAATAAAAATCGAAACAAAACAACTCCAGGGTAATGATGTCGTAAATATGGTATAAATATTTTCTGTCAGCACACAATTGTCTTCGGTCTTCAGTCTTCAGTCGTCCCATCTCGACGGGCGCAGTTTTTTTCGACTGGGTCATCGAGCGGGACTTGGAAGGAATACATTCGAAGATGAAATTTAATGTAATTTCTTTGAAGTCGTAAAGATAACGCGCTCGAATGGAGAGGGGAGCTCAAATGACTAGACGACAGTACGCAATTGTCAGGAGGAGTTTGGGCCACCCACAGGCGGGACATGGAGTTATTCGCCATTGGGAGAGGGACATTAAATTTGATTTGTTTGGAGTTGCTCGGGGTCTGATTATTGTCTGAAAGGGGGCTGCATTAGCAGTTATATTTCAATCCGCGAATTGTTTACTTTCACTTATCTGGGTCATGGAGTCTCGGGCAAACTTATAACACAAGTTTTGACTTACATATTTGGGAAACTTCACATAAGATGACGGAAAGAAAAAAAACTCCAAGCATTTTTCACTACTCCATCCACCCGAACCAAACGTCACATTTCCATTTATCAGTATCAGCAGATCCTGTGCAACAGGGATCTCATCATCACCGGATCCCATCAATATGTTCGTCACATTAAATCCTGTTTGACAACACTTGTTGTAATTTGTTGTTGCCATCTGGCACATTAGCTCATTGCACCGCTTTAAGTACCTTTACCTGTTCTCATTAGCCTCCCCTGCTGACGCCTACTGAAATTATAGCCTCCCTTATATAAGTTCAGTTGAAACATCATGTTTATAGATGGCATACATTCTCGCAAAAATACATATACACTCGTGTAAGAGGTGGCAAGGAAAGTTTCTGCTTCGCTCCTCCATTTAAGGGATGTGGTATGGCGCAGTGGGGGTAAGTGTCATGCAACTCACACCACCGCCCGCACTCGGGTCGGGGGAAAACTTTAATTACATTAGTAAATCTAATAGTTGAGATAGTTTGACGAGGGTCTGAGGGTTGTTTAACTACAAAACAGAGCACGAACAAGAACAAAAATACAGTCTCCTATCTAAGGCAGCGCGATATAGGGTGATATAGGTGAGCGAACGCGTAGGTGGGGGGGTGATTGTGGCAAAAGGAAAGTTACCTCATAAAAGTAATATCGTGCTCTACGTGTGTAGTTTGCCAATGGGGTAAGAATATTATATTAAAAAACAAGAATTAGTCGCAGGAAGTGGGCTGCGCCCTATAGGTGCTGCGGATGGTGAACTGATGGCGGTAAAAGAGAGAGTTTTCAACCAAATGGCAGCTGACGTTTAAATAGACGTTAAGTGGTAGATGTAACGGTTCAGAAAATGGCTGGGAGGGTAGTTTTCCTTTCGTATGTTCGCTGTTTCATTTCTGTTGGATATGTATTTAACTTGTACCGAATTTGCATGAATTTCTTGTGTAACAAACCAGATACTTGAAGGGGGGATAGGGAGGCGATTCAACACATCAGTGTACGTACCTTAATTTTAAGTATACACCTACCTACGCCCTGCTTTGAAATCAGTGTCAGAAATGTCCCCATAAAACGAAGTTCTCCCATTCAATCGAATGTTCAATAAAATTTTCTATTTCCTTGTCATCCTTTCGACAGCCTCACCCTGTAAAGATGCACATCACGTTGCGTTCGAAAAAGTGTGCACCAGCCGATATCCGAGAAGTGTAACCACCAAATTTGGGGATCAGCTTATCAACAGCCGCGAACCGTATGCAATATTTCAAAGCAAGGATCAGGGTTTGTTGTACCTGATCATGCAACGGCAGTCTCCTCTGTTGGATTGCATGGAGCTGCTGTTGAAGGCGACTAATAAAGCCGTATGCAAGAGGGTTGAAGTTGCCAAAAGGAATAGAAAGTTCAAACGAATCCGAGTCGAAATGCACTGCGTGTACTTCCACCTGCGAATTGTTGATGAACTTCTAAAAGACTGCCTTGGGAGCAGAACGATTACAAAATACAGCAACGAAAGTGAATTGGTGGCATTTTACTACGCACATCCTTATGATAGTCGGTACGACAGTGGCGCGGGAGAGTCCTTGTTGGTTCGGGGAATTTTTGCAGTTGCTTCAGTGATTTTGGTATGGCTTTTGCAATTAAATGTTTAAATTTGGGAAGAGTTACTTTATTATTTTTTGACGTGTCAACGATTTTACCGACAAACTTGAACTATTGTGAATGCGTCTTCGTCTACAACCAAAAAAAAATCTAAATCTCGCAATTGATGGAAAATGGCTTTTGATTCGATGCATCAACATTTTTAATATCCACCTTAAGTTTTTCGAATTCACAATAGTAAAGTGTTGTGTAGTTAAAATTTCCTATTGTGAGCGACAAGAAATCGAAATACGGACCTTCAAAATGAAGGGCCGTTTAAAGAGATAATATTTCATGATATTTTTATGAATTTCTGCTAGGAAAACAACCAGAAATATTGACAAAGCTTGCACTTTGGTTGGAATTGTAGCAATTCCAAACAACATCAGTAATTCACAATCGAATTCTTTTACTTACTGCTTGAATACGACAATTTGTACAGCCAACTGTGCAAAATATTCACGAAAATTGACTGGACATCAAAAACCATATTTGCAAAACCACTATGGTTGGAAACATAGCTTTTTCAAACAACACCAATTAAAAATAAAAATTCGAAATATTTTTTAAGCACCAATCGATTGTGAATTAATTTTATATTGATGGAATAATATTCAAAGAGGAGACGCAAATATTTGCGAACATTTAACAAACACTTTGGTTGGAATTAGAGGAATCTCAAACATTGCAAATTTAATTTGATTTCATTGGGTTCCTGTTTTATTATTTGACTCATGACAATCATTTCTCCATGTGTCCTCGTCCTGAAAACACACTTTTGCCCTTGCACGGATGCAAACCACGCACTAAAACGCCTGCTATCCAACCACTTGCAAAATTTTCGAGTTTTGCTCTCTCAGTCGTGTAAAGTATCAGCGTTCACTTTTTATCTTTAAGCACATATCTCCAGACTTCCATTGATTTTAGTTTATTTTTTTCGACCGGACCCTGTTCCATTAAAAAGATTACACTCTCGACTTCTTCCACTCGGTCAACCCGAATTCAATTCCCGTCCCATCCAGGTCCTTATGTTAATCCCCAGAATAACATCAATATTTCCAAAATAAATACATTAACTCCGCTTCCGTAAGTCGTCTTTACATTCTTCTCGATAGAAAAAAGGATATAGCTACACTATACTTCCGTAGCCTTTTTTTGTTTTTTTGTTGATATCATTTCACCGCTCGCTCTATCTGCGTGCATCCTCTTTACAAATCTTCTTCCACGTGGATCATTTTTTTTTTTTATTTTTTACCCTCTATGGTAACCATGCGACCGTGAACATATGTCACTGACTGCAAAACAATGCGTATCCTCTCATGTCCTGTATATGTGTACCCTTGCTACCGAATTTCCAATTGAACGCATACATTAAGAGACCTTAAAAAAACGATGATACCGGCTACACATCTATCTACAATGGGTGCGATAAGTCGATTCCCATCACCATCACTGTTTTAACCACTTTCGTTCGTTTTTGCTCTTCCTTTTCTCTTCGATATGGATGGTATATTCTAAATCGCTTTTTTCCACTCGAGTGGCATTGAGAATTCATCCAGGTGCCTTGAGAGTGCTTTATACAGGGGATGGGAAAACTTTCAAACTACGTTTCAATCAATTTTGTTTCTTTGGATGTTTTTTTGTGTGTATGTCCTGCGAGAGGTATCACTACTTAAATGCAATCGCAATCTCTGATGGGAAAGGATATCGAATGCAATTTTGTTAACACCCGGGCGATGGAGACGGTGTTTGGATGGAGTTGTGGTTTGGAACTTGGGTGTATCGCTTTGGGGGCTGGACTCGATTGTATTCGTAGCTTAAATAAAGCTGTCCATCGATGACTGGATACTTATACTGGACAGGGCACAACTCCCACCGAAAGTGGTTGGTGTCATCACTATGCATGTGAACAAAAACTTCCTTTTTAGTCGTTGATTTTCATGACGTTTTCATGGCATTTTGAACCCAAACTTGTGAAGAAATCATGCTCAGGAAAAAGTTCGATAACCACAACTTACAATCTCTTCAAACTCATTCAACCCAATCTGTTTTGTTTCAGTTGTTCATCGTACATTTTACAACCCATACGTTTGAGGAAGTATACCCGATGTACCCCTCCTCTACCTCTACCGCACATACTTCCCGACTGCTGTTTGAATAATTCAAAGTCGTTCGTCTCTCTGCATCCTTTGCCGTACGTTTGCGAACAGAATTTCCAATTTCACATCGAAGGCCATCATAAAGTGTTTATTCCGTTATCATCAAACATTGAAACATCGTCTATTCCAATGTTTCATCAAGTAGGTACTCCTCCTTGGACTGTGTCGTCCAATAACCCGTAATCCTTTCAACTATTACGACCACAAGAACCATCAACGTTTACCACCGGTAACTAGCGAAACATACCATGAAGCATATCGGGTGGCTGAAGATATGCAAAATATGTGCCTGCACTTTGAATGGAGAGAGCGAGTGTGTGTGTGTGTGTCTGAATGCCATACTTGAGACACCTTAACGTAGATGTAGTCGGTATAGTCTTGCCAACAAAAACATTTTAAAGTATCGTTTGGAAGAGTGTGAGGAGAGAAAAATGCATTAATTTGTGCAGCTGTTTAGAAATCCACGACCATTGTTGTGGTCGTGAACTTGACTGATGGCAGTCGTGGATAGGAGAAAAAAGCTGAATAGGAGGCGATCGATGTGTGACGCTTTATGACGGCATGCGGCGATGTAATATTTTTCGTATTGCCATTTGTGACCCATTGAAGCTTATGGACCTCTTTTTGCCCTCCATTCATTCAATCAGTTCAAATTCACAGATTGAAACGGAAAATGTTCGGAATAAGTCTTAGCAAATGAATGGTTGCACCGCTCAGTACCTGAAATTGGAAACTTAAACTTGATTTGTACAGCCCATCATGTCAGTCATGTGTTTAATTTTTAAAAGACAGCACGGAAAGTCACCTCTAAGACAGATCAAATCTTGGAATGCTCATACATTTTGTGAATTAAACATTTTCTGTAAATTGTACCGGAACAGGTCCGCATAGTCCTTAACGGACTAGATTTAAAACTGTTTCCTGTGCTCGCAGCTGTTGATTGGGTGATTATTTTCGTTTTTTGGGGGTCGAACCGGGGTCAGTTGTCCATTGAACTATCTACAGCCATTCAATTGGAATGAGGGATAATTGTAAAACTTTTGCCATGATCTGCTTGACCCAGTCGATGACTGTTGCAGGAGCACTCTTAAACTTCCGATATGGCGGTTCAACCGGCTCATTGATAGGCTCCTGCAAACCAGTTAAACCCACCGTTAAACCATCAGTGTCTGGCAACTCCCACCTATTCCCTTATTCCCACACATTAATATTCCCCATTCCGCTTATACCGCACCTTAAAGTCGTTTCCTTGCTGTATTAGTACACCTTCGTACATTTATGTTTCTGGCTGCTCCCCACTGTTGCTTCCCGGCACATATATCTACACCTCAACCGTGACTTTTCACTCGCGCTACACCAACATAACCTGCAGCCATACATCCATCCAGCCACCGACGTAACCATTTCGGAAATGCGGTCTCTCCCCCCAAAGAGCTAGCTTTGAAATTCAATATGCAAATAAGGTAGGTAACTATTTTAGATCCATGTAAAAGGATTCGCCACACATCCGCACTGTACGGTGTGTCCTATATATTCACCTTTAATACAGTTGTAACCAGTGAAACAGTCTAATGGAGCATTTTCCGAATGCTGTCGAGCAAAAAATGTCTAAACTGGGAGAGAATTTCTAAAATCCATCGAATGATGCGATATCCTTTGGTGAAAAAGGAGAAATCGAGTAGAGAGATGTTCTCAGAGGACGAATGTCCTTCACTGCATAAATATGTATGTTGGTAGAAAAGACAGAAGGGTTTGGTATATGATGTTGGTCATGATATGATGACAAACTAAACGAACTGCGACTGGATGACTGTGGCCCGACTGACTGATTTCGAATCGTCCTTCGCCAGCTGGGAATTTTGTGGAATGCAAATTACCGTGTTAAGCCCTGGCATTTTGCTTCATGGATATTATCGCACTCGTCCGCCCCCTCGCTTCCTACAATTTAACATAATTCTCCCAACGTAGGTAGATTGAAGAGAAAAATAAGCAAAAAAAAAAAACACTCGCCACATAAACAGAAGGAAGGAAAGAATAAAAGTCCGTTCCATGGGTCCTAAGGGAGTATTTCTATTTTATTTTCCTTTGTAGCATCTTCCAACCGATTTGGTTTTTTTTCTTCTGTTCTGTTTGGCTGGAATAAGTGCCTCGAAATTATATGCAATCAACTTGTGATTAGGGCGGAGAGTCCATTAGTACACACTACTACTATGAGGAGAGTCCTTTTTGACCTTCTTCACACACTAAAAGCGAGCAAATTATATCCATCGCCCCAACAGCACCCAAATATACACTCGTATAACCTGAATGCAAATTACTCACTTAGCAAAGTTAGTGGAATGTGAATCAATTGAATTTTAAGGATATTTCTGAACTGCTGAAATGAAGAAGAGAAAAAACATTCCACTCTTTATGGCTTTCAAATTGTTCGACTCTGCACATAAAATTTTGTTTATACCTACTCGGATGTCGGATGTCGGATCTCTCTCTCCGCACACAAACACGAAACACATCTCGCCATCGCCACCTGTGCACTGACAAGGACGAAACCATAATGCAACTTAATTGAAACCCTTTTTGTTCGCTGTAGTCTGTTGTGTTCCTTTTTTCATGTCAACAAAATTCAATTCTCTTGCATGTTGGCTCGTGCGGCGATGACAAAATAAAAAGAAAGGATATTATGACGAATAAAATTAAATCAGCCTGTCATTTGTCTGTCGAAAAAAAAAAAAAAACAGGAGAAGAAGAAGAAAGCATTAAATAAATTCGCCTTTTGTTGGTTGGCGCTTTTACCGCGCGCCCTAAACCGATTTTCTTCTTGTTTTCGCTTTTTATTCGCTGAAGGATAACTGAAACGCGCTTGAATCCTTTTTGTGCGCGCTGTAAGAACATGTATACGTATGTGTAGTACATGTGTGTGCACCTATCTTGAATCCACTGATCGAATTGGCGTGTTGAGGCGCCCTGTATGGATGTACCTACCATGGGAAAGGATTTTTCATTTTTATTATTATTCCTCACAGTTTGGGGGTTTTCATTCTTCTTTTTTTTTTTTATTCTGTTCATTCGTCCTTTCAACTCATCTCGCTGTGTATCTCAATAAAAATGACATGAGAACAGTTTGGTTGATGGGTTTTGACGATGGTTGGTTGGCGCTGGGGCTGGAGCCAGGGTGCGAGTGTTGGTGTAGAAAAATTTGAATTTTCCCAGCGAGGAACTAATTTTTTTTTTCGCTGATTGTACTTGCCGATGCTAGGGGGCGTCCGTGCTAGGGAATGAATGGTGAACCCATCTGCGTGTTTTGTGGTTTCAAATTGAATTTGCGTTTTTTTTTTTTTTGTTAAGCGTTGTATTGTGTATGTTTGAAGGGTGGGGGCTCTATGTGCGCTTGAGACAAAATTGTTAAAGGACGATTTTTCATTCATATGAATGGTTTAGACAATGAATTGTGATGACGAAGAAAAATGTGTATATTAAATGAGAGAGTGATATACATTTTTGTAATCGGAAAATTCATCGCGCCAGGAGGGCTTGTCAAGACTGGAGGGGGAGTTTACAGAAATTGAAGATGTGTTTTCAAGTAAGTCAGATGGCAGTGAATAAGTCGGAGGTTTTTATTTTTGTCCTATAAATAGGTGCGCTACATGGCAGTCGGCGGTTGTAAAAGGGGTTTTTTGTCTTAATCTGACTATCGAAAGACTGGAACTGATAAAGTTGGATGAGTGTGTTTGAGGTTGCTTCAAAAAAAAGCTGGTGGGAGGCACAGTTGATTTGAACCACAGTATCCAATGTCGAAAAGGGCTATCGGTATATGTATACTTTGGCCCTAAAGCTGGTCAGACTTAGGCTCGAATATTGCCCTCATAATATAAAGATTAAGACCTACTGCTGTGTCGAAAAAAATCTTAGGAAATACAGCGATAACGTAGTGAAGTCAAAAAAATTGTTTTTGATATAAGACGCCCTCAAAAAGGGAGAGTGGCGATGAAGAAAGTAGGTAAATAATGGTCTATGACCTTTTTGTAATCTTAAGAAATATTTAGAAAAAGTTTCGTCGAAATCTCGTTAGTAACTTTCACGTCAACCGGCAACAAACGCACGACCATCTGCGGTTTTATTTTAGCAAGCAACTCCCTGCTCGTTTCGAGTGGCAGTAACTCCTTTTTTAAATACACACGGACACGACTCAAACAAAGCATCCTGCGGCTGGGTAGTACCTACCGCCCTGCCATTTCAAACTTATCTAACGGTCTCTTTCTCGGTGCTCAAAAAGATTTTTCCCGTTTTATTCGTAAAACAAAACTCGACACCCGACTGAAATAGTTGACAATACACTCCTTACTATGCATGCTCTTGTAGTTTTGTGTGTTTTCAAGTGGCATTTTCCCAGTTTTTAACACGAGTGCTTGCCCTATAGACGAGTCCTTTGACTCGTATAAGAAATAATGATTATTGTCCTCTCTAAAGTGATAATGACCCACATTCAAAAGAAACTTTTTCAACACTCGAACACACACGCAGACAAAAGTCGGTGATTTTTCCCACATCCGAAGACCGATACACGAACTTGTTCACCTTCAACTTGAGAGTGCAACACTTTTATGGCATCGATAGAGACAAAGATCGGATAAAGACAACGACAACGACAACAATGATGATGATGATGATGACGATGACTACGGTTTTAAAAGAACATCACTTCCATTGGGGAAAAGTTTGTGTCTTCAAAAAACCAGCCATAAGAAGTCTCATTCAAGTCGGCCCCCTCCTTTTGCGGCAACTTTATCCAAATAATGCCGCAATGAAAGATGAACACTACACCACCACTGAGGAGACCAGAAACTACTCTGTTCAACTCCCTTAGAAACTGTGAGCCTTTGGGTTTGGGCACAGTAGCGGTAAGCATTTATATAATTGTCGGAGTGAACTTTTAGGTTTGGATAATCTTCAAAACCCAAAAGAAAGATTGATTATTTTAGTTGCTGCCAGAGCCAGTTACTGATGTACAGTGCTGAGAAAGAGAGAGAGTGAGAGAGACCGAGCCAACGATGAAGTCCTTAAGAGGTGCAATTGAGAAAGTTTTTGCTCAAAGTCCCATAAGAAATTTAGGAATGTTCGGTTTAGTAACAAATCTCTAACCGATGAGCGGGGAGCTAGATTGAAATATTTTCAAGAAGCCAGTCCATCAAAGGATAACACACACACACACAGAGAAGGTGGAAAGGGAACATTTTTAATTACAAGAACATCCATTTATATGGATTCGGAATGAATGAGTAAATCTAATTAAATTCTCTCCTAGATGAGGAGTTTTCCTTTCAAAACTGCCTTTTGAGAGGATGTTGGTCGGTTAAATAAAGCAAATAGTTTGCCTTTGAGTAGATTTATCGGCATGATGTCTGGAGGTATCAACTGACTTGAACCCCTGGAATAACAGGCGGATCTTTCTGGTTGGCTGCAAAAATAGAGAGTGAATTTTAACGCCATCTAGTTGGATGGTATTTTTGGTGTAGGTTCATGTATCAGCTACTTAATTTTGGGTGCGGAACTAACCGTAGAAATTTCCATCTTAGACTAAGACTGTGGTAAATTCCGAACGCAAATTAAGTAGCTGATACATGAAGCTGTACCAAAAATATTACGCCTTTGATAGTTTCCTTTGACAAGTCGCCTTTGGAACCCCATTATTTGTGGCGAAGACTGATTCACATCAATCCCACATTCTTCCCCATCCCTTGAATAGGCATATCCACATCACAAACTTGTACCCACCCCCAGTCTAATCTTCGGGCAGTCCTAATGTCGCCCCTCTGAACGTCCTTGCTTGTAAAGCTGTTCGGACAACATTTTCCAATTGACAGAATTTGTAGAACCACCATCCGCCGGCTATTTTCGTCGCCTGAACGTGCCAGGATTATACAATATTTTTTTTTTTAGTAAGACCGCTGTCACCACTTTTAATTACGGCACGCATCCCCTGCACCAATTAAAGCCATCACTGGATCCATTAAAACCACGCACTCTCATAAAAGGACACATGCGAGTGCTCACTGTTCAGTCATAAAGCTATTTCGAAGAGAGCCATGTTTTCCCATAAAACTTTCAGCACTTTTCCGCCGGTTCCCCTGAGGGGCGGCAAATTGTTCTTTTTCAATATCAACTCCCCCCCATATACCCTCCGATCGAATAATCATATTTATATGCCCAAGGGCAATCATCGTAATCATCAGCCGACGCATCATCCTCATCTCCGTTGCAGAAGCGAGATCCAAAATGGATTTTCCATTAAAAATCCCCGTTTTGTCTATTTTCGAAATGATTTTCCCAATCGGACACGGGAAATTCCACTCAACTTAGCTTCACTCCGTATTCGTTTATGAGGTGTCACAAGATTGGTTACCCCGCCTCCGCCCCCACTGCCGCACTCGTGTGTAAATCCATTAGGAACGACGACGATCTTTGCAGAGTGATGTCGTTCGTGAGCCAACAAAGAACCCTTTCACAAGTCGGCTATAAAAATTAATTAACACCGCATCCACCGAGTGAGAGAGCGCGCTATTTTTAGTCTTTTTGATTTTCGACTTGTAGTTGGTCTATATGTGTGTTTCCCTTCCAACTGACTGAGGACGTCGACGTATGGCTTTTGGCTTTTGTCTTTTGGAGACGGGAAGTGCCCTTTCGGAGTGTGGAAAATATTTAAAGAATTTCGCCTGATGCGCGGCCGGGTTCACATTACCTGTTGAGAAGCCATCTTCTTGAACTGGTGATGTGGGTCGGTGCGGACTGCGGAGCTTCCGTAACGAGGTATAAAAGTTATATGGTTTTTGACATTTGTAAGGCATCAGGTCTGTGCCGCCTGTCGAAATTATGTGCGACAATAAATTTGGACAGATGTCATTAGCTTGTGTAGACTTGTTGTCGTTTTCGTGTTCGTTGTCCCTGTGATTAGAACTTTAAATGGGTCACAAGCGAGTTTGTTTTTGTGTATTGTGTATGGGGAGAACTTATTAGCTTGTCGAGGAAGGTGACAGATTAGATGGGAGTCACATTCGTTGTTTGCGCTGGAATGTTTTCGACTAATTTTGCTGAGTAAAGCTCTCGGTCTTTGAAGAAGTTCGTTAATCTTGGACGTAATTGGATTGAAGAATTTATTGTAAGTGGGCCTGTCGAAAGGATTTTTGAGGGCGGCTTGTTTTGTATAGAAGCACTTGTGATGAGGAACGCGGCTGGCCACTTAATGCTTTTAATGCTTTGAAAGTTGGGGCAATTCTGTCAAAAGACTTGGATTTCCACATCAATTTGTTATACAAGTTTTTCTAGATGGGTCCGTCCAAATGTCAGTTTTAATGTCAGAGTTGGAATGTACCAATAAAAGATTTGGAGTACCTACATGTCATTTTTGCATTGAAGCAGCTATTTCTGATTGTTTTGGTCAAGCCGCCTGATATCTGCATAAAAAACAAAAACAAGACTAACTCCCAAAACAGTTTTGAGAAACAGACAGCTTTTTTTCGGATTTAGTTATAAGAAGGAACCTAGGGAACGCCAAGACAAGAAAAGTAGTTTAAAGTCTAATAACATCTGAAATGGCCTAAAGAACGTGTTCAGGACTAGTTACTGGCACGTTTAAACTGAGAACTTATCAAAATCAGTGATGAACTTTCTTAACAATGTCCAATGAATTATTTGTCACTTGTATACTCACGTCGTCAGCATTAGTGAAAGTTTTCCTGTGGCGGTTTTTCATTAACACAACTGTGGCGTGCTTTTCCAGCCTTTGGGTTGTCCAAATATATTCAAAAGCCAAGTGCGAGCAAAAGTTAAAACGATTGTTTGTGACCCGTCTATGAGTAGGGTCCACAGGGCTTGGTGGAAACAGAGGTTGACGGATTGGGGTATCGTTACTTTACAATTTACCTGTTAATATTTTTTTTTTTTTTTTTTTTTCATTTAATTTAATTAAAGTTTATAAATTTTAAGAGTTCTTAAGAACGGTTTAACATTTTATTTTATGTTCCACTCGAGATTTATGTTTGCTTTTGCTTGAAGTGAGGTTGAGTTGAGAAAAATTAACAAGCCGATTAAAAAATATTTATCTTCCTGTACTTTTCAATTATGCGTTTGGACTCTGCATAAAATTGTAGATCCCTTCTATAATAATAATAATAGTTGGCTCTTTTAAGACAGTTATTCTCTCGGATGTTTGTCAGACGTTCGCGAGAGGTGGTGCAGTGATCCCTTCTATGTCCCTAAAATGAAAAACTCACACATAACGAATGGCCTAGGCCCTAGGGTAACAAAGGACCTATTGCGTCAAATATTTATTTAATCATATTGCCGAAACCATTCTTTAGTCAATCGCGTTTTTTGATCGTTAAATTTTGTCCATAGATCAGTTTCAAAAACATTTATACCACCCGGTTAAAATGTTATTATCAACTTTAAGCTCATTTTCTGTCTACCTTCAGGTTTAAAGAACTTTTCTAAATGACCCCTACGACTAAGAAGCTTGCCGATATATTTTCATTCATCCTTAAAATTTTGGTCAAATGGTCCAAATATTTTTTCTGGCCTACAAAATAATAAACCAAGAATTTTCTGATGATGGAAAATTCCTTGCATTATATTTTGTACATCACTAAGCAACAAAAAAAAATATTATTTTTTTTATTTAATGAACTAACAATATTTTACACACCACAAAAGATATTTCAAAAATTCCAGCCCACTTTTGGTTTTCATTTTCTACTAACAGTGGACTACATTTAACAGCCAGTGGAATGTGGAGAAAAATATCAAATTTACGGGGCACACTTTTCATTATCGCAAAACATTTAAATAGCCTCCCATCAAAATTCCAACCAAATAAATTTTATTATATTATTTTCCCAACACAAATGGAATTCAATTTGATTTAAAAAAAAAAAAAATATAAAATACTTTAAATAGAATACCAAATAAAAGTATAAATTCAAAACTTACCACTTTGGCTTTTCAATGAGTTCAATAAAAGAATAAAAAAAAATGATTTAATTTCACCATGTTAATGAATTGCTCTGCATACAAATTTGAATCTATAATCCACCAGGTGGAGCATTGGTTTATTTTTCTATCCTGTATAGTGTATATGCAGAAAGGTCCTTGTGATATTTAGCAACTGTGTCAAATTTAGAAAATTCTACACATTTTTAACAGTTGCAAGTATGTTTTACATGCGTGCTATTTACAATCATGCATATGGCCCGCAGCGTATACGGGTGTCTACCGATTGTAATATTTACATACTCGTACGCACACCGAACTTTGTATGGATTTGAGAATATTTCGATTATCAATTTTTCCATGCGATGTATATATTTTCTATGCGAATTAGAGAGGGAGTGGCTAGAGCTTAACAGCACAAACACTATTAATATACACACAGCAGCGGCTATAATTAGATGTGCATATTTTATACAGCGGAACGAGTAAATTAAAAAAGTACGAGTATCTATGTAAATTAAAAAAAAAAATCTACACACACATGCACGGAAAACAAAATCAATTTGCTATATTTAAGAGTGCCTATAGTTATTCCTGACACTAATAGATGTTTTATTTGCACGTTAATTAGATAATTAATGTGGCATTTAAATCGCATCAATATCAATAGAGAATATTTATATATTGCAAGACAATGACAGCATAGATCATGTATGGAATTCAGTCAGAAGGGAGATTGAATATTTATTGGCGGATTAAATTTAATGAATGCATGTAGGATACCTATATTATATGCTACAGTGAATTGAGCTTGTTTTAAAAAATAAAACCCAAACAATGGTCATCATGCGAATTCAAGGATTAAGTGTTGAGAAGTTAAGCTTTGTTCCTTTTATTATCTGCAGTGGAATGGAATAAGCCGAGTGGCGATAGCGAAAGGTTTTCGCTGTGTGCTACTTGATTGAATGCATCAGAAGGGAACTGTTTATTAAAATGTAATTAATGTGGACATTATTGAGACGAGTTTGAATTTTTATTGAAAAATATACACAACAGAAATCTGTGAAAGAAATCGACGACTATAGAAATATAGCAGAGCTTGTCTACTGCGTGTGCATTTGAACCCGCGTCACGTTTAAACTGATCAGGCTGTCTGAATGAATTTTTTTAGAGAGACATTGGGCGAGAATGCTTTTTATATCATCAAGATCCGGCAAACTGGTTCAGATATAAGGAAATATCTGCACCTCGACTGATGATGGACCTTAAGCGTGCATCGCACTTGTTTATTCGTTTGGTGCTTCCATTTTACAATCCACAATACAAATAACTAATTTTACAGCAAAGGATAAACTTTTCGAATTCCCCAACTGCCAAATTTTCCATGCTAAATTGGAAATTGTGACCAGCAAAATATTTAGTTTGGAGGCTAAAAATTATTGATAGTAACGCCAAACGTTCTAACTAAAAAAAATAAAAAAACGAATAATGGTGGACGTAAAATCGACTTTAATGCTAGGCGCGCTCATGCGACCTCTAGCGCACATCATCAATCACAAGCAATCACTCACATAAATTATATGTGGCTTCCCGACGCAAAGGATAGGACGGCTTCTACGAAATCGCACTAATGTGTGGAGTTTAGAATTTGACTGACAACTACACAGTAGCCTTAAACATACGTGGTCACATTCCCTCAGCGGTTAGTGTGCTGACATAAGTCCTCAACTTCCACCTTCAAAAGCAGATTCCACCTTAAGGATTTGTTTTTCCACCTATCGCTTTTGGGAGCGGGTCGAAATTCTGCTTTGGAAAATTCTGCCTTTTAACACAAAAATTCTGTTTTTTTTCTGTTCTGTCAAACAGAATTCTGCTTTTTAAAATTCTGACAGGCAATATCTTACACAAATAAATTCGGCTGAAAAGCGCTCGCTTTTTAACATTTTCCAAACCATTATTTTTATTTTCAGAATTTTTTAAAGCTGAACTTTGTAAAACAGAATTTTGAAAGCAGAATTTTGACCTCGCCAGAATTTCGACCCCCACCCATCGCTTTTATCTGGAAAATATCCGCGAGTATAAGTACCTTGATACATCCCATCGACAACTTCTCAAAGTCTCGAAGGGATGAAATGAGCTTTAAACCAAAGAACGAGACTCTAAGCAGTTTATCAACTCACACATAGCTATTTGGGAAGAAACAAATTAATGCTGTCCCAGTTCCTCCCAGCCGGTATAGATCCCATTCAAAAGTTCGCCTCCATAAACACTGTATATGCATATGGATTCAATATCAAAAATCAAACCTCAGATACAATTCGAATTCCAGTCCCTGGCTGGCATTGTTTGCCAATGGGAACTTCTCACAAAGTGCTCGCTTAAGCGATCTAAAAGTTTCAAGTGCAACATTAAAAACTCGCACAACTGACTGACTCCTTGTCTGCGTGTATACATCGACATCCGGATCACCTCGAATCACTGCCACCTGATTGCACTCAAAATGAACCAATTGAACCGAATTTGTATGTGAAAAGTTCGGATTGACTCCCCCACATCTGTAGATCTCTACACCAATTGTACCGAACTTATGAAGCAATTAATCTGCACAACATGGCTTATCCATTATCCTTGTTGTCGAAGGGGAAAAATTATTTAACTCATGACTGGATATAGTGGATAGACTATGAGAGCGAATTGTCAATTTAGATTTGGTCCGCATGCAGAAATGGATTCAACTTATTTCCAAAGATAATTAATTCAAGCGAACGATTGAATTGTTCATCATCAGCAGCGGCAGCATCGTCATCATAGCTCTCGCTCTCGCTCTGTCTATATCTTCAGTGTGCGATGCCACCTCATTTGCTGCTGTCAAAAAGTCAAAAAGCCTTTTTTCCAGTTCAGTACGCTCTGCTGGGTTTAATTAGCATTTTGAAGCGTACAACCTACACCCTGCCGGTTGATGGTCTTCTTCTATTTTCTCAAAATTTATTCATTATTTACCCCGATCGGGGGATGAGGCACCAGCTGAACAGAGGCCAACAGCACCGGTCCAAAAGTTTACTCGAAAATTCCCAGAGGTATAGGTTTGGTTGGTTTGAGTTTGAATTTGGGTTTGAGTTTTCATTTTCGTTTTTTCTCTAGGTTATGCTCTGTCCCAAGTCCCAACCGAGGTAACTTTGTCGTCGTCATCATCATTACTGTGTCACTGGAAAAGTGGGCTCTTTCTCTAGCTACGGGGTTGTTGTACCGTATTCATCCCTATGGCGCGCACAAAACCATCTCTAGGGAGACACATTGTTGGATGCTATGAGAGGGAACAACAATTGCGTTGTCGAACCTGGTTACTGGTGTGTATACTGTATATAGTTGTGCTGCCACGTTTGCATGGCTGGCTTGGTGTGTAATTTGAAATTAAATGGGCCGAAAGTATTCAACTTGCTCCTGGTCTGGGGTGCAATCTATTTTTTTTCTCTCTCTCAACGTTCACGTTCGAGAGAATAAATTTATTGCTGATAATAATTTTTCGATTAAATCATGGAGTGCACAATGAGAACCCATCCTGCTCGATCGGAGTAGGAGTCTCATCAATAACCCCAGCCCTGCTCGTTTCGATTCAATTTTAATTTCCCAAGGACCTTGAATATTTCTCAACGGTTCGGTATCCCTCTTGTGCAGACCTCGGCTGTCTAAAGACAATAGGGGCAAGCGGCCTCCCTCTTGGGTGCGGATTTATTTGTTTTCACCAAACGCAAACACAGTGATAACGATAAAGACCGTTATACGAAAAATGCTGCGAATGTTTGGAGTTTTCGTTTCTTTTCTTTTCTTTGGCTGTCCGCTTCTGCTTCGCTTCTGCGTTTGATGATTTTCTTTGGAAAATGCACATCCTTTATTATCCCTGCTTCTAACATCCTTCGAGTGGCTATTAATAAATAATTTCTCATTTCGCTGTGAGACGGCAATGATGATAGTGTTGGTGCGGCGGCAGCAGCTGTATGTCCGCGCGTATAAAACGCTTGTTTGCTGTCTGGTTTTTGGAGCCTTTCGGTTTGGTCCTTAGCAGCTTAGCAGGGAGGTTGGAAAAAAATAAAACGAAAGACAGTTGATGATGCTTATTCTCTGGTTAAATCCTGATGTTAAGCTTTCACTTCATTTCAGATTAAGTCCGGGCACTTGGAGGGGCTGCAGAGCGGGTCCGTTGATTTACTTATTAATAGAAGGAGATTTATTTGTTTGAAAGTTAAATAGAAAATGAGGTGCATAGGCAACGAAAGTGGTCAGAAGTGAGAGGGTCTTGGACGTGGCATAATGTCGCAGGGAGATTGGATTGATTGTGGAAGTGCTTGCTGGAGGAGGGACTTCTTGAATTGAATGGTGCTTTTAATGGGTTTTTTTCTTATCGGTTTTTAAGGCGGGCTGTTGCAAGTCTGTAAAGAAATAGTTGGAACAAGCGTTTGGACAGATGTTGGCATAGGGAAATGGTGCGCAGACTGTCTGAAGAAGTTCGTCAACTTCGAAAGTAATTGGCCGAATATGGAACCTTAAAAATGTGGGATTTGAAAAACAAGCCTCTCAACAATTAGACGTTCATATTGAGCTTGCATTCTTTAGGACCACAAACAAATATCTCTGTTAAATTCGGTGTTAAGGGGACCAAAATGGACAGTGGTTTTGAAAAATCTAGTTCAACTCATTTTAAAAAAAAATCGTTATCCCACTGTAGGTATAAGACAACAACACAGTCTTAACTTCTTGATAGGCTCCAGAAAGAAAATCGGTGCACTTTTCGCAGAATATAAAAAAATTGCTGGGGGCGTCCTTGTACCAAGAGAGCTCTCTTAGACCTTGGCCTGTCGACGTCAATCTGAGAGAAAATAGATGAACTGAGTGGGAGCAGCTGCTTGGAATAAAATCGCAGGAATCGCCTATATTGAAGGACCAACTGTCGATTCAAATTAGTCCCACGCACTCATGAATTCACCTTCGACACATGCAAAACAGATTACCACCATATTCGAATAAAAATTCGTTTTCAGCACATCCGGCAGTAAGAAGCACCCGGCCATATAGACTTCCTCATAAGATCCTGGAAAGAAAACAAAAAACAACCGCTCCCCACCCACCCACAGCAATTTTGACACTGAAAACAAATTTACACCAAATTCCACTTGAATTACCCCTAAGTGAGTGATTACTTGTAGAAAAAAAATTGTTTTTCTTACTCCTTTTCGAGGAATGAATAATAACCAATGAAATCCTTAACGTAAACATAATTCTTCGCCTGCACACTGAACGCCTCAAGCATACATCATTCCCGCACCCCCAACAACAACAACAACAACCAAAAAAAAAAAAAAATGTTGGCGCTCACCGCCTTCCATGTGACAGTGAAATTTTCATCAAAATCTGTACATTGTTTATTTTTTCTCGCACCTCCCCTTCAATCGATTTCCTTATGTTACACTCCTTCACACACTCATATACATATCTAAGTCGTCCTTAAAATGATTTTGAGCGTGTATTTTGTTCGTTGTCAAAATAGCCAAACAACGAAAGGAGTTATTTGGCCCGAAATCTGATTTTCCCCATCTTTATCTGTATTCACTCATTCATACTAAGAGTATAGTTGTGAAACTCGCTTGTCATTCAATTTGTGTTGCCTGATGATGAACACAAAGCACACATGTAGACAGATCCACCCACTCACTCATAAGGCGAGCGAAGCGAAATCAGCAAAAATTGAATAAAATTTTGATTGAATAAATCGGAAGGATTCCCTTTCTTCTACTACTCCTTCTTATGTGTGGATGGTTGCTCTCTGCGATTGTGATGTGACTCGACTGCTGCCATTGTTCGACGGAAGGAATACCGTGACGAAACGCGCCTGTGATCCTTGCCAGAAACAAGTCGATGATTTACAATTTGCTGTGCACGAAAGAACGCATCCACCCAGCAATAACAAACACACAAAAAAATAAGAAGAAAATAAACCCAAGTCTACGGCGAGTATAAAGAGTATAAACTGGGAAAAGAAGGACGAGAGTGCTTGATTTTAATACGAAAAGAGGCTCCTTCGGAAATCCTTTTTTGGTTCCCTTTTTCGTAGAAAAATTAAAATAAAATACAGACAGACAGAAAAAAGTTTGCCACCCTTCTTTGTGCACACACATAACACATATCCGATTTAAGGACTTGCAAATAACAACAGCAAAGGGTGCCGCACACAACCCCACACTCACACTCCTTCAAATGCAAGCGACGAAAAAAATAAATCCAACAAAAAGAAAACAAAATCCTTTCAGAGTACCTACCACGTGCCACACCTATTTCGTTCGTTTTCAAAAGGACACCAATTGCCACTTTACGTATCCTGGTTTTTTTTTTTCAATTTGCCTTCAACACTCCATCATCGCCCTTCATACGACAAGTTAACAATTATGACGTTTTATTCCCCTTGGATGTAATAACAATGGCTTTGGGGATGTGCTCCGCATTACCATGTGTAGTTATCCCGAGCGGCAGTGCCAGCAGGCAAGGATGCTACTTATTAGGGACTTTTGCATAATAGATAGCGTAGGTGTTTTGTCATCTGACTTTTTAAGGTTGTACGAGCTATAAGGGTCTTGTCTGAAGAGTGGGCCGTTCTACGTGAACTTGTTATTTTTTTTCTAAAATTAAATAGGTACCTTGAATCCAGGTGGAGGAAGGCGTCCCCATCTTAAGCTCTGCATTCAAAAAGGTGGCAACATTAAGTTGAAATAGAAACAGATAGGTAGGTACTGATATAAAGCGGTGACGTGGTAATGATTTCGCTTTTTGGGTGGAAGGTTGGATTGTCAAATCTGAGCAAATAACAAAAAATAAATATGCGTATATGGAGCAGCATAAACTTGGTAAAAAAAAATATGTGAATTATGAGCGAACCCTTAAATTCTATTAAAGGTCACTGCTATTTGTAAGCAGGTGCGAAAACAAGTGCTCACTATTTTTGTTTATTTTAAATTTAAACTGACATCGATAAGACGAACGCTTAAACAGCGCCATCTTTGGACATATTTGTAAACCGAAAATGCCAGAAGAGTTGTGCAGCTTCAGATGAGAGTTGAAAAATTTGATAGTGGGTTTTTTTCGTAGCTCATTATGGGCGTGCCGTAATTCCTGAGGGCAAATTAAGTCGGGCATCAGTCTTGAGCTGTACAAGTACATATCCTGGGTCAGATCAATTTTTTCCTGGCGATTCCTAAAAACGCTGTTGTTCATTCTGAAGCTCGGAATAGTGCTGAACTTAGTCACCTTGGACAGTGGTCAAAGTTGTTTTCATATCCCCGAAGCAGGAAAGGCCTTCCTAGCCGTCCGTCTGTCAAGTTTTAAGTGTAGGTACCATCGATCTCCATATCAAGGGCAAAGTTGACCTCATTTAACATTAAAAAATTCCAAACTTGCCTGCAATTAAAGGAAGTCCAATGAAACTCCTCTTAACGCCATTGCAGGAGTTTTGTATACAGGAGTTATTCAAAGTCACTGTCAACTTCAAAGGGGGGCTTTAGCTTAATCACCATTGAATCTTAATGGGCTTTGAAAAGGACCTCTAAATATAATGCCTTGGTAGGCTTTAGGGTTTCGATTGCCAGTCTATAGTGCAGGCACACTGGAAATTTCTCGATCCCCCTCTCTACAAGCCATGCTTAGCCATCTTCAGCATCGTTCAAAGTGGACTTTAATTATCCGGACTACAGTTGAACTTGCTTTGCAAAAGGTCAGCAGTAAATAAAATAAATAAATTGAAAATGGAATCTTCACAGACACAAGGCAAACGTATTAGCCGACACTTATGTCTTGTCCAAAGACCTTAACCTTGCCTTCGAAAAAGCATTGCAGTTTCATTCAGCGGAATAGACAGCTCTTTGTCGAGCCACTGGGAGTTATGGGGCGAACGAACTTGACCTCTGTCGTAAGTCGCTACTGGTATAACTTAGATAATCCCCTGTCCCAACCTTAAATAAATCGAACCAAAGATAGACGCTTCTTAAGAACTGCGGCAAACATTTAACCATTCGGTAAAATCTAGACTCAAAGGGATAAAAGAAACTTAAGTGCCTCTTAGACCTTTGCTGGTTTTACCGGGCGCTGCATCTAAGGTAGGTACACTCGAAGACGCCACTTACCCCATCAACAATTTCTACAGAGGCTGAAGGGTCAAGCTGACGCTGCACTTGCTCTACCTTTGCCGCAGTTTCAGGGATGCTTTTAAGGAAGATTCGCTCGACCTTAGTGATCTTTGAAGCTCCATCGATTGTAATTTTCTAAGCCTTATTGAGAGGAGGCATACTTTGGCATCTGAGCTTGTTTTTCCCTAGCTCAAAGACTAGACTATCAAAAATCGGGTATAGCCCTGGACTAATGTCGGGCTCTTACAAGTTCTGTAACAGTTCGTATGAGCTTCCGCTGACGTCAGCTTTGGTAGAGCCCTTTTACTAGTGCAACAAAATTATGATTCCTTAAATATTAACGGCCAAATTGGTATTGCCTATCCCCTAGAAAAGGCCGTCAACATATCACTTTCATTTCTTTGTCCGTGGACTGGCATCCACCTCCTCATTCGCTCAGAATTTTGCCATCTCCCTTGCAACAATATACGTGTAGAATCCACTTTATTTTTCGATTAAGGGCTCCTTTCTGCCAAGATAATGCGACTTAGTTACCAACAATTGGCTTATTCATATAAGTAACTCTTTTCCAATGGCCGTCTGCGACGTTGACTGAAAACCCCTTTTGCGGCTGCCTTTGTGTAAGGTCTGCATACATCTGTACACTGTACACACTGTGGCAGACAAAAAAGCACGAAAATTGCCTGCCATTTAATGCGCTTTATGTGACCCCCAGCCTTCCCCCGCTAAGGATACTACCACCAACCATATGGCAACTCCTGCTCGGCAACTGCTCTCCAATCTCCATATCAAGCGACTGAGAGGAGATTTTTTTCATTCTCCAACAACGATATCCTTTGGTCAGAAGATAATAACATGCTGTTCACCACACATATGATACGAGTGCACACGAATATAAGAGAAGCTAGCTGTAGCCTGGGTCCTCTTTCAAGAACCGCATCTTGTTATACGTGTGTTGCATAAGTTTTGTGGGTGGGTGACAAAATCCAATTGCAGCGCGTCCTTTGCCGCATCACCCACTTTACTTACTCACTTATGATAATGTCTTCATTGGAGTAGATCCTGTTGCAGGGCTGAAAAGAGAGATTACAATTCAGCCGCCTGCAAGACGGGCGGACGGGTGATGGTGAATTCTCTGTATATCCTTCGAGTATGCATGCATGAATGCGAAGACAATGATCCTTGTACTCCCTGTATCTATATCAATTGGATCATATTTCATTTAACGGCCAGTTTGCATATATCCTGCATCCTTCATCATATACGACTATCGAGTATAGTCGACGTCGTCGTCGCTGTTGTTGCTGCCGTCATCTTTGTTGTGTGCTATCGCCGAGTCCTTGTTCCTCCATTGTGTATAGTCTGATATTCAGATTAGAAGAAGTAATTTTTTTTTTTTTTGAATACTAAGCGGCAGGATACGAGAAAGGAAAGATAACGCGGCGGCTTAAGTTTATCATTTTCCAAAAGGGAGAAAAGAAAAACTCTTGTTTAGCATAAGGATGCAAGGACTTCACTTGTAATATATACGCGTGGCACTGATGTAATCTTTAGTGCCTGGACTGGATTGTACACAGGCGCTAAATGCATGGATCTGTTATGTTGCGTTATATTGTGTGTTATCCGTCGGTAAGACGTTGTCGGGCGTTTTATGCGAAAATGAAAATGTGTGTGTTTGCGTCGCGTTTTGCCCTGCCCCGCAGACGAAAGTTTTTTTTGTTTCGGATTTCGGAATGCAATCGATTGATATCTCGTGATTGTGATTGCGATTGATTTATGAGAGAGTTGGCTGCGCCCAAATGGGGGAGATTAATATCTGAAATTGCTGCGGTAAAACTAGGTGGGCGTGGTGGCGTATTTTTGGTTTTATTTTTTTTTGCTCGTCAACGTTATGTATACGCATAATTTTGGGAAAGCAAAGGTATGCCGAGAGGTTTTGTTTGGTGGAATTTCTGCAAATCGATAGATGGATGTTATGAATAATACATATTGGGAGATTTCGATCTGCGTGTCTGAAGGATTCCAAACAAAATGTCTGACAGATATACACGTTACATGTATGCAAATGCGGTGGAGAGTGGCAGGTATTTGCATAGGGGAATCGAAGGTTAGTTGCGAGCGGGGAGTAGTGGAAACAACAGCTCAGGTATTTTTTTTTAACGACCGCTAAAGGTCTCGAGAATGTCTGAGAAATATCCTGCGAATACCACACAAAAAAAATATTCCCTGCAGCGGATGTTCTTGATCTGGTCCGACCGCGGTTATTGTTGTTGTTGTTGCTGGTATTGTCGTGGTTGTTGTTATTAGTGTTGTTAGTGTTGTTGTTGCTGATTTTGTTGTAGTTCTTGCTGCTGTTGTTGTTGTTATTACTGTTGGTGTTGTTATTACTGTTGGTGTTGTTATTACTGTTGGTGTTGTTCTTGCTTTTGCTGGCGGAGGTGGTGCCGTTGTTTTTGTTGTTGTTATTGCTGCAATTGTTGTTTGTCGATGTCGTTTTTTGATTTTTATGTTGTCCTTGTTTGAATTCTGCTGTTGTTGTTTCTTTTGTTTGTGTTGTTGTTACTTTTGCTGTCCGAGCTGTTGCTGTTAGTGGTGCTATTGCAGTTGTTGGTGGTATTGTTGCTGTTGTTAATGTTATTTTTGATGAACTGCTTCTGGTATTGGGTGGTTGAAATGGTAGTGATGCGATTACATGAGAACACAAGCGCTCTCACTCTAGCCTCTCACTACCAACTCCTACTCTCACCTCCGCGTTGGTGACTACCGGGTGCCTAGCACCTCGACTGGAGATAGGGTATCCAACCCCTGTGGAAGGTCGTTGGTGGCAGCAGACGAGAGAGGGGGAAGGAGAGTGTCTTCTCACTTAGGCACTCCCTCCTGTTTCAGGCGGCAGCGGATGAATTCCCTAGACGGAATCAACGGTGGCGTCTACAGTTCCAGTTAGGTCGAACTACTAAGTGTTATCCCTATATGAGCTGCTTCAACTTACTTGGATACCAGGTCTATAGGGACTTCCAATACTGAGCCAGGGTGTTGGAAAGAGTTGGTGGCGGATGAGCCCTTTATGGGTCAACGGCAGCGCTCATATCCCAGAATGGGCTACTGACATCGGATTATCCGGCCCGCTGTCCTAGGGTTAAAACAAGGGCCTGGCCCTCCAGGTTGGGGGTTGTGCCGTCGGGGTAACTTCCCGACCACGGAAAAAACCACTAGTTATGAGAGAGACACAACCAGCCTCGGATAATGGTACTCCTCAAATGGCAACAAGACCCGGAACGTCAATGGACTACGACATGAGAGTATGTACCTGGAATGTACGAACGCTCTACACCCCAGGTGCTACTCAAAAACTTGAGTCTGTCCTCACGCGGTACAAGGCAGATATTACCGCGATCCAGGAGATACGATGGATAGGATCAGGCATGATGAAAAGAAAAAATTGCGACATCTATTACAGCTGCCATAAGAGATTGCATGTATTAGGATGCGGATTCGTCGTGGGAAATCGGCTAAGGACAAAAGTTATTGACTTTAGGCCGATAAGTGATCGCCTAGCTGTGATCCGCATCAAAGCTACCTTCCAAAACATAAGCCTAATATGTGCACACGCCCCTACCGACGAGGCTGAAGACCCCATAAAAGAGGAGTTTTATGACCTCCTGGATGGAGCCTACGGAGCCTGTCCGGAGTATGACGTTAAAGTTGTGCTCGGGGACTTCAATGCCAAAATCGGTCAGGAAAACATCTTTGGCGGGTTAGTCGGTAAGCACAGAATCCACGAAACGACAACAGACAACGGCTACCGACTAATTGACTTTGCAGCAGCTCGTAATACGGTGATAAGTAGCACTAGGTTTCCAAGGCTAAGGATCCACACAGCAACCTGGCGCTCTCCAGACGGTCGAACCGCCAACCAAATCGACCATGTGCTAATCGATGCGAGGCACGCATCCAACATCCTCGACGTGCACACATTCCGAGGGGCAAACGTCGACTCTGACCATTTCCTTGTTGCAGCTAGATTCAGAGCTCGACTGTCCAACGAGAAGAAGCTGCGGGCCGCCCAGAAGAAGAAATTTGACGTTGGACGCCTTAGCACACCTGGAGTAGCCAGAGCCTACAGAGAGCGCCTGAGCATGAAACTCTCCACTATGCACTCGCCTTCCACAGACGCCAACAATCAGTGGTGCCAGTCTCGCGACATCATCAAGGAGGTAGCCGAAACCACTGTAGGGTACCAGCCACCCCAGAGAAAGAGCCCGTGGTATGATGATGAATGCGTGTACAGGAAAAAGGTGACAGAAGATGCACACAAGAAAATGCTGCAGCGCAAAACAAGGGCAGCTAGGGAAGAGTATCGAGCCAGGAGAAGGGAGGAGAAAAAGATCCTGCGTAGAAAGAAGAGAGCCTACGCAGTATCCCAGCTCAAGGAGATCGAAGAGTCTCGTGATCGCAACAACATTCGGAGGTTCTATAAGAAAGCCAAGCAACTGGCTGCTGGCTTCAAAACCGGAACACAGGCTCTTCGAGACAGCGAAGGAAACCTAGTCACCGAAGCGCAGGGAATAGTAGATGTATTTAAGCAGCATTTCCAGCAGTTGCTTAATGGGCATCATGTTGAGAGAGTGGTAGGGCAAGAATATAACCCGCGTCCAGCCAATGAAGAACCTATTCCACCACCCAGTATAGAAGAGGTTGGCTTAGCTATAAAAAAGCTTAAGAACAATAAAGCCGCAGGCTCGGATGGCTTGCCAGCGGAGCTCTTTAAATACGGAGGTGATGTTTTGGTAGGGCGCATGCACCAAATCATCAACCAAGTATGGATGGAAGAAAACATGCCCGATGACTGGACTATCAGCTCCATATGCCCCATCTACAAAAAAGGCGATCCTATGTCTTGCAAGAACTATCGAGGCATATCCCTGCTAAATGTCGCGTATAAGATCCTATCCAACGTACTGTGTGAACGTCTTAAACCGTTCTGCAACACACTAATCGGCACGTACCAGTGTGGCTTCCGGCCCGGCAGATCGACTATAGACCAAATTTTCACACTGAGGCAAATCCTGGAAAAGACCAACGAATTTCAAGTCGAGACACACCATCTATTCATCGACTTCAAGGCCGCGTATGATAGTATACATCGTCAGGAGCTGTATATGGCGATGGCCGAATTCGGAATCCCGTCAAAATTGATTCAGTTGTGTCGCGTGACACTCGAAAACACGCGTTGCAACGTGCAATTTGGAAACAGCTCCTCCGAACTATTCCAAACACGCACCGGATTTCGGCAAGGGGACGCGCTATCATGCGACTTCTTCAATCTCGTACTGGAGCAGATAGTGCGTAGGGCAGGTGTCAACACGGAAGGCACTATCTTCAACAGATCCGTTCAGCTGCTGGGGTATGCGGACGACATTGACATCATCGGTCGGTCACAGCGCTCCGTGATAGAAGCTTTCACGGCGATTGAAGAACGGGCGAAATCTGTTGGTCTTGAAGTAAACGAGGACAAGACCAAGTACATGCTATCAACAAACAAACAAACATCTGTCCACCGCCTAGGACAAAACGTCACTATTGATAGCAACAATTTCGAGGTAGTTAAGGAGTTCATCTACCTCGGAGTAAACATGAACTCCACGAATGACATCCTAGTGGAGATCCGGCGGAGAATTACCCTAGGAAACCGCTGCTACTTCGGTTTGGCAAAACAATTGGGTTCAAAACTCCTAACTCGAGGGACGAAATGTATGCTTTACAAAACCCTTATACTGCCAGTTCTGCTTTACGGCGCCGAGTGCTGGACGATAAGCAGGAAGGGAGAGCTAATACTGGGTTCCTTCGAAAGAAAAATTCTTCGGCGGATTTTTGGTCCTGTGTGCGAGGAGGGCGAATGGAGGAGAAGATATAACCGCGAACTCTATGAGCTGTATCAAGATGTGGATGTAGTCCAAAAAGCCAAAATACGTCGACTACATTGGCTCGGCCACATCGAGCGAATGGACAATAATGCTCCAGCTAAGAGGATCTTCGAATCCCAGCCCCCAGGTTCGAGAAGACAAGGAAGACCGAACCTCCGTTTCAAAGACCAAGCCATCGCGGATGCCAGAGCGCTTGGTCTGGACAATTGGAAGCAGCGTGCCCGGGATCGTAGAGGATGGAAGGCTGCAGTGTCTCAGGCAGAGACTCTCCACGGGTCGGGAGCCCGTTAAGTAAGTAAGTAAGCTTCTGGTATTGTTGTTATTTTGTTGCTGTTTTTATTTCTGTTGTTATTCTTGTTGATGTTATTCCTCTTTCTATGGATAGGCGTTCGGAAAATCGTGATTTATGGATCTTTTTGCACTAGTATTATGCCGAATTCACACTTGCTCTCTCTTAATAGTGAACTAAACAATTTTATTCCATCATGTCTTCATTGCAGCGACTATGGCCGTCATTTTCTTGGATATACCGACCGTTTTCTTGTCATTTTGTCGACTCCAATTAATCGACTTTCCCACTAGTCTGTATCTTTACACTTAGATGCAACTTCAAACTTCTACAAGTCACATTAAGCTGTCACAATTTCCTACTTCTTCCCACCTAACAGTAGGCTCAATAAATTTTAAGATCTCAGACACCATTTCCCATTTCCCCAAGCCTCTCCAAAAAGTAGGTTATGTTTGCAAAACTTCACCTATACCTCACGCACAACTCATACTACCCAACGAGCTCAGCAAACCACTTTATCTTCAAAAGCGAAACTTCAAAATTCTGTTTCAGCTCGCGGGCCATCATAAAATATACCTTTAACAACTTCCTTACAGCACATTCAGGATAGTTGTCCTCAAATCTACCACTCGCAACACACACACACATGGTATGCGCCCTTAAAAAAGTAAAATAGAAAGCAAACACCACAAAGTCCTTTCTCCAGTTCACCCATTTCTCAGCAGGACGCAACAAAAAATACACAAGGCTCTGCGGGGACAAACAAAACAAAACCAGGACAGTTACACACTGAAGGGAGCACAATTACATGACGCCGCACACTGCTCGCTTGCACTGTAGCTTCATTTGCAGTTGTGGGTTGTTGCACATAAGGAGCGCAGAAGGATTCATTGCCTCGTGCTCGTCTCCTTGGTAGTTTCACCCGCAATGATGACAATTTAAAGTGGAACAACAACTCCTGGAACGCATCGCAATCATAAATCATATTTTGTTCCAACGTCTAACACAAACGTGAGCTATGATTTATTGCCGAGTGACACTCTCTTGCACCGTCTTACCTGCTGCAGTCCTTGCTACGACGAGATACGTGTACAGTATGGAGGACACACACAGAGCACATCATCTCTCTAAAGAATATGTTGTACTCCTGCAGTTGAACAATTGTTTTTGGTTTTGGGTTTTGCCTTTCTACTTGGTCCCGCTACATAAAGATGACATGGAAATTAAATCCACATACACACCCTGTGCACCTCACCCGGTGCGAATTTATTGCAGGTCCCCCTCGCCAGGGAGAGGTAATAGCATCCTTTTTCGAATATAGCACACTTCTTGGAATTAATCTGCAATGAAAGGCACTGAGACTGTCAGATCTGTGTGTTGTTCTGCGGCTGACTAATTGAAATTTGTTGAATATGCACCTCGCGGACGTGTGTACACCGCACACACTATCAGATTTTCGACTGATTTTGACAAATGATGATGAGCCAGCACATCGTGATTCCGTGACGCACATAATATGATTTGCAGGTTATTTTTTTTCGTTTTCTCGGAAAGACTCCGTGGAAACATCTTGCACTTTGACGAAGATGATCCTTTGTATGGGACCCGTGTGTGAGTGTGACAAATGATGACTAAAAGCGGGCTTAATGGAAAATTTGATATAAGTTTTGAAGGAAATTTAAGAGAAATGAAATGTTCGGAGAGTTTAGTTTTATATGAGCAGAAAAAGCGGAAACTTTTACGTCTTCGAAAACTGTCGAATATTTGGAGACCGCTAGTTGGGCAGCGATGAGCTAAATATCTCTACAGTCAGGAAACCACCTTTCTCAATGAATAGGGTCAATCAGCAGCTCACGGCAGACAACCCTATAGAAAAGCACTGGACGAAAAGGTGAGAGGCTTATGGTTCCACACTTGTTACAGTTGGAGACCCAGGTACAACGGTGAAAGGAACATTTTGGGGTTAGAATGGACTCCACTGAAGTACTCAGATGCAACTGGTCCATTGAACTACCATTTGGTTATAGTTTTGAACAGAGTTCCACCCATACCCAGCAGAGCTAGGAAGACTACCCCAATCAAGGGAGAGCTAGGCGTTAGAACTTGAAGGTATTTCCAGGCTGTTTTTGAGTGCGACGCTAATAAGTGCCCAGAGCTGTTCCACCAACTAGACCAAGCGTGGGGCACTGAAAGCTTTGTTGGCGAGCGAAATAAGGCAATGACTGTCAAGACGCTTTCTAGATTGCGTAGCCTGAATATGGTTCTTGCGTGGTTCTTTCAGTTGCCAAGGTAACCAGCCTAAATTGTTTTAGAGCGACTAAGGGAACATCTAGAAAATTTAATCGATTTTTCGAGCAATCAGGCTTCCTAACTCAGCCGAAAACCGACCAAGTATAGACCTCTTGGTTTTTGATTTTAAGAAGGCAGCCTTGGGCAGGTCATCAAGACAACATATGACCTATATAAGTGCTTAATTCTGAGCATAGGAAAACCGTCAGAGTTATAGACATTTTTCAAGTGGCGGCAGATTTTTTGATAAGCTAGGTCTAGCTGATTTTTATTTTTTCCTTGTTTACCACTTAAGCTCTATATGTTCCGGGGGACCTGGGACTCAATCAATACGCCTCTGAAGTTAGGGGGATCTTTGGCTAACTGCCTAAAGTTGCGTACTCCAAGCTGGTTGCGGACCCCTTCTATTTCACTCTGGGAAGTGTTAATCATTCCGTGGTAACTGTCCACAATGCGGTATTCCGCCTTCTTGGCATCTCGTCGTAGGACATCTTTCAGACCTACTTGTCACCTGGATCTGTGTTAGATCATTTGGACTGTTGGATTATTTTCTAGATTCGCCTGTTGTTGAACTCCAAATTAGGAATCCCATTCCAACTCAATCTGTCGAATGAGAATAATTGTCATTACAGAGAAGCGTGCTTTCAAAAACTTTGAAGTTACATTCAGACCGAAAGCGGTACCTAAACAGATGATGTAGTTAGCTAAATCGGCAAAGACTATGTTTGGAAAATAGTCTAAGATCTCATGAAGCAACTAAGCTGATCTACGGCTGTTTCTATGATACAGGTTCAGGTTGCCCTCAGATGTGGAAAATGGCCTCAACTTAAAGTGCGCAACTTGTCGATTTAGACCGGCGAACGAGTTTACAGCGACATCAAGTTGCGGCCATTTTCCACTTCTGAGGGCAGCCTAAAGCGAAGTCTTCGTCGCTCTACCGCCTTGACCGTCGGGTTGGAAAAGAAAACTCTACTTCATGAAAGGGCGATTCAAAATTTTCGTGAGCATTCTTCTAAAAATCGCCTCAATTGGGCTCCAAAGGCCAACAAAAAATATGTCTGCATGTGAGAAAGTAAAGGCTTACTATATTGAGTCACAATTTTTTTTTTTTCCCGACTAACTTCGACCTCTAATTAGTTAATCGTGCGTTTACTGCAAGAAGAAGTGTCGTGCAACTCAGAACACATCATACCTTCGTTCTCCCGAAAACGTTTCAACATGTTTCGTCTTTCAGAATCTGAACCCTTGTTGCTTAGAGTCCCTCCAGTTTGCTTTGACTTGGACATTTCACTTGGATCCAGATTAAATATAGGTACCTCCTAAATTGAAAAAGTCAAACTTCTCAGAATTCATTTTTGAGAAGGCGCATACCATCGCCTAGCAGGGTCTAGACTAAAGTGCATCCAAGCCGCCGAACTTCCCTTCGTATAGGTAAAACTCAATTTCGTAAAAGTCGCTTTCTACTGTAAAAGCAAAGCCTTTGCCCAGTCCCAAAGAACAAAAATTAAAACGCCCTTCCCCTTGCCACCAACAGCACTTTGTCCCAAATCAATCTTCGATGCTAATGAACCCCACTTCCTCGCCGTTTCATCTCACCAATCGCATCGCCATACACCATCATCGTTGTATAATAATCCGACTAAAATCTGTCACGTCATCAATCCAGGATTTCCCTCTACCACTGAATTTTCCACGAGTCATCAAACCAACTTCTGGCATTCCCGTCATAACTCAGCCAAGCGATTTTTTTTTTTGTTGGGTAACCCGCAAAAGGCAAAAAGGATGTATACCAGCAATAGAAGTACCTCTGAAAAGACAGACACCAGAGGAAAAAAAAAGAAGGCAGATCTATAATTCCATTAACACCCTTTATGGATTATTGCTACACCTCTCACTGACGGTCTCACACTCTCGGCGGGAAATTTAAATCCATAACGAATTGCTTTCGTACGGGGTTTTCTTTTTGCCCGATTTTACTGTGCTTTGGTTTTTGTTTTTGTAAGTGCGACTGCACACACACCCTTTTTATCCCTGTGTCAGGATATAAATCCTTTGGCAAATCGATTATTCATTAGAGGATAAAGCTTCGGGATGCATCGTTTCACACGCCACCATGCACGCACACATGTTCTCGGCTTAGTGTGTGTATCTATATGGTTGCTTTTGCCGAAAAGGATTCGTTTTTAATTCCTTCTTCTAATAGGGGAGGATGTACCTCTTACTCTAAGCAGAGCCAGTGCAACAGATAACGCGCGTTAATCCCTCTTGAATCCCTCCTGCCTCCTCTATTACATTCGTCTTCCTGCTGGGTTATACTGTATACCGTACACCGTATACCAGCTTCAGCAATAGCTGGAGAGCGAAAAGCCAGTTTAAAGTAAGTTGACCCCGAAAAATTGTGGCAATTATCCGTTTATACCAGGGAACAGTATTCGAAGTAATATCCTTCTGTGTGTGCGATGTGGATATGGTGTGCCGTGCAACAGGAGCCTCGCACACAGTGTGTTGTAAATGCAAGTCGCGTGCATGGAGTTTGCCGCACACTAATGCCCTACGTACCGATAATGATTCTATTAACTGATTACTCCAGTCAGACGAGGTAACTTTTAATTCGGGGTGAGTTGGAACTTGGAAGTCCTCTCCTCTCGGTCCCAGGGAAAATATTTTCAAATCTGTACACGGGTGGATGAAAAAAAGAAAAGGAATTTCAATTCTAATGAATGACCAAATGTTGAATAGAATATCCTGAGCAGAAAAAAGGACTCTTTCAGGTACGTCGGTCGGTCGTTTACATGTGTCTTCCCCGAGTACTCTACGCGCGTTAGCATAGCGATGATGCTGATATGTTATCATCAACCTGAGTCATTATATTGAATAGAAAGGACGACGAAAGGACCAAGAGTTTTTACAGCACAGAGACACGGCTTGATTGGGGACGGATCGGGAATGGGGACTACGAAGGAAAGGCAAAAGGATGCTTATAATGATGATGACGATGGCTTTTACATTATGAAACGAGATTATGGATCCTATTTGTGAGCCAGAGAGAAGCACACAAAAAAAAAGGACTCAACACAAACTCAATTCGAATCGCAGCACACTCTGTCTATCCATTCAGAACACGGAGCAACGGCAACGGGTCGTGAGCGATGAAAGGCTGCAGCGTACATAATATAAAAAAGGCTTTTAAAAAATGCAGTTTTTTTCTCGCCGCCCGTCTCTCATCCAACGTAATCCTTTTTCCGCAGCGCTAGAAAGCAACCGGCCATGTGTATGGGTAGATTATTCATCATTTATTTTGTCGCATTCACACATACGCCCTCCTTTATGCACAAAAACGATGTGTTTGTGTGTGTGTTTGTTTTTTTTTCTTGCATCTTTTCAAGCTAAAAACTGGTGTTAGGTAATGAGGCAAAACTTTTACACCGAGGCATTCAAATTGTTATACATATACAGGACCTACTCGGCTGCACTGCGAGCGCAAGGACTCTGTACACTGAGAGTGGAACAAAGGCGCCTTCGCAGCGGAAGCTTGGGTGGTAAATTAACGAAGTCCTGATGTGGACCCTCCTTCTTCAAATGCAACTAAATGCGTACTTTTTTTCCGCTGGTTATTGCATGCAAAAGGACCCTCCCGAGAAGCTTCTTTCAAACATTGGCGCATGAATGAGTGATTTGCATTTGTGCTTATGCATTCGTGTACACTTTGGTATGAAAGAGCAGGGAAATTTGATTTTCTAGGAACGCCGTGTGTGTTTGTGGTGATTTCTCAAAATTAAGCCACAAAAGGACATCAAGGCGATATACGAATATGACAATTGGAGTTCGTTTCACTGCAGGGAAGCCGAAGAACAGGAGAGGATGCTCTCTACCGAATGATTGAGTTACGTAAGACGGAATTCTTAATTGCAGGTTATGTCTGTTCTCCATTTGAATTTCTTGCTGACTGCAGTTGTTCGTGTTCATCTCCTATTAAGATGATTGCTGCTATTGGTTGAATGAATTTCGATTTCCATCCATAAGCACTTGAAAGTCTCAACCTATCAACCTAAGAATTCCCGCGCCACAATCAGCTCTTCACAATGTTTACCCAAAAAATTATAACAAAGAGCAAAAGGACTCTTGACAAGCAGTTTGCCAACACACTGCTACAGGAAGAAGCCACCAAGTGCATCATAGAGATATGGATAGTTGAAGCACCTCTGGTAGGTTCTTGTGCCGGCTGCAAAAAGAAAAATGGCAAACAATGAAAAGTGTGCGCATTGGAGCTGAAGCTGGAGGTGTCTTCATTATTACGGCACGGAACGGAACGGGTGGTCGGTTGAACAAAGTCGTCGCCTGCAAAGTGCGAAGTTGCTTTTGGGTGCGCAGCGCGCAACCATTTGCTCTCTCCTGCATTGAAGGGGACACAATCGTTTAAGGATGAAAAGAGACACTTCACGATATTTAAGTGCTTTCATTTGTCGTGTTCATCGTTGTTATTGTTGTTTTTTTTTTTTTTTTTGTTGCACTAGGAGAGCGTTTTTTATATAGTGTGAATATGAAGTCCTCCTCTTATCCGTGCATCCGTTGTTCTTCTTGCAGCACAAGTCATTAAGGACACTTTATTCTCTCTCTTTATTCCATTATAACGCATATTATATCAGCGTGCACACGTGTGAACGGTATTGTTTGGTGTGACCTTTGCATTGTCAAATGGTGAGTGTTCTTTCTGAAATGTTGTTCATTTCGGAAATATAAAGTTTTTTTTTTAACTTGGAAATAGTTTTTGAAAGTCCGCTTGGTCAATTTAGGAGTTTGAAACTGAGCGAAGTCTATCGGAACCCAAACCATCTTTCTATGCAAGAGAGGATAGAGGTTCATTTAGAAGTCAAAAGTCGCAAGTCTGTCAGAAAGTCCTACGCAGGTGGATGACTGTTTTCGAACACCCTGTTCTTTTCCCTAAACATTTACAAAACACTACTTTTATTTTCTAAATTCCCTCAAGAGTAAAACTCAATTGGCTGATCTTTTAAATTTTTTTCAGGGAGCTACTTTTGACTTTCGTTTGGAAACCACAGGGTGTAGATAAAAAAAGACAGGAAATCTATTCGTCGGAATTTAGGAACAAAAGTTTGAATACACTCCGTCAAAGCCAAACCACTCTCACCTTAAAGTGGTAAGAAAGGGAGAGTCTTCAAAAAATATAGACTTGGCGATCGCAGACTTTCTTAAAAGAAAGTTTAAACTCGTTTTTCTTAAGTCCAAAATCAGCCCTGAGTCTTCACTTCATTGGTACCTACTTATTACAAAATATTTTACAAGCTTTAAGGAATTTTTTAAAACTTCCACTTAGGTTTGCATCATAATTCAACTGCGTCGAATCTTCTTCAAAAAATGTATCGTATCTTGGGTCACCCCTTTAAATCATTTCTTTTCCAAATCAATATAGTTTCCGTGCTAATTGTGTACCTAACTAAAACTGGGTCTCAATTTAAAAAATATTTTATGCGGCATTTATTCATTATCAATAACGGCGCAGGTTTTGAAATCAAGTTTCTTAGAGCTGTCCACGCTGGTGGGAAAACTTGACTTCACAAAGAGCATGGCGTCGGGAAGGCAAACTTGCACACGTATACAGCTATAGAAGTTTTCAATTGCTGCTGAAGGCCGTTCTTGGCGTGGGAGTAGCTGGTCGTCTTTGAAAATTGTTAAAATAAAGAGAACTCTTACAAATCGACAGGTATCCACAGGAAAATTCTTTGTAGGATTGAAAGGTTTAATTCTATGACTTCTTTCTGTAAATGGGTGTCAGTTTTTGTTCTGCGAAAGTAGACAGATGGTTGACTAAGTTTTCAGTTAAAGAATCTGCAAGTCTTCCACTTCTAAGATTTCTTGAGTCGAGTCAAGTTTAGGAGATGTGCCAGTTTTTTTTTTGCGAAAGTAGACAGATGGCTGACTAAGTTTTCTGTTAAAGGATCTGCAAGTTTTCCACTTCTAAGATTTCTTGAGTCGAGTCAAGTTTAGGAGATGTGTCCAAAACGCCTTCCAACCTAGTTTTGTTGGACTCGATATAATCCCGGCCGTGAATATTGGATCTCCTTTTCGACTGCTTAACTAGCATATTATAGTCCCTTGGCTTCGATCGGTAAAGTCTTAAATTTTATCTTCAGAAACCTACCTACTTAAAAGCTTTTCACAGATATTTCGGGTATCAGTAAAACCATAGTTTTTGAATATAGGACACTTCCTAAACTTTTGAAAATAGGCTTCTTAAGATCTTCAACAGCAACCTCCATACTCCATTTTGAACCAAGTTTAGCGTGAAGTTAGACAGGTCTATAATTCTCATCCCTAAGCCTTGTTCACATAGTCTTTCTCGGTATTTTTCTGTCCTGCAAAGTGAGTAATAAAATTCGTTCTACCATTGATTTGAAAACGATCAGATCTTTCAGTTGGTGGTCGGTCTTATTAATCTGTTGAAAAAAGCATGGTAAAGAAAATGGACGTAACAAATCCTATTTAAGAACCAGCGGCGAGGTTAGTTGCCAGGAAGTTTTGTATTCTTTCAAAGAATACGAATTTTGTAGCATTATCATATTTAGGCCCGGCTTTCTAGACTCACAGTACTTTGCCTTGTCCTAGGTGGGGTGCGGGGATAACGTATTCCAGCGCACAGTGTCAGTCTTGAATAAAAATTCCTTAAACCTTGAGGAGCCTTCCGGATATAGGTAAGATATATTTTCTAGGGAAATTCGTCAGATGAAGCTTAAGACCAAAAACGATCTCTTTTTTTCCACAGCTCAATCTTTCGTATAGTTAATATCCTCAGGAAGCTTCCAACAGCTTTTCGGCTACTGTCCAGTATCCTGTATTTACCTACCTTTTTAGTTGAGTATTTCTTTATTCAGTCACTTGGAAAAAAATAAAATGGACTCCAAACTATAATTAATGAATTATACATGCTAATGAATAAATGGTCGGTGCAGCAGGTCCGTAGGTATAGGACCCTTCGTTTATGTGAGAATTTTTTTTTGGGAGTGGAGTAAGTGCAGCTTAAAAGAAAATCTGTTCAAATGACACCTCTGATAAAATCCCCAACAACAGCAAAAGAAAAACTTCTTTAACACACACGCCCTCACAGATCCCTGCCCACGTAAGTAGATAACCATATAACGGAACAATGAAACCAGAAATAAGGAAGAACAACAGCAACGAAACGACATCATCCTGATATTTGTTTAACTCACCCGAACGATATACAGACAGAGAATAAGTGTCCTTTTGCCGGTGATTTCCACACTGCTTAATACGAAATCTTAAAACTTCTCAATTATGCGGCAAGTAAAAGTATTCCACCCGGAGAAAGTAAGCACGCGCCTTAAGCGAACCATGCCGAGGGCAACAAGCTGAACTCGTATAACCCAGCAGCCACCTCCCGACTCAAAAACTTCTAAGGATGACATAGGAAACATGTATCGTTCACCAACCATATCGTAATTACAATAATAATAATTATTCGGGCCCATTCCCGACTGGAACCGCCCGCAATCAGAGAGTCGTCGTTCGTGGGTGGTGTTGTACTTCCAACTCGGTACGGTGTACAAAGATAAGGAAGGACTTTGCGCATATTTTATCCTACTGCCGAGGAAGCTATACTCAGTTGTCGTCCGATGACAATGTGAGTGTAATATCCAGCAAAAACAGATACATGGCGGCAGGTGAGGCAGGGTCTCCCGCCAACACATTTCGAAGGACAGAGTTTTGTTCTCCATCTTTTTTGCTGTCGATGCCGTTAAATTGTTGCATTTCGACGAGCACACTGCAGGATTGAACTTTTGAATTATTATGTCACACAGTTGCCCGGACATAAAATCACGATGTGTGTGCTTTGCATTCAGAGGACTCAAACAAAGTTCTGTCCTCTCACATTGTGCGACTTTTTGTTTTACTCAAATGGAAGGTAGGTACCTGGTGTACAGATAAGGGGGTAGAGCGACCTTCACTCCTGCCGTTAAGTTTGTGTAAATTCTAACGAGCACTGTGAATGGATAAATCGTAAGTTTACGTGTTATTGGTTTTTGGCACTCGGGGCTTGTCGACTGGCTTTAAGGGATTATGCTGGCTTTAAGTAATTAGTGGGAGTCTCTGTGTTGTTTTTGATTTAGCTTTTGTTGGGGTTAGGATGGTGATTGATAGGAAGAACTTTTGAGCAAATGTAGCTAACCTGGCAAAATGTATGACAAATGGGAAGAAGTCAAGAAGTCGATCAGAATAGCGGTGACCGGTTGACATTTGTGCAGAAAAGAAACTGAAATCGGTAGCTTGACAGGGAGGTCAACAAATTGTTTATAAGGAACGATAGGCCCGCATAGCTAATAAGGTTCGAAAGCAGCACTGCGAGGAAAAGGCTTATGGTGACGTTTAAAATTAATTAAATCGCATACAACCCATGGGAGTGATCATGATTTTGTCATTTTTTGAAAGATAATTTAGAGCCATAACTGCTCGAGGGTGAGTTCAGACACAAGCGCCTTTTGGAGGTCTTTCTCGAAGTACTTTTTCAATCAGCTTGGGCGCGTTTATCAAAAGTCTATACCTAGTCCCAAATCAGAACGACTACAAATCTTCTGTCAGCCGTCAAATTGGTTGCCACTGCAAAAAGTGTAGCCAATGCGAAAAACAAAGCACTATTTGTGAGAAAAGTCGCTTTTAAAACATTAACTTCTCTTTTAATTTATTCTCCATGAAACCGCCATTTTACAGTTCTTGTGGTGAATAAAAAAAAATCGAAAAGCCCATTAGGTAGCGAAAAGTTTTATATCGAAGACCAAAGTCCTAAAGGTTGCGTGGACTGTGTTTTAAACTACTGGTCACCTTTGATAGTTGCTTTAAAAAGGATCGTCTGTCGTCTTTGAGGTGGCAAAACGGTCTTTCAAATCTGTTTCGCATAGCCTGAGAATAAAAAAACTCATTCTATCTATCTGAACGGACCCCCACTAATGACAGAGGAACCCCTTAAAAATTATAAGACCTCCTGTCAAATTCCTGCCACTACCAAATCTGCCACCACGCAGTTCCAACTGGAACAATCACCTCAGTCAAGGCGGCAAATCGGATCGAATCTGTTGCCTTCGCCCGCTGAACTCATATCGCTCTATATTTTTTTGACCGACAGCTTTACCACATGGACGGCCGCTCCGATGGCAATAAAACAAAAACGAGCCAGGCAAACTTCCATCTCGTTAGAAACATTTGTCACCCTCGCACTATATAACGCGAGCAATAATGTCCCAATCCCAACCCATAGAGGAAATGAATGATGACCACAATAATAGAAGGGAAGGAAGTGCGAATAGCGCCCGAGATGTGGACACTTAATTCGCAGCACAACACACCCCTGCAGATCGTTGCGGGGTGCATTTCGCATAGTACCTCTGAACGGCCACTCCCCACCCCAAACTGTTATTGCCCACAAAATGCGAATCGAAACGACTGCATACAGACCCGCCACCCTAATGCATACGTATATGCATGCGACACCAACCGAGTATGGCAGTGGCAGCGTATACACGTTTTCATTAGAACGGAACTGAAAGCCATTTGCATAAATTTTCCAGCCTCAGCCCGGCCAGAAGCTAAAAGAGAAATATGTTCCAAGCAATACAGTTGCAGTTCGGCGGAACTGGCTCTATGTCCAGGCACCCTGTTCGGCCATTATCGGTGGGGTGGGTGCCGGTCTATGTATGGAATGGTTTAGTGCGGTTGAATGGTCCACCCCACTCTTCTGTTTCACCCCATAAAAATCGTAATAAAAGCAAATAAAAATCGCCTGAGCAAAAAATAAAAACGGCTAACGAACCCACGCAGAAAGCCATCGAATCCAATATCCAACTAGTGCAAAACAGCTCATGTCATATGTGGGTACATATCCTTCGATTGTACATGAACATTTATAGGGCTCTGTGGATCGTGGATGTCCTGGCGGGCCCGCTCTCCCTCTCACTCTGATTATATTTACAGTGCACTTAATCAAAGTTGTTTTTCGGTTGTTGTAATAATGCGCTATACTCCTTTTTTTCCTGGTGCATTTGTAGTTGTGTCTTGTGTGTAGAGCGGCAGGAACTCTGTGCATACTTTGCAGTCAATCGACGGCAGTTGTTCTCTCCTACATTCCTGTGTGAAGTTTCGCTGGGACAAGAAACCGGGGAGCGCAGACACTCTTGGCACACGGCTGTGCCAGACCTTACTTATATTTTTCCCGCCGTCTTCTATCCACACTGTTACTTATATCCATGTTGCGAAATATCCTGCAGACTTCTACTAGTGACAAGAAAAAAAGGAACAAAAAACAGTGAACGATAATAAAATAAATAAAAAAAACAGCTGCAGCAGTTGAACTGTTCTTTTACTCTCAGTGTAGCCGGTGTACTCGCCTTTATCGTGCACACGTACTTGGGAAATCTATATGCATAAGTTCTATGCGGGCAAATTTAATTTTGTTGTAGTTTATTGAGAAAGAATCCTTGTTGGGAGGGTCTGTCTCTGGATATGGGAGAGACTCAGCAGATTTTATTCATGCTGATTGCTGTGGAGTGGAGTGGAGACGATGGGAGTTATTGTTTCTATAAAAAAAAGGGAATCAAGGACAAGGAGCGAAGACATTGTTCACACCTGGCTCCAATTCGTAGTTTGATTTGCATGGTACAGAGTAGAGGGATTTTACGGAAATCCCAACGTGTTAATATATTGGTAGCAAGGAGTTTGGTTTTTTATTCAAAGATATCTATGAGACGTTTATGGGGCAGGTGTTTGTTGCAGTTATTTGACTGTTTTAAGTTCGATTTGAGGCGGCACTTTCTAATTTCTGTATACTAGCTGGATGTCCTTGCATTGAAGGTGTGATGAAAGTGGGCATTTGTTGATTTTAAGGTGATTAAACTTTTAATGTCGTGGTATTTAATTTAAGGAGGAAAGTATTTTTTTGCTGAATTTAAAAGCTCTTCAATCCATTCAAGTTTCCTACCACTAAGTGGTCCTTCGAGCGGCGTATTTCGTGAATTATAGTCACTGTTTTGTTGCGAATGAACGAGCCAACTTCCGCTGAAAAATTGTCTCTCTTTGCACGACGGGAAAACCAGTTGAATATTGCTTTAAAAAAACGGTCCTTCGAGCCGGATAATTCAACAATTAGCTAATTTGAAGTATACAATCGAGAATGTGGAATAAAATCAAGGATAAGGATCCTGGAACAATCTACTAAACAGCTTAAGGAAGTAAAACGAGAAGCGGTCACAGAATCTGAGCGTCAAACCAAATGAGCAACAAAAAAAACCCTATAAATCTAGCAGCGCTTTTGAGCTTGTTTGCCATTCGCTACTGTGATGTTGAGCAGACTTGTAGCTGCTTTCTTCAGGCATTTGCAGGTTGCACTGTATTTTCTAGTCGATAAACGAATAAATCGTTGTATTCGTTTTTGATCCACTGGTCCTTCGAGCTGAATAGGGGGTGCATAGATAGATTTATGTCGCAGCCACTCATTTTACTTAAGCAAAGCAGCACTAGTGTTATTCAATTGAATTCTGTCCTCATACGAAACTGGTCCTTCGAGCCGGATCGTCTTTCTTGGCTAAATAAATACATTTGTAAAATATCATCCAACTATCTGATCACCTTTCATTTCGCAAAAACTGCTCCTAAGTCCCCATAACTGCCGCCGCCATCATCGCTGTAGAGAGACATCAACTCGAATCTCTCGTTTAACCTAGTTTCGCATTTTCAGCGAATATAATGAGAGAAAAAAAAATCCACCACCATAATCTGAAAACAACGTCACCAAGGTAAGAAATCACGTGCCCTCAGGACTGACTTTAACACATACTCGTACATTCCTCCCTCAAACTAGTGCGAGAACTTAATCTACACCAAAAATAGAAAAGACGAATATCGCATATGACTCGTACGAGGATGTGCATAATTTTTATGCTACTCCAAGGAGGAGGACAAAAAAATACATATACCAGATAGAGAACAGTACGCCATGACACATGAGGGTATGCGAAACAATTTCCGTCCAAAGAAGGAATGGCAAATACTGACGACATAAGGAGCAGCACACCGTCGCCATGCACAATATTATGAACGCGAAAGATTTATGATCATTCATATTAAAAAATATGTTTTATGTCATTGTCCTTTGCAAAAAGGAGCAAGCAAAAAAAAAACAAAAAAAAAAACAGAAAGACAAATAAAAAGGGAAGGACTGAGTGTCGCGTTATAATAACGATGGCATCATGTACAATTGTTCTTAAAATATCAGAAATTGACGACATGTCGGCATTAAGGATATAGCTATACAGGAGAAATCCCGGTGGGATTTTGTTTTCTGTTTAACCGGCATCCGGAAGTGATCAAATGAATTATAATGTACACAAATGCCACAAGAGTTTAAGTACAATGCGCTTGTCGCTGACACTCTTCTTTTGAGTTATGCGATGCGGCTCGAAGGACACGGTTCAAGTGATGGGGAAGAGCCTACTGTTGTACATTGTCGTCTGGAAATAAATTATATTCTTTTCTTATCCTTGACGTGGAAGTATCCAAAAAAAAAAAAAGAAGAAAAGAATCGTGAAAACATCTCGCGAATTCAGTTTTTTTTTTTTTTAATTAAACCCGAATCACGAGCCCTCTTTACGGTTTTATTTCGAAGGTACTTGCCACGTCTGTGTGGATTAGTCAAGGTGTAAATTTTCAATCCTGGCCCGACAAAAAACAGAAAGGTATGCCGGGGCAAACAACAACCCTTCGCAATCCGAGCTGAAAAAAGAAAAAGAAAACCAGGCATACCCTCTTTCTAACCGAGCGATTACCCTCGAGGAGGAGGAAATAACAGACAAGCACACGACAGGATGTGGACACCAGTCACCCACAACCGGTGTCACTGTACCCCTCAACTCGACGTGATTTTGCAACTCGCCCTTGTGATTTGGTTCGAAATGCGTTTTGGGAGTCCTTTTTTCGTTCGTTGGTTGTTGGTTGTTGCCGTACGCCCTCAGTTATGATGTCCTGCTGTTGGCCCTTTATCTCTAAGCCCTTTCTATGAGGGTGCAGTCAAAAAGGTAACACGCGCTATAGCCATTTCAATGCCTCGTCTCCGCGTGTATCCTTTTTCAACTTTTACGTTTTATGACCTAGACAGAAGGATACACACTTTCGCTAAATTTATTGTCTGCTCAAACTTTTTCTTGGAGCTTTCGCAGGTAATTCACACGAAAACCGCTCAGTGTCGACGTCTTAGCGGAGCGCAATTAGTCGGTTAATGGCATTTTGCAGGATTCCCTTTTGCGTTGCTCAGCGCATGATAAACTCGCCCTTATCCTTGTGCGGGAATGCGTTGCAATTTTGAAAATTTATCGTTTTGATTTCTTCCTTCAGCCTGCTCCTTTGTTGCAATTGTCCTCGCTAAGTTCTTTTTACCCGACTGGTTTGAAATAAATGTCGTTGCTGGCGTTTACGAGTATATATTTCACCAGGGTGAGGGTGAATTTGAATTGTGTGTACTCGTACTTATATGAAATGTTAAAAATGCTAAAATAGTCCAAGATAGATGACGCTGGCATATATTGTTATGAGGCGCCCTCCTTTTGATTACACTGTGTGTGTGTGGGGGGGAGGTGTTCCCAAAGCGACATAGTAGCTGGAGGAAAAGGTACAAATCAAGAGGCATAAATAAAAGCCGCGTCCGTATGCACGCATCTTTCATTTTTATTTCGTTCTTCTTTCGGTGGAGGCGAAAATAAATTAAAATTTACAATGCAATTGCGTGAGTATGGAGGCGTCAGGAGGAGAGTACACCACTCCATCCCCGGGGATAGGATTGGATGTCATATGGTCGGGTGGAATGTAATTACAAGTGAAACGAGTGTTGGGGGAATTTAAATTAAAATTGTTTTTCACTGGAAAATTATAAACGGTAAAGAATTACCTTGCCATGTTAATGACATCCTCTTTATTCTGTAGTTAACGCAACACAGTAAGCTTCCTTGCAACAACGAACACAAATTGTAATTCCAATCTTTCTCATTACAAAGGAGAGCTGGTACCCAAGTTCTGCTCTGAAAAATTTAAAGGAAGCGAGTGCACAGTAACAAGTTATTAGGGACACAGGAATTATTTTGAGCTCGTGACGTTCCGCAGGGGAGTCCAAGAGGGCCTGCTTTGTTTCGGAAACTTCAATTGTGGTGGCAATTGGTTTGCTGTCGCAATTAAGTTGATTACTTAAATGTGGTTCTAGTTTACGACGGCTGAAGTCCAATGGGAATAACTTTATCAAGATCAAAGAAATGTTTCTGGTTTAATTTGGGCGACCTAACGAACTGATCTTGAAATGAGCAGGAAAAGTCGACGAAATTTTGTAAGCAACACCGAAATTGCATTACAGTTGTCATCCTGTCTGATGTATTCAAAAATTGGTGGCCGAGTGTTCATCGCTCAGTAGGCGCTTGGACAATTGGCTGCCAGTCGAAAGTTCACTTTCTTTTAGTCGATAAATATAATACCCCTCCAATTGGAAAACATATATACAGACAACTGTTGAACTGTAACCCAGGTGTTTGTTAACCAGGTTCTCTTAAACAACGCACAGAAAAATCTTTTAATTGTACAATTTTCCAATTCACCTTGTGCCTCTCTGATAAAATTTCATTTGGCATCCAACTTCCCATTACACCGACCACCGACTCGAAGCCATAGCTACTGTGCGACAAGAGACACTGTGGCTAAGCAACAGGAATCCGAACCACAAATCGGTTTTGGTGCCGTCACATGGTAGAATATCCCTCCGAAAGTAACACGATGCCAGAGCAGTCGCCTTGGGACTTCCAAACTGCCATCCGAGTGAGTAAATATGCTCCCAATTAGGTCATCGTTTTACTATTCCAACTGGCAATGTTTTCGCGTCGAATTACAATCATTCCAATGGACTTACGATGATTATCCAGAGTCCGCATGCTGACTAAGGATACGGGCTTATTTCGCAGTAAATTAATTTTTCTGCTAACGAAGCGAATTCATTCGTCGTCTATTTTCTATCTGTTTATTTTTATTTTTTTTTTTGTTATTTTTTAACCAAAATAGCTGACGGCTGCTGCCAAATGATGACGACGCGAAGGATCAGAATGACATAGTGGGATCCCTTTCAAATCCGAATTTATTTATATATATTTTTTTTTCCCCAGTGAGAGAGAGGTTTAATATTAAACTCTTAGTCAACAGAAAAGTCAACAGAACGAGAGAGTGAAATTAAAAAAAAAATGAAAGAAAGACTCCTGATGGGGAGGGATAGAATTACACCAGCAAACCCCGCTTGTTTCCTGGTCAAAGGATGTTTGTTTGTTTGTCCCACCATCATTCATCTATACGTTTTTCCATTCACCAGTAGAAAACTAAATAAATAGGAAAAACACTCAAGTGCGGAGAGATGCTGTTGCGGGTGGAGGGCGGAAAAAAAATGAATAAGTATATATAAAGTGATGTCCTGACGTCGCAGTGCAATGCAATTAATACCAGCAATGTAATCCTTTCTCGCACAGTTATATCCTATTTTTAGTGTGTGCATTTATCTCGTTTGGTTTATTTTTTTCCTGCATAAACTGCATTCTTTTGTAATAAATGGAAGTTTGTGTTTGCTTTATGGCCGGCACAGCATACCCATACCCATACCCACTCAGGGGTGCGAGAGGGAGGTTTTTGTCTGAAATGAACGCAGTAATAATGGTTGATGTTTGCTGATTTGTTTTTATGTAGCCTTTTGATCTGGGAGATGTAGGTAATACTATAATAGTTGGGAGCGGGTTTCTTTTTTTTTATCGAATGCTGTTTAATTAATGAAAGCGATGAGGGGATGCTGTTGGTAGTAGTTTAATTAATGCCAATACCTGATGGAATGGATGCCGCAAACTTATTTTCAATCAGACAAATTGAGTCGAGTGGATTTTCAATCATCGTTTGCACAAATGATTTACATTACAATAAACACGCTGATGGGTCGTGAGAGATAGGTTGAGAGGGTATTGCGTTGGGCGCCAGTTTTGTTTTTTGGAAGCAAATCCTTACTGAGGGGGCGAATATATGGGTAGTCATTAGACGAAGATTTTTAAGAGTCCGTGTGCGGCTTATCTGTTTACTGCCAGAAGCCTGTAGTCCTAGCTTCAAAAAATCATTCCCCTTATTAAGTTTTGTTATTGCGACCTAAAATTGTATACCCTATGCGAAGAAAGGTGCTTTTTGAGGACAGTTTTCCTTTAAAATGTTTCTCAAAGTCTCCTGGCAGTTGGGACAACAGTTTTTACTCTTTTGAGGGTCGAACCTTGGCCCGTTCACAGACATGTTAAGCATTGCTGAAGGACCTCTGATAAGTGGGATATTGTAAGTTGGCAAGCTCCGGAAATATATCGATTTTCCAAGGCACGCAGATGACAACTTGTATACAAGTTAAGCAGTGTGGTTCATTCGCTTTATCTACGTAGACCTTCGTTAAACCTGCAGCATAATCTCACTTTATCCAAGTATATGTGTACGACTTCATTTATCAGTTATCTCCTGTAAATTGAATAGACGCAGACCAACGGTCCACTATTTCTAGGTGCTTTGGCTTTGAAAACCGGTGAAAATCAGTTAAAACTGCACACCCCGATCAAAATCTTAAAAAAATTGGGCGCCAGTTAAGAATATTTTACGCAACACTTCCTGAATGACCAAAATGGTCCAGAAATCAATGTCAATATGAAGCAAAGTAAATGGAGAAAATGTGGAATGAAAAGCCTTACACTCCTTATGTAATCTCCTGTCAATAGGAAGACCACTAAATCTGTGTCAGTTATAGGACGAACTAATTGCCATACGTTGGACAAATTCCTACACAAAATCCTCTTTAGCTTGGCAAATTGTGTGGTCACCTTTGTGGTTGCCAACAGGAAAGAGCTGGTCAAGCATGATGCACTGAAAAACCATATGGACCGCTCGGAGTCAGCTCCAATAGTCGTAGGCATTTGTAAGTATTTAAATCGATAGGTGGCCTGCCTTACTTTTCAGTTATCAGATTGGTTCAACCAAGTTCAAAATTCCCTACGGCATCCCTTGCCATGTATCCGCATAAGATACTTCATTAAATCCCATCGTAATCATTGTCGTTGTACCCATTCCAATGCCTCTCTCATTCTAATCCCAAACAGTCGGTTGCGATTGTATTCCTACAAAGCGAGAGAACAATTGCACTGTATCTATTCGAACTTGTGTAGACTGTAGCGAATATACGTGGTTTACTCAACCCCGTTTGGCAGCTGGATTTCATACGTTATTGTCAACGGGGACTGCATAGTGCATTGCATACCCTTACCGGCATTTGAATAGCAGTTCTTACAGTTCTGCCGGATTGCTTACGGATTTAATAATTGTCCATTGAAAACTGGTTGTGCATTAACTCGACAAAAGTCTCTCTGTTCGACTACTGATAGGCTGTGGAAGCTTGTACCCGTAGCGGTTTTTGCTCGCCTCATGCAATGGTAAACATTGCTGTTGTACTTTCACATGCACTCGACTGAAGCAATGGTTGACATAGAATGTGAATGGGCGAATGTTTGAATTCTACGGGGCGTATTGAAGGATTCCAATGGCAAAGTGACAGCGTTTCTCTGTTCTGCATACGAGGATACTTCTTCCTTGGAATGTTCGCAAAAACAATATAATGCTGCGGGAGGGTTGGGAAATTTTTAAAAATATTTCTTAACTGGCGCCCAAACCACAGCGGGTACTATCTTCAAAACATCGACTCACATTGAATGCAATTTCCCAGCTGCGAATAGAAAGCACACCAAGCTCACCAGGTCCATTCCACATCTCGAGGTTTTTTCTCGAATTTTCCTATTCCGCAGACACACCCTGTACAGCTGTCATTTTCGGGTTAATCAACTTAAAGTGCGTACATAGTACATAGGTAACATCCGGTGCACCCAGCACGATCACTACCGGTGCTCACGTTTTATTCGAAAATACTCCTTTTTCTGTGTAAGTTGTTTGTTTTTTCAGCGCCCTACTTTCTCCCTCGCTCTCTCCCGCTCTATTTGTATGCACAAACAGGACAACGCTGAGTGGAATACAACGTCAACCTTATGGCATTTTGTATGTGCGAAGAGATTTCTACAACGTAAACTGGAAAAATCTGTACCGCTTAGGATAAACAACACATCATTGTGTCCTGCATGGCATATCCAGCCATTCACCGTATCCATATGTTCGCTTTGCTCGCTTGTGTATGCCACTGCATTCGCAGGCAAAATTGAGTAGTTAAATAGGACAGGGTATTGGGGGCGGTGGTTGTAGGCGGCAAAGCTTCAACGACGCCGGTCGGAGATCGAGAATGGAACAACCATTACTTCTACAACTGTTGTCGAATGATAAATAATTCCTCGAACGAGACTGGAGTGCATGTTGCTGCTTGCTATGTGTGTCTGTGTATGTACACATCCATTGTGCAAATAGTTTTCTGTTAGTCCCGTTGGTAACATTGGCTGCATTTTCAATTGGAAAATCGGATTCATTTGAATTCGTTGAATCAGTTTTTTTTTGTGTTTTCTTTTTCATTCTAGTGTAGTTGTATTCAAAGCACACATACTCGTTCAGGAGGACAAATAAAAAATTCCGCATGCATTGGCAAAAGGTTATTTTCGATTTCTTGGTCCAGTATCCGGCTCGAAGGACCACTTTACTGAGGGTGGATGCTGGGGCTAGGTACGTACCTACTTCCTTTAACTGGGACGACTTCTCTGCCATCATTTCTTTTTTATGTTTGCAAATTGTAAATGGCGTTGTGTGGTCAATGCACGATGCAGATACTTTTCTTTATTCTTATGGTACAGTCCGTACGATTGAAGCAACAATAAAATTTTAATGCAGACATGAAGCAGATTTTCGTCCTTGTTTGGCTGTCTGATGTGATTATTTTTTATATGCAAATGTGATCGTCGATAATCGGTCGGTTGGTCGACCAAAGGAGGTAAGTTTGGATTGTTATGATAATCCAACAGATGGTTGGGTACATAGTATTTGAAAGGGAATATAGGTAAGCGGATCGGGCCCAATAGTCGTTATAGTTTTCAAGTATCGAATGTAAAATTATTTCTCTGCAATGCTGGGTACTTGAGTTATTCTTTGGGGGATGGAATGATTGTACTCGTACAGGGTTTTGGAGGGGAGATGATTATGGTCCATCGTTGGGCGCCAGTTTTGAATGAGGCTTTTAAAATGTCATTTGAGGTCTTAAATGTTGGGGAACTGCTATCAGCAGTGGACTCCATTTTCTGCAGGTATCTTGCGGACTGTTTGCCAATTGATAAGACAAATTAGCATAAGTCATGCTTGTTTTACAGTCGAAGGGGCCAGATTGATTTGTTGCATATTTTGTGGCTACTTATAAACAGATATGCTGCAAAATACTCCGCAGTTTACAGAACGTCTCCGCAATGGATTGTAGCTCAATCATTAGAAGGAGTTAACCAACTTAAGTTAGTTGGAATTGCTCCGAACTGACTAGCAGAAATCTCGAAGATAATTGCCTTGGCATGCAGTGAAGAGGCACTAACCGGTGTTGTAGAATATTCTCTCTGTTCAAGGCTTGTACAGCCCCTTTTTGGAAAGTCTCAGATGTCCAGACAAATATGGTAATATCACTAGTGCTTATGGTGAAAAAATCGTATTTCCCATGCTGGGTGCCAGTTTTCATATGAATCTTTAAGAAGCTTTTACAACATCTGCGGCTAAATTGATCTGTGGGCTTGTGAACATTCAAAAGTCAATTGCATTTGCATTCACCATTGGGGAGTCTTGTAAAATTCGTATCGTCTTGGCTAGAGGTACCACAGTGCAATTTGTTTTCAGTCCACCGTTGGGCGCCAGTTTGAATAAGGAATTACAGAAGCTAGGTGAATGATTCTCTTGAGTTGATTTTGCGAAAACTCGATTGAAATTCGATAAGTTGTTGAATTAGGAACTGAGCTGGAGTGAGCTGCAGTATTTTGTTCTTTGTCCTCCACTATGAGGACAATGCTGTCTTAATTTGTAGAAGCTTTGCTATTGATTGATTTTTTAAGCCAGTAAAGCAAACTGATAACCAACCTTTCAGCTGGTACGGCGATATTCACTTCTAAGCCAACTCTAAGAACTTAGAACGATCCCACGAAAATGGAGCTACCTTGCAAGCAGAAACCAGCTGGTTACCAAAGGGTCTATTTCCAACAGCCAATCTTTACAAAACCATATGTGGTTTTGAAAGAAATTCCTTTGTATTGCCAGCAAAATTCTGCTGATATTGGTCGCCTGGGATTTATCCAGCCTACTCCACCTCCTCTTCGGTCCAGGAGCACTAGGCAATTGCATCACTTTCAACACCTGCAGACATTTTCAGATACTCCACACACTCGAAACGCATTTCTCTGACTCATTCCCATCATCGCCCAAAAGCGCAATCAACCCCAATTCGTTCATTCAATGCAATTGTAGTGTAAAGTTTCAATCCTAACAAAAAATTACATATTCATCGCTTACAAAGGGCTGATATGCAAATTCATACGAGTGCTGCTAGGCCCTGGCTGTAGCTATGTACAGAGATACACGATACATCCAATTCGTGCAACCGTTATATCATTAGTAATTTATAGTAATGGCATCGTAATGCAATATGCACTTCATTAAACTCCCCCGGCATTCCGAGAAGCACCACCGCTGCCGCCGTCGCGCACCGATATACAGGGTGCCAATGCCAAAGTGAAGCTATCACAGCGAAACGGCTGAAATAGAGAGGCGGAGGGCGCGCTATCGGAAGCGCGCCCATACTCACCTTCGCACCGATGTTATTGGGAGGGAAATAAAATAAATAAATGCAGAAATCCGGTTGCGAAATTTTGCACAAATTGCTCTGTGGATATGCGCTCCGCCACCGACAACTATACTATAAAGAAGTATGGCATGCAAGGAGAGGCGAGGAATCAAAACGGAAGTGTGCAAGGATGCCCCTAGCATAGTGGCGCAGCGAAATAAAAGCCCCAAAACGAAAACTCCTGCCTGCTTAGCACATATGTGCGCTCGTGGTGCAATGAGTGCGCTGCCCTCGATGTACGCCCGTGTGTGCACTCTCTGGAATCAAATTTTGCACACGTACATTTATGCCAATTTTGTCGTTTTAATTTATTTAACTATATCTAGCAGTCCTTCGTCCTTGTGTGCCTTTCGTAAAATGGCTATTTGTTGATTTCGACCAAAAAGCTCCCTTATCCGGATCGCTTGTGTGTTTGTGTTTTATTTTTTTTTTTGTAGGCAAGAGAGAGACAAAGATACGTACTAAGTGCATGCGGAGGCAGGGTGTGAGAGTGCACATCCGGGGATTGTGTACACCATCCGCATCACCATCATCATCATAGTCGTCGTCTATGGGAAAAAGGTTTTTCCAATATTAATGACCACTGCTGCTCAAGTGCATGTGCAAATTTATGTTCTACTCCTTTTTGGGTGTTCTGATCTTTTTTTTTGCATAGATACTCTCCGGTACTCGCCGCCGTTTATATGATGAGGGTTCTCTTTTGGCTTTAATGGAACTTCAAAGATAAAGCAGCAGCGGACGAGGGGGACACCAACTACAGCACAGAGTGGAGCGGTTGCACTAGAACGTGGTTTGACTTGCCAAAATGGTTTTTCCAACCTCGGGTGCATTTGCCACCGCCGAAAAAGGCAAACACACACAATACTCCTGGTCCTGGGTAATGGATATAGGGGTTGCGCTGCGATGTTGGTGGATGCATAAAACAAATTTGTCTAATGCAAAACAGTTTATCTGATTAAGAGAAAATTGAAAATAGAGAAAAACAACACTCACTCACTCACACACATGCAGCAGAACAACAAAGCACAACAAACAAAGCCAGTGATGCGATGCGATGCGATACGGGAAACGGGAGACGGAAGGACCATGATGCATATGTATATAAATTATACAACAAAGACGACATACAGAGGCAAATTCAATTAATTTACTGCTGCGTCGCTCACTTAGCGTATGAAAGTACTGGCGGGTAGATTTACATTACCTACAAATACCGGGGCAATCGGTTTATATGGGTGGTGTTTTTTCATCAAACCGCTCTGCCATATTTAATATGTTTTACAGGCGGCTTTTGTCCTGATAAGGCTTTTTATGCATAAACGAGAGGAAATTAGATTGAAATTGTGCCAAGTGGAGCAGAGCAAATAGGATGTATAGGTATATATGGAAACAGTGTGTGTTCGTTTCTCCGAAAAATCAATTTTACAACAGCAGGTCGATGGATATATCTCTGTGTATATGGGAAATTTATTTATTAGATCTGTGAGTTGACATTGGTGCAGTGCACTTGTGAGCGGGATGAGGTTTGCATTTTAATGGCATCAGACTTTTTTTTTTGATACTGGCAGCCTGTATGGCTAAGGAAGGGAATTAATGAATGGGCGCCCAACGAGGGGACATGTGCGAATTGGGACGGGGGCAGTTTTTGTGCAGCGAGAAGTTTAAAATAGTACAATATAGGAGAGCTGAAAGGGGAGATCCTGTCAAATTTATTGCGATTTTAATTACCCACACAATGGTGGTCATAAATGAACTGTCCCTGAAATATGGATGGATAGATAAACTTTCGATTTTCTTGGATCGCAAGTAGACATTTTTTATGTGCTTTGACGCTGAGAGAAATTGAAAAAATTGTTGCCCAACAAAGTTGGAGCAGAAAATCACTGCGATTCTAAAGAAATTTCGTACTTACCGAAGTTTGAAAGCTGGCGCCCAACAACCGGCCAAACCAACACACATGTGTTTGAAGCAAGCTTGGTTGAAAGTGAAATAAAATATTATAGTGCAGCTCACAAAGAGTCTTTCTGTTCTTGGAATTTGAATTTTCTAGCAACATTAGACAGAAACTGCGCAAACCACAAATTACAGGACGCAATTTCACACGTCCAAAAGCTCTGAAAAATGAGAGAAGATTCAATTCAATGGCATTTATTTCCTCTGAAAATTTATGAACACCTTAGTCCAACGAAAGATGTCAGAACTGAAGTAAGAGGTCCAAATATACATGGACCCCAAAGATGATCACCATGTACCTACCTAGTTTCAACCAGAAATGTGTTTCAAAATATACTCATAGAAAGTTTGCTTAAATCGAATTTATTCCGACACACTCCTCTTGAGCCTAAAAAAAATAATCAGTGGGCTATATGAATTTATAAAAATGTGGTGCCCAACCATGGAATATCGGACCTTTGCGTTTGTCAATTGATAAACATTTTGTCTACTTAAAAGTGGAAGGATAAATATTTTTAGATAAACTGCGTTACTATTTATTAATAAAGAATCAACTCCATCATGTTGAGAGTCAGTTTTGAGTGGAGGCCATTAAAATTTTGCTAAGTTAGCTCCTCAAAACAAATTCAGTTCTCTATTTGCATCATTAAGAATAAGTTTTAGAAAAATATCGAGGAATATGCAGCAAATCTCTCTTTAGTAAATTGACATTGAATTACCGTCTTCTGATTTCCTGGTGAAACAACAATTTTTCGGTTCTCCACTTCATAATTTTTTGGGGACTTTAAAATCTCAACGGAACCGTTCAAGTATTCAGAACGCATTCGAAGTCATCACGACGTAGTTCGGGAACTACTTGTATTAGCAGATCGAAGGCCGTTGATTGACGTTGAACAAAATATTTAAAATTGGCGGCCAACGCAATAAGTTGTTTGCAACGGAAATTAAGTTCATTAAAAACGATCCAGATTGGGTTTTATTTTTTTAATTCCCCTTCAAAAAAAATTAGCTCGTCGGAAAAATCGAAAGTTCTCACAAAACCCAGTATACCAGGTTCATCAGATATTCTCCAGAAAAAAAAACAAACAAAAATTCCAGTACGCACAGTACACACTGCTGAAACCCATCAAAAGACCCGTCCAACAATCAAAGCCGTTTATTTTCCCTTTCTGCCGAAAGACCACACATGAAACCAAGTGCGCCCAACTTATATTCTTAATGTGATTTACCGCACCAGAAAAGTGGCAAAGAAAAATTTATAGCGCACCCTGAATTACGACAGGCGCACACACAAACACACCACCAGAACTTACCCGCGAACCCATTACCAGCAATTAGCCGTCACTTTAGAGCCCATTATGTGTCCACTTCTGGTCGCGCTAAGGAGAACCACAATAGATAGATCTCTGTTCTAGGAACCGATGTACATATACGACTACACGCCTTTTGCGGTTCCGTGCTCCCATTAAGCATATATTTGAAGCGGTCGTCTCCTACACCTGTGCAAGAGAGACGGCCAAACGGACGGATAAAAACCGTCCCATACGGGCACTGATGGGTATCTTGTTAATTGGTAATTTCACTTCCTCTCCCTTCGCCACATCTTCTTCTTTGCTATGATTAATATCCTTGTTAATCACCATCATGCGGAACAGGTGGACTCGGCATAGGACAAAGAAAAGAAAGCCAACTATAAAAATTCCACAAAGGCAAATGGCAATTTGCCAGGACATAAGGGCCAGACGCGCGCATAAGAGGAGCGCACATAAAAACCCAATGAGCCAACCAATTTATAAGAATTAATTGTCCTGCGTTCATTCATAACCTATAAATGTGAGGTGAGTGAGTGTGCGTTCCCTTCATGGGTAACAGATCACCCGACAAGTATAGTAATTCGTATCTCTAACAAAATCCACCTACAAATAGCCGACAACTGTCCGACAGCGACATGCCATCGTTTATCCTTATTCGCTTTTAGCTTTCTTTATTATTTTACGCTTACGTTGCAGGATCTCTCACTTGCAGGACGACAGCAGGCCAGCGCCGCGCACAAAAAATGCAATCAACTCTCATTTAGCGAGATCATTTGTCACTCCGTTAGCAAGTCTCCGTGTCGTTGTCGTTGTCGCATCGCAAAAGGATTCTTTTCAATTTGACTTATGCCCCCCCCCCCCCCCCCCCCCACCGCCCAGCGTCTATGCAGTAAATCCCACTCGGTCTAGTTTGTAAATCACATTTTGCATCCCCCCAGCCTCCACCCTGCGTGACTGTATTTCTAATCTCGGACTTTGATACTCGACGTGTCGCAATGGACTCTTCTCAGTCTCCGCCACGTGTATACATTGTACAATGACCCGACACACTCATGTCCTTCGTACGTATATCCATTTCAAATCATGAATACATGGCCGGCCACCAACCGACCGGTGGCAATTGCGGGATTTTTGCTCGTCCAGAGCAATTATAATGCAATTAAACACAGCAGCGGTAGTCATAGTCATAGTCAGAGCCGGGCTCCATTCTCCATAAACCGGAAGATGTCGCCTGACGCCCGCAAACATCTCCACCAAAAGTCCCTGTTCAAAAATTCAGCCGCCACCAGCCAGGACCGAGAACTGAACGACTGTAGTCACATCAATTTTGGAAAATGCCTCGAGGACATGTTATTGTATGTTGTTCACACACCTACTCTATGAGAGGGTGGGGGGCATGGACATGAGTCTCATCCGTAGGTGGTGGAATGTGTTATTGTTGTGCGCGACAAGGATATGAAGGACGGTCAATGTGCGGAATGAAAATATTATCACACCTTGTAGTCGTGGTCCGCTCTTAAGCAGCGTCGCGTCGAGTGAAATATTATTATTTTTCTGTTGAGCCACCTTGCGCGGTCGTCACTCGAGGACCCCCGGTTGATTCAGAGTCAATAAATAATGAATCCCGTGCAGGAGTTGCAAAGGGCCTTAGTGAGTTATGAGTTTAATTCTGTTTGGAATTTGGTTAATTTCGCTGCATGGCTTGTGGAGCGGATTTTCAGACCATCCGCAGCTTTAAGGAGAGCTCGCAGTGGCGAGGGGATAAATGGAACAGGAAGAGTCAAAGCCAGCCCATCTCCGATCTGGCCATTTTCACATATCCACTGAAACAGGAGAGACTGGTCGGACCTGCATTTTTAAAGAGAATTCGCATTGGCGTGGCGATAACTGCGACAGGAAGAGTCAGCGCCATCTCTGATCTGAAGACCAGTTCAACGCACCCACTTCAATCGGGGGGAAAAAAACAACCACCTCCAGAGTCAATCTTCATAACTAGAATCATTCCAATCATCGTCAATGGAAATCTACTGCTTCAATTACTTAATTGGCCCACTGAAGGCACCTGCATCCTTGAAACTACTTCCCTCGGATGCACCTCGCCAAAGGAAACCTCAACTTCAATTAATCAAACTACCTGGGAATAAGCGAATATTGCCACCTATACACACCGACCAGGCGCGAGCGATCCAGCCAACTATCATGCATGATGCGGTTTCTGATGCTACTTCATTCAACCTTGTTAACTTTATACTTCATGCGCCACCCATACATATCCCGCCGGCAATCCACTTTAATATCACTGCAGCATTGCTCACCCATAAGGATATTAAGTTCTCATACTCGGTCCTTTCCCCGTGGTAGTCAAAAGGTGCACAGGCAACACACCTATCTATCACAGCTTCCTCATAAATCCACAGTTTTCCAATCTTTCATGGTCCGGATGGAGCTGGGGTCGAGAAGAAAAAAAAAATACAACCACCCCACAGGTCGATTGCACTGCTACCCTCCTTCAAACAGGTTAGGTGACCTCGAATAGAGCACTTACATCGAGGAGGTGAATGGAAAACTATCCTCTGCGGTTTACAGCTGGCATAAAATCCCCAAAAGAATCTCTTGGCAATAACTTAATAGCAATAGGTTGCATGAGCTGCCGGAGCTGGCGGAGCTGCCGAAGCTACCTCCGCGAAAGAGTATAGGTCTAGGTGCGGGCAAAAGGGGCCTTTAAAAATGCATATCCATAAAAGGACTAACCAGCAACAGGACCGTGCAAGCATCGACCAGACCTACAGAGATAAAACCGACGGTCTATAGGTTGCTTTTAAATTTATTGCAGATTTGGGGAATAAAATGCTGTGCGCGCCTCTGTAGGTACTTCGTCCTAGAATCTGTGCCGTGCATGATTTTTCGACGGCACTTTCGCTCAGAAGCGTACACCCTATATGAGATGAGACGATCAGAAGCTCTGCCTGTGTATAGACAGACATCGCCATTCGCTACCTTCACCCCCTTTGGTTTGAAGGAAAAAAAATCAATAAAGGTCCGGAGCGACTGCAAAAATGCAGGAAATCCGTTTTTAATGCCACGACTGAGCCCTGACAACGTATACCCTGGTTGGTGGATGGTGGTTGTCAAATGCCAACACGTGTTGGTATTTACTCTCCAGCGAGGAATTCATTGAGTCGAAAGTGAGCGAACAGGCTAGGGTTACTGACTGGCAAGTCCTATAGGCCTAGGGGGTGCGTTTCAACCCTTTTATCGCTTCAGCTGACCGATAAGTGGTGTTAGACTACAAGAACCGCCGATTTTTCTTCTTCCCTTTGTCAGTATATGCATCCGTTTTTGGAGCATTATATTTGTCATCCATTTTTAAAGCGGTTTTAAAGCTCAAACGAGTCCTGTGGGGTTCCTATCACACATATCATTTAGCCATTCCGCATTCTCCATCCATTTCAAAATTCAAATTCAAATGAGCAGGCGGCCTTCCTCGCCTTAGTCCAGGCATGAATGAATGAACCCATTATGTTAATTAGTCCTTCAAAGTTCTGATGGCCGGGTTTTCTTGACTCGTTATACGACTACCTACATGATGGTATCAATACAGATCGACTTGAAAATCCTATACCTGCGGGCTGAAGGATACATGCCACAATGCATTAATATTCACCTCGATGAGGGCTCGGTTTTTGTTGTTCTTTTTATTTTATCTTTTTTTTTTTTTTGTTGGTTTTGGGGGTGTGGGCCACCCTTTCATGTTCAGGTCAACTGTATCATTTTGACTTCTATCGATGACCATCATTGATGGCCTTTGACTGGATTTTTGTGTGTGTATATGCACATGGCAGAGTGGGGTTGGTATAATGATGAACCGTTGATTAAAAATGAGGGGGGGTGGCGGCTGGATATGGGCAAGGCTCGCGCATGGTATGCCGTGTGCCTGTGCCTGTGCATATATGCTACATGGCTTTGTGGTTGTTGGCCTTTGTTTGGCTTTTGGTTCTTCTTTTTGGGGCTTTATACAAATGAAGACTCTGGGGTATCGTGCTGGCGGCTCATGAGTGTTATCTTTAATGTTGTTTCGTGCAATTTGGTGTGGTGGAATAGCTTCATTTTGGTTTTATTTGACTGCTGGCCATGGCATAACCCTATCAGATAAAAAACAAAAACTTACTTTGTAGAATATGAGCTGTATCTTTGGTGATTTTGTCGGAAGAGAAGTGAGTTCATTGAGGCAGTTTTAATTGCTGCTAGGTATGACTAACGAAGCTTACAAAGCAAAAAGCTACTGCTTCTGTCATGGACCCTAGAAAAAACCGGACTAAATTGAAGCATTTGCATCCTTTATCACTGAGTAGGTACCTACCTATTGATCTTCGTATCAGAAGCCCCTTCAAAATGGTTTTAGGTTGACTCAGTGCGTCTCAAATCCGCAAGCGTGATTAAAAATACGCCTACACCTTGAAAAATACTTTACTACGAATGAAAAAATAGAATCGGACCAAGAACGCTTTATTGTGGAACTCCATGATTTTCTTAGTTCGAAGAGGTCGTGTTCGCATTCGGTACCAAAGAGAGAGAACTTAAAATAAGAAATGGCCATCTCATAGAAAAACTAGTCTCTATAAATTTGACGTCAAGAAAGCGTTCACTTTTACGGCTTTTTCGATTTGATGGGTCGTTCTATGTGCATGAGAAATCATAGTTCTTTCTGCAAGATCAGACATTAAACAATGTTCTTCCCAACCCTGCGAAAGGAACTTCAAAATGATTTTTGGACTATATGTTTTCGACTTGACACTTAGGACCGACACGTAGGTAAATGACTTTGGCGTCGCTTAAAGGTTGTCTCGGCCTTTACCTAGTGAGATCGTAGGCAACCCGAGGGAAAAATTGATAATATTGAAGAGCTCGCACTACCTAAGCGAGCTTCCACACCGGATGGAACAAAACGGCTTAGACAAACAAATCAGTTTTTCTGTGTGTTTTTTGGAGTTTAAATACCCACATTTTAATACGCGCGCCAACACTGAATAAAGCAAAACAAAACGAGAAAAGCAGTTTTGTGGTCTGTTCCATCCGGTGTGGAAGTACACTAAAATAGTTTCTGATGATTGATGATAGGCCCTGATAGCATGTTTCATTTTAACGCTGGCTATAGTCATCGGTCAAATCACCACATCTCTTCAGAAACCACATTCTGACGATTCTACTAACTGAATAGGACAACATTTCGTCACTAATTGCTGTTTTGTCTTGAGGCGTGGCTAAGAGGTTCCGTCATCACAATGGGCTTAAGTATGAGGCTGCACTTGCATCGGCCTGCCACCCGAACCTAAGAGTTTTTTGATTCCACCTATTTTCAAGACCATTCATTCTACAAAATTTCCTTTGATCAGAATTCGGACAAAAAATCTTGACATGAAAAAAGTGATTCCTACACCAAACTATCTGCCTGATTTCAAGCCTGCCTATAAACTCCATACAAATATGTCAAAAAGGAACAAGCAACTATTGAAAGTCTCTCTCCCTCTCACAGAGTTTCAAAACTCGAGTTCCATTTTTGACCAGTTACCTCTTACAGCTTGGGAAAGATCGCGATAAGCTGCCCCATCGAAGTCGGCACATAACAATTTCCCAGCTGCTCGGAAACAATTCAAAAATTTATGTACCTTCCGTACCTACGGCTGTGATAGACGTTTGATCTCAGAGACCTCCGTTCCTCTTCCAAAACTGAATAGCTTAAACTAATCACCACCATCAATTGCCCGAGACCACATTGTCCCCTAATTATGATTCCATCTCGCGCATCTCTGTCCATGGCAGAAAACCAAAGAAAGACCCCATCCAAAAGCCGCACCGACCCACCAATTGAACCCCGCTTAAAGTGTCAAACTCTACCGCAACAGCGTCGCTTTTTCATGCAAATTGGGTCATCTGTGTGTCGTCGTCCATGTTTTTGTCAGCTCGCAGACAAAAATTTATTTAAATAATTTCATATCTCTACAATATCCGACGGATTATACGCAATCGAATACTAGCCCAACAATAGGGCTTAGTAGACACTCACATGTTCGGCTATTTGTAACCGGACAAAAGCCCTCATGACCATTTCTGCTGTCAATGTTGTGATATATTTAACAAAGACCAATAAAAGAAAATATCTTATTCCAATCAGAATAACTTTTTCGGACGAAAACGATGTGCATCTTCGAAATTGTTTTCTTTTGGAATTTTCCTGTGTAATTTTATACCCAATCGTTGGACGATAAAAATCGGAGACGCAAAACAATGGCCGCAGATATACAACCGCTGTGTGTATGTTTTTAATAAAATATGTAAACAAACAATCGTGCCCGTTTTGGGTGGGAAAGATCCCATGATTTATGGACCCGTTAGCATTTTTTTTTATTTGGGCAGTCATAAGCTGACGGTGGGTATACCTATATCGGATGGTTTAATCGAACACGAATGAGATGCAGTGCATATGTGTATTTGCTTTGATGCGAGTTAATTAATGCACGCAATCGATGCGCGGCTGAGTGTGGGAATGCATAATGCTGATATCGCGGTGGCTGCGGTTTGAGTATAGTTTCCTGCAAGCGAATCGACTTCCTAGAAATGTTTGCTTGATCTGATATGAAGTGCGCAATGGAAATTAAATTACAAAAAAAAAAAAAAAAAACGCTGCCTTAGAACAAAAATGTTATTACTGTTATGTCATTATAACGGGGAAGTGTCATAAAGCTATGGAAATAAATGCACCGGAAGGAAGTATACAGAGATTGCTGGATGTGATGGAGTTTTTTTGTGACTTGAACGTGGAATGGTGCTTATGGCATCCGTTCGAGAGGTGTCGGAGAAGGTGTGACTGTTTAATGATGTTGTAGATGTTGAGAGGTTGAATAAGCTGTCCTACTAAAATTTATTTCTTTATTGTAAATGCTAATAAAGACCGTCCAAACTTTATAAGCGATTAACCATTTGGCTTATGGATTTACTAAGTGACTGTATTTTGTGGGCAACATTCAAACTTCATACGTAGATGTTCCCATTGATTTTGGGCGCCATCTGTGGAGTAACGTGAGGAGTAAGACGACACCTGAGCTTCAAACCAGGTCACAACGAACGTCTAAGCCACATCTCTCATTTATATGAAGGTGTTTTTGCCGCAGTAGAGTGTTGTAGAGGTACAATTTTTTTTTGACAAGAAGTATCGTAAGAAAGTGGTATTGACTTTCATGACGAACGCGAGTTTATAGGTGGCGCTGCTGGTACAAAAAAGCCGAAGTTTTGACTTGTTTTCGCAGCAACTGCGGTCGTAAATTTACTTACCTACTTAGAGTGATGGTCAAATAGCGAATAAAAATGACCACAAATCAGCTGTCAACTGTCAGCAGTCAGCTGTCCAAATCGTTATTGCTGAAAAAAGTACTGCCAATTTGAAAAACAAGCTTCTGAGAAAAACACCCTTTACACTTCTTTATATTTAGAGCATGAATTTCGGACATTTCCAAACCGAAAACCGCGTTATTTAAAGAGTCCTTTGGCGAAGTCTTGGAGTGGGAAAAAATACAAATATTCCTCCTACTGTCTTCCAATAGGACATTAGGCTGAATTCAACAAAAATTTCCCTCTTTATTCCAATGGAAAAGAGAGGCAAATTTATTCAGCTGAAATTGAATTGTTAGCGCAGTCCGCTGTGACAATGATTCACGGTTGAACCCCCAACAAGTGCATATATGTACTTCGAAATATTTTCCTCTGTACCAGATCTCTAACAAGCTTCGCAATTTACCCGATTGGATGTGAAATACAATAGAAGGATTAAATTGAATAAATTCATTAATTTTAATAACTTGACAAAAAATTACCCCTTTAATATTAATTTCTTATTTAATTATCAAATTTATATTATTTTGGTCTATTATCTTATCAGTTATCAGTTATATCAGGGCCTGTTTCTACCATTAGTGGCTGCAGTAAAACTCCAACGGTTTTTAGTGCGAAGCCAGGCTTTTGTTGACCGTCCTGTTGAGCCGAATATTTATATATATTTTTCTGTTTTTTTAACAGAAACAGAAAACCAAATAAACAGCATGAGCTTCGAATGGAAATTCCTGGAAATAGCTACTCACATAGCTCCCTTCAAACGCGCATAGAAGCAACGTCAAAAGATTGGCAGCATTCGCGACCCGAATTAACCCAAAGTCTTTCTCGAAACACATCAACCTCCAATCAGTTCCGAGTCAGAGAATCCCAAAAATTACAAAAAGAATATTCGCAAAAAAAAAATTTCACAAATGTTATGCATAAAGATACTGCCCATAGACACCCTGTGGTTATACGCTCCAACGGATCCATTATTTACATCCCCGTTTTACATTCCTCCTGCCGAGTGGCCCACTTGTTTGGACCTTTCTTCAACTGACCCCGTGTGTATACACTGCTTCGGCATTTCATCATAAATCACTCGCCAAACTTAACAATTAAATTAGCTAAAGAATGAATTTTTTCGTTAAATAAAAGAATGCAGCGCACAAAAAAAAAGAAAGACGAAAGAATCACCGTGAAATGAAAAACAACTTGTTACACTCATCAGAAATCAAAGGCAAGAACAAAATTACCAAGAAAGATGATTAATTTTTTATTTTCCACTCGCTGTCAGATTTGTTGATGTTCGGGTTGTAATGGGCCGTGCTGCGCGCTTGGTCGCGGGGGGGATTTCAGTTAACACCTTCTTTGGCGGGCGTTTAGAATTTGTTATTAATATTTTTCCTTTCTTCTGACTTTGAAGGAAACAACAAAAAAAAAAAACCTTTCTCACTGGCAACGTGGGTTAAATGAGGTTTAATTATAGAATCGAGTGCAACAAATTTGTTGGGAATGGACGGGTCTGTGCAATTAATGATGATTTTGTTTGATAATCAACAAAAAATTCCAGGTCAAGTATGAGAAGTATTGGTTGTGGAATGAGTAAACGGGGAATATTCCCATTCAATATGAATATCAATATACCAACACCCATGTGTCAGATTCTTCGTCGGAGGCAGACCTTGCGCCGTTCAGTACAAAGTTTTTCAGGTAGCACTTCCTATATTTTGAACTGAAACTGTTCCCTATGTCGAGTTGGCAATTTTAAACTCCATTTTAAGATCACAATAGAGAACGGCTACAAGTTCGCATTCGGACCCATCATAAGCGGCTACTTCTGAAAACGTCTGAAACGCCATAAAATTTTGTTCACACCATACTCAGGAATCATCTTCAAACTAGTTATTCATTCAGCTTTGGAAAAGGCCTTCCAGTCATTGATTTTTACTGCGTATCTCGTTTATGAATGAGTACATTTTTTTTAATTATTCTTCTGATTTATGTCCTTGAAGTCGTTAATGATCTCGCATAGTTCAGACACTAATCGATAGTTTTCGGAACTTGTTATGGTTAATGACCCGACACTTTTTAATTGCTCAACATTTTTGTTCGAATTTTAATAAATGAGTGGTGTTCCCAATGATTTATTTTTAATAACGCACCTTTCAACAAAACATTCATGAAGTAATTGTTGGTTTTCTGGATTCCTATATGCATAGCTTTCCGAATCAGTTGTTGTGTGTTTTTGGTAATAAGTGGCCAAAAGATTTGTGGCAGCCTTAGCAATTTAGGCGCCCTCTAGCGGGAGATTTTCTGTACCCACCTTTGTTTTTTAAACGTATATTTCTTAGTGATCTTGGTAAAAATTATTATTATTATTATATAGGTACTTTATTAATAAGTAATAAATTACATTACCAATATAATAAATTTGCAACACTAGCTACCAGGGCTTTCAGCTGGAATCTTCTTGGTAAAAAAAATCGATTGTTTCTTTGGAATTCGTAAACATACTGTGAAGGGAATTTGGAGCTTTCAATTTTCCCTTAAAAGCCACAGCCGTACTTTTGTCTTAAAGTTAGTCTGTGGTTAATTTCACGATGATCGGTTGAGGCGTTTAAGTGCATATGCCGGACAAGCAATCTATGTCACTCTATGACATTTAAGGGGAAGTTAAACGCTTATTAAATGCCGACTTGTATATGTAGAACATTTTTGATGGACTCGTTTAGACAAGGCCTTGTGAAGGTATCTGAAGAGAAGAAAGTTGGCTGGGTCACGGTCGACAGGAGGCCCTAAAAATACACATCATCGAGTCAGAAAAGTTTTTAAGTCTCATTTGAAATGCATAGTTTTTTAAGGCAACCTTAGCTTCGATCGAATGGGTGTCTTAAATATAAATCTAGGTGTTCCTGAAAGACGTCTTCGTTAAACTACGAATGGGGGAAGTTTTTAAAAACCTCAGAGCTACGAAAAAGCAAAGTCCGATCAGATAAAGCCGATTCATACGGAAATATAAGAAACTGGAAATTTAGGTGAACGCGGTAGCTTAGTGTGCTCAACTCCTGACCGAAGCATCACAGGTTCGATCCCCGGATAGACATAATTTGCATTTGCTAAGATTTATTTCTACTGCGAAACCCCTCTCAAACGTCTGACAGACATCCAAAAGTAAAACTGCCCTTAAAGAGCTTCCCTATTCGGGTGTTCGAACTCGGCTTAAGATTTTATAGGAAACTTCCATTCCACCCAGAAAATAAAAACTCACAGAGGCGAATGGTTGTGAGAAGCTAAGCCTATAGGACTTATATGGGGACAATATTTTCCAGCAACCATTCCTTCGTATTGTGTCCAAGATAAATTTAAGCCGATGCACAAACCCATATAAATGAGAACGATAATACCAAACGCTTTGGGCCTTACCACTAAATTTTTTTAGCATTCACACTAAATATTTGTATGCCCTAAAGTCCACAGCCTTCAAAGCAATTGACGCCGTATTTTTAGGCAGTCTTTGGCACTGTTCCGAGAGTTTTCGTGTGAAGTTTGCTCAAAGTCGCTTGATCAGTATGCCAAATATTGCACTTACATGTCAACCTCTTGCTTTAAACCTTTTGAAGCACGGGAAACCAGGTGAATTTATAAAATTTCCTTGCGAATTCAAAATTTGTTACCAGGAAAGTTGTCCTCATTTAACAGCCTACATTTTAGAATTTGCAAATACCTATAACTGTAACACCGCCAAGTTCATTTTCTAGAGTAGTAACCAAGTTAATGCACCGCGCACGTGTATAGAAAACCTTGTCATTCTCTCCACCATTCCCTTCGTCCCATTTAGAAATCCTATCCGCAACCTTTCTGCATGAACTGGCATTTAAAAAAACTTCTTCCCCCCCCTCATCCGTATATCAGTTTGCTTAAAACTTTCCCGTAATTGACATCGACATCGATGCCTGACATGAATCCAAGAACAGACCATAACCGATGTCCAGGTCCGCCTCCCTATGCGCCACATCATCTCAATTACAAATGAATTCAATTTTTCTCCTTCAATTAGTGGCGGGGACATTTTTCAAAGAGGACCGTTTTAATTCCTGTGACACAGTCCAAGTCCACGTATACCTAGCCCATATACTAATCAGGGTGGCATACCATAAATTCTATATCCCCAGATCTTCACGTTAAGGTCGAACAAACAAGGTATGCAGGGCCGAAACTTCACACATTTCCATATTTAATGACCGCACGGATCGACAGGGAAAAGTTTCTGCAAAAGGACACTTTGGCCACGAATAGGAATCGTCTCGAATTTCATACGAGTAGAGGACGACGAAAAACGAAAAACTATGGTAAAAATCCTATTAACGAGGTCACCAGTAAGACAGAGAGACAGGACCACCGAGAGGCAGACTTCTAAAGGTAACTCGTGTGGAATGCGCACACAATGAAGGAGATGGCACAACACCAAGACCGCACCACCCCAATTGAAGACACAAATTTTACTATTATTATTCTGACCATCACCTTTGGCTGCTGTAATAATCTCTAATGTCAGGGAATCCGTACATATAGCAACTGTAATTATTAGCAGGGGCCAGTTGGAGGATATAGAGATGCTTCCATATCACCTTTCATTTAACATCCAGGTCATCGACTAGCTGAGGCAAGTTTCCTTTTATTTTGTTGTGCATCAGCCCCAGATAAGTTTTATATTCTAACCTTAAGCCATATATACAATATACGAGAACATGTGCAAGGATATTCGCCCAAATTTTTAATACAGCTACAGACAGACAACGATAACGATGTGAACGATGTTGATGATGATGAGAACGACGCAGGATAATATGGATGTTGGTTGACCGGTCAACCGTTTGAATTACACACACGCCATCTATATCTGTCGATGTGCGGTCAAAGTCAACGGGAGAAAGTAAGAAAGTCCTTCTTCATTCGCACCGCAACAATACAATTTGAATGTCCCATTCAATAAAAATAAAAAAAAAAAAAAATGGATAAAATGTATAAATGTTACGTGTCCTGTGGCAACATGGTAGAATTTTACGGTCTTCACCAACTTTCTGTGTGCGGTATAATGATCACATTTAGAGTCCTCGTACTCGGTATACACAAATTTTATGGAACACACAACGTAATTTCTTTCGGACAAGAGGACATTTGGGGACATTTCCATTGTGGGGTATTGACAAATACATAACTCCAATTATCGTATTTCATGATTCGTTAGGTTCATGGCGCAATAGAGTCAGGGGCCCAAGGACACCTACCGCCTTCCCATGTACGGCAGCCAGGCATTCATTCATCTATCACCCATCGCATTTATACATAGAGAAGGGACATGAAAATTAACAAAAATCCTTCAAAGGACCATGAACTGGAACTTAATTCCTTATCCCTGCTATGCTATCCATGGTCGTCGTTGCTTTGTCCCTTATCAGTTCAGTGGGTTTCCTCCTTGATTCGATATTTTTGAAGAATCAGAGGTAATTCGAATTTTTGTCCTTCCCAGTCGGGTGTGAAATCCCAAAAAGGACGACGATGAGTATACGGTATACCGTATACCCCCAACGTACACTATTATTCAGCATATACCTACATGTGTGTTGTGTGAAAGGAATCTGTTCCGGAACATGATTCTTCTACTGTATGCAGAAAGCATTCCTTTTTACATATCCTTAAGTTTGTTATTGACAAAAGCAGGATAGGAGACTGTGGACCGAGGTGTGTAGGACACATAAATACACCACACAATGTGTTTATGGTGATTTACATAAATATTTCCCAGGAAGGACTTTGACTTGCCGAGAGGTGGGAGGTTATGCAGCTCGCAACATCGCCACACATGAATGAATATATCCTTTGTTTTTTTTTTTTTTTTTGCTTACTCCTAACGGTTGATGAATTTGTGGCAGGTTACGACTGTAGTTGTGGGAGAAACAAAAAAAAATGCTAGGCAATAAATTATGTCCCAAAATAAGGAAATAGGGATAGAGGAGAGAGTAAACGAGACCTGGATGTGTGAGAGGGTGAGTATGTGTAGGCAGATTTCTTCATCGTTTAGGCGATTGAACAGGTTAAGTAGAAAAGAGACTGATTGCGAAGGGTGCTCCGAGGAATGGTCGCCAAGGAGGTTGAGGAAGAAGTTAATTTCCTTCTGGATTTGGCATCGTCAAGCAGGATCTGCTGAACTCTGTCGCTGTCAAGTTCCGTAGTTCTGTTACTCCTTAATCGTGCATTTTAACCCCTGAAATTCTCTGATGATTGCCCAAGATTTGGTGGGACATTCAACTCTCCGGTTGTTCATTTGACTGCAAACTAAACGAGTGGACCGATTTGCATCAAACTTTCTATCAAACTACCTTAGGCTGGCACCTCAAAGCTCGGTTCCAAATTTTGTAGTTAGCTTCTCAATTGACAGCTCTTGCCATTATAGTGTAAATGAGCAAGTTCCATGCGACCCAGTCGTGCACATATTTTTCTAAGTCGGTATAGAACTGTCCAAACTTGAGCGCATCCCTTTGCCAAAAGATAAGAATTTAGAGGGGCTTCCAGCGGTCCTCATCGTCATTGACTTCTTGCCACTGAACTAGCCAAAATCGGCCGACTTTGGAGTGGGCATTGAATCACCAAATGATGTCGCCTATAAATGCAGCCCACACAGTCCTCTTCAGGCAACCATCCCACTCGCAGTTATTCGGTGCTTAAGAGGTCCTTCCATAGGTGTATACTGTATAACCCGCTCAATAATATTTTTTTTTGTGGCCATATATTTAAAGATCTGATCTCGGTCAGCATACCTGACTAATTGGCACTTAAAACTCCCCCGTACTTTCACGCATTTTTACGAGTCAAACCTCGCCAAAAGCATCCACCCACGGGTAGTTCCGTTTCTCCTATTGCCATCACTAATCACTCAACACCTACAAGCTCCGTCTAACCAACTCAATGACCCCATTCCAAACTTATTTGGAATCCATCTACGACACTCCTGTTTAGCTGTTCCAGAAATCCTATTCAGTTAATTAATTTCCTACGGTAAGGCTGCGCATCGATTCAAAAGTCCACGCAATCAGACCTCAATCTGATTGCCTTCCACCGCGCAAAAAGTTCAAGTGACTTTTTGTACAACCGCACCGCACCGCACCAGACCGGTGCCACTGTGTAAAGTTCAATCATCCTCAGGCATCTTTAAATCAACCCCCAGTTTGCCCTATTATTTATTTGCGGTTCATTAATGCTCAACGATTTCAAATTCGCGAAATCATTTAGACCGACAGTCAGGCTCAGGCTCTGCCGGGAGTGGGCGGTAGGCAATAATAAATAAATAACCGCACACAAAGGGCCGTGGTATGGTGCGGGGCCGTGCGAATTGAAAATTCCGTGCGCGCAAATGAAATAAAATTGCAGGAAACTCAAACTAGCTTTAGAGATCCTCTTCAGTGCAGGCACTCATTTTGACTTTGCAAATGTCTACAGCTACACGTCTACGGTAACGGCGCGGCGGTTGTGTATTATTTTTAGCGTTCATTGCAATTTTATTGCGCTTTTCCTAATGAAGGAGTGCCTCTGCCTCGCAGTCCTGATTGTGACTGCTTCGTTTTAGTGCGCCGGCAAACAGTATACAGTAGGCGAGGTCCTTTCACAAATCCGAGTTTATTAAAATTCAACCCCAAAGAGTTTGGGCGAACTCCTCGTCCTCGTCATGGCATGAACATGAACGGTGGTGAACCCCTCAATGCAGTGTCATCTCTCCGCCGCCGCTGCTACGGCACATTCACTTGGTTACTTTTGGCAAACTTCATGTCCATTTTAAATTGCCATAAATTCATGTGTCTGTCTGTCTGTCTTTTTGGGGCAGCGCGCTCGGTGCTGATTCAGAGCGTACACACAGAGGGCGAGTGGATGATGTTGATGTCCATTCGGGGCTGTTTGCACTCACACCAGGAGTGTGTGTTGCTCAACCCCCCCGCCCTATATCTTTGTATATACGAATACGACTCCTTGCCACCAGCTGTGCGAGTTGGAGAGTCCAAGTCCAAGCTTGCCATACCTACTGCTGGACGACGACGACACGAACGACAGCAGTTTCGAATCCATAGATGTCGCTTGGCGTTGTATAGTGTATCACTTGTCAGATTAATTTACGTGTTTATATATGCAAAATTCTTATAAAAGCGTTCGTCCTTGTCGTCCTTTGGAAATCAAGTTTGGTGTGTCCACTGTCCATATACTCTATATATAGCTTCTGTGTTGTGTTGCTTTATAAACTTTTAATTTATGCAAATTGTGGACCTTTGCAGGCGACTCAGCAACGCACACACTCACAAACACCCACTGGCATACATGCATGGAGAGGGGGGAAACGAAATCAAAAACATTCCTCTGTCTATATTGAAAAATTAAAGTTAGCCGCCCCTTGGTTCTTTCTTAATAAATTTTCCCGGAGACGAGGGGCGAGTGTGCGAGCTTGTGTGATATTAATTTTGCGTGTGTAAATTTGTTGTAGGTAGGTACCTATATCCTCTAAAGGATTATTTATGAAACAAAAGATGATTCTTAACTTTTTAGTATTTTTTTTTTTTTTTTTTTTTTTTTGTTTTAATTCATCGGTGGCAATATTTGTGTGCTTGCAAATGTGGAATTTAATTTGTTTTTAGTGTGTCGATGGATGTGCCGTACCTATACACACGAACCGAATGTGCACGGGGTTTTTAAATAACTTTGCGGTAGAGGATGGCACACCGAGTCGGAGATGTGAGGGATTTTCGCAATTAGAATTAAATCTCGAGCATGAATGCGGAAAATGGGAATTTGATTGCTAAAGAGGAAAACAGAAACTACACGAGTAAACTGCAGTTTCGCAAGTTTCATGGACAGGAAATATGAATGTTTTACGATGTGAAAATGTCCATGTCCTTGCTATTGCTGTGCGCGCATTTGAATGGTTTGGCCAAACAAATTATTTATTCCTTTAGTGTGGATGGTGGAATTTTAGCGAGAGAGAGAATTTTCGGGGAAAATCTAACCAAAAGTAATAGGGGGGTTTTTTTTCCAACTTTTGTTGGATGTGATGGAGCCATTCAAGTGGATAAATTATTTTCGTCTTGCTCAAAATTATATTAAGCAAGGCAGTATTTTTAGAATATATTTGTTAAATACCTAGTTCAGTTTGACAGCAGTGAAGACCCATGTAGCTTGAAGGGACGAAGGACCACATCAACTTAAGGCGCCTTAATAAATTTGTATTTGAATTGGCAACACTTTTGCAGGATTCCCATAAATAAGTGGTCATGGAGTAAGTTTAAGTGCGAAAAATCCTCAATCGATTTTCAAAACTGTCTTAAGCTAGAAACTTTCGATGTGATGCGCACACAAGAGTTGTGATTGCCAGGTGTTGATGAATGGAAAAGGTAGTAAGCTGCAGGTGTAATGTGCGTTGGTTCATCGAAAGATAAGTCTTACAGATGTGACTTAAAAATCTTGCGATGGCAAGCAAAGTTTAGCACATAACTATGAGGACTTATGAGTCGAAGTGGGGTACCACAAGGCTGCGTGCTCGTACCACATTTTTTTTATATTTTTAAAAGTTAATACCTGGAGTAAAAATATCCTATCTGCTTGTAAACAGGTCTAGGAATCAACATATGGGAATGCCTCAAAACAGAGAATCTAATACCAAGGCTTAAAATGAAACCGGCAATAGGAAAAAAAAATCTGAGCCATGCAACACCCAATCAAACATTTTTGGGCAGGGTTTCGAAATTGTCGAATATTGACATTTGTTTGTTGGTTTAAAGTGGTCCCCGACTAAATGCATTTCAACAAAGGTGGGACCATTTTCTTATTCTTGGAGGAGTTGCGTTGACTTTATGAGGTCAGTTCGTCAAGATTTTAAACATTTCCACTAAGTGATTTAACAACCCACTTAAGAGGTTTTTTGACAGTCTCGTGCCGCCTTAGATGTACCTATGTATGAAGTTCAGAACTTGATAGCTGAATGCCGATGTATCGAAAACTGTTTGTAGTCCTCTGAAATTAATGGCTTATCGAAAGGCTTCCTAAAAGACGCTGCTATTACTCAGAAGATCGAAGGCAAAGTTTTTGTTTAGAAATTTAAGCTTCTTGCACTTTTGACAGACCGGTGAATATTAAATATTGGATGGGTAGCTAAACCTCTGCAAAATACTCGGTATCGTAAGCTTTTGACGCCTGTCTTCAAATCAATTTCGGTTGATTCAGAGGTCAGCCTGAAAGCTTTGCTAACGAGGGACAGTTATGTGTTGTCTTCTTTTTTGAGAGTGAAATCTTTGGCTACACAGAGTAGAGATAGGAAGAGTCCCTTAAAGTAAGTCTTTATAAATGAGGAACATATATTTCTTTACTGACTTCATAACCAGAGGTAACTACAAGTCCACCGATTTTTGTCGCTGTTCCGTGTCCCGTTTTTTCAAGCAAAAAGTCCGATCTCAGCTGTCGAACTAGAAATATTTTCTTAAACTTCGTTGACTTGGCATTTTTGACTGAGTTTTGTGATTTTATTTTTGTTGATTCATTAAATTTTTTAATAACTAACGAACTAAGCTTGCTGACTAGATATTTAGCAGTCATCCAAAGTGTATAAATCTGTAAAAGTTGGAGTCCCTTTGTTCAGCTTAAACACAAGAACTATTTTACCGATGTCCTTAAAAATCAATCGGTTTATTCTTATAGGAGCTGGTAGGGTTTCGGGAGTAGACTCAATGAAGTCCGATAGGTGGCGCTGTTGTTTCTACAACGTTTAGTGGGTTTTTAGTGCGTCGAACGGATTTGGATGCGTTTTTCCCTTTTTATACCTGGATTTTTTTGGAAATGTTTATAGTTATATAGGTAGAGGATCAAAAATGTCTATATCAGTTGTGAGAGCTGAACTCTTGGGGCTTGAATTGCAGAAAATGGGGTTTAAATCCTTTGGCAGCAAGGAGGTAAATAACAGAGAAAACAAATTTCCAAGAAGTGTTTAAAATGCGGTGGAAATATTTTGAATGAAACTGTAGACTATGGCACAATGGTTCTTATAGGGTCATGCCGTTCTTTGATCTTTGGAGACGTCTGAAAGGGATTCGGTCTCAACAAATGGGTGTTGGTGTATACTAGATTTATGATTAGAGAGGCTTTGCTTGTTGTATAAAGAGGTATTTGCATCTCTCCATGCTTCGGTTTTATCTGACGAGACATGAGCCAAATTTAGAACGTCCTGAACCATCATTTTCAGCTTAAAAACATGCTAATTTCATCCTCTAACCAACATCTTTTGTAACCGCTTAAATTTTCTCTTTCCAGGTACGTACCCGCTTTACAGCTGTCCCAATTAGAATATCCAGCACTTCTAGGTGAGAATGTCTTTCAAATAAAACATAAAATCAACTCAAAGGCCAACAATGTAGACGGAGCTCCCTCGCACCCAATATCTACTCCCAAGGGACTAATCCAAGCAAATAAAATTCAAATACCAAAAATTAAAAAGAAAATGAACAAATTTTTTCCTTTATTAATACACCCGGCCCCATGCTAATGTCATAATATATCAAAAGGAACTTTCAAAATTGCCAATTTAATTATCTCTATACATACGGATACCCTCACATGCGCGAAACACCCTAAACTTGCATGTAGCACACATGTTGCAGAGTTTTTGATGGTCCCAGCCCACACCCATCCGCCGGCAATGATTTACGTGAATTCCATCAAAAAATTTCATAAATTCACAAAAAAAAACCGAACACGACAGCCGTTGCATAGGAGAGGAAGAAACTGGACTACCATTCATCTGTCTGTCCAGTCCATATAGCGGTGTTCCCTTAATTCCCAACAATACCCCAAACAGCATGCATCCGAAGGGAATACACGCCAAAAAATAAAACCAAAAACCCTCATCATACCTGCCTGGAAATTTATTCCAGAAAAAATCATTAAAAGTTGAGAGGGACCACGACTGCGGATTTCGGTAAGGACAAGAGATCCCGTTGATGATTCTACCCGCGCTTGTCTTAGGCCTAACAACAGAACCGAGTCACACCGGAATATTAATGATCCTTTTACGAGCTTGCGTGGTCTGCGGTCATAATTCATTTCGATCGTAAACCACTAAGAAGATCGCGAAACGATCCTCCGCTCCGATTCGATTTGGCCTTTGTGTGTCCGTGTGTTAATCCTATTTAAAGTGAAACTTTGTACAGTCGTTTTGGTAAGCTTATTAAAAACTCATTCCGCCTAAAGATGATCGCGCGAACCACAATTGGATCGCGCGATGCCATTCCCCATGATGGAGCAATTAAAATTTCGTAAATTTCTCGGAAGTTTGCTTCCTCCCGTTCCGTATGAGATTTTTGTCGGGAATTCGCTTAGTCACAGTTGGCCCAGACTGGGTGCTGGCTGTATCGCGTGTCGACGACACATGTGTCCAGGCGTCCTATAATCATATGCGCCGAATCGATCCGAGACTACAGACGCCACTTGCGCACCGTGTTCACTCTCGAGATGCATCTCAATTTTTCGCGCAATTATTTTCCGCACTGCTGTTCTGCTGTAGGGAAATAAAATTATTTGCAATTCGATTTTTCAATTGATCAAGTGATCGCATCGGTAAAGAAGCGCGCGCACTGGCCATGGCAACACTTTTGGCGGTGCCTTTGGTTGGTTGTATATTTTTTTTTATATTATTATTCCCATCGGTGGATGGTGTGTAGTAGCAGAGTGGACAGGGAGCAATGGTAATCAGAGTGAAAAATTGATTTCCACTGATTGAGGACGTTGGGGAATGCCACAAGGAATGATGCTTCGAATTCGATTATGGAAGACGGGCTGAGCGATTCAAGGTGAGACAGTTGCCTCTCATAAGAGTGTATGGAGAGCTTTCCTATGGGAAAAAAGACCATTTGCTAATGATGAGGAATTGAGGGAATAAATAAATGTCATGATCTCACGATTAAGATGTTGGTATAGAAAACAAGCTGCATCACTAATTCTTCCAAGACTTCTTTCAGTGATCAGTCGACAATGATCAGTTTGACAGTCGATTCGTTGGTGGGAGGGGGTGAAACTTAGTTTAAATTCGCAGTCAATTACCCAAGCTATTACCACTTTCGCTGAGCACTTTCCACCTGTTTTTGAACACGACAGAGAGGTTGAGGACCGTGAAGCATTTTTGCCGAGGATTTCAAAATTGTGTCCACCTTTAGATTCTTTTCTAGGTTTCTATAAATTTCTGCTGCATTCCTTTTGGGTGTTTTATCAATCGAACTTCTGGGAACTTCCAAGAGCAGTTTGCAGAAGTTTTCAAACTCAAGTCGCATGCGAGATCATAGCTTCAAGTGGCTGCTTAGGAACGTACAATATTTGGAATGTAAGCTCTATCATTTTTCAGTCGTTCTGTCTGTAAGAAAATCCTCAAAAAAAAACTTTACGTCGATTCTGACTCATGAAGCTTTCAGAACTGTTCCCAGAGGCTGCGAGCTAATCTTTTCCTGAGATTTTAGATCCTTTTTGGTGTTTGAGACTAAGGAACTTAGCTGAGACTTTGAAAAAGTAAATAAGCAACAGAGTCTTCGGCGATTCAGACCTCTAAGTTTTCTAGAACTATTTACAGAGGCTAAGAGCTAATCTTTTTCTGGCGTTTGACAATGGGGAAACTCATCATAAAACAGTAAACACCAGACAGAGTCTTGTACGATTCTAACCGCTAAATCCTCTAGAATTAGTCTTGCAGGCTCAGAGCTAATTTTTTTCTTGGTTCTAATTGATATTCTAGAACTTGGCACCAGGAGAACTTATCTGCGACTTCCAAAAAAGCGAACAAACAACAGAGACTTCGGCAGGAATTTTGTAGACACAATTTGGTGAAAGATTTAAAATCTGCGGGAGGGGTTTGATTCGAAATTCAGCCCAGAAAAAAACGCAGATCTAAGTCCAATTTCCTCTGATCGATGGGTGACAGTGGGAAACCTCAACTGTTGGCAGTACTTCTATCTCCATCGATCAGATTGGCCCTCTTGATGTGTCAAACACAAAAAAAAAAAACGAACCACTTCTTAGTGAGAAATCCGTTTCCCCCTTCGTTTAGTTCTCATCACTCATAGGCTTGAGTGGATTGCTGCGGGTGTCAATTCCAATTTCAAAGACTAATGGCCCGGCCTCTGCCTAACCTACTTGATTAAAAGATTTATACGATTGTAGTCGGTTGAACCCCCGGCGGCGGTATCGTTTTGTTTATCAAAACAAATTGTTTCCAAATAAATACACATCCCCCACAACGAAATTCAATTTTGATTATCCTTGACACACATAAACACCACCACCACGTACATATAACCATACACAGCGATTCTGGCGTTCTGACACATCGTACACAAATTCGTCAATTAACCCGCAGGAGCAGTTGTTCCTGTCGCTGGAACACGAACAGCGAACACCCTGCGTCATGCTCGATCAGCATTAACACCACATCACATTGCATCCACTGATGCTGTGCATGCCCTCGCGAGATTATTATTTATCATCTTCGAGGGATGCGGATGGATGGTTACCGAAAATTCTTTGTTTATCAACTCGGTTCGTTTTTTATTAATCTTAACTCTAAACAGCACCCCTTTTCCATATGTCATTTCTGTATGGATGAATGGAAAAATGTTAAAAAATGAAAAAATGTAACAAAACAAAAAAGAAAACAATTGCAACATCTGCTTGAGATCATGTTCAATAGATTCGCCTTGAACGTGCCACACAAAATGTGTACATCTAAACCTTTTCTACTCTTCTTTCTGGATGCACTTCTCCCTTTGGATTGGAAAAAAATGTGTATCATTCATCGGGACGTCCCAATGGACTGGAAATGCGGTCTTTTTGAGTGCATCGGCTAATTGTTAATACAAATCGCGCTAATGGGACTATCGTTTCGTCTTCTTCATGCCGAGCGACATTGTACTCGCATATACACACACTCGTACAACAAAGACCTATGGGGATCTGATCATCATGAGAGTCGTAGTCGCAGTCGCAGTCGCAGCCGCTCCAGGCGATGGATTCTAATCGAGAACGTAAACACACAATTTGCGTCTATTCGAATGGGCTTTCCTAATGCATATATGGAGATTCCCCTTCTCCCTGAGGGCCGTTCCGGATACAACTGCAGGTTAATTGTATTTTAAATCAAACTTTTTTTTTTCTCTATTTTTTTTTTATTTTTTTGTTGTATCTATGAATGTGGTGAGACGCAAACAGAAATCTTCAGATAAATCTCTCGGCATAGATGCGGCTGTGTATATCAACGCTTTTCTCCAATTAACAGAGAAGTTTATTGAATATTTTTGAGAGGCTACACCAATGGCTGTATAAACAATGAGGAAATTCGAGGTGGGAAATTCGAAATTGCCGTAATGTGAGTTTTATGGCCGCTATTATGGGTGGTGGTGGGCTGGCCATAAACTTTATAGATATGCTATAGGGAAGTTACTCGAGATATATGGCTGTTGGTGCGGTGCTCATGTTTTCGCAATGATTTGGATGGTTAGCATAAAGACACACAAACAATGTGGTAACAGTGGGAATTTAATTTTTATAGCATAGTTCATGGGAAGTTGCATAGAACAGTTTTAGAAAAATATGCGAAACGATCTGGTGAATTGGGAAGGGAAATATGTTTTGGGAGTACGTGTCCTTGATTTGTCCCTCGTGGTTGACTGCTACCATAACTAAATATACGCTATAACCTGCCTACAAGTTATAGCTGCATAATAAGGAAGCATCTATGTTGTTTGGACAACTGGTCAACGAGTTAGTAGGGGACAAACGAACAAACGGACAAACGGACAAATTGACTTTCAGATAGAGAGGTGTTGGATTTTATACAGCTTGCATCAAAGAGGATATATTATATATTTATAACAATATTTGAAAGGCAGCATTTTTTACATGTACGGCTTGAAAAGGAAGAGCCTATTAAACAACAGATCCATCATACAGGACACTAGATATACCTAGCTTGCAGCTTACAGCCGTTCATTATGAAGGGAGGAAAACTTCGATTCTACGCTGCCTATATTGAGAACATTTATCCGGATAATTGTTTTGCTGACCTCTGTGGAATGTTTACAGGATGTAAGACAGCACGAACTAAATTTTCTGTATTTTTACCTATCCAGTGGTTGAACCTGACACCCCTCACTCAGTTAGTCAAGCACACTAACCTTTGAGCCACATATAAACTTCCTAAGCAGACAAGCCCGCGACTGAGATTTATTTCCCTCTTACCGCAGACCCCACCTCAAACGTCAACATAAAGTAGGGACTATCGAACGAAAACGACTTTCGATCCACACGATTAGCAGTCAATGCACAAATATATTCCAATGAGAGACACATATAAACCGTCGGGGTTCTAGGAACTAAGAACGAAATGTTCTGCTATTGTATTCTGAGAAATTCAGACGAATTGGGTGAGCAATTTGGACTTGATCTGTGCACAAATGCACATACAAACGGACAGACTTTCGTTGGTGCTTCTGTTGACAGTGGGCCTTACCTTCACACTAAATATTTTCTAGGTCACAATATGCAATTTTGTATCTAAAACTACGCCATTGTGAGTTCGAAAAATTTAGCCTGGACACTAAAAATGATTTTTAGTACGGCATAGTGTAGGTACATATAACTTCTAAACTTTTTGACAGATTGAGGTTAGGTTCCCAAGATATATTTGTTTTGTTATTGTGATGGTTCATAGGTATGTTAGGATTCGACAGGTGGCGCTGCTATCGAGCTATTAACACGTTCTTTAAATATAAAAATTTATTTAAATGAAAAATGTACTCTTATTCACAACTTCTCTTGGTTAAGTGTCAAAAAAGAACATTTTTCGAGGACTAATCCGGACCACACTCAGGACAGTTCTGACCCATTGTGACACCCGTCGAAATCTATAGATGGCGCTTGTTTATTACATCTATTTAGACTTGAAAACAATTCAAACTACGAATGTAGATCAATTGAAATACTGCCCGTATGAACCTGACCACCTTCCCCTTTGAATTCGCTGTGATATTTCGACGAATGGGCGAAGAAAGCACCAAACATTTTTAAGGTCAGCTGTCTGTTGTCCGAATGTGTTCGATTTTAGTGCCTCGTTCGTAGAGTTAGGCCATTTCCACCAGTTTTCTATTCGACTCTGGGGTCGAATCGCCACTTCCGTGAACGAGCTATACGTGCACGTTTTACATGTGAAACAAAAACAAATTCCGTCTCGTAATGCTCGTTCACGGACGACGCGATTCGACCCCTGTTCTCCACATTTTTAAACTCCCACCAGGTGGCGCTATGCGTGCTTGTAAAATCCTATGACAGTATTTCACAGTACGCTTGAGTGAATCCTATTTTTTTTTCTGCCTCTGCGTAGAAGTACCCCAACCAGGATGTCAACAAAAAATGCTTTCTCTCCCGAAATCATTCCCAGTTTCACCTTCACCCATTTCCAGCTATATACGTACCTATGAAGTTGCTGAAACGCATGCCAGCTCCTCCAGCAGCATCTGGAACATCTTAATGTGCCGGATGTGCAAGTACCTACATATACTCGTATCTGCTAAACCAAAAATAGGCCGCCACTCGAATTAGGCATTTCAATCGCATATCTATGTTAAAATCTCCACGAAGTCACCGCAAACAACGACAGAGAGGACAGACTCCCAGCTGTGTACCGTCATCTTCGTGAACTCGCTCGACATCACCATCATCATTCGAACTTAGGCATTTAGGCTTAGAACTCAGAGTTGTGCCTCTTTCGAGAAGAAGATCTCCGTGGGCTGGAGAACTGGAAAGCTGCTATTGAAAATTATGCAGAATTATTCGCTGCGCACAGTCTCAAAGAGAACTCAATTTTTGTCACGTCTTTTACACGGCTAAGCCTTCCAAATGGAGAAATGCATATTTGAGCCATTATCATGTGAAAGAGGAAAGACCCCAGGTGCAGCACTCGGCGCACTCGGTGAAATGGGTTCTCCACTTCGATCCGAAGACAAAAGGAGCAACGATTGGGACAGTGCGCTCGGGTTCAATCTCTAACGCGTATCTCTCCTCTCCGACTGTGACTTTAAGTGCATGCGTCATCTTCATGTCCTCCTCCTCCACCGCCAGGCAAGTAACCCACTCAGAAGCAGCCACTGTACTCGAATGGAATACTTAATAACTCGTGTTGTTGTTGCCAGCAGTTTGGTGGTCTGTTTTGTCACTGTTACGATGGGTAACAGTACCGTAACCGTAAGTCACTCTAAGTACGGCTTTGTCTGGTTATTTTCGTTGTTGTTGTTGTTCTTGTTGGTGTCTACTGCTCGTGCTGCACAAAGCGACGCATAACGACAATTGTTGTCGCTTTGGTCATTACACGCGAAGATATGATGATTCACAAGTTAGCTGCGGCTTTGTGGCCACCACGATCACGATCATTTCATAATGTGACCGGTTCTCTCTATTTTGTGTACATAGATATGCCAAACCCTAAAAATGACCAATGTGAGGAGGAGGCGGCTGTTCCACACTGCATTCGAGTATAATCGACTTTATTACTGTGGTTTATTTTGGACAGTTTTATTGTTGTCAACTGCGCAGTCGCACGTCTACCTTGTTTAGATTTTTTCTTCGGCTCTTTATTGTTCGATTGTTAATTTACGATGAAAGCGCCAGATATTTATGACCGTACACAAGGAATTTCCGTTGCAGATATTAAAAAATACACAATAAAAATTATACGATTGTTTGTGGAGGGGGCGAGAGAAAAGCGCGCGGCGCCTTCTTTGCGCCGAGTCGTAAAACGGGCAGAATTTCGTTTATTACTTATGGAAGATGATAGCGCGCGTCGAAAATCGAATTCACTGCATATAATCAGGCTCCGGCCGGTGTGGTTTAAAATTCAACAATGGACCAATAAAACCGCATAAATGCGAGGAGTTGCTTTTCCGCCGTTTTATTGAGTTATTTCCTATATTTTATGTCCATTCACAGTAAGAGCCAGTGAGTAGCATCCGAGTCGGGCTTGTGTGTCGGAAGATCATAATTGGGTTTATTAGAAAGTCATTAGGGCGGAAGGGGGGGCAGGCAGTAGATTTGCCACCCATAGATGAGGTTGTAAAAATCGAAGAGTTGATTAAGACTTTTTTTTGGAAATGAACAATGAGGTGATTTGTTTGGCGCCGAGGTGTGGCAATTTGTTTATTTAAATTCGGATGATTGGTGTTGCTCGAGAGGTGGGACGTGGGATTTGTGTCAACCTAATGAGGCTGAATAGTTGGGATATGCTTCCTCATTGTTGTGGGCTTTAGGGGGAATTTATTGCAGTTTAGAGGGATTTGCCGCGAGTTAATGTTTTTTTTTTGTATTTTTCGTGATTTTATAGGATTTTTTTTAGTGATGTTGTTATCAGTTTAAGAAGTGTTTATTATCACTCACGGTAACGTTCATATTGTGTATTTAGGGGGAAAACTAATAAGCACATTATTATCCTAGGTTGTCGCAAGCTTAATATCTCGTACCTGCTTTTTAACTTAGCAATTTGAAAAGCATTCAATTTAATTTTTTTCAGTATCGATTTTCAATTTATTTATTTAACAAAGAAATCCTTAACGGTTCTTATATATATCTGCGAAGCCTTAATTGCTTTTCTGCACAAGATTGCATCCAACAAAGCACTGGCAATTTTCAGTTGCAATCATGTTTGGATAGCTTGTTCACGAAAGACGCTGTTCGAACGCAGCAATCAGTCAATGAATGAACTAAATAGAAGATACCGATATACCCTTTAAATTCGTTCACCTTGTCTTTGCTTTTACGCAGTAAGAGGCACTTAAGACACTGTAGGAAAAATATAAGTGACGCTGTTTTGTATTAAATATTGCGCCACCAGTGCTTTTCGCTTACTCTTAACCTGTGCAGTTACGTCACAATATAAGATACCATACATTTCGAAGTGGACTAAGTGGTCACAATAAAATAAAAAATTCCGTTGCATACATTTCGGTGTCGAGTAGCTGTCAAATTTTAAAACAAAATCAAGGAGTCGTGTGAATTTGGTTTTGATTCAAGAAGGTAATCTATTTTGAGATATGAAGCGGAAGACATTTATAATGTTTGCTACCGAATTTGAATTTTATGCCATTTTGGTTGAGTTCTCTTGAACTCACCTACTTTCTTGCTTAAGTGCAGCTACAGTCCGAGACATATCTGGGACTGTACCATTTTCAATAACTAAACGATCATTTCTCACATCGCCGCGTAAAATATTGAAAGATCTTAACCTTCTGAAACCGTGTTTATAGAAGCTGCTGGTGTAATTTAGCCGAATACACCTAGTTCTGAGTTCAAGTTCAAGAAGCTCCCACTTACGAACGGCCGAACTTGGAATACATTTCAAAAATGAATTTAAAAATGCAAGAAAATCGCACAGAGTCTCAAAAAGTAGGGTAGGCCGGTCATCACCTTTTCTGACAGTCTAGAAGAATGCGAATTTATAATATTCAACTTTGAAGAACTCATACCGCTCATTGTCTGAACGGCGACGCTGAGAAACCGATGGATTTTATTGCATTTGAAAGAATGATCTACTGAACTAAGTTAGTTCATTTAGTTCAATGTAGTTGTAGCCATGTTGGTATACTTTAAGTCATGAAATTATAGTCCTTATACTTGTGTGCGGTCCTAAATCCAAATTAAAAATCTACAAGTCGACTAGCAAAAGTTCTTATGAGCTTTTGACATTTGCCCAAGTAAAATGTCAACTGATTTGTTGAAAGGTCTAATTTAGTTGAGAAGTTTATGACAAGGAACCACATCAACGTACCCAAAGAACTGGCTTTGAGCCACATAGTTCATTCGCTAGCGAAAAGGTGCAAAGCGTTAGTTCAGTAGTTGAACTCGGCGTTGATCTTCATTGTGGCAAAAAGAACCTCATCAACCCATCAAAAAATGTTGCAATAAAACGAAGTTTCTGAACTAAGTGAACTTAAGAAATATTTTTTTTCTGAATTATGTAGTTCGTTCGCAAGGAGAAGCACATTGTAGCGCTGTGCGTTTGTGAAGCTTGCAAATTAAGTAAGAACTCAGCAATCTGTTGATTAGTTCAGGGGTCACTTTCTCATAGCTCATTGAAGATATATGCGCGAGTAATCATTGAAAAAGTGGATCAATTGTAGATGAATGAAAGTCCGTCCATTCAGTCAGTGGAGCTCCTGGTGTGACTCAGTCCAATTCGCCCCAAATACGGAATCAACGGGAAACGGCAGCCAAGGCTAAAAGGGATACCACAATAAGACAAGTTAAAACAAAGAATAATAATATTATTCCTTGACAAGTTTGATTGGGGTTATAGATATTTGAAATATTTCCAATCTCGTTTGACGTCCTCTCCAGCACAACAAGACAGAACCGATGACAGGTGTCCAATGTCCATGGAGAAAAAGTACGTCCGGAATTCAATGTCAAATAGCGCCGTGAGTCATGTGTCCCACTGCAATGATTCATCTGAATGGCGATATCGACTATCTGCACACATGCCCATCCGGCACATTCCATATCGCTTCCCGCCGCAAGCCTTTTCACAAAACCTGCCCAAGCCAGCGACACCAAAACAATTGGCGTAATTCAACTAGCTGATCTGTTCACTGTTCACTCCATCTCCTACTTGTTCCTCGAAATGTTGTAAATTCTAAGAAGCTTTAAGCGATCGTTGACTCCGTGCTTGTCACGTATACATACCAAGCATCCGTCGTCGTCGACAACTATCCGCCCTCTACCCAGTCCGCGCGTGCAAGAAATTTTATAGAAAACCGTCTTAGAGTGGGCGGACGACGAAAAACGAACAATTTTCAAATTAACAAACAATGCAACAACATCCATTCTCATGGGTCCGGCATCGGCTGTTGCGCTGCCAAACATTTGTACCGGGGAAAAAAAATTGCATTAATTCAATGTGGCGCGGCCAACATGGGTCAGCCTCGGCGTGTGTGCATCCAAAATGATGCACCCTGGACGACGGACGTATAGAGCAAAGTTCTCCGGCATTGTAGGTGGACACAAAAAGGTGTGGCGCAGTGATGTTGAATCGCGGCTCATCTCATGGACCGAGGTTTGGGTATAGGTATACGTATGGGTACAGGTAACATGGGACAGCAGGTCGACAAACCAATAAGAACCATAAAACATAAAACATAAAACATCCTCATGCTCGCTCTCCCTCTCAGGGGACCTTGGCATTCGATTGCGCGACATGTTAGGCTCCCTCTCGTATACGCAACGACACGCAGGACATACAACAGGCTCAGCCGACACAGCGGACACAATGGACACAACAGACATACGATAAACACTGCAATCGACTGCATTAATTGGCCATAGTGTTCACGTAACCAAACCACTCACTTGTTGTAGATGTTGGTTGTTCTTTTTGTTTTGTTTTTTGTTTTTCTCTCCAACAAGTTGTAGCCAAACAATGTTTTAAAATGGATTTTGCTTGTTCTTTGTCGCCTCATTCCCGTGCATGACATCGAAAAATAATGTTCAAAACCAAAATGAAAACAATAAAACAAAAAAAAAGACACAAAGAACAACAACAACAACAACAACACGAAAGGAAAGCGTCTATACCAAAGGGCATTGTAATCGGATTGCGAGCTCATCTGTCCTTGTTCGGTATTCCATTCGCCTTTGGGGCGCATCGGTCGTTTGCTCCAATCCTCCTCCGCAAAAGTCGGTTAATACTTCTCGGAGCCTTCTTAAAATAGTCCAAGACCGAATTTGTATATAAATTTCTTTTGGATGACAGAAATTAATTGAAGGCGGCAGTCAACCCTCAGCCGAAAGACACATGCACATGGGTATGTTATGTGTAACAAGTTGATCCGATTTTCGGAGATGATGACGAAAAGTCTGCCCTCCGAGTTAATTCGGATTATTAATCAAAATGTGTCTGGGTTTTAATTTTTATTTAAGGGAATTTATGATGGGTGCGGCGGCGGTAGCAGGTAGTCCTTTTGTTTTTGTTCCTCTTTGGGACGTCGACGATTTGTAACGCTTGGCTGAGGCTCTGGGCTGGTTGGTTTGCTTGGTTGGTTGGTTGGTTGGTTGGTTGGCTTATCTTATCGGGTGAACGTGTTGCGGCTACTTGCACTGCTGATGAAGGTTAATAAATTTGTGTTTCTGGTTTTTACTCCCTCTGTTATCTGGGGTCGTTTAGACGACTTAATTTGTCATGCGGTGTAGCAGTGTGAGAAGGATCTTTTTTGTACCTAGTCCGAATTCTGGGGAGAGAAGTGGGTTTCTATGTTGCCTATGGCACGCTTTATAGGTGCCATGAAGAGCGACATAACTCACTGACCATGTGAGGAGTTACGATCGAACCAATTCTGCCAATTTTTCCAATTTTGCAAGCTTGCTCCTAGCTGCTTACTGTCCAAGTCAGGCCACACGACGCGCACCCTTTGACAGATGCCATCATCAGACCTCTTAGTCACTCGCATGTGCACCCAGCTGCCAAAGATCTCATTCATTGATTACCCATGTGCCAAAGCAAACATGTCACATCTCAGGCATTTCCCTTTTGATTTCTTACTCTATCCTCCCGCTGTGTCTATATGCGCGCACATGAGAGCCACATCACACTATCCGTATCCATCCATCTCCAGACATATCTGTAGATCAAACAAACCATTTTCTCATTCTAATTCCAATCAAAATAAATTAACAAGTCAAACACAACGATGCGGCGCGCAAAATTCCCTCGAATTGAAAACATGTAACTCGATCTTTTCGAGACAGCTTCTTCCGGCCCGAGTGTGGCAACCACCAAGTCCGCGCATTTCATAAATTTCTGCTGCTGTCGAGAGCTAATTGTGTTTTTCTTATTTAAGCCGCAATTTACTCGACTCCACCCACACGCATGTATCTAGATACGGAGTCAATCACTCATAATTGATTGTTCTTTGTTTATGCGATTGTCAAATATTAATTGTGCGTTGAGTTGCGTCGCCTTGGAGGAGGTACTCGCTGTCTGGTGGTGTGCTGTGCCTTTTAATCAGTTTTATATCGAAGAGTCATTCAATTTCTCGTTCGATTGGAAATGGAAAATTCTGGGAAATTCAATCTGTCCATGCAGGCTCATCACCACTGGACTACTTCACATGAAATCTCACACAGAGTTAGACATGCTGTATGCGTATATGCAGCGTCGTGCATTAGGGCGATCGAGTGAGGAGCGTAATTGCTTAATGGCACTTGGAAATAGAAATAATGATATAAGGTTATCGGCTTGGGGTTTTTATTTTCTTTTTCTTTTTGTTTCAAAGCACAAGAGCGGCTAATCTATCGTCAGTCAAATTTACGAACGATGAATGCAGATGGTTCATTATTATTGTTGTTGTCGTTGGGTGGGTGCATGTCATGTGAGATTTGGGTCATGCTGTGCAGCTAATTGAAGTCTATTGACAAGTTTGGAAGGAAAAAATTCCATCTAAGCCTATTTTGAAGCCGATGACAGTGTACGCGACAAATGGATTCAATCGTCACTATGCACTTGAGAAGTATTTGAGAGAAATCAGACCGTAAGAAGTTGATTTTTATTTCTTTTCTTGTTGCAAGAGTCACTGTCGGAACGGTTTTGCCTTTGGGGGAGACCAGAAATTTTGATTTTCCAACGGAAAAGTGTGTATCACGTATAGATGTGTATGTAAGGCACTGTAGGAGATTTTTCTTAAATTTTATTTGAAAATTTAACAGTCGAAATTCCAGAGCCAAACAAAGGCAGTCCGGACTTCAACTGTGGCGGAACAATCTTGACGGAAAAGTAAGTGAAATCTGGGGTCGAATCGTCTTACCCGTAAACGAGTTATTTGTCGCAGAATACGGGCCTGTTTTAAGTGTAAAATCCGCCAGTTTGACCTGCCAGGTTCCCTGTTTCCATTTGAAGGTACAGATCGCTTGTAAAGACAACTGTCTACCCACATAAAGGCCACATCACTCTATTGGGTTTTTTTTTTCTCTGTCACTCCGACGGCGCCAGCGGCTCCGGAAACATACGTAAAATACGTAAAAGAAGAATTTCGTGCGAAACCGTTTTTTACATTTTTTTAACGCATTTTGCTCAAATATAATATTTTCAATTTATTGTAGCTCAGCGTAAGGAAGGAGCAGAAAAGTAAATGATATGTCGAAATACTCGGGAAAGAATTACCTAAATACATTTTCAAGCTTTTTCGTATCGCTTTAGTTTTATAAATAAACTCTCAGGTTGAATGAAATATGTCACAAGAAAAATTATCACACTTGAACTCACATGCACTCAGAAAATAATTTTTTTAGTATAATGAAAAAAATAAGACGCTATAAATTTGTAGCGAGTCGCGTGAAGAGAATTTCTGCCAATAATTTAGTGAAGGTTTCATCTAAATCCGTTCAGTAGTTTTCGAGATTACGCCGAACAAACAAGTGAGTAGATGCGTCTATATTGTAACAGCATAGATTGCCTAAAATGGGTTAGAAACCCCGCTAAAATAATTGGTTCGGCCATTGGATAGTCGCTTTTACAGATGAATCGTTTCGCGGGCTATGTGATTTGACTTCTAAATTGGTGGATGTATGCTGGCATGATCGGCGAGTTGTTAAAAATATGTATTTTTTAAATGTAGGTAAACGAAATAATATTGCAGCTTCTTAGAAAATCCTCTAGGGGGCTTTGAACATATTATTTGCTTGCTCGCGCACAGTTATTGGTTCAGTGGGATTCATGCAAATGGTAGGCAAACCTACGTGGGGTCCTTAGTTGCAATCTGTCAGAATTTGCTTATGACAACCTCAACGATAAATATTTCTTTTAAAATGTCAATGACTGATCTTGAACGATCGACGTTCCCTCTTCCAATCTTTCAACCTTTATATGTAGTTAATCAACCAAAAGTCAATGCCCACTCATGCAAAATCAAATGGCATAGCAAATGGGAGCATAAAAATCGATCTGAGGTTTATCGCACCCATTATACAAAAACGACTTCCTACACACACTGCCAGGAGCACAGTGCGATCATTCACCGTACCACTCCTTTTTTCCCAATTGGGGGCGTGTGTCCGCGCTGTGGGATACTTGTTCCCGATACTTATACTCAATTACTCTTATCAGCCAATTGTATGCATCCCCTAGAACAAAAACTATTAAATATTAATTAACCCAAAAAAAAAACAAGGGAAAGGGAACGAACTCAAAGAGTGTTTGCTGGTAATGTCTAATGCGGCAGTTAATTGAATTGTGTGGGTACCGCACATGAATTTCACGAGCGTTGATAAGAAAACCAGACCAGACTCACTCAAACCCAAACCCATGGAGACATTAATCACCAGCCCCAAGTGCCCACAACAACACGAGAGCCAAGAGAAAGAGAACAGCACACAGAGAAAACAAAACCATTTGGGACACTTGGACGCGGACAAAAACTCTATAACAAAAACCGAAAGATACATTTTGTATCTGATTAAACAAAGCACTTTGTGTTGTTGAGTGTGAGCCGCGCCGGTACTTCTTTTTTTTTTTTTTTGTCTTCTGTTTTTGTCTCCGTTTTGGAGATAGAGACATGTTCCTTGCCGAGAGAAGTGCCACTTAAGCGACTGCAACAAAAACCCGAAGGAGATTGGAGCCAACACTCAAGATGATGATCGACTACCATAGCCAGAGATGAGGAGAACTATTTTTAAGGAACCCTTTTTTCGGGCAACGAACGACTGGAAGAGGCGCATCTTATCGATGGCTGCAGGAGTAAATCACGTCGGGAGATATTTTCTTCTGGCGGTCTTAATGCATTTCATGCAAATGTACTGGAAGAGACGGTGGCATTCTAAGTCAGCTGTCAGACAGTGGCAATGGATGACAGCAGCAACTATATCGCCGGCGACAACAGACATGACGATGAAGTGATGATGCTCGAAGTGAGGGATTTTTTTTGTTCATTAGGAGCGTCTGCAGACGAGATTTTGTATGTGCGGCTACTGGGGAAAGTGCATTTTTGGAGGAAGAAGGGTTATCGCTGGGGTCAAGAGACTCTATCTCAAGTCCGCGCACCCCGCAAATAACCAAGCTGATATGGACCTATAAAACTCTGCCTGTAAATCATAAAATGACAAAGCTTCTCTAGAAGGTGAACAAGGAGGCTATAAAGTGTTAATCATTGGGAGAGGAACAACAAGTTTAACGACTCAAAAGTCACAGATTGGCTCCATTAGTGGCTTTTAAGTGAGAATATCCCTATCGCTAAATGTGCCTATGGAAAAGGAAGAGGGGTTATCTATACTCGAGTCTGGTTTTAACTGTTCCAATCGAAGAGTGAAACTATCTGAATTGGATTTTTATGGCCATAGTTTCTTGTTGAATCATGCAGCCTTTGGAGGAGGCTGAGAGTGTGACTAAGAACAAATACGAGGGTTGGAATTCCGAGAAATGAATTAATTCTAAACCAGGTTCTGTAACACTGTTAAGGTTTGGACCTTAATTCCGGCCGAAGCAAAAACACCTTTTGACATTGTGCTTGGAAAGCTCTAAGATTATTAATGGTTGGAGGTAGAGAATGGTGCCTTCCATCGGGGGCTCGAACCAAGGGCTCTTCCATTGAAAGCAATAATTCAGCTGCCATCGCTCTTAAGCGACCCACACACACGACACCAGATGGAGCTGTGCCATGCAACCAAAGATTTATAAACGTGTCACAGGAACATTAAAAGACTTAAACCTCTCACTGTGTTGTCCAGCAGAAGTTTCAAGTGAATATCTGTCGAAAGCTGTGTTCGACAGTGAATGTCTTTCCACTTGAATTAAATTGGGCGGTTTTCCTGATTTTTTTGGGAGAACGTGGACTTAAGAAGTGTTCACAAATGTGCCACGTGTATGTGTCGCTTAAGACAATTTTTTTAAATTTTCTAACACATACCGAGCGCTTTCTAAAATTAACAAAATTTTACCACAACCCATTTGTAGTTGTCGGACAATGCCCTCTAGATACTGAGCGAGAAGTTCCAGGTTCAGTTCAACCCTGGATAGAAGAATATACTACGTCTTGCAGTTTTTTTCCGGACAGAAGCTTCATCGTTGATTCATGCAAAAATAATAAAATTTACAGACATAAAAGGTTGTAAGAAGCTAGGCCTAGACTGCCGAAAAAAAACTCCAAGCCCACACTATTTTTGTTGATTTCTTCTAGATGACCATAACCAAAATTAATATACTTGACCTTCGAAAGGTCTGCTCTTTCACTTTCTGAGGTCATTCGATATCAACGTGTCCATTTCTAGGGCAAAGCGAGTGTATTTTGTCAAATGAATCAGCCACACTCTCAGAGAAGACTGCAAGACTGTCAAACTAAAATTTTAGACTCAGATAAGGTGCCTGCGTTTTTAGAAACTTACTTACTTAAGGTGGCGCTACAGTCCGGGGTGGACCTGGGCCTCAACCAATACGCCTCTCCAGTTAGCGCGATCTTTGGGTAACTGCCTCCAGTTGCGCACTCCAAGTTGGTTGAGGTCCCCTTCCACTTGCGCGCGCCACCTAAGGCGAGGTCTTCCTCTACTGCGTTGTCCCTCCGGGTTGGAATCGAAGACTCTCCGGGCCGGAGCGTTGGTGTTCATTCGCTCTATCTACATGTCTTAGCCATCTTAGACGACTAATGCGTACTTTTCTGACCAGGTCGATGTCGCTGTACAGCTCGTAGAGTTCGCTGTTAAATCTTCTCCTCCAAAGCCCGTCAACGCAAACGGGACCAAAAATCACTCGAAGAATTTTGCGTTCGAAGCGACCAAGAAGATCCTCATCCGTCCGTTTTTAGAAAAGCTTCATTAAATCAGCTCCATTTTGTAAACCAGGTACATTCAGGTTAGGTTGGGTTATTCAAATTGTGCAAAATTTCAGCCACACCCCATAGTCGAATCCTAAACGCCGAACTGTCGAAAATCCGTCCTTTCCTGTAAGATCCACAGTAGCACTGGAGAGCTTCCACCGATTTGGTTTCCCCTTCGTCCCTACATCATCTGCAGAAGTCGCTCATAGGTCTGCGCAAAGTTTAAGCCCTGTTTCCAAGAACGCAATACCCCGAAGATCCAGATTTGGTTTCCTTTAAAGTGTGTTAGGGTCTGTTGATATTTTTAAAAGTTCACAAGTCTTGTTTCCATTGCTTTCTTCGCCAAATTTTGTCTGTGACCATAGATCTTACTTATATTACTACCCAACGAGTTGTTGTAGTGAAAATAAAATTCTACAAGCTTTACACATTTTTGTACCACGAAATTCCATTTCAACGGGGATTAGAAAGACTTGTCGATGTCACTCTGTACCTACTAAGATTATGTAGTACGACTTGTATGACCCTTACAAGGGGGACTAACATCGGATAACTTTCCACCAAGTGTTTTCCTATAGCAAAATTGAGTTTTCTTACAAGTAAACATCACAAGTGGTAGCATAAGATGACAAGCTGAAGCTCACCAGTTGCATGCCTTCATTTTTGGCACCTTGCTATCGTTTTGCATGTTTAGAGCTGACCCATAGTCAAAGCGAATGACTTTGAAAATCCTGGCTTAGGTCAAAAATCTGTCGAAATTGTCTTTTTTTTTTTTTTTAATAATACCGCCTTGACCTTGCCCATTCCTACTTAGATCCTTACACTTCACTTCAGATCCACGTAACTAAAGTTTTAAAGTCACTACCATGCTCGGAGCTCACAAACGCCTGCTGATGGTCAAGTCCCCTTCCACTCCTGTACCCTCCACACTCTTCTATGAAACATGCGTGCTCCGGCTCGCAAGGCCCAACCGCTTCAACCCGAGAGGTTAATCGTCGCAAGCAGTATCCATCATCCCCTCCAGATGATACTTTCTGACCCACGAGTATGTAAACATATCCCAACAACCGCTACAGTAATTTCTAACAGATATTTGAAAATTTGAACATTTAAAAAGCACTATCTCATCTCTTGCATCCTTCTACGCATCCGACATCCAGCCCTTCATGTACATACGAGCATAAACAAAATTATGTAAATTCTCCTCAGTTCGTATCCAAAACAAAAAATCTCAAGTGACGCCTGCTTTGATGCACTATTGATTCGAAATAAATAAAAACATGTCTGCTACTCCCTTTTTTTTGGATCTATGATGGATGACTTTCTTCTTTTTAACATCTCCCCCCTGTCCCCGACCAGAGGATCCGAGCAACAAAAACGGAACAAAATGAATAAAAATATTCAAAAAAAAAAAAAAATACCCCAATAGATATATATCCGAGGAGAGACAACAGAAGACGAAGACAATCTTGACAGCCATTGTTAAATTATTCAAATTGGATATACTTCTTCGGTAGCAGCAGCAGTAGGTATATTTACCTCGTACCTCCATCGCCATCGTATACGAAGTCAAACGATGTTGGGTACAATACCCCAACTCTACGGCGGCCTGCTCCCCATCGCATAGCACATATAACTCATCATCCGTGGGATCTCTCCGATTTGATTCGTTTCTCTGTCTATTTGATTTTCCATCAACTTAATGTCGAATCGTGACTTAGTGGTGCTCCAAGTCGAAGACCCTCCTCTACGTGTATCCATATTCCACCTTCAGGGCAACCACCGATAGAAAGCCTTATCCAAGACTCTCGAAAAAATGGTTAAAAAAAAAATGAAACCAAAAAAAAAAAGCGAATAAGTAATGTGCCTGCGGTGTAATTTATCTTTCATTTGCGCCTCTTTAAAGTGTCAACTTTTGACGTTCTCGCAACGCAGAGTGAGAGATTCGCCGCCGCCTGTCAATGTCAAAGCGTTTTTCGGTGCAGGTATCCTTAAACGACATAGGTAGAGATGCCTTCTTTTGCGAAATGGGAGAAATCAACCCCCGCGCATTAAAAATGAGTCAGCGCGAATAAATAATTTATGCAGCTACCACTGGAGTCACCGTCACCGTCACCGTCACCGACACCAACGCCGACAGCAACACTTTGGGTCGCCAAAATGTGCCCCGAAAATGGTAGTCGACATTAAGCTGCCGTGTGGCTGTTGTATACGAGCTGAAACGGCCTTGTCACTACCCCAACGCCAGGCATGGCATCCGTCCGCATCAGTCACCCATCTTCATCTGGAAATCTAAAATTCTAAATATTTTATTAGATTGTTGTGTGAGGATAATACACTTTTGGTGTTTGGGACGCGCGCTGCTGGTGCGGGCCGAGATGGTTGACACGGATGGGGGCCACACTTTAAAATCAAATTACGTGTGTGCCTGTGCGTTGTGTGATATACTCGCAGCGGGGCTTGGATTGGGTCCGGGTGTGCTTTACTGATGAGAGCGGTTTTGAGTATTTTTTTTTGCTTTTGCTTTGTTTTCTGATTTGATATGGTGACAGTTGGAGGAGGATTTGGAGCCTTCCTTGAGTCGACATGGCGTGTCAATCTTAATTCTTTTGAGTATGCGGATTCATTCGACAACGCACGCCTGATTGTGGTGTCCTTCGGCGGGGTTTGTGTGTCTTGATTACTTTGGCAGAAAATCCGATTTTATACGGAATTTAATTTGCGAAAGGCGGTTGTTTTTTGTCACTTGCCTGTGGGGTGTAGGTGCGTCTGTGAAGAGGTGTGAATAGCAAGGGGAATTTAAGTGGGAGCTGCAAGGTGGCTTTTCGGTAAATGCTGACTGGGACATAATTTTCATAAAATTTCGGAATAACTAGGGATAACGTTGGGAGAAGGAAAGCAGTCCTATTGTCTACGGACAGAGCAGGGGAGCGTATATTACATTTTGGCTATCACAGAGTCTCCATATTCTTGCACTGATTGGTGATTATAAAAAAGGAGTTGGCGTAACATTTCTATACAGAAGCATATCTTTCAATAAACACTCCTATGAGTTTTTTATCGAGGACGAATCACTTTGTGTATTACAAATCAGACACGTTTCTTAATGGTCCATATTAAGCAGTTATAGACAAAGCAATTAGCGGCCAACAATTTCAAGAAATGTACCCGTGTTCTATTGGTTATGTTGAGCATTTTAAATAAGAATTTTCAGCGTCATTGACAGCCCAGATCTAGATTATCGACCAGAGTCGGGAAGCCGGCATCTTGAATTTTAATAATGCGTTCGTTTTTGCTGAATATCTTGCCGATTTTAAACTTTTCAACAAAATATATCATTACAAAACTTGTAGGAAATTTAATTCTCTGCAATATTGATTTTGACGGTTTTTTGCGTACGATCCTTATTTTCGGACTTAATTTGGTCTTAAATCTGACGGAAAGAAAATAAAAAATCAACTTTCATTTAAATTAAAGTTAAGAGTTCGAATATGAGTATTTAAGTCAATAAATATGGGTCTTGGAAAAAAACGTTCAATACCAAAGTTGTAGACAATTAAATTTCCCACAATTTCGGTTATAAGCATTTTTAGTCCCAGGCTAAAAATGAACAAGTTATTTAACAAAAAATGCGCAGACGATGGTAGTCCTCTTTTCTGTTTAAAGCTTAGTTCTCCAAAACTTCAATTGGATTTCACTACGCCTTCAGGGAACTTTTAAATACATTTCTTGTTACAGAATCTTTCAGGGATGTAAATTCTCCCGATTTACATATAAACGTTGAAAGATTTCCCCATGCACCTGTTTTAGACTGTTTTAATGGTCTGACCAAATTCAATGGGCATTGCTTTTAAATATGATATTGCAATTACCTACAGTGCTGCCAGACTTTTTTTTTAATGGATTGGACAGTTCAAAAGCCTTATGTCAAATTGAATCTTTCAGGGATGTAAATTCTCCCGATTTACATATAAACGTTGAAAGATTTCCCCATGCACCTGTTTTAGACTGTTTTAATGGTCTAACCAAATTCAATGGGCATTACTTTTAAATATGATATTGCAATTACCTACAGTGCTGCCAGACTTTTTTTTAATGGATTGGACAGTTCAAAAGCCTTATGGCAAATTGGGATCTCCGTTGTGGTACATCCCTGAGTCACAGCGCTCATCCTTTATCTCTATATCCACAAGTTTTAAGTAAGTTCAAACCGAATTCCCATCTCAATTAATTCCCAAAGTAGATCCCTTGCAAACGGGCTTCCATTATAAACAAAGAGATAAAAACTCCAACCCATTGAACTGCCTTACCTACTGCGACAAAACTTTGAAAACTCAACTCCATCGACCGCTAATCATTAATGCAGCATCATATACCCAGCCAAAGACAGTCTCTTTCATGACTCATCACATGGGAAAAGTGCTTGACCCCGAACTATAAAACATCATTAAAACACACACACAGGATGAAAAATGAAACAAATCGACGATAAATCCTTGTCCTTGTGCCAAAAATAACAACTAAATTGGTAGACGTGAAAGTGAAGGCTAAATCATGCGGAATGTTTACTCTATAGCCAGAAATGACTAAGACACACTTCTGCAGGATGCAGACAGGGTAAAAGTTTTTCCCTTTCCGAGGAGAGCAAATCACGATGAAGAAAATAGAAAAGTAGACTGCGGAACAATAAAACAAAAGCAAGAAGCATTTCGTCCCCTCATCCAAATGTGTAACTGGAGTGCCGCTTCTGCCGCAGGGTTGTGCTGTGTAGCCAACTTTTTTTTCTCCCAAGTTCGTCCTCAAACTTCGGCTTTGGGTTAAATCGGAGGGAAAGTGTTGCGTTGTTTTTTTTTTCACTGGATTTCCCTCGCATGGAAAGTTTCTCGATGTCTCCTTCCTCGGAGTTTCCGTTTTGCTCTTCTATGTGTCTGCTATTCAAGTGGAAACTGTTGTAATGAGAAAGGAAAGTCGACTGAAAATGTAAATGTTGTAGCGTTTTTCTTCTCTAACGGATGCAGCAAAAGGATAACAAACTGCCTTGAGAATTGCGAGTTCTGCCTCCGACTAATTGGATATCGACTTGTGTAGGGATGTGAGTTCTGAGTTGCCGCATAAATTCATAAAATGTCATAAAACCCACCGCGTTAAGCCGCACCGTGAACTTCACTCTGATGGAATCCTCGAAATCCTTGTACTTGTACTTGAGATTGAGATTGTTTTTCCCTCTGTTGTCTGTTCCGCCTTTCGCTATTGTTTTTCTGTTTACATTTTGGCAGCCGAATGTGCTCATGCTCAGGCTCACTGGTGAGGTTGTGAACGAACTGCTACCTCCACTTCTGAGCCGGGATTTGAAATGATTTTCTTTGGAATTTCGATGATTTTTTTTTTTTTGTTCCTTTCATTTGAATATCCGTCATGCATGCTGGATGCGCATATATTAAAACAAGAATTGTGGATATGACAGGCCATGGAGGGCTCAGATATTGGAAATATTTTTGGAAGCCACTACAACGTTTGTGTGAGCTAGACGCGAGTTTATTGGTTTTTGTGCAGGCAGACGTTGCATGGTATATACCGTTGAGGATAAGGACCTCGCCGACGAGTGAGTGTTGGAGGGGAAATTTGAGTTTGTTGGTGGTCTTGAATCGATATTTTCGGTGGTTGGGGGTGCGTCTCGGTTTTTGATTTCTTTAAAGTGAAAGTGCAGTTAAGAGTTGACATATCCAACTTAAGGAGCAATTAGGGTTTTGTGATATTATTTTGATTTTTAAGCGTGGGAACTCAATTTGAAAGAGTTAAAAATAGCGAAGTGTGATGGAGAACGTGATTGTTGGTGGATTGGGGGAATTTGCCGTGGGACAGGGATTTTGTCGGCTTGGGAGAGGTTTTTCTGACAAAATTACTTCGGTTGACAATGCGAGTTAATGTTCGCAATAATGTCTACTTGAAGTTGTACACGGGTAAAGCTGATAGTGTGACTGTAATTGGTACTGAGAAAAGGTCGAGAGAGCAAGTTGCCCAAGGTTTACTGTGTTGTTCATCATCACTAACACAATTCAATGCTAATTCATTTAGATCGAGACCTTCGTTCTCGGGTCTTTTGACAAGACAGGGAATCTGTCAGTATGTCACCATCATCTTTTAAAAGGGCTCTCTAGTGGGCCTGCATCAGTGCAAGTTCAGAAAACAATCACGGTCCTTCGAGCCGGATTTGACGACAGAATCGTGCTTCTAAGGAATGACCCTTGTTATGCGATGCCTTGAGCGTGTTTTGTGATTCAAACGCTCAAGGAGATTGCTATGTTGGATTGCATTCAGTGCAACTATGACTTTTACTCAAACATCAAATCTATTTGGATCTACAGCGATGGATAATTGAATATAAAAGTTATTGTTTCGAATTTTATAGCTCAGAATTTTTGTACCAACTCAGCTAAGGCACGACCACTACGCCTCAACAGGCTTTCCTCACTATTATTTTTGTAACAAATCGGTCCTCCGAACCGGATTCAGTTGGATGTTTTGCTTATACACTTCCACACAGTGAAGATCCTTGATCTTGTTACATCGCAGTTTAAGAACTTAGTTGTTTTGATCTCTTTTTCATCAAAACATTGGATCCTTGCAATAAAGTAGCAACACCAGATTTGTTTATATTTTTTTTTTAAGTCAGTAAAAAATATGCCGTGCAAAAACATGGAAACGGACTTCCAGCCGATGCCATGGATTCGTTTCGTCTTCACCGGAGCACGTTCTTCATGGAAAATCGAAAATCCTTTTTTACAGCTCTCGCATTTGTGGGGTTTTCTTGCGGAGCCATGACTCATCAGCGGATGTATAACGCTCCAAGAACTGGATCAGTGGCTGAAAGTTATATCTGATGTCAATACTTTGTTTTCTGGATGACCACCATCTCTGAAACTCCGGTCACCACAAATTAAAAAAACTGAAATCACCTTCAATTTGAGAATGAACGTTCCAGCCGATGCTGCTAGTTGTAGTATGAAAAATCTCCTTGAAGTAAATTCCTTCAGTTGCCACTGGGAACAGGGAGAAAACTTCGCATATCGTAACCTACTATCCCTTCGTAGGCACTGACACCACAGATCCAACATGTTTGCCCTTCCCAATCCAATAAAGCTGAAGCCGATCTGGCTCGAAGGACCAACACTTAACTGAGAAGGTAGGCGAGCTTCCATTTCGATCCATTTTGGTGCCATTTCGCACCTCATCACATCTACAACCTCTTTGCAACACGTGTTGCTTCTTCTGGCTGAATCGCCTCAAGCAACCGTCTTACCCGACAAATCCAGTAAATCCTTAAATTTGCCGTCCAATTATCTTGCATTTACCTACAGCAAGCATCGCGCGCATAATTCATTAAGTGTCGGCCAGTTTAATGCCTACAACATCACAATAAAGGCCTTTTTAACATTGGTCAAACAAATCAACCCTTATCTGGGATTTGGGCCCTCCCCCGCCGCCCGCCTGCTGCATTAATATCGCAGCTAAAGCAACAAAAGAATTTGAGTCCCTTTTTGCGAATAAATAAAAAGAACTTTCTTCCTGATTTTGTTTTTGTTTCTGTTGTTCGTTATGTTGATTTTTGTTTGCCTATTTTTTGTTTTGTTTCTTTTAAAAAAAAATGTATATTTTTTTCTTGGGTAACCCACTTATCGGAGCCCGAAATCTTTGTACCCTTCGTTAACCCAGAATCCCCATCCTTGAAGTGTACAGTGGATTGGGGGTTCCTGAAACAATAGTGAACCCGGTCTCTCGTTTAGCCTTTGTGTGTGCACTTTGGACCCATGCACAGGCACCAGCAGCACCCCTCCACCACAGAGAGCCAGAGCCCTTGTTCAATTTCAATTTTTATTTCATTACCACCACCACCACCAGTCCGATGCCGCAACTTCACTTGGACGTTGGTTGGTTGTTGTTTTTCTTTTTCCCACTCGTCCGTCCCTCTGTGTGTTGGGAAAGTTGTTAATTTAATTTAATTTAAAAATAGGAGAAAAAGTTTATTTTTTTCTCCATTTTACTTGTATATTTTTTGAGGACGAAAACTTTTACCCAACTTTCAATAGAATATGAGTCATAGGCGAACGGGAAGCGAACTTTCATTTCCTCTTCTCCAGTGTAAGATTATTTCGCGCAGCACAAAATAAAGTTTACAACAATACAGTTCCAGTTTGAGGAAGGAAAACCAAATTAAAAGGATTGAACAAAATTAAATGGAAATAAGAAAGAAGGAGCACGAGAAGGACCCGAAAATAATAAACGAAAAGTCGGCGATTTCCGTATTTCGTATACATACTTTCGCCATATTCGATTAACTCGTTGCGAAGGATTTCGGTTTGTTTGCTTTTTCTTAGCTGTCCTTCGTTTACTTTAGTTCGGTTTTAAGTCCTTCCCACTAAGCGCAGACCTTTCACCTCTTTTCCACTTTTTTTTCGGGGTCAATCTTGGATTTTTCTTCGCTTTTTTTTTATATATTGTTTGCTTTGTTAGGAAGGGACCATCTAAAAAGCATTTACCAGCTGGACAAAGGCACGGGGTTTGGAACGGTGCTGCCAAGTAAAAGTAGAGACATTAAAACTCCCATTATCCCGATAAATTTTTCAAGAAGTACCCCGCACAGCTATACGGGGCTTGGTATAGTGCAAGCAGTTTTGCAGAAGAGTTTTAAGCACAATTGCTGCTTAGAACCTTAATGAGCACCGCCGACGAGAGTCTTATACTTTTGGAGATTCCGTTTGAAGGGGATTTTGGTTGTTGTTTTTTTTTTTTTTGTATTTTTCAACCGCCGTCAGTTTGTGTTGTTTGTTGAAGGACTTGTAAATATTTACGGGAGGTACTGTGTGAGTTCTTGTTGGTCTTACCAGTGGTTTTGTGTAAGCCTTGGAGGACATAATTAAGATTATGGTGCGGGTGGTTCTAGTACTTTTTTTTTTGTGATTTCCTTTTTTTTTTCGAGGTGGACTTTAAGGCGAGTTGAAGAGTTCAAGGTTTCGTCAGACTTGAGAATGTAATAGGCTTCTTTTTCTGTGGATAATTAGGTTTTTTGCTTAGCAAGAGGTATAAGGAGAGGATTCGATTTGTAGGGGACCTTGGAAATTGAATATTAAGTAGCTGTGCGGTGGTTAAAATAGCTTCCCCTAAAGACTGTGGTCCGTTTCACTGATAAAAAGTGCAGTAGGTCAAAGGAGGGTTTTACAAATTTACCATGTTGACAGTGGAACACAGTGGTCACAAGCTATAGTTACAGCAGAATGTCAGCTAAGAGATAAAGCTCACTACAAGCTGCCTGCAACTTGGCTATGTGGTGAAGTGTGAAAACAACTTTGACAGTCAGTTGTTAACACTATGTGGCAACTTCTTACAAATGTTCACTTATAGACAATTTTAAGCGCTTTCGAGAAAGGGTTGCGGCTCAAAGTTCACTGGGGAAATCGCAGAAAAACGCCGAAGCTGGGGCGGTGTTCTAATAAGTATCCCTTTTTTGAGATTGCGACTGTCCTACTACTGCTGCTACAAGTTTTGTGTCGGAAAGGTGCACCCAGGGCCGTCCATCCCCGTTTTAAGTAAACCACGGTTTCAACATACAAATCTCTATACTTAGCCCGGTTCTTAACCTACCCTCTTCAGTTGTAAGCCTCAAGTTCCAAGTTGCTTTAATTGGACTACAGTGCGGAGTAAGCTATGGCCTCAATTAACAAGCCGTTCTAATTATCCCGGTTCTTAACCTACCCTCTTTAGTTTTAAGCCTCAACTTCCAGTTGCCTTTAATTGGAGTACAGTGCGGAGTAAGCTAGGGCCTCAACTAACAAGCCGTTCTACTTATCGCGGTTCTTAACCTACCCTCTTCAATTGTAAGCCTCAACTTCCAGTTGCCTAAGCCTCTGTAGGCCCCCTTGTTGATATCGCTGTACAGTTCCTAGAGTTCTAAGTTGAATTATCTCTTCTAAAAAAACCTTTAGGTAACGCAAACGGAACTAATCCGAATATCTTTCAAAGATCTTTCACCCGAAAAGTCCGTGGATACCTTCCAAGCTACAGATCCGTAGGAAAGCTGTCGGATTCTAAATGTCCTTCATATATAGTCATTATAGCTCTTCGGGAATCTTGACATAGGAACAGCGATTGGCAAGAGCTATTCCTTCGTTTAATTTCTAAAAAGATGTCGTTTTTAGACCGAATAGCAAAGTCGGGGCGGTCAAAGCCCCTTATAACCTCAAAGCTGAAACTGTCTGTTGTAAAATTCTGTTCGAGTTGTAGCCCTTCTTGTTGATGGCTCACCATTTCTGTTTCTATACTTGTGAACGCACCCACTCATAGTCCATACTTTTTGCAGCTACATACCTATAAACAGACTTCAAAAAAGACTTTCCAAAAAGACCGTAACACAGACCTAAAGTGGGAAAAAAATAATTTTCTATCCAACTGCAAGCAGCCCCCTTAGCCTTCAGTCTCTGAACCTATAAAATCCAAACCCCGGCCCTCGGCTTCCACCACCCAACCTTTATCTGTGCTCATGACTTGTGTCAAAACATGAATGGCAAATATCACACTCAGTCAGAGTTTGCTGTGCAGAAATTCGAATCGCCAACTGCAGTCACCGCAGTCACTCCGATGTCCGATGCCGTACAACTTCTGTCATTGAACCCAAACAAAGCCGGTATATAACCTACGACTGCGAAATTGTTTTATTCCATCTATCACTGTCTGGTATTATTAAGCTTTTTCATATGTTCGGTTCTTTCGCTCAATCTTTTATTATTAATCAATCTCAGCCCGGCAATGCAGTCGGCAGCGCAGCTTGTGCATGCCTCGCTTACTCAATCTTCCACCACCCACTACCGGCAGCTGAGCTGCGCTGCAGTCTCGAGTTGGGCTGCCCCCCAAATGTCAAACTGTGTATACGAGTCGAGTATACAATTATACATACGTACGAGTATATTTTTAGAGCGTTAGCGTGGGTCTCGTTTTTCACGGGTCTCAAATCCACAGCGGCACTAGCCGCCGCCGACTCTATGCAAATTGCGAAACTCAATTCATGGATTGCTGATTGCCTGGAATTCAAACAGAGTCTCAGATCTCAGTTGCAGTTGTTGGTAGTCGCTGAGTGCGCCCATAAAATGACAAATCTCTGGCCTCCACTATCAATCTCTTGACCGGGCTTCAATGTGAACACACACACAGTGGTGGAATCAGGAAAAGCAAAAGACAATCGGCTGCACTAGAAAACTATCCACGCAGAGGTTATCAATCGATCAACTTTAGCCCGTGAGTTTATCAACTTATCAGCCGGAGTATGGTTCTTCGTGAAAATGTGACTCTGCGTCTGTTGGCTGGAGCTGGGACTATATGTTCCGATGACTAATCGCTATGACTATCGGCAAGCGGAACGCGTTCGCGGCTCGAAAACAAGTCAATGACTCAGTTCGTATTCGTACTGTGCACAATCCGAATGTACAGGGAGAGACTTGACGTTGACGGCGATAGTTCCGCCGGCCAACAAAAATAAATGAACAACACAAAACACACATGAGATACATTTTATTGTGGCCGATTGAATTTTGTATTTGTGGGAATAGGAATTTCATAAATCATGCCATCAGTTCGAGAGATATTCGAATTGTATCTCAGTCTTAGAAGTGCGGATGTCGGACTTTCATCGCGCAGTCACAGGGGATCTCATTTTTCGTTGAGCAATAAATTAATTAAAAACCAAACGGCGGGCGTATCGCTTTTGATCTCTCGATTGTTTTCCTTATGAACTTTGTTGAGCACTTTTTTTAGGAAGAGTGGGTTAGGACAATATTTTTTTGAAACAAAGCAAAACTTTCGGATGAACTGGTTTCAATCCGTAACTCCGTAGAGAGGTGACTTATTTTTTTGTCCGGCTGGCGAAATATTGTCGCGTTTATCTGGAGATATAAATCAGCTTTTGGCGTAAATAATTCAGAAAATATTCAAATAAATTGTCGGTTTTTCGGCGTAAATTGGTCTTGATGGATTACACCACAGATAATGATGGATTGTCTTTGCACTGTCCAAAGGTGTAATTTATCGACTGTTGCCTGGAAGATGGGCTTAAATGGGTTTTGGATGTAGGTATTCACCAGGAAATGCCTAAGTTGTAACGAGCTGTGGGGTCAGGTTCTTTGTTTGAGAGAGCAATGTAATTGCGATCGTGTTTGACCAAGGGCTGGATTTTGATAAAAGCTTTAGGGGTTGGCTTTTTTGTTGGCGAAATTTTTCCATTTATTTTTTTCGGCGAAAGAGGCGGGCATTTTGCAGGCATGTCGCACGGTAAAGGTTGTTTTTGCCAGTTTTAATAAATTCCAGGAGCGTTTTACTTGGCCATGGGCCTCCTGCAGTTTAAAAGTGACAAAATGCGAATTTTCGTCTTGTCAAGACCTTCGCGGAGATCTTGCAAGGCAATGCCATTAAAATTAGTGTCTCTAGACGTCATAGGTCCAATGCAAGTAAAGGTCTTTCGAAAAAGCTCTTCAGCGATTTATTTTCCTGGTGCTTAGAGTTTGGCTCTGAACACGGACAGTGCTTACCGACTTAGGTAGATAGGTATGTGTCCGAATGACGGGCGTCACAGATTTTTAATAAAAGCGGCCACTTTTCGACGCCTTGCTATGATTCTAAAAATCGCATCCATTCCAATTTTCGTGTTTGGAACCACCCAGATGAAAGGAATTGGTTCGTAGCCAACTTTCTAGCCATTCGCCGCCTTATTCGTCAGTCTCATACATCAATTCTAGAAGTCTTTTCTGTCCTTAGTTGTCCACATCGTCTAGCTCATAATATGTGAAGCTTCGAATGTTCTTAAAACTGCTTCAGTGAAGGGCTATACAGTCGCATAGTCGGTTCTACGTCTTCAACGTCAAGTTCAAGTTGAATTCAGTTTATTATATAAATTTTTAAAGTACATTAAGACGTCCCTAAAGCTTCATCAGCAGTAGCTATATGAGCCTTGAAATTACCTTTTTTCATAGTCCAAACTAGACCCAATTAACACTAAGCATTGTAAACTTGAACCTATCCACCTAAGCTTACTCGAGGGAAGTTGTAGTTGACTGCAAGACCTTGGTGGCTGAGTTGCCAGTCCTTGGTCATAGGATCTTATTCAGAGCACCAAGGATTAGTATGTTTTACTATATTCAACAGAGCTGGTTTGATGCGAGTCTTTTACAAAACGCATAGTCGGATATGTCTCTTTATCTTCCCCTAGATCGAAAATCGTCTTAGCAACACTTTCTGAGCTCAGGTTTGTGAGTAATCTTGCTAATAATATAGATACGAAGAACAGAAAAGAAATTGATTCGCCCAGAACTACCGTCATCGATCGAACTTTGTACTTCGATAACAGAACGCGATGTGTAAACCTCTTAGAAACACCTATTCAGCTTCAGTTTGTGAGTAATCTTCCTGTTAACATACGCAGCGACATAAGAAAAATTCATTCCTCCAAAACTCCCGCCTGTTTCGTCAGTTTCCTATAGCTTGAAAGAAACGCCCCTTCAATACATAAATGGACTTGCCACACCGAAACAAGCTTGTGGCAGACATACCACTTTCTGTTACACCCAAAGAGTTCATAAACCACCTCCTCACATGCACAAAAGTCGATTAGATACTCGTAAAAATAAATTTACCCTTCGAACAGATTCCCAACCGTCCATTTCCCGATAACTAAGCCTTATCCGCATATCTTCCCAGTTCCCAAATCGTTTCCATACAACTCCTAATCACTTAAACTCTCCAGCTAAACCTGTGCCTGACCAGGGCAAATAACACAGTCACTAAAGAACGCTGGCCACAAAGCCGCACCCTGAGGCACTCCACATTGTTTCCTCCTCCTCCTAAACAACACACTCTTGTGTAGTGTGCACCGACATCGGGTCAATCAAAGCAAATAAATTAATATCTATAGTAGGTCTAGGTATACCCAGCTCGGGCATATCGTGCAAAGCAAATCAAAACGCCCATGGCCAAAAGCGCAGTACAGGGTATTGTACTCTCCCATAGACTATCGGTATCGGACTGGTTAAGTGTGGGTACACATAGTGGCGCTGAGCGCGACTTTCACTTGTGCAACAACAATGAACGTACAAGCTGTTGACAAAGCATATAATATCGGTCCACTCTTTGAGAACGACCCTCTCCGTGTAGGTGCGATCATCGCTCATACAGTTCCCTCGCACTATACTCGCGTCCACCCATGATCATCATTATTCAAAATCAAAATCACCCCAAGACCGATCCCATTGTTGTTGGCTAATTGAAGTTGAATTGCGTTAAGCGGCCTTATCTATGCGGTACCGACGGCGCACATTGATGCATACCTCTTCAGAACGACTGCAGCCGCACTCGGACCAGCCATTCCCAACTCAGAGCTCACATGTGCGGTAATTTAGTTTCCATTAGATTAGCGCACAGTACCTCAAAGACCTACAGCTGGAAAAAAATACAAACATTAATCATTTTCAAAAAAAACTCCTCCTGAGTATGTGTGGCATCATAACGAGAATTCCAACCAACATAACATTTGCACCAATTAGGTACAGGGTATTATACACTCTTTCATCTTTTGAGGCTTCGAAAAGACCGAAAAGGAGGTTTCCAGTTTCCTCTGACATTAAACGAAAATCATAATGAATTTGTCAAAAGTGGCAAGAGAGAAATTCGGTACGCGTCGTCGTTTTCGTTGTCGTCTGTCTCTGGATCTATCATCTATCTATATCTGCATCTTGTACTTATTGGTGTGTTGCCTCCTTTTGTTGTATGATTAATTTAATGTTTTTGTTCCGCAGTACGGATTTCGAAATCAGACGAAAACGCAAGAAAACTTTTCAACTGCGAAGATGATGCGAAGGCGGCATAATCGGTTTTGTTAATTAATTTTTTGTGTGTGCGTAAAAGTGGAATGTTTAACCGCAATTATGCGGTAATTTCAAGTAACCCTGTCTCTCTCTTACTTCCAGTCTGGTCTATCTCTGTGGACAACTCAGTCCCAGCAATCCAGCTGCCAGCTCCCAGACCCTGTCAGTGCAGAGAGGTAATTTGCTGGTGAAAAGAAGTTATTGAGCGTTTAATGACGTGTATTGAAGGTGGTTTTTGGGGTTTTTGTCTTTATTTGACGGTTGGTTATAAATTTTTTTTGGAGGGCGGAGGCGCGTGCCGACGCTGTGATTTGACGTTTAAGCGCTTTTTAAATTCGTGTCTATTCTTCTTGTAGGTATAATAGAAACCGCGAGAAGCTGAAGCTTGTTACCCACTTGCGAGTTGTTAAAGACTCATTAGGCTTTTGTGGCGATTTATTGGAGATAAGCTGAAAGGGAAACTTCGTTTTCGAAAGCGTTTTTATTTTTGGTGTCAGCCGAGAATGAGTGACGGCTGAATTGACGTTTTCACTGGGAACTATGTTCGGCTACAGCGTGGGGGAATATCATCACTGTCATCGCAGTTTTGTAACGGGTGATTTTTTAGCTGGTTTGGTTTTGGCAACACTGGTTTTGACAGCTGACGTGTGTTTAGTACCTTGTGTCACTGTCAAACAGCTTCAGTTTGGTTTGCAATTTAACCATGGATCGTCTTACAAATGAACAACGCTTGCAAATTATTGAATTTTACTATCAAAATTCGTGCTCGGTTCGAAATGTTCATCGCGCGCTGCTTCCATTTTATGATCGGCATTCTCGACCTTCTGAGCAATCTATTCGGAAGATTGTGACCAAATTTCGCACCAAATTTACTTTGTTGGACATTAAACCACCAACACGTTTACGTACTGTGCGTAGTGAAGAAAATATTGCGGCCGTATCAGCTAGTGTGACAGAAGACCGCGAAATGTCGATTCGGCGCCGTTCCCAGCAGTTAGGCCTTTGTTACAGCACTACGTGGAAAATTTTGCGGAAGGATTTGGGCGTAAAGCCTTTTAAGATACAGCTGGTGCAAGAACTAAAGCCAGCCGACCTACCACAACGCCGAATTTTTGGTGAATGGGCTCTTGGAAAGCTGGCCGAGGATCCGCTTTTTTATCGAAAAATTGTGTTCAGCGATGAGGCTCATTTTTGGTTGAATGGGTACGTAAATAAGCAAAATTGCCGCATTTGGAGTGAAGATCAGCCAGAAGCATTGCAACAGCTACCAATGCATCCCGAAAAAGCCACTGTTTGGTGCGGTTTATGGGCCGGCGGCATTATTGGGCCATATTTCTTCAAAGATGATGCGAATCGCAGCGTTACTGTCAATGGTGAACGCTACCGAGCGATGATAACAAACTTTTTTTGCCCGAAATGGAAGTTCTTGACTTGCATGATATGTGGTTTCAACAAGACGGTGCCACATGCCACACAGCACGCGAAACAATGGCGCAATTGCGAGGCGAGTTTGGTGAACAGTTAATTTCACGTTTCGGGCCGGTCAATTGGCCGCCTAGATCGTGCGATTTGACACCATTAGATTATTTTTTGTAGGGGTATGTCAAGGCTAATGTGTATAGGGACAAGCCCGCTTCGATTGACGCACTGGAAGCCAACATCCATGCATTCATTCGTGAGATACCGGCCGATATGTGTGAAAGAGTATGCCAAAATTGGACTCAGCGGATGGGCTACCTGAGACGCAGCCGCGGTCAACATTTGCATGAAATTATCTTTAAACATTAAATTGCAAGGTTCAAACTATCGATTCAAATAAATATTTCATTCATTTTTTCGAATTTTTTGTGTTTTTTTTTTTTTAAAAAGTTCTAAACCTCTTAAAAAATCACCCTTTATTTATAAGCAAGTGCTTTTAACATTTGCCCTACTTTCCCGCCCCTTCAAAATATAAACAGCTATCGAGAAAATATCAACAGATCCGCGTAATCGTTTGATATTTTTTGCAAATGAGTTGATCAAAATTCAGACACTTTTCATTAGCAGTGATGCCAAATGTTTGCGTTGCCAAGACCGACTATGCGTCATTCATCATAATAGTGATGTATTTTCGATTGAACAATGATCAACAGCTCAGGAATTCTGTTGATATTTAGCTTGAAGTCAGTTTATCAGTTGATCATTGATTCGTAAGCACTTTTTATTAACAGTGATGCCTAATATTAGATTTTAATGTTGTTTATCCCGAATCTATCAGTCCCTCTCACTTGCGATGTCTCTATAAACAAGACAGACCCCTAAATCAAAATATATGACGCCATTGTGCCATTAAAAAACCAATATCCCTACGATTTATGACCACATTACAATGGATACAAGTTTCTTGCAGTCCATAAGCCATAAACAATAAACAAACAAACGATCTCATAAAGCCCCCATAATATTTCAAATAAATGTTTCACTCAACAATTATTGTAAAAGCGAACTCTTAAATATCCCCTGACAAATGGGCAATTCTTCAGTGACCACCGAACCTCAAAGTCGTCGCCTCTTCATCATGTAAAAATTAAAAATCACTTCAAAACACACATTCTAGGAGTAATTTCCCATTCGAAACACATGGCTTCATATTTCTCAGCATTCTCCCCACAAATCTTTCACCGCGAACATTGTCGTACTCAAAATTAGATTGTAGTCTCAAGACCTACACGAAGCACTCGCCCTCGGTTCGTGTTAAAGTTGTCAACACTGCGATGACATTAACACGAATGCATATAGCTCGACCTCATCTGTATATCCTGTGCGAAACGATTTATAAGCTAGCACACCGAAAACCAACACCCTCGCGAGGACGAGAAGAACTCTGGCTATGGCTGGCACGGAGCGCACGGTCTTAACGTGCGCCATCTCCCATAATTCATTTAACACCTTTCAATGGCGGTTAATTGGCACTGCGAAAGAAAAGTATCTTCTACAGAGAAACGCGACACTGACGTGCGCCTCTACCACCATCCCGCACTGACATATAAAACATCCCAATGCGCTGGGCGATTTATAAATCAGTCGGGGATCTACCTAAATTGTTTCGGAGACAAATCGGTCCTTCTTCGGCAAAGCCCATCAATTGTAATCGATACGAGCGGGGAGCGCCGACAAACTATGCGATAAAGTGCGCAAGGAAATGATGTTAAAGCGGAAACCGGAGGTTTATTGCAACATTTCTCCCATTGATCGATTATGTCATGAGAAATTATTTTCCATCGATGGTCCGTCCCGTCCCGTCTCCGTAACCGTGGAAGTTTAACCTCTCTGTCAGCTTCGTGCTCTTCATCCCAAAGCCAAACGAACAATGAAAACATTTTTCCCGCTTACAGCCCCCACCCTACCTTCCACTTCCATCGAACACAATCAAAGGAAAGTAGAGAAAAATTCAAAAGATTACCCCAAACGTGGGATGGTAGTTCTGAGGACCAGAAAAAAAAAAACACGAAAAAAAGGAAGAAGCCCACCACTGAAGCTTTTTGTGGAATTACATTCGAAGCTGTGCAGAGTCAGAATAGCAATACCTTTTCCACACGGATGCTGAAAAATACCTCGAGTGTATATCCCAAGATATACATCCTCGCACAATCCTTAATTCAACATGGTGGCGGTTGCAGAGAGAAGGCTCTGTGCAAAGTTACTGCACGGTGTATAGTTTAGAGAAGGGGGTATGGGGTATCCTATGTGCGTCGGCTTTCAACGAAAGATGAAGATGGCATAGCAGAAAGAATGAACACAAAAAAAAAAAAAAAAATGCAAATATACACACAGGGATAAAGATGTGACTCGACGACGACACAACGACAACATAACCAGGTGGCTGGTGGTACCCCTAACCCTAACCCTATTCTACCCGCAGTCGTTCCTCTTAAAGACTGTCATGTTGCGCGGGTATATTTTTCAACCCTTGGCTATACAGGAATTTGGTTCAACTTTCTTCTTCCTCTTACTCCGCTTTTTTTTATTTTTCCTCTCATCAGAGGATGAGTACGGACTTTTGAATTAATTCTATTGTCTTAATATAGGTTGTTGTTTTGAAGAGTGTTAGAAAACGAGGGGGAAGGTGCGGCACAATCATCTCTGCCTTACGCTTCATCGGCGGGTTGTACATCTTCAAGGAGATGGCGTGGAAAAAAAAAAATTAAAGGAAGATTACAAAAGATTCGTTAATTAATTGATCAACGACGCTTTCAAAAGGGATTTGCATTACATTTGAAACAGGATAATTGAATATTTATTAGGGGGTCTTTACGGATCTAATATATACTTAGAAATGGTTCTTGTGAGCGCACGATTTGCATGACAGATGTATTTAAAATAAAGGTTTGATGGCCCCAAAAAGGGGCGAAAAAAAACCCGAACACACAGAGTTGTCATTGTTTTCCAACGACGCATTGTATTATTAATTTGATTTGTATAATTGTTTTTTCTGTATCCTCAAAGTATATGCAATAGGATTAGAGAAAGAAGATTAGAAAGTGACAGCTGAAAGGGAGGTCGCGAATCTCTGCAAAAGATGACATTTCCCATGACCTTTATCAATTATGAAGAGGAGGGTAGGTATGCAAATTTTAAGGACTGAACTCAAACTCCATTTTGGTGGAGGACGAAACGTGTCGCAGTTTGATATGTAGTTGAGAGCGCAAGTAAAATAAATACTCCTTGAGTTGGATGTATTTTGTTCCACAAATTCTCAAAAAGAACATGGTGACGTTACTACCCATATGGGAAAAATTTCTTTCGCTTTTTATGTGTCAAATATCGGCTTTAGATTTAATTAATTTGTCTCGTTTGACAGTTCAACTGACTTCGTGGTTAGTAGCCACTGAACGAGAGTGCAAAATACTGAACGAAGTACGGAATACACTGAACTGGTGAGAAAAACGTAAGGCCCTGTGACAGTCGCGAAGGAATGACACTTGTAGAACTAGATACAACTGCATGAAGCATGAAACTGGACAAGTAGTTCCATCAACGTTAACAATTAAAAAAATAAACGATTTTATTGGAAAACTCTTGACAAGCATCGAGTGTCAAATTTCCGTCATGAAACTCAAGACATCGAGTCAGGTTTACCTATACAATTTCTACACTTGATAAATAATAGTAGCTTTGACTTAAATTGTGTGTCAATTTAGTAGACGAAATATCAGCATTTTCGCCGCACTAACTTGGCAAATTTTTCAATGCAATGGGCGCGTTCGGACATCTAGTTCGTTCAGTAAAAACTGCTGCTAGGTTTTAACTCTTTTTATTGGGCCGTTAAAATAACCAATTTTTCACATTTATTAATAAGTGGGGAAAAATTTAATCTAGAAATTCCCGCTTCAGTAGCTGCCTTCTATCAATTGACATTTCGATGTGTCAAAGGTCCTAGGTAACTCAAAATATTGGCCACATTCAAAAGCCTTAAGTCGACTGGTTTGGTCTGGACTGTCACTTTTCCAACCATACATGCAAAGTGTCAAATTAGTCATGAATTTCTTGACTACATTCGTCGGCTAGCCTTCCATAAATTTCAACTGAAAAAGCTGTTCATGTGACAGTGACCGATCTGTCAAAATTAAAAAGCTAGATAGGTAGGTAGGTACCTACTCGAACGTCCGTCGGAACATTGACAGCACTAAAGTCGGCGCGCTTTAAGAGTTTGCAGTTCCGAAAAGTCAAGATAAGATCTGTTACATTCTTTTAAGCAAAAAACCGCTTTGTGACATTTCCACTCTTTCTCATTGATTGAAAGAGGAGCTCAACCGGCAACGTCACTTTTTTGTATGAAGACCGGTCTGTGTCAAGTTGACATATAACCACAGGGAATTTCATACTTATTTTGACGGATACCAGAACCATCCCATCAGCCGGTAATCACATTAGTGGAAGTTCTACATCCACCCATGCAGAAGTGACAACCGAGCAAAGTAAATAGCCTACAGTGGATACCTATACTGAAATTAATAAATCAAAAAACAAAAAAAAAATGCCATCACTTTCGATTTTTTCCTCTCATCATCGTTCACTGTGCCGCTGCCGGTGCCCCCTCCCTCTGAAACTTGTACAACACGATGACATTTCGCCTTCTCACCCACCCAGTTGCCAGTTCTCGTATCCACACACACCCCCTTGATAAAGGTGACCTGCTTTGGAAATGCTCCCCAAAAAACCACCAGCCACATGATACAGGACGGACAAACACACACACACATTTATTTATTTCTTTCTTTTTGCTCCTTTTCCGAATGAGTTGCTTTTTTCCCGAGCTTCTGTTTCATTTCATTTCTTCAAATAAGTGTCCATCATCAAGCGCACACAGTTCATCTATTGGGAGAAATAAAGGCTAACACCCCTACCACACGAGAAACGGGAAACTGGATATTGGGGAGAAGGTGGGAGGTTACGGTGGCAAAAAAGCAACTATTCCTCATAAATGGGGTCAGTGCTAGGTTATCATGGCGTCCCCAAGATCCTTCCATAATGGCAGCAAACAGAAAAACCTCAAAGGGACTATTTAAAGCTCTGCCCAAGAAGCTATTACATAATCAGAAAGGAGAGCAAAGCTAAGGGGAAAAAAAGCCCCAGTGAAAACTTGCAGAACCGAAAAAAAAAACATTCCCTCCTGGATAAGTGAATTAATACTTCCAAAACTGACTTTTTCTTCCAAGCAAATCATCGTCAAGCATGCGCCCTTCTGCAACATTGTATATGCCAGCAGAAAATAAAAATGTATAGCAACACACGCACGACGCACCAGAAAAAAACCTTCGTTCAAAACTCTCCCGCGAGAGAAAATTTCCATTTTCCAAATTCCAAAAACACAACCACAACCGGACCGGAAGACAAGGACAAGACGAACATCAACACACCGTAAAAACGCACAGTAACGAGTGAGCAAGTGAATTGTTTCTTTTCGTTAAGTTTCCTGCTGCTTTTCAATTTCCATGCCATCCCCCTCTGCACTACGTGTGGTCCTCTTCCACCACACCACAGTTAGCTGTACACACGAACAAAATCAACTCAAAATATCAGTCTTGTTCGTCGCTCTGTGGTGTAAACAACGTATTATCGAGGGAGTGTTCGCAAACCGCGTACATTTATTTATTTTTGACAACTTCTCCCTGTCGCATTGGTTTTGTGTGTTGTTTATATGAATGCAAAGTGCGTTTGGAAACTCCGAGGAATCCTTGCAAAGGCTTACGTTTTTTTTTCGTTTCTTTTGTTGAGTTCCTGATTTTCGGTTCGAATTCGGTGGAATGTGAAATTAGAATGTAAAGTGTATGCGAAGAAAGTAATCCAGTGAAATTCGCCAAGAAGTGTCAATCAAAATGTTTACTACCACCGCTGATAGCAAGGGATATCAAGATATTTCACTTTGAAGATATCTCACAAGATCGGGCTGTGTGTGTTTTTTTTTTTTTTTTCTCTAATTTTCCTCGTGATCTATTAAAGAAACCGCGCGCAACATCGGAGAAAAGGGATACGAACACAAGAAAAAAATTGAAAGGATATTTCGGAGGAGATAAAAATATTTTCTTCGTCCTCTTTTGTTGCAATCATAATTTAGTTTTTATGTTTCCCATTGTGGGTCAGTTGTATTTTTTATGTTTTTGGATTTTTCACCTTAATTTTCCATCAACAACAACAACAACCACAAACAAAACGACAACAAAATACAACGTCAGTCAACGAAATAGTTTGCCAACGACAAATTCTACAACGATTACGAATGTCTTGCGGTTCTTGGTCAAAACAAAACAAGTAAAATATGAATCCTTATGAATACGAAACGACACTCGATTGCCGCGATAATAATGGAATTTTACGTGGAATTGTACAGCAGCAACAATTACAGCAACTGCAACAGCAGCAGCAGCCCCAGCACTACGATTATGAATATCAACACTTGCAGCAACGTGCAGGCGATAGAGATACTAGGACACCACTTGGAAGAGGAGGCAAGTCAATTAGGTTTACGATAAACAACAAAATTATTTATATGCCTACGCATTGGAATTGAGATTTTAATTTGATTTCATGGGAATTGGGTTTTTATTTCACCGGACACGGTATTGGTGTCCTTATCAGCTGACGCACTGAGGGGTTATCCTTCATGTGTGTTATTGCTCTGGCATCGGCAGATAATTGAGGGCTTCGGGATTTTCGCAGAAGCGAATGCAATTTCATGGAACAAGTAGGTATTAGTTGACCATGTTCAATTAAATTGAGCCGGTAATTGGAGGGCTTTCCAGTAAAATTCTGATTGACTTTAATTGGATTAGTGCAAACAAGGATTTTTGATGAGCTGGTCATGAAAAATAAAATTTGCGATTGGGTCTTGGAAAATGTGGGCTGAAGTTGTAATTTATGATTACATTGGCCGAAAAGTTTGTCAAATTAACAGGAAATTTTCTTAGTCCCCAGTTCTGCTTGTCATCCGGAGAAATTTTTTGTTGGAATGAAAAGAACAGAAGAAGAGATAGCCTCATAAAAACAGTGAAAATTAACTTGCAACCGTTATTATTAACTTTTGAACAAAGGTGTACGAAAACCTACTGACACTCGCGTGTTTATCGTTTTCGAACACACCCCTGTTCAAAGGTATAGTTCGTTCAAACTTCAGAAGTTATTTTACTGATATTTTTGAAATAAAAAAAAAGTTGTAATGTTGGTTATACGTTAATTTTCAAATTTTAGGGCAACAAAGCAACAAATACCTATATGTTAGGAAAAAGGTTTTACAGTATGGGCTGTATCAGAACAACTTCCTTCAAGCAGGCTTACGGTGAGAATGCCCCTTTTTCACCGGTCCGCCTTCCTCCAGACAAACTAACAAAGTGGAAATGATATTCAAATATGTACTGTTTTCGAAACGTTTTGAACTTAAGGTATGAACACACATCTATTGCCTGATATTCATTAATATCTACTAGATGGCGCATATCATATTATAAAATGTATCTATCATATATGTTTAAAATTAAAAAACAAAATCATATGTGGACAGTTCTACCGATTTGAGTCCTGTGTTTGAAGGAAGCTAGTCTTAAGAACTCAATCACCAGTAGTTACTTAAGGGCACGCTTTCATCTCAACCAAATCCGTAACGTAACTTGGTAGGTATAATGGGCTCGATTTGGTCGGTGCTCATCAATTCTTACTAACAGAAGTCTACTCATGGTAAACTGTGAAATGGCAGACCCAAATGAGCCCAAATCATCTGTCAGCTGTCAAATTGGGTGTCACTAAAAATCATTTACCAATTGAAAAAATCATGCCTCTCAAATAAAATATGCAGGTGACTTTCGGACAAAATTATGGTGGTTTCAGCTTAATCATTTCAACACTGTCCAAAATAATAGACATAAATAAAAATTTAGTGACGTCTGTCAAATTAAGTACAAAAAATGTGTTTTTATGTATAAGCACTATCGATTTTGTGCCCTCTTGGCTTTCTTGTAGGCTGCCCGATGTATCAAAGCAAACCACCTATTTTGATTTCTTATGTCAAAATCATAAATGTCAGAAAATTCAGTAAATATCTATGAACCATGAAAGTGTCAAATAAGACGAAAAAGTGGGTAGACAAGTGAGGTAGAGCTATATACCTATGACAGTTTCAAAAATTACACTGATTTGACGTTTTCAGTTGACGGATTAAAGCCGCTTTTGTCGTGAAACGCGTCAGTTGTTAAATTTATGCCTTTTTTCTTGTTTTCCGCTTCCGCTCTAAAGATCGTTTAAAATTTAACTGTCAATAGGAATACCCATCAAAGCCATTAGCACCTAAATGTCAAAATAAAATTTTAATCAAAAACTCACTTATTAGAGCCTTAAAATTTTAGGGTTCTCATAAAATGCAAAGTTATTTCGACATTAGAAGACCCCAAGAAGGGCCACGCCTACCCTGTGTAAAATACCGTTTTCTTGGTAACTGCGCCTATATATTGACCCATTTATTTATTTACTTATTGACTGCATTAGAACACGTAAAGTTCTATAGGTAGGTATTTACAAATTAGGGAGCGCAATATAAATTTTGTAACAAATGAAAAATTCGTGACAGATGATTTAAAGAAATTTACTAGAATTAAACAGATCGCCAGAGGTTGGACTGTTTTACCAAACATAGGAGTTTAAATTGAAGAAAACTCAACTTGGTTTGTTGACAATAAAAACTGTGAACCGCTGTGTCGTATCTTGCTGTCAAAGTTAAGAACTAATAAAAGTCGTATCAGTAGTGTATAAAAATGTGCAAAGATTGTGGGCAACTTTCTACAAAATCGGTACGTTCAGAAAACTAGTATACCGAGGCCTACTGTCAGTTTTTATATTTGCCCTTCATTAATCCCTTTTTTTTGAGTTGACGTATCCAAAAGTGAAGCCGACAAATATAAATGGTTCAAAATTTATTGATTGAGTCCCGAATTTACATCGCGATAGTGTCAAATCTTGACTGACAACTCACTTGACACTTCAATTTGAAGCCCTTAGTTGTTTCTCCAGTCCACTCAAGGCGATACTTGAACGTCCAGCTACTGTCAATCATTTTTCCGATCAAGTACAATTTATGTTCCAGATTATGCCAATCTTAGTCCATAATTTAGAAATTTCTTCCAAACGAAGATACCCATCATTCTGAGAAATCAAATGTAAAAACCCCTGATGGAATCGTTCCCAATCTTCCATTTGAACTTTCTAAATCGTAAATCGAAATGTCCCCGTAAAATCTTAAAGCCATAAATGAATCCCTCTCAAATGAAAACCTTCTTTCTTATTCCGCATTGAAATGTTTTGCAAAATCTCATCTATAAATTCAATAACAATGACCTGATTAGGGACAATTGCAGGGATGTTAAGGAGAACCCTTTTTATGCGTTGCCCGGGTAACGAATAGAAAAGTCAACCATTTGCCATTCTTATTCCATCTTTTATGCAATGAGGTTTCATTTTTACATTTCGAAATCATAAAAGTGAATATCACAAACAAATCAAAGAATCCCTCTAGATCGACAAAATGACAATACCAAAGGATAAAGTGGAAGATGAAATGTAAATATACGAGCACATGGATGTGCCCTCCTAATAGTTGAATGGGTAGTCCCTTTTTGTTCTGTATTATTTTGGTTTTTATACGGTGTTCAAAATGTGTTTTGATTTTCTTTGCGAATGTCATTTGGACTGATTTTTTTACGCGCACTTCATGTTTGAAAGGCGATGGCAAAGTCCTCTCGTTAAATAGTGACAAATGATTAATTAACAAACCTTAAACACTCGTCCTTATTTTAAAGAGTCCGCAATCTTCTTATTTGCTCAACGCAAAATACCCATCAGCTGCACACAATGTGCCATACCAGCAGGACAACATTAAAACGTGCAAATTGACCGTAAATTTACATTTTTTTATTTTTTATTTCTTATTGCCCATATTAAATCAGCTCAGCAATTCGATACCCGATATACCTTTTGTTTAATGTTCTTATAAAATTCGTGGAAATTTTATGTATTCAATTCCCTGGAGTGAATTAATTCACTTTGCTGCTGAATAAAAAAAAGCGTGCGGTTTCTTTTTTTTTTCGCATTTAAGGCTTAATCATGTATTCGGCCCCTTGACATGTTCTGTTAAATGGATATGGCGGTTATTGAATACAGGATACTGTATACACCGTACCCCGTTCCAAATACGTTGTTTGCGCGCATACATTTAAATAATTGCAAATTTTTATAGATAGTTTTAACAAATTTCCAACAAAGTGTCAGTCAGATTTCGAACAAAGTGCCAGTCAAGTGAAATGTCAACAAATGTGACGGTTGTATTTATTTGTTCGCTATGTTGGTATTGATTGTGGAATTCGAGTAATGCCAATTGATGGCATAATCTACCTTTTGTGTTCCCCGAACGGATTTAAATTTTATATTTGATGATTGTTTTCCTGATCAACGTGGCGACACTCGTCATCGGTGATTGTTTGACAGAACTTAAAAATAATTTTTCAAAAGTTCCCTGTCATATTGATTTAGGTATAGGTCGTTGATTTTTTAGCCTACATTGTTTTTTTATTTTTTACTGTAGACTGGAAAATGGTGAAACCTTTTTACAAAATTTTGTTGGGCAGGGTTTTTTTTATGAAGAATTGTTTGGCATGTCAAGAACTAGCCATTTCTTAGTGGTTTACTCAGTTTCCATCAAAATTTGACATTTTTCGATTTTACAACGAAATGGGCTCGTTCAAAAAATCAATTGACCTTTTTGTTTTTTTTTTTTGCTTATACGATTCATAAAAATTAAAGTTCCATATTAATGTCACTCATGGCATAGATGTAGAACTGTCATTCTTCCCGACGGTGACATTTGTCGGTGTCGGTAGTTTAGTTTTTGCCTTTTTTAAATCAAATCGTAAGAGAACTTTAAGTGACATATGTCAATATATTTTGCTTGACGTTTGACACGTCATTCCCATCCATTTCTCTTCAATTATTGCGAACACTAATGGATTATTTTTCTCGCAAATGATCTTACTAAACTCAATAAAAAAAAAACTCCTGAACGCACATCAAGCTTCTGTCAACTTTCGATGAAATCTACTTTTAAACTCTTTCAAACAATCGACAAGAGTAATCAGTTTGGAATGTGTAGCCATATCCTGTGAGAATCATAATTTATTTGGTTAGAAAATAATATAACGAAAGAACTTGTTTATGTGCGAAATAAAAATTTCACACAACCCGCCAATGACTCATGGAAAGCCTGAAGAAAACTCACCCATATCGCACGCCATCTCTTAACTACACGAATTGTTTAAAAATTACCTAATTTTCCATGAAAATTTTCAAGTGTTCTCCTGTTCTTCACGGCACAGCCGCAGCTAAGTGTTTATCTTGCTGGCCAATTTGTAAATTCGACTAAAAATAGAAAATTCGCAATGTGAATACACTTCTAGCCACCTCTCCGCCAATATAGTTTTGTTTATTTTCGGACACTCGGGAAGAACGCTGCTTTGTAGAGTACTACTATAATGATCTCGTAAAGTGTTGCTTGTTGTTGTGGTTAATTGGTTCGATAAAATGTTTCTTTGCAAATAAAATTAGAAAGTGGGTCTTTTGTCGGTTCATTGAATTTGAAAAATTGAGTGCCGAGTTTATAGGCGCCTTAACCTATGGAGAAAGAATAAGTATTTCAACAAAATGGGCAGATTATCCAAATGGAGGCAAACAAAAATTGTGACACTTGTCAGATTATGAATGTAGGCGTTGAAAGTGAAGGTGCGTTCAAAGAGTACTTGCTTCGGATATTGTTATCTTAGAAACATATTTATATAGCAAAAATGTAAGCTCAAATATACCATTTTTGACACCTGTCAGATGGGAAAAAGCTCGCATATATTGGATAAACTACTGATGAAATTTGTGCTCGATTTGAGTAAAGATAGAACTTTATTCAAGGTCACTTATAGCATTCCAGAATTGATATGGAATCTGACATGTGTCAGATTGGAAAAACTCGCATGTATTGGAAAAATAACTGATGAAAGATGTGCTCGCGTATAGCATTCCAGAATTGATATGGAATATCTTGAGGATATTCATTGAAAACTCCTCAAATATTTGACAGCTGTCAGATCGTTAAATATTCCCCAAAACTGATGAAAGTGAGAGATGTGTTCTATTTGCAGTAATTTAGAACTCTCTTTGAGCGTTTTAAGGATCCCAGATCTTATTATGTAACATCTCGTCGAATTGCTCAAATTTTTGACATCTGTCACTCTTTAAAAGAGTTCGCATTAAAACTGATGAAAGGTGTGTCCTATTTGAGGTATTTCAGAGATATCTTTGAACGTTTTAAGGATCCAAGTTTTTATTATGTTACATCTCGTCGAATTGCTCAAATTTTTGACATCTGTCATTCTTAAAAGAGTTCGCATTAAAACTGATGAAAGGTGTGTCCGATTTGAGGTTGAGTTGAGCATTAAAATTGATGAAAGGTAGGTACGTTCGATTTGAGGTACTTCGGAACTCTCTTTGAACGTTTTAAGGATCCCAGATTTTATATGTTACATCTCGTCGAATTGCTCAAATTTTTGACATCTGTCATTATTTAAAAGATTTCGCACAAAAATTTAGGGCACATGTTTATTTTTGTTTATCAATATCAATTTGCTAACTAACCTATAGAAGGCAAAGTGTCGATCCCGACCGTGACATTGTTCCACTCTCTATTACCGATGACAGATCCTTGCGCAACTCGTGAAGCAAACACTCACCACATTAGTTCCCCGAATGTTTTCCACAAACTTTTATAAATAGACACAGCCTCCTCCGAGCTCCGATACCTCCATTACCTACTCGATTCAATTCTAAATGTTTTCGCAATTTAATGTCTAATTCCGAGTGTTAAACGCCAGGAAGCAATCAATCTTCACTCCATCTGAGTGTGTTTTCCAAAGATTCTCGAATAGAAATCATCCACCAAAAATAAAAACAAAAAAAAAACACCCGGGAAAACAAAATAAAACTGCAAAATCTGCACGCACACACAGATTCCTCTGCGTCATTCGCATACAAATACAGAGGTACATCTCCATACTACATTGAGGTCGTAAAAAATTGTGAATCTCCAGGCCAAAAGTGAACTTCTCGTGGCAATCTCGATTGCGATTAAATTTAATTTCAAGTATATTTCGCCATGTACTTCGCACCTCATAAAATTCCCTGCCTTTTCGTCTTGTTCTTCTCTCATTTCCCGCGCCTTCATTCTTCGGTTCTACATCGAACGGTGCGATCTTGCAGCAGGTAACGTTATAAACAAAAGCCAAGCATTTGGATATATCTACAGATCTACACCAAGCCATCTGGTTCGAGCGTTTTCTTTCTTTCACTTCGCGGAAAGTGGCGACCTGTTTCAAGGTCGACTTTTCGGCGCATCCTTATAAGATTTAAATGTTAAATCCTTTTTTCTTGCCAAATCAAATCAGGTTTACAAAACGACGACGAGTTACTTTTTTCTGCTGAGTGCGTTGACAATTTTATGGTGTCGCAGTGGTGTTCGCAGTTCGCACGTGGTGTGTCCATAAAAGTGTTACATTAATCTCGAACGTTATTCATTCACCAGCAGTTGAGGGACGAAAAAAAAAAGGATTTTTAATAGGTTTCCTATCTGTTTGCCCATTTCTGGCATTTAATCGCTCTTTACACGAATCTTTCGCCCAGAGATTAGTCCTTAGATTGTTGGCCTCTTTCTATGGCGTCGGTAGCTTCTTTACGACCCGTTAGTGAAATAAAATCACGAGAAAAATAGAACCCACCAGAGTGATGAAAGGCGAACAGCAAAAAAAAAAAAAGAAGAACTGTAGCAATAAAAAATGAGCTATTGACGGGATGCTACCCCGAAAAAAATAAGAAAAGTGTAGGAGAGGCCCTAGTTTCCATGTGTTGGGCTGGCGCAATCGAAATGGACTTTTTACGAGCCATCTCAAGTGGAAAGTAGTATAAATAAATAAAGAAAGGAAGCGGATAAATTTTAGTAAAATAAACTAAAATGCTTGGAATTAATCGCAATTTCGATGGATCATATCATTAAAAGAGCGCGCACAAAAGAGTGATTGTCACATTGGAGTTGTGTTTTATTTTTTGTGCAAAAACTTCGTTTTTATAGCAGTTTTTGTGAGGTTTCTATGGATTTATGGGAGGATTTGGGATGTTATGGGCGATTTAGCCTTTTTTTTATGAAATTGAACGGATTTTTCATGATCCTTTTCACTTTGGAGCCAAAAATTGCCCTATACATACTTTTAATAGCTCCAGTGGTTCCAAATGGTTTGGCTCGTAAAGGATAGTGCGGATTTGATTTTCCTGCGCCTTAAATGTGGGAGATTTACGAGGGAAAAAAGTGATCCTGAGTAGGGTGTAAATTGGGAAGTCGGGGAAAATTTGACAGATTTACGGATTGTGTTATTTATTTTTATATATCTTGTGACGTATTTGTGCAGAGTGGCGGAGTTTGCAATACTGGGCAACGCCATGCACTTGTTTCCCTTTTTTCTCGTGTTACGTCCAAGCAACCGAATGTGATATTTTATTTTCAAAATATGTGCGTTTAAAGGTGTATTCAATTTAATTTAATACTCAATTTGATTTTAGAATACTAGCAGTGATTCATATTTAACCCAACTTGTGGTCCTTCGAGCCGGGAAATGTTGCTTCAATGTCAACTGATCAATTTGTGGTTAAATTGATCAGTTGACGTGACATTTGGCCAGCATTCAGTTTTGAGTACGTAAATGTTTAGACCTATTACTGTTTGGGAAGAAAATAAAATATCTATTCTTGACAGCTGTCACTGCATAAAAATTGTTTAGGGACAAATAGTTGTGGTGTGATAAGATGATGATGTGATTGATCCGTCACCTTGGATTTAAACAAAAAAACCCTCATCCCAAACAAACTTCAAAACGAGTATTTTTAGCAATAGTTCAGAGGTCACTCTGTGCTTAGAAACCCGAAATCTATCGCCCAGTCAGGCTTGGATAACATTCACAAAAATCAATACGCATATATCCCTATCCCTATCTGCCAGTTTTCTTTTTTTCAGACTATTTTTTTTTTTGAAGGACTCTCCCCGAATGATACCTTAATTTTTGTTTCCACTCGAGTGAATAATCTACGAATATATCCTTCCAACCACTCGACTCGACTTTGTTTACTTTCTCTCTATTCTACCTTTTGCACAATCTAACTAAGTCCTTAAAACCAAATGACTGTGTAAAATTCAAAAGACACAGGCACAGCCACACACACAAGATGAATATATTAAATTTCAGTCTTTTTCGTTTCACCTACTTCACAAAAGGATAGATACATTCTTCTTCTCCATAATATAATAGGTAGAAGGAGGATCCTCTGAATTTAGAAAAAAATAAAATGTAGACATACATCTAAAAGATAGATAGCTGGAAAAAGAAATCAGATAAAGATACGGTAATGCCATCCACCGTCAACTGTTTGCAGATAGAAGGACAAACGAACGAAAGGAAAAAAAAAAAAAACTCTTAAGACATGCAGAATACCTACCGACAAAATCCATCCAAGCAAATCAAAATCGTCCTTTGTCTTGTCGTATTTTGTATCTCTTCTTCTTGCGCTGCCATTGTTTCGCATTATAGGTTCTTCTTTTCGGGTGCAATCTAATAATTCGAGAGCAAGTTCCGTATAGCTGCAGCAGCCAGCCACTTGAATGTAATGAAATCGTTCCGAAGGACGATTCAAACAAATTCAGTTAAAATCCATTATTCCCAGTCTTGTTTGTGCATGTAGAAAAAAATATACCTGTTTTCACAACTCGCTTTCTTTCTCTTTCTTCGCTTGTGTCTGGTGGGAGATTTAACAGCAAAAAAAAAAAAAAAAGACAAAGGTTATCACAGATGAGAGAAAGGATACTATTCGGGTTCCTTTGGCTGGGCCAAGTCGGTAAAAAAGGTTCCTTTGACAAGTTGCCATTTGGCAAATTGAAGGATAGGGTTGAAATGCAAATTCAGGCGAGATGTGTGCGTATTTTTGTTAAATATGTGGCCAAGTGAAAGATTCTACAAATTCCTACAGAGAAACTTTAAATGAGGATTGAAGATGGATGGATAGTTGAGGCACGCAGGAGGGTTTGATGGCTGACATTTGGGTAATAAAGACATTCGGCCTTTGACGAGGGGTATTTTTTTTTTAAAGACTTACTAAACGGAGGAACGGGGTGAGTTTGAAGCGACCAAAAAACAGATACAAACGAATTTTTGTCTTTTGATTTTTGTTGTATATACGGCAGTGAAAAGCTGCTGACATTGTCCTTCAAATTGACTTCTGTAATGTTCGAATTTACTAGTCAAATGTAAACTTATAGCACTGGCTGCCCGACATCGTCTTTGAAACTACAAGCCACATGTAGGTCGATCTAAGTCATTCAGAATATTCGGCTGTACTTTTGGAACCCTCAACTACTGAGCGAGGAGTCTCCGGTTTGTCCCCAGAATGTCACAAATACTCGTAAAACCAGCTCGCTCTCCTGAAGAAGCTTTCCAATGAAGCCGCTGCAAAAAAATAGTCGGTCTCTTTCATTCATCCCAAGAATTAAAGCTCCTACAGAGTCTTTTGAACCTGTGGCGCCATCTATACTCACTTCTTCCCCTTTTACGTACAAAACGTTCCACAGCCGCTGCGATTCGGCACAAAATTGTCGGTCCCTTTCATTCGTCCCAAGATTTAAAGCTCCTACAGAGTCTTATGAACCTGTGGCGCCATATATACTCACTTCTTTCCCTTTTACGTACAAAACGTTCAACAGCCGCTGCAATTCGGCACAAAATTGTCGGTCCCTTTCATTCGTCCCAAGATTTAAAGCTCCTTCAGAGTCTTATGAACCTGTGGCGCCATCTATACTCACTTCTTTCCCTTTTACGTACATAACGTTCCACAGCCGCTGCAATTCGGCATAAAATTGTCAGTCTCTTTCATTCGTCCCAAGATTTAAAGCTTTTAGAGAGTCTTATGAACCTGTGGCGCCATCTACACTCACTTCTTTCCCTTTTACGTACAAATCGTTCCACCTTTGAAGAAATCGCAGAATAACTCAAGTTTCCTGCCAGATAAATCATCAACTAAGCCCACAACAAGCACTTGCCACTGTTTACAACAAATCGTTCTGCTTCAATCAAAATCGAAGGAAACACCAGTCACCCTCATAATATTTGAAGAGCTGTCACTTAACTATCCTCATGACTCATCTTAATCAACACTCAATTCGTCCCTCTTACACATTTTACAACTTACCACTGTGCAAATTTATACAACTTGACAATTCCCTTTTGTTATCGTTCCAATACTACTCGCCCTTGTACGGCTTGTATGCTCAAGTCTTCCTGTCGTTCATTCACAGTCGTTGCTCGTAGCTCGTAGCCCGCAAAAGCATGACCCAACATCGAATGTGCCATTTATTTAGATGTCATAACTTTTCTAATGATTCACACGCTCTCGAAACCCTTTCGTTCGTAGTTGACTAAAAGAAGAAGAAGAAGGCAACCCCCCTCTTCAACCGAATACCACCGGTTCGACCCCCAAACAAACACAGCAAACAACTTCATACAGTCGATAGCCAAGGAACAACCATTGCCTTGTGTTCGCGCAAAATAATGGAGAATGGATTCATAACTCGGAGCCCAATTCATTCCCAATGTGAGAAATATAATTTCTATTTTATTTATAGAACCTCGTGCTACCCTCGTCACTCACACACACAGGGAGCGCAGAGTCGAGGCGGCAGTGCTGCATTATAGTTTTATTTCAATCCTGTCGGTGCTATGGTTCTGGTGTGTGGCACTTGCCGTTGACTATTTTCCACAGTGGAACTACATTTTGTCACGAACTCCTTTCGTACAAGTGGATTGAAGAAAAATTACGTACTCACTTGACAGTGAGAAGAAGACAGTCGATGGAGAATATTTGTGTCCTTTCGATTTTAAAAATATAAGCTAGTTCTAAATTTAAACAAAACAACTTGCAACATAATCGATTTTTTGAACACATCCTCAGCGAAATGTCAACAGTCTCTGGATTCGTGTATGTCAAAGCCAGAAACTTTGACCCCCGATGGAAGGTTATGTGTGTGCGAGTAATGGGAGCTCCAAGAGTACCCCATCATCAGCAGAAGTTAAAGGTGGAATTTTATTTGAACACAAACACTTTTGCCGCTTGCTACAGAAGCAGCCAGGACGAGGTGGAAAAAAAATCGATACACATGGCTCATTTTTTTTTTGTGAGCCAAAATGCTCGCCTCCCTCTGTTTTCATTTTGTGTCCCTCGCATAACCTCAAAACTCCCTCGCTGCATACCCTTGAAATGAGTTTCTTTCGAAAAATATAAACAAAAAGAAGGTGTACGACTGTACGTATAAACAATGAGATTAGGCTGTGTGTGCTGAAACTGTCTAAACATTTGTTTTTCTTTTTTTTTATTCAAAGTGCGACCGAGATGGAGATGGGTATTAGCTGGAGAATTCATGAAATGTTGTGTTGGGGTTTTTTTTTTTCTTAACCATGACATTAGACTCGCATTCTGTGGGTGACAAATAACAATTTGAGGTTGAAACATTCTCGGTTGACAGGTGGCGAATTGCAGCCGAGAATGGGATTATTTTGACGATGCTTGACAGGTGCATGTCGAGAATGTTGGGTCAAATGCCAATGTCACATTTTTGCTTGCTGTATGATATTTTTTTTGTTTCAATCATGAAGGTGTGTAGGTAATTGGGTGAGTGGTTGGGATTTTTACACGAAATGGGCAGCGAAGGGGTCAGTGCGGCTGCGCGTTTTGGATATTTGCGTGGCATGTTTAATAGTTTCATTGTCTGAGATTGTAGCAAAAAAATGATAAAAACAACTAACAAACGTAAAAAGCATGTGGAACTGCATTTGAAATCTAGTACAAATTGTTAGCATGCTAGTGACATAAAGTTTGACAATAATTTGGCAGCAAGCCATCTCGGACACAATCAATGATTTTGGTGTAAATTATAGAAAAGCTGTGTCTATGGTTAATTATTGCCTTGGATATGACAGAAGTTTCTTATGACCTGATGACGTTGGCAGTTATGTTGAACTTGAAACGAAAAAGCGACAGAGAACTAATTCAGTAGCGTACTTGTCAAAACAACACGCACAAAACATTGAGAAAACGAAACGACTACACAATTCTAGTTGGCGTTTTACCAATAACTCACTATTTACGAAATAGCTTCATATACCTAATTTATGACTGTCATAATCAACCACTCGCGCTACCTACTTACGGACATGACAAGTGCCACAACTCTCAAAACGAACCTCTCTCATTCACTTTTCAATTGCCAGATAAACGTCCCTCAGAAAATAATTATTCTCGTGTCAAAAATCTATTGACAGATCTCGACTGAAGATGACTCACGAAACGGATTCCCAATCAAGTCAATGAATAGCTAATAGGCCTTCCCTCACCGCCCAAAAAACCAGCTTCATCAGAAAACAGTTTTTTAAATATTTAAAACCAACTTGAAGGCACTCCATAGATAGATTCCGATCTGACACTTAACCAGCGACCTCCATTAATCTCATTATTAATCTCGTTCCCCATAAAATTAAAAAAAAAAAAAAAAAAAACCGAGACAGAATTGGTAGATACTACTTAATCCCGTGCCCAAACAATGAAGGAAACATTTAAACCAGAAGAATGGAAATATGTCAACTCGATTTGGTATCCCTCGTACAAACTGTCATTCTCAATGACATCTTAAACGTCCTAAATGTCTCACATTTGTTGCCCTACATATGTACAAGATCAAAGTCAACATTCCCTCAAAATACAATTTCCAACCATGTGCAACAGCATTCCTCTTTAAAATGTCAGAAAATAAAAATCGACCAAAATATTTGACCTGTCACATCTCGATTCTCACACTACACACTCTCTCTCTCGAACGAAACAACAATGCTCTTGTATTCTGCTTCATTTTTCTCCACAAAGGGACATCCCATTGTTCCGTACAATTCTGCATTGTTGCATCGGGTTTCTCTAGAAGAAATTGCTAGGCGATAAAACCTTTCTAAGCTGGAAAAGCAGAGGTAGAAAGTTAGATACGCGCCGCATATATGTATACAAAAGGCAATTTAGGCAGAAGATGTATATAAGTAGAATAACAAAAATCCATTAAGGGAATATTGGCGGCTGTCTTGTTGCCCCCATCAAAAAGTCTGGAGGAGACAGAGGATTTTCTTTAATGCGTTTATCTACCTGCATAAAAGGTTGTGAGAAGTTTAGAGGTAAAAGGTTTTCCCTTCTTGTCGTCGTCGTCGCCGTCATCGTTGTCGGTCGCCATTATATATATAAAGAAAATAAAGGTAATTCGGGAAAACTGTGCTGCTGTGGAGTGTCCCTTTTGTGGGCAATTTCATTGGCCATTTAAAGTGTTTTCACGAGGTCTTAAGGATGTTTTATGAAAGGCGCTGTTGAAGTGGATTGCAGCCAAAAATAAGAATAGAGGGATTGTAACAGCAATTATTGATGGCTAATTTGAGATGGGTGTAGAGTGAATTTTTTTTTTAATGAGATAAATGAGCGTACAAACGAGGGCTTATACTGAAATTAACTTTATTATGCATCGATAGAAATTCGCCTCATATTAGGGGACTTTTGAAGAATGTGACAGCTGATTTCGGAATGTAAGTCGGTGGTTTCGGTGGTTTCTGGATGACGCACTAAATTTGTCGGAACATCAAGTTCCCTGAACACCTTGACAACTATTGACGTTGTAGTTTATTTAATATTTAAATGCCAATTTGCTTTTCAATTTTGACACCTAGAAATGTCAACTGAACTTCCCAATCAATCAAACATAACCACAAACTTCAAGTGATAAACTAGTCACGCGATCTATCTACGTCAATCGAAAGAGTGACAAATGCTGTCAGACTGAGTAGAACATACGTCTGCTCAATTACTCAAAATTAACCTAATAACGTCAAAGCAGTAAGAAATTTTAAACATCATTTTCATTATCAACGCTGTCCACGCAAGCATCAAAAAAGTTTTAAACTATCTACTAAATATCGAATCAAATGGAAAAAAAATCAATTTAAACATTTATTCTGTTAAATTAGTCATCTATCGACTAACGACATGTCAAACTCACGTTTGAAAACACATAAAAAAAACAGACATTCAACCATTTGAGGTCCGACTATTTGCGTTAGATGTCACTCTGGTCTATGTTGATTTGTTGATTTAGTGTAATGTGAATTTGACGTGCAGCTGTCAAAAATCGACGAAAAAAATTTTCAAATTAGAACAAGTGTCACAAAAACCAATAACATTTGACCCTACAGCGAATCGAAGGCCGACAAAGTGGTTATGCTTAAAAAGATGAATGAAATGTCAAAATGAAAACAAAAAGTGTCAAAAAATTCCAGACGTTCCGACTAATTTGTTCGAATGGAGCTGCCAGTGCTTAATAAATTCCAAGTTTCCTTCAAAACCTGCACTTCTTTGATTGTTGATAAAAAAAAAAAAAAAAAAATAGCGCCAACAAAATAATAGAAACGTCAACAAACTATTCCATCTCAATGTTTCTACGTCAACCACTTGACTGTATTACCAATTCATAACGCAACCTCATTTCAGCAGTTCAACACTCTTAGACAGGAATAAAATATAGCCAACTCCATCCCAAATGTCAACGTTAACCTGTCACTTGCCGCGATTCGAAATGTCAAGAGTCCTCCAGTAGTTAAAGGGACGTGAATAAGGTTTTTTTTACATTATTATTTTCTAAGAAACTGCACACACAATATATAAAGTCGCGAGACATTTCCGTTTTCAGTTTCGCATTGAATAAATAATTTCCCATCCATGGTTGGGGTGTACACATCGTGGGGCACACTTTGAATGAATGAATGCGCGAATTTCTAATGAATCGCCCTTTCTGGCTTTTTGACAGAAACGAAGGTGAATTTGACGCAGTGAGAGTGAGAGAGAAGATCTGCTGGTAGGTGGTGTCTGCTGGTGTGTTTTGAAATTTCCATCACCTACAGCTCTTATATTTTGTACACGATCTCCTTAGAAATTAATTCATAATTTCTACTGTTGACTTGGTGGGGGTGGGTTCGTAAATAGGTACAGGCGAAGGGGAGATGATTTTTGTTTTCAAAAGTTTTCAGTTTAATTGAGTTTTTCAACTTGAAGGGTTAATAATTTGCACCTTTTTAGTTGTTTTTCGAGAGAAAATCAGGCGGATGAAGATTGCTGATAATGTAATCCGCTGAATGAGGATGAATACCTTAAATTCATAATTTAACGAAGTTTGAAATCTTAAAGATTTGTATAATTGAGTGAGGTGGATGGGGGGCCTGTTCCGTTCGAGCTAATTTGGATGTGTACCTCTGTGACATCGAAATTGATTAATTTTTCTATAAACAAGGTAGAAGTGTCAGTGTAATTCACCACTTCACCACCCACCTGCAAAATCCACCACACATAAACACATCATTAATCGACAACTGTCACCGAGCCTAAGGTAATCATAAAAAGAAGTGAAAAAAAACAGACAATCCCTGCACCGTTTTGCCTCTTTTTTTCGTTTGTTTTGTGCTTATTCCTTGAAAATTTAATTACGGTTCTACCTGTCACCTCTGGGGGAAGGGATCGTAAAACGCTTTTGGCCCACCATATAATTTATGATATATGACAACGCAATATACTCAGTTTGATATTGGGTTTGGTACAGGTTTTACCCGATACGTGTATATTTTTGATGTGGCTGGGGGTTTTTAGGGAGTCTCATCATCATCATCTTGCTCACATTTTTCATCGTTATTTGTCATCCAAATACACATATCTGTGTATATACTCGTGACTGCAAAAATATAATTCCGCAATCCACGTCACAGGGATATTATAATGTAATTTCGTCGGTAGGGTATTCGGCTTCCGTATTATTTTCTTATTTTTTTTATTGTCTGCCTTCAAAACTCCTTCCTGTTTCCCTTTAACAGAATCATAATATTTTCTTCAATTTGTTTTCCTTGAAAATCATTTCTAAGACCTACAGCAAGGAAAAACGGAGAGGAAAACTAAAGAAAATTGGATAAAAAAAAACAAAGCCAAGAGCATATTCAGCCACACACATACATTGCTCGGTATATTGTTGGCTGTCGCTCAGTTGCGGTGTTATTTTCTTTCCTCCTTTTGTCACATTGACATTTTGAAAGAAAGGAAAGACAAAATATAGTCTGTTGTAATAAACTGCATGTGAGTAAGTAAGCGAGTACAGGAGGGAGTCGGAGTATATGGGTGGCTTCGGTTGGATGTTGGATGGCATATTTTTGAGGAAGAGAATGTGATCGGAATTTATTGATGATTGAAATTTTTGTTACTACACAAACTGTCGCCCAAGTCGTTGGCAATATGTGTACATCGTCGTTTGCAGCTGTATATATATACAAATACGTACTCAAAGAGTGTGTTTTCGTATGACCAGTGAAATGGAATGTAAATATGACATGACGAGTGGGTAATTTACTTTAAACCCCATGCTCATCAGTAGGGACTTTGTTTTTATGCTGCAACTGACATGATCTGATGTTGTTTTCTTTTAGAACACTTTTAATGGAATTTGCCATAGTCACACTGTCGGAAATAATCTAAGGAACTTCATTCAGCACCATTCAGCACATTAAAACTGAGTCCCACGACTTGTCAGGCCTGTAGCAAATAGATTTTGTGAAGGAGTAGTTCTTATTCAGCGGGCTGACATTGCTGACATGGGCAATTTATTGCCGATAAATGTTTGCTGATGGAACAGTTTAGAATTGTTGTTGTTGTCCCAAATTCGTGCAAAAATTTTGGTAAAATATCCAGAGTCATTGGGACAAAAGTGAGCCCCATCGCTGAACAACATTTAACAGCAAAAAACTGGATCGACTTACTACTGCTCAAGTGTCAAATCATCGTACTCAAGACACGAACCATGATTGTGTGGCAATTTTTACAGAATAAAAAGATGGGGCGAGCTGTCACAATAACTGTCAGTTGTCTAAGTTCAACTAATCACAGTATATTTAAATTGCTGAATAGCTTGCAGTAGACAGCTTCCTTTGTGTCACTGTTTTACATAAAATTGCTGAACTACTCAAAGTCCATTTTAACCTCAAATCCAATTCAGCACTTTAACAAACATTACCTCTGTCAATTCAGCACATATGTATATCTCCGACAATGAACGTCACAAAGTTGACAACCAAAATCCATTCAGATAACATTATTCAGCACTTATAAAAACTTTTCTCTTTATCTATATCTATAAAAAAGAAAACAACCAAAAAACAAAAACCTGAACTCGATTGACTTTCCATCAGTGCGCTCTGCAAAGTGTATGTAAAACTAAATTCCCCAAACGGTATTGCATTCTATAAAACCACACGATCTATAACCTATATCCACCCACTTTACCATCCAATCACCGTCATTCCATCACATCCATCATAGCATCACATATGCATATGCAGCGCATGCACCGGCTTTATAGAACGCAGGCAACAAACATCACCAAACAAATAGCATACCGATGTATAAATCAATTCTCATCAATTTTCGGAACATGACTGAATTGAATATAGATAGGTTCCATCGGGAATTGGGAATTTTATGTGAGTTTACCATCATCATCATCATCATCATCATCGTCGTCGTCGTCGTCGTCGTCGTCATCGTCATCGTCATCCATCCAGCTCCAGTCGGGCATTTGCAGTTGCAGCAACAGTCACTCGGCTTGAGCATGGCGGCGGCAACATCAACTGGCAAACATAAACACACATACACACACTCACGCCCATTATGCAGCGCACACTGCACATGACGTTTCTGTTCGTAATCATTTAGCCGATGGCGAGGATGACGCGGCAATGTGGATACACGGAAAGGTTTGCTTCATTAGGCGAGCGTATTGATGTAAGCCAAACTTTGTGTTGGCTCTTCACTCCCTCTGTCAATCAGAAATGTGTGTGTGTTTTTTTTTCTGTCGAAAGAAAAGCCCCACAGAGAGAGTAGGTAACCTAATCCGAGAGCCTCATGCGATTTTCTGGTTTTCGCTCACTAGAAAGCCACGGAGGGTGTTCAGCTCACGCTATATGAATTCTAGATGATGAGAATGCAGATGCACAACAATAATGATTACTGACCTTAAGAGCGCCCCGCGTCACACTGCGAGTGGCATAATCACGATCTGCAAGTGCGCAGTGGAAGACGTGAAATTGCAATTTATTCAACTCTCTTGCGTGTTCTATGAGGCTGACTTATCCGACTGATTGGCTTCGACGCCTAGCCAAAGCATTACCAACCATTCCAACCATTACAACCATTACATGCGTGAGTGAGTGTTTTGTACATGTACATTTGCAAGATAACCTCAAAACAAAAATAGTAATTTTCTCCGCACAACGAACAACAACGAAAAATCAAATCACCGTCTTTTAATCTGCGCAGATTGAGGTCCGTATAAGGAAATAAAGTGGAGCCATCAGGGGGCTCTCTTGTGGCCGGCTACCTGCGGCGACTTTAGCAACAAATCCTCAAAAAGACAGACAGCCAGACAGGCAACAAACGACGACGAGATTGGGAATCAAAAAAGCCCCCGAACAGCACACGTACGTGAGGAAATTTCCCATCTTCTGTTTCTTTTGTAACATATACAATCGGTTGGAGGAAGGCTTGCTGAAGAGACCTTGAAATCAGTCTCCCCCCTCCATCTCTATGGTGTGCGCCGGCCGCGCACAAAAGAAACCCATATACACAAAGCCAACAAGGAATCACTTGCCCAACTTGATTGATCGATAATTTTCTGTTAAATGAACTGAAATTGTTGTACGGCATTCTTTTTCCGTCGAAAGATATCGATTTGTAACTTTTAATTTTCTATCCACGAACAGAAGAGAGAACACACACAAAATAACTGAAGACATTCGTTTAATTGCGCGATAAATATTCGACCAGTAAGTATATCTGCGTACTGTGTGCGAAAAAAAAAAAAAAAAAACAAAAAAAAAAAAACAGAAAGATCAAAGGCGGAATAGACTATAGTCATCGCGAAGACGAAGATGCGAACAGAAAGAGGGAGCAACAAAATTAAACTAGATACAAACGGCGATGTAATGTGATTTATGATTGCTGTCCCATCCCCCTATACATAGACCGTAGACGTATGCGATCGCTGCCATTTATGGGTGGGCGCACAATAAATTCCTGACTGCTCCCCCAAAACCAGTGTCGACAATTTTCTTCAATTAAATTTTCAGTTGTAAGCATAAAGTACTTAATAATACGAGTATACGTTATACGATTCAGCCCACACGAAAAAATAATGATAATCTCTTTTTCTCTTCGTTGCTGGCTTTTCTTTTGTTGTTATTGTTCGTTGTATATGTTTCTCTTGTTGTCTTGTGATATCGCATAAACGGATTAAGCGCCCCAAAAGGCCCATAAACTTTTGATACTCCCCTTGTTGATTATATGCATGGAAAATAAAGTGTATTTCGAAATCACACCATCGCAAGTGACTGATGGAGATCTGTTCTTACTGGCGTCACGCCCTATGGTATGGAAAGAAATGTTTTCGAAAATAATAATTAATTCTCTAATTCTATAATGGTAACCAGAAAGCAGAAACTAATGAGCGGGTTTTTGCTTTTGGATGAAAATTCATTTGTGTCGATTTTTTTTTTTCACCCGTTTCAGATGATTAATTGCCAACTGACTGTAAAGACTTAGCACTTAGTTTGGTGTTTTCGATGGCGTGAGATGTTTCGTTTCTCGATTTCAAAGGCATATAACCGGCGGGTGTATTTTGTATAATTACATAAAAATTGGTTTTTGATTGAAAATACATAATAGGGTTTAATAATCTAATTTTGTCTAATATGGATGGACTTTGCGAAATATGACAGATGTCAGACAAATTTCTGACAGCTGAAATGTGCGAGGGATTGAGATGTTGTGTTGGAGCACGCGTGTTTGTTTGTTTTATTAATTGGAAATACCTAGTATGACTTAAGAAATTCGGACGGTTGATGGTTCTGTCATTTTTTGAGGTTAAAGTTCAACCGAGGGCGATCTGTGAATTTTGAATTTGATTAGAACAGCAATTCTTCGCTCAAGAGGTGTCAGTTTCGCGCTTTGATATTTTTAAGTCATTAAGTCGTTGTGGATAAAAACTAGTACTGACAGGTGTCACAAATTTACTTCCACTATGTAATAATTTCTTAAAATAAAATTAATTAGGTATTCTACTTTAAACGCACTAACTCAAACTATCGATTAAAAATTGAAGACACGAAGCAAAAATTTAGTCGTTGTGGATAAAAACTAGTACTGACAGATGTCACAAATTTACTTCCACTATGTAATAATTTCTTAAAATAAAATTAATTAGGTATTCTACTTTAAACGCACGAACTCAAACTATCGATTAAAAATTGAAGACACGAAGCAAAAATTTAGTCGTGGTAGATAAAAACTAGTACTGACAGGTGTCACAAATTTACATTCACTAAGTAATACCTTCTTAAAATAAAATTAAATAGGTATTCTACTATAAACGCACGAACTCAAAATATCGATTGAAAATTGAAGACACGAAGCAGAAATCTAGACCCCAACTTCAAGGGTATAATGACAGTTCTTTGTGCTGTTACACGAAAGTTCATATTAAACATGACAGCTGACACGAGACTTCAAAGTATATCTCTGGATTACCCAGTAGTTTCTTGAAACAACATTTTTTATCTTTTGTGCTTTTCTCACGGATTCCAAGTGACATACACGGATAGATAAGGCAAAATGTCAGATTTCGACAAAAATTTTGCATATCAGCGGCATGAGGACTGCAAGTTGGGGCTTTTGCCCATTGTTGGAAAAGGTGTGCCAACAACTAAATTATACATGACTTTACTTATGTTTCTTTACGTTCGCGAAGCGATGGTAGGGTAACCCCAAAAATGTACTAGATTTTAAAAAGTGCTTCACAGCTTATCCTGAGGTAAACCCAGAAATGTACTAGATTTCAGGAGAGTGGCTCACCATTCTATGGTGGCATATACCCAATAATGTACTAGATTACAAGCAGCAACTAAAAATCCTTAAAAGCAAATGAAATAAGTCTAAAATTCTGTCATTCGCCCAGTGTCCAACATTTCTTCAACCTCCACTGCGACGAAGTGACACCTGTCTCTCTTTCACACACAAAATCAAAACAATCGTCTAATTAAAAGGCGGAAATCCACATCCTCTTATAGTAAAATTCAAATTTGCTTCAATAACAACGCACACGAAACTGATACACGCCAATTTTGACGTTCGATTCTCGTGCGTCAACTTTGTGATTAATCATTTTGATTGTTCAATTGCTTGTACGAAAAGAGCAATCCAATTTGCTAACAGTAATGTTTCGTGGATGTCAACTCAGCATTTCTGACAGATGTCAAACAATTCAATTGATCCATCAATGAAGCTGACACATCTGACCCCTAAGCAAAGACAAACTACCACAACAAGACTACTGAACCGAAAATACTTCTCAAAACTGACAGCTTACTTATACCTCATATGTGACATTTTCCAACACAGTTTCCTTGGAATTAATTTTCCATTTCCTATAATAGTGAACCGTGTAAAACATGCATAGTAAGGATAACCAACCTTCAACAGCTTTTTCTCATCTCTAATGCAGGCTCCCAGGTTATTGTCAACGAGTGACATATTCTCTCCCATTGGGGTTTACATTTTATGCATCGAGGTGAAATTTCGTCCCACTATCAGCCGGAACTATTCAGATTCCAGAGCTGACCACCCGTTCGCCTCCTCGCATGAATTGTGCAAGTGCATCTCATGCTCACACAACAAGCACACAAAACGTGTCAGCCACCCTAGAAAACATGTCAGATTCGTGTTGCCAAATGCAACACAAGATAACTGCTCCTGGTTCAGTGCCGCATTGATGTTGACAACGATTGCATAAATTTCTCAAAACTCAACTCTAGCAGATAGAATTTCTTTCAGTTGGCGCTGTAAGTTGCAGTTGTTTGACGTTTGCCATCTAATGTACTCTGTTCGGTTGGTGGGTGGCTGAATATAGGAAAAACGGCGCCTCCAATATGACGGCAGAGGGACATCTTTGCGTACATCATCGCATCATCATCAGCAACAGCAACATCATGACCGTGTGCTGTGTAGGTTGTTCGCGGTGGCTTCGTTTTCGATGATGCGGTATTTACAATTCATGTTTCATGTGCGTTCTTGTCATTCAAGTGATGGAAATAAACATATTTCTCCAGCATATAGCACAGTATCTCTCTCTGCAGAGAGCAGGCGAAAATGTCAAGGATTTTTGATTGATCACTTTGCTGACGGAGTGTCGGTGCTCAGTGTGTGTGTTCGGCTGTTCGTGTTTAGCCCCGGCGGAGGCTGTTAATTTTATTTCTGTGTTTAGTTTAGTTTATTTTTAGGTGTACGTGTTACAAAAAAAAATTTTTGCTTTCGCTACGGACGAGGGTGGTGGCTACACTCTGTGTAGTGTGTACAATTACAAGTGATCGATGCGGCTGCGGGAAATGCAGCAGCAGCGATCTTTTTTTTTCAGCGAGGGCTTGGCGGGCTTTGGCGTGGCGGTGATTCATCATCAAATTGGTTTTGGGTGTTGGAGCAGATGATGAATTTACACATTTTATGGTGAATTTAAATGATTCATATGGGCTACAGAAAACAATTTGAACCTTGCAGATGGACAAGCGATCGATTAATTTCCCCAAAAGCGGATGTGTTTGAAGAGATCCCAATCGTGAGTGCCTGTCTGCTGGAACGATCTGTCAAGTGTCATTTAATTAAATTTTAGGTTTCGGTGTCGGGCGGGGTTTATTATTTGAAATATATTGGAATTCGGCGTTTTATTTTAGTGGCAATGCCATTTGGGTGGAGTCTTGAAGGTGCGGTTGGCTGGCTGTCAAAGAGTGTCAGAGTTGTTTCAAATGGAGTTATTGTAGGCAGGGAATTTGTAAATTATGAACAGTTGTCACTTTTAAACGATCTGCATGTACATATAAGTGACTTGTTTGACAAAAAAGAATGAGTAATCGATTTTGACGTTTCGAAATGTCAAATGTCATTTACCTTTTCACATCAGTAACTGATGCGAGTCTTGTACACAGAATGCACTGTATGTAAAATCGATCTTAACAGGATCACGAGTAGTAACGAAAATTCCTTAATTTTGCGTGATTTTGACAGATGAAATGTATAACTTTGCTAAATTGCATCAAAAACGACCGTTTGTGATCGGATGACTTCTGAACGACTTGACCGATTGGAGTCATATTCACAAAATATATTTGTTTTGTCAAGGCAGTGGTTCTTGGTTAAGATAAGACTAGATAGGTGGCGCTGCTAATATTTTTTTTTAATTTGGACTTCTGTGTCTAGGAAAGCACAAAAAATGTGTCCTACAGGTGGCGCTATACTTCATGTTCACACTTTACAAAATTAAGTAAATGGGGAGTCAATTCGGATAGCAAGATTTTATATTTAATCTACTTAAAGCTGAACGACTTCAAGAAATTTAGCTAAAGAACTACAACCATTTCGTTTCACAAACGCACCATTGCGTAGCCAACTTCACAGCCATTTCAGCGACTTTCTGAACACTCTCTCGCAATAGTTCCCATTCCACATCTTTGCCCTTCACGCAAATTGCTTCCAAATGCAATTTTCTGTGACAAATCGCAACACATTGTATTCCCATCATCATTCTTCCCTCCCGAAAAGGAAAAAAAAATTGAATAAAAAATTAATTTATTCTCCGTCAACACCATACATTACCCGAACGAACAATGGCAACACAGCCAACAACAATCAAAAAAAAAAAAAATGCTAAGCCATCACCGCATAGACGGTCGTCGTAGCTGCTCTCTACTGTCGTTGACACCCATAATAAAAGTGATAAAAATTCCTAGGTCATGGCCTAATTACATAGTTAATGCCAGTCTACCTCGGTCGTCTCTAGCCATTGGAATATAATGTACAAATTCTGGTATCGAGGTGTATAACATGTCATAGGTACAAATATTTTTATTTAACGACTATTACGCAAGTTACTAAAAATTCAAAGGACCCTCCAACTGGGGTGTGTATATGGAAGTAAGAGCCGGCACGACCTTACGTATACCCACCACTATCACCAGAAAGAGAAGCCAAATAGGACTTCCAAATGATTTATGACAATTGTCATTAACGCGGCTATTATCGATCTTGGGCGTAGAGAGACTTACCGAACTAGAGGGAAATGTGTGTAGGGAAAGGAATTCATGTCCGGAATTACTTGTATCCTTCGAATAGTGTGCTCTTCTCAATAAAACACGAGAGAGGGAGAGCGAAAATGTCTTTCGTTTCGCTCAAAAAATATTTTATATGATGAAATGTACGTCGGTCGTGCCTTGTGCGAGGATTATGTGTCATCCTTCTGGTGTGCTTCGGACGGAATATTAGGGATTAAATTAGGATCCATATTTCTATCTCAAGCTAAAGTCATCAGCAGGCGTTTTTTTTTTATTGCTCCTTTTTTTATACATTTGCCAAATCCTTTTGTCGGCGGATTTTGTTGTGGAGTATTTTTTTTTTTAATTTCTATCATTTTTGTGACAGTTGTGTGCCTCTAGTGTCAATGTGTCGCCGTAATGAACCTATCGATGGTCTTCGAAAACAACATGTTTCTGCCCATTGTTGTCGGGATGGGAAAGAGATATTATGTACAATATACGTTAGGGGAATTCCCCTCGCCGCTCGCGGAGATTTATTATTATTTTTCGGGTATATTTCCAGGTCATTAGGTACAAATCGTCCATTTGTCGTACATCTTGAGTGCGAATTTGTTCCAAAGCACTGGATGCTGTCAAAATAGGGGTGACAGACAGACGCTGCAAATCTCACTTACTGGCGCGCTCGAATCCGAGTGTGTATGGGCGCCATATGGTGCGGCAATTAATAATCGCAATTTAAATGGTTGACACACAACAGCGAATTGAGACATGCAACTGTGTGTAAGAAGAATTGAAAATAAATTAGGAAAAACTACTTAAAACGCACCCAACAAGACATTTCCGCAACGTTAATGCGCATTAAAAATAAATATCAGTCGCAGTCCTCCTTGCGCCTCTCTGTTGTGTTGTAGTGGAGTAGTCGCCGCGCCGCTGGAGTATTAATAACTTTCAAGTGTAATCGCATTGCGGAGAGCTAATCACCTCTTTTGAAGCCCCCTAACGACCCCATAGCAAGACAGAAAACTGTCAAAGCGTGTGGAATGGAGGACGTCTCTCCGCTTGGGAGAAGGCGAACTATCGACTTGTATTTGGATGGGAGGCTCAGTTTTCGTTGCTGATTTTGGATTCAAAACATGCCTAAGAAAACGGCACAGAGAAAATGATTATAAAAAAACAGAAACGAACAAAAGGAACGAGAAAAAACAACAAGACAGTCGCGCCACAGTTTGTCGTCGTCGTCGATGAGTTGTCTTGCATACAAAGAGTCAAGTTAATGCGCCTCAACATGCCATCATCCGCATGAAGCTGGTGCAGCTCACACGCATATTCTCTATCGTGTCACCCTTCCTCCGATCAAGAAGTATCCACCAACCGACCACTTTACATTTGCGTTTCGGATGAGTGGCTGTTATGTTTTGTGTTCGCTTTCGCATTCCGAAAAGATACACGCGTTGTAAAACAGAGGAATAGATTTTAGTTTGTTTTCTTTTGTGCGCACTATTTGCGGGGGTGTACAACCGAGTTGTAGATCCAGCGAACATTACCCTCCCAAGATCGAATTCGAATCGAATCGCTCGCTGTTCATGTTCCTCTTCGGGGACATGTTTTCTTGGTCAGGCATGCACGTAGCTGTACCTATATCTATCTGTCAAATGAAAACAAAAAGTCAGAACGAAGAAGAAAGAAAAAAAAAAAACTCATGCCCTTGCGGTTAATTGAAGGAAATTAATTATTTATTTAAATTGGATTGCGCATTCTTGAGAATCTGTGGTGAACGGAAGCTCATTCTCCCCTCTCATTCCACATTGTCGCAGATTGGTGGTGGAGTGTGGACTGTGGATGAAAACAGTCGTGATTCCGCATTGACACGCATGGTTTGGGGAGACTTCTTTTTGGATCTAAATGTTGGGTGACATTTGTTTGTCGTTCAAAGAGGGAGTTTATGTCACTTGTTACAGTAGATACAAATGAATCATTCAATTGTGTGCTTTAATTTACTTTTCATTAAAATTGTTGCGCTGTCATGTGTGACAGGTGTGGTTTTGGAGTAAGGACTGTGACAAAATTTGGTTATATTTTTGTTTATCAAGATTTATTGCAGCATGTGGCAGATTGTGTTGCTCTTATATTTGCAAAAAGAACTGATCAAATTTTGACAGTTGACATAAGTGAACTTTTTTTTCCAAAAAAAAAAAAATGGAAGTCTATTCTGAATCGCGCATTGTCTGGACAAGATTTTCATTGATTTTGACATCTTTGACAAAGAAACAGAAATAGAAAAGGCCTTTTTATTAAGTCTAGAAGCGCCCGTCTTGTTTCTATGATACCTACCTATAAAGGTGCGACAAAATGGCTACTCGATGCTTTTAGTAATCTGTCAAATTAGAACTGACGTTTACCATATACTCCCTCACTCCAATAAGTTCCTGATCGATCCACCGACTTAAAAAAAATCTGAAAGGTACCTACTACAAAAGTCGTCATACCCAAGTATCTTTTTCTTCTGACAGATTAAACGTCAGCGAAATAATTATCAGCTGCTCCTTAAAAACTTGTTTGATTTCCTAAAAGCTTTGATAGGTATTTAGCGAAACTTTTAAATAAAGTCAATAATCAATTTTGCATAAGTACGAAAAACTTTGACGTTTCTTTTCCTGACACATTCATATTTTTTTTTAAACACTCTTTAATGGGCAAAACTCTATAGCACACACAACTACTTGAAGAATTTCTTTTCGCCGGTTGACAAAAAAAACTCCTTTTTGTGTCCATATAAAAAAAAAACGCGTGCAATATTAGCAAAGGGAATAAACACCCACACAGAGAGACGACAGCCACCAACCGCACTTCACACACCCGTTAATGGAATCTCCTCGCCTAAGTGCACTTTTAGTAGCATAGTTTGGGATCGGGAGATGGCAAAACCTGACATGACAGAAGGGGTATCGTACACGAGTGTAGGCGCGCATATTTCGTGCCACCGCAAGATATTTTCGCTCCCTCAAAACGGGGCGCGTACGAGTATGCCCCATGCTCTCACCTCGATTGTTTTTTTCCTCTTCTTTTTTTTTTATTATTATTTCAGCTCCTAAGTCAAAAACAAAGCAACACACACACATGTGTACAGCATACAAAAACAATTTAAGACGAAATGAGCTTGTAAAAGGCAACATACACGAGCGCAGCAACATAAACGGTGCGGGACGAGTGGAGCCTAACTAACTAACGTGATAGCTGGTATAAATTGTGTGGGCTTCTTAAAGGTTCGTTACGTCGTCATCATCATCATCATCGGCGTCGTTCGTTGGCATCGTCGCCATCGTCGCCATCGTCATCACCGCATCTGCACCCTTCTGAACCCTTTGTTTCAAGCAAGTACCACAAAGGCCCGCGCGATTCAATCATTATTGAACGATCGACTACGGGATATCCATCCGTACGGCAGATATGCACGAAACCTTTATGACCAGCTATATGCACACACACAAAGGAAGCACTGTCTGTTAGTTGGATCGATTGCTGCTTCAGCGGCAAAGGAGTAGGGGGTCAGTTCGCGCGCACCACTCAGGATATTGCGTTCGCATTGCTGGCTGAAACACATCAGCCAGAAGGTTAGGCACTAAGTCCAAAATCGAGGCATTAAGACTCAACAAATAGTTGTTCTTCCCCAACCCGTCGTTGTCGCCCATTCTAGGCCAGGCCAGCGAATATGGGCATAATCTACTGCAGCCTATTCTATATGGCAATGGGAACGCCGAACCTGTGCGCCGTACAAAAAAGTCCAATATTTCCTATTTTCCGCACTCGATTCTTCTTTTTTTTTCGCTCTCTCTTGCGTCGTTTTTGGCGTTTTCTTATTTTATACCGAGTTGAGTTTACCTTCGCACTGTCAGAGCGGGGCCACTGGTGCTATAGTGCTAGTGCACAGAGAATGGCTTGTGTGTGTTATTTTTACTTTGCGTGCCTTATCGTCTTTGACTTTTGAAGGATGTGATGTTATAGCTCTGTTCCAGGGGGTAGCGCTGGGCTGGGCTGTGTTCGTTAGGTACTAGTACATACAATCGTTTGCTTTGCCCTTTGTGCTATGTGCTTTGATGTGTGTGTGAGTGTGTAAAAAGTTTAATAACAAAGCAGGGACGAGTGAGTAAGGATTCCACTTGAACCATCCGAGGCGAACCCCAACTGCGAGCACGAGGTGGAGAGCACAGAATAGATTTCTTATATGGCTTACATTAAACTAATGAATATATATCCCTCGCATTTCGGTTTGGCAGTTTGAAGGGGCACACAGCACACAGGCTTGCACATCTCTCCTCTTGTCAAAGACCGGAGAGCGCATAGACGACTCTTGCTGCTGCTGCCTTCTAACTTTTTGATTTAAAAAAGGAAACTTAAAGACGAACACGAGGATAAATGAAATTCTCCAGCAATACCAACATTCATGCGGTGTCGTTCGTTTCTTGCTGTATGAGCTCCACCACAGTCCATATGTATACGTCTACCTGACGTGGAGAGGCTTTTCATTTTCTATCGTTTGGCTCGGACGTAATGAGATTTGATGACCTCAGGAGATTCCTTCAGCTCGATGATAGATTCTTTTTCTGCGCTTGTTTTCCTTTTTTTTCGTTTGAGATCTTTTTATTGGAGAAGATTTTTATCGCAGCTTCTTTATGGGTTTTCTTTATGCTGCCGGCCAGTTGATAGATATGCACTGCTCTCTGGGTAGAGGATAGCAAAAAAGTTCTGGTGTGACAGCATTTGTTTAGTATTTATTTTCAAGGCTTTCATTGATTTTGAGTGAATCGCAAATGATAGGATGCTGCGCTCAGGATGGACAGTCGACGAAGAGATGTGGAGAATATAGAAAAACCAAGACCGAAGGAAACTGATTAAACACAAGAAAATTGACGTCGAACATGAGAATTTGAAATGATACGAATTGTTAGTGTTGGTTCGGTTCACATGTCATGGAACTACAACAACTGTCAACGTGCGTTTGATTTGTGGAGGGAAAATTCATTGCTTCCTGTTTGCAGTCCGTACTCAGAAGACTTTGAAATAGCCAAAAGAAATCAATAAAATGTAGCTGTCACATTTTTGTATGCTATTCAGTTAGTAGGTATGTGACACACAAGTGAGTTGTTGGTCGGAATAGAATATTTACTGAACTGGGAGTAGATTAATTTGAAAATGTGGATCTGGCCAAGGGTTGATGGGAATTTAAAGCGAAATCTGTGGTTGACCCAGTTTGGGTATATATTTGACAGATGACATACTTTTGGACATTAGATAGTGTTGCTATCTGTCGAACACATAGATTGCGCTGCAATGTTTGGCTGTCAAAAATATTCTGAATTATATTTGGCAAATTTTATTCGTATTTTTAGAACAGCCCATTTCTGGCTTAATCTCAGTCTGTTTAGAAGATCATTAAAACTTGTAATTTTTGACATTTGTTGTTCCCTGCCGTCGTTATTGAATGAAAAGGGACATTCAAAAATCGAGTTGTCTAAAGTCACATAGGTCGGCTTGGATTAGATGTACCTACCCTGAACGCAAAAACTATAAATTGGTCGAGAACGTCACTTTTCTTACATCAGCCACATATGTCAACTGTCAACTTATTGCTCAGTCAGATGGTTTTTTTTTTTTTTTTTTTTGAAAACGTTGCTATTTTAAAACCAATAGGTATGAAACATGGAACAAACTTATTTCGTAAAAAGCTGTCAAACTTCTGACTTTATAGGTGGCACATTCACAAACGTCAAAATAGGGCAAGTATATACAAATCTGTCGCCATTTTAAACTGCCTTGCTATTGCTCTCGATCTGTAGACGTTAAAAAGTGACAGCAGCGCGCTAATGTAGGAACTGTCAGACGCGCACTTTGACATATTCCCATATAGTAAAAATGTTGACATTTGTCAAAAAAAACTGGCCAAGTATTACAGTCTTCTCGCTAGCAAAACTCCAGTTTCACTTCAAATACCGGTCGCAAAAAAATTATAAATTTGTACAAATTTTTTTGACATTTGCAGTTTTTGACGTTTAATTTGAAAACTGTTGAAAAAATCTGCTCTCGGTGTTGTAGAGATTTTAACAGGCTCATTAATTTGTTAAAAAAAACAACTGCTATTTAGAACTGCTTAGAAGGGTGAGATACGTACTTACATTTTGACACATGTCACTGAATCCAACTTCTACCAGCTTCCAAGGAACTCAACATGCTTCGAAAAAATGATTGCACACCTACCAAAAGCTCGACATTATGTAGGTACTACATGCCTACTATAAAATTTATTTGAATTTGTCAGCCGTCAGCCCATTGTTGACATTTGCGTCGAAGCCGTCTTTGCACCTGCTGCCGGAAAAATTCAGTTAAATTTGCTCCTCCAAAGTAAAACAATTTCTCTCCCTCTCTTCGGCTCACCCAAACTATATTCCTCGACACACGCTCGTCTGTTAAAGTGCCACCCCTAGACTTTGGTTCATTCAGGGTCACATGAAATGGATATATATATATACGAATACGTATACGAAAGCTACCATCCATCGAGGTGTTTCTTTTACGTCGCCGTCGGTAAAGTTTATAGTTATTCTATTACGATTTTGTATCAAAGTCGGCTATGCTCCAATTTCAGAAATGCTACCATGAAACATTGATGAGAAGTAGAGTAGTATGGCATGGCACGGCACGAAATGGAATATTTTTCCTATACCGTACCTACCCATTATTATTTACAGCTATACCAGTACCTGACTAGAGAAATAGAAATAGAAATAGAAAATAATTACGAAAATCAATTGCAGGTGTTTTAATTATTTTACTATTCTCCTTTTTGTCTCTAATTGAAAATTACGTTCAACTGTTCAAAGTCCTACAGTTGTTCTGTTGAATTGTCGAAAAGGACATCACTCTGATTTGCAGTGTGAAATTTAATTAAACTACAAAATCTAGTGCTTTTCTTGAAACAAATACAAATGAAGAACAAATATCCCGAAAACTAATTTAATTCTCTCTCTCTCTCTTTCTCTCTTCTTCTTTTTACAGGTATGTAAAGCAACAACTTTTTTGCATGAGATCACTTTGGTTCTTTCCCACAAATTACTCGACCGTATGTAGGTATGTATTATAACAACACGAAAAAAAAATCCCAAAACAAAAAGGACTAAAGTGAGTAAAGTATTTCATAAGTGTATACACGTTGCTGCTCTTTTTTTCCGGCAATGTCAGATGCAGCACGCTGCTGGTTTGCTGTGCCATAGATAGATGTAGGTGGACAGTTTTGCCATCTGTGGATGTGCAGAGTGTACCCACATTCATGTATATTTTGCACAACAGTGAGTGCATGCGTTGATTACATTATTCTATATTTTTTCATGTGGAAAAGTGTACTTGAAGTTAATTTCTTTTTTCTTTTCCCCTGTTAAAAGGAAGTAAACGAAGATACACACACTGGCGAGAGTGAAACAAAATAAAAATCAACAGAGCTTGTGTTTTAAATTAAAAGCAATAAAATAAAAATTGTTGGCCATCTAGTAGAGCAGAATTAAGTGTGCCCCCTGAAAGAAGGGACGCAGCAGACAGAACAAAGCAAAAACAATATAAATTCAAAATGAAGAGAGAGAAAAGCTGCACTTGTATAGTCAAAGGGATAAAACTATCTACATATATATGACAGACAGTTGCGTTACCGTTGTTATGCCTTTGGGTCATGATGAGTTACATCATCCTTCACCTTGTGAAGGCACCTGACAGTTTGGAGGGATTCACCGAATATCCTTTGAAATGAATTAATTGGCTGAAATTTGGGCTGAGTTGAGCATCATCATTTGTTAGATACGCTGAATTTGTACCAGTCGAAGTAATTTTAGGTTAGGAGTCTTTCGAAGTCAAATTCGTGCGTTAGTCAGTCGCAAAAAAACAGAGCGCAACACTCTCCCAAACCGGTGGGACTTATTCGCTGTGGGCCTTACTAATAATCATTTTTAACCTTCACACTTAATATTTTCTATGTCACAATATGCAATTTTGTATGGAAAACTTCGCCATTGTGAGTTCGAAAAATTTAACCTGGACACTAAAAATGATTATTAGTAGGTACCGTGGAGTGACAACGAAACTTTCGCCTGTCGTACTCCTCACTCTTTGTTTGTTTTGACAGAAAAATGAACTGTCACTGCCACACACTGACAATTGGGCTTATAATTTTGCTGTCACCTTCAAAGTCGAGGGTTTTTTCATCGGTAGGTACCTATGTGCCAAACTGTTTCGTCAGTTAGGGGCAGCTTAAATGTGATCAATCGCACACACGTCATACAACCGGAAAACGCATGTATGCGGCCAGCCTAAGAAAATATGGATGCCTGGTGCTACTTACGTTAGAAAACATTTAAAGTCGTTGGCATTTATGTAGAAAAGAAAAATTCATTAACAACAAACCGCTTCCCGTTCCAATACTCCTACTTTTTAATGACAACTTACGCACAATCAATTTACGAGCCATCCCTGTTCGCGCAACCACGCCATACTCAATTCGCAAACAGTTAAATTTCCCCAACTAATCATTATCCAACTCCCTTGTGTGTGAGTCCTACAGTACAAAAAAACACACACACAAATCCCAACCCAATCGCTTGATAAACTACAAATCGTCCTTAAAAAAAAAACTGACTATAACCTGCACAAACGTTAAAAGAGCTGAAATCCATCGATTGGAGCACTTTTCCCAAAAGAGTAATTCTCGAGCGAAAACAACCGACTGAATAGGAGTAGGTAACAAAAAAAAAAAACCAAAAAAAAAAAAAACTCATCATAAAGGATAATACTTTAAGCATTGCTACAAACGAACGAATCATTATTCAGTCGCTCCCTCTGCTCCCGACTTCATTCGAAATTGTAGTAAAATTTCCATATATTCGGTCTACACTAAAGAGTATAAAGCAAAGACGACGTATGTAGAAACACTCAGCTCAGCAAAGCAAAGGATTGACGTTCGCCAGCCACATCCAATGATGCCCGAAAAATCCATTCCACCATGCCCTTACACACCACATAGAACCTCTTGTAGGAGAGCGTTCGCAGGGCTGCCGCCGAAATCTCTGTGTGCCCATCTTCCTATTTGGAAACTTTCGGTAGAAATGAATGAAATGTTGTATTCGGAAATTTAATGGATACCAAAAGAGGGAGAGAGGTATGCCATAAATGTACACACGAAGGGGTTTGTGGAGATGGGTGCCGTTGGAAAAGTTAGCCCGGAAAAGTTGGGCCAACGCACATATGCTCCTCCAGCCCGGCACGATAGACACATGTACGTAATTACAAAAACGAAAAATTCATTCGAAATTTTCCAAGCTTGATATGGTGGCCATGTGTGAGTGTTCCTATATGCATGTGCTGCTCCGTGCTGCTGTCTGTCTGTCTGTCTCTGTCTCAGTGGAACTATGAGGAGTTTTCGGAATTGTTTCCCGCTCCCTTTTGTATTTGTACTTGGGCGGAGTGCCGTTGGGGTGGCCGAGTGCTGAAACCCCCAAATTAAGTGCACATGCTCTTGGTCTATATGGATGCCATTCGATGGGGATGCCCCCCTATGCGATGGGGGACTCGTATACATTAAATCGATTTCATTTCATTTTCATGCAGTTTTGCCAGCCATGCATGTGTGCATAGTTGCAGTGTGCAGCCGAATGACAGCGTGCGTGCTTGTTTACACTGAACACCATCGCAGCGTTACATCAAATGTCATTTCCATTCCTGCTCATCTTATCTGGTATCTAGTTGGCGGAGGCTGGAGCCCATAAACGTTCGTCTAAAGCTGGCCGAGGCTCTAAATACCCATCAGCCGTCAAGAGTATGGTCATATAGGCGCGCATTCTGTTTTACGAATGTGTTTTCGATTTTTCTCCGTCTCACATACAAGCCGGATCGTTGTTCTCGTGCAGCATGGACATTCAAAAGGTGAAGAACAAGATACAACACAGACGGAACGCAGAAAACCTAACTCATTCCGAGTCAAAGTCATTAAGATCGTTACGGAGCGATAGTATCCAGCTGCAGGCATACTCACTTGGGATGAGTCTCAAGACGGCTTTTTTCTTCCACCGCACCAGACACAAGAGACAAGACTCTGTGTGTGCATCTTCCTGGAGATGCAGAGATGTTTTTTTTGTATTTGTTTATCTTGTTTCCTTTTTATTGCACATATAAGATCGGATTGTCATGATCTCGCTGACTATATGTGATGTTTGTTATCAAATCTCTCGGTCTTCACACAACAGTGGGAAAAATTATTTCCTCATGGAGACGCGACCGACGCGACCGACAACGCACGGTGGCAATTATAAATTATCCAATTTTTTTATCGCTTCGCGCTCTGTTGTCTATGTATGTTGTTGGTGTTGCTCTTGGAGAAGCGACAAAAAAGAGAAGCATTTGATGGATTTTGATGGTGATTAAGAGGAAAAATTTAAATAAGTAGCTACCATGTTGTCAGCGAGCTTATCCTATCTCTACATAATCATTGTTACATGTGTCAATCAAATGAAAACATTCACCGGGCTTACTTTTTTTTTATGTTATTTTATATTTGAAATTCTCTGTCGGATTTATTTCGGGAACAGACGTGATTTGTCTATGCGTGGTGATTTGTCAAATGACAGCTTCATAGCGATGCCTGACACTATTGTTTATATATCAACAACGGGAAAATGTTGAACATTAAGTAGAAAAACATGCACACAAAGCTAAGAAATATGATTTAAGCATCCACAGTCAGACATATTTCGGTAAAGATGAGAGAAAGAGAATCAGCTGGGGCCTTGCTATACCAACTGACAGTTGTATGAATTTCGGAGGTGTGGAAATTTATAGCTGGAACGCTTTTGCATTTTTAGTATTTCTGATGACAACATCTTGCGTAAGAGTGCGGGTTATTTTTAAAATGTGATTTGGTATGATGTGGGAACAGATAAGATTGCATAGCCAGGTGGAGTATAGTGCACACTGTGGGATTGACAAGTTGCATGAAAGGCATCTCAAATGGTGTGGTAAATGACAATTGCATTGAAACATCCGTCAAATCGATTGAATTTCCAAAATTACTGCACAATTTTGTTGGGCCTTTGCAATTGGTAGCTATAAATCTGTTGGTACTTTTAATTTGAGAAAACATGGACAGATTCTGTTAATGGAAAACAAAGCTTTTTAACTTTTGCGAAATGCTGATTCGCCGCATTCGTAAACGAACAGTAAGTACGTTTACACAATTATGTCGGATTATCATAGGAAAAAGGACCAAACTTCATCAGGTATTGCTCTTTCACTAAAAATACTATTCTTTCCCAGATTTTTTTTTTTTTTTTTTTTTTTTTTTTTTTTTTTTTCCGGGGGTAGGTGAAAATCTTCCAAAGACACTATGAGAATTGCAAGCGCGTTCTCATAGTAGTGTCAGATTTTTACTGACTAAAAACACCACCCTTCTAAAGATTGTTAGATACTGCAACTAAGATATAACTTATCAAGCAATTTTTCTATCATTAAATAAAAACTTATGACAGGTTACTTTCCAATGAAAGATCCTGCGTGTTCCGCAAATTAAACGCGGTTAATCTTATCTTGCCAAGTCGAACGGTTTCGTTCTTTGTAGTCGGCGCAATAAATTGCTCTCGTCCAAGATTTGTCGGACTGTATTGTTGATATGTCCGATTAGTCGGTTTCTATGCTTTCTCGCGAAGCTTCTAGTTTCAGCTTCGATTGTTGGAATTCCGAGATCCCTATGGATATCGTCGTTTCTAATATACCATGGTGCTTGTACAATTTCTCTAAGAACTTTATTTTGAAAAGTTTGTAGAATATTGACATTTGTTTTCTTGGTACAACCCCAAAGTTGTATACCGTAGGTCCACACCGGCTTTAGCACTTGCTTGTATAAAAGCAGTTTGTTCTCAGTACTGAGCTGGGAATGTTTTCCGAGCAACCAGTACATTTCTCTATATTTGATATCGAGTTCTTTACGTTTCATTTTCACGTGCGAACTCCATTTCAACTTTGCGTCGAGTGTCATTCCCAGGTATTTGGCCTCGTTTGCAAAGGGTATTCGGGCCAAGTTTAGAAAAATTGGCAAGTCATTAGTTTTCTTATAAGTGAAATTCACGTGAACAGATTTAGTTTCGTTGAGGGCGATCCGCCAGTTCCTTGTCCATTCATTTACCTTATTCACTGCGGCTTGCAGTTTTGTAGTCGCTTCTTCGATTGTATTACCTACAGCTAGGATAGCTGTGTCGTCGGCGAACGTAGCAAGGGTAGTGCCATCTTCCCTTGGTATATCGCGAGTATATAACACATAGAGAAGCGGACCAAGGACGCTTCCTTGCGGTACCCCGGCCGAAATTTCTTTTAGCTCCGAGTATTCGTTTCCATTTCTAACCCGGAAGAGTCTATTCCCGAGATATGATTCTAGAATATCATATAGGCTTGCAGGGAGAACTTGTCGTAATTTAAATTTCAAGCCGTCGTGCCACACCTTATCAAAGGCTTGTGAGACGTCAAGGAATACGCTTGAGCAAATCTTTTTTTCTTCAAATGCTTTCTCGATTACGTCAGTAGTTCTATGTACTTGGTCAATCGTCGAATGCTTGGTTCTGAACCCAAACTGGTGGTCAGGGATAAGATTATTGTCTTCAATAACCGGCTGTAGGCGCCTAAGCAATATTCTCTCGAAGACTTTGGAAATGACCGGAAGAAGGGAAATCGGTCTATACGATTTTACTTCATTTGGCGGTTTTCCTGGTTTTAACACCATTATGACCTCCGCGACTTTCCATTGACTCGGCACATGTTTTAGTCTGAGCGCGGCATTTATAATATGAAGAAGCTTAATTAATGCTTTCCTTGGTAGAACTTTCAGAACTTCTCCGGTGATCAAATCATAACCAGGAGCTTTCTTAGGTTTTAGGGATTCGATTTCACGTTTAAGTTCACTTAGCGTTGCACTAGTGAGTGTTGAATCGTCAGATTGTAATTCCGCCCTATTAGTATTGTCGGGGATCGCTTGGCCATCGTACGGTTTAAAGGTTTCTTCTAGATGAGAGGCAAAAACGTCCGCTTTTTGCTTATCTTCCCTTGCCCATTCATTTTGATTTATTCTAATTGGCGGCGCGGGGATTTTGGGCCTTTTGGTGCCTTTTACAGCTTTCCAAAGTGAATAATTGGAATCTTTTTTCGCTGTTAAACTTTCAAGGTAAGAACCTATCGCACGATTTTTAAAATCCTTAATGGCTGTCTTCAACAAATTGCACAAATAATTCAAATGTGCTTTATGTTGCGGAGCGCGACTCTGTTGCCATTTCTTACGCGCCTTCCTTTTTTCGTTGACCAATTCTTTTATTTCGGGAGGATATCGTAGCCCGTATTTGGCCGGCGTTTTCCTTGGATTAGGCGTATTATTCCAGGAGGCGAGCTGTACGATCTCGACGAAGCGATCAACTTCAACTTCAAGTTCATAGGGTGTCGTAAGTGGAACACTCAGTTCAACATTCTCTTCTATTTCGTTCCTAAAGCCTTCCCAGTTAGTGTTTCTACCAGTTAATCTCGCTGGCTCTAGGTTATTGGCTAATTTTACACTCAATGTTAGAATAACCGGTGAGTGGTCAGATGATAGATCAAAGCTCTCTTCAACTTTAATGTGGTTGGTAGGTATTCCTTTCACGACGAAGAAATCTATCAGATCAGGTAGTTTTGAAGTATCAGTTGGCCAGTAGGTCGGTTTGCCCGTCGAGAGGAAATCGCAACTGTATTCCATACCTGCCCCATAGAGCATTCTACCTTTTCGCGAGATGTATCTGGAGCCCCAGAACGTGTGCTTCGCATTAAAATCGCCGCCAATAATGAAATTTGGTTTGAGCGATTTAAGCAGGTTAGTAAAATCACTTTTTTCAAGCGCGGAACGCGGTGGACAGTAGATAGATGAAATTCTAAGAGTACGCTGACTATTTTTAACTCGAATCGTGCACAGTTGCATAGTTTCGAGCTCTATCTTCAGGTCTTCGTATTGTTCAATGCAGTCTTTAATAAGCAATGATGATCCACCTCTGGCGTTCCCCGATGGGTGACAAGCGTGGAAATCATTATATCCTTTTATTTTTAAATTCGATCCCTTTTTCACGTGAGTTTCAGAAATTAAGCAAATGTCAATATCTTTCTCGCGTATGAATATTTCCAATTCGCCGAGTTTTTGTAAAAGCCCGTTTGCATTCCAAGTGCATATTTTTAACATTGGTTTTTCATTCATGTTATTTTTGAAGCACGCGTTTTCCGTGAATTATTTTCGAGCTTAACCAAGCGATCGAGAATAATTTTATTTATTTTGCTTTGTTCTTCAAGTTTCTCGAGAATAATGGAGAAAACATGAGAAACAGGGTCCGGCGAAGTTTCAACGTTTTTCGCTACTTCGAATGCCGCGGCCTGAGCGTAGGTCTGCACTCTGGCTGTCCGAGGGCCACTATTCGATGGCTTTCCTGATGGTAACTTTTCAGTAGCGTTTCTTTTGACAACAGAGGTCGAGGGCCTTTCTATTGTCTCTCTTTCTCTGACAATGCTACGCTTTTGAACCGGAGGTTTTATATTGCCTACTACCTCCTGGGCGGTCCTACGTACCTTGGTAGACGGCTTTGTTTTTCTATTTTGGCTTTTGAGTAGCGCATCTCTCCGTTTTTGCAACTCCTTAGCTACTTCACAGCCTCTATAATTTGCCGGGTGCTTTCCCTTGCAGTTAGCACAGGTAGCGGAGGATTGTTTGTTTGCTCCACAGTCTTGGGAGAAATGACTTCCGGCGCATTTTACACATCGCGGCTCTTTTTTGCAATACATTTGCGTATGATTGAATTCTTGGCAACGTTTGCACTGTGGAATTGTTTTCAAATTTCTGCGCATGGGCTCGATTTTTACCACAATATTAAGTATGGTTTTAATTCGGTAGATATCTTCAATATTATCCGACCTATCGAAGGTAAGCATAAAGAGCGGAAGTCCACGCCTTACCAGGATGTCCTTATCTTTCCCAGATAAAGCAGTCAATCTCAGCCATCTCCGAGGAAATGAAACAGTGAATTAAAATAGGTTAGGACTTTCTACCAAAATTTGGCAATTTTTGGCTGTGAAAACAATTTAACTTTTCGTTGCATTTTGACACAAAACTTCGGTTTATAACTATGACTTCTGTTGCTTCTTTTCTAATTATTCTTATTCTAAAATTGTAAAAGTAAAGCTAATTTAAAAAAAAAATGTCATTGCTTTGAAAGAAAATATTAAGTCTGGCACCACTGTTGCATTTGTAGGGTTTCTATTCGCTTTTAAGCTGGAAGTGTTTTCTCGATTTTTACACAGTCGTGCACAGTACTTATCAAACGATTTAATTTGTTTTAAAATGCAATCTAATGGCCGAAATAGATGGAAAGAATTTATGTAGCGCATCACTGCTGCACTATTTATATAGTATACGTGCAATGTAGTTTGACGTCAAAGCTGTCGCTTTCAACAATACGAGTATCAAAAGGTTTAAAATAGAGATAATACCTTCGAGTATACGTTGAACTATAAACTTTTCTTTTGTGTAAAAATAAACTCAGTGACTTTTCTTCAAAATGTGATGCTGCCAAACTCATTTCAATCGCTGTCATAGTATTCATCAAATAAATGCACTTTTGACAAGATACATATTCGTATGTATTTTAACCATGGATGTCTCGTCTTTGCATCAGTATTTCTTAGTTGGCTTCATAAGTAATTCACCAAGTTGACTTTTGTGTGTGTGTGACGTTTTAGTGCCCGAATTGTGACAGTGATCTCTTTAAAGATTTTCAAAATATTGATTTCTGCTTCCAATTTATAGTTTGAGTTATTTTCGTTGAACTGTTTTGTAAATTTACTTTTACTTAAACAAACGCTTGTTCGTTTTGCATTGTGTTTTATATGCATGTTGACTAGGTGTGTTCGTTTCGATGCACATTGATTGACAAAAGAATGCCGTGCGCTGTTTGGAGTAGATTTAATTACTGTTGCAAAAAGAAAGGCTTTGAGTTCGAAAGAATATTTTTCATAAAAGGAAAAAACTATCCACTGATATTCCACGAGAAATATTGAAAATTGAAGCTTTAAGTATTGAATTTTGACAGATTCGGGTAGTTTTTGTGAGGTTATCTACAAAAAAGGAAAAATCGCCGCACAAGAAATTTAATTTAACGATCGCTTAAACGGCTTCCATACATGCACCAATATCAATATCAAGAATTTTAAACTTCCGTAGAACAGTGTTGCCATTGATGCAATCGCATCAAAAGTGTAACAACTTTTTATTCTAACTTTACCGTGATCATATGTTTTTTTTAAGAATGTAAATTGAAATATATTTCAACTGTCTTTGAACAGCAAAGATGTTGCATTATGCTCTTGAAAGCCTGTGATTCTGCTACTTAAGTTTTCCAAATGTGATTTTGACATCTGTGCACATAAAGATTATCATCTTTACAGCAAAATAATTCTATTGGTATGCCCGTCAACGTTCTTAAAATTTATTGAAGAATACTCAAGTTATCTCACTTAACGTAATTATATACACACCCATACACGGAACGTATTAAAAGTCCTCAATTAAAATTCCAAAGAAGTGAAAAGTATTAAAAGTCGACAAAAAAAAACGTCAATTCAACTTTTCCTCAATTATTTGTCATGTCTTTAATTGCACACACCGAAAGTTAAAGAAGTACACTCCTGTATCTCTATGGAAAATAAATTCCCATTTTAAATGCCCTGCGTTCCATCCATTACGCATTGTATTCAATTTTAAGACGTTTTTTTTACGTCTTATTTTATTCACGTTCCTTTCCGGTCACCGAAAATGTATACAAAACGTACATGCCCACAAAAAACACGCACACGTTCCGACATTCTGACATTAGGTATCCACACTCTTACTTGCAGAAAACGTCAAGCAATAAAACAAAAATCCAACACAAAAAAAAAGTGTTCAATAGAGAAAAGAAAACAGAAACAATCAACCGTTTTCAACACATTTTCAAGGTGGAGAATACGAAAACGAATACCCCATCGCAAATGCTCTGCGCCGTCTTCTCTTTCTCGGTTCTCGGACCGAAAACCAAATTACATGTAATTTTCCGCTTCAAAATTTTAATAGATGGTTATGGCATGCAAAGAGTTTTGAAAGGAAAACGATACCATCAAGCGGGAACACATCACCCTAATTTTCGCCATGTCACCGAATTTAAGAGCTCCTGGAATTATTGACTGTGTTTACACAGTTGCTTGGGAGCGTTCAAAAAAAAGTCGCAATGGACCTCAATCAAACTAATCTCGGCAAAGTATGGAAGAGAAACCGATCTTAGAGTGTGTTTACTTAGTCAAGTATTATGGGGGCGATTTTATTTGAATTCCTTCCAGTAAGACGAATTGGTGGTGTATGGTGCCCACTCAGGCTCTGAATGCATTCATCGAATGTATTCGCTGATGCATCAGCAGCTGTTATATATTATGAATGCCAACAATAACATTCAGCAGCTACTCGAGATATTTTCATTTCGTAGCGCGAGATGGAAATTGTGTTACTTGAATTATTTGGTGCTATCAGTATTTCTGGAGCACCGATTTCTTTTTATGGCTCTTTTATGTGGAAATTTGATGTAAAATTATTTTAATGCGTGTCAGTGTGGTGGCTGAATATCTTGTAATGATTAGCTCTATTGGGCGACTTGACAGTTTGTTTTTTCAGCCGTTTTTATGTACATGTACTTGTTGTATTTAATTTGAGAATTTTTTTTTTTGTTTGTCGATTACAACATGTATTGTTGTTCTCTGCGTGTTGTGGGGCTTTAGGCGCAGTGTTGTCAAAAAATGTGTTATTCTTTGGAGAAAAGAAAAACATCTCATGGAAATGTTTTGTTTTGATAGTTGGGGAGCCATTTTTTTTCGGATGTCCCAATAAAAAGAAGAAAAACAAAAAAATGTTGGCCCAAATAGAAACAGTGTGGTTTTAGGGTTTAAGTTGTATGCTTTGAGTGGTAATTTATTGATGTAAAGCGTGTCAACGGGAAACTGTCCGCGACAGTTTGGTGCATTTTTTATTATGCAACAGATTTATGTAAGATTCAGGGTTTTCCCCAGGGGGAACAAAATACTGCGGGCTGTGCATAATTTATTTGGGTCAAAGATGTTATAAAAAGTGTGAACACTCTGTGGAGAGATCAGAAAGTGACACTGTTCGTGTTTAGGTCCATGTGATTCGAGTCTGAATTCTGTTTCAGTTTTATTTAACGACTTCAATTTTAATTTTAAATATGTCCCAACTAGAATTTTATGAAGGCTGTATCAAAAAATGTTAGGGGAAACTCTTGGGAAGTTTTAAGCTTTCAAGGTGAACTTTGAATTAAGAAATTTCTAGAGAAAACTTCTGTAACATTTTTGAGTCATCGCACAATACAAATAATAAAAACAGAATTTAGTAGAAATTCAAATAGCTTCACAATATTTTGCAGAAATGATCCCGGATAGGAGCATTTTTGTTCTTTGAGAATATCTTCTCTTCATAATGACATCTTAAAACTAATAGTGCAATGAGCCTTTAGTCATATTTATGGAGTCTCCTATAAAGAGTTATAATATCATTTAAATCTATTACATTAACAAAAAAAATGTTGTTTTTTTATTTCAGTCACCAGTTAATGTTAAAACTTTCTTTAAAATGCTTCTTAAGACGGAGAAAAAGCTTTAGGTTGTGTCGTTCATTGCCACACCTACTTTTTTGGAGTCTTTTTCACCAAAAGTAATTTTTTCCTTTCTTTTCAATGGCTTTGACTTGACACGCATTTAAATAATTCTCTGTCTAAATAAATTATTATTATTATTATTCTATTTGTTTAATGATAATTATAAAATATACAGGTTAATCTTAAAGATAACAATAACAGAACTAGCTAGTCATTTAAGAATTTCGCAAATAATTCAACTTTCTCTATAATACGTACGTCAGATTAAAGACTACTGACGTCAAAACGGACTTTGACATCAAAATCCATGCCACAAAGCCACAACGTTAAATACGAAGCTCATTTGACTACATTCACAATATTGCTCGACTTGTCACAACAGCGATTTCAATAAATTGTTATCGCTCACAAAAAGTCCCTCGGTGGCAAACGGGCGAACGGGCGAACGTCCACGTTGTCGTAACACACATTTTTATCACACAATTTCATATTTCGTTTTATTTTATTTTAAAATACACGTCCAACCGGAAACAGATATACAAAATCTCATTCCATGTGTTTTCCCCTGTTATCAAAATGAAATTCTCCAACTAAAATACGAATAAAATATCTTGTGACAAGCAAAGAATTTTACCCTCATCTTTGTTAAATGCAACTGCAATGAAATTACTTTGTAATTTGTTTAATTTAAATGGGACATAAATTTGTAGTTCAACTTGAACACTGAACGGAGTCACAAATAGTGTCAAAAGCGGTTCAATGACGTTTATTAGCCCATTTGGAGTACAAAGTGTGTGCAAAGAAAAACAACAAAGACAGTTAAACGGCCTCATTAAAGGCGGAAAGTGTCAAAAGGGTGACAAATGAGTTGACACCTCTTGTCACCTGAATTCGAGTGTGCTCTATCTGTGGCGATCAAAAAAACCATATCCAACTGCCAATGAGTGCATTTGAAGATAATAACTCGAAGTTCGGTTGGAGAGCAGCAAAGATTACGCTTATCGGTGTAGGCGGAGCTTAATGGAAGGAAATCACCCGCAATTGGCTTCTGGAACCCACGCATTCGTATAGATAAAAACAATAAAAATCCCCCACAACTTAGAGAAACGACATTTTGGAGCGAAATTGGCGAATTGCATCACACTCGCCCGACGATTAACCAAATCACAGTGAATTCCAGAAAATTGTTCAAAGATTCTCTCGCACAGTCCTATATACACGATACACCAGAAAGGTCAGTGTGATTTCCGCCCACCGATAAGGAGCGTGTACATGTACGACAACTCGCACCCATAATCACACTCCTCAATGGAGTGTGGGCGAAAGCAAAGCAATAATTGAATCGTGTCCAGCATCAGAAACAAAAAAAAAAGCAACCGACTCGTTCTCATTCATATCTTGGGGTAGACTTTAAAGCTTGTGCTTGCTGTTTCTTTTCTTTTTTTTATCTCGAAGTGTGGTGGTTCTATTTTTGTTGTTTTTTGTTTTTGTTTTTGTTTCTGTGTTAGCGCTTCCGTTGGTGTTTGCATTTCAAGCAAACAATCTGCAATTTGAATTTGAAGCGGATGTGAGAGCGCCACGCACTATACTGCGTCCATATAATTGATATCCTGAACAACAACAACAACAACTGACGGGCATAGTATAAGAAACAAAAAAAAAGGAAACCATGTGTTAAATACACAAACTAGTGCAGTAGAGTAACACTATCCGCCATAATTATCGGTTTCAAGTGGAGGAACAGGGGACTGTGTATACAAAACGCAACATAAGCCTTATGGCCATCAGCTGGATGGTATTGAATTTCCTTCTCCACTTGAATGTCGCCGATGTATCGCATCGTATCGGAGATCCTGTGTGTTATTAATAAACCCCGAATGGATTGGGTTTCATATATAATACCATCAAGCACACGCATTGTTGCAGTTTGATCGCATTAAGGGTCTTACGTGAAATTGAGATCCTTTTTTTTTCCCTCGGGTCGAACGAGTTTCTCAGCTCGCTCTCTGTTTACCCTTTTAATGGGAAAATATGTTTTACGTTCGAGTTCGGCTGTGTGTTGTATTTTTTTAAGCCCCCTCCAGGTATTCCCAATCAAATGTTAAGATCTCTTGGTGCATTTTGTCAAACAAAAGAAAAAAATGAGAAATGATTGCAAACAGTCTGAAAGGGGGCCCCCTATATAAGTTGACAGATATTGTGGTGCGTTTCGTGTACACATTCTGTCAAGTGTTTGCACAGCTTGAGTGCGCGATATGCAGTTTTATTTGTCATCAATGCGGACCGGGGTATATACATGGTGGTCAGTAGGTTAAACTGTTTGACAGTTACGGTCTCATGTCAGATGATAGGAAAGTTTATTTAGGGCCGGTAACAAGAATCGCTATAAGCGATAGAAATGTTTGCTTAGGAGTGAATAAATATAGATAAGCAGGCAAGACCTTAACCTTGACTATGGAAATTGGGACGCTCTGATAAGGATGGGAAAGAATTTTTTGTTATTTGCTCCTGATGATGGGCTTATGGATAGGATATGAAAATGTGACAGAAAAGGTCAGATTAACGTAAATCATTTGTAGATTTAAATCGCTTTGGGAACTCATAAGCAAATAGTGGAATTGACAGTCGTTTGTATTGGTATTGCGATAGGGATAGGCTAGAATTGATTTTATGCTATTTTGTCAAACTGAAACTAATATCAATAAAGGGAGTTGAAGTGATTGGTTTCATTTTGTGAAAGGAACGAATTTACCAACAAGAAATGTTTGGGTGAACCATTTTTTGATCATTTTGATTTACTTTTTGAAGGCGGAAACAAAGTCCACATAAAAGTAATGTTTTAAAAAAAGGAAAAAGAGCCCCAGTTTTGAAACCTTGCTTCTCGTACCCACTGTCAGTTAATCTGAACATAATTTTCCTGATATCAGTAAAAATATCCTTCTTAATTCATCATTTAAAATCGGATTTTAAAATTAAACTCGCAAGGAAAATTCACCCAAAATAAAATCAAGCAAAGTGTCAAAGCCAAATGGAACGCACTTCTAGCTAAGATTTCAGCAGCATTCTTCTCGGACTGTACAGGAATGTGTCAACTGATTTTTAGCTCGCATAATAAATAACTGATACATTTTCGTAATCGAAATTTGGACGTTCAAGAAGAAAGTATTTGCATAAACAATTGATGTAGAAATTGTTCTTATTTTAGACAAAAAATTTAAGGAGCAATGAAGCAACTACTTGAAGGGAAAACGTATGTTTATATTCGTTTAATTTTAGCTTCAAATGTGTACTAGGTTAAGGACCATTCACATGAGCGCGAACTTCGAATAGGCGAACTGCGAACAAATCAATTTATCTGTATTTATGAATTGAATGTTGCTATTTGTTTTACCACAAAAGCATTATATTTAATTAATATAACACCCAATCTACAAAAAAAAAACCGAGACTTGATTGGTTTAAATAACGAAATTTACAATTACAGCAATTCTCCGGCGAACTGTCACACTTTATTCACAATCCACATAAAACAGTCGCGATCCACAAACCTGCGAATGAAAGATTCGCTCGAACTTAACCTTCAAGCATACAAATGATTCGCGGGTACCTGCGACTAAAAACAGTTTTCATGTAAATGAAGTGTCAGAATCTACGAATATTCGCCAGTTCGTGGTTCGCAATTCGCTCTCATGTGAATGGTCCTTTACTGTGGATCGTATAATAATCTCTACAAAGCTTTCTTAGAAATTGCCAACTTTCTTCTCGGACTGTACAGAAATACTTCCACAGTATTCTACGTCACGTTATTTTCAGTTCAATCAGTATAAACAAAATGAATGAATATTTTGATTTCCAACTTCCAAGACTACTCGTGAGTAAATCAAGCATTTTGGTCGAACTGTAACGATTTTGGGTGTAATTGTGGACGTTCAAGTATCTAGTTCAGTAAGTCTGACAGCTTCCTGACTAGATGTATCTCGGTGTTGATTGGCTGAAATCGGTCAAATTTGCCGCTGTTTCAGTTGACGTTTACGGAGTGGTAGCCGACGAATCTAGTCAAGAAATTCGTGACTGAGTACCAAGTTGACAGTTCGTACAATTATGTGGCTGACATATAGGAAAAGTGACTTTCCCGACCAATCTAGTTTTTTCGTTCAAGTTACATCTTATCCAGACCACTAGTCGACTTAAGATGACTAGATTTTTGAATGGGCCCATTTTCATTCTACAAAAATTCTACCCGGACTGTACATAAATCGGTTTACATTTTCGCACCTGCCTAAAAATACTTCGCATATTTTCGTGCATCATCTATTGCCAACTTCGAGTTAATTATTTACAGCGTCATCTCTGAGTCGATACAGATGTCAGTGATTCTTGTTTTCTTTTGAATTGTCCACTAAATGCTGGTTGACATTTTACCACAGACTGACGTCCCTGTCAGCTTACTAAAATTGTTATGTTTTAACCTTTGACTTGAACCTCCATAACAGACAGTAGCACTGGCAAGTATTTATCGTTAAAACAAAATAAAACACACACACAATCACGCATTGGCCGATCAACTGAATCTTGATTTATTGCACTCTAAAATGCTAAAGATAATTAAGGGTTTTCATTCGAATGCGCTTATAACACCCCGCACCCTCACTGCCACTGTGTAAACATTATAAATCTCTCTAAGCCCATTCGCTTGCTATTCTTCGGAAATCAAACTGCGTTTGAAGGATGAGGGTCTTAATGTCGATTTACAACATACTTCACTCTCCCATCGGAATACAAAAGAATATATACAGAGCACATTTCTCAATTCGCGCGCACTCCATTTATACTCGTACTCGCACAGAAAGAAAGGGGGAAATAATTATTTTTCTGGTGATTAGCCACCCTCTTAGCTCTTACATCATCAGCAAGACCATTCATTTGATTATTGTTTGAGATCATCATGAGGCGATCCACCACACACATACAATCGATCAATTATGCGGCCACTGTCATATCTGACGTTTATCCACATCCGAATAGATTTCGCAAAACTTACTTTCCCCATCCCGAGTGTCAGTGGAGAATTTTATTAAAAATTCCTGTCGACGTCATCTTATGTAAGATTCTTTTTTTTTTATAGCCACGAAAAGAAGAAAAGAACATTAAAAACAAAAAGACCATTAAAAGAATGTCACACTGGGTTTGTTACCCCAGTTGATGAATGACTCTGGGGCATTTTTATGGCACAATGTGCGTAGGGTACAAGAGCCGAACGACACATGAAACAAGTTCTTACGAGTTGTTCTTACTTCGGGTGTTTCTCTCTCTAGTCTAGAATTTGAAAATTTCGAAATGCAGACGCACACAGTCCACATTTACATATGTATAGTACGAACTATGAAAGGCTGCTCCTAGATCAATTTTTAGGGCCACGAAGGGAACGACGAATCTCAATTAGCTGGTGGAGAGAGAGAGAGAGACCTTTGGATCTAGATCAGACTCGTTTATGTTTCTCTTTAGATGTCGCCGAATAACCAGAACCAGACAGAAGACACAACAAGAAAGAAATCGGAGTAGAACCACACAGAATCGTGTCTGTGTGTTGGCTACCATCGAAATAAATAACGAGTAAACGATTTTATTTGGCAGATATTAACGCCCTCATTAGTTCCACATGGGTCCGTCGTTGTTGTCGTCGCAGCAAGGCGACACGTGAAGCGTGTGACTAGGAAATAACACAAATGGAGTCACTCCGCATCCGCAGCCATGGTGTGTAGTCCTTTTTGTTGTTCATGTGTGGAGCGAAGAAGAGTTGTATGGACAAAAAATGAATTATAATTAACCAGCAGAAGAAATTAATTAATCAGTAATGTGTCCAAACACGAGTTCTATTCCGAATGTCCGGGCCCGTTGAATTGGCTGGTCAGTCGGGGGCAACGGAATAGAGATATAGTGCTCTCATTAACCTCCCGACAAACTAAATTTAATGCAAATTGACAACCACCTATTAGGCGCTAATGAGGTGCGGACATTTTGAACCAACTAAAAATAAAGCGAGAAAATATTTACGCATTTTAATTTAGAGGTTTTTTTTTGTTTACATTGCTCTAACGTAATAGTACGAAAATGTTCCTAATTTTGTGGTGGTATAGATGATTATTTAATTTACACAATTTTATCGTGCCTTTTAATATGCAGTTTAATTTATGATTTAGCTCAATGTCTGGCGTTGTCAATTAGGGGCTGTGCCTTTGAATTTAAATTATAAACTTAATTTAATTTGGGAAAATTCGCATTTAAAACTGTTTAAATTGACTCGCAAGCAAATTCAAAAGGCTGCAGCTGATGTGAATGGCGTCCGTTTTAATCTGTCATGTGGGGTGTCAGTAGTCTGTCAAAAATTGAATTTGTTTTAATTGTGTTCAATTTGCATTTTCGGTTTATTTTTTATTCTCTTTTGTATTTGTTGTGAAAAAATTACATCAATGTCATTAAAAGTGACGTTTTTAAATATCAAGTGTGCGTAATCGAGGGGTCGTTGGTTCCACCCAACTCTCGCGAAGATTTGACAGTCATTATAGTTACAGGGTAAAAGTGTCCTGAAACAGAATCTTAATGCGAAAAATTTGCCTTCAAAGTTGAAAGAAAGCAAGCAAAAACTTCTTCCAAATGTTCGGATTTTGTTCTTCCGCGTTTAATTTGGCGAATCGCCGGCGATTCTCCCATCGAAGTGCAACCTGAAACGACAACCGATTCACGTGAAACATGCATCGCTTATGATACCCAAAAGAACTCTGAACGCAATCGTCTTTCGGCGAACGAAATGCGAATCGTCTGGAGATCGCCGCGCGATATACATTCAAACTCGTATTTCTGACATTTTTTCCACAGTCACTTTTGTCTTTGGTGGTTAGTTTCGTTGGCCAATACAATTCAGCTGACGGATTTTACCTACAAGCCCTATTAAATTTCAATGGATTATCCCAAAACCCGTTTCAATGCCATTTGAATCGTGAATATTATATTGGTTCACAAATTGTTAAATATCTAAACGAGTACATTTCATTAGGAACCTATATATACCAAGTTAATTACAAAATCAAAGCAAATATTTGTCTATAATTGGAATAGCTTGCGAGTAAGTACGTAACGTGCATGTGTATACCCGCCATTCAAAGGGAGCAAATTGATTGCGGCTGGGAGAAGCCCCCTAAATTATGGGAAATATTCGATTTGATGATTTTGGTGTTGGTAATCTTGATTTTGTGACGCGTTCATAATTCACTTCAATTTGAATTTAGTATACCGATTTAATTGTGGAAAGTTTGCCGCCGCCGCCACTCATTCTATTATAAGGTGATTAAGTGATCAGTAGATAGGTAGAAATTATCACAACAAAAAATTAATAAATATATTGATTAGGAGAAAATCCAATTGTCGCTACTAGTGATGTATGGATAATTTTCGTCCTTGATTGTGGGTATTTCATGTGAGTCCTGCAATGTAGTTGCGCATATTGTTCGGTGGCGTATTTAGGTGTTTATATCAGTGAAATTACGGCTTTTGCATATTTATTTTATGACGTAGTTAATAACAACAGCGTAAAAGCAGACCTAGTGGCGTAATCTACAATACAAAAATGCGCCATCAGTAAATTTCCCGCCTTTATTTCGTCGTTCACCTGGTTTTCAAAACTTGCCATTGAATTCGTGACATCGTTTGTATGCAGATGGCTCCTGATGGTCCGAAGTTGGATGCTGAAGATGCGAAGTTATACTTATACTTGAGCATCGTACAATTAAGTGATGATCGTGTTGCTTGAGTGATGATTGCCTTCATAATTAGTTCTGTGTATTCTGTACAGTGCACACTGTCAGGCATTTTTAAAAACATATTGCCATCATTTCGGCCAACTATCGGGTGAGAGGCAACCTGTCAAAATGGGACGTCGCATTCGGAAAAAATTCACGGGGTCATAAATAACACTTTTGCATAATCTGTTGATACCAAATAGAGCTCAGGAATCTGTTTTAAATATGCCAGTTTCTGACAAAAAAAACACAATTTACGACTCTGGTTGGCTTTCAACCTGATTAAACCGCTATCGTCACACACGTTTCATTATTGTCCCCGCAGTTCGACAAAGAAAACGCCAATAAAAACGATCTAATTATGTTCGTCTTAATTTGACACATCTCAAAACAACGCCCTCACGTATTAATCTTCACTGCTCTAATTGGATCCGCCATCGAACCGTCACATTTGACACCTAATTGGACGTCTTTTGTTTAACCACAACCAAAACACCGTAAAGCAAATTATAATGCAAAGAATCTCTGTTCCTGTTCGTGTTCCATTCCAACAAAAACTGCAGCTATTCCGGTCTTTAATGAAACTTTTTATCACCGCTAACCAGTTTGCTTAAATAATAAAAACTTCCAGCATTCCAACCAACTGTAATCATATGGAAGAAATTTCCCTTCACGCACATCATAAAAAACACACGGAAAACTATTCAGCTCATAACTTTTGCTGTCAAACGGAGTTTACTCCAAAAATCACTTGTCTGTCACCTTGTCAACATAATGAGAAATACACACATATGTCGTCTGCCTAATTCGGTTAACGAGCAACGACTAACGCGCACCTTATAAGCGCTAAAATGAAAGATAAATATTCATTAACTGGATTTCATGAATATTTTACACAATTAACTAGCTACCACAAAATTTATGACAACTATTAAATTTGAGGGTATATCTGTTTTCGGTTTCCTTTTCGGTCGCACAGAGGGTTTAAACTTTTCTTCGATTAAGTGAAGTTTATAGATATTTATTGAATTTTCCCCGTTTAAGCTTGGGAACGCTCATAAAGTCGGTATTGTTCTTGCATATGGGGGTTTTATTTACTCCCGCTAATGAGGTTCCGGACTGACATCAACTGCAGCATTATAGAATGAACATTAATCGTAAAAAAAAATTAAGAAACCTCTCCCGGGACCGGGAATCGAAATCAGATATGCGATATCCCAACGAACGCGCATACTTGTATAGATTTAGATGTTGTCGATGGAGAGGATATCATATGTTGACACATCTCCACTGCAACACGTTTGTCATATCGATTGACTATCGTATATCTATAACCATTAGTGATTCGTGGTGGCATCTTCTTAACACGAAACCCTTCTATCGCTGCCTGACATCTAGGAGAAGTCATTTTAAATTTGAGTAGGTACACCTCTTCCTCTATCCTTTTGCGCCTTTCCAAGCTTGCACACAGCACACATACGAGTATTTATATGAAATCTTAGAAGATAATTCGATGCGATTGATGCAATTTTCATATACGAAAGGATTGCGTTGCATTTGACTTGGTCCATTGGACAGTTTAGATTTTAATCATAGTGGACAGTCTGGCCGGGCGGTCAACGACTGTGGGTACACATTCAAAGTTCATTTGCATTGATTATCGGGGACACTCCGCATGGATGAATGGACGAATAATGGTGTAGTGATTACATTTTGTACGCAAATTGTTATACTTGTCATTTGACGTACGTCAAAAGCTGTCATATAAGTCAACTTGACAGTTGACAGCCGAAAGGGAGTATGGTTGATAATTTTCTTTTAAACATTTTAAAAATTTCCAAAGGATCGTAAAGTACAATATTGGCAAGTGAATATTGCCTTAACAGCTATTTTTAGTTTGACATTTGCGACGCTGTCATTTATCGAATAATGCTGTCATTTTGACGTATCATTCCCGCTTTTATAATCGACCCACTACAAAAGACTCGACTTAATAAAAATCTATAGACGGCGAGCTGTGAACTATTCTTCGTGGAGACGCGGCGTAATGGTGCAAGTATTTGTTTTTGACATAAATCTGACTCAAGTACACCCCTCTGAGCCAAGGTTTACAATTGTACATCTCCTTTAAAACTCCCCCAAACATCTGCAAATAAAATCAACTAAAAAAAAAATCAATTCACTATATTACACCAACCCACTCAAAACTATACTGCTGACAATAAACAGAAACAATTCAGAACATTGCTTAAGGATTTATCCATGACAACATAAATTCGAACAAAAGGAGCCCCCCACCATTCACATATTCTTCCGTATGTCTTTCTAAAATGTACACTTCTATTTACAATCGTCATAGTTTGCCATTTGTGCTACCTCTTTCGCTGTATACAGCACTTGCTGTCTATCCAGCGTGTAAAAGCACAGAATTGAGTATCTGGGACATGAATTCTCTGTGAAAACACATCCTCTTGAACGTTGTACAAAAAAAAATAAAAATAAAAATAAGCAAATAATCTCAAAAAACGATTATTCTGTGTACTCTGCACTGTTATATCTGACAATTGCACATTGCAATCCACTCTCGTCCATGGAATATTTGTGGCTGTATATGCAGTGTCCGTCCTCGTATACCTACACATCTATACGATTGTAATAATGCAGTAAATCGCAGACAATAGAAAACTCAATAAAACTGGACTAGAATAGAGATATATTGAGAATGTGAACACTTTTTGAACACGAAATAGCCCACATTCCACATTTTCCAAGTTCGGTTGTATAGCTAGCTAGGTGTATGCGAAAAATCTACTGTACCGTGCGTTTTTAACCAAAAAGGATGACAAAAAAAAAAGAGAAACCCTATTTGTAGAGCTTAGACGATGACATTGCGAACAGATCCCCACACACAAAAGGGTCATACTTGAAGTCGTTGGGTGATGCCAAGTTTGGTTTTGTTGCTTTCTTTTATATTATTTTTTTTGAAAATTTTCCCTTGGGTATCGCCCTCTCTTGACCAAGCACTTGAAGTTTTGTTCCCATTTGTCTGCTCCAAAGAATAAAGAAGAAAGACTCTTGAACCAAAAGTAAACTGCAGACATAATTATTTTTCCTCCCCAGTACATATTTGGCAGCCATCGTCGAGTCCGTCCGAAATTCTCCATAATAATCTGTCATTAATATCCGGTTATTATAACGAGTGTTCTTCGTCCAGTGACTCGGGTGTTGGGGTGTAAGTCACAAATTGCAAGTGTCACTGCAATGTATATGTAACATTAGTAAGCTATGTGAGACACAAACGAACAAAGCCCTCACATGTATACCTAACTACTATTTCGGGGGATAACTATAAATACCAATTTCATTTCAATTGATCGCTGGTAATGCGTTTATGTCAGATGATGTCTGTTCAGTGTTCACCCTCAGAACCCCCCCGAAAATGTGACGTCCTCCTTTCCTTTTTTTTGTCTTTAAGCCTTCGCAATGCAAGGACAACCCTGCGGCCACTTCATTTTCTCTATGTGACACATAATCATGTGCTCAACCCTCAGTTTTTCGTTTTCTCCTTTTTGTTGCTGTCATTTTATTTGGGGCATTCTTTTTTTTTTTGCTCTTGTGTGTATACCTATGTGAATGCTGGTTATTACAGGGGATTTACAAACACCAGGGCGAGTTTTACTTACGGCGGGATAGAAAAAAAAAAGAAGCATAATAATAATTCTTCCATTGCAAATTGATTTCACGCAAAATGAAAATTATTAGGATTATATTTTTCCTTCAATCGATTTTCGCTTTGTACCCTAAGCTGAGTGAATCTTTCCTTCTGGTACGTTCTGGCTCGCTGTTCCATCCGATTCGCAATTTGTGGGTCCTTTAATAATTTACAATGCAAGGACTCGAGATAGAAGGAGGGAAACTTGGCAAGGTACATAATATGGAGTCGTGAGTGTAGGAAATAACTTTATAGCGGCTCTTTATGTCGGGGAAATGTTTATGTGTAATGCTTTTGCCAATATTTGCGATCACACTGTTCCGTTTCTCCGGATTGATAAGAGATTTTGAGTCAATATATTTGATGGCTTAGGCTTAGAAGAACGAAAGGAAATTAGGTTAAAGGGGGATTAGAATTGGCTGGGAAATGACATGAAAAGTTCTTAGATGTCTGCACGTAACAGAAAGTGACACGTTTGGCAAATGATTTTGACAGGTGACAACTGTCAAATGGGAGGTTTCCTAATGAAGGGTTTTCAATGGTTTGACTTGGGTTTAGCGTGAGTTTGAATCTGTTTAATTGTGGTTCTTCTTCCACTTTAGTTGACGTGTATACATCATTTTTGCCAAATGTCAATCTGACAGGGATTTATTTTAGGGTTTTTCTTAGGTACTCCTCAGATTAAGCGGGTATTAAAGTACAAAAATAACGAGTTCTTAATATATTTTTAGAAGGAATTTCAATTTGCAATTTCAAAAGTCAGAGATAAATCTGTGCAGAGATGTTGAACTAAAAAATGAGTTCGAATAGAGAACACGTTTTGTTTTGTAGGTATACATATGAATGGAATGAAATGTCATCCATTTACGAGAATGACATCTGTCAAATGTTCAACTTCTATGGAGGTTTTTCGATGAGTTGACGAGATTTCGCCTTCTGTGCGCTGAACTGCAGTTGTTGATCAATTTTAGTTGACGTTTAGAATAGAAAATATTGTTTCAAATGTCATGAATGCTGTCATCCATTAGAATGCTAACAGATAACTGACTAACTGAGTATGAGTAGAAGGAATATGAGTCCACCCGCTCACTTAACCGATTCTCCAAGTTCGTTCCATTTACGAGAACCAATAGATAAAGCGAAAAGGACAATTAACATGCCTTGAAAATGACAGCTCTAATCCGTTACCCCACAACAGGATGTATGTGCTGGAATATCAGTCAGGAAGTGAGGTAGATTAACTTTAGCCGATAAAAGTCGCCTTCCCCCGGCTTTTTCAACTTAATTAATACTCCTCGTGGCGAAACAATGAGCATTATCAAATCAATCAGGACCAAGTAAGACTCTTATTCATTACTACTTCTCTGTAACTCGGAACGTTAAGTATGAAAACAATAGAGTCCGCATGGATACGAATCTAAACCTTTTCATCTCAGATTCCGTGGATATATATTTTTTGTTTATTCGTGTTTTTTTTTCCTAGAACGAGTTTTACGCTGTCGGTTGCTGCGTGGGCAGCACGTTCTGTATACACTCGTGGCAAAGGGCAGCAGCCAGCAACACATTCATACAGCTGGCCAAATGAGCATGATATGAACATAATACTAATGAGAACGAAGAAGAAGAAAATAACAACCATTACAGATCGTTAGGGTGGTTTATTTAATAATAATAATGGCAGCATACCATGCGGTTTTTTTTTTATTGTTTATAATTTCGCTTGAGTGGCGTCTTTTTTTCTCAATTTTCTTTCAATGAGTTTAGAGAGAGAGGTAAGAATAAGTAAATACCGCTAGAATTCCGTGCGTCTTAAATTTATTCATTACTTCCATGCCATTGGAATATATAACAAACATTTATTTGTGCCTTTCGTTAGCGTTTTTTTTTTTATTATTAGATTTGGATTTGTTTGATTTGCAGAAGGCTACTGAAATGATCCGTCAAGTGGCAGCACTTGATTGCGGGGTTTGTTTTTTTTTTGTGTAAAAATTAAGTACCCAAATTAAAATGGAAGATGTTTGGCTAAAGAGGGGTGGAGGAGGGTTAAACTCTGCAACCCTCTAGAGGATTTTTACTTAAGCGGGTATCATAAAATTATGGAGGGGATAACAACAAATTAAAGTGGTTACCTGGATACTTTTTAGTTGTGTGTTCTTGAAGTGGTCTTAATTGCTGTATCAAGTGGGTTTTGAGTACAAATTGTCGTTCAAGGAGCTGCGAGGAGAATGCAGTAATTGAAGTACGTAAAAGGGAACACATCTGTTTGTTGTGATAACTTGGCAGCACTTTTGTTTGTCAGAAAAAAAATGCTACCAAGTCGTTTAGGTATACTTATATTGTAGCAGAAAATAATTATTCTTTCTTTTAACTGTGTACCGAATTGGAGGGCGGAACTGGCATAACCTAAATCTGGTGGAATGTCAATTTTGGGTCGTTAACTGATCGCCTTTCCATACTTTCCATTCATTTCCGGATAGACCTGGTGGGTATCAATGAAATAAGTTAGATTTTTATTTATTTTGAATTCTGACAAAAATTCTCTACACGAGATTCTGAAAAGCAAGCGTTATATTGATTTGTGATAGGTCTGGCAGCACTTTTTTTATCTTTAAATAGAAGTATATCCTCATTTTTAGACCGAAAATTTGAATGGCCGCTACTTTGGAAAAAATAATAAATAAATACTCGTTGAAGAATGTGATTGGAGGAAAAAGATTCTTGGAAATTGAAGTTCTGCCAAGTTGTTGGTAGTACTGGTTGGTTGGTAAGAAGCATCAGAACTATTTAAATAAATCTCGAGTTATGCTTAACAAACTGGCAGTATAGGTACTATCAAATGGTACAGCGACTTAAGTACAATTTTTGACGTTTGACTTTTTCAATTTTTGACAAAATTTATATCTCATTTCTTAGGCGACTTATTTTTCTAGGAAAAACGCATCAGAACTTTTTAAATGTATCTCGAGCTATGCTTAACAAACTGGCAGTATAGGTACTATCAAATGTTACAGCGACTTTGGTACAATTTTTGACGCTTGACTTTTTCAATTTTTGACAAAATTTGTATCTCATTTCTTGGGCGATTAATTTTCTGGGAAAATAAACATCCAGTTCCCAGTCTGCTGGATGAGTACTTAATCCGAGACATCGAGGCGCCTTCAGCTACAATCCACAAAAAGATCGCTGTCTTTTTATAGCCCTTCTTTCTTCTCCCGTTTGGACTTTTTTTTTTTAAATAAATTGCATTCCTTTTAAAATCGACCGGAATTGCTCTATTTTCGTGCGCAACTTAACAGAGTCTACCCCAGAGTTTCAGTTCACTACAGCCTTTTCAAACTGCCAAAAATAGTCGTCAAGTTAACAAACTAAGCGAAATTTTGACAATTATACTAAAAAGTCTTGATTTTTGTTCAAGAAATTGTAATACCAGCCCAAAATCTACTCCCGATTCGAAATATTTACTAAAAACATAGTTTAGGTACTGATATTAAATGCAGTACTTTAAAGTGCTGCCAAATCGATACATTTCACTGTATCACTGAAGAAATGGAAACAAAAACCAACTCCCACAAAATAATATCACACAAGACAAATTCTACATCTGAATTCATTGAACTACCAATCAGATGGTTGTTGGTGATACCCCAAATTAACCCTCTTAAAGTGAAATTCAAACTTTGTAATTGATCCAAACTTCCTCAAGCGCAAGAACTTCCTATACCTACCTGAATCACACAAGAAATGGAACTGAAATCCAAGTTTGAACTACAAGACCACAAATTATGATAACGCCATCACAGTATCACATATATATTCAAAACTATTTTCCAACAGAGAGATAGAGAGAAAACGTGATCAAAATTGTCACAATTGACACTCAATCAATAAGAAATTCATCATCAATTTGTACACCGTACCCAGTCCATTACCTGGCACACAGACAATCTGTGTGAATTTTCCTTGCGGTTAACCATAACAGTAATAATAAATAATGGTCATTCATTTCTCTCGATTCGTTCTTTAGAAAATCGTCTTTGGGTCAGCCAAAAGCCATGGACGAGACGCACCAGAGACGGTAGGGACACAAAACACACGTTCGTCTTCACCTTCTCGTCAGTAATTGCTTACAATTTGTAAGCATCTTCAAAAAGCCATCTTATGGACGACCATACGAGAGGCCTTGTGAATAAATGGTAATCAATTTTCTTTGAGCAATATTTCATACGAGCATATACCCATGCATAGACCGTTTGAATATTAGAACATCACCAGTTAGACAGAGATGGGTACGGATAGGTGCAACTTTCACTCATACAAAATCGTTGTAGCACCGACACAGCACACAGGAGACTGTGGTATTGTTAGTTTCTGGGGTAAATGTTTTGACGTTCAACTCTCGTCTTCCATTGTCATCCATCTTCTGCTAACAAATAACCAAATAATGGACGATAGTTTCGTTCGATTATGGGCTGGTTAGATATACCTGAGATATACACGTACAGACTTTGGTTATTCTGAATGTCAAATCAAGTGTTTTGGATTTTCGAGAACCCCCCCATTGTTATTCAAATTGCGTGCATCAGTGGTTATGATTACATTTGCATTCCAATGTGATAAACACTAAACTGGCTCATAAAATCAACACATAAAATACTGTAAAACTGTGGGCTGACCGGTCGTCGCAGAAAGTGTGGCAATAATGACGCGTGGACAATCTATCCTACTTGTGAACTGTCGAAAGAAGAGAAAAGTCCCAGTGACACTGCGGCATTTAATTATTGTTCTTCTGAGGGCGATGGTGGTGCGCCCTTGAGATCCAAATAAAAACAGGATCCATTCTATTAGCCTCAATTATGATGGACAGATATGGGATAAAAGTGAGTGATGCGCGCCACCAAAATGAGCTGGAACCCCTGTAGCATTTCGACAGAGATACGAACGAGTGCGAGTGCGAGTGCGAGTGCGAGTGCTCTCAAGAAGCTGCTTTTAGTATAAGTTTCGGTAACAGCCAGAACCTCGTCAAATGCAGGCGATTGATGGGACTTTGAGGGCTGTCAGGGTGAGTCGTTGTTGGTTTTCGTTTTTCTATCCGTTTTCTGTTTATTCTCTGGCCATGAATGGGCACCGAAGAAGGGTGTTTAAAGTACTTTTAGCCTTCATCTTCTTTTTATTTTTTGATTGATGAAAGATAAACAAGTTATGGTAAAAGCGATGATCCACGGAAAGTGGTTTTCCTAGTGATACCATCATCACCAGCAGCAGCCGATATGCAATGTCGAATGTACTCGTGGTTGACTGACAAAAAATATAAAGCACAGCCGTCGCGGCACAATCTCGGAATGTAATGATGATTAATTGCTGGGTGCTGTGATCCATCTGTGCGTCGATTACAAGGAACCCAATTAATGTTTCTTTTTTTTTGTCTGCTTTTACTTACCGACCGACTTTTGGTCAGAGAACCATTTTCTCCACAGTTGCCTAAGTCTAATCGGTGACAGAGTTAATTGTTTCGGTTTTTTTTTTTTTCTTCTCTCCTTATCCGTCCGTCCCTCTGTGGAGTCACCAATGGATTCTGATTCCGATTCCGATTTGTTATTCGTGAAATACGACGCACATCGAAAAAAAAAAAAAAAAAAACACCGACTGCCCAGCGTGTAGCTCTTAGCGGTACTTTGGAATGTACTTTTAACGTTTCTTAAAGTGATTTTCGCTTTCGAAGTGCTGGTCTTTTTTGTCGGAAAAGGTCGTTTCCCTGCCGTTTGCCCTGAAATTAACCGAATTGTGCGTGCGAACAGAGCCAGAACAAATCCGCACAGATCAGTCAGAAGAGAGCTGGATTCGTTTGAGATTTTCGGTCAATTTTTGACAGCTAGAGTGTGGTTTGGCGTAGACTTTTCTCTGACCTGTCCATTTATTCTTAATTGTTCTCCAAAAGCTTTTTACAGTGATTTAAAATGTAAGCAAACAACTTTAAACCGTCACATGCTGACACTACTCACGTGTGTGCCTCTGTCACTTATGAAAGCATTTTGCAGTCATAATTCCCAAACCCACTCACACTGTTTAAGCATCCTTGACTCAGATTTATGCGCACATGCCAACAATATTAAGATGAAAGCAAAGTGTCTTTCAAATCCACTTGACGGATTTCCCGACACCTTACCTCCAATGCAAAACTACTATACGAAAATGGCACAAAGAGCAGAAGCAGACACAAGCGCAAAGGAACTAAATAGAGACACAAACTATATGATTACAGTGTAATGAGAACGATGATCATGCGATACTGATGAAAGTGGCGAGTGTAATTGCTTTTTCTGTAATTAAAACGGGTGCAAAGAAGCACGAATGCAATCGAGGCGCCCTTGTCCTGATTTCCTTATCTTCTCAAGCGCACATAGATCCAGTTATGGGATTATCATTATCCGTTTTGAACTTGCTTTTACTTTGCCAGTGTTGTTGTGGAAGGGAATTCCGGATATGGCACACTTCCATGGCAATTTGGAAAAACAAAAAAAAATATTCTCTCACCCCCCAAGCGAAATTTTAAATATATATGAATGTTTTGGGATACACAGTATACATACCCTTGCACACATGTACACAGAGCGAAACTCAACAGCACAAAGCGCGTGAAAGATGACGAAAGAGAAGAACAAAAAAAAATCCAATTATCCAAGAAACCCATTTCGTCGACATAAATTACTCCAGCAGTGATGCTTAAAAACAAGAACACCATGACGGAAACAGTTCTTCAAGACCTAACCAACCAACCATTTCAGCGAACTACATAGCGTCGTGCCTCCTTCCGCCATTATCCTAGTCATTCGTCCCTTTCGACTTATGATTGCTCTATGATTGTGCAAAAGGGATCCGCCACCGCGTGCTCAACGAAATTCAACCTAAAAAACATGACAACAACACGAGAAATATTTATAGGGTGGCCCAACCGCTGCTGGCTGCTCCACACTAAGGGAGTGTAGAAAATTAAGGCCAAACTCTGTCTGGTGGTGGTTCACTGGTAACCAACGCCATCCAGCAGCCTTGGAAAAGAAATGAACTCGTCCACGGAATATCATTATGATTTTTTTTGTAAAACTCGTGGGTAAGATATCGAAAAAGAAAAGGGTGCCCACCGTACCGCAAAAGGATCTACATTTAGAATTGTGTGTGTGTGTGGAGAGGAGTATTGTGTTTACAAGTGTGCATGTGCGTTAGCTAATTTAAATGAAATCATATAGTCGGACACTGTTTTGAATCTCAATTCGAATGGTTTTCGAAAACGGCTTAGGGTAGTACTGAAAGTAAGTGATGCCAACTTTTCTATTGTTTTGTAAGATTTATTTGCGATTTAGACGTGAATACACGATGACATTAAGTCCGCGCAGTGGCCTAGGGGCTGGAGTGTTGGACTATTAACCGGGGGTCCAAGGTCCCGAAAAAAATTAAATAAAAATTACAACTTAAGTTTTAACCACTTTCCGCCACCTCTCGCGAACGTCTGACAAATATCCGAGAATATAACTGTCATGAAAGATCTTCCGTTTGCCCCAAAAATAAAAAATAAATCACACCAAACGTAGGGTCTCTCTACTGACGTGCCCCAACTATTTATTTATTTAATTTTTTTAAGTGACTAAAAGTATACGTCAAAAATGGATTTTGACAGCTGCGTATATTTTAGGTCTGCTCTACCCAATTTTGTACGATCTTTAGAGAAATTTACATTTGCAAAGCTTACTGCTTAGCAGTAAGCACTCAAAAAGCAACTGACAGTTGACAGACAATTTAAAGTTCGGTTGTGTTGTTTGTGTGTTTTATACTTGACGTTCCTACGCAGCTGGTAAAATCAGATGGGAGGAATTTTAATATCGTCCTTGAGCATTATTTGCTTAGCCAATTCAAACTCTTTCACATATTCGAATGCAATCGAAATACAGTTGATGCAGAAAGAATTCGAAAAATTGTGTTGCTGGACTAATCAGATTTGTTGCCGCATCACATTAAAACAACTCGCTCAATTCGTTTGGATCCCTTTGACATTAAATTTTGCTGAATAGAGGAACGCATAGATTTTATTTCATCGCAATCAGACAACTCATATACGCACTTGAAGTTTTCTGAACAAATGCAGATTTCAATGCTTTTTTTCCACGCCACAAACTTCATCATAAGTTCATAAAATCAAATCAATTACATGCAACGCATATGCGACGGATGAAGTAGGTTTACTTTCTACATTTCAGTTTGTTGAATCTGTTGACACTGACAGTTCAACCAAATTGAATGAGAGAAACTGTCTTCGTCGTGAACTGTCAAAAAGAAAGTTGATTGGTGCAAATCTTAAACCGATGACAGTTTAATGTCAAAGCATTCTGTCAGTGGATTTATTCATTTCTTTCCGTTAAATAGCGTTGACGTTTCAGTGTTGCTTCGTGAATTCATCTAGGCATGAGAAAAATGACATGCTTTTCACATCTGTCCAATTGAAAAAAACTTGCGTTCCCCTATCAAAATGGTACCCAAAAACGAAAGACACACCCAATCCTCTTTTGAATTATGACGGATTTCCCCTCTAAAAATACAAAATCAGGAGTTTTTCTCACTTAATTGCCGGCACCCATTAAATTCGCCACAGCGGCTTTAACATCTATACCACGAAAACGAATCGTACATGCAGCTCCCCCGTAAGTCGTAACTCGTAACACCAATCAACGGTTTCAAAGTTGATTGCCTTCATTAAACTACCGAATAACGCCTACAGTCAGTCGACTTCTTATTCTACCGTCGCTGCCTGATGCCACGGCTCATTGATTACCCTCTAATGGGGAGGAAGTCAACAGCCGCAAAAATAAAATTCAACGAAGAGCGAGATCAAACTCCTCAGCTCAGGAGATACGACGACGACGAAAAATCCGATTTCCTCTGTACAATTATGCATAAATTAGCGAGCAACATAACAATACAGAAACACACACACACAGCCAGGTAGGTATAACGTCATGTGGGCGCGTACATGGTGTACAATTTAAAATTCCACTAAATTACACATCAGCACATCAGTCCACGGGTTTTTTTCGCTCCACTACGTATAGACTCGTGTATTGGCGACCTCCCAAACGTTGATGTTCTCCAAACTTTTGATTAAGACGATGGTATTCAATTCACATCACGGACTGCACGTCTTATCCACCAAAACACATCCCCACAGAGACATATACAGATATAGAAACTGACACATACGAGATGCGGGTAGTACCTACCTTTGCTGCCGGTTATACCCACATAACCTAACCCCTGACATCCTTGGGATTTTTCTTTATACGTTCTGTTGATAGTTAAACCGAACAGGAACGAACAAAAGGCGAGGCGAAGCGTCCTCAGTAGTTTGTCAATATTTGTTATACTGGCCTTTGGTCCCCATATATACGCATCCCCCCCAATCACATCTTACCCGTGACATGTACGTCACGCGGCCCGGCCCTAGGAGCGGGGGGAGAAATATAACAAAACATTAATACGAGTACCTGTTTCTGATGCTGGTTGTGTGGGCCAAACAACAAATGAAATAGAAAAGAACCAGGACGCCTTCTCTGGATGTGATTGGATGTGATTGTCATGCCAAATAAGGGAAAATTGATGAGACTCAAATCCAAGGAGAGTGTTTCTCAGTGCAACATTCCCCTAAATTTCTTTGCAACTTTCACCAACTGCCGGGTCCACAGTGTCTGTTTATTTCTGTGTCAATGTCAGACTAATGTCATTTGTCACCATATATCTGTATACCATACATATACCACCCCACCCGCCGTGGTGTTGTTTATCCTTCCACATTCCGGCTCTGTGCAACTACACCATACTTTCGAAGCTTTGTGTCAACCGTATATAGTTGGAATCGAAAGCACAAAAGAAAGCAAAACAAAAACCCGACACAAAACCGTAAAGTAAAACTTTTTGGCATTCTTTTGCGGCAAAAAGGAAAATTCATATGGTTTATTGAATAAAGGAAACGTCACGTACACAAGCACAACAAGATATAGGAGGAGTTGCTTTCATTGCGCCGTATACGCAATAATTTGTGTGGCTCGTCGTTGTCGTCGGTGTCGCTTCTCTCCCAGCTTAAGTATGTCAAATTCAGATCCTTTATCCATGTGGTGAGTAAGTGCGGTAGAGACGGTAAACCGATTGGTAAACTTAATTGATTTTGCGGTGTCATTTCGTACTTGAGAAAGGAGCTCGTACGCAGACATTTAATCCTTTTCTCCGAACTCGAATAATCCCATTACACTTGTACGAGTACTTGTTTCAGTTTTGCGAAAACACCCCGCCACGATTATTCACCCGTAAAATATGTGTACACTCACACACACCATCCAATTCGACGTAACCTCTCTTAGGGGATGTAGAGCGGGAGGCCCGACCGACCCATATAATCACCGTCAACGTGTTCTCATCATCGGTAGCGCGCCGTAAACCATCTTGTGTTCTCATCATCGTGTTGCATTCAAGTTCGTCTTCCTCTTGTCTTTGCGTCCTGAGGTGGATAGACACTTAATATTTTGGTCTTCCGCAAAAGGCTTAAATGTGCGCCTCGCTTCACTGATGACTGTACTCCAACATCATTCTCGGGTTAGCTTCGGTATATATGTATATGCATGCCTACGAGCTAAGACACCTCACCTGCCTGATGATATATAGTGGGTGAGGGTGTGCCGATTGCCGTAGTGCTATATATATACTCACCGTTGAGGATACATAAATATTTGGGTTCGGGTTATAAATTTCCAAAACTAGGCCAAAGTTTTCTCATTTAGATAATTTTCCAGCTAAATGGAAAGAATTAGTTTTGACATTTATAATTTGCGAGAACTATACGCAGATTGCGAAACTTTCGTTTGTGGCCTGTTTTATTTCCAACTTGCGTTGGCAAAATGTTACACTGAAACGTTTTGCACAGTTTTAATTATTTAATGAATTATAATAACGATCGAACTGCACGTTGCTTTTAGTTTGACAATTATCTTGGGGACAGGTGGAGTTCAACTTTATGCTGACAAACATCTTGTCTACTCTACGATTCATTTGTGTACAACTCATCCATGGGGTGTATTTTTTTCCACCCGATAAGTCTGCATAAATTGTGCAGCTTGGGTTTTTTTCGGTTCTAAACAGTGCGAGTAAGTCGTGGTGAATTTCCCTTATTGTGGGAATTTGGATGCGAAAGGGAAATCGACTCAAAGAAAGAAGGTTGCCTTAAAAAACTAAATAAAATTCACCTAAACTTCAACATTAAACTATTTATTGTATGAATATTTACAGTCTTGAATGGCGGAGAACGAGAAAGGATCAATATAACCCTGTCTTCAGTTGTAGCAGCTTTTTGAAAAAGAACCTTGTGGGAAATTTATGGGAATTTCAACAACATTCAAAGGGAAAACTCATGGCCCTCATATAGAATTTTCAAAACCATTTATTGGTCACTATTTGATGGCTCCTCAGATGAACAGCGTTGGCATCTTTCGACACGTCATGTTGCACAGTGTCCACCACAAGAAGTCGCCTCCTATTTCGTACACTCACCATTTTGACCTCCTGCCAAGTAAACACAGCAAACAGTCCAACAAACCTATAAAATGCAGGTCATTCCACTTTGTGTCTTGGCACACATGTTTTGAAGCGCCCCCTGCCGACAATTGAACTTTCCCCCTATAAAACCATTTCGGTCAAATACCATTTAATCGAAGAGGTAGATATCGCATTGCACTCGCTCAACGAACAACGAACGACACCCCTTCTAAGCAAGTGCAAACCCGCAAATACCAAAACAATTCGTAACGGGTGTTGATTGCAAAATGGCTCCAATATTCCAAGACAGAGAGAGAAAGAGAGAGGGTTACAATGAAAAAGAACTTACAACCTATACTCGAAGTCGAAGTAAGAAACTGGTAAAACGAAGAAAGCAAACCGAAGACTTCTTAACCTTTTTTGAGGTGCTTGACATTTCAACTCGTTAAGTTCTCTCGCAGTGCGGTAACTATGCCATTGGAAGTATTTGGTTGCAACCCTAAGAACCGCAATGCTTTCGAGAGAGTGTTTCGTGTAATCGCGATTAATGAGCCTTAGGCCACCTTCAAGTACACTAATGGCACTAGTGCGGTATATGGCGATGGAATGGTGTGCCCAACACCCATCAGGGGTGTTTAATTTGGAGAGAGTGGAAAGCGAATGGAAAACGTCGTTGTACACATGTAAGACGCGATAGGCAATAGTGCGGACAATGTTTGTAGTTTGTGTCAAAAATGACATCTATCAGTGGCTTGGGTTACACTTTTTTCTTTCTGTCAATATACGTTGCTTTTTCAGTTTTTAAATGTGGTCCCTTTCCCTTTTTCATGTGCGCACGTCAGTGTGTGACAACAAATAGACTACCGATTGACGTTATTTGTACGTTACTTGCTGAACTGTCATCAGCATTTTAAATTTGTGTTAAGTGGTGCGAATGCTGTTGGTATTTGTAATTTCTTATCGACAATTTTAGAGAATTTGGAAATATTTTCGCTGCGCTGAATTCAGTCCGCTGATTATTTTTGACGTTTACAAACGAAAATGTGTGGGCATATAAATAAAAGAGTTCATTTTCAAGTGCCTCGTCTATCTATACCCCTATCCGGATGTAGCACCCCTTACTCAAATTTAAGAAATGTGCTGACAAAATTTTGACGTTTCTGAGTCATTTTTAAAATGAACATATTGACAGTTGATAAGCTATAGAATTTAAAATCTGAATGAACTAGAATGTCTTCAAACGCTTACTTTAAATTGTTTACATATTTTTAACAGTAGAAAATGACATACAGACGTTACTGTCAGAATGGCGTCGAAATGAGAAATGAAATGCAAACACCACCTTACCTCAGTTGATTTTGACTTTCATCAACAACTTGCGAATATACTGCCAAAACTGACGGACATGTTATTTTAATATGTCAAACTGGATGACAGGTGAACAATATTTATTTAAATGTCAAAGTCAATAGCAGAATTTGTATATCAACTAAATTAAATTTTGCAGCAAATTTGTTTACATTAATGCTTAATTTGTGTAAGCAACTGTCAGATGTCAAAAAGCGTTTTTACAGAATGTTTTCAGAGTATTATATATTTCTACAAATGGGATTGCCAAATAGATTAGTATTTTAGTTACAAAAAGGCGCATCAACGGTTAATTTCGTTACCAATCTTACTGTCAACTGACACTGCTGGATAAATGGTTAATACTCGACAAGATCTGTCAAAGCTAAATACAAGTTGAAAAGTCCACAAGACCTTAGTATAACGCGTCTAAAGTTTTGGTATTCCCACTTCGCCAGTGAGACTTACCTTCTAAACATCAGACTTAAAGTATATGCATGTTCACTAATTCGCCACCTCCCCACCTTCTGTCATATTTTTGCGCCCGGCAAATATCCCATAAAAGTCCACTTAAATCCTCTTTTAATTCCGTTTGGACTGAAATTGCCAGAGTGGATCTAAGCCTATAAAGGGCTTACAATTTTCTATTCGACTGAGAATTTATTATTATCCCGCTGAATATTTTTGAATATCATCAACTACAACAATGATTCCTCCTCAGAGCTTTTCATTTTCATTTTCTTCCCTTCATCTCTGCTTAAAGTAGTAATACAGCTTCTAAGGCAAATTGGATTACCCGGATGAGAGCGAAAGGATCTTTTCGAGTACTTTTTTCGCTTTTTAATATTCAAATTTGTTGGCTTCATTCTCCCCGCGCAATTCGGTTCGTTTGTCAACTCATCAACATTGATTGAATTGACATAGCAAAAAAAAAAAAAATGTGCTATACAAAGCAAGGACCAGGGAAGAGTTGTATGAATTTGAGAGTGGATACACCAAAATATCTTTTAAAGGATTAAACTGCAACAATGGTTGGGGAGCGATGAGAGCACATGCAAAATGAAAGGAAAGGAAAATGGTGACATAACCTCTAAGCAAGTTGAAAATACACTCCAACTGACACTACAACAGACAGGGAATAAAATAATTTCGTTGGCATCCACTCCCACCGCTCGGCTTACCTACTCCTTCTTCACTTTAACCGCAAATAGGATTTAGTGTCTGCTACAATGAGCCACTCAATAGCAGTGTGAGGGAGCAAAAACTGTAAAGCAGTACAATGCAAACCTTGTCGTTAGGGGGTGAACACAATGTATGAACTCTACTGCTCCATAGTTGGAGTTGCTGCAGGGCCAGTGGGTGATGTGTCGGTGGCGGTAGGTTAATCCAAAGGAATTCATTTATCCTTCGCTACTTATTCTCTTTTATTTCGCTTGCAAGTATATAATTTTTTTTTTTTGTTTCCTTGAGAAGATATGCTCTTTCTTTCGTTGCGATGTCGTCTCTTTTATTATTCATTGCGATGGCTTTTGTAAGAAGCTTATCTAGTCAGAGCCAATCCAGCGCCAGTTGCTACCCCACTATATATACGACGACGAGTGTTATTACTCTGTTGCAAATGAAATGTTAGCTTTTGTTTGTTGAATAGTGTGGCACCACCATACACCAGAACAACAACAGAAAAAAAGAAAAGGACAACTCTCCGGTGAAAAGAATTATAAGAGCAACACAATGAAATAGTTTAACAACAAGAAAATTAAAAACAACAAACAAAAACACACAACAACTAAAGCAATTGTTTCTATTCTTTTCTCTTGCAGGCTGTCTCCTTGAAGGAGTTACGCCATCGGCACCACCGGATGTCCCACCGAGGAATCCAACAATGAATCGCATGAATAATGGTCGTTTAGCTGGTAACCCAAATGATTTGGGAGTAGATTTTGAGCCATCGTGTTTGGTACGAACGCCATCGGGCAACGTTTACATTCCTAGCGGTAATTTAAGTAAGTAGACGACATTCATATTTTGTATCTTGGACTTGTAGATCTGAAGGGTGGGTAGTTGTAACTCACATGAGATCAGCTGGATAATTGTATAGTTACGTGCCATTCAACTTGGTTGATTCTAGTACTTTTTTGCTCTAGTTTTTATGTAGGTGAATTTTACATCGATATTTTTACGCAAAAATTGTTTGCATTGTAACGGAATGACTTTGGTTGTGAGGATATGGGGTTTCATAATTCAGATCAAGTGACAGGTCGTCTTTTTAACGTAGTAGTCTTGAATTGGGTTTCTATTTTCTGATCCTGATTTAGCTAACTAATTTTCTCATTACGCTTTTACACTTTATTGGCTGCTAGTCCAAAAAAGGCAAGTCCTAAGTGATCCACAAGCGCTGCACCGGAATTTTATACATAAATTTTTAACAAAATATGTAATAAGTTTTTCTGTCAAAATTGTACTAACTCTGTTCTAATTTTATTTGTTTTTTTTTTGGGTTTTAGAAAAGGTGCCCTTTTGGTTTTCTTTCGACTCAATTTTCTAATCAAAACTGTATAGTTTTAGAATCAGTCTTACGTGGCAAAAACACGTTTTGGTTCTCTTCTAGATTTTACCAATTTGTAGTAGATTTTTTTGTTGTTGAGGTGCTCTTTGCTTACTTTTATACTCAATTTCCTTATCAAAAACGTATAGTTGTAGAATTAGTCTTAAGTGTCCGATACACGCTACGATTCCCTTCGAGATTTCACCAATTTGTAGTAGATTTAACTGTCAAACGTACATTTTTACTTACTTTTAAGCCTGTTAGAGATGTGAATACTGGTTTTATATTTCAACAGTCGAGCCGCCTGACAAATGCAAACGAAAAATACTATTTTTTTATTTGCAGTGAAAATTGTAATAGATCATTAGATATATGTGACAGCACAGCTTGTCAATTACGATACAAGAAACATCTTAAGTTAGACAAACTGTAAAAGTTTTAGAATCAGTCTTAAGTGGCCAATACACGTTTTGATTCCCTTCTAGATTTTACCAATTTGTAGTAGATTTTTTTTTTGTTGTTGAGGTGCTCTTTGCTTACTTTTATACTCAATTTCCTAATCAAAAACGTATAGTTAGTTGTAGAATTAGTCTTGAGTGTCCGATACACGCTACGATTCCCTTCGAGATTTCACCAATTTGTAGTAGATTTAACTGTCAAACGAAAATTTTTACTTACTTTTAAGCCTGTTAGAGATGTGAATACTGGTTTTATATTTCAACAGTCGAGTCGCCTGACAAATGCAAACGAAAAGTACTATTTTTTATTTGCAGTGAAAATTGTAGTAGATCATTATATGTGACAATCAGATAAATGCACGCTGAATTAGGCAGCACAGCTGTCAACAAGAAACATCTTAAGTTGTACAAACTCCCTATTCTATACAGTATACAGTTTGTTTCCTTTTATCCACTGTGCCAATTATTCAAGCAAATGTCAAACCAATACAACAAAACGTATATGCAGCCACCCCCACAACGATCTAACCTGTTGCACAGCTCATTCAGCAAAACTCTAAATTTCAACTGTCAATGTCAATTTACCCCAAGTGGAATATCTGAATTTTTCTTCATTATGTCTTCTTTTTTACTCCAAAGAACATAAATTTGCATTTCGTTCACCTTCCGCATGCTCCATACAGTCACGTACTCGTACTATACCAGACCGCAACAGCCTGCCACTCCTATAGTTCCTCGCTGGCGCAATGTGAATAGTGCAATAATAAATTATCATATTCCCTTTTATGTTCATTTTTTACGACCTTCCTTGGATTTATCCTTTTTGGCCAATCTATTTGAATTTTTTCTCATTTTTTTTTAAACTCTTGTTGCACCATCGAATTTAGCCGTTAGGTGCATAGGGCTTCATCGCCTATTATTCATCCTTGTATTTATGTACCCAGCTCAGCTATGTGTGTGTATACCTATATCGAGGAGTAAAATAATTTTAATCCCTGCCTAGAACCACCGCAGGCATTTTGCTTGCCACAGATTCTCGTGCACAAGGGCATCCGCCGTTATATAAATATAAACCAACCAAAAAATGTATACACATCACATATATCTAAGGGGGTTTTGGAAAAGTCCTGTACACACAGTAATCCTTTTTTGTCCTATTTTTGCTTATTTTTTCAGTACTTTTACTCCGCATCGCACACTTGAAAACAAATTGAAAAGTCAACCAATTCAACGTATGAACGATGCAACGAAGCCCCCCATTACCATCATCAACGACACTCGTTCCCGACGACAACGACGCCCCCTCCCTGTGCACTCCTTTGGGCTTCGTGAATACCACTTGTTATGAGGGAAAATATTTTTTTCCATTGAAAAATAAAACGAAAGCCAACAACTGAGCAAACAAAAAGGACCACAAAACATAAAGGAATGCCATTCACACAATATTTTCCATATTGGCATATTTTTATAAATTGCTAGCCCAATATTTTTGTTTTTCCCCTCTCGCGCTCTTGTTTTTCGCATACGAGTACACGCAAGTACTATCAAGCAAACTATTCCTACCGATGACTTTATTAAGCTTCAGAGGGCACTGATAAAACTGCAAACAAAAAATATACGGTACCTATGTGTGTGTGCGTTCCCTTGACGTTCACTTTTATTTCGCCTGCAAAATATACATCACACACACAAGCGAGTTTGAGAAAAAAACAAACCCACGAGCCTATAAGTATGTGGCACTTAACCAATTTAAAGCTCTCCCATGCTGCCTTGTGCTCCTGGCTCCTGGTCGTTCGCCTTTCACCGAGAACTGAAAATCCTGTCCTTTTTTTTTTGCAAGTGCTGAGGTTCGCTACTCGCACTACAATCATAGACCCTTTTGAAGTGTTCAGCTGCTGTGGCTGTACAGTAGCTGGCATTTTTGAAAACTCGATTGCTGTTTCAGTCATTTTTCGGGTAAATCGATAATCGCACGCAATTGTTCCGACATAAATATAGAACGGTGTGTACATCTACGCCATAGACAATATGTGCCAAACAATGCCGCGTTGGCTTTTTTTTCTGGATGCTGGCCATGATGCTTTTGTGCCACTTTAAATGGCATCTGGTCCTTTCAGAGCTTAAAGTTGATCTTTGTGCGTACTTTTTTTGTCGGTATACTGTATACCTACACTTCTGTTGCTAGAATAAAAAAATACGAACGGAAAAAACTGAATTGTTGATTAATGCCCATGGCGTATTTGAATGTAAAAAACACCGTTAGACAAACAGAGAGAAATTGCATAATTTGAGCTCGCTTAGATTTGAATCGGTTTAAATGTACGGTGCACTACCCTAGTCAAATATTTAGCAGTTTGTATCTCTAAACAGGGCCAATAACAGTGATAATTACGGGTGGAATGCGAATAGTTTGCATGAAACTTCGGAGTTTTGTTAGAATTTCGTTGGTTTTCATAATTTCGTATTTACATATTTTAGCGAAAGGGAAATTCAAAATTCCATTCACAATTAAGCTTAGTAGAACTATTTGTTAGGGCAACATTATTTGGTGAATTTGCACTCGATTGAAATCGGCTTTTGTATTGAAAGCATGTACGCAGGATTTTAAAATGGACTTTTGAAGGTGCAGCATGACGTTCCGATCAAATGAGAGTAAGATTTAATTCAAGCGCACATGAACATATGTTATTTTCCACGTATCGCACAAGTCAAGTGCGCTTCCCTGAACGAGTGTGCGTTTGCAGGAAAAACCGATGGAAATTGATCCTCTGTGTTTGAAAGGTAGACTACCCGATGTCTTTGCAGTACACGAGTCAGAATTAGCCCCGTTGATCGTATTTCAAGGAAGTTTTGAATCGATTGATACACAGCTTGTCATTTTTGCAATTTTTTTATGGGGAGTTCGGGATAGGCAGGCACTCTTGAAGGTGCACCCCGGCTTTATAGACAGTTTGAAGTGGAAAAATATTCAAGCGCACATGTACATGCGTTATTTCTCTCTAATCGCACACACTGTGTGCGCTCCCTTGAATACCTGTGCGTTTGCGAAGATATGATTGTGATTTTGACCTTCTGTGCTTGAAAGGCAGACTAGTGAAAGACGAGTCAAAAACAACCCCATTTCGCCATTCTCCTTCTATAATCACACCGAATAACCATAAGTCATTTGCATATAACACGTCGCACCTATTTACATGTACTTAGCCCGCTATACATACTCATTTAAATTTCCATAAAACAAGTGTGGTGACCTAGCTCTTTCTCTTAGCCTTTGTGGTTGTGAAAATTCAACATATAATTCTGGCTTACATTATTTTGTTTGTCAACAAAGAATGAACCAATCAAATTTGCAAACAGACGTCACCAACTGTGAAATTAATTTCAAAATTCATATATTCACTAGAAAATGTCCTTTAAAAACAACACCCACATCATGCATGCACCACCGGCTACACTATACTTATTCCCAGAGATTTCCCACTAATTGAAATGAGTTCCTATGTTCGTTGACATTTCTTCCTTTGCCGCATATTCTCACACCATCTACTCAAGCTCATACACTATCCGGTCGTCATCGTCGTCGTCGTATATGAATTGCTGTGTATATGGGGATAATGTGTGTCCCCCCTAGACTCATGTGCCCTCAAGTACTTACACATCTAACATCAAATCATCCGCCAACCAACAACTAAGGACATCCAATCCTCCTAGTTCCTGTTTGCATATTATTTTCATTATGCTTCCTTTGCAGCGCAGTCAATGCCACTTTCCCACACACTCATACACAGTCGCTTCCTTCGAATCAGTCAAGTAAGTTGCAATCCTGTATGACTGGGAAGCGAAATGGAAACAAAAAAAAGGACCATGAATATGTATGGCTGGGGCTAGAAATAAGACATACAGTCTCCGTCGTCGCACTAGACTCACATATTTTATCCTCAAAACAAAGCGAAAACAGTAATATGTATCTGTAGCCGTATACCGCATGCATGGGAATTTGAGGGTGGATAATGCAAAGGAATTTCTGTTGAATATATTATTTGCATTTAGTAGCGAAAGTACATTTGAATATTTTCCTGTTGCCATCAGTTGTCTGCATATTTTTTTTTTCTCCCTAATTATTTATAATGTATAGGTGGGTATGTGTAGGGGTTCTTTTTTTTAGTGAATAACTTAACCAATCTAGTGCGGATGTGGCGGCAAATGGATGCGGTTCCGTTTCGCCTATGCATATGCATTACAGCGGCTAAGAGAAAAAAAATTGCTCTGCTTTTCAAGTTCGAGTAATTATTCATGCGTAGCTTATCCTTGAATGCATTTAAAGACACAGATAAAGATGAAGATAGGGATAGAGGTAGGGATACAGATGGAGAGGAGCTGCACCTTAATTAACATATTTTTCATCTATTTAGCATACAATGGAATTTTTCACAAAGTCACATTTTCGCAACGTGACTTTTTCAAGATCTCCCCAGTGTTGACTGGCTGCGCTGTGACTACTTGCGGCTGCAATTATCCTTGTCGGGTAGATCCCTGCTTTTGTTGGTTTCGCTTAATCACAGACACATATGGACAGAGTGGTTTTAAATGAGGAAATGCGATTTCTTGTGTTTCAAGGATTCATTTCCTTGGTGTTATTATCGAAAGAGACAAAGTAACCGTGCAAAGGTGCATTACATCACAGTATCACACCAACGAGTACTCCTACACTCCCCCCCGTCATGCATTCTGCTGTACACGCACACATCCTGTTGAGAAATGAAAAAATGAAACAGAAGGATGTGACATGGGAGTGTGTGTTGCTTTTGAAATGGGAACTGCTTTTCGTTTGCTTTCACAAAATCTCCCCGGGGGACTCTTTAAGCAACCGACGAGATGGCCCCTACACATACCCGCATGAATATGGTAAAGGACGCACGCCCCCGATACTGCTGCTGCTTCTATTTTTTTTTTCTGTTTAGTGTGACTCTGGTGGAAACAAAATACAAATTTCGAGAGTATTCTTTTTTTTGTCATTATTTCCTCCGTCATCCCTTTTTTTACAACCCCTCGGGGGCTCACGAAGAGTGCTGCAGTATATGGAGAACGGTCGCGCGGTGAAGAAAATCCAATTTGCGTTAGTGTGTGTGTGTATTTTGCATACATTTCGTAAAGTTTTGGTGTAAATCTCGAAAATCCGGTACTTTTTCCAAACATTTTATCTAAACGCCTTTCACACAGCCCTCGGGGGCGGCGAACGTGTTGGCTTTATGTTTCTTTCTTTGGGTTTTCTCGGGTGTGTTTCTTTTTGCCTCCTTCTGTTCCGTGCCAGCAAAACAAAAGTGGAGACCAAAAAAAAAAAAATAATGTTTAGAAATGCTCTGCATGTATTTAGATGTTACTTTTTATTTACGTCAGTCACAAAAGTAGCTACACTGCTGTTCGCATGTTAGTTGATGGTAAAGGACGTTAAGATATGGAGGTTGTTTTTTTTTTTTTTTGCTCTTCTCAAAAGGACGAAGGACGTGTTTTATTTCGTGTATGTGTGTTTCTTTCTGGTGAATATCTGTTTTGTGTCCGCCTTCAGTATTCATTTTGGAAATTGCGCTGAAAGTATGCTTCGTCTTTCGTTCAGAAAGGTGATAATATGCATGGAATCTTTAGCACATTTCCGTCAACGTTTGTTATTCATATTTTGTATGGTTTTGTGCGTCGCCGGGCTGTGGGGCTGCACTGAACCAAATTTAGTAGTCATATTGATAAAAAAGCATGTAGATTTGAAGAAACGGTGATCAATATAAGGTCAACAGCTCCTGTCCGTTGTTTTGAAGAAAATTTGTACGGTATAAGAAATATTGTCATTTTGATGAAATGAATAATATTTTTCATTGTGGTGTTAAATCCACAAAAAATTTTCCAATTGAATAATTATTTCGTCAATTTCAACGGAATCCATTCTTCAAGTTAACATAAAATATTCCTTATTTTCAAAAATATTTTTCAAATTGAAAAAAGAAATCTTCATTTTTACGTAAACATTTCTTCAAATTGAAAAAATATCTTCAATTCTACGGATAGTACTCTTTAATTTAATGAACGCTTTTTCAATATAACGTAATCTTTTCTTCAAATTGAAAAAAATCTTCTTGGTCTTTATTCAAGCTGAATAATTTTTCATCAATTCTACGCATCTTTTTCTTCAATATGAAGCATAGTTTTCTTTAAATTAACTATTATTCTTCGGTTTCGTGCTAATTTTTTTTGTCAGTCTGACAAATATTTCTTAAATTGAAGAAATTTTTTGTTTTTAATTCCATTATTCAAGCCACATTAGAGAAATAAAATACGAATAAATATTTTTAATCTAAAAATATTTTTTATTAGCTATTTATATTTGAAAGAATTATAATAATAGTAAGATAATTGTAATAATCATAAATAATTATGAAATTTTAAGCTCACAATACAGATATAAGATATAAATAAATAATTTGTTATTTAAAGTTTTTAAATCAATTTGATAATAATAATAAGAATTAATAATAGTAAAATGATTAAGCTAAGTAAGCCGTTAGCCGGTGGTCGTTCCGCGTAGCACTATCTGAAATAAAAGAAAATCATTAGATATTGCATACATATGTAGGTATATATTGTATTTATTCCTATACGTTACCTAGTACGATACTTGGCCGCGGTCCAATGTGTTTCCGAACAATCAGTCGTTTTTTAATTTATTAATTTAAAAGGTATGGTTCAACATGAACACGATAGGTACTATCCTCACTGCACCACTTCACTTACAAGAATAAAAGCTATCACTTCTAGGACAACAATAAACAAATACATTTTAAAAAAACTTCTTCAAATTGATTAATTTTTTGCAATTTGAAGAAAACGTTTTCCTTCAGTTAAAGAAAATTATTCAAGTTGAAGAAAAAATTCCCATCATATAATGATATTTATTCAATTTAAAGATATTACGAACAAATTTTTTTTTAGATTGCAACGGTTTAATGTGTATTTCCCGGAGTGAGGGATAAAGTCGGTCATAACATATTGAAGAAACTTCTTCAAGTTGACCAATTTCGTCAATGTAAAGAACACTTTAAAGCATTTCAACAAATTTATTCAATTTGAAAAAAAGTAAGATGTGGTAATAATACAAATTTGCTGGCAATTTAGGGAAATGTGGAGCTAGATTCAACTAGATAGAGTTTGTAAAACTCAAATTCTGTGAATACTCCGTTCGACAAAAATAGTGGTAGGTACGTGTGCAGAACAGCGATGAGTTTTTAAAACGTGATGTTTTTGCGGTTCTTAAGCACCGATACTGATAGGAGGTAATGTGCATTGTTTGTCTTTATTGTAGGGCGTTTCGCTTATTGTTATTACCTATGGAATAGATATATGTTGGCGGTTAGTCTTCTGAGGGCGAACAGTTTTAGATTTAGCGTAGAACTTCCTGTTAGTCGAACTGTTTTGTAGGTAAAGGGAATAAGTTTAGGCCAAGCTCCATATATATAAATGTGATGTTTGAGTCCTGATCTAACCTCCACATTATAGAAAAAGATTAGTCGCTTTTAGTTTTGTTATGAAGGTAATCGTCATTAGTGTATCTTATGCGCATTAATTGCAATCAACATTTCTTTTTATAATATAATGTAATTAAAATAAAAAAATATTTATTACAGAAGTTGAAGAAAAACTTCTTTTTTTTTTTAAATGGCTTCAATGATATCAACTGATATAAGAATAAGCGATGTATTGTCTTACTTATAGAATCCCTCTATAATATTCTTCAGGAAGTGTAAAGGTTTTCGCATACAACTATATTTATTTTTTTAAATCTCCACTTTCTCAAAACTGCTCAACTGTTTTAAACTATTTCTAAATTTAAGAACTGTTTGTTTGATTTCTTATAAACCTTGTGTAAAGTCCTACCTACATCTTAAAAAAACCTAAGAGCTTGTAAAACAAAGTAAGAAATACCATGCTCGATTCTGGCTACGAGTAAGATTTTTATTTGAGCAATCATAAACATTTGCATTAATTGTAAACTGGTATAAGTGCAAAAAAAATTAAAACGAATTACTAAAACAAAGAAAAAAAAAACAACTTGTGTTTTTGAAAAAAAAAACGTCCCCACTCTCCCCTTTTTTTAATTTAAATAAAACAAAATCCGATGCGGGAAAAAGGCTTTTGAAGAAATTTCATTTATCTTGAATATGTACCTAATCTTCAATTAGACGAAATATTTGATGAACAATTGTCAATTTGAATTGTTGAGGATTTTGTCAATATGAAAATAAATTCATTCACTTGAATAATTAATAGTGTAGCATTTGATGAAACTTTACTGATTCTGAATATTTAATTTTCAATATGAAGAAACATTTTATGGAAAATTGTTAATTTGAATAAATGACTCTTCTAAAAATTATCAACAAATTTTTGTCAATATCACATACAGGATACCGGTTTGTTAACGACTTCAGTTTGTCAATATGACAAAATTTCATTGGTTTGAATAAAATATGAAATCGGACAGCAGTTGAAGATATGTTATTTATTTTGAATATTATATCTTCAATAAGACGAAAAATTTGACGAAAAATTGTCGATCCGAATAATAAATTCTTCAAAGATTAACAAAATATTTCCGTCAATATGAATACGCGATTTGGTTCAGTGTGGGGGATGTCCTTTGGAAATGATACTACTTATCCATTAGTCGAATGTAGGTTGGGCATGGTGTTGGGGGAAATGTTCTGTTTTGTTCTAGTTTTGCAAATGGATACGAACGTCTTGTTAAAGGATATGCCACGGACAGGTAATTCCAATACTAGCTAAGTGGTTCTTAGATGTTTAGACGCTCTGAATGGAACATTTTCACAGCTGATTGTTGTGCCCTACTGAGTGCTTTCAAGGTTGCTTTCAAATGGCGAGCGGGGCAAAAAAATGGCCGCAGACGAGCATATGTTCCGTAAAGAGAATCAATTTGCCCAAGCAAATTCCGCCAGTATAAATACGTGAACCCATTACATCGTCATCCACGCATTTATGAACAATCTAGGGGATTTGTTTTTTACTGTTTCTCCCCCTTTGAAATAACACTTAGCGACAACGCAATAAACTCTGGATTCGGAGATTTCAACTTGGCAAGTGTCAGAAAATCACTTTATGCCACTCGAAAACTATCAAGCGACCCCATTTAAAAGCGATTTCAAACGACATGCACATAGATATTCTCGCCCCGTCGATGCGATCGTTAATTATTCATTCGCTCGTGTATATTCCAATCAGAGCGGCTTTCATTCCACCCTTCAATAAACGCCCTAAATGTCATCTCGCTCTTTGCCTACATATACCTATAGGACCACCACCAGCGTATACGAATAACAAACACACGTAAAAGTAAAACCATATCGACGTCGAGCTCAACGGTCCACTCTGCCGTAAAATCCTGCTGCCATAAACGCAGAACGAGAGACAAATAAACAAATCTTCCTACTGAATTCTTCCATAAAATCAACATCAAACTGCCGGAGATACTGTGCGAGTTACTTCGGCCGCCCTTCCCAAAAATGGCAATGTCAGAGGAATCTACCATCGAATAGCAGGAAACACAACACACACTCAACAAAAAAAAAAATCGAAAGAAATCCTTAAATGCTTCAAACAGACGTATTTCCGAAACGGTTATGTGTACGAATGTAAATGCAACCACTTTGCCGACACATTGGCTTTATTGACGTTTTGCGAAATACGAAATGGTTGTCAGAGGGATATCGGGGAATTGAAAATCCTTAGGGACCTTACTGTAGTAAATTTCGACGATTTCTTCTCTCAAATATAAATGGAGCGAAAAAAAAACCGCGCGTCCTGTATTATTTTCTTATACATTTCTTGCCCACGAATTGGAGTTGATTTATGTTCGGCACAGACACTCTGACATACCTATACACAGAAGCCGAGCGTGGATAGAGGAAAGTAGCACCAGCAGCAATCAATGTTGTGGGGATTTTTCTTCTTTTTTTTTTACTGAAAATATCATCACTTTAAATGAAGGCAAAAGAAAAAAAAAGAAGAAAACACCCAAGAGTGAGGAGACGGAGGAGGAAAGAGAAAACCATCCCTTAACCCAGTTTTTTTTTGCCTCCCCTTCTCACCCCGGGTTTTTTTTTTTTTTTTTGCTGAAAGAAAGGAAAAACCTCTTCAATTTAACAAACGCTCAAGAAAAAGACGCCAACGGAATGAATATACACCAAACTCCAAACCAGTAAATACAAATTCCGTTACACAACCGAAAAATAGGAAATTGAGAAGACTTGGGGGTGCTGCTGAGAATCAGAATATGGATAAAATCCTTTCCTGTTTAGCTTTGTTTTGTTCTATCCTTTGCACTTAATTTTACTACTGCTCAACTATGTATACCTATAGAGGCGCCATTTCGGTGGGGTGTTGTGTTTTTCATATACCAACCAACGCCGCCACCCCCAATGGGATTGTCTTGTGCTCATCCCCCCGCACCGGCAGCGACGGGGTGCGATTTATTTCGATTTACAATAATCAGTCTTTTTTTTTTTGCGCTTGCGAGGATTTTTTTTTTTTAAATTGAGTGTAGATAGATTGAATGGGGTTATAGTTAGCTTAGGCAGGGTGTAGCCCGAGGAAGTTCCTTGTCATTCGTGTAATTTACATTGAAGGGAATTGATTGGAGTGCCCCCGTCTACGTGGAAAGGCGTTTCGATAACGTCAAATGTCAGATTTGTGACAATTTTCGTGTTTTTTTTTCTTTGCAAGGAAGCATTACAATTTAAATTTTGCTCAGGGGATTAAATTTATGGTTTGCCGTCGATAATGCTCGGTGGCAATTTGTAGCAATCGACTGGAGGTGGAATGTATTAATGGTGTTTCATAATGATGTATGGTTTTTAATGGCGGAGTAGGGTTTCTTTGAGAGTTCTGTGAAGAAAAAAGAAGACCTTTTTATGCGTGCGCTGTTGGCATTAGTCATCGGCCGAATCATTAGTCATGAATACGAGTTGTGGTTGGTCGATTAAATGCAGTTGTCTGCCTCTTTTCATCAGTCATAAGTCAATAGTCATGCATAGATATATGAGGTTCAATAAATTTATTAGTTTAAAGCAGCACAAAGCTTGGCTATTAACAAAATATAAATTAAACATTAACACTAAATTGGTCAAGAACTCTATCTAGGTACAATATTAACAAAACAGACCTCAAATTCTATTGGAGCATAAATGGAACATTGACGAGCTAAAGCTTCGGTCCAAGACGATCTTCGTCGAAATAAATAATTCCTAAAAACAAATTTTTAGTTTTACAATCTTTCCGGGCGGAATCTAGTACATTTTTTATATAAAATATTTTTTTTTTTTTCTTTGAAATTACCCCCATAAAAGGGCAGCGGACGATCAAACACAATTGCCCCTTAAAAAGGGGGTCAAATATAAAAATTATTGTATTTAAATATTGGTCACGCTTTCTATCAATGTTTATGGCAAATCTTTCCACATGAATCTGATCATAAAAATCAAATATTTTTAACCTTTTAGAGCAAAATTTATTTTTTTAAGCGATTTATTTACTAACATTAAGCTTAGTAGTTAGCAGACCATAGCTTGTATCAATGTCACTTAGAACTGGGCCCTTCTGTAGGTCTTTATTTTTTGACTATCTACATCAAATCGACAATAGAAATAAAATGACCCCCCCGCATAGAGGGGGCTAGTTGCAGAGCAGAATTTTGCATTTTACTATTTGTTAGTAAATTATAAAACTTGACTGTTCTAAAGAGAACCATATACATCAATTGCCATCATTTTAACAGAGTATTGAAGCCCCTTAGCACTTGTAGGACTTTCAGAAGTCATCTTTCGAAAAAAGTGGCAGGTTCAGGAAGCCAGTTGAGGAGAACAAACCGGCATGGATACTAGGTCGCATTCTATCTATACTGGCAGTTTTCTACTTCACTATTAAGCTTGGGCGGGATTCTGTAAAAAAAGAAACGAAAACCACTTTTGCGTTTCAAAAAACGAAATAAATCACGCGAAAGCGAAAATCTGCTTCATGTAACTTCTAACGTTTTTTTATTCACATTCGTTTAGGTTTGAGAAACTGTGTGACAACAAAAATATAGTTTGGCAGTCTCAGTATGTCGCTTTAATTTCGTTAAGTTGTTTTGACCTTGAGGAAAGTTTTAAAATAGGAGGCACGTATGTATTTCGTGTACCTGTATGCAAATGAATATTGTCCAGCACATACTTAAAGGCAGCTAAAACGTTGAACAAAACTAGAAGAAACAAATTACTTTTTAACTAAGAGCCAAATTTAAATGAACCAACCTTTTGTCAGGTAATGTGAGAGGATTCGAACAATCCCGCAGATTTTTTCTAATTTTTCGTGTTTACGTGTTCATTTTCCACTTCACTTTCGATGCTTTCCCTGGTCAACAAAAAAAAAGTTTGTTAGCATTTCTAGTAAAATATTCAGCACAATCTTAGCACCATCAAATTCACAGAGAATAAATACGAAAATGATAAACGTCAACAAAACAGCTGTCGTTTGTTTTCTTTCGTGGAGACGATAAAATCTGTTCGTTTTTAAGGTTACATGAAGCAAGAAAAGTGAAAACGTCAAAGAAAATGCTTTCATTCGTTTTTTTTTCGCGCAAAACGAGAATTTCTTTCGTTTTGGATGTTACCTGAAGCAAACTGTTCGTGTGCACGAATGCCGGCCCTGTCCTCCAGGCTCAAATTCCATTTTTAACGACTACAATTAAGTGAAATTAAATTTATTACAACAGCTATGTCTTGTTTTTAAAAATTAAAGCGAAACCTAACCCCAGAACTGATGGATTGGTGTAAAAAAAAATGCCAGAAAAAGACCTAAACACGTTTCAAACTTTGGGAAATAACCAACCGAAAGGAGGATCTGATTGTACCCCTTTTAAATAAAAACACAGTTCATACTGGTGGTTGGTTAAAAAGACACTTGACACCCCCCGTCCACTGGTTGCAGAATGCCCAAGCCCATATGCCTCTCGAATTAAAGTGTCAGTGCCAATGTGCTTCAATTTGAAAGCCACTCTCGACCTCAATTATAAAAAGCACATTTTGTATATGCCCTCGCATGTACAAAAATGCATCATTAATTAGAGCTATGCTGGGCTACCTTCACAAGGACCTCTCTGGGCTCACCCTCAGCGCTGCATAAGAAATAAAAGAAGAGCTCACATATATACTCATCTCATATCCTTAGACGGCCACATACCTGGCGGGATCTCTCGCACGAGCGTCGTCTCTATGCCTTGTTTACGTCTTTAGGGAATTAAATGTTTCTAAAGATATTTCGACCACATAATCCAAGAAGGGAGATGGATACTCATACCCGCTGCTACACAAACCTAAGTAAGTAGAACAAATTAACCCAAATTAGACATGCGGTGTCAAGGTCTATCAATCTAAGTCAAAATGATATTTGTCTGTGAGACACAAGTGCTCGTACACATCCATATGTGTGTGTGTGTGTATGTATGTATGCATCGAAACAGAATATTCTTCTTCTTCCCGCCGGAGATGATGGGATAAGCCGCCCATCTTTTGGAATGCGTATGTCTGATGTTATTCGGTTTATGTGGCTTTTATTTTATGAGTCATTCTGTTCACCCCCCCATCCGGACATATTTGTATACCGTTCCACGGCGTGCACGTTTTGCCGAAAAAGGGATGAAATTTATTGAAATTAATTAAGGGTAATAAATGGAATTGTGGCTAACGGCAGCGGCTGCTGTTTCACTGATTGTAATTATGTAACACGAGTAATGAACAACAACAAAAAAAAAAATCAATTACAACAACAGAACTTAATGAACGTTGTGCATCAGTTCTTTGTTAAAATTTTACACTTCTGCTGCGGCGTCACGTGCAGCGGTGTGTAATTTCATTAAATGTCACATAAGATTGTCAATGTGTGATAAGTTTTACGGTCGACCTTATCAGCGCGTAAGTAATCAGACATTTTGAGCACGCAAGCCATAGTTCAGCAGTTCAGATAGGAATCGACTCGAATAGTTTCGCCGTGCTGCCTCTTAATGCCAATGCTGTGTCCAATGCTGTGCCCAAAGCAAACATAAAGCTTGAACTTTATGGACATGGTTAAGCCATGTCAATAATGCGGATAACAAAGTTTTAAATTATTAAGTGTATCTTCCAGAAACCCTGTCGTTATGTTCAAGGTACAAATATCGACTGGGGATATAGTCTCATCCCCATATACCGAGGTCATGTTTTGCTAAAGATTAAGAAGCCAAACAAAGTCCTCTCCGGGGGGGGACGCATATCCGTGCGTGTGTGTGTTTGTCTTTTGCAGGAGCAATATAATTAGCATACATATCTTAAAATGTCGTTCAATACACAATGTCCTAACCAGCGACACATTGTTGCCGGGCCTCATTAAAGGCCAAAGCCTGCAACCGCCCCCCGACCATACTTTGCCAGATAGAAAGCGAGAGATGGATAGAGAGCCCCGCACCCTAAAAGGAAAATCTGAATAAAGGACCTATTGGCCTCGATATGATGCTGTTCTATATGAGATTTGGAAAGCCAAAGGAGCGAAGTCTCTTCGACGGTATATGACGAGAGCACGCAAGCGAAGAAACACTTTTTCCTTTTGGTGGAATCGAGGTCAACAAGAAACTTTTCCATGAATACTTTACTCGGTTGGATTGTGTATATATAGTCGTATACGACGTCCTATTCTGTGGGTGAAAGATTGGCGGCTCTGTCTCCTTAAAAGACACAACATCCACTTATAAATTCTCATCGAGATTTTCCAACCAGCTACATTATACTGATGCTACTGATGATGATGATTACTCTGCTGTAAGTATAGGTACACCAATGACAGCTCGCTTGGTGTGTCTTTCAAACTCGTGTCAATATGTTTATTTAGGCATTTTAAACAAGAAGCTTACTCTTGTGCGGGTTAGGTTAAGTTTGTGTTAAGCATCTTCAAATCTGATCCTTTGGCGTTGTCCCTACTGAATATAAGTATAGATATAGAGCAAAGTAGTAGTTGTTTAAAATGTTGAGATTAAAATCAACCGGACGGAAAATACTCGTCGTTAGAGCCAATATTGACAGTTACCCCACAGCATACAAAAGCGATTAATTTCGGAGCGAAAAATTAGTTTTGGGTTGACTCGTGTATGGCCCACTTTGCTAAGTAGCTTCCTTCGAATATTCCCCAGTTGTAAATAAATTAAAGGAAGGGGCGTTACTGACATTATGGCACGTACTTTGTAAATTTTTTATAAGGAAGTGACTTTTATATTTATCCGCAAAATGTTCACTTATTGTAGTAGTTTATTCGGTTTTTAAATCAAGATCTGTCAAATAATTAAATAAATATGCAATACGTACAATATTGAAACCTTTACCAGTTGAGCTCTAAACAAAATACATTGCAAACGAAGGTAAAGCCATCCGTATCTATGAAATATTGTACTAGAACATTCGATCGGTAGTTTCATTTACCTGCCAGATCGTGCGTAGCCTTTTCGCATTTTCCTCCACTTGTCAGAAAGTATTTTATGAATTTTGTGCAGGAAAGAGCCAATACACTCGTTACTTTACTAATTCGCTCGTTTACTGTCAGTTTCGCTGAGAGTTTAACTTCAATCGGTTTAAATCGGTTGCGGTTTACATCAAAAACGGAGTTAGAATGAAATGTGATATTCGTTAGGGCGTAGACACAAGTCGCATTCATATATGGACTAGATTTTTTGGTAGTGAAGACACAAGTCGCATTCGTAGACATAGACAGCATGTTAAATCATTTTTTTTTTACGCCTTTCTAAACACCTATTGGGTAGTATTTGAAATTCGAAAAACCGCACGAATGCAAAGAAAAATCTGTTTCATCTCGTTGTTATAAATAAATTAGAATTTCGCTCGCTGTTTCAAAAATAGAAGGAAATTGTTTATTCCTCTATCAATGACATGGAATTAAGAATTACGGCCTCCTAGACAGTACAGAAGTAGTTATATGGAGCAATTTGCACGAAATAAAAAGTAACGAGTAGCAGACAATGACATAAATAAAAAGTAACGAGTAGCCAGTATCGAACTTTTTCAGCTCATATTTACGGTCAAAGAGACAACAAAAATAGAAATTATATTTTATTTGTTAAGGACATTCTCTGATACCTAATACAGATTGGATGGCGAAAAATCAAGACGTACATATATATGGTCCACCAAAGTTTTTATAAAACCGTGACCCTTATAATGCTCAGGCAGGGCAGTTAAAAATATATGCACATAATCATACAAATTGGTTTTCCTTGATGAAAAATGAAAAAAATGCAAAGTAACGAGTAGCGAGAGCCGTAGAATACATATGGCTCCGCAAAGTGCTAAAATCCCTACGATACATTAGTTTGAAAATCCCCATTGGTTGACACAATTAAGCCGTTAACTCTATAATCTTTAAGATCTCTTCAAAACTGTCGAAATGCGCTTTCGCTAGATTTCTACTAAATCCATAAATGCTTTCGCAATATGCTCCTGCCCATGCCATATACGCTCCATGAATGCACTCCCTTAGGCCTCACAATGTCCGATCGATATACCGCCGTATCGTAAGGTGATAATCATATTTTAGAAACCCTCGGACCATCAATTTAGTCCCCACACGCATGTAGGTATAGTTGATGCAGAATCAAACAAGGACACCGCCGAACCATGCCCGGCTTCTAGAACTACCCCCCAAAAACCAAGGTGCTCTCCTCTATAGTTTGAACTGCGAAACTATAATATCGCTCGTCGATAAACCACCATCACCACCGTAACCATTCTCGGTCACGTTGTTATGGAAATTGAAATAATATTATAATAGACATTTCATGTGCGTGCCTGGGTGTCTCGCTATGTGAACCGTCGGATGCTGCTGTTGCTTTCTATTGACTGTATATCTCTCTGGGGCTCAGGCTCCATTACAATTTACACATAAATCGTAAACTGTTCAAATAAACGGGCCAAAAGAGAGCGAGATAGCTAGTTTACCATAAATACCTATATAGACTGTATGCGGCGGTATACTCATTTGCATACTAATGCTGCACCGCATTTGATAGAGAGCAGGGAAATGCATTATTAATATTCTCCAGGCTTGTATCTGTCTTTATGGAGCCTGCATTCATTTTTGGTATTTCGGTCTTGTGTAAAGGGTTGTGTGACGGAATAATTGTGTTAAGAGGTCTAATGCGACACTTAGATGCGTGTCATCGGGTTTAGTAAATGGTTTTTCGACGTTCCCAGTAAACGTGTTCTATTGGCTTTGAAATGGGGATAGGTTTTTGGCTCTTTTTTTTGTGTTTGACAGTTTTAGATTCGTTTGTCCATTTTTATGTATCTTTCATGCTCTTTTTATGACTGATATTGTTGTGAAATAGTCATAGTGTATGACTGTCAGATTTTATTCTGAATCCACACACCTCTAACTCGTTCAACAAACTAGCGAATAAAAAAGCGCTTGTACCAAACTTTTGAACGCAAATTGAATTCATTGAAAAAATGCAAACTGACAGCTCAATTTTGCAAATTTACGCGAATATCTTTGTAAATATTCGCTCGCTCACAATGCTCACTCATCTGTCATTCAAATTATAGCCAATCGAACAAAATTGTTGACAGTTTAGCGCACAAATTAAAAAACCCTGCCAACGTAATGTAAGAATACAAATTGTGATTGGAAAGGTGGAAATTTACAGCTTAAATTGAAGAAAACCTGTGACGCGGAAAGTTTGTCATGTAAATGAAATGTCAAACTCTGCGAATACTCGCAAATTGACTTTGCAAGAATTTTTTTCCAGCACATTCGCTATTGCCGTCAAACTGGCGGCCATTTTGGAACTCGTTTCTTTTACTGTCAAAAATTTGGTTGTTCGCTATTTTTGCTTCTTTACAAAATGTACTAGATTTTGATAAAATAATGTGCTAACTAAATAGATAAAGATGTCCCTTGAACGCAAAAACTGAAGGCGTCGCTAACGTCACTTTTACCACGTCAGCTATATAATCAAATTATCAGAAATTCAGGCCAGCTATAGCCCTCTGTAAACGTCAACTGACGAAAACTGAAAACTTGATCAGTCTTATTAAATTAAAAATTCAGATATACAACTCCCAGCTGTCAGACTCAGATAATCGACAATTTTGATGGTCAATAAACTATAAAAATGTGGCGGCTGATGGCAATGGCATCTTAGGGCGCTGTACCTAAATCTGAATTGAATGTGTTCAAATGCCAGACGCTAGCCTTGACCCTAAAAGGTGTGATGTCTACTGCGTTGTCTGTTGCCGTACTCAAAAGAATATGTCGATTTAAAATTGAAGATTCATTCCGGCTGAATCCTATTCAATAAGGCGAAATTCCCTCGAGTGTCCCCTTCAATCAATTTATGACATTTTCCCCTCCCCATTCTGGCATTGACCAGCACCACCACTACATACCACCCTGAATATTTATCGATACTCGCCCTATACCCATACGATTCTACGCTGTGTAGGTATATACGGTGTGATTGGGTTATTTCATCTGTGCATACCAATGCGGTTGGTGTTTTTCATATATAGCATAGCATCAACAATTTATATCCACCTACAACCCCTGTTCATATAACATGCATGCTTGAGAGAGCAGCCAACACAAATTTCTTCACGTATCCTGGGATAAACCGCAAAATATGCAAATTCCAATTTGCACAATTCCAGATGCTCAAGTAGTGCTACTGCTGCTGCTCCTGCTCGGTCCGTGGGAGGAGTCCTGAAAATGTTATTGTTTGGCCAGAACATCACTGAACATCATCACGATTTACATCCGTCCGTTCATCAAATTAACAGACAATTATCGTATTTATAGGCCCACATTCATTAACGATTGGCCACTGACTGACCGGCTCCTCCGTTGGCTATTCAACAAGGATGCGTACATACAAAGCACTCGTGTGAGATAGAGACAGAGAGATATAGTCAAATCTGCATAATGCATGCTATAACTTACAATGAAATTTAAGCAAAACAACAACTGAATATGGTGTTCGGGCCCACTTGCTGACATTTAATAATATTTGCATAAACAAGTGTGCATAGAATTCTGATTTTCGCCCAAGGATGCGATGCGTTAATTTCTATAGAGTGTACCATGTATAGGTATACCTATGGGGAGGAAACTTGGGTCCGTTTATCTTTCTTCGAGTCAAAGCAAATGGGTTTCATGTTGTAACTTAATTCGGTGTTTATCTCGTTGCCAGTAAAACGCCAACTTAACCCCAACTAACCTGGATGTCATATCGGTTCTACTGAATCGTTTGCAACTGCTCCGAGCAGGGGTTATTTGTCCATCAGGAGATCGTTTTTCTGCTCCTTTCATCTTTTCTTTTATCTACTTAACCAACTGCCCATTAAATATACGTGTGTCCTTATTAATTTCTCCCCTTTAACATTGATTTCTCTACGTGCTGTTCATTGTGTTCACATTTTCATGACAACATCGATGTGATATCAATCCTCTCCGTTCCCCCGATGAATGAATAGAACATAGAAGCACGATATAGAGGCGAACAGGCAAAAACAAAAACAAAAAAAGCAATTACTTATGCTTCTTTCATCATCAACATCATCATCATCATCATCATCCATTCGAGAAAGGACCACCCGCGTTGGCGGACACACTCATTTATATCCATCTCTGGGACCCATCTCCATTCATCCAAAGCAAAACCAACCACCACTGCAACTGGCTTATACCAGTCCTGGTATCTACCGACCAGCAGAAAAGCGAGTCTTCCACCTTCAAACCCCAAAAGATTGGTATCACATTTCCAATATAATCTCATATTAAAATCCATGAAAGAGTACAGAGGAATGAAGAAGAAGAAAAAAAAAACACACGAACGAACCCCAACCCAAACAGAGAAGAAGAAAAGGCAAAGAACGACCGGTGTGGACGATTGCATTCCTTGTAATCATTATGATGAGGACAACGATGACGACGGACGAGCGACCGATGCTGATGGTCTTCATAGTTCAAAAGGAAAACCTCTTTTCGCATACAAAAGTGAATATGAACTCTGTGGCGGAAAATTCTTAGAACGACCAGAGATCCAGACCACAGTGCATTATGCTTTCTGATCCTTAACGGATAAAAGAAGCCCCCCAAAGGCGGACCTATGGCCAGGTCACTTGATACGAACGCGAAACTTTTCAACACAAAGTAATCGCGCACACCGAGTTCTGAGTAGGCTTACAGGTTAGATTTTCGGCTCAGATTATGCCAACGAATGAACTGTATATACCGCATCATCGTTAGACGCCACATTCTTTTCAAAGGAAATAGATTTATTCTCTCGCAATCAATTTGAATAGATTTAAATAGTCCTTACTTACACCCACACACACACCCGTAAAACATTCGTTAGATATTTTCCTTTCCTTTTTTTTTTTTTCTTCCTGAAAGGTCGTGCAAGAATTAATGACTGTATCCGGATGAAAATAGAACCGTCACCGTTTATAGCCAGTATAGTACCACTCACCCCCAACACATATGATGACTGGGTGAACTTCTCGACGAAGCTATCAAACGTGATTCCTTGCACGAAAACATACACATGCCTTTTCTAAAATAATATAAAGTCATGCAAGCTAAAAGGGTTATTTTTACGTATGTAGACTATAAAATATTTACGTTTTCTATTTAAGGAAGAAAACTAATGAAAATGCAAATGTGCATAACAACAACTGTTGTGCAGTAAAACGAACAGTCATATGCATAGACCGAAAGGAGTAACAAAAAAGGTGCAGGAAAACGAGACCGTTCTAATTTATTACCGCATGATTGCGTTCAGTGGTCATATAGCAAATGTCAGATACTGATTTTGACATATTAGATTAGGAACTAAAGTCGTAGTGTAGTTTTTCATTTTTTTCATAATTTGTATTCCTTAGGGAGGTAAAAGTGAGCGATGACGTTAGCTTTAGTCGTATGCGTCAGAGGGTTCGAAGAGTGTCGATTAGGTGGTAAGAGCAGAGCAGTTTGTGCCGATGGGGAACTAAAGGCGCAGACAATCTTTCAAATGGACTTGGAATCGATTTTCATGGACGCGTTCTGTTGAACGTCAAACTCACTTCAAACGAAAGTGACATCTAACCCGTATTGATTTGAGCTTGGTGACAGAATTCGTGCCTTAAAAAGACTTAGGCCCGTTTGCTGATACTACTCATAGCGATTTAAGTTCTACTTAAAATCTTATGTGACAGTTTATGACATGGAAAAAGTAGCCCATAAGGTTTTTAAGTAGAACTTAAATCGCTATGAGTAGTATCAGCAAACGGGCCTTAATTCCTAGATGGTACAGTTCGTTCAGGAATGCAGCGATTCGGCACCTGTTCTAAATCTAGCGGAAAATTATTCGCTAGACTAAAAAAAGAAACCTGTCAAAGTAATTCGATTTAAAAGAAGAGAGTTTGACAACAAAAGCGAATGTGAAATTTGTCCACAGAAATAGAAATTAAGTGATATAAATGTTTATTTTTCCAGTTAACTTCTCAGAATGAAAGGTAATAAAAGCAAAGGTGATTGTCATTATTCTTCTGACGTCTGACGGTTCATGAAACGGGGCCAATTTGCATCTGAAATTTATTTAATATCACGATTGTGAACTATGTGGAATACCTCTCCAGTGTGGGCTGTCACGTTTAGCTGCGAAATAAGTGTCAGTGTCACATAAAGCGACTGTTCAAAGAGACAATTTGTCAAGTTTAAAGTGACATTTAAAATGATAGTTGCAACAACGAAAAGTGGGCGTATTCATAAGACTAGTCGACTTTATTTGAATAGAATTGTCTGCAGTGGATTGCCTGACACAAGCAACTGTCATTTTTGACAATTCACAGTTCACAATTTTTCGTTTTCAACAAATTGACGTAAATTTCACTACAAAGAGGTTGAAAGTTTAATTTCCATTCCGTCAGTTCAACTTTGGAGTGTATTTTCGATGGTTTAAAGCTGTATATCAGGAATAAGTAAATCAAAACGGTGCTTAGGTGTCAGAAACGTTTCTAGATTAGTACTCGCAGTATATTTAAAACGTCAAACTGGCACACCATACAGAGTCCCACAGAGGGCAGCAGACGATTATTTAATCGATAATTGAACCCCTTTCTTTTGACAGCCAATATCCAAACCAACTATTCAAAAACAAAAATATATGCCTAACTTTAGGCGTAAGCAAAAAAAGCTACTGGCATTTTCAAGTGACAAAATATAGAAAAAAACCGGCCAAGTGCGAGTGTCACTCGCGCACCGAAGGTTCCGTATTTGGCGAAAGTCCAACACATCACTTATTATTTGAAATCTATAATATCATTCAATCTTTCTCCTCTTCATGAATTCATCACAATTTAGTTTAATTTAATTACTTAATATTTTTACTCTCAAAAATTACTCGCACATGAATCTCATTTTCTAATTATTACCTAGTACCCAACCCACGCCAATTTTCCATTCTGTATTGAAAAACTATTGACTAAAAATATATTACTTTTATTTTGTTCTGTACTCCCCAAAAAATGTATTATACTCCCCAACGAAATTAAAAAGCGTCAGCCCTGGTGTATACCACCAGTGACTCTCTTCTGTCTTTGATGGGATCAATTATTGTGCACAACTGCGTAGTAGAGATTAGAACATAGAGCAACGTATTTTACATGGTAAAATTATCTTTTTTGAAAATATCTTGTAAACTATTAACTTTTCGGCAAAACAGTATTCAGCACATATATAGCTAAGAATATGATCTACAAAAAAGGAATTATGTATTTTTTTGTGAATCAAGAAATAAACCGTTTTTTGGGCGAATGAAAATATTTTTTTCACCAGATTTCTAATTACTCGAAAACCAATCTATGTATCGCTTCCATTGGTATTTGTCGTTTAACTAGAGGTTATACCGGATGTTGTGTGTAAATTTTAGCCTCCTATGTCAATCGGTTCTTGAGATAGACCTGGTAACAAAATTGGCTTAGTGGGTTCGGACAGACAGACAGACAGACAGACAGACAGATAGACAGACAGACAGACGGAGAGACATCCGAGCGAAACTAATAAGGTTACGTTTTTTCCCTTTGGGTACGGAACCTTAAAAAAGAACTACCAAATACAAATTGTCATGAAAGGAACTCATTAAGAAGAACTCTTTTCTGCCACTTTCAATTCCATTCGTCATAAATTATAAAATATTAATATTTCAGATGAATTCCAGAGAATATGAGTCTCCGTGTGTATAGTAATCTCACGAAGGCCAAAAGGATAAGCGCCCCTATTCGTCTAATTGTATTATAATTCCGCCACAGCTTCATATCCATAAGTAGAGAAAACCACCACTCGGCTTAACTCTATTACCATCAACATAATCGCAAAATAAAAATACCATTAATCAAGTAAAGTCCACACGCACAAAACAACAACACAAAAAAAAATGGAGAAAAGTCGGAAAAACCATGCAGAGTCTGTGTGCGTAGTGTTTGTCAGCCTGTTTTCCTTTTTGCTGACACATAATTACAAATTAATCAGAAATTCTGACTTACCACTAGCAAAAGTCAGAAATGGCATCAAAATGCGGGGCTTTACGGCCATTTCATTCACAGACGTATGAATGTCCCTTCATGGCGCTTTACATTGGTAATGTAATTCTAATGATGAAAAGAAAGGGGATTGAATGAATCTCGTTTATTTTTTGGTAAGTCTGAATGACTTTAGTTAATTCAGCATTTTTGGTCTACTATATATATTCTGACAGACGACAAAAAAAAAAAACATCCCCAGCTTAAGAAGGGATGATAGACGGACAATCTATATCTATATGAATATCTATATATACACTGTCGGTATGGCAAGAAGTCAGAAATAGAAAGATGAAAACTTGGAAACGGAATTTCCTATTTTAATTACACAATTTCAGCGGAAGTAGCTGTTGCTCTTGCTGGTTTCTTGTGTTCTCGTGCCTGCAATTGTAGATAAAACGAAGCTAATGATTGGTAGACGAACTGGAGGGTGGCACTACACTGAATTGTGTGATTAAAAAAATACGTAACAAAAAATACACACCAATTACTTTTTCGCTGTTGGTCTTAAGAATAGATAAAGAAACTCATTCAAGTGGATAAATTTGAATCAACGGTTCTAATGAAATTTGAATTTGTTTAATTGAGGAGAAATATTCATTGGGATTTCATAAACACTTTTCTGTGTTATTATTTGCTTTTATCAGTTGCCGATTAGATCACGCCAGTGTTCACTACTTCAAAGTAGGCCACATATAATAAGAAACTATATATTTTCTACATGACGTGATCAGCTTCAATGTCAAACGCGATAGTGAATGTGAGGAAACTGTTAGGTACTCATTTATCAATCATTTCTTTGTTTTACATTTTGTCAAATGAGTACATGACAAATAAAAAGTAGGCATCTGAGTTTGTTCAGCAGTTTTATGAAATAACAATTGGTTGTCCTTCTTCGTTCAAATCCAAGCCCAATTCAAAAAGTAGACTATGCAAAAATGCAATTTTATTCAACGCAAAAACTTATCCAATATCCACCTACATATTCTCGATTTAATTGCTGATTTCCCATCAACTGACCCATTTAAAAGCAACCGCCTGGGGATGTCGATTATAAAAAAAAATTATCTGCAAACCAAATAAGGATTTAAGTGTTTTAATTTTATTGATTCCCTTGCATATTTGTGCTTTTAATCATAAAATATAATTACGTTCCTCTATAGAGTGTGTTATGGTTGGCCACGTAAATTTACGTCAATAATTATATGTTCACCCAACCATGGTACATTGTATATATTTTGACAGCCTTTATATTCCATTCGCAGTGTGTTACTATAAATCTGACGTTTGTCTGTAATTAATCAGGTAAAAGCGATTAAATTAATTGAGTTTCAACTGAAAATCTTTATGCCCAATATGTATTTAAAACAAAAAAAAAAACGATTGTAGTTACAGCCTAAGCTGTTTGACAGAAGTCAATTGAATTGGGCATGTTCAAAAATCTAGTTACCCAGGCCAGTTTGACCTGGATTAGATGAACCCTGAACGCGAAAATTAGCTTGGTCGGTAACGTCGCTAATCACCCACACGGCCACGAAGTTCTTGAACAGTTTCGTCAGCTAACCCTCCGTAAACATCAACTGAAAAATCTGTTCATGTGATTTAAGCCAATCACAACTGATACACATCCCAGAGCCAGCTGTCAGACTTACGAATCTAGCAAGTCCCATAGATGCCGCCATTGAAAACCGTTCAGAAAAATACCTAGTTTACATAGAAAGTAAAAACAAAAAATGCAAACAGTCGAGGATTGGGTTTCTGTGGTGTGTTCTATATAAAATAAATAATTTCGTTTGCCAAAACCATCTCTTTACCTTAGTAAACGTCATTCCAAAGTATGAAACTCGTATAGCACACTATTCGTTTGTTTGATTTCAAAGAATTGTAACCATCCTCCCCGTATGTCAATTGATGGCATGCAATTGTCGGATTTTTTTTTAGGATTATTCACAATTAAGTGCTGGCAATCGTATAAAACTGCATGAACAACAAAATATTAACGCATTAAACAAAAAAAACAATAACCCGGTAATTGCATGTCGCAAATTGAAATGACGCACACCTACAAATACTCTGCAAAATTACGCCTGATTTGACAGCAGATAACTACCTTTCAGCTTAATAAATATTCAATGAATGTTTATAATATTTTATTTTATTTTTTTACACTCGCGCAATTTCGCTTAATTTAATAGCCTGTCTGTTATTGTGTTTTTTTTTTTGTGTAATATGCAAAATTGACATAAATATAATCGCCAACTACCGATTTTGGATTTGTGTATGCGGAAATTTAGAGATGCGTAAAATGCTTCAGTTCATTAAATTTCTCCCATCAATTCGCTTTATTATATTATGCGAGATAATTATCTAGAACGCGCCCATAATTAAGCTGCCGTCACATGTAATTATCATGTAATATTAAGTATATAGAAGTATAGTGCTGTGTTATGGGAATAACAGTTAATCCTGCTTTGACATTCCATTTTGACAGGAGATTACAAAAAATAAAAAACACCCAGACTGGCATGTCTGAAGATGTGTCCATTGTTGTACAACTATCACCAACAAATAATTGTGCAAGCGATTTTTACCGCATTGTATTGAATTTTAAGAAATGGTAGTGGCGCCCACCCGTCAAACAAGAGAGTAATCATTAATTTCAATTATTTCCAATGAGTATGGATATATTTATATGCCTTCGATATTTATAATGATAATTCGCCGAGCTGGTCGTTTTTTTTTTCTCGTGTGCTGTAGCGAGTATTAACAACCGGGAGGGCACTGTACACGCGAAGTACTCGAACATTATACGAGTATGTGGGGTCATGTATTTTATTGCAGAAAAATAAAGAACGAAATTAAATTGAGCCCTTTATCCATGTCCTGTCCCGGAGCATAAATTGGAACAGAATAAAGTTCTGTATACATACTTCAATTCATCAGATAAAGTGGGAGCAAGCAAAATGAACAACAAGTTGAGTAATGTTGGAAATTATAAAGTTTTAACAGGACTTACGAGGCACCTACCCATATCTGTGCACTGGGTTTTGCCCTGTCGAATCTGGTGCGCCACTTTATACACCCATGTTGATTTATATCGAATCCAAAATGTAATTACATTAAGTAATTGATGAATATATATGGGATGTCAATGAAACCAGCAGAGCCGAATGCTCCCCGACTCAATATGGCCCGATGATAGGCTTTATGAATTTCCTTCCTATTCTTATTCCGCTGCCCGGTATTCGTTGATGATGATTGAATTGGTGGGGGGGGGAGCAGCGCACGGCACGGCACGGTTCAATAATCCACGAATATTTCATAGAAACACTCCATTTCGTGTTTATCTTCTGTCAGTCAGATATATACGAAACATCCGCTGATGTCAAATAATTCTGTTGCTTCTGCTGTTGGCAGGAATAAACTTAATTTCCGGATTGTCCATTGCAGGGATGTCATGTAATAAAAAAGTGCCAGTGTCATTTATTATTCATTTTAATGTGTCATGTTAATTGCAAATAATATCTGATTGTCGTAGGTAGGTCTTGTAGTTGATGTGTAATTTTTTGTTTGTTTATTGATTTTCATTAATATGTCAGGGCGAACACCATCAGCATAATGTTTGACATTTATTGTGTCATGTTTTACTGTCTTCTTTTTGGGATGGTTAAATATTAACCTTTATGTTAAACTATGTAGTATTCATCTACAAAATTAATACAAATAAGAAATAACCTTTCGGGAATCATTTTTGTATGTTGCTGTCGACTCGCTTCATGTGACAGATCAATCAAGTACCATTTGAAATAGGTTTCTTTTGCGTAGGCGGATCACATCGAATGCAATTGCAGAAAGACGTTCAGTACAAAATGAAAGAAAGGTAAAAGATTATCGAGTAGTTGCCGTCTGCAAACAAAAGATCTTATTAAAGTTTTTGGGGCATGTTTGTAGAGTTTTGTCAAATGCAAATGACAGAGGCGAAAAAAAGCATATTCTTACCAGAACTACTCGTTACTTTGCTTGACTTAAAAGTGTTATATTCTGAAATTGGTTTTCAACTCCCTATACAACCAAATAAAAAGTAACCAACTTAACTATTTTGCTTTTTGCAGATTCGACTTGAACCTAAAATCATTTAGAATCTGTCATGTGAACATGTTGACATGATTAAATTGATTTTTTTATGAAATTCACAAAATGTTGGTAATTACTTTTAAAAACTACATAAAGAGCGTTTCCACTTCAAACTTCAAGAACGCATGAAACAAAGTTGAGGAAAAGTATTTTCCGCTTGGTTGTATAGTTACAAAATGTTCCCTTAGGATATTTTGCACTAAAAGAATCCAGCACATGATGAGGCTATACAAGTACGGTATGCGTGGTAGTTCACACCTTGAAGTGAGAGTGAAGAAAATACCGCGAGATAAACAAATGCTGTGTGTACATACCACCCTCCTTACAGCAGAAGCGTGTAATCAACCCTCAAGTCGTGCCTGACATTCATTTGCGCTGAGCGTGGGCTTTCGCTCAAGGACCTAAAAAAGAAAAGAAGAAAATAAGCCCACTAACAGCCTGTGTCGGGTATACAACGTTATTACCGTGTCGATGCGAAATCCGTTAGACAGAAGGTGTTTGGAAATTATTTGCGGTTGAATTTTGCTCCGAAGATTAATTGAAGTTTGACAAATTCTTGGAGGTTAGAACGCGAGCAGCACAACCCAAACTAAAACGTTTTACAATAAATTCAAACTGTGTCAAACGGAAGGTGAACATTGAAACATTTCTTTGGGGGAACCCATCGAAAAACAAGGCCATGCTTTATTCTCTGTTTTATTCTCTGAAATCAAATTAATTACCGTAGCGCTAAAGAATAATCACACGGATAAGACGAATAAATTATTGCCATTTAATAAGTTCTTTACACCGATGCGGCTGCTGTGAATGTGTGTATGTGTATATCCTTTTTAAGCGCACAACCCTCATTGGCATGACATTAATTTTTATGTCAAAGACGAAATGATACAAGGGTTTGATATACCAATTCATTTGATTTTTCTCTTAGTCACCCTTCTAGGAGGAATTAAGGTGGTCGTTTTAAATTTGTGAAGAAGGAGCAGGTTTTTTTTTTCGTAAAATCTGCTGATAGAGTGAGAGAAATTGTGTCATTTGGCACATCTGTGAATATACCACCCTAGAGTTTGGGTTTAAAATTAGTTGGAGAAGAATGTAAAAAATAGAGTGTAATTTTGCATTTTACAAATTGGATTTCAAGTGGAACATTAATCTGGTGTAGCAAGGATGGTCCCTCTGGATTAGGGTGGTCTTGTAAGTAAACCCAAAGGAATCAGGTGCAAGAGGGCACAAAGCAAAATTTACTGTCGGGGTGGCATTTTATATCGCACCTTACAACAAATGCGGATCGGAGTTTTTGTCAAAACAATGACAGCTAGGTATATCGTTTTGAATCGGACCAAAGTTAGACTGGCGTTATTTTTAGTAACTACATTCTTAGCTTTTCTTTTTATAAAACGGAACAGGAGAGCTGTATTTACAATAACAAAAAAAAATCTAGTACAATTTTAAATATTTGAATGTGAACTGTAACTACTTAGGTACTAGAATCAATTGATTTATTGCGCATCTTGCTGATAAACATCTTGTCTATTCAATCCCATAGAGACAAGGTAGATCTAGTACAACGTGCAATTAAATTAGACGTCTGTCTTACTGCGTCTTTACTGTACATTGTGGCAACTTTTTTCAGCTGGTTGACGAATGCTGAAGGACGTTACAAAAGTCAATGTTCTAGTAGCATTTGCACATATCCTACAATCAAAATGAAATTGGATGTAACAAAAATCGAATTTCTAGTACAATTTGTTTTACATTATCCAAATCAACAACAATAAGGATGTAAAAAAAATCGAATTTCAAGTACAATTTGCATAGCATTTCCTAATAAAAAACAAACAGGAAGTTACAAAAAGAAAATTTCTAGTACAATTTGTTTACATATCCAAATCAAAAACAGGCACATAGTAACAAAAATCAAATTTCTAGTACAATTTGCTTCACATATCCAAATAAACAACAAACAGGATGTAACAGAAATCAAATTTCTAGTACAATTTGCTTAACTACCTATCCAAATCAAAAACTAACAGGAAGTTATAAAAATCAAAGTTGTAGTACAATTTGCCATACATTTCCCAATAGAATATGTACAAATCAAAAAAAAAAAAAAACACTAACATATTCACTGCATTTTGGACTAGATTTGGCAGTTTTCAAGTACGGGAATGGATGTCGTAAGAACATCTGCTTACAGCTATTAAGTTACCCGTCGCTGTCTACCTGGATTCTCCAATTGCACTTATGTGACAGCTAGCCAAACAAAAGAAGTTGCCTGATGAGTGTTTGCTGCTATTTTCCAATAGGTACTCCCGTTGTTTAAACATCCTCAATTCAACAAACATTCATCAAGGAAAGTCATGCCCGAATTTTATTTGAAAATCATGTGCATGGGTTTTTGATCCTGCGCAATAAACACACCGCTTTAATTTTCACTTAACAACATTTTAATTTCTTCCGATTGCTTAGCATTTGTAACGCCTCTTATCCTCCATTTGCACTTAACCTCAAATCCTAAGGCGGCGATATAATATGTATATACCTCCGTTCTCCGTAGATTATCCCACACACACATACACGCTTACATATCAGGCAGTATACCGCAGATCAGATCAATTAACTTTTTCATTAAACTTTCGCAATTATCGCCCCATTTGATCCTAATTGCGCAATATAATATCTTTGGAACAGAGATGGGTATTGTAAGATTCGAATTCTCGATAGAGATAAATCATGTATATCTCTCTCTCTCTCGCTCTCTCTTCCCATACATATCCATATATAGCGAGTTAATTGCTTAAATATATAATTGATTAATTTATCTATCTTTTTGCTACAATCTTCTACTTGAGAACTCTTTCAATTCAATCGATATTATGGGAAACGGTCTTATGTTCTTCTTTCGTTTTCTTTTGCGTTACTTCCCTTTGCTCACAAGATGTGAGTGGAATTTTACAAGGTACGAGTATAGGTATAGGCAAACAGGAAGGGAGTTTGCTGCTTCGTCTTTCTTTTTTTGCCTGTGCGATTGGGTCTTTATCTTTTTGGTTTCGATATGTGGGTAGCTGGGGTGTTTTGTGCGTTTCACTAACTTTTACACGTTTATCCAATAAAACCTGCCAGATCGACCATATGAAAAGCTACTTTCTGTAAACATAGCTCCCACAACCCAGGCACACACGTCTCCTTTACAAATCCAACAAATCTATATATATCGCTGACTCAAGATGATAGTGGCATCGCACATGACATGTCTCGCCGTATCCTCGCAGTCAGCTTAGTCAAGCACGGGGTCCTTTCTCATTGAGGGCGGCGCGCCATTGGCCTCCAGGACAGAGGGACTCATGTGGAATGACTGAAAGACAGCTACGACTGCTGCTCAGTATAATGCAAAAATCATGTTCCATTATAACCTCAATGAATGCCATCTTCCCAATTTCGCACCGTTTGTCTATGGCGGGTATATGTTCTATCTGGCAAACGCGCCGGTACCGCACCCTTACATATTATATTGTCCTTTCAGATGACATTTTTTTTTCTGCGTTTGTGCTTGCTTTGGGTTGGCAGTCCTTCGTCGTTCCAATCATCCTTCTAATAATAAGAAATTTTCTATAACTTGAGTTTCTTATAGATGAGTATACCTATACATGTATGAATGCGCAACAATTCGCATCGAAGGATATATCCTTTCGCAATAATATTATATAAATAGGAGTATAGAATACGTTCGAGGTATCAAACCGTCGATTGAATCAGGAAGAGTATGAGACGAAAAAAGGCAGCAGAGTTAGGACAAAAAAAAAACGACATGAGAGAGAAGCAAAAAATACCAGGACCCTTGTATTCAATGCGGTAGTACCAAAGGATGTACACGTAATCGAATTATCATCAGTTAGGTAGGATAGTCCTTGATTGAATAGGACTTTGGGTGTAAATCCTGTATTCATTCGTTAATAAAATGTAATTTGACCGGAAGGTGGATGTGTTATAGAAGGGATTTCTGTCAGCAAGGGACTCGAACGAACGAAAAAAAAAGAAATAGAAATGTATTCCAAAAGGGGTTCGTTCCTCAAGTCATGCGGAGTATGGATTTTTTTCTTATTTTTAATAAAAGTCATGTTGCTATGAGCTTAAATAGAAAAAAAAAAAAAAAACTCCGCCTTTCCCCAGAATCTGTATATCGACATTGATTAACGATATTTTTTGGTTTATTTGCAGATATAAATAAAGGATCACCAATAGACTACAAAAGTGGTTCGGCCTGTTCAACGCCAACCAAAGAAACTCTAAAAGGTTACGAACGCAGCGGCAATAGCTGCATGGGCCCCGTCTTACCCCCACGCAGTGTTATGGGCGGAATACCATCACATCATCATCATTATTCAGCACCAATGAATTTCCGAAAGGATCTGGCTGCACGGTGCTCAGCAAAGTGCATCGCAATTGTCTCAATATCAATTGTTGTATCTCTGTGTGTTTTATTAATACTTTTAACAGGTTTGTTTATTCAAAAATTATTCACTGGATATCTATTCATTTCATGTATAATTTTTTTTTAATAGGCTTTGGTGTCCTTACCTGGTCACCGTCGTCTCCATGTACAGTTCTAGTCGGCAATGAGGCGTCCGAGGTAACGGCTGCCAAAAGCACAAATACAGACCTTTCAAAGTTGCACAACACAGCGAGAGCTTCGAAGTCTGGACAACCGATAACGGTAACAGCGGCCACTTCCTCAGCCTCACCATCGTCTTTCCAGTCGACGTCAGCGTCAGCGGTGGCGCCGTCATCGTCAGCATCATCAACGTCTTCATCGTCGTCGTCGTTGTCGTCATCTTCGTCATCACTGGCCAACAGCAATAACGGAGGTAATTTATTTTTCTATCCCCTAACACATTTATAAATTATTTTTCTCTCTCTGGTATATTACTAACAAAACAAAGCAAAAATATTTTATAACAAAAAAAAAACAAACACACGCAAAAGAAACTATTTAAATCTATAAACACACACCTGCATATAATACACAGTTGAACTGATAAACACGGTTACGTTGACAGCTCAAAAGAACGACCAAAGATTTAATTCTAATCGACGACAGGAGCAGGGAAATTTCAAACATCTTAAAAGGAATAAACGCTATCGTCGCAGTGTAAAGAGTTTCGACTCCTTAATTATTAACAAAGGATACGACCGAAGTGCCACCACCACTAGCGATAGCATTGACAGCAGCAGCAGCAGCAGCAAGAATGGCAGACGCCGCCACAGCGTCAACCCCCAGCTTCATGCCGTAGTTGACAATAATTACGAATCTCGTCAAACTTCGAATACGACAACGAATAATGGCACAAAAGGCAAAAACGTATTAAATCTCAATTCAAAGTTTCCTCCTCGTTCTCGTCAAAGTAATGAATCAAAGGAGATGTTCTACGATGCGGATGATGATGATGATGATACCGCCATCACAACCACCACCGCCAGCACCAGCACCGTCATCGCTAGCGACGATGATGTTGTCAAGGTATCGCCATTCTTGCTATATTTGCCAACCTCTGCCCACACCACCACCTCCGATGATGATGACGATGCTGCTGACTACGCTGATTATAATGATCCCAAAGTTGTCGTCAAGAGTGTCACCCGCACCATCAGTGCCGTTCTTAATAGCTCGCAAAATTCACCACCTCCGAACCCATCTTCACCACAACAAACGTCAACGTCTACTGCTGCTACTACTACTACTTTCGATGACAATCCATTAAACACCAATTTGATATCAGGTAGAACTTTTATTGATGATGATAGTAGTGATGATGGCGCCGGAGATGGTGCCGACAAGGATGGTGGTTTCTATACCTCATCTGCATCTGCAACAACAATGATTCTCGATGATAAATTCAGCGACAAATCGAAAAGTGTAGACCATCTGATTGAGATAAATGACGAAACAGAGACTTCTCACATCGCTAATGATTCGAATGGCGAGAAAGTGTCGGACACTGGCGAAACGGATTCCGATGACAACGAAGAGTTGATGATGAACGATGGTCTCATTCCGCTTGACAGTAATTCCGGATTCGTTTCCTACAACAATGTGGAGAATGTCGACATTGTCAAACTGGAGAACGATCCCAGTTCAGAGGATGAGTACTACAAAACGATTGACAAAGACGACGAGACTAACTCGATTGACATAGCCACCATTCAACCGGTGGAAAAGTTAACAAAACAAGTCGCCATTAAGAAGGTTAACCCTCCAATGTTGACGTTCTCCTCTGACCATGTCTCGGGCAGGAGAATTCTGGTGAATTTGACAATAGCAACAGATGATGGCACTGGTACAGAGAACCATTCGGTTTATACGTTGCATGTGTCAGTGCCAGCTGAAGAAATTGGTCAAAAGTCAGTCGAACCTCTGAGTAGGCCTGCGGAAATTAAACAGCCCCCGAACTACTGTATTCCCGAGCCTCCGCCTCGTATACCCGAGTGTCCGTGTATTTGCAAGGACATCCCATCACCATCGATTAATTTCGACACCGAGAATGATGATGATAACGACGAAGACAACGAAATTTTTCTCAATCCCACCCTCCCTAAGTCTCTTACTCCTTCTTCCACTATTTCTGTCCCACTCTCAAGCGAGGCTTCTGCTACTACTACTACTACTTTGGGCCCGCCTGATTTGTCTGCATGTCCTGACGTGGGCCCTGTGCTAATATTAGAAGGTGATTTGGTGAATAACATTAAATAATAAATTAATCGAGCGTGTACAAAACGAGCTTTTATCTAACAACAACATGTATTAGTTTATATCTGTCATCGTCGCAACTAACAAGAAACAAAACAAAAACAAAACCGTAGACAGTGTGGAACCTAAAGCCTCCCATCTACGAAATTCATTGTACAAAGTTATTTATATCGCGACGTGATAAAGTGAACGAAAGATATAGGAAAGCGAATAGTTGCGAGTAGCACTGTGGGGGCGATAAGTGGTGGCTGACAAAGGGTATTCGTAAAAATTTAACTAAAACTTTCCGTTTCGTAATTACAGACTAGTTTGCCATAACAAATTGTTTAGAAAGGATTTCACTGTAATCGAAAAGTTTCCGAAAAAAAAATGAATAAATGAGCAATACGTCGCCGAATTATGTAGACAAACAAAATTCATTCATGTTATTCACGAACTCGCCTCCTGTCTATTGGAAGGGTATTGCATGCGGTCGTTACTTTGTTCGGACCAAGAATAATTAACGAAATGTCAAGAGTTACGAGTATGTACGTCAAATTCTGACAAGTGGCTCGCTTCGCTCGCTTTAAACAGCAACAGCAGTAGGTATACAATTTTCAGACATCATTCTGTTCGTATAAATTAAAAAACTATTTTTAAGGAAAATGACATTTACGTAAATAATTTAGCTTTGTGTCAAACGTTAGTCAAATTCTGACAAGTGGCTCGCTTCGCTCGCTCTAAACAGCAGCAGCAGTAGGTATACAATTTTCAGACATCGCTCTGTTCGTATATCTTAAAAAAATATTGGAAAATGACATTTACGTAAATAACTTAGCTCTGTGTCAAACGTCAGTTGGACGGAATGTCTGTTTTATTTTAAACAGAGATTCTCCCATAATCTTAATTCACCAAGCAGTTGGAAAACCCTTAAACATCTACCCATTTTATCGCCCCCACCAGTTTGACAAACGGTTCACAACAAAAACAACCCACCCCTACTGCTTTTCACCAAACAACTGTATATAACTAATGCCAAAACATAAACACTACTAATATCCCATTAAATCTCTAACCGAAGAACCCCCTTTTATGTATGCTTCAAATTTGTAGGTGCACGAACATTCCCGGCACGCAGCTTCCCACCAGATGGCACCACATTCGGACAAATCACCTTGGGCCAAAAGCTCACCAAGGAAATCCAACCGTACAGCTACTGGAATATGCAGTTCTATCAATCGGAACCGGCCTATGTCAAGTTCGACTATAGTATACCGCGCGGTGCGTCAATTGGAGTGTACGGCCGTCGCAATGCACTGCCCACGCACACCCAGTACCACTTTAAGGAGGTCTTGAGCGGTTTCAGTGCGAGAACTCAGCGTGCCACTCATGTAAGTATAAATAGACACCTGTCATTCATGTATTTTTGCATTTTTTGTTTTTGTTTTGCTGGCGGTGGAGGTTGTGGCAGCAGCTTTGGCTTTTTTTGCGTTTCACTTTTGAGAAGCTGTGCGACATAGTTTCCGATTGAAGTGGAACGCAAATGCGGTGCGCCACCACAGCTTTCTTGTTGTACATATGTTATGCAAATTGAGCAGTATTACTAACCAACCCTTTTTCCTTTGTTTCTTTCTATTTTCTCTTCAAATCCTGTGCATTCCTTAAAAAAAAAAAAACACACAAATACAAATACACAAAAACAAACTCTCGATTGAAATTACTCAAAAAAAAATGTAACAAAACAGCTCTCGATAACGCGTGAGGTGACACGGTACATGGAACCCGGACATTGGTTCGTTTCACTTTATAACGACGACGGCGATGTGCAGGAGGTCACATTCTATGCGGCCATTGCAGAGGATATGACACAAAATTGTCCAAATGGCTGCTCTGGCAATGGACAATGTTTGCTGGGTCATTGCCAATGCAATCCCGGTTTTGGGGGTGACGATTGCAGCGAGAGTGTCTGCCCTGTGCTCTGCTCCCAGCACGGCGAGTACATTAATGGGGAATGCATTTGCAATCCAGGATGGAAGGGCAAAGAATGCTCCCTCAGGCATGATGAATGTGAAGTGGCCGACTGTAGTGGCCATGGGCATTGTGTAAGTGGCAAATGTCAATGTATGCGGGGCTATAAGGGAAAATTCTGTGAAGAAGGTAATTTGTTTGTTTTTGGAAATTGTTTTCCAAAATGATTTTTTCTTTTTGTTGAATAAAATGTCCTTGGTTTAACCCAATGTCGGAGATGCAATTAACTGGTTTCCTTTTGGCTTTTTCTAGTCGACTGCCCGCATCCGACATGTTCTGGTCATGGTTTTTGTGCGGATGGTACCTGCATTTGTAAGAAGGGTTGGAAGGGCCCCGACTGTGCCACAATGGACCAAGATGCGTTACAGTGCCTGCCAGATTGTTCGGGACACGGAACGTTTGACTTGGACACACAGACATGTCACTGCGAGACAAAGTGGAGTGGCGATGATTGTTCCAAGGAGTTGTGTGACCTTGATTGCGGCCAACATGGGCGTTGTGTTGGGGATGCCTGCGCCTGTGATCCTGAATGGGGTGGCGAGTTTTGTAACACTAAACTGTGCGACAGTCGATGCAACGAACATGGACAGTGCAAGAATGGAACGTGCCTTTGTGTAACCGGCTGGAATGGCAAGCACTGTACTATTGAGGGCTGTCCGTCCGGGTGCTCATCTAATCATGGACAGTGCAGAGCTGGGGGCGAGGGCCAGTGGGAATGCCGCTGCTATGAAGGATGGGACGGCCCCGACTGTGGAATTGCACTCGAGCTCAACTGTGGCGACAGCAAGGACAACGATAAAGGTGATTATGCTGCAAGTTTTCTCTTTTCTGTTATTCAAATGTATCTTTCTCTCTCTCTTCTGTGTGTCTGTAGATGGTTTGGTTGACTGCGAAGACCCCGAATGCTGCGCCAGTCACGTGTGCAAAACCTCACAGCTGTGTGTCTCGGCACCGAAACCCATTGATGTGCTCTTGCGAAAGCAACCTCCAGCTATAACCGCATCGTTCTTCGAGCGAATGAAATTCCTCATTGACGAGAGTAGCTTGCAAAACTATGCAAAGTTGGAGACGTTTAATGAGAGGTAAGGGTTATGTTGCCATGTTTATTTAATTTCTGTTATTTAATTTATTTTTAGTTTATTTTATAAAAGAACTCGAAAAAAAAATAACATTTAAGCTCAATTGGAAGTTAAAGCAGTGTAAATACATAATTTTCTTTTTTCGTTTTGAAGTCAAAATTGTTTATAGAAAAAAATATGAAAATAGTTTGCAATATGAACAACATATAAATTTTTATTTTCCTTATTGTGCCCACGTCTTGGAAATGTCCTACCAAAAGCTTCCGAAAAATGTTCCCCAAATGTCCTTTGTTTAAACGATACCTTTGTCCTGCCCTCTTGAAAATCAATCCCACCCCCTTATTGTTTAGAATTAGATACGTATTTTATGAATAAGAACTTAAATCAGTTTTAATCTGACACCTCGTCAAAAAGTAGGGTGCAATTTATCAACAGCGACGTGATTCTCTCGTATTTGTGCTCTACTACAAAATTAATTTCTCTGTACACTTGCATTTAGAATGTTTTAAGTAATTTGCAAAAAGGCGTCGGTAAATGATTGGTAAATAATGCCTCTTCAAGACGTCATTCTCTGTCGAAGACATTTCAAAAGCTGTCGCGACTATTTTTATCGAAATGCTATTTAACCTAGATTATTTGGGATAGAAGCTATAAAACATTTGCTGGGTATTGAGGTTTAATTTACGTTTAAAACCAAGTAGAACACTATTATTTGAAACGTCAGTCATACCGATGGCCGCGTTAAATTGGCCACTAGGTGACAAGCAACACTGATGTCAAACTCCATGAAATAGCAATACACATCTAGTACAATCGATTGGATGTCTATTATTTTCTCAATTCGAGTTTGGCATTAAATTGTGACAGCACTGGCGGTAAATGTAACGCGGCAAATGTCACAGGCTACATCTGTAGAGTTTACGTAGTTGCAAAAACTTAACAAACAAACAAAAAATTAAGCATTTAACAAAATTCTAATCCATTGTTCTATTTTTTTCTTTCTCTTTCCCATAACACACGCGCGCTACTACTACTACTACTAACAAACAAATATATTAATGTCATTAACAATGAATGCAATTAACTCGTAACTTTCCCAACTGTTATCGCTTAATTATAACCCTTAAAAAAATTTAAAAAAAAATCATAAACCTAATATCCAAAAAACTAACAGCGTATTTTGGAATTATTTCAATGCAAGGTAAGAGTCTACTGGTTTGGTTTGGTAACGAAACAGTATTATTAACAAATTAATCATTTTGTTTCTTTGAGAGAATGTCCATTTTGTAACGTTATGTTTTGTTGTATGATTTCCTATTTGTTTCTTTGTAAGAACTTTCCTTCTAAAGTAATTTAACAGCAAAAATAAAATAATAATAAATACTTTGCGGTGCTAGTACTTTCTTTACATTTGTTTTGAGTAATAAACTCTATTACTTTTTGTTTTGGTTCTTTGGTTAACTAGTGCATTCTTGTAATTTTTGAGGACATAAACGATATTTTTATTGAACACAGGGTGACAATATTTATTTTGATTTTTTGTTTTACTTTTTTTTTCAATTGCGAAAGAAGGTCCAATCAAGCTACCATCGGGAGGGTTTTAGGGCTGAAATTAAAAGTCAAATTACAAAATATACAATATACAATATAATATATGATATCCTCTGTGTTGAAATTTTATGTTTTGTGGTGTGTGAACAATGTTTACATTTTGTTACAAGTTTCATTTATATCATTCCATTCTTTGAAGTATTCGTCTATGGTTTTTTTTTTATTATTCTTGTTTTTGAATGTTTACTGTTTTTTAAGAACTTAAGCTTTTTTCTAAACATAGTTAGTTACATCTTAGGAAACCTGTATAAAATGTTTAAACTAATGGATTTCGTTTTTTTTTTTTTCCTCTCTTTAAAACTAACAGTCGTTCAGCGGTGATTCGTGGACGAGTTGTCACCTCGCTCGGTATGGGACTGGTTGGAGTACGAGTTTCGACAGCGACCCTGTTGGAGGGTTTCACATTGACCCGTGACGATGGGTGGTTCGACTTGATGGTGAACGGTGGCGGTGCGGTCACTTTACAATTTGGCCGGTCGCCGTTCAGACCGCAGAGTCGTATAGTTCAGGTTCCATGGAATGAAGTGGTTATCATAAATGTGGTTACAATGTCAATGGCGGATGAGAAGGCCCTAGCGACGGTGGCGCATACGTGTTTCTCGCACGACTATGATGTCATGAAGCCGGTGGTGTTGGCGTCGTGGAAGCATGGATTCCAGGGCGCTTGCCCGGATAGAAGTGCCATATTGGCGGAATCTCAGGTTATACAGGAGTCAATACAGATACCGGGAACGGGATTAAATCTGGTGTATCACAGCTCACGGGCGGCTGGATATTTGTCGACTATTAAACTGCAGCTGACGCCGGAAGTTATTCCGCCGACACTGCACTTGATCCAGTTGAGGATAACAATCGAAGGAATCCTATTCGAGCGTGTGTTTGAAGCCGATCCGGGTATTAAGTTCACCTATGCCTGGAATCGTTTGAACATCTACCGACAGAGGGTGTATGGAGTGACGACAGCGGTGGTGAAAGTCGGCTACCAGTACACCGATTGCAAGGACATCATTTGGGACATTCAAACAACCAAACTAAGCGGTCACGACATGTCGATCTCCGAAGTTGGGGGCTGGAATTTGGACATCCACCATCGGTATAATTTCCACGAGGGAATCTTGCAAAAGGGCGACGGATCTAATATATATCTGAAGCACAAGCCGAGGGTTATACTGACGACGATGGGCGACGGCCACCAAAGACCGTTGGATTGCCCCGACTGTGATGGCATAGCTGCTAAACAGAGACTATTGGCTCCAGTTGCACTTGCCGCTTCTCCCGATGGTAGCCTGTATGTGGGAGATTTTAACTACATTCGCCGCATTATGACCGATGGCACCATCAAGACAGTTGTGAAGCTGAACGCCACGAGGGTTTCCTACCGCTATCACATGGCTCTGAGCCCGCTCGATGGAACGTTATACATTTCTGATCCGGAATCGCATCAAATAATTCGCGTCAGAGACACAAATGATTTTTCCAACCCAGAGAAGAACTGGGAACCGATCGTGGGATCTGGGGAGCGATGCTTGCCGGGAGACGAGGCACATTGTGGGGATGGGGCTCTGGCAAAGGACGCCAAATTGGCGTATCCCAAAGGAATAGCAATCTCAAGCGACAACACCCTGTACTTTGCTGACGGAACTAACATTCGCATGGTGGATCGCGATGGAATTGTCACCACTCTGATCGGCAACCACATGCACAAGTCCCACTGGAAACCTATCCCATGTGAGGGCACCCTCAAACTTGAAGAGATGCACTTGAGATGGCCCACGGAACTGGCGGTTAATCCGCTTGATAACACGTTACACATCATTGATGATCACATGATCCTGAGGATGACACCGGATGGACGGGTTCGCGTGATCTCTGGCCGTCCTCTACACTGTGCGACAGCTACCACCGCCTACGATACTGACTTGGCGACGCACGCAACTCTGGTAATGCCGCAGAGCATTGCCTTCGGACCAATGGGAGATCTATTCGTCGCCGAGTCTGACTCGCAGAGGATCAATAGGGTGCGAGTGATTGGCACTGATGGACGAATTGCTCCGTTTGCCGGTGCTGAATCGAAATGCAATTGCTTGGAGAGAGGATGCGATTGCTTTGAAGCCGATCACTACCTCGCCACGAGCGCCAAGTTCAATACGATCGCTGCTCTTGGTGTTACCCCTGACGGGTATGTTCACATTGCCGACCAAGCAAACTATCGAATCCGATCCGTGATGTCGAGTATTCCGGAGGCAAGCCCGTCACGGGAGTACGAGATTTACGCCCCGGATATGCAGGAGATTTACATTTTCAACCGCTTCGGACAGCATGTGGCCACGCGTAACATATTGACCGGCGAAACGACGTACTCGTTCACTTACAACGTGAACACGTCCAACGGAAAATTGTCCACTGTCACCGATGCCGCTGGCAACAAGGTGTTCCTCTTGCGCGACTACACATCTCAGGTGAACTCGATTGAGAACACAAAAGGCCAGAAGTGCCGACTGCGAATGACCCGAATGAAGATGCTCCACGAACTGAGCACTCCCGATAACTACAATGTGACATTTGAATACCACGGTCCCACCGGGCTGCTCAAGACAAAGTTGGACTCAACTGGGCGGTCGTATGTGTACAATTATGACGAGTTCGGACGGCTGACATCGGCTGTCACTCCAACGGGTCGTGTCATTGATCTGACATTCGACCTGAGTGTGAAGGGAGCCCAAGTGAAGGTGTCGGAGAACTCGCAGAAGGAGATCTCAATGTTGATTCAGGGATCTACGGTAATGGTCAGGAATAGCGAGGCCGAATCAAGGACAACGATCGAAATGGATGGAAGTACGACAAGTCTGACACCATGGGGACACACCGTCCAAATGGAGGTGGTTCCATACGCCATTCTGGCCGAGATTAACCCTCTGATTGGCGAAAGCTACCCGGTTCCAGCTAAACAGAGAACAGAGATCGCTGGAGATCTAGCCAACCGATTTGAGTGGCGGTACTTCGTCAGGCGCCTGCAAAGCGGCAAGGGTGGAAAAGGTCCGAGACCTGTAAGCCAAGTGGGACGCAAGCTCCGTGTAAATGGTGACAATGTTCTGACTCTGGAGTATGACAGAGATACCTCGTCGGTAGTGGTGTTTGTGGACGATAAGCAGGAACTCCTGAACGTCACGTACGATCGCACTGCACGGCCAGTGTCGTTCAAGCCGCAGTCAGGAGACTATGCCGATGTTGATCTGGAATACGATCGCTTTGGACGTTTGGTCTCGTGGAAGTGGGGCGACCTCCAGGAGGCTTACACTTTCGATCGCAATGGCCGACTTAACGAAATCAAATACGGCGATGGTTCGTCAATGGTTTACGCTTTTAAGGACATGTTTGGCAGCTTGCCGCTAAAGGTCACAACTCCACGACGATCCGACTACCTCCTGCAGTATGACGATGCTGGAGCATTGCAGTCATTGACAACGCCCCGCGGCCACATCCACTCCTTCTCACTGCAGACATCGCTGGGCTTCTTCAAGTATCAGTATTTCTCGCCAATCAATCGCCATCCGTTTGAGATACTTTACAACGACGAGGGTCAAATTCTGGCCAAAATCCATCCGCACCAGTCGGGAAAGGTGGCGTTTGTGCATGACTTTGCTGGCCGCCTTGAAACAATTCTCGCAGGACTCTCATCCACGCACTACACCTACCAGGAGACAACTTCGCTAATCAAGAGCGTTGAGGTGCAAGAGCCAGGCTTTGAGCTGCGACGGGAATTCAAGTACCACGCTGGTATTCTGAAGGACGAGAAACTCAAATTTGGTTCCAAAAATTCCCTAGCATCGGCTCATTACAAGTACTCGTACGATGGCAACGCACGGCTAAGCGGAATCGAGATGAGCATAGACGACAAGGACCTTCCAATGACTAGGTACAAGTACAGTCAGAACTTGGGACAACTGGAAGTCGTTCAGGACCTGAAGATTACGCGCAACGCCTTCAATCGGACAGTGATTCAAGACTCGGCCAAGCAGTTCTTTACGATAACCGACTTTGACCGGCATGGAAGGGTCAAGAGTGTGCTGATCAACATCAAGTCGTTCGATGTTTTCCGCCTCGAGCTGGACTATGATCTGCGCAATCGAATTAAGTCGCAGAAAACTACCTTCGGACGTTCCACGTCCTTTGACAAGATCAACTACAACGCCGATGGCCATGTTATTGAGGTTATGGGCACGAACAACTGGAAATTCCTCTACGACGAAAACGGTAACACTGTCGGAGTGGTTGACCAGGGAGAAAAGACAAATTTGGGCTACGACATCGGAGACCGAGTGATACAAGTCGGTGATGTCGAGTTCAATAATTACGATGCCCGTGGGTATGTCGTTCGGCGTGGTGAACAGAAATACCGTTACAACAATCGCGGACAGCTCATCCATGCGTTTGAAAGGGATCGCTTCCAGACATGGTACTACTATGACGACCGCAGCCGCCTTGTAGCATGGCATGACAGCAAGGGAAATGTTTCCCAGTACTTCTACTCCAATCCGAAGACGCCAAACCTACTGACACAAGTGCACTTCCCGAAGTTGGCGAAAACATTGAAATTCTTCTACGACGATCGTGATATGTTGGTCGCCATCGAGAACGCCGAACAGCGCTTCTATGTGGCCACCGATCAGAATGGCAGTCCTCTTGCGTTCTTCGATTTGAACGGCACCATTGTGAAGGAGGTTAAACGAACACCATATGGCCGGATCATTAAAGACACGAACCCTGAGTTCTTTGTTCCCGTCGACTTCCACGGAGGCCTGTTGGACCCAAGTACGAAGCTGATATATACAGAGGAGCGGCATTACGACACCACCGTCGGTCAGTGGATGACACCCAAATGGGAGACACTGGCCACCGATATGAGTCTTCCAACAGACGTGTTCATCTATCGCTTCCACAACAACGACCCCATCAATCCGAACGTCCCGATGCGATACATGATAGACCTCGAGTCCTGGCTGGAGCTCTTCGGCTACGACCTGAAGAAGATGCAGAGCAGCAAGTATACCAAGGAGGATCATTACATGCCGCAGGCCACCATTAAATCAGCTTCACTGGCGCCTGACTTTGGGGTCATTTCTGGCCTCGAATGCATTGTCCAAAAGATCGACGAGAAATTCAGCGATTTTGACTTTGTACCGAAACCACTTCTCAAAATGGAACCGAAAACGCGAAATCTACTTCCAAGAGTCTCATACCGACGAGGTGTATTTGGCGAGGGTGTGCTACTCTCTCGGATATCTGGCCGAGCTATGGTCAGCGTTGTCGATGGCAGTAATAGTGTTGTGCAAGACGTCGTCTCGTCTGTGTTCAACAACTCGTTCTTCCTCGACCTGCACTTCAGTATTCACGATCAGGATGTCTTCTATTTCGTGAAGGACAACGTTTTGAAACTGCGTGATGACAAGGAGGAGCTTCAACGACTCGGCGGTATGTTCAACATTTCCGCCCATGAGATCACCGATCACGGTGGTGCTGCTGCTAAAGAACTGCGTCTTCACGGCCCCGATGCTGTGGTCATAATCAAGTACGGCGTCGATCCCGAACAGGAGCGACACCGTATTCTTAAGCACGCCCACAAGCGGGCCGTCGAACGAGCCTGGGAACTCGAGAAGCAACTAGTCGCCGCCGGGTTCCAAGGCCGCGGCGATTGGACAGAAGAGGAGAAGGAAGAACTGGTCTCACACGGTGACGTCGATGGCTGGATCGGTATTGACATCCACAGCATCCACAAGTACCCACAACTAGCCGATGACCCGGGCAATGTGGCGTTTCAGCGTGACGCCAAACGGAAGCGCAGAAAAACCAACAGCAGCCACCGAACGAAACAGCGAAGAACAGCGACATCGTCGTGAGACGGCGAATACTACTAAGGCGAACAAAATCGCGCTGAACTATAAATAAATATATAATTAAATTAGACGCCGGTGCAGTGCCATCTAGTGGATGTGCATAGCGCAGGCAATAGTTTTGTATAAAGTGAAAAAAAATAATATAGTAGTATTAAATTTAAGTTTTCCTCTCACTCTCTATCTATCTCTCCTTCTTTGTAATATACGAGATGAAATCCTTCTACTTCTATCTCTCTATGATTTTGTTTTAGTTTTTTGTTTCATTATTTGTTTTTAAGTTTTTAATTAAATTTATTAAACGAAAAATATTTAAGAAAAGAAAATTGCAAAAAAAAAACAAAACATAAATGAAAAATTTACAAATTGTGATATATTTCTATACATGAGCATGAGACGGTGTTATAATTTTTCAATATAAATGTACTCATTTTTATTGTGTTTATAATTTAGTTGTGTTTTTTTTTTATAGTAGGAACTAATAACTTTCACACTCACTCCTGGATGAAGCAAAAAACTCACAAAATGCATAAAATATATCAGTAAAAAAAAAAACAGAACAAACAATAAGCCATGTGTAAATTTAGTTATTAAAATTAAATTAATTAAATGAACCTAAAAAGAAAAACAAACACGCCATCTTCACATAATTGTGTACTGTAATAAAATATTTAAATAATGCAAAAAAAAAAAAGAAAAAAATATTAAAAGAAATTGTAGTAACTATGTTAAACAGAAATTAATTAGTTGTAAGTATAAACAAAGAAGAAAAACTGCAAAAAAAAAAACTAAAAAAAAAATCTATTAATAATATTATTGAATATCTAGTGTTGCCAGTAGTAGGGGAAAAACAAATTAAGAAACGAAATTTTGTAAAATATATTTTCCTAGCTTCTAAGAATACAATAAACAAAAATTAAACTTGTAGCCTCTAGGTATTGTGTTAGTAATTTTATTTAAATATGAAATAAAAATTGAATGGGCAAATGGCATGAACTTTGTAACCTTCAAGTATACCTATATAATAACAGAAAAAATAAGTAATACCAAACCATGACTGATTTGAAGAGCATTTAAGATCAATATCTGATTCGTACATGTCTTTGAAAAAATAACACGTAAAGAAATTAATTAAAACGAATGCATTTCACAATAGAGAAAACGGAAACTTGAGACGCATATAAAGAAGTTAAATCAACTAAATTATAAGTGAAACTCTAATGTATACACATAAATGAAAGACCCTGCAGAAATATAAAGAAAATCTTGCTAAATAAAAGAAAAAACAAAATATAAAAACAAGTGTCGCTGTTTTATTCAATATAATGTGGAGTTCACAATGGCCAGTGAATAGGGACTTACGATTTAGAGCATATCTCACTAGCATCCGTTGTTGTAAATAGGGGGCTTAGCTGTGCAGTGGATTGTTATTGCTTTTGTAGTATCCATTTGCCAAGACGTACTTTACAATTGGCTGTTATTTAGAGTTCAATTGTTTGTGGCTGTTTTTATTATTCTTCTAATTGACCTCGTAAGAACTCACGTTGGGCGCCAACGCAAGCAAATATCGCCTTCATAATTCATCCTCCATAGCAGATTTCTAGCAACAAGAATATCTGTAATATATCTGGCTGCAGCAGCACTTCATTGTCAGTGATACAGAAAACAGAACCACTTGTGACTTTAATCTGTTCCTGCTCGCTGTATGTACAATTGTACAGCCAACAAAAGATTGGTTGGGCGCCAGTCCCCACATTTTCAGGAAGTAGTTTCAGTCGTTTTATAATTTCGAAATTCACCTCGCATTTGCCTACGTATTCCAATTCAATGTCAATATGTTTGCAGCTACCTTTACTGGCTTCTACAGGGTAAAAATAGTTAAATTAAAAAAACATACATAAAACAGAAATTTCGTAGAACTCTAGGCAGATAAAATGAAGTAAAATCCCAAACCAAGGTTTATGGCATCCATAATGTCGATTGGATAACTTCAGTAAGAAAACACTTAAAAAGTAATTTTAAATAATAGAAATAACTACGTAAAACTAAAAAAAGCTAAATATTTTTTAATAAAACAACAAAATTAATAAAAAAAACCTACCTAAAAGCAATATGTATATTTTTTTTATTTAACGCCCAATAATGACAACAAAAACAGGCTTATATTCACAAAAAAAAGAAGCTCGAAACTTATTTAAAAATATAGTTCACAGTGTAACAGTGGCTTAACTTTCATTTTGTTAAAGAAACATCTAAATACAAGGCAACATAGCAAAATAACTAAACAGAACAAGAATGAAAATGAAAATAATTACAACGCAACAATTAAACAATTTGTAAAAATCATAAATAAAATGCTGTAAAAAATCTAAAAATAAAACTATGTAAAATGTAATTTAAGTCTTCTAGCTGTAAGGTCTATATTTGTAAGCATAACTAGGTATTAAACAAATCACTTATTAAAAAAATAATTAAAAGCATTTTATTTTTTAAATAAGTTTTGGATTTTTCTTTTGAATTGTTTTCCAAAACAATATTGTTAGCAGTATTGTGTATTGATGATGACATGATAAAAGAAAAAAAAAAGAAAATATTATTCATCACACTGAATGAAATGAAATTATTGAAAATCTGATTATAATGGAAATAACTTAAGGATAGTGCAGTGGATATGAGAAAACCATGATAAACGTAATGGAATAAGATATTTGTATTTGTATAGAAACAAAGGAAAAATAAAATTGAGTAAAAACATATTTGAAAGTGGTTTACTTTATGGCAAAAGTGGCCGAGACTTTGGTCGAAACCACGCAGTGTCTTCAAAAGTAATATCGAGAGGTTATGCTTTTTAAGTGGGTGGAAGATGGAAGAATACTCGTGGCCATTTTGAATCCCCTGTTAAGAGTGAGACTGAAAAGATGGAACTTAGGCGTCGTTCTTTCAGAGCGAGTCATTGGTAAAGCAGATATGGGATTGACTCCACCTCTTCGTCGTCTTAGCAGCTTCTGTTTAAATCGTTGGAAGGTAACCCCCGTTAAACCAGTGAGGACCTATTAAATATGAGAGCGACCAACTCCTTTCAACGAATTTCGCAAGTTTTGACTGTCCATTAGCAGCTTCTCTGTTGAAATCGTTGGAAGGTAACCCCCGTTAAACCAGTGAAGACCTATTAAATATGAGAGCGACCCACTCCTTTGAACGAATTTCGCAAGTTTTGAATGTCCATTTACATGATTCATTTTATTTGGTCACAAGGTACCCGCAAACAACTTACAGTGGAACCCCGATTTTGAGGTTACGTTTAAAGGATTTCTTTTACTCGCAGACTTGTGGAACGCGTTAGCACCTCTATTTGAGCAGATACCCGAGACCAAGCAAACAAATTACAGTTGCATTCCGACCTTGAGGTGAAGTTCGAAAAAAGTTGTTTATCGCAAGTTTATTCTATAACCTCTCTATTAGACCGTTTAGAGCGTCGCGTCGTAGATCTATTAGACCTTCGATTATTCAATATAAATCTAAAATCGGTGGCAGTACGGACGCGTGTGCGCTTCATTGATTTTCATTTTCGATTCGACTTTTGCTGATGCATCCACCTTTCCCTTTTCGTTGCCTTCTGTTTTGCTATCCCCGGAAACCGAGTTTGACAGAAGCGTTTCTAGTGGCAGGGCTGATTGACTGTCAACGAAGATTTTTATACAGAACAAGGTCATGTAACATGGTCAGCTTTATCTAGTCGCGGCTTCAAACACCAAATTCAAATAGCTCAACATTAACAATGCCATCTGGTTTTTATTTTTTTTATTTTTGTAATTAACTTTTATTTAATAAAATATAAACAACGTTGCTATTTATTTTATTGTTTCCTTTTCAAGATTAAATAGAATGTAAAATTTTAATGAATGCTTGCACATATATGTATGTATTGTATATCAGATCATATTAAATCGTTGACAATGAAAGTTCAGTGGGCGCGTGCTTGTGTGTACAGTTTATTTTTAATCATACAATATTTCAAAATATATAATGTTCATTTTTGTTTATTCATCAACTTATTGTACATAATATGTTTGTTTGCATTTTATTTTCTATTTACAATTTCTAAAAGTAAGCCCGCTGGCTGAATAGTTATTAAAAAATTTGTTAAATAAATAAGTATTTTGGGGAAAAATAATTTTAATAAAATAAATATGAAACTAAAATTGTTTGTTTTTGTTGCTCGACCCCTTGGGTGGTGGTGTTTTGTGCGTGATGCGTAATGGGGCGCCCTTTATTATTTGTGTGCATAAATCGGAATGTATGTAAATTTGTTGTTTAAAGATCTCATGATCTAGGAACAGAGCCCAGTGCAAACCAGTCCATTAGCTCCTGACGCAGATCGTATTTGCTCAATTCGATTTGAACGCCACCCAGCAGTTCGTTTTCCTGGAGCGTGTCATGCGACCAAACTGTTACATGCAGGAGGCGGTTTTGTATATGCTCGAGCGGCATGCGGTATTCCAGCTGTGGGAAGGATATCATTTAGAATGGGATGGGGGTGTCAAAGCATTTAGTGGGTACCGTTTCCATGAAACTAGGAACGCATGTTTTTCGGACGACCTTAGTTTTCCTCTTCGTGATCTTGGTTTGGTCAGGCTTCAGGTAGCATTTGACGTAGGTGTTCGGCTCTTGTCCACCCTGCAGCGTTGGAAGGCCCTTGGCGTGGTGAATCTGAAACGAAGGAATTTTACCCAACGCAGTAAGAACAAAGGAAAGGTAGGTAAAATTGGATGTCGAAAATAGAGATATCTATATAAAATACATAAGGCGGGAGTTTCATCCCATTAAAAGCCCAGAATCCCGCTCTTACTGTCTCAATTAAAAGCAGAGAACCAAATAACAAGCCATTCGTATCAAAGCAAGAGAAAAATTCGACAAAGACGCATTTTTACATATAGCGGCGCTCAACATCTTGCCCCGAATGTGTAAATGAATACGAAGATACCGAGCACGCAGTATTTTATTGCCCCCGCTTCATGGCATGGAGAACTACTCTGCCCAGCCCGTCAGAAACCGTCAACCACATGTTGCAATCACAGGAGAATTGGGCGGAATTATGTAATTTTATAACCATCGTACAAAACGAGCTACGGAGAATTGAAAAGCAAAGAAAAGTCACAGTAGAAGCCTTAGAGGGCAGAAACACCAGAAACAGGTGACACAACACGAATAGCTTGAATGCTAACCAGCCCCGCGAAGTAATACCTAACGGCAGTCCCGCGGGGATAGTGGTTGAAGTGTGTTGGGTGTGGATTAGTACGTAGGCGCATTCCTGGCATCGATTATTCGGGCTTGCGAATCGTGCATGTTGGTAGCACGGGCTACCGCATCTTTAGAAGATTACCACCTCCATTGGCGCAACCAAAAAAAAAAACCAACCAAAAACATATAGCGGCGCTGCCTTTATAAAAAACAAAACTCTTCAATGAGTTCTGGTTACTCCTCCGCTGTCCAACTTTTCAAGAATACATCACGCGAAAATAAATAAATAAAATAAACATTTTACCATAACAGTGAGGGCATCACGACGGTACTGCATTGAGATCTTGATCGCTCCATCGCTGGTTGTATTACGTTGAACCGGCTTTATGTCTGCAAAGGAAAACGATTGTAATTGTGTGAAAATCATCACCACCTACTCACCTTTGACTTTCGAGACTTCAATATTCGCTTCTTGTTGATCGCGCAGCAGCGGATGGAAGAACGTGTACACCAAATCCGAATGAGCTATCTCGTCCGCTGATTTAAAGAGCGATATCAGGAACCTTTGAATTTCGGGCAGACGCCGCTCGGCCACCGATTTAACATTAGACCTTCCAACGTGAATTCCGCTTGGTAGGCTGCGAATAGATAATTGCTGATTAAGTTTCTTTCCGGTTTATCCCCAAAAATTCGAAATTATATCTTATAACACAAATAGATACGAGTAGACAGTTAATTTATTTCTTGAAAATGCGACCTTGAGCGATGAATACTTTACAGAAGTGTTTACCCGACACCTTGCTTCAGAGTTGAACGCCTGAATGAAAAGGGAAAAGGTAAACACGAAACTGTAGAATAATTTCAAATCGATATTGTTAGCAAACATTGTCAAGTTCAGCTGATTGAGTTGTTTTTGTCTTTCTCTTGCGAGTACTCTCGCCACGAAGTCACACATTTTTTTTTCTATAGATATAAAGATAACGATGGCGTAACGTCGAATGTGATTTTTCTTAATCTACCTACGATAGCGTGAATGTGTTTGTTTATTGTTTAAGTGTACCAACAATCATGTGAAGAGTTGTAGAAAATCCATCGCAACTCATAAGGCGCTCTGATTTATTCTGTGGCACAATGTCTGTCCAAGGAAACAGAGAAACTCAGAAAGCTTTTCAATATCTTTTTTTCATTTCAATTGATATATCTGATAAGCTTCCAATAACGTTATCAGTTATAGAGAGAAAAAAAAGCACACACACACACACTCAACATTAGAATAGGCGACGACGACAGAAATGAAGAAGTTCTAAAATCGTTATAGACATATCTAGTCGTGGAATGTGGTTAGTCTGCCGCGTTTTAGTAATTTGCAAATCAAAATGGCCAAACTAGGATCAGTTGCGCAGCATTCCGATGGAGGTAAACAGCAACATCAATCGAAACAGTTCACTATAATCCAATTGCTTTCGTAGGCCAAACTGATGTCATTGTATCGCTTTGTTCGTTCGGTCTTATGCTGTGCCTGGTGGTAGTGGTTGTGGGGATCAAATTTCGTTGGTTTAAGCAGCGCCTTAGCTTCGAGCCCATTCCAACTGGCACTGGTGGATCAGCTGACAACGATCAAGTCGTGTTAAAGAGAAGTTCACGCAGTTCTCAGGAACAAGTGAGTGCATAATTGCCGAGAGAGAAAAGCATAAGTATAAAGTTTGCCCCAGCCCTAATCAATTCATGTATTCCGTGCGATAACGTGCAACTACACCTGCGATAGTATATTCAATTAAAAACAATTATAGCGCGCAGTGATAACAAGTCAAACGATTTTGTGAGCACCCTCATCACAGCTATGATTTGTTTTTATTTGCAGTTTCGGGAACCGGTAGTGGCACAAGGAATCTTCCGAAAGAAGCTGGATGAGGATGTTATTTATGAGCGACCCAAGACCCTGCCACGTTTGTTTTATTGCTGCTGCTGGTTTTTAAGCAGTTTTTATTGATTCTCTCTCTTTTGTAGCTGTTCGAGTTCGAAAGGTGGCCAAGGGGCCGCCATCCTTCGGGCCTCCGAAGCGCAGTGCGACTCCCAGCTCGACTGCGGAAGAACCGGTTGTCGCTCCACCTCCACCACCGCCATTGCCGTCTGTAGCATCGGGAGAAAATCTACAGTCCTTTGCCAGAACTCGATTAAGACCTGACTTACCAGAGGATAATGAAGAGAAAAAGGTAAACTTCGATACCGCCACACAAATCATTCCGAATGGTGAAACACACAGTGCATACGAGGAGCTATTGAGCGAAGCAGATCAAAGCAACAGGCAGTCTATTGAAAGGAGGCAAACAGGATACGTTCGATCATCCGATGAAATAATGCAAGAGCTCCAAGTGTCTCATAAGGAACCACCCAAAGTTCAGCCACGGCGCAGCATCCTGTCCGATAAGTCCAACGAGAAGATATCATTTAAGAAAAACGCTTCAAAGGCGGCCAAGATCACCACAGAACCATTGAAGACGGAAAACGGCGAAATCGATAGCTACAAGCTTGGCCAGAGGCGTCTTACCGGTTTCTTTCAACCACCCGCTGACGATGATAGTATTAATGTGGACGAGTCCACTGCTGACCGGTATTTGGAAAAGAAAACCACTCACAGTGTAGTGTTCCATCTCGACGAAGACGACGATGACGAAGAAGAAGAAGAACCCAAGTCACCAGCACAACAACCAACTACACCACCCGCGCCACAACCGCCGATACTTTTCAGCAGCCAAATTTCAACGGAAGACGACCGCAATTCGACAGACAGTTGGTCGGCCATTCAAAGACATCGCAACTTAGCTCGAGAGATAACCGAACAGCATCAAGCCATGCAGAACCGAAGGCAAGAGAAAGCCGAAGTCGCAGGTGCGGCTGCGGCTGCGGAGTTTCGAAATCCCCTGGCCGCTCAGCAGCAGCCGAAACCACGAACGATGCGCGACATGAGGCGGAACAATGCCAGGAGCGATCTTTTGCTGGATGCCGAGAAACACGACACAGAGGCTTAGGGTTAGATTAATTAAATAAAATCATCCGTAATGTTTTGTTAATAAAAATGTTGGTCAGATTTGCTTTGAAATTTTTCTAATTTGCGATATAAGGTACTGATTGGTTTTTCTTGCTGATTCACACGAGTTAATGAGTAGTATACAACTGACTCACTTCCACGGAGTGATTATTCTCGAACGTACTCACCTGTGCAACTTGACGAGCGGAAAATGCAGACACAACTTCTGGTGGAACTCTGTAAACTCCTTATAGGATCTGAACAAGTGCGCCGGGTCTGTCTGATTGTGTCGGGTAACCCTCAAGATGTACGTGTAATACTTTTCCATGTCGTAGTGCTTCTGGCATCGCACTACCATAACTGACTTTAGACGGCCGTCTTGCTGAATTCTAAAAAAAATGAAAAATAAACCATAAGCGAAGCTCCCCGGACGAGAGAGGATCGCAGCATCTTACGTATATTTTCGCGGGACAAACGAGAGCAGCTCCCCGCTGCCTTCGTCATTTGAAAACCTCATCTGCGACAAATTGTGCAAGAAAAAGTTAAACTGAGTGAACCAGCTTTTCAGCGAGAACTGAATCATTTTGGCAAACGATGCAGCTGCCTCTGGATTCGACTGAGTAAGAAGCAGTGCCCTTCGGACGTAGGATACTGCGTCGGCCGTTACACCTGGTATCCCAGCTGTTGCCATGAGAGCGAGCATATGAAGAATGAGATCACCGTGTTTGCGGATTATGTTAAACGCTCGACAGCACAAATCCACAAAGTAATGGAAGTCAGTGGAGGGTTTGTCTCCACCGTTTATCACGTATGCCATGTCTGATGTGAGTACGAAAGGTGTACGATCTCGTTTGAAGTTGCCAAACATCTGGGCGTCGCCTAGGAACTTCCCGAAATCAATGTGAAACAGGTGACCAGAGGTTTTCAGCATAATGTTGTCGTTATGTCGATCACAGATGCCCAGGACGTAGGTGGCGACGCTGTAGCCGGCACAAGAAACTAAGAATAAGCCCAAATGAAAGTTGATTCGGTATGAAATCCGCTTTGGATTTACCTGTAAAGTTTTTAACAGCTCTCGCGTATTCCAATTGGCTGGGATTTTGCTTCGCAAGCCACTCGGCAATGGGACGATCTTTGAACGAACCAGTCAGACCGTATTCCACTTGAATTTTTCGCAGAGTTTCGGCATTAGAAACCATCTCGATCATACCTTTCTTGTATCCAGTGGGCACGCAGTTGAATGTTACCATTTTCAGATCAAGGCCTTCCGCCAGCCAGAGTTTATTCATCACTCGAACGAGTTGGATGGTCAGCATGTCCTGCTGCAGATCATCACCGGACTGCCAGCAAAAGCGAAAACATACTTACAGGTCAGATTTTATGTACACTGTTACAGGCTTACCTTGAAAATGGCCGGGAGAAGCTCCTTGTCGGGTCCGAAATAGGAAATCTTGAGGGGTAACGTGTTCGAATTGAAATAGCTACAACTCCTTACGTTGACACCGGTCACTTCCAAGCCTGGACCCAGCGGCAATGAAGTAGGCTTATCAACCAACGCCTGATGGACACTATCCATGCCTTGGCAAAGGGTTTTCTGCCGCAACGACTCCTTTGCCACCTTCACCGATTGCGCGATATCTGCGAGATTCTATAAACGAAAAGTACAGCCAGGCCATTTTTTTTTAGAAACATCCAACTCACCTTGCACATCATGTGCTGACTCAAGAACCGGGCCAGCAACTTTTCCCCGCAAATCGCCAGCAACGCCCTCAACATCATCTTGTTACGGCGATGGTATCGTGCCTGTGTGATCAACGACTCATCGTACTCCGAGCTCGAGGCGTCGATAGTATTTTGCGGAGCATCTCCAGGCAAACTATGCACCAACAGCCAGTACATGTGGTGAGCAATGCGCGGAGATTCAAGGCTTTTACAGAGAAGAAAACGACCCATAGCCGAGGCTTCGTAAGTGTCATGCTTTAGTGCTTGCAGAAGCTGCGGCAAGGAGTCGACTAGTTGATCGTTGGGCATTCTAGAAATCCACTCTACTGCCTTGGCACGAACCTGAGCGTCCGGGTAACGAGGCAGGAGCAGTTCTACAGCTTGAAGTGGCGACAAATGTGACCACGAACGTAGCAAAGAGTGCAGATCAATAAGACTGGCATAGTCCCAGCTGTGGGCAGCTTGCAGTACTTTCGGCAGGGCGTACGGGAATTTCTGCAGATAATGACGTTTCTCCCACAAGATTTCACGCTTCTCCAGCGCACCAGCGTAACCTTGTTCCGCGGTGTCTAACAGCTCCTGCTGCAGTTTTTGGTCCAACGAATTGAAATCGTACTGCGGCGCCGGCGGGGGACTCTCCAAAGGCTCCGGAAAAACAATCCGCCCTCCATATGGAGGCACTTCAATACTCAACACTGGACAGATGTCTGGTTGAGGATGACAGCCTCGGGCCGGTGCGGGACCGAGAAACTTGTCCGTGGTCGGTGGCCACATTGAGAGTAGATACGACCCACATGCCATTTCCCGCTTGTAGTCGAACAGTTGAAGGGCACACCAGCCCAATTCGGTGGTAATTTGTTTCTTCTCTCCGTTTTGATCATTCGATTGATCGTTCTCCGCAGCGCGGGTGCCGTACAACACGAATATGAGACGAGATTCCCTTGGCAATGTGCAAATCGGGCTCTTATCGAATGTAATCCATGACGCGAAGTTCAATCGCGCAAACAGTCCCCCACTCGTGTCGTTCGAGCACTTAATGACCAGCGGGTCCGATATGAATCTCGTTCCGTAGTTGATTTGTACTCCCAATGAGTAGTCGTCAAACTTCCAATTAGGCGGTGGTCGATGTAGGCAGCTGATGTTGACAATTACCGGTTTCAGAACGCATGAAATCGGAATGGGTGCTAGAAATAATCAAATCACCAGACTGTTAGAGGAAAACTTGTGGGAAGATCAGTGCTTACTTGTGGAGTAGTCAACTGATGCCACACAGAAGTCCACACGGAATGCATTCGAGTAGTTTTCAATCAACTCCTGAACAGCATCGCGAATGTGGTTACATTTGACTTTGATCAGCTCCAAGGTGGATTTGGGGCGCAAAACAACCTCAGCGTAGTCTCCGTGGTCAGTACCAACTTCTGGATTTACTCCATACGATGTATACGTCACTTGGCCATCGTCGCATATTTTCTTTAAGTCGTTTATAAATGTGGATATCTCCACCGTGTCGATAGAGCCTAGCAGAGCGCAAATTGCCTTAACACCCTGTACCACGCCCGAGCAGGATAGTATTGAACGCGGATTGGAATCACTGGCGGTCATTTCGAGCTTATCAACCTCCGTTTCAAGGGTCTCTGTAAGACAGACAATTTATATGGTGATCTGAAAATCTTTCAATTTGTTTACCAATTAGAATCATCATGCTATCGTAGGTGATCGTTGTAGCTGTCTCATTGGGGAGGATCTCCTCCGGCCGCAGTTCGTCATCCCTCGCATCATCTGTCTGCGTTCGTGCGATAACTTTCATATTAGCCTCTGACTTCAAGCACAGTCCCAAATGGACATCCTTCTCCAGCTTCAAACTGTCGTGTACACACTCCAATTGACTTAATTTTGAAGTGGGCGATAGCCATTCCGACACACCGATGGGCTTCGCAACGTAATCATCAACAGTTCCTTGGATTTGACCCTCCAGTGCGCAAACTGCATGCCCAATCACTAGTTCCACGGGGGAGTTTACTGAAAAATAATAAAAACTGATTTACTTCTGCCTAAAGCACTCTCCTCTTAAGCTCACTATCGCTTGTGAACACTATAGGCGTTCCATATCCCTGGATTTGGCCGTTATGACTCGCCTCGCAATCCCTCTGCATGCCCTCCAGCTCCGGATGCACGACTATCTTTATACTCTCCTCCAGGGGATAGTAGTAGTTGAACTCGGATGCGACGATATGGCCCACATTTGTTTCCGGATCGTCATAGCGATACTTGGAACGCAACTCCTTGACCATGTAATAGAATTCAAGCAGTTCCGGGTCGTGCGCCTTGGAATCCGTCACCATCTCGTACAGACGTGTGAAATTTTTTCGCCTATCCAGCACCACGCTGTCCAATGCACGATCCGCGCATTCAGCTGGCTTGCTGTTCCTAGGCGGCAGCGGCGGCGGAGGAGATCTTATATCCGACGAAGTCGATGGTGCATCATACCCCGACGTATACTCTGCTCGCCATCCAATTGAAGCAACTGCAAAACACACGCTACATTCCACAATTTTTTTGTTTTTGTTGCTTGTTTCAACTCACCATTTGGACTAACTGGGGTGCGATCCAATTTGTTCACCGCTTCGTAAACCGGATCCGAGTACTGTGTTCCCCCACTGTACAGGTAATCAAATGGATCGTATTCAGCATAATAAGATGTACATTCAGATGGATTATCGCTACCTGCAAGAATCGATAGCATATTCCTTCAAAAATCAAATGCTCAACAAAAAGATCGCCAACGAATGAGAGAACTAATCCAAAATAAAAACTATTTGTTTGATTATTTTTAGCTGCATATTAATTATAGCAACGTGGTGCGAGATCAGAAATAGAAAATGAAAAAAAAAAAAAAAATAAATAAATAACATCAACCGAGGCCACACGTTGGGAGCGAAATGGCAAAACAAAGTTGATGTGGTGGTTAGTCGTTTGGTGACGTGGGTGGGCGCAGCGGCGGCACGGATTGTTTCTACAATTTGGGACAACTCAGCGTTGTAAATACAGAGGAATGAACATCATTTCTTTTTGTGGTTACTGATGCTGGTGCCGAGTGTGGGTTAGAAGGGTGATCGGTCGGCTAAGTGCTTTCTTTTCGGCAACCGACTGTGAAATTGTTGTGGGTAATGGAAATAAAAAAACATGACAGGTGAGCGAGCGGTTTACTCGATTATACCACAATCCGCGACTGAGATTGAAACAAATTCGAGCTTGATAAATTCGCGTACTTACGGATCATGATAATCTGACTGGAAAATGTTATTAATTCGAACGCTTGACATCACATTCTGTCGAAATAAATGCAGAAAAGAATATACATACATGAACCAAACGAAGCATTCTGATGACTACTGCTGTGCGGCACTCGTGCGGTTCATGAATGCAAAGCGCAGTAGAATGCAAGTCATGGTTTTATTGCAAATACATTCCATTTTGCTCTGTGGAATACCGAAGCACGTACGCGGAATTATAAGCGTATTATCACGATGTAAACAGAAAATTAGATCGCGTAGAAAAAAGGGAAACAGAAGCACACTCCTGCTCAGCACGTGTGTCGTACATTTGCCGCTGATGAGAGGCGGCTGAATAATTGCCTGTGAAATAAGAGTACTCTGCAAAATCAAGTGCAAGTCTGGATGGTATCAAAAACGTACTGCAAAAATAGACAGCCTTAGCTTCTGACACAATTGCGAAAGGGAATTCGGTTGGATCTCTTACCGCTGACACCGCCATGTCTGGCGGGTATCTGCTTTTTTTTTTTTTTTTTTTTATAATTAACACGCGCTAGAGGTTATGACTACTCTTATGGTGTAGTTTGAAGTACACAGCGCGGGCGTTAGGGAAATTGGGATAGAGAAGATAGGAGATTCCGATGCACATTGGTTTTAAATGTCTGCAAATTGAACCGAGGGGGAAAGACAGAGCCGTGCAAGGCGTTCCACATTCGCGTGGTACGGCTTATGAAAGAATCTCTATATTTCATAGTACGACCGAAAATAGGCTGAAGGGTAAACTGATGGGCATTCCTGGCTTGGCGAGTATTGCGGTTGAATTGTTGAAGGGGTGGAATGCAGCTGGCGATTTCGCTTGAGCACTGTTTGTAGAAATAGCGATAAAACAATGAAAGACATGTTACATTTCTGCGATGTTCGAGCGAATTTATAGAATTCGCTATATTTGTGTCTCCAATGAGTTTTAAAGCACGATTCTGTATCCCATCTAGCAGGTGCAGTGAGGTTTTGGGCGCACCAGACCAGATATGAGAGTTATACTCAAGTTTGGGGCGAATGAACGCCTTGTATATGGCAGCCAGATCAGAAGGGGTAAAATATTTCTTGCACCGTTTGAGGAAACCTAGACATTTCGCAGCGTTCTTGGCGACTTCGTGTATGTGGTCATTCCAACGGAGTTTGTCATGGACACACATACCGAGAATGGAAAGTCTTTCGGTTTCGGCGATGCAAGTGCCATTCATGGATAATGGCTGAGGATTCTGGTTTCGCTTTAATGACAGCAGACAGCATTGTGTTTTGGAAGCATTAAATTCCACTCTATTGGCTAAACCCCATTTTATAATGCTGTCGAGATCGGAATTTAATGAGCTTAACATACGTTGCCGTTCCAGTTCTACGGCCGAAGAGCAGGGACGTGAGTCTTGGAATGAATATGAGAAGCTGAGGGTGCTGTCATCGGCGAAGGAGTGGATTGGATTAGAAGTTACAGACAGGAGATCATTTATGAAAATGGGAAAGAGAGTCGGAGACAAAACGGAGCCTTGGGGAACACCAGCATTTATATGGTGAATTTCAGACTTGAAGCCATCCAATACAACTTGAATTGAACGGCCAGAAAGGTAGTTTCTAATCCATTGAAGAAGAGACGCATCGATCCCATATGCACGCATTTTCGATAAAAGAGCTTGGTGCCAAACTCTGTCAAATGCCTTTGAAATATCAAGCGCAACAATCTTCGTTTCACCAGAGTGATGTAGCGATTGGTTCCACTTTTCGGTGAGATAAGCCATCAAATCACCAGTGGATCTGTTGCCACGAAAACCGTACTGCCGGTCATTAATGAGTTTTCGTGATTCAAGATATTTCATGAGCTGACGATTTATCAGCGTTTCCATGACCTTAGAAAGAATGGATGTAAGTGCTATGGGTCGGTAGTTGGTGGGAGAAGAAGATTCGCCTTTTTTGGGGACGGGCTGGACAAATGCAGTTTTCCACCTTCTCGGGATGAGTCCAGAAGAATAGGACAGATGGAAAAGCTTACGCAGTGGTTTTGCCAGCGTGGAAGAACACCTCTTCAGAACAATTGGGGAAATACAATCTGGACCAGCGGATTTACTTATGTTGAGGTCATAATGGATTTGTCCCATGGTGTGTTCGACGCTCTCAAGTACAGGTGGAGGCAAAGCGCAATCTGGGAGCATTGAGCTGGCTGCAAAATGTGCAGCAAGCAGATTGGCTTTGTCTAAAGAGTTGACAGCTGGAATGTCATTGTGAATGAGCGTTGGGATGGAAGGGGAGGCCGAATTCTTTATATTTTTTACAAAATTCCTTGTGATAAGAAACCACGCTACATTGCTGCGTGTTTTTATTTGAGGGGAGAAGTTGGACAGACTCGAATATTTTATTCAAGGTCCATTTACAGAACGTGCGAAAGAATAGGAAATTGCAGTTGTGAAGAAGTGGATGTGCCTTGGACGGGTTGGAGAGATCTGACGACAGAACTCAACCAGTTAATTAGGCAGTGACATCACCTCCTCATTCGTTGTTGTGTTAGCTTGACTCTGAGCCAGACCTACCAACGAATTACTCAGTATTTATTCGATATTCTAAGTCAATTGAACTCTCATTTCAGCCTGCTACTTGCTACTACAACGATCCCAATGAAATACTCTTCACAGAAAAAAAAAAAAACAATACCAGTACCAGTACCATGAAACTGTGGTTAAATATATTTTTATTCGTTTCTTCGTATTTTATTAACATTTTAGTAAAAAACAAATCAATACACATCGTCTCTGTGAATGGATTGAAAAATATTTGTATTTAAATTCGTAGAAAAAAATACAGATCACAATCACATTGTGTCCCTAGCTACATGTGTTTTGTATATCATCTCCAAAGGCACGATTATTGTAGTAGCAGTAGCAGTAGAAGAATTTACAATTCGTTATTTATTCCATACTGGAAGAGAAAGAGAGAGATAGAGACAAAACCGGCATTTTACTTATTAATTTTCATTGGAATTAAGGAAACTTCGTACAGAGAACTAAAGCAAACTGAGAAGGAAACGGAAGCTAAGGATACATTGAGGAGGTTGATTGATTGATCTCCCTGTGGGACATATGAAAATGACAATGCAATACTTGTGTTGTGTGCGTTGGACAAAGTAAGACAAATGAGAAACGAGAACTACAACTGCGTTGGTATCACCTGAGAAAAGTTCTTGTGTATTGTGCGAGGATAAGTGATCAACTTACCATAATCGTCCTCGTTTAGAAGTGGATCGAATGCTTCCAAGACACTCACTCTGGAGCTGCGATAAGTAAAAAAGACAACTCATTAATCACAATAGACCAAACATCAAACTTCGTGGCTACTTACGCATCCTCTTGACTTAGATCGATCAAATCATCGCCTAAGGTCTTCTTTGGGCGACGGTTGATTCCGTTGCTGGAGTTGCTTCTCATCGAAGTCGACGCAGCAAGCGATGCGACACCAGAGAGCGACTGCGACTTTGTCATTTGTACCATTTGGTTCGGGTGGCTCTGCAGCACGAGCGCGCTACTTGGATTTGTTACATTTTGAATCGGTATCTCGACAACAGAAGGCTGATGATGTTGATTCTGTTGCTGCTGTTGCTGCTGCTGCTGGTGATGGTGCTGTAGTTGTACATTTGAACTCATCTGAGTGGGCGGATATGACTGTTGGGTGGCAATATGCGCGGGGCGTTGCATGCCATACTGAAATCCGTAGTTTACTGGAGCCTGAGCGTAACCGTAGCCGCCTGAAATCGCAGCCCGCTGGGGGTAGTGGGAAGGATAAGATGGGGAGTAATGCGCCGGTCGTACAAATCCCATCGCTGGCGGGTGCATCACTTGTTGTGCTGGCATGTTGTACAATTTTTGGAGCTCCTCATTGGTAAGCGGTGTTTTCTGCTGCTGCGGCTGTGGTGTGAATGGAACCAGCTGGAGACCTCCATGGTTGACTTGGTTAGTTTGTTGGTTCAGATATGAAGGTGTGGATACGAAATTCGGGTGAGTAGCTATCGGTGGTAGTGGCGGTGGCGCTGAACTCAACTTCTGTATATCCTCGATAAGTTTGTCAAAAGTGGAACTCTCTGGCTTCTTCAACGGCGTTGGACTGGCAAATGAAATTAGGTCATTATCAACTGCTGTCGAGCCTGTTGCCTCTTCTGGCAATCGGATTTCACTATGTCGACGCGATGGCACTGCTGGTGGAGGAGCAATAGACGAACTGTTCGGTACATTGAATGAACCCGGTCGGATTCTCGATTGTAAATTGTAGTCAATTTCGTTTGGTTTCTGATAGTATGTGCCATCGATAGATGAAGCGCGTTCTAGATATGAATACTGAGTTTTTGAACGGCGGAACTCATCAAGAGCTTGGGATTCTAGACTAAGGGCTGTCGCTTTGGCCAGATCTTCTTGGAACTGTTTCTCGTAGTCGGACTCTGCTTGATTTGTCATTGTGCCTTGGCGTCTGAAATGAAATTAATTCATAGAAATAAGTAAGTAGGTATATCCAAACAAAGAGAGGTTGTTAGCAGATTGAAAACAATTGAAACAAATTGATTATGAACCAATATGGATATCGCTTGCGCCTATGTGTAAATTAACCTCTTCCATCGTTTATCAAGGTTGGGAAAAACAACAACAAAGCCTTACATTTAAATTGAATTTGTTAACATTTTGATTATCGCAAAAACAGTCGTCCTCGCATTGGGACGGGCGGTATCTTATTCAAACACAAACACTTTTCGATAAGCAAATACTAGACTTGTTCATACTACAAGAATTTTTTTCTTTCCAGTATTTTCAACAATAGGAAGTCAAACGAGTGCTTATCGTTTGTGTACTGTAGGCTTTCTTCTGTAAAAATGTCACTTAATCTATCAAATTCGGTTTGTTAGCACAAAGAAGACTATCCAAATCGCATGACCGGATTAACATCGACAAATTTCATTACGCCGCCACTGACATGCCCCAAAAATTATGTGTGCCGAGTTCCTTCCGTCTTTTCTTCTTTTTTTTTTTTTTGGTTTCTTGTGTTCGTTCGTTTTCTTTAGCACAGATAAAATTTGTTGAAAAGTCGGTGATAAAATGATTTTTTTCCTCAAGTTAAGATAGCTGGGATTATTAACAAAGTATAACACTTGCGATTAAACATACATTTTCTTCTCTTGGATAATATAAACATTTAAGATCGGTGCTATTAAAATAAACAAAGCAAATGAAGGGAGATTTGTTCAGTCATTTTCATCGATTATTTTCGCCTTACCTCGGGTATATTCCTAATTAAATGTAAATTTCAAACTTCAGTCTTTCGTTTGGTATATATGTTCGTTATTTTTCAGCGGTAATTAAGGTAACTTGATAAAAAACATTTTCTATCAGGAAATAAAGGGTTTCTTTTTGGAAATATATTTTTTTTACTCCACCTTTATGATTCGGGCGAAAGTGACAGTAGGGAAATGAGTTCGAAAAATATTCGAAGATGTCAAGCAGTTGGGCACAATAATGTAGTAGGTGTTGTGGGGTAAAATGTTTGAGAGCCTGTTGCGTTAAATTTGGTACAAAAATCTGCATTTACATAATTTTGATGAGAAGTTTTTGGATCGTCAAAGACGGAACAACTTTGTTAAGATTTTTAAAGGGTTCACACCTTTGCATGGAAATATCCGCCGTACATTTAATTTAAAAACGGTTTCCTACGGGATGTTCTAAGAAATTTATTTTGTTGCTCCAGTCTTTCAGTTGGCTCAACAATTTCTTTGTGTTTAGAATTTATGACGGTCATGTTTACGAAATAAACATAATCAACACACTGAAGCTATCTACTCATTCTCTTCTCATCACAAATCTATCTGGCGTATTTTCCAATGCAAATGATGAAAATGAAAATATTTACTGGGGCATAGACTATTACTTTATTCCATTCATCGATTTGGTAGCAGATTTTATACCTACTGAACACGCTTTTGCGAAAAACAAACGATTACAAGCGCTGTCAAACATTTTTGACAGCCTGTAATTTTACACTGAGGTTAGTGGAATGAAATTTTCTTTTTCTGAAACAGAAAACAACTTTTAAATATACTTTCATCTACTAACATATTTTTGTAGTTAAAAATGGACTTCCAGAATCGTGCTGGTGGCAAGACCGGCGGAGGCGGTGTCGCCTCTTGGTCGGAAACCAATCGTGACCGCAAAGAGCGCCTGCGACAGCTCGCTTTGGAAACCATCGACCTAAACAAAGATCCCTATTTTATGAAGAATCACCTTGGCTCGTATGAATGCAAACTCTGTCTAACGCTGCACAACAATGAGGGAAGCTATCTGGCCCATACGCAGGGTAAGAAGCATCAAGAGAATCTGGCCCGCCGCGCAGCCAAAGAAGCAAAGGAAGCACCTTCTATGTTGGCACCGGAAAAACCTCGTGTAGAGCCAAAGAAGTTCGTCAAAATCGGTCGTCCTGGTTATCGAGTGACGAAACAGCGCGATCCTGACAACGGCCAGCAGTCGTTACTCTTTCAAATCGATTATCCGGAAATCTCTGAGGGCATCATTCCGCGACATCGCTTCATGTCTGCTTATGAACAGAAAATCGAACCACCAGACCGTAAGTGGCAGTACTTGTTGTTTGCCGCTGAGCCGTACGAGACAATTGCATTCAAGGTGCCATCACGCGAGGTGGAAAAAACTGACGGCAAATTCTGGACCCATTGGAATCGTGACACCAAGCAGTTCTTCCTGCAATTCTCGTTCAAGTTCGAGCCGAAGATAATTCCTCCACCACCGCCACAGTTGCGGGTTATGGGCCCCGGGTTTGTTCATCCACCGAGGCATATATTTAATGCAGTACCGCCGCCACCACCGATGGGGGTACTACCAGTGCCACCTCCTCCGATGTAGTATGTAGTGGTGTAACATTTTGTTTTCGAAATATAGCGAATGTAAAGCAAATGGTGTTTACTGTATTTCAATGGGTTGTGGGGAAGATTCTGCGCACTCAAACGGAAGTCTAAACTGTCTTCGGACACAACCTATAAACAAGAGCGAATGAGAACAACTTCTTTAATCAACTTTCAAACAAAATGCGTTTATTGCCAATCATTTTATATTCTAAATAAATCCTCTTGGTGTTGCGACGTAAATCTAAGTTTTTTTTTTTTTAGTTTTCTGGTTTTGTTTATAGAAAGTGTTACAAATAAAATAAGTATGCGTATAGTATGGACAACTAGATTACAAATAAAACTATGCGGCCTTCTGTATTGCACCCACAAGTAAGGTTCACTTTTTCCAAAAGTTGCCAGTTAAACATAAGGGAACAGGGATAAATGTTAAACAAATTTAAACACACAAATTAAAACCTAACCATAATGTTGTGAAACAATCCTTGATTGCGCTCACGATTCCTTATAAATAACTCTGCCGTAGGAGACCAGGGTTTATGCCTTATCGCGTTTCTTAAAGTTTCGTTTCGATGCGCACCGATGAATAATGTCGGATATGTGGGACTTGTGGTCGAATATCTTCATGATTTGATTTTGTGCTTCGGTGATTCCGTCGACGATGATTTTGCTGCGTTGCATGTTGCCCTGCAAGGGAGGAGAGGAGTGTTATTTGAATTTAGATAGAGCTCTGGGTGTGTTACCTTGATGAGGTCGGATATGCGCTCAATGTCGGGGTTCTTGCCGTGCGATTCCATTTGTTTCAGCATTAAGGTCAGTTTCTCGTAGCCCTTGCTCTCGCTTTCGCACTGAAAAGAAAGAAATCCTCATTGGCTGTTTGTTTTGGGTTGTTCGGGTTGCTGAGGGCACTTACAAGATCCTCCATTTGGGATTTTAAATGATGGACTTTCCAGCCGTTGATCTTGCCGAGGACATTGGCCTGATTTGCCAGATCCATTACAGTGGGCCGGCGTTCTTCACGGGGCTTCACGTCGCTGTGGCGCTGAAAGTGATTGTTTGCTGCTTTCCAATTTTGCTTGTAGCTCTTAAAAGGGAAAAGGCATTCAAATTTGTTGGTTAAAGGGAAGCTCCGTTCACTTACATTCAAAAGAGTGCAGGTTCGGGGTTTCCTTAACACGAACTCGGTTGGTTTTGTGTTCTCCTTGTTTGAATTGATGTTGACACTCTGGTTGTTGTTGTTCACTTTTGGGGGCTCGCTGGAGGCAGCCACTCCGCTGCTACCAGCACCGGGACCATTTAAAGAATTTGAATTTGTCGTTCCGTTGACATTAGACGCTTGCGACGAATTCGACGCTGGTGGATTGAGCGAAGGGTGTGATGATGCGTGGCTATGCGCTGATTGCTGACTGTCGTTTCTGCGGAAGGAGAAGATCTAGAATTAAGCGAAACAGGTTAAGGTAGGTGCAACTCACGTTGATCGTCGCGATTTCTTTCTTGGTGGACAATCGATGGCCCCGTTCAAGTGTGTGTTGTTGGACTGTGCACCGCCATGATCTCGTGATGTGCTTGCCGTGGTATTTTGATGATTCGGATACATCTGTAAGAAGACGAATTGGAATTAGTAATGCAGAAGGGGGGGGGGGGCAGATAGTCCCAGTCAACTTACATCATTGATGGGGTTGAAGTGAGAATCATTTGGCATTCTATTAACGGGAGTCAACTCCTCGTTTATCTGCTGATCCACTCCGGGACTGGAATTGGCACTCACTGTTGTCGAACCATCTGACGATGCGGGCGACACTGTTCGCGGTTCTTTTTTATTGTCTGGGGTAGCAGCGCTGGTGGGAGGCAACTGCTGGGAGGTCACCGGTGCGTTCGATGAGGGCGCACCCATGGAGAGCAATGTTGGGCCTAGATTCTTTGCAGCGCGTATTGGCGAGCCATCGGTGTCCCGCTTCCGGAGAAAGGCAGCTGAGCTTATAGCGCTGACCGCATTATTGCTGGATGTCACCTTTAGAGAAGTAGGCAACGGAATAACCATATGCCCCTGTGATTGCTGCGACTGCTGTGCGGCAACTGCTGCTGCAGCTTGACTGGGTATGATTATCTGATGATGCGACTGTTGATTCGCTTGTCCCTGTTGAATAGCGGACGTGGTGATGGTCTGGTCTGACGGTAGCTGAGCGCTAAATCGCACTGGAACTGCTTGAATTTGAGCCGAAGTGGAGGATACCGGTATCTGGATCTGCCCTATGGCTCGGTTCGAAGATGGGACCACTGTAAACGTGGCCGACGATGGCGTATTGAAGGGAAGCGATGTCACTATGCCCGGTGCCATATTCGAAGATGTCACAATCTGGTTGTTGGACAATGTACTGCTGGTAACGGTTGTTGTGGTGAGGGACAAAACTCCCGTAGATACTGTCACGGAACTAGCCGGAACAGACTCGTAGTAGAAAGTGCTTCCAGGAGGAAGAAAACTCGTCCCGGTACTGGGTATGACAGTTGCAGTTGATCCAGAATTTCCACCGCCCACTCCGGAGGCGTTGCCTCCACTGTGCGGTCGAGCATGGTGAATAAACACACTCGTCGGCTGTTGCTGCGAGTGATGTTGTTGTGTGGATGTTATCATTTCGCCGTTTTGTACTCCAGCCTGCGACTGGTGCTGATTGACGGACGATTGTTGGGCCATAATCTTGCCAACAGTCAGTCCGGCATTCTTGATTGGGGTGATGGTGCCAGTGAGCACATTGCTGCCGCCACGCGATGTTATGGCAAGTGGGACGACAGTCGCGCCAGACGATGACACATTCTGAGTTGTTAGCAGCTGTCCGGTGGCTCCGCCACCAAGGTTCTGACTGACGTTCACAATTTGTGTGATTGGTGACTGAGAGTTGACGGTTACCGTCTGTTGCTGCGACTGACCTTGTTGGGATAAATTGGTGGCCATGGCCACAGCCGAGGACGTTACAACGTTTGCGTTACTAACAGCAGCAGAGGACACAGATTGAATGCTGGCCGAACTGCTAGTTTGCTGTTGCGCATTAGGGGGGAGTTTATTGATACCAAGCTGGGTGATTGTTAGAGACGGTTGCACTTTGGCAGCCATTGTGGCCGGTGGACGAATGCCAATTTTTCCGCCGCCAGAAGTGTTTACTATGATCGGCTGCAGCATCAAATTATTTGCAATCCTTCCAGTCGAACCGATAATCTGTTGAGTCGCTCCACCCGGCTGCTGCTGCAGTTGAATGATCCGCGTTGTGGAAATATTTGAGTTGCCAGCATTGGCGCGTGATTGCATTGTGCCCCCACCTGCAGCAACGCCTGATCCAACTCCACCCACGTTTCCGGAACCGCCAGCGCCGGAGACATTCGACGAGTTCAAAGTTGTATTCAGTAAGGGGAGGTTGGGTGCACGAATACTAATACTCGTCGTGTTCATGCCTACGCCAAGTTTGGCTGTGGAAAAGGATTTGTTCATCGGAATTGGTCTTATTTGACGCTGAGTGTTGGCCAGGGGAGCAACAGCGAAACGCTGTGTTGTGTTAACAGTCGGATTGTACTGTTGCGCTTGGGAATTAGATACGTTTGTGTAAACCAAAGTTGCCGTCTGTTGCCGAGGAAGGACAGTGGCCAGTGTTGCGACGAAAGTCTGCTGAGCCTGCTGGCCGGACACTGTTTGTAAGGTGGCTGTTGGAAGATATATTTTAAGATAACACTGTAGTTTGTAAGGCGCTTGTACTTACTTTGATTCCCCGGCTGTTGGTTGGCCGATTGTGAACTAACAGAGACCACACCCGAAGTGCCTCCTCCTCCGCTGACCCCAGCTGCGGAGATATTTTGCGTGATTAATCGCTGTCGTGGTTGGTGGTTTATAGCCCGTATAAGTTGGACTTGTCCACCATTGTTTGCCATCCAAGTTGTCGGAGCTGGTGAGATAACCGTAGTCGCCGGAGATGTATTACGAGTGACAGTGGTACCGCGAACAAAACTTCCAGACAACCCGGTTACAGGAGTACCTTGTGCCCTAATGGGAGTAACCAAACGCTGGCCTTGCATACTTGTCGATGTTACGCCAGAGCGAGGAATATATGTGGTTTGAGTGACTGGCCTGGTGACAGTAATAGACGTATTTGAAACTGTCCGTGCCGGTATCGCTGTGATTTGGGTGCGTCCGGATCCTTCGATCTGTTTCAACATGGCCTGAGGCATTATAGTGCCTTGTGGCATTACTACACGCACTTGAGTCGACTGTCCACCACTGGAGATAGCACGAAAGGCGGCCGTTGTCTGTTGCTGGGACTGTTGGCCAGCACTGCCCCCACCCTGAACACTGACGGGTGCCACTTTGATGCCATCAATAGTGGTCGTTTTAACGTGCGTGATTTTCGCTGCAATTGTAAAATTACGTTTTCATTGACTGTATACATACGTGTATGGATTTTTATTGGGAGGGGGGGGTGACTGTACCTGATTTATCGCCACCGATATTATCCGGGGCGCTCATCCTTTTTGGTTTTTGAATTTCCTTCACTGTTCATAAAATAAAATTCAGCAAAAATTAGATTATGTTTTTATTTAATACGGAAATTAGAAGAAAATGAGTTTGAAAATTTTTCCTTGCCAATTTTTACTGGGAAGTCCTTAGCTTTCTTTTGAAATTCTGTGAGGTGATGGTTACTATTTTTTGCCAAATTGCGGCAATGCTATTACCTGTTCTCAGTTTGTTTGATTAATATTAATAATAATCAAATGATTATTTAGCTTTTATAAATTTTTCCTTCACTTTGGCCACAATTTTCTCCACTTTCAACAAAAATGTCTACCGAAGCTGAAATTTCTTCGAATCGAAATGGCAATTGGAAATAGAAGAGGAACAGAGGAATGGGAATCTTATGAAAATGGGACACTTTTGTCAAAAATATTCCCTTGGGTGGAAGCGCAATAACGAAATAAAAGGGGCGAAAGATTACAATAGGGGTATTCTCCAGTCTATGCAGCTGGTCTTGTATCATAGCGAAAATGCGAAAGTGCAACTTTTTTTCACGCTACATCAACAAAATATAAAGAATAAAATTTCGCAACACTTTTGCGCTTTACCTATACCCTGACCCTATTGCAACCGAAAAATACAACAGAGTAGCCATTATGAAGGGTGCCGTGACAAAAGGCCATGCGACATAGGGCCATATGTTCGAATATGGCCTTATGTCGCTTTGTGAAAGTGTCATAACGCCATATATTGAAATATGGCCTTATGTCGCATGGCCTTATGTCACGTCACCATTATGAAGTAGACAGTTCATTTAAATTCTTGATTCCTGTGTGTAGCTATCAGAAAAAAAAATAAAGAGAATGGAAAACATAGTAAAAAATTAAAAGCAAATTTTCCCCTTTCAAAAAATTGTAAAAGTTTTTTCCAAAACAAAAAATGTCAAGTGTCCAACTGGAACTGTCATTTGTTTCAGATTTGCTAGACATGAGAAAAAGTAGGTTCGTTCGGGTACTTTTTTACAAACGTAAAATTAAATTCTCTCTCGATTTTAGAGATTTGACATTTTTCATTTTTCTATACTTAAAGTACACGAACGGACCTAGTGTGTTCACGATCTGATAAAAAAAACAAAAAAATTCGTGAATACCCTTAATATTTTTAGGCGCGAAAAATCAAAACATTGGCTTGCATGAAATATAGATTAAACATACAAAAACTTTTATATTTACATCGTTGTGAAAGTTACATCAACATCCGCAATTGTTCAAACTTCTACGGCTACTAAATATAATGCTCTACTTTTGGATATATTTTTTAATTAATCGGAAGAATTAAGTGTTTAATACTGCGTGTCAGTTGAAGTTCATATTACAGTGAATTTATATAGAAACTTTGGATGTTTTGAACGAATTTCGATATTTGTCTCTTTATGCAAACGAGACAGTGTTAAGAATTTTCTTGATTTCACACAACAATAAAATATTCGCTTAGGCCCCAGTTATAGCCATACGTAAAATGCAACCGTAAAAATTTTCTTTTGCTTTTTTAGACCACTTAATCCTAATGGTTGAACTCAATTTTGGTCTTAAAATGTTGCTTATGAATTATAAAGTTAGTCTGTCAAAAAAAAATTAGGAAATTATCTTTAAATTTTCTAGAAACATAATTTATACATTTTTCCGTACGAAAAACTTTTTCCGATCCACTTCTCAGTCAATTCCACAACAAAAACCCAGATCATTCCACTGATGTATTTCATTTCTTTACTGTTCCATCTATCAGGATTTTTTTTCTGATGGAATCCAATCAGTGGTGGTTGATTTGTTGTATTTGTTTTCGTAGGGAAACATTTTTCTGATGCAATTTTTGCTATAACCGCACAAACGAAAAAAAAATCATTTTCATACTGTTCCCACTTTTTCTGTTGCATTTTACGTATGGCTATAACTGAGGCCTTACAAACGAACACCTAGTCCGAACTCTCCTTTAATATTTCCATTTCCAATTTTGTTCGCATTCGCGCATATGCTTTTATTTTCGTTGGGTATGTTGTGAAAAAGAACATATAAACAACTACCAGACCTTCGTTCAATCTGTCACTATATGTAATTTCCCATCCGCGAGTTGAACTTTCGTACGTCTGGAATTTTATTTCTAATTTTTCAATGTAAAATGCTGAATTTCTGCAGAAACTTGTGCGCGATTATATTAAATAAACTTAGTATATGATTTAGCGTTTAGTTGTTGCTCCTAACATACATTTGCTTAGGTGTAAATTTGCAATAAAAAATTGCATGAATAGACTTCATACTACGCCTCTGTCGTAGACAAAAGTAGATTTGTTTTTGTAGACTATTCGGCAACGAGGTCAGCCAGCCAACATGCAGACCCCCAATAAAGAATCAAACAAAATGCCCATGCTTACACCAAAAAATCCAGACGGATCCCAGCGCGTAATTAAACAGATCATGGTTATTGATCCGAATAAACTTCGAGTTGCCGGATTGGATTTGAAAATGGCAGAAGCTCTAAAGAAGGCAAAGGGTAAAATATCCACCAGTTCAAGCTCAAAGGACACCAAATTGGCGCTAGCAAAGAGTATTGTCAGCAAGAAGATCCGACAGGCTCAGCTATCCAAAGAATCCAATAAGCAATCGAAACATGTCACATCACAACAGCTCTCCGATTCAATATCCATTCAGGATGCAATTCGAAACATTTCGTTTGCAAATCCAACAACTCCGAAGCCGCAGACTAAAGTTGCAAATATCAAAACTCGTGTGCCACCGCCGCCTACGCCTGTACCGAGTAATCCTCAAACAGTTTTGCTAAGCTTTCACAAGTCGAATAAATCGGATGTCGCAAATACTTCGATCGATTCAAATAAACGAAATACACCCGAACCGATTCCAAAGGCATCCACAAAAAAGCTAAGTGCCCAACAGAAACACACGCCCCCACCAAAGAAACTTGAGAGCATAGTTATATCATCGGAGATTAAATTTGAAATGAAAAAGCGCAAAGACGTGGAAGTTGTTACCCCTAAAGTAATCGAAATTAAAGTGATATCACCCACTAAAGAAGCATACAGCGAGTCGCCGCCACATAAACGTTTGCCTAAAGTTATTGAAAGCAAAGTCTTGTCGCCTGAGGAGAAAATCGATTTGAGTACTCTGCGTGTGAAGGCTCCACCCATGATACATTCATTGGAACCATCGTCAAGCTTGCCAATTCAAAACAATAATGCGACAACGAAATGCTGTGCGAAAGAAATATCGCCGGAGGAAGTAGTACCATCAAAACCGGTAGTAGAATCGGCGGTGGATTTTATCAACAACTTAGCGTTCATGTTTGACGGAACATCTGACTCTGTTTTAAAAAATGCGTGCGGGAAAGACGCAACCAGCTTTTTAATGTCGGTTTTCGAACAGCTGCCTACTAAAGTGCCAAATACCTCAACTGGGTCCTCCAAATCGGCAGGCACTCCTGAGCAGGCGACTTCATCTACTCAAATGCCATCAAAAACGCCTGAGGCTGTGGCATCTAAAGATGTAGTTCCTGCACAAGCAACGAGGGAAAAACTACCGTCCTTGCAGAAGACGAAAGAGCAGACTGTTGCAAATAAAAGCGCCGCAAAGCTAAGCGATCCGCCCAAAGAACAGCCTCCTAATATCGTCGGGAATTTTAAAACAAAAAGTTTACCCGGAACATCTGTAGCTTCTTCTGTTCAAATCGACAATCCCGTAACACAAAATAACCAAACAGTAGTCGAATGTAGTTTACTGGGTGGTTCTGCAATTGAGAGAAAATCACCAGTTAAAGATAAACCCACGATGTTACATCTGGAGGACTCCTCTCCATCCCTGCCATATGAAACCCAACAAATTTCTTCTAAAGAAAAGCCACGATCGGAAGAAACGCCTTCTCCTACATCCTCCGCAGCGAGTGCCAGACGTAAGGCCAGAAAATCTGTACCAGTTCTAATAGCAAAGCTCAACAAAAACCGAAAGACGCCTGTTTTACAAGAGAAACAACCGGAGCAAGTAGAAGAAGCGTCCAACACTGAAACCAACCCATCTGACAAATTGGAAGAGCTCACAAAATTACCAACAGAACCACCTCCGCAACAAGAAGAAAGTCCGTTGGAAAACGTAACAGAGGGGGAGCAGCTCCAGCTTTCTGCTTCAACTCCCAAACCTAGCATACGTCGTAGAAGTACAAAGACTCTGCCGATTGTGATAGCAAAACTCAAACCTGAAATGCAAAAGAAACCACCGGAAAAAGATTCCCACCCAAAGTCACCGAAGAAAGTCGACAAGGACACAAATGAAGCTCAATCGGGCAATAAATCGGCTACAAAAGAAGTTATTCGGGAGCCTTCATTGGCGGCTTACTCACGCGAACCACAAAAGGAGGTTACTGTGGCGGCAGCTGTGATTGTCAAAGAACCATTCTCTGAGTCAGAGGGACAACTTCAAGTCGGGGAAATTCTGATACCAATTACAGCAAAACCTTCACCTGCAAAGGAAGTGGTGATAAAATCAAGGAAAATCAGTGAGCAGTCTAGAACTGCTGAATCGGATATTGAAAATGGAAACAAATCAACAGATGCCTGTGCGACTCGGCAAAAAGAACATGAACCTGCAGAAGAAGAAGCTGTGGTGTCAAATGAAACTGCTAGTAGATCCAGAAAGACGAGTGAACGATCTAAAGCGAACACACCAGCAGATGCCTCACCCACTAGTCAGGTGGAACAAACAATCGTACAACCTGCAGAGAAAGTAGCTTCTGCGGAACGAGAAGAAGTTGCTAGTACGTCAAAGGCGCCATCAAAAGTTGCAAAAGAAACATCAGTACAGACATCAGTACAAACATCATATGCGACTGATTCAATTGATTTGCAAATACAAAAGCCATCTCAAACTCAAGTCAAGAAGGAAGAGAATACAGCTCTTTTTGAATCAGTCACTGATACATCCCGTGAGTCTACAAAAATTGATAGTAGTAGCGAATCACAAGTTTCCACAGCAGAACTGCCCGCGCAGAACGATCAAGAGGTTGGAAAATCTACAGGAGAAGCCACTTTGAAAAGGTCTGGTACTACCCCATCGAGATCTAGCAAAGACAAAGTGTCACATGCTTTTTGTTCTACACAGAACCTTCCTGCAAGTGCAGATCCGAACGATTCCTTGGCTGAAATTGATTTAGCAGAAACTTCTACAAGATCTAGAAACAGCCCTGAACGACCTAAGACAGCAAAAGCCGCCACGAGTTTGAAAACTACAAGCAATTCATCTGATACATCACACACAAGAGTTGATTGGGCATCAACTGAAAGGGAACAAACTCACGAATCATCGCAAGAAGAGGAAGATATCAATGCCACTCCTCCAACTGCGAAAAATCAAAGATCCACAGCAGCAAAAACATCCAGAAAACTGGAAAAATCACCTGATTTGGAAAAAGAACCACTTGAACAAACAAATACAATTTCAAAGGGTGAGAGTGGACAACCTATTAAAATCGAACCACCCATTGAAAGTCCTCCTCCATCTTCCATAACCAAAGGTGAGGATCAACGTTCTGCAACAGACAGCGGCGAAACAAGTTTAGAAATCGCCGTTGCACCCATAGAGGCAAATGATGGTGGAAATGAAGTACCAACGACGCCCGCAAGAAGGAGAAAAAGTCGCAGCAGATCAAAGTCAACAGCTGGTGTTTCTTCTGAAAAGTCTAAGAAGATAATAAAAATTGTTACGGAGGTGTTTTTTAAAGAAAGTGCTTCTTCAACAAAGTCCAATAAAAAATCAGTACAACGACAGCCACGATCTGAACGTTCAACAAGAGCGTCCAAGGGTTCAAACACTTTGTCCGAAGATAAAACCCCAGAAAAGGCCATTAAAGTTGAAAGTTCGAAAGGAAAAGCTGATCCTGTCCCAACAACTAGCAAAACTCGTCGACGAAAAAAGGCTGAACCGAGTGAAGAACTTCCCACTGCATCTGTTACTGAGGCACATCCTGCTGCAAGTAACGATTCCATTCCAGCTGTGTCTGATGAAGAAGCCGCTGAATCAAAATCAAACGAACCTTCAAAAGGTAAAAGATCTAGTAGACGCACGACGATTTTGCCAACTAACCGTGTTTCACAAACTTCAATCGACAAATCAAAAAGCAAAAAAGCAGCCCCACGCATAATCTCACAGTTAACGGAATCTGACAGCAGTAGGAGAAAATCCAAAGCCCCGAAAGACTCTCTGAGTTTGGAAAATTACCCCCTTCCGCCAACCGATGAGAGCTCGGGAATTTCAGTCAATTCATTCGATGGATATGACCCGGATGTGACGGAGCTGCCAGACATCGTTACTGCCGCCGACGACACTCCCCAACAAGATGCTCCTAAACTCCTTAGTACGCCAGGCGGACTCAGGAAGACTCAAATCAAACCCGAGGACAACCAACTGTCTGTAAAAAAGGAAGACACGAGTTTCCTTGGCTTCAACGAACAAGAGATCGAAGAGGGACAGCAGTCTACCTCTCTGCGCCTTTCACAGTCGGTAAGTTTTCTGATTCCCCATTTAAGAAACTCATTTCTTAATGACTCCTCCCCAGGCGGAGGTAGTTCCGATGCAATCACCCCAACAAAGCGGTGCCAAAAAGAAGCTATCCCCACCTGCAAAAGGCAAAAACCAAAAACCAGAAACTAATTGGAAGAAAAATTCCTCATCGTCGCTTAAAAATTGGCTGACGACATCGGGTAAGAGTACAGAACAAAGTGACGACAAAGTGGTAAGCAATCAATTGAAGTTCCATCAAGTTTTGCAGCAAATCGTTATCTTTTGCAGCACCAAGAAATAAATTCGTCGATTCCTCTGAAGAAACGCCGGGCCAGGGACCAAAACTTGGACAGCGTTAAAGACCTTACTCAAAGTGACACGTCTGCCAACGAGGCATCCATGGAAGTAGAAAGTACACAGCCTTCAACCTCGGAAGCGGACGACTCGAAAGTGTCTCCCAAAAGAAGGCAAGGAAAACGTAGGTCACTCCCAGCTAAAAAGAATTATGCGGAAGATCATATTGGCGAATTAGAAACCCCCGTGAAAACAAACCGCCGAATGAAACGCAAAAGATCGTCAGAGGATGAAGATACGCCAAAGACTGAGCCTGCGGCTAAAAAATCCCACCTATTGCCCAAGGCGGGACAGTTCGCCTTTGAACAACGCAAGCTTGGTCGTCCGTCGAAACAGGAATCACCACGTATCGCCCCAGTTACTCCACGCGAGAGGAAGTACAAAAATGACACTGAATTTAATCCCCGACTCTTGCTCATCACGCAGAAAGAGGAGCTGAAAAACGACGACCCACTTATCGATCCAGACATACAAACTGCGCCAACAAGTAAAGACGATCTGCAGTGTGGTTTCTGCATGGGCTATGCGCCAAAGAAGAAATGGTTTCTGCACATCTCCAACCATTATGGTATCGGATGGGTGGCGGGCAACACACCTCCATTGAACATAAAGTCACGGCCTTCGGTACTCAATTATATGGTGGAGTTCTTCAAGAATTCTCGCGTGAAAGGCTTGAACTGTCGCATATGTAAGCGACAACGCCGATCAGCGCTGGGTTTGCTCACACATCTGGAGCAGTGTTGCTTGACAGAGGATGAGCTGAAGGGGTCCAGAGTTCTGTGCGAACACTGTCACCACGAATATTCCAAGTCTTCAATACCTGTACACTTGCGAACATGTCCAGAGTGGTTGAAAAAAAAGAAAGCCGCGGCACGTGCTGCGATAAAGGCGGCTAGCAAAGCCGTCGGTGAGGATGATGTGCTCTCGAATACCGGACGTTTGAAAAGAAAATCGGTCATCAAGTAAGTATTCACATGAAATTCTCTCTGTCCGGTTGTGTAAAGTGTGTTTCCAGGGCGGAGAGCAAATTGAAAAATCAGGACGATTCGGAATTCATCCCCGACGAGGTACGAAACGACCCTTACTCACATTGAAACTGATTTATAAGAAGCTCTCTGCTTTGCAGGTAATCAAACACATTCCACCGCCGCGTCTGGACCTTTATCCGTCAACATGGCGGCTGGAAATTGAATCGTTTGGCAAGGCATTCTGTGTGCAAAAGAAATGTCCATTCACAGCCTCGACTGTGGACGAGCTCGTGCAGCACTCGCAGATGGACGTGTGTCAGTTTATGGAAAAAGTTGGTTATAAATGCATGAAATGTAAGTTCCATTCGGTTGACATTGAGCCGGTCCGACTTCACGTCGTCGAGAAGCATAGCCCACAACCGGAACGCGATTTCGAGTGCAGCGGCGATGAAGCTGAATTTGGCTCAGAGTCATCATCGGAGTCGATTTCGTCTGGGGTGGACGAGAACGGCGGAGATGTCGATGGTGAAGAACAAAAGCGCAAGCGAAGAAGGAGGACAATAAAGATGAGGGTCAGGATTAAAACTCATCAGTCGCAGAAGGACTTTAAGAAACGTAAGATAGCCGCCACTTTCGAGGTGATTCATGATTCATCTGTAATCTTGTTGTCTCTTGCAGTTTTACCAGATCGAGAGTTTGACATTGCGCATAAAGTCAGGAAATGGTACGAAAAGTTGTAAGTATCCATGTCGGTTGGTCACCTGAATCGCTGTTGAACAACACTTCCTTTTAGTATAAACGAAAATTACTCAACTGAGGCTATGTTCGACTTTGCCACACCGCGTGTCGACTGTCAAACTTACAATGAGGGCTATGAGTCGTACCTCCCCAAATCGCCAATTTCTATGAAATTTGTCCTACGAGGCTTCAAGGGATTCGTCAAAGAGTATGGGAAAACACAAATTGAACCTTCGCAGTGGCAAACTCTGGAGAGGTTAAAAGGCACAGGACTAGCAAGTATGACTGGCATTTCTCCACAACGATTCCGTGGGTATATTTGTATTTATTTTCAGATGAGCACGCTGCGTACTTGGGAGGTCCGGTGAAGAGCTTTGCTTGGGCTCCGCTAGAGCCACATCCTGCATCCAAAACCCAGTACCTAGCAGTTGCTACGAGAAAAGAAATCGATAAGTTCAGCAAATTCAAAAAGCCAAAGCAGAATCGGGTGCTGATCAATATTCTGAAATACAACCTGAACGAGGCAAACGTTATCGCCGGAGAAATCCATTTCGCCTTTCCCATAGACGCTGGCCCTGTCCATTGCGTAGAGTTCTTGCCAAGCGGTGGCTACGCACCGAATTTGAATAGGTTGGGCTTGTTGGCTGTCGCGTCAGTGGTGAGCGAAGTCAAAATCTATTCCCTTCCTCTCGAGGTGGAAAACAGGGAATGTGACATTTTTCCGATTATACGACTGGAACCCTCATTCGAGCTGTGCCTCGAAATGGCAGACAGTCCAAGCAAATACTCGGAGCAGTATCAATCACAGTGCATGAGCGTTACGTGGTCGCAGGTACACTACACCGAATTTATGCAAACAAAATTGGCTTCTCACTCAGCTCTTTCCAGACCGCAGGACACAACTACGTGATTGCAGGCTACCTGAATGGCTTCGTTGCTATTTGGGACATTGCCGAGGAGGATGACAATCTAAATCGGTTTCTAGCGAACGGCCTGAGGAAGTTTGTTCCTGTTACGTACTTTTGGACAATGGACAACCGGATCAAGAGTAAGCGCATTGCTGCTGTGCAAGGCACTGAACTGATCAATTTTTTTTGTGCAGATGTGGTTATGCACTATGATATGAATGGCCTCCGGTGGCTGGGGATTTGCAATCAGAATAGGAAGATTTTTCTTTATGATTTGCGCGAGATAACGAATCCAATTCTGTTCTACGCGGAGACAACTAAGAATATTTGCAATCGCCTCGACTGGCCGGTTGTTTGGGAAAACCCCTCCTGTGGCCATGGAGATGCCATGCCGTCACGTAAGTTCTAAAGTTTATTTCCCATGTTCTTCAAATAACAAAGAAATCACTCGATTCGTTAGATGGGAAGTGCATTAATACAATGAGTCCAATGAGCCTCGTCTTTATCAATCGGAGGTTTGACAAGTTTTGCTGCGGCGTAAATGACATCAGCTTCAATCCGTGGCGGAATCTGTACGCCGGTGCAGGGGACAATGGTGATATCCATGTCACACCGCTGAGGGAGGCTATTCTGGATGTGGGACTTCGTATGAAGATCGATGAGAAAGCGATGTCCTCGTTGGATATCGTATCGCTGGACGGCAACGCAGTCAATAAAACCCTTTCAGATGGAGTTGGACTCTTGGAACCGGACTACAAACAAAAATACGGTCTAGTCTTTGGTGCGATACAACGAGTAAGTTGCAAAGTCACTCCAAACTGTAAACTGGTGTAAAACTGTCTCGATTTTTAGGTTGTGGGATCAAAACATCGTGAAATGTACGCAGATATACGGATACCACCACTCAATATGGCCCGCTTGATGAGAATCAATCAATTGCGATTCAATCCGAATCGAAGTACAGACTGTCTGCTGGCAGTTGGCTATGAAAACGGTTTTGTCCGAGTGATACAGAGCGAATGGCATAAAACTCCTTAAATAAATACCAGTTGCAAGTTGTTAGGCATTTTTTTTATTTATGTTAAAGCATGTTGCATATAGAATAAGATTAAAAATTACTCCAATGGAAAGTATTATTACGGCTTAAGTATTTAATTTTCTGAATTTGTTTGTTGCTCAGAAGTCTCTGTGGTTTCGCCTGAATCTGGAATTAAAAGAGATTTTATACACAGTGGTCGGTGGGTGTGAAATTTTGTTCAATTACGTTCTTCGCCTGATTCTTCGGGGGAAAGAGCGCTGGCGTCTGTTGGCGGCTCCACGTCTGACTGCACTGCAAGCTTGGTTTTTGACTACAATTTAAAGGAAAATGAAAAAATGTGTGGGATAGAACTTGCCTTTTATTTATCTGAGCATAAGTGTGCTGTACTACTGAGTAAGAGGTCTCAAGTGCAATCCCCACAAAAACGTACTACCTAACATTATTTCCACTGTGCCAACCTCCCGAACGTATGACAAGCATCCGGGAGTATGAGTTGCAGTACTGCCGCATTTTTACTTTTATAAACTCAGCCTATGTCTTCATTGTCGTGTCAATTTTCTAATGCGATTTTCCATCCCTTCCATTCATTTAAAGAACGAATGGTCGGTCCTGTATGGAACAGCCGCCCCAACTATTTAATTTTATTCCTCCCCAACCCACTCTTTTGCAATGTGCACATTAATGAACAACATTAATGGCTGTATCGCGATTTTTCAAAAGGACCCACCGACCCCTTATCATTATTCACGTCTATCACAGAATCCGTCGTATTCGGAATTTTGCTAAGAAACCCCGAAAGAACTGTCATAGAATCCGTCGCAGGGGAAAATGTTTGCTACGAATTTAATCGTAGGGGAAATTGTTTGATACTAATTTCGAAATTCCAGCAAACATTTCCTCTACGACGGATTCTATGATAGTTCTTTCGGGGTTTCGTAGCAAAATTCCGAATACGACGGATTCTGTGATAGACGTGATTATCTCCTGGGACAACAGTAGGAAGCCGCGTAAACAAAAACACGTGTGACTGTGTATAATACCTATACATATAAAACAATAACGTACTTTCTTCTTTTTCTTGGTGACTTCAACCTGAGCTTCTACCACATCTTCGGTAGTATAACCTTCGGGGAAGAACTTCAATGCCTCTTCCTTCCCAATGACAGTGTTCGTGCTAACGTACGATGGTCCATAGGAAGCGAATGCCAACATCGTGTGACTAGTTTTCTTCGCCACCTTCAGCACAAGTTTGTCAGTTCTGAAAAGAAAATCAACAATATTTCCCAAAGACATCATAAGCAATATTCATGGTGTTATTTCGGTGAGTAAACAAAATTATTTATCTCTTGCAATTAGCGTTTAATAACTTGTGAATAAAATTTCATCAACCTCAAATCGGGAAATTTCCACAATGTTAAGCTGGTCAAATATTCAAATTTATGTTCTTATCTCCTTCTAAAACAGCCACCGAATCTGAAGATGTCCTTCTGCGTTTCAAGTGAAAACTAGTAATTCCAATTAGCACGCCAATATCGTGTTAAACTTTTTTAAATCATTTATTTTTATAAGTTATCTTAAAGTGTCTGCATTTTTAATCAATTTACTGTTCAGTGAAAAGCTGTCATTTGTGTAAATTTGGGCATACTTAACGCGTCCACTTCAAATACAAATTCAATCGTCATAGTCATAGCGAGAATTTCGAAAGATAACGACATTTTACTCAAGCGCCCACTTCCGTTTTCGAACAAAAATGCATTCGGCTGTCAAAAGGAACAAATGCGTGATTCTACTACCTACATTTACGAGAACCATAACAGTATTGCATGGAAGTAGGTAATCAAAACAATTATAATCGAATTAAGAGAGATAAGTACATAAGTGGAAAGACGTCTGTTTTCCCAAAAAAAATTCATGGAGTCATTGACAGAACTTAAGTGGTCTTTCCTTCATTTCGGCTTGACCCAATTATAGGTTCGTTCGGGTACTTTTTTTGCAAACGTAAAATTATTTAAAATTGGCTAAGAAACTGTGCAAATGCGATCACGTACCTACTGAGAAAATTAAAAAAAATGAGAGAGAAATCCATTTCCCCTCTTTTCATTTTTTCGTAATTTTCTACTCGCCGAATTTCGACTTACTGGAAAATGAAAACTGCCAACTAAAAGGCTTCGTCAAACAGAGCGCGTATTTAACGCTGCGGTGAGATTATTTTACGCAGCGGTAAAATTATTTGATTGCGACGTTCCAACCGCCGCGTTAGAGGACGTCAAACAGAATTCTAGCTGCCGTAGCTGTCATCACTTTTTGCAAAATGTGAAGCAGCTCGGAATATTTTTTTTAATTGCTGCGCTAAGTAATTTACGGAAAAGAAAAAGAATTTGGGTGCATGAAATTAACAAAAACAGAAATGAAGTTGGAGAATACAACCTTTTGAAGAAGAAATGAATCGTGAAAATCCAGTATTTTGCGTTACCTCTATACATATTTAAATAGGTAGTATCTGCAAATACAAAAACAAAAATTTGTATCCCATATTTCTCGTTCTTCGACAACCTTTTTGTACATTTCATCACCCATATTGTATAGACATAGGTAATTTCGCACACATTCAACTCATTTTCCATTATGACGCCCCGCGTCAGTAAAAATAATCTGTAATTTTTCACAACACCGCGTTTCACCGCCGCGTTTCAACGCCGCGGTGAATTTGACGCGACGTTAAAAACGCGCTCTGTGTGACAGGGGATATGTATTGCAGTATATTACATCACATCTGTCAAACGCGGCGGTGAAACGCGACGTTAAAACGCGCTCTGTTTGACGGAGCCTTAAGTGACAGCTCAAAAGTATGACATGTAAAACTAGTTATTTTCGTTTTCAACGACGTCAGAGGAACAAGTTATAACTGAATGTTCTCCTAGAATATTTCAGCGCATTCAAATGGAAAGTTTAATAGGTATTTAGTTTGAAAAAAATTCAATTCTAACTTATTTTGTAGATGCTGCATTTTACAATTATGCCAAACATGACATTTCTTAAACTTTTTGTAAGAAAACCGATCAGGTACTTCTCTTGAAATTGAGAGAATTCTCTCTCAATTTTAGAGATTTGACATTTTTCATTTTTCTATGCTTAAAGTACCCGAACGGACCTTATGACTTCTCCGAAAAGACGATCGAGAGTGATGTCATAAACTTGACACTAATTTGACATTCCGATAATCATCAATGGAACGCGGCCAATGCATACAGTTACCTACTTACATTTGCGGTAATTTCTTCTCGTAGTTAGCTATTGAATTCGCTATTAACGTAGCAGTTTCTGGGTTGTCATTCGAAAAAAAACCGTACAACAAGACGTTTTCCTGATGTTTCTCGATAACTTCGAAAATGTCCTTTTTCTTGTACGCATCGAAAGCCATTACAACATGCGGTGGATCTGGTACCGGATCTGGTGGTAAAAATGCCGCCGTCTGTGGTCGAAAAAACACATAAATAAGCGTTGCATGCGTTCGACGATCCGTTGGCACCCAAATCGGAGGAACAAAGATGCTCTGTGGCTCAGAGGGAGCTATAGAAGCGATCTCATCTGATGATGTGGTATCAACATCCTGCTCCTTTTCCTTGGCTTCCATTCCGTCGTCGTCAATCTCAGTTATCTCAACGGGCAGTGGTTTGTCACCCACCAGCTCTGTCAATGGGTCGTCTATGTGAGTGACGTCTTCAACTGGTGATTTTATTCTGTGCAACGCATTCATCAACTTCAGAGTTGCTCCCTTTATCTCAAGAGGTGTCAGAATTGGTGGTAAAACCTGATCCGCCTCACTTTCCAACCCGTCGGAGACAACAGTGCGCGGATGCGTTAGATCGTGGGCATACGCCAAGAAGATGTCTTGCAATTCCCTATTATCTTGATCGGATATTTTCCAAAAGCCAATCAGCAAGTCCTTGTTGTACATGTGTTCCAGAACTGCTGGATCTATTGGGTTTTCGCAGGCAAAATTTATGATATCAAAATGCTCCGGCAGAAGTGGTGCTGTTCGACGATCTTTGCATTGGATCTTTTGAGTTTCGGCTACTTCCATTAGTTTCTTGTATGTATCTCGGACGACTTGGGGGCCGAAGATTGTCACCCCAATATCGGGCAGATTTGTCATGATCTCATCGGTGACGTGAGTCAAATACTCCAACTTTTGCCGTTCGGCTTCTTCGACTTCTTTCCGGTGAGCTTCAGCTAATGCTTTTTCGATCACATCTCTGCGTGCGCGTTCTTCTGGCTGGAGCTCGGTAATCCCGTAGAAGGTTCGCTTTGTGTTGCCAAGCAAAGAAAGCTCCTCAGCTATTAACTGCATTAGTTTTGGGACGTCCGTTCCGAACATGAGATTGACTAGTTTGCCTTGCGTAGCAAAAAGCCATGTTGGCTCACTCTTGTTGCGAAAACGCTCCAACGCTTCGATTGTGTCGGTCTTGCACTGAAATGGAAAGGTGTACTTGCGCTACAAAATGGACTTCTTACACACTGAATGGTGAGATGCTTCGCTTACGACTGCTAAATGAAGATTATCCCCACCGAGCTCGAGTTTTATCTTTCTCAAACTGCCAACCATGGCCAGGCAAGGGCCACACCATTCGGAGTAGACGTCCAAAACTAAATACAAACATAGGTTATGACATGAGTGTAAAAAGGAATTTGCCGATATTTTGACACCTAAAAGTCCGGGTTTTTCTAGGAATTTCAATAGCTCCTCGTCTGTGTTTATGTCGGCCTGCAGTTGCTGAGCTCCACCTTTTTTGGACATACCGAGAATTTTGACTCACAAACAATTTAAACGACTGAAACTTGATTTTTGAAGTATATTATGTTCCTTTTCAGGGAAAATATTGATCAAACAACCGTAGTTGCCAATTGTGAGCAACCCAAAGTGTTCTTGAAATTGGTCACCAGTCAGTGTAAAAAGGAACAACGTGTGGACTCATTTCGCACATATCAATTTCAAAGAACCCTTAAAGAAGTGCGCTCTCGTGTAGCTTAGTGTACTTTAAAGCTTTGCAAAGACCAAATTGAATGCACTTTCGAGTGACGTTATCGCAAATTTTTGATAAGAAATGACTGAAGCTTCTTTATACATATTTTAGAATAATTGCAACTGCTCTGAGTTTTGATGGGCCACTAGACAAGGTCTTATCGCGTTTGGAATGGTCTCGTTAGCTAACGTTATGTAGCACTTGCCTATAAGTTGCAACTGCAAAATTGTGCATTCGAAAGCAAGAGGGTAGTTTCGAGACCACTCTAAGCCATTGCTAAATTTTCAGTCGTATGCAAATTTAAGTAAATATTAGTTTTTTTATTTTTTCTAACAAATTGTTGCACTGATAGGCGAGGGATTTTCACATGGATGTACTTGTTGGACGTTCATAAGTTCAGATTTCCCTTATAGTGATTGCTCATTTTACTGTGGAATGAATGACTGTCCTGTCACTTTAATTAGAAGCTCTCCATAAGCTACGTTCATCTAATGCACTAATGAGCCCAGTAATCTCCCGTATCAGTTGGACTGCAATTAATCAAAAATGTGTCACGACAGTAAATAAATTGGCAACGCCAAAAACGACAATTATCTAATAAAAAAAAATTTAAAACAAAACAAAAAAAGATAAAAATAATTTCGAGTATTGAACTTATTGGCTCGAATACCATTAGAATAAAAATCCATTCAATTTATACGGATCTCCCAATACCGGTACATTCGAAGCCAAGTAAGTTGCGATAAAACTTGCTTCAAACTCGCGTCAAAAGCGGAACGTAACCCACACACCTCATCCACATAGTTAAGGCGATAAGAAGGCAAAACAATAAAACAAACATACAGAGTTACGTATACAAAATATTCTAACAACAATTAGAACACTAATCATTCTGATTGTAAGGCTGATTACGACGAAACGCATTAATGTTCGATTAGAGGCATGGTCAAATATTATCATTAGATATTGTTGTGGCCATTGTGACTCATGGAAACGGGTTTTGTTATTTCGTATATCCTGAAAAGCCAAACAAACCTTCAAAGGGAAGACGAATAAATGCATCTTGGATGATACTTTTGAAGTTTGGTCAAGCCTGAAACGCTGAACGGCAATGTTTTCGCTCAGTTCCTTTTGAGGAGGCTTGATATAACAACAATACACCAACAAAAAGAGGAGGAAGCCGCCATGAAAATCTATATCTATATAGTAAAACGAAACGAGCCTTTCGATGTACCTATAGACTTTTTTACGTTCGTTCACGTTGCGCGTAAAATCGATTGCGGCGCGCTCAACGTCACATTCATTTCAATATTCCATTGTGATAAGAATCTCCATTTGGACCTTGTGTTACTATGAAATTCTACACTCACACTTCACGCACACCTATGTAATGCCACATTAAAGGGGAAATTGTCAAAACAACTTGGGGTAGTTATGTTGCTATAAATAGAGTTGAGAGCGAAAATGTCCTGGCGGTACTCGTCGTCGACATCCCTTGGTTGTTTTATTAGAAAGGGGATGAGTGATGATGACCTTGTGTGTTACTTTACTTGATTTTAACGAACACGTATTCGAAATTAGAGACATTTTGAAATTGTACTAAATTTTAAAAGGAAAACAAAACGGAAATAAAAAGTATTATAATAAGGTAAAAGGATTCATTACTTTCTTGAATATATTTGACACCAAGGAAATTGCGTTCAATCAGTTTCGTACAATATACATTCATAGTTCTGAAGGAACTGGCCACATTGGAAATTTTAGTCGTCTTAAATGGACTAGGTATGGCTTCATAAGACTCCCTTTTTTTCGTTTCTCCTTATATGACACTGACGTTGTCGCGGAATACTCTATTCGGCGTTTCCTTGACAGCAACTCCAAAAATAAAACGTCCGCTTAGTAGTACAATTTTAATTTTGTTTGCGTTAATAGAAGTTACAAAAAAGATTTACTGCCGAGCAAACTGTCATACTGAGTTCCCTTTTTGACATGAGCATAATCTGACAACTCATTATTTACAGCTCAACTTTTCAACAACGCTACAAAACTCTTCAAATTTACTTTGCAAATCTTTAGCTGATGATTCGGGCATCTTCGCCATCGTATCTAGTAATGACATTGTTGGCTCCATTAAATCGAGAGATATACTATTTGGTTGTCTGCTACTAGGTGTCGCTTGTACGTTTTCCCGATTTTGAATGTCAAACTACAATTAATATATCAAGGAAAAGCAAACAAAGTTAATTATACCCCAGGCACTGACTCCCATATTAATTAACACTGCGTAAGAGTTACGTCAAATTTTGTGCTTGATATCTGACGTCTACTGTGGTCGCAGTGGCTTAGTGGTTAGTGTGTTGGACTACTAAGCGAGGGGTCCAGGTTCGAATCCCGCAAAAATCCAAATTCCAACTCAAGGGTTTTTTTCACTGCGCCACCTCTGGCGAACGTCTGACAAACATCCGAGAGTATAACTGTCATGAAAGAGCTTCTCAATCGGCCCGTTTGGAAATTGGAACCGGCATAAAATTGTAGAACCCTTCCATTCGTTCCAAAAATTAAAAAAACTCACACAAAACGAATGGTTGCGAGAAGCTAGGCCCTGGGTCCCTACAGACCTGTTACGCCAACTATTATTATTATTATTATCATTATCTGACGTCTACCAGCGTCTACTAGAGAGTTCCCAAAGATGGAAATCATTCACTACCAGTTACCAGGCTTGTTTAATGTTCTGCTTTAATGTACTAGATTCCGCTTGCTGTAAAATCAAATGAAATTGTAAAATATGTCTGCCGAGAGTAGTTTGTGGGTGACAGGGCGTGAAAGAATTCACCCTCCTCACTAGGATAAAGCGGCGCCGCGTAAGTGCATGCATGCATGATTCAGTATAAGTCCTCTCTGTATTAGTTCCTCGAATAAGGGGACACCGAGCAACCACCAAACAGGTATCTCAATTCTATTTCCATGTCTAATCGAATCACAACCCCCTGCTCGTCGATGTAGCTATGGAAAGTTCTTACCCAAAATTTGGGGGATGAGATTTCTGAATGACCGAGTGTAAAAGAGATAACATGCTATGCATAAGCATCGTCCTCGTTCGGGAGAATTACCTTTCATATACCGCCAAGACTAGCACGGAAGAAAGTTTAGAACAAAACGAGGAAAAATACACGAAAAGCGATAAACTCCTGCAAGTTTAGTGAGTACACACCGAGAACAAGACAAAAGTATGAGTTCCAAAGTATATGTGTATGCCTCCATCTCTTTTCCCTGTATAATGTGCTTGTAGTATTAGTTTCAAATTCTTTTTTAAGGGTAGTAGAAAAGTGAAACGTTAAATTGAGTGCGGCGGCGATGAGCAAGACACTACGATTGTGAAAATGTTGCTGCGAATCGTTCAGATTCGGAAAAGTTGAGAAAAACACCAACGATTTCATTTGTGACAGAAAAATAAGAAAATTCTTTTCGGATTAATGTGATAAAAATACAAAACTGTGTTCAAAGAATGTGAAAAAGTGCGTTTGATTGCGCTTAGCCATGTTTTATTGACCCCCCCAGCCCTTTAAAACAAAACCGACCGAAAAGAGAAACGAATTTAAAAGATGGAAGCAACCTCAAGAAGAATATAATCAATATGGAGTCTATCCTTAGGTGATGATTGTGTTATTTCAGTGCATCGCGGTGACAAATGTGATTTTTTTTCAATCGTTTTCTAAAGTATTTAGTGAATTTTTGTTCGAGAAAAGCGAGTAAATCAATTTATATTCTGTTAGATCCCGCGATCGCTTAGTTGGGCGACATTTTGCATAAGGGAAGTTTGCCAACATTTCCTGTGCTAGTTGGTTCACTCCTTTAAATTGTGCTAGAGAAAATTGCATTTAACTGAAAATGGAGGTAAGGATTTGCATATGCGGTTGAATTTGAAAATCAAATATATGAAATTAGTATGTAGTTTTTTTTATCCGAAAATTAATGGAAAATTAATCCTAATTTTTTTTTTGGGGGGCGTGTGAGATGGGGGTGCAGTAATTTTTCGCTCCTTTTTACAGTGCTGTTCATTCTTTTATTCGTGCTGTCTCTTTCTTGGATACTTTGCTATAAAAACCCCCAACTCTGGCAGGAAAAATTGCCATGTGGATCGAGTGTGGAACGTATTACCCCTCAAGACATAGTTCTTGCTTCTTTTATTTTTGATTATATTTTATGGGTGAACTTAATATTTTAATTTGAAGATCTATTAGGTGATAACGTAGTGGCCGTGCGGTTAGTGCAAACAGTTAATTTTTTCTTACTCTTCTCTCTTGGACTTTCGAGCAAAGTGTGTGTAGATGTAATTTTCACGATTTTGTTTTGGGTAGGTTCTTTTTTTTTTCTCATTCATAAGCAAGGTGTAGGTAACTTGTCTTGTAGACTCGTTGAAATGCATTAAGTTATGGGCTATGGCTAAAAGAAGCCTTTTGACCGTCATCTATAGGCCGTTTGCTTAAATAGGTTACGGCCTTATGAGCAGGTGAATGAATTGCGTGAACTGTTGGTTTTGCTTTCAGTTCTTTTGCATTCCACGTCTTGGTAGTAATCGGCTATTGATGGACGGCGGACGACAATAATGCAATGAACATTTTTTAAATTTTTTTGGCAATTCAACCGTGTTGTTTGGGGGGTTTCTTTTGTTATTGGTTATGTGGCACCCCATTTGCTAAGTACTGGGACAGCGGAAATTAAATAATGAACTATTGTTCCTCCTCTTCGGAACATCTGTCAAAGGGTTGGCAGGTTTTTGCCTCAAACGAGATGTCATTCTCGTAATTTCATCTAATTTGCGTAAAAATATTAGTCTAATGACAGTGTCATTACAAAAAGTGTTGCCATTCGAATCGTTAAATTCAATGGAGAGCACAATTGATCTATGACGTTTCGTTTCATTATTTAGCGACATTAACGCGGCTGAGTTATATCAATTTACTGAAGGAAACGTTGGATCTGTGAATTGGCCTCCAATGCTGACTGATTAATTGCCTTTTGGATTATTTTCTGTGCCCAGTAGGTACTAATTTTATTTTTAGAGCCCGCACATAACTATTTATTGAGCCTACGATATAAAAATGTTCAATAACGCGCTATATTATCTTTGCGTTTCTGAAAAGTACGTGGGTATGCAAAGACAGTGAACTGCAATGCCTACGCCGTGTTTGCTTCTGACAGAATTTATATTGACGTCAACAATGAAAGTACAGCGTTTTATAGATTATCTGTCAGCTTCAGGTTATCGTCTAAAGACATAATTCTGATAGAGTGAATTCAAAACAGCACAGCGAAACTCAATATGGTAATTCCGTACTTACGATTTAGTTCTATAGGAGATAAGAAATCTTTCTGTATAAGAATATAATTTGCAGGCACTCGACTTTTAAGGTGTCGTAAAATACCAAAATCTCTTTAGTCTTTCACTCTGAATTTGTTTTGTAAATATGCACAAATTAGCAGCAGAAATTTGAGAAACAGATAATAAAACTACGACGAAGAATAAGATCAAACGAAAGGACATTCTAGTGAAGCACATCAGGCCTCAAAAATAGTCATTTCCGGCCTTCATCTTAAATACCTACTATGTAGGTCACAGTGATAATTTTTATACAGAAAACCTTGAACTAAAATTGATTATTAGCACAGCGATTTGCGTTCGACACTTATGACTAAAGAATACAAGCATTGGCAATCCCATTTACTTCTAAAATGTTTCAATGGCTTACGTATGTTTAAGTTTCTAAGTTTCTTGAATAGCCGTGTTTTTTTTTAGCTTCTATCTCAGCAAAGCAATGTAAAGTAGGATTTTCAGCACGCAAATACAACAACTATTGCGAGTCTCGAAGTGTCAAGCCTATCGTGGTTGTTGTAATTTGCGTGCTGAAAATCCTACTTTACTTTGCTTTGCTGAGTTTGAAGCTTAAAAAAAACTGGCCTAATATTGTACGATTAATACTAGGATTTGACAGTTTTTATTTATGTTCCATTTAAATTTTCTATACATTTATTGAACTGATTTCTTAAATTTTGTTTTCTTAATTTTTATTTCAGATGTCATCTCGAAATGCATCCAACAAGAGTCAATCAACATAACTGTAGAACATTTATATAAACGAAAAAAGGTTCAATTATTAGTATGAATAATTTTAGTGTAAAACAAAAATAGCATATAATATAAACTATAATGTTACTTCCCACATCGTGTGGCCCTGGGCCACAGATATCATCCATATCTAATCGCAATGATATGGATTTGGTGGATCAAAAAAGCGACAGATATCAATTCCCCGACCACATCATCACTGACCATCATCATAATCTGAAACATCAACAGCAAAAACAACGTCAATCAAGCATACCATCTTGGATAATAGCATTAATTGTATTTTTATCATTGTTCAACTTGCATCAGGTCACGGCTGAAAAGAGTAAACATTGTAAGTATTGAAATTGTTTAATGTGTCAAAGAAGAATTGGCAAAAATGACGTTTATTTCCTGTGAAAAATTATATAATTTGCAGAAGAAAACCCTTCCAAAACATACGCATATTATGAAACTGATTCCTATTTTATTTATCAAGTCAATGACGAAAAATGTTGTCTTTGGACTGTCATTTTTTAGATTTTCGAAACCTAACCTCAGACTTTCTGTATGGCAAACCAGTAAAACAATGTTGTCTTGCACAGTATAAAGAGCATGAAATCCCTCCAGTTTCAACTTATCTGCTTGCTTAACTTATAAAACTCTGTATTCATAAACTTCACCCAATGTGATGAGAAATATTCCACCTATTAATGAATAAAATAGAACGGATGACAACCTGAATAATTTTCCTGTTTCTTGCAAAGTTTTGAAGATTTTTTGAGTGTTCTTTCCCTTTCAGTCTCTTCTTTTTCTTTCCTTCAGTTAGGTTAAGACAGGTTAAACTGCCTGTTGCCATTTAAAATGCAATAACCTACACCTTTTGAAAATAACTGACAATGTCAATTCAACTGAAAACGTAGACAAGACAAAAAGCAGCTTTTGCACCTAGGCGTATACGTACTTTTTTGGATTGCTTTTTGGAACTCAAAAGACTATGTTTCTGCGCCAGTTTTATCCAATATTTTCGGTTAGTGCATGCTTTATTTTAACAGCGCTATATGCCCTGCTATTCTGACCACTTTTCATTTTTCGCTAGACGACTAGCGCTCAATGTACCTCATTATAATGAACGCACCCCTTCGGTTCTGTCAAAAACGGAAAGATGCTACACGTCGGTTTGTGGGTTATTTCTGAATATGGTACATAATTTCTCACACATTTAGCAGCCACCTTAAAATGGAAATGAAAAGCGCGAAAAGCAAAGTTTTTTTTGGAAGGAAATTGCCTGAAGTCTTGTTTAAGGTAGGTTCAGATTGGCTGCGTTTTTGATTAGAGGTAATAATTTCAGTTGCACCTTTGATGTGAGTGACTATTTTTAAAGTGCATACACAATAGATAAATCATTGATTTTGAAAAGAAATCTTCTTTTAGTAGTTATCACAAAATTTAAGTTTCGGCGTTGACAAGTACACAGTACAGACTCGTAATTGTGGCCTGAATCATTTCATTTCATTTGTGAAACTCAACCCAATTTTTCTCTTATTCTAGAAACACACTTCGCGTAATCTGATTACCGAATGATTTTTTTTTATGTTCTACTACTGTCTACTGATACTCACCCGCTCAACATCGGGCAGAAATTCCTTGGGGACATTTATTTTTCTCATCCTTTCAGTGAAATATGAAACGAGGCATCTGGCATCTGGAAAATAAAACTTTTGACAGAATCTTTGTACAATCAAAAGTTTTATGCGCCCCAAAAAATACGAAAGAAAATGACAAGAATCATTTTTATAGACTGCTAATTACATCCTGTTAATAAAAATAAGTTCTTTGAAAGTATTTTGTATTTTTTTTTTTTAAGAGAAGTACAACATGAAGGACTGGGCAACATTCCTCTAGGATGGCACTTGAGCGTTTTCCTTGAGATAATCCATTTTTATCGTTCAATGACTGTGGGGGTTGGGAGAAATGACACAAATACACTTGTAGTTGTTTATTGAATCTGTTCTGTCCATTTGTGCATGGGATATGACCTATATTACTATAGAGAACATGCACACAGCTGTCGTAAACTCAGGCGGGTTGAATGTAAACAGATATTGGTATACAAGATATAATATTTGATTTGAATTATTGGATAAAAGGAATGTGTTTTTTTTTTTTTGTTATGTTAAATTTCCAACAAATAGTTCACACTTCGGGGGATTACAAAAAAAGACCGCATACGGTCGAAAACAGCAAGCCTTCCTCAAGGGCCCTTGGCTATATACAATGTAATGTACAACATTACACATACTTTCTGTAAGACCTATTTATGGTTCGAGTTTTGCTTCTTAAGAACCAACACGCTCTGAGTTATTTTGCGCCTGACACAGGATTGCTAACAGAGGACGCCGTTTATTATTGAACAAATTGGATGTTTGTCGTATTCAAAGATTTGTTACCCGCTGTAATTCCATGTTCTATATTTTGTTCCTTTTCCTTATCTCATGCATAACATAATAAATGAACCATTGTCGTTCATTAGTTTAACCTATTTCGGTAGGTACATATCACATTAATTGAACCGGATTCAAGAAAGTTTTCTCTTTACGCCTTACAAATTCACAAATGATTAATAAGTATCCACGAGCAGTACATATACCTTTGCCTACATCTAACTACTAACCATACCCAAATGAGAAATTGCTTTCCTTAGACATTACATGTCTTTGTTGTTGGGAAAACCATTACACTCTAACAACAAGCTATTTTCATCAACATAGGTTTTGCTTTTTGTCTTGTGGATCAGCGGCTGTCACTGCGAGGAGAATTTGAAATTAGCGCGTGCGACGAGAAAGGGAATGACGGTCGAAGAAAGAAAGGAAAAAGGAAAAAAAAAAAAAAAAAAAAAAACAAATCGAACAGACTTTGTACAAGGACACACATTCCCTGACATCCTAATCAACGAACTCGTACGACATATACCTTGATGATAACTGCTCTCTTCTGCTGCGGTATATCACCGTCATCACAGTTCCTTAAATCCAAAAACCCATGTATAATAATACGGCCTCGTTCTCAATATCTTGGGATGGATTTTTATTCTCGTTTCTCTTCATTTCCATTTTTTTTCTTTTATATATTTATGTATATTACGTCAGTTTTCCAGGGTTTTTAAGTTATCATCAATTCATCCTGTGCGATGCCATTTTGTCTGTCAGTTTGTATAGTTATTGTTAGTTCGTTGTTGTTTTTTCGTCTCGTTGTGTGTACTTATGCATATAGAGCTGCTCTATGTGAATAAAGTTTACCAAAAGATTATCCTTCATCAAATGGGGATGATTGAAAGATTATATTTTCTCTGTTCGCCGAGAAAAACAAAAATTCCTTTTTGCTATATCTGTAGGTAGTTGTAGTTTTCGCCATCTTTGGCGATTGAATCATTCAATTTTTTTATTGAGCTTGATAGAAGGGAAAACGAAGATCTACGTTTAAAAAAATAATTCTCGATTTGAAGCTTTCAGCTGAGTTTTTCATAAGCAGATCTGCATATTTTCAGGCTTTCTACGCGCACATTTTGATGCGTGTAGGGGTAGTTATAGTGAGCCGGATACAATTGCTAATGCGATGTACTATTAAGCGGTTCGGTTACCTGAAAGCGGTTGTGGCCGAAAACTACGAAATGAAAGAGAATAGGTCTGTTCCTTTACTTTTAAATCTTACGAATTTTTAATCATGCCGTTCTTTAACTCGAAAAATTCGTAAAAGAGAGCGTCGTCGAGAGAGCAAGATATTACCCCTCCACTGAGAATCTTACGAATTTTTACTCAACAAATTTCTTGGTGTAAGAAATTTGAAGGGCTGTCAGTCACCAAACAATTAACAGCTGATTTGAAATTTCTTGTCATATTTCACATTCGATTGAATTTGTTTAGATTTCTTGCGTTCTATTAAAATAAATCAATAGACGGCAAAATAAATATTGAATGTTCTCCCCGAACATTCCATCGTATTGAAATTGGTAAGTAGACATTAGAGAATATGAAATAAAAATCATTTCGAGCTTTACTTTAAGATCCACAATACAGAGATCAAATAACACAGGAGGTTATGCAGAGTCAGGGAGAAGATTTTGAGGAAATCACGGTCTCACAGTCGCACTCGACATACCGAAGACAGTGAAACATCAAAGCGATCTGCTAAATCGCGTAAGCTGCAAGCTTCGTGCCCAGCAAACCCCAGAAAAATCAAAAGAATCTTTTCACTGGTCATTCGTTTGACAGAACGTAGATTTTTATAGGTTTCACACTGTTCGAATCGTTCACTTATTTGTACAAACTCCTTGATATACGAAAGTGACGACGAAATTCTTCCTCGCTGTACGAAGGCACGATCTCCTCGACGTAATTTTTAATGCAGTGTCGCTTTTTCCTCTTCTCGAATGCTTGTAGTTCACTAAGTACAAACTCTTCCACATATTCGGATTCATCAAAAAGAAGTTCTATCAATTCCGAGTCACTTTCATCACTAGATAAATCAACTAATATTGGTAATAAATTAGATAATTCTTCTCGTTTATCAGACATTTTTGACTTTTCTTTAGGAATTATTTATCTGTCATATCTGTCATTTTTCATAGTTTACTACAAAAGCGTTCCCTAACTTTTTCGTAAGTGTCTCTCTCTGTGAGAGAATTTATCCCCACCACTGCCATTTTAATTGTCTTTTGCATTCTTACTACAAAAGTAAGGGAACAGACCTAATGAGTAGGCACGTTCAAGTTTTTAGTTTAGTTAATCTGACAACTGGCAGTACGACTGTACGAGTTGAAAGACCTATCGAATCGCTGGTAGTTGACAGAAGTCTTTGCATTACATGAATCAGCTTATATTTCTATGTTTGGCCGTTGGTGTGTGAATTAGTTATGTAACGCATCACGTTCAAACGATCCGTATGGATTTCTCGCAGTAACTTTTCATTTAATGCGAGACATGCACCCTTGTTTCGCTAACTTCGCAAAAGCTCCGGCAAACTTTCTTATGGGTGGGTCTGGGTATGTATCATGTTTTCAATTTGCAAGTACACATACATAGTTAGTTTAGTTTTTCCAAGATATCAGATCCCTAGTTAGCTAGTTAGTTTTTCCAAGATATCCATTCCCTTACAGTGAAATACGTTTGATGTCATTCATTTTCGAATTCTATTCATAGTCAAAGAACTGAGCTCCCCTAAATTCCAATGAAAATTTGTAAAGACGAAGCAAATGGTTACACATCAAAGTATCTCCCATACCTACTCTGCTATCTTAAAAAAAACTAAAACTCATTTGCAAACGATTCAGCACATAACATCTGGGAAATAAATCTCACCTCCTGTAACTAATTTGCACTAAAAGAAATCACGGTTAAAAATTAACGCAATTTCAATCAAATAAATTCCAAACTACTTATCGCTAACTTCTACCTTTATAGAAAATAATACTTAGCGAGCTCTTTCTGGCTTTGTTTGTCTGTCACCCAGTGTTCGCAGACCATGGTGCAACAAACTTAACTCAAACAATTAGGCAAAAGTAGAGGCAATGTAGATGCACGTCTATGTATGTATGTATATTGCATCTACCGCCTTAGAACTTTCTCCAGCGCCGCAGTCTTGTCCGGGCTCTTCTCAGTTTTACTGCCACAAACTATATTTCATTCTGGTTTTAAAATGATCAGTGAATAGGTGCAGGGGTGTAGGGTGGGCGGCATGGCATTTAAAACTGCTTAAAGGATGTGAAAAGAAACTTCGAAAACTCGCTCTTCTACCATCATCATCGGGGAAACTCCAGTCGTTCGTTTTTTTTTTTTTTTTTTGGTTTTGAACTGTTCAACCTACCTACCGTCTGTCGATATGGTCCAATGCCTCTTCTCCTCAACCACCTATTCACTCACTCACGATTGCTTTTCTATCTTAATTAGTGGCAAACGTAAAATTACATCATTAAAAGTTCCGCCCCATGATTGCAAGCTTAAAAACGGCGCCACCAGTGAGATACCAGATGGTAGGGGTTCGGTAGTGTGGCGTGAACTTTGCGCGCCCACTAAGATATGTTCGAGGTGTTACATGAGGTAAAATTTACACCTGCTAACGATAAACGAACACCTGAAGGACGTTGTGGAGCGAGCAACTGAATGGAAATCCTTTCAATGCCGCCAAGGGATGTTTGCCAATTAAATTTGTTGCAGGAAGTTCTCGCTCTCGCGCGGTATACTATGTTTTTTTTTTTTTCTTTTGCCTGTTTTCGGGGCGAGTATAAAATTATCATTTAAATTGCAACGGAAATTATGGTTGGTTGAATTGGTATAGTCTGCTGCCGGCGCGTCGGTGATATTAGTGGCGGAAATGATAAATGCCCTAGCCCCTGTCTTGTTCGTTCGCCGAAAGGAACGTTTATAGGCATTGCACAGGTACACCTTTTGTTTCTCGAATTGAATAGATTGAATTGATAGATGTTTCGTCTGAAGGACGTCATTATAATATGGGAATAATTTGTTCTTCTCTCCTCTTTCCAGATTACATGCAGTCGTTGTGCAAGAACCATTTTCTTCAGCAGCTATACCGGAAGATAGATGGCGCGGTGCTTTGGTCGCAGAACGAACGTAACCTGGACTGCATTATCACATTCCAGACGCACTCGATATTGCAGCGATTTATGCTGAGGTTTGACATGCTGCAGCTGGATTGCAATGATCATTTGTATGTCTACGATGGAGCGCATGCTGTCTCTGTACCAAAGGTAAGCAGTAACTGATTTATTGATTTATTATTTGAACTGTATACAGTATGGGATTTCATCAACAAGTGGTACCCCCTAATTGGCCCAGATAATTGGGTACCTGACCTGACGTCAAGCGGGTAATCCATTGCCAACCAAACAAGATACTTCAACCCAAGTATAAGTCCTAAATGAAGTCGATACGCATGTAGAAAAATTAAGGTTAAGATGGAATTTCCACGAAGTCTTCGCTTTCTCTTTCGATTTCTTGAACAGTATTATAATTTAAGACTTGTGCTGAACACAACCAAAGTCATTTTCAGAAAAAAAAAAAGCCCCTTCACGATGTAAATGTCTTCACATGCCATATATCCTTCTAAATCCCTTCCATTTCTATCCCACTGTTTGTACCTCTTTCCAAACGGGAAAAAATATAATCACTCCTGACTATATCTATTATATTACATGTCATACTCGTATACGCGGTTTTAACATCCAACTTCAACCCTATTCCATCCTCTTTTGTACAAGTTTATCCTTGAGAGAGTTGCGGCGGGGGTGACAAAGAGCGGAGAGAGTTTGAACTCTCGCTGGCGATGTGATGGAATGGTAACGATTTTGTGCCTTAGGTTGTGATACTTCTACCGCTTCTGTTGGGGTTTCTGCTGTTGCTGCTATGTGGTTTTCAGGGACGGCGATGAAACGTTTGGAGAAATATTTTCCCTAAGTGTATCTAAAGGCGTATGTATTTTTTTTTTTTTTTTTCCTTATATTTTCTTGTTACTCTTGCGAATGCGTTTCTTAGCTGCAAGGCATTTCGGAGAACGGAAACAAGGCTCTTGTGAGTAGACAACTCGCTAAGCGCCGGCTTATAATGGGGATTTACCAAAAGGCATTTTTTTCTATTTTTTTTCTTTTTGTTGTTTTGCTCACCACCACCGAATAGAATTTTCTTCGCAGGATATGAAACAATGTGAAGTAAATGTTTTTCCAAGGTTTTTTCTTTAGTTTGTCTTTTGGGCTGTGGATATATTGGTGTACGTGGTGTAGTAGGGAATTTGTAACAATAGAACAATTTTTTTAAGGGATAAAATCAAGAGGACGGGAAGGAATATTTTTGGGACAAATGCAACAGATATTTGGGTAATGGATGTTTTTCTTGTTTGCCAAACAATAGTTTTGTAAAAACATAGTCAGGGGAATGAATGAATGACTTTATTTGGCATTTGCATTTGCTGCTTTTGGAATTTAAGGAAATCGGTACCGCAATAACATTGACTTAAAGTTTACTTCGGGCTGTTGTTGAAATGGACCTTCAGGAGGGACTTTCGCAGAATTGGAACAATTGACACCAGCTACAACAATAAGATAATGGGTCTTCTTTTAGTTCATAGTAAAAGTAGCTTTGGTAAGCCGCAATAACTAATTATAGGGAAAATTTCACTGGTATTGTGGGCTTTAAAAAATGTAAGTTCGACACTTTTTAAAGATTTAACCAAGCCAAACTGTTTACTCAATAATTTACCTACTCAGTTCAGTGGGTGCGAGCATATCATGTCCATTAAGCTGAAGTTATCGATTGACAGACAATATAATGACAGAGACCTGCAACTGAGATATGATGTTTGGTCTGTTGTGGGCATGAACTCATGTCGTTTTCCATTGGGACAGAAAAAGCACTTTTTTGATAGTCAGAGCAATTTTTCTGCTCTCGAAGTCAGCTGGCTGTCAGATTTCATGTTCCATTGGCCGCAAAAAGAGTCAGAGCAGTTTTGCGAATCTCGATATCTGAGCGAGATTCACACCTACTAACACACCAAAACATGTGTCTTTTGTCAAATTTTAAAGCATGTTATTAATTACATATTTAGAACACAAGTCTGTGAAAAATAGAGAAAAAATTACATTTGGCTGCCGCAATGGATATCAACATAAATTGAGTGAATTTTCATAAGCATAAATTACAATTTAAGAACAACTGACTTTTCAAACACGCACTACCACAAATGCGAAGGAAGAAATATCTCATTTTATGTTCCATTGCGGGCACGAAAAATCTGAAATCTGAGAGCAAAATCCGAAAATCCCAATGGAAAACGACATCAGATTTAACTGGTTGAGCCGTCTGATTATGACAGTTAATTATATGAATGCTAATCGGTGGTGCCTGATTCTGAAAAAGAATGATTTAGATGGCAAAATTGTGTAGCAGTCAACGAATAGTTTTCACAGGCCGTATTTTAATAGTCAAGTGACAGCTATATGTTTCATAAACAAGTCGAGCTCTTATATATATGACTTCTCAAATGATAAAGCAAGAGAAGAGTAAACATAAAAAGCGCTGATCTGTCAAAAGTCATACGACGTTATATATTAGGTCTATTCCCTTACGATAATGCATTCGAATACATCAGTCAAACTTCGTTCCCTTACGCAAAAGTTGGTTAGAGGAGAACGTAAGGGAACAGACCTATTATGTAGTGACAGTTGCACTACAAAAAGTTAGACATATGCAAAAATACACGTTAACTTTAGATAACGGATTGATAAAAACCAAACTTCCATATTTACAGGTTGACATATCGTGTCGCAACACCAAACAAACGGTCAGCTCAATTCTGACACGAACGAATTTCGTTACTCTGAAATATGTAACCGATGGTTGGGGAACAGATGCGAATGGTTTCAAATTAGTGATTACATCTGTGAAAGATCCAAGTGAGTACGAACTCAATTCTATTTATATATTTTTTTAGTTATTTCCACTCAACATTAAGTTAACAATTTGTTTTTTTTTTTTTTTTTTTATAGAACACACGTGCAAAGATTTTACTTGTAAGCAGAGAGAGTTTTGCATTCATCCGGATTTATTGTGTGATGGTATTAATCATTGTGGAGATAATTCCGATGAAGCTGCTAATCATTTATGTCAAAGTGAGTAGAACTGTCCATGTCAAATAACTTATTATAAGGAATGAACTATTTGAAACTAAAGAGTGATAAAGAGTTTCAATCAACATTAAAAACTAAAATCCGTCATTTACATTGGGGACGTTCAAGAATCTAGTTTAGTAAGTCTGACAGCTGCCTGACTAGATGTATCTCGGTCTTAATTGACTGAAAACGGTCATATGAGCAGCTTTTTCACTTTACGTTTATGGAGTGGTAGCAGACGAATCTAGTCAAGACATTCGTGACCGAGTACTAAGTTGACTGGTCGAATATGTGTTTGACGTAGGAAAAATGACGTTCCCAACCAATCTAGTTTTTGCGGTCAGCCTACATCTTATCCAGACGAATCTAGTCGACCTAAGAGAACTAGATTCTTGAATGTGTCCAATATTGTATTTAAAATTGTTGAGAAAAATGCTTCTCTTTCAGACCAAACGTCAAATACTATTCTCGGCCTTGATCTGACGTGGTTTGTTTTAATCACGGTAAGCAGTTTGTTAATTATATGCACTTGCATAGCTGGATGGGTTATATGTATTTGCCGTCGCAACGGTTCAAATGGAAACCAAAACACCTCGATACAATGTAAGTGTTTCAAATTTATATACCATTTCTGATCGAAATACTTTCTTAACAATGTATTTCCATTAGTACATCATGCTGCTGAAACGAATGGCTCATCAAAACATCTGCACGGTACGCTATCACGTGAACATACAACACTGCCGAATTCGGGAAACTGGCATCACCCTGCGGGACCATCAGGGTACCACCGCACTCAACACAAATTATTGAAGATGGCCACCAAAGTCCGTCCCATTTGGTGCTTGGTAAATTCCGGCAATTAGGTCAAGATATCTCCCAAACAACAACCACAACGTCCGCATCTGGCAATTCAAATGCACAAAAAGATGAATGGTTCGTTTGAATGTTGTACACAAACGGATGTGGAGATAACGATGACAAAACTGCAGAAGTTAACCTTGTTACTGACCAATATAACCAACATAAATAGCAAGCTAAGGCGAACAATAACAACTACAACTAAGTTCATTATAAACACACTCAAATGCACAAGCTAAAAACCAAAAAAATAATATTTCAGTTCTTAAAGACGAAAATTTGTTTGGCACAACTCATTGTGTCAATTTATGAGCAGTATTTATTTAGTTTTTCGAAAATAACGTAACCTGCAAACAGAAAAATGTCTCCATCTAATGTCGTTTTCCATTGGGACCACCACAAATCTTTTTCAGATCTCAGATTTTACGTGGCGAATGGAACATGCAACGAAATTGATCTGCTTTTGTAAATGGATTAGTGCGTTATTTGACAACAATATCAGCTGTTCAAATTGCATTTCTTTTTGCAGAAATCACAAATGGATATCGACTTTGAAAATGTTTCCCCTATAGTACATACAAATAGAGTATTTTTGGGGACTTGTAGTCTTTAGATGACGAGGAAAACGATGAAGATAATAGTTCCTCTTAAATTATATCCATGGCTATTAAAAATATTTCGTTATTTTGGTTTTCACGAAGCTACCCCCATTTGTCTTCAAAGCAAACTTCTTAAAATGACGTCAAACAGCTGTGCAAAGTAGATTGGTTTTGGGAGAGTGTGTGTAGATCTGAAAAAATATCGAGATCTGCAAAAAGTGCTCTGAATCGAAAAAAAGATTGATTTTTGGTCCCAATGGAACATGAAAAGTGATTTAGATCAAAAAAAAGATTGATTTTTGGTCCCAATGGAAAACCACATAACAAAGCATGTATATCCGGTTAATATATGTCCATTTCTGTCCCCCCGTGTGCCAATCAACATTTCGTCATTTTTATTTTTTTTACTGTGCCAGTTAAGGAAGACTAATTGAGTTTAGCCTTTCCATGTGTTTATACAATGAGCGAATAATTGCTATGCACTAAATGAAGTAAGTTGATACGACGACGACGATATCCATTAACAAAACGCGTACTTATTTTAATGTGTCATTTCTTTTTTAGGACTGTATCAACAATTTGTGGACATCACCGCGCAGGGTGTGCTTTTTAAAAGAGATTTCAAGTACCCAAATCTCTTAGTCGATGGAATTACATTCGGATAACCGTCGCATCTGTAAATATATATAAATACATCTAAGCAACTAAATGAATTATTAATTTTAAGAGAAATATGTAAAACAAAACAGAAATACAATTTAAGAAATTGTAGCCTAAGACACTCTTTTTTACAAAAGTAAATACGAAAAAGGAACTAAACCTATTTTAGTTTTCTTATTTAAATTTTTTTATTCCGAGCGTAAATAGTTTATTTCAATAGAAAACTTAGGAAATAGTTTCTTCCAATCCAAATCCCTTATCCTTACAGTACACAAAAAAAAAATAGTAATTTTTCTTAAAAGCTTAAGTATATACAATATACATACATGTAAAATTACTGAGTAAAATATATATTTAAAAAAAAAAACAAGGGATGTAAATAGTTGACAATACAAAACATATTTTTAATTCAAAAACATTTTTTATTTATTTTTTTTTCGAACAACAAACAAAAAAAGAAAAGGAAAATACAATTTCTACATAAACATAAGTTTATTTTATATCTAGAATCTTGTTTTGTAATATTTTGGCTACTAAACAAAAAAGTTATAATAGAAGGCAAGTCGAAGAAAATAATTAATTCAAGAAAATGAGACATATAGGACGTATATGACAATACCAGCAGATTTTTCTAATTTTTATCAAATAACACAATTTTACTGAAAATGGAAAACAGAACACTAAAATCAATTACATTTAGGTATTTAGATATTAAAATAAAAGGAAAAACAATTTTTTTACTTCTATATACATAGAACACGAAAATGTTTACATAAAACTAAATCTTTCTTCAATCTTTAAATGCGTTTTTTTCGAGAGAAAAAAAAGGGTGAATAAAACGAAATTTGTGGCCCTCGAGGCTTTTTAACAGAATAGAAATCAATTTCATCAAACTTGTTGTTTTTCTTAAACAAATTTGGCATACACACACATACTCGAAAATAATACAAATAAGACTTCCCGCCGTTGACAAGCAAAACATAATAAACGAAACATCAGTACATACATAAATTAACAATCTATAAGAAAAACGAAAATCCAGTCTTCATAACGAAACACGACGATAATATCAGTTTTCCATATCAACAAAAAAACCCATACATACATACATTTCACAGAAAAAAAAAACGATATTAAACCATTTTTAGAAATAGTAATCAAAATTGCTTGAAACAAATTAATTCCATTTCAGTAAAAGTATGTACGAACGTAATAGAAGAATAATTACCTGTTCCAAAATAACACAATTTGTTTCTTAGTTTTTTATAAGCAGGTCGGATATTTTGTGTTTAAATTTTACTTGCATAAATAGCGTTGCACTAATAATAATCACCTTCGGTCAATAAGCTGTCAACAGTATATCCTACTCCGTGAGGTCAATGAATTTTAGTGGTAATTAAGTTTTTGACGTTTTCCTTTGTTTCGGATTTACTAGTACTAGAACGTGTAAAATGAAACAGAAAGCTGAACTTTAACTAATTAACCTTCAGCGTGTGTCAATTCTTTGACAGATTTGTTTACATATAATTGAGCGTTGAAAGGAGGAACACACCAAACTCTTATCTTAAAACAGAGATGACTCTAACTCCACGCCTTTTATCAGTTTAAAATCTATTCCTCTAGGATTCTAGGGAATCCAATTATGTAGTAGAAAACGTCAAAAATTGACAAGCTCGATAAGGGCTTGGATTTTTCCCGCAATAATGTCAGAATATTTCCCGAGGAAGATAATTTCGCGCAATTGACACACGGCCTAAAAGCATAAACTTGAATGCCTTTTTTGGTTTCTAAAGATGAATTTTCCCAAAAGTGTACCTACCTCCATTGGGCAAAAAGAAGCGTCCGGGAGAGTCCGGAATCGAAAAAATCACTTCTGAAACCGTTCCATTGGCACAAAAAATACTCTTCTGGTGATTCTGAGGAGAAAATTTTGCTTCTGGATTTGAAGTCGGAATCCACTCAAGAAGCACTCACACCAGTGTAGTTTGTGTATTTTATACAGGTCAACTGACAGCTGCCGTAGATTATTTTTTGGCATTTCACCAATACTCTTGTGGATTCAATCAGAAGCAGTTTTCTTGGAAAACGACATTAGTTCAATAATACATGAGTCGATCAGAAGCAGAAACCTGTGGAAAGTGGAAGACGCTGTTGGTAACGAGTTGCCTATTTGTCATTTGCGAGCATGCCGATTGTGTGGTTGATATTAGTTCAAAACTGAATAAAGATTTCAAAACCTATACAAATCATTGGACAGGTTGGGATTTTTTGTACACCTTCCCTATTTTTTTAAAACTCTGATACAAATTTGGATTGGGCTGAATGATTTGTTGCATCAAATAAGGCCTATTATCACAACTTTCACATTTCGCCTCCGATCATTGCGGCTTTTATGTGAATCCTATTATCTTATTTGAAATTTAAAAATATGAAAGTATTAATTTAATCAATTTGCACTTAGTGCATTTCCCTTTGCATATTATTTCTTCATATAGTTGAACAATTTTAATCAGTGCTCTAAACTAATGCAACGTAATAAAATCATTTAGTAACAAACTCTAATGACAATGTTTGTTTACGTGTATGTCTGTATAGAATAAATATAAACAAAATTGAAGTAAACTATTTAAATCCTCAAGACTTGTAAAAAATATGATAAACAAAACAAAAGATTTAAACTTTTTCTTAAGAACGACAAAAAATAAAGACGAACAACATAAACTCTATTATTACAATTAGCTTAATTCGAATTTGATTTCAATTTCTCTTTGTTTTTCATAAATATATAGTTACAAAACTATTTTTCCAAACAAATAAAATGTAGTAACTAGTAAATTTTTAGAAAAACAAATTCAATTTTTGGAAAAAGAGAATTAACAAAAAGAAAATATGAGGCGAAAAACAGATAACTAGAATTGATTTGAAAGACTTTTTGGAAGCGGAAAAAAAACACTCAATTTAATAATGAGAATTTTAAACAAATGAAAATTATCTGTTAGACTACATTTACAGGAAAAAAAAAAGAAAAATTCATAATAACAGTAGCTATAAAAAAATATATTACGAGAAAAGTAAAAAAAATATATTATATAGTGGAAATAGTAATTGTCAATCTAAACTTTTGGACGGTATATACGCATTTCTGAGTTTTAAACTTGGTTTAAAATTAAACGACTTTTGTTCAAATTGAAGTATTTCCTAGTAAAATATTAGTAAAATTTTCTTAATGAAAGTCATAAGCAAACAAAAAACAAATAAACAATTAACGCCATGGGTTGGCAATAAATTGAAGAGAGCAAATTTCACAATTCGATTTTATTTGTTGGAAACTTTATTGTTTTGTTTGTTTTTCTAATTAAAGTGTTGATAAAAGAACAGCAAAAAGTAAATAGAAACATATTTATTACATAATACAATGAAAGTGGATACAAACAAAAATCAATCTATTAATAAGAAATACAATTAACTAATTAACTACCGAATTAAGTTAGTGAGAACCAAAATACAAAACTTGAGATAAGGAATTCTAAAAGGGCTATACAAAATGGAAGTTGAAAAAGAAGCGAAATTTAAATCAATTAAATAAAAACCAAGGAAATAAACATGAATAATAATAAAAATGCTTAGCTTTGTGTTAAATTGCTGTTAAATGTATAAGTACCATGATAATACTAATAAAATGAAAAATTATAAGAAGACTGTATTTTATTTGAAATCAACGCCTTTGCCACATAAAACTAAAAGGGTAAGTAAAACATACAGTAGGTGAATTGAACAATGAGATCAACACAAACGATTTGTAGGTAGAACTTTTAAACCCTATATCTGTACCTGTACATACATCTAACTCCACTTTTAAATAGGTAACATATTTTTGTGACATTTAACAATCGACGTAAGTGTGAGTGCTGGCAACGAAACATATTTTATATTCTGGAATTCTCGGATGAACTGGCATCTGGTAAGCGGACGATTTTTGTTTTTTTTTTTGCGGGAAACTCGAAGCATATACGAGATACGAACTTCCTTCTCTCACCTACCAATATTAGTAAATGCACCCGTTAAATAGTACAAAATGGCTGCGGTTATCAACTATGGTAAATATCACTGCGATGGGAAAAGCGTTTCACAACTATGTCAACGAGTGGAAAACAGGGCTAGGTTTTTTCATACTAATTCCAAGCGTCATTTGAAATGTATGTGAAGCAGCTACATGTACTACTTCCATTCTTTTATATATAAACAAATATTTTCTATGGTGTTTGTATGGTTAAAGACTTATGTCTTTTTCCATTGTGCAAAAAGAAGCGTCCGGGAGAGTCCGGAATCGAAAAAATCACTTCTGAAACTGTTCCATTGGTACAAAAAATACTCTTCTGGTGATTCTGAGGAGAGAATTTCGCTTCTGGATTTGAAGTCAGAATCCACTCAAGAAGCACTTACACAAGTGTAGTTTGTGTATTTTATACAAGGCAACTGACAGCTGCCGTAGATTATTTTTTGGCATTTCACAAATACTCTTCTTTCTCAGTTTTCAGCTACAAGACCACAAAATATATTTTACGTATCATTGCAGCAAGGCAGTGTTACTCTCTCAATGCCCTCTACTGTACAGTGTACTTCCACTAACTGGGTGAACCCATCCATTTCTCGTTTGACACCTGTTCGCCTGACATTTGATTTGACATTTATGTATAATCTTGGAACTAACCTCATGCACTTGGAATCTGCAACAATCCAGAAAGAAAAGAATCACAAATATTTGCTTTGTGGTTCATTTCTAATTGCATTTAATAAGAGGAAAACGTAATAGATTACAAACAATCTATAGGGCTGTATTCCTAACCAACTGACAATTAATACATCATTCGTGTAATGGGAGATAAGGACTGGCGTTTTTTTGTTTACGGTGGCGTTGCGTCGATTATAGCGGAATTTGGTAAGTAAAGAGTCCACTGTATGAATTGACGAATACATTTATATATGTCCTTATTAGCAACATTATTTATAACGCATAATTGGGTTAAAAAATCTGCCCAAGTCCACTGGAACCAATTAACAACATTGCATAATTGTTGTGAACATCAAACTGTATTGATAACAAGCTTACTTCTTTCAGGTACATTTCCTATTGATACATCGAAAACCCGCCTTCAGATTCAAGGTCAAAAGATTGATGGCAAATTCACTCAGCTGAGGTATCGGGGGATGATAGACGCATTCATAAAAATCTCACGGGAAGAGGGAATCAGTGCTCTATATTCTGGGTAAGCTCTCAACAGTGGAATTTGAAGCACACCATTGAATGCCAATATTCTACAGCATATGGCCTGCGGTACTGCGACAGGCGACCTATGGAAGCATCAAGTTCGGAACATACTACTCCCTGAAGAAAATGCTGGACGAGAGAGGCCTGCTCATCGACCCTGAAACTGGTACTGAACCAGTTTGGAAGAATATATTGTGTGCCGGTACAGCTGGAGCAATTTCGAGTGCAATAGCAAACCCAACAGATGTCCTAAAAGTAAGAATGCAAGTGCACGGGAAAGGTGCACAGGACAAAGGACTGGTGGGAAGTTTTCACGACATATACAAGTATGAAGGAGTCAGGGGTCTGTGGCGGGGTGTTGGGCCTACTGCTCAGCGAGCTGTAGTCATTGCGGTTGTTGAGCTTCCTGTATACGATTTTTGTAAACTGCATTTGATGAGTAACTTTGGGGATCACGTAGCTAATCATTTTATGTAAGTAGGCAATGTCCAACTATGTGCACTTGCTGACTTTTAATTTAATCCTCTTGCAGATCTAGTTTTGTTGCCGGTTTAGGTAGCGCTATTGCCTCCACACCAATCGATGTGATACGGGTAAGTGTTATCCCGAGTAATGCTTACAAACATATTAATATTTGCCTCTAATCTCAGACGAGGCTGATGAACCAAAGGCGTATAGCTGTCACGCATGGAGGGACAACGGCAGCAGCACTGTACACGGGGAGCTTCGACTGCACGCTTCAGGTTAGTTCAACACAATTTGGTCCCCTCTTTCGTCAATAATTTGTCAATTTCTATTAATTCAGACCGTTCGAAATGAAGGCGTCCTTGCCCTCTACAAAGGCTTCATACCCACATGGATACGAATGGGGCCTTGGAACATTATCTTCTTCATAACATATGAACAACTCAAAAAACTCTAGTACAAAGAAACGAAAAGCTATGAAACAACCAAAAATGGCTCAGACAAGTTCAAACTATTTACTCTTTAAATACCTTTTCCTTTTTAGTTGCACTAAATTCGAATCTTTTAACTTTGAACGAATTTCTTGTCATTAGTGTGCATTGGGTTGTAGAAAGAATAGACTAAGCATCATAAACCTTACAATTGGATTAGAATTTGTGTTTTGTGTTACGTTGGCTAGCCGAACGTAGATTTTAATCGAAACTAGAACAAAGCAAAGTAAAGTTTCTAAACAAAAATTTATTAGCAAAATATATTTATTGAAAAAAACAAAGAATTTTGATAGAAAGAAACTACAAGTGTATATGCTTTTAACGGTAGCATTTATAAATAATATGTACCTATGTAATTTATTCGGTTGCAGTTATATCTAGGAGTTAGGAAAATTAAACGAGATCTTTGTCTTAACGAAATAAAGTTCATATATTTTAAGTTAGCATTTTCTGTTTCATTTTCTTTTGATAACCTTCGAATGATTGATTGTTACGAAGTTAAGAGAATCTCAAATAAACTTTAAACAAAAACTTACGAAACCTGATCTCCAAAAAGTGTTTTCTTTTGGATGAAGCTAAAACTACTGATGTTCTACTATTGTTGCTGCATTGCTCCCATTAATTCCTTGAATAACTTGAATCGAAGTTGAACCTACCGCATTTGAAAGTTAATAAACATGTAGCCAATGTTTTTCTATGTCTAGCAACAAACAAGCCACAACCCTACGCAAGAAGAGTAGTGCCAATCCTTGTTTATTTGTATTGCGATGAGACCTTTTAGAAAAAAATGGCATGTCCTAGGTATTTATTTTGCGTTGTCTTTATTATTATTATTTATTATATTCATTTATTATATTTATTAACCTAAGCCATTGACACTTAACAGCGACGATTTATGCAAGATGCATTCGGATTAGTGTGTTGACAATTTGTGCACGTCTTTCAAAATGAAGAATGTAACACTTATGCCCAAAACACATGTGTAGAATTTAATGCGCAGCAAGATTAGAATACACATGTTTATATGGATATAGACATTCATAAATTCTGCACTCACTGCAGCACTGCAACATGTCTCTATTTTTAAATTTTCTGCAAAATTCAAACACAAACGAAAATAAATTGCTATTTCATTTAACACTGCTGATCATGTTTGTTTTTGTTTCCGTTGTTAACACATCAGCTGCCTAGTCGGCGAATGACAGCTGCCCGATGCAATAAATGTCAAACAATTTTCTGCACATTTGTTTTACTTGCAGCACTGCACTCTGCGGTGCGTCCAGAATTTCTGCGCATGTGTTATTGGCATTCCACATTATTATTTAACTTAATCTGCCCCACCTTATCAGAAACACTGTTTACAATAAAATAAATAAACTACTGTAACAAAATTTTCATTTCACATTTTCAAACCAAAGGTCTGGCAGCACCGTAGGGACCTGACAATTTTAAACCGCGCGCGCGAATAAAAACCGACTTGCAGTCTTGTCTCTTGTCTTGTCTCTGTTACACATCTGCAGATGTTCATCTATGCCTAGGCCGAGGGTGGTTTTTCCACATGATTCGAAAATCGAAATACCGCGTACACTGCAACTATTGTGCCGCAGTACCAGCCCTATGGTAAAGAAAAGGAAAACGGCAAAACAAACGCATTTTCGCTCTCACGAGCAAATGAGACAAATAGCGATCGGAAAACGTCGAAAAGAGAGACAAACTGCGATACTCGATCGATGTAATCGAGATGAAAGAGTAAAGTGAAAAGGAAAGCGCTTGCTCAACAAGAAATACGAAAAACGACTGGCTCACTACGCAGGGACGCATACGCAACTCATCTTCACCAATTCATCTTCCATCATCGGACAAAGTCAAATTTATTACCGTTCAATATAAAAAATTACAACCAATGTAAGGATTTGTAAAATAAAAATGTGCAAAATGCTGAGGGAATAACTGCAAGCGAAATTCATTTGTGTTTTCTTGTTCGTGGTTTGTGAGAGCTCACATCGCATTTTTCAACTTTGGTAGTGTGAGTGGTGACGGTGAGTAGCAGCGCGTACAAATTTATCGCATTCCAACGCAAAAGTTTCAATTTTAATTTACTTGTGTTTTTTTTTTTTTTTTTTTGTTGTCTCAAATCAAAGTGTCAATCGATTTACAAGTCGTCGGAAAGTCTATTTGTTTTCACAAACAAATTATTGATATTTTGAAGACCTTTGGAACAAGGAAAATAAAATGGCGACATTCAAAATTCATCAAGACACCGAAAAGGAGAACGCTGCATATGCTGCTGTCAAAGAAGCCAAAGCTCGAGGAAAAACAGTTCTCCTGCCAAATACTACTGCAGCGGGGGGCAAGGATAAAAGATCTACTTTCGCTGTGCTAAGCAGTGCAAATAATGCCCGAATTGGAGGCGTTGGACATGGAGGAGTCCATCCAAAGGCAACTGTAAGTCATTTGCTTTTGGTATTGGAACTTCTTTCAACATAACCTGTATTCGCTTTGAAAATTTGAATCTAATTCCGTTATGGTCTAGTGCAACGGAATATGATAATTAACTGTTTGTTTTATATTTTAAGCGCGGACATAGGATAGTGGTGTATGTTGTGTGTATGATGTGTTCTAGATTTATGACGAAAGAATTGTTGAGCACATAGTTTCACTTTTATATACTTTGTATGCATTTTTTTTTTTTTTTGTTTTCTTTGTTTTGTAATGTCATCGTTTTTGGAGATCTCTATTGTCCACACGTCGAAATGAGTTGTGCAATTTAATCGGCATGTAACCAGCAAATTGCTAACTTTGCACAAGAAATAAAATTGCGTAAGACGCAGGGTCATGGAAATCAAAATGAGGAACAGCGAAATGCATTTCGTAGCGATTTGCGACAGAGTCAGAATTCCAAGTTGATTATGTTCATAATCATTGGAAAAGTGGGTGGTACAAAGGAGGGTGTGGCACATAGTCACATGACAAACAACATGTTCTATGATTATTCAAATAAAGCGCTAATAGACCTCATTCCATTTAGCCACAAAACGATACGTATATGTAAAGAAACATTCTTCTGAGACGTTCAACAGCCTTTTAGTTCCATGTTCCGTTTATTGATCTAATGTCGATTTCCATTGGGACAGAAAAAGCACTTTTTTTCAGAGTCAGAGCAGTTTTTCTGCTCTCGAAATCAGCTGGCTGTCAGATTTCATGTTCCATTGGCCGCAAAAAAAGCACTTTTTTTGAGAGTCAGAGCAATTTTTCGAATCTCGATATCTGAGCAAGATTCACATCTACTTACACTAACACCAAAACATTTGCCTTTTGTCAAACTTTAAAGTGTGTATTAATTACGTATTTAGAAGACCAGTCTGTGAAAAATAAAGAAAAATTTACATTTGGCCGGCGCAATGGATATCAACACAAATTGAGTGGATTTTTATAAGCATAAATTGCAATTTAAGAACAGCTGACTTTTCAAACACGCACTACCACTAATGCGGAGGAAGAAAAATCTCGTTTTATGTTCCATTGGGCACGAAAAATCTGAGATCTGAGAGCAAATCTGTAAAATCCCAATGGAAATCGACATAACATTTGCAGCGCCTATATAATGAATCGCCTCTAATTCACAGGCACTTCGTGACATAAAAATCGGAACAAAGAACGACGAAAACGCCGGAATTCCACGATTTCAACAGAAGAAGTATGTTGGCACAACACCAGTGGAACAATTTAAAGCGTTCTCCGTATACGAAGATGATACTGCGGCTATCGATGAAGTGGCTAAGGTCCACGCAAACCAGGAGCAAGGAATTAGGTGAGTACGCATGAAAAGATATCGATTTTCATGTTGTAATTACAAATTTCTTTTTTTTTTTACCAGAGATCCATCTAAAGATGACTCCATGTTGGAGACACCAATGTCCGTCACGGATATCCTCTCGCCAATGTCCATTGATAGATCGCAAATAATTGACGACGATACCCAACGAAAGAGAATAATCACATCACAGGTTCCGAAAAATAATCGTGAACGATTCTTCGAAGTCGTGGAATATCAGAGTTCTATTTTGGATTACTTTAGGGAGAGTGAGGTGAGTAGAAAAGTTGGGTAAATTGTCGTGCAAAAAGGACCAAGAAACTAATTTACTTCTTTTCCCATACAAAGCCATTCCCTTTTGTTATCATCCGAAACATGTGCTGATTTTTGGGCGCGTAAAAGTTTAACAGGATCTACAATTCAAAAGAAAGAAACAGAATCAGGGTCAGCGATATGCACACGAACTATAGGTATATAGATAGTAGGGTAGGAATTTTTGCAGTCCTCTACCTGTTGAAAACGTGTCTGCGAATACAGTAGGTTGGCGAAACAACGAGGAAGTTGTGTCCCCTTCCTCATTCAGGTGCGGAGCGATTTGCACGTGATTAGCGTGTGACTACTTTTAATTTTCATCTACCTAAAGTATTTGAGGAAAAAAACTCATGACAAGTCAGTAAATTTGGCTATTGGGTGAGGAGTTGCGTGTTCAATATCCAAATAAAACTGTCCCAACTCATATAAAAGCACATCGTAGATATATATATATATATTTTGAGCTGCTGGGCACCGTATTTACCTCTATAATTTATGTATCAAGGAACGTCTGCAGAACATCAAACAAATACTCATTTTATGTATCCCTTTTGGCTGATATCTACTGCTTAAGAATAAATGTTCCCATATGTACCTACACTAACTTGTCAAATAAAAATCTGAACTTTCCCTTCTTCGTAAGGCAATTGTCATCTTTCATAGAACAATGAGAATGACCCAATCAAGGATACTTCTGAATTATTACAATATTATTCCTTTAACAAATTTTGTTTCCAAAAGAATTCCCTCATCATTTCCTTCTCCATCTCCGCCGTCTGAAAGTTCAAAAACAGATAGATTGCCAACGTTTTGCTCCTCAATGCATAGAAGAGGAAAATAAATTCAAGAATTCACATTCAAGTCCTGGAAATATGTTTATAAATTGCAAGTATTGGATACTTTGCTCTCCTTATCATAAATTCGATTGACTGCAAAGCATCAGAGCAGCAGCAGCAGCAGCAGCAGTAGAGTATTGCTGCTTGTCTGCTGCACAGATACTCTTGAGATTTACATTCTCAAGCATATATTTTGTGCCAACCCTCCCGTGCATTCTGCAGAAATTGCAATTCAAACAGAGAAACGTAAAATCACCCTCCTTGTTGTAGTATAGTCGAACGGATATGACCTCGTTCCATCGTTTGCTTTTGGGCGATGCATTTGATATTCTTTTCATAGGATTGCTTCTGATGCCCTTTTGTTTGAATTGGATTTTTTTTTTGTTTTCAATGACTTGGTGTGTATACATCAAAAGCAAATTTATCATAACCTAACATCAGTGTTAAATTAATTAGATTACAGACTTGAGGGATGTATATAATTACCCTTTACGCCAACTCAGTGTTTAGCGACGTTGACAAAGTTAGGATTTCAATAGATTTCTGGTGAACTTGTCTTGTTTATAAATATTTCTGTATAATACAAGGTCTCTGCTGAGGGGATCATCCTTTCCAAGAATGAAACCATAGAGCATGAACTTTAGCTATTATGGAATGGTATTTCTGGGAAAAGGTGACTTTGACAAGAAAGCTTACAATTTTCCTTTCCATCGACTTGCGTCACCAATTTTCTATAGAGCTACGCAAAGTGGGTTGATGGTGTTTTGCTTTACCCAGTCGCAAGAAAAGGACTTTTATTTATTTCTTCTTTTTTTGTTAAATGAAATTCTCGGTTATTGCCTGATGAATTCTGAAATTTAACCCGAATAGGTAGTTGCACACATTACAAATATCGCCCAGGCTTTGACCTACTTCTCCTGTAGTAGAGGACAGAGGACAATCGCTGGAACTCTGAAGCGCTCTTATTCATTTTTCGCAGACACGCGCTGGCTACTGGAAAAAATAAAAGAGCACCGCATACCTTAGGTATTATTTAATAAAAACAAACAGCTGAATAGCGGAGCTGCCCTCATAAGTTAAGCTGCGATTACACGGCCATTTTTTCGAGTCATTTAAATGGCGCTCTGACGTAAAAATCTCGTCACAAAGCCGTCATTTAATGTCGTTTTCCATTGGGACAGAAAAAGCACTTTTTTTGAGAGTCAGAGCAGTTTTGCGAATCTCGATATCTGAGCGAGATTCACACCTACATACACTAAAGGACTATTCACATGAGAGCGAGCGAACGAATTGCTGAAATGCGAACAAACCACTTTTGATGCATTTATGAACAGAAAATTGTACATTTTACTATTCCAAGAGGAGTATAGTTAATTATCCCATCAAAATGTATTAAGAAAACATGTTAATAAACAGTTTAAATAACAAAATTTCGAATTGCAAACTTTTTGCCGCGAACGAATACACCCTTGGCGCGAATTGTCAAAGTTTATTCACAATCCACATCATTCAATTCGCGTTCCACAAACTAACGAATAAAGCATTCGTTCGAACTTAACCTCAAACTCAAAATGTTATAGAGACAAATAACGGCGACTGTCATTGGATTCGCGGGTTTCTGCGACCAAATTAAATGTATCATGTGAATGGACTGTCAAAACATGCGAATATTCGTTCGTTCGTAGGTAGTTGGTCGCTCTCATGTGAATGATCCTTAACACCAAAACATTTGCCTTTTGTCAAACTTTTAAGTGTGTTATTAATTACTAATTTGAAGGCAAGTCTGTGAAAAATAGAGAAAAAATTACATTTGGCTGCCGCAATGGATATCAACATAAATTGAGTGGATTTCTATAAGCATAAATTATAATTTAAGAACAGCTGACTTTTCAAACACGCACTACCACAAATGCGAAGGAAGAAAAATCTCGTTTTATGTTCCATTGGGCACGAAAAATCTGAAATCTGAGAGCAAAATCCGAAAATCCCAATGGAAATCGACATAAATGTCGTTCCGTGTGATCGCCATTTTTGGGACAACATTTTCGGCGTCATTTAAATGACATGAATTATATAATAGGAAAATGGCAGAGCAAATGACATGAATTTTGTGTCATTCAAATGACGGAAAAAAATGGCCGTGTGATCGCTCTTCAATGAAGCCTAGGACAAATGACTAAACTTTTCAGCTGTTGCGTCATTTAAATGGCAGCCTCAAAAAAATGACTAGGCACGAAATTCATGCTATGCCATTTTCTGCGCAAATGACAAATGAAGCAGCATTTAATATGATATAGATAATGAAAGATTTGGTTTTTTTTTTTGTAGCGAAGGGATGAGTCGCATCTGTGGTTGCTATTTTGGTAAAAATTAATACACGCAGAAAAATTACTTAAAATCAACCAACTGAAAAACTACCAAGTGATAACTGTTAATATAGCTCATACAAAGTTAAGTGGATTAAAAATAGCCGAGTCAGTTTAAGGAAACTGCAAAATTGGGAAAATTGACTATCTGAAGTTTCTCAGTTCTTCCTGAATTTTTTGTGCACGTCAGATAGTCAACCAATAATTTATAGGAAAAATATCAGATAGGCAGTTTTGGCAGAATTTTCTACTTGCTCTTCTATATACTTGCCATTAATACAAAATAGAATTTTAGGCAGTTGGTCAGTTTTGCTTGTAAGCCGACGAAATGACGTTTGCTTTCATTTGAAATTTGAATTTTGTCTCGTGGCGAAAGGACGTGAAATTAATAAACCGGTTTAAATTTTATTTTTTGTGATTGTGTTGTTCGGTACCTACCTATTGAGCGTAATGGAAAACGAACCGTCGGCGTCGCCCTCAAGTGCCGACAATATGGATTGTTCAGTGAACTATGTTATGAATTCCAAGACCAAAAAAGCAGTAGGGAAGCGGAACAGAAAAATTAGCCATTCGTGGAGTGACGAGGAGAATTCGCGTTTGATTGTGGCGGTGCAAAAACAACGGGCACTTTGGGATAGCGCAGTTCCCCAATACAAACTGCAGAATATCAAAACGGGAGTGTTTCTCTCAGGCAGTGCTTTTGATATGCTGTCAGGTGCAGCTGTTTGCTATCCAATGCTTAACCGAATGTAAAGCGATTTAAGACACCACCACACCATCCGAGAACCGTCCGTTGCGATCTACATCGGCATACAACAATTTGTAGTCAGCATCAGCTACTCCCATCTCCGCAATTTCCACCATCTTCGCCAAAGTTCTTTTTGACATTTTTTTATTTATTATCATATATTTTTGTTGTTTTCTATGCAATTTAAATTGATTAAAAAGGTGGCACGCATGTGTCTTTGCCGAAAGAAAAACACTAAATGACAGTAGCTATATTTTTCTCATTGGTCATTGGTGTCATTTGTCATTTAAATGAGGCAAGTCATTGCCATGTGATCGCCATTTTTTCGCTCATCATTTAAATGTCATCCCAATGGAGAATTCTAAATGACTCGCATTGTCTGTCATTTGATTTTGGGACAAAAATGACGGTAATAGTAATAGCAAATGACCAATGACGAATCGTAGCTTGAATGGCACTCTAATACGACATTTTTTGCGGACGTCAGAGCTTCATTTAAATGACTCGAAAAAATGGCCGCGTAATCGCAGCTTTAGGCCGACATTCATGACATCTAAATGGCTCAATTATAACCCAGAGTCTGGGACCACAGTGGTCAAAGATCCCGATTCAAAAATCCATAATGCCCTATCCCGTTCAGTGAGCTGTGCTCCTGTTTAAACTCGTCGACAATGTTGTCATTGACCAACGATACATACAAAAAAGTACGACCATTGCTGTCAGCTGCACTGCAAAGAAACAAAATCACTACCACAAAGAATGAAGCTTCCTATTCTGGTCAATTTATGTAGAACATCCTTCTACATCCACTAAATGCCTTTTCTAAGAAGGAATTTCGCGCCAACATCGTCGTAGTGGCGTTAACACGCTACACCACTCAACACAATCTAAGCCTCTCATAATAGAACAAAAACAACACCTACTGTTAGGTACCAATAAAAAAACTACCTTACTCTTCCACAAATTGTCCCTTTCCATTAGGGGTAGCTGAAGGAGTAACGCGCAGATACCTCTTGCCTTTGTCCCCCTGAAATCCCATTTCTATTCATCACTTCTCGTTGTCTCTCTTTATTTTCGCAGAAAAAACATCGACCAAAACCCAATTACATGAAACGCCAGCCGGATATAAATTACTCAATGCGTACAATTCTAGTCGATTGGCTGGTTGAAGTTGCCGAAGAATACAAACTAGATACGGAAACCCTCTACCTGAGCGTTTCCTACATTGATAGATTCTTAAGTCAAATGTCTGTGGTGCGAGGAAAGCTACAGCTTGTTGGCACAGCTGCAATGAGCATTGCATCGTAAGTACACATCTTTTCATACCGCCCAAATCATATTTGTTGTTGTTGTTTTTTTTCCCCTCCTCTGGCATCTTCATCGTATTATGCTCATTGTTACAATTTTCGTGTGGTATTATATTGTCTCGTTCTATTTGCGCACAGAAAATACGAAGAAATCTACCCACCAGATGTCAACGAATTTGTATTCATCACCGATGACACCTACACTAAAGCTCAGGTATTGCGTATGGAGCAGATCATTTTGAAGATTTTATCATTTGATTTGTGTGTACCGACATCGTATGTATTTTTGAATACCTATGCCGTACTCTATGATATGCCGGAACAGACAAAATTCCTAGCCCAGGTGGGATTTCTGAATGCAATTTGACTGAATTTAGTTTGTGTTTGATTTATATATTTTGGCATTTCTCTGTGTGTAGTATATTTCGGAGCTTTCCCTGTTGGAAGGAGACCCCTACTTACGTTTCGTACCATCACTGATATCATCATCGTCCCTAGCACTTGCTCGGTACGTATTGGATTTTCCAATTTGGTGTCCAGAACTGGAGGAGATCACCACATACAAACTGGAAGACATGAAGGAGGTTATTTTGCATTTGAGCAAAACCCATTATGGAGCGTCCGAGTTGGCACAACAAGCCATCCGAGATAAATACAAGGACGCCAAGTGAGTACATCTTATAGAAAATTGTGTGTTTATGTTCTTCGTAAATTGTACGTTGATGGAAACCAAGCGAGTAGTTGTGTTTCTGGATGGAAACGTACGAAAATGGATATTTAATTCCCACCACCCTTGTGAATAACCCTTTTGTTTGACGACATTTTTTCGGGTGCATAGCACCAAATGGAGTCCCTGTTAACTGACCAACTGCTTTCCCTTCTAATCTATTGAACCCGTTTATTCGTTTCAAGGTACTGGGAAGTCTCTAAAATCGACGGAGTCCAACTGGATGACGAAAAGTTCGAATCTGTGCTCGTGGAATACAAAGAGATGCTTGAGCTGCAATCGGAAAACTCCCTTGCGGCTGCGTCAGCAACAGATCGGGCAAACACATCAACGAGTAACGAGAGTGTGCGGAAGATGATATCCTCGCTAATGTTTGTTTAAGAAAAGGACCATCCGCAGAGAGTAGGAGTAATATCAAGTAGGAGATGGAGTGGGGCCCAGTCTCCTCCAGTATTAGGAACCCCGTAAATAGTTTTAATTTTACTAGTACTATTCACTGTTTCTTATTGTTTTTTTTTTTTTTTTATTTTCCTTTGTATTATTTTCTTTTTAAACGTTTTTATTTCAATGTTTATTATTTTCTAATAATTTTTTTATGTATCTTTCGTGGTTCTCTTGAAGAATTTGTTTGTGAATTCTCTAAACGATGAACCAACAGCCACTCCCGTTCTCCTTAATATATATACTATTTATTAATATTTTTTGTACACACCCACACAATCATCCAAGTATTTTGCAAGAGAAAGCAATCAGAAGGAATCTCGCACTACAGTTTTGGTGTATATGGTTGACATGACAATTTTATATTTTTATAAAAAAACACAAACAGAACAACCAACCACACACTGTAACACTGCAACACCTAAGCACAATTTTCACCCAACGATGAAGACGAGAGTGTAGCGTATTTTCGATTGATGGAACAAAAATGCATTTAAATGTTGTATCTTTTAATATATAAACATATACAAATCCATATAAAATAAGCTATTAATGATATAATATACAAATGTAATTTAATTGTAACTATGCGTTTGTTTAGGCTGACAGCAATTTTTTTTTTTTTATACAGGAAGGATGTCGAAATAAACAATAAAAATGTTTGTAATTTTAAGTTCTGTGAACCGAAAATAATAAAAAGAAACACTAAACACCCAAATACATTCTCAAACAAAAGCTAACAAAACAACAAGCAGACGAAAGACAGTTTTAACTTAACGTAAGGAATTTAAGAGGAGAACAGTTTAAAAAGAATGACGCTTTTAGCATTTACATTTTAAAGTAGGATTTGTAACACTAGCTGATGCTAGAAGATGAACAAAAGAAAAAAGAAACAATTATTCTATTAAATAAGCTCTATGTCATTGATTGAAGGAAGCGTTTAAGCCTTGGCTCAGAAACGTAAACGACTTAAACAGAGACATACACAAAATCAAGCAGTCCAATGATTAAAAAAGTAATGCTGCCGTTCCACGGTGACCATATTATTCAAGCATTTATCAATGTATTTTATTGCTGATTGAAAATAAATATATATTAGTGTTAGAAAAATAAAAAAATATTGTTTTAATATTTGTTTTATAATTGTTGCATGCCTTGATGCGCATTTATTTAGTTCTGGGTATTCCGAAAAGCCAGTGGTACATCGCACACATCATTCATTGTATAGAACATGAATACAAACCTCTTTCTTTTGAATGGCGGCGTCCGGTGTGTTAGCAACGCGAGTTTTTAAACAGCCAAATCAAGGGGTACATCCTTGAAAACTATTCTACTTCGTCCACATGCAAATTCAGTCGATTTAATCCACAGGGCATTAGTTATTATTTCTTTTTTTTTATCAATGTGAGTAGGAACTCTGCTAATGAGTTCGTATTCGCATGAAAGTATATTCGTTTTTTTACAGACAAAATCGGACCAGGACGCATGCCATTCAGATGTGGAATTCCAATTAATCCAATCGTAAAATGCTATCGTCATGATTTTGTGTCGACACATTCTCTTCATAAATAGCTGTCGCAACAGGTGCGTATACGACCCCAGGCAGACCTGCGTACAACTATTCGTTTGTGTTTATTTTTAAGACAAATCCAAACGGGCCGTTTTAAGAAACTTCTGTTGGACAATTTTGGCCTCCTATCTTTGTCAGACGTGTGTCAAAGAAAGCGCACTGCAGTTGTAAATGAAAAATGGAAACAATGAGCCAATGTTAATGGAAACTTCGTTTGGCGGCGGCAAACACTTGGGAAACAAAACCATCTAAAAACTTGGTGAGTAAACGACCTTTTTATTACTTTTACATTAAGAACTGCAGCAGTCTAACGAATTGAACGCATTTAAATCCTGTTCACAAAAGCCTACATGAAAAATCATACGTCCCAAAAAAAATATCTGCTGCTAGGGTTATGCTTGCATTATGATGGGCATAAATGATCCTTTGAATTGAAGCTCGTAGGTCGTAGGCTGTGAGATGAGTTTTTCCACCAAAATACACTTACTACGGCAACATTTTGCCGACTAATAATTCTTTTACAATCTTTACAAAGGCAGAAGTTGCCCTTACCTTATCCAGAATCTCATCTCACATCCAACAGCCTTAAAAAAGTTCCTCATTTTTAGCACATTTACGATGGGAGTTCAATATATTCGCGGTATGGGGGGGATACTCCAAAGATGTGAAAAAATTATTTTGTGATTTTAGTAGCCCCGTTATTCAAGTGTTTTACTGTAAAATTTCATTTGGCTGTGATTATAAGTTTGCTTTGTATTTTGCGTTGAACGAAGGTGAAATGGCTGGTGTCGCGATGATCACTAAAATTGAGAACCGCGCTGTGATAAAATTTCTTACTAAACAAGGAAAAAGTAAAAAAAAATTATTCACGAAGAGATGGTGGCTGTTTTTCGAGATTCTGCACCTTCGTTGTCAACTGTTAAAAAGTGGTCAAGTTTATTTCAAAGGGGCAGGGAGAGCATTGAAGACGATCCTCGCTCAGGCTGCTCACTAACTGGCTGCACCGGAGAAAACATTACACAAGTCGAGAAACTTGTACTTGAGGATGTCCGAGTAAAGGTTAAAACGATACCTATGAAGATTAACCTTTCTATTGGAACCATACACATTATTCTTCATGACTGTATAAATCTTTGCAAAGTCAGTGCAAGATGGGTGCCTCGAATGCTCACATCGCTCACAATGCTCTGGTGCACACGGCATGGATTTCTAAGGCTGTTGTACGGGATTGTGGTTTCGAAAAAATTCAACATCCAGCCTATGGTCCGGACCTTGCCCCTAGTGATTAATTTTTGTTCCCAGATTTAAAAAAAAAAACCTTCGTGGTAAGCGATTTACCGATGATGAGGAGTTCAAAACTGCATTAAATGAACATTTTGGAGAGAAAGATGAAAACTATTTTTTTGAGGGTATAGAAAAGTTAATATCAAGATGTAATAAATGCATTAATGTAAGAGAAGATTATATTGAAAAATAAAAATATTTTTAATTTAATTTCCTTCATGTCGATACTGCGAATATATTGAACTCCACTCGTATAATATTCGAGAGGGAGCATGTTATTTAAGCGCATGCTTTTTCCTATCAACTAACGCTTATTTTAAACGAGCTGTCATAAGACATGTTAGTTCACTTTTATAGTTAGTTATCCGACGAAAAAAGAAAATGCGCGCTACCCTAGAGAAAGGTGAAAAGTCGGAGAAAGCCTGTAGTTAGACAGATTTATCGTAACTTCATCGACTCTTAAACTTACAGCGGTGCAATTCTAGGAAAATCGTCTTGAACTCTGACGACGATGACAGTTCTATAAAAGTCCGAAATGTTTTTGCAAGCGCCTAGTCTTTGCAAGATTCAAAGCTTCCCCTCATAAGTTTTTCATGTTTGCGTCCATCCGAGAGCACATCTCCCTCTCCAAGGCGAGTTCACTTGCTCGTGGATGTGTTGACCTTGCAGGTATGACCCATCACCACCGCACCTTGTTTGATAATAAATAACAACGCATACATCTATTTAAAAACAAAACTGACATTTATAGCCCTACTTGTATTTATAGTGGCTTGCTCCAGAACAGGGCAATATCGTGCGAATATTACACCCTAATGATTCCCCGGAGTACTGTTTTACATGTCGTATTACGACGATAAATTCACCGAATTAGGTGTAGGAGTCCCACAGCAAAAGAAAAACTTGTACACAACAAAGCTGTCGAATAGAAACCCCTCTATATAATGAAATAAAGATCGAGAGCAGCTACAATATCTACAAATGCACGCCTCAATATTTCCAAAGCAATATGGAGTCGCCCACGAAGTAGACGGCAAAGTACAATAAAATAAAAAGAAACCAAGCAGTGTGATTAAATGCGATGCTAAGCACTCCAATTAATTTCCACTAAAACCACTTTTCCTTACACCAACCGAATAGCTGCAGATTCCTCCACCAAGCCGCATAAAATCCCCTTTCACACTCGCCCCCAGCTTCTAACCATCTTCAAGGATGCTTCGAGTTTGAGGATTCGGTATTCCATTCCGATTCTGTCTTCGATACGATGCTGTGCTGCGGCTGGGGGTATTATGCAAGTACTGCGGGTATACTCTGTAAGCATCAATATTCTATTTAAGTTGTAAATGGACTTAGTTGCGGAAGGAAACTATTTCACTCGGTGCGCACCCTTTTCAATCCTATGTAAACCCTTTCGCAGACAAATAGCTAGCTCTTGATGTCAATACGATAGTAGAAAGTGACAGTGCGCCGCCCTCTCACCCCCGAAACATCTAACGAGCTCGGGTATCTTGAGGATAAAGAAAACTGTTTCCCAACTCTGGTCACGAATCTTCGTCTTACTGTCATTAATTTAAAATAAGGATACCAGCTAACGCCATTCCAATACTTGGTCCTCACCGCATTGATGGAACGCTGCGACCGATCTAATTTAACTTTAACGCTACACACATCGGAATGAAGAGAACCAAGAGCAAGTCGAACTGCAAAGACGGCAAATAAACGACAAGAAGGATTATGCATATATACGAACGAGTTTGTAGACTGAACCTACTACTAATCACCATTATACGAAGTAGTCACGTAAATTGAAACCACTGATGGTGGTGGTTGCTTCTTCCCCAACACCTATTCCTGTACTCCGGTTGGACTAGTCAGTTTGTGATGCGTAAGAATTGAAAAAGTGATTGTTGACGCTCGGAGAAAACCTCCTTTCTTTCGCCTTCGTCTCCTTGCGGAAGGAGATTCTTAATTTTCAGTTCTGTGTGCTGATGCACTGTTGGCAGAGCAGCATCACTTGAATGGAAATAAGTTGCTCTTAACCTAAATATCGAGTTTCTCACGTGCTGTATGCGGGCGTAGTAAGTAGAAGAGTGATGCCTTTGCTGCTGCTGTGCGGAAACAACAACGAACCGTGTAAGGATATTCGATTTGAAACCTTCCACAATACTGCGAACCTACGAGCTACAACCTACAACATTCGTATTTCTTGAGCTAGAGCAGTGCCACCTACCTGATGAAATGCGGGGTATAGAGGTCGCACACTGTGTGGTGCTGGCGGTGTTCCAGATTCGTAAGTTCACCGCATACCAGTAACGAGTATGTACACTCCTACTCGTCGTACCTATACGCAGCGAGTGTGATGTGTCTGGAAAATAAATGGATTGGCGGTGAGTTGTAGGTATGTTTACTTCGTTTGATATGGTCGGTCATCGGCCGCCATTTTATGCCTGAATAAACTAATGCAAACACCTGGGGCCAGATTCTGTAAGGCGAAACGATCAAGCGTTTTCGTGCGCACGAATGATTTGCTCTATGTTACACATCATGCAAATTTCTTCGTGCAAACGAAAACGTTTTATCGTTTCGCCTTACAGAATCTGGCCTGAACTACTCATTCGTCGACAAGTTGGCAGGTTTTATAAAGTGAAAGATTGGACCAGGATATTTTTTACTTTCCCGCACTAGCAGCTCTCCTTTCTCGTATATTTTGCCTACAGGAAAAGGATCTACTAAAACTAAAAAAAAATGTATCGCGATTTGGAACTTATTCCCATCACACCCTATTGATGGAAACATCCAGATCCCCCTCGCTCGCATGGCCACTTCAAATATCCGCCCATTCAGTCCACAACAACTCGTCCGACGATTTTACCACAACACTATACCTACCACAGAAAGCAAGCTGTCATAAAAGCCACTCAACTTATGTATTTAAATTTAAAAGTATTTATGGATTTCCCATTTTGTGTGCTGTAATATAAGTAGTCAAGCGGTTCCATTTGCCGTTTACTCTCCCCGCTCCGCACACATCATGAACGACGAAAAACGACTCCACAGCATCGACCTTTTCCCATGTTTCCGTTTCCGGTTGGCCTTGTTGCCACCCCCCTTCACCCGTATAGCTGTTTAGTACAGCTCTTTCTACTCATATAATATCCAACTTGTGCAACTGCCTTCTCCAGTGATTTTCTTTAAGTGAAAGGACTGCACGAACCGAACAGAACGTTACGAAGATGACTTGCTCCTTTGCGGGAGAACAGACAGCCCGAATACGAATGCGGGTGCTAAAGGCGGCGGCATATTCACTATACTTGTTCCTTGTATCCTCTCAAATATCTCATTCGAATATGGCATGGGTAAAGTTTTTATATCCTGTGGGAAGTGAAATATGTTACAATTCCCTGCCAATGTGTGTTTGAATTGCACATGTATATAATAAATATATATTTGGGGTTGTGGCTGTGTAACATTTCAGCAATAATAATGCAGATAAAGAGAAGTTCCAGTTCCGAATAGTTGCGGATGAAATTTCCGATGAGTGAATTTGCATTTATATTATATCCCACAGCACACCCAATGAATTTGTTCCACAAATGGAGGAAAACAAAAAAAGATCGCAGTACAAAAGGATACTGAAAAGTTTGTCGGGAATACACAGCACATCGGGATTAACCAACCTATTTGCTTTCTACCCCAGGTGGATGAGATTTAAGCATTAGCAAAGTATGGAGGATGTGCAACAAACTATTACCGCTGTATAAAATGTATCAGACGCAGTTTTTGCTCGTCATCGCTGTGGCGTCCGAACTATCGAAGGCAGATTATTGTTTCCCCAGTGATTTATTTAGCTCACGTGAGTTCCGTTATAGATGGATGTTTTTAAGCTTATCGCAGCCATTAGTGCTATTAGAGGGCAAACAAAATTGATGCGCCACCATTAATCATTCGATTGGCGCAGTGTGTTTGTGCGGTTATGTTGAATTGATTGTTTCGGGTGTCAGAAGAAAGTTGTTTTTTCTAACAAAACATTTAGTTGGGATATTCCATTGATCAGCGGAAAAGATGTTGAACAGATATCATCTCCGAGAAAGCTGTATTTAATTGGAAACGCAACATCTATCGGGTAGATGCGTATGTGGGAGGAAGACAGTAATACTTGAAAATGGCCTATCCCTATATATAGTGGAAACACTCGTGCTAGGTAGGTATACGAACGCGTTGGCTAGTCAACTGGAATTGTTTTTAATTTGGCTTATTTCGAATTTTGACACTTCGAAATGTCAACTGAGTATTCTGGCAAGATTGGGGACGTTCGAGTATCTAGTTTAGTAAGTGTGACAGCTGCCGAGATTTATGTCGGTTTTGATTGGCGGAAATCGGCCATTTGAGCAGCTGTTTCAGAGAAAACTATTCACGTGACCAATCTGTGACGATAAAAACTGAGACATAGCAAATCAGACAGCTGTCATACTTACTACACTTGTCACTATAGTAGGGCCATAGAGAGTTGGTCCTTGTTTTTTTTTTTTTTTTCTTTTTAACGCTCGCTATACCCTTACCCCCGTATTAATAAACGATTGTGTGCAAGGAGGTTAGCTATAGTAGACGTCAGATAGTGTACACTAATTTGACGTAACTGAAGAATAATCAATTGACAACTTTGGCCCAGTGTTTTAGTTTCTTCAGAGTTCGGAATTACTCTCCACCGAACAACCGCTTTTATCAGTCTATCGTGGGTTTTGTGACATTAATAGATATTAATATTTGTCAAAATGGAATCGTTCATTGTAAAAAACAAGTTGAGCTCTAAAAATGAAGTCTAAAATGCTTAGAGACGAAAACTTTTCTAGAATTAAAAAAATGGAATCTAAGCAATTCTACTGACGTTGCTGTCAACTTACCAAACCCTTAATCAATCCGTACAATCGGCAATTATCGAGTCAATTCAGACTTCAATTTGTCGGTCTAGATCAGTGCCACTGTACTTCTTTTTTTGGAAATGTCACAAGGAGAAAGCAGATTCCTAAAACGAGACCACCGAAAGAAAAGTAAAAACATATAAATAAACAATCAAAGCTTGCATTTTGTACCGACGCAAATTCGAATTCGAATCCCAGACTCTGTTTCGAACTTGTTACACAAGTTGGGCAAATTATACTGCTTGCTCAGTAAAAAGTACGTCATACGGCAATGCATCAAACGTCCCTAATTTAACGTAGCTCTTTGTTGCCATGAAAAAAAAATATGACCGTCTGACAGATTCCGATAAGACACACACATCACATCCATTCTTCCAAACTTTAGTGAATTTGGTTTCTCAACTTCAGTCTATTTCGTGTTTGCAAAGCAGTTTGGTGGTAATGGTAAACCCAAACCCACGAGCCGCAACCTTTTTGCGTTCCCCAAATTTATGTGTACTCATTTTCACATGACCCGAAACGGTTGTTTTCTTTTCTTTTATAATTTATGCTAGTTCATGCAAAGTTATCCCCCGAAACCGCCCGCCGCGCCACCTACTTTTTTTGCAGGACCGTTTTTTTTTCTTGGCTTCTTTATTGGAATTCCTGCTGAGGCAGACAAACATGTTCCATTATAATGGCGTTATTGAAAAATCAAAGTTTCCCGAGTGCAATCGCTTCTCCAGTTTATGGATTTTTCTTGCCTTACTGTCGAAGATGAGAACGACGCCGCGGGAAGAAAAAGTGTGTAAAGAGTGCCTCCAAAGTTGGCTGGAAGCGTCTATACGTTGGCCAAGTGGCCGCCCAATGGAAGGCGTCCAATTTAATATTTTTACTCCTCTCGCCGAGGTGCCAGGATAAAAGAAAGTTGCTGCGCTGTTTATTTTGTTGTTTTTTTATCTGCCGCCTCAACCCATCACCGAATCCGTGTTGTGATCTGGTGTTCCGGCAGCGCTTACAATGTCTCCTTCTAAGCCTATAACGGCAAAAAATCTCAAACTTATTGGGCGAAAGCCAGAGAGAGAAATTATTTTTTTGTTCTTTTCGGTACCACGAAAGGCGAACGAGTGAGGAAAGACATTAGGGGGTGGTTGAGGTTGAGGTATTGCAATTGATTGTCGCTTTGTGTGTGCTTGTTCTGTTTTCTATCACTTTTGGTTGATAAAAAAAAAATGCAAAAAAATGTAGAGGACAATTGTCGTCACAGGCTGTGTGTCTGTCTGTCTGGTTGTCATTTGTCGTTATCCTTATCTGAGCGGCGAAGCTAATCGCCGAGTGAACTTTGCTCTGAAATGTGTTTTGAAAGTGCCTGGCTCTCTTTTTTATTCGGTCGTCACTAGTTCTTTTCCGTTTCCGGAGGAAAACTCTTCTATGTGCGGGTTAAGAACAGAGATTAAAAATCTACACTTTCCGTTAAGGATGGAGAGGGGCGATATATTGACATGCTTCAATATAAGGATGTTTGTATCCCATCGCATTTGCCAGCTCAGATGAGTGAAGAAGCATGTGTGACGGCAATTTACATATTCATTGAATTTTTTTTCCAATTTTCCCCCAATATGTTTTTTATTCGACGAAGAGGGTTGATTCAATTGTCAGACTGTGACTGACGAAATGGATTTTTATTTATTTTTTTCTGGAATTTTATTGTTTGTTTCTGCCCGATTGACGAGTCTTAAGAATAAGTACGTTTTCTTCTTCTTTGGTCTTTTCTGGAGAAGGAATTTGGTCCTTTGGTTGATAAAGAATTTGAATGCCTATTGGAAACTTGGAAAAAATCTTTAGATACCTAGTTGTCGACCCTTGTCATAATTTTACAGCGAATTTCACCGCTGTTCTTGAATTGGGTACCGAGAAAAATTGTTTTAAATTATTGTGTTCTGCGATTGATTGAAAGCTCTGACGTTTCTTTGTGGTTAAAAAAGTTTGGCTGAAATTTTGAGTTTATGTAAGCTTACGAGTCGTTTCGGTTGCTTTTTGAAAAGTCCGACAATTGGATGGGGAAGTATTTGTTGAAATGGGTTAATTATCGTCAAAGGTTAAACAAAAGCATTTGTCTTCGATTACGAAAGGGGTTTGAATAGGCAGTTCTTATAGAGCTCTGACAAGAAGTGGGAGAAGTCGCAGGTCTGATTTTTTTTTTTTTAAATATCAGCTTTGAAAAACTTTTGGGGAGTGTATAAGGTTATGCACTCCTTGGTAAACTCCATATAAATAATTAAGAAATAGCGCAACGCTGCTACAAAAAAAAAAACTGAAAACTGAAGTTTGGCAGCACTTTTCAACGAATGTGTTTGAAAATCATTTCATTTACTTATTTATAAATTATTATTTTTAATACAATTGTTGTTTTTACTGAAGTCTGTCCTATAAATTGGCGGAATGTATTCTGTCATCCAGTATCTACCAACTTGACAATAATATAGACAACTGTCAATTACAATACGTTGATGAATAAACCTTCTTCTGAAAGAAAACGTGATCGGGTGAGGTTATCCCTCCAAATTATTTCATTTCTACAAAACTCCAATAAATATTTCAAATAATATCCTACATTTCTGGTCCTTCGAGCCGGATTTTGGAATATATCTATCACCTATCATGTCAAATTCAAAGCCAAGAAAAATCGAACATTTATTGGAGAACCAAAGCGAGCTTTACGAGTTGATTTCGAACTCAGCCGAAAAATTAAAAGCCACCTCGAATATTACCAGCCAGCGAATACAATCCCGCATCAAAGCACTTACTAAAAATTGGAATACCTACGTCCTCGATTTTCAATGAAAAGACAACAAAGTACATTATACAGCCTTAGCTACCCAGATTATATATTAAGAACCATCTTCGATAACGTGTTACCTCCCACCGAATCCTATACAGAACCTATTCACTCACCAGCATCACCCAACGACTTCAAAGCCACTTGAAAGCTAAACGAAACATCTTCTTATGATTAGATCCGCGGTGTCTTTCATAAATAAATTAATCCTCTAGCTGGGTTGATCCTCCGGTGAGCCCGCCTGTTGTGTATTAACATTTCATTCGCACACTAAACTGGGTATTTAAACCTTTCTTCCGAAATTGCCAGCTCCTTTTGTGCAAGTGTCAAAACGTAACAAGCATCTTCACCATTCTCCCTCGGGTGAGCACAGAATCGCAGCTCGCAATCTAGTTCCACATATATACCTCGTGGGAATCCCCTACCCCGACAATATTTGTCTTTCATCCTGTGTCCCACTGTGTATATGTGCTCCAAATGAAAACGCTTGCACGATATCATTTAATAAATAAATTTCCTCGACCGTTCGACTTTGCTCGCTGGTCTGGGCAGGTCTACCTACAGTGCTTCATAAATCTGTTGCATAATTGGAATGTGAACATTTTCCAATTTGACGTGAATGCGGGCATTTTATGATTAAGGTGATATACTACTAGATACGTGACGCAGAGCGCTTAGCTTTGTGCCGTTACTTATGACATGCTCGTTCTTCGCTGTTGCTTCAAAGCGAATAACGTATAGCAAAGATGTTGTCTTGTAAGTACACCGAGGATGATGAGTAGTACTCCGCCGGTATCCTTCAGCTATATATAACTCGACGAACTTGAGGAACGGTGAACTTGAATCCTCCAAAGAGTACTTTTTCCTTCATCCCCAAGCAATCCTTTTTTACCACCCCCGCCGCGTTTCGGTAATTTGTCTTTTCCATTCGCGCCACAACATCTACGAGTATGCTTCGTGCAACCTTGATGATGTGTTCGAATCCTTAGGGTTGACGATAACGATACACCCAGAGTTGGTTGCCGTGGCCGGCTTATATCTCTGTTTACCCTCTCTATGGAGTTGTACTTGAAAGGACTTCGACCAAAAAACGAAGAGCTTTTAATATTTTCTCGTTGCATTGTCAGCGAAACTGCCTTTTTGCAGTTTTTGTCGGCCAAAGTGTTTGTGTTCAGCTTTCAGATTTTCTCCCTAGCAATTAAAATGATGAATAGGTTAGACGTTAGAGGTTATGCAGTTTTCTTTTTTTTTCCCCAGTTGCTTCTTAGTTTGTTTGCAGGCAAATTGAGATTGCTTTTTGTCAGGAGAATAACAGCAGTGCCGTTGAACGGTGCGGGGCTTTAATTGGCGCTAGAAGTTCCTCTCTGGGGTTGTTTGTTGCATAGGTATGATTTAGCGCTTAACGAGGCGGTTCTCGAGAGGGTTGTATTCTGTGAGATATATACGCTTTCAAGATTAATGGGATAAAGTTGCTTGTTTTGCCAAATGGCTCATTTGATAATGCAATTAGGTATAGCGGCGTTCGGTTTTTGATGCATGCGGATGTATTTGCCACAAATGTTGGGACCGAACAAACTTTATGTGTGAAAAACTTTGTTCTATTTTAATCTTGCTCTCCTACAACGGTTGTACGGTAGAAATCCAGGACGAAAATACCTTACTATAACCTGTGCTGACAAAAAATAAGTAAGTGATGCCAAATTTGGTAGCAACTTTCACGCATATTTGATGACACTTCACCCAGCTCTTTTGCAGAACCTAGAAACTGGTGTTGATTTTATAGCTCCCACATCGCCAGTGCTATTTATTTGGTGGCAACACTTAGAACAGTCCCTGCAAAGGTCTACAGATTATTTCAATAAACTTTAAAGAAAGGTCGCCGGCAAACTACTTATGCCAGCCATTAATATTCAAAACAGAATCACACGCTCAAGTACCAACCTATACGCCAGCTTTCCTCCTCAGTGTAAAGTAAGATCTGGGGTGGAATCCCGTAAGGCGATAGTTAATAGTCGCTTTTGTGATAGTCAAATACGACAGTCACATCATTCTGCTTCTACGTAAGGTGATCGCAAAATAACTATTAAAATTTGGCATCACTTCATCATTTTGAAACAAAATATTAGCTGTCAGTTATTATTTGAATGATAACTGACAATTTCCTGGGAAAATATTATTATTTATTTTGAAAAAAAAAACCTACAACCATACAGTGTATGCTATGCCTGCCTTTTAGGACTACACAAAAATTGTATCTACAGGTATAATGGTATGTAAACACATTACCTATAATGTTCCAGGTATTTTGTACTCTGGGAAGAAAAATTCTTTGGTTGATTCCAAAGGTACAAATTTTATCGTAGTGGGGCCTAGTTGCAATCGCATTTTTCTAATGTATCGGGCTGTTATTTCAGCTACAGTACTTTGACCCATTGGTGCAGCCCAGTCAGCTGGCTACTTGCTTTTGGTCGCCGCCGCCTCCGAGAAGGTTTAACGTAATTTATCTGAAAATGATACATAAATAGGTGTCACACGAAAACGATCGCAAAAAAACGATAGTCACAGTGATAATAACCTTACGTAGAGCAAAAAATGTGATTGCGACTATCAACTATCGCAAATCGCCTTACAGAATTCCACCCCTGTTTTGTCAATTTCTGATGATTTTCATATAATCCTGCTCGGCATACTCCGTCGAATACAAATCGAGGAAACCAGCACACATTCCATCACATCCACTGAGTGTCGCAGCAACATTTTAGTCATAAAAATGTCACCTCGCATCCACTTCTGGCCTACATAACTTACATACAATGAAATCGTTCGTGCGGAATCGCTTTGGTCACCTCAAATCACATAGATTCATCATAATAATTGAATTTCCTGTCGCCTAGAATAATTTTATCCAATCAGTCGTTAAATTCAATTTTTCCGTTAACAAAACACGTACACTTCCGGTTTGCTCTTGATGATGATACCTATTCACAAATTCAAACGACTGAACTTCAAAATCATGCCACAGAGGTTTTTAAATAAAACTTTGCCTTTTGCGTCAAGAGAGAAGAACGAGGTGTATGTATGGCTATGTGTTACACCCACCGCCCTACACACAGGTTACCAATCACGTTGGCAGTGGTTGCCACCTCCGTGTCCGTCTGCTGTAGTAGGCAGGTGCGTATACGTAACGTAGTAGCTGTTTCATCCAAAATCCGTATTTGAATTGCAAAATGTCGAATGTAAAGCGACAATAAACAGAGACGACGAGAATAAAATAAAAGAAAGATAACAATATGGTAAAAAAGGCACACACACACAAAGATTTACCCGGGGCGTGGTTGGAGTTGGTGGATTATTAAATTGAAATTACCTGAAAGGCGCACCTGGAAAATGAAACCAAAACAAATGCGAAAAAAGCAAAATTGAAATGAAAAATCTGAACAGCAACCAGATGGAGAGAGCGAAAATATAAATGCATAAAAAAATGGAACGGTAATGAAAATTATAAGAGGCAAATAAAAGACTGAATGAAACGAAGGCGAAGAGAAGCACCCTTGGCGTTGGCATTAAAGTGATTAAGTGAAAGCATAACGAAGTACAGACACACAGCGAACGGCGAAACGCTTGAACGGTTCCATAAGTCATTACAAATGATTTTAAAATGAATGAAATCCCCTAAAAATGGACCTAAAAGTAAGGATTATCTTTATTTGAGTTATCTCCTTCATGTGGCAGATTTCAGGGCGGGACAGAAAAAAGTTTGCTCCTGCGGTAGTACGGACAATAGGCGGCGCAGGTTGACAACATTGGGTGTGGGCGAAGAGCAGGAGTAGGGTATGGACAGTGTCTGAAATTGAACAACAGATATTGTAATTTAACCGTAGGGATTTCGCCGAAGGTTGCTCTGTTTATAGAGTTTAGTTGAGTGGGTATTTACGGATCCAGCAGCAGGTGTTCATTTAAACTCTATAAACAGGATGGTTGTGTAACTCGCTTAAGAAACAGGTACATTTATCTGAAAATGAAAATTTCAAATGTAAACTGACAATTTATCGTTTTTTGCCTAAAGCCTAGTATGCTTTTCCAGGAAAGCTACAATTAAGCGCCCCTCCAATGTTTCTCTCCACCGCTTCGCTTAATGTTCGCTTAATTTTGACAGTGTAAGTTCCGTCGAAAAAAGAAATGTATTGGCACAGCTGATTGACTTGTTCTGTTTCGTCACTTGGTACTTTCTAAAGGAATTTCTACATTTTAAAAGAAATTAAATTAGCAACAACGAATTTCTTTGTGTTGAACTAACCATTCTCCATTGGTACTGTTTCGTTTGAAATTTTGTCGCGAATGCCGATATTTTCTCTGATCTGTCAAAATTTAGCTGTGGAAAAATGTATTTTACATTAAAAAGCTTACTTAAATTCTGTAGAGAGTGTTCGTACAGCGGCTCAGAAATTTAGCTTGAACTGCGTTCTGCTTGACTTAACTGCTTTGCTTAATTTTATCTTTGGAGACATTTTTGTAAGGGGGCTTTATTTAAGCGCGAGCAGCATACTAGGCTTAAGCAATGAAAGACTGGCAGTGTATAAGGTATACCTATAAAGAAATTTAGTTTAAATTTACTAAGTCACATACAAGTTACCTGCTGAACGGGCGAAATGAAATCTAGTCCTAGTGGAGGCTGGGATTGACAAGAAAATTGCATACTATTGTCCGGACCCAGAGCGGTAGAAGTGTCTTGGCTTTTTTGTGACTACATACATTCACATCTTTGTTGATCTCACATATATTCGAGGAGAAAGTAAAAAATAGTTTATTATCAGTAGGCCCCAATAAATATTAGCTACGTTCGACTTGAACTTATAAATTTTTGTAGACGCGGCATGCGGAGCCGATAGTCTGTTTTCTTTCAATCATATACAAACTTGGTTGATGAATTATAGAATGCAACCTTCGACTTCGAAATCAAGTCTTTTGTATTTCCCCTTTAGTAGCTCTCATTTCAAGGATAAGGTCGATAAATCTTTTCCTTGAACTGGTAAACGTCCAATAGCATCCTCTGAAATCTGAGCGAAATCTTAAAATCACTCCAACCTAACCTTGAAATTTAATCCATAAATCTATGCCGCCAAAGAAAGAGTACGCGACAGACAAGAGAGTACACCAGAGTTATGTGGAAAAGCAACTCTGTTTATTTCACCCCTGCAACATCAACGAAGTTATACAGGAAAGTACATACTACAATCAACAGAACACACTGTCATTTAGGTACAGCCTATAGGCAAAGCCAATCAGTTAATGATGAATCGCAGCAACCATTAGTAAATTAGAAGCAAGCACTTCCAACCGGTGCATACTGTCAATTGAAGTAATTTCACATCATCATCATAGCGTATGGGTTATGTACGCGGTTACGAGTAGAGTAATGAATCGAATCAATGGGCCAAGCAACAAATTTAATCCCATTAAATTCAATGGACCTTACCAAAAAATATTTTTAGTTTCAACTAAAAATTTTAGTATTCACAGTGGGCCTTACTAATAATCATTTTTAACCTTCACACTTAATATTTCCTAGATCACAATATGCAGTTTTGTATGGAAAATTTCGCCAGTGTGAGCTTGAAAAATTTAGTCTGGACACTAAAAATGATTATAAGTACCGCGGAGTGGCTATATTGTCCATCTAAATTTTGCAATTGTGAGCTCCCTTAAATTTAAAGTCGAGACTAATTTTGGTTATTTTTACGGCGCAATACGCTCGAGGCCACTTTTCGAGTTTCGTAAATCGCCGCTCATTTCTGCGATCGAACACACCTTTTTAACACAGCAGGCTGATGGGTTTCTTTCGGTGTCTTTCCTGCTGTCGTGGGACGGCCGAAAGAAGCGAATCATTGGACGTAAAGTATTGGCCCGTGTTACGTGGCGGCCTATTTAAAATTCATTTGAATTTTTCATAGTGCCAGTTAGTTTAGATTACTCTCTCTGTTCTTCTTTCGCTCTCTACACACATATATACATATATATACATACATATTAATTTGAAAAGTCAGGTGTAATCTTCTGTTATTTACATTATTTATATTATATCGTATTTTCAATTAACTTATATTTACAAGAAATAATTACATAATCTTCCAAGTGCGCCCATAGTGCCAGTTAGTTTAGATTACTCTCTCTGTTCCTCTTTCGCTCTCTACACACATATATTTAAGAATTTTTCGACTTTTCTTTTTTCCTAAACCATCCCTGAATCAAGACGAACAACACAAAACAAAAATCATCCAAATCGGTGGAGCCGTTCTAGAGTTTTCATCTTCCAAGTGCGCCATGGAGGGGGAAGTTAACGCTACGGTGACGATTTTTTTCGGTTTACTCCCCATCTTTTTGAATAATTTATATGCGTGACCCACCGACCGTCCGTAAAAAAGCTATATTCGCTTCAATAACATGAACAAAGCTAAAGAAGTCTTATTTTAATACAAAAAAAAAACTCTGCGGAATATATCAATACTAGAATTCGTTAGTGTTAGAAATTCTAACATTTCAGTAAATAAATGGTTGCCGCAACAGGTCTGTAGCCTGTAGGGACCATGGGCCTAGCTTCTCACAACCATTCGTTTTTTTTTGTGAGTTTTTTTTTTTTCATTTTTTGGAACGAATGGAAGGGATCTACAAGCTCTTTCAAGACAGTTATACTCTCGGATGTTTGTCAGACGTTCGCGAGAGGTAGCGCAGTGAAAAAAACCATGAGTTGTAATTTGGATTTTTGGGGGATTCGAACCTAGGAACCCTCGCTTATTAGTCTAACAAACTATACCCACTAAGCCACTGCGCCTAGCATTTTAGTAACCCGGCTTAAACGACAAATATTAGAATACAAATTTCATTTCGTCTTGACAAAAATTGGTCGGATCTTCTCCTCCCAATCAAATCCGCCGCAAAATGTATACTTCCCCATGCACTCACTTATACAGTTGACTCTTTTGACAAGCAAAAGAAACCAGTTTTCAAAGGCATCACAAGCACATCACTTTAATAGTATTACAACATATTAAAGAGATCAAAGTGTATTAATAACAGCGAAAGCATACACAGCACATCCGCCCACTTTGACTCAGCCGTTTCATGCCTGACAGTATCAGCAGCAATTAATTACAGCCCTAATTGAACTTCTGCAAGTTGAAAAATTGGGGACAAGTTTGCGATAATTACAAACTGTGTACAATACGAGTTTGAGTAGGTATACCCTATACACAAACATCTGCATGATAGGGGAATGAATGAACTTCTTTGGTCATTATCGGGAGCTGGTAAATTTTAATCACAATTAATTACACCAATGACAGGACAACTACTGTGCTTTAGAGTTTGTGTAAATATGACGTACATTTGGTCAGCAAATCTTTAGTCGAGTTATTAGTACTGTAATAATGATAACGCTTTGTCTATACGAATACGGGATAGGTGTGCCTGTGCATTACCTACCATCCTCTGTCATATAATAAGGTGCGGGTGACATCTCTGATCTGTATGTACGAAAAGTGATTTATGGGGTTGTATTTCATCATCATTACTTAAATCCTTTAAGACCAGACCCAGGACTGCCTGTCAGGGAAGTGCGTCTATTGGGTTGGCAGAATATAAATTCTGTGTGGAGAAGGTATGTCAAGTACAAACTGCTTGAAACCTATTCATATCTTCGTCTTGTTGGTTGGATATGGATACTATATACCACATTGATTTAGTGCCATTGAGTTTGAGATATTATGAATGTGTCAACCCTTCTTTAGGTCTTATCTGATAAGTAAGCTTTGTTTCCCATTCTCATCATTTTGTTTCTTTTTATTGGATGATGGCGCTTTTATTTCGTCGATATCCTCTTTCACTTATGGAGCACTTAACACGAATGTTTCCCTGTTCTGAATTCGAAAATAAGTTCAACACAAAGTGTGGACATCGGTCGTCCTTCAAAGTTGAAGAGAGGATTTGTCAAAAAAGTGGTCATTCCTTCTAAAATTGTTTGTCTGTACTGACTGGAGGGCAATAAATCTTTAAGGAAGAGGACATACATTCAATTTGTAATTTTCTGCGTTTGACTCTTCCTGCACAATCCATTTTCTCGTTCTTTATTTGGATCCTTTTGATTTGAACATACATACCGACCGACAACATATTGAACACAACATAGAGTCATCTTCGATGACATAGGTATAAAAGAAGAGAGTCAACCTGTCACCTTGACATTTTTCAATAACCACATTTAATTTCTCCAACGGCCGCCAGGCGAAAACACAGCAAAGCAAAACCCACCCTACTCCAGAAGTATTGTTTTGCCACACAGTGTTACTTTGCTAAAGGGATGAACATACGACGTCGCTTCAACATAATCATTTTGACAATAAGCAAACAAAAAAAAAAAATATCAAAGAATAAAAAAGAGAAGAAAAATCTGCAAAAAAAAACACACAGCCATAAAGAAAGCAGAAATATTTTCCTCCAACAACTTTATGAAAACGACCGAGAGCTATCCGCGGGGGTATTCGGTCGTTGCTTGTATACATTTATCCTGAATTGAACTTTTGACAAAAGGACGAACGAAGAATAGCGAAGAATGAATTGAAAAAAAATTGATGGATAAAAAAATATATATAAAGACTGGGAGAGCACTGAAAAAAGGCAACAGTAGTAGGAGCCATATAATGGAAGAAAAAGTTGATTTATATATCCTTGTGTCAGCGATGCACCCTGTCGGATAGAGATGCTATCTTTGTTGTTTAGAACAGACTTTATACGCATTCAACAACATGAAGAGATTGAAGTAAAAAAAAAGGAGTACTTATTGAAGGTCTGAGTGGCGGTTGCTGACTGACTTTTGTTATATTATTATTTCAATTTTTTTTTTGTCTGTGAAATCTCTTTCCGTTTCCGGTTTAATTTCCCGGCAAAGTGACTAACGGCCACTGTAACATTTCAACAAGGTAAACGTGGTCTTGAAAATATTTTTTTTCCGCATTAGCTTTGGTTGACATTCGTTTTAATTAAAATGGGTATGAGATGTGTTCCATTACTGGCGGGGATACGGTCAGCATTTTATATTTGCACATTTCTGGGAGAGACAGACATCGTACTCACGTGAGCGGCACAAATTAGGTTTCTGATTACATTATGCTTTTGACAAAAGGTCAAAGAAATTTTTAAATGTCATTTGGTTCTATTTGACAGAAGTCGCAAACAATTTGTGAGGAGACATCTTTCTGGGAAAATGTATTTATGTAAAGACAGGAAAGGTGATTGTCGTGTCCGATTGTGGTGTGTTGCGTAGGTTTTTTTTTTATGTGATACGAAGCACTTAATTTACGGAATGGAGATCAAATCAGAGTAAAGAAAAATCAGCAAACCTTTCTACAGTACAATGCGCTGCACAATTGTAGTTCCGGCTTACAATTTTCTGCCTGAGTGACACTTTTACTTTTCACTTTAACACAAATGTCAGAGATGAATGCATTATCTTTGACAAGTGTTTTCGTCAACGATCTTAGCGAAATCTTCTGCGAATTGATCACGTCCTATATGAGTTCAATGGTTGCGTTCAGACTTGATTGGTTAGCTTTAAAAAGCGCTGTGCTTTGAAAAGTGTGAGCACCTTAATAGGTTGCGCTTAAAATTAAGATTTTAGCACAAGAATTAAAGCAAAAAGCGTTCATTTGACAGATCTGACATCTGACCAGTTAATCTCTCCATGCAAAATGAAAAAGATTATGGGAAACATTTTTTTTTTTATAATAAACACGCGCAAGAGGTCGCAAATCAATTGTAAAATGTCAAGGGTTGGAAAAGCAATTACGGAATACATCAATTGTTTTTCCTCGACTTATTTCAAAGTTTCTTTCAGTCCGGTTTTGTATTCCAATTAAAAAGTATTCCCAAGCGTTATTAAAAAATGTTTAAGTTTCCAAGCGAAAAAGTGAGTGGCGGAGATATATATATATTAAAAAAAATGCAAACGGGCTTATTAATTGGAGCCCAAAAGTTCGCGCAAGAAGTTAAATTTTAAATAGACGGACTCCACCGTTTTCCCTGACTCGGATATCGTATATCGTGGCTGAACGGTTCCATGATGGATGATGCCTCCAGCGCAGAATTTACACCAAACAGTGACACGTTGTGAATTAATTTGCTTCTTATAAAATCTCTCGTAGATCTTCTGACCCTTAAGGTTTTGAAAATCAGCGTCCACTTGGTATTCCATAAGCCATTCTAAACTTATCGTCTTTTCAATAACCCTGTCAACTGGCAGGCTGTTTTTCTCTTTGCTTTGGCAGCACTTTGCCGCAAAATTGGCACAAAATGGAAATGTTATTGCGTTTCCGGACGCCATTTACTTACTTTCAAGCGAAATACTTTTTGAATTTCTCCTCAGAAATACGTCAAGCGTAATAAAGACTCATCGGAATGGGAGTCAAACATTGCCATTTTAGACTGCATCAAGAAGAAACGTCTGTTCCCCATCAAAACTCGGAAGGTGAATTCTTATAAAACGCGAATCGTCATGGAGACACCTCCATAAACGCCATCGTGGGAAGGGAAATCACCTCCACACCGACGCCATCTTGTTTCTCGACTCCTCCAAATTATCTCCACCACGTCGTAACTCTTCTCAGATAACCTTTGCACAGTTGTTTACTGCAGTTTGTTTCACCGCTAAAAGTAGATAGTGTTGAAGAACGCTTCCTCGTGTTGTTGTCCGCTACGTGCAATTCTTCCTACAGAAGACGTATCGATCGAAGGATACTGGATTCTATAGCTAGGGAATCGTCCAGTTTAAAAATGCAAACATCCATAGCACCAGAGTTTTAGAATATTCAATCACGAGTTATGCTGTTTTTATAGTTCCCTTTTTCGAATATGAAACCTGAATAAGTCATGTGCGTTTAATTAACCATTGGGTCCAGTTCGGCATACAAAGCGCTCAACTTAACCTCAGCTCAGCGCACTTGTCCATGTCCTTTGTCCATGTCCATATATTAAAATTTATTTCTTTTTGTTCAGAAACAGTGTCGGTATAAATTTCGCACACTACATACACTGTGGCATTATTTAAAGCATTCAATACTTATACACAAATTGGGGTCGTGTTCTCACGAGTATGGTTTAAACTTTTCAACAACAACTCTGTTGAAAGGACTTTTTTCCCGATGGAACTTTTTCGTACGTGAACGGCAACCGCAATAGTGATTGTTCCTTCCTCAGAAAAGCAAAAACAAAAAAAAAGAACCCTACCTACTTTGCAAACGCACACCTTAAACAACGGACTCTACTCAACCAGCTCCATCTACAAGTTTGCCTGCTCGTCATTGGCCCCCCGGGTGCGGCTCATAATGACGCCCATTGTTGCACGAGCAACTCGGACTCCCTGAACTAAGTGTGGATATACATAAATCGGATGTGTATTTGAAAATTCATAAAGTAAGTATGCCTTTCAGAAAACCATCTCGTTTTGTGGCCCCCATTTGCAATTATCCACAAGCACAAAGTGTTCAATCGAATTACGATTTACGACGATAACGTGTCTATAGCATTAGAATGCCTGGCGGCAGACATGAGTTCATTGGGTCAAACAATACACTCGCACACATGGCATTCCTTGTGCATTCCACTTGTTAATGGACCCTACATACTCTATATTGATTCTGCACTTGTACATAAAATTAAAATAATGATACGACGCTCAGCGCTGTGCTGGGTCCGTTCGATGAACTGTACAAACTTGATGCCGTGAACAGGCAGTTGCAGGAGGATCAGAGCTCGAAGCGTTCATGTAGGACGATGCAGCTGCTTTGAATTACCATAAATACTAAGCTCGATAATACTCACACAAACGAGTGTATAGAGAACACGCTGTACAGGTGAGACTCAGCGTCACACAGTTACATTGAACTGGGTGAAAATCATTTTCTGTTGTTTTTCCAGAATTTATTCTTCTTTTGTCTCTTTAATGGCCGTTTGGGTATGAGAGTTCCGTTTTGTGCTTAACCCTTTTCGTTTGGCGGTTTCCTCTTGTGGGGATTTCCAACCACCAGCCGAAATTATTGGATAGGTGTGTGTGTGTGGTGGGTGATATTTTGAACATTGTGTGGTGATTGTGTTTTTTTTTTCTTTTGCTTTATCGGGATTTACCAGGACTCCTCAGCCGGAAGGCGAGAAGCGAAAGCAGAAGAAGGAGGATTTACCTGTTGAGTAATGGAGGCAAGATATTATTATGAGTTACTGATGTCGTGGCCTGGTAGGATTATGTTCGTAAGGTGAAAGGATTCCTACAAGTTGTGTTCGAGTCAGTGTTGGAGAAAATTAATTCGGATTTGCACACTTTGGTGCTGGGAGCGATAAGCCAAAGATATATAATGAAACGAAATCAAGAAGAACACGAAAGAGCCAACAACATGTGATAGGTGAGAACTGCGAATATGGGGTGCGGCTGTGGCGATTTCGAATGAGTTATTGCAGGCGAATTCATTTCGAATTAAAGGGAGAGCATTTATTCATTTCGTATAATGGTGCGAATCCAGCTTTTTATCAAGCACCTGGCCTGGGGCGGGAAAGGAAAGCATCTTCTCTCGGGGTCTTCTCAGAGGAATTTCACTTATCCTAAACAAACAGGTATCTGCTGTTGAACCGAGTTAATTTACATAAATTTCTTAGTGAAATTTATCTTTCTTTTTTACTTTCAGAAAAAGGGGGCAATCCCTATAAACAGACCCTGGTGTGCATAATTTGTCAGACGTATAGATAGTGTCGGGTGTGCCTCTATACAAAGATGTGGCTTCCTTTCGAAATGGAACGATTGTTGAATTGTGCCCGGATCATTTACATGTTTTCTTACCGTTTGTCAACGGCTTTCAAGAAGTAGTGGCTAGTAAAATAAACAAGAGGTGGACTTTAACTGAATGTTTGACAAATGGCCACATGTTGCTGGCGGCGTTTAACATTGGGCTCAGTCCAAAGTATTGTATATCGGATAGGCGAAACAATTTGCTAACCAGCTGTCAACAGTGTTAATGGATGGATATCAATTCTTTTACCCAACTGTGGGTGGTAGCTGTGATATATTTGAACGGGTGGCGGTTAATCGAGGGATTGAGTGGATTACGATGAGCTCCTTGAGTTGGCTATAGGTTTATCCGTGGACGATCTTATGGACCACTTATGCAAATTGGGTATTTTTGGGCAGCTCTACTTCTCCTTTGCCGCCACACAGAATTGAAAATCTGTCGAAGAATTACTCATACCCAGGAGCTGAAGGGGTCTCTTAAAGACATGATGATTTATAAATTGTATAACGATATTAAAGGGGTGGAAACAGAATTAAACATCCATCCACCCTATTAGACAGTCTTGAAAACGTGTACAAGAAGCTGAGTTCTTCGAAAATAACTCTCATAAGGATAGATATGGACTGGAGTTGTTTTTTTCCAAATCCGAACAAGAAAAACCGACGTTTAGGACCCCTCAAATAAGACGGCAAATCCGAACACGAAAAACCGACGTTTAGGACCCCTCAAATAAGACGGCTTTCAACAGTACCTCCAGCCAGTTAGAACTTGCCGATCAGAAGATTTACAGCTCACCAACTCATCTTAAACTATCATCTAAGTGTATGGATGGATTGATTGTAAGAACGGAGCTCTCATTTTGCTCTGGCGGTCTCTCTTAAATTGACCTATTCTGCCTTCCCCGGCAAAGTCCTAGATTCAGTTGTTAGTATCGTTTAATTCTAAGTGGTGCGGACAAAAGAAGAGATCCAGACCACAGCCTATCGGGAACGACACCTAATCAAAATTCAAACCTTCTCAACCATCACAAGAACATTGGCTTCAGTCTAAATGCCTCTCCAGTTAGCGTGGTGCAGACCAGATCTTGAATGCCAAACTGCCGTAGTTTAAAAGTTCTCGTTACCTGTAAATTTTCTACTCCTTCCTTCCTTTTTTGTATTTCGAAACAGATATTTATGATTAGTTTTGCTCTCTTCATAAATGGCAGCCAGAATTCCCTTTCCTTATTCATTTATACGTTCGTAACCCTGTCTGGCGGGGTTTTTCTTCGAGTCAAATACATAATCTCTCACTCACTCAGCAATGAGCACCATTAATTGTCACGAGCCAACAGAAACACACAAAAACTTCCTTAACTAACTGGAAAACACAATCATCAGCTTAATTTGTAGAGAAGCACCTGTTCTACAATTCCCTCAAACGGTTGCATTCTATGCAAGTTGAGCAAACAAATCGGCGATAGCATATTCATTCACTGAGCTAACCCATCGCACATATACCTACATATACAGAAACAGATTCACCCCCGTCGACGTCGCTTCTGTACAGTCTCGGTTGCTTTAGCAGGATATAAATCACCATAGCAAAATAAACACTGCGGAGTGTGGAATTCAAAGCAAAACACCAAACGAAGCAACTTGTGTCTCTGCAATCACCTAACCCCCACCCGCTGCCACCCATTCATTCATCCAACCAACGGTCGGCATTTGTCAAGCATTTTATGCTCAATCTATCCCGGAAATGATATCTCCTAAGCATTGCTGTTGGCCAGTGTACATATAATGCCTTTTGGGATGGACTGGCGTTCTTTCTGTTTTCGTTGTGTGACCGTTTGGTGTTCGTCTATGCTCGTATCCTGCGTTTGACTTCATCGGAAATTCGGACCAACGGATGACAGCTTTACACATACAGCAAATGTAAAGATGTGTTGTAACGGAGGCGACTCAGCGTCCCATGCCTTAAAACTTCAGATAGTGCTCGTTAACTTGTCTGGAAAAGATTAACATGGGTTAAATTAAGTTTATCACAGAAAGGAATAAACGCAAAATAACAAAAATAAGTAGAAATAAGTAAAAATCCAAAGTACGTCTTCCATGGCGGCAAATGGTTAATCTAAGGGAATGGGCGGTGCGGCGTTGGCTGGGTGTTCCGTCGTATTTACATTACAAAGGACACATCCCTGGCAAACAGCAGTGTTAAATGTTTCGGAATTAAAAAGAAATATTTGATGAGCGCACAAGAGAACGACATCATATACATTGTAGAAGTACATGTTTTTTTAATCAAGAGAATGGGGGGGGGCGATAAAACACAGTGGTCTTCATTGTTTGCCGTTGCCCTTGTTTGACAATTAATTGCCGACCTTTGCATTATGATGGAGTCGTTTTTTTAGGCCAAGGTTGTATGGCTAATGTTCTGTGTAATTATGAGAATGGTTGGAAAAAAAAAACCACCTGAACACGCAAGCAAGATGCATTTGCCAAATAGAGCTTCGTTTAGGTAACGATTTGAGGGGATTACTTATTAGTTAGAACTTACAGTAGATAGGCGTTTATGTGTACTTTGCGTGTGGAGTAAGTGAAAACGGCAGAAAGTAATGAGCCACGTGTGGATGTGGATGTGGGGAAAGTACAGAAAAGCGGCTTCAACACCAAGAATTTAAATAAATTGGTGATTGCTTTTTTCAAAGAGGCTTCTCGGTTGCTGGTCTTTTTCGTACTTTCAGATGTCGAATCTTGACATATAATTAAATTGTTGGTCACTTTTTTTGTGGCTTTGTATTCGTATTCTTATCAAATTCACTACGTGCCTTTGACGATCGTCAAACCTTCTGAATGAGTTTGCCTGTTGAAATGAATTGTAAACTGAATGTTCCGCCATTGAGTCCTCTGTAATGCCTGAGAAACCCTCGTAAATTGAATCAGTGGTTTTGTCGTGATTATTGTTTAAACACTCATACAAATAGACAAACTAGGATTTGATTAGCAAACCCAGTGCTACGTTCCCGGTGCTCATTCTTCTCTGGCTATAGTTTATCAAGCTTTCTTTGTTCTCATAGAATTGGACAAGAATTTATGACTAGTCCGTTGGAATGTGTTAGGTAGGTACCTATTTCTTTTATAAACTTCATAAAAGGTTTGTGCAATGGTGATGAGAAAAATGTATTAATTTATTCAATTTATAACAATTTTTAGCTTCGACTTTAAATTCAAGCATTCACAAAAGGTAAAGAGCAAAATAGGAGGCATCTCCGAAAAAAAATTTGGTAGTAGAAAAGTGTGCCTAAAAATGGCCTTGCTTGTCCAGTTCATCAGAAAAGAGACCCTCTAAGCTGCATTAACTATAGAGGCATCAGTCTCCTAAATATTTGACATAAAATCCCGTCTGCAATACTGTGTAATCGTTCGAAACCCTTCGTTAACGAATTTTTCGACTTTTCTTTTTTCCTAAACCATCCCTGAATCAAGACGAACAACACAAAACAAAAATCATCCAAATCGGTGGAGCCGTTCTAGAGTTTTCATCTTCCAAGTGCGCCATGGAGGGGGAAGTTAACGCTACGGTGACGATTTTTTTCGGTTTACTCCCCATCTTTTTGAATAATTTATATGCGTGACCCACCGACCGTCCGTAAAAAAGCTATATTCGCTTCAAAACACAGTCCAGATCAACACTCACCATCTTTTTATCGATTTTATGTCCGCATATGACAGCATTATATAGAGATGAGCTATAGAGATCTTTGTCCAGTTTTGGCATCCAGCAGAGACCTGTCAATTGTGACAGACTGCAGAATGATGATGGAGAATAACGTTCTATAATATACTGCCTTTACAACATCACACTTCACACATTCCTAAAACGGAAAAGTAAACGGATGTCCAATGCCAAATAGCCGTCTGACTGAAAGAGATGATAGCATTACCTAACACGCAAAAATACATGACATGTATTTTGGTTGGCCATCTTGTTTACGTGGTAGGAATTATGAGATAGTTCAGCATGTTGATTGATATTTTTATAGCGATCACTTACGCAATATCGCTTTCCTATAAAACAAAATGACTTCCGGAAGTAGCGAACGGAAAGTGAGTGTCGGGAACAATTTTACCGATACCTTTGATGTCAAAAAAGGATTAAGACAAAATGACGCGCGCTGGCATGTAATTTAACAACACCATACTTGAGCACACACATGAGCGCACATTTTTCCAAAAGTTTTTGCAACTTTTTGCATACGCTGACGATAACTGTTGAGGACAAAGATCGCACAGCGCCACCAAGGTAAGTAGTACTCACAAAAGCTGTATCTCCATATAGACTTAACGATTGTTTCGTAGATTTTAAAACGAGACTAGAGGCTGAATTCCAGAACGCAGCACTTCTGCATACTGCTTAATCAAACGCAAGCGGATTTCCATGATGCATACTTTTCCAAAACCCATTGTGAACCCATCAAACAAACAGAGCATCGTGAATTACACAATTTTACTTTTTATTTGCAGTAACAAATGGATAACAAATGCAAAGCAGCTCAAAAGCATTCATAATCTGGCATCAGAAGAGCTGTGTGCATTCACAATGTTTATTGTTTGATCAGAGTTACTGCGCAGTAGAGTTGTACTAGAGCTGATCACCCAAAAATCTTAAATGTCTACGAGATTAAATTAAAATTAATATGCCAGGTGATCAAAGGACAACACCCCTGACCCTGAAATTCTGACTTAAAACACCTATATCTCAAGATCAAACCTGGGAGGTACCAAACGTTTTATTGGACAATTTTAAGTCGGTCTTCAAAAGATTTTTGCTTCAACAAAAAATAAATAGACGATTTCCGTAAGCTAGCCCCGAAAAGTGTAGACTTTTGTCTGAATTACAAGAATTTGAAGCGAGCCTTATTTTTTCACTGCAAACGCACACAGGGTCCGCCATCTTTTATCCGTCGGATCCGTTCGGCAGCAGCAAAGGGCAATCTGATATCGGATCATAATCAGAGCTCTCTGTGGCTGGTGGATGAATTCTTTAAGTTGGGCTTTCGACCGCAAGATGAGACTACGACTGAGCTGTAGTACAATTAAGTTTTTTTTTTCAATAGCTCTTAACTCTTTTAAGGCTTCTCCATTGATTTAATGTCAAGGGAGTTTGAAGAAAACTGTTCCAAATTTTGTTATCCCTTTGGCAACAATTTGGAGCTTGATCAAAAATCACAGTTTTTCTCCGCATCTTAGTGTCAAATAATTTGGACCAACCTAAGGTCTCCAAATAGTCAATTAAAACGGAATACCTAAATCAACAGTCAGTTCAACTTCCCATTTTGTCACTATTTTTAAAAATGCCAATTCCTCTGTATACTTCCATTAACAACTAGGCCATTTAAAATATAAATAGCATTTCACTTCTGAGAAATCGAAGCAGCGCCCAAAATTCTCCCAAAGTAAACGAATTTAAAATTGAATCTATTTTGAGAAAAATATCTTAACCGGAATCAGTACAAGAACCAATAACAGAAAATACGTTCCCTTTTATCTTTTGCGGCTGTTGCTGGAAAGGAGTTTTCTACACGAACTAAATGCAAAGTTCCGACTCCCCCAATGTTTACTTTAACTTATTTTTCAAAGTGAAATCTCCATCTTAGGTATATTTTCCATGAAAATAGGTTAGCTACCTCTATAGCTGCCGCTTTTGAAGATCTAAGTTTTCATAATAATTGTTTTTACTATACTCGCTGTAAAGGTTCTACCCGAATGTCTGTTGTACAGCCCTAGGAAGTTCGCACAGCAGATACCACAGCAGTTCCATACCAGCATGGCCACCTTACCTCTCCCTCTCTGGCTACACCCACCCAACAGTAAAAAAAGAAGAAAACATTTCAAAACAGGTGGAAATGTAAATGGAGATGAAGCTCAATCCCATATCGCCGTTCATTTAGCCATTCTTGCAAGCTGTGCACACCCCTCCGCGCAACCAGAATTGCAAACAAAAAAGCTTTTTCACAATTTGTGGAACCCAAGCTCGCTGGCTCTGGATTTCAGTACTTAGGGGTAGCAATAGCAATAGCAAGGTGATAAGGCCACTACAATCCACCATTACCACTACCACGGACACGATTCATCTGACTCTTTGGAAGTCTGTTTCAGGGAACCGAACACAAAACAAGACGTTCCTGTGTGCAATATAATGGATAACGATTGTTGTTACCACTTCAGTTGTGAATCAGACTACGAGGCGTGATAAACGCGAGATAAGACACACGACGCCGCGTACGAGTGAGTGTTGGCCAATTTCGAACACAAGTGCGCGATGATATTTGGCGGAATAAATTATTTTCGAAAATCTATTTGAATTTTTGTCGCGTTCCGTTGCAATTAAAGTGAAAAGAAAAGAAAAATGAAGTGAAGGTGAAAGAGGAGCGAGGAACAATTTTCATTGTGCGCAGATAGAAAAGTTTTGAAAGACACGGTTAATGACATCCGGGGAATGGGATCTACGTGCTCTCAAGGCACTCGAAGAGGAGGAACAAGCCCAATTCCGTGCGATAAGTGAATCGAATTTATTTAAAAGCCCCCCTCCAGCTGCTAGTGCATCCTCCTCTTCCTCGTCGTCACAACAGCCACAGATAATCCTACCCACAATCAATGAGCATTGTGGTGATTTAGACGATGGCCTGGACGTTCCACCGATACCTCTAACGCTTTTGCGCTCCGATGTGGCTGCCTCAACCCTATCGCTGAAGAAGAAGAAAAAATCCCCTGCCGCTCAGCCATTCTCGTCGCTGCTACTGTCATCGTCTGCTAAGCCAAGCGGAACTTTCTCGCCGCCACAATTTACTGCTTCACCCATTTTCACACCACCTCCGATTCGAAGGTGTGCGACTTTATCGCATTCCGGTGGTCCTGCTGTGCGGCGCCACTTTAGGAGTCTTCATAAGCAGATATTGGGCAAGAAGGGTGGCGGCGGCGGCGGTGCTGCTGCATCGGGCTCTCTTGAAAGACGTCGCAGCCGGAGCAATTATAATTGCAATTACACAAGTTGTGCGGGTGGTAGTGGTTTTGGGTTTGGTTTCGGACAATCGGGCAGTCTGAGTGATAACAACGATTACGACTCGACCGACAGTGGCTCGTGCACAGTGCCTCTCACCAAGGACTCTATAGATATGATGCGATTAATGCTATTCTCGGCCACTTCTACCAAGTCTAATTCACCGGAAATTCCACCATCAATTGCTTCGGCGTCGTCCTCCCTATCAGCAACTGGTGGTGGGGGTGGGGGTGTGGGTGTCGTCGCCGACAAGAGGCTGCTGCCCGGTGTGGGTACATCCCGGCCATTGAAGATTTCCTCCTTAATTCACGACGACAGTGGCGGCGGCGATCTCATCGATGATGACATCCTAACCAATGGCAATTGTAGCAGTTCACATGTCGGTGGCACAAGAAGACACCAGCCACCGAAGCATCGACACAAAAGCTTTCTAAGTTTAACCGGTTGTGAGAGTATTGGTGGACGGAGCGGCGGCAGCAGCAGCAACAGCAGTGCCACTGGTGGCAGCATTATGGGAATAACATGCACAATACGAAAGAGCCCCACAAAAAGTCTCCTGATGTCCGGTTGCTCGATTGATGCCAGCGCACTGGATGCTCGGTGCGAGGACGACTCTGACATGGAAGCAGCGCCTAAGGGGCCCTTGCACGATGACAGTTGCAGGTCGACAAATCATTTCAATGATTTAGTTAAATCAATACAATCAACAAAGTCAACACTATCAACAGGGAATGCAGCACCGACAGCAGCTGCTGGCGGAACACAACACCACCATCAGAGCGCCTGCACAAATGTGTTTGACGACGAACTGGAGCATCATATCAAGCATTGTTCGTGCTCATGTAATCACATGGGATATGGAAACTCCATGGACTACCAGGTATGTTAGCATTTTGTTTGAACTCTCTGCCAAGCCAGACATCTCCCCTTTGTGGCGGCGGAGGTTGCTCTTCTTTCCCACACTCTAATTATGTGCTGTCCCAAATTTTGCAAAATTTAATTCATTTCCCTTCTCTCAATCCATCTGCGTCATTCATTTGCATTTTTTAGCTGTCCCTTGGATGACAGAAGAGGGTTGACACATGCACATCTCCAAGCACCAGCACAGAACGGGGGGAATTATCCCTTCGTTAAGGGACAGACAAAAAAGTCTCGAGTGAAAAGCGCTTTGACTTCCAAGAAAAATCACACAGAAAGCGAACGAAAATTTGTCCAAAGAATGTTACAATGGGCGAAAGGATGCGGCAGCAGCAGAACAATGCTCTGCTGGATTTGGATGAGTGTGCACGTCGAGAAATAACTTGTTGAATTTAAATTCAGCACGTCGGTGTGTTGAATATTTAATCCAGGACTACAGTGTGAAGGTTTCCGTTTCACTGAGGAAACGTTTTTGTGGTTTGTTTCTTTTTCTCGTTGGTCATTCCTCGAGTAGTTTAAAATGGTTATCCGAGAAAATTACCTGAGCGGGTTTGGAATGCACTGGGGGTGAGATATTAGAGAAATCCCGTGCGGATTTAATTTACAACGGAGTACCTACAAAAACGGAGGAGTGCTATATATGCTCTTTGAGTGGGAGTTTGGTTGTCAGCTCTATGTGGAGCAAGGTGCGGAGGTTAGGGAGAAAGCCCTACATACAATTCAAGCCAATGAAGAATTTTTCTTGTGATACTCGTATGTCACGGAGAGCCAACCGAGTTGTCCTTCGCTTTCATGCGGATAAGACATTTTTCTTTTAGAATAATATTGAGCCAAGGCTTTTTCCAGGAAACTGACTTTGAAATTACGTTCTTTATAAAACATTTCCTCTGGTCACGGTTAAGTGGAGTGTTTGTAGCTAAAGAGTCCGTCTGTACACCCACGGTTGGCACTTCAAGTACGGCTCACAAGGGGTTGGTCTTTTAAAGTGGTTGGTTTCACTTAAGTGGCGGGAAGTCTGCAACCCATGGGGTACTCTGATTTATGAATAAGGTCTTGGTTGCGGGTAAAATCATAAGAATCCTTTTTCTTTTCCTTTTTACAACTCACGTGGTGCAATTAATTTTTTTTTTTTTTTGTTGACAACCCTTTTTCATGCGATGCACGGGGGCAGGCAGTATTTGCGCTTAAATACAGTCCACTTTTGACATAACAAACACTCGTATAAGAACAAATCGCTTTAAACAATTCCTTTTGGATTTTAGACGTTTCGTGAGTCCGTGTACCGAAAAAATGGAGCGCTTTGTTCAGCTGTTCATTATTCTATTACTCGGTGTTGCTGTTTTTTTTTAACGCGACGCTTACATTTTAAATTATTGAAAGCCACTTAGCGAACAGTTGTCGAAATCGAGCGATTTATTTAAATTGTAGATAGACAAGCACACTGCTCAATCAGTCTACGCCTCGCTCTGAAAAGCATCAGCGAGTAACAGAATAGATGAACAAATCGCACGATCTTTAACGTGTGGCTTACATTTGACATTAATGTAAGCGAGTACTAGAATAAATGGAAAAAAACGAGCGTTAAAGACCATTAATTAAAAATACAAGCCTCCTTTCATTGGGACCTAGTTTTCATTTAAAAAATGGGGTATAATTTCATTATGAAAATAGAACCCAATTTTGGGTCATTATTTCATTTTTACTTGTGGGGCCTTATTTACTGGCGTCTTATTTCGCGGAGCCGATTGTCACATCCTTTGTAGTTTGGAAACAATTAATAAGTAATGAAAGCACTTTAAGCTATATATAATCGGAATTCGAAACATCAAAGCCTTCGAAACCCCCTGCCCAAAAACCAAAAATCTCTTCAACAGATTTCGCAACCCCCTTTGCGAATGTCAATTCTCTATTGACTCACAAATTTGACACGAAATTTAATTATATTTGAACTAAATGACATATAAAAGCAGTGAAGCGAGTTCACATTTCTTTTTTCTTCGTATTGAAACCGACATTCTCAGTCTCACTTCTGCCGAATGAACATTCTGCCAGACACAGAAAGTAGGTAGTAGAAGTTGGATAAGGAAGAAATAATCACTCGAATTAGGGAGCAAGAACACGAAAACATCACTTCACAGAGATTTTCGTCTCGTTCGATTTGGGTAACTGTTCAGGCATGTAAGAAGTATGAAGAAGAGGACAGAAAAAAAAAAACCCGAAAAAGAGAGAGAGAAAAAACATGAACGAGGAGTTACAAATAAAGACGAAATGAATTTAAGTGTGAGGGAATGAAAGAAGTGCTGAAATCATCACCTTTTGTATGGAATTCGACAAGGAAGGAAGTTAAGGATGTACTCATTTAATGGGGACGTAGAACGTGTATGGACTCGTGCTTTAGGAATGCTAAATGGAGTTTATAAAATTATTTTAGGCTGAGTCCAAGCGGCTGAGAAGCTTTTTCCTTGAATAATTTCTGTGTCTCAGTGAAAATCGTGGCCAGAGTTTCTTTGAAATGGAACAGACACCTAAATGCAGAGGTGGGGATTTTGAAATGGCTTCTCAATACTGCATTTACAAACATCACGGTTAGAAACTGATATTTCTCAAGTCCAGTCTCTTATTTAAGTCTCGAAAATTCTCGAAAATTCTAGTGATGAGTAATATTCTCTTCTCAGAATCACCAGAAGATTTGTTTTTGTGCCAAGGGAACGGTTTCAGAAGTATTTTTTGTTTCGTCTTTTTGCCCAATAGAAAACGACAAAAGATTCAGTTAAACAAATCTCTCAGAATTGCATTTTAAGTTGCCATAGTTTTGGAGGACTACTACTTTTTATCTGCCGCTCCCTTCAAATTTTCGATGTAAAAAAGGAGAACCCCTTCACATTCTTAAAAGACTAACCCCACAACCAATTTCGCCCTAGTAGGACCACGGGGAAAATAACCAAAACTTATGATTTTGGTATTACAAAGGGTAATTGTGACCCTATGAAAGCATTTTCACTTTTAAGCTCCAATTTAAAAGAAATAATCAGCTTTCGGTATTAATTTTTTCTACCTATTACAATATAATGTAAACCGTTTTTTTTACATTTCCCTGTATATGCATAAATATTCCAATTCCAGGTAAAAAACAAAAAAAAAACAATTAACCCAAAACCATCCGTTTGAAAAAAGGGAATACCTACCTCTGCCACTGTTCTAGTGGTCGCATCTAAATATAAAGAAAAAAAAACTGTAATGAAATTCCCTTTTATTTTGCATACATTTTCGCTCACAATTTATTCGAGAATTATCTGGTGGAAAACACTTTTGAATATTCTAGCCACCCCCCAGCTGCAGCTTGTTTACATCGTCAGCTTTACGAAAAATCCACTTCGATAAAAGTTTGCAATTATTTTCATATTCCCCATCGCGGTGGCAAAAGTTCATTTTTAATGAAGCAATATGCAGACAGCGCCATCATTTTGCAGGCCACTGGCACCTATTACGCCAAATGGCGTCGGATGCTGCAACAATGCTGATTACAATGGCCCCAACTGGGGTAAGACAAACATTAAAGAGTAACTTTCTACAGGTGCACGAAGGGTACACAAATAAAAATGTAGGAAGAACGAAAAACTTTATTCGGAAAATTAATTCACCTTCCCGCCGATTACTTCGTTCACAAGGACGATAACGATGATGGAAGCCACCTGCAGAATTACTTTGAACTCTTGTAAAACTTTGCAAAATGGGGTAAAAATGCGAGCCGAATTTTATGCCAACTACAATTTGCGACAAACTTTCAAAATCAAACAAGAACTGCAAACTGACAGCCGGGTACATGATAATGAGGCCTGTTCGTTTAAACACGTAATCGCCTGAACAACGACGAAGGGGTGCAGGGTGTGGACTCAAAACGTCAGACGCCAGACACAATACAGAGAGTGAGTAGCTCATTAAAATTCCCAACTAAATTGGAACAAATTAAGACAAACACAACTTTTCATTAAGTTGACGAAAGTCCCTTATTCAAACAACACAAGGAGGAGAATATAAAAAGCAAATACATAAGCTGTTGAAGAACAACAAAGGTATCGTTCCATCTCGCTGGGAAACAGTCTACGGTTCATGGTCCACGGTCCACGGTCCATTCCACTTAACCTTACGTTATAATAACTTCCGCCGATAAGTCATCTTCATCTGAGCAAATGAAGGTTTTCCATTATTTTTTCTTATGAATGGGAGTTCCTATTTTTTAGTTAGTCCTTTTTTGTCGTTGGCTTCTTTTTTGAATTTCCCAGATTGCGAAGAAATGTGAAAATGCCCCTTTATGTCATTTTTCACTGCAAATAGACACGCACACTGCTCACTCACTCTCTCTTTCTCAGCAGCCGGTCGGCGGTCATGCAGAAAAGGGATGCAGAAGCGGCAGCTCCGGAAGTCTGCAAAACGGGGCGAAAGTATTATTTATTTTTTTTTAGAACTCGAAATGGCAAGGACAGGATGTGAAAATGGTATATTTACTCACTCGCCATGACCTTTCGTGTAATACCCAGGGTATACCTACTCCTTTCAAAAAAACAGCAGAGTTGTCATCAGCATCATCATCATCGCTGACGACAAAAAAAAAAAAAAAACAGAAGAGTAGAAGTAAGAGGAACCACTGCCCAGTGCCCACCCACCGGTGGTAGGCATATAATAAAAGCTCATTTATGAAGTTTGCGGGGAGGAAACGCTCTTCCCTCTACAGGAAGAATAGGTACAAACATAATAAATGTATTGTATTATGCCACCACCAACCTGGTTATTATGACACATACAAAAGAGAGACATGGCCGTTGGCCAGAGGCCATAGCCGGTCCGTAATACAATTTAATGGTAAACTCTGGCCTGTGCAAATGGCATTAGGATAATGCTTCAAGACGATTATGTAGGGACCGGTGGGCCCATTTTTATACATCCTCTTCATTTTTTGTTCTTTCCTTGTTTTTTTTTTTTGCAACCAAAGTGGTAGTGAACCCAACGGGTGGATAATAATTCTTTAGTATATTTTGATGGAAACGAATAGCATCGGCATACAAAAAATAAATACTAATAATGCAGAGAAACATACCGCACACACATGGAAGATGGAACCTTTTCTTTAAGGTCTGGAAGCAGGCTAGAATTGGGGGAAATGTGGGGGAAAACTGGTGGAAACTGGGATAGATGGGAAACTCGGTGGGTTGCTTTCTATTCACTTTGTAAAGTATTATTCTCTGCGATTCGTTTTGGCTTCCTACCGAGACAATGTTTTCGCATTTATGAGTCTGACAGTTGTGTGTCTAATGGTGGTTTCAAATGTTCCAATGATAATACTAGAAATAACCCACGAATGGAAAAGAGAAAAAAACTTTTCAAAAGTACCCTGCTGCTGGAGAGTCTTTTGTTTATTTTGTGGTTGTGAAAATAAATTAATAGGACGGTTGCGGATTTAATGTGGAGTCTTGAGCAGATTTTATTTATTTGCAAGAGGTAGTCCTCCTTAGGTAGTCCTCACTGATTTTTTCGAATGCAATAGGGTTTGATTTAACATATTTTAAGCAAACATTGATGTAGAGGCATACTCTGATTTTATGACAAGAACTTTCGAAAATTCATTCTGCAGTAGGGGGGCTAAACTTGACTTAATATTTTGGAAAACCGATGTGAGCCAAGCACGCTGCTTTCTTCATTCAGGATGAAATTTAATGACTTTCGCGGTTATGTATACAATTGTACATTTCTTTTAAAATAATTGTTCAAAAATGCTTTCAATGGGATCAAGTTGGAAAAGGAATCTGGTCCAATTGTGTTGTTTCTGACAGATTTGGCATTATCATTCAAAATCCTCCAAGGGTCTTCAAAATAAAGGTCTGACAAAGACTTACAGCGGCGGAGATTTTTAAACATTTGAAACAAGTAAATTTTTAGCCTCACTCTCAAGCTCGTGCCAACCATAAATGTTGACGTTGTCTTCCAGTCAAAGGGGCCTCATGTGATCCGTTTTTTTAATCGTTGAAAAAGTTCTCCCAATCTTGGAAAATACAAATGCATGGTTAATCTTGAAGAGCTTCATTGAATCTTAATTTCGAAGACTATGTAGCTTTGTTCTGTAGAATTATAATAATATTTTTAAAAGCAGCTCACGAACCTCCTTTAAGAGAAATATGGGCTTAACAGACTTACTTCCAAGCTCTATTTTATACAGAAGATGAATGCCATTGTTATTTAGACAAGTTGCCAGAGCAACAAGTTTGTGAATATTTATTTGAAATATTCCGGCCGTTGGTTTCAACATTCGACATAAGCTGCAGAACACCCTCTTTATCTCGAGGTTAGGTTAGGTTATAGAGGGGCGGTTTGCATTACATGCGATTTTCACCCAGAAGCCATTTAAGTGCATTGGAATTACCCATTTAGAGTAAGGTCTGTTGATGAATCTTCTTCTGTGGCCTTGGTAAGATATGGGTTATACGATTCAAGCTACTGCCGTGTCCAAATCGGCTACGTTTGGTGATAGCTTCATTACAATATTTGGCCTTTTTGGTGTCAATTGTATAAGCTCTCTCTTTTTGTATAAGTAACAGAGAAGGTTAAATTGTTCTCTCTTGGTGCACCTTAGGCTGCCAGGTTCTAAGTTTATAGCTCAAACAGTTGTATGCTCAGTAACCTTTCCATGACTATTGGTGGTGTAGATTTTAGTGAGGTTGGGGTTAAAATGGTTTTAAAAAAACTCCTCATATAACGAAAATGTTGAAAATAAATTCTCTTGGTAACCAAATAAATTTACAAAGTCAATATAGGTAGAGCTAAGAAACGATTTCTCTCGAAAACCGTTCTATTGTGCTGCATTATCGCGCGGAATATTTTTCCTGCATACTCAAAGAACTCACGATCACCGAGAAAGTACTAGAAGAACGCAGAATTAAACCGAAACTCCTTAAATGCACCCAAAATAACCATTCTACAGCACTTTATAAGAACAAAATGCATACCTGCAGGCTGATTGGGAGCAAGTCACTCTGAATTGTGTTATTGGGACCCGGTTACAGCAAGCCAGGACTAGTGGAAACAAAATGTCTGCCAGTGTGATCAATTGAGATTTTTCTACAACTGTTTTGAGAAGTTTCAATATTTTTAGGCGTCTATTACTTGCAGGGCAGAGTGCAGGTCTGTAACATGTTCGAGGACACACACGTACGTCCCTAATAATTATTGAAATGTTTAAAAGATTCATCTGCTGATGGTAAAATTACCCAAACCGACCTCTTATCACAGTCATTTATGTTGCTTAAAAATAAATTCTAATTAGAAGCCGCTATGAAAATAAATCCATTGCTTCTAATCCCAGTCGTTGCCATTTTGCCATCTCAATATATTGAAGTACACTCATCGCTTCCCACAGTAGACCTGCTTATTGCCCAATCAACTGAACTCACTTTAAGCAAGGCACGTGTGATGAGGGACGTTACCCAATTACGAGTAAAAGCCGTCCCAAATGCGTGTCCAGTAAATGTTGCTTCTGAGTAATTACCGTTGTTTCTTCTGCGAATTAATTGCCCCTAAAACCCAATTATCGTTGGCACATAAATATCCTGAAAAGAACCATTCCCGCCCCTTTAATACCGAAACAATCGTCTTAATTTGACGTGTAGATAATACCAAAACATAAGTCGTGAAAACTAACGTTCGTCCTGCGACTTCTTGCGACCAAACGAAGCCATACGTACATAGTAAGCGCTCTCACTCTCACGCTTGGGGCGCCTCCCCCAACAATAATTCCGCATATTTACTTATATCTACATACATTCCGACACAATAATTTCGCTTTCTCAAAGTGCACAGAACTCGAGATGTAATAAATAAAAGGACATTAAATGGAATAACACAGCTCCGTGTAACAGCACAAGCATCATCATCAACATCAAACACAGTAACATCCCTTTCCCTTTTACATTTACTCTTAAGGATGTCTTCATATACGAACAACGGGGTAACATGACAACAAAGTCCCTGGCGATGCTGCTGATATTCGTTTGCTTTTATCAAAAAGAAAAAAAAAAAAATAATAAGAACCCTGCAAGCAAATAATAATAAGGAACGACACGATAAGTGGGCTTTTGGCAGCAACTTTGAGAAGGAAAAAAATCAACACACACACACAGCCCTCACTGTGTGACGAAAAGATACCCACTTCGCTAAAGGTACCAACTTGCATTAAAACAAACAAAAAATACAAGAAAAATCGCAACATAAAGGAGCGGAAAAACAAAAATTTAGGTTACGTACCCTGGCTCCATAGCATACCAATACCAAACTCGTGTTCTTTTGCATTAAAGCTGCTCCTACATGTCCTATCTCTCTGTACGTACTACATACCTATCAGTTTATGTTGTCGGTACACTTAACTGACGCGAGACAAGCATCTTAAGCCGGCAACGAAAAAACAAAATCGCAGCAGCTACCCCAGTGGAAAAAAAAACATAATGAAAATATACACACTTGGCTGTATGTGGGGCATCTCCAAAACAGGACACAAAACTTTCCCATCATTCCTGCCCTTCTCCCGTGTGTTAACTTCGCAAAGGAAGCACCCGAACCAAGTCAAGCAAAGCGAAAAATGAATGGTCGCGCCATAACAAAACAACGTCGACATAAAAGTTAGGTGCACAGGCAGACTGGTTGAAGGTATGTAGCTCTATACATCCACAAGGACTTGAAGCATTTTGAATCACCAAATTTTTGATGAAGAACAATTGCTGTACGACGAGTTCGTTCACTGGGTTCCTGGCAGCCACTGCGAAGGGGAGCTGCTGTGATTCACGGCTATGATACAGTTTGGAATATAATACACTTGGTGGAAAAGTTTTGCCTCGTTTTCCCTTTTAATGTGAGTGCTGGGAGTTTAAATTACACAGCACAGAACATTCCTGGCAATGGTCATGCGAAGTCATGAAAGAGTTTCGGTGTGGTCGAGTGGATGCATTCATAGGGATAACAATAGAAACCAACTATCATCACGGAGTAATACGGGCAGATTATTTTTAATCCTCCAACGACCTCTTCACTATATTATACGACTATGGGCACATTCATTTGCAACGGAAATTGTTGCGTGGCTGTTTCATTAGAAGATTGACCGTGGTGTTAAGAAAATAATGGGAAACACTCATGAAAATAGCTTTCCAACGTAATTGGTTTGGTATTGGTATTGCAGTTGATTTAGTATAGGGTGTCAGCTCAAGGTTTCTAACCAAAGCAACTGTTCGGTGTAAAAAATAGGGTTTTTGGTATAAAATCAAAATTTCCCTAAACACACATTTATAGTATAATAAAACTGTCTTTCTGGACTTGTGTTTGTTAAGGCATCAAGTCAAAAATACTAACCCCACTCATATACACTTCTCAGACATTACAAATGGATTAGTGGAGGTTTCATCGCAAGCCAGTCGACTCATATAAATGTTATGCGGATTTAAAGTTTTCCGAAAGAGGGCAGCACATATTATCGTTATTTTCACCACCAATCATCATGTAAAAATGCACGTCGCTGTAGTGAGCAGTCAGTATCATAAAGCCCTAATGAAGAGTCCATAGCTTCAACATTTTACCCCAAAAAAAGGTGTCTGAACCCTCTTTTAATTTACAATTAAAACGCTGGTATTTCTGCATTTTTCAAACATAGTTTTAGGCCACCAGCCCCCACCTTGGAGGGGTAAAATGCTGAAACAATTTTCTATGCAGTTTGAAAAGTCCATTTGAAATATACGTAGTTAGGTTAGGTTAGGTTTATGTGTGGGTACGTCAGAACGAGTCCTGCCGCACCCCACTTAGGTCCATGTGGACCCATTGTGATGCCGTTATTTCAAAGTAAAATTTAAATCAGAATTTTACCCCCAAACAAAGTCTGTCTGAACCTTCTTTATAATTTTGCAGTTTGGAAATCCCTTTTGATAACTACACAGTTAATCGGGATTTAAAACTAAAATTTAAAGCATAAGGTTTGCAAGGAGCTTGGCCTGTCTTCTTATTTTTGTTTAAATTTCTAATTTTTGGGCCAGAATCTAAGGGATCTACAATTTTATGCCAAGTCCAAACGGCTAATTGAGTAGCTCTTTCATGACATTTGTGCCCTCAGATGTTTGTCGCGAGAGGTGGACAAAACCATCAGATGCAATTTGTGTTTTTTTCGGGAATCGAAATTGATACCACTCGCCTAGTAGTCCAACACAGTTTCAGCAAAGCCCTCTGACCCCCTTTTCGGGGGGGTTAAAATGCCGACACACCTGCCTTTTTATTTAACTTCGCTACCAATAAAGAAAATGTTTATTTAAAAAGACGATGACTTGTGGTGTCTTAAAAAAATATGAAGAAGACGCCTAAAGGGGGCAAAAGGGGCAGGGGGTCATGCACAAAATTCGGAAAAATCCCCACCAGTTAATAAAAAGGAACCTCCACCTAAAATTTTAGTAGATCAGCAAGATTTAGTAGAGACTGAAATATAAACGCAACCCCCTTTCCAATAAGTAGTATCATTCTGTGTAGTAAATTAAACTGGAAAACTGAAACCACGTTACCAACAAATTTGACGCTAAAAATCGTCTCCGAAAGACTTACACTTTGCTTTAGTAAAATACCAAAAAAAAAACAAAAACCTTATTCCCCGTGGTAATTTATTTTCCTCCCCCACTGTCTGACATCGTACAGAGCCAGTGAAAAAGGCAGAGACAGAAACACAGCCAGAAACAGAGACAATTTATTTGGGAAACCATTTGCAAATGCATTACTTTCATGCAGAATGACGTTCATTAAAATATATGCACTTTTCCGGTTGCAACACCGACCGTAATGAGGTTGACTTGCCATCTTTGGGGGCACATTCAATTAAATTATTTCCCATAAACATCCAGCTCAATGAGACATAACAGCGACAAGATATTTTTGCGAGCTTGAGATAAGGTTTTTTTTTTTAACCTATAATTAGATAAAGAAAATACCACATAGAAGTAAGTACTAAGAAATAAAAGAAGAAAAAAAAAAACTTTCCTCATTCCTATTCATGTTATTCATTTCATTTGTCTTCAGCATTGTATGGATGATGTGATAGGGAGCTCGCACTGGGGGCAGGAGCAGTATGAATACCAACCGAGGAATAGCAAAAGGAATCCCTGTGTATATTGTGAAGTTTGCCTCAATTAATTTCGTACGGTATTCCTTTGCTGAGGCGAAACTAAGGTATGTAATTTGAAATAGAAATACATTTGCGTTGGCTGTTATTTTTATTCAAAGAGCTGGGAAAAGGAAACTGTTCTAACGATTATTTTCGCTTTTTTTTTTGCTGTCTTTTTGGGTGAGTACCAAACCTGTACCTATAGTCGGAAGGGAATTATACGATACTTTTAATATTTGACTTTCATTCCAAAGTCCTTTTGGGAAAAGTATATAAATTCTGTTTAATTAAGAAGTTTTGGGGAGGGCAGTTCATGTCGGGGTGATATTAATTACTCAAGCTAGCTAGGCAGTACCAAGACTGAATTTGAATTTAATCCATTTCGGGTTTCACGAATCAATGGGTGTGCACAGCATATACAAAGGGATTTCACGGCTGGATAAGCTTCAGTCCGCTCTAACAAGGGTCTTGTCAAAAGATCGTGGCCATAGTGAAATGGGATTATTTTTGAATGCCATTTGAACCTTACTTGCGCTTTTGAACTAAACATCTATCGGTTTGGTTGGCAATTAAAAAACTCAAGGCCTTGCATTCCCTATGGGCAACAGGAGGAGTAATCAGCTTAGGTCCCATGACTCCCGTATAAACCGCCTAAAGCCTTTAGCTCAAGGCGAATCCCATTTCATTTGCTACCAGAACCGCTAGGAATTATCTGCTGTGTATACAGTTTTCCCCAGGCAAGGGAGAGTGCTATCATTTCCACTCCCTTTGAGAATATTTACCTGTAGCGTAGCTGCGCCGAAATTACCTATTGATTGCGGTTTTGTGATTGGGGTTATATGATTGCGATAGTTACGGTGTTTGGATTTTGTGACAAACATTTTTCTGGTTAGTGATTCTGATAAATAGAGCTGTCCTTGGATTTGGGCAGGCTAACTATTTGGTTTCATAATGTTGGGCTCCGTTTTGTAGGCCAGCAATTCATAAAGGAATGCAAAATGAAAAACCGAACGGTTCTAATGCGAAATGGAGTCATGAGTTGTGGAACTCAATTCGCTATAGTTTGTACTATGTCATCCCTCAAACTTTATTAGAGAGAGAATTGAATTGATATAAATTTCGAGTTCGGGTGGTTGGTACTTTAGGTGGCAAATCTATTTGCGTTCTGTGTGCCGCTGGGAATAGTAGATAATTGTATTCGACTAATGAAATGTATTATTCATTAGTAAATACTGGCGGAAATGATGGGAATTGTTACCAAACAAAATCGACATGATAATGAGGCCTGTGCTATTGAATATCTACCTCAAAGCTTAGTAGAAAGTAGTGGCGCAGTGGCTCAGTGGTTAGTGTGCTGCGAGAGGTCGTAGGTTTTATCCGCGGAAACTACGTCTGAAGGTTTTGCCCACTACGCCACCTTTCGAGAACGTATGACAAACATCCGAGAGTGTAAATGTCGTCCAAGAGCTACTTAATTAACCTTTCGGACTCGATATACAAAGCTTAGGCCCACTTCCAGTCGTCCTAAAAATAAAAAGTCATACCAAAAGAGTGGTCGCGATAAGGTATTCGTTGAGTACACAAACCTCTTTCGGACCTTTACATTTATTTATTTTTTCAACTAAATTTTTAGGCAAGGAAATATAAACCACTTCACTCACACTGCGAACATTTACAACAAGAAAAGAGGGAGCTGGGAGCATGTTCCATTTTGACAAGTGGGGCGAATTTATAGCTCCATAGTTGACAGCTTTGTGATCAGTGATATTACACGTGGGGAAAAATCCCTATGCCGATAGACTGAAATCTGTTCATGGTCCTTGTAAAAGTCTAAAAAAAACCCATGCAACTCTATGTCTGTAGTTATAGGACACTCTGCCCTCATCTAGCAAAACAGAAAAAGAAAAGAAACCCATCATCATTCGGCCCCCAAAAAACGATGACATTCTTACGAATGAAAAAACATCACGCAATTATTTAGGTATAGTACATTATTATCAACAATCTGAATGCCATCAAGTGACAAACATTTGTGTACCAAAAAAAAAAGAGAAAGAAAAATCCAAGACAACAACGTCTCGCGAATGTAAATCTTTTAAGAAAATTAGCAAAACAATCTCTCCCAATGCGACACGCTTCCGACTTTCAGACTTTCAGGGAAGTACACCATCCATAAGCGAACAATATGTGAAATTGAATCCAACAATGTATCCATATGGGTGTAGGGGATGAAGAAAAGGCTCAAAAATCTGTTCGCCATTAACCGAGTTTTATGATCATAATGCGGTAATTAATTCTTCCTAATGGTACAGAAGCTTTGTGTCCTCCATGCACATCCCGAAGGATGTCTCTTTCTCTCTTTCTCTCTTTCTCTCTTTCTCTCTTTCTCTCTTTTTTTTTCCTTTCTCTCTTTCTATGGCTATATGCAGTAGGGTATTATCCTGATTGATGGTTGTGCCTTTGAAGATTTCGCGGCGCCGCTTCCTTCTTTCACACGCACAAGAGGAAAATGACAAAAAAAAAATACAAAGTGGGGGCGAATAACATCTTTAATATATAGTGCGAGATGGAGCGTATCCTTCTTTTTAGGAAAATGCAAAATTATCTACATACTTACTTACACGTCACAATAATCCTCATATGCTCGCTTTGATCGAGTTGCTTTGCAATGGGGAAAAAAAACACTCCACTGGATGCGAGGTTGAAGGATAAATAATCGCTCAAATTTGTCAGAGTGGTGCGCAACTTATCTGCATCATTCCGCCTGTCGTTGTTATTATTTTGTTTCTTTGCCTGAAATTTGAATGCGGCTGAAATAATGATTTGCGATTTTCCTGTCCGCCGGCTTGATAAACCTACTTTCTTTGGAAAATGATCTCTTTTCTGCTCCATTTTCCTCCTTCATGCTTATTATCGTCACCATTGCTCTGCTGTCATTCAATTATTCAAATTTTGAGGAAATTGTCATACATCATGTAGCTGTCAGCCGACAGAAATCATCCGACAATCGTTTTGCGAGCTCTGGCAGTTTTACTTGATTCTTTCTGGCGGCAAAGCAGCTAAGCGACCTGAAAATATTAAAAAAAAAAACACACAAAATTGTTGGTAGCGCAGCACAGAAACAACTTCAAAAGAGAGAATTTCAAATGTTAAACGGAACAAGACCGCACCGAAAGTTGGTAGGTATTCGTGAAATAGCTTTGATTATGATAATGCTTGCATATCTTAAATCTCCGGTTGTTGTTGGTGTCTTTCTTGTGCTATTTAAGGAACAAATTTCCACAGTGCGAATTATTTCCTTTGTTGGCTTTGACGTTGAATGGGAAAACAATTTTTGTTTATCTGCTCCACGGAATTGCGTCGTGGGCGGGGGAGATCCATTAACAAAATAGCTTAGCCGCAGGGATAGGGTTCTTTGAATAGCATGGGTTTCTCTTTTCTGACTGCTACTTGACTAACGTTTCATTATTTACCCAATCGGATATTTTTAAACTAGCCTCTCTGCAAGATGCTTCAGCTTGGAGTGTTTGTTTAGTATTTTCCATCAACTTCAACATTTTTTTTTTATTATCTCTTCCGGAAATATATATAGAACTATTCAGGATTTGATTTTTAAAGTGGATTATTGTGTAGCCGGATCGATTAGGTCTAGTGGAGCGGTGAACATAGGTGTATGTGGTGAAAATTAATTTGATTCCACTGTCAGAAGTTGGCGTGTCATTTACGAATCATGTGCATGTGCTAATGGAATTAGTTTATTGTGGTAGGAGGTTTTATTTTTTTTAAGCGATTTGAAAGGGAAATCTTTTGAAAATGCACGAGAGAGTAGATTATGTGGCGGTTCACTTTCTATTTGGTTAGTTAGATGTCACTGTTTTCGTGGTTTCTGTCACTGGAACACGCAGTTAACGCTTGTGCGGCATTTTGGGGCCATATCTGACAGGACCTCTAGATATTGATGGAGAGCTATTTTATGGGAGCTAAAAACCAGAATGTGGAATTGAGCTTCCTTGTTCAAATGTTGGCCAAATCATTGTCAAATCAGAAAGAAGCAGAATAGTCCATTCTGATTGATATATATCAAACCAATTGGGGATTTTCCACACTTCTACTCTTATTCGAAGACAATTTTACCAACATTTCCCATGCGAAATTATCACTTGTAAGGTTAGAGAGGTGCTTACTTCTCGATTTACCCCATTTGTTCAAAACAGAACATGTTTCGCCCTCGTGAATGCGTTCGCGCCAAAACATTTAGCTACAAAGCGTCTCATGTCAAATACCAAATTGAATCCACATCAAACGCTGTCCGTCACAGAACTCACTTCTGCATTGAAAATAAATTAATTTCGATTTTTTTCCTTCCATTCTCATCCTGTGAAAATTTAACAGAAAAACAAAAAAAAAAAAAAAACTGCTGACAGCCAGATTGATGTCAATAATAAATTAAATAAATTAAATTCGAATTTCGTCAATAGAGTTCACAGAAATGCAAATCAAACCAGCAAAAAAAAAAAACACAGTAGCACCATCCCTGCCGTGATTAATGGGCAACATTTCTCTAAAGGATATCGTCTGTTTGATTTATTACCACAACTATATTAAATACCTAAATCACGCTATAAGCCATCGAACTACAGTGATTATCTCATCAGTGTCTGCCGAAAAGTACACCCGATTCGAGGGGGGAAAAATGTTACGTATACGCCCCGTAAACTAGCACAGTCCATTTTGCTCCACAAATTCAAACAGTTATACCCTTTTGTCTACTTGTTACTTGCTAAGTTTCTAAATCCTGACAATGGAAGTGCGAACATATGCACAGTGTACACCCCGCCACCAAATCGCAGGATATTTATTTCCAACGAGCCAGCAAAGGGGTTGTGCTCGTTGCCGCACACTCATGGCAAATGCGATGCGAATTAGAATGCGAGGAGCATTCAGAACTAGAGGACTTACATTCTGATGCACATGATTGTTATTTCTATTAAAGAATATACACATTCCCAGACCAGGCCGTAAAGCAACAAACAAACTAAGAAAACACCAGCAGCAACCCCAGCCATCCGTTTTATGTTCAGTGTTCATTAATGAGAAAAGCATATTTTTCTTCAGCATGTCCTCCGGCTACATAAGCATCCACGATTGTAGGCAACCTATATATGTGTAGCTACGAGGAGCAGGGAAAACATTCTATCGTTAAGGCACCATCAGCATCGTTCCTGTTGTCGAAAGAACCAACAACTCTCGGGAAAGCAACAGAGCTGGAGTAGTCTTGGCGATAGGAATCGATCGATGGATTGAGAATGTTCGTATCCATATTCGAAAAGGAAAAACAACGTCTTAAATGTGCATAATGTGTGGATGTTATCACATACTGCGCTACTCTACCACTTTAGAAGATGACGACTACGACACTGGCCCATTTCCAGGTTGGAAGTATGGGGGAGGTGCATTTTAAAGGCAGTTAAACTTTGTTATTTTCAGAAATAATTGCGGATCCTGTTGCGGAAGGGTGCACTTGTGCAAAGTATACTCGTACTTGTTTCAGCGCAGTCCAACGAAAGTAACTTTTATTATTATGTGTGTAGGGAAACTAATAAAAGCTTCGAATATTACAGGTTTACACCTAGTTTGCTGGGGACTTGAAACCTCTGCATAAACAGTAAAGCAAGTCATTAGAGCTGGTGTACTTAGCTCCATTAAATATTCATTTACGTCACTACCCGACCTCATTAAACTCGATGTTTACTTTCCTCTTGTGTAACAATACAAGTGTCTGTCAAACTTCATGACGGTTTTCGGAGGGCGAATTTTATTAATTCTTTTCTCTACCTGTCACGCCGATTAAATCGAAGCAAACTTCATCTCGAATTAAAGCCGATGAAGGACAATTAATCGCATCGTTAACTTAATCACAGTATTTCAAATGTCATCATTCCAACCGTTTGTGTCAACTATTTCTAGTTCGAGGGGAATTTATTTCCGAACAAACTCTACAACAAATCGCTTGCTTTTATCCCGTACAAACACGCTGATGATGTAGCTATTTTGCATTTGAAACAATTGTAATAAATTCAAACAGAAAACAGTACTGACAGCTGGTTTTGTAGATTCCTGTGATTCGGCAAAGATTTATTCACTTGCTACTTTCGACGAAAAACTTTTACTTTGACATTATAATCGGATTGTTTGATATTCATTAACCCGATTGTGAAGAGTCCGCTCTGTGCTTTGAAAGCGAACAAATATTGTAACAATGGCGCTAAGTTTGCACGGACACATTTTACAAGGAGACTCTGACAAGCATTTCGTGCGCGAGAACATAATTCAATGGAAATTTAAAGTCCTCTTGAATTTTAGCTCTGCGGGAGGACTCTCTACTGCCTGACAGAGGTGATGACAAATGGTACTTCATTAAGGTTTAAATGTATGGAATCAAAATGGAATGAATAGAAGTTATTGGTGGGAGGACTTTGGGATCTTAGGCACGTATCAGCACTTACAATGGAGGAGTTTATTAAATTCGATTAAATTGGGGAGATTGCTGTTTGTGATTTGACAATTCGTTTGGTTATGACTCAATACTCGAAACGAGCAGCTGCTTTGTAAATTTCTTGCTTACCATGATTATGTTCTATAAATTTTAAAAATGGTCCTCGCCTGTAACGATATACAATAAGTTACACTGCGTATTTATTGCCCCCACTTAGACGCAGGTACGTGATCCAATTACACGTCATAACTGTTTACTGTTTTAACGGCCGCATTTAGGTGACGCAAAAAATATTCCCCCATGAAAACAAAAAAGAAAGAGTGACCAGATCAGATAAGGGGAAAAATGGCCCCAGAGAAAATAACCGAGTGGTGTCGAAGTTGCATGATTAATAAAGTGGGAAAGTGACAGTTGCGGCGCTTTTATTAATGAAAAAGGGAAAAGCGGTGCACAAGCTTAAAAAAAGTGAAAAAGTCGAAAATCAACTGGTAGTGTAGTTTACTACATTTGTCCGGCTTTCATACTCCATAAACGTCAGCTGAAATGACCAAAATGGGCCAATAAAAAATGGGAAAACATCAAGTCAGTCAGCTGTCAGACCTACTAAACTATGAATCCGAACGTCCCCATTTTTAGTTTCGACTTTAGTTTTTAGTATTCACATTGGGCCTTACCAATAATCATTTTTAACCTTCACACTAAATATTTCCTAGGTCACAATATGCAATTTTTTATGGAAATTTTCGCCATTGTGAGCTCGAAAAATTTAGCCTGGTCACTAAAAATGATTATTAGTACCGCGGATTGTGTACTTTACTAGATTTCTCGGCTTCCCCTACATAAACGTGAACTCGAAAAAAATATTTATGTGACCACTCCGCTAGTTAAAACTGAAGCACATCTAGTCAGTCAGACAGTCAATCAGACTTACTAAACTATGAATCCCAACGTCCTTCTGTTCTATTTCTATTTCTATTCTTATTTACCTATCGACTAAAATGTTTTGAATTTTAAATTTCATTCTTCCTTCAAGTATCTAGTTTAGTAAGTCTGACAGCTGTTTGACTTGGTGTATCTCGGTTTTGATTGCCTTAGATCGGTCGTATAAACAGATGTTTCAGTTGACTTTTTTGGAGCCGATAAATCTGTAAAATAACAAATTTTAGTCTCGAGTTTAAATTTGAGGAAGCTTACAATTGCGAAATTTCTATTGAAAATATAGCCACTGTGAACTACTAAAATTTGTAGTCGAAACTAAAAACGGATATTGGCAAGGCCCACTGAGTACTAAGTTGACAGATCGCTTGTGTGCCTGACGTAGGAAAATTGACATCTCCGACTAATCTAGTTTTTGAGTTCAGCTTACATCTATTTCAGGCCAATCCAGTCGACTTAAGTTAACTAGATTTTTGAACTTGCCCAAAGTTTAGTCAGAATGAAAAAATTCATACAGCGAATGGAACTTCTACGAAAGCATTTTTGTATATCTGAATGCATTCACTTGTTGTGACATTTTATCATACAGAAAAGGAAATCATTTCAAATCGATTTTTTTTTTTTGTGATTCAGTCAACTGTGCATATTTGTATGTTATATGTTTTTGTTTTAAATTTATTAATAGAAACGACCTTTGTATATACATTCCTATAGTAGCGCCAAGGAATCTAATAAAAATGTTGTACCAGTAAACCGCAGAAGCTTTGGCGCTTCAATCGCTCAATAATGAAAACTGGTTTGTGCCCTTAATTGATTTAGACGGAGCTTTAAGTTTTTATCAGTGTTTCGTCCAAACAAAAGCTATATTTGAACGAACGAAATTGATGTGATAAACAAAACAACAGTAATATTTTTGTTGTTTGTTCCGACGAAAACGAAAGTCTGGCATATCTACTATTTATTATAGATTTTTTCAAAGAAAATAATTTGTATATTTTGGACTGGTTGCCATGTTTAATTTTTCCTCTCCGATCACTATCTAAGATTTGTTTGCCAATTGTCTAAATCCGTCAACATAGCAATGTAGTATTTTCAGCTACTATAGAAGTAGGTAGTTTATGAAGCGGGAGAGCCTTCGAGGGGCTCTGGCACTGCGGCTTTTTATCTTAAGGAGCCTATTGTGTAGGTGCATAAAACATGAACATGTAGGTGGATATTCAATTGCAAGATGCAGACGCTACTCCTATTTTATGTTTTGTATTTAACTGCAAACACTAAAGAGCATATATAGTTTTGATGAAGTTGTGGTAACGAACGACAGAGCTCATACCTGAAATGTTGGCCTGAATGGGCCTTTAGGAAGTCGTAGCCTGCACTGTGCATCTTCGTAGATAAAACTAGCCTCCGATCCAGGATCGCGAAGAGGACGAAGAGAGAATTTGTTACCAAGATAAAAGATATCGATTAATGCAGTTGCAAGAATAATTACACGTTCACTATTTTTGGAAAAAAAAAAAGAATGGACTTGTAAATTGAGTGTTGTTCTAGTGGACTGTACCTATGTGTTGTTGAGAGACTTGTTGAGAAGTACTGGGCTGAGAAATACTCGTACCTACTATTAGTAGAATGTTTATCCTGGTGCACTTGTGCTTGATGGGTAGTAGTATTAGTAGTAGTAGTACAGCGACTTTATTAACATTTAAAATAATTTTAGAATTTTTTTGTTCGTATTTACAAACAATGTTAAATAAGTCTTTTATGGTTTGGCTTATGGCCGTCTACTAGATTAACAATTTAGCTATCAAAACTACAATGACTAATGACCTGAAATACCTATGTACAATATATTTATGTTCAAAAATCGACTTCCAAGATACCAGTGTGCTCGATATACTTGTTGTCGATGCATCCCCCAAACTGATGAAACGGCTATTTTAGCTACTGCTAGATAAGCCTCGAGGTGCTTTTTCATACTTACACTTAGGTTAGATGTAATTGTCACCCACAAGTATTTATACTCTTTCACTACTTCAACGCGTAGATACACCCTGATAGGACCATTTTTCGTTGCGAGAGTATCTTCATCACCATTTCCAAATATCATCATCTTTGTTTTCGATAGGTTTACAGTCAAATTCCATTGATTGCAGTAACTTTCAAGACGATTGATATCTAGCTGCATCCCATTGTCTGTCTCCGACAAAAACACTATACCTATCGTCCGCAAACTTTAACGCTGGTATCCGCACACCACCAAGTTTAATCCCTCCTTCTATACTTCCTCAACTATATCATTTCTAAACAAGATGAAGAGCAATGTGCTTAAGATGCAACCTTGCTTAACACCCATTTGCGATCCGAATTCTTCAGTATGTAAGAGTGTGTGATGTCGTTGCCGACATAGCTTACAAGTGAACTGACTTCGACAGCCGTTAACCGTGGGAATAGTGAACAGAAATTAAGTGGATGAGGGGATCTGCATAAACGACAGTTGAAATTATTCGTTTTAGTGTGAAATACACGATTTTCTGATTTTGAGGTGGTCTTTGAGCCTTAAGATTTGAATCCCTAATATCAGAAACTGATTCTAGGATTTGATATTGCTTCGTTAGAAATGCGTCCAATTCTGAATTGACAAAACATTTTTAATATTTTAAATTTGTAAGAAATTCACACAACAAATACAAATCGAAACCCAACGACAAAAAATTTTCTAATGAATGAAGGAGTAAAAATCTCAACGAAAGCTTTTTTATAAGGAATAATATTATCAAAGGCTCAAAGCTCTCAGTAATTTATTTCTCGATTTGGTATGAGTAGCGACACCTATTAGGTTACTGGTACTACTGGATTGGCGCTACTATAGGAATGTATAATATACAAAGAAACGACTTACATTTTTTTAATTTATTTTATTTAGAAATAAATTCTAAATTACATTTAATGGAAAAAAAATTGAAAACTGGTTACGTTGGTTACGTTCGGATACCTAGTTTACGTAAAACGCCAACTAAATTTGTCTTGTATGTGTATACAAACATGTTGAGTAATCAATTTAAATTGTTTTTATATTCTCGCGGCCTATTTTGAATTGTGACACTTCGAAATGTCAACCGAGCATGCAGGTAGGACTTTTTTGACCAAATTTGTCAGCTACCCCTCCGTAAAGGTCATAAAATACATCTAGTCAGTCAGTTGTCAGACTTACTAAATCAGAAGTCCGAAGCCGAACGTCCCCATTGTATTTGCTGATGAAAAATGGCGAAACAGTCCTTAAAGTCTCCACGAACGACTTGACGGGGAAATTTAAGTTGCTGTTTCGATAATTCTTTCAAATATTTACCGCACATTCGGCAACCGTAAAACGATCCATGTTGAAATGGCAAAACGCAAAACCTTACTGACTACTTTGACAGCTGGATGTCATTGGTAAATTTGACAGCTGCTGAAACATAACAAGTGAAAAAAACATAATTTCTATCTAGCCAGTGGTCACCCATAACTACTTTTTTTCACCTGAATCGCTTTCAGCCCGAAACACCCTCATAATTTATATGCATTTGTATATCTCTTGCCGCACATTTAATTCCATTAATCAGACATAAAAAAAGTGAAAATAACAACACACAACCTCGCATTTAGCAATCGTAATTCGATAAACTGCGTCCGCCTGCCACTTATTTTCCACCACTACCCGCTAAAATGCGAGTGTGTTTGGCGACTTTGTGCATAAATAATTATCTGTGTCCACCAGGTGGGTGGGTGTGGAAAAATAATTCGATAAGTCCAATGATCTGTGTGTGTGTGTTTCGTTGTTGACGCCAGCATGACGCGCGTGTTGGTTTTGAGCGTTATTCATTTTTTTTTCTTTGCTGTCAGTCGTTAAAACTGGCCACTCTATGCTCACTTTCCAGCATTTAACAGCACTTAACCGCAGCAGCGGCAGCACGGTCGGGCGACTATCGATTGCGTTGTTTGGCGACGGACGCGATGTGAAACGCTCCATAAATATACTTTCATACTGCTTAAAATTCGCATATAAAATTTATGGAGACAGATTGTGTGCTGTGCGCTGCAGCGCACACTTGTCATGAGCTGCGTTGTTATTTGTAATAATTAGTCGCTACCATGCATACTAAAGTGGTAACTTTAATTTCTTTTTTTTTTGCAACAGAATCCTCTGCTTTAAATTCCACTATATCACAGTTTTTTTTTTTCCCCCTCTTTGTCCTTGCTGCGTTATGGCCTGATTGCAAGGGGTCATGTTGACATTTTTATCCCACATGTTTCGCTAGGTTTTTGTTTCGCTGTGCTTTGCAAGGAAGATGAACATGTCCAGCAAGGGATAATAATTGGTATTGCTCTGTATGTCCTGCGACTCGCTTACAGTCAGCGCGCACTCTTTTTCCACTTTTCCCATGCAGATTTCCACGCAGTGATAAGTTGATTTAAGGCGCATTTTCGCTGCAGTAACACTATGAAAAAATTACTCACAGATGCGGGACGGCATGAATAAAAATGAAAAAAGAATTTATGTTACCGCCTTATATTTATTCATTAACAACGGTCATAATTTTAATTTCCGCTCATTTTATTATTTCATTATCTGAGTGTGTGTGCTGTTTTTTTCCTGGCTGATTTTTAATTTATTCTTTGGCATAGTTGGCTTCTCAATTCGCATTCTCAGAAAAGGATTGGGCCAGGAGCAAAGTGTGCGATGTGTATTGTTATGGAAAATATTGAAGCGCCAACGTTTGATGCGATTTCGCTAACAATTTAAATATACGGAATAATTTGCAGGAAATTGTTGCACGCCACTTGAAGGGAGAGAGAGTGTAAACAATGCCGCAAAAGTGCGGGCTGTGCGCAGGGAGGTGGATATTTGCATCCAAATTGGTTTTTGAGTCAAAGTTGAAAGGATGGGGATTGTGAGCGGGTGAGGGAGGTGCGCTGCTTTTGTTTAATATTCGTGATTGCATTCGGCAAACAGAATGGCGCCTTTTTATTGAGCTGCTGAGCGGAAAAAAAAACATAAGCATTGTGTGGGCCTGGGCAGGTGTTTTTTTGATCCCCCAGAGAGAGAATCACATACTTATCGCTTTGTGGCATTGTGTGCGAGGGTAATTGAAATTATTTACAAGGTAGGAGATATTCTTTGTTTCCTGTTCGATTTAAATTGGGTTTGGTTTTTTAAGAATGGATTGCAGTCGAAACTGCTGGCGTTGAATTGAATATCAGGCCAATTAAAATAACCGACTGTGAATGACTTTTAACTGGAGCGAAGATGCAGTGGTGTGCGTTCGTTAAATTAAACAACCATCCCAAGTGGGTCTTTCATTAAAAAGTGTTCTTTATTGAACTCGACCTGCGCTGCAAATGCTGGTTCTTGTTCAACACACATTACTCTCAGTGGTGGTGGTTATTTTCTCGCAATGAAGGGTCATCACTTTGGTAATTGCAACTTATGACGGGTGGTGACATATATTTGCTGTTAATAAAACAGTCGGTTTAATGTGAACTAGACCACATGTCTCACCTCATTTGCAGGAACTACATGCTTTCACTTGACACTTGAAGTATACTGATTCCGTAATTTAAAAATTAAAGCACTTTATGCAAGAGATGGATATTTTCCTTTGCTAACCTATCAGTGGAAGGTGTAATTTCGATTCTAAGTGGTAAGTTAACCTATCAACGGGAGAAATAGTAATAGCTACTAAATTAAATTAAATCAAATAAAAATAAATATAAATGGTAAGTTATTTTTTTTATGGAAGGTGAAGTAAACGATTGAGTTGCAGTCAAGTTCCCTTCTCAACTATTAACATTTGAAAAGTGCTAAGATCAAACTGGAAAAAATTGATTTCAACTTGGAGTGTAACCTTATAGCTTGTCAGAAACGAAGTTCGATACAATTCGAATCAGGAACTTAGCCTTAGTGTAAAAAAGGGGCTCAAACCTAGCAACAAAAAACCCCCAAAAAAAAGCATACATAATCGTTGTATGGGAAGTACCGTCAATTTTAGAGCTAACATACAAATTTCGAATAACTCGAAAAGTCCCAATCCCCGTTACAAAATTTGAAGCAAGTCCAACAAGCCGTTTAGCCTCTAGCTGAGTGTATATAGAAATGAATGGAAGTGCTTCTTTTCAGTGCCTCTTCAATCGCTTTGTCCTTATACTGATTTAAGCCGTCGTAATCGACATTAAAAAAAATTGACTAAGAAAATACCTTTTTTCAATGCATCCCTGACTAGAAGTTACCATCTAAAGCTTTACCATACCTTTATAAAATCGGTTTGTTACTGATAGGCGCACAAACCTCTCAACCGATCTATACAAAACTTTGGGAAATTAATATCTAAGTGGTGGGGAAGGTTTATTTGATACCTTTGCAAATTTGCAATAGATGGCGCTCGGGTCACATCAATGAATGTGCTTAAAAGGTTGCACAGCATATAAAGACAATTATCCCTTAAATTGAGGTTTTTTAGTCGTTGTTTTTCCTCAAAAGAAACTTTCTTTTTCTAATTTTATTTATTTGTTGTCACTTGTAAACTTTTCCCAGTAGAAAGACATAAATTTGTCATATCTATGTAAATTTTGCTATAAAAATTGTAAATTCTAAACGAACATAAATTGAAATTTAATTGATAAAGACAATTTGAGACCCCATATCTTGGCACTTGTGGCATCTGTGGTCCCAACATTTGGTTCATCGATGTATGCTGCGTGTGACAAAAAAGCCTGTCCTGGATTGGACTCATACCAGAAAGTCATTCATAGCTTTGCGATGCATGTTGGCTTTTATGGCAGCTCTGGCTTTAAAAGTTGCTAAGTGAATGTATAGTGGCTGTGAACGTATTTTATTCATAAAAAAATGGGTGGTACATTCTATATTAAATATCCATTTAAAATGCTGACTTGTGACAATCGGAACATGAAAGTGTAGTAATACTTTGGCACACTATACACTCTTTCACTGTTGTAGAAACATTTCCAAAATGTAGTAACAGCGCTTAGGCTGCAACCAACAATTTCTACTCGGGCTACCATAATTTCCAAGAACCTCGCAAGATACCTATGATCGGAATTAAAGCAGTTTTCCTTCAGCAAAAGTGTTCAAAGGTGAAAAACTACTTCTTTTAAACTTTTAGCTCGCAGATATTTGAAAAAGCGGAAGGTTTTCTCTTACATATCATCTGGGATAGCCACCACGCTGAAGGAAGAAAGAAAGAACAACTTTATCGCCTGCCTGGTGAATCCTACAGCTCCCGACAGTCCCATCTTCTATATAAGTGAGAGTTGAAGCGCCGGCAAAGCCCATAAAAAAATTGGTATCATTCGGAATAAAAAAAAATAAATCACATGACAGCGTAAAAGAACAGTCAAGACTTTTATTTTTGAGCGAAACAAAATCAATCACCCATTAATGATCTTATTAACTTACAACCATCACACGACCATTCAAAAAATTACCAGCAACAAAGAGCATAAAAGTATTCACAAAAACTGGAATAAGTTGACAAAATACTGAAGTCCGACATCGATCACAACAAAAGTTACAAAACTCACCGACCAACAAACGAACATCCATCATTCATCTGCACATTTGGTTGCCTCCTAAACCCATTTAGATCATTGTACACACAGTGTCATTCAACACCCGCAATAGCCAATAAAACGTCGTCCTCTCAATATTTCACCATCAATTGTCATCACACACAGTCCGAATCGTACGAACTCGCACACTCACATTATTCGACTTTTTCTTCGTCGACTTCGGCTTCGATATTCACCGGCTCCCTTTGGGACATTTATTTCTCTCAACTGTCATCGGAACCTAAGCTCCTTAAACTTTCCTTATTGAATTATTAGCCAAGTGCACCGAAAAGTATGGTGTCAAGCGAATGGCTTCATTTATTTCTTTCTTCAAAAGCATTTTACTTTTCGAAATTGTCAAAACTTTGGATAGAATATTCTGGGTCGTTTTTTCTGCCCACCCCATTTCAATATAGCAAGGTCCTCGAAAGAGCGCAGCAATGACCTTTCGACAAATTCACTGGTGTCCTCTATCTTACCCCCTTTTTTTCTGCCGGCAACAGCTATCGGTGTCCTTCTGGCTGCTCAACATGTTACATACAATTTATGACCTAACATTTCTGGCTTTGCACTTTGCACTTCTTCTGTTGGTCGCGGGGATTTTCTGGGACCGATGTTTGAGGGGGTTAATTGCTTGTATCTGCTCATAGTCCTTTAAATATATGTATGTACGTGTGTAGGGAAAATATAAAATTATTTCTGCAAAAGGGGGACATTTGTGTATATGTATGAGCCGAGGTTTATATGTTGCTTGCGGAATTTGGGTTACGAGATAATTAAACATCACATCACAGTGGAGCTAGAAGGTAGGGACACATATGGTACCCCAGTTGAATGGAATTAAGCTCTGCGTTATTATGGTAGAACATGTGGCGTTATGGGTGCGACTTGAATTTTATACTTTTTGGGACCGTTTCTAAAAAAATCCATCCGACGGGAAAATGGTGAACAGTCGTTGGGTCGGGTAATAAACCAAGGAACAGGCGAATGTGTGTTAAGGGTTTTTTTTTTTAATGTTCGCATGTGTGTGGTAGGCATTTGAATGTTAGGCCTTGTGTAGGAAATTACAAATTCAGTTTAGACCGTCAGAAAATCAATTAGCTCAAGTAGGATTTACTTTCAGTAGGTAAGTTGTTGCTAGGCTACGAATCTGAGGAGCCGGAATAAAAACGTAGCTTGGATTAGGTAATCTTCTCAAATAAGGGCGGAGGTTTAACAGAAACGGACCTGAACGCAAGACGATTGCTCCATTGGGCAATATTTCGTGACGTTTGGACTTCACTTCAGATGGAGCTTAACATTGGCCTTGATGGACTGAATTATAAGCTATTTTCAAACTCTTCTCCTTAAATTAGGCTTTAAAATCGTTCAGGGCCTTAAATGAGAAACGCAGACGTAGATAACCACTGCTAGGAAAGCTTATTGAAGGCTACATATTATATCTAAGAGGTCCCCATGCATGTCGAAAACCAGGCGCCACCGCAGGACTCTACCACAAAAAGAAAGAGAGGACCATTTCTAACCATTTTTAACCGTCACACAAAATATTTTGCAGGTCACAATATGCGATTTTGTATGGAAAACTCCACCAACAAATTTAGTCTAGACACTAAAAATAATTATTCGTATCGAGAGTGTTTTTATTTCTTCTATCAAGAGTGAATAATTTTTCGCCTCTCAGCGACTATTTTCAGTATATTCCGCAAACTACCCGAGACCTAATGTTTAAGTGATTCGCAACAATCAATTACACCTTCGAAATGTAAGTGGAAAACCCACTTCTGTCTGACAGCGATTCCAACTCCCATCTACCCCTATACCAGCAACAAAAATATGTCAACTAGATTAATCCACAAAACCCAATCAATCCTCTTTTGACAATTATTTATGAAAAATGGCCAACACAGACCTGTCAACACAGCGATCATGAAAATACCCATTCAACGCTGATAAATCAGCTCTACCCTGCACATGGTAAAAGAGCGCAGTGATACTCCCTTTTTAGTAAAACAAAAAAAGAATCAGATTTGCGAGCTCCCTCTCCCTGGATAAGCATTAATCTTCGGACCAATAACATCAATTTAAAGAGCCAACGGCAAAAGTCATAAAACATTCCAATTAACTGTCAAATTGACAAATCGAAATCCCTTTCTCTTTCACTGTGCGCTGTATTTATGGCTTCACAAATCCCAATTAAGCTGCAAAGCACGCGCCAAAATATCTATCGAACGCCTCCACAATCATCATCATCATCGTCGTCCTCGTCCTCGTTCGCGTTGTCGTCATCAAAACATTTGGAACCGTAGAAACTTTTGAGAACGTTAATCATTCGGTTGTTATTAATACCGTTGCTATGTGCGTGCGGCGTGTGTGTTTGCATTGGCTATCATCCACATTTTACGCGGAACCCCCTTGGTCAGGAGGACTCTTTCAACTGTAATTTATTTCCCACAGCTATTGGTTCATTAAGTTCGATTTGTGTGCGCAACCTGCAACGGAAAAAGTTCAATTCCCCCCTCGATGTGAGTTTGGCGAAAGTTTTCAATCACATTAAGCCCCTTTCGTGTGTGACTTAAGGTATTTAATTAACAATCTCACAATTGAGTCTTAATTAGGACTGGGAGTGCAGTGTGGAATTTCTAACCAAGCAGAGGCTTGCTTTTCAATTGAAATCTTCGTAACTTGTTCGATTGGTGTACTATCCTGTGGCGGGTGTGTGAATTCGCGCACAAAAGTGTTTGGATAAATTAAATATTTTTCTTCTACAAAATGCTAACATTTTTTTTAACGACTCTACTAATCTGATACAGTCAGCTGTGTATTTTTAAGAGCTTCTTCCACCCCCGCGTATCCTCTTCATACATCGTGCTTTGTTGAAACCTGTAAGTGGCACTTTTTGCTAGATTAGTAAAAGTGGGGCGCCAGAGCTCTCCGCATGTTGTACAGCTTTGAAGTTTTAATCGAGAACAATTTTCAATTATGCGTTTTTCTATGGTGAAGTTTGTTCTGGCGAAGTTTTTCGAGTGTATGCTGTTGAGGGGAGGAACTTTGAAATATATAGGGATGGAGGTTTTTTTTTATGTTTTAATTTTGTTGTTGTTGGTTAAGTAGCGCGCACAGCTTTGCACGATAATTACAACAGAGTTCCGGAGAGGTACCTCGTGTGAAAGGCTGAATGGAGTTTAATGGAAGTTGCATTAATCATTTTTTTAAGAGTTTTTAAGATGAAAATTTGTTGGTGGGGGATTTAAGACAGTAAAATTCTTCAAGCCAGATCGGTCTACCTGTCAGTGATGGTAAATTCGGTGCAGATTGCTAACGGTTCGTCATTAAATCTTCTGTTCCAAAGTGCAACAACGCATGTGGAAGTTTTCGACCTTTTGTTCGAGTCTTTTACAAAAAGAGCGGGACTTGGTCAACTTGGTCAACTAGGATGACCCGTGGACTGTTGTTAGTGATTTTTTACAAGGCTTCACCACTAAATTATTTGGGCCAAAGAAACAGCTATTGGGAAGTGCAATTTTGACTCGATATCTGATGAAATGTCATCTTTATAAACCTTGTGGCGTTTTGTACGTTTCGATGTTATAGTGGTAGAATAAACTTGGCTTTGCTCTTCTTGAGTCCTCAGAACTATTGGGCAACTGATACGTTCCTTCAATTAAGTCCCTGTCATCGGGGTATATATTAATTCTAGATTATTTTAAAAAATGAGTCTCGCGTATGGAGCTTCGAGCTTCCCACGATCCTTCAAGTATTTACTTAAAGCAGTTGTCAGATGCATTGCTAAATAGTCCATATAGTTCGTTTCTAAAAATACTATCAAAGGTGGACTTCCAACGAATAAAAAGACGGTGAACCCATTGTGTAAATATTTAGTCAAATTTACCGAATTTGAAGGCAATCTCTTATATATTTAAAATGAGAAATTGTATGTCCGCAAAAACCTTACGAACTTTTTCACCGATTTACAAGTATAAAATACAGCATTTTTCGACTAACAAAATTAAGTTTGCGCACATTCAAACCCTAGAAAAACAGGCGCGGGTCCACTAATGTTTTATACGTTCGTCTAATAAAGCTGTCACTTAAAAGTCAAAACTAAAGAGACTGATGTCCGCAGGCTTAAATGTGTGTTGTTATAAAGAATGTGAATGTGCCGCCCTAGATGAAAAGAAACCTCACAGTAACATAACCAAAGCAGAGAAATGAGGCAACTACAGTGGGATTGTTAGGTTCTAATTTTCAGGGCGAATTTTATATGACTACTCCTTCTGTGGAGAAAAGCAAATCAACCGATGATTTCTTTAAAAACGACACCACAATTTGGAGGTGCAATATCGTACAACTCGATTTAGTGTGCCATTCAACCAATTACAGCCGACTCCGATTATCAGAAGTACGGTTTACTGAAAAATTCGGTTAACCAGAACACTAAATTTGTCACGAATACCTACTTCTTTTTTTCTATTTAATTATCCGAAGGTCGCAAGAAGAAAAACCCTCTTAAGTGGAAAAATAATTGCGTCAAATTGGTGTTTCATTAAAGCGGAGTCGACTGTAACAGCAGAATCCATTTAGTCCTCTGTCAGATGTCAAAATGGTTACGGTGGTCCGCAAAACTTATGAGTCCCAACCAAGTTCGCTCTGCATTTGTGAAACTTTCCCGTTTAATCTTCTTAAATTCATTTCAACAGTAAGCTTCGCCCCTGACAAGCGGATAAGTAAATTCAATTAAATTATTCCCCATAACTTTCAACATAAACACAGCCAATAGTCCTTTCTGAAAATTGTGTATACATTTTAATCAGCTTGAGATTATGATGGAAAATCTTTGCACAAGACCACGAAAAAGATTCATAGGTACCTCCCGTTTCGTGTCAACCTCTATTTTGTATAATAAAAGTCCTCTGAAACAACAGTAACATCGTAGAAACAAAAATTAATTTCTCTGGTTGACCTTCGTTTCCTTGTTGATTTAGTGGTTTTAATAATTATGAAACCGCCCTATTTGCCGGAAGGCGGCGGCGCTCTTACCATGGAAGGTTAAACCGCAATTCATTATATAGGTGGTGCGCACGTACCACTCCAAATGAAACCGTGCAAGAGGGAATTATGAAATATCCTTACTAGAAATCCATAGAAAAGACAATATGCGGTGTTCGGTGTAAGCACAATCCTATAAACGCGGTGTGCTGCTTTACGATTTAATTAATTATTAGATATTAAATTTTGTGTGGCTGTAAGCGGCATTTTTAAAATTTTTTTTTTTCACTTCTCTTTCGAATATAAAATGGCTTGTTTGAGAACATAATGGAGGGCGGTGCATTCGCGCTTTACTTTCTAAAGACTTTTGTAATAGAAACCATTACTTTTGTAGCAAATGGTGGGATTTAGTTTATGCGGCTTATTTATTACTGTCATTGTGAAGGCGCAGACATAATTTGAATTAATTTTAAGCGACGCAAAAGAAAAATCATTGTCGCCAACAGTCAACGATTTATTATGAGCCGGGGGGAGGTTACGTGCTAGACGTTCATGAGGTTGGTCACGGCAGTAATCGGCTTTTAAGCTCTTAAGGTTTATGTGTTTTTAATTAAGAGTTTTTGATGGATTGGTTTGAAGGCCAGATTAAGTTGCGGCGTGGACAGATTTACAGCGCGTACATGATTAATTAGTTAAAGGGAATAGAAGACAGTTAAAAAAATATTGCAGTGTATAATTTCGACGAGGAATTGGAGGAAATTTCATTATAGTACTTTTGACCAAACACAAGGAAAGTTGTTTTTGAACCACAAATTTAAAGGCCGATTGGGATCCCTTTAATAACTTTATCTCGTAAGTTCAAAGTAAATCATAGAATTTACCATTACATAAATTTTTCGCCATTTTTCGCCATTTTTGCTTATTTGGAAAGGCGAAATGCCCACGAAATGGGTAATATCCACGATCTGGTATCACTTGCAAAGAATGACGTTTCAACTGAAAGAGGAGAAGTTTTTTTTTCCATTTTATACGTCTTCTTTTTCACTCGTGGCGAATGCAGCTCTGTTCGATTTACTATGTTGACCTTCCGAGTTGTGAGGGGTTTGTTCAAAAACTGGACTCTAAATGCAAGCCTGATTGGTTTGGGGGATTCGTTTTTAGTCTCCTTTTTATGAGATATTTTTTTTTGTTGTGATTAATCTATCCCCCTAAAGATGTCAACTGAAACAACTGTTCATGCGATCGATCAAAACCAACAGCTTAATCAGCCAGCTGTCAGACTTAACAAGCTAGTTACTGAACGTCCCCATTGAAATCCGAACGTCGCCAGTGAAAGTACTCTCAAGAAGTGAACCGGTACTTCCCTGCAATGTGAATTGACCAAGTGCCTTCCACCGGCGCAATCCGAGGGTTGATTATTTTACCACCAGTTTTTGACTTTTGTTTCTTACAAAATTTTAAAATTTTCTCATGACTTGTTCTCCTTTTTCACCTTCTCTAACGCAAGACGTCATCTTTCTACAGTTTCATGCCAGAGAGACTTGGAAGAGACTCACTATTCTTGTACTACGAGTAGAACGTGTTTTTTTTTTAATGGCAAATTCGTCGAATAGCGAATTTAATTGCCAAAATTTCCAAGTTTTGTTCTATTTGATTTTCGGCCTCTTGTCCCCGCCATCGTGCTGCTTCGACCCTCATTCTACAGTTGTAAACATTAAACTCAATTACTTCTCAACCATTTTGTGATACATTTTGTCAAAAGCAACAAACTTTTCCCATTCGATTGAGTGAATTCCATTCCATATCATATTTCGAAACGAATTTGTCTCGCTGGGAGTGTTCATTGCTTCCTGAACCACTTTTATATACGAAGTCTTCGTTCCAAATGCAATTACTCCCTCCGCCATCGGAAGAACACGATGCCAAACTTCCTTCAAAAATATCGCCTTGTTCGATCTCCTTCAGTGGTTCGGTTTGTACATTTTATGACTTTTGCTTTGGTAATGTTTATTTGTAGCTCTCTTCTGATTGCCTTTGGTTTCGAATTATAAGCGATTTGCTACTGGATTGAGAAGGTTTCTCAAAATATATGTCGCTGTCACTGCTGCATGGGTTTTATCAGTCTATAACCTCAAAAGTTGAATAATTTCGACAAGGTCCCTGCACTTGGTAGGTACATGTTTATGTTTATTATAAAATTCGAAAAGCTTACGAAAATTCTACAGATTTATAAACAAAACAGAAAAAGTAATAGATTTTTTTAATTTCAAAGCTTCTTTTTGTTTTTCTTTTTTCACCTTTAAATTACAATCCAAAGATGATGGCACATGACAGCCCCACTCATCCATCCAATTAATCCGAATAGAAGAGCAACTCCAAATGAGCAGCTAATCCGGCTTCCTGAACCCCGATAAATAAGAAAACAAAAAGACGTCAGTAATTGTTTTCATGAACCTAAACTCGAGTTGATTATAATTGGGATAAGGCCCTTCAGTATCGCTGAACTTCTAAAGAACGTGCTGACTTATATCCTAAGAGATAACTCAACGTCGGCGTCGTCTCTTAAAGAGTTAAAAGGGCGTCTAATTCGATCGTTTGCTGTGCGTACCCTTGGATATTAAAAGAGCGATGAGACGCATTAAAATTCCTCGTAAAATTAAAACACATAGTTCAGATAAGTTCAGCAAATTTCTAGTTCTGCATTCCGACGTCTAAAACTTCAAATGTTTGAATAACAGCAGCCTACTACCGACAACGTTTATTAAAATTCAAAGGCAAACCTAACCCAACCGAATATTTGCGAAAAGAACCTGAAAAAAAAGGAGAAACCCCCAAACCCCGTTTTGCAAGTCGAAGAAAATCTTTCTCTAATATGGGAGCAAATTGAATTTTGATTTATTTACCGTTAAAAACTCCCTTTATAGGTAGAGCGTTTATTTGATTTGTTCCACCACGATGGGAACAGGACCGAGGAGACGTGCCAGCGCCAAGCTCTCCCAGCCAACAGTGCACTACTATGAGCTCTCGTTCGTTCTACATACACTTATACGTCGTATAAAGGTCTATTATTTGTCATTCACCATCAATAGACACAGGGATAATACAATATTTGATTTCCTGTGGCCCGGCCACGTTACTATGTACAGGACCCTTTGGCGTCGTAAAGTGTGCTGTTGCTATATGTGAAGTGCGGTCCTCTCCGATTTTAAATTGTTTATTTTCACAATTTTCCTTTTCTTCCTTATTTGGGATGGGGTGTAAGTTCGATTTAATTCGTGTGCTGTTCGGAGATTAAATTGATTTCCCTGGTCAGGCTTACTTTGCACTAGAGTGTTTCCCTAGATTATCTCTCATAATTTGCTGTTTGATATTTTGTTGTTGTTACCTTATTGATTTAGGATTCATGTACAATGTTGTCCTTCTGGCAAAATGAGTTCCTTCGAGTTGTCATAGGCAAATATTCGGAATACTTATTGCTTCATTGGAGCGGTTTTTGTTTATTTTTTCAAAGGGTATACAGTTTTCGAAAGAGATGAAGACGTTGCGGTGGCTGATCCTGTCGACCCATGATATGCTCTTCCATTTTTAATGACTGCCATAAGCATCGCGTCTGTGTAGAAAGGTTAGACAAGCTTTGACTTTTTTTGATGATGACATAGGCTGGTGCGGAATGGGTGATGAGGACGGGAAAAAAATGCGTAACCGCTTTTACCTTGTTGAAGTTTTTATTGTGTACTTTTACGGGCGCTTACCTCGGTTGGTATGGAATGGCTTTCGCTCTAAACCTAATGGAGAGTGACGCATTAAACCTAATGGGATAAGAACTGGGAAATTAGATTTTATTTTTATCTTGGGGGCATAAAAGGTGTATCTCCTTGCGGAGGATTATGGACTTTGGGGTCATGTGGGCGGGCAAATTGTTCTAGGTTTGCAGCGGCGGGTTGTAAGGCCTTTTTTTGTGATTCCATTTTCAACGAATCGGTTCATCAATATCCTTTACAGAGTTTTTGTTATTTTATCCTTGCATTTGACGGCTGTACAACTGCAGGTATAATGACAAAGTCCATTCCATTTGTTCTACTACAATATCCGGTGACACAATCAAAGTAGTTTCTCCGCATCTGTTTTGACTAGGTTCTCTGTTTCCACAGTAGTTACCTGGAATCTGTCGAAATGTAACGAAATTTGCACATCAAACGGCCACATATCAAAACGGCCTTTCTATGTCGTTGACAGCTGTGATACCACCGATGCTGACATTAGAGAACTTTATCAATATTCAGTGGCAACCCCCTCAAGGTTGATGTCGGTGAACTGGCATCCGTTTGTTCTCCATTGTCTGCTCTAAATTACTCACATCTCCCTCTTTGCATTGCACATTTTCCTATAACAACCCGATGTGTCAATTTCACATTTCAATTCCCCACTTGCCATTATTTTAAACCTCTCAATCGATCACGTCGTTACTTGTAATTTCTCAATCATAATCGCATAAAAAGGGTAATCAAAAAAAAATTGCTTCCCATAACCTATATCTATTGGTACTATCATTTACCGCCCCGCATTCTACAAGCTGACAGCAGAATGTTAGCAAGTACCCGATCGATAAATGCTGAAAATGTGCACTCACACGTATGACAGGTAATGATTGATATGCAGATGTGTGCATTAAATGAGAATGCATTCCCCTTTATTGAAATGTCAAAGTAGCATCGGGGGGCAATCAACACAAAACAACAAACGCAAATTTGCAGATAATAAACAAAAAATATCCATTTGAATGAAAATACGACAAATCAATTTTCATTGACAGTAAGAGAGAGACAACCTCCGACAGTAGTTTTCGAAATTAATAAAGTCAAATGGGATTTATTCCGAAGTGATGCACGAGTGGTTTGACATTAATGTGATTGCGTGCTAGCGGGAGAAAATGTCTTCGAGGTGTGATGCCACCAGCAATATTGTTCCTTGTGGTGTGCTACGCTTGTCACGTATTTTCTTTGTACCCAGCTATATGTACCCGTTGGATTGTGATATTTGCATACAAATTCCGGAAGTCTTGATAAATAATGGAATTAGGATTTGGCTGGAGCTTCAATTCTTTCCCTTTGTCAGGAGGTTTTCTTTTATTGTGCTGCCGCACACAACGTCGCAATGTAGTTCAGGCGGTTCATTCGATTTCATCTATTCGAAGAAGGAAGGGTCCTATATGTGTGAACCGTGTAATTATTATTAAGTAGCTGGTTGTGGTTTCTGTTTTGCGATTGTGAGGATTTTGTCACGCATTTGGGATATCCGCTAGGAAATGGAAAACCATAAGCCATCTCCAATCTGAAAATCATTAATAAATCCATTCGATTTTAATCTCAAATGTTCTCTGTTATGGTGCGACCAAACGATGTTAGGCCTCAGTTATAGCCATACGTAAAATGCAACAGAAAAAGTGGGAACAGTATGAAAACGGCATTTATTTCGTTTGTGCGGTTATAGCCAAAATTGCGTCAGAAAAATGTTTCCCTATGAAAACAACTACAACAAATCAACCACCACTGATTGGATTCCATCAGAAAAAAAAATCCTGATAGATGGAACAGTAAAGAAATGAAATACATCAGTGGAATGATCTGGGTTTTTGTTGTGGAATCGGAAAAAGTTTTTCGTACGGAAAAATGTATAAATTATGTTTCTAGAAAATTTAAAGATCATTTGCTAATTTTTTTTTGATAGACTAACTTTATAATTCATAATCAACATTTTAAGACCAAGATTGAGTTCAACCATTAGGATTAAGTGGTCTAAGAAAGCAAAAGAAGATTTTTACGGTTGCATTTTACTGGCGCCTTAGCGAAATGTCAAAGAGGGGGATAGACATAGGAGAGTTTGTAGTAGATGAGTGGCTTTTTTTTTCAAAGCATTTCATTTCATATAGTTCAATTAATAGGTTTGTACATTAAGATATATAAACTTTTATGCTGTGACATTTTAATGACTAAATGCCACTTGGAAGTGTCAGCTTGAAAGTAGAACTAATCGATAACATCGTCAGTAATATCGAACATCGAAGTTTCACAATTTTGGAGAAAAAAAAAGAGTGCGACACCATATTATAAGAACACGTCTGTCAAACCAAATGTTCACTTCAACCAAATTCGTTACTGCGGTTTTTGTTAAACTATGCAATCAGGATGGTGATGCTCAAAAAAATACACCAGCTGAGGTTATCTGGGTTTTCTTTCAAATAAAAAATATCCCAACGAAACTCTAAAATAGAATTTTCCGAGAAATTGTATATGCAAAACATTAAATTTTCCAAAATATTATTATTAGCATTTTTAAGCGAGAAAATAGGTACGCACTCATGTTAGAATTATCCATCTGAATTCCGCATAAAATTTTGGTTCAAATCGTTCGAGTAGTTTTTGGAAAACTTGACCCCGAACTGAAAGTCCACAAACTCAAAGAAGGGTGTTTGAAACAAATCCGTTCAGCCGTTTAGGAGCAGACAGACAGACAGATGAAATTACGTTGCAGCCATTTTTGAGTTTCTCTATCATCGTACTGTCAGAATTGATTGAAATTTCGAGGCCGAGAATTTGAGGTATTAAGAATGATTATTTTGTTGAAAAAGATAAAAATTGCATATGTTACAGGCAGTACAACGAGATTGAAAAGCAGAAGCTTGAGCTTGTGTTGCGCAGCTTTCTCAATGAGAGATACACGGGAATCTTCCACAGATCTAGATCTTATTTCTCAAAATCTGATGGCAGCCTCTCTATATATGCTAAGATCTCTCTGATTTTACCGACTGTCAAGCTGAGGCTTGACGAACAACAAGCTGTCATCGCCATTACCCAGTACCCCTTTCCATTTCCAATTTCCCAACAAAACCACCAACAACTTCACTCAAGTTTTGCCGCTTCATAAATGATCCACTACCAGTCGCATTTAAACTTGGAAATTAAATTTTCTTCCAAATAAAAATTCGATCATCCCATATAATATTGTCACATCATCCATCATTTTGTTCTCTTTTTGTTCACAACAGAAAAACCACAAACACATACATTCGCACACTCCAGCAATTCAAAATGCAGTGCCAAATGTTGGCCTTCTCAGTGCGGAACGACAAACCGTGGAACAACTAAGCCGGCAAACTTTCACGGTCCAAATCCTCAAGTCCACAGCCAAAAGCGGAAATGAGAAAATCTGGTCGACATTGTACCGGAATTTCCTATTGCAAAATGCACTCTCTAACTTTCTCGTATCGCCCTACCTGGCTATTGGCCAAATTCCGTATTCTCCGACTTGTTATTTCTCACTCGCTTTTGCACCCAACTCACATAATCTATGTGTGCATGGGGGAACGTCAGTCAATTAAAGTCTTCTTCACTCACAAAACTCAAAGCAATTTGCAGCAATTATCTCGAGCAGTATGCAGCTTTCGATTAGTGATTGAATATACATCGAGTGCGACTGCAAAGGAAAATGAAAATGAAAGCCAAATATATACCAAGAAATGTACATTCGCCTAAAGAGTCGAAGCCAAAAACAATGGAAAATGATTCGAAAACTTTCTCCAATCGATGGTACACAATAAATAAACTTTGTAAAAACCAATCTGTCGGAAACGGCCCTATTATCGAGAAAGTTTTTTTTGTTTTTTTTTTTGTGTTCTCTTTCATTCGTTCCCCTCGCTGTGCGAATAACCAACAGTCGATGGAACGAAACAAAAGTAAAGACAAAAATATGTTAAAAAGGGTGAGTTCAGAGGGCGGGCGATCAGGGAAACAATAAATTCATATTTCAATTTAAATTCATGTGCGAAATTTTATTTATCATAGGAATTTGGAATATCCCTGACGCAAGTGAATTTCGTTTCAACTTGCACTCGGTCCGAAACTATTTTCGCTGAACGAGAGAAGTTTTTAATACGATTTTGGCAACCAACAAAGTTTTAAAGTTTTCACCGTTTCTGGGTCTATGTTTTTTTTTTTTCTTTATTTTGCGTGAGTCTGAAGTCCTTTGAATGAGAGGAGACGGCGAAAAACCAATTATCTCTGGTCGATCAACGTTGGCACACCTATAATGTTGGGGTTAGAAACGGGGCACACTTGTATGAAAGAGACATATTACCCAGGTAGGTAAAGGATAAGTCACAAACTTTGTCTTATATACCATCCAAGGAGTAGAATTAAAGAAAATAAGAAAAAAAAAAATAAGCAAAAGGATTTCGACGAAAGAGACCCAAACTTAGCCATGAAAAGTGAAAAGTTTGCGGCATGGAGGAGTCTCACAAATGTACGTTGTGCAGGATGTCTTTAATTTAAAAACTTATTCCAGGTTATGCGCGCAGTGTGTCGAGAAAGTTAACAGACTGCCGGTAGGGTTCTAAAAGCCTAACATTTGCAGAGTCTTTCGCGATGGGAGTAGTGAACTCTGAGGTAGGTAGTTGGGGGATCTGCCGCAGATTGGCAGCTAACTTGGATTGCCGTTCGAGCAAGAGTTGGACGTGTTTCTGTTTACAAATGTTTTAGCTAGTTTGGCAATTACTTTTATGGGGGCATAAGTTACGAGTGCGTGTCATTAATAGGAGTGATGTTGTTAAAAGCATTCCCACCGAAGGATAACGTTAAATTGTTCCCCAGAATGGCAAGTCATAAGCCTGGAGGAACAAGGCTTCCAAAACGGGCAAGGCTTCTGTTTTCGGCAACAATTTACATGATGCCTTTAAGGAACTTTTTGGTGAATGTTTCTTCAAACCTATTTAGCAATAGACGGAGTTTAACCGCCACGATTCGGGAGTGATTGCCTTTCAGCCTACATAAACCATGTCCATCACCATTGGACGCAACAATTGACTAAGATCACTGCCCTCATACCTATTTCCTTCTTTGTCAATGAAGAACCACTTCCGAAGCTTGTAAACGACTCCGTTTCGCGAGATTACTATCATTTTCCATCAGCTCCGAATCCGACCGAATCGATACTCCGCTCAAGTGTATATCGAAAACAGTTTTACAGAAAAGTCAACTACGTTAACGCCCCATATCGTCGACAAAGCCCTACCTGATCCACTTTCTTTTTGGCAGAAAAAAAAAAAAAAAACATACTCAACTCAATCCCTCTGGCGTTCGCTCATGATGAAAATTATTTTTTTAGCACACTGTGCACACTCCCATCGCACCATCACCATGCACCCGATGCAATGCACGTGTGCTGTTGTGCATTCTTTTATGTGCACAACTTTTAATCTCTTTTAACGTTCCTCAATATAGATTTCGTGTCTGTACACTGCACGTAAGCTTACTCACAGTTGATAAAACTTTATCGAGAGAAACTCCCAAGGACGATCAAGATTGAATATCTCCGCATAAAGGCGACACAGAATCCAGTATTGACTGCTGCCAAAGGCCTTCACTGGATGCACCGTTCTTTTTGCCAGCACAGAAAATTATAACCGCACAGTGCAGCACAGCTATATACGGGTATAATGAGTACGCCGAGGAATACCATCGGCGCCCACACACACAAAAAACTCGAATATCCTTCCGCTGAGTTATTATTATGCTGGCGTTTATGGGATCAACAAAAAACAAAAAATTAACAGAGCAGTGGTTTTTATAGGCGCCAAACAAATCGGCACGGCATTACTGCTACGAAAACAAGAAAATCCTGATTTCTGAATTTTGCCACCATAGTCCGCACAACAACAGCAGCAACAACAATAACAAATCTCAATCCAGAAATTGGCATAGTTTGCTGTCAAAATCCGCATTGTACATATTTTACCCTTAACTATAGTACAGCCAATTGCACACTGGAGAGAATGCGATGTTAGTACGCCGTACGGCATTAAGCTGTTCGGCCGCTCTCGCTGTGTGCTAGGACTCGCACTCTGTTACGATAATTAAGGACACCACAACACAGAGTAATCCTATAGCACCGCATACTCCGATGCCAGTCGAAATAAATATAAATTGGTTTGTGCTCCAGCGGAGGTGGTGTGGGCTACTAGAACTTGTGAGTGCAATCAATGGTTGCAACTGTAATTTATAGTGTAGCATAGGCTGGTTATGCGTTAGTTACAATAATGTCCCGCAGTCCGACTGTGTGGGTGTGTATATGTCCTATGCAGTTGAACAATAGGTGGGATTATATAATAAAAACTTCTGACAGCAGCAGGTGCTTTATTTTAAATAAAACTAAACTAAAAAATGTTTTCTGTTTGTTATAAAACAAAACAAAAAAAAAATTCAATTTCTCGCTTGCAGAACAAAAGACTGAGTGAGCGAGTCCAATTTGGTTGAATGCGGATTTATGCTTCAATAAATAGCGCCTGCAATTTGCCTCGAGTATGTTCAGCGGTAATTGCCAATTTGTCAGCATAATTAATTAAAGCAATTCAATATCGTGGTGCCCGCAAAAATGTGGGGGGTGAAAAAAAAAGTTGCGTATACGGCCGAGTGATTTATTTTAAATCATTGTCGATTGTGAGACTATATCTGATATGGTAATGATGTGGAAGGAGGTGTCTTCCATTAGGACACACAACGGTGAACTACCCAGTTGGGTGGATATTGTTTATTAAATACGATTTGTGAAAGGCTGTTGAGCACTTTGACGGGATAATTTTTTCGAATTGTATTCGCTGTTTCGGTTTTCGAAAATGGTCGGCTTTAAAGTGTGACCCTGCATGGGGTCTTTTAAAGCCTTAAAAGTCCTTGTAAGGGGTACAAAATTAACCTTTTCTGGTGATGCGATTTGCCAAAGAGCTCCGTTTTGACGATAAGATTTTGGTCGAGATTTTAACTGTTACATACAAGCGACATACAAATGCAAAAATATGGTCCTTTTTTAAGGTTCCGTACCCAAAGGGAAAAACGGAACCTTATTAGTTTCGCTCGGCTGTCTCTCCGTCTGTCTGTCTGTCCGAACCCACTAAGCCAATTTTGTTGTTGATTGATATGGCTGTGGATATGAGATAGCCACTGGGTGTAGGTTGTACTTCGGCGGAAGTTTAGTTCCAGCGTGGAAATTCTTGAGAGAATTTTTCACAAATCGTGCATAGAAAGTGAAAAATTTCATTCGACCAGTCTTCTGAAAGCCTTTAGAATCTCACCATCGCATATCCTCTTCTATGTCCCGTCGATCCATAAAGGGAGTTACGGGCATTAGGTAATTAAGTGGACCATCCCTTCCTCTTTGTTTTTATCCAAAGACTTTTGACAATCGCCATATACGAGCAGAGGTATGATAACAAACTTGGTGCAACGAACTCATCCAGGACTTACCTAGAGCATGCCAGCTGATGGGATGGAGCGAATTTCAGGGCACGTCTTGAGGACACACATTTGACGTGCCAATGCTCTTCATCTCTAAGCGAACAAATACAGATTTTAAAACACATAACCTATATTTGACAAGATTGACAGAAATATTAAAGCAGTCTGAACAAATGTTCAGTAACAATTCTCTATTGGCAAATGTTGTCCGCAAGATTTCATTGTTACTATCGAACTCCCAAGGCTGAACAGAGTTGCCCGTCTTTGATGGAACAAAAACTTAAGTCTCAAAGTCTTTTGTTTTGTCCGAAAAAATGCACACGGATTAGGTGAGTAGTTTTGAAGTGATTAAACAATCCAAATTCATATACAAACATTTTTTCAGCTTTCGTTGTTTTCGTACAAAATTTCGTACTCGAGATGTTAATCAAATCTGGGTCCCAAAATTCTGTCCGTCTGTGCCGAGGTCTACAGTCCAAACGGGGTAGCCGTTTTCGTTCCAACTTTGGATTTGGAGTTTGAATGCTTACAGCAGCTTTTTTTCCCATATGAAATTTCCGCACCAGTCTGATTTATTCGAAAATGGCTGTAACGATTTCAACCAAAATTGATATATAGGCTTAAGTAGGTAAGGTTGCCATGACTCCATTCCCAGTTTTTATCTATAAATTCGAATAACGGTCCTTTTGAAATTTGGACATACATATCTCGAAAACGGTCCATACAAAAATTCATTTCGTGGGTAGTTTTGTCATATCTAACTTAATACCAAACTCAGTTTTTGTCTATATTATCGTTAAATGGATTTTTTAAATTTAGTTTCCTTTAGTTTACCCGAAAACGGTTACAACGATTTTGACCAAAATGCATACTTACAGTAAAATTGGTGTTTCCAAAATTATTATGTTCATCATTTTGAATAAGAATCACTGGGAAAGCTCTCATTTCAGAAACAGCTAATATCTTGAAAACCCCATTTCCGACTTCGATAAAACTTTAAAACCGCTAGCGTTTTTGACGAAAATACATATTAAGGAATGAAATGAGTATTCTAAATAAGATTCAATACTTGGTTTCTCTTAAAAAATCGAATAAACTCGTTTTTTACTTATTTCTCAAAAATGATTATCCAAATCCGGATCAGTCTTCGTATATTTTTGTAAATCTCATGCTCAACACCGTACTGCCAATAGAAATGCAATTACAACTTCTATTTAGCAAACTTATTTTTTCCCAACCATATTGATTCCAACCACTCTTCCTCTTGAAGCCTAACACATTCAAAAACACCCACTTCACTTTACACTTATTTACAACCGACTAACTATTTCGAATCACTGTTTAAAAATCAACTGTAAATCTCGTTCTCAAATCTCTCTTTTATGTCCGCTCCGCCATCTATCGAGAACTTGCTAGTGTATTACGAATATTCCTGCTGGTTCCAACTGGTTAGTTCAGTAGTTGGAGACTTACACTTATTTGACAGATTCAAGTCTCCGATTGGAAGTGGAACTTGTTTGGTGACTAATGGGCTCTTTACACTTCACCATTTTAGGTTCCACGCTGCATTCCACACCACAATATGTTTCGAATTGTGCTATTTGTGCGATTTTTTTCAAAAAGGAGCTAATCTCGTCCATGTTTCTTTCTTTTTACAGACATCTTAAAGGAAAATCCTGAAACCGAATGAAAAATAGTACCAAAGGAGATCCTTAGTTCTTCACCACTGTCTCGCTGTATATGCCTTCATAAATGACTGAACTAAGTCGCAGTAAGCCACACTCCAATTAGGTATAAACTGTTTCAGCACATTTTAAGTGATGCTCCCTCAGTTGATACCCGTCAAGTTGGATGTGATAATATTCTCGCTTGGCACCGTTTCACATGAGCCACCTCATCGGCCCCGGATTAATTGAACGCAATTTTCTGCTTATTAAATTTATGTTTAATCAACGAAAAATGCTCCACGTATAAATTCCAAAGAAAACTATCAAATCGAGTAGAAAAGCCTAATCATGTGTAAGCAAATACCATTAGGGAAATTTCTAATATGATGAGTGATAAGCAAATTGCCAACATTTATTAAATTGAACAGATCCAGTTTTAAGGGTAAACGTTTAATGGCCCCCAAGTCAGTCAGGCTCCCGTCCCTTTGTTCGGCATATTGCACTGATTACAATTTATTTGGCACCCTCGTTCGATTCTCCTGTGCGAAAAATGTTTCCAAAATTTATATCAAAACACATTGCTCCCCAGGCGGTGATTATGAGCTTCACAAACGCACAAAATACAACGCCCTTTATATTCCCAATTCGCCCCGGATATTTGTAGGGACATAAACTACCAGAAAATCGAAGCAAAAAAAGGGTTAATGGTAATGGATTAAACGCATCATAAATTCGGCTGAAATTCAAAATATCTGACAATTAATGGGTTACCCGCACACAGAGGCATAAACTGCGCCTTTGATTACAACAAACACGACCCATCAGAATGGACGAATGGAGCTCCATGTTACAGATAGAAAACCGTTTCCCATTCATCATGATTCGGATAACACTTCGCATTGATAAAAATTAATCGTTCATCTTGCCGAGCACACATACACATACACACGCAACGTTAGTCGTAATAAATGGGTTCGACAGCAGTCCCTCTGAACAACACTGTTTAAGGATGCAATCAGAAATATTAAAAAAAAAATTAAAGAATGGAAACGGAAAATAATTCACTGGGATTTTTCGTATTTTTTTTCCATTCCAGTCATACAGAAAGCAATCTTCCGCTCAATCAAACCCTTCCAGTTAATAAATATGAATGACATCCCACTGTCCCTGGGATTCGACTTACATCCCACAGCGATAGAGACCATGTTAAAGTGTGTTCCATCTCTTTAAGGGGCATACAGGCGGCGAAGGGGGAGACGAATTCCTTTTCCGGATTTTCGTTAATCCACATCATGGTGGATCGATTACTCCTAAAACCCTTGTGTGCTATCCACCTCTGAAGAATTATTTTGTTGGCCCGTACTGTGCAAGGTACTGGATATAGTCGGAAAGAGGACCACTTCAAACTTTGGGAAGTTCGTTAGGCAAGTTTTAAGGGTACGGGCCTACATTCATAACCCAGATACTTATCTCTTTGGCTGGCCCACGTTCATTATATATAACGTGTGACGCATCCGCAGGAGGGTGCTAAAGTGGAAATTTTGAATTAATAATCGTTAAGGCTTTAACTGTTGTGTGTGCACCGAGGTAATAAAGTTCACCTTTTTCGGAAGGTGGTACTACCCGTATGTAGGCAAGAGTACTTTGCAAATTCTTGGAGGTGTGCTTTCTTGAGAATAAGGGTTTTGTTTTCTTTTTGTTGGTCCTCTCTGCATCATCATTTCCATCTTTACTGCACCATCAACACCGTAGCCGTCGTTGATGACGTTCCTTTAAATTCTCGGGGAGGATACGCTCTGTCGCTTCTTGTGAACATGTGGTTTATGGTTAGAATGTTAGTAAATACATAACGACGCCGTAATGAATAAGGTATTCTAAGAGTTTCCATGTGCCAGTTCGCGTTGACAGGGAGGAAGAATAATGAAAGAGGATTGTCCTTAAACTGCTTAGGCAGTTCTATTACAAATCTGAAGGCTTATGTGCATAAAGTTAATCGAAAAAGCGAATGCTATTGTAGCTGCTAACAGTGGGAAAGTGCTTTCGAAAAGGCTGACAGTTTCGGTTGTAGGGAGCTTGTTTTTCTGATCGTTTGGCATACGAAAAAGATTGTATAAAAAAGATTGCACGAAAAGACTGAAAAATACCATTTGCACCGAGTTGTGGATATTAGTTCACGACTTTCATTGCGCAGTTACAAGATCACGCAGCTTAAAAAGCATGCAAAACAGCTCGAGTCAAAGTAGAGGCAGTATAGGTGAAAGAATGTCGCCTTGTGGAACCTTACTTCTGATGTATTTTTAGATGACAACGCTCCCCTACGCTGAATGTGAAAATAAGAAGTAAAATAAATAAAATAGATGGAGAAAAAACGTCGCCTTGTGGGACCCCACTTTTACCTCGAATTTGTAGATCACAACGCCACTCAAGCTGAATGTGACTGCAATCAAAATAAATAAAACAGATCAGCATAGGACCCGCTGGACATATTTTCTCCCAATGCCGAGTCCGACCAACTGAATTGAAAAGCCCTTCCAGGACAGTATTGCTCTTGGATTTCTGTCAGACGTCTGCAATAAGAGGAACAGTGGAGAATTACTTAAGATTTTTGTTCTGTTTTCCTCACTGAGTATACGAGTAGTCCATTATACTAACCACTGAACCACTCCGCCCACGAGAGTTAAAATTATGTTTCATACCTGATCGATTGTTGTCGCTCTCTTTTAAGACTGAGCAGTTGTAGTGTCGTTCCCTTCTCTTTATTCTTTTCGAAATAGTTTATCAATATCAATCACCTATTCCGGCGATATATACGCCGCAGTGAAAAACCGCGCTTTTAGGACCTCCCCGGTGGATTTTACTTCATTCGAACGAGCAAAACTTGAAAACCCTCATTAACTCTTATCCCAGATGAAAGACAGATTTCGCTGGGCGCACTTATCCCAAGATCTCAATCAGCAAATCACCCCAACCATAAATAAAATTTCAGTTTATTTCCCTGTTTATGGGCGCGTCTAAGAAGTTAAATATATGTTGCTACGGATCTACTCGGGAATTACCTCCAACCTGACTTCTTCTCCATTTGATTTATTCATGTATTAAGCACTTTCTCTCATTTCGCATGAGAGCCCTAGCCCACTCTCCGGCGAACCTCCTTGCTCCTTTATCGACTAATCAAATTTATTGGCATATCTCTTCCGAGCAATAAAACAAAAATAATTTCACCAGTGATGTTGGCAACTCTATTTGTGAACGACCCTTGCGAGTGTGTTGCAGTGCTCACTCATCTCCATGGTGGGGTTATTTTACATTCCACTTTCCATCGCACCGCCCCTAGCCATCAAACCAACTAACATTCCATGTTTCCGTTGGCTGTGTCACTTCTTACTCTATCATAAATTGGAGCGTTGCTCTTTTTATGTCACGAGTCCTACACGGGTTGGAGGAGGCTAAAGAAATTTAATGTTGATGCTTGTTAATATTCTTTTAGATGGATGGATGCTGGAGGAAACGCAAAAAGAAATGCGCTCACGAATGAGAGCACCAGGGTACATATACGAAGGGGACATGATGGAGATACTCGTATGTAGTACACCGCTGTGGCTCCTTTTCATTTCTTTTGTATCATCCTTTTGTGAATGTAATGCTGAATCTAATTAAAACACGTACTAGAATGAGTGTATATTGCAGGCAGCTTCCCACAGGCAATGACGACTGACAGGAGATGATAGTGTTATCCTTATCGTTATTATAACGCTAATTAAATGGGATTTTTTTTTCTACTACGATGAAATGTAATTTCCTTTAACTATGTTTTGTCGTTTGGCGAACTAGAAACCGACTGTTTTTCATTTTTGATGAACTTTGTCGCAGCTATGACACCTCTAGCGGTGTGTGCGAGAAGTCGCAACTGAACTTTGATGTCATCTTTCGTCTTATTTGAGTATACACAATTAGGTAAGGAGTTGGTGTTTGAGTGTAACTTGACTTTGGGGAAGGAAATGAGTTCGCCCTCGGTCTGTTCGGGTGCTCCTTGGGTTGGCCTTTTTATACTCTTTTTCCACCTCGGTCTATTCAAACTCATTGTATTATGTATGGTTAAGAAGTCGTCCATAGATGGCGCGCTATATTATATTCTGTCAGTTGACAGGAATATACTAGTTATTGTCTTCTTGACGTTGTGCATATTCCTCTCGCTCGGATCGTCGATTGAAATGGGGTCTTCCGTCTTCGGCAGTTGTAAAGGTTATGTTCTATTATTTTGTCATCACGTATACTGTTGTTCGTGGTTGTTCATTTTGGATTCTGTTGGGAGTATTTATTTGTCTGCTTCATCGACTGTATTTCTATTTCTAATTTATGTGTCCACATGTCGTAGGGGTTCGCACGTAGAGTTAGACCAGTTGGGAGTTGAATGTCAATGAAAGGTATTCGCTTCAGACAAATGGCATCACGCAGAACAGCAAGGAAGCCAAGCCATTAATACCACTCAAACAGATGTTTTGACATTGTCCACTGTTCCTCGGCAACATGCCGGCAAATACATGGCTGACATAAGGGACCGTTTCATTGTGATGGGTAGAGTCGGCTACAAATTTGAAATATAAGATTATATGAGAGAGTACTTTCAATATTTCATAGTCCTATGTGACAGTTGCTCAGGCTTCCTGGGTGTATTATTTATTTGCGAACTGCTGTCAGTTAGCTTAGAAGGCAGATCCAGTGTTTCTTGTCAGGGTTCGGTCATGTTTTTTTTCGAAATGTCCCTGTTTCATCTTCTGTGCAGTGTTTTTCTACACACAAATTGTGCAGCGGTTGCAAGACTTTGCCTACCTATGCTTCGCAGTAAACTCCATAAATGACATTAGTGATGAGAGAGAAAGACTTCTATTTCCAATCACTGTTTAAACAGACATAAAACATCTCTAGGAAGTTTATTGCCATTTTATTGTTGGTGTAATCATTTTCAAATACATTTTCGCAAAAGATTTCATAATATTTAGCTGAGATGACAGCACAGTAAAAATGATTGACACTAGATCTTGTTCTTCCCTTTTGGGAGCTACGAAAAGTCACAGTAATGCTACATTTACAACATCACATATTCCTAGCACTTAAGATCAAAGGGATACCCAATACTAAATAGCCATCTGACTGAACGCAAGAATATGTGACACTTGTTTTGGTCGGCCATCTTGTTTACGTGGTGAGAATTATGAGAAAGTTCAGCATGTTGATATTCTTGTAGCGATAACTTACGCAATATCGATTTCCTATAAAACAAAATGACTTCCGGAAGTGATGAACGAGCATTATTTATTTATTTCGTACAATTAATTGATGAATTGTTGGTTTAATTTAGTGACACCTATTACCACTCTCATTTCACATGTTTTATGTCAAAAATAGAATCACTTTCAAGTGATTGCAGTAATATAGGTCGCCGGAAGTGGGGTTTATTCCGTTTAACATATCTCTGATTTGTGTTCTCATTCTTACGCCTTGAATGCGGCCAAACGCATCTCTCTGTTCTATCTCGTGGAAAATGCGCTTGTTAATGCAGTTCAAAAACAAATTATCAGCAGATCAATTTTCAGTACTGTGGAACAGTTTTTTCTTAGGTTAAGTGCTGCAGTAAATCTTGTGAAAAAAGGAGGAGTTTCTTAATTCGGACTTTCCGGTGCCGGCCTAGGTAGCTACACATATCCCTTGAACTGTTGCTATGGTCCTCGTGTGCCAAACAGATAAGCCTAGACCTCTTTTATTTTTCCCACATCTTAATTTATTCAAAGCCAGCTTTACCTTTAAAGTCTCTATTGACATTTGAGTACCCTTCAATGCGATCTAAGAATACGCAACAAATCGACTTTTCCTTTGCAGAACCCTATCACTTCCAACGTGATGTGAAGATTTTTATTTTTCTCTCGACTTTTTCGGATCTTTGCACTATGCGAACAAATTTCTTTAGGTTAAATTGATTTATATCCCACACTCGAAGGGAACGTATATTTCTCTATATATCAACTCTTGACGTTAATCCCTTTGCGAGATAAAAGCCAACTTGCCTTAAGGGTTAGAACGATTCAAAAAGTTTCCAACCCATACATCATCTCTTTTTTTTTTTTTGCGTTCTCTTCTTTTTCCACGCTCCTAGCAATATATCGACATTTTACTATTCCCCGGCATCATCGACTCAATTAAGTCTTTACAGCGGTCGCTTTGTTATGCAAAAACCCTTATGTTGGATATTCTGACACACACACGCAATCTTTGACATCCTATTGGTATAGATAACGGCACTTGTTCAAATTACATTTCAATATGTTACAATGTTACAATGTTACAAAGGCATACCATCGAATCGTCCTTCCCGATTCAAATTTTATTGGATTGTAATTTGGAATAGGCCTTCTCAGTTCTGAAATAGGAAAACATTTTGAACAACATCTGTTATCGCTGAGAGCGGCATGAAAGTACTTTGTGTTACACAAAATCATTCTGTTCCATCATTGACCTAAAAAGTTAGCGAAGACCGTTTTGTTTCCGCCCCCGAAATATCTGTACCAATACACAACAAAAAAAAGTTCATCATGTCTCTATTGTTGCCTTTGTACGTGAATCTTTAAATTAACTAGTAAATTGAATTTCGGAGCTTGGACGATTTTCTTTATTTTATTATTTATATAGGTGGTAGATATATATATATTTTTTTCGTTGGCCCGTAATTGGTAATCAGGAATTCCATTCACTTGGTGATTGATTTATTTTAAGCGCTGTTTATCCGGTGATGTTGGGACAAAACTGGCGATTCAAATTGAATTCGGAAGCGTGGTGGATATTTCACCTAGGGCGTACGAAATGAAAACAAAAAATACCGCTAATTAAGAGTGACAGGTGACAGTGAGGTTTGTTTATATATTTTTGCTCTGTGACAGCAGAGTTATCGATTGCGTTGTTGAAAGAATGGGGGCGACGTGAATGTAGTTTCTGATGTGAGATGACAAGCCCGTAGGCGTTGCTGTGTTTATGTGTCATCCATTTGACAGCAGTATGTTTGTTTTTTTACAACACTTTTTTTTTCAAAAACTCGTCACTTCGTCTGTGCTTCGGGGGAATCGCTTTTCAACGGTAACATTGATGGCATTTGAGAGTATCAATCACATCCAGGGATTTCTTTTTTATTTAAGTCTGCATAAATCCTTTTCCAATTTTTATGTCACAAGGCACAACGGGTACAATTACTTATCGATAGTTCAGGTGATAGGAAGACATTTCCCTAGAATTTTCCGTCAAAGCATTCAACATTCTGTGCAAAGTTGTAATGTCTCATGAATATCATAAACTAAGTATTATAATTTACAATACATACTTAGTTTATGATGAATACGTTATCGTTATTCAATTTCATGAAATTACGTAACAATTAAAATTGCTTACTGTTTCCAACCCCAAAAGGAGGTGGAAAGTCCCACATCTAGTGTGCTATCGGTAAGTAATGATGCATGTTGATAATTAATTGAGTAACATTTTTAATTAAATAACAACTGTGGGCCATATTGTAAGCAAAAGCTGGCATCTCTCCTTCCTTGGATACCTCGTACCTCATTACACAAGTGTACCGAAATCAGGAGTCGTATAGGCAACTGAAACTAATTAAATTTATCGATTGGCAGTCATAACGTATATTTACATCAACGTTCGAAAGAATGAAATAATGTACAATCAAGGCACACGCTGTGTTATTTATTTGTGCAATTTTCAAAACCATCTGTCACCACGTTACCTTGAAAGGTATAAATGTGGTTCCACCTTCCACCCAGTCATCAGCTGTCGAAATGTTGTTTCCACATTTTGCAGGCAATAATTGACAGTTGCAAATGCGGTTGCTTGTTATTATTGTCTTAGCATTGTACCATTCCTTGTATAACAGTTTCCCACTTGCAGCTTGTGTTTAAAAAACGATTTCATTTAAATGTTATAAATTGCAGGAGTCGCCACTTCACTTACACCTTTTCGTGACATTTTAGTTTTTCGTCGCGTTATTGTCAATTTGTTTTCTTTGTGCTGCCGTTCAATGTTCTGTAGTTTCTTCATTACTTCGGTGTTCGGTAACATTTTCATTTGACATTCTCCCACTTTCAGTTGTTTCCTTTTTTGCTCCGCAAAAATACTTCTCTTTGCTTTCATTTCGTTTAGAAATCGTAAACACTGAAACATTACGTGTTCTACATTTTCGATGCAATTTGTGCAACGTGAGCTATGAGGTACTAAATTAATATAGAAACACACATTTTCCTTGCCTTTCTTTGATCCATAGATGGAAACGCGGTATAAAGCGGTGTGTTCAACTGTGAGGCACTTCAGCGCTCTTTTTATGTGTTTGTGTCAATGTGTTATGCTGGTACTTTGGTTTTCTGATTGTAGTAGAAGCGTTGTTGTTTGACAGAGAATAATTCACGCTGAAACGAAATATGTCAATTTAGCGAAAGAAAGTTGCGATTTATGAATTAAATAAAAAAGACATATAAAGACATATTTGCCGCTTGAACGCTTTATGTCAGGTTCATTTTTTTGAAATCTTGATCCATCGCTAGCTGCCTTCATGTTAGATGAAATCCTTCTCGTTTTTGGTCCTCTACCGCGTCGTCCCACAGAAAAAAGAGTTGAAGCACAAGCTTACACGAATATTGTACTTGCAAGTGATAATCATGCTGATCATTTGTGATAAAATGTCATCGCTATATGTAGAGTTTAAATGGAAGTTTCTAAATGAATGCGAGGACATAATCCTAGTCCCCAGTAAAAGTCAGCTTTAATTCCACTTAAGATTCTCCTAAAAAAAATAACAATCGACTGCATGATTTATTTTGTCAACGCACAAACGTATAAAAACCAAAATCAATTAACACTTCAACGAACTGTCTGTCTGCACTCTGTTCGCACTAATTCTGTAGAGCTCAAGTCTCTAGACTCCATTAGGGCACATTAAACACACTTAGCACCTCTGTCCCAGAGAAACACGTCGTTTTCACTAGACAATTTTCCTTTTCTCTTCTCTACATTGTGTTTGCGTACATGAATTACATTCACCGAAAACGACTTGGGCTACATTGACACTGACGGTGCTATTGACAGGACTTATCATCCACCATGTCGCTATATTCTTTTGGATATTTACATTCTCGTCTCATTGATACCCTTACCCATCCCACGCAACCTACCGCAGCCGTGACAACTTGTTCTATTCTTTTTTCTTTCTCTGTTTAGTTGTTTATTTGCTTTTATCCACGAATGTGACATTAGGAGGATTGTGGAAGGTTTTAAAAGTGGAAAAGATTTTCAGCTAAAAGGTCGCGATGGCGGTGTTTGGCTATGAACACGACGCATCGATAAACAAGCCCGCAGGATGTGTCATTCGAGGCACTTGAGAGTTACATAAACATATCCATGTATACTGTACCTATACCCTGTACATAGAGATTAGAGTGAAGGAATGTATGTACGTTTTGTCTGGCTAAAGTGCTCAAGTCAATTTCGTAAATTGAAGGCTTTGTGCAACAGTAGTGTTGACAACGGCACCACTATGACGGTGGTGGTTTGAGTCGGTTTTATCTTTCAGTTGGGGTTTTTCGAATTCCTTTTAATCGTGTCAGTATTTACGATGAAATGAATTTAAACGCTTCTCAGATTGCTTCAGAATGTTTTCACGCAAATTGACTTTTTATGTGGCGCAGAAACGTATAACCGTTAAGAAGTTGAATATTTGATACTGTAAACAGCTTGTCCGCATTAAGGGTGATGCTTTGTGTCACGTGTGTGGTGTACATTTGTTGCTGTCAGTTTGTTTTTTTGTACTCCCCTACGTAAAATAAATGGGCAACTTACAATAATTAATATAAATGTATACAATGACCTAATCTGCTGATTCTCATGGCGTCTACCAAATTTATTTCTGAACACAACCCAGACTCGACCAGCTTTGCCATTGAATGTTATCTAGCGAATGTTAATTTTGTTTACTTTGTGTCAGTTGTTTTTACATGTTAACTCAGTAAAATGAATGTAATGGTTTTTATATCACAAACAAAACGTGCAAATCTGATTAAGTTCAACATGAGTTACTGGATGTTTTTAAACCAAAAAAAAATTTAACAAACATGGGCACAACAAATAACCCCATTATTAATTACGTAAATCTGTCCGCATGTCCTTGTTGTAATTGCTGAATTATACAGAAATTTCCAGAGAAGTGTCAGACCAAAAAAAAAAACTGGCGATTACAAATGGGAAAATCAGAAGTAATAACTTTTCTGGTTCACTGCGGGGAAATTTTAGAACCCACTATAGAACACAGTGCCATCTATTGCAAAAACTCTGTGAGTTAGCGGGGGCATTTTAGGCTGTGCTTTTATGTTACACTAAACTGAGTAATTACAGGTAGATAGAGAAGATACCAACAAGTAAATTAAGACACAATCCGCTGTCTAAGAAAAGTCATTCATTCTATGACTGAAACAAAACAAATTCACTTATTAAAGCTCTTCATTTCATTGGTATTATTTAAGAATTAATTGAATCATGTGAATGCCAAAGTCAGAAAGTAGAATACATTTTTCTCAAAACTATTCCCAAAAAGTAGGCGTTGCAATGAACAACATAGAGTTAACATTTAAATAAATTTCATCGAAATATGTTCAACAGTCTTAACATCGAACAACGTTAACAGAGAGTCAACTTCTACAGTTTTTGTTCATATGTATAAATATTGTGACGTATCTGCACAGAGTAAGAGAATTTACTCAACGCTGGTGGCGGAATTGGTAAGGCAGCGGAACGTCACTCGTCTATGACCCCTTTTATGCACCAACCTTTTGTAGTCTCATACATAAATTCTTCGACCTCTATCTGCATCAATAACTGTTTCTGCCTGTAACGAACTATAGAAAGAGCAACGCAAATACTTTTGTAGATAGTTTTGAAACACATTGTGCTAGTGAATAGTGATTCTCTTCACCGGTCAATGAGCACTTTATCTGTCAAGTTTATAAAAAAAACGAAGCAATTAATTTCTGGGTTGATTTCATTCCGTGTATGAACAGATTTTAGAAGATAAAACGTCAACATTTTTTAAATTATACCTACCTAATTACCATCAGTAGGATGGTAACCCTGTCACTTTTTTGAACGCCTAATTGGATCACATGACCTTTTATATTTGCTCTTCTTGAAACTTTGGAATTTCATTATGCAAAAGTTAATGGAATTACAAAATATTATAACAACAGCAACTCAAGCACTGAAATAAAATACATAGATATATACATAAGCCGCCACGAAGCGTGTAAAAAAAATCCCCAAAGAGCGAATTTCCTCCCGGGAATTTCAGAAGTTCTAGAATGGAAACCCTTGATTAGGGCGGGTACTACAGCAACCTATTGTGAGAGATGTATTTAATAAATTATTTTAAAGAATCTCCTCGCAATATATTTCACTTTAAATGTAGGTATTGTACATTAAAGATTCAATATCCCCGCAAGTGAATGAAGCCGTGAGCAAATAACCGCCCAATCCATAAAGACAGGAGTCCTACTCCTCTGCTCGACGTATTCACAGTAATACAAATCAAAGTATCCGATTGAAATTCACAGAAAGAACATACGAACGAACATAAATGGAGGCGCCCCTGTTGGGCATCATGTGCTGCCTAATTTATGCTAATCCTGCAATTTTGATTCAGATAACCTGTCTGCGAATGAAAGCCATTCAACAAGTTCGACGTGCGCGCTGCCGGAGGCCATTTGCCCAAAGTCATGAATAAACACAAATTAACGTAGGCATTTCAGTTATTTTTCTTTTTCTTGCTTTTGTGTTTTATTTTTCTGAGAAGTTTGTTCTTGTTTCTTTCTTTTTTTTTTCATCCAAAGTGAATGTGCCTCATTTGCATTGTTAGGTATATCCACTTTTGCCACGCACAGTGGCATCATCATATTTCGACATCCACAAATTGAACCGCAAAACGGTACAATAACTAAACAATAACCTCCTTGCTCCTTATAATGTATCGCTTTAATTACTTGAATACTTCTTCCTGTCGTCCCTGTTGTGGTAAAGTCCATTGAATGGAATTAATTTGCTTCGGCCCGATAGAGTAATAATAATAACAATAATCTAACTATGAACGTGGTATAATTCGGCAGGGAAACACAATATACCTCTGGGTTGTGTTTACCTACCGTCTCAACAATAACATTCACGTTAATTGATGAGAGACAAGGGGACACCGATAAAACCCTTGTCTTTGTCCTTGTCACACTGCGAAATGCAAAGGGATAGAAATTCATAAACTCAAAAGAAAGACCACTTTTATCCTCATCCTAATCATTATCAATGATTAGGCTAAAGGACCCACGAAAGACACAAGGTGTCCCACCGAGAGAGTACCGAGAAAATCTAAATCCTCAAAATCCACCGAAGAAAATCCTTTAAACTTAAAGTATAGACCAACGTTACACTTTGCCCATTGGTGGGGCATAAATTTAAGAGTGTCCTTAAATTTAAAAAGAAAATCCCGTTCTCACTATGCTATACACCACTGTCAGCACCGTCCACCCACCATACATTCGGGCGTACATACAACTACAACACCGCAATGGGCCAAACGTACCGAAAAAAAAAATAATAAAACAAGATGAACAACAAATGGCTGAAAAGTATTCATGGGCGTGGGATAAACAAAACCCACACGAGGCAAAGAAAAGGCAAACCACAAGAAAAAAAAGTGAAAAAAAAAGCAAAATGATTTCAAGGGCTTTCTGGAATTTTCCACGTTTCCTTACGAGAAACCCCCGTTAGGTTTCTTTTATGGCAAAAATGCGCTCGTAGTTCAGACGGAAGGTGGTAGATTGAAAAGCAAATTAGGAGATCTAAAGTCAATTAAAAGCAAGCGAAGAAGATTTTTTGTTTCCGCCCCCTCAACTTGGTGTAATTTCATACGCATCCCTTAAAATGTCCAAAAAACAATAAGGAACTAGTCAAGTTCGCAGTTAAATTACAGATTTCTAACCTTAAATGAGGGGGGAGCGTGTTAGGCTACTCAAAATAAATGTGGGTCCAATTTGCGTTGAATATTTCTCAAACCTACCTTTCATTTGTCTGCAATTCAATATTATATGGTTACTATGTATGACATCAACTCCATTTGCAAATTTTACCAAAAAGAAACCTCCTGTTAAAAAAAAATTACAGCACTTCATTTTGCTGTCAAAAAATATGATGACGGCTGTTCATTTGTAAGTATTACATTTCCCCAACACACGTCATTTACTGTCATGTTTGATCTGAAACCCGAACCGATTTACAGAAATAAAAAAAAAAATTATGACAGCGGGCATGTTCATTTGTTGTGACTTGAACTGAAACACGAAGCCAGCAAATATTTCCTCGAGGAAACAAATTATCCCACATAATGTCATTCTTCATTATGTGGGTTTATTGTGTTTTCTCCTCTCTTGAGTTTATTTTATTCGTGTTTGCTGTTTTTGGGTGTGTACACATTAGAGTCTTTATATTTGATCAATTTAACAAAAATACATAGCACCATATAAAATAAACCACTTTCCTATTCTGCTACACGATCCAATGCTGCCAGTGACCCTAATAAACCGAGGGAAATACCCAGACGAACATTCCCTCCCCCATTGAAGACTCGAAGGAAGATTTTAGGCCTTCTTATGTCTTTTGGCAATCACTGTTCCTTTCCCACTACGTAATGTCGAGAGCATCTTCATGGGGGAAAGGTATTCCGTTTCATTTGTGTGTTGCCAACAAACGAGAACGAGAACAAAAAAAAATACCTTTCCTTCTTTCATTCGAATGAATTCACCTTGGGATTTATTCAATTGATGAATTTTTAATTAAAGCACGTAAATTAAATTTTTCCAATTATCAAAAACCCACAGAAGGCCACAAAACTGGCAGGGAAATTTTTACGATGTCCGGGTATCGGGTTTCTATCTCAATTATGTGCGGACATTGCGGTGAAATTTATAATGGGACAATTGTTGGGTTTGGTTGCTTTGTTAAAAGGTCACTAAAGTGTTGAAAGTACGGCTAAGTTATTCGTTGTGCCTGCATAAATTATACCTACGCCTTTTTCTGGTAACTACAATTAAGCGGATAACTATATAAGATCTGGAGATGTGGGGTAATTAGTCGTAATGGAGCAGCAACTATCACAATAGTCTTGAATAAAAAATGCTAAACGGAGCTATTTGGGCATATGTTGTCCGATAAGCTGTAGGGGAATTATTTTGTCGGGTTTTCGCAATCACAAATATATTATGTTCATTATAAGTGAACCCTCAGCAGCCATCGCCACTGATCGATATTAAATACCTTATGTCTTGTCGATTAGGGTAGACACGAAGCATCCACAGAAGTCGGCTCCGAGCATGCCGGGCTGTGTTCAATGATTCGCTGAAAAGGAATAAATTAAACAATAAATCGCTTACCAAATTTTGAAACTCGTTATATTAATGCTTTCTCTGTTCTTTTTGTTTTGCAAAAATTTCCCTCATTTTACGTATTACGGCAGGCGAAAACCCTTCAATCAATTTGAATTTATCTATCGACTTTACAATCTGAGGTATTGCCCCATCTTTCATTGTCATTCGCATCACCTACCTAACGCACTACTAGTGGTGGTCATCTGGTCATCCGTCATTGCGGAAGCCTTTGCTGGGCTGAGCTTTCATCCAATCAAAGGTCGAAATATGACCATCTGGGTTTCATAAATATTTCACGATTTGATTACCATACATAAACCCAACAGGAGAATCTCCTTGGCAATGATTTTCCGGATTGGTTTCTTTCACACATCTGAGACTATCGATTCTTACACCTCTCAATTTGGAGTGGGGAATTCCAGCCTAATTTTCCCGCAGCTAGGAAATGGAAATTTGACTTATTCATATGGGTTTGTTCTCAAATAAATTATAGTGAGTTAAGAAGGAGAATACGAACTTGCCCCTGTTGGAAGGCGAAAGCGCAAAGAGGCGAGGGTTGAATTATGTAGGGTGAATTGCTTTCAGTTGAAATATTAATTCATGACGACAAAAATACGCTAGGAGTGAAATTTAAGGAAAGAAAAACTGAATCACTCTAATGTCAATACAAAAAGCTTTTTTTGCTAAGTTTTCAGCCGCTTTAAAGTGACAGAACTAAGTCCAAAATGAACAGGGTTACCGTAGAACAAGAAACTGAACACTGCAGTATCGATGGGGGCTATAACCAGCGTCGTGGTTTCACTGAGTGAAATGTAATTTTGCTGTGCTACCAGTAACCACACGTGTGACATCATATAATTATTCACTTCATAAAAAAAAAACTCTTGAATTCTTTCCAATATCTAATTTGTTGTATGAAAGACAGTTTTTGAGTTGCAATGCGAGACTTAATACCTCATTTCCTTATCAACGGACTTAATGTTAGTTGGTTTTATAGATCTGCGATGGTGTAAGGACACACAGATCTGGGGTTGAATTACCTTATTACCTTATCGAGTAATACATGACTTAATTTGTTACTGTTTTGCTTGTAAAATCCACAAAATTCAGTGAGGTATTCCTCGCTCACAGATGCTGTAATTCGGCCCCTGAAAAACCCGTCTATGTTCCATAGATTTGCAAGTGGCACAGTTCTCTATTAAAAATTGCGCCACTGTCGATTTTCGCTGCATTTGCTGAACTAATTTTAGAATAATTGCAGCCCGCAATATTTCTGAGCACTGATACACTAGGTAGCTTTGGAGATTATTCAGATTTCCCACATTTTTCGGAAATTTCACTCCTCCATTTAAGAGTTCTTCTTTTATTGCGTATAGCATACAAATTGTTGCAAAGCGTCTAAGAACAGTTCGGTATCCGCAAAGTTGTTTCCCTACATATCTGAGGGAGTAAGAAAGAAATGTTTTATCTGTCAAACTTTGTAAGTACATTCCTATATACTTGCCTAAGGCTTAGAATGGGATATAGAGAAATAAATTGCTATGACAAAAACGAAAAACGAGCAACAGGGTCACATATAGGAAGCGCAGGCATAGAGCCTCACAAACATCTCTCCACGTGAGTTCAATTTATGAGACGAATTCCTCTGAGTAGGTACAAATATTTGGAAAAAATGCCTACACCGAAGGGAGCGTTGCAGCCCCAAGGGGTTTATATCCAACAAACTTATCGAATGTACATCATCTCCATTTGAGTTATCAGATAGCAGAACATACGAGCATTGTTTCTTATTTCGAAGTTGGGCTGTGTTCTATTTTAATGAAAGGGCTCCACGTCATCGAATAAATTGAGAAATATAGCCCCCTCTCATCGGATCAAAAGCCCTTGTTCAGTTGAATTGTTCAGTATAGCGTGACCCAACTCTGACCCTGCTCACATGTGGCGATAAAACTGAAAATAACCAAGCAAGGGTATGAAGACCCACACAGATACCCACTCATGAATACAAGATGGTTTAGAGCCTCTTCAGGATAATGAATTAAGATTCCCTTGTCACAAAGCATTCCATCCCTATCCGACAGCATCAATTTGCAGAAATTTACTGCCGAAGCGGTATATAGGACGTATAGGACCCCTTCAGAACATCAATCGTTAATATTAAATGACGTGTATGATCTCCCCCTAACGACAATTTTATTCCGCTATAAAAATACAGGACCCCCGCCTACATATCTCTACAAGAAACAAAAAGCATGCATAAAGAGAGAGAGAGAGAGAAAAATCTCAGTACATTAACCTTCAGCAGCGCACCGATGTCATTTGTCGCAGGAGCATCCACATCACTTCCGTGCTGCGAAACAATCAATTACCCATTAACTACACACCGAAACACATTATGTGCTATGCCTTGTTGCATATTTGATGCAGTGCTTGCGCTTGTGCCGCCACCATGCATCAGGTGATTAAAATCGACCCCTTTCGGTGTCTATACAAAAGAGCTGCTGGTGTTGGTATCCCGCACCGCTCTGTATAGCCTGCCCCGATAAAACAACCGGTGCCAAATGGAACATAATCCTTTTCAAAATGCATGCATCAATTTTGAATGTCATTCCGCTGGGATATTATCCTGTGACATTTTTTTAACCCCGTTGTTTGTCTATAGATTGACTCAGCTACAAGTTAAGCTAAACTACCTGAAACCTGCTAAGTCCCATCAAGATCTCTGTCGCAGGCGATACCCATGTGTATACGTATAGTGAGTGCGCTCTGTTATTCAGGGGAGGTTTCGAAACTTTTACGAATTTGCATTTTTTTTTGCTGTTCCCTACTTCGGTTATCTCCTGGGAAATGAACACAACCCAGCAGTGGACTGACTTTGTTGCGGTTAATGCTTGAAAGTCGTTAAAAAGACGAACGCATTGTTGTTGGTGTTACAACTTATGTAAAACAGGCGAAAATCTCTTTCGGTCTTCTCAGCGATGTCCATAGTTTATGGTTGACCAAAGCAACTATGAGAGTTTCGAAACCACCACAGAGGATAGAACCCAGCGCCGGCCGTTGTGCCTCTGAATCAGTTCGACATCCTTTCTAACCGCACCGACTGCTCCTCGTCCTCATACTCCCACCTAAGCGCCGCCGCCACAACATGTATACCGGACCCTCGCTGTGGATCAGCTCAGCGGAGTATTGTGTTCGTCGGGGGAATTGTAATAAATTTTTATTTCATTTGGTTGGCTTTTCATTTGGATAAAATTGTTTGTCGGTCTTATTCGATTTTTGTTTATTTTTTTTCTCTCTCTCTCTTTCGGTGGCAGCCCGTGTTTGTAAACTTGTTTGGTATATTTATTAGATTTCTATCGACGGTATATTTTTCATGCACATACTGACCCGGTTTGGATTTTTTTTTTCAAGGGTTTTTGACTCAGTCAGAAACGGTCGTGGTTAGGTGAAAATTTGTTAAAATATAATTCAGGGTGGATATAAGCAGACAATGGGAAAATAAAATATACAGACTTATAGTGAACGAATAGAACAGGGGACTGACAGCGACGGAATGGAGAAGCAAATTCAAAATGAAAGCCCTTGGTTTTGTAATGTTGGTTTTATATTAGTATTCACATTTTTTTCTCTGTAGGAAATTGAGGGGAACGAGTAATTGGGTTCTGTGGATAAAGCTTGCTTTTTTTTTGCAAGAATTTCCATATAGGGATCAGGATCGGGACATGTTGATTAATTAAGAGGTGGGTCTGCTGAATTTAGTTGCGGTAGGTTTTATTGAAAATTATGGAAGTGAAATTGAAATGAGGATTTAAATGAAGTTTGTTGTATAAAATGGTGGCAGGTGGCTTGAAAGACATGTTTAAGTTATATTTATGTGCTTACTAGCTGATAAATCATTGTTATTCTCCTACCAACAAAAGTTTTAGTTAAAGTATACTTGGTTTTCATTTAAGGTTATGAACAGGTCCAAGAAAGACTGTGAGGTTATACAGAGGATTTTGGACCTTCAACTCCTCTGTTATTCCAAAGGTATTGCGCTGTACTAAATTCAGTTTTAGTGTCTAGATTTCACTCAAAACGGCGGCATTTTTCAATTAAATAAAATTATCCTTTGTGACCTACAAAGTGAAGAAGTGTGAAGATTAAAAATGATTATTTGTAAGAGCATTTGTCACCAAATTACAAATTCCCTTGTCAGTAATGTCAATCATTTGGTTGAATGGGAAATCTATGTTTGCAATAGATCTAATTGGGAATAGTTTAATTATTCTACAATATTGACAAGAATTTGGAACGTCACTAAGCGGAATCATTGAAAATCAGAAAGCTGTTGCACAGTTTCAAGTTTCGCAAGTTTGAACTCTTTAAGTCTGCCGCAAAACCAAGTTATATGGACAAGAATGTAATAAGATTGTTGTCAATAGTGGCTTAAATGATGCTGCTGTGACGGCGTGAATTTGTATACAGATAACTCTATATATTTATATACATAATTTACGGAATAGTGAAAGTGGCGCAATATTTAATATGAAACGACGCCACTCGAATTTTGTTCAATAGCTGGGCTTTGTTCTTGAACAAGTTTCCGAAATTTTACGCTATAGTAAAAATCGTACTTAGTGTCCAAGATAGATTTCATGAACTCACAATGGTGACATTTTTCAATTAAATAAAATTGGAAATTGTGACCCAACAAATTTTTTGTGTGACGGTTAAAAAAGATAAGTAATTAATAAGCCAGTTTGTATTTTCTAATGTTGGTTTAGTAAGACTCTGATATTGACTTAAAAACACAAGCGACAACTTTTGAAAGTATTCACATAATGACCCAACCTTTTTTTTTTCTTTCTTATGAATACGATACCTTTAGCCAAAGAGTTCAGCATTAGTAATCGATTTTTGCGGCTAAGAATCCCTTAACCTCATTTCCCCAAAAGCTGCCACCTATAACCTTAAACTTCTTACATTCACAACCGCATTCTTTGCATTTCATGTCACTGGTTTTCGCCTTAAGTCTGCCGGTTAAATTCCTTACGTCAAATTTAATGACAATTGTTTTCACTCTACATTTTAGTAGATCACAGTGTCTATATATTTTCCACACAAATTTCGCATTTGTGAGATTACGTAAATTTAAAGTCGAGTGAATAAAACTCCTCAAAGCAGTTATCCACTTTATCGGCTTATTTTGTTGTCCTTTCTCGTACATACACCGATTAATTCAATATTGACAGTAATACGCGTACACACATTATCAGCTTTCACTCACAGTTTATTTCTTGTTTGTTCAATACGAAATGCCAAATATATCGATTGAGAAGCATATTCCCAACTTAGGAAATGTTACACCAAATATATTATTCAATTAGGACAAACTTGCCCCATAGAACTCGTAATCCGATTATATCTCCTTATACAGCGCCTACCGAAGTTTACTGCTCGTATTACAATGAAATGGCGAGACAACTGTAATTGAGGTTACCGCTCTCATTTACCTAACGGTGGCTAAGGATTGCATATGAGTGTTATGATTATTACGGCCACGTACATATTTGTATATAAAACTTACGGTTGAATGTAGATACGAACGTTGTGTTTTGTGTCCTCGAGGGTTTTTTCAGCAACCAAAATAAATTTAATCAGTTCTAAAGGCTGACCAGAATCATCCTTTCGAAGTGATACGAAATATGCATGTCCGAATTGGAAGTGTATTGATTATGGTTACAAAATGGGGTGTGGTGTTGTATTAATTTGTTTGCCGTAAAAAAAACGCACAACCCATCAGATAGATCCAGATTTAAGTGCTTGGAAAAGATGGGAATAAATAAATTTGAGCCATGATTTGAACTGGAGTTTTTTTTTTTTTTTGTTGGTCATAATCAAAAAAAATTTCAGACGTCAGAAGGATACTTCCATATCAGCTTTTAGTTTCTTAATTGGATCACAGTTTTCTCTAACGATTTTCATTAAAAAAGTATCTGACAGAAGTATTCCAAAATTATTCGAAATAAAGCTTACCTACTTACAATAGGTCTGTTTTTTTTTAGCTTCAAACTCAGCAAAGCAAAGTAAAGTAGGATTTTCAGCACGCAAATTACAACAACTACGATAGACTTGACACATCGAGACTCGCAATAGTTGTTGTATTTGCGTGCTAAAAATCCTACTTTAGTTGGCTTTGCTGAGATAGAAGCTCAAAAAAACGCGGCTAATATCAAATTGTAAAACTGTCATTGAGATTTGCAGAAGATCACAATTGCGATTACTTTGCAAATGTGAACTCCTTGGGCCTTACGTAGGTTCATTCTTAGCCGGCACAGTAAATATATCTTATAAGTCACAATGGGAACTTCGTTTTTTTGGAGGAAATTTCGCCATAGTGAGTTCGTAAAATCTAGCATGGACACTAAAATAATTATAAGTATCGCGTCATAAGTCTTATTGGTTAGTTCCACTTTATTTTCACCAACAAATCCATCAACATCATGTAATCTCACAAATTATATGAATTCAACCACCTGAATCATGACACATCGAGGTGATGATTTGTTATCCCATTCCTACACCTTTCTTAGCAATATATGTGGAAAAACTGATCTTTTTCTCTCCCTCTTCCACATTCCATGTGTGATTAACGATGATGTAAATGTCCCACAATGCAAAAAAAAAAATTCTGTATTTTCGCAAGTCTTTTATTATTTTATTTGTCCCTTATTTCGTAATAAATTCTTGCACGAAAGTTGAAAAGCAAAACAAACACAATTATTAATGAAAAATGGATCCTAAGCATCACTGTACCGGCTGAACGTACCCACGTCAATAGGGCCTTTGACAGCTGATAGCCCGATACGCGTGAATAATAATGACACAAAATGTCGCATGAAGATGAAACTTCATTAGAAATTCGAATCTTCACTGACTGTGATATTTTCTGTAGAGGAATTTATTGATTAGTAAGTATTTTTAGGTCTCACCTTAACCTTACAATGGGTATTTTTTTTAAGGCCTTTAGCTTTTGTGACTTGCATTCCATTTATGGTGAAGATTGAAAATGGGTTTTAGTTTTGCAAGAAATGCAAATTACTCCTGTTAATGCGTTAAATTTGACGTAGACCAGGATTGCCAATGTGGTCTAAATTATACGTGACAGTTTTTGTTGGAGAGCGCAGTCAATTGCGTTGTAAAATTGGCAATAACTTGGAAACTTTCTGCAACACTTATGCACAATTCGCATCAATACTGATCAGAACCGTCAACCTTTCTATTTTATAGTTAAATGGATAGTAAAAATGAAGCTTCCTATATATAAAGTAAGAGTGTGAAAATTGTTGAAAAATATGGAGCCCTCCTCTTTTTGGAAAAAAAACCTCTTCATTTTCCCCAAAACGAAAAAAACACTCAAGTATTTACATCCGCAAAAGAAACCATTTCCTAGCAATCTCCCTCAAGGGCGGCCTGTCTGTCAAAAGTGCGGCCGAGTTACCGAAATCCAATTTAAACAAAACTATCAATAGATTAGGCAAATGAGTTTTTTCTTATTACGCGCTTAAAGTTTCTTCTCTACAGCTCGCACTATCATGTCATGCTTCGTTACTAAATAACCGATATACAAAATCCCTGTTTTTCGGGACTTTTAACGCAAATAATACACAAAGCAGCGCCATCACCATCCCACATCTGTCATGTAAACTTTGCGTTACCCAACGTTAAGCCCGATGCTATTTTGAAATCCGCTTTTATAGATAAGGAGATAACAACACTAGACAACTAAACAATACTATAACATAAAATTAATCCCAATTCATTAAACTTTTACACCCAACAAACTGTGCAAATTTTTGCCGCGTCCTTTGTACTAAATGTGGGTGCTCTAACATCTAAGCACACCCAACTAATCCAATCGTAAAAAATGCTTTAAACAGGATGGAAGTTTAGGGTTCGCTTTGGCTTTTATCGAAAATCATTGCGATGGGGTCGAGCCGGACGCTGCGATAGGAACGACATGAAGGCACTTGCAGTCATGAGAAGCAGCTGCAACAAGCTGGCCGACATCCCAAACACCGTCCACAAAAATTTACCATCCACAAGATAGATGTGCGCATGTAGAAAATTTTTTTAAAAACTCTAACTGGGAGCGAAAAGCTTGCGAATGGAAATCCTTGTTTCCACGGATGAGATTATATTTAGTCTCCGTTTCACTTTGAACCCGATAACAACGATGCCTGCAATAAGCGCCATCTACCGGTTCGTTGATTGTAGCTTCTGTGCAGATTTGCAAAACACTGCCTAAGAGCATAGGGAAAAGAAAAAAAAAAGTGGGCGTTTGGGTGTGATACTTAAGAATAGATATATTTTCACGAAGTTTCACTTGTTTTGTGCGGAAAGTGAGCATTTTTCTGCAATCCGATGGATCTGCGGCCATTAAACTACGATGAACTGTGTCAGTTGGAAATGTTGCGGTTACCAAACGCGACCATGGTGCCGGTGATGGTGATTCCGGCGACGGCAATATCGTCAATGGATAGCCCATTGGGAGGTGCTAACCACCGTGTAATCGGGACCTTAATTAACGACGCTAATCAACACCAACAATTGGAATCGCCCTCGTATCAGTTACACCATCACCCGTCTTCGTCTGTTTCGCTCAACCCTCTTATCACGTATCAGCAACCCTACTACGTACAGTCGCAATCGGGTGGGGGCATGAGCAGTGGTTGTGGTGGCAATTCTGGTGTAATCATACCAGCGATGATTACAGAGCAGACTCCATCAATGGCTCCGATTGTTAACAGCAGCACTGGCGGTGGTGGGTCTATGTATCCGAGTGCTGCCGTTGCTGCTATGGAATCCACTGTATGCCCAAGGCATCGTCGTCTTTCAACCACTGGCTCGTACACAACCCTCAACCGAAAAGCTCTAGAGAGCGAAGAGAGCCATCAATTGAAACGGCGAGCCGGCAGCGGCGCCACCGACAAACGCACCACAGAGAGCTGTCGCTTTGGAACCGATGGCAACGAAACAGTTGCAACCACATGCATTCCGGGCTTTAGCTTCGGAGGCTGCAGCACTATTGATAACAATGAGTATGAGCTGAGAGCGCCGGGGGACGCGGGTGTCGGAGTTTCAGCTACGAACAATGAAGACTATCCCGTTATTGGATGCAATGCCCTGGCCATGATGAGCATTGCCGGCGATATGGTAACCAGTGGAACGTTGGTGGGCACTCTAAGGAGGGCCGGCGATTGTGTTAACAACAGTAGCGCGAGCACACCAAAGAGGGTCTCCTTTAAGCGGGAACCAGGCGACGATGGCTTGGAGATTATAGAGGAGGCAAGGAAGCAGTCACGTGCAGGACCATCGGGAGACATCTACAACTCGTACATGAGCTTCGATGACAACTTCATGGATTATCAAGTAAAGGCATTTAATTTTTATTTTAACCAACAAAAAACCTATTTGCATGTTAATAAGGCTTTGGCAGAACTTTTCTTTTTAATTCGGCACTCGGGGTGGGAGCTGAAAGAGCTACCTCGTTCGACTTTTTGCCCCTCCTAAGCGCACTTAACCTCGTTCTTGTTTTTATCCCTTATGCCTCTTATAGTCATGGAACCGTCTCAAAGTTTTCTTTCTATGTACTGTTGCGTATATATGCGTATAAATGTGTTACATGGCGAAAGTACAAAATAAAATATGGCCTTTTGCTTACGATTATGGTTGTGCGTTCTCTTCCAGATTCCATGGACTAAAATAATAATTGCTTTGCTCGAAATGTTTGTAGGTACGAGGTTTCCGTTTTATACCTCAGTGATTTCAAATAAACTAACAAACTGTGAGTGGAAAGTATATTTCGCTTTAATGCTGGTCGAGTAATTGCGTATATGAATTCTAACCTGAAGAGAACCCAGCGAAGCATGTGTGCGTTGGGGAGTCTGCTTTATGAGTGTTTTGTTTTAGTTGGGCGCCAATTTAATGGAGCCTTTGGAGACGTAGTTTCCCCAGCTGATGAGGGTGATATATGTACGCTTTTCGTCACGCCGTTGGGTACCGACTTTATGTGAGTAATTGCCTTTGAAACTAACTGAAGGACTACTACTATTCTTTTACAATTTCGCTAATTCGTTGATATGGCAGTACAATTGTTTGAAATTAAAACAAACTTATTCATTCGCAACGCATTTCCTTTCTTTAATTAAATTTAAAACTCCGAGGTGCACTACACACACAAAACTATCCGTGTTATGCACGAGAAACTCCCCTATGTCAAAAGTCTACAAACCTAAACCGTGTAATTGAAAAATGTATTCAAAAAAAAGAAACTACCCCCAACCGCACACAATAAAAACCGTGAAAGTTTTCCTTTACCTTTCAGTGGAATCGAGCATGGAACGCGAACAAAAAATGATCGGCGCAAAAGAGAATAATCCTTCAACTACGTATCACTCGTAACATTTCATCAACACAAGTTTTGTGTCCTTTTAGTACTCGTACTTGTACTACCCCCCCTGGCCGCAGCTGAATAATGTTTAGCGAGGACGACAGGTGGCTCCGATGGATGTTTTTGATGTTCATAAAATCGAATGACTTTGTTCCGGCGGCGGTCGGTCGTCAGAGCGAAGATATCTGCACGCCCGCAGTGTCCACCCTATACCACATCGGTAAATTTGTACATCGGTACATATCACATAAATACCAAACCAACGGACCGCACAAAAGCCTCACGGCATATTCTTGCTCGTAGGTTGAGTGGGAGTGGAGTTGGTTTTGTTTATTTTTACTGTTTTTTTTTTTTTTTTTGTGAATCGTAAAATTGAAATTGTAAAACTTTGTCCGTCTGCACCGAGTGGAATTGGGTTTTAAATTCTTTTTAATTTTGTTCCGGCTGTCTTTTTGTCTCAAATTCCATTCGTCAACTTTTATGTATGGCAACATTTTTACTATTGAATTCCATTGAAAGTAAATTGAGTTTAAATCGCTTTGGGCTTGTTGCGAGCGTGAGTGCAAGCAGTATAGATACACACTTTCTAATGCTAATGCTAAAAAAAAATAATGGTTGAGCTTAGTTGTTTTCTCTTATGGCTGCGTATGCGATTAATTTACATTTTAAATGTGAGTCGACAGGATTTCTGATGTAATCTGCTCCTAAGCGAATGGGTGACATGATGCGCGGGGTCGACGGTTGGTATTTGACTTCTAAGGCCGTATATTTTATTTTTTTGTACAATTCGCGGCCCTTCGGGGTTGCTGACTCTTGCATGTTGTTTGATATTGATTATTTTTTTTAAATGGAAATGTTGAGAATATTTATTTTAATTATGAGTGAGCAATAAAAAACGAACCACAGGAGGTAGTGGTTGTGCTTATTATTTAAATTTTCCCGCACTTGACTTAAGTACGATTTTGCGTGGTTTAGGGATTTGGATAAAAAAAAAGAGGGAAAAATTAATTCAAATGAAAGCTAATTCGTTTAGGCATACGAATTCAATGTTGTAAGAGGTAGATTTTACAGGTTTTGCTTTCGGAGTGGTTTGAATTAGGTCAGCAGGATATTCAATTTGAAGTGATTACTTTTTATTTATGGAATAAGTGAGGAATGCTATAGGCTTTGTAGGTATTTTGTTGTTTATTTGTTTTTAATGAGTGTGAATTGCAGATGTAGGTTGTAGATAAATAAATAAATACAAAAAATATCAGAGATGTTTCAAACTGTCGTATTTATACTCCGTCTTCACGAAATGTTATTTAAAACCATCTGTTTAATTTAGACGGATGGAACTACAGGAAAAGCGTGCTCCACATGTTTAGAAATTTGTTTTCCAATCAAAGAAAGCCTAAAACGAAAGAGGGTTCACTCAGAAAAAAAAAGTTGTTGGGCGAAGAATTTTGAGATTTTTAAAAAATTGAAAGCAAAAAGTTCTTGCTTTAACAATAATTTCTTATAAGAAGAACTCGTTTTTAAGTTTTCAAGAATCTAATATTCAGTTTAAGAATAATATGCTTGCCATAACTATTTTCTAAGAATATTGCCAACTATATAATTCTTAAATCAAAAATTTGGATATTTGGGTTCATTTTAACCAACGAAAATTGTTGGCGTTCAAATTTTTTTTTTCTGTGTGTTGTCATTTTAAAGCCTCTTAACGGGACGCTCTACCTTCATGTGTCTTATAAACGTTAGATTTGGAATAGTTTATTCTTATAAATGAAGCGTTTTTATCAAACCTGCCAAACAAACTCAAAAATCTATTTATGAGAACTCCTGCTGAATTTGACGTAAAATTCCAAATCAAATTTATTCTTTCGGAATAAAAAGCAATACATAGGTACATGTAATTATTTTCCTTTTCAATAGAACACTGAAAATAGAGCATGTCAAGTATGCTCTAAAAAGTGTTTTTAGACAGATTTGGGATTAACTACGACCTAGATTGGTTGATAACGCCACTTTTCCTAAGTCAGCCAGATATAGGAACTGTCAACTTAGAACTTAGCACTCAATCACGATATTTTCGACTAGACCCGTCAGCTATTACTCCTCTATACATCAACGCAAAAAGCGTTCTGGTCCAGTCAAAACTGAGACACATCAAGTCAGCTGTCAGACTTCCTAAACTGGACACTTAAACGTCCACTATCAAACACGTTTGAGCTATAGCTGCCATTTGACTATAAAAAAATACGATGTGATCAGTGTTTGTTGAATTTAAGGCCCCGTACCTACTAATTAAAAAGTCTTCGAATTTACGAAAGCTTACCCACAATTGCGAAATTTGTATGTAAAAATATATAGAGCAGGTGTGAACTACTACAATTTAGAGTCGAAACGATAAATGTTTATTTGTAAGGCTCAATAAGGTTACTTTTTACTTACTACTCTGTTTTACAATGTACTTTCTTTTCCTTTGTAAGCATTCGCATTCCTGTGTCCAGTAATCAAATGGCTAGCTGTCAAAATATGTTGTGCAGCTCACATTTACTCATTCTGAGTTCATAGTGCGATCTGATTCTTCGCCGGATAGAAAAAGCAAACAGAAAAAGAGCTCTTATGTAATAATAATAATAATAATAATAATAATAATAATAGTTGGCGCAACAGGTCTGTAGGGACCCTGGGCCTAGCTTCTCCAAACCATTCGTTTTGTGTGAGTTTTTAATTTTTGGAACGAGTGGAAGGATCTACAATTTTATCTTTCAAGACAGTTATACTCTCGGATGTTTGTCAGACGTTCGCGAGAGGTGGTGCAGTGAAAAAACCCTGAGTTGGAATTTAGGGTTTTTGCGGGATTCGAACCTGGGACCATTCGCTTAGTAGTCCAACACACTAACCACTAAGACACTGCGCCTACATGTACTCTTATGTATCCGAGCTATAAAAAATGAACAAGACCTTTTTTTGACAGTTGAAGTTGAAGCCCTGCTCTTAAGAAAAAAAAAAAAGAAGAGATATGAGATTTTTTATTGCGCCAGGTATGGTAAGAGGAATCTATTACTATCTCTGCGATGTTCACAATAGCTCACAAAAATAAGTATACAAATGACAGCTATGTCTACGACTGGACTAAACTCTGGATCTAGCTAAATACCAAAGGTGAATTCAGTGTCAAATAATATAAGCCCACATCGAACACACAATTTTCTGCAGTCCAAGCTCAGTGCTAGTCGTATGTCGAGCGCATTAAGGGTAACCCCACTTTTCAACAAACAGAAGTCTACTAGGTGCGTTCGATATTATAGTTAGGTACTATTAAAATTTATACTGCGTTTTAGATTAACCAGTTTTTGTGATACATCTAGTCAGAGGAAATGTGATGGCCTTGGTCTTAAATTTAACGAATTTTCAGTTCGAATTGATCCCAGGGAAATTTACTGTAAAATTCGGCGGATTGTACTTTGTAGATCACAATATAGTTAAAAAATGATTTGGAAATGTCGCCTTGGGGAGTTTTTCTCTAAATAACAATCATCAACTTAAACTAATTGTAGATCACAATAGCTCACTTTATGTCACAAATTTCGCCATTAGGAGCTCCTCAACTGACAGCTGGACACTTTAAATGATTTTAGCATTGCGAATGCGTCAGTTTCTACTAATTACTGAACCGTTTTTCGTGAAAAAATTGTTTCCTCATCAATTTAAAACACGAATGCCCCGAATGCCTTACAAGTCGGTGAACTAAGCGGCAAAATATGCAAACAAAAAACCTAATGCAGCCTTAAATGGGCGCCTTCAACTGCGAAAACAACTCTCTGCCATCTAAAATGTCCTCCAAATGTTTTCATGCGCTACCACAAGCCACATACGTCCCCTATTCATTCATCTGACAATTCACATAAAACAAAGCAGTGAGTCCACGGCACATATTATCTTCCTTACACCGCCGCCTCGGAGGGACTTCTCGAATATAATGTGTATCAGTGTTGGTAATGGCAAATTTACGAGCCTCCTCCCAACTGTTGTGTGTACATACTCGTACACGTCGCACATAAATTAAACAGAACATTGTGCAAAAAATACCGCTTCACTCCACCTAAAGCGAACAGACAACAGACCACAACTGAACACATCAGTAGTCAGTAATTATCTTCCAACCGAATGTAAATTAACTCCCATATTAACTATAAGATAGTCCCCGTACGGGTAAGGCTTACCTACGAATTAATTACATGCTACAATTATGCGTTATGGTTACCCAATATCCACTCACATTTCACATATAAGCAAATCGCTCTAGTATCAACTGACACTCTCAACGAGATATCTATAGAGCAACCCAAACCCAGATGTGAATTATTTACTCGATAAATAAATCCATCATCAGTAAGGAGGATGAAGATGATCCGGTATCCTCGATTGTGCTCCTCGTGTTGCTTAATTCATTTCATATGGGATCTAATTATCCAACCTTTCTCCTCCCCTTTCAGACAACCGGGTTCGGAGGCCTGCCCGACGTTACCGAACACTCCAACATTCGTCGTTCGATTTCCCGTCAGAATTCCATATCCAACAGCGATTCCATTGAAATCTCAAGCATACAGAAGACGAAGGGCTTGACTATCAAATCGGGGACATCGCGCCAGAGTAAAAGCCTCAACGACGACCAAGGACGCGCATCGGTGAAGCGAAACTTTTGCATTTACAGTCTGTCACTGATGGCGGCTGTAGCGCTATCGGTGGTGGCAGCAATGTTGGCCTACCAACATTTCTTAATGGCTCCCAGCCGCAATTCACACGAGCAAAGACTGAGAATAGTGCGAAGAATCCTGAGGGAAGTGCCCCTAGTCGATGGACACAACGACTTCGCCTGGAACGTTCGCAAGTACGCACACAGTAGTCTCGATTCAGTTGAACTCAGTCATGATTTGGATCATAAATCGATGTGGAATCGACCGGCATGGTCACAAACGGATATTACAAGTTTGCGACAAGGTCTTGTGGGAGTGCAGGCGTGGTAAGAATGAGCAAATTTATTTTATTGACAATTTTGATCACGTTCCAAATTACAGGTCAGCTTATGTGCCATGCGAAGCCCAGGGGTTGGACGCTGTCCAATTGGCATTGGAGCAAATCGACATCATACATCGACTCACCGACATGTATCCGCAAGATACAGCCTTAGTTACATCCTATCAAGATATACTATCGGTCCGTCGTAAAGGATTGATGGCTTCAATGATTGGCATCGAGGGCGGACATGCCATCGGTTCGTCATTGGGTGTACTGCGCTCGTTTCACTCTTTAGGCGCCCGGTACTTGAGTTTGACACACAAATGCGACATTCCGTGGGCCGGGTCGAGTTCATCTGCCTTCGAGGTGGGGATATCAGCTTTTGGTAAGGCGGTGGTGCGGGAAATGAACCGCCTGGGCATGATGATTGACCTTTCGCATTCATCGGATGCGACAGCTCATGACGTGCTCGAGGTGACCCGAGCGCCAGTCATTTTCTCGCACTCTGCCGCACGTCAATTGTGCAACTCGTCACGTAACATACCTGATGACGTGTTACGATTGGTGGCAGACAATGGAGGTTTGATTATGATTAGTTTTGACTCGGAGTACGTGTCATGTGGTCGCCCGGCCAGGCTGCTCGATGTGGTGGCGCACATAAAGTACATTCGGTCAATTGCTGGCATTCAGCACATTGGTATCGGAGCTGGTTATGATGGAATTGAACAGCCCCCCCTGGGACTGGAGAACGTTTCGAAGTATCCCGATCTGTTGGCCACTCTGCTGGAGGATTCCAATTGGAGTGAGGAAGACATTGCCATGTTCGCTGGCAAGAATTTCCTGCGCGTATTGAAATCAGTCGAAAACGTGAGAGATTACTGGAAGAAAGCAGCAATCCAACCGGGCGAGGTATCCGAACAGCTGCCAAAGACGCACTGTACGTATATGTCGTCGTGACCTAGTGTACAAGCGGTACAGGAGCGACACAATCAAACACGCCCCAAGAGAGAGAAGTGGGTGGTGTTTTAGACAAACGCTGTTAGTTAGTTATAGTTAGTAACCAACTATGAGTATATATTTTCGGTTCGGTTTGGTTCTTTCGGTCGGGAGGCCCCTTTTGCTGCTGACCGTCATCTTGTGATAAATTGTATTTAATATATTCTTTGACATTTTCCAAATTAAGAGCATAACATAAGTTATAAATAAACCTGATTTTTATTTCAATTGATTTAGTTTTTTTTATGGCTTAAACCAAGTCGTGAAGCACACTATACAGTTCCAGAGTGAGCGTTAAAATTTATTCTAATTTAATTCAAATGGAGCAGCCTTTGCGCCATTCATCAAAGCAGACAACGTAAACATTTATCTACCTAAAAACTGAATTTTGTTATCAATCTCAAGTGTTATGAGACAAAATTATACAAAAAAAGCAACTGACTAACAACCCTGTCAAATAAAACACACAGTACACTAGCAACTGAAATTTTTGTTATGTTGTTTACTATAAACGAAATGAGTATTAAATTGTATTATTAATAACTGGTTAAGTAATTTATTTCGTATATAAATTATATATTTGGAAAACTGAAGAAGTAATGAAAATTATATAAACAAGAAATATATTTATCTGAAAATTTGAATGTAAACACGAAAACCAAAAATGAAACACAATAAAGAGAAAAAAAACGAAAATATGAATTTTTAAATGTGAGTATTAAATTCAAATGTGGTTTTCTTATTTATGACATTTGCATTGAAACAGCGTAAGTGGATTTCTGGATTTAGGTACAATATGTGACGACGTACATGCGCCATCTAAGTCAGGTAAACCAAATAAACAAAAAGGGAACACATTGTGAAGAGTGGAAAACAGTTTGGTTACTGGCGTCTTTGACACTAACTGCAGATAGCTTAACTGCAGTAATTGCAATTTTTGACAGTTTTCTTATACGGCCGAGTGATTGGGCACTTTCAAAAGTACAGTTATCTTAAGTCGGCTTGATTGGTCTGGATATGATGTAGCCTGAAAGCAAAAACTAGATTGATGGGGAAATTCACTTTCTACTTCAGCCACATAATTATTTGAACTGTCAAATAAGTACTCAATCACAAATTTCTTGACTATATTCGTCGGCTATCACTATATAAACGTCAGCTGAAACAGCTGCTATATGAACGATTTTAGTCAATTGAAACCGAGATACAGCTAGTCGGACAACTGCCAGAATTAATAAACTAGATAATCGATCCTTTCAAATTACAAACAAATGTCACATTGTTAAATGGTAATTTTTCTGGAAGTGCTGCATTACAATACCTTCACAGAAATCTTCTTCTTCGCACGGAAAGACAAATAGGTAAGCTAACAAAAGCCGCAATTTCCCTAAAAAAAAGTGTTCACTTCCCCCACTTATTTGATCGTCATTGACAAATACAATTTCGGAGCGGTCGGTGTCATTCAATTGAAAAAAAATTCCAAAGCAGTTAGGACGCGTGCATGTTATGAAGGCTATAAATTTTAGCCGATCAGTTGTAGATCTAGGTAAATGTAAAATGAAATCTAACAAAATAGTTTTTGAATTGTCAACTTAGTACATGTACGCAGCTGTCATTTTAAGACTAGATTTTGCAACTGCATCGCCTACGTCAATTAAAAAACAAGCCCTATCAAATAACAACTCCTGTCAGGCTGAATGCCGTCATACCATCTGTAAATCAAGGCACAAATCGCGTTGTCCGTGAACGCGCATTAAGTGACGGAATTTGTTTTTGTTCCACGTGTACAATCAACTTCATTCCGTGAACGTATAACTCGCTCAAGGAAGTGTCGATTCGACAACAGAGTTTCAATTCGCGTATAATTTCTCCGCAATCTTGTACACTTTTAGCTTTGACACATTCAACACATGTTCAGCTTGATAAATCCACTCGTCAGTTTCATGTAGGTATCTTACCATTCCTGGAACTTCACTGCTTGCAAAAGCAACTTGAAGAAAATAAAATTCAATTTGTCCGTTTAGTAGAATATTTTTTTTTTAATACTTAAATATGTATAATTTGTTGTTTTTATTTTTCTTATAAAGCTCTGAGGAATTTCTGGTTTAACAAAATTTATTTAATATACGTTTACATTTTGTGTTTTTATTTATAATTTTATTAGGTTCTGTTTTTATTTGTTAACGTTAAATACACACAGTTTGCTTTACGTAATTCTTGTAGTATGTCTTACTTTGTTTTCTGATTTAAATTTATTAGACACTTATCGGAAAGTATTGGAACTGTTATTCCTCACTGATTTTTATTTTTTTTTTTAATTTGAAACAATTGTCCACAAGTAGCATTTAGAGAAATGTATTTTCGTTTTAAGTTGTACGAATATATTGTGCATATATATATTAAATTTAGTTTTCGTTTAAAATCAAGTTTGTCCTTTTATTTATTTGTGTGTATCGTGAAATAAGAGACCTTTTCAATAGTCATATTTGAAATATTTTAGTAAAATAGTAGGTAGCGTTGTTAGTTATGTTTTGTTTGCAAATGCCAATAACTAAAGTTAAAATAGGAAATGCTCAAACAAATCAACCTTGGATTATCCTAGACAGAAATGTTTTTCGTAATATGTAAACTGGACAGTCAAAATGATTATTATTAAGGCGCGATGAGGCACAATACGTGTTCTGTACGACCGGGCGTTGGGCGCCAATTGGTGGCATTCAACAACTATTGAATAAAATGGTGCCAATGTACTTTTTTCGTGCTAATTTTTTACTACTCTTACGATTATTTAGACTTGATATGCGTACATTTTATTTAAATAAGTTACAAGTCTAATATGACAGCAGAGGCAGCGGGGGCCTGCTTTGGTTGGTTCAAACAAGGAACAGTTTATGTGCAACTTGACCGAATATATGTAGATAGACTAGAAACTCCATTAACACAACCATTAACATGATGTTAAGGATCATACAAATCCAAGGAACTACAAAAAAATCTCTCTATATAAAAAGTTATTTGCATTTCTGAACAAATTCCAAGGTTGCATTTTGCATATATGTAGATGTAGACCATAAAAGAATTGAAAAGATTTCTAAAAGTGAAACATATTGTGTCCGAGTTGTTATCTTTTTGTGAGTCGCCTTTGTTCCACAAACAATTTGCATTTGATTTATAATCCTACAATAATGACAAATTTAATATTTTTTTTCTTTTTTGTTTTGATAAGTAAAATCACTACTTTATTTTATATGCGGTGTTTGTGAATAGAATTAATAAAATGTTTACTGGATAAACTCTACACAACCAATATAGTTATATGTTAGTTCATACAATGCTTAATAAATATTTTGAAATAATTTTGTTTTTCTTGTTCTGTTTTCATTTTGTTTTTGGTTAAAAATTTTACACACGATATATTCCATTATACAAAGTAGACATCGATAAAATTCTGATATTGTTCAATATTATATGTATTTCCGTTTGTTTTGTTTTCTTTTCTCCAATAAAATTTATGATGTTTTTGTTTTCCTTTTTGAAATTTTTCAATTAATTAGTTAATTAGTTCAATGTAACAATATGTTTTAGACATGTTATTTTGTTGTTCTTGTTTGAGTAAGTTATCGATTGAATCGAAGTATATATTGCTCTTAAAAATATTCTGTTTAGTTTTATTTATTCATAAGTCAAATTGCGAAATTGTTTAATTGAGTTACGTTTATTAATGTATTGTTACTTTGTTTGTTTTACCTTTGAGAACATTTAAATTTTAAATATTTTTGTTTCCTTCTCCATTTAATATGTAATCATAAGTGTTCATAAGCATACAAAAATATATAATATAATTTAGTATTATATTTAAGCACTATAAAAGAAACATTTTTGTTTTTCTTTTTTCTGTGGGATTTTTGTTTGCATCTTTTTTTTTTAAATATTTGTTTAGTTAATTTGTTAGTGATGAGTAAGTCTAGTTGTTTAATTTCTATTTTTGAAACCTAGAATCTAAATAATATATTAGAACTAAACGAATAAGGTATCTAATCAATAATAGGGATAAGATCATAATGTAAATTGAGCTGAGGTCGAATCGTCTCTCCGTGAACGAGCAATACGTTACGGAATTTGTTTTTGTTTCACGTGTAAAATCAACTTAATTCTGTGAACTTATAGCTCGTTCATGGAAGTGGCGCTTCGACCCCTGATTTTGAAGTTCTTAAATTTAAAGTACGTGAATGGCAATATGTCCACAGTTCTGACAAATGTTCACGTCTTAAGTTGAGTATTTATTTTACGGGTTTCTATGTCGAAAGGATTTAATTTGTTCGACTAAAAAGGCATTTTGGTCGACACAAGTCAACTAGTTTCTTTACAAATTCGTAAACTGGGTCTCTTTTTGTTCGGTAAACAAAATTGTGTGAAGAATACAATTTTTAAAAGATACCCACATTGCGGGATCACATATTATATAAATACAGTTATGCTTACATCGGACTGTGTTCGTGTCAACGGCAATAGGGGCGATTGCTTTGCCATACTTGTTGCATGAACTATGAGCAAATAAATATATGTCGCTCACAAATTGATCACAACCTTACAAAAGTACGACCATGAATGGAACAATATTGGTTAGCTCGAGCCATCATTTTGACAGATTGCGTATCTTCTATGAATGTGTAGGAAAAAACAGTCGTAAAGAAATATTTCAAAGATGAAAGGTCCTTGATATTAATGCCATATTTTATATTACAAAAAATCTACCCGGCTTGATCGGTCTACCGTACTTATCTCAGCACAGGTCGCAAAATATCACATTTAGAAAAGATAATTGCAAAATAAAAATAGAAATGACATAAAAAAAAGAGCTTGTACGACAACTTTCGAGATGTTTCCTGCTTTGCACACCTCGTTGGTTGCGAGTGGGAGCCGCACAGTTACCCAAATTTCAAGGTTGTAGCGAATACGACTTATAACGATGTTCTGTGCTGTTTGAACAACATACCTTACAAGTTAAAACTGTCTAATGCTGATGCGTATATTAAAGGTCTGTTCCCTAACGACAATATTCGAATACATTAGCCAAATTTAGTCAAACTTCATTCCCTTACGCAAAAGTTGGTCAGGAGAGAGCCAAAAAGAGAGAACAAAACATTTTCTCTCCATAAAACACCTCCGAATATTAGCCCAAGAAATTTCTTTGGGCTAGTTGGTTATTGCTGACAGTTGGTTGTCAAATCGTTCAAGTGCTAATTTGAAACTGACTTTTTATTGGATTTCATTTATATTTTGTGATTGCATAGCATTAAAATAAATGTAAGAAGCAAAAGAATTGAACTTTTTTTAATTTCTGCAATAAAAGCAATCCAAACGTTGGTCTTAAATATTAAGCTGTGCTCTGTTCTACTGTTATTTGAATATTTCCTCCTCAACGCGTTCCTTTTCTTTTTGGTTATATGTATTTCATTTCGGGGAGCGAATTCTCTCGCAATGAGAGAAATGTGACATATTGTCAAAATTGAACCAGAAAGTAACACGGTGTCTCCACCTGCAAATTTTCTTTCATGAAATCTGTCAAATTTGGTCGCTTTGAAAGATCGACAATATGAAATGAAATGTAGGGTGGGCATTTCGTATCATGAAATTTCATTCGTTGAAATGTCTTTGAGCAGAGCACATTGTTGCGTTCTCGCATTAAAGACCATGAAGGAATTAGAAGAATTGCGGAAACGAGCTGAGAAAGGAAAACGTAGGTTTTGGGTAAATCCAATTCTGGAAAAAAGGGAAATGCACAATTTAGAGGAACATTTATTGAAAGATGTTTTGTGGGAAGATGACGAGTTTCGCAATTTTGTCTCCACAACGTAGGCTGTTCGAAGGTATCTAATTTTTTTTTAGCTTTTCGGTGTCCTTGCCACTTTCCTTGGACAATTGCAACCATGCGATTCTTTTAAGGTCCAACCTTTTGTAGTCTCTACTTTTATAGTTCCATAAACACTCGAATTTTTCATAATTGTTTATAAATTTGAGCACTTCTTTTACTCGCCACTCAGCCATCGCGGGAAAAAAACAAGAAATAATAACCAACTATTTCCAAGAGCAAATAAGATCTGTCTTGATCGACATGCATCCTCTGTTCCCATTTACCATATCCTTGTAATGACTATACTTGTCTTGTTTTTATTCAAATACCTAGTTTCAGCGCTACAACCTACAAGCGACCATTCGCCACTCAGCCATCGTGAAAATGAAAAACAAGTGTCAAACTGCACAGAAATTTCAGCCCCTTTCATGAAATCAATACCATGAAAGGAGCTGTGAAATACTTTTCATGAAATTGTTTTTTTTCATGAAATTTGTGGTCTCCACGTGCAATCTGTCATTTCATGAAAATTTTCATGCTAAGAAAATTACAGGTGGAGACACCGTGTAAGAGAACAGGGAACAGACTACAAATAAGATTTGTCAATTTGTTGACAGGCGCTGCCACCTTCTGACACTTAGCCGAAATCACCAGAAAGCATGCAGATTGTATGCGCCGACAAGATTGTAGTAGAACGCATTTATTGCACAAGCTCGCCATTTGCTCTTATAATATGTCGCCATTCATTTCTATAATGCCAATGGATTGACATGAATCAAACCTCCACAGTCATCGCAATTTGTATGCGCCTGATCAGAATTTTCCCTCACCACATAAGATCGTATACCTTTATCCTGAACAAGTACAAAGCTTTTGACGTTTCTGGGCACGAATTTCGTGCTACAGTTAATTCGTAGCTACAGCACGTGCAACAACATAAGAGAACCGCCAACCACCCAAAGACACCTTAAATAAAAGTTTCGTAAGCCACAATTTATCAACGAAAGCCGAAATATTTTATTAACAAAAAAAAAAAATTAAGTCAATTTTGGAAAAAAGAAAAAAATATTAAAACATAAAGAGAAGAATACAAAAAATCAACACATCGTACGGCAATAGTTATAAACTTAAACTTGAATTGAATTTTTACGAAAAAAATAAACACAACAATCAGAATACGAACAAAATTATGTATAATAAACAAAAACAACTAAAACCCTGAAGTTGTTTATTTCCCAGGTTTCATAATATGTATGTTTAAATCACCCTCTTTCGATTACTGTTACATAGTAAGCATCGATCAAAATTCTAAAGAAACCCGCTAACAATTGTTAAGATATAAAAAAAAATATCTAATACATTTTTTTTTGTATACAGAGGGTATATGTTTTTTTATATATATATTATATAAAATTAAGACACTAATATTTATTATTTCATTAATTTGTTTTGTTTTCTCTTTCACACAACATTTTTGCTCTTTGCAAATTGAAAAAAAAAAAAATTCTAAGACATAACTTACTTGGTTTAATATCTAATCACGTTTTTTTGTTTTCCTTTTGTATCGTTTTTTGTTTTTGTATTTTTTTGATTTCACAAATGTTTTAACTATATTTAGTAATAATATTTTGATGATCACAATTAATTAGTTTTTTTTTTTCGCTTTGAGTTATTTGCTTCCATTTTTTTTTTTTTTTTGTTTTTTTTTTTTTAATAAAATTTGTAATTCCTACATATATGTATATATATTTTGTTGTAAAGAAATAAGAAATAACCTAGAATATTTTATGAACAGATTGAACAACAAAATCAATTACATGAGCGCTCTGTAACGTGAAGCGAGAAGAGATGCGATGAACAAGCGTTGCGATAAGAGATATGTGTGTCCGAAGTGATTTCGATGTTCTTAATTTTTGCAACTTGATCAAATTTTTTGGTGGTCCGCGTGTAGATATGAAGGGGTTCTTTATAAATATCAGAGCATACATAATTATTCGAGCAGAGACAAGCAAATGCGAATGCGTCCAAAGTGAAATTGATGTTTAAAATTTATGTGTAAATTTTGCATGTTTTTGGCTGTTTATTGGTGTAAAGTTGACGTTTCATAGTTCACCTTTGGAAGACGTTCCCATAATAAGTATGACTCTGGTTTGAGGTTATTTTCCAAATCGAAGAAAACAAGTAGTTTTAGGTTAGAAAAGAAAAGCGATCGAACAATTGTTACACACATGACAAATTACTGACAGTGCTAGGGACAATAACTCTTTTCAATCAAAAAAAAAACCAAAAAGTGTGAGTATTTGAACAACAAATTTACGAAGTTTTTGAAGCGGTACATGTTTGGCCAATGCGAACATTGAATGAGGCGTGAAATTTCATAAAATGCATTCTCTCATTACGTTTTAAATCTGCAAACAAAAAATCGTAAGACAAACTTTAATTTTGACCACAATGTTTTGTGAACCAAATCTGTGCGGACTTTTCGATTGCAATCATTAAAATTCATTTTTTTACGTTTTTCCCGACGGAAATAAGTTTTTACAGGTGCAAGCTTCTTGGGCCACAAATGTACAAATGCTTTGTTCCGTCGGTACATTTGTCCGGTCGAGTAGATTACGAAAATCGCCTTAAAACATTAATGCAACAAAAAAAAAGGTTAATTTTCCAGATAAACTCCAAAAAAGTTCGATCGCGTTTAAACAGCAAAATTTCCAAATTTTCCAGTACTTGGGTGACGCCTCAGTTCACTTGTTCAAATTCATAAATTGAGAAAAAGTGGATAAAAATTTTTGTGGACCTGCAAGACGATGGGGTAAAAAACAAAAATTGCCGTAGCCATTCGAACATTGATTTCACTTGCCCCTCAAGTACATCTCTGTCACTGCGGACACTGAAGGTCGTTCATCGCCTCAATTCTGGCATTTCTCTATTCAATACGTTTGTGTTTTCATTTTGTTTGATTTGTAAAGAAAAGGCAACGGATTACTATTTAATTTATATATATAAACTATTATTTAACTATTATTTTAACATTGATGAAATATTAACTAACAGAAACATTTTACTTTTTTTTTTTTCTTGTTTTTTTCCTTTTCTTTTTCTAATAATAATAAATTTGGTATATTGAAATACAAATTGTTTTCTTCTTGTTTCAATTTATACTGAGTGGTGGTAAAAATCTACAGAGTTTAAATATTTTTCTATTTTTTGTTTCTATTTTGTTTGTTTACATTTATTTAGAGGTATACTATTATTTATATATATTAATTCCAAACAAGAAGAAAATAAGCTGAACGGTGAGATTTCTAGTGTTTTGTTTTTTTCTTTGTTTTCTTTATTTTCATGTGTGCTTTCGTCTCAGGGGGAAATTGCGAGTGAGGGGTTTTGTGTCAACTGGCGTTTTGGATTCTTTTTTCACTTTAAATCTAGTAATGTACAGAATTGATAATAAATTTAAAGCTAACAGAAAAAAAAAAAAACTGACTAGAAAGCAGTTAGATTTTATTATCAACTTATTAGTGCACACGAGAGTTTACTTCTTCAATGGTTTTCTTTTTTCTTTTCTTTTTTCTTTTAAAATTGAGAAAATTTCAAGTGTAAGTTATAATGTTGGTTTTATGTTGACTTTATGTTTTGTTTTGTGTTTTTCGCGCGTAGTGTGGCTTGTAAATTTGTAATTTCTTGCTCAATAAGTATTTCATGTTTGTTTTAATAATAAAATATAACAGACGCTTGGAAATGTGGTTCACCAGATGCATACTCACCCGCAATTTTACTGAGAGGTGCTGCTAGATTTGATTTGATTTTCTCGAAACACAAAAACAAATGAAACAAATGTTTTATGAAATTAAGTAATAATATGCTAAGGTACTATTTAAAAATGAGGAAAGTTTGTTTTATGTTTTTTGCTTTCTCTTTTTTTTTTTCTACAAATTTTACAAATTCAGTCTGCCTATAACTAATAAAAAAAAAAATAATAATAAACGAATGTATATTGTTAATTTTTGTTCACGGTTTCTTTTTCAAGCACAAAATTTGTTCATTTTTTTTTCATTGTATTTAATTTCATAGAATTTAAATAGATTTCTTCGCAATTTTCTTTTTGGTTTGAGAATGTGGATTAACAAATTTTAAACTTAGAAGCAAAAATTAGCGTAGTACTGTACAACAACACAAGCATTTTGTTTTTAGTTTCTGTTGTTGGTTTGATTTTGTTTATGCTGAATGAAGTAAGGAACAGTTGAATATACATCGTTCACCTGTATGTGTGTTGTGTGGTTGTTACTGTTTGATTTTTTTTTTTTGTTTGTTTGTAAGTGGGACTGATTAACATTTACACATTGAATCTTTCATTTTGGTGAGGAAAATTCGTCTATTCATCAGACCAGTCAGAGTCATCACTATCAGTTGGGTTTGAGAACATTTCAAGCCACTGATAGTCACGTTGATCGACGAATTCCCATAGATAGATCTAGAAGAAGAGGAAATTCGGTGTGATATCTGTAGTAAGTAGTTAGTGGGTTTGGAATTTCTACGTTAGCAAGTCTGTCCTGTCCAGCATGCCGAACAAAAGGTTGAGAGTCCTAGATAAGTTCTTACGAAAGAGGTGAGTGACTAGAGCGAGTCTAGTTTTTTGGGGAAATACCACAGAAAAGCACTGATTGCACAATGGATACATTTTAATTTACTTGCTGACGTCTATGTAGTCTTAAAAAGAATATATCTATATATAGGTTTAGGTACATAAAAAATTAACTGAAAATAAAATAAAAACTGTCTTGCCGTCATTACTCTAAAAAAGATGAAAAGAACGCAACACGAGGATCGCAAAAGAAAAGTTTTGAATGTGGAAAAGAAAATGGTCAAGTAATGGCACTTAATTATGAACGTATTGCTAAAACTTAGGAACTACTTAAGACTTAACCTTAAGTACTAGACTAGCCTAAGGCTTAGAATTCTAATTGGGCTTAAAGGAAATACTAATCTTATGAGAATCATAATTATTTCTTTGTTCCTTTTGTAGTCTACACTGAGTGGTTTTCCTTTTATTATTTAATTTATTGATTTGATTTCTTGTTTGTTTTTCTATTTAGTTGGAAAGGAGAGAAGAATGTCGAATATGTAGACAGTTTATCACATTTTAGAGTTTTCAATAGCATCAGGTCCGACACAATTAAAGTGTTGGTTCCGACCGATTGGAAGATTTGATATTTCTATTAACATATCAGCCCTGTTCAGAGAGTGAAATCAATGGAAAATTTGGAAAGGGAATTACTATTTTACTAAATATTTATTTAGAATGTGTGCTGCAGTTTTTAGAGAATAGTGGAGAAAAAAAAATAAGCACTTTCGCGAACACCTGGCTTCATCCGAGATTGTGAAGGTGTGCGCGAAAGTGTTGCAAAATATCAGGTTTTGTACTTACATCGAGCAAGTCGATTAGCTCATCGGTGTTTCGATGTATTTTTCTGGTACGTTGGGGGCATCCAACATCAACTAAATCACCATTGGGTAGAGCGTGTTTGTAGAAGCATTTATTGCCGAAGGGACATTTGCCGTCACCCTGAAAATAGAAGAAAAGTTTAATGAGAAGTTGCTCATAGATCCTAACGGCATGCCTATTGTCGCTGACGGAGGACAAATGAAATATATTCATGCATTCAAAAAATACATAGGCGCTTGCGCCAAAATATTTGTATCGACGCTTCCATTCAATTCACAAGACAATCTGACTCGAACAGAATTAACCTCAAATTGAAAAAAAAACAAAAGCTACAACAAATTCCGGTTTTTGCATGACAATTTGTATGTACCTGGGACTAGAAACAATTAAAAAAACAAAGAGCTTGTTTCATGCGTTGTCTCAGAACCCGCAGGTACACGATGAAACAAAGACCCGACAGCAACTATAATAATAGTTGGCGCAACAGGTCTGTAGGGACCCAGGGCCTAGAAGGACCGACAGCAACTGTGTCGTGTAAAATCTATTATGGACACGTTCTCTTTCGTTGCTTACCTTTTTGAAGTACTTGCAATCTTTCACGCCAAGCGCGTTTCTGTAATCCACCAAGAGTTTGTCCTTTTCCTCTTTGGTTTCCACCCAAAAGGCACTGGGACAAACAAAATCCGAGGCAACACGACATTCGGGACAGGCTCTGGAAGGAAACAACACCATTACACACCTCCAAAGAAGTTTACAAATGGCCTAAACCTACCGTGTAATCTTGTGCTCGAACTGCTTTGCCTGACGCCACTTTCGTATGCATTCGAGGCAAAATATATGGCTGCAATTGGGCAGGATACCGAATCGCTTCTCCCGTCCGGACTTCTCCATTATCGTGTCGAAACAGATGCCGCATGTCTTGTCCTTTGAACGGGCAATTGCGAACGAAAGCTCCATGTCGCGTTCGTGCTGCTGCACACACTCCTGCATGTGCTTTCGGCGCTGTTGGGCGTCCGTTGGATGGAGGCAATATGTATCGCACATTTCGCACAGCTCAATATGTTGGTAGTTACACGCCAAACCATATGGACAATCATATTCGAACGGGCACAAGCCACCGGGAAGAGGAAGTGGGATACCCTGCGAATTTGTGATGTTAGCGGCACTGCCGCCACCACCGCCAGCAACTTCGGCCCATGTGCGATTTTCATTTTCGTTTTCATTTGGAGCATCACCTCCACGCCGATATTTTGGTATGAAAACTGGCGCATTGACCCACGACTTGCTGGTACTGGGCTTGGCGGGTTCGGTGGTCGGCTCCACTGTCGTCGTTGTTGTTGTTCGAGTTCCCGTAGCGTCGGACCCATCTCGCAATGTTAGGTCATGCGAGAATCTGCACATTTCGCCAAAGCGGCAAATGCCACGAGCATAATATCGACACAGCGATGGATTTGCATTGTTTGGTGTTGCAATCGCTGTTGCACTCATTTTGAACTAATTTTTGTCGTTCTATTTTTTAGATGATATTTCTTTTTTTTTTTGTGTGTGTATTGTTCCTTTTGTTTCAATTTTAAGCAAATTGTGAAGTAAAATATCAAGCAGAGAGAATTGGATATGATTTCTCCCTACAGTGTTGCACAAAGGCGATTGGTCGACAATTTGAGATAGATGATAGACAGCGTTCTCTGGAAGAAGAAGAAAAATAGAGCTGATGTCAGAAATGTGTTCCAAAACGATATGCAGGCGATATGAACGGATTTATATATAAAAAGCGAAGATGACATGCAGAATTAATAGAATCATTTACGGTTGATAAACGCAGAATGATGTAAGGGGAATCTATAGATATCCAAGGGCACCTAATGGGCCATTACACGAGTTAATTTATTCTACAAAAGCAGGCAAGATGCGTAATTTTATTGAATTGCATAGCATCATGTCATCAAATGTAAGCGCTTCTTCACAGGCTAGACAGTTAGGCCAATCGAGCATATATAAAAATTTGCTGACTAAATGAAAAAACGCAAATATCGAAAAAGCCCAAGAGTAGTCTTATCGAAACTCACAATATAACGAAACTGTGTGGAAAATACTAAAGCAAATTACTGTCAATTTGTTTGTAATTTGGTTTTTTCACATTTTCTTCGTCTTTTGTAGTCTGGCTGGCTTTTTTTTTACCATAAAATCAAGTGTGAAGTTCGCAGCAGCAGTTTCGTACTCACTACTCCACCACCATTTTGCAATACAAACAATTTGTTGGTACATAATGCACTTTTCTGGGACGAATTATGGATTATTTGCGCGTGCAATTAACATTTATATAATCTTATATTTGATGTGAAATTATTATATATAATATTTTCGATAAATTTACCTTAGGATTGGTGGATTTCAGCGATGATAGAAGACAACTTTTTTTTTTATTCACTCACTTCTTACACCCTTCCAAGTTCACCACTCTTTTGGATCTGTTTCTTTTTCGTTCTTTTCTGGCTGGGTCTCTGTCGTTTGACCAGTGCTCACAGTTTGTGGGGAATTCCCCTTTTCATAGGGTATTACAGTCAAAATTGTAATGGACCGATGAAGTTTAAAAAACATGGGGCAAATATAAGATAATAATAAAATGCAGGTACCGGAACCCACTAATGAGAGTCGGAAATATTATTAAAATAGAAAGGGGTGTGAAACTTGCATGACATATATAATAGCTATGAGTAAACGTCACTTGCATGAAATGGATGCAATCCTATTGCTCAACTTGCAGGTTTCAATATAATCATAGGATTGGTTGGAAATACGAGCTATATAGAATTGACACCACGAAAAATGTATAAAGGGAAATTCTAAGGTGATATGATAGGGAATTTCATTTAATGCAAATGGGAGCACTGTGTTTAAATAGGTTTTGTCTTCTCTTTCTTTAGCCGTTTGAATTTTTTGATAGTGCTTCAATATGAAATTTTTGGTCTAAAACTTGTGAAGTTGGGTGTAGTTTATACAAATTCCAAAGTGGTGCCAAGCTTGCAAAAAAAAAATGACACTGTCCCATTAAAAATGGAAGTGTTATCGAAATTTAAAATTATATTATTTGTAAACAAAATATATTGATCGATCTTTGGTTTTATATGTTTTTTTTTGATTTGGCAAACGGATATTTTTTGTTTGAGAAAAATTCAATTTCTTTTTTTATCTGAGGCACTTTTGAGAAATCTAGATTTTTTCTCAGATTAACATAAACTTTCACAATTATCTATGTTTATGACACTGACAGCTGGCGGTTACGAATTGTTTATCGTTCGAATTTTTTATTATTATTTATTTTACACGTTTGGAAATAAGTTTTTATATTAATTTATTTCGAAATGTGTGAAAATCAATTGAAATCGATATCCAGTGCAAGTGAAAAAATGTTTTTTTTTTGCGGCCAACTCCATAAACAGCAGTTGGGATTTCATATTCGATTTGCCAACAGAAATCTGAAATCTCAGATCAAAATCTGAGAAGCCGAATAGAAAACGACATTATAGTCGTTTACTTTTGGCGAGTAGGTACTAGGAAAACACGGAATTAGAGATAAATTTAAGAAAAATGTGTCACCAACCATGGGTTCTAAACTGTCCGTTTGGGGGCCGTGCACAGAGTGCTGCCTAGAGACTGCTATAGACTTCGTAGCAGAGACAAACGATTGTCTTTGCATTGTATTGTCTCTGGTGGTAACTGTGAAATACACAGTGCTGCTGTGGATACTGAGCTTGGCTGCGCATTGCTTAGAGCATTATAACCGGTTTGGATATAATAAAACTTAAGCTGCGTTAGATATAACCGAAATAATTGTAAAAAAAAGTACTGCCTCCCTTTTACTTACCGCCAAACTTTTCAACTTCAAAAATCGCCAACAACTTGGTTATACAATAATTGTTTGATCTCTTTTTATTGCATATTCGTTAAGATAAAACAGTTACGTTGCTTTATACAGATTTCATATTTTATTAGATATACTTGTTTATATTTTAATGATTTTCAGTTTCTGTTATATTTGTTCTCACCAAGAAAAAACGAAAAAAATATGCGTGAAAAATTATTAAATATAAAAACAACTCTTAGAAACAACACAAACCGGACTGATACACAAGCACTCTGCTTGCGTTGAACATTATCCATGCACCCATTATGAAACAATCATTTCTGTTGTGTATCAATTAAACTTAATTGTTTATTTTTAATAGTTCTAGTAGTACATTGTCGATATTCTCTTTAAATAAACATGTTCTCTAATAACATTCATAGGCTCTTTTCCCAGCTACTACTTGCAATGACAGTTAAAGTTTGATTTGTTTATATATTTAATGAATGTTGTTTGCTAAAATTTGATTTATATGTATTTGCTTTGCTTAATAATTCAGTTTATATATTTGTTTTTGTTTTTTTTATGTTTCATTTGTTTTCAGTCTCGCTCACACCCTTATATTAAGTTGTTTTTTTTTTGTTTCTTTACATACATATTAATTGCAATAATATAAAAATATACAAGTTACTTTATTTCAGTAAGAATAAGAGAATATTTTTTCTTTTGTGTCAAATGTTCGAAAGGTATAAATAGCACAACAAATAACCAAAGAGGAGTGCATAATCCATTTAGGAAAAGGAAACACAGTTTTGTTTTTGGACTACATGATTCACAATTTTTGTTTTGTTTAATTTTTATTCAAAATTTACAACATGATAGGGTAGTGAAAATTTAAAAAAGAAAAGAACAAGTGTGTGTAACTAAATTATTAGTTAAATATAGTTTATTTCCCTCGGAAAACTTTTTTGTTTTGTTTTTAATAAATTTTTTACACCTATGTTTAAAATTACAAATAAAGTTGTAGTGAAATTAACAAGAACTTAATATACGTGTTATTTTTTTGTAAAAAAAAAATAATAATAATTACTATTTATAGTAAGTTTCATTAAAATTCATTTTATATGCCTGCTGCTAGGCATGGCTATCGATGACGGCTGCAGATGGCCGCGAGTTGTTGACTGGTGCCACTGCAGGTTGTTCCTGTTGCTCGCGCATCTGGCGTCTACGTTTTTTGCTCCACAGCTCGTGACAGTCCTGCCATGTGGGCAATTCTGGGGTTGCCATTCTGAAAAAGGGACAGTACACGAGTTGAGAAATGTGTTCGAGAATAAGAGAGGGGCCAAGTCGCCATTCGTTTGTTCGATTTTACTTACTGCTCTGGGAATACGTTGCGCAGCCAAACCGATTTGAGGGCATCATCTGCGGTTATTCGCCTTTCGGGATCCAACTCGAGCATTCTGTCGAGCAAATCTAACGCGGGCGTTGGCATAAATTCGAAATCTTCACGTAATCGTCGGCGATGTTGCTTCTTCTGTTTGAGCGTGTGGAAGAGGGGCAGCTTTATAACGTTTGGCCATACGGCTGGCACGGGCGATCCACACATCCGTGATATTGTCTCGAGTTGCTGCATTTCGGCGTTTGCTTGGAAAAGGGGTCGCTTCAGGAAGAGCTCGCCCAGAATGCAGCCACAACTCCAGACATCGATCGACGGGCCGTAACGCTCTTCGCCGAGCAGAAGTTCTGGCGAACGATACCACAGAGTTATGACTTTGTTTGTGTATGGACGCTCTCGATCTTCCGCGTTGTAGAGTCGCGCCAAACCGAAGTCGGCAAGTTTCACTTCACCCCTAGACGAAATGCATGGTTATTTGATTTGTTTTAAATAAAAACCAAATAAATATTTAAACTCACTTGTTGTTCATCAGAATATTCGAACACTTGATGTCGCGATGCAGAAAGTTTCGCTTGTGGCAGTAGTTGAGGCCGTTCAGCAGTTGTTTCATAATGCTGGCATTATTCTCCTCGTTGAACGCCACCATCCCGGACTCCAGCAGCCCCATTAGGTCGTGATCCATATACTCGAAGACCAAGTAAAACGATCCCTTGTCCTTGCGGAACTCTAGAGCGTCTTGTTTGTCTGTGACAATCTCGTGCAGATTCACTATGTTGGGATGGTTAAGCTGGCGAAGGATTTTAATTTCACGCACTGCAGTGATGGGGAAACCTTCTTTTTCATGTTCGAGTCGCACCTTTTTCAGAGCCACCAACTCGGAGGTGTGGTTATCGCGGGCTTTGTACACCTAAAACGATACAAAAAAATAAAGCAAATCCATGAGGAAGAAACGACGAAAAGCATTTCTTACCTGTCCGTATGTGCCCTCACCAATTTGTGCAATCATTTCGAAGACGTCAACACACCGTTCACCCCAGTCACGGACGTTACTTCGTGAATCTCGCCGGTTGAGGATAACCGGGCGCTTTCTCTTAATAGTCGTCGCACTGGAACCAGACGAATTCTTGCCACCACCACCTGAAGTATTCATACTGTCGTCCGGACTGCCGATAATCTCATCATCGCCACTAAGGTCTTCACTTCCCGGCACCATGGGAGGCATGGGCAAGTTGAGTAGACTCTTGTTTGCATTGGGCGCGGGTGTTTTTCTCATCTTCTTTTCGGGCGTAGGCGACTTGGGTGAGCCAAGGTCTTCTGTGCGGGGAGGACTCGGCGTTGGAGCATTCACCAAATCAGCGACACTCACTCCAGGCGGCATTGGCAATGCGGTAAGGCTTTTCGGTTTACTACTGACTTTGGTTCTGCTGGACAACAGCTCGTTGGAATAATCCTTCTTGTTGTTATCGCTGCGGGAAGAGTGGGCGCTCGAGCTGTTATTGTTATTGATCGATGCCTCGTCGCCAATAATCGGATGATTCCTCAGTTCGACTGGTGGGGCGGCACAATCGGTTGTGTCCTGATTCACTGTATCGCCCGTCGGCATAGGAATGTTAATTATATCTAAGTTGTTATTGCCTAACTTGACACCATTTGCTACGTGCTGCTGTGAGGAGCTGTCAGTCCCTTCTGCTGCTGCCTTGCCTTTTGGCGTGCAGTCATCGGAGGGACTGTGCTCGCCGGCATTCGGTAACGCTCCATTGCTATTGCTTTCCTCCTGCTTTTCAATAATTTCCTGAAAGGGACAAAAATGGTGGTTGATCCAATGCGCGGCTGGTCGACAACTGATTAAGCTTACCTGCAGCGCCTTCTGTCGCTTGTGTTTGTCTTTGACCAACTCTGCGAATAGACTTGTCTCGCTGATCTTCTTACTGTAGTCCAAGCGCTTCTGCTTCATTTCATCTACGGGCGAGAGGGACGATGACCGCGATCCGGAGAATCGCTTCTGCCGTGGTGATAAGGACTCGTACTGGTGCTTGGAGGTGCGCGGCGATTTGCTGCGCGAATAACGCTCATGTTTCGAAGATCGTGATCGCACTGGCGATGGACTTGACACGGCGTACTTATACTTATGAGAACGATTCGACGTTGCCTGTCGGTTGTACGAATGCTGTGGACTACTAGGACTGCAATGATAGAAAGAGAGAATTTTAGTTTTGCCCTGCTACATCATTAGACAGCCACAAACCTTGCAAAACGTTTGTTTGAATATTTGTCCTTATTATATCGATCATAGTGTTGAAAGTCTTTGCGGGAAACATGATGCCTGGAATCATACGAACGACCATCATTGGCTTTTCGACGCTTGTGCGGCGGAGTTGCCGTTTGATGGTGGTAGCGATCTGTAAAAAAAAGAAGTTATTTGGTCACAGTTGTGAAAAGGGATCATTTGTGAAAATGACAAACCTGGTGATATCACATTCATCTTTCTCGCCTCCATCTGGCCTTGCCTGTGATGGTGATGATGGTGTCCACCTGCACTGCCACTGTTCCTGTGGTGGTGATGGTGGTAATGATCCGGTAGCGAGTTCTTTGGACTCATCGGACCGTACATGTTCCCCTTTGGCTTGCTATTGTACAGCGGTGGTGTGTGCGGCGACGCTGCATACCGCCCCTTGCATCCCGACGAACCGCTTCCACTGGGCAGAGGCCGTAAAGGCGGCGTTCGATGCCTTGAGTTCGGCGTCGTATGTCTATGGGATGCTGTCACATGCGAACTCGAACTTGCCGCAGTCGATGTATTCGGTACGTTTAGATGCGGATTGCTACTGTTACCACCGCTTGCACCTGGCAAATTTGAGGCGGATTCGGAGTAGTAGCTGTTACTACTGTTTGGACGTAACGGTGGCGTTTCTATGGACAGCGGACTGAGCTCCTTCATCGGCGTGTATGTTGCTGCACTGTTGTGCGTGCCGCTGCGATTCCAACGATCATTTGGTGATTTTCTGCCAACCGGTGGTGGGGTGTAGTTAGGCATCTCCATCAGTTCATCCAAATCGGATAACGTCTCAATGCTGGAAATCGACTTTTGACGCTTCTTCTTGCGTTTTTTCGATTTCTTTGATTTCTTATGCTTTTTGTCTTTTTTGCTCTTTTTACGCTTGCGCTTGCGCTCGTTCTCAGAATCGTCCAAGTCCTCGTCAAGAAACGAATCATCAGTCGACAAGTAATCATCGATTTCGTCTGCCTCGGCGGCCAACTGAATTTCCGCCAGTCGCTTCTGCTCGCTGCTCGTGGCCGACTTTTGCATAGACGACGAGTTCGACGACGAGTTGATCGGCGAGCCAATGATTATGCGACGCAACTGGCTGGGCGACAGCTTTGCCACTTTCTCCTCAATTTCTAGACTCTCCTTCCTCTTCAAGCTGTAGCCATCGTCGCTGCTCGCCGAATCGGTATTCGCCTTGGTCTTCGAATCGTGTTTGTTGCCCAACGACGGCTGATCGGCACTACTTTCGTCGTTAATCTCACCGGCTTCGGGTACGGAGAAGTCTTCCGAACTAACATCCGAGTACTCGACGACTTGGTTAATGCCTCTCGACAACTTGTCCATCTTATTGGAGGATGTTCTGCGCCGACGGCGCAACGATGACTCTTCTGAGATCGAAGACGAATCGCCACGAGAATGCTTGCGTTTTTTCGACTTTTTCGAGGGCTTCTTCGACGAGGTGTGTATTTTATTACTCAGACCGCCCGCACCCCCCGACTTGTAACGTGACGATTGGCGTTCTAGGTCCATTTAAAAATGCAGAGTCTAACGGCCGCCGAACACCGATGCGACGGTGCAGAGATTACAATTTGTTCTTTTGTCTTTAGCCAAACGCGGATAGAGAAGTACTCTTTATTTTTGTTTGTGTTTTATTTTATTACTCGGGGAATAAATTTTAATAAAATAATCACTAATCTGACAGCATGATTGTTTACATTTTTTTTTTTTTGTGTGTTACGTAAAGTTCGATACGAGTATTCGGGTGGTGCTGCAAATCTGAAATGATAAAAACAAATGGAGTACGTGTATAAATGGTTGTTTCTAAAGTGGTATCGGGTAATTTTGACTAAACGATGCACTGCAATTGATCTTGACTCATGCTTCCGCTCGTTTCGGAGTTTTGTTGGTGGACAAATCAAAATGAGCTGGCTCATTATCTCTATTGGCTTTTGATTAATCGATCAGTTGCTTAACGAAAAAAAAGGCAATTATCGTATGCAACATTCCGAACTGTGAATGCTAATTTGTTTGTCTTTTAATTGTGCTGGACAATCATAAACTACGGATTTACCACCTGGACTAACTAAAACTTGACTTGAGATCTTTTCTCATGAGTGAAAGAAGGGAATTACCGACAAGCCGGCCTTGAGGTAGTAGCATGAAGCGATGTAGGCTCGCAAATCGCAAGATCACTATTTAAAGCGCATGGAAAATGATACGAGTTTTGTCTAGCAAGTAGATTGAGTTACTACGTCGTTGGGCTATAACGAAAGGACAAGGTTAAGGGCACCACAGTAGTCCAAGACACCAACTAGCCATTTAGCTAGCAGAATTAATTGTCAAGCATATTATTACAATGGTTACGCCCACAAAGTACAAACAACAGTCAGTACGAACGCGAAGCTAGTTCCAAGCAACAAGAACTTTCCAGTAGAAACAGAAATTATTTTTAAATCGATACAACGACAGTAGTTATAACTCGTCTTACACGAAAATAATATTTTAGATTTCTCATTTTTTATCCTAATACATACAACAAAGAGAGTCTAATACCTCTAACCAATAGATGCTAATATAATTGCCATAATCACATGTAAGATCAAAAGATAAGCAAATAACTGTGTACACATTCAATTTGAATCTAAAAAGTAGACAATCAATCATCTTCATCAAGTACGAATAATTATGCTCACTGGTGGTAAGGGATAACACGAAATAGTGCAAAACAATTTTTATCACAAACGGAATCACCTTTTACATTTGCAATACCTCACTTATATTACATTCAATGAAAATAAAAAAAAAAACACTTCTATATATTGCAGGTTTAGAAAGAAATTCGATAAAGTTTTGTGAAACGCAAAGGAACTTGGTGCGAAACTGTCAGCTTTGTAGGTTAGGTTTAAGACAGCTGTCAAATAGAATTAAATGACAACCTAGAAGAGTGAGATGAAAAAACTAGCTTTTTTTATTGAACGTTTCTGGTTTAACCCAGAAAAAATGAAAATTTCCACAAAAGAAAATTATTTACAATCGAAATTTAAAGCCATCTACGCTTATTTGAAAACTACTTGTTCATTTCAAATGAATTTGAATGAATTGCTCACCTGCAGAAAATTGTTTGCCACCAAATGAATGAAAGCTGCAATTGTCAACCTGTCATGGGTGCCTCCATCGTGTGGCCGTGGCCAAATCACTTAGCGATGGCAGCGAAAACAAATTAATATTTTTTTCAAACTTCTCTTATCTTAAGCCAAACACTTTTTCACTGAATTACACTGATTTAGGTTTGTTTTTTGTAAATTGATGTATTTTTTAAACTTTTCACACTATAGGTAAACTTCAATTTATTTTTTTTCGAAATGTTGAAAATCACTGGCGCACTATTACACTTTCCCGGTAACAATTATTCTTAACACATTTTCCAAAACTAATCAAGAATGTAATTTGTTTCACTTTGGGTTTATCTGTATTATTCAACTAGGATTTGTGGAAATACATGATTTATATATTTTCAATTTTTTCTGCGATGGCGATCATTTTTTTATTCGTATGTGCGAGTAGGATAGGTATTATAGGCCTTTTGCGTGCGAAAAATCGCATTGAAGGATTTGGAAGTTGAAACTACCACTGGAAAATTCATTAAAATTGCATTTCCATTAGTGTTTTTGTGTGATTTAAAATCACGAAAATTGCATAGATTTCATAAGAATTTTGTTCTCTTATGCGTATGGAAGGGAAAAGAAAATTTCTTCTTTTTGTTCGTCGCTTTAAGCGAGAGCTATATGAGTGATTACGACAGAAAAGATGGAAGAAGAATGTCGTGTGAGGTGTGAGTGAGCAAAATGTGGGAAAACTGTTGCGAAGAAGAAATCTAGATGGGAAATTGTAGTAGATTGCTTTTTACGATAGTATAGCTATTTCGCTTGTTTTTATCCCAATTAATGAGTTAGACGTAGGTAGATGTATAATTTCGAGAAATACTATTTGTAGACTCATAAGTTGGTATGAATTGTACTAGAATGCATAGATTAGTTGGAACATGAAATATAAAAACATAAATGACTTGTGCAAGTGATATGGAATGGATCAGTATTGACGATGGATATTTTAAAAATCAGTAAAATCAAAGTTATAATGTTCGTCGGAAGAAAAACAAAAAAATCTGACATCCTTTACGTTTTGTTGTATAATTGAAGTCTTATTAATGTTTGGTTATATTTACACTGGTTTTGTTTTCCCTTCGAGGAAGATATTTAATCTTTATATTTGGTGTCATTTTTCATATTGATATCATCAGACCAAAACTGTTTTATCTGAACGAACACCATAATATATGTTGACTCTCTAAAATAAAATGCCTATTAATGACAAATATTTTTTTTAACACACCCAGAAATAATATTGTACCAAAAAAATTTTTCTTTTCAAGTGACGTGCACTACATTGCCGATGCGTCGCACTTTGACGGTTTGATCGAGGTTTTCCATTTGAAAAATGTTTGTTTTTATTTACATTTTTAGATAATTTACAATTTTCTATAAGTAAATTGGTTTGATGTGATATATTTCCTACTGAAAATAATGTCAACATTGTCCACTAGTTTGGGTGAAAAGATTGAAGTAATATTGTGATATTTTCCCCCAAAAACAGTAAACACAAGCTTTGATTTTTTCCTCAGGACTACGAAGTATTAAATTTGCTGGGAAAAGGTGGCTTTGCTAGCGTTTACAAGGCACGATGTATAAACACAAATACAATGGTCGCGATCAAAATGGTAAATGTTATTTGAAGTGTATACTCGATCTGTTATAAATATTGGGTGCCTTGCTTTGCAGATCGACAAAAAACTCATTCATGGTGCGGGAATGTCCGATCGAGTGCGACAGGAGGTGGAGATCCATTCGCGCTTAAAACACCCTTCAATTCTTGAGCTTTACACGTTCTTTCAAGACCAAAACTATGTTTATCTTGTCCTTGAACTAGCTCATAATGGAGAACTACATCGCTACCTGAAGCAGAGCATGCACCCCATGAATGAGTCTGAAGCTGCCAGTATAATGAGGCAAGTTATCGCTGGTCTATTGTATCTCCATTCGCATCAAATTCTCCATCGAGATATATCGCTATCAAATTTACTACTGACGAAGGATATGCATGTGAAAATCGGTGACTTTGGACTAGCGACGCAGTTGAAGACTCCACATGAAAAGCATATGACTATGTGTGGTACTCCAAATTATATATCCCCGGAGGTGGTTTCGAGGCTATCCCATGGCCTACCGGCTGATGTTTGGGGCCTAGGGTGTATGTTTTACACCCTTTTGGTAGGCCGTCCCCCTTTTGATACTGACGCTGTGAAATCGACACTCACTAAAGTAGTTATGTCTGACTATCATTTGCCTGAGCATTTGTCATACGAGGCCAAGGACTTGATTGACAGGTTTTTGAGGAAAAATCCAATTGAACGCATTTCATTGGAGGATGTCTTGAAACATCCCTTCATGTCAAAGTACTCGCCTATGGATGGAAAGACCTACAACAGCACTGTGTCTTCTGTGGACAGCGGAATTATCACTTTTGCCAGCGGTAAGCCTTTTCGAATTATAACATAAGCCAATTACGTCATCACAACACTTGTAGCCTCCTCCAGCAATTCACGTCAAAAGTTTACGCCCAAGCCGCTGGGCCAAATCAACGAAAATCATGTATATACTCCCACCGTAGCCCTTAATTATTCCTCTTTTCACAATGCACAACCACAACTTCAATTTGATAGCATGGAAGTGGACAGTCGGTGGCCTCAACCAGAAGCCTCCTCATACCCTCAAAACTATAACGAATTCGACCAAAAGCCCGTTGATCCTTGTGGTGTGTTCCTCCGCAATGAAAACCACCGCCCCACCCCGCAATATAACAACTATGAAGTTGTCCAACCGAAATCTATTTGTTTACCGTCGCCGCCAATACCGGCAATTCCGGGCATACCCACCGTCGAGGAAAAGAAAGAAACAATCGGCGTTCCTCCATTAAACACTGAACGACTGATGCCCACTAGGCACAAGACGAAAAATGCAATAATGAGTATTTTAAGGTCGGGCGAAGTTGTAATCGAATTCGTAAAGTACAAGAGCCGCATGCACGAGGAACGGATAACCGATGTGTGCTGGATATCCGCAAATGGATTGCGAATTGTTTTGTATCAACCAGATTCACGGTAACTATTTCCATCCCAATTGAATCCCCCGTCTAAACTATTAATTTGTAGGGGCCTGCCAATACGAGACGACCCCCCTGAGAAGCCCACGAACGGTGCTGATGTGATTTTCACCTATGAATGTCTCCCACCCAAGCACTGGAAGAAGTACATGTATGCGTCTCGCTTTGTCAATCTTGTAAAGGGTAAAACACCAAAAGTAACATACTACAGCGCGCAGGCAAAGTGTCAGCTCATGGAGAGCATGGTGGATTTTGAAGTTTGTTTCTACAACGGGGCAAAGATGACCAAAACATCCACCGCTCTGAAGATTATCGATCAGAACGGTAGAGCCCTAACAGAGCCACTCAACATGCTGCCAACTGCCATGAAATCGCTTCATCAACACTTTGAAGAGAGTCTCAAACACTGTCACACAGTGTCAAATGCGTTAGAAGTGATTCAAGGAAATGGGACTTTGTGCTTTCCGGCAATCATTGGCAAGCGACCATCTGCAGAGGTTGCCGGCCAAGTCACAAGCATAAGAGACAACACGAATTTCGCCTACTCCACTCCCAAGTCGCAGCAGGTACATAAATCCTTGAAATACCAATTGAACACCTTTCTTATGCACATTTGTAGGGCTCCTTTAACTTTTCCATCAGTACAGTTTCATCGACGCAAAGAAGCTCCAGCAACAGCGCTGCAATACAGTCGAACATCCCCATCAAGCGGGTCAATGTACCCGGCATAGGTATCGCAACTGAGGTAACCAATCCGTACATGCCATCTTTATTGTAGTTAACATCTCCTTTGTCTTAGCTATCCCATGGAATTGTCCAAGTTCAATACCACGATGGATCGCACATGTCAGTGATACCTGACGAGCAAGGCGGCGGAGTCACCTTCACACAGCCCGGCGGACAGTCTACCCATTTCGGTTACCATGACGATCTACCGCATTTGGTAAGAGAAAAACTGGGTGATTTGCATTTGGTGAAGAAGCACCTAAACCAGACGTTTCAATCGCGCCGCACACAACAAGACCTATGCCCGTCAACACCACAAACAACGAAATTACCCATGCATCAAACCAGTCACCCGATGAAGTACTTTAGATGAATGGCAGGCGGTTTTATATTTTTATTTATATTTTAATATTGCTTATCGTAATTTATTTTTGCTAACGCTGGACTTGCTGTATATTTGTAGAGGCTTTTAATATTAAAATTTAATTAAACTAGGCATAGATTTATGTGAATTTGGTTCTGTGTGTAGAATGGGTTGTGGTTGGCGAACCAATTATGATTATATTCATTCGTAGGAGATACTGAACAAAGAATTATAAATATAAACGTTGGGACTAAATATATGAAATCAATTTTCTAAGAAACTTCTTTTTGTCAACAGGTCGTACTCTGTCACAAATTTCGAAACAGAACAAAACACGGTAATGTATAAGCATTTGAAGGTAGAAAGGGATGATCGCAAGTATTTTAAAACACGCAGTTGATTTCTGTCTTCTTTACACGACTGGGCATTTATGTGACAGACTAACTTCTTTATAACCTCAAAAGTTTCGACGCACTATATAAACCCGATAAATTAATAACAAATGCTGCACGACTGATTAGGCACGCTTGCTAGGGATACTCTGATGTAAATTCCCATGATATCTCGACGGTCGCCATACTCACATAATGCCATCCATGACCTTATGTCCACACCAAGGTCAGCAGTGCGGGCATAAAGAGTCGGAAAACTCCCACAAGTGCCTTGTACACTCACCCAAGAGTCACGAACCACCCACTTTACTTCCCATGGGCTCCTTGTGTCTTTTATTATTGTTGCCTTTCAAGAGTCTGTCCTTGTTCCTTTTCAATGTCTCATACAGCCCGAGTTAGCCACACACTACACTCTCCTTTGTGTCGCCTTTCAACGCACTTCGAAAATAAAGCCCCATGAATTCCGTCACTATCTCGTCCCACCTGCGTTCGAAATTACTGTCCGTAAACAAGTTTCACTAGAAACTTCAGATATATTCAAATGTACCGATACCGACCATCTGCGTAAATCACTTTAGAAACTAAACTAACCTAACCTCACAAATATCCTGGAAAATGTTCGTATAATCTAATATACGGTCACTGGAAGTGTAGCACTCTCCCCCGATATTAGAAGCCAATTTATTTTTATGTTTTGAGTTTAGAATAGATGGATGCAGGTAAGTCTGCTTCTAACCATGTCCCAACAGCATCTTGTTCCAGATCAAGATCTAGATCACTTCGCTTCTCTGTACACAGGGCATAAAGTTAAAGTATTCAATAACAATGATTCTTATACATTCGTTTATTCTCACAGGATTTGCAATCGTTTGTATGGTATTCGAATTTGTATTTTATTGCACATTATTTTAAAGTAACTTAAGTCGTAGGTACTTAGATTATTCATAAAAAGTTAGCTTACATTCTAAATACGTTACTGTTAAATTTGTCCGCCTTTTTTTATATACGGGTGTACTTTAGTAGTTATCTAAAATAGAACAAATCCCATTACAACCTATCAATAATATTTATTCAATTTCGACTTCAAATTCGATTGTGTTGCGTATAGTATAATCTATTATGCATGTAGTATGTTTTGCTATTGTAAAATTACAAAATATACACAAAAGGACGTTTTATTTGGTTTTCATTTGTTTGTCAAGTCTTTCTGTTGTTTCTGATTGGTCACTAAAATTTGACTTTAGCGACTTTGTCAAAGGACAGGTTTATTAATTGCAGTTTATCATTCTTATAGTTAAAAGATATTCATAATTTTGTGTTCAAGTTGAACATTGCTTATCAGTGATTGAGATTAGAGTTTCCATTAACAATTGGTTATTTAAAATTTTGTATAATAATGTAAATATTATTATTTGTAAATGTATATATACTTATAGTTCAATAAAGTGTATAATTAACATTTGAGTGGAAATTTCAATTTATCTACTTTGTGTGCTGTATTTAATAAAAAGTGAAATATAGATCGATAGATTTACAACTTTGTATGTTAATATTGCTTTAATGTTTAGTAAATATTTTGTAGAAAAAAGTCAAAGATTTCATCAGGTGGTTGTTTCGTTGAGTGAAATTTTTCAAAACAAATGTAAACAAAAAAATATGGGTGAAGTGAAACAAGCAAGCCGAAGAAGACACCAAGGTGGGGATTAATTCTTTAAATTTAATCTCCCAAGTTTCTAACACTGACGTGGGTACAAATGATCTCAGTCAGTGTGTGATGCTCCTAAGCGAGGGATTTCTACCACCTTTTTTGGCAAATGCATAAAACGGCCTTGCCAATCCTCAGTGATTCCTTTTCTCCGTGATTCATTTTCGTTTAGTGTAAGAAGGACTTACTGTTGTGAATGAAAGGTATTTCAATTTGCCGTTAACCCTCGATTTGATATCAACTCCGAAGCTTTCTTTGCAAGTGCATAAAACGATCTATTACATTTTTAATGATTCATTTTTGTTTAGTGTGACGATACCCTTAGGATTCCGACTCAAACGGTTCAAAGTCGGTTAAATACATACCTCCCCCGTTCGGGCGCAACTGGAGGCTCAGTTTTGCTAGCATAGCGTTCCTTAGGTAGTCAAAAATAACTTTCAAGATTTTATAAAAGTTCCCCAAACGTAGTCTAATTCAAACAGAGATAACAAAACTAAAACAAAATCATATGTTTTAAAGTCAACTTTTATTAAAAAATAAAAAAAATAAAAATCTTTAGATGTTTATTGCGAATTTAAAATTATACAAAATAAACAAGGTAAAAACTAAAATTGAATAATTCACCTAAGAAGTCATAGACAAAGTGATGTGTTGAGGTGTTGAAAATAAAATAAAAATGTTAAATTTACTGAAAAATTCGCTTACTTCACTTTTTGTTTGTAATCATTTGAACAAACTCCGCAAAGTTTGTGTATAAACAGTGCTTGCGTTCTCAACATTGTACACAAACGATTTTCTTAAAACTAGATTTTCTTATTTGATTTTCATCCATTTTAGTACGTACATTATATTTTAAACGTTTTATTTAGAAAATACAATATTTATAACGTAGTTCGTTACCGTGTTAATTTCGTTGGTAGGAATGGAAGGTCGAAGATTTTTCTATTTCAACTCACAGTCAGAGTTAAATACTCTATTTCCTTTGTAAAGATATTTAGTTTTTAAAATATTCTCTAGAAGTTTTTAAGTCTTCTTTTTTTTCGTTACGATTTATATTTATATAAAGTAAACTACAGAAGAATCATTTTGAGCAAATTTCGATTCAAAAAAAAAAATTATTGTTAATAAAGAAAAAGGATACAGAACCCAAAAGTTGGACGGAATGTAAATTGTGCGTTGCAGAAAGAAACCATTGTTGTTGGTATAAATATGCACTAAACTAACTTAAGCAAAAGGGAAATAATTATATTATAATGAAAATGAACAACTGCCTTGCATTTGACAATGGTGAACGCCTGTGTGTGATTTGCTGTGCCAGTGATGCGTCGATGTTGATATAGTATTACATTCTAGTGATATGTTTCTCTCTTGGCGGCGATAATTTGATTTTTGAAATCAAACTAAGAGATATGATATGATATAATTAAGCGGGTAAACAATAAGAACTCAATAAAATAAACTTAAAAGGTAAATATACAAAAGATTGGGCGTAATAATGAACGCTAAACGGTGTGTGGCAGGTTGAATTATTTCAGCTCAAAATGAATCTTCTGAAATATGTCCTAGAAGCGATCCTTGGATGTTGCGCTGTATTCCAATTCGTTGAGATTTTGGATTTCCTGTAGCTCTTGGAATTTCTCGTGGTCTCGGATGTGCGCGTAGTTGGCCGAGAGACACATTAGGTAGTGCACCAAGCTGAGAATCACCAGTAGGGTGGCCAGTGTGGCTAAGATGAACATAACCTCGGCATTTTCGACGCCATCTTTGCAGAAGGCTTTGATTTCGTATTTGTCGCAGATTTTCATTTCTTCGATTTTTGTACTGGCCGGAAACATGAAATCTGCAAAAGGCGAAGGAAATGCAATCGACATTTTAAGGCAGGTTTAATTTTTGAGCTCATTTAGTTGAAAGCTATCCAAATGGCGGACGGCGAAAAGGCATTTACATACACAAAATTAAGTAGTAGAAGTTTTTCATGTAAAAGCTGTTTCGAGCTGGATTTCTTCTCATTTAAGATTGACATTTTCCTAATCTACTCTATTGGTAAGGGCCATCGGGATGAAAGCATACGAATCCATGGGGACATTCGGATTTCTATCGTTTAGTTTAGTCTGACTGCTGACTGATTTGATGTATTTTAGTTTATATTGTAATAGATTTGTCATGTGAACGGATTTTCCAGTTGACGTTTTTATAGGGGTAGCCGACAAATCTATTCAAGGAAATCCTGCCTGCATACTCAGTTCCCATTTCGAAGTGTCAAAACTCAAAATATACCGACATCCGACAATACCTACAAAAATTATTCACGTTGACTAGTCCAGACAAATCTAGTTGACGTTTTACATGAACTAGGCATCCGAGCGTTCCCATTGCCACGCATAGCCACGAGTAGGTATCTATCGATTACATTCAAAATTGTACTAAACTTCTACTGGAAAAATTGCAGTATGACAGATGTCAACACTAATGCTTTGAATGAAGGGGACATATCACACTCTAAAATTTATTATTAACAACATTTCGTAGACGTGTTGCCTAAGCTCCTTAATGATCTGCTCTTGCAAATATCTACCCTTTGCGTTGTCAACTATATAAAATTCCATCCACCATTTAAGTACAAAATGCAGCAAAGCATTCCTTGGAGCCGCAATCCCAGTGCCGCCTACAATTTTCTGCACTAAATCGCATAATATCACAAGACCCTTATTCAAGCCCTTTAGACTCTTTACACATGATGACACCCAGTAACCGTTTCTGCGCGTATATACTTACAAAACTGTGTCAAGTCGATGCAGCTCAACGACCTCTCCACACTCGAGCACATGTTCCAGAACATTGTGTAAATGAATGTTACAATCACAAGGAAGCATAAAATCAACGTCCAAACGAAATTCAACAAATAAGTCAGTCCCATCAGCTATATACAGAGAAAAAGAAATGCAAAAGAGATAAATACAGGAAAAACCGTCAAGAGGGAACCTCTCTCATCATCCATCCTCCGACAAAAGTTCTTTGTACACGCAATCTTACCACGGCACATGAAATCCGTCCGCCCACTCTAGATCTCCATGCTCGATACACCTTGTAGCGCGTTGCACCAGTTGCCAGAAAGCCAACAAACAGAATCATAAATCCCAGAGCAGCCATTCCGGCGGCAATAATTACGAATATCATCTGTACAGCCTCAATCCTGGGAGAGTCAAATCGCAAAACATAATTTATTGATATAGCTACATATAGGGAAATGGGGTTTCCAGTGGCAGTTACTTACCATATCAACCGCAAGTGGAACACTTGATCCATCATGATTATGGTGAGTGATGCGCCCCGATACATTGTACCGCAGAATATGCCCACCCCCAGCAAACACATGAGGGTGGCTATTAGAGTGGCATATGGTATTCGCGCCATACATGATTGGAGGCAGTCACCTGGTTTGGAAAGGGAGAAAAAAATAATTAAATGTCGGTTGAAAATATGAAGAATACGATGCCGCCCGTTGGGCGCCAATTAAAACGAAGTGACTCTAACAGACGAATATAAATATATATACGGTGCTGGGTGATGATGACGCTCGTGGTGCGTATATGATGGGTGGCTGGCATTTGTGGACTATTTGCCATGGTTTAATGAGCCACACCGTGACACTTGTGATGATTATTCATATACGGTTAAGGTGGCTGTGCCAGTGCTGCTCATTTAAGTGAAACGTTAAACGCATGGCTACGTGTACACAATGGGTGCACAGTGCACACGTATTTATACAAATATTGCGCAGTCGATTTTGCACTTTCAGCAGCAGACGATATCAGACTTTAGTGCATTAGGGAGAGAAATGTGATGTGTAGCGTGTGCTGTGTACATGTTTAATGGGTTGACAAATTCAAAGCGAGTGAGTTTCTATATTAAGTGGTACAAAGTAATTGGAGCACAATAAAGAAGTACATTAATTGCGATTAATTGAGCCGGCCGTTTACATTGGAAGACGGGGGCGCTAAATACTAATAATTGTTCAAACTTCTGAATATACCTTACTGCTTGAGGGTACAATAGACCAAAAGGTGGCAGTACAATAACCCCTCTCAAATAATAATAGGTACTGCTTGTTTTGGTCATGGTCTTTGGTCAGTCAATATTTTACCTTGGCTTGTAATTTTGACCAACTAAGGGTTGTTGTTTTGACAACCATCATTTTAACGATATGCGCGGGGATAAAAACTTGTTGCAAATGGTTACAAATTGTGTTCCTCAAGATATTCCATTCGACTTCTGCTACTGCGAAATATCGTTCCCGTGTTATGTGGTCTGTCCACCGCCTAGGACAAAACGTCACTATTGATAGCAACAATTTCGAGGTAGTTAAGGAGTTTATCTACCTCGGTGTAAATATGAACTCCACGAATGACACCCTAGTGGAGATCAGGCGAAGAATTACCCTAGGAAACCGCTGCTACTTCGGTTTGGCAAAACAATTGGGTTCAAAACTCCTAACTCGAAGGACGAAATGTACGCTCTACAAAACACTCATCCTGCCAGTTCTGCTTTATGGGGCCGAGTGCTGGACGATAAGCAGGAAGGGAGAGCTGATATTGGGCTCCTTTGAAAGAAAAATTCTACGTCGGATTTTTGGTCCTGTGTGCGAGGAGGGCGAATGGAGGAGAAGATACAACCGCGAACTCTATGAGCTGTACCAAGATGTGGATGTAGTCCAAAAAGCCAAAACACGTCGACTACATTGGCTCGGCCACATCGAGCGAATGGACGACAATGCTCCAGCTAAGAGGATCTTTGAATCCCAGCCCCCAGGTTCGAGGCGACAAGGAAGACCGAACCTCCGTTTTATAGACCAAGCCATCGCGGATGCCAGAGCGCTTGGTCTGGCAAACTGGAAGCAGCGTGCCCGGGATCGCAGAGGATGGAAGGCTGCAGTGTCTCAGGCAGAGACTCTTCACGGGTCGGGAGCCCGTTAAGTAAGTAAGTAAGTTATGTGGTTTGACATTCGAGTGCGTTCAACGCCATGCTCAACGTCTGATGCTTGGTCGTGTGCATCAGCTTACTGCAGCCGACAACACAACTGACCAACAGTTTTCTTTTCTTTCTTGCGAAAAAAAGGCGAAGAATGTTAACCAACAAAAACAGCAGTCAACCTCTTTGTTGTAGTCAATAATTGATGACCTCGTCCTCCTAACTAAAAAATTGACATTGTACCATTTGCGCTAGTCGTCTAGCACTTTTTGTGAAATATCCCTTTCAGGGAAATTTCTCTATCTATCGCAAAACTACCAGCTGGATTGAAAGAGAAAAAAAAAAGAACGACCTGTCAATTATGTCAAGGGAAATCGTTCAAACTTTTGCAAAAAATACGAAGCTGAGCTGCAATTGTGATAAAATTGGTAATAATAAGTAAAATAGCAATTCAGATTGTATTTATAATACAGGCAATTGTTTCTTTTTAATCGTAGTGTGAAAATAATTATGCGGCATGAAATTGTTTATGAAGAAATGATTAGAAAAATAGTGACAAATGTCACTTTGCCGCTGGTGCTATCGTTCTAGCGCGAACGTTCCTTCAAATGGGATAGGGAAGGGGCAGAGTGTTTGGGTAGAACATTTTGAAAAGAATACACTTTAAGGCTACGGCCACGCAATGAGCGACTGAGCGACTGGGCGACGAGTCGCTGAACGACGAATCTGAGCGATGGCTGGCCATTTTCTGAACGACGTCGCTGAGCGATTAATTGGGAAAATGCCATCGTCAAGTACGGTTCGTCGTAGGTTATTTGTTGAAAGTCGCGTTCATATTTATAAATCTACTAGCGGACCCAGCGAACTTCGTCACGCCCCAATATAACGAATTCAGACAAACTCCAGAGTCATAAGACACAGATAGTTAAAATTTCAATGTGATTTATTTGAATGGAATCGAAGTCAGTTTTCCGGCGCAAAAACAAACAATGTCAACGTATAACTGACCGTGCGAAAAACATGGAAATTCAAGATTAATTCCACAGACCTCTAACGATTGGTCTTGCGATTTATTCATTGTCATCGCAAAAGCTAACCGAACGGTTAACTGAATCCGCTTGTATTAGAATGGAATATCAGTTGGAATAATCTGAATTCATGGGATAAGGACTTGGAATTTGGACTAAATGATCCGATTCCGCAACTTGATTATGATCGATCCCACCGTCGGATAGTTGAGCTCTTCATCCTCCTCGGTCACCACGCTGTCAACGGATTTGTACGAATGCAGCTCTCCAGCGATACATCGTCCAAAATCCAAATCATGCGATAAAATGCAAAATTTCGTCAAAAAAAATCCGATTTTTCCACTAAGAATTTCCTAATTTTCCATTCGAAATGCCATTCGGGAAAAATCGCACATACAATTCCATACGAAAAATCAATTTTCGTTTTTTCCAATTTCCCGACTTTTCTGGATGGTTTTTCCAAAATTTTCTTTCGTGAAGACCGTGTTCTTATAATAACGAACCGCTGAAATATTTCAGCCAAATCGGCCCAGCCGTTTTTTACAGAATTTTTTAGAAAATAAGATCGAGGGTTATGTAGATTTGGTGTACTGTACACCACATAAATCGTGAAAGGGCAAATTATGGTGGATTTCATCATTTATATCCAAATCTTCGCAGATTTCCAGATCGATTTTGGTAATATTGTTGTATGTCAGTACCATCTTTTGATTTGCTGTCGGACTGGACGGCTTTGGACAGCTGAAATTAAACTTTTTGCGTTTATTTTGTCTATCTTATTACTTCGTCGCTCAGCGATCGACTGAAAAATTAAAACAGATTTGATTGCAGAGCGACGTCGCTCTGTCGCTTAAAAAATCGCTCAGTCGCTCAGGGTTTATGTGGCCACCTTCATACGATTTCAGGTGTTTTAATTTTTTTGCGTCGCTCAGCGACTCGTCGCTCATTGCGTGGCCGTAGCCTAAGAGGTTGCTTCTATTTAATTTAGATAAAGAACTGAAAGACAGCGCCGACAAGAAACGTGACACAAGTATCCGCAACGATTGCCTGTTCCACTTAAAATTGGCATGGCGCTCACTTAACCCATTGGGAAAACTAATTAAATTACAAGGCAACTGTTACATTTGCTATTGCTACCTTTTTGGGCTACTGGCCAACAGGGCACCTGTTCGACGCACACCTGTTCCACTAAGAACCCCTTAAAATTCGCCATTCCAAGCGATTGCTTTGACATTTTTATTTACGTCACAATTTTACCAGTCAGCGCGACTTGGATTTCATGTTTATGTATACTAATGCGTTGCAAATGTATCTAAGGCGCAATCAAGTGCCTTCAATTGAGCGTCATTTATTAAATGTTTGTTTACTTTCGTTCAGCAGTTGCACAACAATTTGAGTCGCATAACAATCGCTCTATCAGCGATGAAATCACTTCCTATTCGCAACACCTTTCCATTGTCGTTCTCATTGGAAGACTGTGTTTCATAATCAGTTTTATCTGAACCAGCTTTTGCTGAGTGAGAGGTAATTTTGTTGTCCTGTTCTTATAAACAGATGTGAACTAAAAATGGGTAGAACAAATCGGTAAATTTAATAAATTAGCAACATGCAAACAAAACATCAAAGTACAAAGATTGCGAAAGCTTGTGGCGTAAACAACAAACAAAAATACAAAACACAACACAAAAGAGGGGCAAGTGCACAATACAACAAAAAAAGATATGAATTAAATATAAATCCACCAGTAGAAGCGGAAACTAAACATACACATATACGGTTACAAATAATGACATATATGCACTATGCAGGTGTGGCAGGAGTGTTCTATTACTGTTCACCTCTTTGGTTAGTCCATCCGCGTTCCGAGTACCGATCCAGCGAATGATCCGATCGATACGTTCCATTTCGGTGTCTGTTCGGCTGAGGTTGGTTGTAGGCGCGGGTTAATACCCCATCGTCTTCAAAGTTTGTCTCTAAGAGAATATCTTCGCGAGGATCCCGCACACGATCGCGATTCATTCTCGATGTCATTGTGTTTTTTTTTTTTTTTTTTTTACTAAAACTAATACGTGCTAAGGCTAAATAAATTACGTATCTTGTGTCTGTGTACGTCGTTCGATTGTGTGTTTTAACTCGTTTCACTTATTTACTAATCATCGCATGCAGTAGATATTTCGAGGTTCTAAAATACAAAATAAGAAAAAAATTATGAAATAAACAAATAACTTCACTTTCTAGTGCAAGAGCACAACTTGTACTGGAGAGAACAAGTGTATAAAGACAGAGAATTCCGAATGCCGAAACCGAAAGCCGCCGATGAGTTCAATGGGAACGTGATTCATCGAGCTCGGTAGCGCGGGGTTTGTTCGTCGACGTAGTGTGACACATAATTAATGTTAATTTAATCTAATCATTCGCTTAAACTCTCTTACATGGATACTCTGATAACCAATACAAGGGAAAAGATAGGGGATCCATTACGTAGTGCAGCTGGGAACAGAATGTGACAGTAGGGTTGGGACATAATTAAAAACGATATCAGCTGTCAGTATAGGTATGGTTATCTGGAATAACCTTGATGAGAGGCTGTTTACAGAGGCGAAAATTTGAGTTTGTAAATTAAGATTATTTGTATTTTAGACAGATGTTGGCCAATCAAGTGACAGCAGTTTTGTAGTAGAGCTGGAGCTATACAAATAGTTTTCGGTTGTGGTATGAAGTGACAGCTGAATCCTATAGGTGTCAAACATCTTGGATAAAAGTCGAGCAAGAAAAATTGCGCACATTGAACAACCTGGAATGGTCTGGAATAGATGTACCCTGAACTTGGTCGGTAACGTCACTTTTTCTACGTCAGCCATATATATGTCATATGAATATATGAATTGTCAACTTAGTACTAAAATCTGTCCTGCATTTCTTGACTAGATCGTCGCCTACACCTCCATAGACTTCTATGGAAAAAAAAAAACTGTTCACGTGATTGATCTAGTCCAATCAAAACTGAGACACATAAGTCACCTGAGCTGTTAGACTTTCTAAACTAGATACTTGAACGCCCTCATTGACTTATGAGAGTTTTTTTTTGTAAAATCGTTGGCAATTTTTTTATATCGATCTATACAAATGTTTAACGCAAAGTTCTGCAGTCGTTTTATTTAACTGTTGAAGACGTAGCTTGACAGGATAATCCATGTACATACTCTGACAACTGCGTCACATTTTTCTCGCACTAAAATGAGGAGTTCATCGTAAAATCGTTTTCATTTCCACTCGCGTAAACGAACGAAAATAGGTGGATAAGGAACCTTTGATTTTCACACATATTTTAGATATTGTACTAGAATGTGGTCTTAAGCCCGATACCCAATGCAGTAGTAATGCAGTCTTCCACATAATTTGCGTAGACAAAAAAAAAAACATGTAAAATATTAATTTATTTATCTCGAATGACAGCAGAATGAAGCCCTTCCGGACTAGAGATATGCGTGAATGAAAGAAAATAGTTATTTTTTCTCTTTTCTGACACACTGTCGCCAAACTATACAAATGGAGTACAACGCGCGTTAAAAAAAACCGTTTCCACTGAGGAAGCAGTTCCTTTTCTTACACACTCTTCTTTCTGCAAGACCCACCAGCATTATCACATTCACAAGGATGTAATTATGAACTGGAGAGTAATGATTTCCCTTCCATTCATCCCTAGACAATAATTACACACTTTACAGAGATATAAGTAGGGAAGGATCCTCTCATCACGTCTTTACTCCCCGGCTAGAGTTTGTTACGCGACGACTGGAACTGGCTGTTGTGTGAAGCTCTTTTGAAATTAATTTTATATTCCCAGTGCAGCGCTTCGCTGTGTTCTTCCTTCAACATTGTCATCCTCCTCTCTGATGGTTCTTTCTTAAATGAACAATTATCATTGAGACAAGTGCCGCAATGGGAGGCAAAAACTATTATCGTTATTATTTCGAGAAACTTTTAGTCCATTTGCATTTTGAAATTAAAATTCCACGATGTGGGGCTGGAGTAATGCTGTGTCCTCTGAGAGTCCTCTATTTACGGATAATACCGTATTTACCCTTCACCAGTTAATGGGTTGCGAGGATGGGCTGCTTATCCTCGCGTTTCGATGTTTGGGAGGCTTTCTTTTATCCCCGTTTTTTTTTTTATTCAAGTAGTTTGGGTTTAAGGAGTTTTTATGGCTTTTTGTTCTGACATCTCGGGGAGCCTCGAATAGGATTTAAATTGAAAGTGTCATGTACACATGAATGATACGCCTACAGCACACCAGAGAGCAGTTGACAGTTTTGTTGAGTTAATTTAGGGAAAAACCTAAGGGTCATATTTTAGGCAGACTTTGCAAGTTTTCCTTTCGGATTAGGTTGCCCAACTGAGAGGGTGAAAAGTCAAAGACCTGAATGCGATAAAACAGAAAATCTACAAGAGCAAAAGGGGGTAAGTAATGTTAGCCAGATTTAAATGAAACGTCAAACATTCTGATGGTAGTTTTTCATTTTGAAACATTTTCGTGTGTCTCTCCACTCACAGTGGGAAAGTTTTATGCTGTGTAAACGGATGGCAGAAGAACCCTTGTTGGTGCTTTATTTTATTGTATACACAAGGAAGCGCTTACCAACACGGTCGCTCTTCAATGTGTATGCCATGTTGAACTATGCGCTTGAATTTCAAGTGCAAGTGTAATTTAATCCGTTTGAGGGGTATACACTATACAGTCAGATGGGTGAAAAAGAAAACTGAATTTGATACTACTCAAGGCAACTCCCCCAGATGCGCAGGGGAATACTTTTGACAAGTATGTACCTTCCGTACGACCGACAAGCTACAAATCAAGAATGTTACGTATACCACACGGGGGAGCTGAGTTTGAATTATTCCATGAATCAATCTGACAGAGAAGAACGACTTGAATCGTACGAAATGGGAGCACAAAAGTTTTAGTGGACAATGGGGCTGCAACCTGCAAGTTTCATGGCTTCACCATATTTTGTGGTGAACCATGCTAACCTAAAAAAAGTATTTTTGTTCAGAGACTACATAATGTTTACTAGCAACAACAATTAATGGTTGGAACCCAATATCGCATGAAAAATCATGGTTTTGACATGGCTTTGGAAGCCTGTGTAAATAAAATTCGGCTCGGTACTAAAAGCACATCAAGTGGAAAGATAATATATGTCAGCCAGTTTTAGGGGATAAGCGTGACACTTCGGGATGAGAATGATTGATAGAACGAATTATTTTCTACCCTAACGTAATTCAAACAATATTAGGAACACCCTTTTCACAAGAGAATGAGGACGAATATAACTTGAAAGCATTTTAAGAAAAGGAGTACACAAATGACGGTTGGATTATGTTATCCCAGAAGAAATCAATCCTTTCAATTAACCGCAATGAAAGCTGATAGCTCGCTGTAGTTAGTCGGAAAGGAAAAACGTTTTGGGGTGTGAAACGAGTGCGTACTGGCGTTAGATAACGAGTGGCGACATCGTGCTTGACCAAGGACTAACAAAGGCAACATTTTTGAAGTAGTTGTTGTATGAGAGCTTTCCTCCCGATAAGATTGAAGATAATTTTGTACTTCTAAAATGCTTCTAAAAGAAAAGATAATAGGTCTGTTCCCTTACTTTTGTAGTAAGAATGGAAAAGACAACTAAAATGGCAGTGGTGGGGATTAATTCTCTCACAGAGAGAGAGACACTTACGAATAATGCCGAATTCACAATGTCGCGTTGAACGCGTGCGTGCGTCGTCGAGCTTTGACACGCTTTATCGAAACTTTACGATTTTAAGTGCCAAAGCGCGCGAGCAACAATTTTGTAAAACGAAATGCTGCTTTGAAGCGAATGCGCGTTGAGAGAGTAGAGTATTCGCCGAAATGGAAAAAAAAAAATCATATATAACAGCATAACAAGCACAGAACAACCTTAAAGTGGATACACGACCAATGATTAATATTTTTTATCAAAGAAAAACATAAAAAATCAGTAATTGCTCAAGAAAAAAATAGAATACGTCGTTTACACACACTAAATTTAATAATCGGCATTGAAAAAATTGAAAAGTGTTCTTTAAAATAAAAATTTGTGGATCTGTGCCACTCCATCTAATCAAACGCGCGTGATAGTAGAAAGTAGCTCTACTCAGGCGTCGCGTTGAACTTTACGATATTTACGATCTAAAGCCGACTCAACGCCTGAAGCTGTATTTTGTGTAGCAGCATATGAACGCTTTGTTTCTACATAATCTGTCAACGCACGCGCGCGTCAACGCGACATTGTGAATTCGGCATAAGTTAGGGAACGCTTTTGTAGTAAACTATGAAAAATGACAGATATGACAGATAAATAATTCCATAAATTGCAGTGGTAAAGAATATTTTCAATATGATGGAATGTCCGGGGAGAACATTCAATATTTATTTTGCCGCCTGTTGATACCATTTTAATAGAACGCAAGAAATCAAAACAAATTCAATTGAATGTCAAATATGACAAGAAATTTCAAATCAGCTGTTAATTAGGTTCGTTCGAATACCTTTTTGCAAACGTAAAATTATTTAAAATTTGGTAAGAAACTGTACAAATGCGACCACGTACTGAGAAAATTTAAAAAAATGAGAGAGAAATCCATTTCCCCTCTTTTCATTTTTTCGTAATTTTCTACTCGCCGAATTTCGACTTACTTAAAAATGAAAACTGCCAACTAAGTGACAGCTCAAAAGTTTGACAAGTATTTATTTTATTTTCGTCTTCAACGACGTCAGAGGTACAAGTTATAACTGAATGTTCTCCTAGAACATATCAGAGCATTCAAATGGAAAGTTTAATAGGTATTTAGCTTGTAAAAAATTAAATTCCTACTTCTTTTGTAGATGCTGCGTTTTACGATTATGTCAAAATGACATTTCTTAAACTTTTTGTTAGAAAACCGACCAGGTACTTCTCTTGAATTTGATAGAATTCTCTCTCAAATTTAGAGATTTTACATTTTTCATTTTTCTATGCAGAAAGTACACGAACGGACCTATTGTTTGGTGACTGACAGTTATTTGAGAGGTTTTTTTAAACAGTGGAAAAAGTCCCTTTCGAAATGGAATAATCTAGTACAAAAAATTCAGGTGGAAAAAAAATTTTAAATGAAGATAACCTCAAACTTAAAAGTAACACTCTTCGGTAATATGACACATTCGAGTGCTCCTACAAATGACATGTAAGAACAACTCTTTGATAAGATACCGATTTTTAGAATAGTGGACAAATAACCCAACCCAACAGGTGAAGAACCCGTTTCATCTAGCAAGCCTCCTTTCTTCTTCATCGCATATGGGGCTTGTAGTAGACGGCAATATTCAGTTTCAATAGCACACGTAATGCTAAGGCCTATTAAAGAAAATAACGACGGGTTAAAGTTTCAATATAAACAAGCGATAAAAAAAAGTCAGTCACATCCTGGTCTTGGCATTTTTGTTTACTTATAATAAACACACGTTACGCACATGTGACACAAAAGGTCAGTGTGCTTGTTATACGGATTTTTTTAATCTTGCTTTATAGTCATATACATATCCGTGCTTGCAGTTTTTCGTGTAAATTGCAGACATCCTCAGGCTTCCATGAAAGGGTGGACGTAACAATAATTAAGGGCTTAACATGTAGGCGGAGAGACCTGCTGAGCACGTAATTAAAATATGAATATCCAGGGGCGAAATGTTATTCATAAGAAAATGAGGAAAAAAGGGTTAAAATGTAATGACCGAGACAAAAAAAAATTAAAAGGCTTCCCCGCCGACAACAATTCAGCAATAAAATTTAATTAGATGGGTATACTCGTAGGTGAATGTATTGTTGGTTTGAGTAACACAAAAGCTTGATGTAGTTGCAGTCGAGAAAGTCTTAAAATTGACATAAAATAGGAATTAATGCTGATACAGCCGGTAACATGCGTTGAACACTTGAACACACAATAAAATGAAGAGTTAATTTTAACAGAATTAACGCAACGGTAAAGTTGATAAATCAAGCGAAATAGGGTTCCATTTACCTACGAGGGCGGAACTGCAACACCTGGTGCAGAGGCTAACATAGAAGAAGAATTGGTTTTGTTAATATACTTTAAACACGTACAGTCACCTTTTACAGTTTTTTTTTGACATTTACTAGCAACTCGGCACATGGAAACATCTAAGGTCTGTTCCTTTACTTTTGTAGTAAAAATGGAAAAGAATGTCATAATGGAAGTGGTGGGGATAAATTCTGTCACAGAGAGAGACACTTACGAAAAAGTTAGGGAACGCATTTGTATTAATCTATGAAAAATGACAGATAGATAATTCAAATACATATTTAAAAAAGTGGTACGAAAAGTCGTTAAAATGTTTGATAATCTCAAGGACGTTATGTAGTTACGCCATCTAACTAGCAATGAAAGTGATCTGAAATTAATCGAACATCTTCTTGATGAATCCGAGTATGTGGAAGAGTTTGACTGATTGGACTGCAAGCATTCGAGAGGAGGAAAAAGCGACACTGCATTAAGAAGTACATTGCTACAGCGAGGAAGAATTTCGTTGCCACTTTCCAAAACAATCTTGAGGAGAACATCCAATTTTATTTTCCCTTATGTTGATACCATTAGGTCTGTTCCCTTACTTTTGTAGTAAGAATGGAAAAGACAATTAAAATGGCAGTGGTGGGGATAAATTCTCTCACAGAGAGAGACACTTACGAAAAAGTTAGGGAACGCTTTTGTAGTAAACTATGAAAAATGACAGATAAATAATTCCATAAATTGCTGTGGTAAAGAATATTTTCAATACGATGGAATATTCGGGGAGAACATTCAATATTTATTTTGCCACCTGTTGATACCATTTTAATAGAACGCAAGAAATCAAAACAAATTCAATCGAATGTCAATATGACAAGAAATTTCAAATCAGCTGTTAATTGTTTGGTGACTGACAGCCCTTCAAATTTCTTACACCAAGAAATTTGTTGAGTAAACATTCGTAAGATTCTCAGTGGAAGGGTAATATCTTGCTCTCTCGACGACGCTCTCTTTTACGAATTTTTCGAGTTAAGGAACGGCATTCAGTAAAAATTCGTATGATTTAAAAGTAAAGGAACAGACCTCTAGATTAGTAAGTCTGACAGCTGTCTGACTTGATTTATTTCAGGTTTTGTTTGGCCAAGATTGGTCTTATGAACGGCTGCTTCAGTTGACGTTTAGGAAGGGGTACCCGAAGAATTTAATCAAGAAATGCGTGACTGAGTAGGAAAAGTGACGTTCCCGACTAGTTTTGATTTTTCGTTAAGGTTAGGTACATAGACGACAACTTAAAAAGCTGTGACTGACGACCAATTCAAGTTCTGAGACACATCAACTCAGCTAGGTGTCGGACTTATCTACTATAGTAGATACTTGAACGGCCTTCGTATAATTTTTTATAATTTTGATTGGTCTAGGTTGGTAACGGACGTGAACAGTACTTTCAGTTGACGTTTAGGGAGATGCAACCGCCAAGGCTGGGGTGAGTTCCAAGTCGTCTCGAACAGTACTTTCAGTTGACGTTTAGGGAGATGCAACCGCCAAAGCTGGGGTGAGTTCCCATTCCCAGTCGTCTCGAATTCACTTAAGTAGGTAGGTGTTTTCGAGAAATAAAATTAATAAATTGATAAAGGGTGGTGCATAAAATCAAAATCTTACCTTTCTAAGTAAAATACCATTTTATTCAAAAACCAATCCTTTCAAACTACCTACTAAGTCAGCCACGTGTCCCTTTGGAAATTCGTTTCTTTTCAACTAATCCCTGACATACAATATAACCACTCAATTCCCAAAGTACCCTTTCTATCGGAAAAGACACAAAGTAATTCAAAACAATTCATGCAAAACCCATGCAAATTTCTCTCCCGTCGCATGCCCTTCCAAGTTCCAATTTCTAAATCCAAACAAAACATCAAACCAACGAAAGTAAAATTGAAAGGTACAATGCAAAAACTTTATTTTTGCCTACAAATCTCTTATTACACACAAAAAAATAAACACAAGCAAACAAAAAAAAAAATACTACTAGGGGGGATAAGGGAATGGAGGTGCTAGTGGTTTTGGTGTTGTAGTAATCCCCAAAAGAATAATGATAACAAAAGATATAACGAATTTGATATAAGGGAAACGAAAAAAAAATATAAAATAACAACGGTTATCTCTTGCTCGTTCGCGTAAATGGGAAATGGTTTGAGGAATGGGTAACTCCCCAAGCACAACGATACAAGAAAAAAAAACTGGTTTCGTCCGTAGTCAAATTTCATCCAATTAGATTGACTTACTAGTCTTCGTTCTTCGATGAAGCAGATTAAAAGGAACCACTTACCCATTTCGTTTTGTCGCTCTCAATTAATATGTCATTCAATTAACACAACTGTTAACTCTACACAACAAGAAAGGAACTTATCCAATTTATTTATAAAGAAACAAATTTTTGTTGCACTTGTTTTTGTTTACGCACAATTGTGAATTGGCTGAAGAATGCAGCGTAAATGGAGTGTGAGTGAGACAAAGGATAAACTTAATTTGGGTGGGCACAATGAATTAAATTTTGTACTTTATCTGAATACAAAAATCACACAACAGTTCTATTTCAATGAAACGTATGGCTAAAAGTAAGCGCAATTACAGTTTGAAGCTGAAAAACTAATTATTGCAGCTAATTGCTATGAATAAACCAAAAAATAACACTTGCACGAAACAAATTTATTTCCCGTCACACGAGTACACCGTTTACGTTAACCAACCGAATAGAAACTGAAGAAAGGAAAACATAAGAGGGTCTTATTGGGTGGAAATACTGGGAGTAATGGCAAGTTTAGGTGTGGGCGATAATCTAGTACATATTTTGGTATGTTTTGAAGTCGAAATTCTTTTATGGAGAGCGAATTATTATTTATCGCTTAGAAAGTTAAACTAGTTTTACCGTATCAAGAAATCGAGAAATATTTTTTCCGTGAGAAGTTTATTCAAAAATTATTAAGTGTAATTACGACAGTGCGAAGATTTATTCTTAGGACGATTTGTAGCCGAATGCATTTTTATCCATCATTTTGCTGTAACGAGACAGGAGGAATATTATTTCCAACTGTCTACTTCTCACAACTTTAATTTTTATCTTTTCATCAATTCTGCTACAAAAATTAGCTTGCGCTCTAAACAGTACTAGATTATTTGACCTCCTTGCATCTCTAACATTTCCCGATTTTTTGATTTGACGTTTAAAAAAAAACTCCTCTAGCTGACAACTGACATTTCATCTTTGTTCATCAGCTGGTAGGATTATTCAATTTCAGGGAGTTTTTGTATTTATATTTTCGTCAATTTCACCACCAAACATGTTACGACAGTGCGTAACGAAATCTCCAGTAAAAACAGTAAGCACAAAGAATCATAACTCTACCACGAAACTGCAAAAGTATTTCCCTCTTTTAGCTTGCTATTCGCTGCCAACATACTGGGCCGGAAAAAATTGAAGAAATCCGCGAACGTCTCTCCAAAGGACCGAACTTTCAGGACTTTGTGCAAAACCCAAACTACACCAAGGAAGAATGGAGCGAATATGAAGGCAAGCTCCGCCGCGAAAAGGGCGAAAACGAACGACTTCGACTGCCTCCCTGGTTGAAGACGACAATACCGACGGGTAAAAATTTTAGTAAAATTAAGGAGCAACTTCGAGGCTTAAAGTTGGCAACAGTTTGTGAAGAGGCACGTTGTCCCAACATCGGTGAGTGCTGGGGCGGCGGGGAGCATGGTACTCAGACAGCTACAATTATGGTGTGTTGATAATAATATGTGTGACCCTTTGATAACCTTTCGTTTGTGTTCCAGTTGATGGGGGACACATGTACGCGTGGCTGCCGTTTCTGTTCAGTAAAAACAGCTCGGAACCCTCCTCCTTTAGACGCCAATGAACCTGTGAATACTGCTACAGCTATTGCCTCATGGGGACTGGATTATATTGTTCTGACTTCTGTCGATAGAGATGGTTAGTTTGACAATGTGAACGGCGTACAGGGACCTTGTTTGTAAAGTGTTTGCTTACAGATCTGCCTGATGGTGGAGCGGCCCACATTGCGGAGACTGTCAGGGAAATCAAAAAGAGGAATCCGAACATTTTCGTAGAGTGTCTAGTTCCGGACTTTCGTGGAAATCTAGAGTCTGTAAAGACTATCGCTCTATCTGGCCTTGACGTGTACGCTCATAATATCGAAACAGTAGAGAAACTTACACCCTTCGTTCGTGATCGACGTGCTGAATATAGACAAACGTTGGGAGTGTTAAAGGAGGCGAAGCAATTCAACCCAAAACTCGTTACTAAGAGCTCCATTATGCTTGGCCTTGGCGAAACAGATGGTGAAATCGAACAAACACTTAACGACCTTCGTGAGGTTGGTGTCGAGTGCGTGACGCTTGGTCAATACATGCAACCCACAAAGAAACACTTGAAAGTCATTGAATATGTCACCCCTGAGAAGTTCAAGCACTGGGAAGAGAGGGGCCAAGAACTCGGTTTCCTTTATACTGCCAGTGGACCTTTGGTGCGAAGCTCTTACAAAGCTGGAGAATTCTTCATCACAAGCATTTTGAAAAATCGACAGGACCGCCAGCAGAAGAGCACTGACAAGTTGTAAATTTTAGCGTGAAATTTTTTTGTTGATGTTTTAATGAAAATAAAGAAAAATTCCCCACAATCACGAAGCGTCCATTCATAAATTGTTCAACAAGTTGTCCACCTCCATCCATTATCAGTGTGCACGTCAATTCTTCCTTCAGTAGGCATGCGCGATGCAACGGCACTTCAGTCGCCACCTGGTTAATTTGACATACTCTTGTCTGCCTGTGAAAAATTGTCTATAGTCTAACAAGTGCGACCGTGTAAAATTCTCGAATTCGCGGAGTTTTTCCATTTTTCCTCGCCTTTTCCTCAAAAATTCGACCCTCGGAATATACACCTGAAAATATTCCCCAAAAAACTGTAATCATTTGCTACTAAAACTATGCAATCGATACCAGAGCATATGCTTAGTTAAAATTTTGCATAACGCACAGGCGACCAAAGTGAAGAAAAAATCCATCAAACCAACACCGATACCACTGCCGTTTGCAGAAATAAAAAAAACCAACAAGGAGTGAAAATAAAAGCGAATCCAACTGCACCTGGAATTTACGACGTTAGGGAAGACAAGAAGCTGTTACGATGCCTGCCACACGTCGCATTATACTTGGACATGTCATGTCCGGGTTGTGCTCGAAAATGAATCGCACTAAACCAGTTCCAGCTGATGTCATGGAAACACCACTGAGTCGTTGTCTGAATACATTCGATATAACTCTACTGGGTAAATTTATTATATCTCCTATACCTAGATCTGTTGTTTTTTTCGCTGGCTTTCATCCCAGCGGAGGGACGAAACACGAAAGTGATGGGGACTATTTATTGCGAACTGATTTTATGCGCCTTGACTGAATGTAGTAGGACAGAGTGATTCGTTAAGAATTGCGCGTCAATATGACGTTCATTTTGATGATAAAAAGGAGGTTAACAAGTTATAGTTCAGTTGCGTCTTCCATAAGACACTTTTAATGGAATATTTTGGGTAGTTTCATGGGTTTACATGTGGTTCCAAGAAACAGCTCGTCTAAGTGCAACTTTCTGTCGAACTGACAAGCTCGGTTTTCGGAATACCTACATATTATTAATTTTTGTGTAGATTGTTAAACTAAGCATAATCCACCTAGCAGCTATAAAAATGGTTTCCTTTTCTTATTTTAAGGTATTGGTCACATGGTCGGCGCTGGCATCTACGTCCTAACCGGCACCGTTGCGAAGGACATGGCGGGCCCCGGCATCATACTCTCCTTCATCTTGGCTGGCTTTGTTTCGATGTTATCCGCTTTGTGCTATGCCGAATTTGGGTCCAGGGTACCTAAGGCCGGATCAGCCTATGTCTACACGTACATTTCCATCGGTGAATTCTGGGCCTTCGTAATCGGATGGAACATTCTTCTAGAGCACATGCTTGGAGCAGCATCTGTAGCTCGAGCCTGGAGTGGTTACGTCGATTCGATGTTGGACGGTTGGATTGCAAACTCTACCATTTCGGTTACAGGCGAACTGCACGAACAGCTCTTCGCAAGACATCCCGACTTATTGGCCTTCTCCGTTTGTTTGGTGTATGCAGCCGCCCAAGGCATGGGAGTCAAAGCAACCGCAGTCTTCAATGGAATACTAACCATCGTCAATATATTGGTAATGTTACTGGTGATCTGTTTAGGTTTTTGGTATGCCAATACGAAGAACTGGTCAGAGGCCGAGGGGGGATTTTTACCATACGGATTTGGTGGTGTTGTTGCTGGTGCGGCGACATGCTTTTACGCATTTGTAGGGTTTGACAGTATCGCCACTTCCGGAGAGGAAGCTAAGAACCCAAAGTCGTCCATTCCGATAGCGACTATTCTCTCGCTATGTACGGTAACTGTAGGTTATATCTTGGTAAGTGCTGCCTTGACATTAATGATTCCGATTAGGGACATCAATCCAGCGGCCTCGCTCCCGGAAGCTTTCGGTTCGATGAATCTACACTGGGCAAAGTACATTATTTCTGTTGGAGCCATTTGCGGAATGACTACCACTCTGCTGGGATCACTGTTTGCCTTGCCAAGGTGCATGTACGCAATGGCTTCGGATGGGCTCATTTTCTCTTGCTTTGGGAGAATCAATGCCACCACACAGGTGCCCGTCTTGAACTTGATTGTGTCGGGAATTTCAAGTGCCATCCTAGCATTGCTCTTCGATCTGGAGAAGTTGGTGGAGTTCATGTCGATTGGAACTCTGTTGGCTTACACTATTGTGAGTGCAAGTGTCATAATCCTACGGTACCGTCCTCTGGCGATTGAAGAGAACGCCGTCTATGCCCCTGACACACCCGATGAGGATGAAGATAACACTTCCCAGTCTAGCATTGACACAGCTTCGCCCACAAGCGATCTAATAGAGGTGGCTCTCGCTGGCCGACTTAAGCCTCAATTCAGGTGGCTCGAACCGCTCCTTGGCCGGTTTGAGCCTGGTGCAGCAGTTTCCGCTTCAGTCCTTCTCTTTACAGTGCTGAGTTTCGCGATTTGCTTCCAACTCGAGGTTTCGTGGTCGGAATTATACTCTGGCACCTGGTGGGCACTGATCCTATACGGTTTCTTGATTTTCTTTACCGGCGCGTGCGTGGCCGTGATCGCGGTCCATCACCAGAACACGAGAGGCTTAAACTTCAAAGTACCTCTGGTGCCCTATGTACCAGCCTTGAGCATATTCTGCAATGTCGTGCTAATGGTTCACCTGAGCGCCTTGACATGGCTACGGTTTTTTATTTGGGTCTCCATGGGAATGCTGGTCTATTTCTTGTACGGAATTCATCACAGCAAGGAAGGTGAAGCCTGCTCATCATATTCAATGCTGATGACATCCTCTGAAGCAGCCAAATGCCATTGGGGTGCCACTACCGGCAGTTTGTCCGGTATCAGTGCCAAGAAATCCGTATTCCATCGTTTTATCGGCTCAAAGAAGGTCGACGATAAGAAGCCCATTGTGGAGGAAGACGAAGAGGAGTCCTAAGCTAAAACGAAATTGTTGATTTGCCCTGTTTTTTGTTTCCATTTCATTTGTCAGAATTTATCGTTTCGTGAGTTATGAAGTCATTGGCCACCAAATGCTATGGTCATTTCGAGTTAGAGGAGTTGAAAGACCTCAGCGGGATGATTTTATTTTGGAGCTTACCTCATTTGTCCAGTGTCTGTTGTGTTCGTCTGAGATTGTTTGGGTTTGCCTTTTCTGATTTTTCTTTGTTAAATTCATTCTACTGTATGGATGGGGGAATCGCATATACTCACAGTTGGAGCTGAAGCTTGCTCGGTCGTGTCGCGACTTGCCGCATAATGTATTGTAAAGGTATCGTCATGCGGTTAAGTGGCCGTGCACATTGTAGTAAAAAAAAGAATATAAAACAATTAAGAGGCCAGTGAGTAAGTGATTTCACGCTTATATGAGAGTAATAGAGATAGCATAAAAGGAAAAGAGGGAACTCGAACGTATTTAGTTGTGCTATCTCCTTTGTTATAGAAATTCTTCATGCATTAGATTACTTTGAATGGGTCTAGAGTCGGGCTTCCCCTAGAACTCTATGACGGTTGCTTTGCAACTTATGCCTTTGGAACAAGAAGTCACTGGAGTGTGCAGTTTAGCACTTAGGTTGCATCTTACTCGCAATGTGCCATAATACAATAGACCCCTACACCACACTTATTTCAGTGACCACTCTCGAACGAATCAGTCGTTGGAACGAGTTTGCACGATAAACCATTATGACACCTGGATAATGATGAATCACAGTTATGTGTCGAGTAAGTCACCAGACTCAGACACACATTTTTTAACCTAGGAAAGTCATCACCCACAAAGAACACTTCCCCTTCATAACAATGACTATGAAATCTGTATAATTCCAAAAATGAACACATTCAAAAATCTAGTTATCTCACTTAGAGTAGATTGGTCTGGACTCGAAGTCGCCGAAAGGTAGATTGGTCGGTAACGTCAGACACATATACGAGCTGTGAACTGAAATTCTTGACGATATCTGTCGGCTACCGTCAACTGAAGGAACTATTCATGGGACCGATCCAGCCCAATCAAAACTGAGACCCATCAAGTCAGCCAGCTGTCAGACTAACTAAACTAGATTCTTAAATGCCTCACATTTCTAGTAGCCAGTTGATTACCTACCTGCCAAATTTTTCAAATATCAATCTGTAACTGACTGTTCATTTTATTTCATTATATTCATTTTTGGTTTAAATGTCAAATCCCTCCCTCACACATCGAGAGTAATATGTCATTTATAAAATATAAAGTACAGGAGCTGGCGCATTATTGAACTTATCGCAGTTTTGCGATTCGAATTTGTTTTAAAATTAAATGATTTAATTGATTGATGCACATTCACTCTTCATATGACATTAGAAATTTTAAAATGCCGATATAAGTATTTTTCACGGGCTCACAAGTGTATCACTTTCTATTTAACCTATAATATTTCCTGCTGCAATATGAAAGACGTCATTAAAACTCTAAAATCCAGCCTTTAGAGTTCTAATGATGTTGCATTTTGTAGCTGACAATTTGATATTGCTGTCAGTCGAAATTTCCGTCTATAATGTTTAAAAAAAAAGGTACGATCCATTTTTGATGATTTTTGTTCTATTTTCTTTTCATCTGTCATTAGTGTAAAAAAAACCACTGTCACTTTGAACTATCAAATATAATATCAAACCTCTAAAATCCAGCCTCTAGAGTTTTGATATTATATTTACATATTCTTCCTATAGCACAAACAAAAATGAAACAATAAATACTATTATACTATACGCATACCTACATTTCTATATTTCTACTACTAAGCACATGTTAAACAAAACACACAAACTAAGTGTTTCATAACTAAATGTTAAACAAAAAACAAAATGTTTTTCTCAAAAGTAGGTATTATAGCAATTGGTAATTAAATGAGAACACCGTTATACATAGAACTACCAGTATTTATTTATTGCAACAAAAGAAATCACACAAAATTTACAAAGAGTACAGAATTTAGAAACAATGCAAATAGAAAAAGAACAATATTATGTGAAATAAACTACCAATACAGTAGGTATAGATACCTAGAACAGAAACAAAATATGTTACAATAAACGTTGTCTACTTAATGTAAAATTTTATGCATATATACAAGATATAAATACACAAATGTATTAGTATTTGTCACTACTGTAAGTACCTTAAAAATACAAATTAATCAACTCTATAAATATAAATATATAATTGGACATACATATGTGAATAATACCTAGGTGTTTTGAAATTATTGAAGGGAAAAATATGCTACAATTTGGTGATAAAAAAACAAAACAAAAAACAATAAACAACCGTCAGTAACGTCAGAATTTAACAATCAGTACCAGTTGTTGTAGTAGATCATCCGCCTGACACTTGGCATTCTATATAACCAAAGAGTGCAATAGGTCCGTTCGTGTACTTTTAGCATATGAAAATGAAAAATATCAAATCTCTCAAATCAAACACGAAAATAAAAAGAGTTTTACTTGTCAAACTTTTTAGCTGTCACTTAGTTGGCAGTTTTAATTTTTCAGTAATTCGAAATTCGGCGAGTAATGAATAGAGGGGAAATGGATTACTCCAGTACGTGGTCGCATTCGCACAGTTTCTTAGCAAATTTTAAATAATTTTACGTTTGCAAAAAAAGTACCCAATCGAACCTAATGTCTATAATAAATCAAATTCCAGAAAATGCCATCTGAATGTGACCATAGAGAGCCAACCGACCTACATCAGTTTTCGCAAGATGCAAGCAAGTGGTCACTTCATTGCATTGTCCATCCTATAAAAAATAATGTATGCCACATTATGTAGAAGTAAGTTTTCGGGTCTTTTACCTTGAACTGCCAGCGGGGCACTCTCGAATTTATCAATGAAAAGAGTAAGAGACTCACCCGAGGATAATCGATTTACGTTTACATTGATCTCCTCGGACTGAGTAGTGACCATCAGTGACCATCTGTGTAAGGTGTCCGATATCCGACCAATTACATTGCAACACCCTTGCAAGAAAATATATATGTATAGGTATTTACCAAACTCAGCGTCAGCAGCGTTCAGTTTGTGAGTTGTTGAGCAACATTTAAACCAAGGCGAACCGCTGGTTTGAGCGATGTATGAAATGATCATTCGGTTCATATGGATGGAATTTGCATTTCTTTTTTTTTCAACCAAATTTATTTACTTTATCCGTGCCCAATACACTTCACAATTTTCCGAGAATCGCGTTGATCTTCTGATGCCCTGGACTGTAAAAGAAACTTGTAATGTAGTAGGTACCTATACCTATAGTATAAGTTCTCTTGGTTGGTTGTCAAACGTTCGCACAGGGTGGAACTGTGGGATTTCCAGTGGTTGAACCCTGATAATCCAGCACACTAACCACTGCACCCACATGTAACGTGCACCCCTTCTCAGTTATCAATGCTAACATTCTAGGAACACAGCATTTACACTCATAACAACGGCTTGTGCTGTCGGTCGTAGCAAAGGACAATCTAAATGTCCTAATAAGCGTCGCCACTTTAGGCACCAACCACCAACACTTAACAGCGGGACTTCATTAGAAACAAATTTCGGAACCGAGTTAACTATCCCTGGCAGTGGCAGGTGTGACCTAACATTCAACAATGCAGCAACAAATCAAAGACTTCAAAAGAAAAGAAAAACACTTTCATTACACTGGACCCACACAATACACCCAGCTGTCGCGGCACAACACCAAATCAGTTTTTTTTATGCCCAAATGATCCTTTTTTTCTAAACACGACACATGCCATCAGAGTGTGTCCTTCCCTTTCCTCCCTCGCCCATAATATCATTCCTAATTATCATACTATTTCTTTCTTCTTCTTTTTAAATCAAATTTTCACCTGGCCATTTTCATCAGAAAAATCTTTCCAAAAAAACATTCAACCAGCAAAAAAGAAAACAAAACAATCCATAAAAAAAATGTTTTGATCTCCCATTCACCAGCGGCGAATGTGGAGGCGAAAACAAAAATCGAATCAAGGTGCAATCCACTTTGACAAAAAAAAAAAAAAAAAAAAAGGGAAGAAATAAAATGTTGCATCTGCTCCCATTCTGACTTGTTTCTTTATTGTGCTCTCGTCCTCCTTCATGCCTGTCAATGTTTCAAATTCATCACAAAAAAAAAACGAACAGAAACAGCAGATTTTGATCTTGCGTCTCTCGATAGTAAACGCGCAATTCAAAACGAATCTGTTAGAATCCTATAGAGGATCCTCTCTTCAGCATCCTGCCGGGTGGTGTTTGGTCTGTTCGGTGCGTATACCTATCATCATCATCGAGGAGTCCTTCATGCTGATGCATCTGCTGTTCGAGACGAACAAAAAATAACAACAGACTGCGACGTAATCACCACACACCACAGCAGACACCACCATTGCACTGAGTTCGAGATACCACCACAATAAAGGACAGCAGCAGGAGCACCTCCGGAGAAAGGATTTTTTTTTTTGTTTTAGTAGTATAATCTTGGTTAGTAGTGGATTGGATTATTTCCAAGTGCAGGGAAGCAGACGCGACCTTTAAAGTTAGTTAGAGCCTTTGATAATAGAATCTCATACATCTAGGTTATGTTTGAAAATCAGAAATTTGTGTGAAGACTGAAGAGTGTCGCTGCCCAGTCAACCATATTCGAGTTCTAAAATTTCCGGGCGATACGGTGTTGCTAAGAAAAAGCGACTATAGAATCGGCGACGATTCACCAAAACCTACGCGGAAGAACAAAATGCGAGCATTGAAGGGAAGCTTCATCCAATTTAGAGTAATAAACTATTCACACCGCACCGAAAACCGTGCTTTCTTCGAAAACTCGGTGCCAACTAGTTTTCGTTTGATGTTTCAATCAGCTGTGAGACACTAGTCTTGAAAATTCTATGTAAAACTTCTGTTTTCGATGAAGTTTTCGAGTGTTTTCGCGAAAACCCGGTTTTCGGGGGGGCTCCCGGAAAGCACGCCAGAGGAAAATAACGCCAATTTTTTTTTCTGGAACAAATGGCAGAAAAATTTCTATTTTTCCTAGGAAGAAAATAAAGAATTTTCTGGCTATCTTTCCGAAATTTCAGGTCTTTTTTTCAAAAAGTTTTCTGAACATATTTGGAAAAAATGACAGAAACCAGAGTTTGTTTGTTTTCTGGTCTAGTTTCCTTTTTACTTTCTGGTGCTTTTTCCACATCTGTCTGGCCTAATTTCCGTATTTTCTGGCATATTTTCCAAACAAAATTCTGCTACCTAGTTTTTCCGAGTTTGAAAACAAAAGGATTTTGTGGAATTCCAACAAAAATATGACGTTATTTCCTCTGGCTTAAGTTCCGGGAGCCGATTTTTGCATCGGTGTGAATAGGGTAGGTATAAGATAGAGTATAAGTTCAGATCCTTCATTGCTGCTTAGCCAGAGCCACCCGTACTTATTTTAAAGTAATAGGTAGGTACCCACCTATACAATACCTATGAAAAATAAAACAAACTGAAGAAATTCTGATCAAAAGGACAATTACCTAAGTCAAATTGCAATTCCGTACTAATTGTCCCACGCATTTAAAACTATATACGAATCAAAATCAATTATTATAACATCCTATAGGTATAGATAAAACACAAACAAAACACAGGACGAAAACAGAAACAGGAAACTTCATATCATAGCTATGCGTGCATCTGTCACGCGCAGGATACTTACTTACACATGTATACGTATAGACATTTAATTCCAGTGCAACGCACTATACGACTCTACCTCTATACAATCCACGCAGTACACCATTCGATCTGCACACAACATGCCACCACTCCACCATCATTCTACTTGATTCTAAAGGAAAGGACAAAGGATTCCATCAGATGGTGACGGTGGTATAACATATAGGTAGAAGGCCAAGTCGTCCTCCTGCACGGTAGATACGTTCCGTTTTGTATTGACATGGACGGCAAACCAGAATAAAAAAAAATCCACGATTTCCACATCACAAGATGTGTGTTGTGTGGGTTCCTTGGATATTTTTCTGGAACATCTGCTCTCAGCTCTTGACTCCTTTGATGATCGTCGTCGTTCTTCATTTTTAAGTTATTTTTTTTTTGTTCACTTTTGTTGTTTTGGTAATTTATTTGTGTTTTTTTTTTCAGCAAAAGTATTACCGGATACGTGTGTGGACCTATCAGATCACAATTTGAACTTGAAAGCCAAAATGCATACTCGCCCTTAGGCGTTCGCGTTGAGTTGCACCTGTCCATTCTGTGCTCGCTTTCAATGCAAATTCTTCTCATTTGATTCAATTAAAATAAAAATAAAGTAACATTTTTGATGAAAATTAGTCCGTTGGTGTGCGCGGGCACACCTGTGTCTACAATATCGTGCTTGCTATTGCACTTTGCAAAAATTTCTTAATCGTTCGTCAAATCGCTTTTCGCGGGTTGAAGTTTATCAACTTTGACATTTAAGCTTGGTTTTAGACGCGTGACTTGGTGCAGAGTGATCGTGGTACCCAATGTGCACCTATATACGCTGTACCTTGCATTTTAGAAATATATTTGCAACCAGATAGCACATGGTGGCTGCTTTTGATTTAAATATCAATTAGTTGGAGCGATAAACAAATTCGAATGAAGTAAGAAACACGACTGACTACCTAAGTATAGATGATAGATAGTGCTTTGGGACGGGGAGTTCGATTTTTGTTACAATCCATTCTACGAAATGGTAAGAGGTCAATTAGTAGGATTGTTGAGATTTTCATTCCGCACACCTTTGAGCCGGCCGTCTACCTCAGATTACACTTCCGAATTGTTCCTCAGATCAGACAATACCGATATGCGGTCCACGTAATTTTACAACTTCTATTGTATGAAATATTCGTGAATGCATAAATTCCTACAACAGCTTAAACTCCCCCTTCCTCCTTTTCTATAACTAGTTAACTGACTGATTATACGAGTTGCTATAGCAAAACACAAACCACGCTCTACACCTTTTCTTTCATTCCGATTCCGAAAATTGTAGAGGATGCACATTTTTGTGTGTACGAATTATACATCTGCAATTGGACTTCCTAATGACCCTCAAATTATTCAATTGCATATGCCAGGCGGAGAACCCTTTTATTTGAACAACAAATCACCTGGTGACACTGCAAAGGTATCTGTCATGTTTCTGTTAGAAATTTCTATAAAAATGTTCCGAAAATGTATTCGGGGGAAAATGTCAGTTGCTTCTAATCTTCAAATTCCCGAATTTGATTGATCACTTGAACGATATTTGTGTCCCATATGCAACTGACCTAAATTGTCATCACAATTTATTTTCATTTTTTTCGAACACACTCAATGAAAATGCTGACATAGGCTGATAAAAAATGCGCGTCTTTATTACACATTTCTATGTCGTATCTTCTCTCTGAAGTTTTCTTTTAACGATTTATGCGTATTGAAGGAACAATTTGTACGCCCATAACTCCCTAAGGAACCAAAGGTTATCAACATCCAATTAAGATCTGTCGCGACCTTCCATAAACTCCGAACGGAATTATCTAAAGGAAAAATTAGACTCAACTGTCAACTGTCTGGGACAAGTTAAGTGATATGAGATGAGGTACAGTCTAGGGTGTGACATTTGGCCTGGAGACAAATGCATTTTGTTTGTGATTAGCAATATGTCTGGTATATTATATTTGTTAAGATAATTTTTGTGATTATAAAGTAATTTCCACAAGATAGTTAACTGACAGACGTCAGATTACGCAATTTTGACGTAGATTGATTGCGACGGCTACCTATTTAAATAGGTACAAATGTCTACTTGTTGCGGGTGGGAGCAAAAGTCGACTTCCGCTTTATTCACACGGTTACAGTTCAGTTACAGTTAAATTTAGGTGTCACATGTACACCGTCATATTCCATAAATGACATTTGAGCGCGATGAATAACTTGATCGAAGCTAAATCAAAATAAAATCCGAATCCTAAAGTAGATTACAAATAATAAATTACAATGCCACTCCGTCGTATCCTTATCAACATTTTTGTCGAAACACAATCGACGCGGTATCCCTGTCGCTGCCGCAATCGTATAGCAACATTGCTGCAAATACAGTGCATAAGGAGTAAGAGAGATACCAAGCAAGCTATCGCAAGGCGAATGAATCTACCACGACCACCAACACACATAAAGAGAGACTTCGATCTGCAGCTGGTTAAGGTCTGATGTAGACGGTAGTCTTGTAGTTTTGCTTGAGTTTGGAAATGCGAAAAAAGTACAGTTGCGGTCACATGCGTAGTTATTTCTCGTCGTTGTGTTGTGTTGGATTGCGTTTGCATCTAGCAAATGGTAGGGTATAGCCACAGTCTGGAGTCTGGACTCATATCTCGATTCAAATTCTCTTATAATCCTTAGGCTGGGCATTTGAAGCGGAATGGTTACGAAGGGAAGAGATGAATATTTAAATTCCTGTAGGTATCTAGCGACAGAGTGTAACGAGGTTATCTTGTTTTAAAAAAATGGATTGTTGCTGGGCCATTTAATTGCACCGCACTGTTACTGTACGTGTGTTCCTTCAGCACTTTATGATTGATGATTGTTTCGATTGTCATCGAGCTAAGCGTTTTCACTCTGATGTGAATGTGACCCGAATTACGCGACACATCGGGATAGGGCATGGGAATGTGGGAACTGGGAAATCTCCCGCATAATTTTCTATGGTGGTGTTTTTTTTTTTTTTTTTGTTCCTGTCCTATCTGTGTTCCTTTTTGAAAGAGTAGTTTGCTCCTAGGGATGTAAATAAATTAATCCTCCTACTGTATGCGTGCAAGGAAGATGCATTTTTGAATAAAGTACCGGTGGGTACCTACGTAAGAAACGACCGATCCTTATGGTGTTTTGAAGGCTATTGTGGGCTGATCATATTGATGATGGTGGTGGGGGATTTTCTTTTGGAAAGCAGATGGTAAGATGATGGGTGCGCAATGAAGTAGGTATGGTACAGAAGGAAAAAGCGAATTAAATATTCTCATGTCATTTGGGTTTTTCACACGGAGATTGGAGAAGGATGCGTGTTGAAGGCGGATTTGAATGCAGATAGGGGGAACAAAAATTTGCATTCTCTTTTTGTAGGTATTAGTACATATAGAATCAAGTCTTACAGGAGAGGTAGGTATACCTATAGTTAGGAATTTTATATCAAAAAGGTGTGAATAGGTACAGTGGATTTTATGGTGTCTTCTCAACTCATTTAAGGTTCGGTATGAAAAGTTCCATTGCGATGTGGCTCATTCGAAGCGCAAAATAAGTAGGTATGCAATTTTGCGAGTCTTTACGAAACATGACAGTTACCTATTGTACTTCTACAACTTGCTGTTGTAGGTATTTGGATCCAAAAGTACCTCAAGGTGTACCTACGTAAAGTGCGCACATTTAAATATATACTTCTGCTTGCAAATTTCGATGCCTCATGCCTCTATAAAAGCCGATCGAGTGTTTAAGCTCCTCCAACTTGAATTGTTAATCCAATTGGTACTGCGTAGTTGTTTCAATGTTGAATTTCACGTGAGCATTTCATCAAGTGCACACCGCACATGTAGTGATAAGGTCCCTTTTTTACACCCCTAAGCTATGCTCGTACCATATCCATCTGATCTAGCTGTGTGAAACACTTTATCCTTATGCGAATAAAGGGTTCGAGTTCCATTCAATACAACTTGGGGTGAATGCACCCTTAGTTCCTTAAAAACAAACTGAGAAACACCCATTCCCTTTAAGAGTATGTGCACCATAAAGAATAAGGCACTTGAAAATCAATTCGGGATAGGAAATGGTTGGAGTAGGGGTACAATTTCCCATTAGAAGAACTTAAAAGGATATCCTCTGTTCTTTCAGGAAAACTGTAAGGAAAAACTGGAAAATACTTCTTTTTTTTTTTAGTGTGGAAAAATAAGACACAACAAATGGTAATATAAGATCTTTACTTTAGTTTTCGGTTCGCGGGTTGGATTCTTTTATTTTGTCAATTAAAAGGATATGATGTGGATCTTTTTTCATCACAATTGTCAGAAAAGGGTGTGAACCACTTACTTTGCTTGAATGCGTAGTTTTTTTTTCAATGAAAGTTGTTTGTTTTGAGACGATAATAGAGTACAGAGTGTTTGTTTGTATTTTGTTATTAGTAAGCTCTTAAATAATCAAATATGGCAACTCTGACTAAGGACTAAGTAAAATGGAATTCATTTATGAATGCTAACAAACAAAATGTATTATTAGCTGAATTAAGAACTGCGTTTGCTCTGACATCAGTGTTTTCTTGAACTTCGACGTTTAGGGGGAAATAAAATCGCACTGGTGTGGTAGAATATAAAAACCGAATTCACTCAATTGCCAGGAGGCAATAAAAAGTACTACCTACACTTTTGCACAATCTCTTGCCTTGATTATTAAGAACCTATGCAAGAGAGAGTACCTAATACAATATTGGTACCTACCTTAGTCAACACATACGATGCCAACGGATTCAATTTGAAATTAAAGAAACAACAACGAATTCCAATCAACCTTGAATTTTGTACACACGTTCGAATTCAAATTATCCATTACGTATTCCCGTGCAGATACGTAGTACTATGCCTATTTACTTTTCAATTATGCGGAAGTTCGTATACCTACGTTTAGTTTTCAAGTCCGAATGGCATGATTACTCAAACGAAAAGTAACGAAACTGTGCTGTGTGTTGTGTTGACACACTTGTAGTACGACGTAGGTGTTTTTTTTTTAAGAAGATTTAAACGTTCTTCTGTTCCGAACGATTCTAGAAGCACGTACATATTTCGCCACGATTTTGTTTAGCTATTTGCTAGATAAGATTGTTGCTTTTTTTTTGTGTTTTTTTTTTGGTATTTTTTTTTGCGAAACAATTGGATCAATTTAGAGATACATTTAAGTGAACACGTTCCATTCGTATATTTATCTTATCTAGAAAGGAGAACGTGTGTGGGTGTTATTGCCTAATGATGGCTTAGATGGCCGGCGGTTCATGGTTCCAGTCGCATTATCTATCCAAATACAATTTTGCAATAAGGTTTCGTAAAAATAAGATAAGATTTGGGAACTTTTCGGATGCGTGTGCTTAGAAAGGTCTATCTATTTTTGCAAAATGAAAAAAATTATACGTGTACCCTACGTTTGGCGTCGTAGTGTAGTTTCATAAACAATCTACTCGATATGTTTGCCTGGTACAAATTTGTTTACAATTAATTTGTATACAGATTACAGATCACGATATTACATATGACGTTTCATATAGTGAAAAAGGTCCCTAACTGTTTGTCCGCGGGAGCTTAACCGGAGACATTCCTCGCTCAGAAGTCCGGCCCACTTACCACAGAGCCGTCGTGCCCACCAGAGTAACAAATCTAACAACACAATTTCCATTTCAAATGTAGTAGAAAGTGTGAACCGGTATATCCATATGCTTCCCCAACAAACAAATTACTCACCAACATCTTTAATCTTTCATGTAACCGCAGTCAAAAGTGTAAACAATTCCCAAAGCAACACGTGCTTGACGCAGTGAAAGTGAAAGAGCCTGTCCCCTGTCCGCATCGTTGAAGCATATCAAGTCGGCATACACAAACAAGTCTTGTCTCGAACCCCGCATTCACAAATGACGTCAACCGTTTTGTAATCGCTGTCCCCGCGACAGTTAATAGGTTCAAATTTAATATCAATCAGTTCGCCAGACAGACAGCAAACACCCAAGAACCAATCTCCTATATCTAGTAAATCGAGAGCGAGACTATAGCCAACAATTGAAGTCGCAATCGCAACCCAGAAAAGCAGCCGACATTCCTTTGAGTCAGCGCGCACACTACCGTTACGAAATGAGTATACGACACAAACATGCTATCGAACGACAAGAAATTCCAAATCGATCGCTGAAATGTTAACTCCCAACAAGACAGATTAATCATGCACCCACTCGGCTCGGACAATGTAAAAGGTCCGAAAATATTCCTTGATATAGTTTTCAGGCCACCCAATAATATCGAATGCACAACCACAATGGGGACAGGGCTTTGTTGTTTGTTGTCTGCTTGGCCGTTAAATTCAAACCGAGCGATTTGAAATCAGACGAAAATAACGACCATTTCGTACGTGGAAGGCTGCAGAAACATATAGAAAAACCGCGCGCGATCTTGTTTCCAAGTACAGTGTGCGTTGTGCGAGCTCCAACAATGCTCCTACTGGAGCTTAGTCACCAACTGGAATCCAGCAACAAGTTGACGGTTGAGAATTCGAATTTTAAAAATGTATGCTGCGCCGCTTGGCAGCATTTACGGAAACATTTCCTTGCGGCAATATGTTGGTGAGTCAGAACGATGATACCACAATCAAGATCAATGGATTTTTGCAGTCTTTGGTGTAGCGACCCTTATCCCGAACTAATTTGCTGGGAATTACTCTAATCAGTGACTCATATGTGCTCGAACTAAAAAGGTGAATACATAATGGAAAATTTCCAGGAAATGTCAGTGAGTGGAATGTGGAAGAAGAGAAACTTCAAAATATGATCACAACAAAGTGATAAAAGGAACACAAACAGTTTTGTTTTGATACATTTTTTTGTGATTTGCGTGAAAACAGTATAATTGGCTGATAATTTGTGAACAAGCCGTAAACAACTTCAGATAAGACATTAGAGACAAACAAACAATCGAGAAAATAACAACGATCTTGCTATTCACCAGATTAGTCAAAAAGTGAACGTTGAAATTTGAATTAGTGTTTCGTCATTTTTACTTTACTATTGATACGAGTGAAATAATGGCGATTCATTTCCGGAATTGATATAGGTATACGCGGTGTTTCCTTTATTTGTTATTTGGTTGATGATACGATATTTTGTGTGGAAAAATCTATGACGTGGTTGTAGTAGATTGGCTGGTAACGCATTCGTGCAAGAAGATTTTTTTGGTGCTTCGCGGAATTCTAAATGAGCGGATCTGAAAGAGTAGAATGGAATGGAAAAGAGTAGTAGACAGTTCGAAACTGAAATCGTGAGAAACAAAAATATTAAGGCCGTGTGCACATTGGGATGCAATGGAATAATATTTTCTAAACAGGTTATTTATAATGTGGTTGGATTTGATCACGTGTACTCAATTTCTTTTTTTTTTTTTCTACATAAAACGTGAATTCTAATAAATATTAAAGCAAGTGAGGTTGGAAACGTTTTAAATGTCAGATTATTATACAAGTTCGAGAGAGGAAAAAATCTTATTTCGATTGAAATGTGAACTGGTTTGAAATTAGTCTAAGGTAAGACTTGTAAGGCCCCAGAGCAAGATCATTTGTGACGTGTATTTATTAACTTATGCATTATTGTAGAGCAAAGTTGGCGTTCTTTATTTTCTTCTTAAAATTTTTGCTACACCAGAACATTAAAATATCTGAACAGTATTAATTTTGTTCAACCAAAAAGCACGAGTAGTGCAATCTTCTGTCGATCATCCATATGACAACAGGAATGTGCTCACCAACAAAGTACGCTCCACCATTGTGAAGCTTATTAGTTAAAAAGCAACGGAAAGTAACTTTAAAACTTTTTAACCAGCCTAAACCGGATTGGTCTATCTTCTGCAAATCATTTCTATAGCGGACTATCGATCGTGAGACAAGGCAACTTCATTTCCCCGATTCACACACAATTGGAAGTAACTTTGTGCGAAGCCTTGACTTCTATTCATCTGATTAACAAAAACCAAAGGAAGTAAAACTGCAAACAAGTTTACGAATCCAAACTAAATCTGACATTGATCTATAGTGATTTGTCGCAATCTTCCCCATACCGCCACAGGCACTGGCAGCACCTTATGTCTGACTAAAAACACGATTTATACAACGAAAACCTAATGACCCAACTCGAAACCTCTTTTAATCAACCTTCAGAAAACCAAATCGACTGTCAAACATCGAACTGATATTTCGCAATTGTGACATTGCATTTGCCCTCACCACTACACCAGCACCAAATACAGCCAACAACACAACAGCACAAAATGTTCAAGCTGTTGATTATGATGATCTTAATTGTTTCAAACTTGAATTGACAGCCGCCAAACGTGTGCCCAAATTAAGTTTTAACTTTTACATGTTCAAACAATAGGGGGCACACAGTCATTTTCAAGTATACCTATAAAATATATAATAAACAAACTGCCAGACGGCGGTGTGCTCTGAAAATTGTACTTCCATTTATAATCTTGTACTTAGCATTGACTGAGGCGTCATTGTGACCGCGATCGACCTAAGCCCAACCTCATTTCACGGTTAAATGACTACCGCTTGCGAAAGCAATAAAAAATTAATAAAACAAATCGGTGCTTTTTTTGCGAAAGCTTTTTCGGATTTTATCAAACAGCGTCCTCGTGTGTGCGTGCAACTAATTGTAAAAAAAAACGCCGTCAACTACTAAGGCGAAGGTTTTCACCAAGGTAATTGATCTATTACAACAGACAGACACGCTGAATATTTTCCCTGCTGATCCATATATCGTACGCTGAATGGTGAGCTCTGCTTTGTGGGGCGCTATGCGACTTTCGTCACTGTCTTCTATTTCAGCTGTGATGAAATGACCGTATACGTATACGCCGAAGAAAGTTGTTTCCCCCAACATCTGTTGCAATATTTACGGTCTGGTATTGCAAGCCACAAACGAAAGTGTTGCTGAACCCGGTAATAGTAAATGTGCCGTTGTTGCATTTCTATCATACAAATGGCTACCCATATTTCAGCCCACAAGCCTCACGAGTTATCTAACACAATGGTGAGGCGACCTCACCGTCTTCCCATTGAATGAATGAATCGTTTTCGTGTGGAATTTCTAATGATTTCACGGTTTATTATACGAGGTCAGTGTACCCACTATGAAAGTTGATTGCGGCGAGCTACTTTTTCTTCTTCCGCGTGCATACGTACTGCCATTGCGCATGAATAAATTTCTCGGAGAAGAAAGTTTACACTGACGAGTGACGGTGGATGGATGGGTTGTGAAGAAAATAGTTTCTCAGCGACGACCGACGCGGCGCAACTTTCCCAATTGTCAGAGTTCAGCGGCCTCTGTTGGATGTTGTGCCAATGCCTCTGTTTGCCCGATCGCTATAGAGTGATCAGGAAGTTTGGATGAAAGTTACAAAAAGGTGAACCACCTTTCGAAGAGTAAGTAGTTGCGGTATATATACCTACCTCTGTGATGATTTTTTTGTGATATAATGTCCAGAGTGGAGAGGATTTTGTAAGAGGCTAGCGAACTGTTAATGTAATTTTAGACTAATTTTTATAACTTTCACTGATTAAGTTTGGAAATGTTTCTCTTTGAGTTGTGTTTTTTACTTACCACACACCAATGAAGTTAAATTGCCCAGAAAGGTGTCAAATTAGGTTTGAAACTTATGGCGCAGGGTTGGCAAATGCTTAATGGAGGCAGGTGCAATATCTGTATCAATCTTTATGAGAGGCTCTATAAACAAAGCTGAATTAACAGATTTTTGACATATGTCAAAATATTTAGATTCGTTGTTTTCGTGATCAAAACATACACCTCATTCCGAACAGTTTAAGGACTGCTGCTCGATTTTGTTCAGACAGTTAATAATTGGAATCAAATCAAATAAATGTCCGCTCACATTATTGCCTTCATTATGTACACGTATACATAATTATGTAGGTGTGATCTTTGATCTATTTGTATCTAAACAAAATTGATTGTCAACGCACCCTTTTCGTAATTCATAAAGTTCATACCTACGCACCCATATAACACACGACTGACTGAACTCTACTTTGCTTCATGTTAGTTTATAGTAGAATAAAATCAAGTTTTCCCGCGCTCAACGTCAATAAGCCAGAAAAATCTACGCTGCAAGTCATTCAGCATGCACTCATGCATGCGCACGTCAATTCCCATTTTTAATTACGTTTAAAAATAGAGTTCCGCTCCGAAAATGGACATTTTCATTTTCCACTTGCCGCATACTGCAACGAGCAGGCTCCGCATATAACGACACATTCCACCGTTCTGCATCGATTCTATAAAACGAACCAGATCCGTCAGAATCCTGGAGTACAGTACGTGCCACTGGATTTGAGTTGTATAGTCATTCGCCAAATATGCGACCTAATCGTTAACTATGCGTCATCGTGATGGTTCTGGATCCTTTGCCTTTAGCGTAATCAACTGACACATTCACATGGCAACCGAATATAGCTTGGCGCAACTTAGCCCTAATAGTGAATGCAAATATGGGCCATCAAGCTATACACATTTCTTTTAATAGGTTGTCCCATTTCGTGATGAGAAGCCAAGCCATGATTTTTCGTGCTTGCAGTTGGATCTACCTGCACCGCATTTAGTTCACCTTTCGGTCCATCTGCGCCAAGAAGCAAGACGCATGTACAACCGACGAATCCTTATAAAGATAGATCTTTCCCATACGTACAGTACCGAATGGAATTCAAATCCACTGTCGACTCAGGCTTGGCTTGGATCGGGAGCTAGCTACCTGTGTTCCCATGTAATTTTCTTATTCCGTAAGGTAGGTAAGGTGCTCAGAGAAGAGAAAAAGAAGAGAACATTTCACATGGCAGATGTGTTCATTTCTTTGATTTTTAAATCTATCAACATTCGGATTGATGCATTCAGCGAGAGCACATTTGAATTAATTCTACCAATCATTGGGTTTGCTAAAAAACTATTTGTAATCTCCGTGCTTTAAAACGGCTAATTTCTTAGGACGCTTTGCGTGATGCATTGGGTGCATTATTAAATACTGTTAGTAAGCCTGTCTCATGGGGAAAACTATTGCAAAAATAAAAATAAACTTTGATAAACCTTGCAGCTATAACACTGCAAGTATGAATCACATTAACTCTTTATTTTCTAACGACTTAAGTGTTTGTCCTATCCGAACTCTACATTGCTAGCTATCTTCCTTAGCACTAATAATTAAGCTTTCATATAGAGTTTGCAATTGCGTCATATAATTTAGCAGGTAATTACATGGGAATATTTTTTTACTTTATTGCATGCTGTTGTGAAATATGTACCGTGATTTTCTATTGCACGGAAAACGATACTCTCGGTGTAGATCCGTTTGTTTTCATGGTTGCACAAAATTGAGTTTGTTCAGTTTTTTTGAAAATGTTTCCACTGTGATTTTTCATTAATTTGTTTTAGAGCACACTTTAAATAATTTGATATACATATTTGAAATTGGTCCCGCAAAAAAAATAATTTAATAATGACGAAGAGTTCCTAGAAATATAAAACACGTAGACCTTTTTCACGAATCGGGAACAATTTACGGTAGGTAGTAAAAACAATGACAGGTAGATGTCAGTAAGACGTGGGAAAATGTGAGTTACTAAGAACCAGCGTCAGCAAAAGTTACTTTGAATCAATAAAACAAAATCCTAAAAACAAAACTTATCCACGCCGATAATATAGATATATTAATATTTGAGTGATTCAAACGTTTGTAATTGTAGTAGAATAGCATGCATGAGCTTGTTTGAGCAATAAGATTTGACGTGCATGAGTCAGCTTGTTGTTATAGAAACGTAAAGTATGTGTTTGTATAATCTTCTCTTTGATGAATAATTGTTTTTGCACATCTACTTTCGCTTATATGAATACTAAACTAAATAGAACACTTTGCCACCTTTGACTGTCAGTTTGACAACTGAGCTGTCAGCATTCGATTTGAAATACTTTATCCGCAACTCATTCAATTCTTTGAGTCATAGCAAGATTCGAGTGCGAGTGGAATACGTGACCAAGGATGAGAACGGTTGGTGAGCCTCATTTTACATGGTATTGTGAAATTCCTAAAGGAGATCATATTTCACAATTAATAAGCCTTTGTTCTCAAAATATCTCTCGTCATGCAATGTTCATTTCGCAACTCAGTCAATAAAATTAAGCACTCATGTTCTGTCGAACTCTCATTCGCAGATTATTATTCGTGTCAAAAAGAAAGAAAAGCAGTTTTCCCGAAAAGCATTTCTAAAATGTGATATCAAAAATGTACTACACCCTCTCCCACACATGTCAGCTCTCTCTTTCTCACTCATATGTGCACGCTTTGCTCGTTTTAATCTATTTTCCACGTCGAACGCTGACCAAATCAATCTCATAAATGTTGCTAGGTTTTTAATTCACACGGACAGGAACTCTTAAATGTTGCCAGGAAAATTAAACAGCCACAGCCAAGTGATCGTGCTTGCTTGGCGTGGTGTGGTGAGTTGAGTGGTGGATTTTTATCACCGTCTCTTTCTTTTCAAATACCCACACCGCATTGCCTCGTCTCGTTATCGTTTTTATACAACTGCTGCGAACAACGCCAGGCCAGAGAAGTTGAAATTTGAAATTTCGTTTCGAAAAGAATGTCAGTTGAATTCGTTTAGGGGAATAGAGTGGACGTTTCGTTCCGTGATAAATGTCGCTTCCAAACATTTTCGTTACGTTATTTTAAGTTTTTTTTTTTTTTTTTCTTTTTGCTTCGCTTTATTTTGCTGTTTCTCTTTTTCCTACGTTTTGTATCTCGAGTAAAGAAATGCGAAATTCTCAACACTAAAACACGTCGTCCTACACATGCGAGCAAAATAAAAAATATCACGAAATATCCATGACAAATCGTTGTGCCTTAAAAGTGAACTCAGAATAAAAGAATTTAACCAGAAAAATAGTGCTGTGCAATCAAAACTATATTTATATATATTAAAATAAGTTATTTATATTGAAAAAAAAAAAAAAACAAAAACAAAAATGGATACTACTACTGCAACACCAACCACAAATGGATACACCACCGATTCTCCACCTGCCAACAATAAATGCGTTCCAGATTCGAACTCATCATCCTCGGCGTCGGCACTGACAAATGTGAGAGCGTCAGCTTCATCCGCAGGACAGAGCAGTCTCTCCACACCGCAAAAGGACATTCTGGACGTGTTGACACGTAAAAAACTGTACTCGCCCAGTGGCTGTGTTATACGCTCCTCACAAATTCGATCCGAACCTGAGAACTTCAACCTACTCAAGGAACGCTTCCTTTTGTCAACGGAACGGACACCTGCACCAACTGACGCTCGGTCTAGCTACAAACATTTTGTTGATCTCTCTAGTTCGAACCTCAAGTGTGTGGATATCTTCACGGAGGAGAATTTTCTGTGCAAAATTGTAAACGAACCCTTTTACAAGGTTCAAATGGCCTACTTTAAGCTGAAACAGGATAACTGCCAAAGTGACATCTTCGATCATCAACTTGTTCGATCGGTTCGCGATGTGATACCAATGTCAAAAAATCGCACCTACGTTATTGTGCCGCAGTGCGCTGTGGTGTACGAGGATTTGCATACGTACATTCGGAATAAGAGGCGGCTTGGCGAGACCGAAGCTCGCGCATTGTTTCACCAAATTTGCCAAACGGTACAGGTGTGCCACCGGAATGGGATTATTCTGAGAGACCTTAAGCTGAAGAGGTTTTATTTTATCGATGCAGAAAGGTGAGTTATACATTTTTTTACTAAAAAAAAGAAAAAAACCGATCGCATCTGTCAAAAATTAAATGTGTCCATACAAAATTTTGTAATAATCTTGCTCCGAAACAAAAATTGCAACATGTGACTTAAAAAATTAAAGGAATTGGGCAACAAACTACGCATACATGCAGACCATGTGCATGGCGGTGGCTCACTGCACACTGCAGTCTGCATGTGCAAGCGGCATGTGGATGTGATGTGATGCAATCCATGCCCGTTTAGTAAATACGCCCGATACCCATTGCTACAAAAATTCTTATTTTTTGTTTGTCGCTTTGTTTTTTATTTTCACTTTTTGTTTTTCGGTGCGCAGCTTGCAGCTGTCATTGCCATTGCAATATGTTGTTCTTGTGAAATGGAGCCGCGATCACGCAAAGTCTCAGTCCATTGACGTAGGAGACTCGTGGGTGCTGTCGCAGTGAAATATTTCGGGGGCTACTAACAATAAAATTTTCTTCAATGACATGTTCCCATTTTATTACAATAAATATGTGATCAACAATTTGTGGAAATCAGTTGAAATTCTACCTTCGACAAACAGGGGTATAGTATTTGACAACCGTGTCAAGTTAACACGATAAAAACAAATTTCGGAAAACTGCCGGTGGTGACACTGTTGAACTCAATACGCAATAGTGCAGCCAGAGGGCTACTTTTATTATGCAAATGAGGTGACAGCACTTTTTTTTGGGCTGTCATTCCCCAGCATTTTGTTTTGTTCAGAGTTTTCCGCATAAGTCTCTAAACCTTTGAGTTCGTGGTTCCGTGTTACAAGAGAAATTTACTCACGCACAAAAAAACCCGAGAAAGAAAGGTACAAAGGATACATTGAGATAGGGCATTGTTCCTTTTTTTTTGTGTGCGCACAATGGACTATATTATGTAATTGCGTTGCGAATATTTTGTTGCTGAACTTCATTTTTTCCACCGTTTTCGAATATTATCTTGTCCATACATTGCATGCCTTGAACTTACAATCTTCCGCCACTGACTCTCCTTCAACAGGACAAGATGTAAAGAAGACTGATGTCGGACTTCATATTTGACAGGTCTTCGAATTCGAGTTGGGTGCATGTGTGTAAGGTGTAACCAACCACCGAAGCACCGTCTGGTCAGTTCGGAGCAGTTGCTGTTTGACAGTTGGCGTAACAGAAGTTGCTTGCCTTATGCGGCAACTGATGTCACGCGTGGTTTTTAGAATTTAATATCGATTTTCTGCCACTTAAATAAAAAACTGTATAAACTCTGAAATTATATTTTTCGCCTCTCAGTTCACTGCCGAAAATACTTATCCGTGCCTCCAAATCTACGATCTGCTAAAAATAGCCATTCACACAGCGCTTTGCAAATGCGTTCCAAGGTGGTTTTGCTTGCTTCATTTCACGTTTTCAATTCGGTTAGCTACATATTTCTGAATAGACGAATAATTAATTTTGTTTTTTTTTCTAAATCAAACAAACCAGCTGTAAGGTCATTATACGCCGATTAGTATGGGTTTATGTATATTCCCCCCACTAATCTATTCCATAAACACGTTCTCAACAAAGAGATACGTACAAAAACTGACCATGACTGTGATCTATGAAACCTCAAACATTTATGTGTGTGCTCAAATTATGTAAATTTTGAATCACCAAACTTTGAGACGACCCCCCAAAAATAAAATGATCGAGGAAAATTAATTTGCGCACGCCAATGCACTATGTCTCCACAAATACCCTTGCACATCGCCCGCCATTGCTTACGTACTACGAAACGAATGCTATGGATTCTCTCTTCCTTTCTCATTTTGACACCAGCAGCTCGGCTATACCGCAACCAATTTGCACAATAATGTATCGTGTATGTTTCCAACCCACAGCAACTATCGCGATCGTGTTTGTGCACCGTCGTCGTCGGTCGCGTATCCATATTCGTGTGAATCTATATGTGTGAGAGTACTCGAGGTCGAGTTGTGTTTTCGCAATTTTTCTTTACCCACATTTAGGTGTATATCAGGGTCAGTTCGAGGTTGCCTCATTTTTTTCCCTCACTAAATCAAGAAAATGACACGAGAGCAAACGAACCGACTGATAGCGAGTAATGGAGGTGGAAAAGAGGGAGATCACAGCATGGAAGTTGATGCAGGGGTGCCCGGCGGGGTGAATAAGGTGAAGAAACACACAGGTACAGTGGCAATTTCGGAAGCTGTGCTAAGGCTGCTGGTCGAAGCGGTGGAGCAACGTGAGTTGGATACTCGGATGCAACGTTTCTTCTTAGGGGGAGAGATGAGATGGATCTAGTTACGATCCGTCATCGTTGGTGCTATTACTATAACACACCACGATCTGCGGCGCTATTGCACAGATCTCATTCTCTTTTAATTTTTTTTTTTTTTTTTGTATAAATGTAGGTATGCCTCTTGATCTTGAGCAATGATCGTTTCGTTTTTAAGTTGTCAGTTTTGTTTTTGTTTCTCTTTTTCAATAAAATATGGGTCAATGTTAGAGAGGCGAGGTGGGCAATTTGGACGAGAAGCGTCATTTTTTTTTTGTTTTTTTTTTTTGTTTTTAGCAGCAGCTGGGGCATTGCAATGAACTGTGAGTGTATGTACACATGTTTGGTTGTTTCTTCTCACCGAAATCGATGATTTTTTGGTGGAGAAGGAGAGAGACACATGATCAATGGTGACATACCCACATTATGCAGCTATGTAGGTATCATTGGGTCAATCGATTAGTTGCCGCCATTGTCATCATCATATTCATCATCGCCGCCGCCCATATTTCAACAATGATGTTGCTATAGTGGCAAAGTTGTGTTAATGTTGCCAGAGTGTTCGCTCTTGCCCAATTAACCAATTTGTGGAAATTACATTTCATAAGTTTTTGAGTGTGTTTCAGTTTCGACGGGAGGTTAAATCGAATTTCGCCTTAAATGGAAGTTAGTGTAGTTGGCAGCTTCTTCACATATGGGTATAGATTGAGAAATGATTAGAAGAATGCAAAGATTGCGTTTGTTCAAAAGGCAAATTGCGGGCGGCGGTTACTGTGCTGGACTACTGAGCAAGTTGTCTTACTCAGATGGGAGATGGCTCTATATTTTCGCGGAATAAATCCCTTAAGAAATCGGTCCATAGTTGCGCAATCCTAGGTTCATCTGACAAACACCCAATAGTACCTACACTTAACTGTCATGAGAGAGCTTCTCTTTTCTGCCGCTCGGCTGTCGTAAAACTTACAGAAAACAAATGACCTCTGTCGCGTATTATTTTTCGACACTTCATATTTATGACAGACGAAGTACATTTTTTTTAATTGCACTTATTAATTTAACAATAAACTAATGAATATCTTTTTCTTGATTTCTTTTTTAGAACAAAAATCCAATACGAATCGCTGGAAGGTTCAATGATTCTTGATGATCCAGAGGATGATACGCTGTACGATAAAATCGGATGCCCGCTATACACGGCTCCCGAATTGCTCTGTCCGAATTCCACATACGCTGGCAAGCCGGCAGATATGTGGTCACTGGGAGTCATTCTGTATACAATGTTAGTTGGCCAGTATCCGTTCTACGAGAAAGGCGGCTGCAATCTTATTACCATAATCAGGCACTGTCAGGTACAGATTCCTATGGCGCTTAGTAAGCCAGTACGCTGGCTGCTGAGAAGCTTGCTACGTCGCATTCCTGAAGAGAGATTAAGAGCCGAGCATATTTTCCTGCATCCATGGTTGGAGGAGCAGAAACCCTATTATATGTATGTTCCTGTTAATGCTGTCTTTTCCGATAGTGATGATAACGATGACGAGGAGGAAGAAGAAGAAGAGATCGAGCTAAAGCCAAAAAGGGCGAGAACTGATGATTACGAGTCTAATACGCCCAGCAATAGTCAACCGAATGACATTGGTCATGATGGTGATACGGGATGATTGTGATGAGTTGTTATTCTTGTGAATCCCGGGGATTCCAGAAATTGAAAGAGAAGCGCGCAACAAAAATCTTAAATTCGTTTTATTTTTGATTCTTTGAATGAACCTGCTTCGGTTTATGTGAGGTTAAGTGGACGTGTTCCAAAATGATCTCAGCCTCCTGGCGATGCTGTTGCCATTGGGAGTACACAGCGGGACCCCGCTTATTGGCTGTCCTGTTGAAAAATGAGTCTTTCTTGTCCGTTAAAAAGGAATCTACCAAAGAAATAAGCGGGAAGGCGGCGCGTGCTTGGTCGCTCATGTTAACTTTTTTTTTTTATTTATACCTGTTAAAAAAAAATAAAACTTGAAAAAAAAGAAAAAAAAATCGCAAAACAAAATGAAATCAATAAAAGTGAAAAATCAATCAAAAGAAAATCAAATTCGATTTTTATTTTATTTTCCAACAGTAAATCATGCAAAATGAGGAACAGCAGCAAAGGCAAGTATACCTGGTAGAGAAGTGAACTCTCGTTGCCCAAACGTCGAACAAACTGATTAAAATCCTAATTAAATACCGAATAGACGAGCCATTGTCAAATGATCTTGTCTATAACTTTTGTTTTGTTAAATTTAAAGGCTAAATAAATTTACTACGAGGTAGAAAGTGGCTACCCTTACATCAGTAATCTTGTACTCTAACCGCCATACCAATAATCATTTTTAGTGTCCAGACTAAATTTTTCGAACTCACAATGACGAAATTTTCCATACAAAATTGCATATTGTGACCTAGGAAATATTTAGTGTGAAGGTTAAAAATGATTATTGGTAAGGCCCTAAATGTCTAGTCCGACTACTCGTTTCACTGCCAGCACGTGTTAGGTTTAGCATTGCCATAGTCTCACAATGTGACATCATTATCAATTTTATTAAACTCAAACTTGACATCTTGATATAGCTTATCGACAACAGTGTGACAAAATGAGTTTACTTCAATTTTGAATTGTTCTCAACTAGCGTATTATTGAACGGAGTTACGGAAATAATCAAAACACATTTTTGTAGGGTTCATTGTGAAACTTTTTACCTATTTGACGTGCACTTAAACGTGCCACAACCAAAAGAAACAATAGTAAAACCATCAAACACCTGTAGCACCATTTTGTTTCCTATATTTTTTTTACCCATCTTAATTGAGTAATATTGTGACGTTTATACGTTTTTCCGGACACATCTCTGCAAAGCGACAGCGCAATTCTGAATTCACAGCTGCGTATAAGCACAACTGTTCATTTTTGCATCGGCGATTTATTAATTTCGAGTCATATAGCGTCATGCACACTTTTTCACTTATGGAATGATGACTTCATTAAATGACGTTAGCTTGAAATGGAATAGTTCTTTAAACTCTATTTTGCGTGATCGCTTACGATTTCATTTTGACAAGTCATTATAACATTATGGTTTTCCAATTCATAGTATTTTCCAAAAACACTGTTAACTCGTTGCATATAATAGTATTAAATATAAAAACAATCTTTTAACTAATTAAAAATAATCATGCCAAGCAATGTATCTCGTTTGTGGACGTGATAGGAATCATGCCATGTTTTGTGGTTATGAGATGACTTCACTTTTTCATATAACTTATTCGTTTCATTATACTTAATTAATTTATTCAGCGACTGCGGTAGTTTATTTCTGTGGCGATCAATAGATATGCGATTCTTGAATATTAGTACCCATTCGTATTATAGCTTTGTATTTCCGTCAGCAAACCGGAAATAGGTGTTCAGGGTAATCAGTGCTGCAACTGATACCCGAGGGTATGAAAAACTTGATTGTGAACCTGAACTTGGAACTTTTTAAATTGCACTTTAGGTATCTACCTATATGGATGGGTAACTACATGAATAAATGAATGAATACCATAATTAGCTACCGATATTGTTGCAATCGAAATGTCTTAATGTGGGTTGCATGTTGATTCATTTACTGTATACGTAGGTATAAAGAATTACAGAACTTTGAATGCTATATAATTTCTTGAAATGCAAGTACAATTGTAAATTGTGTGCATTTCCTCAATGAATTTATTGTCATTTCAACACCGCAATACAATTGGCGGCCGTATACCTGATTATTTACGAAAAATTCAGGGGAAATAATTTCATTAACGTAATTTTAAAAATCTCATTTCCGCCTAGAAGTTAATCGAAACAATCGCAAAAACATCAAAAATACTGACAGAATCAATTCATAAATGTTGTAACAAAGTTTACACCTAACCAATATTCTGTTGGGTTTATTTTCTAGCAGCTGTCACTTTTTCCAAATGCCAAGCAGAATATGGGCCATCAACCTTAAACGTATTTTCGGAAGATAAGAATTTTGCAGCCCCCAACCGTGCAATTAATCAATAAAGCGTTTTAAAAATATTCTCTAACCTTCTATTTGCTTTTATCGTTAATCAAATTCGCATACGTGCTCCCATTCACACATGAAGTGCGCAATTTCACAAACCTTCACCCCAAATTGCTCTACAATAAACATTGTTGAGGAAAGAAAAGCACACCACACCATGGCGCTTATCAGGCTCTCTCTCTCCCCAATCAAAGTTATTTATTTGAACTCCACAAAGTCCAATTAAAAACTCTGATAAGATTCTATACGGCTCTGCAATGCGTTGTGTGTGAGTGCAATGAGGTGTGTTTTGCAATCATTCATAAAGGACGCTTACGAGCTTCAACTTCAAAGTTCTGACGTCGCGTCGTAAGTATTGCTACGACTAACCTATTGTCAATATTTCCGTCTGAAGTGTAATTACCGTCACGTCCGCCATATTAGCACATTCGAGTAGGTAGGTTCCTACAGTATTTGTTGTTATTGTTTTAGTATTTTTTTTAACGTTTTGGGTGCAAAAGTTATTTATTTTTTGTCATTTTTTTTGTTTTTTTTTTTTAGAGGTACGTGATGGGCGGAATCATTTTCAAGTTCATAACACTTGAGGTCTTATGAAACATTTTCCACAACTGTCATAATGCCTGACAACGTACTAGCAGAATGAGTACCTACCAATTTGAAGTAACCGCGAAGTTGCCTTTTCCCCAGACTCGTATTTCGTATATGTTTTCGTTCCTATAGGTATAGGTATTAAATCACATTAATCATTGTCATTCGCGAAATAAATCAATGAAATCGAGTAAATACTTGGGTAGTAAACGTCTGTCATCGTTCCAAGGAACCATATATAAACCACAACGTACGAAAAACTTGAACGGACAGGGGCAGTATCGCAAAATGGTGTAGTTTGGACTATCTCGCCATTATCATTCAACTCAATTCGGCTTTGGATTTGTTTATCGGAAGGCTATCATAAGTATTTCCGTTTTTAAGGCTGAATACTTATGGTTTTAAAGTTCCACTTAAGAGATTCGTACTGTTGGGTAATGTCAAACACGCCTCAATAGTGCTTGCCCAGGTCAAAAAAATACTTCTGAAACAGTTCCATTGACACAACACAAAGAATACAACAAACACATAGCCTAAAAAGCTGTTTGGACTAAATCTCGAATTTTTAACCCTCTTATGCTTTGGGTGTTTTACATGAGTTTGACGAAATAGTGCACCTTCATTTCCTTGCAATGTCTTAAGACAACTTCATATTCTAATCATAATCAATTAGGTAATAAAACTACGCACTAAATGCAACATGAGCATTTAATATACTCGTCCACCTAGTTCTTAATTCCATGCAGCAGTCGAGAGAAGTGTGCTTACATAAAAAATCGAGCTCACTAGGCCAAAACGTTTCAATTACACACCATTAACAGCATACACTCAAACAGCAACCAGAATTGCAGCAGCAACCAACATTAGGCCTTCTTTTCCAACATCTGGACTTGGACTAAGAACTTTTTCGCGCGCGGCTGTAATCGCAGCTAAAGCTCTTGCAACGTCTCAGATAAAGCGATATGCACATGTCAATGCTAAGCCAACAAGCGTAAATAAGATCGAGATCAAAGTTGTTGTCGTCGCTATTAAAACTTGTAACAAAACTTGAAACACGCTCCATACAATTTAGACCTGCAAATTGGAGCACATTGACAACAATTACCAAATTCAAGTTTACCATCATCAACACTGTGATGTTGCAGAAGCAGTGTGTTCTCTTTTGTGCTGTGCCGGGCTAGTTGTATTAAAAGAGTATTGTCATTTGTAACCATCACCAAGTTGCCTTCTTTCTTGTTTAACAGCGAGATTCTTTTGACCTTCTTCGTCTGGTGTTTACGCGAAATGTGTTCTGCTTTCGTCATCAACAAATGTATCTGCTTACATTTGGGTTGAATTATATGTTGCACAAATAAATGAAATTTTGAAATAAAGAAAAAATATAAAAAAAAACGAGAAATTACTCAAGAAGTCGAAAACATGTTCCTTTTCGAAAACGAAACGAAACGAGAAAGAAATAGCTCTTTGATTGCGAGATAAATATCATTTAAACGATCTATTTTCATTCGAGTTCTTGCCACATGATTGGCACCCCCTATAGCATTATTTATCTAATTCAAGGTTGTGCAGAAGGGCGAGAGATTATGTCTTAATGTCTAGATAGACATGAGCAGCTATCAACTTAGATTGGATATCTATGAATGTGAGTACACAACGTAAGATTTTGAAGTATGTTTTCTGCTTGTGGCGCAAAAACTATTTTGTTTTCAGTTTTTGTACCGTAAATAGGGTGGGCGCCATTTGGTTAATTTTTCCTCATCGGTTTAAAAAATAACGAGTGCTGTCAAACTTGTGAAGTATTACAAGGCTTGACAAAAAACCTTAGGACGAAGAAGGTCAACTTGGGGATTTTTATATGGAAAACTCCCCAAGTTGTGTTCAACTTCGAGTGAATAAAATGGGCCTTAGTCCACTAATTTATGCCTGCTATTTGCTCAAACTTAACCCTAAAAAAAGATCTGACATAATTGTCAAAAATGACAACTATTATTTGCAAAATCATGAACTTCTTTTTTAATGTTTGAAAATATTAAATTTACGAATGAATGGGTAGCGGGACGTATTATTGTCTAGTTTAGTAAGTCTGACAGTTAGCTGACTTGAGGTGTCTCAGTTTTGATTGGGCTAGATCGATCAAATGAACAGTTTTTTTTTTCAGTTGACAAAGGGTAGCCGACGAATCAAGTCAAATAAGCTAATTTTGCAGTTCACAAATAGTATTTTTATAAAGCGTGTTGACAGCGCTCATAGATTTAACTTCTTAGTTATAACCTCCCCTACGTTTGTGTACCCAAACTAAATTTCATAGGGCAATTCTCAAAATGAATTCACCCAAAATGTTTCTTTCGTTTTCGTTCTTTGTTTTCTTGAGCTGCAAAAGTTACGACAGTCAGCAACAAAGTTTTTCATATTGATTTTGCAACATATGCAGCAATACAATACAAGTAACCGAAAAAAAAAATAGCTACTCGCGCCTAAAACAGAACCAAGTGCAAATTACGACACCTGTGTTCTACGCTACAAGATTTTTTGTATATATGTGTGTTTATTTTTATTGTGCTGGCTTTGTTGATGTTTTTGTTTGTACGTTTGCGCAGTTCGCTAAATACTACTTAATACACCCACCAAATTGCCCTTGAGTATTTAAATTACACGGAACGACAGCGATTGCAGATCAACGCTGTATATTATATTACTGATCGTGCAATACAACGAGCACCTGATGAAAATATATACGAGTATATACCCAGTTTTATTTATTTTTTTATTTCTGTAATATCCACAATCGCAGAGATTTTTCTTTTTTTTTGGGAATATTTTCGCAACAGCACCCGCGGTGAGGTTAGACCGGATTTAAGTTTGTCAATTAAGAAACGATTTTGATTTCAGATTTCATCAACTAAAGCCACATGAAGCCACGGAGATCGACGACCGAACGGGGAAATAAAGATTTCCGCAAGGTATATGCCAGACAAGTTGTAAGAAAATGTTGCACGCAAGAGGAAGTGTTTCAAGAACAGCAAACGCAAGACATTGCATTATTTGAAAATACCCCCGGCTGCTGAATGATTTCTTTTCATTTTATGTGCCAATGAATTATATATGTATTTAAAAAATTTTCACAATTTAGAAATGTTTATGTGAAACATTTAAAGCAGAGGAGAAATAAGAGTGGGCAAAAATGTGTCATTATGTTTTGTGGACTGTTTAAAAATGCAGGTGTTGTTATGGTGGTGGGATTGGATATTCTTTATGTCACTGTTGGGGACATCACTACGATGATGGTTTTGTTGATGTTGAAATCGTAAGTAGATTGCGAGTTGAGGTTGAATGAAGGTATAAATAAATTGCCTCTGTGATGTTTCGTTGATCAGCGCTGTCAAGATTGAGATTATTTTGGCTGGAATTTAGAAACTATCGGTTTCGTTGGAGATTTTTTCTTTTAAAAATAGCTCAACCTAACCTAAGAATTTGCACAATTTACTCAACTTGTTATCAACAGACGTGGACTTTTCCGTAGTCGTTTTTGAGTCGTGTTATTTCGTATCATCCTTTTCAAAATATTCGTAAGTCGGAGTCGGATATAATCCATGAATGAACCATGAAGCAGTCAAATTCTCATTCACAAATTGGAGACGCATAAAATCACAATATTGTGCGATGCGGTTTTTCCTGACTGATCAAACGATGATGTCCAACAGCGTATCAAAATGTTCATTCTTAAATTTTCATCTTCTTCTTAGAAAATACGAGTACCTACCTACTAAATTCGACAGCGTTTCAAATGAAATACAAAAATGTTATTCACGCATAGAAACTTCCATGAAGACTGTTGAAATCAAGATAGCGCTCGTGTTTGTAAGACAACAACTCAATTAGCCTCAAAGTTTGTTAAAATGCGTTATTGTTAACAGCAGCAATTAGTGGCAGGCAGAATCGGAGCTATGTCCTTGACACTTTGTTTCTGTAGTTGATACGTCAAATTAAAATTGTTAACAGAATAAAGACCTTGGAAACCCGTGCCTTTGTTGACGAAAAACAAAGATACAATTGCTTTTCCAATATTGAATGTCCTTGACATGGTATTTCAACAAAACTATATCCTAACTGGTGGGTATACAGAACAGCGCAACTAAACAGCTTCCATGAATTTGTAGATGTGTCAAACAACAAAGGTATGTACACTACAGGTACCTACCTATAGTTGATAAGAAGTTTCAAATGCACGATATACCCGCGTGCCAACTGCCAACATGTGGAGGAAAGTACAATGAAAAACATTGTGGAACTACCCGGTAGCAGTTTAAATCGATTGATTTTGATGGCTCAAAGGTTCAGGTAGTAAAGACATGAATTTCGCGGGAAGGTTATTCGGAAAGATTACAGTTGGTTCTGGAAAATTTAAGTAATAAAGCCGAAGACATATTATGTAGTGACAAAGAGAAACAAATGAAAAGTAGCGAAATTTTCTTAAAAGTGTCTTCCATAAAATGCGTATTCTTAAAGTTAGCACTGACAAAATGGTTCGGCTCAAGTATAATGTCGTTTTCCATTGGGCAAAAAGAAGCGTCCGGGAGAGTCCGGAATCGAAAAAATCACTTCTGAAACCGTTCCATTGGCACAAAAAATACTCTTCTGGTGATTCTGAGGAGAGAATTTCGCTTCTGGATTTGAAGTCAGAATCCACTCAAGAAGCACTCACACAAGTGAAGTTTGTGTATTTTATACAAGTCAACTGACGGCTGCCGTAGATTATTTTTGGCATTTCACCAATACTGCTGTGGATTCAATCAGAAGCAGTTTTCTTGTTCCATTGGACTACAGAATGAGTGGATCCCCGAGTGAAACCAATGGAAAACGACATAAGTACCTACGTGATGGCTTAGTTAGATGTATTGAAATATTAAAACGATCGTTCATATACCTGAATCGATATTATTAAATGATTTATTGCTAATTCACAGAAACTACCAATAATGCGGGTCAACAAGGGTTTCACTGTATTTTTGGTAGGAGTGCAGTTTTTGATTGACAATGCGGAATTCCGCGGACTATGATAATTAGTGTCTGACAGACGCACGCCGATGCTAGGAACTGGAAAATTAATAAAATTTAGCTCCACATAGCTTGTTGGTTGCGGAAACTATTCACGTATAGGTGAATTCTATAAATGAGATTAGTGCTATCGAGAACTGGTGTTCCCAGATGCAAAATCTGAAAATCTTGTTTTTTTTTCAAGATTTTTTTTTTTAAATATGAAACAAAAGAAAAATAAAACACAATTCTGAAGTGCTTTAAATAAAACCTACTATTATTTTGTCGACAAATTATAGTTGGTAAAATATATACTTACATAAATATCGATAACAAAAATATTATTGATTAATTAATGTTAATTAATTCAAGCCTGACTTGTAGATGAATAATAATAAATAAATAATAATGCATTTTGGAATATTGGAACATATTTATATAGGACTTGGAATTTCATTGTTTATAGCTAGCAGGATCATGGGAACTCGCTTCATTACAAATAAATGCTTACAAATTTTCAACCGTTTCAGTACCCAAACGATGACGAATTTTTGTTTTATTTAAATAAACAGCAGAAAATATCGTTTCAACATTTGCAGAGTAATGTGGAAACGATAATAATAATAACATCTTTTACGTTTTTGTAAAACCAAAGTTGTGCATGGGTTCTGTTGGACTCACATTTATACATAGGGGGAAAGCGGGAGACTTGAACAAATGGGAGACTTGAGACACTCTCATGCTCAAATTCCATTGAAATCTAACAAGTGTAAGTGTATGCGATGCAGACAGTGACGAGCTAATTGCACACAAAAAGAATTCTAAATCATCAGCTGTCTCTGGTTGGTGGAAGAGAAAAGGTGTTTTGCAGTGCCAATAGTAAAAAAAAATTTTTTTTTCTTTTTTCTCTATAAAATTGATCTGTAAAGCGTTAAATAAATCAATTTGATGTTACCTAACAATATTGATATTCTACATTGTAAATATTAGTATGATACCATTCTAGTTTGTACATAACAAAAATTATGAATATAAATTTGTTAAAAAATGCGAACGGGAGACTTGAGACAGTTTCTAAAGGGAGAGTTGATCAGTGGCTCAAATCTCCATTTGCTCTGATGAAATGTTATGTAAGTGTTTTAAAGCGTTGTATTTAATTTTAATAATAAAATAAATAATTTAATTAAAAAACTCAAAGAAATAAACCTTGTAATAGGTTATTTAAGTTATTGATTTATTTTCGTCATGTTTCTGAAGTTTAGTTTTTGTTTACCATTTTTTACTTTGTATATGCTAAGAAACTGAAGTACCTAAACCACTAAAACAATAAAAATAAATTATAATCACATTGGAAGTGGATAAATTATTCGTTTTATTGTTTTTCTCGTAGGATTTGAGTATGTTCAACTCTCCCCGAAGGGGTGTTCAAGTCTCCCGGTGGTGCGGGAGACTTGAGCCGAAAATCTGTTTTCAAACATTTGGCATTTGCCAAACATTTCTTGCGTTTATTATAAGTTTAAGAGACCGTTCTTAAAATAGATAAATGTAGCTATAAAAAAATCCATTTAACAGGTGGCTGTGATTGATAAACAAATTTTTATTAACGATCTAACAAAAAGTGACTCAAGTCTCCCGCTTTCCCCCTACTTACATAAATACCGATAACAAAAATATTATTGATAAATTAATGTTAATTAATTAAAGCCTGACTTGTGGATGAATAATAATAAATAAATAATAATGCAATTTGGAATATTGGAACATATTTATATATGACTTAGAATTTCATTGTTTATAGCTAGCAGGATCATGGGAACTCGCTTCATTACAGGTCAACAACTTCCTTCTAAGAATTAAACTTTCAACCGTTTCAGTAACCAAACGATGACGAATTTTTGTTTTATTTTAAATTAACAGCAGAAAATATCGTTTCAACATTTGCAGAGTAATGTGGAAACGATAAAAATAATAAAATCCTTTAAGATTGAATATGTCCGCTGTTTTACTCCTAAAACATTTTTGCTAAAAACATATTACCCACATCGGTTTTTTTATCAAATAATTCCCTTGGGTACCTTAGAGCTTAGAGCTGATGGAAACCTTGGAAAATCAAAAGTTGTGCATGGGCTCTGTTCGACTCACATTGATACACATAATGAAATCAAAAGAAAACGTTTTTCTTCCATAGAAAAAGTTACTTTAATTTGTTAGATTTTGAAAGTTAAAAGTTAAAGTTAAAAAGTCTTGTACATATATCGGAGCTCAAAAGTCTTGAAAAAAAGATATATCTTGTAATCTGGCATCAGCACAACTGACAGCCTCCAATATTATCTGTTATAATATAGCATTGTGGTCGCAGTGGCCTAGTGGTTAGTGTGTTGGACTACTAAGCGAGGGGTCCAGGTTCGAATCCCGCAAAAACCCAAATTCCAACTCAGGGTTTTTTTCACTGCGCCACCTCTCGCGAACGTCTGACAAACATCCGAGAGTATAGCTGTCATGAAAGAGCTTCTCAATCAGCCCGTTTGGAAACGTCATAAAATTGTAGATCCCTTCCATTCGTTCCAAAAATTAAAAACTCACACAAAACGAATGGTTGCGAGAAGCTAGGCCCTGGGTCCCTACAGACCTGTTGCGCCAACTATTACTATTATTTTAATATAGCATTGTTCCTGGAAATAAGTTGATATATCAATTCATAAATGAACATCAGGCTGTAAGGTTTTAATTTCCGTTGCAGTGTCTAGCTCTATAAGAAAAGGTTCAAGGTAGCAACAAATTGCATCAGGGTCCTAGAAAATGTTGCATTTTTAGCATTTAAATATTTCATTCCAAAGTTGTAGACCAAATCGAATTGGCAAGAAAGGTCAGTAGGGTCAGTTTATAAATCTATAATTAATTATAAGGTAGATAGATGGATTTCACACACCTCCGATTGTACGGGTACAAAAGAGTCTGTTGCCATCAGGAAGTAAATATTTTGTTCTCCTTTTATACCTATATTTTTTTGTAAAACACCTATCCTGTCTATTGGGTGGGCGAAGTGATTTAGTCAGAACAATTCCTGTCCCATAGGTGTAATTTTTTTTTTTTTTTGCCTTTGTTGTGGTGTCGAGGTCCTTTTTTTTTCATCTCACCCTGCTGGAGAGTTTTGTTTCTTATGATATGACAAATGATGTCTTATTTTGTCCTGTATATTTTTACAACTTCATTTGAGAATAAAAACTCGTTTGTAACAACATAAAAAGAGACATTTTCACAGAACCCTACACCACGGCTGCCAAATGAATATAATTCAACCATTTGCTCCAAATACCACACAAATCACTCGCACACACTCGCCTACATCACATGCCAAGCCTTTGAAAAAAAAAATGAATAAAAAAATCAAATGCACAAGAGAGAGATTGTACAATGTACACATCAAGATGAAGTAATTTAAAATAGCGCAAAAGTACACGAGAATGTGATTATTGCGCGAGTAGACTTGTGATCGATTAAGAGCAAGAATTTGAGTTTTCCCCCACTTGGCATTGGGCCACACCTTTTCGATTTCATTTTGGATTTAAACTAAAATACGAACATTATAAATTGATAGATTTAGATCAGTTCGATCTATTTGATAAGAGAATGCGTGACGTTAGCCGCTTTGTCCTGAGTTCCAATTTTTAGAAAGACTTCCTGTTGATGCCGCTTTTAGAAATTGTGACTTTAGAGATGGTGTTTTTTTTTTACTGTCGTAGACCACAGAACAAAAGCGATACAGTGGCATGCAAAACAGATCATGGACGTATCCTTGTTTGTGTTATTTGTTCTTTCTTTCACCGGACAGGTCCCAAGGCCAATAACATCTGCTGCGGCTAAGCACGCAGCAAGTGATAATTATGTAGAAAACTACTTTAGGAAGCAAGGATCAAAAGAGATAAGTATATATATCCATTTCATGGATCTTAACAATTCTGTAAATCCCTTGTAAAGGATCATAGCTTAGGCAGTTTTAATAACAGGCGGTTGAAAATCACTCCCGGTTGCACATAGTATTTCGCGAACACGAAATGCAGACACTGAGGATTTGTCGGACTTAAAAGATTTTCAGATTTGTACCACATTCATCATAATGAAATTCTCATACAAATCATATCGGCTCCGTATCCTACAGCATCACCTCCTCACATATCCTTTGAGTAAAAAAAAAAAAAACCCATTAAAACAAAGGCGACAATTTGTGCTCCTTATTTCAATCAGCGATTCTATCGGAATTATGTCTTCCGGGCATAAGGCAAACATGTATTTGTAGAGGATATATTTAGGTAAGGTCCTTTTTATAATTAATGCGCGGTACCTACAAGATTTGGGAACTAAATCTGAAAAAAAAACCCTCCTTGAAACAGAAGCGAAAAGATGCAACTGTTTCTGTGCCGGGCAATCATTCACACATCCACACAAAGGATCTAAGTAAGAAATATGTTGGAAAATTGAAATCCATACAAGTGCATTGATGCCTTTGTGTTGCGTACCTCTCTCGAGAGGAAATCTAAATATGAATAGAAGGCATCAAGATCAAGTAGTATTGAATCGATTCTTTACCGGAAGGAGGCGATAAACGATTTAATTTCATCCGCTCGAGGATCCGTGAAATATTTCGTGGGAAAAGGTATGTGTACATAATCAGCTTAATTGAATGACGTATTCAAAGAATATTTGAATGGTTACATAAGCGGAGTCAAGTAGTCAATTTGGTTTGACGTTATTCGAAAGGATGTATTATTAACCTAAAGTCCAATAAATGCAAATGAAATTATGCAATAATAATCTTTTGATACAGGGAACAATTAGCAGATGTCCCGCAGTCAACACATCCGGCCATTTGGTATCCTCTCAGCAAGTACACCATTGCGATCGTACAGGGTTTATAATTCTGACCTACAAATAGGTCCGACATAACAAAACGATATAAAGGGATGATTTTGTGTAATGGGTTTGCAATATCCTTCCGGTAGTGTATATTGTATTTGATTGTTAAATTTCTGTTTCCCATCAATTGAAGACCGACATTACTTTCATTACAATAAATAGCCCATTGACTTTTGTTCTATTTCGCAAGAATTCATTGCATTCATAGGAACATTTTTTGTCTTATTTAGCAAGAAGGAGTTCTTCCTCTCAGATCAACCATATACACGGAAGACATGAATATAAAATTTCAAATGTACCCAGAAGGTCGTCGACTAAGAAAATTGTTTGTCTGAATCGATAAATATTTCCAGTGAATCCTTATGCTGTCACACATTCCTAGCACGGAAGATTAAAGGATGCTAAGCACTAAATAGCCGTGTGACTGAAAGAAACATCATCACCTAACACGCAAAAAAACGTGACACGTATTTATGTCGGCCATCTTGGTAGGGATTATAGGAAATCTGTGCATATTGATATTCTTATAGCGATGGCTAAAGAAATTCCGCGCTCCAATAAAACATGGCTAGCGGAACAGATGAACGGACAAATGCTTATTTATTTCGTATAACTGATTGATGAATTGTTGGTTTAAATTACTGAAACTCACTTCACATGTTTTAAATCAGAAATAGAAATTGTTTCCAGTAATTGCAGAAATGTTGGTGGCCGGAAAATGTGTTGATTTCCGTTTTACCTATCTTTAATTGTAAGTAGAACATCCAGGACATTTTAGGCGTCTGATTTGTGATCTCATTCTTACGCCTTTAATAGTATTGACTGCGGATAAACGGATTGCTCTGTCGCGTTTCTTGCAAAAATGCGTTAGTGTGGTGCAGTTTTACAACTCCAGTGCTAAAGCCGATTGCTCTATGGAAACATCCAGTCCATTTTCTACAAAAGTGTCTAAATCTGTGATGAACAATTGAAGTTTTATCGTTTCTATTGCAATTGCAAAAGTTTTTTAAACGATCGTCTAAATGTGGTAGGTAGGTACCTACATAATCGGTTTTGCTAATTTATGTCTTGTTTACTTTTATCAGCCCCTACTGTGTATATTCTTCAACAGGCAATTCTACAAGCGAACACACCTACGAAATGACAGCACATTTTGACAGCTTTCCATGTAGGTTACCTACTATAAATCGTAGAAGTAGTTTTAACTTTTAAGTTTTCAATAAATAAAATGTTAAGCATATGTGATTTAAATTTAGACTGTCTTATTAAAATATTCTGCTACTGTGACTCATCTGACTTAGCGAACCTATGCCGATGCAGCTCGTTTTTTAACACGGTTATAAACAACTATGTTTACTATGCCAAATCGTTGGATCTACTGCTGTGTGGACATCGGGACAACCCAGCTATTTGCGAAAGGTAAACAAGCCATATATAATATATAAAGTTTCACTTATGAGACTGTCGTGTATATTGCAGAACCCACAATGATCTATCCTACATCCGTCGTCTTTCAATTGCTTCCAATTGGCACAATGGTCGCTACAAGGAAACCACATACTTCCAAAGCAATCGAATGTTCGCGGCAAAAATCCACCTTGACAAGGACAACTTGTATATCACACACCAAAGGTATATGCGAATTCATAAGCGGTTAAAGGATGAAGCTTTGAAAAGGCGTTGGACGGAGGAAATTTCGACCAACGCTAAGGCAGATATATCGGATTTTGCTAAAAAGAATGAGACAATATTTGCCGGGCGTATTTACGGCAGTGGTTTCATATACGAGGATCATTGTGCGACGGAAGTTCGACTACATAATGTTGACGAGGACCTATCATGTGTAGATTTTTGTAATAAAGTTTATCTATCTAGTACAGACAAGTGTACACGCATGTGGCAACGGGCTGATCAATTTGGGCTGCTCTACTTGGACTTGGTTAAGGAATATGAGGATTCATATAAAGCTGTTAAATTTACACAGGATGGTGATAAGTTCTATGGCGGCTTATACACAGATTTGAATCACAAGGCATTGCGGGAGGTGGATGTTGAGACGTAAGGATCGTTTTCCATGAACTGTTTGACATTAACTTATTCTGTTTCTTGCAGAGGCACACAGCAAGTTCTTAACTCAAATACGTTTTCAATATACGATCTCAAACTTAAAGATAGCAACGTCATATTTACAGCAAACTTCGACACAACTTTCCGCATGTATGATCGACGTGTGGACCGCGACGTTAGCATATGGGAGGATCAATTTGCTTCGTCGATTTATTGCTTGGAGTATGATGGTCTTTATGCCGTGTTGTGTGGCGTTAAACATCACTGTCGTGTTAATCTCTACGACATAAGAATGCCCGAGAAATTTGTGCAGATTTACTTTCCTTCTGCGCGATACGGGCGCAGCTCACCTGTGTACAGCATTGCTTGTGATAGTCGTTATTTGTTTGTAGCTACCGATCACAATCTGAGGATACTCGACTTTAAAGCCGACTGGGCAGCCGAACGGGACTATAGAAATATTTTTAAGACTTGTATTCGAGGGTAATTGGGATACCGATCATGGGTATGTCTTCGGCTGCATGTAATTGATTGCATTGCAATTAGGTGATCCCATCAGAGTGGAACCATACACGAATTGTACACACTGGCGCAAGTTAGACAGATCAATATCAGCTGGTCGAAATCAAAGGCCACAACAATTGGAAAGCGCTATTCCAACGCAACGCACTAAACTGTGCGTAATGTAAGACGACTTTAAATAAACATAAATCTTTTCCGTATTCTCCATCTTTTGTTTTGTTTATAACTTATCTCTAGAACGAAATACATAATTTAACTCATACATACACATATATAAAAAATATATATATATACATATAAACGGAATTTATCTAAATAACACGTTTGACGGATTATGATTTCTACAATGTTTGTTTTTTTTTTTGTATAGGTAGTTGCCTTTGCCAATCATCATTGTTTCACAGTTGCACAACAATCCGATGATCTCGATCAATATTTTAACGTCTGTATACTTTGCAGATAACAAAAAAGTACATGAAAACAATAGTCGAACAAAATTGTGCATAAGAAACAAAATTACTAAACCTTAAGTCATATTAATGTGCTCAGAGAGATATAGAATATGAAATAAAGGAATCGAATCACACGTGCATTTAACTATGGAATCGCTATCAATGCGAAGCACATCCCTTTTTCTCATCTGTTGATATTGACGACGATGATGACGATGGTGTGGTGTCCTCCGATGATGATGATGAAGCTGGTTTTGAGGCAGTATCTTCAGTGGAAGTTGGCGTTTGTGCGTTGGTTTCATTTAGTGCAGCGGCTATCTCACCATTGAATTGCAACAAACAACCCAATGCCCCAAAGTATCCCTCGTGCTCTAAGAAGAGCGCTTTGAAAGTATGATCCGACCAAAAGTCCATAGCATAGGCAAGGAGTTTCATCGAAATGGGGTTGACACGCAGGAAGTTGCCCACAAATACGATCTACAGTAAACAAGAACATTTGTAGCACTCACAGTGTTTTGGTTAGTGTTTCACAAGTACCTTATCAATTTTGGCGTTCAGGGCGCACATCTTCGCAATGGAACCAATGTTATTTGTGATTGTTACCAGAGTGGCATTGGCGAGATCTTCGCGAGACACTGACGCCCGTTTTTCCTTCAAGTGCATTTGACCAAAGCTTTACAGGGGGGGTAAAACAATTATTATTAATTTTCAAAGTGAATGGGGTCTTACTTACCTCGATGCAACGAGATCACCTGTCAGTCCGAAACGTTCATAGTCGCCACCGTAGATATCTCTGACCAATTTGTCGACTTTTCTATTGTCTCCCTTTGTGGCAAGTTGAATGGCCTCATCAAATGAATTGCAGCCTGTCAGTAAACAACACAGACCCAGGAATGTACCTCCACCTAAACTGTAAAAAAAAAAAATATTACATTCAATGCATGTTGCTGAAAAATCAGATGTTGCATGGGCTTACCTTGTACCAGAAATACGCTTGTAGTTGTCCGGCCCATAGACTGCCAAGATGGAAACACCCGAACCCACGTTGACCAATATGAACGGGTACGGTTGTGAAAAGTCAAATGCACGTATCTCGCTGTTTCTGTTTTTTTTTTTTGATATATATAAATTCAGAGTGGCATTATAAAATAATTTTTGAAGTAACATTTGCTGATACTACTAACAGCGATTCAAGTTCCACTAAAAATCTTATGTGACAGTTTATGATGTAGAAAAAGTAGCGCAAGTAAGGGGATTTTTATATGGGAAACTTCCCAAGTTGTGTTCAACTTCGAGTGAATAAAATGGGCCTAAGTAGAACTTAAATCGCTTTGAGCAGTATGAGGCCCCAGAAAAGGGGCCTTAAACTTACAAAATATCACTGGCATTCTCGTAGTAATAACACTCTGTTTTGTTTTGAACCTCTGCAAAGAGGATACCCTTAATTAACGTGTCCAATTCATCAAATTTGGCTAGCTTCATGTTAACTTCCTGAAATGGCTAAGCGTTAATCATTGTTGTATGAGAAAGTTTCCCTAGTACTAACCTCTCTGAAATTCTTTTCGAACTTGAACGCACCTCCGCCAGTGGCACACACTGTTGTCACCAGTTCGGCCATACCCTTGGCCTTGGCTAAGGACAGAAAGTTTCCCATGTCAGAGGTTTGAAATCGTATAAAATGCAGGGAGCCCCTTCGCTTTCGGATCTCAACGTTGTCCATCTAAAGGAAATTGGTAGTTTTTTTTTTTATGAAAAAAAAAATGGATATATATATAACTTGCACCTAAGTGGGAAACACATGCAAATTTTAGGCAGAAAGAAAAAAACATTTCCATTTCAAGATGTCGCTGATAGTTTACGAAAAATCTGTGCTATTCGAGTGAGGTGAAACTTTCACTACTCTCCAAAAAGTACCGCAGGCCTTTCAAGATATATTACAAAGGAACATAGTCATAGTCAATGCAACTTGGTACGTACAAAACGCTGATCTACATAGATATAAGCTTCTCAACCAAGGTAGCTTAGAAATAACGGAATTAGTAGGTAAATACAGACAATGTAATCAGTAGATTTAGGCGGATAAAACCTTTTGATCTATAAAAATTAGCTAAGTCTAGAAAATTCCGTAATATTTTCAACAAAAAAGTTCGCAAATTCAACAAGCGATGGATTTTTCTTTTGATTTTTCTAAAAATTCATAAACAAATTGCCGATTGCCATCCCATTCGGTGTGACAAAGGTCAGTGCCCTCGGGAGATGTTTTAGATCGGTTTAAAGTCCATCCCAAGGCATCCCTCGTGTACCTACTACCTCCAGAGTACCTTTCGATAATGTTCCCTTCCAGTGAACCTCCAAGCACACACACAAAAAAAAAATATTTGTACCTATTTTGTTCATGACAATTTTAATAGTTTTAAATTTGTTTGAAAAATGTAATTTCACTTTAACTGCGTACCAGTCTTTATTACGTAAATATTATCAATATTAACCATGGTTCAGAAACCGAATGCAGTGCGGAAAAAGCCCTCTTAAAACAAACATTCGAATGACTACAACAAGTACCTAACCTCAAAGAATGACATCGACATGGAATATATGTTTATGTCATTTCAAACAAAAAAATCTGTTCATGTATGGAACTAAAATATTTATGCATTCGCATCATTCCCCTAAAGGCACATCGACATCATTGACCTTCGTCGTCTTAAAGAGGCTCTCGTGCGTCATCTGTCAACAGATTTGTTAATTCCCTTACGTACCGAGGTGCGACGTTTTTAGTTTTTACATTTTTCATAAATTTTCAAAGACGAACGAGGGAGAGCCCGCCAAGACGTAATTTTTCTACGTACGTTGTACAAAGATGCTGTGAGAATGTAGGTATATGTGATTCAAACTGAAATTACAAAAGCTAATTTTTTTGCATCACCTTTGCACACAAGATGGGGCAGAGGGTGCGGACTGTAGATGTCAAACATATTGACACACACGTAATAAAACGAAGGGAATATGGCTGTACCTTGCGATGTTGAGTGCTTTCGCGAGAGTACTTTATGGAACTAAGTTCCGTCTATATGGACATAGTCGATTCTTCATAACAAATCCAAGATATGATTTCGATTTAACAGAACTTTATTTGAATTACCTGCAGATGAGTATCTCGATGTCCAGTTTTTCCATACGCGGAATTCTTTGTTAAATACCTTCGAATGTTGCGTAGAATCTCGGCTTCTTGATCTTGTTCGTCGGGTGTTATATCCTTTGGTTCAAAATACACCAACTTGGTGAGGGTACCACCGATATCCATGCCAAACCATGGCATTGCTAAAAAAAGAAGAAGAAGAAAATAAAAGATAAATAAATGTTAAATAAAGAATCCATTGAAAGTAAGTAAATTTGCATTTAGGTTTTGCTGTTTACGTTACAAAACCTATTCCAAATTTGAATTTCAACAGCCTGTGTCGCAGCGAATGAATACACTTGACCTTTGTATTTTTAAGCCTCTCTGTTGCTAATGTCAAAAGCACATGGAAAGCAAACAGAAAAAAATTATACCTAAAAGCTTAAGCACTTTGAAGTTGGAACTAGTTTAAAGTTCCATAAAATAAAATAAAATATAACAGTAATACAAAATGTAGGCAACAAGCAATATTAAAATGCATTAGACTCTTAGAACTGACAGATTTACATTCCGAATTGCATTAAAAAAACAAGGAAACAGTGGTATGGGGGTAGGATTGTATAATGTTTGCTGTTGTTTTTATTAATTTATGCAATGGCTGACATGTTAATGTAAATGGCAACTGCTTTCGCGATTGTTAACACAAGGCGCACGTCAATACTACAACGGATATTGACCGCTCACATGGTGAAATGGAAGTTTTGTTTTTGTATGGAGTTTGACATTAGTGGGTGGTTTACACCTGGTTTACACTACACTCAACTGTGTTACTAATGCCGTTTTCCATTGGGCAAAAAGAAGCGTCCGGGAGAGTCCCAAATCGAAAAAATCACTTCTGAAACCGTTCCATTGGCACAAAAAATACTCTTCTGGTGATTCTGAGGAGAGAATTTCGCTTCTGGATTTGAAGTCAGAATCCACTCAAGAAGCACTCACACAAGTGTAGTTTGTGTATTTTATACAAGTCAACTGACGGCTGCCGTAGATTATTTTTTGGTATTTCACCAATACTTTTTTGGATTCAATCAGAAGCAGTTTTCTTGTTCCATTGGACTACAGAATGAGTGGATCCCCGAGTGAAACCAATGGAAAACGACATAAAACGACGCCAATCTGCAATCACCTTCAAAAAACGATTCTGTTTTTTAACGTATTAATAACTTGTGAGCCGCGAATGAAAATATTCGAATCTGTCACTAGAATGTACCGCAATCCCAAGTTGCAACGTTGTAAGCTCAAGTTTGTCCTAGACAAGCTGGCAAAAAACAGTTTCAATGGGGACGTTCAAGAATCTAGCAGAGTAAGTCTGACAGCTGGCTAGCTTGACTAATTTTGATAGGCCTAGATCGGTCACATGAACAGTTTTTTCAGTCAAGAATTTCGTGGCTGGGCACTAAAAGTTGACAATTCGTCTATGTGGATGACGTAGAAAATGTGACGTTACCGACTAATCTAGTTTTTGTGTTCAGGGCACATCTAGTCCAGAAAAATCTAATCGACTTTCTACCCAATGTCTGTTAAAACTGAGTTCCCTACGGATTGCTCGCTTTATCGTTTACTTAAAATCAAATAAGTAAATCACCATCGCATCTTCGTGCTGAATTCCTATTTGAGTCCGCAACATCGTTAACAATGCATTTATCCGGAACGCTAATCAATTTTATTTTACCATGTATACCGATTATAGGTTTCACAATTACCAATTATTTACTTAACCGCAAAAAATTCAAATTACCTCCTACCTATATCAATTGATGTTTTATCGAACCCTGTATGTAATTAATTCAATCACCGGAAAATATCATTTCATTGCAACTCTCTAGTTTACGATTTATTTGTACGGCGCCACCACTGCTAATTCGTGGTATTGTTAAGCAAACCAATTGCAACAACACAGTGGTTATATAGATTGCTGCTGTCTGGACACGAGCCAATTCCATTCGAAAATGTTCCAAGAAGCCTTGGGACACAATCAGAATTAACCTAGCCATATTTTAACCTATGCCACACTTCGACCTTTGCATTTCTGAGATAATAAACAGAGGAAAATACTTTGTTTTTATTAATCTTATTTATTTTATTATTTAAAATGAAGCCCATTTGGAAGTTTAAAAACCAAATTAAATTCCAAATGTCAAGATATAGATATCTAGTACAATCTAATCAGAGGAAAAGACCTCGACGAGGCAGTTATGTTTGCTTAAGTTAGCCAAAGCAATCATGCGCGTTTTGGTGTTAATGGCGGCAGGTAGGTACTATGCTTCTTTATTGTTTAATCTTTCATTTTCAGTTTGTCTGAGCATTTACTCTAAAGTCAAAATGATATCAACAGAAACTTAAAGTTCGAAACAAGCACCGCGTTCACTCGTGATACAATTTCGAACATAACTAAATTAGCATGCCGATCGGAGCAGTTTCACCAGCTGTGACCTGTAATATAAATAAATTTGTTTTCAATAGTTGGTCACTTTTAGATAGGTGAGACTATATACAAACTTGGCTTTCAATTACTTTGAGGGCCGGGCAGTTTATTACATTTGTATTAGTTTACCGATCGCTTGATAAGATCTTGCGTGGCTATTATTAATTGCAAATGTTTTTGTTTTCTATTTTCCGCCATGATAACATGACGAAAAGATATGAAGTGCTCGCACTTGGGGTAATTTATATTGAGAGTGCTTTTTGCTTTATCTATATTTTTCAATTGGATAAAAATAACAACTTCCAACATTTTGGACGTCAAAGGTATGTCCGTTGTATCGCAGAAGTGTGGTTTTTTGGGTCAAAGATTAAATGATAATAAATAGTACGGTTTGTAATAGATGGTTGGCTTGGCAACACCTGAACGGAGCTGAGCTGCAAATGCTTTCGACACCGTTTAAGGGAAGTTTATGCAGGACAGAAAAGAGGAGCACAAATTTCTCTGAGGCATGGTTGCATGAACAATACCAGAACGTTTTATTCTTATGAACGAAATGAATCTTAAGAGCCAACAAACACCCAGGCACGCACTTGAAAGGGGTGTATCTTTGACAGGTGACAAGCTATTCAGCGATTTTTTTTGGCCCTTTGGCCATTTTGAAAATCAAATACAGAAATATTAAATATGTAGATATGGACTGTGAAACCATTAATTTTCCAAGTGCTGGCAATTTGTTTATTTCTGATGGGTATTTTTAAACGACTGTAGGTAAACACACAAAATATACAATGGTAACACTTATCTGATCGACTCCACTCAAACGTAAGTAACACTTAAACATCGGAAATGTCTGACATTTAGATTTAATAAAAAGATATTAGGTATAAAAATATATAGAAGCAAGAATTTGATTCCGAAAAGTTATTACAAGATAAGCCATAAAATGGTTTATTCACCAACCAAATGTTGATGAGTCAATTTATATAAGATTTGGCTGGTTTTATAGCTGTGTGTACCTACATCATTTATTTCAAACAAAGTTTATTTAGGCGATTAAATCGGTTCCCGGCTATAAACTTATCTGTGGGATTTGTTAAAAACGTATAATTACCTACAGGCAAAATATCACAGCAAAACAAAAAAAAACTGGCTTAACATTATTGCGACACTAATAGATCAGTGCAATTAACGTTAGGTTTGTTTTAGTAAACAGTTTCCCCAGTACATTCCAAAGTAGAGTCAAATTTTTAGCGCGCAATAGTAACAGCTGTAATCTACTTGACATTTCTGAGATTCACACTAGCCATTAGCATTATGTCGTTTTCCATTGGGCAAAAAGAAGCGTCCGGGAGAGTCCGGAATCGAAAAAATCACTTCTGAAACCGTTCCATTGGCACAAAAAATACTCTTCTGGTGATTCTGAGGAGAGAATTTCGCTTCTGGATTTGAAGTCAGAATCCACTCAAGAAGCACTCACACCAGTGTAGTTTGTGTATTTTATACAAGTCAACTGACAGCTGCCGTAGATTATTTTTTGGCATTTCACCAATACTCTTGTGGATTCAATCAGAAGCAGTTTTCTTGTTCCATTGGACTACCGAATGAGTGGATCCCCGAGTGAAACCAATGGAAAACGACATTAGTAAAAGTGAGTTGGGAGCAATACTCAAATCTGAGCACCAATCGAGAGGCAAATGTTAAATAACAACATCCAATATTTGCAGTGTGGGAATATTAATTTCAATAGAAGGATTTAAGCTACCAAGTTGCATATGACAGCTTCTAGTTATAGCAGTCAGTTTTGATTGCAGTGCCACTTTTAATTCATGCTTAAAAGAAAGGAAAATGGGTAAGTTTTATTGACTTGCGTCAATATCAATACATACTTGACGTAGATATAAGGTGTGAATACATTTGACGTAGATATAAGGTTTGAATACATTAGTCAAGTTTAATCAAACTTCGTTCACTTCTACCCAACTTTTGCGTAAGGGAACAGAGTTTGACTAATTTATTCGAATGAATTATCGCAAGGGAACAGACCTATAAAAACACTGCAAAGTGCGCAGTAATGTATTAATTTAAGTCCAATGGATTTGACAACGTTGTACATGAGCAAAACAAAAACCTTGAAGCAAATTCTCTATTTCCGAAACAAATCAAGACAAATCAGTTGTCATTTTTGACATTTACTAAATAGCATTTTTTTTTATGTGGTATTCGATTAGGCGCTTTCGTTTGGAACAAAAAATAGACAAACTTTTTCAGATTTCAGCGCGCTTTTGCTAATCTGCATTTTTTCTCAAATTTACTACAGATTTATAAATCTGACCATTTTGATACTAACTGGTGGAGTTCGTTTAGCTTTTTGTGCATTTTTTCTACAGGAAAGAAAGGCATAAATATTAATTTATAAATCAATGGGGACGCAGATTTAATATAAAATTTCACCAGTGAATGGAAAACGCTTTAAAAAGTGTCGAACGGTACACCTACAAATATTCGAATCGCACGAATATCAATACAAAAAAGAGCAAGTGACGTTTTAATGTTCGATTGACACACGAAATGTGAAATCTGAGAGCAAATCTGAAGAAGCCCAATTCGAATACCACATTAGCTAAAACGATTTTTTTTTTGACAAGTAAAATGACATTTCTAATCAGAAAGTGTACAAATTTAATATAAAAGTCTTATTCGAGTTGGAATTCTGATAAGTCTTTCAATGACAATTAATTGTCAAACAAGTAGTTGTAGGAGGTAGGTAACCATAGGTGCCCATGTGGACAAAAAAAAGTGACCCAGGCCAGAAGAGTCCGGAATTGAAAAAAAAAAAAACACTTCTGAAACCGTTTCATTAGGTAGCTCAAAAAATACTCTTCGGGTGATTCTCAGAAGAGAATTTCCCTTATCGATTTGAAGTCAGAATCCACTCAATAAGCATTTACACAAGTGTCATTTATGTATGTTATACAAGTCAGCTGACAGCAATCCGTATACATTATATTTTGCCATTTCACCAATATTTACTTTTGTGGATTCAATCAGAAACAGTTTTCTTATTGTTCCATTGGTAAAAATGAGTGAATCCACGAGTAAAACTAATCTAAAACGACATCAGTTAAACATTTCCGGACAATACGTAAACTGACAAAAATGAGAGGTTATTTTATTAAAAATGAGTAAAACTATTAATTTTACCAATCCGTAAAGGCGCCTCTATTAATAACATTGCAAGGTTGTGCAATATAATTGTATAAAATCAAAATGCTTTGAAATTTTTTGCGCAATTTCGAAAAATTGTATCGTCTGTGGGTATACTTAAGGTGGATTCTGTTTTGATTTGAAACGATTTTAACTACATTCAAAGTTGCTCCGCTTTTATTTTTAATACGGATTACTTTCATTCAAAGTCGAGGAGCTTTTGAAACAAACGGAAGTCACACTTAAATTAAAGTTAAAATTGATTAAAATCGAGTGTACGTCATTATGAAAACCTTTTCAACTGCGCCCTCAATTTTAAGTTGAAATGTGTTTGATTTTAAGTATCTTTTCATTAATTTGTATTTTTAAGTTGTACTACTTTGAATTAAAAATTTTCGTGTTTGGTCCCAAATCGTTAACGTTTTACTTTGATTCAAAGGCGTTTTTTTTTGATTCTAGGTTGTTTTTTGGCTCAGTGTAATATTGTTCATTTATATTTCAAATGTCGATAAAGAAACATCTCCGCGAGTCAGTGGCGTAGCGTGGGTTAGTGCCGCCCCTAGTAGTTTTTTCACACACAAAAAAAAAAAAGCTTTGTCTACGGTTTCAACCAGTTTTTCGTACGCATGTTATGTATGTCAATAAACTTGGTAACATTTCTAGATACATTTTACCAAGTTTCTACTAAATTTATTTTTGCAGTGCTATGCTTTTTTAAATAACAGGAAGGGCCCAGGTGAAAACGTATTATTTGTTTCTTATTTAGAGGGTGTTTCAAACAATTGGGTATTTTTTTAGCAATACATATGTACAATTGTACATACCTACGTACGCATCAATACGTTTGAGCAAAATAAAAGAAAATAACATGAACTCAAAAGAGAAGTATATCTGCAATGTAGTAAAATGTAGTTGCTTACTAGGGAGAAGCGTTCATTAGATTTTGTTGCTTAGCAAGGAATGTCTAATTGCTTACTGTGAAGCAGTGTTAATGATGTTAAACCTTGTAAATAAATTTGTTGAGCAGGAAAAAGAATCCGTTTCATAGATTTTATATATTTAAAAATTGTAGCACCCTCGCTACGCCACTGCCGCGAGTGAAAATGTGAAAACTTCAGTATCTATCAGTCAACATGTTGTCTACACAAATATCAGCAGTCAACTAAAATATTGGGAAAATATTGCACTGTCTGGGGCGCCCAGCCAATAATATTGTGCATCATATTGAGCGTCTAGAGGCCGCTTAAGAAAAATGTTAGCTATATGAGCCTATGATAGTTTTAATTTGACAATCGTAACTAAGTAAAGCTTCCTGTTATGACGTAGGTTGCACGATCCCCTGAACTAAATTTTTCACAAACAAACAATAATTCTCACAGAAAATATTACTTTCTCAAAATGCATTCCGTACCACACAAACAAATAAGTTGATACCTACTACGTCACTCAAATTCCATACGGTCGTCGACGTCGTCGGTCAGATTAAACCTGAGACAACGAATGGAATTTCAATTAAAACCTCAGGATCGCCTGATGCACACATCTTGTTTGAGAACCAATCCGCACAATGAGATAAACCAATAGATAAACCACACTCAAAAGTTCATCAATCTCACGACTGACCCTGAATTCGTTTACTCCCACTTTTGACATGCGGTATTTATGTTGCCATTGTCCGGACTTCGAAACCATCCTCATACATCATGTACCAACATAGTCTCCAACAATAAATAAATAATCCAAGTGATCCCACTTCACTGTTAGAAAACCGCATTTACATAATCAAATCGCAGGTGTGTGTATAATACGAGTACGTACAGTCGTACATATATGACTTATGGTATGGCCTCAGTATTTCATTAATAAATATTGTTTTTATCTCCGGCAACGGCGACCACCTGATGTTGATACACAAACTAGCGCATAGTTTTTGAATTGCTGTACCTATATAGAGTAAGCACTTACACATGAAATCACTGGTGCTACTGCTACAACTGCTACTGCTATTCCTGCTACTACATCGGCTGATATGACCGCTGTCATTGTCAAAGTCCTCGTAGCAGCCACTATCCAATTTGCAGCAATGGTTGTTATTGATCAAATCATTATCCGCATCCGGATTGTCAAAGCGACATTTATTATCCTTCGCCTTGCACTTGGCGGTTACGCCTTTTGAATTCATACGGCGCAATGTCTTCCGGTCGGATGGAATTTTAAAATGGCGACAGTTGTAGGAGTACTTTGGATTTGGAGATTCTTTGGACGGGACTTTCATTTTAACAACCAAACACGACAGATTATATAAGTAGCAACGACGTCACACACGATGAATAAATAAAATATAATCAAACATTCGTGTAGTTGTGTTGTTGCTATTGGCAAACACCAAACTCACTCACGATCCAAATTTATCGAAATGGGTTTCTTTTCTTTTATTTTTCTTTTTTCTTTACGATGATGTATGCAAAACTTTCAACATAATTACACGCGACCTTACTCGGGGTTTATTTCGTTTTCGTTATTTTTTTGTTAAATGTAACCAAGGAAGAAGATCACATTTTATATTTGTTATATGGCTAAACTAAGTTTCGCTTGAATATCACAGGGGAATGGAGAAATTTGTATTTCGTTCACGGAAAACAATTGAACTTTGAGAGCACTGGACAGGCACTGAAGTTGCAGCAAGTAGCCAAGTGATCGCGAAGTGTGCGGCTTAGAAACAAAAAAGAAATGAAATTTGATTATTTTCGAAATTCCAAAGAAGCCGTATGTAGATCTACGGAAAGCAAGCAATAAATTAGAGCTAGAGATCTGAGCGCGATACTATTACGAAGACTCTGTACAGAGTGAATGAATGAGAAGTGGTAAGCTGGCCAGTGGCTCTGGCTAGTTACGTTCGGCGAAAAAATCATACGAGGTTCACTATCACTTCCAGCTGCTATGTAAGTATAGAAATGGCTTTCTTTGTGTGCGTGTGTGGATTTGTTTTGTGCGATCATTCGATTGTTTGAGTTGAAACTTCAGATTTAAACCGGTGGCAGGTCAGTTTCGAGTTTCATTTGAGCAGTGAGTGAGTAGTAGGATGTGTCCAACAGGGAGAGTCTTAAGAAATAAAGAGAACGACCGAGCAATTAAAGAAGGCTATATGGAGATTCGGCGTTGAACTTTAAGAAGGCCGCCGCCGCCGCCGGTCGGTCAGGTACAGTGTGTTATATGAATACGAATCGTGAGATTGATAACAAATCGACTTTATCTCGTTTGTTGTTGTTACACACTGTGAGTAGGTTCATAAATATTGGGATGAGTCAGAGTGCGAACTTTATCGCTTTATTCTGACCATTTAGTATGAAAGATTGTCATCGAATGGTAGCATTTGTCATATGTGAAATTTCCATCTTTTCGTGATAGACAATTAACCACTTGTGCTAGATGTAAATTTTTATCTATGGATTTTTAAGGGAGTTCGATGTCGCACTAGTCACTGGAATGCGGGCAACTATTTTTCCGGCATATTTATACAACTGTTACTCTGTTGGCTAAAAAATTATAGGTCCCAAAATGAAATTCACACGGTGCGAAATAACCAAAAAATGCAGGACGACAAATATATTTTTAAATTTGGTCTTAGGAAATTTGACGGTCATCTGTCCGTTGGATTATCATTCTTTCTGACATTAGGTCCGTTCGTGTACTTTAAGCATAGAAAAATGAAAAATGTCAAATCTCTAAAATCGAGAGAGAATTCTCTCAATTTCAAGAGAAGTACCTGATCGGTTTTCTTACAAAAAGGTTAAGAAATGTCATGTTTGGCATTATTGTAGAATTCAGCATCTACAAAATAAGTTGGAATTGAATTTTTTTCAAACTAAATATCTATTAAACTTTCCATTTGAATGCGCTGATATATTCTAGGAGAACATGCAGTTATAACTTGTTCCTCTGACGTCGTCGTCGTTGAAAACGAAAATCTAATCTAAGAAAAATCTAAAAACTTTTGAGCTGTCACTTAGTTGGCAGTTTTCATTTTTCAGTAAGTCGAAATTCGGCGAGTAGAAAATTGCGAAAAAATTAAAAGAGGGGAAATGGATTTCTCTCTCACTCAAATTTTTTCAGTACGTGGTCGCATTTGCACAGTTTCTTAGCAAATTTTAAATAATTTTTACGTTTGCAAAAAAGTACCCGAACGAACCTATTGAGAAAAAGATACCAACTGCTTTTACTCAGAAGAAATGTCAAAATTGAATGAATTGCTATGTTTCATATGAGTAAAGATCGATTAGATTTAACTCTGATTTTTTACATGCTCGAGAAGAGGTGCCCACGGGCCGAATTACCGCATCCGTGAGCGAGGAAATACGTCACTGAATTTTGTGGATTTTACAAGCAAAACAATAACAAATTCGTCTACCCAGATCGGTATAAAATAAAACATGTCCGTCAAAGCAATTCCTCAGACTCAGAATGTGCCAATCCCGCTACATTGTTGACTCGGAGGTCGGAGCGTTTGCTTAATATTTTGTAGGACGATATGAAAGCAAATTGAGTACGCAAAAGATAGCTCTTGGAAAATTTATTACACATTACAGTTATCACAGAGATAAGTAAGTAGTAAGGTTAAATACATACATCAAAACATTCATTAAATGTTTGTTTTAACAAATTGCAAGTGGTTTACAAATAATGTTCAAAGGCACCGATTCTCAATGGACTTAAAAGCTGTTGATAATGTGAGTTGGAAATTTAATGTCTCAGTATTTAATTGGCCTGTATACGACTTAATATTACATCAACTGAATTTGTTCGGATACAAAAAAAGTATATCGCAAAAATCAATCGGGTGGGAGCACTAGGTCTGTGAATATTAACCGCTCAAGTTATATATTATTCAAAAATGCAATTGATAACAAAGTTGATTGCGTGTTTTCTATGCTGATAAGCAAATTGCTGTTTGTAAAAAAAAACCTATTTTGTATTTATCTCAGTGAACAAATGGAAATTTTAAAATTTTAAATTTCTTAGATTATATCCTTCCTTCACACGTGCAGTATGGGAAAATAATAACAGAGGTTATCAAAGCTGTAATAATATACATTACTCGTAGCTCTATTTTCTAAATGTTCTGTTTTTTGTTAGGAACATGTTGTTGCAAAAATTATGAAGATGCCAGATTATGATAGATGGAAACGGTTCAAACAACGATGCTTGTTCGTGATAATTGAACTTTTAATAAAATATAGAGAGGAAACGATTCATTTCGAATTATAAACAATTTCGATGTAGTAGTGTCAGATTAAACAAATTTTATTGTGTAAATTGTAGGCGGTTATTATTAAAGTTCGGCTAATAGGGAATAAATTTAATTCAGTAGATTAACAATTTGAAAGAGCTTACAAGGCTGTACCCAGCATCATTTTGTTGAGTGCACTTTCTGTGAAACTCAAGATTTCTAAATTCAAAGTGCGATGCATTGGTTCATTTAGGTAAAACAATTATTACTTAGAAGAGGAAGAGATAGGCTTGATCTAGTTTAAAAAACGATTAAGCAAGTAAATCAACCGAAATGTGCAAACGATTTTAAGTTCTCTAGCATGTTTTCTTTCCTGAGATTAGCTTTCACATAAAATATATATTTAGGTGACTCATTACTAGCAAGTGGGGCTCAGATTAGAAAATTGTATTGTCTTTCAGTCGTCGTGATATTTTTATGGAAACTAATTATTTCCCGGTAAGATACAAAATATTATCACCTGTTTAACTTTTATTTTGTAATATTGTTGGCCTTATGTCTATGAAAGATTTTGTTCTTTGGTGATAAATAATAATAATAAATAGCATTACCTAAATAATAAATAGCATTAAAAAAAATAACAATTTGGACAGTAAATTTGTCCTCGATGGATATTAAAACAAATCGCTTTCTATAAGAAGAACATGTGGAAACACCTTGCCACTTTGTTTCTTATATAGGTACGAATTCGCATGTAAGAACCATTTTGTTGGATATCACTAGTTTCTTATATCCGTCGTGGACTATGTTTTTATCGAAATATGTATCCTCATCATTTTGTGTTGAAACTATATAATAAAAACCGGCCAAGTCCGAGTGTCACTCGCGCACCGAAGGTTCCGTTTTGGCTAAAGTCAAACACATCAGATATTATTTGAAATCTATAATATCATCCAATCTTTCTCTTCTCCCCTCTTCATGAATTCATCACAATTTAGTTTAATTTAATTACTTAATATTTTTACTCTCAAAAATTACTCGCACATGAATCTCGTTTTCTAATTATTACCTAGTACCCAACCCACGCCAATTTTCCATTCTGTATGCGACCTGTCCCAATTAAAAACTATTGACTAAAAATATATTACTTTTATTTTGTTCTGTACTCCCCAAAAAAATGTATTATACTCCCCAACGAAATTAGCAAGCGGGAACCCTGGTGGTATACCACCAGTGACTCTCTTGTCTCTTCTGTCTTTGATGGGGTCAATTGTGCACAACTGCGTAGTAAGTAGAGATTAAAACTTATGAGAGCAACGTATTTTACACGGTAAAATTATCTTTTTTGAAAATATCTTGTAAACTATTAACTTTTCGGCAAAACAGTATTCAGCACATATATAGATAAGAACATGATCTACAAAAAAGGATTTTATGTATTTTTTTGTGAATCAAGAAATAAACCGTTTTTTGGGCGAATGAAAATATTTTTTTCACCAGATTACTAATTAATCCAAAACCAATCGATGTATTCCTTCCATTGGTGTTTGTCGTTTAACTAGAGGTTATATATATATATGTATTATTATATGTTGTGTGTAAATTTTAGCCTCCTATGCCAATCGGTTCTTGAGATAGACCTGGTAACAAAATTGGCTTAGTGGGTTCGGACAGACAGACAGACAGACGGAGAGACATCCGAGCGAAACTAATAAGGTTACGTTTTTTCCCTTTGGGTACGGAACCTTAAAAATGACGTAAAGTTTTTTTGACTTTCCTCGTTTTGTAAAACAACCGGTTTCTGAGTTATAGGATGACCTTAAATGCACCCCAAACTTTGCTATAAAAATGTAATTTTTCGGATCTGAAATGTAATAAATTATGTAATTGTGTGTATTGTTTATCTGCGTATAACAGTGTGAATTTTGTAACCCGGCAAACATAGGTGCAGTAGGTAAAAGCTCCATAAAACGTACAGCTACATTTATAGAAAATTTAACAACCTGCAGAAAAGTGAATCAGAAGTGTGTAAGCTATACGTAATAATGTTGTACTCAAGGTCGATGACTTTTAACCCCTTTTGAATCACCGTGTTGTTGAACAGCAACAAAGAGAAAAACACGGTAGGTATTTACCTATTAGATATAGGTATATAAACTGTTTTAACCGTAGGTAGTTTAACAAGCTTTCTTTTGTGACAATTTAACAGAAAAAATAAAATCTATATCACTGTGATCTCCTGAAAGTACAATTAGGAATGTTTTTTTTTTTAAATAAACAATCGGGCATCCAAATAAATGTACACAAAATCCAGCAACATCCAGTACCCCCAGCATTCTAATGCAATACACATCTGAAATAGATTCTAAATCCCACTAACTACAAACAAATTATTTAATAATACTAGGTAAATTTGAACTACCACTTTTACACAATATGTTACTCATCGTATTAACAAAGTAATGATTTCCAGATAAAAAAAAACGAAATATGTTATCAAATTCGAATAGTTCAGACCATTGCAAGGCAAATTCTAAAAACAAACATGAAAAATTCTTATTTAACTTACCTTTAGCCAATTGGGCTTTCAACAGTGTGCTGCTCATTATTATTGTTGATAATAAATTTTAAAAGAAAGAAAACTCGACAGATTGAGCATCAATGGCCTTGGTCAGTACTTTACGAATCGTTTCGAATGGAATACTTTAAATAATGTACAAATTCACTGAAATATTGTTTTCCTTTGGAGAAAATCTCTGACTTGGGTGCGACTGGTGTACGAATAGGTACTTTGCCAAAAGATTAAAGCATACACAAAAACACTGATTAATCCTTGAACCAAAAGATGGAATGAAGATTTGTTTATTTTTATTTATTTAAATCTATATATTTTGCATTTTTTTTTTTGGTTGGGGATTTATATTCTGATTAAAATAGAAACAAATATGTTTAGCTTTATTTGCTGATGGAAAAAAAGCACTGTACTTACTTGAGTTTTGAAGTTTCATTTTGCTCTTTGCACAGATGACAGGTGTCAGATATTGGATGTTGACAGGTGTGGGGAAAATCGTATTAAATCGAAATTGAATGTGATTGATCAAAATTGATATACGGTATAAGTAAAAGGTGGATCGAATTGGAAAAATTGTATTTCGTTCGCTTCCGAGTACCTACCTGAGTATGTACCTTATATCGTTTTAGATTTAGCAAACGATCAATCTTTTTGAGAACAAATGTATTTTTTCTTGATCGAGATTGCTTTTCATGTTCGATTTGCCTAAAAAATAAAAAATAAGGCCCGTTTGCTGATACTACTCATAGCGATTTAAGTTCTACTTAAATACCTTACGGGCTACTTTTTCCTTGTCATAAACTGTCACATAAGATTTTAAGTGGAACTTAAATTGCTATGAATAGTATCAGAAAACGGGCCTAAGTCTTATAATGAAGAAGAAATAGAGAAGTACTTCCTTCTGTGATTGTTTTAAATTGAACTGGGCTCAATGATTTTAACAAGTAGGTAGGTAACGCTGCAATTCGTTGCATATAGAATTTTTAATAATGAATACCATTCAATATTTACCACAATATTAACTGAAACCATCCCTGGCTTGTAGAGCAAGTCACCACAATCATCTGTCATCAACAAAAATATCAAAAACCCAAAAGAGGCAAATAAACAAAAACAACGTGTAGTCATTTAATTAACTTCGTATAATTTTGGTGTTGTTTGTATTTAAATTTTGTGCAATGGTTGATTCCAAAGACAAGAAATTTCCCTATCCACAATGCTGGTCAGATGATATTCGAATGGATGTACTAATGGCACCATTTCGGTTAAAATCTGTAAATCCCGAAAACTACGTCTCAAAAATGAACTTCTGGCAAGAAATGATTGTGAAATTCTGCGAATACAAAGGCTCGCCGTCATTCAATAAGCGAGAACTACAATTGGCCTTCCAACGTAAGGACAAAGTGCCATACGGGCTGGATAATGTACTCGAAGAAATGCGTATGTTGGGAAAAATTCGCTCTAAAGCCGAGTACATGTATGACCCCGAGAACAGTTGGACTGGATGGGCTATAAATAGCTTTGTGAAAAAACCGCTCTGGTGGGGCATAAAGAAAGTCTGGCCAGCAGGAAATGATGTCGATGGTGGTGTTGATGTTATGCATTTGGAATTGGTTAAGGTATACTTTTTCTGAAGCTGTACATTCATAAGCTGTTGCTTTAAATTGTTTTGCTTTAGAGATTCTGTAGAGATTTGCACATAGTCCTGCAAAAGCATTCGGGGAAGCTAATGCACTATGATGCCCTAAAGGCAATTGTGAACGATGGAATGAATTTGAACGATGACGGACTTCAGATTTGCCTGCACACTTTGGCCTGCCAAAAGAAAGTCGTTCTAGAATACGTGCTCGAAAACAATGAAAGAAGGATACATTTGGTTAAAATACCAGGTTACAGATATTTCTTAATTTGGTGAATATTGTTTCCTGATAATTTTAATGTTGGCAGGCAAGACTGATCAGAATCCTGAAATCACCGAAACAGATCGCGCTTTTCATAACTTACAGATGACACAGAAAGACCTCATATGCCAATTGGAGACATTGGAGAACGACATTAAAGCAATGGACGACAAAGCGCGACTGTATTTAAAGGAGAATAAACGACAGCTGGCCAAAACATATTTAAGAAAGAAGCATCTGTTGGAGAAAAATCATGGTAAGTGCTATCTTTCCAATATGCAGCATTTCTTTAGTGCATAAAACCGTACTTACAGAAAAACGTAGCATTGCACTAAACAACGTTGAGACCCTGTTGTCCAGTGTCGATGAAGCCCAAAGCAACGGAGTCATTCTTGATGCGTATAAAATCGGCTCAAAGGCCCTACAAAAAGTTCTTAACGACTCTGGTCTTAAGTACGACAATGTTGATGAGGTAATTGCCGATGTCAAAGAGGCCGTTGAGAGTCACGATGAAATCCAAGAAACTATGGCAAACGCCAATCTTAACGATAAACTTGACGATATCGATCTCGAAAACGAACTTAAACAGCTCCTCGGAGAAGAACCCGACGAGAAGTCCGCTCAAACTATAGCCAACAATAATATCTCGCAAAAGGTCCAAGTAACAGATGCTGAGCTCTTGGCTATGTTAGAAGGATTAGAAGTTGAGGATGATTCACCCACTAAGGCCGATGCAAATGCCAACCAGACTGCCCACAAAGCCTTGTAAATTATTTATTAAGTGTATTTTTTGTTGTTAATGTAAAGAGAAAGTTTAAATAAAGACGGTGTGGTTTCTATTTTCTTTTTGTTCATTTTTTTTTTTATTATTTCTATTCACTGATTTTACAAAACATAATATTCCACTATTTGAGAACAAAAACAGTCACAAAAGATATTTCGTCTCTTCTCTATAACATAATAGTATAAGTTTTTATTTTTGTTGTGTGTGTAATCATAAAGCTAGCAAGCGTTATTTAATTCTCTGTACTGCGGGGTTTTTAAAACCCTCAACAATTTATTATATCACTTTCGTGGGTATCTTTAGTGCTTTGCAATTCTTTCGATATTTTTTATACTCAGTCTTATTATAAATAAACAATTGATATGAAATAACAAATGGAAAACTAAATTCAAGTCTTTATAAATTTGGTTTTCAATAGATTGTAACAAGTATATCAGAAGAGACAAACATGATTGCTATTGGATGAAGTGATTTATAAGTTGATATAAAATACGGGTAGGCGGAGGAAGAACAGTATATAAACAATCAACGATCAGCAAAATGCGTAACTAATGACGTTGTAAAGATGGAAAAATGTTTTTAGGTTATTACACTGAAACACAGTCATATCGAATGGAATTCCAAGCATAACCTCCAAGTGCTTGTGAGTTGAACTGGAATCAATAGGTAAACAAAGATACAACGGATTTGTGATAAACGCAATTATCAGCAAAGAACAACAAGACGAACTAAAAGAAAAAAAAACTCTCAAGACGTTACATATAGACCTACGTTTGATTTGAATTCCCATTCGTAGAGAGTATTTTAACTGATTTTGTTTTCAATGCCATCCCTGGTTTATATTTTATTAGCATTATAAATAAAATTACCCCAAATCTGCAATTTAAGTTTCTTTGTATATTGTTTTTGTTTTCTACATTAATACAAACTGGCAGCTAAGCTTAATTTTTGTATCATTTACATCGTAAAGTTATAAACCTAAATGTTTATGCAAATGGGCAATATGTATATTTACTTTTTTTTATACAAAAGTTAGACAAAACATATTTTGCTTGCAAACATAATTGTGTTGTAACAAATTAATTTAAAATATAATTTAAAAGCCAAACAATAAATTGAGTACAGTTCTTGCTTAGATTGAAATATCCGCCGGAATGTATAAACTTAATCGTTTGTTTTGTTGTTTAATATTGATTTATATATACTTTAAAACAATTTGTATCCCATTATATTGTTTTTGTTGTTAATTGGCAAGCATTTTGTTTGTTTTTGTTTCTATGGATGTACATTATACATAGTTGGGTTTATTACGATAAAATATAAAATGCTAAAATTAAACAAAGTTATTGCACATAGATTACAAATAATAATACTGGAGTCAATAACATTATATTGTTTGTGTTTTTTTTTGTTTTAGTTTTTGGCGAAGATCTAAATATTTATATTATATGTATTATACTTCTACACTTACCTCTGCGAAAAATGGCGGATTAATCTTATAGCCTAGAATAGATAGACTAATATAAGAAACTTCTAAGTATCCCTAAAACATGTTATGGTATTGGGTGACATTTTACTTCTTAATATTTTGTTTTAAGAACAAATATTTCACGACAATTTGTAAACCGTTTGAGTGGGTCTTAGTTGTAATGCGGTTTTTCTAGTGAGGTTATGTTTTAAACTTTTTAACATCTTCATTGTATAATCAAAAAGACCGGAAGCAGCAGCAAACTAAAAATAAAATATTAGTATAGGTACACTTGATGATGATCTTTTTCAAGTCGATTAAATTAATAATAACAAATTGGTCGTCTCCAACCTAGAATATGGAACGTGAGCGACGTTATTTACGTTAGTTTCGCGAACTAATTTTCTCGGCAGTTTGATATATTTGTGTGTTTGTGTTTATAATTCGAATTTTATCTCATTCATAACTCATAAGTTATAAAAATGTGCATGACGGTTTCAATGGAAATATTTCTTAGGTGGTGTGTGTAAAAAAAAAAAACTATAATGCGCGTCGCGTTGGAATTCACCATAACGATCGACGGTTTTCCGTCTTTGATCTATCACTCATCCTAGCGTCACGAGAGCGACTGCAACTTTCCTCTTATTTAAAGAATGTTAATGATATTATTTTTCTATGAAATACCGCATCACATAAATAAGACCGAACTCAACTTTAATGCGATGATTTTTGTTTAATTTTTCTGTTATTTCGTATAAGAAAGTGGTGAGAGGTAGAAACAAAATGTTCAAAATCATCAAATCTCTTAGAACAACCACGTTTTAAACTGTACAAAATGTGAGTTAGTTTTTTATAGTAAATTCATTACCTGCATGGTTTCATTTTCTTTAAATATTTGTTTGTATATATATTTCTAAGTAATTCTCATTTGCAGTTGTGCAATATACATCAATATAATATATTTCTTGAAAACTTGGATTAGGTACTTGAAAGGATTGTTGGAAAAATATAGATTGAAACACAGAGATACACACGTAGTATTGGTTACCTATATAAAAAGGATTTTTGTTCATGGTAATTATTGTGAAACTTATTTTCGGAAGAAATGAAGGAAAAATTAAAGATTTCGGGGAAAAGGAGAGATTACACATAGAAAGCTTAACTGTTTATAAATAAATTTTGTTTAGTTGTTAAGGCTAGAAAAATAAACCTACGATTTCTTTAGTATTTATAATTAGGTTGTTTTTTTTGTTGTTTTGGAATATATTCGATTTTTATTTTCATTTTCATATTTGTATAGATTTGGATTTAGTTGTATTGTGGACATTATATAAAAAATTGATTTGCTATGTGTAGATTTGGAATAAAATTAATATACTTAGTATAGTACAGATAAAACAAATCAGCACGGGCAGAATCACAATGAAACGCAGTGATCTGGGACGAGAAATAGAAAATGTAGTAACAATTGGTGCAGTAATAAATATTAGTCTTTTGCACCATCGTAGACTTTTCACTTACCGTCTCTGCCCCATGGCTGGATGTCAGAGATTCAAATCAACCTCCTGATCCATATCAATGTGATTAATTGAGTTCGCAGTGCTGTTAAACATTTGATTTCCTTCGGCATCGCCACCGCTGTTGTTATTGCTGTTATTGCCATCTCCCCGTCGATTTTTACCTAATAGCCAAGAAAATACTTTGTCCAAATTTCACAATTATTGTCAAGCAAACTAAAGCGCATTCACTACAGTAACGAAATAATGAAACAAAAATGACGCATAATTTATTTACATGCACAAAAACTGATGAAGTTAGTCACTCATGATGATCACTAGTTCTTACCACGTTGTAGGGCTTTGCTACTTGAAATTTTCGTCACACAAACAAAATAATAATTTACAAAAAGATAAACACAAACGGTAACTTGCTATGCGATTTCCTTTTGTATAACCAACACCGTAATGTGAGCATTTCGTCGCTTACCTCCGGAAAAGCATAAGCATCCCTCGTCGTCACTGGGCGAATCACCGCGTGCATCCTTCAGTTCCTTGTTCATCTCGTTGATGCAACGCTGATAGTAGTCATAGTCTTTTAGATACCACACCGGGGGCCATCGATGCTCACGCAAGTACTCCTGATTATCCTGATGCAGGGCTTTCAGTCCCTTTAGTGAGAATTTACATATTATATTGTAATTGACACACAGATACGACATGCACCATTCGGCCAATTGGTGTGCGTTGTGAAGCTAATGACGATAAAGAACAAATCACATCATGTTTCAAATTATATAATATAACATTTTCTAACCTTCACTGGTTCGAGTAGCTTTAGACAATGATCAACTGTGTCATTTGTCTCATTCTGCGATATCAACGTCAAGTCTTCAATCACTCGGCATTCTACCAAATTCAATAGTCTTGGGAGGCACAGCCTATTTGCCAATTCCAGCAGGTTGAGGCATTTATCAGCCGATATTGCAGGTATCTCGTCCGTATACAGATAGCATAGCAGCTTGTGGAATGTGTAGACTGTAACTCCTGGAAATACAATCTAAAAAACAAAAATTGTTTGTTACATTACCCACAGACGTTGGCGAGTCTCTTTTCAACTCACTACACTCGAATGCGCTTCACGGAAATCCCCAGTCAACATCGCGCGCATAACATCACATCGGGCGATCAAAATCGAACGATGTGCCTTCATATGGCCGTCGTCCAGTTCGAAGGTCACATCGCTAAAGTGACCATCGCCTATGCAATGCTTTTCCATGTTCTCTTTGATGCTCTGTCGATTTTTTTTTGTCAGAATCACAGTTAAATGGGAAATTTATTGGAAACTTACTAAACAATAATGTTGAATTGGTTCTTCTGAGAGACTAGCTAAAACATTTTGCGGCTTGGAGAGGAGCAGTGTTAGTTGCGGCAGTTCTAAGAAGTCAGCTGCTTGTTTGATTTCCTAGTGGGATAAAATGGCATTCGTGAAATGAGAATATGTACATGGTGTGGATAATGATTGATTTCTCTGACGATCAGATTGTTTAGGACTTGTAAGAACTGTTCAAATTAGATGTGTAGGATGTGCTTCTGTGCAACGTTTTTCGGGCCAACGCTTTCGAGGGATGTTTTGCATTCGTCAGGTGTAGAACAGGCGACGTCTTAAGAACACCATTACCTGAAGAGATCGAGGTTTTGAAGCTATGGTGGATTTGAGCGGAAAATTGTGCACCGAATCGGAAATTGAAAAATAAGTGGACGATTCCAGTCTCCACTCGCTTCTACTCTTTGACAACCCAACCTCAAAGCACATCTACCTCGAAAGCATTTTCGAAAACCGCCGCCATTACATGACGATGACTCGATGAAAACTGCCAATTAGGAACATAAACGTTTTTTTTTTTTAATTTCAATTTCTTTTAATGTTTCTAGCATAACTATGAAAAACGCTGTGAATGCAAAGATTTTGTTTTAAGTTACTTTATGTGTAAAATATTTACCAAAAGTAGTCCAATTGGAGCAGTCTGAGAAGATTGTAAATTTGTTTTCAATGAAAATTGCTCTCTAATTGCCTTAAGTAAATTTTTTTTTTTTACCAACTCTAATCTAAGCTTACTACTGGTCAACTAGATTATGCGAATGTGTATCTGTATTTACCTGAAGATTGTGAAATTCCTTTTCAATTGTGCCAGTGTAAATGAATTTAAGACACTGATTCATTGCTTGTGGTGTGATGATCTTTGTCAGAGCAACAATCGTCTGGGTAACATTCACTCCGCGATTATTCTCCATTTGTACGATGCGTATGTTTTGGAAAATCGGATGATGCAGATCCTTGTAGAGATCTGTTGGTTTCTTTGATTCGATTAGTGGTAGGGCTTGGTAGCTGGATCGACGTTTCAAATGTTCCCACATTCTGGGGGCCACATGAGAACCAAGAGTACATTAAAATGAGTAAATTTCTACTTACAAGTTCGATTGTACCTTAAGGTCCGTGACTCGTTGCGTATTAGACACTCTGTGTCGTCGTTAAAGTCAGCCGTTGTCGCTTCGCCAAATGTGGAACTTATCTAAATAAAAAACAAACGACAAGAGAAACAAAATTTAATTTTACTTTCGACCAAAGAATGCATTTTTGTTGGGAGACTGTATCGTTTACCATACTCGATTCACTACTACTCCTGCCACCCATGTCGGAAAGCTCTGTGGTTAGCAGTCGGAAGAAGACATTTGAAGCCGCAGCCAGCATGAATTTATGAACGGCAAACTTGGTTGAGCCTACAATGAGAATAAGATCCGTGTAGCACTGGGACACTAGCATGCTGTACATGTCCTTTTTGTAGTTTCCCACCACAACAGTGACCTCTGGTGGTGGTGGCTTTGGCGGACGAAACGGTGCCTTTTGAGAAATCACCGAGTTACATTGAATTTGTTGATTACTTTTGTGATTGGTTACCTGGAGCAGGGGTTTCTGAACCTTTTTCAGGTTTGTCATCCAGAATCGCTGTTGTCGCCTTGCGATTAGCGCTGAGCGGATGGCATTTTCGAAGAGTTCATTCACTCCAAAGTATGTAAACACACTGGTTTCGTAGTAGGCCACCCCGAGCTCCTTGGCCACCGCTCTAGCTTCGTCGGGCATCACCAGATCGCTTTTAAGGGCAGCTCTATGAAAAAAAAACATCCCTGTACTGGCCAGCATATGGCAACGAGTGTTTGAAATTACCTCACAAATGGACTGCGCTCACCGAAGTACGACAGGTATTTCTCGTCTCGGTACATGTATCGTAAGTCATTCTTGCAGCCTACTAAAATCACTGGAGTATCTGGACAAAAGCGACGTATCTCTGGATACCACATCGCTTTACAATTTCTCAGGGACGTTGGACTGGCTATTGAGAAACATAACAAAACTACATCGGACCTGGAACAAGTAAATTTAATTTACTAACAACATTGACGGATTTTTTTCATTTATTACCTTCCATACGCAAAGCGTCGATCTTTGTCGTGATCGCCAAATGTGTCCCAGAGTCGCAGCGATACATTCACTCCGTCAACCACTTCCCATGATCTTTCGAGGACCTGCAAATGCAAAAATTAGCCAAAGGCAGTCCGAGTTATGCCAATTTCACGTACGTCTTTATATATCCTATACTGGTCAATAGCCCACACTGTGGGCACATGCGTCGACAGTAGCTGTGACAACGACACATGTTTATTGCAAGCTCTGGCACAGATTAAACGCGTCTTCCCAACGGCAGTGTCTCCAACGAGAACACATTTTACCAATTCTTGATGCGGCTGTTCGTTATCCATGTTCCCATTACCGGCGCCAATATTCTGTAAAGTAAGAGTCAAACGATAACCACGGCACGTCCATAAACAACTGCTTTAAACACAAACAAAACACCAACACAATATTTGTAACTTGCACCTCCGTCACGCAGAAAACTCGAGCAATCTCAAACGGCAATTTCCGACGCTAATTTGGTTAGACTAAAATACTACTTCTAACGACTTGCCTTATTTATTTTCCTATAAATCAATCTGTCTTTGTTCATAAAGCGCACGGGTTCTAGAAACCGGATTATCACATTCTGTGAAATACTTGGGCAAACACCAGACAATGCAAATAAGATTGAAAGGCACTCGAGTTAACAATCCGTGATCTCTGATTCGGAATGTTATTAAGAGCTTCCCGGCACTATAATAATTGCTATTTTTAAATCTCACCTATCTTCTTATATATCTTTATTATTTATACTGGTGATACTGACGATGACACGGCACTAGAAAAAAAAATATGTAAAAATTGAACCATAAGATGCCGATGAGTGCATTGTTATCTGTTTTTTTTTGTTTAATGACAAAGGGTGACGTAGGTTTCATATAACGTGCAAGCAGTACAGAAGAATCCTATTTGTAGACACTAATTGTATTGATTTTAGTGGGTGCAGTTGCAAGAGCGCCGACAAGCACATGCAGCAAAACTCGCCTACAAAGCAACGATACAGAGAGGAGGGAAGAACATCGGCTTCTAAGGAGGAAATATAAGAGCTTGATCTAGGAAAAAGAGGGTTGGCACTGAGTGTTGCATCTATGACAGATCCTAACACAATCGATATCCCCATCTGCTCTTTGATGAGTGGGCACTTATAGAAACCATTTACATAGTGTTATTTCCTACAGTCGGCGATCCGAGAAAATTTAAATGTTGCTACTAGTTTGTCACGCATATCGATTCGTTGTCATTCAAATACACATAAATGTCTAATACGCTTTGAACTACCTACAGAAATAAAATAACAATTGCAAAGACAAAGAAGCCCAAAATAGAGAATCCCCCCAGTCACTCAAATTTCGTGTTTTTCTTATTAATCATTTGAGTGCCTGGCAAAGTACCAAGTTGTTTACACAGAAACTGCGATTCTAGTACGTATTACGTGCGTTTTATTATGATATACTGCGCACATCAGACATCACATATATTATAACAAAAGTCTCGACAGATTGAAATCCATTCACCAGTGTTATCTCCAGTTTTGCCAAGCCTTGTTTGTTTCGCTGTTTTTATTTTTAGCCCAACTTGAAATAGTAATAAACCGTGCAAGCACACAAGTTGAACTGCTATAAAAATTTCTAAAATACATTATGAACAATTCTATTTGCACAAATAGCTTTTGAGCATAATTCCCACTCTTCTCTGTATTTCTGTTTATGGTCATAGGTACCTACCCAATATTGATGGATTTTACGTGTTTATTTTCATTTTATAAATCGGTACATATGGGTAATAAAGTTACTAATTGTCCGTTGTTAACTTTTGTAACCAATCTGTAACTGGTTTGAAAAAAGAGAGGGAGAAATGTGAATCTTTAAGTATGCTATAGGTACTATCCGAGGGGGAAGTAATCAGGTGTATTCAAGGAACTTTTCTGTGCGTATTCATGGTGAATCTCAGTGTATGACAGTGTATTCAAACGAATTCGCATGCAATTACTAGTAGCAAATCTGTATTCAAGGACCACTCAAAAACATTGATTACTTCCCCCTCGGTACTATCAGTATCATTGTCATATTCGGCAATCGACACACATGTGTTTACTGTCGCTTATCAAACCGGCTTTAACGAAACGACGGCCCGAACAAAGATTGAAAGAAAAAGAGGCAAAACAAAGCCAAACAAAAATAAAAGCGATCGATGAGACTGTTTAAATTTATAGCATGCAGCTACTACGACTGCCGGTCACGCAACACACAAGCACAGCTAGTTTTAAGGAAAAATATAAAACAAAAATAATAATAAACGACTTTACTGCTTTGACAAATGACGTACAGGGCAGAACTTTGCAAGTTTATTGGCATTGGTCGATTTTGGAAGAGTCGAAATCACCATCTTGGTCAAGAAATCTATCTACCATCTCCCGGCACATCTTTAAAAAGTTCAAGAGTAACTGTTCTCAGACTACCTACTCTTTTTAGGTACGTTCCCTTACAATAATGCATTCGAATACATTAGTCAAATTTAGCCAAACTTCGTCTACTTCTACCCGACTTTTGAGGGAACGAAGTTTGACTAATGTAGGTACCTATTCAAATGCATTATCGCAAGGGAAAATACTTATTCCGCGGTACTAATAATCATTTTTAGTATCCAGGCTAAATTTTTCGAGCTCACAATGGCGAAATTCTCCATACAAAATAAGATATTGTGACCCAGGAAATATTATTTAGTGTTAAGGTTAAAAATGATTATTGGTAAGGCCCATTATGTTTATGACATCAAACGTCAATGTAATCGCAATTTGGCTTAAACCAGGATACTCCCATGCAAACAAACCAATCCTGATTTTACTCTTTAGTCACACCGCATACTGCCAAGTACATTGGATAAGTGCATACAATGCATTAATGAGTCACCCAAGGGCTTGACGTTGATCAACCACTTGCGAAACAAAAAAAATTGTCACTGTAAGGTATGAGAGGCTTCTCAGTTCACACCCCGTAATGGATAGGTAGGTATACATCATTAACCATCCTTGAACGCACTTCTTTTTTTTACCAATCTTTAGGGGCCTTCAATAAAAAAAAGAAGAATATTTTGATGAGCTCAACGCAACTTCTCAAACCTTACCCACTTTAAAGTGAAGTAAAATAAATCAATTCAACCTTCGCAGGTCCATGACCTTCCGTGTGCAAACAAACTATAAGGAGTTCTTTATAAATGCCCTAAAAAACTTGAAAAAGAACAACCAACTTTGCTCTTTTCTTCTCCGCAAATAATTTTGACAATAAAAAATTGTTTTTCCATCAAAATTCAATGTTTCGCCACTCAATTTGATATGTTAATCTTATTCCTAGCCACCTCCCTAATTTTTGTAGACTAACACTAATTTTATTGCAATTTTCCAACGGGAACCTCCAAATGTCCATTCTTTGCCACTTACCGATTTAGAATTGCAGTGTCTTTTTTTTTACTTTTTGCAATTCGGTTTTCTCGTATTGATTTATTATTTTTTTTATGTTTGTTCGCTGCAAAAATTAACTTTAGCTGCTGATATATAAATTAAATCTTATAAGATATTTGGTTTCTAAAACTTTTGATTTGTTTTTGTAAATGCGTAATACATTTTTTTCCAACTTTATTGCTAGTGAGGACGATGTCGTCGTCTGTTCACATATTCACGCGAATTTAATTTACTTTCTTCAATCAGAATTCCACGATATTCCGCAAAAATTAATTATCAAATCACATTGTCTTTTGCGTACCTATGTTTTTTGATTAATTTTCTTTTTCGTTCAACAGAGACTGGAGATAAATTTTATTTTAAAATGATAAATAACAGATGAGAGACGGAAAGAAACCGAGAAAGAAAAACAATACGACGACCAAACTCTGGCAAAAATCAAAAGACAGAATGGAGTAAAGAAATTTTTTGCTTTTGACTTCCTGTTCCTCGACACCTACGTCTACGTCTTTCCAACCAACAGAATTCATTTGTGTAGATGGTGAAGGCATGAAGGGACAAGGCAAGCAGACAAGTGCATCGCAAATTGCAAACAACGGACAGAGAGCAAACGGTTTTTAATGTCGATTTTTGTTGTTTTGCTTGTGCGGCATTTGCCACTTCTGACATTTGGTCGGAATGAATTTGTTTTGCAAGGTGTGTTCACTTTGAGAATCATTTTAAATAAAGTGCAAAAAGGGCAGAGGGTTACATATTTACCAGGGGTGGAATCCCGTAAGGCGATAGTTGATAGTCGCTTTTATTATAGTCAAATACGACAGTCACATCATTCTGCTTCTACGTAAGGTGATCGCAAAATAACTATACAAATTTTGGAATAGTAAAGTCAGTACCTATCGAACGTGCTACTTTAAAGGTTTTTTTTTTTTCAAATTCCGTTAGTGGTGATAAATATAGAGCATGTGAAACAAATTTATTAAACGTACTCAACTAACTTTATACCATGTTCCCACCAACGTGATTAAGCTCATGTGATTTATAAATCACGAAAGGCGTCTCCACCGTATTTTACGTGATTTAGTTTGACATTCAGCAGAAAGAATTCGTCCACTTCGGAGAGGGTAGTTTTTTTTCGTTGTTTTTCTTTTGTTATCACACCTCTGCCAAAAATAAAACAATTTATGATTGTTGTACTTAATAAAAATACCAAAATACACCGAAACACGAAGAAAATTGAATTTGGGATAATATTTTTGACATCTGTGTTGTTGTTTTTTTTTTGTTTGTTGAATAACATTGAATTGAATTGAAAGCGCTGCAGGTATGTTCGATTTTATTTTGTATGGATTTGCGAGAGATACGTAATTAAAAATTAAACACGTCTAAATCACGTAATTAGTAATCACGAAAATGTATGGTAAATCACGAAATTTATGAGATGATTTAGCTAAATCAAGTGGATTTAGCTAAATCACGTTGGTGGGAACATGGTATTAATTTTTTTTTTCTTTTTTTAAAGGGGATTCCAAATCCCGGAAGCACTCAGACTCGATACCGGTCCATTGTACTACCAAGCAGAAACCCCTTTTTGTGGTGTAGTGGTAGACTTAAGTAGACTTAATTACTTGGCCAATTATTAGAACGTTTTGAGTCTCAATACTACGAAAAGCGTTAAATCCTCCTCAAGAAAATATTTACAATTTGATTTAAGCAAAGTTCACTGAATATTCTTTTCGTTGACTTTCGTTTTAACTGATCGGTATAATTTGTTATCTACAAAACAGTTAAGGTAAGCAATCTTAGCCTATATTTTCCCACAAAATGTTTTTGCTGGCATATTTCATTGGTATAAACTTTAAAACCAAATCTGTGGCAAAGTTGAAGTAGATTTTGTCGACAAAAGCCAAGTTTTTAGGAAAATTAGCATTCTTCTTCTTCTTAAGGTTCCTCTCCGCTCCGGAGGTTGGAAATCATCATTTTTATTGTGTGTTTGTTTGTTACTCCTCTCATTATTTCTGAGGATGAGAGATTTAGCCATTCTCGCATGTTTGACAGCCATGTCAGCCTTTGTCTCCCGATTGCTCGTCTTCCTTCTATCTTTCCCTGAAGTATTATTTGCAGAAGTTTGTATTTCTCATTTCTCAAAATGTGACCGAGGTATTCAAGTTTTCTTTTTTTATTAGGTACATTAGTACATATTACAAATTAGCATAAGGTACTTTAATTTATTAACACAGATTAATGCACCCATATTTATTCACCACACAACGTAGCCTTAAGTTTAGCCATGGCAATAAACTAGCCATGGCCTTCTACAGATGTCAAAAACAGCTGTCTTTGACTGATTTCTGACATTTGCTAATATTTTTGTTCAACTCGCCCATTTTCTCTTCATTCCTTTCTATTTTCTCTTCCATAGTGAACGATATCCTTCGTGTGTGCGGAAAAAAAAGGAAAAGTCAACCAATCTGAAATTATCGTTCCACCGTAAGTGCTAGCTAGCATTAAAATCGATTCCCTTGTCAAAATAGTTGTTCACTAAAGACAAATAATATTAAAAGCTGCAGTAGCACCCCCCTTGTACGTACACGCTCATGTTGATACGTCAAGCTACAAAAGTTACGTTCGCAATATGTGAATCACATTTAACAAGGTAGTTAACTTGCCACTTCATGTATATAGAAACTATCTACAACAGTGACAAAGTTTACCTAAGTCGGAAATAATCTAATATTTCTATATTTTCTAGGCAAGTTCATTTTACGCGCGGCAATAACTTAAAACAACGATTTGTACACATCAGCAGTAGTAATAGCGTGAAAAGTACTCGTAGCACTTTAAACATGGAAGGTACATGCGTAAACAAGATCCCAGTGAAAAAGCCACAGGAGATTGAGAATTTGACAAGGTTGGTAATTTGTTGTACGGCTATTAAACATTTCGAGCATCCTAATCCAGATGACTAGTGAATGACTATAAAATATTGCGTCATAGGTGTGATATCTCATGCAATTTATCTTGGTTTTGTAACTTTTCAGGCTTACTATCGCCAAGTCACAGCAAGATAATAGAGAGTATCGAGGTTTGCAGCTGGACAATGGCATGAAGGTATTGCTGGTCAGTGATCCGAAAACAGATGTTTCGGCAGCGGCACTATCAGTCGAAGTCGGGTGAGTAGAAATGATTACGAAGCGCAATCAAATATACATATTTTATCAACTTTATCTATACATAGTAGGGAGATTTGTTCCTCCATCATTTGCTCCTTAGCTGGAATAAAAACAAAGGGGGTATCATTCTTATTGGCTAGCAATACATTAAACATCAGACATGTCACATCATAGTTAGTCACCTAAAATATGGGATTTTAACCACGGTTACATCATTAAATTTTAAATAGAAATTAAAACTGACTTGTTAGCAGTAAAATTAAAGCGTAAAATTAAAGTTGGAATTTGCATGAGCGTGAAATTGTCGTAAATGCATTTTGTTTCCTCTTTGCGCAGCTGCTCTTCAAATGGTTATTGTTGTTGCAAGTGAACCTTAATGACTTTGCTAAGTTCTGGGGAGCTGTTTACTGTTTGCTAATTAATAGCTGATGAACTTTGATGACTAACGAGAATATTTGGCCGATGAAACACAATATCTACTATATGAAATACTTTTAAGTGGAGTTTCTGTTAAAAATATGTAACTCGAAGAAACCTGCCGAGAATTAAGTGAATTTTCCATTTGAAACATGTTCACAAATAACACTATTCTTCCTCTGAAAGCCCTCACAACAACGATTCAGAGTTGCGTTCGAAATTACTATTATGTTGGGGACAACAAAATCTGTCCTATTTTTTGTTTTGCATCCGGATTGTCCATTTCCATAATATTCTGTTCTGACTTCCATATACTCGTATTTTGATAATTTGTTTGTTCCCTTGAAAGCCACATGTCCGATCCGGACAATCTGCCGGGCTTAGCCCATTTCTGTGAACACATGCTATTCCTTGGCACCGAAAAGTATCCCCACGAGAACGGCTACGCAATGTACGTGTCACAGAACAGTGGTAGTTGCAACGCAGCTACATATTCCCATATGACGAAATACCATTTCCATGTGGCATCTGATAAACTAGACGGTGCATTAGATCGTTTCGCACAGTTTTTCATTGCACCACTGTTCACACCCAGTGCTACTGATCGAGAAATAAATGCGGTAAGTCTTAGTACACATTCACAGCATTGCAAGTTTCATAAGAGTCTTTTAAGGTGAACTCGGAATATGAAAAGAATCTCTCCAGCGACATTTGGAGGATACGGCAAGTGAACAAACACTTGGCAAAGCCAAACCATCCGTATAGTAAATTTGGAAGTGGCAACAAACGCTCACTGTGCGATGTGCCAAAGACTTTGGACATTGACGTGCGGGAGGAGCTGTTGAAATTCCACAAGAAGTGGTATTCGTCGAACATTATGAGTCTATCAGTCATTGGAAAGGGTGAGTAAATTATGCCCAGGCGATGTATATTTTCTACAACTTGTTTTGACTTGCAGAGTCGCTGAATGAGCTGGAAGAGATGGTTATTTCAAAGTTTGCCGTAATCGAGAATAAGAATGTTGCACTGCCAGTTTGGCCTGCAGATCCCTTCGACGAGACTCAGTATGGGAAGAAGTTATTGATCACACCAGTCAAGGATATACGGTCGTTAACGATTAGTTTTACTACAAAGGATTTAAGCTGTCACTACAAATCAGCGGTAAGAATTAAGCTGGTCTTTGAATTGCTCATTAATTTGCATCTTGGTTTGTTTTACAGCCTGATGGGTACCTGATTCATTTGGTTGGTCACGAGGCAAAAGGAAGTATCTTGTATGAGCTGCGCAAGCGGGGATGGTGCAATGAGTAAGTAACTGTGGCACATTGTTTGGCTCGGTAAACATTGAAATTTCGTTAGTTTGATGGCTGGCCACAATAATACAGTTCGCGGATTTGGGTTCTTTGAGATTGTGGTGGACCTAACTCAGGATGGCTTGGAGCATGTCGACGATATTGTGCACATCATTTTCCAGGTAAGTGTATCATGCAATTATCCAGTCGAATAGATAATGTTTGACACTCCTTTTAGTATATTCGAATGCTGCGAGAAGAAGGCCCGAAGAAATGGATTTTCGAGGAATGTTGCGACATTAACAAGATGCACTTCCGTTTTAAGGATAAGGACTTGCCAGAGAGCTTGGTGACTAATGTTGTTGCTTCTATGCAGCTGTATCCAATGGAAGAGGTACTAACGGCGCCTTACTTAATCAATGAGTGGGAACCGGAGCTGATAACAAACCTTCTAAACGAACTTGTCCCCGAAAAGTGTCGCATAATGCTGGTCAGTCAGAGTCTGGAATCGCAGGTGCACAAAAGTGAACCTTGGTACGATACTAAGTACGATACTGTCGAAATCGATGCCGAGACAATCAAAGTATGTACAGCAGCTCACGTTGCATTGGTTTGAATTTTTTTAAATTCATTTTGTACACCAACAGCGATGGGGCAGTTGTGAGCGCAACCCAAGTCTTACCCTGCCCGCGAAGAATGCATTCATACCGACGGATTTCACCCTGATGCCGCCAGATTTGGACATGAGTAAGTATCCCGCTGTAATAATGGACAATCCAATTCTTCGGGTGTGGCACAAACAAGACGAGGAATTCCTTACACCCAAAGTCTGCATGAACTTTGATTTTTCAAATCCAATGGTGTACTCGGATCCGCTGAACTGTAACCTGAATCATATGTTGGTTGCGCTATTGAAGGACCAGTTGAATGATTACTTGTATGACGCGGAGCTGGCGGGTCAGAAGCTGGATGTCATGAACACTTCATCGGGAATTAGTGTAAGTCGAACATACTCGAATGTTGTGTACTCGTATTATTTATTTCGTTATCTATGCAGGTCAACATCAAAGGCTACAATCACAAGCAAGATGTGCTGCTGGTGAAGGTTCTCGACCACCTTTTCGACTTTAAGGTTGATGAGCAGCGATTCGAGATTCTTAAGGAGGATTATATTCGCTCACTGAAGAACTTCAAAGCAGAGCAACCATTCCAGCATGCGATCTATTACCTAGCGCTGATACTTACCGAGAATGCATGGTCAAAGAATGAATTGTTGGATGCTATGACACGTGAGAAATGCCAAATTCGCATTTGTCTACAGACTTAATGTATTTTTACCAATTACAGTGGTCACCAAGGAACGAGTTGAGTATTTTGCGAAGGAGTTCTTTTCGAGGTTGCACACGGAATGCTTCATCTTTGGTAATGTCACGAAACAACGGGCCCTAGAGATCGTTGGTGTTATAGAGAAAAAACTCGACACAACGAACTCATTAATATTGCCATTGCTGGCTAGACAGATGTTGAAGAAGCGTGAGTACAAGTTGTGCAACGGCGACAGCTATTTGTTCGAAAACACCAATGAATTCCACAAGACCTCCTGCGCGGAATTGTACCTGCAATGTGGGCCGCAAAATGACCGATCGATTGTTCTTGTGGATCTGGTTTCGCAAATTTTAACCGAGCCCTGCTACGATGTTTTAAGGACGAAGGTAACCAGTGTAAAAATTATTCTCAACTTCATTCATGATTGTCTCTTGCGTAGGAACAACTTGGCTACATAGTATTCTGCGGCACACGAAAAGTCAACGGCGGCACTGGTCTAAGAATTCTAGTACAATCCACCAGACATCCGTCCTTTGTCGAAGATCGTATTGAGAACTTCTTAGATGAGATCATGGTAAGCAGCCAATTAACATCCCATTCCAGTACAATTCCATATTGCTCGCTTTCACACAGACAAAAGTCAAGGAGATGCCTTTGGAGGAGTTTGAAAAGCACAAGGAAGCTCTTGCTAATAAGAAGCTCGAAAAACCGAAGAGTTTCTGGCAGCAATTTTCTCTTTTCTTCATCGAAATAGCCCTTACGCAATATCACTTTGAGAGATCCGAAACAGAGGTGGCGATTCTCCGAAAAATCACCAAGGAGGACTTCCTCGAGTACATGAAAGTAAGTCGGCCATACAAACCCGGAATTTTGTCTACTACTCTTGCCCTTTCAGACATACATAACCCGCGACGCTCCAGAACGCCACGTTCTATCAATTCACATTGTTTCATCGCAATTCGATAAGGATGCTGAAGACGCCGATGTCACCGATATGGAGCGTCATACGAAGCTCAATGATTTGTCCGCATTCAAATCGAGTAAGGAGCTGTATCCCGTATGGAGACCACATCTGGATATACGCGCCAAGGGCGCCCGTAGCAAATTATAAATTTTCTATTTCAATTCACTGAGTGCGCTTGTGTTAGGAGAATTTTTATTATTTACATTTGTCCCCAATCCGTTTCCTTTGAACACAAACAGACAAACCACAAAAGTGTTACCATTTCTATAGGTATCTAAAAGAAATTCAAGACAGAAATAAAGCTAATCTTAAATTCACTGTAACACTATTGTTTTCATTGAGACAAATACAAAGATATTTGGATCAGAAGGGAATTGTTTTTCGAGTATGTCGGCGAGAGCAGTGCACTCATTGGTATGGGAAATCCACTGTCTAGTGTGCTGAATTCCTGTGATATCAAGTCATTGGTGCCGTTGTTCTAAAAAAGTAACAAAACGTCGGTCGTGAGTTAAGCTAATGAGTATGGAATTTGGGCAGACGCTCACCTGATCCAAAATGGAGATTTTATGTTTGAACAGAACTTTCTCATCGATGTGCTTAAAGATTCCACCGGTGTCCAGTATTATGTTGTTCTTGAACTTGTCGCGCTTTTCAAATGAGGCATACACCAGGTGAAGGTACAGGAAGTCCCGTCGAAGGTGGTTAAATGTTGCCTTGATCCGTAGGGCTTTGCCTGCCATTAAAAAGAAATATTCAGTTAAAGTAAAATTACCCTCATCTTCAGCCTTCTATTTGCACAGAAAAAACAAGTTAAATGACGTTTGGGGAAGTGACTTAACTAACACCGAAACACCTTGCGCAAATTTCGTAGAAACCAGTTGGAAACCAACCAATCGACTCCATAAGGAATCCTACCCAAGAATATTCTTTTGGTATATTGTAAAAAATCGGTCAAGATTACTAAGGGGCACATTTTCATATCTGAAAATTTGATGTGGCGGTGTGTCCAGTCAGTCAATCTAATGCGCAATCCTGTGTAAAAAAAAAGCCCTTCATATTCACACTTGCTTGCCTGCACCCATAACCTCGTAATGTATGCACCTTACTAATAACAATAAAAATACCCACAACCGCTGTGACTGTGGCGTATACGTAATAAAAATTTGTGTGAAACACCGCCCTTACCTTTTATAGAGAAAATCGGACTCTCGACTTTTCCGATACTGCCGTTCACGTGTTCTGTGAAATTCTCCAGCTTCCAGTAGTAAGAAAACGATTTCTCCTTGAATGGATTGCTTTTGGTGGAGAGAGACTTAAGTTGTGGTACTGGTCTCCTCTGACTGGGTGTTGTTGCCTCTGTTACTGAGGGTATTGTTGTGGGCTCTGCAGTTGTGGTTGTAATTCTTTCAGCAATAATTTCGTTGTAGTTTCGTGCTTTCAACTTGACATCATCTGGCTGATTTTGTCCATTTTGTTTATGAATTTCCTTCAAAAGCAACTTTATCTCCTGCAGCTCTTTGTAAAGCTTGAGCTCCAAATTGTGTAGTGCTAATTTCATTTCAGCTAAAAACAAGAAGATTGTTAGAAACTTTGTTAGTTGTTCAAAAATTATAAACACCTGATCCACAGACTCCTTTTAACGTTTTCGTTGTAACAGCCTCTGCGCTAGCTCGCACTTCACCTGCTGTCACAGTGCACACAGCCTTTTGGATTTCATGTGGATCATCTGCGATTGTTGTGTTGTCTAATAGAAGAGAAGGCCATAAAGGTAACTTGTTTAGAAGCTGTTCCAAATGATAATGTTCTGTTGCCCGAAGGAGAGTGAATATGGCGTTATCACTTTTTGACTTACTAATGTGGTATTCGATTGGGCGCTCTCAGAGCACTTTTTTTGCTCTCAGGGCAATTTTTATGTTCGTTTGGTACAGGAAAAAGCAATCTTATTCAGATTTCAGAGCACTTTTGCGAATCTAGATATTTTCTCAGATTTACCAATACAAGTGCGTTTGAGTTTGACAACTGATGGAGTTTGTTTACATTTTTATGGAATTTTTCTCCAGCAAAGAAAGGCGTTGCATCGGGTGAATCTATTTTTGTGAATTATTTATGTATACATTTTTAGAAATCAATCGGGACGGATATTTCTAATGTTTTAATACAAAATTTAAGTAGTGAATGGAAATCGCTTAGAAAAGTATCGAAGACTACACATATTCAAATCTCACGAATATCAACACAAAAAAGAGCAAGTGACGTTTTTATGTTCGATTAGGCACACAAAATCTGAAATCTGAGGGCAAATCTGAAGAAGCGAATACCACATAAGCTTCAGTTATACAATGTAAAATCAACCACATTGTGCAAAAACTGAGCATACAAGCAAACAATTTAGCTTCCTACAACGCCATGGAATATTCAACCTTCAAACCAGAGAAAATACTGTCTATTGTCTGTTTGTATCGTATCTGCTTCAAACCCTCGTAAGCCATTGCACACTAAAACACTAGTTCGTTGTAATATCGATTTAATGAGACATAGAAGTAGGAAACAATTTACTAAAATGATTGTGCAAGAGTTTTAACTATACATACTATCCTTATCAGTTTTTATGAATATAAAAAATCAATTCAAATATCTGCACAGTTCCTTTTTTATTTTACTTAACTACAATCATCACTAGCTACTGTTTTGCAGACCATTTATTTATTTATTTATTACAAAATGCTCACACAAAAATCACCACAATACCGTGAAATGTTTTTCAAGTACCTCTTCTCAATGTCTGAAAAATCCACTTCAAACATTGAAATGACAGTGTTTTGCGTGTAAATGCGAAGCCATTAACCTTTCTTCACAACTGTTTTAGACTTTGTATCTGTAAACCGTGTGTTCACTTTTCAATCAATGACTTTAGGTGCGGTAAATACTCGAGATTTCAATTCGAAACGTGTAACACTTCATCAACGTTAATCACTCTCACCTGCAGCGATGTCTGCAGCAGAAACACTAGCATATTTACAGCCCACGATAACAATAACCGACAGTAAAACCACGTTTCGAGTGTAGTAAAACATTTTTATCAGGCGATAGACAGCCAGCTATAAACTATAATCCACGTACAACAAGAGCTTCTTCCTTCTGTATGTGGAACGTAATTTATTCGTCATCCTATGCTAAGGGCAGCGAAAGTTCTCTCATACTGTCTGTCTTTGACGCTTAAGATCATAATGTGTCCGCGTTTGATGGGTCGAATTTGAGATTCTGGCCTAAAAATAGATAATTCAGTGCCAAGAAGATATACAGGGGGAATAACACTGTACAGGGACCTACCTCTCTACCTATACAAGCGCAGGAGATCGCACATCATACGATTTATTGACAAGTACAACATCGCGAAGTTTGCTTTAAATACAAGATTTATTTTTTGTGCTAGGATGGACTATTCTCAACCGTACGATCTAAGATTTTCAAATTCTGTAAATAGAAATACAAAAAAATGTGGAATGCGAGATTTGAGTAGGTGGGTGCTTGTAGAGTCGAGGAAAGATCATAGTGCTTTGATTTATTTGGTAAACTCAGAGACATTCGAAAAGCAATTGAAAGATCAATGGGAGACATCAAACAGGGATGTACAAAGTACTATATAGAAAATGTGCGCGCATCACGCATAAATTGATTGGAGACGATCGTTGGCTGTACTTCCGCAAAGCAATCTTAAGTTGCAAAAGTGAAAACTTATATATTTTCAATTTGGACCCAGGGTTGTAGGTAAGCAACTTAAATCGAAGTTAGTAAGCTTGCTAAGGTCGATAGTCAATGTTACGTAACTGGAAGACAATTTCTATGCAAACATTTAAATTATTTTCTTGCAATCGACTTACTACTTTCTTTCTTCATTTCAACGGCTGAATTCTTTGTATTTGCTTTATATTCATCAGTTGCATTTAAGGCATGCATAACGTTTTGATTGATACTGCATTTACACCATCACGCACGTCCATTTTTGCACGAAACGGGACGGAACGATCCGTTTGTCCACAGTCAATGGCGTAAGAATGAGATCACAAATCAGACGCATAAATTGTCATGGATGTTCCATACATACCCATAATTATAAATACGTAAAACGGAAGTTCCGGCGACCAACATTTATTCCCGCAATCACTTGAAAACATTTATATATTTCTAATTTAATACATTTGAAATGTGAGTGGTAAATAATAATAATAATAATAATAGTTGGCGCAACAGGTCTGTAGGGACCCTGGGCCTAGCTTCTCGCAACCATTCGTTTTGTGTGAGTTTTTCATTTTTGAAACGAATGGAAGGGATCTACAATTTTATGCCGATTCCAAACGGGTAATTGAGAAGCTCTTCCATGACAGTTATACTCTCGGATGTTTGTCAGACGTTCGCGAGAGGTGGCGCAGTGGAAAAACCCTGAGTTGGAATTTGGGTTTTTGCGGAATTCGAACCTGGGACCCCTCGCTTAGTAGTCCAACACACTAACCACCAAGCCACTGCGCCTGAGTGGTAAATACTGTCGGTAAATTAAACCAAATAAATAAATAAATAATTCTCTGTTCATCACTTCCGGAAACCATTTTGTATTTTTGTAAAAATATAAATCGAAATTTCGTAACGCTATAAAAATATCAACGTGGTGATGGCCGGTTAAAATACTTGCCACGTATTTTTGTGTGTTAGGTAATGCCGTCCCTTTCAGTCAGACGGCTATTAAGTATTGCGCATCCCTTTTATCTCCTGTTTTAGGAGTGTGTGTGATGTTGTAAATGTAACATAGGTCGAAGAGACGGCTGGGACTACACGTACCTACCTTGAACGCAAACGCCACCTTACACGAACTTAATAGTAGTACTAAGTCACGAAATTCTTGAGTAGATAGACGTCAACCGAACCTAAGACACATCAAGCCAGACTTCCTAAAATAGATACTTGGACGTTCCCATTCTTTCGATGGTAATAAAATGGTGACGAATACTATTTCTAAATTTTGTATTACTAAACGGAACTGACCGAATTAAGACCCCTTCCCGTTCCCGTATACATGCTGCGCCAATAATGTCCAAATGGCTATTTCTCATTGGATCGAGAGTAGTACTATTGTACTGTTTTGACAATAATATATTAGAAAGTATTATACAATCAGATGTAGCCAACTTCGACATCAACAACTGATTAAAGTAGACAAAGTGTGAAGTTCTCCTGAGCTTGGCTGTCAATTTTTATGAAGTAATTTATTGCTAACAAAATTATTTATCTTAGTCATTATCAGGTAGATAAAGGGAGTATATTTAATTCACGGCTATTTGGCATATAAATATAGCGTGCAGGGCGCTCCTTCAATCTTTACTTCGCAATTCTTCAAAAATACGGAAAATTCTAAAAACACTTCCGGATAAGCTTTAAATTAATGAAATAAATTATCAAATTTGTATGCCTGTCCCTTTATTTTGTTGAGTACAAAGAATATTTTTAAAAGAAAGAATTGTTTTAAATCAAGTTCAAATCTAACCTCAACTATTTTCTTATTTTGAGCTAATCAACTGAGTTTTAAACAGTTCTTGTCACGTTTTCTTATAAACTTCCACCGAGCTGGACATTAACTGCATTAACCAATGAAAGACAATTTCAGAATAACACCTGCTTCCCTTTTTATTATAAAAAGTTGTCACTATACCTGTCGGTAGAGAGACACTTTTAATCGCTAATAGATAAGCCAGAATCTACAAACACCAGAAAAAATATAAACATTATTATTAATATGTACATACATTTTTCTATTTTCTAATTTATTTATTTTTGATAAGCTAACTAATCAATGTTGCTAATAATAATCGATAATGATTTTCTGCTTCTGGTAGATTGACCATTGGCGTTAGTGCAAATTTTCACCTAGCAGGTTACATGTCATTTAATTTTTTTGCTCACATTTGTCAAATCTGATTTTCATTTAACATGTTTGACCCAAAGATATACACCACAAATCAATGTTTCCAAATAAAGTTCTGTGTGTTTATTTTGATTCTATATCTTAAATTGAATAACTTAAATGCATCTCCCCTGATCGATCGTAATAAAAGTGGTGATGTCGTTGAATTTGTACTGAAACCCCTCGACGTCATTACGGTCGACGATAGCTTAACGAGTAACGGTGATAGCACATATTCGATTGAAAATGGCGCTTCGGTAAAAGTGGAAAGTGAAGTAGTTGTGCCAACGGACAAACTGTATAATTATTACAGCAGTGGTGTGGGTGAAAATAGTCACAATGTGACAGATTCGAGTAATGCCGATGAACAAATCAGCGAATCAAGTGATTCGCATGATTTGATGAATGAGTATTTTTTGCAATTTTCGGCGAATAGTAGTAACGCGTGTATGTTGGACGGTCTGAAGGAGTACATGATGTCGTGGGCTTATGAGAATGGAACCTTGGTGAAACTGAGTTCGTCGAAACTTAAATTTATAGGTGAAGAAATGTTGGTTTGAAAATTATATTACTGATAAGCTATTTTAGTTGCTCATTTTCAAGGGAAGTCGGAGGTTGTTTTGAACTTTTTAGAGCCGTATGAATTTATACGGCTATAATTAGAATACCATAAGTAATAATATAGAAGCTTCTATGGCAAACAACACCTTCGTATTGATTACTAAAACCTGGAAATATTCGTAAATATTCGTAGGAGAACTTGAACGCTAGATATTCGGACGACTTTAAGTTGAAAATTCTGAATGAAAACGGGGCCGAAATTAAATTTATTTATTGATAAAATTCCTAGATAAAGCAAAATGAAATATTACCCCCAGAATTAAAAAGTGATATATGTACTTGGGTCGAAGAGTCGAATATTTATAAGTCAATTAATTTTAGTCCTGTATTCATCAACGACTCTTAAATCAATAAGCAAAGGAATTCTTATGCAAAGGTTATTTCGAAGGTGGGACACAAATGCAAGTTCGTTGAGAACTTGCTATTATTTTGTTTACGGTTCTTTTTGAAGTTTTATTTTGTATTTTTATCTCAATTTTAGTGTAAGTCTAGTATGCTGCTCGCGCTTAAATTAAGCTCCCATACAAAAATGTCTCCAAAGATAAAATTAAGCAAAGCAGTTAAGCCAAGCAGTACGCAGTTCAAGCTAAATTTCTGAGCCGCTGAACGAACACTCTACAGAATTTAAGCAAGCGTATTAATGCAAAATACATTTTCCCACAGCTAAATTTTGACAGATCAGAGAAAATATCGGCATTCGCAACAAAATTTCAAACGAAACAGTACCAATGGAGAATGGTTAGTTCAACACAAAGAAATTCTTTGTTGTTAATTTAATTTCTTTTAAAATGTAGACATTTCTTTAGAAAGTTCCAAGTGACGAAACAGAGCAAGTCAATCAGCTATGCCAACACATTTTTTTTTACGTCGGAACTTAGAGTGTCAAAATTAAGCGAACATTAAGCGAAGTGGTGGAGAGAAACATTGGAGGGGCGCTTAATTTTAGCTTTCCTGGAACAGCATACTAGACTGTAGATGTAAAAAAGATTTGAAGGAGAGTAGCTTAAGTCAATAAGAATATCACTAACAAACCTAAGTTTTGAGTAAGCAAAGACGCTCTAGGAAAGACTCTGCCAAGCTTCATAAAAAATCGAATAAGTCAAATATACACACATAGCATGAGCAGGTGTGTCAGTATATTGTTTTCATTTTCAGTTGATAGACTGTCTACGTTATGTCAGTGTATCGCTGTGAGGAGCATCGGTTGCTCGTCAGTTGATTTGACCAGCTCGATAGACTACGAAAATTTACCAGCAGAAATTTATTTGCGATTAAAAATGAAATGCGTATTGTTTTGACGAGAAAGTTTCTCCTTTACGAATTTGTCGGTACACGAACAGAACTTGGTGAAATCTCGATAAAATCGTGACAATATTCCAAAGTAAAGGAATTGATCGCTTACCCTACCTAATTTTAATATTACACTTTGACAATGCTCCCGTCAAATAAAGCCTCTCAGACAAAAATAAAATTGACTACACAAATTAAGGTACTGTTCAGATAGGTAAATCCCAGACGTAGTTAGAGGGCCCAAAGCTTTTAAAACCTTAAAATGATCATGCAAGCTCGAAGCCCGTTTATAACCATTTTTTCTGTCTATTTAAAGATTCAGGGGAGCTGTCCATACTAGATGCATCACATCGTCGCAATGTGACTGACGACTGGCTTGCAATGAAAATGTATCACAATCGACAACTGAAAAATATTGTTGCATTTTCAGCAGCATTTAACGGTTTAACATATGTCCCATACAAAACGCTGTCCAAAATGAGTAGCACGTTGCACTACCTTATGCTCAAGGGGAATAACTTTTCAGCTACTCGAACAGATGCCGATATGATTAAAAACGGTAAGATTACATCGGATAACATTTCACTATCAGTTTTGTAAAAATGTAACCATTAAATAATTGGCAATCAAAATGCAACAAAATTTTCAGTACTAATAAGGAAAATTAACCAGATAGCTAAAAACGTAACGCGTGGAAATAATTCACGGATTGAAACTGACGAAGAGATCGAGAATGGTAAGGTAAATTAGTGTTCGAAAATAGGTGAAGGAAATGCACAGGTTCGAAGTCATCTTCATTGTTATACCGATCATTCATTTTGAGCTTTTCAGTAGGTTACACGTGGTCATATGCGATTTCATCAAAATTATGCTATATTAATGTAACCACGAGTAGCTCTAAGATTTATCTTACAGGTATATTGTAAAGTCAGCTGTAAAGTTGCACTCAATTTTATTATTTTCAGAACAAGGCATTGCATGGGCTACGTTTCCGGAACTTCCGGTTCTCCTTGAACTGGACATCAGCAACTGTATGATTGAGTTTGTAACTTCATATGCATTTCACAATCTAACGAGCCTCACGACGCTTTACCTCTCGCATAATAAGCTGTTGAAAATTTCATCGCAGACCTTTTACAATGTCCCAAATCTTCGTTACCTCGACTTATCGCACCTTACTGGATTCGAATTGGAGTTTCCGGTTCTGTCAGCAGTGGAGCAAATTGTAAATACCTTACTCGGTGTGAGAATTGAGCAATTTGCTTTCAAGGATCTTGCTCATTTGGAGTACTTGGATCTGTCACATACAAAAATTACAAGAAATAGTGCCGTAGCTTTCACTTTCTTGAGAGAAAAACTGAAATACCTAAGCCTCTGTTTTACCGCACTTCCAATGATAGGCAACACAATGTTTAAAAATACTTCCCTCAGAGGATTAGACCTATCGGGTAATTCTTACGCTGCGTACAGTATCGTTGAAGACTCGTTTTCATCGGTGGCCAGTACTTTGAAATTTCTTTTATTTGAGCAATCGAACTTAAAGGACTTGGATTGGATAAAAATCCTGAAAAACCTGGTGGTGCTTAATTTAAGTTCAAACAACATCAACACTTTGCAATTACAAACATTTCGCGAGCTAACCCAGCTGCAAGTGCTTGATTTAAGCTCAAACCACATTGGCAACTGGTATAACCGGGTTTTCACCAATAATCCTGATCTGAAAATTCTCAATCTTCGCGATAACAACATAAATATTTTAACCTCAGAGATGCTGATCGATTTCCAAGAACTGGATTATCTTGGCATCGGGGACAACAATTTCGTCTGCGACTGCGTTCTAAGGGACTTGGTGGACATAGCTACGGCTAACAATAATAAAGCGGACTGCGTCAACAATGTTTTCAATAGTTCCCAACAATTGATTCAACAGAGCCTCAAGTCTTGGGGCTTTCCAGACATAGTTCAAGACAATCAAACGGTAATACCCTACAGCGGCTATATTCCAGTGATCCAGAAATACATACCAATGTTGAGAGAAAGTTATAAGAACATTCGAAATCAAATGCACCGATATGATAGGTACAACTTGCGCGTTGTAACAAACTACTACAAAGTCATCAGTTCCAACTCATGTTCCAATACGAATCAAATAGTGATCTATGACAAGATTAATGGATCCACACTGCGCTTTCAACTGTTGGACTATGAAGACACGCACTATTGGTGCTTCAATGAGACAGAGAAGTTAAATTTGTTCGAACTGAACTGCGAATCGAAATATTTTAACGATTTGATCACAGCTGAAATTCGTAACATCACAAAGCGTATTGTGATAGTGGCGAGCTCAGTCGTGCTGGTAGCATTGGTGATATTTCTGATCTACCTCAAACGATGGCACATCCATTATTACTACTCATCTCTCAAATCGGCTGCACTTTTGACAGCTGCGACACAAGATAGCAGTGAGCTATTCAAAGATCTGTCCGAATCAGACTCAAATTTGGTGTATGACCTGTTCATAAGCTACTGCCAAAGTGACCGGGAATGGGTGCTCGATGAACTGATGCCAAATATAGAAGTGGCTGCCGATATGTCGATCTGTCTGCACGAGAGGGATTTTCAAGTGAGTATTGTTCGACTAACTTATTTGCAATATGAAAAGTGCTAAGTTGTACAGAATCAAACCAAAATCAGACTGTCCTCGGATCCGACTGATCTCAAAAATATTTTAAACCGAGTTCTTAATTTATCATCATTTCTTCCGTTTTATAGGTTGGTGTTACAATTCTGGATAACATAATATCTTGCATGGATCGCTCCCGATGTCTAATGCTGGTCATATCGTCAAATTTTCTTCTTAGCCATTGGTGTCAATTTGAGATGCGTTTAGCTCAACACAGGTAAATATCAGTCACATTTGCACCTACATTTATTTTATTTCTCTTATTTACAGGATGTTCGAGGCCAGCAGAGAACATCTTATCCTCGTCTTTCTGGAAGACATACCCAAGCGAAAACGACCAAAAACCTTGCAATACCTGATGGACGTTAAAACGTATATCAAATGGCCATCGGGCGCGTCACCCAACAACAAGTCGGATGAGAAAAAACTCTTTTGGAAGAGGTTGCGCAGATCATTGCAACGCATCTGTTGGGATGGAACATCAATGTTGTAGGTGGTTTGTCTTGCAAACATTTAAATCTTCACAATGTACCTGATAAAAAGGGGCCCTATAATACTCCCTTTAGTTGCTTAAAATAATTTATTTTGCTTTGATTTAGTTGTACAAGTATACAAAGAAATAAAATAGTGTTTTTGACGTTTTAATGCATTTTACTAATGTCCTCGTATTGTACTCTATCGACTAATCTTCCTTTCAGTGGTCCGCGCGAGATTTCTATTGTCACGCAAAAGTTTTTCTCATCCAGCTTTTTGAGAACGGCTTCGCTTCCACGATAGGCGCCGTTAACCACTCGGATCGGTTTATCCAGTGCTGGAATCACTGTCTCAAGGTGGGCCTGTAAGAGTCAATACGTTACAACTATTCAAACAAAGAGAGGGAGAGAAAGTCTGTTTTAGGCTTTACCTGGTCTACTTTAACTTTCTCCCCAGAGTCGAGAAATTTGATTTTCCCTCGATACTTGTCAATGACCTCCAGCACGAGAGCCTTCTGTTTATAGAATTTCTCGCCCAGGGATTTGTCGACAAATTTCACAATGATTCCCTCAGTCAGCCAGTAGTCCTTGCGGTTCTGTTTCTCTTTTTTCATTTCCTCCTGTTTGATGATCTGATCCAGAGCAGATGTAGACGATGACGAGGTGGATCTATCTACGGGTTTCGGCTTTTTGAATACCTTCTCATCATTATCAGCAGATGGTCGTTTCAGCAAACACGATTTTCCGATAGCAGCGGCTTCTGGATTGAATTTCTTTTCCAGTTTTATACCCAGCACAAGTGGTATATCTTCGTCACGAACTAACTCTGTGTACTTATCTTCGTCGCTAACTTCATCCTTTTTCTCGGACTTTTTAGCCTTTTCAATTTGCTTATCAATGAACTCCATCATTCTCTCTTGGTCGTCTTTTTCCATTTTCTCCTTCTTTTCCAGCTTGTTCTGCGCTTCCATAGCCTCGGGGCTACGATCAATGTAGGTGACGAACCAGCCCTTCTCTGTCTCGTCGGCAATACACTGTCCGCTGCGACCGAGCCACTTAACATAGTCTGATAGCGTTAGCCAGCGAGTGGCATTCATGTGAATGTGATTTTTGTCCGCAATGTATTCCTGATAAACCTTGTTCGCAGCAACTCTCTTCGTACCGAATCGTCTTCGCAGAAGTTCCATATACCCATCTGAGAACTCTTTAGAGAAACTGAAGAGGAACTTGCCAGGCGTCTCGGCAAACAGTAGTAGTTGGCGTTGATGGGCTTCACTTGTGGTGTGGCACTTGAATCCGTTCTCATCGCGACACTGCTTTTGGCACATTTGGCAATACCATCGAAGTTTCTGCAATCCCTTGGCTTTCATTTTATTAGCCAGGTACTTTGGAGTACCAACTTCAGCTTTACCCATCTTTGATTGCTACGGATATTGTTCAGCACAATGAAATGATAAAAAAGGAATTTATCCAAACAGTTTTCGCGTTTCCTCACACAACAAACAGAAAACGTCAACCCAACCATAGATCACTTTTCTGTAGAATGCTAGGTTTTCCTAATTTTGCTTTTTATCTGACAGCAATGTCACAATCGAAGAAATAGTTCCGTTCGTTTAAGAAATACGAAAGGCGTTATTTTAACAAAGTGCTAGGTACAAATTTATATTTCCTTGAAACTGATTTTACTTATACGTTTTTCACACCGAGCCGAAATCCGTGTTTTCGACGAAAACTCGGCAATGCATTCACACCAAACACCAACTTGTTTTCGTTTGACGTTTCAATCAGCTGTGAGACATTAGTCGTTAAACTTCGGTGCAAACCTGGTGCAAACTTTTGTGGTTACAAATTTCGATCGCATTAATTAACAAACAAAATTAAATTAATGCATTTAAAAAGAACATTAGGCCAGTTTTTTTGAGCTTCGAGCTCAGCAAAGCAAAGTAAAGTAGGATTTTCAGCACGCAAATTACAGAACTACGATAGACTTGACACTTCGAGACTCGCAATAGTTGTTGTGATTGCGTGCTGAAAATCCTACTTTACTTTGCTTTGCTGAGATAGAGGCTCAAAAAAACACGGCTATTAGCCCATCAATTGTGTAAATTGATTTTAAGTTGGGAGTTGTGACATGTTCGGTCAGTCATTTTGCTGAACATTTCAAAAGGTGTGTTTGTTCCCACAACCCAACGATTGGAAGTCGTTTTTGTTTAAACAACTCGTTTTTTAAAACTGTAATATGTATGGGAAAACTTCTGTTTTCGTAGAAGTTTTCGAGTGTTTTCGCGAAAGCGGTTTTGGGCTCGGTATAAGGTCCGCATCCGTGTAGCCTTACCTTCAGAATTCATAGAATCAACTTGTACTAACTAAATAAAAATGGTAAAGAAAAGAAATACAGTATTTTCGTGTGGAATCTTTTTATTTGTATATTTTCTTTTTTTGTATCTTTGCGTCACTTTGCTGGCTCATTCTCCTCTTTTTTTTTTTGCATCTCGCTTTTTTCATCTTCACTACTTCGATAAATATAATAACATAAAATTGTAATGTCTTGCTTTAAATCATTTTTGTCCTTTTTTTTCTCTTTTTAATTTAAAAAACAAAATCCTTACTTCCATTCCTATCTAGAACTACGATTTGTTGTTGTTGATTTGCTTTTGTAAATATATGTAAACATCTCTGCAAAATTGTTTAATAACAAAAAAAAAAAAAAAAAAATGAGTTAAAATCGTTTGATTTTTATACATAATTGTTCTGTTTTACCCTTGTTTTGATTTACTAAATTTCTGACAGCTTAATGCGTTCGTATTTCGCACTTGCTTTCATTTAAACAATAAAATATAAACAAAAAACAATAGCCCTTGATTTAGAGCTTGTGCCACTCACAATACAATACACGATTTCTCACTTACTGTTATTTTTTTTTATTTTAGCTTATCTTGGTAAATTAAATTAGTTGCATGTTTATATTTTTAAGACTTTAAAAAAAAAATAGATATAATAATATGAAAATGAACAGCAGTAGTTCGACTAAAGCTCAAAATAGGCTGCCACCAGAGGCACAGACAGATCTCTTTTAGATTTTGTATTCCCCTTTGTTGATTCACTTGTTGTTGGCTTGGAAAAAGTTTTCAAAGTGTACGTGTGTGTGTTTTCATTTCTTTTATATATATTTTACTCTTCTTTTATCAATCAATTAATTAGTAAATATTGTATATATGATTTTTTTTTCTTATTTTCTTTCGCAATTTAATATTTTATACATGTTTATTCGTTTTATATTGGTGTTGATGTTGTTTTTTTTTTAGGTTTTTGTTTTCAGATTTATTTTATAATTGAATTGGTTTTCAATTTATTGTTATATTGCGAAATATATATTTTTTTCTCTTCTGAGGTATGAATTTACCAAAAAAAAAAAACGAAAACAAAAATTGTCTAATAATCATCTAAATCGAAACAATCGTTATCCAGTTCGTCTAGCTGCATACTCTGGAAGTCTACTTTGTAACGCAAAATGCCTGTGGGAGAAAGAGAGAGAAGGACACGGGTAGATGTGTTTATTAGCAATGGTATTTTGGTTATAAGCAGTAGTTAAATAATAAGCAAGGAATACTTTTTGTCCGATAATAGAAGATACGAAAAAAATAATAGTATGACAAATATAATAATATAAATACTGAAACAAACTTTATGCTAACAATTGTGTGATTTGTAATACAAAGAAAAATAGGCACTAACGGATTTCGTAAAGCAATGTTATATAAATATTCGAAGGAATGCCAGAACTGGACTAATATCGAGCGAAATCGGGTTCCCTGCAGATGTAAGTACAGACCCCAAGTACATTTTGACATTGCGACAGTACTTTTGACACACGAAACAAATTCGATGCGTATTACAATTTCCTACTACGACTCAACGCTGTTTGAACATCGAGGAGGGAATTAAGTGCGTATACGATTGTGTACGTAATGGGTACTACATTTCAGAGCACTCTTCATGTCGCCGATCGAGAGCTGGGCTTTAGTTTTGTTACTTATTTTCAGCACAAATGAAACTGTGTGTGGGGGTTTCAGTGAAGTTAGGTGCTCTTGCCAAACATTTGTGTAGACCTCGATTAAAATCGTCATTACTAAAGAACAGAAACCCTCCTCGAGCTCAGTACAGAAATCGAGTAGTGTTTGTGAATATATTTTAGTGATCGAGCGATAAAACCCTCCCCGATGTCGGAGCAATGTGTGGGCCGAGCCGCAGTAGGATGTCATAATACGCCGCATAGATTGGGGTGATACCAAATAGGAACTTATAAAAAGTCAGTGGAAAGAGTGAGGTGATTGATGTCAACTTATGTTTGAAGCGAATGAACTGCTTCCTACGGTCAGATCAGAAGGGGTCTAACATTTCTTCAACGGTTCGAAGGAACCTAGACATCACCTCAGCATTATTGGCTTTGTATGGCATATTTTAACGAAGCGTGTCATGAACAGACATCCTGCGAAGACAGTCGGAGACAAAACATAACCTCAGGGATCACCAGCATTTATATGGTGAGTTTCAGACTTGTTGTGCTGCCTGCGATATCATTTCTTAGTAATTCCATGGAGAAGCCACTTATAGCATGTTCCCACCAACGTGATTTAGCTAAATCCACTTGATTTAGCTAAATCATCTCATAAATTACGTGATTTACCATACATTTTCGTGATTAATTACGTGATTTAGACGTGTTTAATTTTTAATTACGTATCTGTCATCGCGAATCCAATCGAACATACCTGCAGCGCTTTCAATTCAATTCAATGTTATTCAACAAAAAAAAAACACAAATGTCAAAAATATTATCCCAAATTCAATTTTCCTCGTGTTTCGGTGTATTTTGGTATTTTTATTAAGTACAACAATCATAAATTGTTTTATTTTTGGCAGAGGTGTGATAACAAAAGAAAAACAACGAAAAAAAAAACTACCCTCTCCGAAGTGGACGAATTCTTTCTGCTGGATGTCAAAATAGATCACGTAAAACTCGGTGGAGACGCCTTTCGTGATTTATAAATCACATGAGCTTAATCACGTTGGTGGGAACATGGTATTAAGTTTACACCACCAAACGTTCAAATCATGAAGGAACACCTTCGGTTTCGGACAATTTTCGAACAATTTACAGCACTCGAAAACATCTGCTGTACCCAACTCGACTACGTGCTGATAAATCAACGAACAATTACAACAAAAAAGGAAAACCAACTGATTTTAGCATGCAGCAATGAAAATAAAACGGGCTAATACAATTAAAATCATAAGGAAAACACACAACATTCAAATAACGTCATCAGAAAATTACCTTAGTCAGAAAGACGCGGTGATTTTAAGTTTGAATGTGGGTTTTTTGTTATTTTTTTTTTATCTTGTTCAAGGGGGATTATTTTAATACGTGTGTGTGAGTTCGAACTTCATGAAAGTGTTTTTTTTTTTTTTGTTCAACAATTGGGAGAAATATTAACCTCAAAAATCTTTTTTTCTTTTTTTTTAAATACACGACAATATTATGCACGACAGGTTTTTCGTATTTTTTTTTATAGTCTATCTTTTAAATTAAATGTTACAATAAAAATGCACGCGATCTAAATTTATAAATTTCAAAATTACATATTAGTTTTTCTGTTTAGAATAATTGAAAACCAAAATAAACGAAACTGCACAAGAAGATGCGATTCTTTTGGTGCCATTGGTTGAGTGAAGTTTTTCGCACACATTGCTCTCCATTTTTTTTTTTCTTATTATTAGATACGTATTAACTTGTTTTGTGTTCGTTATTTGTTTTTGTTTTTTTTTTAGGTTTATTTGTTTAGTAATCATCAAGGTCAACGTCATCCAAAGGTTCGTCGGCTTGAAGCGATTGGAAATCTACTTTGTAGCGCAAGATTCCTACGTTTGTGTCAAACATTTAGCACGGCAAGTTTTTTTATAGTTAATGGCCCAACAAACGGAAAAGGGGTTTGTATAATAGGCATAGTTAGTTATTTACGTGGCAGCATTAAAATGGAAAAATATGGAAGAAAATGATTTGTTTGTTGTTTCTCTTTTTTTTTTTTAATACGATACAAATTCATATTGTCAGTGGAATTAGCAATAATTTCAGAGGACTTTACATGGAGTGCAAAGAAGAAAGAAAAAGACTCACCTCCAATTCCACCGAATCCTCGGACAAACTGACTACCCTCCTGAGATTTGTCGGTAATGATCTCGAGTGTAGCACCGAATATTTTGTAGTTGTTCGCAAGCCATTCCAGAAGCGGTTGAGACTCGATTAGTTCCATTTCGACCCCACTCTGCGAAAGTAAACAAACTAAGTAAGTTCGATTCAGATATGAGAATATGATGGCAAACTAACTTCTTTGTCGGTAAAGTGTGATTTGTCCTTTTCTTGTTCGGGCGTTAGATGTAATACTGTGGTCGATGTAGAGTTGGCATGGTTCTTAAGCACATATCGTTGAATGTCTAGATTCTCCCAGCAAATCAATGTTTCGACTGACCCAAGTTCCAATGCTCTAAGGGTGTCCTCAACGCCAAAGCAGTATTTACCTGTATCCTGAGAATGAATCAAATTCAAATATTACATTCGGCCTGCAAGTCGTCAATCGAATTCTTCATTTACCTGAGAAATTTCATCAAAGTAACGGCCGATGAGTTTCTTTTCCTGAATAAATTTGACATTTTGCAATGATTCGGCTGCCAGTTCTATCGCCTGATTGAATCCGTTTTCGCCTCCATAGGAAACGTCCACCAGCTTAATGATTTTCGATTGCAGTCTCTAAACAAGAAAACATAAATCCAATTCAGTGAGCGCAAATACTTTACAGCAGATATATAGAAAACAATTTGCTTACAGGATCAAACATATCAGATTGACTGAGTTCGGTTTTGAAATCAGCACTACCGGCCAAAATAAGCCCCGCAATGTTCGGCTTATCATTCGTAATGAACAACTGTGTGGCAACTTCGGCAACTTTTCGCACATAATTGTGACGCTTCTCCATACGCAACCGAGCGAAACGCAACGCAGACTGACCACCACGACCGTGCTTCTTCGGCAGATCCACTGTAAACTTGTGCAATACCTCGCGGGTGTTACCTTGCAGCGTACCGAATAGAGCTCCATTACCGTCCATAACGATGAAGCCGAATTTGTTGTCGTCCGCAAGTAGAGCGGTCAACGCTTCCGTGTGGAACTTATTATCGCACAAGTACAGGGATGTATTGATTGGCTTGAAGGGCTCGAAATCGATATTGACTTTCTTCTCTTTGCCTTCTTCTGTGACAATGGTGCCGCAATATATAACTAAACCGTTTGGAGGCACTGCAACGAGAAAAGAAATCTATGGTTAACTTTTCAGTGCGATTAGTGAAGAGCGCTCTACATACCTTTGGTGTATAGTTTAAGTCTATGCTGCACAGATGTTATGGCACCGAGGACAGACAGCCGATTGACACGTGATTTGATGTTTGACGCAGTTCCAAATTCATCCGCCAACATTTTGCTTACACGTGAAATTTGATCCTTTGGTGGAATAATTAGAGAAATCATACTGGTGCCATTGCTGTGAAAGAGAAAAAGCAAATGCATGCATTAATATTTGTTGCAGTTGGAGCGGAGTTTGTGTTTACAACTTTTGCAATTAATAAAAACTCGAAAATAGTAATCGAAGCAAGGTGAGACATAAGAACATGAGAGGTTAATATCAACTTGTTGCCTATGCCAATATCTAACGACTTTATCGTTGTTTCACACTCTAGTTGCACGAATTTATCGAATCCCCCCTGTCAGCATTTCACAATCGTTCGATTGCACGCACAATTTCCAGCTTCTTCTTTATTTTTCTACAGGTAAACAACCTCAAAGGTTGCAACTGGTCGACGGAAGGAAAGAGATGGTGCAGAAGGACAGCTGGGAGAAGCGCAACCCTGAATACACATTTGTTGTGGTTTTATTCTGCTTACAAACATCACTCGAGATCCATTCCACAATGTTCTCCTCAAAAATCACAATCAATTCAAAACGCTAATCCATGAACAACATTTCCTCTAAATGTTGCTATTTATGGCAGCAAATTTTGACTGACGAGTGCGTATAACTGAAGAGTTCTAGCTAAACGAAGGGATGAATTGAGTTTTTAGCGAGGGCTAGTAATTATTGATTTAAATGTGTGAAGGAGTAGGGGGCTCTTGCGTACACCGAGGCTAGTCATTCATTCGTATGTAGAAAATTAATTCAAATGCTTTAAAATATGTCGCTTATCACATCATTCAGTATGCATTCCATTTAAAAAGGGGAAGAAAATCCCAAAAACAATCAGTTTCTGCAAACGTGGTAGAGTCGCATCATTGGCGACCTACCACCGACATAGCGACACAAAATCCGAATACCTAATCAAAACTAAGAAAAAAATCCAATGCCGTCACATGCATACGTCATCTAACTGCGTGACACATTTCCACCCTGTTGGCTCCATATACAACAAAAAAAAAAACTCTCCGAAAATTCAACATCAAACAAACTCCATTGAGCTTAAACTGGATCGAACTAGATGCGTCCACCTAACTACTCGAACGGCACAACCTCATTACGAATGGCCAACGTGTTGCGCGTTCTCTGGCAAAGCATACAGCAAGTGAGCTTAGTGAAGGTTTTAGCATACACTTTCTGGTTTAGAGTTAGAACTGCTTACAACTGACCGACCATAAGCATAAATGTGAAGTAAAAGCAATGAAACAATATTCAAACTTATATAACAAGGGCTCACAAAACTAGAACACGTTGCATTTACCTTCTACCACGGAAGATAAACCGAAGGCGATAACGAATTGTTTACAAGTGCATTCCATGCTGTGTGCACTTCATTAGAATAAGCGGGAGACATGTTTCTCTTCGCAAGTGCGAATGTGAAAGGGCGAAGTGCACCGTCGCAATGAGAACATGAGCAGATTGATAAAAATACAAAAGCAACATCAACCCACCAACAACTACTGTGATGATGTTTTGCAAATTTAATTAAACAACCTTCAAATAAGTTTTTTTTTTTTATTTGTGTGCTCCTTGTCTTTGCTCTTTTCGCTCGACACTGCAATTTCCACCTCATGAATAATTTTTTTGTTCGGCTTCGCGCACCAAAAACGAGGAAATTGACGACAGAGGAGTGGTAGAGCATAGAGCTCTCACAGAAAGTCAACTCCCTACAGAGGCGTTTCTTTTTTTCTGCAGTAAAAATAAAATACTCTAGAATCTACCGAATCACTGTGACTGATTCTTGGACACGGTTTATCTTACGAACATCAAAATGTTTCACTTTTAAAATGCTGTGGCATTACGAAAGAAAAAAAAAAAAAAGTGACAAAGGCAATGGACAAAGAAAGTTGCTGCGCTACAACAGCCTAGCAACGTACATTTCTTTGATTCTATTGCAAATAAAGAAGCAGAAAAATGTACTGACAAAATGATTTTAATTGATACTCACCCACGGGCCATTTCCAAACTCTTGATGAGTTTCTTGATTTTCCAGATTTCCACATTGCGATCGGCGGACGTCTCTTCGGACATCTTGAGTTTTCTTTAATTCCTTGTAGAGGTACGTTCGTGTGACAAAATTTGATTCACTTGGAAAACTAAATATTAACGTTAAACTAAATTAAATATTTGTCGAGTGGAAAACTAAAAAAAAATAAATATGCAAACGGTGTTGAAAAACAAATGGGACGAATTTCTTGTGTTGGTATAAAAAAAATATTCTGTATTAATTGCCCCAAGACGAAAGGTTCTCGTGGCAAAATATGGCGTTTGACTAGGCGCACACACGTTCCCGTCCCGCAAGAGATTACAAAATGCCATTGCAAAAATAAAACTCTATTCGTCTTTCTCGTTTAAATTTCGTTCGCGTAGATAATAACGTTCCAATGGGAAATAGAGATTTAACACAACTATTACCGTCCCTGTTGTTCTTCCTTGAAGACGTTTCGTTTTCACGGTTGCAGACTTTCTTTTTTCAGAAACTGAATGGATTCAACAGCAGGGAGGCGGACGAGGACGAAGTTTTATGTCAAGCTGAGTGAAACGGACCAAATGGCCTGCAACTTTTTTTTTAGGGTAAATTTCGCCAACAGAGTGAGATTTTACTTACAGTGAAAATAAAAAGATTAACCACGTACTCGAAAACAAATTTATTAGAAAACTGCCTTGAAATGTGCTCTATTTGGCATGAGTAAGATCGAATTAGCTGAGCGAACTTCTCACGCCATGTGCAGTTTTCAAGAAAAGGAACCTTGTGGGATTGGTGCGGAACGAAGTGCTTAATGGGCATGGGATCATTTAATCCATACCACAATATGAAAGATGAAACATGGGGTAGAGGGTGTCCGAGGATTGGCAAATACATTTTTTTTGAGAAAAAAATATTTTTTTTTTATAGAAATGGCTTTTCATGTTCGATTTTTCCAAAAAAAATAATCTTTTTTTCCTAAGGCACATTTACACACAATTTCACTAATATCAATGTGTATGATACACACACAGCTACGAATTGCTTATCGTTGGATGGATTGTATTTATTTTTAACTGAATTATATATTTTACTCATATGGAAAAGAGTTTTTATTTATTATTTAAAAATTTATTTTGAAATGCGTCATTAAATGAGTGAAAATCAGTTGAAATGGATTTCCAGTGAAAGTTAAAAAAAAAAAGTTTTCCGACCTCAATACACACAAGAACCAAAAAAATCGGATTTCATGTTCGATTTGACAGCAGAAATCTGAATTCCTAAATCAAAAACGACAGTAGCTAAATTTGCAACATTAGGTGTGTTTTTTGAGCTTCGATCTCAGCAAAGCAAAGTTAAGTAGGATTTACAGCAACAACTTGCAATAGTTGTTGTAATTGCGTGCTGAAACACCTAATTTACTTTGCTGAGATCGAACTGAAGAAAACACGGCTATTGTATAACCCCTGTCAGCAATATTTCTTTGTGTATCTTCCAATCACAAAATGAAAATTATTACTTAATATTTTTTTGTTCTCCACAATATACCTCAATATAGCAGCATTTTTATTTTTAATTGTAGATTTTTAGATTTTTTCAAATCGTCTCGGAATTCCTTATGTAAGGAATTTGTTAAGTCACCCTGTGCCGATTCCGCTTCGAATGCGTTCATCGACTGAAATTTCCTTATCAGCTGTTCTGTCAACAGAAAACCGAGTAGAATCAACACGCTTCTTTAAAGTTTGTTTCAAAGAGGATCCTCTTTGGTTTGTTTAAAACAATTGCGAATTAAATACCTCAACCAAGCAATGCCACCAGCAAACAGAAAATCCCTCTACCCAGAGTCTTCCACTCCATATACAGTCTATCTCAAAGTTCCACCGAAGGAAGCCAATCAAACATTGGAAAATAACGAAAACTCACTGAAGCTAGATCCCAGACCCACTTGTAAAAAAATATCGTACCCATGTTACGTTTATAGCTAATCTTAACAATCTTATTTTGAAGTTTTAAAAGTTGGGATACTCTCGCAAGTGAAGGGATCAGCGTATTTGGAGTACGGGAACACCAAACTTATGTGTGCGATTCTACCGCCAAGGGAAATAAGCAAACAGTCGAAGAAGAAGTAAGTTTATTACACATTGGGGTTCTGTGTTTGACTTGAACTCATTGACAGTGCGCTGGGGGTGATATCTTGTGATCTGAAATATGCTCCATTCGCAACCAATGATCGCACTCTGAACCTCGTCAAAAAGGAACAGTCGCTGAGCGTTGCACTGAAGAAGGCGCTCGAACCAGTCATCTGCTTGCACGAGTTTCCTAATTTTCAAATCGATATTATGGTCTATGTCCTGCAAGATGATGGTTGCGCCCTAAGTTCAGCAATAAATTGTTGTGGTGCTGCGCTAGCTGAGGGCGGGATTCCCATCTATGATGTTATAACTGCATCCACACTGTGCATATTGGACGAGCACATATTCCTGAACCCCACTGGTATGCTTCACACACGTGATATCGATTGGAATATATCAATTCTGTTAATTTCAGCTGCTGAAGAGGAACTTGTCCAGCTGGAAGTCGAAGGTGAACACGGCCTCTGTGTCGTTGCGGGCCTGTCTGCAGTGAATCAAATCGCGGAATGCTTTCAAAAAGGTTTCATGACGTACGATACTATTGAGAAACTCACCAACTACGCTCTGAAAGTCAACCAGAGCCTACTTAACACAGTTAAGCATGTTCTTGTGAATAAAGTGAAACAGCACCTGAAGTGATTTTCGTCGAAAATTACATTTTACGATTTATTTTCTTCGTCAGTCAACATCCTAAAGTTTCTACAATCTAAGTGTCAGTGGCAGCTTCTAGAACCGCTCCCGAGTACGCCAGGTCCCAGTAATGCTCGACTTGATGTTTCTGAAAGAACTCTCTGGCCATCTTCTCCATGGGGAAGACTTTGAATTTAATTTCGCCAAAGTGTCGACGTTGACTGGTGCCCTCCCACACCAAGACACACGAATTCGGCACCTCTTGCCCATCGGGGTTCTTCACCATGTCCTCCTCCCATTTGACGCGAGTTAGCATCAGCCGGCGGTATTTCTTTTGCTGTTTTGGACCGCCCTCGACCACTATGACGCAACAGTCTCGGAAAAGCACTACCGATCCGGTCATATGCAGTTGCTTCGCGTTGGTCTCCACTTTAAACTTCTTGCTGGCGTTATCTTGAAGATCTCGAATGCGATAGACACTGACGTGGACACCACACGAGGTGTCCTCTTTAATCTTTCGAATCTTCTTGTCTCTTTTCTGTTCGGTGGTGAGTTTGCGAGCATTGTTTGCGTCTTCGTGGGCCTTCTGGCGTTTGGCCATTTGTTCGCGAACATGCGCTTCAATCTTGGTCGGATCTTGGACAGCCTCTGTCCCGAGCACACGCATGAGATTTGAGATTCGTAGCTTGGGCTCCGGAGGTGGCACCAATCCCAATCGAATTTTCTCCTGCTCTTCCTTCCAGGCTTCTCGGCGGTTCTGGCGACGCAACTTTTTCCGCTCCTTTTTGGTCAGGAACACGGGCAGATATACTGGTTTAAGGGGTTCATCTGAAAAGAGAAAATTGCGGATAAGAAAATGTCCGCCGACCAGGGAAGTATCGACTTACTAGGCGGTTTCATCTGCGTAGGATGCTCAATCAAATTTGTGATTGCCGATCGCCGAATGCAAATTTTCCCACTGCTGTCCATTGTGTTGAGGTCATTGGACAGTATAACCGAATCCCACCACTCCATGCTGGGCACATCATCTGGTGTGTCCTGCTTTGGGGCGATCAGGGCCAATTTGGTTGCTGAGCTAATGCCCGTCTTCCTGGCTATCTGTGAAATTTCGTTTTGCAGTTTTTCCAGCTGCGACTTCATGCGCATACGTTCAGCCATTTGGAGAAATTTACCCGGCTCATGGAATCGCAACATCCTCTTGTTACGAAGAATCGGTTTCAGAGCAATCCGGTCATCGAAGAATTTCACATTATCATCGGGACCAGCTTTGTCGATAACTTGATTCTTTGTGAAGACTTCTCGCTTTTTAGCGCGAATATTTGCCTTCAGTGTGGGAGTCAGTGTTGGTATGTTGACTGCCCGACCGCTCTTATCAATGGTTCTACCCTCATCATCGAGAATGAGTGGTTTTGGGCGATCCTGCACAGGCGGAGGAATGATACTCGCCAAAGTACCAGACAGTTTGGCCCGAATCTGTGCCTGCAGTTCTGCAATTTTGCGAGCTTTCTCAGAATCTTCAGGTTTCTTGGCAAATACCTGTGAGGCTAGTGCAGCAGGAAGTCCGATTTGTGAATCAGCAACAGAAACAGGATCTTTAGATTTCAAGTTGCTCAGAGCTCTCTTGCGTTCTTCAATCTCTCGCTGTGCATTCGCCATCATTAGTTTGATTTGATTAGAACTAAGGTTACTAGCGGCAGGTTTGGAATCTTGAATTCCCACATTTTTTGCGGCTACTGGTGGTTTTGCTTCCTCAACACGTTGCTTTTTAACATCCTTTTCGCGGTTACTAGACTCATCGTTGGAGCGTTTCTTTGCCTTCTGTACGTTGCTCCGATAATCGTCCAAGTGTTGCAGGATCTTATCCGTAAGACGAGAGGCTTTCTTTGAGTCCACCACAGTGGCAATTTTATCTCCTATGCGACGCTTATCATATCCATTGTAGAGGCAGTGCTCGATTGTGTTGACCAGAGAGCGGTCATCAGAGCCAACAGCTTTAGAGACAATAGAGGATATGTCCGAATGCAGATCTTCAATTTCTTTACGTGAATAGTACGTCATGTTCGCCTTTTGTGTCTGTGCAAATAACAAACTTGGTACTTTTCTAATGGCTTCGACAAATAAAATCTAAACGTTTTGGTTCTGCTGATTACTTCGATTCAAATGACAGGTTTGTTTTTGACAATAGGGTTAATGGGTAAGCGCGTTCAGGGAAATTGATTAGGCAATTAAGGGCAAATTTCTCCAGAAAGAAGGTTTTTCCAACTTATTTAAAATAAAATAAAATTTTTGGAAATATTTTTTTTAACTTCCCGGAATTTGCCATGAATTAATTCCCTTTGCTATTTACTAATTTTTTTTATTAAATTTTTTGAAAGTATGCAACAAAATTCTGAGACAGCAATAAAAAAAATTCTTGTAAACAAATTTCTTGAAGTGATATAAGTGAGCAATACACAGCAAATATATTGAATTGGCAAAAATGAAAAAAAAAAAAAAAAAAAAAACAAGTTTGACAATTGGTCTATTCGCGTACTTTTCTGAAAAAAGCACTAAAAATAAGTCATTCTCAATAAATTTGTGAAACTTTTTCACAAAGCTGACAATATACTCAAGAGTAGGTACATGGATTGACTTCGAGCTTCTTTGAGACTCTTTCATCTTTGACATATAATCCATATCATAAATAAAAACATAACGTACCTTTTTGAAACATATGAAACGTTCTAGGGGAACATTCGACTACAACAGAATTTCCTTTATTTTCACTTTCGCTTTATTTTACTTTGCAATTGATATAGTTATAAGCCGGATTTTGAACTCTTTTCTTTACAACTTTGTGAATTTAACATAGTTATCAGTACTTGCCGGCTAAAATTCTCTGATTCGCTTCGAGTCAATAGTCAATTTTCTCTTTTTCTGACATTTTTGATAGGTAGGTATTTGTATAAACTTTGTGCGATTGCGATCGATTTAAATCGAACATTTGAGGAAAGAAGAATGAGCGAAAAAATAATGTTTTCATTGTGTGCCATGCTTTATTTCTAAATATCCAACATTTCATCGATATCGATAACATTCCAAATATATTCCATTCCGATTCATATTTTGTTTTGACTTTCTACACGCACACAAACTCAGGCAGCACTAGTCCGCCATGTTTGAAGCCGCTTTGGAAGAATTTTGACGTCCATTACTTCATGGTGGACAATTCTCGGCATTTTTAGACAGTTTTAGTTTGATTATTGAGTGAAATCTACGTTTACTTTGTGAAATGGCATCTGAGGAAGACAATGATGATAATTTTCAAGGTAAGTGAATGCATTTTATACCGGTATTTGTTGATTGCAAATTTCGTGTGCCAAATTTGCTTTGTTCCCGCGTGCCATGTTCATGATGCAATTTTAGCCCTCAATAATGTTTTCGATTCGGAAAATACTTTGCAAGTGTTTAATTTAGTGATATATTGTGGTTATTTCTTGTTGAATTTTACAGTTCTCGGGGAATTTTCTGTGAAATTATCCATGTTAACAAAAATTTTTGGGTTCTCTTTTTTTTTTTCTCGAAAATGAAAATCTTAATTCATATAGTTATCTCGCTTCAGCGTAAGATATGGGAACGATTTTGTCCCTATAAACAGTTGTAAAAGAATGGAATAATTTGGTACGTGAGAGGGATATTATTGTTCAGCGGAATGGATGGGAGTGAAATATTGTTGAAATTTTTTTTTGAAGTTTACTTGTTGACAGGTGAGAGTGGGTAGTTTTTAAGGTTTGTGTATTTAGTGCTTTTGCGTCCTTAATCTACCCTTTCCTCCACCTATTGGGGTTAATTTACAATTATGTAAAAGAGAGAAGTTTCGCAGCGAAAATGAGATGGTTATATGGATAATGGATTGGAGTGTTCTTCTCATTATGTTCCATATGAGAAGTGTTCAATGAGTGGTGATAGGAAAGTTCCATATATTTGTACCTATGCACAAATGTTGGAGGGTTTTACAACATTTTGAAATTCTAAACTTAAAATGTGTCATCGATTGAAATATCAAGAAACTTTAAAATGGACTTGAATTGGTAGAGTTATGCATATTCTTTTCAAAAGTAGCGGAACGAAATAATGTATTCAAGTTATAAATTGGCACCTCGTAAATGTTATTATGTAAAAATGTACACAGTCCATTGGGTACATTACAAAACGTGTCTAATCGAAAATGATCTATACCAAGTCAATCGGAATCGACGTCGCAATAGTTTCACATTAATAGGAAATGTACCCGTGCTGCTGAACACTGTCAGTCGCCTTGAAAACAATGCGCACTGACATTTTTCACCCCACTCCCTCCCCCACGCGATAAAGGCTCATCTATTCTTCTGTAATTTTCCATTTCTTTCCTACTTTTTCATTCCATTCGTTCCTCCGTCTAGCGCACACACGAAAGAGTGAGATCAACATACTACGCGCACATATAACTCTATACAATTTCAATTCATTGTTGCTTGGACGTGGCAGCCATGACGTGATTTTTGACTTTGACTTGGGTCTCTTGTTAGTTGGAAAAATTTAATTTACAATTTTACTCATTCTAAATGCCAATTAATTACATTCTCAAACTTCCATTACCCAACAACAAACTAGTGTTTAATTTGCATTGAAAATTCCAACTCCATCTCAAACGGTTACCATCGAAATATAAAGTGAAAGTATTGCTCTGCTGCGTGTGTGCGATTTTTTTTTTCTTCATTTCATTCTCATCGACTTATTTTTGTGGAAAGAAAAAAATACAAACTAAATCAAAGGCAAATATCAAAAATATATTACATATTTCCAAAAGTCACAAGCCAATTCCATAAACTCTGAAGAAAAGGGTACAAGGAAACTAAATAAAAAATAAAAGAAAAATTAAATTATATATGAAAGTACCGTGAAGGTTTGTGTAGTGCGAAGTTCTTCCTTCGAAATCGGTCCTGTGGCGTACTCGCTGAACCAGAAATACATATATTTTTTGGACTTTTGAACAACAGAAAATGTGTCGAAAATAGTTGAGAAATTTTATAGACTAGAAAAAAAGAAGAAAAAAAAATTCCTACTTCAAAGAATTAAAATTTCGATTGTTGCTCTCTTTTTTTTTTTCATTATTTTTTCCTTTTCTGTGTTGCTGTGTGTGCTGCAGTGTGTGCGATAAAAAATATAAAAGGGAAGAAAAAAACAGCAACGACAAGAGGATTTTCCTTTTTTTTGGGGATTTTTCCTAGCCAACAGCCAGCCAGTGGTGGATGTGACCATATTATGCAGCCACAACCACAACATAGTTGAAAGTTTACATCTCTTAACCCAATTAAATTAGTTGAAAAAGCGTAGATATATAAATAATAAATACTCCAAAGGTAGAGGAGGAAAAAAAAAAGAAGAATTGTGAAAAAAAAAAAGTATCAGTAGCAATAGCAATCAAGAGGAAAAACGTAGGAGGAGATTCGTAGGTGAGAGAAGCAGAGAATCGGAAGAAAAAGAGAAGAAGAAGGAAAAAGACCAAGTAAGACGGAGCAAGATAGCGGCAGCAGCTGTTTGTCAGTGGGGCTCGCAAGACAGTGCGACGGAAAAAGAGAGCAATAGCCTACACTCGAACTAACAAGTTATGACAAATTCATGTGTGTCGTCAAAATGGCTTCCTCATATTCAAACTGGCAACTATGGAATGTCTCAGAATTGCATAGATGAGAGCAAGCAGTTTATTTTCGTAAAGTTAACCGATTCCGCGTACCGTGCCGTCGAAGAATACCAAAAGAATGAGACCAAATGCAGCGCACGAGCTAAGATCCAAGTTATTGGGAACGGTGGTGTCATATCATTCCCAACGGCAGACGACAGCGAAGGCCAGAAGTTTGGATTTGCCATTGATGATATTGAGGGATCATTCGAGTGCATTAAACAGACGCAAAATGACCTGGACGTGCTGGGTACACTGCCATACAAGATGCGGATACAGGCAAACGACGATGTGTACGAAAAGACCAGACATCGCATGGCTGTCGCCGAGGAAACACAGAAAAACAAGTGCACCAGGGAGATCAAACCGAATCAAACGGACATTGGCAGGAAGGTGAAGTTGAAAAATAGCATTGGCAGTGGGGGCGGAGGAGGCAGAGAGTCTGGAAGCAATAATAATGGCAATATAAGTAACAGTGGGAGTGGCAATGGAAGCAGGAATGGTATAAGCGGTGGAATTAATAGTAGTAGCAGTGTGCTTCCTAAACGAGATTTAATATCTTCCAATTGCAGTCCGATTGCGTCGATTGTTAATAATAGTAGTAGTAGCAGCATCAACAGCCACCCACTCAAGACATCATCCAACTCAAGATCACCGAATCCATCAATGTCCTCGTCCAGAAGTTCCAACAACAACAATAGCCAGAACAACAGCAATCTCGTTGGCATGCCAACATCTGCCTCATCTCTATCGTCTGCGTTGTCGTCAGCCGCTGGTTCGGGTACGTCAGGCATTAACAATGGCTACTTCCACGGCAACAGTCCAGAGATGAAGACAAACTCGAACAACAAAAACGGTCCAAACTTAGCCGGAAACAATCGAACGAAAGGCAAAACATTGGGTAGCGGAAATGGACCCGGAATCGGTATGAATTCCAATAGCAATCGCCACAAAGGAAACGATATTACCAAGCGAAACATACGAGAGAGATTGATACACCTGCTGGCACTCAAGCCATTCAAGAAACCTGAACTGTATTCCCGTCTGCAAAACGAGGGTATAAGGGACCGTGAAAAGTCGCTGATAAGCACGATACTGAAGGAGATTTCAACAATGCGTGACAACACCTACAATCTGAAGCGGCCGATGTGGAACGACGTGAACGAGAATTGGCAGTTTTACACAGAACAAGAGCTGCAGATGCTTAAGCGGCGCAAGCCACAGAACCTAACACCGCCAATTAGCTCAGACGCTGGTAGTTCAACGTCTGGACAGAGCCCAACTAGTACACACAATGGCAGTCCGCCACCAGCTGTTAAACGGCCACCTAGTCTTGATCATCGGGATCGCTGCTACGAAGATCCCATGTCAAAGAAGCCGAGAATAAGTCACTTCAAGAAGGACACCAACAGCAGCAGTAACAGTGCGACCGCTGCCCTGTTGGGACCAATCGGTGTCACCGAGAAGAATCAAAATCCAATGAACAATCAAAATCACATTGATGCCGACGAGAACTCGGTGGACCTGAGCTACTCTGTTTTGGACAACGATGAGTTTATGATGGGTGGAGTTGGCAACAGCAGGCGGAGCGCAGTGGGAGGTGGGGGGGTCTCAACGGCATCTGGGGGTCTTAAGATATATCACAACAATAACAACAAGAGCCCATTCAGCGAGGCAGCGGTACCTGCCAAGAAATTGTCGCCTTACAACAGCACCAGTGGCGGAGGCAATAGTAGACAGCAAACATCATCACCAAGTACCCTCAACAGCAGCAGCAGCAGCAGTAGCAGCAATAACAACAACAAACAGAGTGTCATATATTCGCCAAGCCAACAACAACAACAGCAACATCAGCAGCAGCAGCAGCAACAACAAACAATTACGACACCAGCATCAAATCACCACAGCGGTATTTACGGCCATAAGTCGCAGCAACAGCAGCAGCAGCACCAGCAACAATCGCAATATCAACAACATCTTAATCAACAACAAAAGCAACAGCCACTTCATTACCAGCAGCCGCCACAGCAGCAACAGCAGCAGCAGCAGCAACAACAACAACCGCTGCCGCCGCCACAACAACTACCCAGACAGCAGCAGCATCACCAGAGACATACGCAACAACAACAACAGCAGCAGCAGCAGCAACAAGCTCTGCCGCCGCCGCCACCGCAACAGCAGCCAAAACAAACGCAATCACAATCGCAGCAGCCCAGCTATGACTTCAGTAAGTACACGAAGATCACAACTATCGAGCAGCGTCGTCACTACAAGACTGAATTTGAGAATGATTATGCCGAATACCGCCAGCTCTTGAGCCAGATCGACAACGTTGGCCAGCGATTTCAAATGTTGGCCACCCGCCTTTGCAGTGCTCGTAACCATGCAGACTACAGCAATATAAAGAAGCAAATCGTGAACGAGTACGAGATGATACGCAACGAGAAGGCCCATCAGCGGGACAAAATGCGATTCGACTATCTGCACGAGAAGTTGGCGCACATTAAAGGCCTTGTTAGTGATTACGATAAGATGTTGACGGCACAGGCAGCGACGCAGCAGCAATCATCCACATCTGGATCCCCAGATCCGGCAGCGGTTGCTCCAGCTCAGCATCATCTGTCAAATGGTACAGAGCCCAGCAGCGGCTATTTTCCTCGAAGCAAAGTCTATATGACTCCGTCACCACCGCAAAGGATCGATGGTTCTGGTGGGGTCGCTGGCGGTGGTAGCGGTGGCGGCAGGGGATTATCTGGCAGCGGTACTAGTGGTGTCATGGAAAATGGTCCAGCGATACACCATCAGCAGTCCCGTCATATGATGCCAAACGATGATGACGCCTACTGACGATTGTTTGATGCAACAATTATTTTGTAAGGATTTGCACTGCAAACAATTTCAACCGACAACAAAAACAACAAGCAACCCAGCAACACAACCGAATAATCAAATCAGCAAGGAAGTCAACTACGTACTAACGAAATAAAACAACAGAAACTAGAAATATATTTTCCACCAGCAAAATTTTATTCGTTTTTAATTTTCATCCTTTGATTTCGCGTTCGTTTACAATTTATAATAACTATAATAAACAAACAAATCAACACGAAGAATTATTGAAACATATGGTCTGGCCACCGCCCGTTTTGTTGCTCTGCAGAGGTTGATATTGTACCTACCATCCCCTATCCTCCTCTACTCCCTTCTTTTGTTTCTAATATTTTATTTATTTGATGGAGAAAGCCCAACTCAAAATTTGTTAACATTTTTATTACGTTTTAAATAAAAAAAAAAGAACACATATTTACAAATTTACCCCGCAGCGAGTTAATTTTTGTTTTTTCCTAAACACTAAACTTGTCCAACAACAGAGCATTTACGATAAATGAAAACGTGCGGCCTTTTTGGTGTTGGGCGGTGTGCGATAAAAAAAAAAAAAAAACGTCGGGAAAGAGGTTCGCTAAACGAAGAAGGAATTCACATTACTGAAAAGGCAATGAACATACGGTAGAAATAGGAGCAGAGGAAAAAGAGAATTACATTTATAAATTAAAACAAACAAACAGATATATATACATATATATATATATATATATAAATCAATAAAACAGAAACAAAAAGATATAACGATGCGGTGTTGTAATGTTTTTATACCAATATTAGAATGATGCAAAACAAAAGTAAACAAAAAATATGAGAAAAATGCAAAAAAATCTATATATACTGAGGAATTTACAGATATAAGTTTTTATTACATAATTATTATTATACGTTCTCTTTATTTCATTTTTATTAATTCTACTATTTGTTTTAGTTATTATTACAATGATTTTTTTTCTTTTTGAAAATGTTGAGCAAACTACAAAAGCAAAAAAAAAAAAAAAAATTTAAATTAAAAATAAAGAAGCAACAAACAAACACATATTACATTACATGCATATATTGAAACTATAAGTCTATAGTGAAAAGGAAGAAACGAAAAAAAAAACGTAAAAGAAAAAATACAAAAATATTTTAATGCGCGAGAAAAACTAAACAAAAAAAAAAATATATATATATATATTATAAATAATAATACATACTATTGTTATAATTTGAGAGATGATGAAAAAAAAAAAAAAACAGAAAACCCAAGAAAACAAATAAAAAAATTATTTTATTTTAAGCAAACATTTAAAAAATGAACAAAAAAAAAAATGGTTGAGATTTTTATTTATTCACTCACGTGAAAGGGAATTTTTTGATTCTGTTGCGAGGGGAACTTGGCACGCGTTGGCACTGTAGATTTCGATGTCGATTGGGAACTTTACTCTCGCATATTTTATTTCCAGATGAAGAGGAAGCCCAGGAGGAGTCGGTGCTTGCTGCCGAATTGTCCAACGACTCTGATGTTCCGCTGAAGCCTACGGTAAGAAAGAAGGTGGTGTATTGAATGCAAATTTGTTTAAACCTGTGCCGTGCAATGGAATGTAATGTGAGTAGGAATGGGAATATGGTGACAAGTGTGAGGTATTCGGTTAAATGTTATCATTGATTTGTAACACTAGAAACAATGAGAGCGAGACCAGAGATAACACTTGGTAAACAATGTAATCTCATTCAGCGAGTGTCTTGTCAAACTAAAAAAGGGAATGATGAGTTTGGGTTATTCAAACACTTACGGATTGGTTAACAACTCCTATTAGGACTGAAAACGCGGATTCTTCCGAAGTATGAAAGAGACGAGAAGCAAGCTTGACCCCACACAGGGGTGGAATCGGCTAAGGTGATAGATGACTGTCGCTTTTTTGACTGTCGTTTTTGATTATCAACTATTTTTTACTCTGTGTAAAGCGATTACTATAAAATCGGACTTCTTTGTAGTTACTTTCTTCATTTCTCGCCGCGGCATATGAAGTAAACATTTTTCCGCGATATTTATTTTTTTTTATTTTTATAACTTTGAAACACTTTTCACGAAATTTTAAATTTTTGGTGGAGTTGAAGCTGCTCACGAAAACGACACAAAATGTATGAAAACGACACCTAAATAGCTGTCACAAGCAAGCGGTGGCCAAAATGCGATAGTCAATTTGATAATCACCTAACAATGCCGGGAATCTCTTAACGAGATTGCGGACAGATGTTCAGTAACCATGTGCTGGGTTCCAGGTCACAGCGACATTCCGGGCAACTATAAAGCGGACGAACTAGCCAGACAAGGAAGCGGCCTTCACCCAACCAACAACAGTGAACCGTACGCTCCTATGCAATCGATCAAATTCCCCCTTTTCAAAAGGGCAATAATGATCGCAAATAACAGATGGAACAGCATAGATACCTGCGTCACATCCAAAAAAATCTGGCCGAAATTAGAGGCTAAAAGGACTAAGAGACTTCTCTCTATAAGTAGAATCAGACTCAGCTCCGTAGTGGGTGCATTAACAGGTCACTGTTTGATAGGCAGACATGCACGCAGGATGGGAGCACCCTACAACGATTTCTGCAGGAGCTGCATGGACGAGGAGGAAGAAGAAACCGTTCTTCATCTACTTTGCACATGCCCAGCTCTTGCAAAGCTGCGAAAAAGCTACTTAGGGGATTTCTTCTTCGAGGACCTCAGTGACTTGTCTCGTATGGACATACGCTGTATCAGCAAATTCATAACAAAGACCAAATGGCTCGAATGATCTTCAACAAATACTTAGCGTCAGCTAACCACTGACCGCACCACCATCTCTTAGACGGGCTGTTTTGCAAATTACAATCGAGGGGTAGACTGTTTCGGTCATCCTTTACTACATTCAAAACAAACTGTCACTCGGTCAAACTCACCTTTCTTGACCAAGTCAAAACACTCTGCAATCATGCGTAGCAAACAGGTCGATTGTTACAATCACCACTATTACCATGCTCTTTGCAACATCCGCCCTTTCCTGACAAGCTGCCAGAGGACAAAGCGAGTGTCTAACCGTTACGGTTACCATCCGCATATTCGAAGGCATACTGTCCACCGGTCATCCTTGACCAACCTTATTAAGACCTTAGTAAGGTACATAACGTAAGGGCGGTTATACCATCATCACCGGTAATACATTTCGGTTCACCTTATTTCTACGAGATGTCGGAGGATTAAAAGTGAGGGGTTCACTGTTTCGGTCACCCGTCGCACATTCGAAAACATCTCGTCCTATGGTTATCCCCAGTCTCACTTCTTCAAGGAGTTGTCTGAGGATTACAGGCGAAGGGATGGCTGCTTCGGCCACCCTCCCCTCATCTGAGGATAAACTGCCCCCGGTTATCTCTACGAGACATAGGAGTCATAGACAAAAGTCACACGCACAAAACAGCAACAATGCCCATTAGAACGTCCGGTCTAGATAACACTCTGGCCGCCCCCCCCCCTTCCCCTTTAACTCATATGGTATCACAAAGGACCTAAATCAAATTGGTCTAAGTGTGTCTTTCTAGACAGCCATCTTACCTAACCTAACCTAACCTAACGTGGAGCCAAAACATGAATTTTGATTATCAACTATCAACTATCACCTTAGCCGATTCCACTCCAGAACATTAGCCAGGGGTCGAATGGCTACGTCCGTTAACTAGCATTACGTGATGGAATTTGTTTTTGTTTCACATGTAAAATCTACGAAAGTGGCGATTCGACCCCTAGTTCTTTCTGAAGAAAGTTTAATGGACTAGATTTTGGTTTTGCTTAAACTACACTAGCCGGCATAAGTATTTTGACAAAATAAAAATAGTGAATTTTTACGTTTAACTTTTGAACGGCTTTGTAAAGAATTCCTCCTAATTTTTTCCCTTTTATATATAACTAATTCAAACTTAAAAATAAAAAAACAAGATTTTTTCATAGAAACGTAAAAAGATATAAATTAATTTGTAATTTCATGTGTTGGCATAAGTATTTTGACAAGAATATAAAACTAAGAAAACATTGCTTAAACTAAACAAAAGTAAAGAAATGAAGACTAAGTTAGTAAAATGTATATCCTCCTTTGGCTCCAATAACTTTTTGAAGGCGCCTTGGTACCGAATCCACTAAATTTTGGAGAATCTCTGGAGATATCTCTTAACAAAGAGAAGTGATCTCAGAAATTGTCTCCTCCCTTGTTTTATTTAACGAAACTGTTCTTTTGCGTTTCAAAGGAGACCAGACGTTTTCTATAATATGTAAAGCCGGACTTTGAGGTGGCCAGTCCAAAGTGTTAACCCCAACATCTTTCAAAAATGTAGAAATCTTTCGGGCTTTGTGGCACGGGGCGTTATCCTGTTGCAGGGTAAATGATTCCCCAATAAGCCTTTCTCCAGAAGTAAAGGCATTATCATTTACGATCATTTAATATTGATTTTGGTTCATCGAGCCGGTGATAAGAACCAAGTCAACCAGTCCATTATACGCCACACATCCCCAGAACATGACAGAGCCTCCGCCATGGCTCTCTTTTTGACAAACGGGTCGTTTCTTTTGCCCAACTATCTTTGGCAATCTTACAAAAAATTTGTTTTTTGAAGAGTTATACAAAGGAGCTTTCATCTATCCATAGAACGCTTCTCCAAAACTCCTTTGGCTTGTGCAGATGTTCCTTTGCGAAGGCCAGTCTTTTAAGCTTGTTTGCCTTCGATATATATGACACTTCTTAGCTTTAATTGTCTTAAAATCTCCTTGCTTCAAACGTCGTCGGACAGTGCGCTCACTGATTGAGTTCTTGGCCGTCAAATTCCATTGATCTGCAGCAGATTGAGGCTTCAGAAAAATGTTTTTTATCAAATTCCCGTAGAAGGACTCGGTCTTGAGCGGGCGTTGTTTTGCGCTTAGCTCCTGATCTCATTAAGTTACTTATGTCGTCATGTTTTTTAAAGTTATTAATTTGATAGTGCACAGTTTGACGCGACACATTAAACTCTTTTGCAATGTCTTTTACTGCCGTTCCAGAGTTAAACTTTGCTACCTTCGAAGATCTGGTAACGAAACTCAACTCTGCCTTTTTACCTATGGTTTATAAAACCTTTTAATCAATATATGTTTTTTATGAGCGTTTATGATCAATTAAAGTTAAATACAAAAGTTGTTTGGCTTTAACGTGCTCAAAAGTGCGAACATATTTACTCAAAGGTTCTGTCAAAATACTTACGCCGCTTAAAAATTTGATGTCTCCATGAATTCTTATCAGCAGAAAGAGAATGGAAAAGGTAAACGTTACAAAATTTGGCATGCATAGACCTAAAAATAGATTCTTTCTTTTGCGCATCATTTTCGCCCCGTTATTTAACGATACTAAGCTAAGCTTCATTCTATAGCCAGAAAATTGTTTCGTCAAAATACTTCTGCCGACTAGTGTAAATAGTTACCTACCACATTTCTATATCAAATCGACGTTATGAACCTAGTTAAATGTACGGATCTCAAAAGAGATTATAGTTTTAGCACTTGCTTCGTTGGTGCACATCAATCGCACCGAGTCGGTGTAGAAATGTAGCAAGTTGTAGTTGTTGCTGGTGTGGTTGCCTAAAATTCCTGACAATTCAGATGTTGTTCTTAAATTTTATTGCATGGAAAGCGATCTCAGTTCATGTGCTTGTTTACATTAAAAGTGAGCCTATGCCGTGGTATTCTAAAAACCGAACGCATTAAACTCAGCTTGAGGCACGTACAGCACGCGACTATGCGCTATCAGGGTGTTGGACCATCGAATGTGCACGCTTAACAAATAGGTGCCTAAGTCGCTGGATATTTGGCGTACGTTTAGCAACTTGTGCACGAGCACGTGAAGCTGCAATGGTTTTTTTTTTTCTAAATTTTTCTTGCTTGCTCCCTTATCGGTAATAAGATTGCCTATTGATGACGTTTGTTCAGTTGATTTACGACTTGGAGAACAGTAGCCTAGATCAACTCTGCATTTACTATACCAATGCACAAATCCGGAACAGTTACTTTCACGTCTATCACAGAATCCGTCGTATTCGGAATTTTGTTACGAACCCCGAAAGAACTGTCATAGAATCCGTCGCAGGGGGAAATGTTTGCTACGAATTTAATCGTAGGGGAAATTGTTTGATACGAATTTCGAAATTCCATCAAACATTTCCTCTACGACGGATTCTATGATAGTTCTTTCGGGGTTCGTAGCAAAATTTTGAATACGACGGATTCTGTGATGAACGTGTTTAGTTAAATTCTGTAGCAGTAGCGAAAAACCGCGAGTTCAGTACTCTTACGAATCGGTATAGCACAGGAATAACGGCGCGAAGAGCTTTCAAAAAATAAGTGAAAGTAGGTGTTCATTGAGCATTGTCTGAAACGCTTCTAAAAGAACTACGTGTGCACTAAATTTATAACAAATATTTTACACTTTGATTTGCATTAACACCCGACGGCAAAAAAAACAACAACAATAAAACAGATGTTCCACATTCTACCGTATTCCTAGACTCGCTAATTATATTTCCAAAAAAAAAATTTAACATCTTCCCACAATCACAATCGAATGACTCATTATTTAGCTTTCACTCTTGTTTATTGTACTTTTGTTTGTTTGTCCGTCGCGTACAGGAGGAAGATGACGATTACGACCCTGAAGATAATCGTAAAAAGAAAAAAGGTAAAAAACGTAAAACTAAGAATGAAAAAGAAAAAGGTCGTAAGAAGAAGAAACGTAAGAAGAACGAAAGCGAGGAGGAGAGTGATTTCCAGCGTGAAGAAGAAGAAGTCGAATATGCAACAACCAAGCGCGGCCGAAAGCGCAAGGACGCCGAGAAGGCGGCCAAGGAAAAGGAGTCTTCCTCACCAGGTAGAGTAAAAGATTCACTAATTCCTTTGATCGATGATGAAAATTCTCTGTTGTTCGTCGTCCACACGCTGTTGCTTTTCGTTGAATCCTTTCAAATCCGCGTCACCATTACAAGGGAGATCGATTCTGTTCAAATAAAGACTGAAATTTTCTCTTTTAGGAATGCCATCTGTGGAGGAAATCTGCACGAAATTAAACGTCACCGATGTTGAGATCGACTACACAGAGGCAGACATGCAGAATTTGACATCGTCTAAACTCTTCCAACAGCATGTATTTCCAATTTTGCAGAAGGAGAATTCCAAGGTTACGACGACAAAGATTAGTATGTTGATTGCCGCCAAGTGGAGGGCATTTTGTGAGATAAATCCGAATATACCGAGCGACAAAACAAAGGAGGACGAAGAGCCGAGATCGTCTCGTTCGTCGCGAAATGAGAAGCCCGACGATATATACGAGGACGAGGAGGAGGAAGAGGAGGAGGAGCAGGAACAGGAGCAGCGTTCGCGTCGTAAGCGCGGTCGTGGTGCTAGCAAGAAGGGTCGCAAATCATCGGGCAAGGTGCCCACACTAAAGATAAAGTTTGGCAAGCGTAAACACGCCAGCTCGGATGAGGACCAGGATGCTAGTGGGGCCTCGGAGCGTGACTCGGATTTGGAATTCGAGAAAATGCTTCAAAAGTCGGAGGAGAGTAAAGACGAGAATGCGGATGATAACGTTGAAGAAGAAGAACCGCCGCCAGTCATTAAGAAGAAGGCTAAGACAAAGTTCGGCAACAAATTCAAAAAGAAGAAGAAGCTCCATAAGACTAATCGTTTCCCCGATGGCGAAGATGGAGATCATGAGCATCAGGACTACTGTGAGGTGTGTCAACAGGGCGGGGAAATTATACTCTGCGACACGTGCCCCAGAGCATATCATTTGGTTTGCTTGGAACCAGAACTGGATGAAGCACCAGAGGGCAAGTGGTCTTGTCCCCATTGTGAAGCCGATGGGCCTATGGAGGAACAAGAGGACGATGAGCATCAGGAGTTCTGCAGAGTGTGCAAGGACGGCGGAGAGTTGCTGTGCTGTGACTCGTGCCCGGCAGCTTATCACACCTTTTGCTTGAATCCACCATTGGACACTATCCCCGATGGAGATTGGAAGTGCCCCCGCTGCGGATGTCCGTCGCTCAATGGCAAGGCGGAGAAGATTCTTACATGGCGCTGGGTGGAACACAAGGAAGCTTCAACTTCGAAGAAGCAAAAGCCACGCATCCGCGAGTACTTCATCAAGTGGCACAATCAATCGTATTGGCACTGTGAGTGGGTGAGCGAGCTGCAAATGGATGTACACCATCCGTTCATGATGCGATCCTATATGCGCAAGTACGATATGGAAGAGCCGCCCAAATTCGAGGAGACTCTGGACGAGGCCGATTCTCGTTATCAGCGCATTCAGCGCCACAAAGCCAATCATGCTGAATACAGTGAAAACGACTTGGAGGAGCGCTTCTATCGTTACGGCATCAAGCCCGAATGGCTGATTGTTCACCGTGTGATTAACCATCGCACAGCTAGAGATGGCTCACTGATGTACTTGGTGAAGTGGCGTGACCTGCAGTACGACAAGTCTACGTGGGAGGAGGAAACCGATGATATACCCGGCCTGAAGACTGCCATCGAATACTACATGGATCTTAGGGCGATATGTTCCTCGGATACTGTGGCTCGAGCGAAGAAGGGCAAAAAGGGTCGAAAGGCCAAGGTCAAAGAGCTCGAAGAAGACGAACGTTCGACCGCACTGTCTCGACGTTACACTCCACCGCCAGAAAAACCAGTCACAGATCTGAAGAAAAAGTACGATGGACAGCCACATTTCCTGGACGAAACTGGAATGCAGCTGCATCCCTACCAGATCGAGGGTATCAATTGGTTGCGGTATTCCTGGGGTCAAAACATCGACACTATTCTCGCCGACGAGATGGGTCTGGGAAAAACCATTCAGACAGTCACATTCTTGTACTCTTTGTACAAGGAGGGTCACTGCAAAGGACCATTCCTCGTTGCGGTACCGCTCTCAACCGTCATCAATTGGGAGCGAGAGTTCGAAGTGTGGGCACCGGACTTCTACTGCATCACCTATGTTGGTGACAAGGATTCTCGAGCTGTGATTCGAGAAAACGAATTGACTTTCGAAGAAGGAGCGATTCGCGGCGGAAAGGCATCCAAGATTCGCACCTCTTCATACAAATTCAACGTTTTGCTGACCAGTTATGAGTTGATTTCACTAGATGCCGCCTGCCTGGGCTCGATTGACTGGGCTGTGTTGGTTGTCGATGAAGCGCATCGCTTGAAGAGTAACCAAAGCAAGTTCTTCCGCATCTTGAACAGTTACAATATTGCCTACAAGTTGTTGCTGACTGGTACTCCGCTGCAGAATAATTTGGAGGAGCTCTTCCATCTGTTAAATTTCCTGAGCAAGGACAAGTTCAGCGATTTGAATGCGTTCCAGAACGAGTTTGCCGACGTCGCCAAAGAGGAGCAGGTAAGAGAGTGTAGAGTCGCCATGAGTCAACATAAATTAACATTTGTCTCACTTTTCAGGTTAAACGTCTTCACGAGATGTTGGGCCCCCACATGCTGCGACGTCTCAAGTCCGATGTACTTAAGAACATGCCCTCAAAGTCTGAGTTTATTGTGCGTGTCGAACTGTCGCCGCTTCAGAAGAAATACTACAAATACATCTTGACGCGCAACTATGAAGCATTGAACGCCAAGAGTGGCGGTAACTCGTGCTCTTTGATCAACGTAATGATGGACTTGAAAAAGTGCTGCAACCATCCGTATCTGTTTCCATCTGCCGCTGAGGAGGCACCCCTTGCAGCCGGAGGTGGCTACGAGTTTGCTTCTTTGACTAAAGCCGCCGGGAAGCTAGTTCTGCTGGCCAAAATGTTGAAACAACTAAAGGAGCACGGCCACCGCGTTTTGATATTTTCCCAAATGACTAAGATGTTGGACATTATGGAGGACTTTCTCGAAGGAGAAGGTTACAAGTACGAGAGAATCGATGGTGGTATCACCGGAAATCTACGCCAGGAGGCTATTGACAGATTTAATGCGCCAGGAGCTCCTCAATTCGTGTTCCTGTTGAGTACGCGCGCAGGTGGCTTGGGTATCAACTTGGCGACGGCGGACACAGTCATCATCTACGACTCTGATTGGAACCCGCACAACGATATCCAAGCCTTTTCCCGAGCTCATCGTATCGGGCAGGCGAATAAGGTGATGATTTACCGGTTTGTCACCAGAAATTCGGTGGAGGAGCGTGTGACCCAAGTGGCCAAGCGAAAGATGATGTTGACCCATTTAGTTGTCCGTCCCGGAATGGGTGGAAAAGGAGCTAACTTCACGAAACAGGAATTGGATGATATTTTGCGCTTCGGCACGGAGGAGCTGTTCAAGGAGGATGGCAAAGAAGAGGAAGCCATTCACTACGACGACAAGGCAGTCGCAGAACTCTTGGATCGCTCTAATCGGGGCATAGAGGAGAAGGAGAGTTGGGCTAATGAGTATTTGTCCTCGTTCAAGGTAGCCTCGTATGCTACCAAGGAAGAAAACGAAGAGGAGGAGACGGAGATTATCAAGCAGGAGGCAGAAAACTCCGACCCAGCCTACTGGGTGAAGCTGTTGCGACACCATTACGAGCAGCATCAGGAGGACGTGAGCAGGACTCTGGGCAAGGGCAAACGTGTGAGGAAGCAGGTGCGATTTAACATTTTTTTTTTTCAATTTGGTGTATATAGACGATTTTTTTTTTTTTTGTTTTAGGTCAATTACACAGATGGCGGAGTGGTTGCCGCTGAACCGCGAGATGACAGCAACTGGCAGGACAACGCTTCGGACTTTAATTCAGACTACTCTGGAGCTTCGGACGAAGATCGTGAAGATGACGACTTCGACGAACGCGTCGACAACGGCGAAACATCTAGGAAAGCAAAGAGGCGTATTGAACGCCGTGACGACCGACCATTGCCACCGCTCCTTGCCCGAGTGGGTGGAAACATCGAGGTACTTGGATTTAATGCTCGCCAAAGGAAGAGTTTCTTGAACGCAATCATGCGCTACGGCATGCCGCCGCAAGATGCGTTCAACTCACAATGGCTGGTGCGGGACTTGCGTGGAAAGTCTGAGCGAAACTTTAAGGCCTACGTGTCGTTATTCATGCGTCACCTTTGCGAGCCTGGCGCTGATAATGCGGAGACCTTTGCCGACGGAGTGCCCCGTGAAGGACTCAGTCGTCAACACGTGCTTACGCGAATTGGAGTTATGTCGCTCATCCGCAAGAAAGTGCAAGAGTTTGAGCACATCAACGGCTACTACAGCATGCCAGAGCTGATCTTGAAACCCTGCGAACCTGTGAGATCGTACCATCACCAGATCATGAGCAATGACATGGCAGGCGGCGGCGATAAGAGTGCAACGCCAAGCACCAGTGCTACACCAGCAACGAGTGCCGCTCCAAGCCCAGCACCGGCTTCCGAGAAGGGAGAAGACAAAACCATCGTCATTGGCGATGACCGACCAAGAGTAGAAAGCGGCGACGGGTCCACTGGGGATAAGGAAGACAAATCCGGTGTAAAGAAGGAATCCAGCGAAGATGACGTACAGTCTATAAAATCCGAAGGCAAGGACAAGGAGAAAGACTCGTCAGAGGCGGACTCGTCATCAGTTAAGAAGGAGGACGACAAGGACGAGTCGAAGGTAGTCACTGAAGACGACGATGATGATGTTCTCATCATCAAAGACGACGGAGAAATCGAGAAACCCAAACCAATGGACCATAAGCGCAATGACACCGCAAAGATCGAGGAGAGCTTGGAAGTACTAAAACGCAAATTCATGTTTAATATTGCCGACGGCGGATTCACAGAACTGCACACCCTCTGGCTCAACGAGGAGAAAGCCGCAGTACCCGGTAGGGAGTACGAAATCTGGCATCGGCGTCACGATTACTGGCTACTGGCTGGCATTGTTACCCACGGCTACGGCCGCTGGCAAGACATCCAAAACGATATTCGCTTTGCTATCATTAATGAGCCCTTCAAAATGGACGTTGGTAAGGGCAACTTCTTGGAAATCAAGAACAAGTTCTTGGCCCGCCGTTTCAAGCTTCTAGAACAAGCGCTGGTCATTGAAGAGCAACTGAGGAGAGCTGCCTTCCTAAATCTGAGTCAAGATCCCAACCATCCGGCAATGTCGCTCAACGCCCGCTTCGCCGAGGTCGAATGCTTGGCTGAATCTCACCAGCATTTGAGCAAGGAATCTTTGGCTGGCAATAAGCCGGCAAATGCCGTACTGCACAAGGTACTCAACCAACTGGAAGAACTTCTTTCCGACATGAAGAGTGATGTCTCACGCTTACCAGCAACACTGGCACGTATTCCACCTGTTGCACAGCGCCTACAGATGTCTGAGAGGTCGATCCTATCGCGATTGGCCGCTACTGCTGGAAATCTACCCAACTCTGGTAAGTCCACCCTCACTAACGAATGAGCATTTCACTATTTATTCTCATTCACAGCGCAATTGATGACACAGTTCCCTGCTGGATTCCAAGGTACCGCTCTGCCAGCTTTCACCGGCAGCCCAGCTGCCAATTTCGGATCCTTCCGACCACAGTTCTCTGTTCCCGGACAACCGTCAACCAGTTTTTCCGCCACAAATTAGAACTGTTTCTAGTTTATTAATCTTAATCTATTTTTTTTCCATCCCCCTCGAGCCACCATGTAGTTTAGTTTCTTAGTGTAACAATATACTTACATAATTACATACATACCATACACAACTTCTTATCGAACTAAATTCGTAGAGAACACACCGTGTCCCACACACAGCCCATCTACCCCCACCCCATATGACATGAGTGTAATTTTCCCTTTCTAGGTTCTTCTTCTGTTCTTCTGTGGGTCGTCATCTTGCTTCGTATTTGTATTTGGGTTTTTTTTTTTATTATTAACGTCACAATAAGATTTTTTAATTCATCAACATAGATATTATCTGTAATGAATAAAAAAAAAGAAATAAAAAAAAAAAGAAATGATAAAATCCATTCCAAGAAAAGTGTGTTATATATTTTCTGCTTTGCCTCTGCCACGTTTTTGTTTGGACGAGCAAAGTGGGACATCTAGCGCTTTGTACGATTCCAAGGAGCCATCCTCGTGCTGTGGTAGTGGATTTCACGTATTTATTCAGTGGAATTATTGGGCTGTGCAAAAGACTTTGGGCGAGGAGATGGTTTAGTTCGGCTTTGTTTGCACAGAGAGTGCCTTTGTTGGGACGAGGACGACGTGAAACGTTTTCGGAAGATGTTGCACCTCATGCAGTGTGAATCTGGTAAGAGAATTCAAATTGAATGCGCTTTGTTTGACTTAGGGGCGGAAAATTGAAGCTAAAACCGAGTGGGGTGCTTAAAAGTTGAGGGGAAAACAAAGGGCAGATGGGAGGAGACTTGTGGAGTTCATTTAAAAATGCATGACGGATCAGCGAAATGTACATGAAATTGAAGCGTCCCCTTCACTATTCAAAAAGCATCTCCAAATATGAGCCATTTTATTTTATATGCAAATTAGACACTGCAACTGCATATGAGCGCCAATTTTTGAGGAGACTGCGTGGCAAAAATACAGTAAAGTTGAAAGAAACGAACAGATGACAAGAGGATTACCTACCTAATCTAATTCGCAGGCATGTCATCTACGTTGTGGATTCATTCATGTTCGTAACAAACCATGTTTGTCCTTTTTATGACTGTTTAATTCCTTTCCCGCAAAAGTTGTATCCCTCTCCAAGAAAAACCGGGCCAAATACCTTACTCACGCAATGAAACAAATAAATTGGGTGCAGGGAAAAAACTTCACGGGCAATAACTTCACATGGGAAATAACTTCACCTCGAAAGTGAAGCAATACCTCCACCGTAAATTTTGTGAAATTATTTCCCACCTACAATTTGAGAATTTGTTGATTCTAACTGGAAAACAAAATCAAATTATTTATAAGTAGTATAGCTAATTTATTTAACTTTGCATACACCCAAACTCGCAACTACTCCCACTCCTAAACAGAGACTCCAAGCCGGGGGGTTGCATTTTCCACTGTTTATGAAAAATAATTGTAGGCTGACATACCTATGTCGCGGCATGTTAAGAGAAATTATTTCCCACAAAAAAGTGAAGTTTTTGCTCACTTTCAATGGGAAATAATTTCACATAAAATAAGCGAATTTATTTCCCACTCGAGGTGAAGTTATTTCCCATGTGAAGTTATTGCCCGTGAAGTTATTTCCCTGCACCAATAAATTGTACCAAATTCATTTCACAATTTCCCTCAATCCCATCCCTGCCTTAAAGTCAATTCAACAATTCATTTCAATTTACAACGCTCGTTTCCAATTAAATTAACAAAATCTGCACACGAACTCAGGCAAGAGTGTACATTTAAGGCGGATGTGTGAAGCTGGTGTGAAGTGTGCACACAACCGCACGCCTTTCTACTAAAACTCAGTGAACCGGCTAATCGATTGCATGTCAATACTGTCGCCGAATGTGAAGACAATTTGTTATTCTCTCGCAAAACTTTTATATGTTTATTGCTAAATGGCATAACAAAGCAAAAGCATACAACACACAGACACATACAGCCCGCCATTTGGTCCTTCGTTTATTGGGCAATTTATATGCAAGACATGCGATGGATGCGAAAATTGAAGGATGTGTAATACAAGATTGAATCAGGACCGTTATGCTCATCCAATATACATACAGTAACACCTACCCTGTATTAGTTATTCGTGTCAAGCTGTGAACGAAAAACTTGGAGGCAGAACGAAACAGCTAATGAGACATCCCTGTGTCTATGCTTCTGTATAATGTGTGCACACATGCGCTTCATATTAAATCGTTCAACACAGAATCACTATATCTGAACTGAATTGATTGTCGGCCAGTGGTCGACTTTGCAATCAGTGTAAGTGGACAACATCTGGGTCGGCAATAGACTAAAAATAATGAACCGAAGTCCTCCAAATGGACGAAAACTATTACCACAAGCTTTTGCTTCAAAGGTCAATGTTAGGCCAATCTCACTTGTCTCAAGTCCCCATTTCGAGCCACTTCACTCCGCAATTGCCCTCACCCGCGGTGCATCGGTAATTGCAATCTCTTGCCGCTTGGGGTGACAAAATTAGAATATTCCACTTAACGTTGAACTTCACTCTGATGCTCTGATGGCCATTTAGGGTCTCGTTAAATGTAAACAGCTCTTCGTATTTGCCCCGTACTGCGCCGTCATCAGCCGTCCTTATAATCATCTTATTCACTGCCTTTGTTGCCGGGCCTTAGACTCACGCACAGTGCAAAAGTAAGTGGAGTAGAAAGAAGCACGATTAAACATAAAAGTGACGGGGAGCGCCGGGGCACAAAATTAATTATGAACATTATGCAAGAACAGGAAGGATAAGGCTGCGAAAGGTTGGGGGTGACTGCTAAACGAACCGAAAACCCGACAAAAGAAAAGTGAACAAAAAAATCTGCAAAATGCATTTTTGCACTAAACAATGTGAGTTGATGTTATTTTTAGTTTTCCCAACCTCGTACCTTTTTTTCTAACCATGTTCATTCTTTTTTTACACCCACACACTTAATTTGCATGAAATTCCGGTTCACCCATCGAATGCATCCAAAGCCCATCGGGCTGTGCAGCAGCAGCAGCAGCACCACTGAGCCGTTACAGTGTGTAGACCTTGCATCGTGTGTCGATATTGTGTATATGTTCCCCTTGGTGTCCTGTGTTGCTTGCTCGTATCTAGAACTGTATATCAAATTCAGTTAATTACAATATGGTGCCCAGCCGACTGCAATCGAGTGGGTGGCAGTGAATGGATGTGTGTTCATGCAGCAACCAAATCAAAGCAACAACAACAACTACGGCAGCAACAATAATACATCCACAAAAAAAAAGAACTCAAACATGAGCACACTAGAAGTGCGCAATAGAGTCGAGTAAGGACGAACAGGCGTTTTAATAAAAACACACCAGCTAAAAGTTTCTGAATTAACAAAACTGAATAGGCAATAGGCAGCGGCGGAGGTATAGTGCTGATGCTGATGTGCTTGCATATAACCTTCTACCTGGGATAGATGAAGCGCCTGACTGACGACCTACGACAAGCGGCGGGTGGTGGTTGTGCCTCCCCTCAACCGCCTTCGACTACGGTGCATCCTTTGCGAAACTGGAAAAACAACCGTCGACGTCGTCTTATCCTTAATGTTATGCAAAGCAAAACATATCGTGTGCTCCGTCGCTTGGCAGAGTGATGTATTACTGTGGGGTATGCTTAATACATAAAATACTACAGTGAGATAAAAAAGTCTTCGGGCGTTCCAATACGGAATAAAAATGTCACCGCAAAAGCTGTCGCTTTAAATTGCTAACCAGCTCCTTTTACTATTCTCGTCCTTTTTGATTGGAAATTGCGATTTCTCTAGCAAAAAATGGATACCCAAGTGCGCGTTTATATTTATCGCGTGACGAAATCAATTCATCGAAGACTGCCCAACTGAAATATATTTCCTACTCTTTTCGTTTGAAAGATTTCTTTTGAATAACCTCGAAATATTATGCAAAAGCCAGGAGCTGTCATGCTCGTTCGGTTTTAAACAAAAGTTCATCCAATGGCTGTGGTTGATATCAGTTGCAAAATAACTGTCAGTACTCCTTTAACCACTTATTCCATCTCACCACCAATTATAAGCCCAAAAGGAGGGTAAGTGTAAAGCACACGCTAAAATTTGAATCCTTGGTTAAATTTGTCACAAGTAATCTGTCGTACAGCTAGAAAAAACATGCAAAAGAAAAGTTATACGTAAGTCTTATTAACCGCAATTTTATCTGACATAAAGTGACTTAACGTTTTTTTATTTTAACGGTAGCGGGGGCATCTCTACCATCTACACATTTGAGCACCCCCCCCCCCAACAGTCCTCCAGCTACAGAAAGTTTAAACAGAAATCACATTACCCCCGCACGTCAAACAGCAAACTTCTGTCACTCACTGTCATCAATGTGTCGTTCCCATGTGAGGTTTGTTCCAGCAGGTATAGACGAAGGAGCACAGCAGAGACGACGGTGAAACAATTCAAAATCGCTAGGAGGTAACCTATTTCTAAATGGTGGTAATTTTTTAATGAAACCCATAAAAATAAACTTAAATAATTTATGTATCATAAAAACACAACAACATTGAACGGAACCAAAATGGAAGAAAAAAAACAAATCCAACATCGGTCGTTGCACGTAACAGAAACTTTTTGTGGCTTTTAAATTGGACCGTAAATTGGCTTACGGGACCGTAAAAGCGCCACGATTTTGGTGGGGTAATCATAATCAATCACCATCCAATGAGCTAGATAAATATTTTTCAAAACACGTGAAATTATGTAGAAAAAAAAAAATACTCATCGCAATTAATGATGGCTACTTACGGAGTTAACCCTTTTTGGCCGTCGGGTAAATTTGAAGAACAATTTATTCTAAGCGACTCTCATCAATCCGGTATTCAAATCGCGACGTTGGTTCCTCCTAACCAAGTTGAAAATAAAACAGAACGTATTAAAGTAACTCGACGTTTGTTTATCATCATCATCGTGCCGTCCATTACTAATGGCTTGACTCTGGTTTAGCTAACTGCCTAACATCCGTCCGACGTTTGTCAATTTAAACTTTTGCAAACGCTGAAAAAAAATCGACAAGGTCTTACAGGCCCGTCGGCGACAGTGTAAAGTGGTCGACAGATAACAAACTACGCGAATGGAAAATTAATTTCCCTCTTCTTGGGGAGGCCTGTTCATCTAGGACGAGGACAAGGACCAGCAACCTTAATTGGGATTTGGAAACAATTTTTTGTTCGCGAATTTATTCCTCTTTCTGTTAGTTGAATCAAAAAACCACCTCGCGTGTCCTCGAAAGGCGCATTTCCGGTGCGGAGTGTCAACATGAGGGGCTTCGGTTTGTGTAGAGTGCGTTCGGGTAGCGCGGGGGGCAAACAACTGACCGTGGAAATTTTGTGCAAATTAGTGCTACGGGAGATTTTGACTTTTCAAATCACAGAGAAACTTAAGTGGGCTAATCAGGTTGGCCGGATAACGTTGTTAGCTAAAAATTTATACCTTTTCTTTGTGAATCGATTTCGTCAAACGAAAAGTTTTGATTGAAACTGAAATTGGAAATGTCCACGGGGAGTAGTTGGGAATGTAGAAAGTGTTCGGGTGGAACTATGGACTTGTTGGAAGATTACGTGGAATTTTTTATAATATAGCAGAGCTCGGAAGTGAGATTAAGACACGTTTTGGGATTTTCAAAGGTGTTTGGGGTTTTTTTTTCCAATGGAAGGAATGGAACAAACACCCTCGGTGAGAGTTTCCATTCACCTGGCAAATTAATGATGTAGAGCACCCGATTCATTAAAAATGTATAGAACTTCATTCGCATTACATCCGTCATGTTTGTTTATGCGCAATTTATTCCTTGAAGGTTGGTGATGTATATTGGGAGTGCGTAAACTTCGGCGTATTTATATGATCCAGAGAATTCCGATGAGAAAAATGAATCTCAGTCTGCCTAATGGGAGATTCACATGGTCACGAGCGTGGTATATATCAAATGGATGACATTAGAAAGAGAGAGAACTAGTTTGTGGTTGAGAACACTGGTTCTATAGGTTTATTGACATTTTTACTTTGTCAATAGATGCATATGCGAGTGCTTACTGTCATTATGTACGAACTGAATTTGTTTTCCAATATTGTTTTTTATCCTGTTTTTTTTTTCGCGTTTTGACGATTTTTGCGCGAGTTTTTTTTATGGTTTTATGTTTTTTGGAAGCATTTTTTACGATAAACTTCATCTTGTATGGGATACGTTCATGAATCTAGTTTATGAAGTTTGACAGCTGGCTGACTTAATGTGTCTGAGTCTTGACTGGCCTAGATCGGCCATTTTTCCATTTTTTTGAAGCGAATATAGCTTTTTTACGGACGGTCGGTGGGTCACGCATAGGTATAAATTATTCAAAAAGATGGGGAGTAAACCGAAAAAAATCGTCACCGTAGCGTTAACTTCCCCCTCCATGGCGCACTTGGAAGATGAAAACTCTAGAACGGCTCCACCGATTTGGATGATTTTTGTTTTGTGTTGTTCGTCTTGATTCAGGGATGATTTAGGAAAAAAGAAAAGTCGAAAAATTCTTAAATATATGTGTGTAGAGAGCGAAAGAGGAACAGAGAGAGTAATCTAAACTAACTGGCACTATGAAAAATTAAAATTAATTTTAAATAGGCCGCCACGTAACACGGGCCAATACTTTACGTCCAATGATTCGCTTCTTTCGGCCGTCCCACGACAGCTCGATTTTTTTTTTAGTTGACGTTTACGTAGGAGACGTCGACGAATCTGGTCAAGAATTTCGTGGCTGAGTTCTAAATTAACAGTTCATATATGCGGCTGAAGTAAGAAAAGTAACATTACCGATTGATCTTGCTTTTGCGTTCAGGTTACATCTCGTCAAGTCCAATCTAGGAAGATATCTAGAATTTTGAATGATTACACAGTGGGCACTGCAATCATGTTTAACGTTGAACGGATCCAGCTTAAGTTAACTGGCGATTACGTTGAAATCTGTTCATTTAAAGACAAGGTACAAATTGTCGGATGGATTATCCTTTCCATTTATCTCCTTTCCGAATGAAAAACGAAAACATCTCTCACTCACAAAGGCCTGCCAATTTGCTTGTTATCGCTGACAATTACTTTTTAATTCATCACTTGTCCGGTCTGGATAAATAAATTAGAATCTCTCTACTTCCGTTCGCACTCAATGTAAGCCCATATATACAGCTTCCAACAACAACAGCAAAAACAGCATGACATCATCATTTGCCATCGTCGGATGTAACGTCCCCTTCGTCAAATTGCGAATGAGTTTCCATTCCGTAACTAAATAACCCTGCAATGAGGTTAACATGTCATCAATCCGGACGAGCGGTGGTTTCTCTATCTGTCCATCGTTGGTAGGTAGCCTGTCCAAATGATATTCCAGCCATTTATCCGCATACTCTTGCACACACATACGTACTTCCGTACGCTCTGCCTCTCACTGGTCCTTCTGAATCTATGCCAAAATAAAAGCACAATCTTGTGATAAATTACAGATATTCGCAACTCTTTGCTGGTTTATTTTTTCCATCGTTCGGACACCCTCCGCCACCTCACTCAAAAACACACACACAGTATATTTGCAAAGGGCGGACAGATAGGGACGAATGCGGCATCATGTGCCATGACATGGATTTCCGGAAAAACTAATTTCCGCCGAGTACAAGAGCGGACACATAATATGACTTTGTTATTTGTCACATTAACTGCATGTTGACGATAGTCGTTGTGCGGGTGGTGCTATGTGTCTGTGTTGGGTGTCCAAAGGATTATCTTGAACGACTTGTGACACTCTTGCGCGGCGATGTTGCCAAAGTACACAGTTTGGGAGTGTATTATTTTTTGTTTGCTTTTGCCTTTCGATGGTTTTTTTTATTGTTGCCTGCAAAACCATTGGTGTTGTGTGTCCTTCTGTGGTTTATTGTCACGACGCTGACATCCGTTGCGACGATAACGTGCGAAAAGAGTTTTCTATGTGTTGGTGAGATATTGACATAAGTAAAGATAACGTCGCCTATCAATTGGAGTGTAGAAGTGATTCGAGTAGTTTCGGAAGAACAGATTATCCGCTGACGAATTGGACGAAGGGTGATTATTATTGATACGTCATACGTTTGATAGTTTGAGTTTAATAAATTCAGCTTACTGTAAAGCTGCGATGGGATATTCAACTTTCGAGCGCGAAAATGCGTTCCCTGTGATGGATCTACTTTCTTAGATCCTGGTTGACAGAACGAGAAGTTGGTTTTGAATGTTAAAGTGGACAAACAATAAATGCTTGTTGATTCGTTTGTGCCTAGTCTAAGTGAATTAGCCCGCCATGCCTACGGCTAATTTACGCCAATTTAATGGGTTATATTAACCTAAAAGGATACAATTACATTTTCAGTTTACAACTAACAGATTTCACTCCTGCTTGCAATTAAACCAAATTTGTGTAGTGGCACCATTCGGTTAATAAAATGTAAGTTACAGTACTATTGTCCGTACTGCACTCCAAGCTTAAATGTCATTGATAGTTGTCACAGCTAACAGCTGTCAACGGTTGTTGCCGGAAGGGCATATCATTGGCTGATTAAAGCATCCATATGAATATACCGATGATTGTCCATTTGTTACAGAAAGTTTATAAATAAACAAGTGATCTTAGTGGCTGATGTGACAGAATGACAATAAGTTCTTTCATTCCATTATCTGTGACATGGAGGCAGGCCTATTCTATCGATGCAGACACTAAGCCATACAACTTGCCAATGAATAGTGCGCCACTTCACACTTGCGACCGCAGCATTTCTCTTCATCACGATGCATATATTATTGTTCCAATTAGTGGTCAAAGTTTATGAATTACATAATAAAGACATACACAGCAAATTTAATGATCCGACAGGGTAAAACAATCGCACAATTCGTCCTTAATTAAACATCGCATAACAAAAACAAAACAAATAAGCAAACGATTGCTTAATCACAAAGCTTGCGGTGGCCATACGTCAACAATAACATGCCGTTAACCCTTGTCAGTGCATAACATATTATCTGGCAAAGCTCCGGCCGCCAGCTCGTTTTTCAATATTTGCACATTTATCCGGCAAACTAATTAAACGATTAATTGTTTCAGCAAAAAAACCCGAGGAAAAAATTCACAAACACTGGGTAATGGAGAAAAATTCCAAACAGTGGTTATGGCCAACTGTTGAGCGCCTCAACGCGGTAAAATTTTCGCTAACCGAGCAGACGACCCACCTAAACCAGGCACCGCTGCCGCCATTGTTGCCGCACCGCAGAGGCTCCCACTCATATATGCGTCCGCGAACATGACAGCCTGATAGTTCAGTTCTGTTGCTGGCATTATACGTTTTCTGTTTTTGTGCTGCAGGATGGATGTGGAAGAACTCCTGACAGCAGGATAACCGGAGATTTGATCCGTTGAAATGGGTTTTGTAATTTTTCTTTTTTAGTCCGTCGCTATTTTTTTCTTTGCTGGTTTTCGCTTATCTAAAAATAATTTGATTAACACTGTTTGCGCTTACATTTATTTGACACTTACGAATGATGATTGTTGGTTATGTTGGCTGTCAGTGTAGGTATATACCTAGACCTACGTTATGTACAGAAAGCGATGCCTTTTATTTTCCAATCTCTCGGCTATGACACCGACGATGCGCGACATCCATGCCATCTATCAGTGGCTTCATAATAAATCAATCTGTCAAAATCTGACTATGCATCACATTTTTACATGCCGTTTTTGTACTCTCTGTGCTGCCTGATGTCGGCCCTTGCATGCGTTTGCTGGATTTAGAGGGAACAATAATCTCGATGTCCATAGATTTTAAACCCCCCCAACCCCGCTTCTGACATGCTACCATTTATTCGTCACTCTTTACTGGTCGGTTGCACCTCGGGTCGGAATTAGTCAACATTTAGAATTTATTGTGTTCAAGTAATTGGTGTTATGGTTAACGTTGGCGCGTGATGAAATCCGCAATTTCGGCTAGATGTTGACAAATATTAGGAGGTAAACAGTTTGCAAACAACAAATAGTATGGAGGGGGGTTGTTTTTGTTGTGTGCCAAATTATAGGGTAGCAATTTGATATGTAGCGTTCACTTGCTTTGGTAAGTGGGATATTACATACGTATAACACGTATTGGAAGTACGATGGAAAGTTTTGATTGAAATTGAGGTATGTGGTTGGTAACGGAACTAGTTTAAGGAGTACGACGTGGCTAAACAATTTAGTAATTTGCGAATGACATGGCTTTTGAGCCTTGAAAACCATTTTGAATGTTATTAAATAAATAACTGCGAAAGAGCGAAAATTAATTCTGTTTCAGCTTAAACTGAGTGATAGCTCGAGTGTCTTCTCATTTTTCCTCAATCTAGCGGTTAGTTGCGAACCGAATTGAGCCAAATTTTTGTTTATACAATATTGTGGAAAATCATTATATTTATTATCAAGTCAACGAATTCGCACGTACAAATTTTCAATGTCACGAAACAGATCAAATTTTCCAGTTAATAAATGGAAATGATACCCATTTCTCATTTCATCCACTTTGACAATTCATTGCGAAGCCGCCGACTTGGCCTATCGTTTGAATGCGAAAATATTAGGTAACAAAAAATATAATTAACGTTGCAGGTAAAAGTCACTGTCACTGATGATATTCGTCTTCAACTGTCTGGCTTCTCATCGTAATTGTTTTAAGATCTTGTGACATCCAGCGAGCACCATAGGAACAGAAGAATTATATATCAATAGCGAGGGGAATTTCGAGAGATAATACGATGTTTCGCCCTCAAAGCTGTCATATTGTTTTACTCATATTTGTTAGCCTCTTTGGATTGGTGGTTATACTATAACCAGTTTGTAATTCAAATCACAAAACCGCTACCGAAAAAATAAGGTGACATCCCTGTACGTATTAAATTAATTCAGACCACCCAAGGGAGTAGCTGACGTTTAAGCTGTCATCTATTATTGTAAATACGAAAGGGACAATAATTTTTTTAAAAGTGCGCCGTTGGAGGACGCTATGAGAAATCATCACAGGAAGAGAAAAAAAGCTTCAGGTAATGCAAAGGAACAAATGCAAGAAAGTGTTTCTCGATACAACGCTGTGTACACAACTAAGCTTTTAAGAAAGATTCTTTGAAATGTTTTTCTTTTTTCTTAGACATGTCTTGGCAAAATGTATTGGTTTCATGAAATTTTGTTCTCTTTTTAATGTTTTACCTCTCAATGGTCTCGTCTTTTCGTATACATATTTTGACATTTTAAATGTCAAACGCATGCGAAATATGTAAACAGAACAACAATAATTGTCTATTTAGTTACATTCTTGATCCTGTGAGCAGAGCTTTTGCTACTTGTATTAGAGTTAATATTTATCGACACATAAGTCGTTGCATGTATGGAGACAAGTGTCAAAAACGTTTAGTTAAGCTAAAACCACCAGCGTAACATTGATTTGCCAAACTGAATGAAATGGGTTGAAATTAGAATGCAAAGGTATCATTTCCATTTCTGGAAATTGAATTCGTTTCATGACGTTTGAACTTTTGAAGTGCATTGTAAATCTATTGTCTAATCAGAAGATTGAAAAAATCCTGTTCGACCGATTAAACTAGAGGTCTCAATGCTCCCAACGTAATCACTCAAATTTTACGCCTGGATATTTAATGAATTGAAAAAAAAAACCCTCAGTAACGACCCTGTTCTAGTTTAGATTTCAGAGCTCAAGTACAGACCCTCGGACAAATTGCCAAATCATTTGATAGGGTCTCACATTTAGCATAAACAGAAATTTTCTACTACCTAGGTTAGGTTAGGTTAGGTTTATGGGTGGGTGCGTCAGAACGGGTTCTGCCGCACCCCACTTAGGTCCATGTGGACCCATTGTGATGCCCTTATTGGGGGGTTAGCCGGTGTTGTTGGCTATAGTGTTTCCTTCTTGGTTACTCGACCTTGTCCAGCCATCCTGATGTGTTTAAGAACCTGTAAAGATTAGATAAAGATATATCTGAAAGTTCATGTAAATCATGGAAGTAGTATCTTCCAAGTGTCCTATTCCTCAAGTGACAGAGACTTGGGCATTGACAGAGGAAGTGAGGTGTGTCCTCGTGTATCTCCTCGTCGCCGCAACCCCTGCATATATCGTCATTCTTGAGTTTAAGTTTCATTGTGTGGTATCTTAGGAAGTTGTGACCCGTTAGGGCTCCTACCAGTTTATACATCGACGTTCTATCAAATCGCAAGAGCTTGATAGTCCGACTTGGATTGTATTCCGGCCATAACTTCCGTGGTATTTCGCAGGTAGTTAGTTCTTTCCACCTGTCTTCTTTCTACTACCTAACTGCAAGCCTTATGTCTTACCTCTTAATCCCCTTTTTCCATTCCCAGTGTAGGTGTATTCTTCCTTTTTTCCTATAAAACCCCCCTAGACAATACTCTTTGCGGCACAAGCCCTTGATATACATACAATTGTGGTGATTGTCATCTTTGATACTGAAGCTCTATGTGTAGGTATACTCGTAAAAAGGATAAATCAATTGGTACATAAAAATAAAACATACAAACGTGACTGAAGCAAATCTTCATCTTTGTGGCGAAAAGGGAAAACTCAAACGAAGGTATCTACTATACCACATGCCGTTCCGCTCCACTCCACTCAGTCAAGGTCCATAATATTCAAATTGAGAAAGAGAATTCAAATATAGTTCTTGATTCTATATGTTGTCGCTTTGGGAGCATCCTTAAGTGCAATCCTATAGATTACGAAGGTTGTTCCCAGAGCGCGTCTGGCCCATTTGTACTTTGCACTCTCGCCCTAAAGCACTTTGTAACGCGTATCCTTTTTCTCTCCTTTGTTTCAGATTTCGATTCACGATTGTGGTATAGGTTTCTATACGGCCGCAATACACAGGAGGACTCAATAGAATTATTAGACCGCCAGCGTCACCCCCATTTGGTTAACCGCAATTCTCAATCTAATGCAGTGTGTAGTGTGTCCTCTATCTATATATGAAAGGCAACTTGCATTTGCCTCACATGGTACTATTAAAAAAAAAAAAAAAAAAAAGCAATCTTCCGTCGCAAACAAAAGTCCACAGAACTCATCCGTTGCAGAGCAACCAGTGATGCACCTGCAACGTTTTACAAATGTTCAAAGGAGCGTGGCAATGTGGTCATGAGTGTGTGACTGTACGTCTGTGTTGCGGGTGTGTACCGCTTCAAACAATTACTACTTTGTTTTAATTAAAAACCTCGGCAGGTGTATTGTCCTAGGATAATGATGACACAATCCACACATCCTCGTTTTGCACAAATAGAAAAAGGATTAAATGTCCTGGTGTACATTCATTTCAAACAGACAGAAGTGTGCATGAAATCTTGTTGGTTATTGTAAATAGCTACGAGGCCTGTGTCTAGTGTTCTATGGAATTTCCGGACCTGAATACGAAGGACGACGTATTGCTTTTCCGGCCTGCCAAAGTTGTGACAGCAAAACTATTTCGGAATTGTGATGATGGCATTTCTCATTTGCATGGGATTTTTAATTAATTCGGGAAAATTATTTCGATATGTGGTGTATGATTATCAAAGTTATTGCTCTTGGGCGACATTTTGAGGTTATTTGTTTTATTTGGCACATCTGTATGAATAACTCATATGAATGTGCTGGCTATTGGATTGGAATCTTCTCTAAGAATAGGGTACACAAAGGGACCATGAATGAGGAATGAGATACATGTCTGGCCTAGCCAGCACGTGCCGGTGGTTGAGTACTTTTCAAATTAGGCTCATGGGAACAATCGACTGGAGATCTTCCTTGGAATTCACATTACGCATTTATTTAGGTGTCAGATGCGTGGCATAATTTGCTGACACAGAGTTGGATAAAAATTTATTTTTTTTTTGGCTGATTTGTCGACGGTTTAATTGCACTAAATGGTAAAAATTTACTAAGCAGTTCAAAGAAAGAGATAGAATTCCACTTGCTTGAAATGCTCCTAAGAAGTCCGATAACTTTGCTCCAATGGCAAAAGTTCAACCAACTACGACGTCCAGTCATGTGACCTGTGCCACCATTCAGCGCCACATGTGTATAAGTACTAAAAAATCATTTTTAAAGCTCTTAAAGTCCGCCGCCAACAAAAACAATCTCCACACAGCTCAACCGATATTTAAAAGTAATATTCCGAACCAAACAAAAAAACCTTTCCGTCCGTTCAGATTCTCACCAAAGCTGTTTCCTCATAGCCCAATCATTGGCACACCCGTCTCCGCAGCTTCAACATCAACACTCCATCTCCATTCGACTGTGAGCTTCGATATAGAAACAGAAAACAGAACCAAAAGGAAGAAAAAAACTTCTTGGCATACGTTTCCTATTTTCACACAAAATGTGACCAAATAATAGTTTTTCTCCTCCCTCAACGTCTGGTTGTTTCCTTTCTTGCGGGCTGCTTGCCGATAACAAGGATTTAATAATAAATAATAAACGACTAAAAAACAAGAGAACGGCAACACAAACTCTGACCTCCCCCGAAGGACATCCACATACAAAAACACATGCTACAATTTTTATATTGCAACACTTAAACGATTATTATCCTTTCCTTGTGCTCCTTCAAGACCGCAAAACAAAACTGCATCAAAGCCAATTATCTTAGTCCCCCTTACCCCTCCCCCACCCACCTCACTCTGTCATTCGACAGTCAAAAATAAACCGAAAGTAGAAAACCCAAACAGCTTCCTGTAAAAAAGTTGAATTACGCCAGAGAAAGAGAGGACTAAGTGAAATCCTTGTTTCGTTTGGGCTCTTGGCCGGTCGTTCGCTTACAGATGTCCAAGCGAAGTAGCCCTCAAGCTATAAGCATTTATTTTACTTTGCTTTTCTGTACGGGCAACACCCCAAACTGGATATATATAAAAACCAGCGCACGATCCTTTCGAGGACCTAGAAACGTTAACGAAAAAAAAGAAAGCAGACGAAAACCGATAATACAATGTGGTGTATACGGGCATGTTCTATGTGCCTTGGAACACATCCAAAAAATAAAACCGAACACACTTACACAGAATCTCGCCTCGCTACAAGTGCAAAGTACACAATGAAAAGCGTGACGGCGAAAAAAAAAGAGGATAAGGCTGAAACATACTAAGTAACTCCTTGACGTGTGGATGAAGAGTGAGAGATGTCTTCCGACCGCACCACATACACACATCCACTCTCTTTTACAAGAGACAGGATATATGCCAACGTATAAGAAGCACCAGCTGCTGCTATGAATATTCGGCAATTACTACCACCACCCGCACACCCACTTCAGTGTGGTTCTAGCACTTTTAACGGGCTTTCCAAGAAAAGGAAAAAAATGAAACACAAGGATTTCGATTGTCGGTGGTATGGTCTCGTCGTCTCCGTCGTCATCGCCGTCGTCGTGGTACTCCTCGTGGATTGCGATTTTCATTTATTTATTTCATAAGCCGTGTAAATCACATCATCATCCACATGTATATGTGGCTAATACAGGAACAGTGGGATAAGCACATTGTAAGGAGACAAAGTACAACCGAAAGAACACCCCGCCGCACACAAAGTGGGGCCGTGTAAGAAAATGGTGGGTATGGCAAGCGAAAACACAAGGCGATGGGATTGCCGTTGGCTCGACATTAAGTAGATTGCCTAATTCAACCTAATTCACCATCACCCATCACCATTCAGGCGCTAAAAGACGCCGGATGGCGAATCCCGTATAAGCTAAGGCAGTGGGCTCATGAGAAGACCCAAAAACACAGTGGAAACTGTTCCGGTATTCTTGGCATGAAATTGCTGCTAAAACTGCCCCAACCGCTTTTTGATTTTGTATATCTGACACGGGTGTAGTAATATGCACAGTGGGGCTGACTTGACTGTGGATTTTCTTGAAAGAGAATGATGACTTGATAAAGGACGAGGGCACACGTTCGGTCAATTAATTATTATTGAAGACAGTTGACCTTTATTAATAGCATTCAGTGAAATGGAAAAGGGTGATTAAAATAGTGAAACCTGTTGACCGAATCCATAAAGAGTTTTCAAACACGTAGGTCCGAATTAGGCAACTTAAAATTTTTATTTTAGCACAAAAGGCCAACCGATTCAGAAAATTAACCAAATTGGAATGTTTTTACTAATATTTTGAAATGTAACGCTCTGTCACTGCGCGCCACCTATGATTAAGAAGGCACAATCTCGTTTACAACAATTATTGTCCGCCATTGTTGCAACCTCGATTTCTGAACCAGGTTCAGAGAGAGGGGACGGGAATGAAAATACTAAAAATACGCGTCAGATTATTTTTTTAGTGACTGAGTTAAAAGCACAGAATAAATAAAAAATAAAAGAATATTTTTGTTTTTTCGAAATGTTAAATTTTCTATTTTTGATTGTGATTGACAGTACAAACCCAAAATTTTCCATTCCATGTCCAGACCACAGTCAAGTCAGATTGCAATTACCTACAAAAGAACTGCCCACCCCACTGTCCATGTATCGGTGGTAATTTGCGCTCTTCTCTATATGGTTACCAGAATCTCGTTCAATTTACTGCGATGGTGGTTATTTTCTCTTATCAGCCAACGAATTAGTCCGAATTTACATTTTATCCTTCCAAATTATGGACTTGGTTAAAATCGGTAGACGGGATCCAACCGTTTCACCGCCAGAAGCCCGAAAGCACTTAAGCCCATTTACATACTCGTACACTATACCCGGCCGCCATTTGGTTGATTGCAAAATTGGTAACTACTCTCGACAATGCCGGAGAATGAAGCTGAGATTGACTATTTAGCAATGCAAAATGGCAGTTACTACCCCGTTACTAATGCTCTCTAACAATATCGCACACGTGAAGAAAACGACCTGTTGTTAAATTTTATGCTTCCACCGTACTTGTATTTCCATTATTAATGGTGGTGGGGGCAAATGAGAGGCGCAGGCCTCCCCGAAGAAGAAAATTATGAACATTCAAATTTGAGCACCATCCGGAAACACATTATCTCCTACGCCCGGGTCACCTGGTGCGAGTTACTCTCGCTCGCAAGGTGTACACAAACCCGGCACTAATATGACCGAACATTCGATTCTTAATAAAACATTTACTGAATTCACATTCACATTGGTAATTTGTTCCGTTGTGCTGTTTCGTTTATTACTGTTTTGGCTGTTGTTTTATTGTTTTCTTCCCGCGCCGAATTAGGTAGCTTCAATTAGGAGATGATACTTCGGAGCAATAAAGGGAGAAAAGTTTTTATCTCGAACGTTAGGTCGTTTATGGATGGATGCGCTGCTGCTTTAGTATGTTCATTCATTGGACTCATATGGTTCGTTGAGGAAGGAATAATTCGTTTGTTAAGTGGCAATTTCGGGAATTATAGAAAAAATTCCCGCTGGCACTTGGGCGTATACGTAACCTTTTATTTTTATTTTATTTTATTTTAAATGTAATAAACGAGATTTGCTATCAACTCATCGTGCGATCTTGGGAATGTTGTGTTTAGTGGTCGGATGAACCCAGTGTTAAGTACGACTTAGGGCGGAAAGGAGCGCAAGGACCCATTCGAGTGGGTGTTTGAGTCGTTTTGATATCAATCTGAAGTTTTACTCTTGAAGGGAAAGTGTCATTCGCAGACTTTTGGTTTTTATTGAATGTGTGTGATTGTTGCGAAAGTGGTTCACCCCGGACTGTAAGAACCACCGGAAAAAAAGAAAAGAAGAAGTGAGGAAGTAAGCGAAAGGAGTACAACTTCTCTTCAGTTTTGAATACCTTTCGGTGTAGATTTAAGACCTCGCTCTACCTGGCTTTCAAATTGAAAGGATCTCTGTTTTTGCTCATGTTAAGTAAGGCAGCTTTCTTCATGGAAATTCGAAAGCAATAACCTTTCTTTTAACCCATTAAAACCATGATATCGCTGTGATTCCTCGAGAGCAGTAAGTTTACCAATTTTTGTTGGATTTCCCTTCATTGCGGGGAAGCCATTGTGACAGCTCTTTACTTCCTCAATAACGATGACACGGATGTCATCGGAGAACACCACGGGCTCAACTGACTTAAAGCAGATTCCCACCGACAATCGTTTTAAGGAAAATATTGAAAAGGTGTCGCAGCTTATCCCATCAATCGCAGTAAAGGGTGTGACACATCTTTGAACTGAAACTTCGTCGGCGGAACAGCCACGGATGAATCATTTCAGATGGGATACTACAAATTGACAGCAACGTCGTTGATTGAGATTAGACTCCAACTTTGTGGGGAAAAAAGTCTGCGTTTCCTGTCATTGCTTCCGGGATGAACTGAAACTATTGTGGAAGCATGACAATTGGGTCACTTGTGACAGAGTGATTTGCGATTCGTAATAGGTACTTTCTTTGCCGCAGAATCTCTTGTGGAACTGTTTGCTTAAAATTAATCGATATGGTTAAAAAAATGCAAAAAGAAGCGAGGGACCAAAATGTGCAGACAGCTCGTGATTTGACTGATTTTTTTCTTAAATTTTTGGATCCGAGCAGTAGAGAAGAGAGATCCTTTCGTTTGTGCTAAATTAGAGTTAATTTTGTTAATAAATTTCAAACTTGTTTGGTTGAATAGAAAATCGATCTTGTTCGTGTTTTATTGGCCATTAATCATCTCAAAATCGATGCATACTTTCGGGACTTGAACATTATTGCTGAGAACACAAATTGATAGTGTTATATGTGCCAGTAATTATTTTATCAATCACAAATGCGGAGATTTTCTCAGGATTTTCGGGGCGTTTTTTGTGGATGTTTCATAGGGCGTTTTCTGAAGCCTGCTTCGGTAGTTTCCAAGCATAATTTCCAGGCCCTTCATCCAGCCTACTTTTTGTTGCATTTTGTGTCATTCTTCTATTGTTTATGTAATTCATTTATGTAACAATAAAGTTATAATAATAATAATAATACAATTTTTTTTTGTATCGTGATTTGAGGCGTATTTCGGCGGCTTCTCAGATTGATTTCCATGCCTCCTTTTTTTAAGCATATTTTGGCATTTTTTGTCCCGTTTGCTCTCATTTTTGTCGACTTTTTTGGATCTGTTTTTGTCTGTGATTTTGAGATTTTATTGTTGTGGTATTTTGCGCCATTTTACATGTTTTTTGTTAGCAGCGTTTTTGAACCGTATTTCGGTAGTTTCTCGTTGTAATTTCCAGGATCTTTTAATGCACATTCTTGCGCCATTTATTGCCCCATTTTGTGCCATTTTTCTTGGCTTTTCCAAGACATTTCCTTAGGAATGAAGCTTCGAGTAATTGACCGTCTCAAATGAGAAAAAACAGAAGAGATAGAAAAAAACCCCAAAGTGTTTCACAAGCAGATTACGAAGGATACATTGTTTCTTTTAGTGCAAAACTTAAAAAACTGTTTATAAAATAAACATCAAGTGGCACTACGCTTTGTGACAATCAAGTTCAGTCGCTCACTTTAGCCGTACTCTATAGAAGCTCTCACCAACCTTGAGTGTCGTCTACTTGACATGCCTTTCTAAGATTTCTACCACCTACCCATCATTACAGCCCAATTTCAAGTACGATTTGACAGCAATCAACAACAACTTTCGACAGCATCACCCAACAATTTGTTTTAAAACGTTCAAGAAAGCCAGCAGCCAACAACCGCCTATCAATGACGCTAATCGTAGTACTCCCACACTCTACCTCCACAGAAATGTTGTACTTGCCCTCGTCAACTGTCCATTAATCTCACAGAAGAAAAAGAGGAAAAAAAAAAAACAACCAATCTCGCAACAATTTTCAATCGAATTTCTATTGAAGAACGAAAAGCGAACAACACTCCACTCTGTCTAAACATATCACCCTGCTTTTGCGATTGCTCTGCTGACCTTGTCGTTTGATTGATTATAATCATCGACGGAAATATACCCTTCCGGTACGGACAGAGGTATTTCCCTGCATTTGCCAATGCCAAGGGATTGATAATCAATAAATACGAAATAACAAAACGCCAACAAGAGTGAGCGGGTAATAAATCTTGGACTCAACCGTCAATGTCATCCATTAAACCCTTTGATAGTAACCATAAAGTCGTAGCGCCCTTTGCCCACCGCCGCTCACACATACTCCGCTTCGATTTGTTGCTATATTTTACGAGTTTGACACACTTGCCACTTGTATTATCATCGCACAATGTCGCCCCGGTGAGTTATCAGGCAAACGTCCAAAGGCTATTTATTTCAGTCTAAACATACTGTACGGGTGTAGTGGCAATACAAATTATATCTACTCAGAAATTCGATTTGGAAAAAAAGGCCCGCACTTAGAGCGCCTTGGTTGGGTTACCTCAATTTGAGACTCAGATGAGGTGGATATCGATTGCTGGCATCAGTCACGGTTAGCTTGACTATAAATTTCAAAACAAGCGGAAATGTGAAGTGATTCCCGTAACTGTCTGGTGGGAGAAAGAAAAACGAAAATCCCTTTGTCGAACAAAACAAAATTCTTTAACACCAAAGTCGCGCACATTGCGCTCTTTGCTATGAACAAAAGCAGGACCAAACTACTCGTAAACAGCCAGCGATGTGTTTACCCCGATTTGAGTGTGTCCTCAATGACCCGAGCGGTAAAGGGTATACCATGTAATGCTATGAGCAAACACCTAAGAGCTTTAGAAAATTATGCGACATTTGTTAGCTCTTGCCTATACAACGTATGGGTAGTTATGGTTGTCTTCATCGAGCCTGCTGCTGCGTTCTCCTTTTTGAGGGTGAATCATATCAGATTTACGTGTGTCAAATAGAAGGTGCGAAATGAGATAAGAAAATAACCCTAATAGGGTCGCCTGTATGGTTGCCTGCCTCTGCCTGGTGTGTGCGCTTGTTTGCTTGCTTTAGCTGCCTAAATGCATCTATCTAACCATCAACCAAATGGGATTATGGAGATACGAGGTGGAGTATGAATGATTGAGAGACGTTAAGCGACGTGGTGAGGTGGATTCTCCTCGAGTCCCAATTCCCCTTTTAAAGCCTTTCCATACCCGAAGCCATTAAATGCCATCTCGGATGTGACACTTAGGAGGGGGATGCCCCATATGTGTACATTATATCTGCATAAACAAACAAGTCCCTGAATATATCGCAACGTACCTTCTACGTTTATTTTGAGATCAAACACAGATTGCAAAGGCAGCTCGAAGGAGAATCTCTATATCGTAAGTTTGCTATTGACAACGACAACACTGACCTTCCTCTTCGTGGCTGTGTGTGTGTGACCTGCAGTAGTTTAAATATTTTCCAACAATTTGTTATCCATTTCCTAAGGGTTATTTTTAAGACCACATGAAGACGAGACGTATTTACTTTGCCCTGGCGTTAGGTCAACGGACTGCCACTGCAGAAGACAAAGCAACCTCAAGAGAATCCTTAATTAGTGCAGTTTGTGGCGTTTACTAAAAGAGTTATTTAACTGCGATAAGAGATCATGGTCGGGTACTAATTAAGTCTACAAAACTTGGCTACACATGAAATGGGCACATGCGAGGAACAGATAAAATAGACACAAACATACAGAGATTGTGCTGATGTGATTACACTTACACACTGGAGACTGGAACAGTGTTAACCTTATTTTGTTCGGATAATCCCTTTATATTTGCCTTAACTGACCCAAGAGGATCTCTGTGTTTGAATGAGAAAATCAGATAGATCTGCGGAAAATTGATTTCACTAGACGAATACGCCTGACGTGCGCATATGTAATTCAATTCGAAGAGTTTCCAATGAATTCCTTTACGCCCATGGGACAAGGACAACAAATTTGGGATATGTTTACTGCTTTGGTTAGGTTTGGCCTAATTGAAATAGACAATTTTGTCAACTCTCCCAAGAGCTTCTGATAATTATTTTATTTATTGACAGATGTGAGTGTAACCTCAAAGGTGGATTTGGACAAGTGTCACTTTGTGATAATTTTCTGTTTAAAACACATGAGTAAGAATTGAAATAAGATGAGTTTCCATCTTGTAGAAGTCAGATTTCTCAAGAATTGCAAGTAGTAATTTGACTTGTGTCAATTGAGCAAATGTCAGATGTTTGTTAGAATAGTTGTGTCAGAAAAAACGAACGTTTTTGTTTCTGTCTTAAAAATAAGCGCCTGTATTAACAAAAAAGGTGCCAAAACTGTTTGGTAGTGCTCCTCACTGACAGACTTTTGCTTTGCTTTTACCATAACACATTTAAAATATTCGGAACATATACCATAACATATTTAAAAATCCGCAACAGTAAGTATGACAACTGGCTGAGTTGATGCGACTCAGTTTTGATTGGCCTAGATCGATCACACGAAGAATTCTTTCAATTGACGTCTATGGAGGGGTAGCCGATGAATCTAGGTAGAAATTCCTTCACTGAGTACTAAGTTGACAGGTCGTATATGTGACTTACATAAGAACAGTGTCATTATAGACCAACATAGGTTTTGAGTTCAGCGGGTACATCTATTCCAAGTCATAATGTACTCGTGGTCGACTTCAGATAACTTAATATTATATTTTTTGAATGTGTCTCCAATATCTGACAAATATATTCGACACCACAACTGTCATGAGCAAGACTCTGAATACTTCCATTCGATGTTATGTCATTTTTAGTTAAAAAGTTATGTATAGTTCCACATTTGCACATGTTGCGCCAGTTACTTATTCCAGTTTGTTTTTATTCAAAATTCAATGAACACAATAGAAAATTCGTCAAATTTTGAAAGACTTTAACACTTAGATTAACCAAAACGCAAACAAAATAAATAAATGCGATTGCTTTCCCTTTCCATCAACAACAATTAGTTTAAAAAAGGAAAGTAATTTTCCAACCAGCCATTAATCGTTATTTTCTAGAAAATTAATCATTATTCCAACACATGCCACTCTACGTTCCACATTTGAATCAATCTCTTCCCATGGCCTAACTAAATACACACCGAACGAGTTCATCAACCAAGGACACAAAAAACGACTCCTTTCCATTTGCGCAAAAAAAGAAACAAACGAAAAAAAAAAACAACCCACATCCGCATTGTCAACTGTAGGATCATTGTGCTCACTTGTCAAATAGACAAACGACTATATGTGTATACACATCGGCGACACACTGTCAAAGCTCTATAATTCGTTTTCAATTAAGCAAATTCAAATTGAAAAAAGGAACAGCAACACACTCTCGTGAAGTACCGCCACCAAACGAATGGCAGTCGTTTTTCATTTTGTTTCGTTCGCATGTATGTGGGAAAAAAAAAAATTGACACTGCTCGGTTTCATTTGGCAGCGTCTCCTACCTCCGAATGTCATTTGAAATAGAACCGAGTAAGGTACGCAGCAACCTTGTTTCCAGAGTTATAAAACATACAAAATACACCCAAAAACAAAAATCCATTAACCGGCCCCCGTTCATAAAAAATTCGGTAACAAAACACACAAATCCGAAACTGTCCGATTTCTGGACACACTCCACAGCAGCAGCAGCACCATATGCAATCTGGAAAATCTGTTATTCATTGCAAATTTTGTTAGATGCACATTGCACACGTTTTGCTGAAGTTAAAACACAACAAATTTGCTCTCCATTGCGCGATAATCACTGCGAACTCGCTGGAGCATACAAACAAGCGAATGCGTCGCTCGTTCTAAGCTGAATGCACCCACTCTGCACGGCCGTCGTATCGTCATCGATGCGATGATTGCGATGGCTATGGCTACAAGCAAATGCAATTACGAATCGGAAAATTTGCCTCCTAAATTACTCTCCCCCGGATGCGACTGGACATGGACATCGCGGCAAGTGTTTGCATTTTAGGGACAATATTGCTCCTATTTGCTGGCGAATTTGTCAATTGCATGAAGCGGAATTGAATCCGATTTAATTATATCGAGAGCGGAAACGGCCGAATAAACTCCATGGCCATGCATATTAACGTGCACGTTCATTCGGATGTATGTCACTTGTTCTTTTAATAATATTTGTTATTATTTATTGTTTTCTCTTAATTACCGGAGGCCGCTAGAATTTAATTTACCAATCGTCAAGTTTGTATGTGGCGAGCCACTACTCTCCAACCGTTAGTGTTCCCCTTCTCGGCCGAAATAAATTACTTTGTTTGTTTTCTGTGGCTGGCCGGGAGACTGTATGTGTGTGTATGCACTTTAAGGACTATTGAATCAGTTTGGTCGGAGTTAGTGGTTCTGTCCGAAATGTTTGTTGAATGCGGTGATTGCTGTGCTGCCACTTGGATGGGCTGTGGTTGAGTTTGTTGATTTCGAAGTGGGTACTTACTTGAGAGTTGCCCTCAGAAAAAAAGGGTTAACCTAGTTCCGTTTGTTTTCATATTATACGATGAGATGTAGTTTTTATTTACTTTCAACCACGAGGGGGGCTGGTTTTTTCGAACTAAGTTTGTTTGGGGAAAGCTTTTCCAATCGGGGAATGTAATTTGCTGATGGTATGCAAAATAAGCATGCTGAGGGAATGTTGGGTATATGCATCAAGTGTTGGAAATGATCATCCATTATTTAAACGAACGAAATTGATGGGAGATTGGCAGGTCCATTTTGGTAATAGCAAAAGATTTTTGTTTGATTTCTCACTGAAATACACTTTCGAGTTCGGGAAGAGGTAGGTATACCGATTGCGATGAAATGAAAACTAAATGGTGCTCCATCAAGACGTATACCTACGTAATCTGTAAAAACTATACAGATTGATTGGGTAGTTAGACGTCGTAACAAATCATGATCCATATAAAACAGACAGCCTGCAGTGTCTCAGGCATGGACTCTTTATTTCACCATTAAGTAAGTAAGTAAAATATGGGCGAGCATTCAAAATGGAGTCCTCCATCAATAAAGTCATCAAATGCGACTTTGCGACTAATAATAATAATAGGTCTGTAGGGACCCTGGGCCTAGCTTCTCGCAACCATTCGTTTTGTGTGAGTTTTTAATTTTTGGAACGAATGGAAGGGATCTACAATTTTATGCCGGTTCCAAACGGGCCGATTGAGAAGCTCTTTCATGACAGTTATACTCTCGGATGTTTGTCAGACGTTCGCGAGAGGTGGCGCAGTGAAAAAAACCCTGAGTTGGAATTTGGGTTTTTTGCGGGATTCGAACCTGGACCCCTCGCTTAGTAGTCCAACACACTAACCACTAGGCCACTGCGACGACTTTGCGACTATTTAAATAAAATCTAGAATAACTTCCAAACGACAACGCAACACGGAGTGATTCAAATTTCCTCCAACTTAGCCAAATCAACTCGAACTGGTACACACTGAAACTCGTAACTTTTCCATTTTCATTTATTTTCCAAAAATACATTTACCTAACCTCACAAATAAAAACAAAATACCTTCCCTCCATCAAAATGTTATTATACAAACCCCTCCATATTACTTACTATACACGACAGAAAAAAAAGCCAGAGAAATTTCCATATTTACATTCGCAGGACTTCCCCCCATGCATATCGTATAATTTTCCAACCTTTGACACCCTGCGTCGTGTCAACATGAATTTCCTTCCGTTTTCCGTTTTCCGTGCTATATAATTCTAATTCTACGCCAACAAAAACAATCATCTCCTGTGCAATCAATCACTTTCCATCCAGACCTCCATGCCACTCCCCCCTCAAAACCATCCATTAAATTAAATTGACCGAAAAGAAAGAGTCGAAAGTACAACATCGGAAATGCAAAACCCATCAAACGGATCCACAAAATAAAATTTAATAAACACAAGGAATTCCCACAATAAAAAAACTACTCCCCCTGTCCTTTCCTCCCAACAAAAACAGGCGTGTTGTATTACAATTCAACATTTGGAATCGATTTGGTTGATCATTCCCCTCTAGCCTCCAGCAGGTTGTCCTATTTCTGGTCAAGGAAATAAAATAAAAAAGAAAATAATTTCAAAGTGAATAATTAATAAGGCAAAAAAAAAACTGGAAAAAGGACGACAGGAATACAGAATCCGAACTACGGATAGGAGAAAAAAAAGACCCAGCAGAGTATAAAATTGCTTACTTACTTCATTAAGGATGAACAGAAAAGGAACCGATGTCCTTCTTACCGCACTGCGTTTACTGAGCGACGGATGTTGGTCCGAAAAAAAACCCATTTTCTACTTAAGCAGATGATGATTGAATAAAAATTCCTTGAGAACCTTTTCCAAAGTGAAATGACACAGGAAGCGCCCAATGAATATAAAAAAAATATTAATAAAAAAAAAAAAAATTACATTTATACCCCACCAGGGAAGGGACAATCCAATCATAAGCCCCTCAACAATGGCGGAGGCTTCCTTAAAAACCCATAAAGTATTATTAAAAATGAAAGGGATATAAAAAACAATTTTCTTCATTCAAGATATTGCATATAAATCAAAGTAAAAGGGATATTCCTTACCGGTTTCTTTGATCAGCAAAGATTGCGTCCTCTCTCGGGAGATTATCTTGTGACAGCCGCAACACTAAACCGCTACATCTCTGATAGCAGACATCATCAGTTGAAATTCATGAATTGATTTGTGCGTTAAGATATCCCAAGGATATCAAAGCCGTGATGAAATACATTAGCACTACTGAGGACGGGTCACAAGCATGGACTCCACCTGGACTTACTACGATTTCCACTTTAGTTGCACAATCAGCTGGCCAGCAGCATACATAATTGCATTCGTCCTTAGTGCTTACCATAAGAAGGACAGCCGTAGCCGTATCCGAATCGGTGTTAATCGCATAAAGGGCTTTGCAGCTGAGTGGAGTTTGTCCGGGTGTGAGTCGTGAGTGGTGCTTTTACCTCCCACTTGATATTTGAAATTCTGATAAGAATATTAAAGGATATTTGTGTTTCTTGAAGAATGCAATAGTAGAACGAGGAACGAGAATAAGAATGAGAATGAGAATGAGAACGAGAAACGAGCGACGGACGTAAAATGCAATGCATGGCATTTTATTTAGTTGTCGGTTGTCGCCTGTCGGATGTTGGCGTCGGAGAAAGGCGGAGTGTTGCCATTGTGCTGGCGTATACCACGATTGTTGAAAAGAGTTTATTAAACTCAGCGGTTGTCTATTTGCCTGTAATTTGAATTCAAATTTCTCACAGCGATCCTTAAACGTTTTGGCAAACACACAACAACTACTTATGGTGCGTTTTAAAAGGAAATTCTAACCGCCCCTTGAATATTTTAAGCGACCTATTTTACGTCCTTAAAGGAGATTTTAACTCCACCCCCTTTACAGTTGAATTTAAAAATCTAAAAAATAGAAAGGGTGCAAAAATGTTAGAAAATACTAAAATTCAATACGCAGCTCACTTCACTTGTTATTTTAAAGTTCAAGGGACCGACGAAGCATTAATCATTTGACATGAGGCTGTTTGACGCTTGACACAAGACTTCAGCCTTACGCAAAATTTTCTGACTGAAGAGGGTTTTTGTTAAAGGTTCTGGATCACCACGAACTGTTTTTAGGGTGAGCCTATTATCTGCACTCTTTAAGCTTTGTTGAATACAACTTCATGCGGTTACAAGGGTCCTTAAAAAATATACCTGAAACAACTATTTATAGAGTTTAATTCATTAATTCATCCGACGGCAAAAGTTTTATTCTTAAATTGAAGTAGTAAACCTTTATTCAACTGCTGGTCATGTTTAAAGCTCAATCGCATTTAAAACTCAATACCCTCTGTACCCATTAGCTTACAAGTGGCTACTGTCAGACTTAAACTCGAATCTCATAACCGTGCATGACATATGAGTTCTGAAATGCTTTTAGAGAAAAACTTTGTAGCATTTACAGGATACCTTGGTAAAATCCGTGTGCGACTTCAATTCAAACACTTTTCACACTCTCAAAAAATAAAATAAAAAATTGGCAACACTGCAACACCAACAATCTGCCAAACTGAATTGAATACATTAAGGCCCATTTTATTCACTATCGTTCAACTTGCCGATGACTCCGAGGTTGATCAACTTCGGAGTTGATTTGAAAGAGAGAGTTGAGCGGCAAGTTGAAAATTGCTTTTTTTCACTAATTTAATTCTCAACTCCGCTGTTGAAATTCCAAAGTTGGTCTACTTGCAGTTTCTAAAATATCCCTGGGATGTTTGTGACAGATGACACACAATAGGTCTGTTCTTTTACTTTTAAATCTTAAGCTAGGTATGTTCAGTTAATATTTTTTTTTTGTTTTCATTTGGTGGTGAAGTCTTGATTAAGAAGCACGTAATAATAAAACAATAAAAATTAAAAAAAATGGAACAAAAAGATGCAATTGCGATTATTTTGGCCGCGTACGTATTTGAAAGCAGAGAGGAAGATGAATAGACAAATTGGACAAAGGGTTGAAGTGGCGAGCATTTCAGCGTCGGAGCGGCTGAAATGCTTCCCCTATCTGCCGGGGAAAATTTTTGGTAAATCCATTTCCTTACCTGATTCAATGTACACAATGCACAGAAAACGGTTTTTAATTCTAGACGCCGAGAACACCAAAGGCCTGGGATTCTGTTGCTACCAAATTTAACTAACTATGGCAAATTCGAAACTGCATTGAAGCAGTGGATGGAAAGCATGTGGCGATGATCATACCACTCTATGCTGACAGCATATTTTATAATTTGGTTTATGTTTTCTACAGAATTTATATTAAAAATAATTTTTGAACAACAATAAAGATAAGACAAAAAGCAACTAAAAAGGATCATAAACATTTCCAGATACTTTTACAAGCATCATAAAACAGAAAATACAAAATATACCTAAAAGAAAAAGTTATTAGAAAGGATCATAAATATTTCTAGATCTTTTTGCAAAGGTCATAAAAGGAAGAATACAAATGACAAAACAAAAAGCCATATAAAGGATCATAAACATTTCCAGATGTTATTGCAAGCATTATAAAACGAAAAACACAAATTGCGCTCGTCTTCTTCGCTGCCCGAATCAGACGATGGCCAATCTTCCCAAAAATAATGTGAACGATACATCGTTTAAGTTTCAAAAATTAATATTTGTTTATTTTCTCCACTTGATTTGAAGTTCGCACAGTCACAGAAATGTTTAACGCAATAAACAGAAAGAACAACAATTATGAATGCTCTTCACGTCTGTACTATCCTAACTCTCCATTAACAATGCCGTGCAGCCACACATCTCCTTGTGCATTGTGTATGCGTTATTGTAATGTTGTCGACTCTTATCTCCCGCATGCGGTCTCCCTCTCCGATGTACAAATGAGAACCAAAAATCTGACATTTTTGGCGTAAAAATCCCAAGTTTGCTCTACAACGTCTACTATTTCGGGGAGTTGAGAAAACCCACAGTTGATTAACTTTCGGTTTTCTCAACTTCGGAATATCCAAAGTTGAGCGAGTCAACTTTGAGTGAATAAAAGTAATTCTCAAGTTGAAAATAAAAATCCCCAAGTTATGTTCAACTTCGAGTGAATAAAATGGGCCTAAATGTACACTACACATGCGATGGAGGATGCATGTCCTCACCATTTTCTGAGTACGGACCTCCTCTATCCGGCATTCATACCATAATCGAGGATTTACCTGGACTCCTGTATAGTGCCAGATGAAATGAAAAATACTAAAAAGTATATATTCTCTTGCACCAAACGCCGGTCGCACTCACTTCAATATTGCGAATTAAATTCAAAGCCACTTCCTCTCAAACTCCTTTCTACTTGTACATTTTAAAAGTCGTGGTTATCGCAATAAGACAGAAGGATAATGCTCATCTCGCTTTAATGAAGTCCAACAAATGCACATCCCCTCAGAGAATCTAGCCATTTATACGGAACAAGCTGTATGGCAAAATGGCAACGAAGCCAAACAAAATGGATTTAATTAAAACTCATTCAATTGAAAGAAACGGATGTGGGCCAGGCAATGGAAGTGGAAGTCCTTTTTCTGAGTTGCAAATGTCAACCAAATAAATAACAAATTAAAATACGGATAAACGCAAAAAACACGGTGAAAATAAGGAGGGACGGTTTTGAGAGTTCTTCGTCTGTCAGGATGTCAGCCAGACAGTATACCAGTCATTGGCAGCGAACACTCGGCATTGCATCTAATGCGATCAAAGGAGCAGAGCGGAATATAAATGAAAAATAAAAAAAAAATACGACTCTCATATATTTAATCACAAGGCGAGAAGCTTTGTTGGAGCGAAGCTGGAAGCATCTGCCTATGGCAGGCAAGAGAACATTCACTGGCTACTTCCCTCGCTAACGAACATATCAGTTTAATTTCCTGGAACAAGGATATTCATACTGAGTTCTGCAAATGTCCGGCACTGGTCTTTTTTACTACACACACACATAAAGAGAATGAAATGTAAATTATCTTTCTGTAGGTACCTATATAGTTGGACTTTATTTGGAAGCAAAAAGCAACAGCAAAACAGGATACATGACGAACGGTTCTAGTTTGGGATTGTACATTCTCATCACAGGAGGTTAAACTTAACTTTGCATCCTTGCAGGCAATGGCGTATGATGAACACGCTATATAGAGGTAGGTATTGCAGGACGAAACACAAAGAGATATAAAGTCTCATATCCTGTGCAAGTCATCAGTGAGTCCGATGAGCTTCGCTACTACTCCGGATGCGTGTGTGGTACGACAGGTTTTATTTTTTCTTTTTGTTTTCTTCGCCAGCTCTGCAGGATGATGACGAATTTTTGAAGAGCGCTCTAATATTTTTCATGCACTATATCTCAACCTCTATCATCGTGGCGCACTTAATCATTCCCCAAGGATCACAACAGATGTACGCTTGTATATGGCTTTGTGTATTAATTCATGTAATCGTGTACGTTTTTAGGGATGCTCGATGCTCTCAGGGGATATGGTCTCTTTTGCAGTTCTTTTTGCGGCTATTTCTTCGTGTTATGTCGTTGCATAAGATAAAAGTGTCGAAAGGATTTCAGGAAATTGAAAGGGAAGCTCAAATGGAAAATCTTTCACAGGAGGCTCCTATACACTATGAACGAATTATTGCAATCAATTAAGAGGCTCGGCGAGTGTACGTAAGCCGTAGAGAGAGAGAGAGAGGGGTGTTTCTTTGAAGAATTTCAATTCAAAGCGTTTGACATAAGACCGGAATGTGATTTTGGTTCATATGGAAGTGAATCTCCTTCTATTAGAGGTGTCAAGTGGCGACTGGAAACTACAGAACTAATTCGAGCAACACAACGTACACATTCCATGAGTTTGCAGCCATCTTCTCATCTCACTCAGTTTCATTCATCATATTTCGTAATTGGGTTTCATTGGTAAATCAAACGTTTGTCAGCAGCAAAAGCGAGCCTTGTATGGTGTCCCACCTAAGATGTGTCCAGTTTCAGAGGACTTTCCTTTTTTAAAGGACCTGCGACATATTATACACGAGAATTCCCATCAAATAAATTACAATTAGTCACCTCTTCCAAACAGAGATAGAGCTATAAAACCTTTCACTAAAAGGAGCGGCAACGCCTTGCAAAAGTCTTCATCATTCATTCAACACATAAGCCACACATGGCGTTATTGGCCCACAAATTTATTTTCCATCGTTCGGAATTTTGCCAAATTTGCTGCAACACAATTTAAAAATTTAAGACACTTCCATTCGGAAACAGATGACAGCTTATTGCCATGAGCGCACATACCAACTCCATATGTCCACATCCTCTGGACCCTGAATAACCTCTCCAAATTTGCTTTGGTATTTTGCCAAAGGAAAGACAAAAAAAAAAAAAAAAAAAAAAATAGAAAAATTCCCCATCACCGCTTCCACTGACCAAATTCTATCGCCAGCATAGACTCTCCCGGGAAATGGCTATTTGATTTACATGGGGATAACTGCAACTCAATTAAGAGTAACCCAACGTTTCGGAACCTCTTTAAAATAGGCGGCCTATCTTGGGTTCAAGTAAAATATTTGTTCAACGCTTCATGAATAAATAATAAAATCCTTCTTAGTACACACAAAAAAGTAACAACTACTTGGCAGGTCTCCCTCCCAGCCCATAGACGACACAGGTCTATTTCAGAGGGCTCTTCACAAAAATACCAACTGGCCGGGGTGAACATAGCCCATAACAAACGAAAATGTAAATATTGCCCCAAAGCTAATTTTCGATAGAAAAATAGAAAGAGAGAGATGGAGAGAAAAAACACGACACAATCGTTAAACCTTGCCAAATGTACATAACTCCTTTCTCTCTTGAAGGCCGCCCCATCCCCACATGAGGTTATTATAGGGCTCGTCTGGACGGGTGCAATTCGGAAATTTACATTGCGAAGGAGGACGAGCAGGACCTGATACTCGTATTACTGCTCGAATGAAAAATTTACCGCCATAAATTAAGTCGCAGCCCCCTTCACGCGGTGCTGCTCGCTTATACACCTTACTCACCACAATGATGGTGAGGATAATAGCCAGCGGGATAATGTCTCGCCCAGCAGAGATCGCAGTTTGCAAAGTAGGTGGTGGTGGTGGTGGTGGCAACGACCACTCTCTAAACGTCATATGGAATGGAAAATGTGTGGGCAAAGTGTTGGATGGAAATTTCCTTGTGCTGGAATAATTTATCAAAAATACAATTTTCCCACTACGAGCAAACTATGAAAGGCGAACCTTTTAGTTGGTGGTTTGCACCACCCACTAAGCTCCCACATAAACTCGTGCACAGTAAGCAGAACAGTCTTCGGGCACGCCGTCATATCGCCTGTTAAAAGCAAAATAAATTAAGTTTCAAAAGTAAATTTAATTGAAAGCTTTTCATCACTCATTCCCAGTTGCGGTGGCGGCGGCCCAATATAGAGTACGGTTTCGTCCATCGTCCATTTTCACTCTCAAGCCTAACCGCCTGGCCCGCTGGCCGATGTGAGTGCTGCGATGCGGTTCCTACCGTTTAAAATAGAGTTCGGCATCAATTTGTTCCCTTTCCGAAGAAAAATAAAACACCAGGGCAAGTCAAACCAACGTCGCACTCCATCTATTCATTAATTACGCACCCAAACAATGGCTGCTTTTGACAAGTTCTTAGCCATTTTAAAATTGACTGTGATTAAAATGAAGAAAGAATTAATAAATGGGAAATTGGAATTAACAAATTACTTGACGGTAATTTGACAGCGAGTATTGTCATTATTGTGGTGCAGTAAATACGGGCGCACATTTTAATTCCATGTCGGACCCCAACTGTCATAAGCAAGACATCTGGCAATACAATTAAGTTTCTCGACCCTGATGTTTACTTCACACATCGTTGAGTTTCCTCTTTTCTGTCCTGTGTTGTATATCTTCAATTTCAAAGTGTCCTTAAATTGGATTTAAAAAATGGAAACTTTTCCCAACGAAATATGAAATGGTACGCTTTTGTCCTTTTTAACCTTAACAGAGATCTTGGACAGGGTCTTTTGTGTCCACTGTGTTGATTATAAAATAAAGCGGGAAATAACATATAATAGTTGGTATTGTGCGGTGGACAATGTCATCTGTCAAATGGGTTTTAACGATGCATCGCATTGAATAACGCTGCGCAAAAGTGACTGAAATAATACCGACCTGTGGTGGCTGTAGCAGGTGACAAATATAGTTTTTCAGTCGTAATAAAATGTTTTCCAAATCGACAGAGATGTGTCATAAAGGATTCTGGAAGTACTTTTGTTGACATTTAAGAGGTAAGAACTGTGGTTTTGTTTGACACACCAAAACTGACAGAAAAATGATGTCTTACAGGTATGTTATGAAGTTTAAAATGTATTTAGAGGGAAGACTTCCATATTTTTTTTTTTGGAACGTTATGGAATTGGCGGACGATACTCTAGAGCTCATGTTATAGCCATACGTAAAATGCAACCGAAAAAGTTGGAACAATGTGAAATTTTTTTTTTACGTTTAGGCGTTCATAGCAAACATTCTTTCAGAAAAAATGTTCCCTACGAAAACAATTACAACAAATCAACCACTGATTAGATTGGGTTCTGAAAAAAAATTCCTGTCAGATGGAACAGTGAAGAAATGAAATATTTCAGTGGAATGATTTGTTTTCCTTTTTTGTGGAATTGACTGAGAAGTAGATCGGAAGAAGTTTTTCCTACGGAAAAATTAGTAAAAAAATAATAAATAATTTTTCTGGGAAATTGACAGAATTGCTTTTTTTTTTTTTTTGATAAACTCACTTTATATTTAGTTCATAAGTAACATTTTAAGGCCTAACCTTGGCCATTAACCATTAGGTTTAAGTGGTCAAAAAAAGCGAAAGTAAAAGTTTACGGTTTCGTGTTAAGTATATGCATCGACTGAATGCGTGTACATTTGAGAAAAATGCTCGCCATAACTTATTATAAATTAAGTCTGTCTAATTACTTTGGAAAAAATGTTTTTTCCCGACGGTTTTTATGGGACTGTTCGTTCGGTTGAATACCTTAATGTTGAAGAATCTTTGAAAGCAGTGAAGGCGACAATGTTTATGTTCTCGACACCTTGGAGCTAAGACTTTATGTCTTCGATTGAAAAGAACCAAACGGGTCAAACTCCGGGAGGACCTGCAACGAGCAGTGAGAAGATTGACACTTACTGACAGAAAACACTTTTTTTTTATGGACAAATGATTAATCTACTGATGCACTGTGACGAATGTCGATTTCTGAAAATTATTTTTCCGCAGAATTCTTTTCTGTGCTGTGACGTATGTTAGTAGAAAAAAAAGCAAAAGTCCAAGTGACGCAAACTGTAATACAAGACAAAATTTTATATTTTGATTAGTAAACTTGGGGGAGCTCCAATGCGGATAATCTTTGTTTAGGCTTATTCCATTTTTTGTCACATGAAAAAACAAAAAAAAAAATAATTATATCCACTCGAGAAAAACGAAAGAGCGAAAACCCCTCTCACTCTGGTAACATACGTGTCAGAGAAAATTATGACAACTCAAACACGCCATTATGCAGCATATTTCCCACCAATCACTGAGCTTCCGTTCACTATTCCGCATTTATATATAAAAAAATCAATTATGTACATTGACCCAACTCAAGCGGATGGTATTTTTTGGGTCAACTGTCCCCTAATCCGGACAGCAAATTGTCTCCGGCGGAACAGCTCAAAACTCCTTCAGAATGATTTAATTTCAATATCGAAAAAGTATCAAAGATCCCTCCGTGTCTACACATACGGGCTCCGTCACTTAAAGGGCATATTGAAGTTCCTTTTCTACGAGTGCTGTATATTGTCCACCGCAGCAAGCTACTTCCATTGCCTAGCATCTGGTGAGTCGTTAAAATAAACGAATAAGGCTATCGGGACTGGAAGGTGATAAAAACTCATATATGTCGCATCAGTTTGTTATATAGTGTGTCCCATGGTGTGTGTATCTTCGTTGCAATAAAAGTTCCCTTTCCCTGAGACTGTGTCCTGGTTATGTACTTCTAAGCCGAAAATGGTAGTTTTTTCCACTACGGTCAGCAGTTTCTCTTTTTCCCAAAAATAAGTTCATCTTCTTGTCTCTAACAACCTTGCAAAGTGGGAGAAAAAGACGAGACACAGAAGAGGGAGAGCGGGGAAAGAGTAGACGAAAAATAAATCTGTAATTTATCCTCGAAGAGAATTATTGGAGGCTATTATTTCTTTCGTCCTGATAAGGCATACTCTGCACGACACCACCATGTTTACTTGGTGAATTATTAAATAGACGCGTTTTCCGATGAAAAATGATTTTCCATGGCGGAAAATCCCGGGATATACGAGCTCCCTGGGCTCGTATGGGTGTGTATGTGTGTGCTAGCGCTGAAACAGTAAGATAGGAAGATTTTATAGTGAAAGATCACACTATTGAAGGGCATTTAAGGGAGTCCATTAATCTCTGGGACAAAGTCCCATGGTTTTGCCCATAAAAACACTATACGGCCAGGGATGGCGTGACGAAACGGGAAAAGGGTTCTCGCTTTTACGGGACGCTGATTGAAGCTCAAGTTACACTTTACACAATGTGTATATGTATGGGTTTGATGGATTGTTAGTTCATTGTTTTGTTACGGGGGCGCAGCAGCGGTTAAAATAGGTTCCTTTTTTAAGTGCTTGGGGAATCGCCAATGGGTTTAATTAAGCTTGAACGGCTTTATTATATAGTTTTAATTAACAGAGGTTGGTGCAGGTTTATTGTTCAGCATGTATGTGGGTGTATGCGCTGTCAACAGAGATAACATTTGATGTGGTCCACTGTTATCGGTGTCGAGGCGGAAAATAGAGTTCATAAAAAAATGGATTTTTTTGTTGAACCTAGTCAGGGGGAGGTTGGAAGAGTGCTCTTGCACTCATTTTTGACTGTTGGTTATTTGAAGTTTTCTTGCGGACATTTAATGTAGGCAGCAATGTAGGCAGCTTTTAAGAAGAAGGGTATATTATTTTGCCCAATGCGCTGTGTTTCTTATTGCAAGCTTTATATGTGATGATTTCCAATAGCTTGAATCGGAAGCCGACTCATATTGAACTGTCAAAAGGAGAGGAATGTTGTTTTTCATACAAAAATCATTCACAATAGAGAACCTTGTGATTACAGAGGATTGCTGGACATATTGGCGCAAAAGTCGTCTCTCTATCGGCAGATGGTATAATTTTTGCAAATGGCGGCAAATGTCAGCTCTACTTTGACATTTGTGAAGTAAACTGATACAAAATACATACTTGTCCGTCATCCCCTTGGTCACACTGACACATCGCTGGGTGGAATTCATTTGTTAAGCGCACATTGCAATGGGTTGCAATATGGGTTGCAGTGCGCTCTGCTATTAGTCGGCACGGAAAAGCATCTGTTAAGCAATTATTTTTTCAAGAAGCTCTGTAGTTCTTAACTGATAACCAGATAAACTGTCAAATGTCGTGCACTTTTTAATAACAAACGTTTTGTAAGGAAAACTCCTAGACCCATATTTGAGTAACTCAAATAGTGAGCGTTTTGTTCAAGGTGAGTGGTTCAGGGTGAAGTCAGAAGCGGTTGAAATTTAGAAAAGTGAATACCGTGAATACCACAGATGAAATCGTCAAAAGAGATGGATTTTTTTCGTAGGTACGTCTATCCCTCCAAAACATATTTGTTTGCATTTGTTAAACGACGATATCCATCCTATGAGAGAGAGCAGGGAAATCCCTCCTGCTCTATTAGGTAGCATAGAGTAGGCTGCGAAACGCAGCTCGGTGGATGTGGCAGGCAAATTGGGTTGAGATCACTTTTTGCATCTGACCAGGAAGGGCGTCTTCCCGAGTTCACGTCCGCGCAGATAGTTCCGGTACTAGGGTTTGTTTAGTGAGTTTTACAATTTCAGAAGTGGGATATGATTCCCGAGTGTTTGTGAAAATGTCCGCTAGTGGTATCTGTAGATACAAATTTGGAGAAAACGCGGTGTGCTAACCCTAGTGTTGTTTGTACGAGTGTATTGTTGTGCGCAAACAAAAAAAAAAAAAGAAGAAAAAAAAGGGTGTCCCTAGGGTTGTGCGTATGATTTGCTGGTAGTCCGCACGTAGGTAAATATCTGAGTGAGCTATACCTCAGGTTGGGTAAGTGGTGTGCAACAAAAATACTAAATGCAACCGATGGAAAATAACTTCGGAAAAATGTTCTTCTTCTTCGTGTTCACATAGGAGTGTTTTGCATTCTGTTTATGACACCATGCAGTATTCTTGTTGTTTATAGTGTCCAAGTAGTTTGAGCGGTCGTACTTAAAGATTTGTTTGGGATATATTGTTCTGGTAATTAACAGAAAATACATTCCGCGGTACTAAAGATCGTTTTTGGTGTCCGAGCTGAGTTTTTCGGGCTCACAATTTGTAGATTTTCTCTGCAAGATATCATGTTGTGGGCTGGAGGATGTTTGGTGTGAAGGTTAAAAATCCAATTGTATCTATAATGTTGGACAGCATGTCTTTGTTTAGTTATGATTTTGGATATTTGGAATATTGGACCGATTTGTTATAAAAGGGTTTATGTCCTCCTTCCGGTATTCGTTGAATTGTAATGCAGTTATGTTATGGTTATGGGAGGAGCTTAAATTAAAATTGGTTGAGGATTTTCCGTGCCTTGATTGCAACGATGGCAATGATATGCTTAGTTAACGTAATAATGGATGTAGAAGATGAGATGATGAGACGTTAGAAAACTATGTCTACAAAATTACCTGTATAGTTAGAGGGAAACTGGAAACTAAAGCGGTCATTAAATACATAATATCTATAGTTTAAAAGATAAACTACTGATGAACAATGTGGTAGTCACCGAAAATTATTTAATAAAGTTTATGAACTTTATCGAAACTGGCTTTTAAGCCATACTGGAAGAGTTACTCTAAAAATGGTGAACCGCACAGAAAGCAATCTTGTTACTTAACGTACATACTATATCTAGTCAAGGCTAGATCACTTCGGTAGAGAATGTGAAACGCGCTTTAGATCATACAATAATAACAACTATGCGGATTAACCATCTCATAAAATTCGTCGCTTGTTAAATACCAATGACGATGGCACTCTTGCAAGAAATGATGAATGTAACGTCGAGGAATGCAGATCGGAACTGCAAGATGTTGGTACCGAAGACGGGGTTTTTGATCTATCGGAGGGGTGTGTAACGGTAATAAAGCCGGAGAGGTGAAATGATGACTGGGGTTGTGTCATTGCTGAGGAGCATCTACGGGTTATTGAGGTGATTTTGGATCATTGTTTTCTGGTTGACTGCACGTTGTGATTGAAACCACGTGGTAGACATTTTAAATATAAGTACCGACGAGATATCTCATTTCATATAAGAGAACTAGGAAGTATTAGAAAAGGAATTTCAAAACGAGTTTCAAATCGTATAGCGTTTCATACTCTGAAAAAGGAAAACTAAGCAAAGTATATTTGATGAACCCTTAGATAATAATAATATAATCGAAGTTATAGAAAAGTATCATAGTTATGAACTTAAGGCGTTAGTTGTGGTAGATGGCTTGAAACTGACTGTAACCGTCTTAAAATGACTCAAAACAAAAAGGGACCTTATTCCACGAATCGCCAGAAACTTCAACACAATGATTATCATTTGCAGGTACACAATTGTTGCATGCTGATGCATTGGGATGTAATGTAGTTGAGGAGTCTTGAGCCGGACTCGAAATGTGGATTGTTCGGTTGCAGATAGACGATTGGATAACCAATTGAGTTAGATGACGGGTAGTAAAGTCTTTCTACGATGACATGGAACATTGCAGATTGAAATCAACGATGACCCCCGTAAAAAAAAAACGATGTTTTCTTACGACAATGCGTCAGAGCAGGCAAGATTGGAATAATCATGCGAGAAACTCAACAAGGATTCTCAAACCCTACATAAACAACCAAACTGAAGAACTGTTATTTTTATTCAAACCGCGAAACATTTTATTGTGCCAACGGAGCATTATTCTGCATAAAGAGAACTCCCACGATGATAATGATATTCCATTGACCGAATGGCGTGATCAAGCCAGTCAGCGACGTTCATCGTAAATCTCAAATATACTATTTGGGGTATGTTGCAGTTGTTAAAGCAGAGCATGGTACAATATTAATACAAAGGAGTTTAAACACTGAACGCGAATAAGTAGAAATCACCAGTGGAAAGGTCTAGCCAGAAGAGTTGGTCTTTGGTTTCTAGATTAATATTAAGAGGATAGAAAAGGTTTCTATAACAATGAGCTAGAGCCGGAGCAAGGTTTAAGAGATAATGGCACTTACTCATTAAAATAAAGCTTGGTGCAATCGAGTAGATAAAAAAAAGTATTCCTTTGGTTTTGCAATACGAAGTTTTCGTAAATGAATAGCGATTGAAATGGTGTTGACAATTTAGCTATGTTGATGATTTTAAAGATAGTTCAGCACATAATTAAAAAAAAATACATTCAGTGCAGTGTGAATAAATTAATAATCTAATACTAGAAAACAGATTTAATATCAAGAGCGAATAAGAAAGCCTAATATGGATCGCTGTAAATTTAGTATAGGAGCATTATGAAGAATGCTTAAGAAATTATTGATTAAGTCATCAAAATATAAGAAAGATACACCTGGTGCATGTGGAATATCTTTAAAAGGTATTTTATTAATGAAGACAAAAAGGAAGAAATTGAGAAGGTGGCGTAGATTGTATTGACCCTGAATCTACCGATAAATGAAATGAACTTATGTTTCTGGAAATTGTTTGAGTAATTCTGAGGATCGCTAAACAAAAAGTATTGGAGGCAAGGTATTGACCTCGAATCTACCGCCGAATTAGGATGAACTTATTGGTTTTTGACTGTTCCTAGAGTAGTTTTGAGGATCTCTAAGCAGATGGCTGGAGGGAGTGTGTTTTGGAATCTACTGGATTTTGGAATGGACTTCAATGTTCTGACCTTTTTCATAAGTGGTTCCTAAAAAAAACGCACCTGAACGAAGGAAAACATGGTATAATAAGATATCATGCAAGAGAAAGTAGTCCTGAAATATTGGATGAGTGTAGTCCTGAAATATTGGATGAGAGTAGTCCTGAAATATTGGATGAGAGTAGTCCTGAAATATTGGATGAGTGTAGTCCTGAAATATTGGATGAGAGTAGTCCTGAAATATTGGATGAGTGTAGTCCTGAAATATTGGATGAGAGTAGTCCTGAAATATTGGATGAGAGTAGTCCTGAAATATTGGATGAGTGTAGTCCTGAAATATTGGATGAGAGTAGTCCTGAAACATTGGATGAGAGTAGTCCTGAAATATTGGATGAGTGTAGTCCTGAAATATTGGATGAGAGTAGTCCTGAAATATTGGATGAGAGTAGTCCTGAAATATTGGATGAGTGTAGTCCTGAAATATTGGATGAGAGTAGTCCTGAAATATTGGATGAGTAAGAATCCTGAAATAATGGATTAAAGGTACCCACACTGAGGACAGTGTGATGAAGGATGGCCGAATGTTAAACGACGATATCCATCCTATGAGAGAGAGCAGGGAAATCCCTCCTGCTCTATTAGGTAGCATAGAGTAGGCTGCGAAACGCAGCTCGGTGGATGTGGCAGGCAAATTGGGTTGAGATCACTTTTTGCATCTGACCAGGAAGGGCGTCTTCCCGAGTTCGCGTCCGCGCAGATAGTTCCGGTACTAGGGTTTGTTTAGTGAGTTTTACACATTGTATGTGAATACGTGTGAGCAACAAAAAAGCATGTTGCTAATGGCCGGCCGCTAATCATCTTGCGTTTATGGGCTTGGCGGTGATTAAGTGTTTTGCGTTTCGTATTGAATTTGTTTGGATTTTGTGGAGGTTTTGATTAAATTGGAAAAAATAGTGAAATACACATTAAGCAATAGAGAATTCTTGAGTTAAAGTTCAATTCATGAACTCACATTTACTAGAAAAGAAATGAGCAAGTGTGCATGACTTCGTGACAGCTTGTAGGCTGCCGCCTTTCCTCTGTAATTCCATTGTCATTGGGGAATAATCTTTTTATTTCTTTTTTACCAAACACAAGGCAATCTGCTTTCTCTTTCCAACGATGGCTGGTTTATTCAAAGATTTGACGGGTTCTTTATTTTGTTTTTTAATAAAAACGAAAGAGTTACATTTTTTTTATTTAGACTTCCATTGGCTTCGGAGCTAGAATGTTCACAAAATTGAGGAAAAAAGTATATTTTTGACAATTTTGGTTTGATCGGAGGTGAGGCAGTTGTTGGTAGTTCTCAGCTGTCACTTAGGGCATGGTTGCAATGACTTATTTTATTTCAATTTTTTTTTACAATACCTATACAAGGTGCCGCAAAAGTTGTAACCTGCAAAATAAAATCAAAACAATTATTTCTCGTTCTTTAGGAGTACAGAAATTCATGTTCTTTAGAAGTGTATTTTGTACTGGTTTACGTCACAAATGCCAAGGTGACACTTAACGCCATTTGTAAAAATTATTTAAAGTATAGTCTTTGTGCCACCTTGCATTAAGCCGTACTTATGGCCATTCCAAAAATGAAAAACTCACACAAACCGAATGGTTGTGAGAAGCTAGGCCTAGGGTTCGAGGGTCACCACAGACCTGTTACGCCAACTATTTATTTTTATTTTTTATGGCCATTCGTGAAACGAAACAGAAAAAAATCTGTTCTATTGCTTTTTTTGACCACTTGAACCTAATGGTTGAAAACATTCTTGGTCGTAAAATGTTGCTCATGAATTATAAAACTAGTTTTAAATAAAAAATAAGCAAATATTGATCTTTAAAATTAAAAAAAAAAAAAAAATTATTAATTTTTCTGTACAAAAAATCATTCCACTGAAATATTTAATTTCTTTACTGTTCCATCTGTCAGGAATTTTTTTTTCTGTTGGAATGGTCGATTTGTTGCAATTGTTTTCGAATGGAACTTTTTTCTGACAGATATTTTGACCGGATTGGCGTAAAAAAAAAATCATTTCCATACTGTTCCATACTGTTTTCGGTTGCATTTTACGTATGGCTGAGGCTATAACTGTGGCCTTAGCCAGCGCCCTGCCAAAAATAATATTAATACAAATAAGCTCCATTGGAACAACCACATTCGTCCATCTAATCTGCCATTACAATTTAATAGGCTCCACGAAATGGTCATGACTTTTGTGTTGTTCTGCCACAACCGTATACACCCCGATAGTATCAATATCTTAGCAACCCTAAATAGCCGCTCGTTGCGAAGACTAATCAATGCGCATCTACTTCCCCATCGACATCCTACACTCCACTGGTTTTACCTTTCCCTATACATTGGGACTCCTATTCGTTCACCTCCCATTGGGACACTCTGGATACAATTACGGTCTTACTCTCTAATGCCAATCGGCCATTTCTGCACCCAATCCGTCCATTAAAATAATCTCATCGATACCTTGTTTTATATTCCATCTCCGCGCAATGGCAAACAATGGTTCACCTCAATGCTTTGCTTTATACACTCGTATCTTTTTCCCGTTCGATTCCTTTTTTGCTCTACTACAAAAAAGAGGACTTCGCCTCATAACATTTTATGAATATCATCCATTCCTTTTCCCAAATGCGCTGTAAGGCGATCCTTACCTCATTAAATGTTTGCACAGACAAAAAAAAACCGACATAGTTCCTTGGAAGCTTAAATAGATACCCATTTGAAGAGGATGGAAAAGATATAAAACAGACAAGACGAAGTGGTATGAAATGGAGACCCACCATTTCGCAGGAAATAGGAAATACTCTGCTTCTCGGCAGTATCGGAGTAAGACTTAATCTCTAAATGAGATTGTTCCCGCGGAGTTATGATTTAATTCAATTACCATCCACCAGCGAAACAATTAGCACTGCCTACATCTAAAGGCATCCTTAAACAGGCATTATCATCCTGACGAGCAGCCTCGTCATCGTCATCATCATTGTCGTCGTCGTTGGATTTTTTTTTTTTTTTTGCTGGATTTCTAGGACAACTTCTATACACGGAAAGTTGGTCACCCGCGTCGTTCGCTCAACTCTCAAATATAAAGGCCAATTATACAGCGCCCGACGCGTCGCTCGTAATTGCAATCGCAGTCATCACTGTGTAGAACTTATTCCCGGCGAATACAATGAATTCAAATCAAAGCAAAAGAGCCCCGCTGCTCATCACAAACCCACTACGCGTACACACGTAAGCCGCTCAGCATTAATGTAGATTTGCGACAACGCAGGAAGAGGATACCGCGGAGAGCGATGCAGAGAAGCCCAGCTTCCAGCTTGTTGCCGTAGCCAAGTGTATACTGAACTTCTTGCCACAAGAAATTAACATAATTAAAAGTTCTTTTGTTGTTCCACTGGAATAGTTAAAAAAAAGGGGTTTGAAGCCAAGTGCAGAATAAGTAGTACAGTGTAGCGTGTACAGTGGGGCTGGGGCGTGGCTGAATAGTGGAGTAGTGCTAGTGCTTCTCCGTTTGTCCTGTTTTTCTTTTTATAGCCAAACCACACTGCATTGTGTTCCACGCGGAGAGGGTGCTGTTTGTTGGTTCTGAAATAGTTTTCAATGAACGAATGGATAGGCGAAGTTTAAGCACACAGTTTGTTTCATATAATTCCCGCAACGACACTGATAATGATGTTGGTTTGTATAAGTTATATATTTATTGAAGAAGGCGGCTGTATAAATGTTTTTCTTAATCATTTGCAATTAAAATTTTTCTTCGGTGTGGGGGATTTCGTCAGTGCATGTCCTTGCTGCGTATAATGGCGAGATGATGAACAGAATGAAACATTCGATGGTTACATCGTGCGGTTTGATTGTGGGTGTACTCCTCTGATCGGATTGTTGCTGCTGCATGAATAATTGGAATCGGTTTTTGCTATTATAATGCAGATTTACTTCTGAGCTTGAGCAAATGGCACACAATAATCACGAATAATTGCGGTAATAAAATCTTTAGCCCTACCTACCCCATTGGTGGATGCGGTCGAGGAGTGTATAAATGTCTTCCTTTAGTTAGGGACATTTTATGGGGTAATAACTTTTGTTGCAGGGAATTTTGACTACAATGATGGCATTAAGTTTCGAGGGTTTATTGTTATTTAAATAAGTTTCGGGTGTCGTTTGCTTTTTGCCCAAAAGATGGATAAACTTTAACTGCTTTGAAATTCGAAACGGATAGAGATAGAGAGAGAGAGAGAGAGATGGGCTTGTTCCATTGTTGCTGTCAAATCAGAACAGCTGAAAGGTGTAAATTGTTTTTGCAGTTGGTTCTTCAGAACTTTGTATCACTCATTTGTTGTGAGCTAGTTTGAGATGCACTATCCACTATGTCATAAACAAAAGCAGACAAAGGGCTTTCAAAGCGACGTATTTCAAACGACGTCAAACATCCATGGTCTCGTCGAAGTCCAGAACGCACAAGCTGAATATTTGTCTGCATACAAAAATCATTCACATTAGAGAAACTTGTGAATTTAAGGGGACCTCCGATCGCTATCGAATTTAATCCTTCCCTGGACGTTTGAAACTTCTTTTTTCATTATACAAGGTGGCGCAAAAGTCGTCACCCTATCGACAGATGGTATAACTTTTGCCAATGGCGGCAAAGGTCAGTTCTACTTTGACATTTGTGAAGTAAACTGATTCAAAATACACGCCTTCTTGCCCATCGCCCCCTCGAAAACGAGTACCTCCTGCAAGTCCCACGATGAACAATGAAAATCTCGCCATTCAAGCCTTAAATTTCAACGAATCAAAAAAGCACGATACACTCGTTTTCCAGGAACGTTCCCCTCCCACCACTGCCACAATAAAATGCAATGTTCGACATTTGCACGTTCTTACAAATGTGCACACGAGCCCTTTTCTTGTTCTGTGGTGGCGTACATATACCTTCATTGAAATACAGGACACATCAGGCATACCGGGTCGCACACGAAATCATTCCCGGGCGGCGATAAATTAATGTCATCATTTCATTCAATATCACACCCTTTCATCTGCAAGGATATGGCACCTTAAACGGCACAAGTTGTTAACTTTTCTGCCCGTCTGTATATGCACACGACACGTATACACACACACATGTCAGTGGTGATGGGGTGCGGCAGGACGCGATATTTCAGCGAGCAAAACCGTAAAAAAATACCCTTCCGCTGGAAATATCTAATAGCTCCTCTCATCGAAGCTTCGAGAAACCTGGGTGAGGTTAATGCTGATGGTGGGAAAAATTCTTATCACTAAATTCCATTGCGGCGAGAGCTGCAAGAAAAAGTTGGGCGAGTTTTCCCGCCGCTTGGCGGCTTGATGCGAGACAAAAACGACGCTTCCGGCAACTTCGAAGACAGGAAACTTTATGATATGTCGCACCTGGCCAATGAAAGAAAATTTAATTTAGAGAACATAGCGGGCTCACTTAATGGATGTGCGTGGCCCACCAAGCCCCCATCCCTGGCTTCCGCTCGAGCACTTTGCAAAACTTTTATAATTAAATTGGATACAAGCTTGAGCTTGTGGCAAAATAGGAAGCAAAGGCGAACCAAAACGTATACACTATGCGATACGAATCCGAAGGCGTTATACTGTGAGGAATATTTTTGTTATAACCTGTTAGATGATGTGAATTGCACAAGGCACGGCTCAAGAAGTCCTTACCGACCAGAGGGTGAGAGATACAAATATATATGTGGGACTAGAGAGACTGTATCGACTTTATTCGCAAAAGCTAATTTCCCCGAATTGAGTGAGAGATAAGCTAACAAGTTTGGTAATAAACTTGTTCCGTGCATCTGGGTGCACCCGCCAGGAAGTCAAATTATTATGAAGTAGCAGCAGTGGTGCACTATAGTAGGTGATGTCAAGAAGTTGGGTGATTTTGGGGTAAACAAATTTCAATCTATTGCGAGTGTGAGTTGGTTTACCATTTACGTCTACCTATATAGAATTATAAGAAGCAGCAAGGATGAATAGTTTACTGGCAAGTTTTGGTTTCGAATTAATTAAAGACGTTGGACAGGATGCCAGAGACATATACAAAGACAGAAAGATAGAGAGAGAGTGGAGGAGTAACACAATTTGCTGACGTAAATTGGTTCAGGTAAGGAGTTTTGGTTAAGTTTAATTAGATTGGATTCATCCCTAAGTGAATGGGTATCTTGATGAGCGGTTGAATGATTTGCCAGGCGAAGTTGGTTGCTAGTTTTGAGTTTGGATTGTTGTTCGAATTATGCACAGAGTTGTGCAATTGGATTTTTTTTTTATAATAAGCTTATGTTCGGGCACTGATCCGCGAAAGAGTTTAATCATTGGAAGATGCAGGTGTTTTAAATTAGGACACTAATTTTTTCTTATATTTTTTATTTATTTATATTTATGGAAAATTAAATCGAATGAAGCAATCGGGCTTTTGGAGTTTTTTTTTTAACGAATTGCTACAGCTCAGGCACTCAGGCACACAACAAACCGGGAAAGAAGAACTTGTTGTCTTAAAGTTATTGTGTAGGGTCACAAGGCCCCAGGTAGTAAAAGTTCTTTAACCGATCTTTTGCTTACAATGAACACTTTCAAGAATTAAAACCATCGAGTCTGGTCTGCGTTTCTCTGATTTATGGCTGGTCTTTCGGAAAACTAGTTCATGGGAAAAATGTTGGTATTTTCCGAGATGTTGCCTGAGATAAAATGGGATATTTTAGGTTTTTGAAGGGGAATTTATTCCACACAGTCTGAGAGCACTGGGTCGGAATTTAATGAATAAAGCGCTTGAAATTATTATTTTTTACTGAACATACATTTCTGACGTATTTCTTACCATCAAGAAACAGTCAGCAACTTGAATTTTCCTTGAATAATCTTATTGAAAAAGAGTATCCTTGGATTGCCCTCTTTCTACTTGATAAATTGTGCTGACGTTTAAGTATTTTTTTTATCGATCAGACTCACACAATGCTCATTAATTCTTATTTATTTATTTAGTTAAAAAAAGAGAAATTTTTAGTGCTACGCGTAGTTGGGCCTTCTTGTTTGGATGTAAAGTTGAGTGGTGGCTCCAGTACAAGCGGCACAGCTCTTCCGGATCCCCATTTAATATCAGAACACCAGTCAGGAAGGAGGCATATTTTTTACAAGACTGCCATACTGGAAAGGTTCTGTTCTTGAGCATCTGGTGTCGTCTAGTAGTTACCTGAAGTAACAACAGTGAATTTCCTTTCGATCTAGAAGAAAATGTATCCGCATAAAAATGACTGTCGATGCATTTACGAGCTACTTGAACAAGTAATCGGTTATCGAAATGTCACTGCACCAGACAATCGTCGAAACACATCGAAACCCCATCAGATAAGTTAGGACTGTTTCTTAAACAAAACCTGCAAAACCTTGTTCAAAGCCGCTCCTTTATAAAGTGAACCGCTGTATAAGCTCCCTCACCAAGAAGTCATCAATCTCTGCTTCGGCAAAAGTAATACAAAGTGTTCAATCAATTTGATTGTCAATAGAAAATACCCAGCATAACTCAATTCGAGAATAAATTTATACCCGATTCGAATCCCAGTCGCAGATAAGTAATCAAATAAAATCCCCAATGCAACGAAGACCTCGAACATGGATGAAATTCCATCAAATTGAAATCAAAATGACGTATTGGACATTTTTGTTTCCTTTTTGTTCGGTTTTAATCAAGCTAACAAAGTCATCGTCCGTCGCCTGACACTGTGCCAATGATAAACACAAAATAAATCCGCTTTAGCCCGAATCGTTTAGAATGAATTTATGCACACCTTTCATCTGTTAAATCGTTTTCGAGTCTGTGTGTGTCTGGGCCCGCCCTTCCCCCCCCCCCCCCCCGGGGAACGTCAATGAATCAATAAAAATAAATAAATTGTTGACAATTTACGAAGATTTGAAAGAGTAATAAAAAGAACAAGAAATAGAGAGAAAAACCAGAAGTAAATCGAAGAATTTTGCCCGTTGGCGCGGAATCACTTTTCATTTGTCTCCTCTGACAAAGCGTATGGATGCTGTGAAAAGCCATCACACACGTCACATAAAAAACACCGAAATAAAAATCCTTCCCAACAGTGGGTGGTTGGAAACAAAAACCTGTCTTTCTGTAGAATGTGTATGTGTGTGGTTTTATTTGACTTTTTGAATTCGCTACTGACTCTCGCACAGGGAACGCAAATAGCGAGCAAATAAAATAACTTTTCCACCCATAGTCGTTTCTTGCAATCGCACCGACAACTGCCGCCCGCACTCTTAAGGCTGAAAGGGCGAATGCGTCCTTATATTTTTAGTGAGCGCCTTCAGGAGGCCCAGGGACAACAATCACCGTTGTCGCCTTCTCTGACAGGGATCAGGAAATGAGTGTATAGATGTCGTAAGAACATCAAATTGCAAAGACAGACAACGGAAGAGGAAAAGAAAATAAAAAAAAAAAACCGACAACACCAAAGTTTATCTATCCAATAGCACTCTACCGATAAAAGGACATCAAATTTATCTCCAACACGTCAGGCTTATTATTTTCATTCGCCTCTGGTCCCTCTAACATCTGCTCAAAAGTCGACTGTCCTGTGAGGTGGGTTCTTTTTTCTTTTTGGTGGAATGAATTGAATTTTTTTTATATATTTAGAACAATCAAAGAACAATGTTCCCGCTAACTTTGGACATACTGTGCTCGTGCGCACCGAAGGGTATTTCTGTTACACAATAGACGGACGGTACTGTAGGTACATATTTGAGGGGTCCGCACGCGAATGTTTAAATTGAGAAATTTAACTTTGTGAATTTTATGACGAACGTATAAGAGGGCCGCTGTCATTTCCATCGTGTATTCTGTTTGTGGGTGGTGCGATTACATTTCGTATTCAAACGGGACCGACCGACTACAGTATCTATTATTTGATTCCTTTGAAAATGAAAGAAATAAATTGCTCAAGTACAGATGTTTTTTTTTTTTTTTTTTGTTAGCCCTCGTGCATTTCAATTTCCCTGGGCTGTCAATGACAGAGGGACGATTGTAGTAGACGCGCGCCTTCATTAAACTATCATGAAAGATGTCGGAGCGGAGATCCATTCGATTTCGAACGTCGTTGTGTATATATTTGCCTTGAATGACTGTTTCAATATTGTAGTTTTGCATTTAAGGGATTTTTTATCGAGATCAAATATTAACTTTGTCATTGACTTTTGAGTTGAGTTTCTCAGGACGCTTTTTGTCGCGAAATAAAAGTGTACTTAAGACATGTTGAGAAAGTTTTAATTTTTGCGGGTCGTTACTTATTCAAATTTTTGTTAGGTTAGTAGTTTCGTTTTTTTTTGTCCGGAGAAAGTTTGGAAGGGGTTTTGTTTGGAGCTAGTGGGTATATAATATCTAATTGAGTATTTTCAAGAGGAGTTTCCGCATTATTTATGAGGAGGTATAGGTATATACTCGTGGCCCAGTTGTCAGTTTGAAAAGTCCTTATGAGTTTTGGAATTTATTCCTTGGATGTTGGACTAAGTACATATTCAGTTTTTGATAATTAAACTAGCTATGGGTGTATACTTGAGAGTGAAGCTATAAAAGTCATGCCACTTGAAGGAGGGGGCTAGTCCTTGTTGGACATTCTATAAATAGTTTGTTTTGGAAAACTCCAACTTTCTCATAAAAGACTGAAACTTCATTCGTCTTGCTTGTGGGGGTCTTGGTTTTTTTTTTTAAATTGATGTAGGTTATACTTTTGATTATTTGAAAGCAATCGTTTTGATTGGAGCGACCTGTACCACCAATATTCATCAACAGAGTCCTTGTCCAATTGAGTTTTGCCAGGCAATTGTTCCGTATTCCTATAGGAAAGGAATTTCCTTTTTTCTCTAACTGGAACCGCGATATTCGAAGGCGATAAAGCTCTCATGTGACTTCTTTAATGGGCCTTACTAATAATCATTTTTAACCTTCACACTAATTATTTTCTAGGTCACAATATGCAATTTTGTATGGAAAATTTCGCCATTGTGAGTTCGAAAAATTTAGCCTGGACACTAAAAATGATTATTGGTACCCCGCGGTACACGTGGTTTTCACGTGTATTACACTTTATATTTTGAAGAACGTATTAAAGTTGTGGCCAGACTTGGCAGCACTTTCGTTTCATATTTTATGTGTATACAAGGGCGGATCCAGGATTTATTTCTGGGAGGGGCACAAAGGCCAGATAGGTGATGAGTGTACCCCATAGTATTGCATTTGAATTTGTCTTTGGGATTCATTCTTTATCAATGGCATACAAAAATAACAAAGAATAAAAAACACTTTTTATAATGGTTTAATAATGAAAAATTATATGGTTAATAATGACAGTTTTTTTTATGTTTTCTGCTGAAGATATCCAGAACTTCTTCAGGGTTCATCTATGAAGCAATGTCTTGATGGATATGCATTACACCGCGTCTCTACGAGTCTGAATTATGTCAGACTTTTAAGTCAGAAGTCTTGTCCGCCATATTTGCATTGCTTTGGTTGGGCAAATTGTGTTACGACATTTCATTTCACAAGATGCCATCAACGAAGAAACAAGTGAAGGTGGCTCTTGCTTCGAAAGCATTAATCGACCTAGAAAAATTGGAAAACCAGATGTTAGCCGAAAACAAAAGAAAGCACAGATTGTGGGTATATCCGTTTCTTCAGAAGAGAGAGCTACACGATTTGGAAGCGCATTTGTTAAAAGATGTTTTATGGGACAATGCCTTTAGAAAAGGAAATAACAATTTTAAATTATAGATGCCGTCATAGAAAGCGATTGGTTCAAAATTGCCAAGAATTTTGACCAATTCTGGGACTTTGCTCATACACTGGGATAGACGGAAAACATATCCTTAAAGGGCCAAGTTACTTTGACGCCATATTTCTTCACTTTGCGAAAGTCTAAAATCAGCCATAATTGCATCCGCGCACATGTATTCCCGAGAATTACCAAAACACAATGATTTTTTGCTGCCAAACGCTGGTCTAGACTTCAAATGTCAAATTTCAGTCAGAAGATCTGTCTGCAGAGATGGCAGGAAAAAAAGTCAGACTGAAAAGTCTAGATTTCTGTCGTGTCCACAAAATCGCGGTCTACACGAGACACAATGTTGTCGTGACTGAAGTCTTGACTGAAATTATATCTCGTGGAGACGCGGTGTTAAGGCTAGTCCATTCAGGCGATCTACTCTCATATTGCTGCGAAGATATGTCTTTAACCGGCGTAAGGTGGAGAAAAATCTTTCGGCAGTGCTGGTTGTCATAGGAAATATGCACAATAATTGACAAAGGGTTCTTATGTTTGGCAGAGCCATTGCTTTTTTATAAGCTTCTGCTGGTGACTTAGGAATATTTTCTTTCATCTGTTACCAAATTTGTAACTCTCCCTTTAAAACTAAAATACAAGGTAGATCCTCTTTATATACTCCACCGCCTGCCAAAACTGAGACAGTAACTTTTGCAGCTGAGCTCTAGGAAACCTAGACGACATTTCATTTAATAAATAATCTAGAAAAGGTATATACACTTTCACGCTTGTGCCCCGTGATTCACATGTGTTTCTAGGTAGCATATGCAGACATAAATTTGGGTAATTTTTCGTCTTGATTTCCATGGAAAAGTGATTTTTGTTTTCGCACATAGGCACACTTCGCCTGTTTTGATTATGGAATGAGCAAGCAGTAATAATGCAGTGCTCTGGGGGGGGGCCCGTGCCCCTGTGCCCCCCCCCCCTGGATCCGCCCTTGTGTGTACATATGTATAGTGTTGTCGTTTTCCCTTTGTGAATTTGGTTGGTTTCTTCTTACCGCATTTGATATGCACTGAGTTTTTTTTTTCCGGAGTTCAGGAACTATTAACAACAAAACTGCCTAGAATTAAATGTAAAATCATATATAATACAAGGCTCACATTTTTGGAAGTATAAAAACTTGGTTCTAATTCGCATCATTTGCTATTGAGTGGCAAAAAAAGTACTAGATTCTCTTTGACAAGGTATATCAATAAAAAAAAAACTTTGACAAGTAGAAAAACGCGAATTCGTACAGCCTTCTTAAGAAGTTGATATTTTACAAAATGCTCGTCAAAAACTTTGCACGCAATTTCAAACATAAATAGATTTATTTGTATATTTATTTAATAAATGGAATTATAATTGTCACACTTAATTCCCTGATAAAACGCCCCACTAATCTACTCCAATCTTCTTGAAGTCTAAAAGTCATACTTGCAATTGCCACCCCCGCTCGAAAATAAGAATGACGTCTTTGCCAACTTTTGACATTCAATGACATTTATATTTATACTCGCGCATGTTTCGTCGAAGGCATAAATTTCCGCTTCTCTAAGCCAAGATAAGGGCTTCCGAAAACAATTGATAATTGTACTTTTCTCAATTAAACTTGTGAAGCATTCAAATTATCTTTTAATGGGTTAAAGATGAGCTCAGCAAATTTTAACGACATCCGTTTTCTATGACAACGGCAGCACACATACGACCTCCTTTCCGCCCGACGACTTTTCGTAAAAGTTTTCCCATTTGGCGGCAAGTGGGGTAGATACCCGTAAATTGAAATTCATTGTCTTTAATTTCGCGATGTTGTGTGTCTGCTATTTGCAGTGTATTGTATCTGCGGGCGACAGGATTTGCATATATTTGACGAGTTTTTGAAATATACGTCTAAGCAAAAGACGCAAAATGAAATTTACGTGTGTGTGTGTTTTTTTTCCGTTCGTGTAAATTGGTTGGTTCTTTTCTCAAAAGGCTAATTGGGAGAGCCTAATTAAATAAACGCCTTAAGCATTCGAAGGCGAGTCGGTTGGTTTGGTTGGAGGACCTAATAAGATTTAGCGTTGAAAGATTGAGAATTTAATGCAAATTAAGAGTTTTGCGAGGGAAAACAAATCAGCCCTCTCGGTTTTGGGGAAGTGATAATTAAGTCAGGGTGGGAGAGCTGATTGTAGCAGACGCACAAGTCCATGTTATACAAGTGACGTAAGCCAATCGCTGCTGCGAAGGTGGATATAGTGAATGAAGGCACAGCAGGACACTCGGAATTGGGGATTTTCATTTTTCATACACTCGTGCGGCTATTGTCAAACTGTCTTTCTTCTGGCCGAACATACCATCCGGCTGTATGTGCGTTTGGTTCGATTGTCCTATAATCACCAACCGGCAAGAGGGGGAGAATATTTTCCTCAGGACATTCCGTATTTGCAGTTTCCTCTGTGTTGCGTATTTCATTTTTAAGCCGCACCCACCTGCTTCGCTAGATTGTTCTCCTGTGCGAACCATTTGACATTTTTAATATAGATCCACTCTGGAGCTTAGTGTGCGCATTGTGAGTTTATCATTTGTCGGGACTCGGCATAGGAGAGTCTCTCCAAAAAACCAGCGATGCTATACTGCGACTACGTGTTGTCCTCGATGGAATGACAGATTTATGCGAATAGAAGTGGCTTTGCATGTGTAGTTTCTGCTCTTGCCATGGGCCCGTGTCTGTCTGTTTGTCTGTCGGTCTGTCAGCTGCTGCCAGTCTTGTGCCGGTTTTTGTTCTCACTTATTTTGGACGCAGTTGTGGTCCTCTGTATGCGGCTGGTGTGTGCTCGTTCGACCAATAAATGACATCACTCGCATTTTGCGTTTTGCGTACCCGAAAGCCTAATTCTTTTGTCTCTGGAAATTTCCGTGCTAACTGGGTTGATGTTGATGCCATTCATGTGTTATCTGGTGATTATTGGCTGCGGTTTTTTGGTCACGATACCATGCGGACAGCGTGGTAACATGGCCTGGATATGGGGAAAATCTGCTTGAATTTTTAAAAGCTTATTTCTACTCCTATTGCATTATTTCTTCATGGAACTAAAAAAGGAAATACATGAAAACAAACGTAATACAGAATAGGAAGAAATAAATGTAGCTGAAAAGTACGAGCAGTGGCTCAGTGGCTCATGTGCTGGACTACTGAGGAAGAGGTACGAGGTTGAACTTCCGGGAAAAGACGTCCTATTTTGAGCATAGGACACATGAGCAGAATTCACTGGCCAGCAAGATTAGAATACGCATGAAAGTTCTATTTCAAAATTTGCAGCAAAATTCAAGGGTACCACAACACAAAAGAAAATAAATTGTAATTTCAAGTATTTGGCATCATCGCCGTTTGACATTTGTTGATCGTGTGTCTTTTTGTTTTGGCTGTAAACACATCAGCTGCTTGGTCGGCGAATGACAGTAGCCCTGTTAGCCGATGCAATGCATGTCAAACAATTTTCTGCACATCCGTTTTACTTGCAGCGTCCAGAATTTTTGCACAACATGTGTTTTGGCCATTAAGGATCTTTCCCTTATACCAAATCTAGCGAACTTTGGAGACAACTTCTCAATTCCATCGCTTTGATTCTGCGCATCACTACAATCTACCTTCTGATGAGCTCAGAAGAAGAAAAAACGTTAAGTCTTCAAAATGTCTGCTCCTTTCAGCTTTCACGTGCTCCAAACCTTTTCGTTAACAAATTTGGGTAACAAGCAACTAGCTATACGAACGGAAAAATGTACGAATTGGGTTATGGGTCAAAAAAGTCGTAACTGCTTCTTACAACTTAAAATGTATTCAAAGCTGTCCACCCTTACCTTTGAAAAACACTTCTGGGTGTACAATTACAAAGGCAATTCTTATCCCTGAAGGATTTTCTGTTCGATTTTCGCGCCCCCTTGCAGTCCAAAAATCTAATTAACTGAATGTAGCCGTTAAGAGAACTTATGTTAGGTTAGGTTAGGTTAAATCGGCTGCCAGCTAAGAAAGCCGACACACTTAAGCCACTAATAGGTCCACTGTGCTACCGCCAGAGAGAAGTTAATATAAAGAAATGAAATCCTTAGGCTGTGTCATGGTCAATAACTTTCATTCGTGGTCCGATAAAATCGTCGACCGATTCATGTAAATTACACATAATCCCATAAAAGTCAGCACTTAAGGCTTTTACTAACACACAGAACCATGCGTCGAATCCACTTTGGCATCATGACGTTACCATCATCATCTTTCGACTTTGCTGCCTATTACACTCCAGAAGCTGACACTGATTCGGCTACTGCTACTGTTGCTCATCAGTTAATACACCTACCTGTCGTTGTAACATTAACTGAAATGACTTGCTCTTTTGCGCACAATGCGATGACATGGCCCCCGTCCGCTGTTCGTTATTCGGCATCTGCTTGAATGACATTTCCATTCCACCCACTATCCCGTCGTCCTGTTCGTCTATCACTCACCATGACGTGGCACTGCTTGCATTTGGAATTATCCCCCATCCTTAATCGTGGGGGGATAAATCATGAATGTGGAAAAGAGGAGGACAGATGTGAAAATCAAGGTTTTTTCGCTACCTTCTCTGAGGGACTTTATAAATTCCAAAAACCTAAATGAATAGTTGTGCAGGGAGAGATCCTTCTTACTGCATCACAGTCAACATCACAACGACGACGGAGCCCATTCAAAGGACGACTTAGGATGGATAAGTTTCCAACCGGCACAAACAATTTGCAGGACAAAAACGAAGAGAAATTGTAATAATCATTTGAAATACGCTGCATGGTATTAGGGAGTCTTTCGTGGTCGCATTAGTGACGCGGTTCTGCTTTCACGACAAAAAAAGTGACTCAAGCCCTTTCGAAAAAAAAAAAATAAAGAATGCATACAGAGCGAGAAGAGCAGAAAAATTGGTGAAAAGTCCTATTCAAATATTCTTCCGGAAAAGGATCTTTAGCTCTACCCTTTTGAGGTTCTAACTTTTGCAGCTGCAAAAGTGCAACGACAGTGAAAAATAGCGTTGCTGGCAGTGTGCTAAAGCGCGAATTAAAACACTTGTTTCTTACTTTTAAAATTAAACAATATTTATTTGGAACTATGTCCTTTATTATTGAAATACTTTTTACTAATTCTAAAAGGAGCTTAAGGCTACTATGTAGTTACAATAAGACTGTTGATAAATTCATCATACAGTCGTATTTATATACTTTTCTTATCTATCTACAAGGAGACCCAAGCGTACAATCGTCTTGCTTGATAATGAAGAAGAGATAATATTCCAACATTGTATACAAACGATATTATCTCTTTTACATATGTTATCATTGTAGCGTTGTGTGCAAGACTGTACTAGAGACTAAAGATATCATTGAATACAAATAATGTTATCTTTTTTCTCAATATGTCTTGCTATGGATACTTAACTCCCCCCCTTGTTAAACGAAATCGTCCCGATTTTTCGACGCTATTTTTAACATTTCTCTTTCATAAGTTTTGTTATATGCGTCAATCTTTTTTTGTTTTTGACGATCTGTTATACATTGTATAGTTTTTATCATTACGTACGTAAATGCTAGAATAACAATCAGTGTTACAATTGTGTATATAGTTGATAATATCGGTTTTTCTTCAAAAGGAATAATTAGTTTTTTTAAAGTATCTATGTTATCGAATTTGTACATTGTATCTTCTTTAATTATTTGGTCGATGTAAGACTCTGAATTATGATTTCTTAATATAACTTCTTTAATTTGCTTATGCATGTTTTTGTATATTTTATCGTCTAGATTTATAGTATTTTCATAAGTAACTAAGTTTATACCATTAATTGTTTGATTATTTAACTTATGCTTACCGCTTAATAACATAACACCGGATTCAATTTCTAAGTCGTAATCGTATTCTTGTTTAATGTTGCATTTTGAAGTTATATTCTTTAAAAGTGGAATAAGACAATTTTCTTCTTCAAAGTTAATTTCACAAATGTTTTTACTTAGATGATTTTGACAATTTCTTGTTCTTAAATAAGTTTGGTTACATAAGGCAATTGTTTTATCTGTAATGATTTTTCCATGTTTTGAATTTAAAGGTGTTACTTTATACAATTTACATGATTTAATTAGAACTGGATATTTATATATTGTGATGAAGAATTCATCAGTTCTAGCTAATAATATTTTAGAGTACTCAAGTATATTTATTATGGGTACTTGAATTATTTCATGTTGAATAATATTTTTAATGTCATCTAAGTCTAGGCTTTCTGATAAATATTCATTATTTTTTGCTGCATTAATTGTTCTGGTCAATAATAATAATTGTTCGTACACTTGTTCTATTACTAAATGTTCTTTAAGGCTCTGACCTTCGAATTGTTGCAAAATTTGTTCAAATCTAGAATTTATAGTTTTTTGTTTATTATTGTTTTCTATGAGATTATTTATACTCGTTTCTATGTTAACTAAGTCATAATGGTCAGGATTACCAAACACATATTTGAAAGCTGTTCCTAAAAAGTTAATTGATCTAGTATGCCTAGTATGTTCTTGTAATTGGTCTGCTAAATTCTTAATTTTACTTAACCAAATTTTTTCTTCTTGTGTAGGTTGATATTTACTAGTTACGATATTTACGTAAGGTTGAAATATCGAAGTCAGGTTGGTGGCATGTAACAAATAAGTTTGTTCTTTGAATAAATACACGTCATCTGTTTGCGTAAGTATAAACTTCTTGTTTAGTAACTCAGTTATTTGAACGTTTCCTTGCCCTTCTTGACTCTGTACAATTCCTAGTAATGTTAGGAATATTAATATTTTCGTCATCTGAAAAATGATAATTCTTTATGTTATCCTTGTGAATTTTTATTCCTTCTTTAGAGATTACAGTGTCTCCTTTATCTTCTTCTACTATTCTTGTTATGTATCTGGCGTTAGATTTCTTTCTAAGACCTGTGATTCTTACCATTATCTTATCTCCTTTTTTATACTCTCTGTGTCGAGTTCCTTTATTTAGACGTTCGATCACTTTTTTGGATGCTGAGTTTAGTTTATTTATTATAATTTCACTATTGCTATATTTATTTTGATTAAAGAAAATGTCTCTAGGTTTCAAACCGGTAACTGAGTGTATAGAATTATTTAATTCACGCACTGTTCTAAATATTTCTTCGATAAGTCTTGTTTTATTCTGAATTGTGAATATTCTAGACAGTTCAGTTATTGTACCGTTTACACGTTCTACCTGACCGTTCGCTGTCGATCTGTATACTGGAGTTTCTACTTTAGTTATGTTGTATTTCAAACACATTTGGTTCACCATTTCTGTTTTGAATCCCTTCTCGTTATCTGTCATGAGTCGTTCACATTTTGGGAAATAATTAGATAAGACCTCTTCCATAACGTCGTACAGTCTGTTTCGAGTTTCGATTTCCCGAAGGATTGTATATTTAGAATACTTATCTACTGTTACAAGGAAAGTATACTTGTCGTTGAAGTATATGTCCATATGAATGTGTGTTCCCACATGTGTTGGTATTTCTGAATTATTCAGAGGTTCTCTGATAGGTTTTCTTTCATATTTTCCAAATAGACATGCTATGCATTTTCTGTTGAAACTCTTTGCTTGTTTATTTAGATCGGGCCAGTAATATTTCTCTGAGATTTCTTGTATATTGTTACGTAACCCTCGGTGTGCTCTTTCGTGAGTTACCCTTACAAGTTTTAGTTGTTCCTCCAAATTTGTCACGTCTTGAAGTTTTCTTGGTGTGAATATAAATCTTACTAGTGGGAATTCTTTTTTTATGTTTTCACCATATTTGTATATGTTTTCAAATTTCGTATGCAAAGCTACAATCTTTTGGGGTTGTATAACTTCTTTCATCTGCCTTAGTAAAGAGTCTTTGTCCTTAAACTTTATTATGAGTCTTATTTTGTTACTAAAATAGATTTGTGTTTCGATATTATTTGTTATATCTTCAATAAGTTCGAACTGTGCAGTGTATGCATTAAAAGGCTGATTCACAGTTTTTATTATATCATTAGAAGAACTTTCAGCTGAATGTGCTGTTTCTATGGTAGAAGTATTTATGCGTTGACGTGATAATGCGTCAGCTACAAGATTTAGGTTTCCTGGTTTATAAACTAATTTTGCTCCAAAGTCTTCAATGATTCCCTTCCAACGTTTCAGCTTTGTGTTGGGATTTTTTTCTGATACAGAATATATAAGGCTCTGGTGATCGGTATATATGGTTAGGTCTGCTATACCATATATGTAGTTTCTGAGTTTTTGTAAGGACCATATGATCGCTAATAGCTCTTTCTCGTTTGTGCTATAGTTCTCTTCTGTCTTACTCAGTGTTCTTGACAAGAAGTGTATAGGTTGCTTATTCTGACTTAGTACGGCTCCAATAGCTATGTTGGATGCATCAGTAGTAAGCTCGAATGGTTTACTATAATCCGGTTGAAAAAGTTCGACTTGTTCTTTCAAATAATTTTTTAAAATTCTAATCGCTTCTAATGCTGAATCATTCAGATTTAACTTAATATTTTTACTTTGTTTTTTGTTTACTTTACCGTTATCTCCTCGTAAATATAATGTCAGGGGCTTGGCTATGCTTGCGTATCCTTTTATAAACTTACGATAGTAACCTGTAAGACCTAAAAATCCTCTCAAATCCTTTACCGTTTGTGGGACTGGAAAATTTTCTATAGCTGCTATTTTCTCAGGGTTCGTAGTGATTCTACCATGTCTGATTATGTGACCTAAGTATTCTACTTCTTCTTGAAAAAACTTACTTTTCTCATCAGATATTTTTAATGTGGCTTTATTGAGTACGTCGAATACTTGACTTATGTGCTGTATATGTTCTTCCTCAGATGAAGAATATATCAATACGTCATCAATGTAAACGTGTACGAATTTACCTACAAAGTCTCTCAAAATGTCGTCCACGCATCTCTGAAATATGCTTGGTGCATTTTTGAGCCCGAAAGGCATTCGTTTAAAATGATATTTTGCGCCATTTATAGCAAAAGCTGTTTTTTCTTTATCATCTGTTTTGATTTTAATTTGGTGGAAACCTGACTCCAAATCTAATGTTGTAAAGTACTTGGCTTTACCTAAATTTTGAATTGTCATGTTGACATCCGGAATGGGGTATCTGTCTGTTACAGTGTGAACGTTAAGTTTTTGGAAATCAACAACCATGCGCCGTTTTGGTTTTCCTTTTTCGTCCAAACCTTTTTTAGGTACTGTCCATATGGGACTGTTATAAGGACTATGGCTTTTTTCTATTATATCGTCATGTAAGAGTTTCTGTATTTCTTTGTTTACGAATTCGTTATCTGCTATGGGATATGGATATTGTTTAACATAAACCGGATTATCATTGGTCGTCCTAATGCTTGCTTCTATAGTATCTGTAAAGGGTAACGGTCCTATGCTGTTATTAATCTTCATCAGTCTATCTATGTCTGCTTTATAAATATTATTTTCCCCAATTATGTAATTAATTTTCTGAATAGATTCGACACTGCTTATGGTAGTTAGAGTCATATTACTGAAATTTATTTCCGCGTTTAGAACTTTAAGTCCTTCATATCCTAATATCATATCAAAAGACTGAATATCCTCTAATTCAAAAAATGTTATATTTTTCTTTAATATCCTAACTACTTTCTTTGTATCTACCATAGAATAACCATGCATTGTTTTTATTTTTATAGGTTTAATTTTAATTTTTTCGCTAGAATCGCATTTTCTATTAATGTAATTATGGGTTGCACCAGTATCAATAAGAATTTTATAAATTTCCTTAGAAATAGTACTAGTTAAATTTAAGCAGGGCAACCCGTCTACTAGTTTAAATGATCTATTCTTATGTTATTATTTACCATACATTCCGTTTCATCTGCTTCTGCATATGTACTGCTGACATCGTCTCTGCGTTGTTGTCGGGAGTTATTTACTCTCTGCTGCTTGAAGTTCTGCTGATAAGATCGTTGCGGTCTGTTGTGTGTGTTGAAACTCCCGCTGTGTTCACGTTTCGCTGGTGGATTATATACATCGGGTTTGTATTGATTCCAATTTTGTCGCTGTGCATGTACAATTTGTCTCGAGTTTATCTCCATCGGCTGTGGTCCTTGATTGTGTTGCTGCATATTATCGTATTGCTTCTGGGGTTGATAATTCGTTGTTTGGCTCGAATAATTTGGTCTTCTTTCGTTTCTGCGTTCATGTGGCATATTTTTGTGGTGCTTATCTTGAGTGAGATGTAAATGCCTGTGCACATTATCATGTTCTATTCTGCGAGCAATTGCGAATGCGTGTTCTAGATCATTTATTGTAGCTGAATATAATGATCCTCTTGTAAAGTTGTCACTCATACCATCAATGAATATACGAACTGCGTCGTCGTTAGCATTTTTAATTAGTCTGTCGATTATATTCGGCGGATCACCTGACATAGTGATTTTTGATATTATTAAATTGAGATTTTTATTTATCTCGTCGTGGTATTCAGACAGTGTGCTTCTTTTTTGCGTGATGGCTTTCATCATGTCTTGTAGCACGTATAGAGGTTCTTGATTAGAGTACGTATAATCTAATCTGTTACGTATCGCCTCAAAATTAAAAATTGTGTTATAATTGGTTAACACATTCGCGGCTGCACCCTGTATTTTACTTTTCACTATAGTCAATGCTGCTGCGTACTTACTGTGTGTTTTGAAGTTTTTAATGCTGTCCATTAATCTGGATGCTTCTTCGCGCCACGACCGATAATTTGATTGATCGCCGTTGAAAATAGGTAGGCTTTTAAATGCGTCTAACTGTATTTCACTACCATCTGTATATGTGGTTCTTATTTCCTCTAGCACAGGTATGTTTGGTACTATGCCTAATCCAGATTTTACTTCATTTAGTTTTGTTTCTAAATTAGTGTTTATTTGATTTTGGTTAGTTATTATTGCTGCTAACCTTGCATTCTCTGTGCGTGTGTGCTCTAGGGTTTGTGTTACTGTGTTGCTCCTGGTTTCTAAAGCTTCTAATCTTGCCATTAATACTGCGAGTTGTTCCATTTTGAACTCGTGTCTGTTGTCGTCGAATTTGTGTGTTTTTTTTCTCCACATATACACTTTCACTGAATTGCTTTGCTGCTTCGTACGAAGAAGCTATATTTGTACCTGCTATGCTAGGTAATTCTTGTAACCGGTAACGCGAGTGTTCTGTTTATACTAGATTTCACTACTTGTTCCCGAGGTCCGCTCGATTGAAGTTAAAAAGTATATTTAACCTCCTGGCAGGATCGCCAATTAAAACACTTGTTTCTTACTTTTAAAATTAAACAATATTTATTTGGAACTATGTCCTTTATTATTGAAATACTTTTTACTAATTCTAAAAGGAGCTTAAGGCTACTATGTAGTTACAATAAGACTGTTGATAAATTCATCATACAGTCGTATTTATATACTTTTCTTATCTATCTACAAGGAGACCCAAGCGTACAATCGTCTTGCTTGATAATGAAGAAGAGATAATATTCCAACATTGTATACAAACGATATTATCTCTTTTACATATGTTATCATTGTAGCGTTGTGTGCAAGACTGTACTAGAGACTAAAGATATCATTGAATACAAATAATGTTATCTTTTTTCTCAATATGTCTTGCTATGGATACTTAACTCGCGCTTCGTTTGCGTCTTCATCATTTTGTCGTTCGCATTGGGGTTTTTTCTTTTCTGTTCGTTTATTTGTGCTGTCTGTTTGTGTCCTTTTTAGCTCTGTCGGAGTCGGAGTGAGATGCCATTGGAAGAAGTAAACAAGATGTTTTTCCCTTCGCTTCTGCAAAAAAGAAAGTCCAGTTGAGAAAACAAAAAAAAAAAAAACGCATAAAAGTGAAACTGCAACGATTTGAGAATCATTTGCTAAAGTTGGACAAATGAATCTTAAGAATGTCAGTAGAGAAGACAGGCGGAATATAGAAGCGAAACAAATTCTGCCAAGCGCAGTTAAGGATGTTACCATCCAGAGGCAGCTGGAGGTGGGGGTTTTTTTCTCATCTCAATGAGAGGTGTATACTTTGAGAGTTTAGCAAGTGAAAAGTTGAATTTGAACAAAATTGGTTGCGGGAAAATGTTATTTAAGGGATCCATAGAAATGGTAGCTTTTCCCCCCGTCTTTTGTGCGGAAGTAGATGTTTTATCAGTAGTTTTATTGGGAGTCCTTAAGAGCTTTGAAGGGGTCTTTGAATTTGGGTGGACTGAAAGAAACTCGTGAAAAGTGTCCCCGAACATTAAATATGCACCCTTTTACTTGTGGTTTTTGTTAGGGATGTGAGGGGACAAGACACAAGACTCTAAGAACAATAGTCTTCGAATAAGTCCCTATTTCAAAGACTATTTGGCGTTCATTTGCCTTGAATAAGAAAGTTATTTTACTTCGAAATGTACAAATAAATGCTGCATAGTTTTAGGTGAACGGTTTGCGTAGTTAAACCTAAGCTGTTCCCACAATAAGGGTCTGGAAGTATGGAATAGAAATGAAACAGTAGGACGGGAGATCTAAATTTGTTTCGAAGAGCCTCTTAGTCTTTCAATTCTATTAAGCGATCCCAAACTTTGCTGCTTGAATAATCTAAGCAGACTGCTCATACATTTATAAATATTCTACCCAAAAAAAAATTTAATGCTGTCATTGCTGCACCCATTGGGATTGAAGGGCCCAAAGTGTTCGACTGAAAGGTTGATAAAAAATTAACCATTAACCATGCATCAGAGAAAGTAGGTGTACTTTTTAGTTTTCTGTCCATTGCCCGTTGCACGCGTTGACACTTTGACAGTTGGCACTTCCATTGGTCGAAATATTGAGAGGAGAGTAACTGTCATTGCGTAAACTGAGTATACTGATCAATGTTCAAACAAAGAAGAGGAAGAAGGAAGAAGAAAGAAGAAAATAGGAAACATTTCGTTGCGGGTTAGCGGGATAACAATTATTTGAAGTTTATTGACGTTTGACGTATTCGTCGACGCCAAAAAAAGCATCGAATTCAATGGGTTATGCTCTTAATGGATAACTTTTGAAGTGCCCTCTGATTTATCCATCAAGCGATTTTAGAGAAAAATAAAAAAAAGACAGACACAGTGCTTATAATCGGCCCTAATAGCGACGTATCCGTCGGAACGGAACATTTTCCGATTTTATACCATTCCGAGAATTTTTACTGCGAGGTATTCTTCGGAACAACTGTTCGGAGAATTGTTCCGACATTTTGTAACGCATATCGGCGAATTACGTTGAAGTGCGATGATGTACATTTTTTTGTTAAATTTTTGACAGCTAGGTCTCGATATCCACCGACAGAAATTGGTTGGGGAATTTGTTTACAATATCCTTCGACAACAATCAGTCTCGGAATTTATTTACGATTTGCAGTAAAGTGTTAATTAATGTGAACAATAAACAAGAAAAAACAGTATAACAATTTTTTTTGTATTTATTGCTTCAATTTGTGTTTCCAGTAGAAAATCAAGCGAAAAAACAAGCACCAAAACGTACGAGGATGTGAAATCAATGCATCATTTCAATTATTTCTTTTTTTCCGAAAACGGATAGTTACCTCGAATGCGGTTTGTGGTTCCGACAGAGTGCGCGACGAAGGATTTTCCTCGGTAGGGCCGAATACATCCAAATCCGCCAAATTGTTTGCCTTAATCCACTCACTCAGTAACATTGCAAGGACTCTTGACAGATAAACCAATTTCTCGCTTCCATTTATAGCCTAACAATAGTTTTCCACTACAAACTCCGTCCCACATTCTAATTTCTAGAGTAATTATATCAGAAGGACTCCAAAAGAACGCTATCCATCAAGTGCAGACCAAACCTGCGTGTCTACCTAACCACAGTCTCAGGCAAATCTTTTATTGGGGTATTTGCAGACTTAATGGCAATTAAGTTCATCATTTTCGACCCAGCAACTTTTACATATTATTTGGGCAAAAAATAAACCACCATCACGAAAGCCACATCTGGACTCATCAGCGTGCAACAAATCCAAAATGTAGTATCCCACGCAGTTACTCTGACAAAGGAATTATCTGTGTGAAAGTCCCGACACTCCCCGCTCAAAACCTTTTTGCAAGACAAAACCCGCCGCTGTCGTTTATAAAGTAAAAAAATTCCTCCACGTTATTCTGGAATGTAATTTTAATCTCTCTTCAAAACACAATCCACAGTTTAATTATCAACCTTGGTAATAAGGGATTAAATTATAATGAAAAACCCCTCCAGGATCAGATGGGTGTTCCACTCTCCATTTGAAAACAAAACCAAACCACATCACATCACCATGTCCCATGTGCTAAATGGCATTCAAGGAATTTCTTAACCCCAAACAGCATCTCTCCCCCTCGCTCAAAAGTGTGTCTTTCTGTTGCCACCCCCGCCCCAAGTGTTTGCATAAAAACTTGTTGAATCGAATGTGTGTCAGAGGGCGCACTATATATAAATGTGAATCCACAAACCTCTGGTTTGCATATCAGCTCGTCAATGTGTGTGTGTTTGACTTTGACTTGCAAAACTGTGATTCCACCCTAAGCAGGTGGAGGGTTGGTGGAAAAATAAATAATTAGAAGACTATTTCCGCCTTCGACACCATCTCACTTCATTTTATTTTCGCCTGTGAAAAAGCCCACAAATTGTTGTGGGGCGCGCCTTGTTCAATTTGTCGGAATGACATTTTCCTGTTCCTCCTTTTATATCGAATCGAAAACGATCATAAAATGCGAACTTCACCATTGTCAGCCAATCAATAGAAATAGTGAAACCTCACCCCGAGGCATTAATAAAGGTTTAAAAATAAATTTTAACGGTTTTCTCCGCCCTCTGGTATTCCGATTCCGATGGCAGACATATACAATGTTCTGTCTTGGAGAGGAAGTACTAGAACTGCTGTCTTCGCTGGAACCAAGGCGTTCTTCAATTTATATGAAGGCAGTGTTGTTAAAACGAACGGAACACACAGGAGGTAGGAAAATAAAAATCTTAATGGCACATTAATTTAGTGCCACAAACATGTGGCAACGTGAGTGGCAGTGGCAGAGTTGTACAATTGTACATATGCATGTGTGGGTGCTATATAGAATTCTATCTACCGCCAATGGTTGAAATTGAGAACAGAAATAATTAATTAGGAACATGAAAATGGGTTCCTCCACCTATTCTGCTCTTTGGTGTCTGTTTCTTCTTTTTTTTCGCCGGTTGTCCGCTGCTGAAATGTAGCCCAAGTGCTGGAACACTAGTTGCGGGAGTGGAGAGAAATTTATGTTCCGAAACATAAATCATTAGCTTTCAATTCCCGCACTGGCAAATATAAATTTAAAGCATTTTAAGGGGATCCGGCTTACCACACGTACGTACCCACACGTAATGACAGGAGGTTTAAATTCTTTCAAAGGAATTACTGCTTTGCGCAGCACTAAAGTGAATCAGGTGCTAGGAGGTGTTATCCAACTGATTGAATTATTGAATTAGGTACTTTGGTGAAATAACTTGCTTTTGCCCATGTCAGCCGAAGCTGTAGATCCTCATTGGCAGGGCTATGTTTGAGCTCAATTTTTCTGTTTTATTTAATAGTCAGAGCAGGAAAGCAGAGTCAGGACTGGACAGCTGGAAAAAAATAACTTAAAAAGCCCTTCGAGGCTATATATTAGTATTTTGCACACAGTGGCAAATGATCTTTTGTGACCTAAAACATTGTTAAAAACGGCTTTTGAGTCCTCAAGCAATCAATTATAATTTTGCTGTCTAAACGACTAGAAAATCAAAGTGACAATCTGTCAAACTGTCTCCATTTCTTTCGTTGTGTAAATTCTCAATGATATTAGTAAATTTATAATAGAGGCTTTCGAAACTCCATTTTACTAAGTTTGACAGATGGCTCACGTAATGCGTTTGACTTTTTATTGAATGGAATGGGGCAAGTTCAAGTCGACTAGATTGGTCTGGAATAGATCTATCATGGTCAGTTACATCCTTTTTTCTACGTCTACCACGTTTACAAACTGTTAACTGTAACGAAACTCTTAACTAGTTTCTACGTTCATTGAGATCATTTGAAAAAAACTGTGCAAAATTTAATCAAGACTGAAACCGATCAAGTCAGACAACTGTCAGTTTACTACACTAAGGCCCATTTTATTCACTGAATTCACTGAATAAAATGGGCCTAATTACTTTAACGTCTTCCCCATTGATCACGCGTGAACAGTGCTTTTCAGTTAACTTTTGTGGAAAAGTAAAAGTGTAGTAAAAGTAATGTTCACTGCCAGTGTAGTTTTTGCGTTAAAAAAAATCTAGTCCAATCTAGTCAAATAAGTCGTTTTCCACTCTTTGTTTTTAGAGTCAGATGAATTTTAGAGAATTACACCTTTTTACACTAACACCGAAATACTTCTCATTTGTCAAACTTTTAAGTGTGTTTTTAGACGACAAAGCTGTGAAAAATAGAGAAAAATGTATATTTGGAGGTTCAAATGGATATATAAACGTAAATTGAACGGATTTTTATATGCACAAATTACAATTTAAGAACAGGTGACTTTTAAAACACGCACAACCACAAATTCAAAGGAAGAAATGTCTAGTTTTATGTTGCATTGATCACGAAAAATCTAAAATCTGAGAGGAAAATCTTAAAATCCAAATGGAAAATAACATAAGTCAAATGCAACCACGGACTCGGACGTTCATTATATTACAATATTTGTAGTTCCTAGCCCAGAAAAGAACACAAATAGACTTTCTGGTGTAGCTTTTAATATAATATTTGTTTAGTTACGTGTTGTTTATAGTTTACCTTAGAAGAGTAACAAAATAAATACATTTTGAATCTATATTCTGGCTACCATATTGATCAACAGATCGTTTCGTTTCCGCTGCAATATTTTCCCATTTAGAAGGAATCGTAGTCCAATTTTAAAGAAAAGTCTCACCGTCCCAAAAACCCACCGTCAAATTAAATTTATGTACATTACGTCTCATTACTGTAAAATCTCCTTAACAGCCCACCAACAGCAACGCAATACAATAATTCGAACCCACCGCTAAATCGTACACCTATACCCGTTGTCATGCCAAAAGTCAAATACCCTTATCTTACTTAGCACGTGTTCAATTGCAACTTGAATGACACTCTCGACAGCAGGAGTAGTCGTTTACTCTACTCTTTGTGACGCCCAGCAGCCTCTTTAAAGCATCAAAATGGATTATTCCCTACCCAATGCTGTCAATCCCTATGGTCGTTATCAGAAGATGTCACCCAAAATAGAAATTGATTTTATTTATCTGTTCATTTACCAGTCCTTGCGGTAGGAAATGAAGCACAAAAAAGCCGGCCTAAATGAATTTTCGCAGAAGTCCCATCACTCTCTGTTATTTAGGATTTTCAGCTCAAGCGTACTTCAAATTATTCACAGCATAAGTTCAAAGCTGTATTAGATCAAAATAGAGATATACAGGGTTGTCCTCCTTTCAAAAATAAATAAGCATTCCAATTACTCCTTTCAATTTGTGGAATATTACTTCAAAAAGAAGAGGCGACCGTTTTTCACATATATATTTATTTCAATCGAAAGAAATCCTCCCACTTGAGGTGGTGTTTTGACAGGAAAAGGCATGTTCTTTGATTTGTCATCGAATCGTTTACTTTCACATTATTTGTTGCGGGATGTTTAAGTGAATTCAGGACATATATACTGGTTTGGAAACATAATAGGATTAGAACACAAAGGAAGCTTTTCAATGGGAATTAGAGAGTTGGGGGGTCTTATTGTTCAGTTGTTACTATTGAAATTTTTCTTCTCTGCTGTCACCTTGTCATGGATACAAAGCAAATCAAAGAAACCAAAGAATGTGAATAGCGGTGCGTAACTAGCAGTAATTCGTGTTTTTTTAAATGTGATTAGCCAATATGAACTTGTAGTTGTTTACGTGGAACTTTTACCTGGCAACACTTCAAGATATTGCGCCGTACTAAAAATAAATTTTCGTCTCGACTTTAAATTTGCGGAAGCTCACAAGTGAAAAATTTGTGTGGAAATTATTGGTGAGGCTTATTGTTTGTGCTTTGAGAGGAAAAAAAAATATAATTTTTTGAGCTTAGGCACTTACATAATTGTAAATCTTTAAATGTCAGTTTACAGGGGCCTTCCATCTTCCAATGGAAAAATACTGCTCGTGGATTTGTGGTATGTTCGATTGTGACTTCTTTTTCGTCGAAGTTCGAAGTGGATAAGTGGGTGAATCCTTAACGTGGACATAAATTTGGTTCCTCCTTTTCAAATCTTACCAGTGATACTATCATTGATTTCGATTTTCGTAAGACATGATCTGTTGCTACGCAAACCACAATCCTAAGTCTGCAAATTGCCAGGGTGTTCATAAGCTCGAAAAGGATCAACTCTCAGACGGCATAACTAGAGAGATACAAGAAAGCTTTCAAAAAATATGAAAGCCAGTATCATTCTACTGTTTAACCTATTCATCAGCTTTTCACTTGGTGACCTCACGCCCACGGTTTTGATTTCACAAATCTTCGTCCACAAATTCACACCAATTAGCTTAATTGCCACCCACCCACTTACCACAACATGTAGTCCACAATGACTGCGGCAGCAGGGTTGAAATTTAAATATTCTTCTTACGCACAAGAAAAGAAAACCTTTTACGAGTTTTCGCTAATTGATGGCTAATGAGGCCTATGAAATTTCGTGGCTAGCCATTGATAAAATTATGCATGGTCACGAGTGGCCACATCCCCCTCTACTTATCTTACCAAAACCAACATGTTTGACTTATCGCTCATCGAATTCCAAATCAATTGGCTTTACACTGACAGCCACAACTGAACACATCATCCTTGAGTTGACTTCAAAAGCTAAGCACTTCTTTAAGCCTATTACTTGTTAGTAATCCCCCAGCCCCCCATATCTCTCATTGAAAGACTCCGACTTACATGGGATTAAGTGTTCAAAACCCATAGCGATTGACAAATTAAGCCGTCACCCCGTCACTTATCCTCACTGTTCCACTTGATGTCATTTTGAGTAAGTTTAACAGGCGCACGTTCTCTGCCTGGGGTTTCTGACAGATAGCCTGTCATATGTCAAATCAGAATCAGAAATCAAATGGCTCCCCTGTCGCATTGAAATTAAACACATCTGACCGAGTGATTAAGGTTTAATTGGTGGCCGTCGCCACCCAATTTATAGGTGAAACCAAGTCAGCAGCCACACTGACAAGACACCATTTATCAATTACCTTACACTTGAGTTAACGGCATCCAAGTTAACCGCAAAAAATATTAGAGAGAGAGCAGAAAAACCCTCAGAGAATATCTGCACCCGGGAGAAAGATTAATCCATAAGACTGAACCGAGGGAATCGGTGTCGGTTCGGTGGCGGTGCCGGTACCGATGGCGGTGTTGGTGGATGACGTATCAATTACCTTGGCAAACCCTCTCCACTTTCCAATTTGTTTTTGTAACTGGGTTTGCTTGCTTTTTAACGGAATTTCGCGGCGGGTTGCATCTAACTTTTATTTTTCTTTTATTTTTTATCAATTATCGATGAGGCAAAGATGATGATAAGGACTCTCCATCGTCAAGGATAAGCAAAGATGATCAGGTGAAACTACGGTGCGCTTAAAAGCTTACCAAACACTTTATCCATCTAGAAATCCCCGCAACCATCCATCTTCGCATACGCACACTCTGACACTGGCAGCTCACATTGTTACGATTTGCTCCATTCTCTGTATTTTCGTATTTTTTCTTCTTGATGCGATTTGCAATGTCCCTGATGACAAGGGATTATCCGGTGGAACATGCGTTGTATGCATAGCACACATGTTACCGATTCTATTTCCATTTCTCAGCCCCTCCGCGCCAGCCAGTACACACGTATTTATAAAGTGCAGACACTTGAAACAATCACTAAGACCGACCACTTTACCGTGTGGCAAAATGCTCCTTATTTTGCCTTCGTGACTGGCATCTGTGTGGGTGCGGGGCCGATGCGCTGTATTTAGAAGTGAAAACATACTTTCCGTTTCCATAAGTGCGAAACAATTGTGCTCCATACCTTGAGGGTGGATGTGGCCGGCATTCGCCTTCATGTTGATGGCGCCCCACTTCTATCGGATGCACAGCACAGTTCTCCTGCAATTGTTGCTGGGGCTGCTGCTCAGCTTTTATTAGTCAAACTGAAGTATGCAGAAGGGTTCCACACTTTCGACAGATCCTATATGTCTATACATATATATAAGCAGCTCACAAAGTGGAATGGAGCATAATAATCAATAAATGTTTTCACTTCATCATCGCTGCTCGTGAGCGCAACAGAGGCTAAAACAAGACAATAACAACATCATCATTCGAGCGACTAAAAGCTAACAGATTGTAAACTGATTGGAAACTTGAAACCGTTCAGCTTCTCCCTGAGTGTCTGCTTTGGTATCCATACAGGGGAGAAAAAAAAAAGTCGAAAAACAAAGGCCAACAGAAAGGGTACAATGTTGAACTTTTGCGAAACTCTAATTTGGTATATAGGAATGGATAATGGATTCGGGAATAGAAAAAGACATTACGGGGAAGGGTTGCACAAAAGTTTCAACGAAATCCCGAATATGAGGTTGATTTAACCCGGATAAGGATGTTCTTGTGTCAAACAGTTGACTGTGCGTTGGCTTAAGTGTGCCTCATTTAATACGAGGGGTTTTTCGAAACAGCCGCACCGTGGGCGTTTATTTAAATCTATCGGTCTGGTTGAATCGACTATTTGGCGTATACGTATACCTTCATTAACTATGTCGAACATCTTTGGGGTGGAATTCATTTTAATGTACAAGTGAGGGGGACAGAGTAACCCTTCAATTTGTACGTGGAGAATTGTTGAATATTGTTGTAGGTAAGCCCGGCAAATTTTGAAGTGTACTTTGTTTAATATAATCTGCATATTTATGGAGTTAATTTAATGCTAGTTGCTGCTGTTATGTAGAACCCTTCCATTCATCCCGAAAATGAAAAACTCACACAAAACAAATGGTTGCGGGAAGCTGGACCTATTGCGCCAACTATTTACTTATTTTTTGGTACATAATTAACTGGTAATCCCGCGGTTGAAATGTGCTTACAAATTTATGAATTTCTGTCAAAAAAAAGTGATACGCTTCCTTAAACAAATTCTTACATAACCCAACTTTTTGTAAACTACCTATATCTGGCAATCACTGTTCAGCAGCTCATTCACAATATTTTATATTACTGCTTACAAGTATCTGTTAATCCCGCTGTTGAAATATATTAACAAATAATTGAGTTTCTGTCAAAAACGTGATACTCTTCCGGAAACGAATTCTTACCTTAACCCAACTTTTTGTAAACTACTAATCACGGTTCAGCAGCTCATTCACGATATTTTATATTACTGCGTACATGGTACATTGAAACTGTTTATCCAACTGTTGGAATATAATAACAAATTATTGCGGAAAAAAATTCTTCCATAACCCAACTTTTTCTAAATACCACCTATACCCATCTGACAATCGCTGTTCAGCAGCGCATTTTACACTTTGCAGTGTGCAGTGTACCCTATTTAGGTAGTGGTGCCAACGTTTCAACCAAATTCGTTTGAAATATTGCCGAAAACACTGAACAACTTCACTCGACGATTCACATATGGCCATCAATTCATTGGCTGTGCCCATAAATCAAACCATTTTGTTTGATTATCCACCACGCACACGACTGCGACTTCAAAAGATCCATCAAAACGAAATGCCAACGTGATTCGGCCTTACGACAAAGGAAAGTCTGAAATGAATAAATCAACGCAGCCATTTAAAAACCGTAACAGCAAAATCAGTTCAACTTGTACATATGGAAAATCAGAAGACTCCTTGCTAATTAGCCGTTCCAATTTTAGCTCAACAAGTCCTCCAAACAAAGCCAATTAACCCCACACGCTGAGCGAAATGTCCTCGCCATATGCAAATGAAACCGAAATTCCACGTAAATTACTCAATTGAAGCGGTTTTACGTATATGCACAAGTGGCAGCAGCCGACCCCTAGACAACTGAAAATCGAGGATTAAAACGACTTAAATCGAATTAATTGTGGGCCTACGGCAGACCGTAACCTTACACAAAGCGATATATTTATATATGTATAGATGTAATCATGCGAGAGCCCTGGACTTTGGTGCTCAATTTTCAATTAGTGTGACACTCAACCGAAAATCCGTCGTTTCATCCTTCCGTTTGAAGTGAAATGAAATCCTTATCCGCCAGCTGTCTCCTCCTGTGTCCGGAGTCAGTGTCATCGGGGTGACATTATTATGTCATACGAGCATATTTATATATTGAATATACCGTATATTTCGTCCACCGAATACCGTCATTAATCACTTATTTCACTTTGAGGCTAATTGAGTTTTATGAAAAGGCTACTATTAATTATCGTTCAGTGGGCGGAACAACCCCCGCCGATTTATTCTCCTGGGGTGCCAACTCTGCCGTGGCACTTGTACAGTGGATACGGGTCCATTGGTGCGTGTTGTTGGGTCATTTGTGTCCTTTAAACGTTATCATTCGTAAAAATCGATTTCTTTTGCAGACACCAGGATAAGGGGTGAAGGAAAAGCAATGATCCCTTTTATTTTATTTTTGGTCCATGGTATTAGCGGAACTCGGGACCCGTCGGTGCCAGAGGCGAAGCAATTAAAACCAAATGAAATCGACATCGTTTTGTGGTCTATCGGCACTTGTTTGGTAATTCAAAAGTAATTTGCATGTGAAAAATTTTAGAAATCGATATTTCAGCCTTCGTATAGTATATGTAGTTGTTGGTGTTTTTGTTGACCACTCGCGCGCACGGTTTGGGGCAAATATAATTGATTTCTAATTTACGGCTGGCCATTAAGTTGAGAGATGAAACAAATTTGTAAAAACAGATAGATAATTGGTTGCGATTTAGAATTCTAATTGCTTTACATTGCCAGCAGGGGGGAGTTCCTACTGTTTTGCGTGTATTGTGGTCTATGGAAGCATGAGTGTTGTTTTTCAAACAAATAGATGGGGAGTACCAAGCTTAAAGTTTTTATTACAGCAATTTTTGCTGTATTTTGTTTTGCAAAATGCTGCTTAGCTGGGTGGGTACCTACAAAAGTCCTTAAACGACGGAAGTGCAAAATTAAGGAAGCCTAGGCAGCCAGCCACGGATCACCTGCTTTGTTTAAAAGGAGGTTTCGGTACCTCCGCTGTATCCAACCTTTAAGATCACGTTTCATTTGAGGGGTTGTTTTACGAGAACTACATTTGGGGACGCTCGAAAGCTATTCAACGCTAACCTCCTTTAAGTCTGTATTACACTTAGAAAACTGTTCAATTTGGCTGTCTATTTGTTAATAAATTTACACAATTGTTTTATTATAAACTTGTTGATTAAAAACCGAGTTCAAAGAATAACACCAACGCGCATTTTACAATGAACGCGACCAGCACAACATGGTTGGGTTCATCTCATTACAAACTCGTTATCTTGAACTGTTCTTGGCAGCGAATTCTCCACATATTTCACTATTTTTCCCCCGCATTTTTATTCTCCCGAAAAGACGCACATCTGCATGAAAAAAAGAAGACAATCCAAGTGCTAAAAGTAACCTCTTCCGCAAATACATTTTCTTGGACACCTACTTGTCAATATATCCTCGCAACTCTTTGCTGTGACTTCCGAAAGTCCCCAGTCAAATTAATACATCATAAAACCCCTCATGAGAGTTGAATCAAAAGCGGAAAAAAATAAAACGTATGTTTTACTGCTGCGTTGTGTCCCGACAACACTTGTCAGTTAATAAAAATGAAAAAGCCGCAATCAAACAAACCGTACGTGACATCTTGCACCCTGAAACTATGAAAATATGCTAGCACCACAAGTTCTATAATCGTACTTAAGTTTATGGCGAGTACACTTGATGTTTCGCAAAACTTCACCATTTAAGAATCACAACGTGATGGACAAGCATACGTATGGCTGTGTAAGAAAAAACTCACTCACCCACAAGAGTACAGCCAAGTGACAATCTGTCACTTGAACTATTATTCACATAATAGTACTTATGCTAATCAAACTTGAAGAGTCTGTGGGTGTAAATGGCTTGAAAAATGCGCCCAAAACCGAAACCGCACATCGTTTGTAACACCTCAGAATCCTATAAGCCTCTTAAGTATAGAATTGTCTCTTTCGCAGCTTTTGTAGCCCACACCGCCTCAACAACTGCTACAATCGGTCCTTGTGTCTCCATTGTTTGAATTGGTAAAGTTTACAATGCCCAAGTACACACCGCCCTCAAGCTGTGTCGTACTTATTGTATTCATCAACAACAGCCTTTGGTTTTTGTTTCACATCGCACTTAGTCGCACGCATTACGGTGAACTTTTGCCTGTATGAGTACTGCTGGCTGACTCGCGAAGTCCTCATTAATTTGTTTAATTAAATTCTATATTGGATTCGAATCTGTGGTGTGATTGGTTTTTCAAATGAAGGAAATTGTTTTTTTTTCTCTTCATTTGCCAGATCAAAGACACTTTGACTTTGCAAATTCATTTAATTCACTCGAGTGGAATGGGAAACAGCCGACATCTTTTCTCTATGCTGCTAATTTTCGCTTAGCTATGTGAGTGGATCCGAACGAAAGGAAAGACGTAAAGAAGCCAACGATGAAGAAGAAATAAAATGAAGTAGGTAGGTATATACATTTGGAGAATGCTTTGAGTTTGTTAATGTAATAACTTATGGAAATTTATGTAGCTTACGAGTATGGTCCACAAACACATGTACATAAATCCTGAGATTATGATCGTAAATCTGATTTTATTAGGGTCGCACGCACATTATCATTCATATACAAAGGGAAAAGGAATGCGGACAGATAAGAGCCATGCCGTTGGATACCAACACACGCAGAAAATAAAAAGTAAATTATAACGGCGTAAGAGAAAATAAAAATTATTCGCTGTTGTTCTTTTGCAGGATATCCATAAGGATATGGGTACAGGTAGAGCGCGCTCAGTTTCATTGAACATCTGACAAAAGGACTTGCAACGCTATAGTGTGGGTATTATACTACCAAATCCTTCCATATTTCAGCGGTGTTAAGAGTTAAACCGGTGAGCGCAAACAGTTAAAGTAAAACAATAAAAATAAAAACCATCAGATGTGGCTTCTTGCAAGTGAATACTGCATATGAAATATGCAATCAGTGCTGACACTTTGGATGGAATTTGGAAGCAGAATTGGGGGATTGATTTTTTATGCGCTTTGCCAGGAGGTTTGTATCGTGGAATGAATGTAAATCAAATTTAATGGACGGAAAGAATAACTGGGCGGAAAATATAAACACACGCTTTGAATAAAAATGCCTATATGTCAGTTTTCTTAATGCTTCTATTTTATTGCTTCAGTAGAAAATAAAAAAATAATGCTTTAAGGAGATACGTATGTATGATTCACCTGTTTAGTCAGCACATTCCTCGTTGCTTTCAAAGGACGAAATTTGTACTTTAAGTCAAGTAGACAAAAAACGTTAAAAATGCTAAGTGTCAAATTTATAGGTGGCGCTCTTGAAATTAAATTCAACAAAGCATTGTGTCCTGGACGTTCAATATACTTTTTGTATTAAACGAATTTTATTTCAATTGAATTTACAAGAGAAAATAATTTAAAGTGCGTGGCTAGGCAGCCTATGACAGAATGAGAAAAGTCACAAGTGACAGTTTAATCAGAATTAAATAACTACTAATCTACCTTCTATTTTGGCAGGGATGATATGGAAAGCCTGCACAAATTATTTAGAGTGAACTGCCATCTACTGATTTTTTTTCACACGGAGAGACTTTAGATAAGTAAATAAGTTGATTTGACACTGACAGCTCTTTCGTGGTATACAAATTGATTAGTACTTGAACAATATGGATGAAAAAACCTTGTAACTTAAATGAGACATCCAATTTGGACAAAAATGAACTAATAATTATTTCAGCAAACGAAAAAATGCCTAACCTCAGTTTGATCATTTTAAAAAAACTTAATTTTAAATATAAGTATATTGTATATACCTTTTCAAAAGTTGTAGTAAAAGCTCTCAGTTACGCAGCTAATACTATTATTTTTTCCAACATGCATATCATCTGTCATTTCTCTCGTAAAAAGCACCCGATCACATATTTCCACAACCAATTTTAAAATAACAAATGGGAACACTGCGACAGCACTTCAACGCCAGTAGTGGAAATTCCTCTGTACATATGGTGACTTTTTATAATCACAGCTCTTGGTAAGCAAGGGCAAGGTATTGCTCATCGTTTCAGGTGGAAAATCCTTTAAATTGAATTCTGCGTGTCAATAATCTTCGGCAATTGATGGCGGGATTTCACGCTTTTATACAGTGGGTGACCAAATTATTACGGCCACCTTTTAAAAAAATACTTATTTTGAGAATTTAATGCAACGAAGGTATTATTGCCACAAATTTAGGAATGGTTTCCAAGCAGTTATGTATTTATGCATCACTCTTCATCCTGTTCTAGAGCAAAAAGAGTAACTCCATTTTTGGTGGAACATTATGTGGAGGTCCTCGAATGGCCTTGAATCTCCCCAGTTCCTTACAAATAGAAAATCTTTGGGGGCTAATGATAAGAGAAATAGACAAAGAAAAAGTTACAAATAAGCCACAGTTAAAGAACGCTTAATTGAAGTATGTCACAAGAGGGAAAATATTACAAATATTTACTCGTATTGTAAGAAAGGCAATGAAACTATGCCCAAAAGAGTAGATTGGGTTATTGCTGCAGAAGGAGGGGTAACAAAATATTTTTTTTTAATTTTTTCTGTGGCATTTTTCTAATAAACATAAGTCTTTTCTATGTTTAGAAATCGTTTCCAATATTTAAAAATAAATAGGGACTGAAAAATAAAAACATATAAGTTATTTGAGGTTACTTTTCAAAAAATCATTTTTTTTCTAGTGGCCGTAATAATTTGATCACCCACTGTAGGTATTTTTTTCTTCTCATGGAAATCTCGTTATTTTAATGTGTATACATGAAAATTTCTCTCTCACCTGCCACAATGGATAGACAATAGCACTTTCGCGCATTCTGTAGGATGTTCTGTTTTATTATTATTAGTGAGAATTATGCGACTAATAAAATGTTATTACCCTTAGGACATGAACCCATATTCGTATTTGGAATGGTCTTGCGTTGCCACGTGGCTATAGTTTTTAAGTCCAATTCACATCCCCCCTTGAAGTATAAAACACGCTTATAAATAAAGAGGAATAAATGAAGCATGCAAATGTAAATTCCAACAAAAACAAAAACTATTTATAAATCCATTGTAAATCGTAGTCAACTCTCTTTTTTTTCGCTTAATTTTTTTACAGCATTCTTCGTGGGCTCGTTCATCGGTTGTTGATTTCGCTGTCCACATGCAAACTATTTATTAAAAGTATATATCTGGAATTTTTTTTACCTAACTGTGTGATATTGGATACTCTGGTTTATATGACAATTTACGACGGGTGGTGGCACTCATAAGGACAATGGCTCCCCGAGGATTCTTTTGTGTATTTGCCTGACATCGATGGTAACTCTCTCAACTGGTAATTTATTGAAATGGTTAAAAAAAAAGTCCTCTTTCTATCAGAGAAAAGAGAATATGTAATCCCTCCCTGGCGCCCGCACATGAAATACATTTCAATTACATATAGGATGATAAAATACATATACATGTTTATATATTCAAATATTTTCCAGGCGATTGATGGGATGTCGATAGGTATAGGAGATGGGAGCAAAATGGAGGATGGATATTTATGTTGGCAATATTGTTTATATTACCGCTATCTGATTCGCGAATTTATCCAAAATGTGCTATAAATTTAGTCAACCAATTCGAAGTTGTTTTCATTTTGCGCAGGAGAAGGTGTACTAGGTACACTGCGGCGAATGAGTGATTTTGGTGATATTTTTTGTTTCGACTGGAGCCACATGTGTGGAGGGATTTGAATGATTAAAGGAGGATATAGGATGGAATTTTAAATCTGTATTAGGACATTGAAGCGTGTTTTACTGCCTCGCCATATGTGTCATTAGTTATGTTGGCATATGGTCCTAGGGTGCGTATTGATATAAAATGTGTTGTGAGTAGGTATGCAGAAAAAGAGAAGATGTCCCCTTTTGGACCGGATTTTTATTGACTTATTGCTTTGAGGATGGCTGGGGCTTAAAATTGCTTTATTTTTAATAGGTATTTCGATATACCATCAACTGGAATGCAAAACCCTAGCAGTTGAATTTGCCTATATTGAACTTGAAACTCTTGTTAGATAGGTAGAAATTGAGTTGCACTGCAAGTATTTGTAGGGGTGAATTTCGAAACAAACCTTTGGCGAACCTTTGCCATAAGTCAGATCTAACTGGAAGATCAGAATTTTTCCTACGCACGTGTCTATTCCGTAAGAACGTACTTAACTTACTTAACCAGCTCCCGACCATAGTGAACAGCATGTTCCTTCACTAGCCACTCCAATACCAGTTTTGTTATATACGCTGTTATTAAATTCACAACCTCCATTTATCCCCTTAAACACCATCATCTGAGTCGATTAAAAGCTTATTTTATATATGTATATATACAGTGGAAATAATTCAAGAGTTTATAACGCCCGTTAATGTCCTTTCCTCGTAATTTATTAAATCAACCGAACCAAATAATACCAAACTCAAATTTCCCATTAACTCTAAAACCCCCTCAACATCAATTAATTCCACCACACCATAAAGCGCCGCCCAAATCTGTACCACAGTTACATAAATCACAGATGGAAGCTTTCAACGTATTACGCTTCAAATCAAAACGAGATCGATGATAGTAAATTTACCAATTTGCTGTTCTTCAATTCAACCGCACATACAGAAAAAAGGAAGTTCCATTAATAAAACATCCTTTCTGTTCGCTTTACCTGCATAGCAATTCTCTTCCCACTACCACACACTGATACTCGTTCATAAAAATGATTTAAAATGAGCCTCATGTAGGCCTTCCGGCATACCGCAGCGACATTTTCGACTGATTATCCTGATTTCCATTCAAAAAAATATATAAATAAAACCACCCCAAGTTTTGAAAAGAAACACACAAAAAAGTATATGAAACAAAATGAAAATCAACAAAGAAAACACATGTCCACTCAACATAATTATTATCATTGACGAAGAACAAGTTTTCAATTTATGTCAGAAGCGGAAATATAAAAAAATTCAATTGGCCTACAAAAATGATTTCCTTTTTTACAAATACTGCATTCTTATTATTATTTTTTTTTTAAATAACATTTTAAATAAAACAAAACCTGTTGATTGATTTGTGGGGGACACACACAAACGGAAGGGAATGGAAAAAAGACAGAACAGTAGTGTTTGTGTTTGAATTTCCTGCCTATGACACAGAAACATGAATGGACTTTTATTTACTCAAAGTTTGATTGTAGTCTGATTGGAAAAGTGTCAGACAGAATGTTACCTTCATAAAATATCATTTACTTCGGGAAAGTTCGTAGAATAAACAATATTACTTTCATGTGTTATTCTGTGACAAGGAATAGTTTGTTGAGTGATGTGTTTGAAATATTGAGAAATTTTGAAATTTGGCAGCACTGCTAACACGGAAATTCACGTTTGGAATTCATGCCATAAATATTGGGAATAGTATTAACCAACAGGTCGGCTGGTGAATATCGATGGATGAAAATTCTCTAAAGTTGTAAATTATTTCACAGTTATTATTGTCAAAAGACCTTACCAATAAAAAATGTCAGTTTGGACTATAAATTTAAGTAGGTATGGCTATATTTTCCATACAAATTTCACAATTGTGAGCTTTAAGGTTGATACATGAATATGTTATTAGTAGGGTGCTAGGGTGCGTGTTGGGGATAAATTTGTACATAGGTATACCCCCGCATTAATAAACAAATGTGCACAAACTGCCTAAACACAATGAGGCCGCTGTAGTAGCAGTATGTAGCGGTAGTACAAGCTGTCAAATTTTGCGGCGCTGTACACACAAAAAGTGTATACAATGAAGTAGCGCGATACGTCAATTTCAAATAATTGTTTTGTATGATTTTCTTGAATAAATTTTCACAAATAAGTTTTTTTGTTAAATTCAGCTACTCGTTGACAATTAGTTTTGAAATAAAATGGATGACAAAGAGGATGTAGTCTTTATAATGGCCGTAGTGCAAATTTTCTATCTAGCACACAAATATTTAAAGAAAAATAAAGAGATGGTGGGTGCGCCCTTTATATCGGGAAAGAAGTTCCAAAGGTTTCTTTGAAACTACATTTTCTTTCATTAAAAACCATGATCCGGACCTATTTTTCCAATCATGTCACAAATTCAATATGAATTGCCGCGACGACTTATAAATTTAAAATACATTGAACTATATCTAAAATTATCGCCACTGAACTTCGATTGATTTTGTGACATGCAGCGCGACAAAAGTTAAAAGTTGGCCAATATGTACTACAGCGGCTACTACACGCTGCAGCGGCGCCGCTCATTATGTTCGCGTTATATGTAATCAGTGTATTTTAACTTTGACAGCGCTACATACCGCTACTACAGCGACCTCATTGTGTTTAGGCAGTAAATTAGCTAGTAGACGTCAGAAAGCATACACACATTTGACGTAACTGCTGAGTAGCAAGTTGTTAACTCTTACGCAGTACATATTAAAGGGGATAAATGGATAATGCTTTCCATATCAGTTAGTGGGCCTTACTAATATTTATTTTTTACCTTCAGACTAAATATTTTCTAGGTCAAGTATGTAATTTTGTATGGAAAACTTCGAAAAATTTAGCCTGGACGCTAAAAATGATTATTAGTACCGCGGAGTGTCTTTCTCGTAGTGTGTCTTGTGTTAGAAGCGTCAAAATAAGAAAAATTTCTCCGCGGTGGTCTTTCTCTCTGTTTAATTGAATAATTGGTGGCCTATAGGTGCTCAACAATTTATTGGCACAAGTGATAGGAGCTTTGTTAACGACAAATTACAAGGTTCACTTCCTGTCAGATGGAAAACAGAGATGTCTTTCCAAAATGCACGCAAGATTTGAATATAATGCTTCAGCGATTTGGGTTATTTTAATGGAAACTGTCAAAATTTTCGAGTTTTGAGTTACAAAAATCAGTAGTCCTCAATTTATGCTACATAAATGGTACATACCAACTCATGCCTCCGATTTTCCAACCGCAGCTTACAGCTTGTGGAACTTCACTCAGACTACCTATATAAATTTTAAATTTAAATATATGTACACAGTTTAAATGTAAAACTTTTCTTCTATTCACCTATAATGACCGCTGGCACTTTGTCAATCGGAAATATTATCTTAACTATTTAGAACCTCCTACCTCACATTTGAAAGTCTGATAATAACCCAGAGAGGTATGAAACTAACCCAAATTCAAATTCTTTCTGCACCCTGGACTGGATTAAGCTTTTGTTTTTCGTCCATCTACATTCCGGTGAGTTGAACAGACACCAGAAAAAAATTACAACAATACATTTATCATCATATTCTACGGCTCAACAACAACAATAATAATGAACAACGACTGTACTAACAAAAGAAATGAGAAATACAAGAAAAAAAGGAACGACACAACGAAAGGAACTGGAAATTCATTCTGAAAAGAGAATAAATACAAGAAAAACCCACACAAGAGCAAACCTAAACCTACACTCCCCATACTGCACCTTTTGTGCCGGGCTTCAACTTCCATTGATATCGCTATATTATATTGGGGGTTGTTCGTGTGCGCGTTGGTTTTGGCAGAATACAAGCTACGAGCCAATGTTCCATTATCATTCAATCTCGTTCAATAAAAAAATATTATTTACCTCGATTTCCGTTCATACACCCTCTATGACCTGCCTGCCATTGCCATTTGCCATATTACCATCAGTGATGCTGACGATGCTGCTGTAGGCCTGTATTTGATTTGGCACACCGACGGTGTCAGAGGGCGGCATTTTGTATACAATGTATCCCTAGCACCACGCTGTCCTCAGACAAAATCCCTTAAAATATTTGCCGGCAGATTTTCTTTGATCAGGGGGGCAAAAACAAATATTAGCCGAGCTTTTTTTCCTTATGACGATTGTCGTCCGAGTTGATGAAACTGTGTATAAATAAATGAAATGCGGTATGTACATACGGCGGCATTAGAATGAGAGGAGTATTCAGTTGGTAGCGAAATGCACATCCCTTCAAAGTGGTACAGCAAAAGTTCTTTGACCTGTCACATAATTTCGGTCTTAACCTCAAATTTTAACCAATTCTTTGTCCTACGCTTATAGATGCTTACAAATTCAAATCGCCCCAAAACTTCAATGTCTTCCGCTCGAAATGTTGCCACCCGCTCGCGATTAGTGTTGGGTAGAAAGAAAGAAAAATTTGTCTCATTTTATCGCCATTTCCATTCTCATTGCGGAAATCCTTAAACTCCAACTTCTCCATTAACAAATAAGATCCAGTCATCGTAAAACATCTTACAACATTGCTGCCGTATAACAACAGCCATCAAAAACATACAATCGTAATCACAGGATCATTTTGGGATTTGCCCAGGTTTTAAGTCCCTCAATTATTGAGTCATCAAAATTTATAATGCGTTACGATAATAATCCCTACAAGTGACACTTTAACGACCGACAACAACGTCCTGCTGAAAGTTAAAGTAACCATTATCCCCCAAACTTCCTGCACTTTTCATATCTTAACAAAATGGTTATTTAACTACATGGATTACGGGAGGACTTTGCTCCTAATCAAACAATATCGTCCTTGTGTGTGTACCCACACATATTGTTGTATTAACAATATAATGTACGCCTTGCTATTGGAAATAGTTGCCCTTTCCTTCGATGCAGGAAGCCAAGTCTTAAGCGCTTACAAAATTGGTATATGAGACAAATTGGCCTCATCTCAACAATAAAGAGGCAAGCAAATTAAACTTGCAAAAAAGGGTAGAGATATAATAAAAAGAAACAAACCCTTCCCCCTCCATTACGTCGATGGGAAAAAGAAATGCGAGATGGAACTTGTAACTCTTGAAAGAAGTTGTATAACGACTTCTACCTTGACAACGACAACAAGGACTACACAGCATATAGTTTAGATGGAATTCCGCAAGTTGTTCCATACATCCTTTCGGCTCTGTTTTGTCATCTTGTTTTGTTCCTCTATCATTACACTGAACATAAACGAAATAGAATGAGAGAAAGTTTTTCCTTTCTTTCCGATGAGGACAAAAAAATTAAAACAAAACTTATTGTTAACACTTTTTTGTTAGTTTTTGTGTGTGGGCTTGTGTATATGTGTGCTCACAGGATTTCCTTCATCTTTATCGCATCCTTGAAAGATTCACATCTGCTAGTGTAGGCATGGGGGAGGGTTTAAAAAATGTATTCAACAACAACAAAAAAAAAAAAAAAACTCTTAGGCAAAACATAAAAATTGACTCACTTAACGAGGGAGCTCCAACCCTCAGTCCGCATTCAGCCCGTCAAGGACATGGGAACTGCACTGCCAGACGACGGCCGACGGTGGAGTGTAAAGCGCTGTGCGCCGACAATAAGCATATGAAACAAAAGTCGAACTGGTGTATAGCCTACATCACGCTACTCCGGAGATAACTTTTATGTTTATAGCTGCGTGGCAAGGACTTTTATTCAGGTGAAGCCAGAAGTGGCAACAGCTCGAGCCAACTACTGGCATAACTTTGTTTTCATTTCATGTAAGTTGTGCGAAATTAATAAAATATTTTTTTCTACTCTCTTTTTTTTTTACTCCACTAAGTGTTGACACTTTGATGGAAGGAAATACAAATCCACAAAGAGTGGTAGGAAAAATATGTATTCAGCGGCAGAAAACTAGGCCATAACTTTTGGGGAACTTTTGCAGGAAAGTTTAACACGATATAGGCACGAAATAGTAGGAGTCTTTTTTACAATTACCTATCCAAAAGTACAGTCTGTTGCAGGTGGAGTTGATATGTGTCGACGTGCATATATTTACCTAGAGCCAAGGCCGTTTATAGCTGTCGGTAGGTATACGTCTTCAAGGACTAAAAATCGGGATTGGATTTGTTTAGAAACAAACTCTTGTTGGGCTAATAAATTGACAATAAATTCAGACCTAAAAATAAATAACCCCATCTCATACTCGGAGTCCTCTTCATTTAGTTGGATATACCAAAAAGCGTACGTCTCCCCTTTTAATTAAAAGAAAACACACGAACCTACCCTTTCATGGTCTGAAAACTTGGCAAACTAGTGAAGTACCCACCAAGCAAAATGTTTCAACCACTTTTTCATGTTTTTAGTACCATCCTCCACAAAGCTGGCTTTTTCTAAAGATCTTCTTTGAAGAGAACTTACACAAATATCTTAAAATGAGAGCCCACTTCGACTTCAAAAATCGCCAGAGCACACGAACCGAACAGCTCTGCGAACCACTAACTGATTTTAGAAAGTGAAATTACGGCCAAATTATTACTCAAAAGTGTCAGCACTGTAGTTAATTTATGTGCAGCTAACTTTTAAGCCACACTGCGCTACCACCCTTCTCGCGTGTGTGTTAAATATAAATCCAGAAAATATGTTGCCGTTTTTTTACTCTCTAAAAAAAGCTGTCGCTTCTTCACCTGAATTGAAAACTTTACTTTTCCACAAAAAACAAATTAAAACTACAAAATTCAAACAGATGGGAGAATCGCAAATGAATGCACAGGCACAAGCACACCATACAGACATACATCCAACCAAGTTAATCTGGAGGAGCACACACAACAACTGTATATGGAGTACATAATTAGTGTGCCCTTAGGTGCAGCACAGCGCCTCTAACCACTCCACACATTTTGATGAATCGTTTGTGGCCTTTGGCATATTCGCACTCACACTCATTCAAGTTTCGCACTTTTCCTACGTGCATGCCGGTTTTGCACACACATGAAATTGAAAATTATTTAAACCATCCTTGGATCATAGTCGTACAGCCTTGCGCGCTTCCACAACGACTTTGGTGCGGGCTATACAAAAATGAGGGGGATGCTGCTCCGCCATAGTCGTTGCCGTAATTCATGGTTAAAATGTAAATGAGAAAATTACTTGCATTTTAATTGAATTTTAATTTCATTACAGAGTTTTTTTTTTCCATTTCTTTTAGAGGAAGAGAAAAAGAACGTGGAAAGGTCGACGCCATCGTTGTCGACTTCTATTTGCAACTTCCAGCTGGTGGGGATGTGTTCGTCGAGTACGAATAATGCTTCATTTAAAGTTTTAAATAATAATTCGTTCGTTGGAGTTTTTTTTTATTTTGTGATTCCTTTCTCTTTATCTCTGTTGGAGTTAGTGTTACTTGGAGAATGTGGTTTCAATTTCCAATTGAGTTTGCTGAAGTAATTTTGTTTTCTTTTTGTTTAAACTTTTGCCAAGCAAGTCGATGGAAACCGAGTGAACTCGTTATGGGGAAATAAGTTTTCATTCAATGTGAAGTGAAGAAATTTACTTTTTACTTTGTTTTAAGCAACTTGATTGGGGAAGATGTAAATGTAAAGCCTCAGTATAATCATCGGCGGAAAGGATAAGCCGAGGAAAGCATCAATTATGGGATTTCAAAGTGGTTACTCTCAATGTAGTGGTACAGAAAGAAGAAAAAACGACAGGGCAATTGAGAAATAAATAAATAATGGTAGCGAGAGTTATTAATACTTTTAACACGACTGAAGTGGCCACAGATGGCGCGCCGGAATGGGTGTATTAAGAAGACTACTCGGTACGGTTTGTGTATGTTCGCCCAGAGATGGCGCAGTGAAATTCAAGTGATATGTCTGAGAAAGGGCCTTACTAAATATTTTTAGGTCGCAATAAAACATTTTATACTGTAAAAAGAAATTGTTATTCCCGCGCAAGGGCTAAAAAATTGGAATAAGCAAGACCCACTAACACTTCCCGCAATGACTCACCTAAACTGTCAACAGGAAACTTATTGACTTTGCTATGAGAGCCGCTTCTTCGAAGCTTGCTATGAGAGCCGCTTCTTCGAAGCTTGCTATGCCGAACATTGGCGCTTGAGGTTTCAACTTCAGCAACGCTTTTGACAGTGTTTACTACAACTTCCCTTGCGTCTTAAGTTAAATAAGATTTCGGTTCTTATTTTGTTGTTCGTTAACCTTATTTATTGGTTTCTGAATGGTTGCACTCAGAGCATAGTTCTCGGAAAGTTTTCCGCCCTTATTTCGGGGTCCTTAATTTTATTCACAAGCGATTTAAATTTATACTCTCTGCCCAAACTTAAGCCTGTGATGTGCAATTGCCTTATACTTAACTGTGTTACCCGTTGTCAATAAATTATCATTCTAAAATATAAATAAATCAGTAAATCTCCCTTGAACCAACACGAATGTTTCTCAAATCGCACTTTGACACAAAACATAATTAATAATAATCTCTTGCTCCATTTTGTTGGATGATTAAAATTCAAAATCTACCGAAAATCAATAAAGCTCACCCAAAAACGGAAACAGAAAACCTCCTTGGTTATTTGGAGGTTTTCTGTCTAAGATTGTAACCATTTAGAACTGTCATTTCTCAAACAAAACAGCCCCCCCAGCATATTGTGTTGCTTTGTCCCGCCGCAAAAAGAGAAGAGAAAAGATTTCTTAAATCTGAATAGCAAAACAGAAACAACAACAACAGCCGTATATACTCTGTCATCATGTCAACTATACTCTTCTATACTAATGTACTACAAATACTGTCACCCACTGTACAAGTATATACATCTTCTACCACTTGCCTATCCAACTCCAAACAATGTCCTCATTTGTATTTATTTCCATAAAATCCATCAGAAACTGTTCTCTCAACCCCCCCTCAACCAAAAATATGAAAGCCTACATAAAGCCAGCCACACACAAATCATTTCCTAACCAAAAAGATAAATCTATCTCTGTGCTTCCTCTGGTATAGTACAATACTGTCTACTGTCTCCTTGGGGACACTATGGATATGCTTAAAGTTTTCCCCCTTTAATTTCCTTTGGCCGGGGGCTAGGATGGAAAATTCCAAATGAGAGGGAGGTGAAACGTTGCTCAGCGCCAAATAATCAAACTGATTGGATTCGCCTTAAAGCAATTCATTGACTTTTGCGGTAACACACTACACAACGTAACAACAATAACAATAAATTAATATGCAAACAAAAACCTCAGCATCGCAAATTGCATGCGTCGCATGGCGAATCTTCTCAAGAGCAGAATTTAATTTTTGGAGCCCGGGCAGCGCCACTCAGTTGGATGCGTTCAGTGAGCATGAAAATATTTCGAGGCCACTTTCTGGCTTAAACGAGATTTCATGTTTAACTTAATGCGAGAGCACAACAACAAAGAAGTTAAGGAGGAGAAAAACGCACACACAAAATTAAACAACCATTAAGCCGTTGTTATTTGATTAAAATTACAAGTTCAGCAGGTTCCTCTCGCTGTCGCTATATATTAGCTTCCTTTTTGCTGCTGGCAAAAACGGATACGATGCCTGGCATTTCGCTAGCTGGGTTTTGTTTCTGTTTTGCTACGCTTTCGTTTTTTCATTGTCCTATGTTTGCGCCCGCACTATTTATCCGGTTTGGTGGATGTGGATGTGGATGCGGATGGTGATCCTTCTCGCTGGCATTGTTAATATACATTTTTAATTTTAAATTAGCGGGGTTGCTGGGTCATGCAAAATTCGGCCTAGTGGCCACCCGCAGGCGTATTTTTCCTGGCAATTTCATTCTGCATATTAATAACAAGTTAACTCGTCCACACGAGCTCACACGCAATCCTGGACATGGTATGGCTGAGTATGGTATGTATTGGGGCATGCTTCGCAGCACATATCAAAGCCGAGGGCTGTGGAAATGAAGTGCACATTCGTATCCGGATTGGAATTGAATTTCCTGTGGCGAAGAGATGTTTTACAGTCCATCATTATTGAATGTTTGGATTTTTTTAATTTATTTCTGAGCAATGAACCCTCTGGCAGAGAAATGAACACCAAATTATATTCCAACTTTTTGATTTTTAACAAAATGTTATCAGAAAAAGCCAGAAAGTGTTATTCGAGATGTGCAAAAGGTGAATTACTCGTTACTCGTTATTTCGCGATTTCTCTCGATTTTTCTCTATGCAAAGAAAAAATTTTGATAACTCTACAACAAGCGAATGAGAACTTCATGCAGAGCTACGGACTTCCATTCTAAACCATTCAAAGTAAAATAAACCCAGAATGCCCTCTGCGGCACTCCACCCTTGTCGAAGGCAACAACTTGTTGGTCCTCCGTCTCAAAGTCGGCAGTGAACACACAGTGGCTTTAAAGTTTATCTCTTGCTGCCGAAGATGTCTTGCTAAAGCATTTAAAAGGAAAATCCGGAACCAGTAGCATTTCTTAAGGCGACAGTCACTCAAGCCAGTTAAATGCAAACAAACTCTACCTATATATACCCCGCCAAACGTCAGTGGAACACAACAAATAAAAGTTATGCCAAAGAACCTTTACGGAAGTTTTACCTTTAAGCGAGTAAACTTTGTTTAAAGCATGAGTAAACAACTTTTGGAATCGGTTTCGCCCAAAAGTTCAGACAAAGAGATGTTTTGTTGCTCCGATAATAAAAGCCAAACCTGCAGAAGGAACAAGTCGAACCACATTACTGTCTCCCCCCCCCCCCCTTTATCTATGCTTTATATTGAATATAATTAATGTCATCATTAATTTTCCGAATAGATTTCCATTTTGAATTTTTTCTTTTGTTCTTGCAGCCCACTTAGCTGGCGAATATGTCAGCAGGATGCGGAATCACTTACTCATCGTCGAAATTGATGTTAAATTTTTTGTTTTTTTTCGTAAATGCGTCAATATTTTATACAAATGCATGCATTCTCATTTAATATGTATGTAATTAACGGCTTTCGGAATAATTAAAACTCTCCTGCTTATTAACGAACCCAAAACAACATAATAAATGTATATATGTAAATGAAACATATAATTTCATTGCTAGCCATTGCAAACAGTGTACGTACACTCAACGGTAGGTACGTTTTCTGTAGAGGAAATAATTAATTAAAAAAAAAAAAAAATACAAACAAAAGTAAAAACCAAATCGCAAGCAAACAAAAGATGATAATACATTTTCATGTGTGCAAGCGAAAAGATTTTTCCATTCCGAATGTTTTCCTCCGGATTTAATTTTTTTTCCAAACCCATGTACGTTGCTTTTGTTATGTTTAAAAATCACATGAGGGGGTGAAATTGCATTTTCTGTCCTGGGCGACACCCGAAAGGGAGACAGTGGGTGGATGTGCTCACTCGTATAAAATGGAATTACAGGCGCAACGACTGTGACGATATGAGGGATTCGGGCAGACAAAAACTGAATGTAACCCCAGCAGGGAAGTCGGAAAATTGCGGGACTTCTGGTGTCCAAGTGACCTGGTAAGCTAGGAAGGTTAATCCTACTTCCGTGGGGTAGGTCGCAAGCAGTAGCCGGATAACTGAGGGCAATGAAATTCGAGCCGCAAGTTCATTTTGGCGAGAGAGTTTATAACAGTTTCACCGGCTGAGTGTTTCTCAAGTTGCCATGCGTGAGGGAATGAACATGTTCCAGCTGAGAGTTGAATGCTGAATTTGTTTGAGTGGGCTTGGCATGGGGAAAAAGATTTTTTCGGAATGTATGTTGTTGGAGGGATATGTTGTCAGAGATTCACTGATGTGCGTGAATTTGGCGGATAAACGAGAGGAAATGTAAAATCCTACCAAGAAGTGCACAATACATTCGAAGAAATGTTCAACGGTAGGTATTTGATTTTGAATTTGAATACTGTTATACTGTTAGTTGAAAGAGGTGAGCTGGATGTTGTTACCAGTCGCAGTTACTTTAGAATTGCGAGTCAAATAAATGAATTTTTTTTCCATTGAATTGGCAATACCTTTTCCGTTGACAACAAAATTAATATCTGCTAAACGGTTTGGGTTCACTTTGGGCACGTTCAAAAATTTAGTCGACTAGATTGGTGTGGACCAGACGTACGAACGGCTACTCCTCCATAAAAGTCAACTGGAAAAACTGTTCATATTACGAATTTGGGCCAATAAGAACTGAGACACATTAAGTCAGCCAGCTGTCAGATTTAGTAAGCTAGATACTTGAACGTTCCTTTATGTGGTATTCGATTGGGCTTCTTCAGATTCGCTCTCAGATTTTGTGTGTCTAATCGAAAATAGAAACGTCAAGTGTTCTTTCTCCATTACGAAGTAAGAGAATGATATTGTTTTCGTACAAAATTTCGAACTCGAGATATTAATCAATTCTGATATTACGATGATAGAGGAACTCAAAAAAGAGGGTCGCAAAATTCTGTCCGGTCTGTCCGTCTGACCGTCCTTCCACATGCCTACAGCCTTAACGGCTTCCCGGATTACGTTCAAACCTCGGATTTGGAGTTTTTGGGCTTACAGCTCGGGAGGTGTTTTTTTTTTGCAAGGTAACCTCAATATTAATGGTACTTCGCATACAAAATTTTCGTACCCGTTTAATTTGATCGAAAACGGCTCTAACGATTTCAATCAAAATGGAATTTTTAGCTTAAGTAGGTGAGGTTACCATGACTGCGTACCCAGTTTTTGGCTAAAAATTCGAACAACGGTACTTTTGAAATTTCGACATACGCTTTATACGATTGTAACGAAAATTAATTTCTAAGGTAATGTGGTCATTTATAACTTAATAGCAAACTCAGTTGTTCTCTATATTATCGTACAATAAATTTTTGAAAAAAGTTATTTTTTTAAAATTGTGCGATTCGAATATGTGTAGCCTTCGACGCTTTTCGAAGCGTGTTCCATTCACTTGTTTAATTTTATACTAAGAAAGTCGAAATTGATTGATTTCGTAATATTTGTACATGCCTTTCTTTACAATACAGAAACCTCACGAAATCGTAAGCCAGTTGCTGTCAAACTCAAACGCCCTTGTATAGGTAAATCCAAGAAAAAAATCCAGATTCGCAAAAGTGCTCTGAAATCTGAAAAACGATTGTTTTTTATGTATACCAAACGGTATAGGGATCTAAATGTTGAAATGGTTGAAGATGAGGTTAAGAAGGTTGCTCGGAGGCATAGAAATCGGCTTCTCAACCACGTAAACACAGAAATAACAGAATTTTTAAATATGTAATGACAATGTAATCAGGAGACTGAGACGGATTAAACCTCTTGATCTGTAAGATTTAGCTAGGGCTAAGAAATTAGGTATTAATTTCAAACAAATATTCAGGATACAAAGCGATATAAGAACAGGAAAAATTGGAAGTTGTCAGTTGGCGATATCACTCACACATTTATAGAATCCGCCTATACGTGAACCCTTTCCGACACCGCCATTGCGGAAAAAACCGCACAAAATCAAGGCACAGGCATCTTTGACAGCCACTGTGCACTTTTAAGAGACACTGGACGTGACTGTCAGTCGCAAATTCGGTGGAAATGGTGCTACTTTCAAATTCAATTCTATTTCAGGAACTTAGAAATTTCAATAATTATGTTTAGCATTTTGAATATAAGTTCAAAGTGGATGATCAATTTAGTTCAGTGGTTGGTGTGGTGGACTACTGAACTTAATGCTTCAGTTTCGATCACTGAAAAAGTACAAATCACATCTTAAATTATATTTTTCGCGGAGGCTACTATACGGTCAAGCTTCTTTACCAATTCAAAGCAATAAAAACCAAATTGGCGGCAATGCCCCCTTTTTAGCAATAATACAATAACAACGGCATACGTACCTAACCTAAATGATATTAGCAATCTAACTCACTGTGTTCAGTCATTAAATTTCATTCCCCATTTTAAAATGTTCCCGCAAAATATTTGCAATCGCATTTAAATCCTCTCAAGCAAGCCGTTTAGGAAACCACCACAAATTTGTATTATGTTCTGACAATAGCGTAGACACAGAACCCAAAAAGGCTCCATTCGAACTGCAACGTGTTCATTGTTGAAATAGAAACAATTTCTAGGAAGTAAATAAAACATTATGGCTCCTGTCCCAAAAGAATAGTGGTATTAGAACCGTTACTATTTTGTATACAAACTCACAACCAACAGTCACCTAATGGAACAGCTCTCGTTCTTTAGTATTTCTATGCGCCGCTTACAACTTGGCATCACTTCATCCATAAATTTTTATTTATATTTCTTAGAAATGTCCCATATTCATTTTTTCAACCACATCAATATAATTCCTTTTGTAAGGGATGATGGAGACTTTCCAACAAATGGGAGTGCTAAAAACACGTTTAGTACTTTCTAATAATAACCCACTATTAGCGTTAACCCTCCGATGAAAAAGGGATATATTTTCAAAGGGGATTGCCATCCCCTTGGTTTAGAAAATGGTCCTTATTTTTCCATAATAAGGGGTGTGAACAAAATAAAAGGAAATATCCAGTTTGCGGTTATTTACGAGATTAAAATGTCCTTTATTTATTCCCCCTGTGAATTATTTTGTCGAGTAGTATAGTGCAGAATGTTTATGGCAGCTAGGAATTTGAGAAAGGAGTCAGTAAGCCTATTTCGTGAAATCAAATTCTTACACCTCCATTCCTAGACTTGCTGGTCCTTACCAATAATCATTTTTAACCTTCACACTAAATATTTCCTAGGTCACAATATGCAATTTTGTATGGAAAATTTCGCCATTGTGAGTTCGAAAAACTTAGCCTGGACACAAAATGATTATTGGTATCGCGGGCTGTATATTTAAAGAGGACTGTAAATAGTGCTTTGTAGGCTGTGAACGTAGGTTAATCATTATTTTTTAGGCATAGTCTTCGTTGATACATTTCTTTGTTGAAATTGAAGGCAAATCGTGAGACTAATAATCATATTTAGTGTCGAACCTATAGGTAGTTTACGAGCTCACTGTTGCGAAATGGATCCATATACTTAGGTAAAGTTACCCATTGTGACCTACAACACATTTAGTGTGATGGTTAAAAGTGATTATTAGTAAGGCCCAAATCGTTCACTCCTCTTACTCTCATATTTGATACGTTTTCCGAAACGTTTGTTCTTTAATAATTAATTTATTTTATGCCATTGCACACAAATAAAATAAATCCAGGACCAACGATTTCGGGGCCATTCACAATTTAATTTACTTTTTACGAAAAACTGAATTAAGCTAAAAATTCTCTAAATAAGTGTGCACCAGCTAGTACCTCACATTCAGCACTTTCTTTAATGAGATTCTGCAGCCATCTATTGAGAATTCAACTTCCCCGACTCCGAATTCTGAGAGCGGTTGAGATATTAGGAAGGCATGTGAGTCGGTATTCGGAATAAAAAACAGGGGTTGTGAACTTACTAACAGCTTCGCTCAAAGCTTTAAACAGGGTGTCGTTTGTAGTTAATCATGTAGCACAGACAATAAATATTATTCACATTCTGTGCTTGTAACTTACAGAACTCAATTCGTGTTTCATACCACTACCCAATACATGAAATATAAAATAAATGCTCCCAACTTGGAGCTTGGAGGCTAATGTGGTATTCGTTTGGGCTTCTTCAGATTTGCCCTCAGATTTCAGATTTCGTGTGCCTAATCGAACATAAAAACGTCACTTGCTCTTTTTTGTGTTGATATTTGTGTGATTTGAATATGTGTAGTCTTCGACACTTTTCTAAGCGATTTCCATTCACTGGCTAAATTTTTGTATTAAAACATTAGATATATCTGTCCCGTTTGATTTCTAAATATGTATACATAAATAATTTACAAAAATTGATTCACCCGATGCAATGCCTTTCTTTGCTGGAGAAAAAATTCACTAAAAATGTAAAGAAACTCCATCAGTTTTCAAACTCAAACGCACTTGTATTGGTAAATCTGAGAAAATATCTAGATTCGCAAAAGTGCTCTGAAATTTGAAAAAGATTGCTTTTCCCTGTACCAAACGAACATAAAAATTGCTCTGAGAGCAAAAAAAGTGCTCTGGCCCAATCGAATACCACATAAGTAACGGGAAATCGGCACAAGTTTTGGGTCCCAGTATAGTCTCTGATGGTTGCATTCACGTAAGCTTACGAATTCTAGACTTGAATTTTGACAAAGCGATGCGACACATCGTCGCCCATATTTACAACAAATTCCGTCACATTCATGGATTATCTGTATTGGCCTTCCATCGGATCCCATCTACCTTTTAGAAACTTTTTGTCCCAAAGCCTGAAAATTACACAACACTAACGAACATACATACCTACAGTAAATTTCTATTAAACAACATTTTGTAGCGTTAACAAAAGAAACACCCCAAATCTCTTGTTTTATTAAGTTTCTTGTATTTATTTTCCATAAAAGTTTCAATATTTTACAATAACTCACATTGATTGACGTTTACATCAAATTCTCTGTCAGTTTGTCTATCATATTTTTTTTATTTTTTCCTTACGCCTATGACGCATACAAATATTTTCCATAATTGGTAATATACTTTGTTTTCATTTCAAGTTTGTCTACATTAAATATGTTTATGCTTAAAAATTAAATTTACCAAAAACAAAGGACAAAAGGAAAAAACAAATGGAAAACGACTTACTTTAGTTATTATTACTGCTATGAGTTTTTTGTTGTGAGTAACATATTTACATTGAAATAAACAATTCGTTCTCATTATTAACTAACTAAAAATCTTATTTATGCTTTTAGGTATATGCCTTAAATTAATAATTTAAATCAACTATTCACAACGTTACAGCTTATAACAATGTCACATTTGCGAGCTATTCACTATTCGACTCGATATATTTAAATCGAGTTTAACTTCTCAAATGAATAAATGTATTTCCGCCAGTTAATAGTAAGAAGAAAAGAACAGTGCATTTGGTGTCTTTCAGTTTTCGTTTCAAGTAGAACAATGAACAGATTTCAAGCAAGTCAGACGATTGCGTTCAGAGCGCTCTGATTTATTTATGAGACACTTTTGAGCATCTGTCATGTGATTATACAAATACTTCATGTGAACAGTATTTGTTGGACTGAAGTCTACTACTTTTATTTTCTGTACCAACATTTACATTATCGTCAGCGCTAGGTTAGCTGTCAAAATATACTATTACTTAATTTTTTAACTCAGAACAAACTGCTCAGTCAATTTATTCTAAGCTTTAATCCCGCTCTGGGCGAAAAAGAAATACAAATTCAGCATCCCAATGTGTCAAGTTTTTTTTTTGACAGCTGAGTGACTTATAGAGAAAAACTTTTACTGGCTGTTAAAGACATTTAAAACCCCGAGTCTGTCTGTAAAATATGTTTCCAAAATATCGAGCCTTGTGCAATGGGAACCTAGTCTATTTTTTTGCGAAATTAAGAAAGGCAAATAGAATATTTGACATGAGATACGAATAGCGGAAAATGGCTGATACAACCACGCAAACTGTCAGTTTATTCTATCCCGCACTGTCAAATTCATTCGGAAGAAACAATAGTTAGAATCACGGTTGGCAGCCGTCACATTGTTATCAAGCACCACTCTGCTTTCTTTCCCCCGTATTAATAAAAAAACGCTATCCGCTCTCTAACACGTGTTTTAGCTGGCAGACGGATAGTGACCCTATCCGTTTGCTAACTTTTCTTATTAATAAACATATTCCATCTACATATTAGCTATTCGCTCTTTATCACCTAACGCACGGCAGCACTACACGGAATTGTACTAAACATTCTAGTACATCTGTCATATTTCGTTTTTCAAGCGATTGTTGCGCTCAGAAATTCACCGATTCTCTCTCAGATTCTCTCTTGTAGAATGTTCAGATGTCACGCGTCATTCGAATATTTATGTCTTGTCATTTGAAAATTATTTATGTTCCCAGGATATATTTTATTTTTAATTATCATTCGAAATGTGAACCCAAATTTATCTACACAAATTTGCAAACCTAATATAAACAAAAACCTTAACTTTTGGTATTCGTAACACCGAAAAGGATTCGAGATTTTTTAAAGTCCCTGACCCTCTCTGAGTTAAAAAGTTATCCGCTCTCTATACGCCGAATTCGGTGAGTTAAGTTATCCGCTCGTTTTTAAATGTCAGTGAAACCAAACACACGTTTATTAATAGGAATTTGAAGATAACATGTGTGTTAGTGCTAACTCGCCGCTGCTCGTCGTTTATTAATACGGGGGTTTGTGTATAGGGTGTAGGCACAACCTATCCCCTATTTCTACCATTCAAGTACCAATACTTTAAGTAAATTATATGATTATGTAGTTAGTAGATGACGGTCTTTTTTTTTTTTAATTCTCTCTATTGAGTTTTGTAGAAGATTTATAGCTTGTTTGTTTTTTTCTTTTTCTTTTTGCAATATTAAAAATATACTTTGTATCATTTGATCAATATTTTGTGTGAGAATAATTCAGCTTTATTCGGCATTCGTGTGAAGTTCTGTGTTTTCAGCTCCTGATGGTTGTACAAATTTATTTAGTCATTTAGGGTTATTATTCAGTCCGTCGATTTGCAACCATCCGTACAGAAGAGTATGGTTTTTATTTATACTTTGTAACTGCCTTATCGTATAAGTCTATAACAAATACAAAATAATTTGGAGACTGTATTCTCAATTTTTCCACCCGATCTATTCCTCTCTCCTTCTGCTCTGTGCCTAGACGTGATCTGTCAATCCGATTGTGGCATCCGGCACGAGGGTAGTAGTGACGGCTGCTTGTAACAATTTCGTGACAACTTCCTCACCAGCCGATCCGCTCTCCGATCCGGAAGCCATTGTTGAGAATAGTGTACTCATGGTGGAGGGTAAAGCAGCCACGGTTGTGGCCAAGGTCGTGAGAAGTGTTGTTGTAGTTGTTGCAAGTGTGGTAGCAGCTGCAGTCGATGTCGACAGTGGTGCAGGTGTAGTAGTTGTTAATGTGCTCAAGAGAATGCTGCTGTTAACTGTGGTTATGTGATGTAAATTTGAGTGATCGATCACAGGCGATCGGATGTACGGGTATGTCGGGCAGGGATTGGTCAACTGAGCTCCCAGCATTGACTCAAAGACATAACCAATCAATGAACCGGCTGTCAGGCCGACGTTATACGAGAGTGTCATCATGTTTCCGGTCACCTCCTTGAGAGTGCCGGGTACCTTGGCGGGTGCCAACATCATTGGAAGACTGCCTGCGAGACCATTGCTGATTCCCAGAGCCATGGTAAAGACGAAAGCCGCTGATTCGCCGGCTATTACTGGATGTGCGCGAGGAGCACAGCAGAGCAAAAGTAGTGGCACCAAAGGGATCCTTAGGCCCGACATCAGTATCAACTGCCTGCGTGACCAGGTGTACGGAACAGCGGCGAGTATCTTTCCAATGACATCCCCCGTGTTGAAAGTGAACATCAGTAGCACGGGAAACCAGGTTCCTAAGCTGCAGGATATTATCTCCGACTCGATTCCCGGATAAAGTGACAGAGTCACACAGTAGGCCAGTGCTATGCACACCATGTACGGGTAGATGGCTTGAGCAACTCGCCATCTCGACTCGAAGCCATTGCGGAGATCGGTCAACTTGCCGGGATTGCACTGACCTGGAGTCAAAATGTGCTCCACTTTGAAAGCGACATTTGGTGTATCCTGAGGGGTTGTCGGTACATCCGGTAGATTATTAAGACCCTCGATGACGGACTCTCCAGCTGTTGGGTTGGACAATTCATACACGGGGTTGCTGGAATTGAAACACAAATTAGGCACAAACAAGTCGGGGCCAGTAGTTGCTGTAAGTTTACCTGAAGCTCAACGCAGTCGGTGCATTCCCAGTTGTCTGCATCGATGGTGGGCTTGATTCCAAGGTTAGCACACCGTACTTGGCAGTAGCCGAGTCGCCATCCAACGCGTCATTCTAAAAAGAAAAAAATATATACATTAGTTGGGCTGTAGGTGGAACTCTCCCTCTCTCTCTTACCAATCGGTCTTCGTCGGGCCTCAAGACGATCTTTGCACATGCCTTCATGTGGTATCGAATGAATGGCGAATCTATCGTCATCACATGCAGTATATAACTGAACACTATGTACATCGTTGACGTCAAGAAGAATATAACAGTTGAGACGCGATCGTTGTAAATCAGCATTTTGGTAACGACTCGATTGGAAGACACCAGGAAACCGGCTAAACTCTCGCCAGCCATTACAGCTTGTGTGTACTGCTTAGGCAACATGCTGGCAAAACCATAAAAGCTGGATTGTTGCACTACGAACAAGGTGGCACACATTCAAAACAATTCAATGAACAGCTATTTCGCTCGATTTTCCTCACCTGTACACCCGATTGCCACCAATGAGACCGCAGCCAAGTTCACTGAGTATGCGGTGTTTGCGGCAAACATATGCCATGCCACCTCACAGACCGCTACGAAGATAAGTGTGGTAAATGATATGACATATCCGAAAAGCACACGTATTCGAAACGGTGCCAACGACAGAAAAACATTATTCAGCAAAACTGTGGCGAACGCAACGATAATGTACGTCATAGACATGTCCAAAGCCACAGATCGTCCTGGAAAGCGGGATTGCCAGTAATCTGCTGCTATGATGAAGCTGTAATAATATGAACGAAATTGTGCGTCATTATAGAGTAGACATGTCATTTAAATAGTACTTTGTCAAAGGGGCGCGAGGGAAAAAAAAATGTGACATCCCTGCATTTGTACTCAATCGACGTCTCTTTTGACGCAATTTGGCGACACTTCGGATAGAGATGTCGTCATAAACCCCAACAGTTCCCAATAATCCTAAACAGCCCCACATCACAACTTACATTCTGTTGCAGTTCGCACTTAACTTCTCCTGACAGCTGACGCATCGAATCCCCCCTATAGCTTCATGACTACTTACTTGCAATTATCGTAGATTCCTTTGCAATAGAGGTCAGCCGACTATCGGCTAAACATTGACACGAATTTAATGAACTAATTACGCAAATATCGCACCCTAGCTACCAGTTATAAACCTACACCAACACCAGCACATACATATCAATCGCCGACTTTAGTCTTTAGTGACACGTAACATTCAAAGGGCTGATAAGCTTCTATCAATAGCGCTGAAGAGGAAAAACGAGCGAAAATAGAAAATGTGCATAGGTACCTATATTCAACAGTGTATAGACATCACTGACCTAGATCCCGATTAGCCAGACATGAGGCTGAGTTTCTGGTGGTAGCTAATCACATAAATGCACCCCGACGTTGGAACATTTTCGACTGCTTGTCGCTCTCAAAGGAAGGCGAAGAAAAAAACTTTTAATGCAATCCTGCAACATTTTTAATGAGATAATGTGATTTGCCAAAGTGCTCCGATTTAGATGGATTGAACGCGAACAGATTTACGGGAGGATTTATGCAGTTTCGATGGAAATGTTGGTTAGTAGAAAATGACAGATTACCTAAGTGGGGGCTATTATCAGGTGCACGCAGATTCAAATATAAGCGAAAAATAAATATTTTCACCTGAAGAGATGAAGCCCTTTGATCTACGCCTCAACATGGCTTTTCACACCTAAACCGGGTTTTCGACAAAACACACGAAAACTTCATCGAAAACAGAAGTTTTTCCATACCTATTTTCAAAACGAGTCGTTTGCACTCGTTTTCCACGAAAACGACTTCCAACCGTTGGGTTGTTGGAACAAACACACCTTTTGCAATATCCAGCAAAATGGCTGACCGAATAAATGTCATAACTCACAAATTAAAATCATTTTCCACAATTAATTGATGGGCTCATATTGTTTTTAAATGCACTAAATTCATTTTCTTAGTTAATTAATGCGATCGAAATTTGTAACCACAAAAGTTTGCACCGAAGTTTAACGACTGATTGAAACGTCAAACGAAAACGAGTTGGTGGTCGGTGAGAATGCATGGACGAGTTTTCGAGGAAAACGCGGTTTTGGGCTTGGTGTGAAAAGCACATTACTTTCTGTGCGTTAGCAACAGGTTTTGACGAAATTAGTTCTTATATAGAGTAAATCAAGTGATTCTTTCACAATCCCGGTGAAATACTTGCACTCAATATTTGTTCGCACCTCTTGGACATAGCCGATTGGTGGCTTACAAATTCAAGCTTAGCTTTATCAAGATATTTTTTTGGAATAAGTTAGACTTATTTCAGTCAAAAACTGTGAGGTATGGAAAAATTAATATTTTGATCAATAACGCTACCATAAAGTATGCGTGGAAATGAGTGACATATCATCTAAAGGGGACGTTCATGAATAGGTTTGTTTGACGTGGCTAGCACTAGTGCCCACTAGTGCGCACTGAGAAGTGTCAGCTGATTTTCCCGCCTACCCAAAAACCTGCACAACCCTGAAAATTCGGCTATCATATCGAACGCAAAATATGCTGCCCTGAAGTCTGGCAGTTTTTGAATTTGAAAAATACTTATGTTTTGGTGAACGAAGTACGAAGATGATAACACTTTGTTCTGTTTATTGTTAAAAATGAGTGAACTCAATTCTGATCTTGTGCTTGCCATAATGCAAACAAGTTGATAAAACTGTTTGCAATATATGCGGTGCACTAAAAAATGTAATCAGCTTTGATTCCAGATTTTTTTCATTCCATTTATCTTTAAAATAGGGTTTTAGTCCATAAACATAAACAACATTCAAACAATTCCCCTTTGAATATCAAATTTATTGTATTTATCTTTATTACGATATTCAAATAAACGAATAACAGCAAGCGAAATGACAGCGCAACTCAGCACTGAGTTCTTGCCCCGACAAAATAACTGGGGTCAGTTCAGTGCACAACTAGGGCGCCCTAGAAGTCATCTCAAACACAGGTTTTCTGTACCAGGGCGAGTTCAGTGCTATATCGAACACATTAGGGTTAACCCAGTGCGCACTAGGGCCCACGTCAAACAAACCTAATCTAGTTTAGTCTTCTGCTGACTAACTTGATTGTCTCTCAGTTTTTATTGGATTAGATCGGTAACATAAACCAACATAAACATAAGCCAACATTCAGTTGACTTTGATGAAGGGGTAGGTAGCCGACAAATCTAGTCAAGAAATTCGTGACTGAGTAGCTACTAGGTTGACAGTTCGCATATAAATGGAAAAGCGACGTTTCTCACCCATCTAGGTTTTGCGTACAAGCGACATAACTATAGTTCAGAGCAATCGACTTAAGATGACTAAGTGCTTGCATGTCCATGGTTTTATTAAAAACATCAAAAGAAATGTCTGCTCAGAGGTTTTCATGTTTTCATGTCAACAATTGACAGACAAAAAACGCCAAACAGAATGTGGCGTGTGGCGATATTTTCGTAGGCTTTGCAAAGAAAATCAGAAGCGTATAGTGTCAAGTCAATCTAGTAATGCACGTGGGAGTCTAACTTGCTTTCAAATTGTACTAGAATTGTGTCATAAATCCATTCTGACAATATAGAGAAAGTTTGCTTGGTTTGCGGTGACAACGCGCATTAGAAGAATGCATTTTATATTGAATGCACCCAGTTATAATGTTCAAATGGCTTGTCAACGTCCGTTTATTTTTTGCCAACGGAAATATTTATGTACAAGTACATAGATCTATGTATGGGTGGATCCAAATATCATATTTTGCTGGTGAAATATCAAATGAACCACCTCCTTTTGGATATATGGTTTAAATATTTTTTTGGACACATTCCCAGATTGAAAAGGATAAAAGATGAATGCGAACCATTCATCTAACCACCAGGGATGAAAAACTATTTACTTGTTTTATTGATTTATTTTCGTTTTTATTTTATTTTTCAAAACATGACACTTTAAACCATCAAAGTGACAACAACAGAGTTCAATTCGAGGACCCAGCAGGAAGCGAGATAGCCATCCGCTACGACTACGACTACGAATAAGTACTTATGGTTATCTATAGAATTCTTTTTTGTTCGTTTTCTTTTTTTAGTGGGGAGTTCTTTTGTTTTGAAGGCGCCACCACGAAATGTGGGTCATGTAGAAAATCTCCACATGTAGGTATACGTATAGCTAGTAAATCTTGATTAAAGTTTCACCTACCTCCTGCATATAATGTAAGTATATGTGTGAAGTTTTGTTGAATTACATGAGGGTGCGCAATTTGAATAGGCCTTGACTTTGAATCTCGAAAGTCCTATTACAGTCACATGAAAAAAATCCCATGAAACTTATTCAAGAGTGCGCCCATGAGAAGAGCAAATCAATGGAAGGTGTTGGGTGTAGGGCTATTGACTTGCCAATGTAGTGGCAGAGTTCCAATTCAAAGATGTGAGGCGTGAGTTTTATTTTATTATGAAACTGCGACAAGTGTAGCATTGAAAGTTATGTCTGAAGGATGTCGTTGATGTAAGTCAGTTAAGCTCTTGAAATGGCAGGAAATCGCTGTTAGGAGACGTATACATCACGCAGACGTCACACACAATATCCAGCACTATAGTCATTTCCGCAGAATTGTGCACACAATGTCCTATTTGCGTAAACACAAATAAAGGAAGAAAATGAAAAGAAACCCGAGGTCATACATCAAAATGTCGCTGAAAAAGCTATTTCAGACCCTCTCACACCTGAATGACATTTGAATTCAAAACAAGTAAATTCACTGTAACCTCTGCCACGTAACCCCCACACCATTCGCACAGGGAAATCTTACGTCAACATTATGCGGCGAAGCACAACAACTATACAAGAGAGATTCCGAAAATGAACTGCTCCAATTATTTATCCATCAGCGAATATTTGCACGCGAGTTTTAACTTTTTACATCCTCATCAAACTGACGTTGTCTTTCCCTACCCAAAACATCCCTTCAGCCCATTAAAGATGTCATTTTCAATATAGAAACTCCACTGTATATGTGCACCCCGAAGGTATTTCTAGCCCGCACATTCTCCAGGCCGGATTGCGTTCTATTTTTAAAACCAAGATACCGTGAACCGCCCCCACCTTCATCTGATCAGTTATAGTACCAAATAAATCGATTTACCGGATAAAGGTGTAATTTTTCGAAGCGTATTGCCGCACCCTTAGGCTATAACACCCGCCGCCATCATTCGTCCGGTCAAGATGCAAATACCAACCGCGCACTTACCTATTGTAGGGTAGGACAAATCCAATTCCAGCTGCCAGCAGCGCCAGGTATACCACGTGCTTGCGATCCTTTGGCGGGCCAACATCGATTTCTGGACTATCCATCGGTTCATGGTGGTTGACACGTCGTCCTTCGAGCGGTTCATAGGTTGTCGCCTGGACACCCTCCATTGTGAGAGTTTAAGGTGTAAACAAAACTAAAGCGAATAACAAACTTGAAACCTCTCCCCGCACCCGGAGTGGCTGAGAGTTATATGAGCTCTCGGGGACCGTAATCGATTCTACCCCGATGCTGTGTGCCTTTTAGAAAGGCGTCAAACCGATTATCTCCTAACAAACACTTCTGATGTAATTTTCACACTCGCGCTCACTGTACACTTTGCGGTGGCATACTTTTCACACAGAAGAAACTCGTTTCCGGATTTTATTTTGCGTGCGGTTTACTTTTTTTTCCCCGCACTATTTTTCACACTGCGTATGGGAGGAGCAGGGGCTGTTTCTACAGATTCTAGAACTTGTCATGGATTTTTGAATGCACTGTTCATGTTTTCAGTTTACCGAGATTGATTGTTGCGGGAGAGATTTTATTTTGTTACTAGAAATGGTTAAAGTTTAGCAAATGATTTTCGATTTGCACGTACCATGTCGTGCGATGTGTTTTTCAGTGGAGAACTGAAATTTTCTCTGCGCAGTGCAGCGCATGCATCGAAAAATCGATTTTCTATGGCCAAGTGTCAGATGGTGGTGAATTGGGGCCATTTGGCAGACGAAATGGATGGCTGAACTTTAGAAGGGTGGGTCGGTGAGTGGTGAGTTTTCAATTGTCGACTGGTGGGATCGTGATTGGCGGGGGAATTTGAATCTTATCGGAGAAGGTGGCAAATGAAACGGCTTTATAAATACTTTTTCAAAAACGAAATATTTTATAAAACATAAATTGCTAAACTCATCCTACACCCTATAGTCTTCCAACCATTTCAAAAGCTAGACGATCTGATACAATTTGTCAGCAACTACTTTACTTAACTGTTTTCCTCTCCCGATCAGTACTCAGCACGTCACTTGCCGCAATTGGCATTTGGCAGACACCACCGTTTTCTGTTTTCCACCCACAATGAGTGTCTAATTGGTTTTTTTTTTTAATTTTTATTTATTCAGTCTTAGTTTTTGCATGATTTTCATATTTGTTCGTTAGTCGGGAGTTTTTCTTTTAAATTTTATTTTCATTGTAATCGGTTTTTTTCTAAAATGAATCTCAGCGATGAGAGCTTTCCCGATGATGGCCTTCACATAACCACAATCGATCGCAAAAGTAACGTCTCATCGTGCTCGTCACCGGGTGGGCACGATCAGAATCTATCAGCATCAACGTCTGGACAATCTTCCTCGGGCACTAGCCGTGAGACTACACAAAGTGATCCTGTGAAAAATGCCGAAGGTCGCGAGGAAGAGGATTACACACAAAAAGTGAGATCATATCAAGATCTTCACTCTGTCTACACAAAGCGCAGGTATACGCATGTGAAGAGCAAAGTTCGGGAGTTCATCGAAAGCCAAAAGGCCGAAGAGGAGCTCCGAAAATCCACGAGAGAGTACATACGTCGAATGTCAACACCAGAGGACGGAGACAATGAGTTGGAAAACAAAGCTGAGGAGGGGACACAAAATCCAGACGCAATGGACAATCCATCTGACATGGCACAGGCTCTGTTTGAAAAGGAACAGGAGAACATGTGTCTGAAAGTGCTCAACGATCACCTTCAGTCGAGCCTGCAGGAGAAAATGATGGAAGCAACAAGACTACGTCGAAATGTTGACAGTATGCGTATTGAGCTGATGCACGCCAAGGACAAGGCAAAACGCCACTCAGTGCACAGCATTGGTATGGAATTTCGCAACCATTACAGCCCACGACTGTCGCTGCCGACTCTGGTGTACAAGATGCCGCGCACCACAACTGGTACGCAAACTGATTTCGTGGAACCGCCACCAGCAAATGATAACAATAATAATCACAACAGCAGCGGCCTGTATGAGAACAAGAACGTGGCCACCATTCAGCCGATTTCACTGAATTTCACACCCGACCACTTGGGGCATATCCAACGTCAAATTCGCCGTCGTAACAATTCAAATCCGCCAACACCAACAGCTGAACACACAACAACCAGCAAACTGGAAGCAGATCGAAGTGATTCAGCTATAGACACCGAGGAAGGTGACTCCTCATCGGACACTATTTTGAGGGAGGAATTCATGATCTCCGAAAAGGGCGGCAACAGCACCGAGAATCAGCCAAACGAGAAGAAGAAGAAGAAGCGTTCGTTCAAGCGAAAGTTGAAGTGGATTTTCGGCCCCTGTGGCAAGTGTAACGATCAAAGGAACAACAGTATTGGGGAGCAGTACAGTCAGACTCCGCTATTGGACTCGATGTTTGCAAATAGTCTACGTGTCGCAGATAACACTAATTTGTCGTAAGCTCAATCATCGCTATGGCGGTACCTACTTATTTATTTTGTTAGTTTAAGTTTGTCTACAAAAGTCGCATCGCATTTCAATGTTAGTAAAATGATTTATTCAGTTTCTTTCTTTTAATAAATACATTTAAAGCGGGCTTTAAAATTTGGCATTTCATTTGGCAACGGAACGGCAGCAAGAACGTCATGAAATAAAGAATAGACATCGAAGGGGAATTGCGGTTAATTTTGTCATCAAGTGGAATAATTAGGTAACTAGAATAATTGCAATTTCTACTCCCTCAGTTAGACAGTTTGAGCACAATTTATTGCGCATACAAATTTAAACTGGTATATTTTGTTGGCCTCTTCTGTCGGTATGAAACACGATTAGGCTCAGTATTTGAATCGAAAGAGTAGTTTTCATGGCTTAAAAATCGTACGAACTATTACCAAATCGTATTCGTGTAGGCGGCAACATTTCGTAAGGATCATCATCATCATTGTGAATTTGAACGCAAGCAAATTGTGTTGGTCAATTTTGGGAAAATCTGTCAAGCAATGTCGGTGCTGGCTGACGTTTATGTTTTTCACGGAATGAAAACTGAACATTTTGGAAAAACTTTCATACTGTTGTCGTGTTTTTTATTTGTGGTTTTAACAGAAGATTAATGTCCAAATCTTGCAAATCTAGGCCGAATTAACTTGTCGGTGAGCTAGTACTACGTGACTGATTCTGTTTTTGTTTTGCATGTGAAATCCGCACCAAGCAGCTGACGCTAGGGAATGCGCTAATTTGACCCTGGTTCGTGTCCGAAGAGAAAATTCGATTTTTAGGTCAATTTATCTAAAATTCAATGAGCCTTAAATATTTCAATTTATGAAGTTTTTATAGAGTTTGACAGTTGGCGTGTAGCTATCGCTTGTCATTTAATGGCCTTTTTTATTACCTATGCTGCGATGATCTGTATAGATATAGATCATTGATTTCCATGGTTAACCATTCTACTATAGGCCTGTTTTTTTGAGCTTCGATCTCAGCAAAGCAAAGTAAAGTAGGATTTTCAGCACGCTAATTACAACAACTACGCTATACTTGACACTTCGAGAGTCGATTCTCGCAATAAATGTTGTAATTTTGTGCTGAAAATCCTACTTTACTTTGCTTTGCTGATATCGAAGCTCAAGAAAACACGGCTTATATAGATCATGTGGGTATAATACAAAAAAACGCCTAATCTAGTCAATGGAACGCGGCTATTGAGCAGAAAAGTTATCCTATATTTATGCAGCGCATTTCACTAAACATCCTTGTCTATGCCGACCGCGTATTTAAAAAAACCGACAGTGCCACCTCACTTCCGCTGCGCGGGTAAAATCGTTACTTTTGTTCGATCTGAAATAAGGACATTCAACTTTATCGGGCAAACTGTCTTTTCACACCCGAGTTGAAGGGAGTTCCAAGTCATTTTTGCCTTACCCCTATTTTTGTTCCAGAAAATCGGGTCACAGTCAAATTTTATAGCGAATTTCACTTGGTGCTGAGGAAATGGGTTCCTATAAAGATGGGCTGCTCGGCGTAGTAGCTGCCCTTGGGTATAAAGAGCCATATTTAATTATTAATAAACGCAACAATTTTGTTAGCATTATATGCCAATGTACTTTATTGTTAAACATTTGTGTAGGTACACACATAACTTATCATAATTTGGAAACAAAAAAAAAGAATAATAACAAAACATAAACAAGCTTCGAAATAATTTAACATTGGCGTTGTTTTACAATACGAATATTTTTCTTGGGTTTTAATACTTTAAACATTTTTTTTTTAAATTTAACATATTGGCTGTATTGCATGCATGAATGTAACATTAGTTTCATCCCATTTTCCATGTGCTGTGTGCACAAATTTCATTAAAATATGATGGAGTTCAGTGAAGGGGAATGGTTATGGTTAACATATTAGTTCCTTCTGTCGTTCAGAGAATTATAGTTTGGTGGAAGGTCCTTTAAAGTAAAGTAAAAAGAAATATCAGTTACTCTAAATTAGACAAAAAAAACCGAAACCTTCTACTCACATTGTAAGATGGTGGTGGCAAATTGCCTGGTTGTTGTTGATTGTTCCTTTGGTTGTCTGTGGTGTTGAATGCGCTGCGTGCAGCTTCAGCTTCCTTGGAATCTAAAAGGGGTTACAATTACAATTATCTAGGCAAAGTTGAGGCCAACACGTGAAAGGAAAATATAAATTATGTGTATGCAGCAAAAAAGGACGACCTTGAAGCTTACCAACATAAAAAGAAACAAACTTGTTGAAAATGTTTAGAGAAAAATAACTGGGATTGGAATAAAATGAAAGTTGCTACATGGATAATAGTAACAGCAATTGCGGCCTGAAAAACACAAAAGGACACAAAGTCAACTTAGGTTTAGAGCGACAGTGAGTGTGACCATCTCGGCATTTTTGTGTGAATTTGAATTCGAAGCGAACTTGTATGAGGGCAAAACAAACGCAAATACCTTGGGGTTTGTGGTAATTTTTGTTTGTTACTTATGTAGCTGCAATTGAAAGAGAAAAAACGAGTTATGTCAAGATCGTTCGAGGTTAATTACGAGAAATACCCCGCCACAGATAAGTCGGTTCAAGTTATTAGTTATTTTAGCCAATTTTTCGCAATTTACAAGACGCGCGATTAGGTTTGGAAAGTATCAACTGTGCATCATTTATTAATCTTATGTTACTCCAAAACTCCATTTTGCTTACACGTTTTGGCTTAGAATGTATCACTGTGCAGATTGAATATGACTGGACCGCCACCGAAAACAAAGCTCCCAACATAATAGACAAATAACTAATTAGCTACTTACTTGCAGGCGGTGCGGAGAATCCCATTGCGTTGGATGGTCCGGCGCTGCCACCTTGTCCTGGATAGCCTGGGTAGCCATTTGGTAGACTTGGTGTGTATCCGCTTTGCGGTGGCGCCGACGCACCAGGTTGACCAAAAGGTTGCTGACCATAGGGTGGTTGACCAAAAGCCTGCTGACCATAGGGCGGTTGCTGACCGTATGGAGGATAACCCGCTTGTTGCGGGAAACCACCCTGCTGTGGAGGAGCAGTGAAGCCACCATAAGCCGGAGGGGGTCCATAGCCTCCTTGAGCGTATTCTCCTGCTGGTGGAGCATATCCACCAGTTGAAGGATAGCCTCCAGTTTGAGGTGGATACCCCTCAGATTGCGGTGCCGCAAATCCTCCTTGCTGTGGCGCGCTCGGATAGTTCTGATGATTCGAATATGTTGGCGCTGTTTTCCCATTAAGAAATAAATTCATTCAACAATTTGATTGCCAATACTCAATGCCGAGAGGGACAAGTACAATATAAGAGTAAAATAAACTACATACGTGTACCGATTCCTGGGTATGGTGGAGGATTATCACTGACAAACACCGAATTTGGTGCCGGTCCGGTGAAAGCATCGTTCTGCGGTATCCAGCCGTAGTAGCCTGGTGGTGGCTGATAAGCTGGTGGTGGAGCTTCATGCCACGATCCAGATGGCGTGTATGGTGGCGGATCGTCGAAATTACCATTGGTGTTGCGCATGTTTTGTTGAGCAATGGAGGCAGCACGCAACATAGCTTGACCGTATTCGATTGCTCCGCCAGACTTAAAGTAGAGCTTGAATTTTACTTCACCGATGAAATTCCCATTGGGCTGGGCCCGGACCTTGCCTTTGATGTAATTGGCACCAAAGACGGGTTGCTCAATATCCACCTGGAAGATGAAACAGTTAAACGGTTCATACAAACAACGAATATAAGAACTCACATCGTTCATCGCAATGAAAGGTGCACTGAACGACATCATCGACTCGGTTTGCTTCTTGCTGTTAAATATCATTCTATGCGAAGTCAAGTAAATGTGTCCGTGCTTGGTGCCCTTGAAGAGCGGATTGTCCTGACCGGCAAACTCCAGACTGACATTTTCACTATGGATTAGAATGCTGCAATATATAACGAATATTGGGTTAACAACTTTTGACTACAACTGTTGTTTTTGTTGCGATTTGCTATTTAATCTTATCTTTCGCAGCAAAGATGCTAATTTACATGCTGCTTGTTCGAATGAGAAAATCAATAATCGCAATTTGCAATCTAATTCGACAGAATTAACGTATTTTTCTGTGAAACATTTAATTTCACAATGACCTCATAAATTTGTCAATGACGTTGAACTTTTTGCGTTGTTTTCATGAAACTTACTATTCTCCGTAGTGAATTAGGACACCGCCATTAGTATGAGCTGTATTTACAGACATTTTGTCCAAGTATCAGAAAATTTAATTGTTTTTTATTAAAATTTCTTCGCAATACCTAGATAACCAAATAACAACTTGCACTTGGCCGAAAAGATTAGAACAACGAATAAATTTTTTCGAGCAACGTCAAATCACAAATGAATCATGTTCCAATTTTGGTTTGTTCCACTGTTCAGCAAACAATAACAAAATAGACTACAGCTAGACTTCTTAAACTGTTGGAGTATAAATTCTTCTACTTGTTTTGTAAATTTTTCTTTTACTTTTTTTGTAAATAATTTTCCTTTCAGTGCCGAAAAAACTAATGGAAATTAGATTTTCATTTGACAAATTCATCGGCAGAAGAGAATCTGACACGTATGTTTGCAGCCGAGCAGAGTTAGCAATATTCGATTTTTATTGGCCAGAGATATAGCTGCGGCGTAAGCTTCAATGTAAAATCGATCAGGTCTATTGATCTGTCGACGATGTTGAGTAGAGTAGAATTGAACAATCGGGTTCCTGTTAATTTGTGGCTTGCACAGTGTAAAATTTGTAAACACGAATATCACAGAAAATGTCTCTAATATATTTATTGCGTTTTCCCATCTCTATTTCCTTCCCATTGTACAGTTTGAAAAGACAACTTACCCTCTCGTCCCACATATGCAAAAAGACACAGTTTGTTTACAATTATTGACAAACGCGCTTTTGCAATAAGTTTCAACGGCTCAATAGTTGGCTTTTCCAGAACAATCACAATATGAGAAGCGTGGAAAACAATCGGATCACCGGGGTACACAATGAAGTCCGCACCAAACGCCTCTCCACACGTAACATACTTGCCCCGATCCCAGAACTCTTTGAATACTCTGTACTTTAGTGAATCATCTCTTGGTAGGTGAATTATGACTCCCTCTATGAAGAAATAGTTAGTTCATTCCTACCAGCAAATTGTAGACATAAGAAAATCACCGTGGATATTTGGATGCTCACAGTGAGTTTCGATCAATGCGTTCTTTCTCTCAAAGACCATGCTATCTCTGATATCCCGTAGGACCTCTTCTTGCGTGAGTTTTATTTCTGTAATCACAATGACGCTGAAGTTTACCAGTAAAAAATAAACCAAATTTGCCTTACGCGTCTCTGGTACACCGGAATTTAAAAGTTTCTTTCGCTTTCCGTACATTATCTTGTCGATGTTGTTTAACGATTCCTTCACCTTGCCATCCCTCAAATGCTCATGTTGTGCATGCAGTCTTGTCTCGACGTCGTCAGTGTATTTTTTCACTTCATCTTCTGTTGGCCGGCGGAGTAAACTCTGCGACTTACTTACAAGGATCGCAAGTCCCTTCTCAAGTAGTAACTGAGTTTCAAAGATGGTTAGCTCTACAGGAAGACCGGCATCACTTGCTGACCATCCCCTCATGGAATTGGTGCCAACCATAGAGCCGATTATCCGATGCTTCGTGCGCAGTGTCATATAGTCTGAAAGGTTGATGTAAAGTGGGGTTACATGGGGATATTAGTGTAATTCATTAACAAACTCACCGTCGGCATTGAAAATGTAACCAGTTCCATTGAAATAAGTTAATTTGATAATATTTTCATGTGGATCCATGAAAATCGTTTATTTACTTCTGAGATGATGCTTGTCACTGTCAGTCAACAATTTTTTTAAGCAGTAGCCCTCAAACTATTGTTCTGACATTATATACTTAAGCTGCAAATGCAATGCCCATTGAAAGGAAAAACTGTTAATATGTCAAAAACTCAACAAAAAATGGGAACGAAAAATAAAATGGTTTATAAAAATTAATAAAAGCGCAAGAGTGAAAATTTCAGAACGCATTTAATGGTGAGATCGAGAAGATTTTACTAATTTTTGAACTGATTTCTGTATTAACATAAAGAATTTTAACTGTAAGTGGATAGAAGTACGAAGTAGCTCTTAATCAGAGATTAATGAATAAAAGAGATGGTTATCTTTCGTACGTCTATCCCCCCAAAACCCATTTGTTTACATTGTTGTTTTTGTAATTTCAACCCCCGTCTGTGAATACGTGTGGCTAACAAAAAAGCATGTTGCTAATGGACGACCGCGAATCATCTTGCTTTTATGAGCATCGGGGTGTTTAATTGTTTTGTGTTACGTTTTGAATTTGTTTAGTTTTTGTGGAGGTGTTGATTAAACTGAAAAAGATAGTGAAATACACATTAGAGAATACCGAATTCTTGCATTAAAGTCCAATTCATGAACTCACATATACTATAATAGAAATAAGAAGGTGTGTGTGACTTCATGAATTTTTCTGGAAAACAGCTTGTAGGCAGCCGCCCTTCCACTGGAAAGATATATATCTCTGTATTCCATTATCTTTGCTCTTAATGCACTCTTTCCTTCTCATTTATAACAAAATGTGAACTAACAGACGTCAGTTTCCATACAATCGCTTCACGTAACTGCTGTGCAGGTGGTTGACAATATTCTTACTCAACTCTATATTATGACGGTTCATGTTCTGATCAGTGACGGAAAAGCGGATATAGGTAACTGTATTTTTCAGATACAATCAGAAAATGAAGTTGCTCATATACAATCTACTCAAAAAAGTGGACCAAACGGTTTCTTGCTTTAAAAGTTACGCAGTTACAATCCTTCTTTAAAAGCAACAATATGCACAGTCGCACTTAAAGCTTTGTTTTAACTTACATCTTATTTTAATAGGTGGCACTACCCCCACGAATACCTTGTTCTTGCATAATTTTCCCCATAAAACTGATTGTTTTATTACATTATTTCCCTCTCCTTAAATATCATATAAAGTCAAGGTCAACTCTTGGTATAATAGTCCCACAAACAAACTTCGTAGGTACCTATACGCATCAGCAGTAAAAGAGGCACTTGCACGCTTTCAAAACCAAACAATTTTTTACATTGATATCAGTTTTTATCTCTCCACAAGCTGTTGATATTTCATGTCTTTCACCAACCATTCCAAGCAGAGAAACGCCTTTCGAAGTACTCCGTCTCCATCTTTCCAATCTTTAATAGCTGCTTTGGAATTCTTTCATTTTCAAGTTGAAGGACACAAAGATTAGTATTTGCTTGTTTGTATGGACACAAAACAGAAACAGCACTATACTCTTTGTCAAATGGGGGACATTCTCATTCATGATTCAGCAACCAGGATTCTTGATGAATGAAAATATGGCAATACAAATTCTAAGCAGTAAAGCTGAAAAGACTCTTCCCCACTTTTCAATGTATGACCCAGTTTCGTACGCAAGCAAAAACTTGATACAAAACATGCTAACCCTGAAAGTCATAAAAACAAAACACGCACAAAGCCGAACAAAAAAGTTTACTCAGTAAAAGAGAAGAAAGGTGATCGCCCCTAAGGGCATTCAAAAGGAAAGATCCCCAAGGGAAGTCAGGCAAACAGACGACGATTCTATTGAGGCTAAACAGGTCAACTACTTGTATACCTACCTACGAAGAAACGCATAGTAATGTTTTTTGTGTGTATACACAAATTCCAATCGCACAATAGATAGGTAACAACTGTGACTTTATCTTACCACCTGACTTTTAATTGTTTTCACCCATGTATCCAAGTATGAATGAGCGGTTCAAAAAGGAAGGGAACGAGTTTATTCTCTGAATACTTTTACTTTTCATATACGATGTACCAAACCAGTCCAGCGGACCTGTGGTTTCGAGCAGAGACAGTAAAAACTTTCTGCTTCTCTGCTCGGAGCGGATACCCATCTGAGATCTGAGTCTTCTCGCCGACTTTTAGTACGTTGATCTTTTGCGGTTGAACCTGTATTTTGTTTTTGGATGCTCGTATCTATACAAATATTTTAAAAAGAAACACCGCCAGTGGCCGCAGCTTCAGGGTGGAACAGGTTAGCGCACGGCTTGAGGTGTGGAAAGTAAATATTGAAAGCAAAAACGCAGACAAATTAAGAAGAAAAACAGAGTATCTTTGGGTGCAAACGTTGCTTTTACCAGCGGAGACATCGAATACGAAGAGGAGAAGATGCACCTACCTATACTTGGATTAATGATAATTTTGGAAGGAAGATGATTGGAGATGGTTCACTTGTTAAATTTACTTCAATATGCAATATTTTAAAGCACCAACCTTTTGACAATAATAACAAGAACTACGTACCTAATATAATCACAGTTGAGCTAGTTACTTACCTAATTAACAAATGTTTCAAACTCATTTGCGATATATTTGACATCTAACTGACATATGGGAAGATCTGGCTGTTAAATTGTTGACGTTCAACCATCTAGTTTATTAAGTCTGACAGCTGGCTGACTTGTGTCTCAGATTTGACTGACTTATGTCGTTTTCCATTGGGCAAAAAGAAGCTTCCGGGAGAGTCCGAAATCGAAAAAATCACTTCTGAAACCGTTCCATTGGCACAAAAAATACTCTTCTGGTGATTCCGAGGAGAAGAAGTCAGAATGCACTCAAGAAGCACGCACACAAGTGTAGTTTGTGTATTTTATACAAGTCAACTGACGGCTGCCGTAAATTATTTTTTGGCATTTCACCAATACTCTTGTGGATTCAATCAGATCAGAAACAGTTTTCTTGTTCCGTTGGACTACAGAATGAGTGGATCCCCGAGTGAAACCAATGGAAAACGACATAAGTCTGACAGCGGCTGGCTTGATGTGTCTCACAGTTTTGATTGACTTGATCGGTCACATAGCTCTTTCAGTTGACGTTTATCGAGGTGTAGCCGACGAATCTAGTCAAAATTTCGCAAGCGAAAACCAATTTGCATATGCGGCTGACGTAGGGAAAGTGACGTTACCGACTAGTCTAGTCTTTGAGTTCAAGGCACATCAAGGACAGACCAATTTAGTCGACTTCAGATAGCTGGGTATTTTTGAATGTGCCCATTGCCGGTGAGGTGGGTAGATGATTTCCCCAGTGACAATCGTCACGGTTCGCTTGGATACACAACTGTCATCATTAGATCTTGATTTGTAAATTGACGTAATGAGTCTTTTAAGCTCTATTTAGCATTTAAAATTATTTATCCAGTTTGAAGATTTTTCCAGTTTTATTGTTGTATTGTGTGATATGCAAACGAGGCACACAAGTCTGTATATAGAAACTCGTTTCGTTCGTTCTAGTTTGCCCTGCACCCACGGCAAAGTCGACCTCCTTCGTATAGCTTTACTCCGCAGCAAGATTGTATCTCTCCGTTGATCGGCATCGTTTTCATTCGGTATTTACAAAACATGAAAAGTATCAGATCGGCTTTGTTGTTGTTTTCGCATTCTCAGCACTTTGTATCTCTTTGGTTCTTCTCCCAAAACTAACAGATACCATAATATAATATAACCAGCATCGACGACAAGAAAATCTCTGATGGAGAGAAAAGTTTCCTCCAATGGCCCATGGAAAACCCAGTACCCAGCATGATTCGATTCAACTGCGGCTGAGATCAGTCCGCTGGCGGCAGTTGCGCTCCGTCGCAATCTCTCTTCGTTTTCGGCAAAATACATACGAGTACGGAGTACCTATCGCAACGATTACTTGTTCTAGCGGTGTGTGCGTCTCTTCCTTCGCCTCGTCGCAGTTATCAACGTAAAGGCAATCGTTAGTTGTTACCCAAGAGTGTCGTGCTTTCACAACGTTTAATTCTGTATCCCCCCACTTGATTTGTTAATTACACAGTGTTTTGCCGTTTAAGTGTAAATATGCATAAATAAATGAATAGCTAACTAATGGAAATATTATTTAGATAATTGGTGGTCTGCAAAAGATGCAAGGCATCTGTATGGTGTTGTAATGAATTAATGACCTTAATCTGGATTTTCCAGGCAATTTGTGGGCGAAAACGAATTTATAGCTAATTCGAGTGAAATAGCAGATTTTATTTTTAGTGGAGATGTAGATGTGTAGTGTAACTTCTGCTTCTGTTTACGTCAGCTTCCAAAGTCGCGGCTTTGCCAGATCTTGGTGTAGAAAAATATGGTGCTTTAGGTGGTAGAATGTTAAAATGTGCTCAATCTCGGTAATTTCTAGAGGGAGATGAACTATGACTGGAACTTTCATTAAAATGTCATGGGTCTAGTTCGCATTTGCATACATGCACACCGGCTACTGAAACCATTTGATTAGTATATGTGTTGCTTTTATATATAGCTATAACCACTAACGAATGAGTAAGAACAATTTCTATTTTTACGAGGGTATCTCAGAAGATAAGCGTAGACGCATAACATATTCAGGAGATAACGTGTCGGTCTTAGAGTATTTTGACGGTGACGTTAACTCAAGGCGATGGTGGACCTCATTTGAATGAAATCTTCCTATTCCAAGTTGTAAATCAGGCCAATTAAATTGCATCCACCAACAGCAGGCAACCTGGTTCACTTTCCATTAAATTTATATGGCAAATACCTACATTACTGACGTTTGAAAAAATCCCACCTAGTTGTGGGACTTTTGACATTAACCCCGTTGCACGTTGAAGCATCTCGTTTTAATGAGTACTTGTGGCACAGCATCAGAAGTTTGTTAACTGTGCTCAGACTGCGTATATATCTAGTACTTGTGTCATTAATTCCAGAAAAGCCGTTTCATTTATGACTCGAACAACATTTTAATTGTTGATGTCCATTTCCACACACGAACGATGTTAATTTTCGTTGAAAACATGACTCAAAAGCAACGCAACAAGAGCGAAAATTTATTTTTAGATCAATCTCAATATTTCTGATGATTTTTTTTTTTATGTTTTTCTTTTTATTTTGTCGAACGACATTTTCATGACAGGTGGCGGCAATCATCTCTGGAAGGAAAATTCATTTTCTGCTTACATGAGTATAAGTTATTTTTACGCCATCAATAACAAGACGCCAACATGGACGTAGTACATTTAGCAACGGAGGGGGTGTGACGTGTACGAATGACCCAATTGTATGCAGAGTATGGGGAGTCGAGACCAACGCACAAGAGATTGAATTGGATTCACTTAAAAGTGAAATGTATATGATTTTGATTGATTGACTTATATAGCTTTCACTAAACGCGAGTTACAACATAGAAGTAGGAGAAGTGTCAGAGACGTTGTAATTATAGGTAATGAAACTAATAACAATTGAACTTTAGGCTGACGGTCCTTTTGTTATATACCTGATGTTTAAATCTGCTAAATACAAGTTCGCTGAATTTCAGATTAAAGGGCTTTTTGGTTTCTGTTTCTAGGGCCGAGTATCAGTATTTCTACGTCAAATAAAATAAAACTAACCATTAAGCTCATCAGGTTCATAAAGCACCCTATGATGCTGATCAATTCATCCACACACTCAGTGCATTTTTCTGTATGTTTACTACTTCTAACGGGTCTAAAATCTAAACGAATATACCAAGGTCTAATTAATGTTGAAAATAATTAAAAATATTTTAAGCAGATGACAGATGTTTCGATTTTAACAATTACCAATAACCTTACCTTGTAGCAAGAAACATAAATTCGAAAGAATAAACTTGTTTAAAAGATAACTACGTCACAGCATAAGATCCCAATATGACACATCTCAGTGCTGACAAGCTGTCAAATTCTACAACAAACTCAACAAATGAATGTCGCAATTTTGTATTTTCTGGGTTGATTGTTGGCACATTAAATTGTCTAGTTGTATTAAAAACTACTCGATTGGTCTGGAATAGATTTTCCTTAAACACAAAGACTCCATTAGTCGTTAACGTCACTTTCTACATTTCTAAATAGGTCAAATATATGGAATCAAAAGGTCTGTTCCTTTACTTTTAAATCTTACGAATTTTTACGAATTTTTACTCAATGCCGTTCCTTAACTCGAAAAATTCGTAAAAGACAGCGTCGTCGAGAGAGCAAGATATTACCCCTCCACTGAGAATCTTACGAATTTTTACTCAACAAATTTCTTGGTGGAAGAAATTTGAAGGGCTGTCAGTAACCAAACAATTAACAGCTGATTTGAAATTTCTTGTAATATTTAACAATCGATTGAATTTGTTTTGATTTCTTGCGTTCTATTAAAATAGTATCAACAGGTGGCAAAATAAATATTGAATGTTCTCCCCGAACATTCCATCGTATTGAAAATATTCTTTACCACTGCAGTTTATGGAACTATTATCTGTCATATCTGTCATTTTTCATAGTTTACTACAAAAGCGTTTCCTAACTTTTTCGTAAGTGTCTCTCTCTGTGAGAGAATTTATCCCCACCACTGCCATTTTAATTGTCTTTTCCATTCTTACTACAAAAGTAAGGGAACAGACCTAAAGTTTCTCCTTCGTCAAAAACTAAGATGAACATTGATATTCAATGATCTGCTAACAAAGAGAATGAGTGCATTCAATTGAAAACAATTGAAATTTAATTTCAATAAAGAAAATGAGTGCATTCAGTCGAAATCAGTTTATATTTGATTCCAAAAATTAGGTAAGTTGATTATGTGTTGATTAGGGAATGTTTGAAAGGTTTCTTATAGAAATCGCCCAAGAAGCTGGTGTCGCATTTTTTATCATTCCAACGGTTCCTAAAAGCCTTTACCCATTGTTTAAGGCTGCGAACAGCGCCAAAAAATAATGACAGTAATTTTGGTGAACGGGAACAAACTCATGACATTGTTAAGTAAATATTTCGAAGCCAAACCGACTGACTTCGCTTCCAACAGCTGCCAACTTTGGCTCGACATGCGTTCACACTGAAAGTTGATTAGAATTTCCTACTTAAACACACAGCATGCACTAGTTTAGCATAACAAAAAAAAATTAATTATCCAACAACCAACCCCTATCGCACGTTTTTGACCCAGAACCACACTTAAATATCTAATTAAACTGAACACTTGCATAGATTATTTTTTACACGCCACTGTTCAGTTTCCATTCCGGAATGATTGTAAAGAATTTTCAGTAAAAGCACAGTCTTCTTTATTAAAGAAAAGTCGAACAATGACAGAACCCCCTCGTTGCTATTATCTCTTCCAAAGACGATAAGCTTCCGTCCACATTTGCATAAAAGTCGCAGTTGTTGTCAAACAACCTGTTGCGATATCTATAAAAATTTCAAAGAAAAATAACAAAAACATTGTTTTTTTCGTTTTGCTGATTAATATTGTAGGTGGTGTGAGAGATGAAATGTATTGGTGTCACGAATATGCCCGATAGACTAGAAAAAAAAGCAAATTGCTCATAAAATACTATTGACAACTATTTACATTGTTGTTCGTTTTTTTTTTTTTTGTTCGCGTTTTACTATGAGCAAGTGGCTGGATTCACTAGCACGTTCCAAGCAAAAACAACAACCCAACACGATTGGAGGTGTCAGTAGTTCACATAGTGCTGCTGCTTCTGGCGGGAGTGCATTAGTGAATAGTGATCGGTATAAACAAGTTGGATACTCTGTTCTAGCTAAGGAAGTGACAGAGGATAAGCATCAGCTATCGTTGGATTTCAGTGGTAGCAGCTCAAGTGAAGAGGATCTTTTCGAAGAGTGGAGCCGACGACGAACGAACCGAAGTGGTGGGCGGAAAAAGATGGTAACGAAACGTGCGTACAACATAAGCAACGGGCTTGAGAGTAGTCGGGAGGTAAGTTACATTGAATTTACTATTATACTACTTGTAAATTGGCACTTCTTTCGTAAGAAATCAAACGATGTCAGTTAGATGACAGTTGGTCTAAAAGTGATTTCTTAAACGAACATATACCTAGCCCAATGAGAAATGTGGAAAGCGGAGTTGAGTAGGGTATACGTGAATCCAACTAACGCATCCTTAAATCGACAAAATGGATAATGGTTTTAATATTTAATATAACTAAAAAATCTTTAACAAATTTCACTAAAGTGAAAATATGTAAATTTAGGGTTGGCATGAGGAAATCAGTCAAAAATGAGCTGTCAATTAAATTCGATAAAAAGTGTATGCGAAAACAAACAGAGCTGGATTTTAAATTCGTCAATAAAATTCCATTTTAAGCTCAGTACGCAGATGACCCGAAACGGAAAATCCCATACAAAAGTGACACAACGAAATCATGAACGAAAAATTTCGCTCTCCTTTTCGTTTTGCAGTACGCAGCTGGTACGCAGATGCTGCGAAATGATGGCGGAAAAGTGGTTAGTTGTAGTAGATTGCTTGGTACAATTCACCACTCTCTTTTCGCACACGTTTATTGTCCGGGACATTATTTGCTTGCGAAAATTTGACATTTGTACTCCAGTGTTGCCAGATTTATAAGAGGTATGGAGGCAAGTTGGAAAATTTTGGCGCCAAAAATACCTAAACTCATTGGCAGACTTATTAAATTGTTTAAGGACGACGATAAATGAAAAATAGGCGGTCATAGCACAAATTCAGACAGATGAAACAGTAAAGAAATTAAATATTTCAGTGGAATGATTTGTTTATATTTTTTGTGGAATTAACTAAGAGTTGATCGGAAAAAACTGTTCATACGGAAAAATTTCTAAAATCTTTTTCTAGAAAATTTATAGGTAATTTGCCAATATTTTTTTGATAAAATAACTTTATAATTCATAAGCAACATTTTAAGACCAAGAATGAGTTCAGCCATCAAGTTTAAGTGGTCAAAAAAAGCAAAAAAAAAATGTTTACGGTTTCGTCATGCGAAAAGAATACATTTGTCATTGAAGTACCTATGTATTTTTTTTTATAAATACCTAACTAGCCAAAAAATCACGAAACTTTAAAGTAAATATTCTAAAATAGGACAATTTTAAGGAGCCAGCGAAAAGTTCGAGGATCCAAATCGGAGATAAATTGACAGTGATGGTAACACTGTTACTTGTGTAGCAGCTGATGGAACCCTCCACAAATTATTTTCCGCTGCCATTTCGCAGACGTTTCGTTGTCCTTTTGGAGACCACCGGAAAATTTCGTTTCGGATCATCTGCATACTACGCTTTAAGTGAAATAAAGTAGAAATATGTAACTTATATAAATATTTTCCCCTGCGAAATGATTGTTTCTGACCGCCTATTTCCCAAATTAAAACTGGACACGTTCAAAACACTAGCGTACTAAAACCGACAGCTGAGTGACGTGATGGGTTTTATTTATTTTCCCCGAGACTGATCAATTGAACTGTGTTTTCACTTTCAGTAGACGTGCACACAAATTTAGTCAATAACCTTAAGACTGAGTACCTACTCATTTGACATTTCGATTCCGCCACACGGCTAGAACTTAGAAATGAGCTGAAAATGCATACAAAAAGGGCAGGCTGTTAGTTTTGTATTCGATTCATAATACCAAAGTTCAAAGATAAAAGCATTTACGTAATTGGTTTGCCGTCTTTCATCTTCAAGCCTTAAAGGGGAAAATAAATAACAAAATACGATTCATTTGTTTTTATTTTTCAGTGTAAAAACACCCTTAAAACCAGTTTTTGAATATGGAAATAAAATCACAGATTCGCCAGTTGTTAATCTCACCTAAGCACTCTAACCTCTGTTAACCTGGTGATTTAATAAAACTGTACTGAGTAAATCGCGTTTAGTAATCTGTACGATGTTTTTCACATTAGCAATAGGTACACTTCGATCATAATCTCTTAACTGACGTCATAAACCGCAGCTGGTTACCTATATAAATTAGTTTAAGAAAGACAAAAAACAACGCAACTGTCATTCCACAGTCATTTAATTTGTCAAGTTCACCGCTGTGCAATCCAATCCGTATCAGTTAAACGAACTTCTACACACCTTCGCTGCAGCCAATTATGACGCCACTATTCAAGCTTTCCCCCGGCTTAGCCGCATCAATGAACTCAAATTAACTTTACAAACCAAAACAAGAAGAAAAACGAAAACTTTTTCTCACCTCGAACTCCGCCCACCCCTTACTAAGAGCTTTCACCAAAACCATCCCCCCCGAATTGCAAGAGAAAACCGCTCCACTGCCCCTTATTTAAGTCGCTTTGGCCCACTCGCGAAACTCACCTCGCTTTTATTTACTATCATTCGAATAATCAGCTGTTTTTCGCATCTTTTCCCTCTCTTATTCGTCGCGGACTCCGTGGCGAATGAGTAACAAAAACACAAGCCGTCCGTTCGTCCGTGGGTAGGTTAGGTTAGGTTGTATCCCCAAGACCTCTCGCAAAAAAAAAAACACATACAAAACACCAGTAGCTCAATGGAGCACATGGTGACGGTGACTGGGTGAGTCTTCGTCAATCTCTTGTGCCCTCTCGTTCGGATACTCTACTCAGCCAGCAATATATGGCGCGCTGTTGTTAAGTATCTTTATTTGAATTCTCTTGTTTTGCTATTCTCTATTATCATCATCATTGCCGACGCCATCATCATCATCAACATCATCATCATCGTCACTATCACCATGCCACACCACAGCACGTTGCCACGATAGTGTGTGCTCTCTGTTATTGTTCCGTTTTAATGGTGTGGTGCGGTGCTATCTTGGAGTGGTTGCGGGCGAGCCCGAGCATGAGGAGTACGTCTGGTGTGTGGACTGTGGAGCATGGAGCTGCTCTGCTCCCCACTGTGGAGCTGTCAATATGAAGATTGCGGCATCGAAAAGCCAACAAACGAATGTCAGTTGGTAGCAGCACACAAGAAAATCCGTTTCCAGACATTTCAATCAGTTGCAAGCGAGTGTCCGAAAGGAAAGGTTCCTTCTGTTTGTTGGTGCGCCTCTCACATCGCGGGCTTTCGTAGTTTTGTCCAATTGCCGATTCGTGCGTGCTTCTATCTCAGACGTGTCAACATCGCAAAGACTCACGCTAAACGGGCAAATTTCAAAGTAAAAAAAAATATAGTCTTTGATAATTCAATTTATATTGTTTGTGTTTTATTGGGTAATTTTTTTCAATGAGATCCATTTGAATGTGTCTTATTTCAAGTGTTAAATAAGTAAATAAACGAATTAGTGCAATGAAATAATTTTTGTGACAAATTGTTTCCTAGAAGATATTTATTTGAAAACTGAAAGAGGTCGCGAGTTTAGTTAAATTGTCCAACAAAGTGTGTGAATAAATATGAATGGCAATTGTGGAGCGTGTCATTGATTTGGCGGCTTAGCCTCGCACTGGGGCTAGCCAGTGCAAATGTCTTGAAGTTGTCATTGATAAAATTAATATTTTGCCAGTGACAAATAGATACTACTGAGGTTTGTGAATGGTTGAACGGCAAAAGTGTCCCTCTAATCATGATCACCTTACATTTATCTTAGATCGTAGTTAATAAGTAATTTTGAAGGCCAAATATGTATTGCTTTTGTGAGTTTGTAAAATTTAAGGTGGACACTATAAATGTCAAACTTGTGCCGCTTTTAAATATGAATAAAGGCGGTAGTAGCTGAAAATCGATCTTAAGCAAAATTGACAGATTATGGTGTTGAACATGAATAAAAAGATCAACGTCTTTTTGGTTTCTAGGGGGTCACCCTTGATGATACCCCTCAAACTTAGACAGATTGTATGCAGGGTGGTGTGCATAAATAGTGTTTGTAAAAATGTCTGTTACATTTAAGTTTTTTTTTTAAGAAGATTGTCTTAAAAAAAAAAAATCCTAAAGGGGACATGTCAGTTAAAAAGATTCCATGCACACATTTCTGTTAAAATTTTAGTTAAAAGTGCATAAGTTTCGAAGAACAAATATTCATTAGGTCACTTGTCGCAACTTACAAAAGCTTTGTCCTTTTTTATTGTTCTGCAAGTTTAAAGCGATTTTATTTGATTGTTTTCGAAATCGCAGAAGACTTGGGTCAAGTGAAGTCAAGGTCAGAAAAAAAGACAGAAGTGTGTGGTCAGTTCGTTTACCTCGCAGGAAAGGTTTTGAACTCCTCTGCATAGTTTTCCGACATCCCACTTTTGCCTTAGACCCGTCTTTTAATTTTTTTTTAATATTGTTTTTAATAATGGGGACGTTCAAGAATCTAGTTAAGTAAGTCTGACAGCTGGCTAACTTGAAGTGTCTCAGCATTGATTGGTATAAATCGGACACATAAATAGCTTTTCCAGTTGACTTCCACGAAGTAGTAGCCGATGTCAAGAATTTCGTGATTGAGTTCTAAGTTGACAGTTCATATCAGTGGCTGACGAAGGAAAATTGACTCTCGAAACTATTTTAGTCAAAACGGATGCGAGCCATAAACTTGTGGAGATCTTTAGTTATCTCTCTCACTCATGTGACAACCGGACTCTGAGTTTACTTTACCCAGTTTTACGAGGACTTTTATTCCTACTGATCATACAAAATCTACGAGTATTTCAACTTCTGTAAACTTACAAGAAAGAAAATGTTACCAGATTAATTACAAATCATTCCTAGGCCTATAGCAATAATTCCCGTAGCCCCACCTATGATATAAACACGCTCATTTCTTCTGCCATATACTAAAAGTGCCCACTCACCTTCAGCACTAACAGGTAACGGCCTTATGATCATTATACCTCTGACGATATCCATAAAATTCCATCGCTACCTTCCGAAAAGTGTTAGCTAGGTATACCTTTGTGCTACAGCATAATCCTCAGGGGATTATAAAAAAAAACTCCTTGCATCAGTAAGATACCACAGGTCATAAAGTCAAACATGTTATGTATATCTCCATTGGCGTTAAAGCCTTTCAGATCCCTCAATAGCCATCAAGCCAGTCCAAGGGGTACAGTACATATAGTACTGAAAACTTTCAACATCCCAGCGAAAATGCCCATTTCAATTTTTACTTCCGTTTAACATACTACGAGTATGCTAAAATAAAAAAAAACAAAGAATAATCTTCCATACATGAACAATCATTAAGACCGAATCGAGTAAACATGTTTACGAAGTGCTCCTTGCTACGAACGAATATTTACAAGCAAGTAAATGGGTCCTAATAAATATTTAAAAAGAAAACACTTCCAGGGCTTTTAGGGATACTTCACCCCAAGCGCAGTGAAAATTTATTTACTCAACAGCCGGATTTATTCGGTCGATCAATGAATCAATTAAAAAAAAACTCAAATAGTGCGTAATTTGTTTATTCAATAAATGCTGAAAAGCGTAAACAGCGCCGCACTTTAAATTCGAATAACGTCTCTTAATTTGCATTCCGCGAGACGTAAACAATACGAATGAAAGAAAGCTGGCTATTGTAATGGGAAACCAAAACCAAAACCAAATTGCGCCCACTCTCTAGCCTCTGGGTTTCCAATTTCATTGGGCCACGACGAGTATTATGTTTCTACTCTTTCGCATCTTTGCAATATACCTTTCGCGGATGCACTGTCCAAGTTAGTTGTCTCGGGCCTTCGCTTTCTCAATTGAATATGCTGCAGTACAGTAGAGGGGGCGAAAAAGTGAAATTTACATATAAATTGAGATATTATTGCGCGGGTTGCACAAGAGTTTTTTTTCTCCTTCTTTTTTGTAGGTAATTTATTCGTTTATCAATATACGTAACGAAAAATCCAAGATAATAATCTGGAATGGAAAGATTGTGCGTGCTAAAGCGTGGTCGATGCGATCGCGGTTTCGATACACATGTGGTTTTCTTTTTGCCGGCAAGATTAATTTAAATTTAAGTCGGATATGAATGGATACATAATATTTAACAGGCTATTGACGTGCGGTAAACGGGTTTTGTTAAAAGAGTTTCTTGAAAATGAAGAGTGAATGGATTGGAGTTGCAAAAGATCGCCGGCTGGTAACTTAGAATTGTTCATTTTTCGCACTGTTTTTAATTTGTCTCTAATTTTACAGAAGACCTATGCATTTATTTTAAAATATATGTAAACTAGTATAATAATATCCGAAACCGATAGCAGTTTTAGAAGACGTCCCTCTAAAGTTCAAGTCGGCTGGTTTGGTTTACGGTGAATGCGTGGTTGTATGAAGATGGCACTACTGTTTTCTTTGGCTCTGCTCACTTAAGAATGCAATGGCTGTACTTTTTGGAGACAGAGGAAGTTTTGTCATAATATAAAAACAACCCATAAAATTATTTGAAATGACATATAAAAGCGTTTGACATTTCCGCATGAATTGTGGAGAACTTTCCATAAATGCAAAGACAAATAATATGTGCGGATGTCAGAAATTACATTGCAAAATGATAATCTTCTCATTTGTGTACCTCAGCAACCTATTTCAGATAAGTCCCAAAACCTTAGCCAACCTATGATGACCATCCGTCTGATTGTCCTCATTTCCGATCGGAATTAACCTCAAAGCACACAAATTGCAGCGTAGAATTTCTGAGACCAACTGAAACTAAATAACGGGTGATTTTTTAGCTGGTTTGGTTTTGGCAACACTGGTTTTGACAGCTGACGTGTGTTTAGTACCTTGTGTCACTGTCAAACAGCTTCAGTTTGGTTTGCAATTTAACCATGGATCGTCTTACAAATGAACAACGCTTGCAAATTATTGAATTTTACTATCAAAATGGGCTCTTGGAAAGCTGGCCGAGGATCCGCTTTTTTATCGAAAAATTGTGTTCAGCGATGAGGCTCATTTTTGGTTGAATGGGTACGTAAATAAGCAAAATTGCCGCATTTGGAGTGAAGATCAGCCAGAAGCATTGCAACAGCTACCAATGCATCCCGAAAAAGCCACTGTTTGGTGCGGTTTATGGTCCGGCGGCATTATTGGGCCATATTTCTTCAAAGATGATGCGAATCGCAGCGTTACTGTCAATGGTGAACGCTACCGAGCGATGATAACAAACTTTTTTTTGCCCGAAATGGAAGTTCTTGACTTGCATGATATGTGGTTTCAACAAGACGGTGCCACATGCCACACAGCACGCGAAACAATGGCGCAATTGCGAGGCGAGTTTGGTGAACAGTTAATTTCACGTTTCGGGCCGGTCAATTGGCCGCCTAGATCGTGCGATTTGACACCATTAGATTATTTTTTGTGGGGGTATGTCAAGGCTAATGTGTATAGGGACAAGCCCGCTTCGATTGACGCACTGGAAGCCAACATCCATGCATTCATTCGTGAGATACCGGCCGATATGTGTGAAAGAGTATGCCAAAATTGGACTCAGCGGATGGGCTACCTGAGACGGTAGCCGCGGTCAACATTTGCATGAAATTATCTTTAAACATTAAATTGCAAGGTTCAAACTATCGATTCAAATAAATATTTCATTCTTTTTTTCGAATTTTTTGTGTTTTTTTTTTTTAAAAAGTTCTAAGCCTCTTAAAAAATCACCCGTTATTTACGTCAAAATTGACAAATATTCGTTCGCTCTTAGGTCATTTTTACTTTAGATCTACATAAAATCTGAAACTTCCCCAATCGATTTCAAAAAAGTACAGTACATAGGAGGCCTTAGTGCGGCTTATAGGTTAAGTAAGTTGTGGAGCAAAACAAAACCGGCGAACAAGCTTTTTTCGCTTGAATAAAACTAAATGTCACTCTTCAAGTACCTAGTTAATGTTTTATTCAGTCAATTGCAAGTTATGTATTAGATTGCAGTCCATCAGCATTTGCTTTTGCATAACGCACATTTTAGAACGCTTGACGTCCGTTGTTTGTAGATTTACTTTTCTGTTTTTTTGAAGTGAATTTCTTCGGAAGTTAATTTATTAATAAAATGTATTTTCCACAGTATTTAATACGACTTTGTCTTCGCAACCGGTTTCGCTGATCTACTCTTAATGGGAGCTTTTTCTGAAAGGGGATTTTTTTTCTTATCATGAAGTTCGCATTAATTGGTATTTTCAATTTGTTTAAATAAATGTAGAATCCCCTTAATATTCATTGGCAGTCTTAAATTTCCTACACTTCTTAGACACAAGGAAATAATAAATAAACAATTACCCATGACCAAATATGATTATAATGCCTCAGAAGAAAATCAAATTATAGACCACTTACTTACTTTGACACTTTAATGTCATTATCATGTTCCGGATCAGAAAAATAAACAGCTACACACACAACCTCAGATCTGTGGAGATTACTTGTCTACCTGACACAAATAATGAGATCACCGAACAATGCGAACGCGAGCGAAATAACGTCTTTGTTGGTTTTCGGTTGTAAATTTCTTATTAATTCTAAGAAAAGCTTTTTTTTAAAGAATTTGGAATGAAGGAACACGCATTCCAATTTACCAATAATCGAGCAAACAGAAATTTTGTATGTGTTTGGAGTGACAGTGAATTTAAAGTCCCAGTTAAGGGTGTATATCGAATGATTCAATGAATGAAGCCGTATAAATCTTTTTTGCTTTATTTGACCACTTAAACCTAATTGTTGTACTCAATCTTGGTCTTGAAATGTTGCTCATGAATTATGAAGTTAGTTTATCAAGGAAAAAATAATAATAAATAAACAAGTAAACATACAATTTTCTAGAAAAAAAATGTATTCACTTCCGTAGGAAAAACTTTTTCCGATCTACTTCTCAGTTAATTCCACGAAAAGAAACAAGTCACTCCACTGAAATATTTCATTTCTTCACTGTTCCATCTGTCAGGCATTTTTTTTCTGATGGAATCCAATCAGTGGTGGTTGATTTGTTGTAATTGTTTTCGTATGGAAAAATGTTTCTAAAATAATTTTTGCTATGACCGCCTAAACGGACAAAAGCTCATTTTCACACTGTTCCAACTTTTTCGGTTGCATTTTACGTATATGGTTATAACTGAGGATTGAATGATTCAATTTAAAAAAAAATTGCTTCAAAAGCGACTTGGCTTTCGGAGGATCGCCTGAATTGGAACAACGCTGCTCAGTGCTTCCCAAAATGTCAGCGAAATGTTAGGTATGCTTTATGAATTGGTGGTAAACCGTCATTTTCATCTTGTTTTACAAAATCGAGTGAATCAATTGAACTTGAACTTACGATATCGAACACGCTGCTTATATAATCAAGGCTTATCCGGAATTCAGGCGTGATATGCATATGCGTCAATTCCATGAGCAACTATAGTACTTTTTTATTAACACAAAATTGTATTTATATTTTAAACTTGGTCTTAAAAAAACTACGTAACAGTTGTCAACTGTAGGCAGTTATGTAATATAGCTAAATTACTTGTGCACATTTTTGTTATAAATGCCGGGTTACCTACGACTATACCGCCGCATCATAAGAATTCATATTATAAATAACAACCCTGTACTTTTCATTTTAAAACATTTTTTTCTAAGTGTACTTTGACGACTGCACATTTAAATGCTTGTTACAACTGATATAAACTTCAATAAAAGGAAGATTACCTTCAAAATAATGGGTACTTCCGCTTGTCCAGCTTCAAAAAACGAATGAGCTAATCCTACTGCATAAGATTGACTGACAGGAGATGCCTGACTTCGTTTTAGGACAGATATAGGAAATATGTCATGTTAGATGACTTAAGAGTGATAAACTTAGTTTAGTTTGCAAATTCATCGATTTATGTCTTTAGTAAAACATTTTTCGAGTTGGTCATACCATTTTGACTCGATTTGACTCGTCTACGTACTAATAACCTTATCAAAAGTGTGCAATTTATTTCTCATTCTTGTGAACCAATAAAAGATGGCCATACAATTATTACCGTGTTTACACTACTCTGTATCGATTTATTTGTTTGTTTATTTCTCTGTTTTAATACATCGTAAATAACACAGGAATATTATCCTTGGAGAAATCAAGTGGTCGAGAAAGAAAGAGGGCGGTGCGCTGTGTCTTATGAATTCGCAAACAGAGTGCTGCAACTGGGACGGCCGTTTAGATTTTAAAATGAAATAGTTTTCATATTTGTCTAAAAAAAAACTCTTCTTTTAAATGCAACCCAACCAAACGAACCTTTTCGTTGAGGAATTGACTTCTTAGTAGACCTACACACCTGTCAGCGAAATGACAAAACTAACATTTTTTGACCATTGTCCAATTAAAATACCAGAAAACTCTATAGCTCCCACTGGGTTTGGGTGTGACAACATTTTTCAAGCGACCCTCTACCGGAATCCCTTGAAGTAATTTAGAAAATTGCCATTCGGCCAAAATTACCGACTAATTGCCGCACGGAATTCTCTCGAGAGCCACCTAATTTATGCGCCGACCAATTCAAGAGTCATAAACACACATAACAAACACATGAACCACTCAAAGCATCTCCTTGTGATTTATTTAAGTGAAACACCGAAAATAGCTACGTACGATGTACCCTAACTGGGTGAAGTGCACCTAATGGACTGCGACTACGACAACAATGACAATGACGACGACAACGACGACAACAACGGCCAACTTCCAGAAAATAACCACAAAGTGCCTGTCACCAAGCCGCACCACTTGTGCGACTCACTGCATGAGCGGTATTATTCTTCTTACTACGCATCGCAGGGGTTGATTCATTTCCTTCTCTCCATTTCATATGTTCTCGGTTCTCGCACTTCAGCCTATATAAAAATGGGCTTTCTCCAAAGTCCCCGCACTCTTCCAGCGACAAAAGCTGAAAAATACTTAGCTATTCAGATCTTGAATGGATACTCTTGTGTGTGGTATCTTTTCTGGGCGAAAGCGGCAGAAGCGAATAAAAACCAGCTTAACCGACTGAACAAAAAGTCTCAACAACAAGAACGGGGATAGGAGCGCATAAAAACTTTCAAAGATGAGATGATAACCACCCACACCAAACAACAAGAAAATTATTCAACTTTAACCACTTTTATGCACTTTGACTGCCACTTAACTACTGAACTGCACTACTATAGTAGCAGATACGACGAGTGCAGCAATATCCCCCATAGACTACTAACGTGGGTATCTCAATCTGGAAAATTTCTTCTCCAGTAATAAAAATGTCTGTTCAATTGAAAAAGGCTGATATGCGATGCGACCGGGGCTAAAGACGAAAAGGATCGGGTGCGGCATGGTGGTGGATTTTCACTCATACCGCAGGAGGATGGGGATTGGGACAAGAACAGATTAGGGATCATTGTTGTTTGCGGATTGGGGTTGCGTGTAGATTGTTGAAAGTTTAAGCACCACATAAGCAGGTTTTTTTTTATTATTGTTATGCGAGTTTTTTATCGATTCGCCGCCAAAACTTGTTGTTAAATTTGAAATCAATTTTCTCCTCATTGTGGTGTATTTATTTTTCTAATTTTGTTGCGGCAAATCACATGCTTGATTGTGTTGTAGCTGAACACATAATCTGAGGCAGGAATGATACTATTTTGGGGGGGTGAATCTTATCGTTGGCGTTTTTATATCAGATTTCTAGTCGAATCCGTACGGAATATGTTATACGATTGGGCAATGCGGATAAGATTAATAAAGTCTAGTTGTCACTGGCACACACATGTGTGTTTGCCAAGAGTTGTGGTGGAGATGTTTGATAACCCAATAAAGGGAACTGGACAAATACTGATTGAATGAGTCTATGTAATGTAGGCTTCCCAGTGTCTAATGGATAGTATACAATTATTGCCCATGAGTGAGTTTTAATGTGCGGGATTTGGTCCATTAAGGAAGTGTTACGGGAGTTGTATCCACATTTGGATTTACTTAGTTGTTTATTTGTGCGGTGGCTTAACAGTCATGCAAATGGGCATTAAAATGGGCGATTGATTGCATTATAATTGTGTGGAAATCCATAATGCGGATGTGGGTCAGAACATTGAAACATGTATATTTCGAATACTTATTATTATGAAAGAGTCATTACTCATTACTTTACTGCTGCAGTTATGTGGAGTTCGCCCCACAAAGCGAGTTAGTTGATTAGCGCCATACCCATTATGTGGCAACTTTTTCATTCGAAAAGAGAGTTGTCAAAGTTAGGATGTTGAAATTATATCTAGATTTTCAAAAATTGATCTAGATCTACATAAAAAAGAAAAAGATTGACTCAACTAAAAGAATGCGAAAAGAGCATAAATTGAGACAGAAAATGATGTCAATTGAGTTACTTACTTAACTACCCAGGTGGCTATGTGGCCTGGAGTGGACCTGGGCCTGAACAGTTACGCGCAATCTTTAACTAACTGCCTCCATTTGTGCCCTCAATGTTGGTTGAGGCGCTTTTTTTATTTATTTATTTATTTAACGTACAATCTATTGTCAGAGTGACAAGTGTTGACAAATTTGTTGATGGGGAATAACGTAAAAGAAAACAATGGCAACAATTTATTACAATTATTTTAAAGGACAATGAAAAAATAAAGAAATAAAGACATCACAGGTCTCAGTGAGAACTGTCTCCGACCTCTTTGGAACAGTAAGCGTTCTAAATCGTCGATCTGAAAACCAAAAGTAGGCAAATCGCTGTATAGCTTGTGTCTAGAAATGCGGCCTTATAATTGAAGGTGGTGAGTATCGTTCTGGGCATTTTGGCTTTCTTTCCAGAATCTACGCAGGTCGTTAAGCAGTCTGCAGAAATGGTTTTCCCATGTCCTCAGTACCGACTCCACTATAAGGCTTCCTTGTTCGTCTCTAGTTCTATTTTTAGTTCTATGTTCGGGTCTTGTTGCCGAAATGGAGTTGCTGATCACTTAATGTGTCTGTCAAATGGCCATTCTTTCGAACAATCGCATTTTACTCTAGTAGTGAACGGCCATGGAAGAGTCACATTTAAATTATTCACACTTTCATATGTTTTCCCTTTTTTAAAATGCATAAAATTAACTTTTCTTAAGCAGAAAATAGGCCAAAACACAAATACTTCTGCTGAAATATTCTCTACAATTTTTTTTTTTTTAAATCGAATAAATTCGACCAGATTGGTCTGGACGAAATGTAGCCTGACCACCAAATCTAGATCACTCGGTAACGTTCATTTTTCCCACGTAAGCCATATAAGCGAACTGTCAAATCACTCAAAAAATTTTGAATAGATTCGTCAGTTACCCCTTCATAAACGTCAACTAAAAAAGCTTTTCATGTGACTGATCTCAGCCAATCAAAAACGAGAGACATGAAGTGATAAAGCTGTCAAACTTTCTGAACTAGATTCCTGATCGTCCCCACTGTCTTTTAACAGTCATTAAAAATTAAAATTTTGATGACTTCACAATACCAGTAGCTTCCACAAAGCATCACTTAATTTGAAGTTGACATTTTATTAAAAAAAAAAACACATTTGAGCTAAAAAATCAGTTTACACCAAAACCTGATAACCACTGTTCCCAACTCACTTTTTAACACCATCTGCAACGGACTTATAACAATCCCTATCAAATCAATATGCAACCTAGAAAAGAACGTAGAACTCATTTCGCAAACAAAACAACATTAGTGTCAATGAAAAAATAAAAAAATATATCTACCCCCATTTCACTCGCTGTTCCGTAAAACTTGTCAAATATTCCCCACCACATGGGCACTTCACAAATAAAAAGAAGACCCACTTGACTTTTGAAACAACATCGCATACAAATCTCAATCATATAGGCAAAGAAACAAAAACTAACGTCATATAGAAAAGAAAAGCACGTCCAAATATCAGCATCGAGCAACTTGAAAAACTTTTGAATATTATGAAAATATCCAAATGGAAAACATGTCAATGTCCCAGTTCTCTGCCCATTTACACCTCCTCCTTCTAGCAGCAAGCAGGCCTTAAACAGAAGTTTCAGTATGGAGATATAAAAAACTAAAAAAAAAAACAAAACTGAATGACAAAAAATAATATAATAGAGATAACTTCTCCTGCTTTCAACAGATTAAGTTCAGAAAAACGATGGCACTCTTCTTCCGGCTGTACCACAGCAGGCGCAGACTTGGTTTGGTCTTCTCCTTCGGCATAAGTCATTGTCCTTAAGCACTCTATACATATTTTTTGCACATTTGGCAATTCCTTTTGTGTACAACCAATCGGTGAACCACGAGTGAGACTGAGATCGAAACTTTGTCCTTGCGAATTTGAAGAATTAAACTATTGCGGTTTCGATTGCGCCAGGAAGTTTTCCGGCACACACGCATCTTTGCCTTGTATAGTTTCGTCCTTCTGGCTGTCGCCATCAGATAGATAATGGAGCGACATTCTTTCGATTCAAAGTTAATATGGAATTCACTGCATTTCGAAAACTTCCTCAAACCTCGACACCTTTTGGCGTCCTCCGAATAACAAACTCACTCAGTTGCAATGCGGAGAACAGCCTTGACACACTGAGTGCGCTGCCTTTGGGGTGGTGACTACAGAGTGTTTTGTGTTGTTAGTCCCCCCCTTAACATTCACATGCAACGTTTCTCAGTCATTATTCCATTCAATTGAGAATGGGGAGCCACTCTGTAGGTATAGTGGCTTAACATGCTTCGTATTGGTACTAACTGCCAACTGCATTCATTGACTTTTGCAATGAGGATCAGAACAAGGGATATGCAGCACACTCGCCTCGAGTTTAACTGGACGACGTTCGAAGTGCTTACTCTTATACAGTGGGCCGATGGTCGTCCCTCTCTAGTCGTGTTTGTGGGCTGAGTGTGCAGTACGATTCTTATCGCTGCCAAAATAGTCGAATTTCTAATTGTATTGTGTCGCCGTGCTGGGAATGAAAGACCAAACATGCTCTACCCCGATCAAATTGAAGGATATCGACTGAGTGTCAAATTAAATTTCAGACGATGACAATTCGCAGAGAATATCAAATAAAATAGAAGCCCTTGGGAGCATTTGGTGCAAGCCGTACCCTCTCCCTGTGACCCACAACAAAACCCCACTCGACATTTGTTGATGTGCACAGTTTGGCGCATAGAATATAATAATTGGTCGGACCTCTTTATTCAGACCAATGGAGCATCTCTTGGGGTTCGTTAGCTTTTGCACATTTCTCTCCGTCATCGTCTTCCCAGAAAAGGGGGCGATGTTGTGTCAGATGAACTTTCAGCTTCCTTCCGCTGGCTGGCAAAGAAGCAGGCAGCAGAAGTGCAATCCATTATGTGCACGAAGACATCAAGGAGATGGTGTTGATGTGAAAACAGGAAACAAGAAGGATTTAATTAATGCCTTTTGTTGCAATATCATCGTTTGATGGGTTTATAAGAGGACATAATTGAGCTTATGGCTTAGGCCTGACACTATTGCAGGTGGCAGCGCGTAATAAATTATTTTGAAGTTTTAAGAAGACAATTTATTCAACCTTGGAGACTTTTCATCGCGCTCAGGGCGTATGGTTAATGCATGGCTGGTGGAACACCAGAATATGGAACGTGCCTCACGCAGAATTAAAATGGGAATAGTGTCGTAAAAACTTTAGGCACTCGGCGACACTTCATATTCATAGTTCCTCGGAATCGAGGTTGTCTTGTATGCATCGGAAAGGAGATGGTTTTTATGCAATGCAGCTGTGAGGTTAAAAGATGAAATACAAGGAGGGAGCGAGTTTGTTTCATTTGAAGCTCAGGAATGGCTTGGAATTTTAATTTCAACATTTACTTCGAGAGGAGTGTCCTAGTTAGTGGTAGTCGCCTAGGAAGGGGAAATAATCTTCCAAAATAGAAACAGGTGACGCAATAGATCCATAACCCAAACTCTCGCAAAGACTTAAACACCTCTTCAAATCTGTTCTTTTACTTGGAGAAAAGCAGATGATAACAGGGGATACTCAAAAACTATTATATGTATTAAAAACTGAATCAACCGCGTCGTATCTAAAGAATCAGACAGTTTACTTCACCTGGAAGATATAGCAGCTCAACATGTGAGACAAAGAAACCACGCGCCGCCATTTTGTCTACGCTCTTCCAACGTCAAATGTTTGGAAAGACTTTCCATCCTTTCCTAAACCAATTGTTATAATAAAGCAAATAGTACAGACGTATTTTTTGTCTAACCAATTGCCCATAACCACTTACGGACCTGTAAGCAATGCAAAAGTATAACTTCACCGAGAAAGCTTCTTAATTCAAACGGTCGAGACCACTGAAGTGTCATCAACATTGGATGAACTGGAAAACCGTGTTTTTGAGCAACATAAAGTGCGGCTGGTCCAAATTGGTAGCTTTTTCATGAAATCAGACCAAAACCATTCAGAATCCATCGGCCATTTTGAATACCACATTCGCACGCATAATACGCATAATGGTTCATAAATCCGTGCAACCCTCGTAACTCAAAGCAAAAACTATATTTTTCCGAGTACTTCCTGTTTTACTGTCGTTTAAAAGCCGTTTTTTTGATTACCAATTATCTCCGTCATCACACGCGCCATAAACTTCATGAGCGATTCCCCCTTTTCCAATCCATTTCCATAAACTCGTAAAATTGCGTCCAAAGATTCCAAAATTTTACTACACAAAATTTAAACAGAATAAAACCCACTACCAATCTCAGAACCTAAATTCATATTTTCATATCCAATTTACCCGCGATAGTTACAGCAGCAAAATTAACGACCAAAAAGCCCTTCCGTCAATGAGAGAGCAATGCCTCCGCCATAGTGAAACAAAAAATTACAACTCCTGCAATCTGTCTGAAATTTTCCAACTTTTCATCATTACATTTCCGACCGAAAAGTGACACCAGTCTCCAACGCCGCAGATGCCATCCATCGCACACAAAAAAACAGATATAATTTGTCGCTGAATCATTAAAACTGAACTTCCACACCTCATCCACAGGACTTTTGCTATTTGTTTGTAACTTACGTGAATCCATTCATTCATTCACATCCCATGTAAAGAATCTCCTCGGAAAGTTTGCTTTTCAGCCCTCCACACAGTAGGTACACCGGTGTGCTCAGAGTGGCAACCCCTCCAGAGCAATATCATTTGTTCCACGCTCCGACTATGACCCCCATCCATCCCTATCTAGTTATTTTGCAATTTACGCGAATTTATGGACCGCTTTACGGAACTTATAGTTTTGTCATGCTGCATTCAATTGTTTCGCATTTGCATCCCTAAAAAACGTGTACACGGCAGTGGAGGACTTTTCTTAGATCCCAAACCGCACGTGGTATATTAACGAGGAAGCAACCATAAGAGAGGAACAGAAAAATGGAAAAAAATTAACAATTCTAATGTCACGAACACTTGGGAAATTAGATTCAATGTCAATTGTTGCAGTACAGTACGCGAGTACAGTAGCGGGGTGAAAAATGAAGACAATAACCTACCTACCTTATTTTCTCGCACTTCATTGAGTTCTCGTAAAACTGGCAGAGTGTGAAGCAGCTACAAAATGTGACTAAAGTTGGTATTTGTTTGTGTTTTTTTTTTGTCATTCCTTGCGAAATCTCTCGAAGCGATTGTCTAATGTTTTATTATGTTCGTTATTTAAAACCCCCTCAAGTGTGAAATAAGTTGCGAAATTGCTGTGTTCATGGCATTCAGAGTGTCTTGTCTTCTCTGGCTTAGGTTGGGGGGTAAAAAAAAAATTTAGAAAAAGGGAAATGTCGAGGAGAAGAAGTCAAATTATATAATCGTGTTACTTTTCCCCAAGCAGTGTGTTGTTTTTTGTACTATGGATAACAAGAGTTTGCTAAGGAAAAATGCTAGAGGCTCTGTGCTGACCCTGAATTCGGTTGAGTGGGTAATGGAGGACTTTTGCAACATTTACGTGCGATATGTGCTAATGAGTGAAAACGATATACATTTAAAAATTACTTGAGCAGCATCCGTTAATCAATCGAAAATTGCTCCCGTAAAAAACGAGGGAAATAAAGGCCCAAGTCAAGCGAGAAGAAGAAGTATTCATTTAGAAGGAGAGCACCATGATGCCGTTGTCCTTTTTATAATGTGATTTATTTTTATCTTTTGGGCGCAGTGGCTTAGTGGTTAGTGTGTTGGACTACTAAGCGAAACCCAATTTCCAACTCAGGGTTTTTTCACTGCGCCACCTCTCGCGAACGTCTGACAAACATCCGAGAGTATAACTGTCATGAAAGAGCTTCTCAATTAGCCGTTTGGAATCGGCATAAAATTGTAGATCTCTTCCATTCGTTCCAAAAATGAAAACTCACACAAAACGAATGGTTGCGAGAAGCTAGGCCTAGGGTTCCTACGGACCTGTTGCGCCAAAAGTTATATATTATTATATTTTTATCTTTTATTTACATGGAAACTTACACTTAACAAACCAACTCACGGAGCTTTTTCAATGCAAATTTCACATAGCTGTAGCTCCATTTAAGGTGGAGCTGGAGATAGAGTAAGACCTAAGCATGGACCACATTATTTAAGCTTATAAATCAGCATATTCTTTTTTTTTCGAAGTAAGTTGAAGTTAGTAAAGAACTCCTTAATGAACTAGTTAGTTCACTTAGTTCTGAATAGCGTACACCACTGTGCAATGGCGAACAAAAATTAAAAATAAACAAATCTATCGGCCTTGAACTGAAATAAGATGTTAAGAACAAATGAAAGGGTACATAGGTAAGAGCGCTGCTATCAACCAGACCAGTTTAACTCGAAAAGATTTTTGAATATGGGCACGTTTACTCCTCATATCGAGCTGCCAAATTGACAGCTACATAAATAGAAAAATAGAAAAACAAAATTTGCTACTATAGAATAAGTCTCTTCAATTCGATTTAAATGTTCAGGTAATTGAATGCAATGCATACACAAATATCCTTGACAAACAAATCCCAAATTACTGTACTATAGTAAACTTTGTTCAAGGTTCAATTAAGTACAATAATCGATTCATTTTAATGGACATTCTCCATCCTCCCCAATCAATTAATCGTGCGCCTCATACTCGTACTTTGGTTAAACTTCAAGCCACCACATATGCGAGTTGGTGTGCCGCGTAGTTAATCGTCCCCACAAATGCTGCAGCTGCTACAGTCTTCAACCCGATTCCGCAGCAATCCGCCCTAGACTGCTCTTGACCTATTTCCCTCCATATATTTCCCAGATTAGTGACACTAATAAAATACCGAGTGACAATTAAACCCTGAACACGGTCACATTCATAAAATGCGAAATCAAAATTCATTTCTTAGTATGAGGTGCCACAGGTCAGGGTTGTTATGAGTCAAACGGTGTAAACCAGCATGTTGCCAACTCAACTATTTGCAATAATGAACTGGAAAACATCAAACCAAAAAAAAAAGACAACAAAATCATGGGGAAAATCTCGTTGTCACCCTTTTCACTGTTAATTGGGGCGCAAAGACGCGACCATTTTTTTTCGATGGGTTTCCTATATATCCCGTACGCTAACTTGGTTTGCCATGCCTGCCTACTGACATAGTCATCTCCTCGAGAGTGAGATGAGAAAGCGAAAAATGAACTTCTACAACGCAACGTTGCGAAAAATGTCTCTATCTAGTTATATTCTATCCCCCACCCGGCTCGATGACGATGGCGATAATTGTGGCGTCGATGGGTGCCGCCGCGCTTCCCAAGCCGCGAGCATGACATTAAAAAGTTCAGTAAACTTTTTTGCTTTCCCACTTACATTCACACATTCGCCCCGCTCGCTCTCTGAGTCCCACGTCCCAGGTCCCAGTGGAGTAAAATACGGAACTGGTAGGTATTGGTGGATATGGTGGAGTGTGGAGTCATTGCCATAGGAGCGCTAGCTCTAGCGCACATAATGCTGGCATGACATCGTCGTTGAGTCGTTGTAGTCATCATGAGAGCAAGCAGCAATCAATGTAGTCGGATCTTTAAACTTTCACTTTTTACGCTAAATTGGCGCGCATAGTGGTTCATTGCAAATTACGTTTGCACCATGATGTACAGTGGATGGTAGCAGCAGCATGGCTATATTGTTGTTGTAATGTGCAGGCTGGGATTTGTACGGTTTATTATTGCCGAGCCTTTTACATAGGTTAAAATGTAATCTAGTGGATTGCCGGCTTCAGCCAACGACTATAAACGGTTATGTATTTTTTTTTTGTGTTTACTGAGTAAGAGGAGGAAACGGAAGCGTTCACAAGCGCTATTTGTTTTCGGAGATGTGGAAATTTAAATTGGCTTATGTACTGTTGAGTAAACCGCTAGCCGTAAGCGACTTTTAATTATTGTTAAACTAATACGAGTACCATGCGACTGTGCTGCCTGTTAGTTTGTGTAATTTATGGAATTGTAATTGTGCACCTAGGACTGGGTATCGTGTGACATGTACTGTTTGATGGCTTCCGCAATGTTTGTCTACAGTGGATGAAATGCAATATTATCCACGACAAAAAGTTACAAATTAAAGCCGCGAGGTATGCGTCCTCTTCCTCTAGGAGGAGGGAAATTAATTTTGTTACTTCATTCATGCATAGTCACGAGAACGAACACCTGCAATGTTGCACAATGCGGCATGAAAGTCATATTTTTATTTCGTGACTTCCGGCTGTCTTAATATAATGCCACTAGCATCTGTCAAACTATTCAAAAATTATAGATGTTACTACGTAAATATAAAAATGTAATTAATAAAAATAATTTGACAGTTTGATGTTCGATGTCAAATTGGAACGAACAAATAATGTAAAGTGGAAAAATCCCAGGTTTTAAAAAGCATTTCATGATTGCAACAAATCAAATTCTCTTTGGAGTGAATTTTGGTTCCGTTTCCTTATAGTATGTCTTCGTGCGAGCAACAATCTACGCAGACTAGAAAAACTGTTGCACTTTCGGCTTTCTCTCATTTGCTGCGTTAAAATTAACTTTCTGTTTACTTGATTTTTTGTTAACCAACATAAAAAATGGTTTCCGCAAGAGCGCAACGTATTCCCGGACGCTGCCTATTTCCCGACATTCGTGTCTTCAATTACATTTGGTTTTCTTCCTCAACGTGCAACCAGACATGAATTTGACATTTGGTATATGGAATTAGCATGCTTTATTAATAGTCGGCAGCATGAGGGGCTACGAACAAGTGGGAGAAAATTGAGATTGTGAAAGTGTTTGCGTCTGCCAATGTCTTAGGTTGACAAACGTCCCCATTTTGTCATTTGGAAATGAAGAACCTTACAAACATCCGTGTACCAAGAAAGAAGCCAACACGCAACCAAAATCATCGAACAGAAATTTACCTCAACTGTTGGAGCTGTTTACTTAGCTGTACTGCAGTCAACCATACTCGTGTACGATCGACTTGAACACACTGGTGCACAAAAAGACCAAGCGTTCAGCCTCATATTAAACCTCTTCAAATCGCAAAAGTCAAATAACTACAACGCTGAAAACTTCCACACATCGTTGGAAACTTTGAATTTTCCCAGTAAGTTTGAGATTTACAAAATCGAAGCCAAACAAATAAGCAGGATTCTTTGTAGCTGTGATATTTGATTAAGAAGAAAACTTCCTCAGCAGTGTACAACTTTGATAAGGCATTAAATTCCCACACTTGGTAATCCCCCAACGAACTCTATATTCTGTGTATTCAGACTCACATAACCTCAACTTTTTTCCTCCCGCAATTCCAATCAGGGACCATTATAAGTAGTTAGACTTTGTATTTAGCGGCAGAACAAAGACCAACTTTAAGCTATACCCCATAACAACTGTTTTTTTTTCCCCAAAAGTTTGCCATTCAACAAAACTACTCAATGTACGTATATGGAAAAAGTTCCACCTATTGTTGGTCGTCGTTTCACTAGTCATCCTTGTTTTTAATTTTTATTCGGGTTTTGTCTCACACTCGAATGGAAATTTTAAATGCCCCCACCAAACCGCACCGACGGAAAAATTAATTGAAGTATCCTTCGGCTTTTTCCCCGTCTACGTGCCTCCTTTTTCCGGGTGAATTCCGCTGAATACGATTGAATGGAGAACAAAAAAAAAAAAAACGGCTTAAATAATACTGTCTGACAAAATAGTTAGTGAAACGACAACCATCTCCTCATATTCCAAACAAACCAACTGGAGTATGTGCTCGGCTCGGATCGTTCTCTTGAATAAACAAGGACATCCAAGGTGATGACTATATGATAGAATCTCCTCGACACATTTTATTAAAATTAATTCGAGTGTTGTATGGTCTGTGGAATTATTTTGCTCACTGGCTGTACTTTTTGAACGTTTCAAAGGATAAGACAAGGTCAACTGCCACATGTACGAGATTGAGATATGTACGAGTAATTGGAACGGCAATAAACCGATCCTGCTTATCCTCCGGATATCACCACAACAAAGTATACTTTGGCTTTGGAGTTCCAAGGAAATTCATCCAAATTGTAGTTTAATAGACGAATAAGAGAGAGAGAGAGAGAGAGATGCAGACGAACTCGAACTCCATATGCGAGTTAGTTTTCAAATTAAATTTGCTAATTGGTGAAGTTTTGGTTAATGGATGGTTCGGAGGATGTCTCTTAACAGTTTCAAACTTCAGTTTAATAGTTGAGGAAGCTCATATATAGCTGTGCGCTGAAGGGATGAATTGTAACTAAAACCAAAACCCGGACGAGTATTTATTGAGGTCAAACTGTAATTTGAGTTTGAGTTACCGTAGTTAGGTGGTGAGTTTTATTTAGTTAGACGCATTATCCCAAATGGATTCGTTCATTTGCTGCAAACTTTTCGAGACTAAATGCTTTTGAATAGTCTCAACGGATAACAGTGGCAGTCGCTGTCAATGCTGTGATAAATGTGCATGTGATTTCCATAAAGGGGGATTTTTCTCTTGGAATATACATGCGACTTTCGGCGCACATTTTCTTGCGGCAGACAATTGTCTCGACTGCTCATATGATGCCTATTGTTCTCCAGGCATTGTCTTCAGTAAGTCATTCTATTTTCACTACATGAATTGGAAGTCGGCTTGCATAATGCATTCAAAATGGGGGGCAATAGTTTTCAAAGTTTTAAAGTTTTAAGATTTAGATTTAGCTTAAAAATGTGCGCGGAGTTGCTTACAATAAAAAAATATAACCTTGGTGTTTGTCTTTTGAAGTTGCCTTGAATGGTTTTTGACATCGAGGTGTTAGGTGGTGTTTGACGGAGCTACGACACAACCTCATCATTGTCCGGGATCTTTTGATACTGTTTGAGATTGCCATTGACAACGTCACTCAGTCAAAAATGCTTCTGCAGTTTTAAAAAATGTATGCCGAACAGTATTCCGTTGAATCAGATTAGCACAATTATTCCCGTCATGAAATGCCAACTCTGACAGATCATTCCAAAAGAAAGCTGTCACAGAAAAGTTGTCGTTAGCCCGTTTATAAATTCAAAACACATGCTTTGACTTCTCTTCAAAACACTGACCTTTGCTGCCCTCTAAATCCTTACAAATCTGTATCAATAATAAATGCACTACATTCCTCAGCGGCGCCAGATCTGTCAAAACCAAGAACCCTTCCCACCAGTAAACTGTCCCACCTTCTCAATTTTCTAGGTCTTCTCGTAAGCACCGGGCACCATGTAAAATAGTTATGGCGACGGACTATATAGACTAAATTAGAGTTGTAAATATATTTTCTTATTTTTCCTGTCGCTCTATCGCTCTGCAATAAATAACCCTAAAATTTGGCAAACTTTGCTATGAACTATGATTTATTTTCTTCCCCTTATTAAGTCCCGTGTGTGGTATTCCAGCGCTTTGCAAACATAAACAGCTTGGCGTTGAAAGCAAGTGAGGGTTACGTTAAAAAGTGCACGAACTTTTAAGACTCCTTGAAGACTTATTCATCAGCAAACTTAGTCCAGTAGAATTTAAAGTTTCTCATAACATCCCTGGCTGTAGCTCCGTCAAACTCAAAGCATCCGATAACCACTGTTATCTGTCGTTCGGCTTTAGTCCCAACCACCTGCTGACGCAGCCAAATTTCTGTAAGCGAACACATAGAACTCAATGATATTGCTAATAGAAAAAATAACAATAATTGTAAATAACCACAGAATAGGAATGTGCGATTACGGCAACTTGGCGAGCTTTGTTTTGCCCCGCCAGATTATTCCACTCCCGCACTCACTGCAAGCGCATGCAAAAACTATTTGGGACGCATATTAAAGGTACAAAAAAACCGTACGAAATGGATGAGAAAAATGGGTGCAGCTCCACTCGCATAAGCCGAATACGAAATGCAAACAATAAGCAACTCGGAGCAAAATCGCTTAATGGGAAAACTTTAGCAGTATAGGTACTCGTATGTGCGGTGTGTACTAGTACTGGGTTCGCTTCGGGTATTGTATGTGAGGCAGTAGTACCTATTGTTGTTTGTTGCTGCGTGAAACATGTATTTCTCATTTTTCTTTCATTTTTTCTATACGTATCTTGTTATGCAACATATCTTCGTATTTTTTTTTGTAAAGGCACACATGGTATTCCATGTTCGGTATACCTTATTTCGTATTCGGTATTTTGCCCTTTGTGCATAAGTATCTGATGGGTTACACAATCTCTACTTGCTGTGGATGTAGTAATCCCATATAATCTTGCATCTCATTTACCTGTGATACCACTCAATACTGCGTATAATGGCCGCATGTAAATGTAATGAGTTTCGCACCACAAAAACGCTCTGCAAATCGATTGAAAGGAATTTTCAATTCCGCCTATGAAGCGATTTCGATTTATCAACGAGCGCATTCGAATGGTGGTGGGCTGTCTTCTCAATAAAGGACATTCAACGTGAGTGTAACGTGTATGGGAAGGGGTAGACAATGCGCTTCCACGTGAACGCGTGTTCACACTGCTATGAGCCTGAATGCATGCAACCCTTTCTAAGCCATTAACTTTGGGTTAATTCGCTTCATTCAGACGGTTAATTGGTAAATATTTTATTTTACAAAAGACAGACGTCACGTTGACATTAAGAATATACGTCCGATATAGATTACACGTATCGAACGGTGTAGGAGTTAATCTCCTGATGAGAAAGCAGCATGCGGTACGAGGATTAGAATGTGTGCGAGGTCTTGTGGATCCCTTTGTTCTTCGCAAACAATGTGTGATGTCTTTATTGTTGTTCGTGCATGAAAATGACAGAATACACCCAGTGCATCTGGGTAATTCCCTTTTTTTTCCTCAAGAGAAAGGTAAGAAATATCAATCAAATGAAATGAAAATTAGTTCGTATTTAATTGAAATTGAAAATGAGCTTGAACTTACTTTGATGGTGGTTAGTGTGCGAGGACTGACGTGCAGCCACAAGTAGTTACATAAGTTAAGTCAAAGGGAAATTGTGTCGTCCGTTTGGTGTGTGCTGTAATAAGGCGAGCAGTTTATTTAATGACTTAAATGCTTTTCAGCTTGGGTTACATTTTTTTTATTAACTCTTGGAAAAATGTTTTTAATTGTGGGTTGGAAGATGGAGTTTCTTGTTATTAGTTGAGTCTGAGCACTCGCTAGCATTTGTCGGAATGAAAATACGTGTCAAATGAAATAGATTTTGCCAAAAATCCCACAGTACCCACACAGATTGTAAAAAACAGAAATGCTTACTCTTGTCTACAGATCTACAGTTTTAATTGAAGACTTATTTCCAATTGCCTCTATTTTTTAACCTACAATTACAAATTACTAAGAACTATTTTTAATCATAATAATCTAGTACAATTTGCAGATTGTATCAACGAAATATCGATGCGTGAACGATCAATTGCTGAAAACAAACAAAAATGTTGTTGCTTTTATTACTTTCTGAGGTTTTTTAGACCGTATATGATGTTGCATCTAGTACAATAAGAACTGTGAATGAAATAGTATCAATGAGTGAACGGGAAGTGTTTACTGAGAGGTTTTACTGTTAAAACAAATTTTACAGGCTGTTCTTTGGCATCACATCTAGTACAATCTGCATATTGAAACAAGAAATATCGATGCAAAAACTATTAAATGTTGAACACTTACATTTTGCTTATACTTTTGTGGCTTTCTTTTGGTAAGTGAACTCTTATTTGATGTCACATCTAGTACAATCTGAACTCTGTCTGAACCAAGGAATATGGAAGGGTAAACGATCAAAAGTTGAAAACCAATACCAGATTTCCACTTCTGTTGAAGGTAAAATATTATTTGATGTCGCATCTAGTACAACCTGTAATCGATCAACAGGAACTTTCTAACAAATTTTGCCTTCTGAGTTGATCAACAAAAACTAGCTAACGAGTTGAATCACAACTGTCTAACCATCGCATCTAGTACAATAAATTTGTTTTGTGCTTAATTAACCAAATGCTGTGAAACGTATTTTTCCTTTGAATCTTCTTTTACTTTCCGGCTCATTAGAGATTGCATCCAGTTCAATCCAAAAGAGGAATCAAAATAGAGTTTTCTTTTTGCAGACGTCTGCCGTATACGTCGGTGGACACTTTTTAATTTTGTAGGTATACATTTTGTATTTACTGATTTTTTACATTAAAGCTTCTGAATGCGATTGTTTTGTTTCGAGTTTTTGTATCATTGAACTCTGGACAAGTTTATCCGGTCTATATTTGGACAATGGCCGTTTCTTGGTAATTGTGCCTGCAAAGGGTTTCGTTTATTTTCGCCAGGGAAGCTGATGCCATCTCTTGGTCGATTTCATTATATTTCATGTCAAATCATCAGATGGAATGTTGCTACCAAACCGACTACGACATTCAAAAGTTGCATCAAATCACTTCACATAAATTGACAATCAATTAGCCGACAGCTGATCACTTGAAGTTGGTTGAGGTTCTCACACTCGAATTGCGTTGCACCTTCAAACAAATGGCGTTACTCAACTCAGAGCCAGGACACGTGTGAAAAGAAGTCGCCTTACCCTAGTGCGCTGCCAATTTACTTCAGTCTTCTTCTTGTATTTATGAATATATTCATTTAATAAAATGCTCTTACTGCATTCTCCATACTTTCCACTGCCCCTCTCCCAAATGGCATGTAGTGACTACCACCCATCCGAATCCAAGCCAAGGGCAACACAATCCAGACCGCAAATAAACCATTCAAAGTAACCATGAACTACATTTCGGGCAAAAAATGAATTTCAACTAATTGACAACAGTCTCGGCTTGTGGCCCACTAAACGAGAACACAATAAACAAATAAATCACGTTCCATCATCACAACCATCAGCAATATCTTAAACCAATAAGCTCCCATTCTCCGGCTTGGTAAATTAATATGAAATTATTTTCCAATTTCTATATTGTAAAATTCCGCTATAGCTGGCAATAACTATTAAATTAAATTGTTGCTGCCAGAAGACCTTACAACGGCTTCCAACGGCCAAAGAAGCTTTTTTTTGCTCTCTCCTCTGTTTGCAGCTCTTACACAAATAGTCGATGATGTACTATCAAACAATTACTAAATTTATATACAAAGTCCTGTGAATGCCAGGAGAGAGAGGACAACAAGAAAACAGGGGGACGAACAAAAAAAACGACACTACACCATTGCAACTGTTTTACTTTTTCATCCAGCTGACAAATTGGCACAGTACCAATTTTTGTCTGTACATTCATTTAGATCCGGTCCGTATTTGTATCCGCATGGACGGGGTCCTCTGTTCGCCGTCGTCCTCCAATCGTTGCCCCAATGTGGAACTCGATGTTGTGTGTTGTGTCGAACACTTTTGGATTTTTGAGGAATATTAATGAAATCGGATTTGGTTGCTATTTAAGCTTCCCCACACAAATCAGCAGCAGCGACCCTCTTTTTTTACAGTGCATTCCCGTCCCGCCTGATCGTAAATTACCATTTTTTTTTGCAGTCTCTTTTCGGGGTCGAAACCCATTTGCCGATACTTTGTCTTTCGTCTTGATAAACTGAGGAGGACAAACAAAGCAGAAGTTCCGCTTCTGCATGGGAGAGGAGAAAGTGATTAATTATTGGAAAATGTTGTTAATAAAATGTGGAAGAGGAGGAAAAAAATATAATTACAAAAAAAAAAAGAAGGGAACAAATGTTGCGTATACGCCAGAGGGAATTTGTATTTTCTGTTGTAACATCTCGCTTATGGTGGCGGCTTACAATGTGATCTTGCGATGGTTTTTTTTTGTCTCAGCAATGTTAACATCGACGGGCAGTTGACAGATTGGGAAATAATTTGAAATGCGATTCAATTAGGTTGGCCAAGCGATGAACATTGTTGTGCTTCGTTTCCTTTCTTTGGCTTTGTAAACCTTTATGTTGCAGAACGTCGTGTTCCTCTGAAATCTTTGATTCTTACAATTCAAAGGACTTTTACTTTTCGTTATTAACAAAAGAAATAGGATGAAGTGGTTAATTCGAAAAACTTAAATCCTGTCCAACTATTTGAGTCGTCTCTCCACACCTGCTTCTAGTTTGTGGATGTCAATTCCATGGAAAGTCAGCATACGCCACCAGCAAAGTCAACACTTTCGACTTGTTATTTAGACGTCAACCAAATTTCACTGCTTCTTATTAAAAAAGCGAAAGGCAGCAGAGCAAATTATCGAAAACAAACAACCTTGGCATAAGCATCTGTCTGTCAAGCACCACATTGTCTTTGGTATCTTTGGTTTTTTGACAGGCGTTCATTAAGCTTACTAAGGATTTGATGGAAGTCATTAGTTTGGATGGCACAGCTCTAATACACAGCGCAAGCAAAATAAACGTAAGACCAACTATTACGTGACGTTACGAGTGCACTTATAAGGCTCTCCAAGTAAAATAAGACAAATCCTCTACCGTCCCTCTACCGACTTACGTAGCTTACCAAATTTGTTCAACCATTTTACATCCGAACGGACACGGTACTCACTTATGCATGCTGCAGTGCTTCGACCTAAAATACTAGATCTATCAACGAGCCTCACAGTCGGGGAGTCAACTTCCTTTTTCGAACGAATTTTAAAAGCCCCCCAGAAACGGATTAAGTCCACTTGGGCTGTCAAAGCGAAACCCAAACCCTTTATACCCCAACACTAATCCATCAGGTCAAAGTCATGCTTATATTCCAGGTTACGTCTGATGGGAATGCAAATTCCAAATCTTTTTTAAAGCCCTTACACCCAAATGGGTTGTCACCTTAACTATGGAAGCAGAAAGGCGCACCGACACTTTCATCTTGGTCACATCGATGGCAATCAATAAACATCATCCTTGGTGGCTATATACAGCTGCTCACAAACAGACATAACCCGATACAAGTTCATCGTTCATTTACCCAATATCTAACTTCAATAGTGTCGTAGCAACCTCTTCCGAAAGCCACACGAAAACTATTTTCGACCCACAATGAGCGATCTGTTTATGGTTCTGCAATTTATGCCATCTTCTACATAACCTCACAGCATTACTTCACCCCGCCTGTATATAATACCTCGCTGGCATGTGTGCTATCTTCGGTCGAACGGGACAACTTGAAAGGAGAAGAGCTTCCATCGGATACGATGTCATGCCCACACAAAGTATAAAGTCACAGCAATTATTTGAGGTCTAGTGGAATACTATTTTATCTAGTGCTATATGAGGATGATCCGATGTTAAAATGAAAAGCGGAGAGGAAAATACAAAATAATATAAACGTTCAAGGTAATTGCCTCGTTTCTTGGGCTTTTTTCTCATCTCCTTGCTGCTGGGCTCACCCCTTTTCCATTCGGATAGTGTATGGCTTTGCCATTCATGTCTCTAAGCCAGCCCCGAAGATATGACTGAGCATGGTCAATGATAGTTGATAGCTATTGATGGAGTTGACAGCCTACCTCCATCCGCACAAGGCCAATTATCCTAATCCTTTGGTGAGGCATATAATTTTTTTCACCCACTTAGAGGTGAGGATAAGAAGGATATTTGACTTATAAAAAATTCATAATCTTCATCCTTCTTGGGCACTTGAAACTGTGGCACAGCATATATGCGGAGGCTATTTCTTGGCGGAGTATACGTATCCTTTCGGGGGATTTTTTTTTGTTGCTTAATTTAAAGCAAACTGATCCGATGTACTTTCTCTTTAATGAGTTTATATTATGATGACTATGGCATCTGAAAAGTTGGCGGAGCGTGTGTCCTTTTTCTATTCAATTAGAAGTTTTCAGTGGGGACGATTTGATTTTGCAAATTGGATTGTATCAAACTTGGTTAGAGGAATTTGTTATAGCCAGCAAGGATTTAGGATGATTATGGCTGATGGACGGCTTAAGCTGTCGATGTATTCCGCTCGAAGGACTTAATTAATATGAATTGTGTACGAAAGGTTGAGAGGATTTAGAGGGATTTGAAAGTCTCAATGTCACTTTGGGCCTTCAAAAAGGGGATCGGGGAGTTCCCGTGGCGATCTAAAAATGCAAAATAGATTTTAGTGACTCAGTGAATCCGCAAAAGAGCCTGTATTCTATGGGGAGGAAGGCATTTGTTTTTATTTGGGAAAAGAGAGAAACAGAGGTATGCTGAGTGGCCTTAAGACCTCAATTGAGGACAAGGAGTTGTTATTGTTTTAAAGTGAGAAAGAGAATAGCTGTAGAGGTGTTCCTCCTATGCAAAGGGGAAGGGAAAAAAAACATTATTCAAAGGATTTTCAAAATAAGACGATAGAAATAAGCGGAAAAAAACTGGCAACCACTAACAGGCCATCAAGTGCGGAAGGCTGATGATATGTCATTGTTAGCTTTGATTTGGCGACAAAATCGATTTGAGAGGAAATTCTTTGTCGATGAGTTTTGAGAAATTTCCACAAAAAAATCAAAAATCAAGGACGTCGTGAAATAGGTGTAAATCGAGTGATTACTCCCTAAGGTACATTTAACTCGAAACTATCATAAATTCCTGATCCGAATTGCGAAGCTTTTGAATATTTTGGAAATCAATCAGACTTGTGCTTCACCCAGAAGCTGAGCTGTAGACCGAAATTTAGGTTGAAAATGGGTATGAGACAGCCTATATTTCAGTCTGGGCCCTGTTCACGTAACTTTTCAGACGATTATCGTCGAAACGACAGACATACATGTTTGAGGCCCGTTTGCTGATACTACTCATAGTGATTTAAGTTCCACTTAAAATCTTATGTGGCAGTTTATGACATAGAAAAAGTAGCCCACAAGGTATTTAAGTAGAACTTAAATTGCTATGAGTGGTATCAGCAAACGGGCCTCAAATGTAATGAAAACTGGACGATTACCAAGAAAGACCTTCAACTTATTATGGACATAAACATTTTAAAAGCGTTATGCCCAATGACAGCTCTGTGTGTCGTTCTCTCTGTTGGAACGAAACGCATTTACTTGGCTTATACCGAAAATTTATGAAAAATTGTCCCTCCTACATGTATAAAAATCAAGCTCAAACGTAGAACTAAAATTTGTTTTAAGTCACACACAAGTCGCAAAAAATAGAACCCACATTTGTCAATCTGAATGCGTGTTCAAAAGTTTGCTTTTGCTGGGTCTCCTGCGCACTTCTTGTATATTGAAAGTCACGCGCTAAAGTGTTTTTATCCAACGAAAAAAAAAAAACTGCTGTCAATTCTGCAACAATTTCTGAATATTTTTCCAATCCACTACTCAAGTTGAGTTTTTAATACCACCCACAACCCTAAATCATCGGCAACCTATTCCCTGTAAAAACCCTGTCAATGACATAAGAGAAATTGAGCAATTGAGAAGTTGATGTTTCATTTTCCCAATCAATTTCCCTAGATTAGATTCAAATACAATCGCACACAATTACCGCTTGACCTGCCAACTGTTGGACAATTTAATTAAACTTCAATTACGTTCGAAGGGAAATTTAAATTAATAAAACTCTCAACAGCAGACCATCAACAAATGTTGCATTCATTTTGACATTTTCAACCACAAAAAAAAAATACGTCAAAAAAGAAGTACACACACGCACAATTTAATGAAATAAACAAAAGTCCAGCCAGCTTTGCGTATGCACAATCAAAACTACACCACCACCAACTAACAGACAAGCGGAAGTATGTCAAGAAACGACACAACAACGGCCGAAATAGGCCGGAGCGACCAGGTATGTATACTCCTCAGTTAAATAACTCTTAACCGTTCGATTTGCGATTATTGCTCTTGCATCCTGTAGTTTGTTTGTATAAATTTTATTTTGTAGTCTAAATGCACAGAATCCTTTTCCATTGAAAACTACCCACTTAAGCCTTCTAAACACACATTGCGAACATGCCCGTTAGTCAATTGTTTTCACCGGAAGTGAGATGATGCTCTTCGGCAAGGAGTCGGAAAGTTGCCCCCTTCCGCTAGTCATCGGATGTTTTCCCCATCGAAAATTGGAAAATTACAGGGCAGAGGGTAGTTTACCGGGCATGAGTACTCTTATTTTTCCAATCAGCTTTTCTGGCGGAATTCCGGTCATAAATGACGAGGAGGACTGAAATCGCAACGAGAATTAATCTCTCAGGCAGGATGATTCTTTTTTTTTTTTTGTTCTCGTTTAAAACTTGAGTGTTTGTTTTACCTCGAACCTCGGGTTATGTGTTTTCAACATTCCGCCATTGCGAAAGGAAAATAGCAGGGCAGACAGTGACAGTCATACAATAATAAGAGCATTGTCTGGCAGGAAGGGGGGTGTCGACAATGTGGCAATTTATGTCTCGTTCGCCTTTTTTTACCCAGCTTTGCTGAGACAGTGTTTGTATGTATGAGTTTGGATATGGAAAAGAGTAGAAGAAGGGAATGCTTTTGGTTAACTTGGCTTAGCACCAAAATCCACCGAGGGTGGTTTCGGGAGGAGAAATGTCACTTTATCGTCGTGATTGCAATTGTATACTCTACGGAAAACAACTGAAACAAAGAGAACCAACCAAAAGTAATTGAAATAGAGATGGTTTTTGAAGTTACATTATGCTAAGAGTGTTTGATTGGAAATTAGGTTGATTAAGAAATCTGAGACGTCTAGGTTTGGCTGGCGGATTGACTTTGGGTTTCAATGTAAATTTGGCAGTTCGTTTCGTTTGCGGTGGCATTTAGACTTGCCGGCGACTTGTCTGACATCGCAAATTGACCAATAGTTTCCAACGAGCAAGCACTCAACTGGAGAGATACTAAATTATGGCTAATGGGTGATTTGGAAAAATGCTATAAAAATTATGAAGGCGGATTGATCCTGAGATAAGCGTCGATAGATTAGATAGGATAATGGGCTCGACGTGATTGATAAGGAATTGCATCTAGTTTTTGCTGTTTGTTGAGCGATTCGAATCAAGATTTGCTTTGTCAAATTCAAGTAATTAACGTTGGTATTGACGGCTTTCACTTTTTACTTAAGTGCGAGTGTACTTTCTGGTATTTCCCTTTGTTTTTTTAACAAACTTCAGGCGTTTGACTGAACTGAAGTTTCATTTGTTTTTTTTTGACACAAGTTTAAGCCAACATGTATCTACAACGAGGAAATATTCATTTCAGTTCGAAGTCAACGCAAATACTAAACATATTTTAAGTTGCTTTACTCGAGCAAAAGAGAATAGTTAAGGTTTTATGTCATCAGTCAAAAAAAAAAAGACAGATTACCCACAACGGGCTAGTCCACGAACAAAAACGCTGCTGAGAATGTAAGGAAATCACTGGACTTCAATCGGCGTCGCACTGACTTTAACCATGACTGCGCAAGTTTTCTTAAATGCGGTCATTTTAATGAAATTTGACAGTTGTAAAAACGACTTATAAATCGCCTCGATTTTACAGAGAATTTAAGTAGGAAAATGACACATTTCTAAACGAATCGCTAAAGCGCACTTCACATGATAGTAAAAGTCAAATACGATTTCTTTGATGATCTGTCAAAAATCTGAAATCCAATGGTCTGAATGCACTCATAAAACTCACATATGACTTCTCCAGAAAAAAAAGGCAGAAGAATGTGATTTTTGGCATTCGAATTGGGGCTCTTTCATTGGAGAAGTCATATGAAAATCGTATGATTATATTTGGCGACCTCACGGAAGATTGTTTCTCTTTCAAATGTGTGAACGACGGCAGAAGAAAGTGGTTTGATCTGTCAATAGAATTGGTAGATTATGTTAGAAATCAAATGCAAAGTCCTATGACTTTTATTATCGTAAGAAGTTAAAACCACCTCGCGCCGTCTGTCATTTGAACTGAGCTTGACTGTTCTCCATTCTTTTTTTTTGCCTGACATTGACAGGTGTCATATATATCAACAGTTCTAGCCGCTCGTGGAGTGGCTGTTTTTGTAGGGGCTACAAAGGAGTGGAATTTTTTTTTAATGATGTTGACCCCGTGTAGAATGAAATACTTTTTTGACAAACAACAAACTGTCATTTTTTTTCCAATCACACGTGAATGGCCGCATGGTCTTAAGAACGACTTGTCAACGACATTAGGTGAGATAAAATGGGCGATCGTTTGACAGTTGGTATGCATTTTGCTCTAGTAACTAGCTATACAAAAGCATGACAACATTTTCCCAACATTTCGAACTCTTATACAGCGCATTTGGAAATCTAAGTCAAATGCACCTCATCAGTATGTATAAAGCGTCGTCTTTTTTGTTACCTACTGTAGCTGAGTTTTCAATTTAAAAGCTTGTTTCTATTAAAACACGCCCCTTTCATAGTTACTCGACTTTTTTTATTTCTATTCTATAGGCATGCTTTTGTTTGCAACTTTTTTTTACAGTTTCTATTCTATTTACGATGCCACTTTTAGTTTTGCCCTTTATACAAACAAATTTGTAGTATACTTTCTCGTTCTACTTTGAAGCCCGCTTTCAACTAGAAACTTCATTGCGTTGATTCCTGTACTATATTATAGCTATGTAGAGTTTACAGCCCAGCGAGGCGCAAACAAAAGAACCCGCAACACAAAATTATTTCTTTCCCTCGCAGGTTTATGGGCCGCCAATGCACAAGCGTAACATATGTTGGAACCCCTACGGAAGGGGCGACATTAACGATATCTATTGGAATCCACCTGCCACCACGACAACCCGTCATCACCTACCAAATTGTCCTTGTGAGCTAGCATACGAACAGACCTGCGAAAAGGTAGGTGTGTGTGTGTTAAAGTACAAACATCTTAATCAGGTCATTCGCTATACGGAACCATATGTTTTAAAGTCTGAAGGTAATTGTTTCCATTTGTTTTTCTTCCCCCCGCAGTTCTTGATGAGAACATAGAGAGATTACTGAAGGAAGGGCGCAAAAAAACAACGAATACAGAGAAGAAGAAAGAAATAAATGCCTTCTATCCGGTGTGAATATTTCAATGGCATATCTCGCATACCTTGCCTCACATCCGGTGGCATCAGCCGTAGCCCACATATTATTATGGTCCCTCATTCACCCACATGTGGATGGTGCATAGGTATAGTCCTCACTCGCACCCTCATCATTGGATTTCTTTCTACTTTGCAGTTTCAAATGCACGGAAATCCTTTTCATTTTGTTTGCTGTTTCAATATCTTTTTTTTGTCTCCACATCTTCCTTCAGCGGAATGAATACAAATTCCCAAATGGAGAAGAAAAATTACATCCGCAGCCCTAAGGCAATCGGATAGACATTGGAGAGCTTACAAGTTTGTTTGAAATTTGTTAAATCGCACTGCCGCCGCCTCCCAAAGGACACTCACACCCACACATACGGCTGCGGTTAATTAAACCGTATGTAGCTGTCCTATCGGAGTGGGTAAATAGAAAATCATTGACTGCCCTAGTTCCAATTTGCTTAATTACACGTGCAATAGGGAGAGATGTTGTCACTTGTTAGACTGACACCAACAGCTAGCACTGTGGATAACAGGTGAATAGCGAGAACGAAAAAAAAAAATGGGGAAAAAAAAACAACAACCACAACAGTAACGGAAAAGAAATAAAAACAGAATTCGTTCCCCCATGGCCTTCAACGGTGTATACCTTATACACGTAACAGTAAAAAGCCAACGAAAGTGGAAATTTCATTTTCATAACTCTCCACTGCAGTAAAGTTCATGCGAGAAATGTTGTTTTTGTTTTTATTTTCTTCCTATTTGCCATTGGGCGCCATCGAGAATTGAGGTTAGGTTTGTTAAAGATGCTCGAATGACTCCGCTTTGGAGGGTGGAAGGTGGAGGGTGGAGAGTGGAGGCTGAAGCGGCGCTCGGTGGACGCTCCAAATACAAATGTTAATTTAGGAATTTGATAAATTGAATGCGGACAGAGAGCCGATGGAAATATGTATATACGAAAAATTCTCAATGTTGTAACAGAGAAAGGACACCGGTGCTGCCGGCTGTCTGGTTGCAGTTCGGAGGTAGAAAAATGTAACGAAGGAGGAGTTGGTAATTCATGTCATTTTATTTGTTTGAGGTGGGCTCGGGGAGGACACAACACGACCGACGACGGTGTTTGGTTGTCTACGTCCTGCCGCTGTGGAGGACTCGACTTTCAAATGAAAGTGGAAAGCAGTTTGATTGAGGATTTGATGTAGATAGTGAAGTTTCCTTGGTCAACAACAAATAAAATTTTATTAAAATAAAAGAGATGAAGGCCAATTTGAACAGGGTATTTTTTTTTTTTACGATGCAATATTGGTTGGCTCTGAGCAGATGTGGTCAACTTCGAGGGAAATAAACTTTTTGATTACAGCCTGCGATCTAGGTCATACCTACTCGTAGAATCGGTCAAATTGAGTCAAGTCGTCTGTGAATTTAAAAAGAAGTAGACATTTTATTTTGACAAAACCTCTGTCGAGCAAATGGCTTTAGGTCTGTTCCCTTACTTTTGTAGTAAGAATGGAAAAGACAATTAAAATGGCAGTGGTGGGGATAAATTCTCTCACAGAGAGAGACACTTACGAATAAGTTAGGGAACGCTTTTGTAGTAAACTATGAAAAATGACAGATATGACAGATAAATAATTCCATAAATTGCAGTGGTAAAAAAAAATATTTTCAATACGATGGAATGTTCGAGGAGAACATTCAATATTTATTTTGCCACTTGTTGATACCATTTTAATAAAATGCAAGAAATCAAAACAAATTCAATCGAATGTCAAATATGACAAGAAATTTCAAATCAGCTGTTAATTATTTGGTGACTGACAGCCCTTCAAATTTCTTACACCAAGAAATTTGTTGAGTAAGAATTCGTAAGATTCTCAGTGGAGGGGTAATATCTTGCTCTCTCGACGACGCTCTCTTTTACGAATTTTTCGAGTTAAGGAACGGCATTGAGTAAAAATTCGTAAGAATTCGTAAAAATTCGTAAGATTTAAAAGTAAAGGAACAGACCTTTTATTTGCTTGGATTGTTCTTGAGCGAAATGGCGGTCATTTTGCCCATCAAATGCGTCTGTCTGTTTGTTTGTCATCGCCACTTACGTTTTGTTTAGGCCAACTTCTGGGCTAGCTAGAAATAAAACGATTCTAAAAACACTCTTCCAACAGTAGAATTTATCGCACGTATATCATTTTGTTGCGTAAGTCGACCTCTGATCGCCCAACGCCATAAAGATTAAATACTATTTCAGTGAACAGTTTAAGGCCAATAATGTTGCCTGATAATGATCACGAGTTCGAACCTATTCCTAATACCTTTGTTCAATTCAATCCTACTTAATAGTTGAAACAAGCGCGAGCTTATTTATTACCTTTATCTGGGTGTTTCTATCAGAAATTCCCGCTAACAGTAAGATTAGCAAGCGCCGATAAGTTGTCAAACATTTTCTGTGCGATTAACAAATTAAACAATTTAACAAACTGATTTCGCCGTGCATTATGGGCAAATTTATATTTATAATTCACCGGCGAATGTCGGTCAGTTGGTTACTCCGCGCATGCATGACCGAATTGGCTCATTTGAATCTTTGTCTAATTAACTTGGTTTCTCCAACCACGTATGTGCCATTTATCATGGGAAAAAGAAACAAAGATCATATGTGCACAGCCAAATTACACATATAGCCGCAGCTCGTGTGAATTGCCAAACAAATAAACACAAACTCATGGTCATTGTGTTATGGCGGGCACCGGCAATTTTATTTCCATGGGGTTACGTAAAAGCCAAAATAAAAGGAAACAAGAAGAAAAGAAGACTCACACACGGAATCGACAAAAGCCCGTCTTTAAGTCAGTCTCCGTAAGACAAAAATCGAACGTCTCGACGCATATGCCGAAGCGATACGTGCCGTTGGTTCATGCACAGGAATCAATTGCAATGGCTGCCATTTCCGTCACTTTCAATTCAGACTGTCACTCTCGGCTATGATCGAGGGGCGGGCGAGCGTCTGCCCACGAAGATTAAAACTAGATATCAGATAGTAGATAATTTGAAATCTATCAGCAGCTATGCGGATAGTTTGTCGCCAGAATAACAAACAGGCGATTATGTCACATCGAGCGTCGCATTTGCTGGCTGATCAGTTTTAGCCACAAAAAAAAAGACTCTGGGGCGATGCCGATAGTTATATTTTTATATATAGTGCGTGTTACATTGCAACGTCTGCGAATGCGAATTCCTCGGACTAGCTGCTGATGCTACAAGTGAAAGCATACTACAAGCACAAGTATGACGACGGTGTGGTTATTATGGACTCTCAACTGGACTGTGCACCGTCACACCGTCTAGGAATTCCATTCGTGTCACGTAGCAGCGAGTGCGGGTGGCACTTGGAGGAGGTGAAGTTTGAATATTGCAGCTGAAACGACTCCAGCAGAAGACACATGACGGATAGATGGATGCATCGACTAACTTCTGTCGCGAATCGAGCATTCATCGCACGCATTCGGTTGTGCCACCTTTGCGCGAGGCATTCATTCCATAGAAAAAGGAAACATGCAACGAAAAGTCTGAAATAGGCAAAAGGAAGTGTTAATTATCCTGTTTTGTTTTTGGTTTCTTTTTTTTGTATTCGCTTTTCTCTCTGGTAGCATGGTAATTATGACATTCGAATATCTAATGAGAACGACACTTGCTGGGTATGTCTGTCGAGAGTTTTTCGCTTGCAGAATATATCAAAGTTTATGCGACATCACGTACGACGTGCTTGCCATGAGATAGGCCAAAGCGATAGGTATACGTCTGCGACTGCAGATGGAATCGTTTTCCTTTGAAAAGCCATCATCGCAGATGACCAAAAATACCTTGTGCCGGATTTTTCCTTTGGCACAAAAGAACGTGGTCTCCACTCGTCTCCACACACTATATTATGTTTCGTTTGCTTTCAAAAGAATTCATTAAAAAAAAATAAAAAAGAGGAACAGCCATTTAATGCTATGGAGAATAGAGCGTGTTTTGCATTTTAATAAGGGTGGAACAGTAAACGTGTCATTGCAAAGTGTTGTGGAGCTCTATTGGGTTGACAGAAAGCTTTTGATTTATAGACAGTAAGAGAGTAATAAAGTAAGTAGCTTTGTTGAATAGACGGAAGCGTTGGCATATTGTTTTGCACGGCTTCATCGCCCGTTGGAGAGATTTGTTTTGCAAAAGGGTGATGAAATGACAGAAAATGGATCTGAGATGTAGGCACTCCATTAAATTGGCATCTGTGGTTGAATTTTGAAGATGTTGCTGTGAGGTAGGGTTGTTTAAATGTCAAAGGGAAGATAGGCCTCCGATTGAATGTGCGTGGATTGAGGAATGTTGTTTTAAGTAACGAGAGCATGGATGCAAGGACAAACACAATTTCCTGTTGGAGTTTTTGAAGTTATTACTTTTTTAGGCGCGTTGGGCACTTTTAGATGGGAAGAAATTAATGAATTCGCGTTACCTTTAAAACGACACCGCGTCATCGTCACCGAGAAACCGACACCCGATAGGTGGCGCTGTTGTCCATTTTCTGAGAAACTCAACCGATCTCAATGAAACTTTGTATGTGTGCATGTTTGTATGCAGCTAGAAAGATAGGATAGTTTTGGACCCGATAGGTGGCGCTGTTGTCGACTTCTTTGTTCGCTGTTTTTACTCCCAAAACAGTTTTAAATATTTCCTGCGCAATAAAATATTTCCTGACGATTCGAAAAATACACACGTAATTGTTCAAGTAATAACTTCTATCGGCACTCCCGGAGTGCCTGATGTTTTTTTTTTACTTTAAGAGGTTCCAAGAGGGTTGCTGTCTTTTTCCTCATCTCGGTTATTTCCTTTTCTGTTTTGAATGAGAGCTTCTGCTCTTTGAGAATGCATTCAGTTTCAAAACGGAGTGGACTTTTCGACAAAACAATCGGATCCCATTTCCTTATCGAGCGTGGATCTAAAATATTGAATTCTGAGTAGGTAGGTACCTACAGTAAGAGAGAGAGAGAGAGAGTCTGCGGAGACAGCTCTACACGAGGCTGTGCGACAGTAAACCACTGGTAACTGCCTCGAACTATTGTACTTAATGCTCAGGGCTACCTGCTTCTTCACCAAAAGTGAGACTATCTACTTAAGCGCCTATTTCACTTAAAAATTATCAAAAAGGATATTTCAAACTATCCCTTTGTCCCCATACCAGGCGCTCGGAAGAGGTGCACAATAAAAATATAATAAAAACCCATTTATTGACCCTTTTTTGATAATTTCTCTCCAATTTCTTTCCAACTAGGACCTCATCTACTCGAAAAAGCGAATTCGAAATATTCGCATCATCTTGGGGGTGGTCGGCGCCATCGTCCTCATCGGTCTCATATCTGTAGCTGTGGTATTCTTAGTAAATAATAGTGATTCGGAAGACGATGCATCATCACAAACTGGCAATAGTATTAAATTAGACGATATCCTCTCGGGGAAGCTGCAGGCGAGACGATTCAATGGATCATGGTCATCGGGCACAAATATTATCTTTAAGGAAAACAACGTAAGAAACAGTTCTTTCATGTTTGTAGAGCGCTTAATTCACAAATCATTCGAAATCATTTCAGCACATTTACGAATATAATGTAGCGAGTGCAAAACGGACACCATTGCTGCACGATGATAAGGTAAATATTTTGCTGCAAAATTACTGTGTAACAACAACTATCATCCACAGCAACAGTACGCGGTGTTTGAGAAATCGGCCGATGGGAATTACCTGCTTCTGGGCAAAAACCACCTCAAGGTATGCGCTTTTCTACGCTGTGGAAGCCATGTGGATCGTAATTTGATTTTTTTTTTTTTTTTGTAGATATTCCGGCATAGTTTTCAAGCCGAGTACGATATAGTAGATCTTGAGACAAAAGTTGTCCACCCACTCAAGATCAAGGGCAACCAGCAGCTTTTATATTTGGTACAATGGGCGCCAGTTGGCAACGCATTGATCATCAACTTTGGACGAAATCTATTTTACAAGCCGACTGCATTGGATAGTGAAGAGATTCAGATTACCGATGACACAAACCCTACCATATTTAATGGTATCCCAGACTGGGTGTACGAAGAGGAGGTGTTCGGATCAAACTCCGCCGTTTGGTTCAATCCAAATGGAACCAAAATTGCATTTATTCAGTTCGATGATGCGCCGACGAAAATCATTAACTTCCCCTACTACGGCGAGGCGGGAGACTTGCGTTACCAATATCCCTGGAATCAGCCGGTTGCTTATCCAAAAGCCGGGTCGCCGAATCCCTATGTCCGGCTTTTTACCGCCGACCTGCAGCTAGCCTTAAAATCGAATAACTTCCTCACGGAGATTCCAGTGCCGAGCACCCTCAACACCCAAAGTCACATTATAACCGTGGTGTCCTGGCTAAACGAGCAGAACGTGCTTTCAGTGTGGATGAACAGGATACAGAATGCGGCGTATATGCAGGTGTTTGAGGGCCTTCGAAGGAGTGAGGTAAGCTCAGTTTGACTTTGTGTCGTCAGGGGTAGTTCAATAAGTTGGCGTCTTTCCAAAGGTTTATAGTATAGAATCCAAGACCGGTTGGGTGGATTTATTTACCGAACCCCTGAAGAACAGAGATGGCAGTGAGATAGCTTTGTTGTTGCCTTCGCGACAAGGTGAAGATGGGGACTTTAGGCACTTGAACCTCTTGTCGACCAAAGGTACTAGCAGCGTTCCTTTGCCAATTACCAGTGGAAAGTATGTGGTCACGACGGTGCTCCATTGGGACGCAGAGACCAACATCATATTCTACACCGCAAACACGGAAGACGCCTCAAATGTTCTGCATGTGTATGCGATTAAAGCTGCGACAGACCAAAAGCCACAATGCCTTACCTGTAACCTTCCGATCGATGGTAAGTCCTGCCAGCACATGTTATAGAAACTAAGAACATACCTTCTGTTTGTGTAGGAGTCCAACAGAGTTATTTCGGAGCAGAATTCAGTGACACGCACTACGTTGTGATCAGTACGCTGGGTCCGAATGTGCCGTCGCACGCCATCTATGAATGGTCGGTGAAAAACGGTAAGAAGCTATCAAATGACCAACAATTTGCCAATGACACACACCATCTCCATTACAGGTGAAGTGAAGCTGAACAAAGTGATCGACTGGGAGCTGAATAGAAATCTGAAGAACGAGTTGGCGACTGCTGCTCTCCCAGAGCAGGAAATCCACACAATCAATATTGCCAATGGATTCACCGCTAAAGTCCTGCTGCAACTGCCTCCCAATGTCGACCGCAGTGGCAATACCAAGTACCCGATGTTGGTGGACGTGTACGGCGGACCCGACTCGTACTCTGTGATCGACAAATGGGGCATGGATTGGGGTACGTACCTGTCGTCCAACCAATCGGTTATCTATGCGAAAATCGACGGACGAGGATCAGGTCTGAGAGGCGACAAACTGCTGCATTCCATTTACTTGAAGTTGGGAACCGTTGAGATCACGGATCAGATTGAGGTTACAAGGTTTGTTAAACGTTTTCAAATATGCCCAAAGCAATCATACGAAATTTGAATGGTAGGTCACTGCAACGAAATCTGCCTTATATCGATGCCAATCGCACCGGAATCTGGGGATGGAGCTATGGAGGTTATGCCGCTGCAATGGCCTTGGCAAACGACCTGTCGGGATCATTCAAATGTGCGGCTTCAATAGCTCCCGTCACTGATTGGGCTTATTATGGTAGGTTTCAGATTAGTTTTTGGTTGCCCGCGTAGCTAACTGCCAATCCATCAAATAGATTCGATTTACACGGAGAGATATATGGGAGTTCCAGAGGAAAACCCACAAGGTTATGCCAACTCCCGCCTGAGTACGCTCGCATTGAACTTCAAGGGAAAGAAATTCCTGCTCGTCCACGGAACTCTGGACGACAACGTCCACTACCAACAGGCCATGATCCTGGCCAAGAACTTGGAGAGGGGTGACATTCCCTTCAAGCAGATTGTAAGTACCTTTCCCATCTGTGTCTCGAAAGCCTTATTCACCCTGTTCTATTTGAAGAGCTACCCCGATGAGGACCACGGCCTGGCCGGTGTGCGGCCACATCTCTACCACTCGCTAGACAAGTTCTTCGGAGAGTGTTTCAATCTGAAAAGGCTGAGCAAATGGGGACGCAAATGAAACAAACAACCAAACCTATAGTTAAATCAAAATAAACAGCAAAAGAAAAATTCACAAGAATAAAATCCAAAACGATTATGTCAGGTTATCCATAGCGCTAAGTAACGATTTCAATCGAATCGATACTTGTACTTAATGGGATCAACGTTGTCCTACCTGCACCAATCCCGGAACAAGAATACAATTACACAAACCCATATAGCTCGAGTGTAGTCAGTCCCTTGTTGTGAATCTAGGAAAACAAAATTATATAGTAAATTTAAGTAAGAATTACAAAGATTTTGATTTTTGTTCAAGAAAAAAAAAAACGCCAAAAATTGTGCCAGGATTTTTTTACCTTCTCTTCCAACTCTTTCTCTGTCCATTTTTTTTTTTCTCTACACATGCATTCAACTTAAGTTATTCTTTTCTCCGACGAGTTTTCTTAACATATCTAATTCCACTTGAAGATTCTTTCATTCTTTTTTATTTGTAAATATATTTTGGATTAAGTTGTCGATGTAAAAATGTAGAAGAGAAAATAAATTATGTTATAAAAAAATAAAGTGTTGTACTCACTGTGAAAAAGAACTGTCAAACGATGTAAGTACGATTAATCTTCTGTGTAATGCCTACAGGATTAGAACAAATTACTTTTCAGATGTCCTTGGTTCATAAGAGCTAGATGTACTCTCATGCAGCGGTATTTTTGTTCGTAGTTTTGGGATGGCGGGAGGCTGAAGAAACGGCAAAAATTCGCATAAGCTTTGATATGGGTTTTTGGTATTCTAATCAATTATTAATTGGCAACACCACGTGAAACACATGGGACGGCGATTCAACTTTAATGCGAGTCAAAGTAAAATAACAGAAAGTAGGTACTGTAGTGCAAGTGCAATATTCTCTGCTGTTCATAATAGGTCTGTTCCTTTACTTTTAAATCTTACGAATTTTTACGAATTTTTACTCAATGCCGTTCCTTAACTCGAAAAATTCGTAAAAGAGAGCGTCGTCGAGAGAGCAAGATATTACCCCTCCACTGAGAATCTTACGAATTTTTACTCAACAAATTTCTTGGTGTAAGAAATTTGAACGGCTGTCAGTCACTAAACAATTAACAGCTGATTTTAAATTTCTGGTCATATTTGACATTCGATTGTTTTGTTTTGATTTCTGCGTTCTATTAAAATGGTATCAACATGCGGCAAAATAAATATTGAATGTTCTCCCCGAACATTCCATCGTAATGAAAATATTCTTTACCACTGCAATTTATGGAATTATTTATCTGTCATATCTGTCATTTTTCATAGTTTAAAGCGTTCCCTAACTTTTTCGTAAGTGTCTCTCTCTGTGAGAGAATTTATCCCCACCACTGCCATTTTAATTGTCTTTTCCATTCTTACTACAAAAGTAAGGGAACAGACCTACAGGATTAGAACAAATTACTTTTCAGATGTCCTTGGTTCATAAGTAAGAGCTAGATGTACTCTCATGCAGCGGTATTTTTGTTCGTAGTTTTGGGGTGGCGCGAGGCTGAAGAAACGGCAAAAATTCTCATAAGCTTTGATATGGGTTTTTGGTATTCTAATCAATTATTAATTGGCAACACCACGTGAAACACATGGGACGGCGATTCAACTTTAATGCGAGTCAAAGTAAAATAACAGAAAGTAGGTACTGTAGTGCAAGTGCAATATTCTCTGATGTTCATAATATTTGAACAGAGAGAAAGGATTGAACGGAGAGAAACGATTAGCATTTCAATGTGGACTTGTTGCGCCAACTGTTTATATTGAACAGTTCGTTGAATACGGACTACCTACGGACAGATGTTTATAGATTTTGTAAGACTTTCGATGTCAGCTGAGAGTTTATTTCGCTGAAAACAAGTGACCGGTATCGGAATCGTCGTCGTTCACGCCGCGCTCAGCAACAAACAAAGATTGGTGTTCTCCAACAAGAGTAATCGTTAAGAGTCCATCGCAACCGCACCAATGGTTACAGCATTCTTTCGCCAATAAATGAGGTCTGTTACCCTACGATAATGGATGACTTTAACTAACACCCCTATCGTGGAATACGGCGTATTTGAGATTCACTTCACCTACTCGATTCACTTTCACTTTCCGTATACATCGTGGAATCCGCCGGGAGAGACTTCCTTATCGACAGGTATTTTCATTCAAAGTTGGTTCGAAAATCAGCTGCTTTGCATTAAATGGCAGCAGAGATAGCACATAGAGCAAAGCAATTCAGAATTTATTTTACAGAAATCAAATTAAAAATAAATTTATAATGTTGACTCATATTTGAGTAGAGTATATTCTGGGCTATCACAGAATCCGTCGTATTCGGAATTTTGCTACGAACCCCGAAAGAACTATCATAGAATCCGTCGTAGGGGAAATTTTTTGCTACGAATTTAGTCGTAGGGGAAATTTTTGGATACGAATTTCGAAATTTCTAGCAAACATTTACTCTACGACGGATTCTGTGATAGACGTGTGTATTTAACAACGTGGTAAAAGCATCCTACGACAATAAAATGTGTGCATATTAAGAGGAAAAAGGACATCATGGAACTTTCGGATTCGACGTGAGTTTTCTGAAATACAATTGTTATTCAAATTGTTTATAAAGTTTATTTATCTCTCAGGATCACTAAGTGTTTTCGTTTAACTAAACCAACATTTTAATGTTTTTGATGTTTCGAACATACAAATTTTTTGGAAAATCACAACGAAACCGCACAACAAACGATAGGATACGCAATGAACTACCTGCGTGTTTGAAATGTCAAAGTTTGTATGGGGAGTTTCACTTCGATCGTTTTCTACGATGGCGTTAAACGCATTCACTTTACCGACAGGCGAATCTTTCACTTCGAATGTATTCTACGATGCAAAGTATTGAATTTGAGTGAAACGTCCCCCTCGGCGTATTCCACGATAGGGGTGTAAGTCTGATCAAACTTCGTTCTTGCACGCAAAAACTAGACAGACGAGAGTCATTATTAAAGAATAAGGGACGAATTTTCTTCGAAATATTGTACCAATGTGGCCGCTGTAAAAAATGTGGTCCAAAAGTCAACGAAGGATGAGTTTCTCAACGAATTTTTCTAGCCGACATTTGTAATTGTTTTTGAAATTGAAAAAAGCGTAAATTAAGTATTTGGTGCTGTTGGTGGTATATTTCCAAAACTCGCTCTGTTTGAACTACACGTCATCGATTTTGGCGCAAAGTTTGCAATCCGTGATACCAATAATCATTGTGTCCAGGATAAGTTTTTCGAACTCACAATGGCGAAATTTTCCCTACAAAATTGCATATTGGGACCTAGGAAATATTTAGTGTGAAGGTTAAAAATGATTATTAATAAGGCCCAATGTGTATTCCAAAACGATGTTCAAGATAGAAATGAGAATGGGAACGTTTAAGTATCTAGTTAAGTAAGTCTGACAGCTGGCTTGATGTGTCTCATTTTTTGCATCAGATTGTCCTCGATCGGTCACATAAATCGCATTTTCAGTTGACGTCTATGGAGTAGAAGCTGATGAATCTAGTCAAGAAATTCGTGTCCGAGTCAAAAGTTGACAGCTCGCAAATGTGGCGCTCGTGTTACAAGTGACGTTACCGACCAATTTAGTTTCTGCGTTCCAGGTTACATCCACTCTAGACCAATTTAGTAAGATAATCACCCCGATTACAGAATCCGATGAATGGTCTGCGAATGGCTTCCGCCAATTTTTTGCACTTTTTGTTATTATAGAATCCGCCGTAAAAAAGTGCATGAATGTCGGTAACTCTGTTTGATTTTTTTGGGATTATGAAATACGCAGCCCATCCGAACTCCATACAACTTTTAACGTTTTAAATCCGCACCAAAGTCATTGCGGACGCCAACGTAAACAAAAATGGAAATTCATAATTAATTCGTACACATTTAAGTTTTTGAATACATTTTTCATTTTTAAGAAGAAAAAGAACAACAACTCGTGCACAATTTGAGAAGATGTCGGAGGCAATGAAAAGAGAGTCGGATATTGAGAAAAATTTGACCAAAAAATCGCCAGACTTATTGCAGGAATTTCTGTCGCCGTTGTCGCATAGGTAATGATTTGAACCACTATTTCCCCAAACAAGCGAGTCGTGACTCGAACCAGGATATTTAGCCTCCACATACCTGATTCTCAGTCAAAAACTGACAGCATCGATAAGAAAGTTTGAAAATGATAAGGAAGTTTTGCGAATCGGCAATGCTGTTCTTCCGGCGGATTTGATAATTATATTTATCGCGGATGTGAATGGAGTGTGGATCGAGTCAACTCCCCGGGAATAAATTTTTGCGGATTCTGTAATCGACATGAATAAGATTTTTGATTGTGCCCTTTGTCACTCCAACTCTAACAGCGTTCCTGTCGGTGCTAAGAAATCATGTAATTGAAAATGCAAACCAAACACCGCTGGTATAACCAAAAATCCGCACAACACTTTTGTAAATGAACAAACCCATTTTATTGCGTTTTCTTTCAAATGTTTCTTATGTTCCACTTAATTTCTATCTTCGTTCGGTCTCTTCGCACTTAGATTACATTTAATTTAATATAAGATACATAATTTAATTCCAATTAAATTATTTTAAAGATTTCTCATTTCTTCTTCATCTTTTGTTTTCACTAAAAATCTTCAATTAATAATATTTATTTATAACAACTTTGCATTAATTTGTTTGTATGTTATTATAGTTGAATCAAATTCAAGTTTAGTGTTAAGTTAGTTGTGCTACATTATTTGTATTACATCGATTTTTGTTTTGTCTTAAAATATACTTCTTACTTTGCTGTTGTTGTGTTGTTTGTCAAACTACTCTGGTATGTTTGTAAAGTTCTTTAGAAATTTAGCATTAAGTTAAATAAATATGTTTATATTATGATAAAATTTTTTTGCCATTTCCTGATGTGTTAAGAGAGAGAAATTGTTTACGCTAAAAATACAAATATATATATTTATGTAGTTTTTTTTTTGTTTTTGTAAAGATTTGCTTGTTCTGTTTTCCAAAAAGTTGACACACATTTCTATACAAATATGTTTTGTTTAAAATTGTTATATTCTTCATAATGTATACAGACTAATTAAGTATTTACAGCACCCTGAACTTAATGGTTAAAAGTTGTTGGTTTTTTCTGATCTCCTCTTGTTTCTTTTGTAATTTTGATATATGTATACTTGATGGTAGGTTTTATTTAATAAAGAATTCCTCATCATTGTCGTCGTCGTCGTCATGGGCATCGTGAGGTTGTTCTTCAGCAACAGGACTTTTACTATACGACTCTTCAACAGGCAGTTCATCTATCTCAAGTGGGTCGCGTTGGTATTCTTCTACTTGATAGGGTTCCTCCGACAAAACTTCATCCGATTCAAGTTGTTCGTGTTGGTGTTCGATTGCCTCGTGTTCAGTTTCCTCGTGATGTTGTTCAGTCACATCGGTGTAATATTCTTGAATCTGTTGCTGTTGCTCCTGATTGTTGCCCTCATTGGAAACATTCTCCTTCTGATATTCATTATGATCTTGATCTGTAGATGTGATAGCTGTTGTGGAGGTGGTGGTGGTGGTAGTATTGGTCTCCGCCGTAGGCACCAGGTTTATGAAATATAACCTGTTGTCATCGGGCGAATCTGAATTTGATCATCATTACGTATTATTGCTGCCTTTTAAAATAAAAACCTTTTTAACCAAAATGTTATGATTTTTCTGCTATAATGGAATCAAAGATTTTGATTTGATTTTTTTATTTTTTTGTGGTGGAGATGAAACGAGAAAAAATTGAAGAAAAAAAGACAAGAGTTGGTCAACATGAATTTGGTTTTACATATAAATAATTGGCTTAAATGTTGTTTTATTTTTTTTTATATTTAAAAAAGGATGTTTCGTTTTATTCACTTTGAGGAGGGGGGAGAGGGTTGTAATGGAACTGGGGGCGTAAAGAAAAATGTAAAAGTGAAGAAATAAATGCAAGAAGATGAAAAATAAAATTATATTGCTGTTGTTTAAATAGCCGATGTAACAAATCCAATTTTATTATCCAAAACTACAGAAAAGAAGTCTACAACTTAGGTTTTCTTAATAAATATGCAAAAGTTGTTTATTTATTCGTAAAACTAGGTTCAACCAAAGAAGAAAAACATTTGTTTCAAACTTGCGGATGCATATTTTCTATGAAATAAATAAATATTTATAAAAAAAAAGAAATAGAAGTTGACATATTCTTTAAAGTACGATATGATCATGTATTGCACCTTATTGGAAATATGTATGCAAATTATTATACTAGGTATATGTTAGTGAGCAAGCGATAGCACAATTCTTTTACAGGAACAAGCAGGATGAATAAGAATTAAGTATTATGTGGTTAAAATAAAAGCAAGCACCATCGACCAGCAGATTAAGTTTTTGCCTGTATGTACAATTGATTTTGAAAACAAAAAATCACTTTTATAATATATTGTATATATGTATTGCTATGTTTGGTGCTTAAAACTAGGTCCTATTCGTTAAGGGTGAACGCGAAATCAGAAGCAACGATATCCGCGTACTGGCGATGGTTGCTTAAAAATTTTGCATGCACTCCTTTTGGCCTTTATAGACGAAGCAACATACAATTCCGTCACGTATTGCTCTTTCAAGGAAAACGCTTATGAAGGTGAATTTATGAATCAAAATTCAGGTACACTAAAGCCTTAGTTCTAATACAAAAATGTTTTCTTTGTATCAAGGGGTCGTAAATGATTATCGTCTTTCTCAGAGGTGATTCGGCCTTACTAATAATCAATCACTAATGTGGACAACTAGTTAGATGTCAGCTTTAGTAAAAATGTACAGCTTTTGTGAAATGGTACCAATAAACAATTAGACCTCCACATTTACTAGTCCTACAACTTTCTTAGAATCTATTACATTTATTGTCATTGCAGAATTCAAATTTCATAATTTGTTTTCGTGAAAAACAAGGTCAATGGTCACTTTCACAAGGAGGATTTTATTCTAAAAGAAGGAATACATAAATTGCAATTAAATTTGCCCAACACATACCTATCTTTCCAATGCTCTTTGAGACTTATTATAAGCAAAAAACAAAACACAAAATAGGAAATGCACAAAATATCCGCTGATCTGTCAAATATCATATGCAAATCAGTAATGCCCTATCGTTCGATCGGACAGAATTTTCAGTACTTTTATGGTACGCTTTCCATTGTTTTCTAATACTACCTCGCGATTTCTTTATGAGTGCATTTGTGTCGTAATAAAATCCCTTTCAAATTATTCAATAAACAAAGCACAGTTTATTTGAATGGTTTCATTTATTCGTAGGCTGACGATGCAAATCAAAACTTATTAGTGGTCTAAACATCACAATTGCATCGTTAGCAAGAGAATATTTTTGAAAATAGAAATAATATCTGGCTCATTCATTTCAGAATGAATAACAATCGCACGTAGGAAGCGTGTTAAGAACTTATCGCTTCCGGGTTTGAAAATAAATACAATTTAACCTATAAAAAATTGTATGGCTTATATAGTTATTACTTAATTCGGGAAACTTAGAAACCGACAAAAGTTGAAATTCGAACTGAAAAATATAAAACGCATATTCTCGTACTACCTGTTAGGCTGTACTTGCACCCCCAGAAGTTAATAAACTTGTTATTTTGCATGTATTTTGCTGCGTTCTGATAATTCTATTTTTATAACTATATTTTCCGCGAAGGGAACCTTTTCACGCCAACCATTGTCTCATTAGAGATCCTCATTCTCGGTAAACAAACTCCTTTTGCAAAGAGTTTGAAAAGGGTTTGGTTGCAACAAAATATCTACCTGTGTCGCCTAAGGTACTGAGAATTGTTGCAAAAAGGTACCTATAAGCCGTCAAAACTTTGGTAAGAAGATATTTTATTCTGTTTGCGACGACTGTCAAGAAAGTCTTGGAATTATCCCAAACTTATATAAAATTTATCTTTTACTAAGCAACTAACTAGGAAAACCAATCAAAAAGCAACAGAAAGAAAAACACAGAAATATATGTTTCACGTGTTTAGAAATAAAACAAAAACAAAATATTTTTCAATATTTTGCATACATTTGTACAAATTTGTGTGTGATAGACTTAAAAGTCATTTGCATTGTTGTATTACAACGAATAAAATTAGAAAGCATTCACAATTTACTAAAATGAATTAATAATTGTAAACGCTCAGGCTGAACAACATCGTATTAAATTCTCTCCTATTTCGAAATTTAACACCGCGATTTTGGATGGTTGGGCAGCACTTGTCTTCAAAATGACATAAGGGAGGATTTATTTAGCTAATGCCCGAGATAAACATGGCTTTCTCAACACTAACATTTAACCCTACAGTTAGCGATAGTCTGGCAACTATATTTGTTTATTGGTAAAGGGATTTTGGAAAGTGTGGAGTCTTTTCGTAAAGTGCCAGACTAAAGTTGATTATTGGTAAGGCCGAATATGTTTTATGGCTAAAACCAAATATTCATGGGAATCTTGAAGCGCTCTTGAGTAAGCATAAAATTGCCGATATGCGGTTATTATTTGAGGAAAAAAATCCGCCCAACATTAGTCTGCGATAACGTTTAATTTCTTAAGCAAATAAATACGTATAATATTAAGTAGAGTGTAACAAAAGGAAATTAGTTTACTGGTGCCCAGTTTCAATAAGGGCACTCAAAATATATCTATGCAAAGCCGTAGAGAGCTTTGAAAACTCTTCACCAATCAAGCAGTAAGTAGCAACGAATATTTATTTATTATTATTATAATTAACAATAATATGACCGTCAGTGCGTTATAAAATATATACATATATAATATTTGTTTTTTATGACAACATATATGCGTCCCAAGGCAAAGAATCTATAAACTATTAGCCTATATACAATTTACATAAGACTCCATCCCTAGACTAGCTAGATTTAAGAGGTAGGAAGATTTCAATTTGAAATTCTATACAAAAAAGAAAAGATGTAAAGTATATATAATAAAAGCTACTTTAAAATAAAGAAAAAAAAAAGTTCAAACTTGAATAAGGAGAGAGAAAACTTTAAGATTGGAGTGGTTTGGTTTTGATTTGGTGATGGTGTTTGGTTGGTTGGTTTTGTGGATTGTATGTGTGCCTAAGTCTCACAACTGTTGTTGGTGGTGATGATAATCATTTATATTCACCTGATTGATATTTCCAATCAATTGATGGCCTTGAAGCGTTTGCACTTGTGCTATGGACAGCGATGTTGTGCCGTCCGTATGTTCCTGTTGTGTGACAATTGTCGGCTGACTATTGCCTGTAGCTGTTGTTATGTTACCCGATTGATCGATGATTTGATGATGCACCTGTTGCTGTTGTTGTTGCTGCTGTTGTTGTTGTACCTGTACCTGTACCTGCTGTTGCTGCTGCTGCTGTTGTTGTTGTTGCTGCTGTTGCTGAGATGAAGAGCTAACTGCTACAGATACCTGATTGCCGCCAGCTGTTGAGATCATTTCGGGTTCCTTTTTCACCTGCACTGCTTGTAGCGTATGTAATGATTGCACGGTCTGAACTTGGGGAATTGTTCCGCTACCTGTTGCTGCGGTGTTTGTGCCAGAATTTGCCGTAGATGTCGTGGTCAGTAGCTTTTTCGATCCGCCCGGTATTGCTAAAAAGGGGAGATTATGGTTATGTACATTATGGACAGTTGATTTTCTTTTTTGTAAGAAACACTAACCCTTTCTGTCTTTTTTAACACCAGGTTTTGCAAAATGCCGTAACTCCAAGTGGCGTCGTAGATTTCTGGATTGACGAATTACTGCGTAGCAAATGGGGCATGTAGCCGGTTGTTCTGACAGGGATCGTGATCGAGATTCTATCAGAATAGAGGAGAGAATCGTAAATTAGCAACACTATAAAAAAAGGACGTTCAATCTGTTTATTGCATAAGGAGATGCGGCAAAAACAAACTCCATGTGAACTTACGCTTGCTTCCAGGTTTTACAGACGAATTATTTCCTCCAGATGCGGATGATGTATTTGGCGTTGTTGGGGTAACACTTACGTCCGATACTGTTATCATAGTTTCATTATTCTTCGGAACTTCCGTTTTGATTGGCGTCGATGTAATTGCAACGGTCTCTCCATTCTCATGTGTGGTAATCGTTTGAATTTGATTTGTCGTTGTTGGGGTCGTCATGATGCTGTCCATTTCGTCGGTGCGTGCGATTTTTGATTCGGTAGCTGAAAATTTGAACAAATCACTAAAACTGCAAATCGTCATTTTATTCAAGCGTTACTTACGTGACATTTTTTTAACACGCGGCCTTCGTTTCCGTGCTGGTAAAAACTGAGTGATAACGTCTTTAACTTCTCCAACATCGGTGATTATTGGCCCGGCTTGGTGGATATCTTCAACTACTTGAGCGTGTACGGTCTGTTGTGGGGCATTGGCAATAGTGGCAATCAACTGTTCTTGTTCCTACAATATATTTTATATCTAAAACACTTCTTTTTTGTTGGTAAATATAACATACCTCGTCCTGGCAAACATCGACAAGGGTTTTCACGTGATGTTGGGGTATCATATGCTGTAATTGAATCGAATGGGTCGTATAGTCGTCTTTGGTAACAGTCTGTGGGGCTAGTCCTTGAATGTTGAGACATTGTGCGGCCTGCAACAGTGATGGCAGTTGAGCGTGATCAACACTGACCTCACCGCGATAAACAAATTCGAGTAGAGCCTCTAGATCGTTGGCATTGACACCGGCAAGCATTACCACGGGATGTTTACATGGTGTATTCTGTAAGCAGGAGAAGAAGAATAAATTGTGAGCGAGTCAGAGCGCATTTAAACCAGAAAGAGGGGATGAGGGGCGACGACAATTGACTGTGATTTTGTTTATTTCTATTTTTTTCAATTTAAGACAGATGACGGGATGGACATGTGAGATGCATGGAGATGGAATATCGTTCGCTTAAGAGATAAGTAGGTTATTTGGTGATAGTTTGATTCTCTTGTTCACTCTCGCGTGGCAGGTGATTTTAAGAGAAAGAAAATTGTATTTTGTAAACAGAGAGGAGGGAGAAGGAAAAGAACAAGCAGACAGCTCGTAAAACGCACTTTTTTAGCTATAAGACTGTTGAGGATGGAATTAGAAGTGTGTTTGTGTATTATATGGTTTGTGTTTTTTAGTAATTTGAGTAGGTTATTCAACTTGCACATATGGAAGAGCTTTGCTTTTACAACGGTGAGCATAGTTGCGATCTTCGAATAAAATACGATTTTATCGATTGATATTCGATTGTGCAAATAGGGGTTGAGGAAGTTGAAAAACAGAGACATTATTTCCGAGGTTGCTTTTAGCCGTAGTTGTTTGATTTATTCCACGATACTAATGCCAATTCACATGAGAGCGAATTGCGAGCCACGAACTTGCGAATTTACGTAGATTCTGACACTTCATTCACATGAAAACTTTTTTTAGTCGCAGATACCCGCGAATCATTTGTATTGTTGAAGGTTCAGTTCGAGCGAATTTTTCATTCGCAGGTTTGTGGATCGCGACTGTTTTATGTGGTTTGTGAATAAAGTGTGACAGTTCGCGGCAAGAATTTTCAATTCGCGGGAGAAATGCTGTAATTGTAAATTTCGTTATTTTAATCAATCAAGTCTCGTTTTTTTTTTAGATTATTTGTTGTATGAGGTCCGTAGGGACCCTAGCCCTAGCTTCTCACAGCGATTCGTTTTGTGTGAGATTTCATTTTTCGAACGAATGGAAGGGATCTACAATTTTATGACGATTCCAAACGGCCGATTGAGAAGCTCTTTCAAGACAGTTATACTCTCGGATGTTTGTCAGACGTTCGCGAGAGGTGGCGCAGTGAAAAAACCCCGAGTTGGAATTTGGGTTTTTGCGGGATTCGGTTTTGATTTATTAGTGAGTTAAATGTTCAAACCATTTGACAGCGTTTGAATGGTTAATGGGCTCATTCCAAAATCTAGTTAACTTAACTCGACTAGATTGGTCTGGATTAAATGTAACCGGAACACAAAAACTAGATTTGTCGATTACCTCACTTTTCCTACGTCAGCCACATATGCGAACTGTCAAGTATGTATCACGAAATTATTGACTCAATTCGTCGGCTCGTTCATGCGATCGTTCTAGATCAGGACCAATCAAAACTGAGACACATCAAGTCAACCAGCTGTCAGACTTACTAAAGTAGGTAGTCTGCCAAAATAGGTCCGTTCGTGTACTTTAAGCATAGAAAAATGAAAAATGTCAAATCTCTAAAATCGAGAGAGAATTCCCTCAATTTCAAGAGAAGTATCTGATCGGTTTTCTTACAAAAAGTTTAAGAAATGTCATGTTTGGCATAATTGTAAAATGCAGCATCTACAAAATAAGTTGGAGTTGAATTTTTTTCAAACTAAATGCCTATTAAACTTTCCATTTGAATGCGCTGATATATTCTAGGAGAACATTCAGTAATAACTTGATCCTCTGACGTCGTTGAAAACGAAAATGGGGACGTTCGGATTCGTAGTTTAGTAAGTCTGACAGCTGTCTGACTAGATGCGTCTCAGTTTTTATTGGCCCAGAGTGTTCACGTGTATAGTGTTTTTGCAGTTGACGTTTATGGAGGGGAAGCCGACCAATCTAGTCAAGAAAATCCTGCCTGCGTACTCAGTTGACATTTCGAAGAGTCAAATTTAAAATAAACAGAGTGGCCGTTGCAGAATTCTGAGGAGTCGAAAAAAGGCGCGAAGAGAGAAAAAATCGAGCTGTCGTGGGACGGCCGAAAGAAGCGAATCATTGGACGTAAAGTATTGGCCCGTGTTACGTTAGCAAACGTTTGTTAGCATGCAACGCATCTAACGCTTCTACGCTGAGCGACAGAGAGAGAGAGAGAGCTAGCTACGTATAGAACGTGCGCGCGCAACGCGGATGAGAGGGAGAGAGAGAAAAGATATATACGCTACCGCTTTCACCTTTTCTCGGTTCGCTCCCCATCTTCCAAGTGCGCCCATAGTGGCCATGGCCATAGTGCCAGTTAGTTTAGATTACTCTCTCTGTTCCTCTTTCGCTCTCTACACACATATATTTAAGAATTTTTCGACTTTTCTTTTTTCCTAAACCATCCCTGAATCTGACGAACAACATAAAACAAAAATCATCCAAATCGGTGGAGCCGTTCTAGAGTTTTCATCTTCCAAGTGCGCCATGGAGGGGGAAGTTAACGCTACGGTGACGATTTTTTTCGGTTTACTCCCCATCTTTTTGAATAATTTATATGCGTGACCCACCGACCGTCCGTAAAAAAGCTATATTCGCTTCAAAAAGGTGTGGTTTCTAAGGCCACTCTGGTAATTTAGAATTTTCACATGATATTTAACAACCATTAGTTCTCATAACACTATAAAAGTGTAGTGATTGTCAGCCGTGTTACATTTTAAATGTACTTTTTTGAAAATAGCAATTTATTAAAAATTTATGAAGGGGCTTTTCCAAATAAAAAAGCGCAAATTCAAACAAAGGTAACGCTGGCCGCGAGAATACAAAAACAATTCAACTTGCTTAGTCAATGCGTTCGGATTCATAGTCACGACCAATCTAGTTGACGTTTTACATAAACTAGGTATCCGAACGTCCCCAATAACTAGTTTTATGTCGATTTCCATTGGGACAGAAAAAGCACTTTTTTCAGAGTCAGAGCAGTTTTTCTGCTCTCGAAATCAGCTGGCTGTCAGATTTCATGTTCCATTGGCCGCAAAAAAAGCACTTTTTTTGAGAGTCAGAGCAATTTTTCGAATCTCGATATCTGAGCAAGATTCACATCTACTTACACTAACACCAAAACATTTGCCTTTTGTCAAACTTTAAAGTGTGTATTAATTACGTATTTAGAAGACCAGTCTGTGAAAAATTTACATTTGGCCGGCGCAATGGATATCAACACAAATTGAGTGGATTTTTATAAGCATAAATTGCAATTTAAGAACAGCTGACTTTTCAAACACGCACTACCACAAATGCGGAGGAAGAAAAATCTCGTTTTATGTTCCATTGGGCACGAAAAATCTGAGATCTGAGAGCAAATCTGTAAAATCCCAATGGAAATCGACATTACATGTCAAACTTTTGAGCTGTCACTTAGTTGGCAGTTTTCATTTTTCAGTATGTCGAAATTCGGCGAGTAGAAAATTACGAAAAAATGAAAAGAGGGGAAATGGATTTCTCTCTCATTTTTTTAAAATTTTCTCAGTACGTGATCGCATTTGCACAGTTTCTTAGCAAATTTTAAATAATTTTACGTTTGCAAAAAAGTACCCGAACGAACCTAATGTTATTTGCTCTTAGAAGCTGTAAAACAGCTTGCGACACGATTCTGTCTCTCCCTATCCATACGTTGGAGAAGGTTATTATTGTCAGTCAGTCAGGTTGTTTACGTTGACAAATCTTGTTACCAATTTGACATGCAAAGTTAAGGTGATCACTCCGTCTGACTTTAGACCGTACGCTATCTTTAGAATTTCTGCTAAATGTTACTAAAGCATTTCCGTACTCATTATTAAAAAGAAAAGAAATGTTCCTCTTGTTAGCCTAAATGTAATCTACCCATCAACTCGATCTAGCTTTGTTGAGCAGGGAAATCCCTCCTGCTCATAGGTATAACAGTTTAGAGTAGGTCTGCACAATGCAGCTCGTCAAGTGAGACAGGCGTACTGAGTTAAGATCTCTTAAGTGTATCACTCTATTGCAGCTTGCACCTGTTAACATCTTGCAGTCCATAGCGATATAGGTAGCAAATATGCTTCAAAGGGCATTTCGGTAGTTAGGCGAAAAGCCTGCTTAATACTGTAATAATGAACATCAATGACAGCACCTTCGACCTGCAGTACCACAAGAGTTATCAGCGTCATCGAATAAAAAGTATACTGATCACTGTCGCCAAAGTACCGCGCAAACCGACGAAAACAACTGAGCGACCAAAACAATCCTCGTTTGTTATTTTTGTTCCTCATTTTCGTCGACCACTCTTTTAACTAGACTCAAAAAAATAAATCTCTACGAAGAGAAACTGTACTCAAAACACTTTTAGAGAAGAGCAAAGCATCAATCAATTTCTGCGTCTTTCCTTCAGAGCAGTGAGCACGAGCACCTACCTGCATTCAGTTTCTATAGAAATCTACCCCCGTTCGCTTTGTAGTACAACTCTCAAACGACCCTGAAGGGTTGATTTGACATTGATCCAAAGGAAACGTTGTGTTGTTCTCTTACCTCTAATTGGAACATTCGGGCAGAGATAGATGATAGTCATAGCAGGGTAAAACAAAACTCACCTGTCATGAGAATGACAATTAGCAGAGGGAATCCAGTGAAAATGATGTAAGCAAGAGGGTATGTCTCATACTCAATAGAGCCACAGATGGACAAGCAATTTACTGATTGCGCTGCGATTTGAGAGGAGTCTCACTTCTTCTCTGAGGAGGGTGAAAATTCGAATCCAACACACCGACACTGTGCCACTGCCAGAGCCAGTGCCAGCGCAAAGAAGCATAAGAAAAACAAAAGCAAATCCAACAAAAGAGGGCACTTCTCTTTCCTCTCGGCCTGGCAATGGGCCGATGTGAATGTGTGGAGGGAATAGAACACGAAATGATCTCTGTTTACAAAAATCTTGAGCTCAATCTCGGGAGCGAACAAACCAGAAACCACTTGCTATCTATCTCCCACTAAACCACTTCCTTTCCTCCAATTGGGCGGGAAATATTTCAAGTGTCCCATTAGCAAACGGTTTGCCTCCAAAAAAAACTTACCTTTAACAGCTCCAAAAGGAACGGACTAGCTGCACACAGGACTATTTTATGGGCTGGAAAACTTCGACCACCAGCCGCCAGAGTGCAGTCTACCAAATCACCATGACAGCGTAAAAGTTGAATGGCCGACACAAGCGAACTCCCATAGTCGCCCCACGTTAGCGAATATAAAGAGTTCATTGGCAACGCCATCATTTAGACGGTTTGGGAATGCGGTCGACTGCCACTGGATGGATGAGGAAAATAAGCAAAATCGCGGTTTTCTTCTCTCCAAAAAACACAAAAAAAAAATTAAAAAAATTTATATATAAAAATGTCGCCGTCGAATCGGAATCGTGTATGTATACGAACTATGAAGTTGGCCGCGGTAGTCAGCAGGGGGAAACGGGGTCCACAGAGCGATACTAGCTTTTCTCCTCTTTAAAATTAGCCACCCGTAAGGTCTTTCACTTCACTTTACCGTAACAGAAAAAAAAAATAATAAAACAAAACCTATTTGCACCAAAATTCACTCTATTCTAACACTTTTGCGAAATACGCTCAACCATCATGAGATTGAAAATTTTTTTCACAAAATACCCATTTATCGCGACACATATAATCAGCACTTCAGCAATACAGAGAGCGAGCGAGAGCGCGAGTCACTCGCCAATGTAATCCCACGGAGAGAGATAGAGAGAGCCTGATAACGACACCGATAAGATGGAATAAAAAGGGAACACGACGACGACGACGAGGAAGAAAAAAAATTTCTCACACCAGCCTAATCACCCTATCTGGTTTCGTTTGATTCGATTTTTTTTTTTACTTTTTCGCCGCACTTTTAGTTAATCGAAAGCAACTGAAAAATCCCGTTTTAAATTACACTGCACTGGGATTAAATTTTCACGAATTCCAAATATTTCTATTATTGTTTTCTTCTCAGAGATAGAAAATTTTCTCCGATTTCACACGTCGAGAAAACTCTACACGTACACACGCGTAGCACGAAAAGAAATTCTATATAAACGAGAAGGGAAGGACAGAAAATGATTTTCTCTACGCCTTCTCCACACGGCTCGCTCGCAGAGAATTATTTTTTTTTCTCTGCTGACGAAAGATATTTTACTTTTTCGTTTTTAGAGCGAAACTATTTGATTTTGATTGTGCACTCGGGGCAACCGGATGTGGGCGAATTTATTTAATTTTAACGCAATTTCGGAAGATAGTTTTGCAAAGGTTTCGTTTCACTTGATGTGGGAGATATTTTTCTATCGCCTCTGCGATTCGCTGGCAGACGAGCTATTTGTCACCACGAAAATGGATTTTGCTTTTGCTATGGTGAAAACGTAGCAATGGATATATGGAAAGGCTATGGAAGAGCAAGAGACGAAAGAGGAGAAGCGAAAAAAAAAGATCGAGAAGAACTGAAATGAAATATGGCGGCAAGCGACTTTGCTCTTTGGGTTTCAGATTTTCTATTTATGTGGTGCAAGAAGAGGGAAATCGTCACCGTTTGAGTATGTGCGTATGAGCGAGAGACAGATTACTTTTTCGTTCAGTATTGGATGACGTTGCCATTCGTCGAGGTAAGTTGCATAGTCGGAGAGAACAGAGAAGGCAAAAGAGGCGTAAAAGAAAGACACCGTGGGGGTGACATCTACGTGCCAAGTTTGTGTGCGCCCTTGATTTAATGTCGGTTTTGTAAATAAATTTAAGAGCGAACAGAACAAAGTTAAAAAGTAATATTTATTTAAAATGCCTGCGGAAAGTAGAAATTTCCTGCGAAATCTTGTTATGTATATAATTTCGTATATTCCAGGAGTTCCCTAACTGTTCGTCGCGACGCCCTGGGGCGTCGCTGCGCTATCCTAAGGGCGTCGCAAGACGGTACACACAGGTCGACATTTCTATCACTTTATTTTTATTTTTGCACAGCTGTCAGAACAATAGTTAAGTCGACTAGATTGGTCTGGACAAGACGAAACCTGAAAAACTAACTAGATTGGTCGGGAACGTCCCTTTTTGGAGTGGGACCTAAGTGGGGGCGACTGTGTTCCGCACTTTTGGTGCCCAAGGGCGTCGGAAAAAAATTACAACCTGCAAAGGGAGTCGCGGTATAAAAAAGTTTGGGAACCCCTGGTATATTCCATTCTTCGCAAAAATTTAATTTTCGAAGTTCTGCAGAAGAAGACCTCTTTCGACAACGAACTTAACTGACAATCTCAGGCGATGAAAATTCTAACAAAAAGAAGAACTACCTACTGTATGGGTGGAGAACAATAAGGAGATCTGGGGCACTGCGAGTGTTAAATAAAAATGTCGGAGTCATGTATGACAGGTTTTTTCAACCTATAACTTCATTTTCAAAATTTATAGGTAGTTCTAGTTTTCTTACGAAAAAACTTCCCATTTAGCAGCCACAAGATGGTCACAGCTAGGTGGTCACAGGGTCTCAAAGGCACTGTGGCCCATTTTAAACTGAAAAAAGTATGAAGAATTACTCAACTTCAGTAGAACCAAACTAAGGTTAACGGTAGGAATACTCTCTGGACATTGCCTTCTAAGGAAGCATGCCATGAGACCAGGACTAGCTAACTCGGACATATGCAGGTATTGTGAGGAGCTACAAGTCTTGGAAGATATCTTCCACATTCTATGTGAGTGTCAAGCAATCGCTCGGAGTAGAAGGAAGCACCTTGGCAGGTACTTCTTTAATCACTTAGAGGAGGTTGGTTCCTCAAACAATATTGGGACCATTATTAAATTCTGCAGGGAAATTGATTGTTTGGGCGATTTGGTTTAGGTTTTTAACCGTAACGGTTCCCTGGGGATGGCGATGGGCCCACTATGGTGCCTGGTCTTTTTGTGATGAACTCACAACCCCACTCAACCTAACCTAGTTTTCTTATCATTTTTGATATTGCTTGTTTACCCCGTTTTTTTTACAGTTTTTCATTGCAATCCTTTGCGCAAGACCATGATTTTCCGCCTGCCACTTGTCAATGATGAAATGCTAATTGTGTGGCAAATTGAAATGAGACTGCGGGTGTTGATGTACTAACTTGTTGGCCCTTTTCTATTTTTCCCTGATGATCTATATCTACACGATTGATTCGCGAAAGACCAGCGGCATCCTTTTTCGATTTCATGTCAAAAACAAATATTTTTGTACCACACTGCATCCTTTTTATCATACCGTTAAACGTTGACCGAAGAGTAAGTCCAAAAACAATTTTAATGTTTAATAAGGATCAGAGATGAATGATTCCATTATCTTTGGTATAGATACTCACCCTTGGACTCTTCAGGGTCCACATGCAACCGTCGATGGTACTGGTTGGGTCGACATTCATAGCCATTCAAGAACTCCTTTGCAAAACGGTTAAACCCCACACGAAAGACAAGTCTCAGTTTTGATTTACTTAAAATAAAACTATTTATACATTTGCACTTGTTTTGTTGGTTGTTTACGATGAATATTATTAAAACCTTAGCAAAAAAAAAAAAAAATAATTATCTGATAGCAGCCCCAACTAGCAAAGCCCCTTGCACATCATCTTATTGCAGTGGTGACAGGCCAGTGTCTGACTCATGCACACGACTCAAGCGAAGGCAAATAAATCGACAAAGTCCCATCTGTGGGACGTAGGTAATGATAATAAGAGAGAAGTTGAAGTGAAAGCATACAGATTATATATAAAACTATTTGCAAATGCTGCTGCAGTGCGAGGTTTCGAATTTACATGGTGAAATTCTGTGTAAAGTCGTACTCAATTGTCGGAATAACGGTTTGAACGAATTTCAGGAATATAATCAGATAGAGATGTACGCCTAGCTGGCCGCCACCTTCTTCGACGGTTTGGATGATCTTCTTCATGATGTCAGCGTGGCGGCAGGGATGTACAGATGCCATGTTCGGTCCGGGGAGATGCGGATGGCTCTCCATGGTGACAGTCTTTTTAGCGTGATCTTGGCTAACGTCTTCGTACATCTGTTCCACGGTCAACGGTTTACGGTTCTATCGATATCAGATAGTTAGAGTTAAGTTTGTGTGTGCGAAAGCTTTGTAACCCACCTCATCGTAGCCCACTACCCAGAGTCGTGGTGTTTGGTAGTACTTGTCGTAGGTTATGTGCAAGTCATAGGTCCTTGTATGCAATACGGAATCGCCACCATCCCCGCTATCACGGCCCTCGGAAGTTGTAGCCTTGGGTGTTTCAGGCTTTCTTGTAGTGGTTGCAACGGCCTTGAAGATAGGGGAAATGTTATATCAATTTAGTACTCTTTTTGTTATCAAAATTGCGGAAATACAACAGATCAAAGTCTACCAAATGTTGTAACAATGTTTCCGCCAAGCGAAAATTTAGAAACGCAAATAACGAACACCCCACAATGAGTGTGAGGTCAACAAAGTTCATATCAATCGATTTTAATTGGCCTTACTTACTGGATCAACTAGCTCCAACATGCCACTCTCCTCAAACTCCTCCATATCGATGGCTTCGTCATCGTCATCATCGTCGTCGTCATTTGGAATATTATGCTCATCCATATCGTGAATCTCATCATCATCGTCATCTTTGCCGCTTAAAGTCATCTCGCACACCTTCTCGTCCAACTCGGCTACGCCATCCTCGTTGAGTTGATGGGTCTCCACCCAACCACCATCGCCGCCCTCTTCTTCCACGACAATCTCCTCACCAACGTACTCCATCTGCTTGCATCGGCGAGAGCAAGCAACATTTCGCGTAATTAAAAACTGCTTATCTGTAGAGCAAGAGATAAGTTAATTACATCCTACTTGCAGGTCACAATTTACCTTTGGGCAGATAAGGCTTCGCTTTCGATTCATCCCCGGCAGCCCATTGCCACGTAGGGCAATGATGGACCAAATGTTCTCCAGCTGCGACAAATTCCTCCGGAGTAAGGACACCCGTCTCCCTGAATTTACTCTCCTAGAAACAAACAGATGAATCACCATCTCAGGATACCACACAAAGTTATCTTTCCCATTCTCCACTTCAACTTTTATTATTTCCTATATGTGTTCTCTTATTTTCACAGTAGGATAGACACCCAATGCCTTACCTTGAGAACTGGAGTTAGATATTCGGCGACTCCCAGGGCTGTGCCCTTAACGGAATTGATAACACTTTGCATTGTTTAGTGTTGCACAGATATTTTTCTTTGTTTTGTGCGTTTTTCTACTGCGAAAATCTCTCTATTGCGATGAAATGAAAGAAAAATTTCTCTTCAACTTGTTTACGGATGACAAATGCGTCAGTTGTATGAAACGTCTAGACTTTGCCGAATCAAATTTGTCTATTCGTCTCACAAAGTGTCAGATAAATTATGACACAGCTGTAAAGGGAAAACCGAGCGATTGGTGAAGTTTTCCATGCCAGGGATGTGAAATGGCATACAAATGGAAGATTACAAGAATAGGTTTCAAAAAAAATAGTGAAGAGCTTTTAATAAAATAAAATGGCTTAGAAGGCAGTTTTATTAAATAATTAGACGTGTGTCATACCAATACACATGACTTTGACGTGTTGCTCAAAATTTGCAATAAGTTTTGCAAAAATTCGGAAAGTCTCATGTCGATTTCCATTGGGATTTTCGGATTTTGCTCTCAGATTTCAGATTTTTCGTGCCCAATGGAACATAAAACGAGATTTTTCTTCCTTCGCATTTGTGGTAGTGCGTGTTTGAAAAGTCAGCTGTTCTTAAATTGTAATTTATGCTTATAGAAATCCACTCAATTTATGTTGATATCCATTGCGGCAGCCAAATGTAATTTTTTCTCTATTTTTCACAGACTTGCCTTCAAATTAGTAATTAATAACGCACTTTAAAGTTTGACTAAAGACAAATGTTTTGGTGTTAGTGTACGTAGGTGTGAATCTCGCTCAGATATCGAGATTCGCAAAAATGCTCTGACTCTGAAAAAAAGTGCTTTTTTTGCGGCCAATGAAAATGAAATCTGACAGCCAGCTGATTTCGAGAGCAGAAAAACTGCTCTGACTCTCAAAAAAAGTGCTTTTTCTGTCCCAATGGAAAACGACATCAGATTCTGAACAATATTTTTAGATTAATAACCCGAACTTGCTTAATAGACGAGTTTTTTTGAGCTTCGATCTCAGCAAAGCAAAGCAAAGTAGGATTTTCAGCACGCTAATATATGCCTACCTTACCAACTAAAAATAAAACAACTAGGTAGTTGTTTTTATATTCGATTGGATTTAAAAATAAATAAAACTATACCAATGAACTGAATTTAAAAGATCAATCGACAGAATTACAGACATCTGGAACACAGCCCTGTCGAATGCCATCCACTGCTACCAAACGCATGCGAAAAAAAAAACTAACTTCACCAACACCATCCATTTATTGAAGAAAAAATCCTCCATCAAGTCAACAAGAAGAAGAAAATCGACAACGAAGACGATATTTTATTTTTCATTTTCGTGAAAATATTTTATTTTACGGAAAATTATTTAACAGAAACTCTAGTGCCCTTTTTTCTTATAAAAAAAAATCCATTGCCCTGAAGCAGAACAAGAGAATGCGAATAAATGGCGCTGTTTTGAAAAAGTGGAGTGTTTGTCAACGCCTTTGAAAATTCACTGCAATTGGTTTTCGTGTTTTGGCTCCTCCGTGGAAAAAAGAACCACAAAGGTTTGAATTTATTTATTTCCTAACAAAATTTCATTGTTTCCCTTGAGTATGTCGTCTAATTGATAAATGGCAAATGTTTTTACGTGGGTTTCGGTAGTGGAAAAGTGAAAATTTCGTTCTGAAAAGCAGACGTGCGTGAATTTTTCGGATTTCTTCCCCATTTTTTTTTCTTTACGTCGTGCGCCCCTTTGTGTTTGTGTATTTTCTTTTTTTTTTTCGTTTCGTGTGTCGCATATTTTTTTTAATTTGTTTCTTTCATATGTATTTCCATCCGCTGTGACAATTTACTATTTTTAGAGATTGGGCATTTTTATTGCAGTTTTTACGGAACGTGCTGGGTTTTGAAATTGTGTTGTACGCCCGTGGGAGCTCCACAGCACCACTGGAACAGAGGTCGTACATTGTAAGAAATCTATGTATTTTTTTTATTTTGCTTACAAATTTGTAGAAAAGTTAAAATAACTATAAAAAGAAAAAAGGGGGACGTTTTTTTTCGTGTGTACATATTCCACTGTCTCGCACGTTACACATAATAATGAGCAACTGAGGGTAACCAAATTGTAGGTAATGTTGCGGGGGCTTAGGTTAGGTTAGGTTAGGTTGAGTGGGGTTGTGAGTTCATCACAAAAAGACCAGGCACCATAGTGGGCCCATCGCCATCCCCAGGGAACCGTTACGGTTAAAGACCTAAACCAAATCGCCCAAACAATTAATTTCCCTGCAGAATTTAATAATGGTCCCAATATTGCTTGAGGAACCAACCTCCTCTAAGTGATTAAAGAAGTACCTGCCAAGGTGCTTCCTTCTACTCCGAGCGATTGCTTGACACTCACATAAAATGTGGAAGATGTCTTCCGTGACTTGTAGGTCCTCACAATACCTGCATATGTCCGAGCTAGCTAGTCCTAGTCTCATGGCATGCTTCCTTAGAAGGCAATGTCCAGAGAGTATTCCTACCGTTAACCTTAGTTTGGTTCTACTGAAGTTGATTAATTCTTCAGACTTTCTCCGGTTTAAAATGGGCCACAGTGCCTTTGAGACCCTGTGACCATCTAGTTGTGACCATCTTGTGGCTGCTAACTGGGAAGTTTTTTCAGAAACAACCCTTCTAGCCACGGCCATTGGTGGTCTTGTACCCTCAATCATGCTGATTGGTGAGAGCTCAGCTCCTTCCTTGGCCAGAGCGTCGGCCTTTTCATTACCTTCAATGTTACAATGCCCAGGTACCCAACATAATCTGACACGGTTCTGCGAACATAATGCCTTGAGCATTGTGCGGCAATTCCTTACTAGTCCAGATTTAGTGGTATGTGACTCTAGCGCTTTAAGCGCAGCCTGACTATCAATGTAGATGGCGATATTCTTGTTGGATATCGATCTCATCTCAAGTACCTCCGCAGCTTTGAGTACTGCCAGAATCTCCGCCTGGAACACACTGCATGTGTCCGGAAGTCTCAGGGCCAGATGTAAGTCCAGTTCATTGGAGAATACACCAGACCCTGTGCCCTCACTGGTTTTGGAGCCGTCAGTATATATCGAGGTCTCATTTACCCTCGACACCAAGTTCCTATACCAATCCTCTCTGTCAGGGTACAACACATCATACGGTGTGTCAAAATCTAGTGTACCAAGACCTTCATCCGCCTTTTCCGGTATTTCGGAGAATGATTCCTTCAAAATACTGCTATGTCCTATCCTACTGTTCTTAAAGAGCCCAATGTTAGTGAGCCGTAGCGCACTATTTCCTGCAATTGATTTTATTTGTAAGTCCAGTGGCAAAAGATTCATAAACGCCTCCAGTGCAGCCGTTGGTGTGGTACGTAAAGCACCTGTAACGGCAATGCAGGCTGTTCTTTGTACCCTGGTCAACATATCCCGTACATATTTCTTGTTTGTGGCTTTCCACCAGACAAGAGCCCCATATGTAATTATGGGTCTTACTACCATTTTGTATAGCCAATATAAGATTGACGGCTTCATGCCCCATTTCTTTCCTGCTGTTCTCTTTCATATGAAGAGAGCATTATAAGCCTTGCGGACTCTTTCCTGTACGTTAAGTTTCCAATTTAATTTCCTGTCTAATACCGTGCCAAGATATTTTGCGCTCTCCGAGAGAGAGAGCTCCACTCCATCAAGTCTGGGCAGGTTGAAGGGTGGTATCTTGTATTTTGTACTAAATAGTACGAGTTCGGTTTTCTCCGGGTTGACTCGTAGTCCACACCCTTCGGCCCATAATCTAAGCCTATTGAGGGCTGTTTCCATGAGTTCACTCATCGTGTTCAGGAATTTTCCTTGAACAATGATGACTACGTCGTCAGCATATGCGATGACTTTGAAACCTGCATTGTTTAATTCCTTAAGAATGTCGTCTATGACCAGCACCCAGAGGAGGGGAGAGATAACCCCTCCTTGCGGGGTGCCTCTAGTAACAGATTTCCTTATCGAACTGTTTCCGAGAGTGGAATTAATGTTTCTCGTCGAGAGCATTTCGCATAGCCAGTTGGTGATGCGTTGCTCGACATTTATCTTTTCCAAGGCGCTTTTGATTGCATCTTTCCTGACGTTATTAAAGGCACCCTCAATATCCAAAAAGGCAGCTAATGCAAATTCTTTCTGGTGTAGGCTGCCTTCTATTTTGCCTATTACCTCGTGTAGAGCCGTTTCTACCGATTTACCTTTCAAGTATGCGTGCTGAGCACTACATAGAGTGCCGTTGCAACACTTGCATCTTATATAGATGTCTATAAGCCTTTCAAGTGTTTTGAGGAGGAATGACGACAGACTAATAGGTCTGAAGTCTTTCGCTGAAGTATGACTTGGTTTACCCGCTTTGGGTATAAATACCACTCGTACTTCTCTCCACGCCCTGGGTACATAGCCTAATCGCAGGCAGTGTGTAAAAAGATTACCGATCATATTCGTAACTATGTCTGGCGCCCTTTGAAGCATAGCCGGCAAAATGCCATCGGGGCCAGGAGCTTTGAACGGAGCGAAGGACTTAATGGCCCATCGCAGTTTCTTCCCAGTGATGACATTGTCAACAACCCTTACGTCTATTCCTGATTCAATGCCATATCCATTAGGTAATGGAGTTATTGGCACGCTACTTCCTGGAAAGTGTGCTTCCACTAGTGATTCCAGAACTTCCTCGCTGCTTTCGGCCCACGAACCGTCCGATTTCTTAATAAAGCTAGGGACGGCTGCGTCCTTAGCCAACATTTTGCGAAGTCTGGAAGCCTCGCTAGTATCTGTGATCGCCTCACAGAAAAGCTTCCAAGATTTTCTTTTGGATTGCCTGATCAAGTATTTAAACTCTCTCTTGCTTTCTATGTACAGATCCCATGTAACGTCGTCCCCTACAACTTTGGCCCTATTGTAGAAATGTCTAACTTGCCTTCTTTTGGAGCTTAACTCCTTATTCCACCACTGAGGCTGAGACCTTTTGGTTGTCTTTCTGAGCGGGCAAACTTGTTCGTAAGCCTTGTTCATTATCCTGCCTAAGTTATCAACTTCCCTGTCTAAGTCTAATGACGTTCCGATGAATGGTACTTCATTTCCTAGCTGATGCCTAACTATGGATTCGTACCTATTCCAGTCAGCTTTCCTGGGGTTTCGATAGGTGATCGTAGCCCTACTGTGAAAGCCTATCTGAAAGCGGATCCACTTATGATCCGAAAGGGATGCCTCTTCTAATACCCTCCATTTCCCAATTGTGAGGGAGTCAGTACAAGATGCGAGAGTAATGTCAAGCACCTCTTGCCTGTTCCGTACCACAAATGTTGGGGTATTGCCTTTGTTGCATATAGTGAGCTTAGTCGATAAGATAAAATCAAAAAGACACTCACCTCTAGCATTGATGTCACTGCTTCCCCATTGCGAATGATGCGCATTAGCATCGCATCCAATGACGAAGAGCCACTTGTCCCTGGTCAGCAGCTGCCTTAAGTTATCGGGTGGCACTGACGTCGACTCGTACGGTAGATAAGCCGATATCAGGCACACCGGTTTACCTCCCTCTCTCTCGCAAGAAATTGCGGTTAGATCCCCGTCACTGAAATTATTCAGAAGAAATGCCCTTATATTGTTTTTTAATAGGATACAAGCCCTAATTTTACCTTCGTTAGCTTTGAAGTAAAGCGTATAATCCCTGATGGAGAGCCCCTGGATCTTGTTGTTCGTGTTGATCCAGGGCTCTTGTATCAGTACGGCTGCAACGTCATGCTTGATTACGTAGTTAACCAAGCACGCCGTCGCGGCCTTACTGTGATGCAGGTTTATTTGCATCGTCTCCATCATCTTTTGGTTCTTCCACTTCCGCTTCCTTGGTCATGACCTTACCCATGACCTTACCCATGCTGTATCGCACCATCCCCTTGGTCTTTTCGAGGGATGGGAGCGACTCCTTGCTCAGGCACAGCAGGAAGTGCTGGCCAAATTGCCTTCTGGGACCTGTCTTTAAGACCTTCCACGTATCGGCCTTCAGTTCCCTGTTCTGCATGTGGAGAAGGCCGAGTAGCTTGTCGGGGTACGTGTATGGCAGCGGAACCCATACCCATGCCTTGGGCGGAGAGTACTTAGCCAGCTCCGCCACGGTTACGCATTTGAGTTTGGCGCCGCTCCACACCTCGCCAACCCCCAGCACAAACTCCCTGAGGAAGCCAACAGATTCCCTGTTCCCACAAGCTACAACCTTGCGACCGCTATCCCAACCAGCGCCGTCAAAGAGAAGATCGCAACTCTCCGCGGAAGACATTTTCTTCCACAAAGCGTCTTGAAACTTCTCCTCGACAGTTAACCACTGTTCCATGGTCAAGCGTCCGCTCGGCTCCTGCTCGTTGATTATCGCGACGAGGAGCTCGTCCTTCGAGTCATAAACCGGGTGCACCACGGGCGAAGTACCAGCCTTCACCTTTTTGGCCGCACTCGGCTCAACGACATCGTCAGATCTGCCCCTTTTGCTTAGGAGGGTCTCCTTGACTTTCCCCGACACGGCCTCCTCTCCATCCTTATTTCCCTGTTTTGTACTGGCTTTTGTAAGTCCACTAGTGGACAGCCGAGTATCTGCCCTGCCTACGACCGCTGTGGTTGCCGATTTTTTGGCAGCCTCAGCGACCATCGTCTCCTTGGCCCGTTCTAGCTGAGTTCTATCCCAGGCGCTAAGTGAACTAACGTCACACCCCCTGAACTGCTCTACTTTGCGCTTCGCACTCTCGACTTTACGTCGGGCATTGCGCATCAGAAGCTTGTTCAGCTGGTGTGCGTTTTTGTTCGTCCCTGCTTGCACGACCACGGGGGATCCGGAGGCAGCAGAGTACCTGCCTACTGCGCCTCCAGTCCCCTTCGTCGATTTGTTGCCCTTAGGGATATCAACGAGAGTACCAGCCACCTCGTTGCTATCCCTATTTACTAAGGTGAGTGTACCAGCCAACTCACCTTTGCCCTGTTCTGATTTGGTGGGAGTACTAGCCGTCCCACCGGATGCCCTATCTACGGAAGTGAGAGTACCAGCCACCTCACTTCCCGCTGAGTTAGTGTCAGTGAGTGTGCAGTCTGCATCCTCACTGTCACTAGCCAGCAAAACCTCCTCGAGTTCCCTCTCCAAGCCGGAGATGGAAGACTGTGGTTCGGATTCATTCGAATCGTCTCCCAGTTCCATCGCCGGCGTTATGGAGTCCGTTCCCTCCCTTCCTGGAATAATAATTCCTTTTTTCGTATATTTTAATTTAGTTTTATTTAAGTTTTTGTTCATAATGTTCCCACGAGTAGAGCCGGAAAAAACAAGGTCGACCCAGGCAGCGCCGCTATACCTGGACAGGGCAAAATACAACAGACCCTCGCCAAGGCGTCTGAGGGAGCTCGTACGCGACTGGTTTTACCCCCAGCCTTTCATCCTTGGGTACGGTTTGCTATCTGCTCACGCCACCACTGGAGTTAGGTTGGATTTAAAGGTTTACTCCTACCTCAAACTAAATGGATCACGACAAACGATTGAGACGTTAGTGTAAATCCTTGGCTGACACTAACCATTTGACTGGTTAGCCATTTTCAGGCGGGCGCCCACGTGAAGGACTAGAGAATGAGGATTTGTGCCCAGGCCCGTTGCGGGGGCTTACATCCGCTGCAGGTGCTCGACGTGAAACTAAACACATGATAAACAGATGGCTGTGTTATTATACAACTACTGGTTCTCCATGGATACTCAGGGTCGGTTTTTCTAAAGGTACTTGAAGTATCAAAGGTTCTGACCTAATTTAGCTCGTGACTAATCTCGGCGAATTTTCTCAGCTAATTGAATAGGTATGCAACGAGGCGTTCGTAATGTATCAGATTATTGGGCGCTTTCTTTGTCATTAGTGTTGACATCGGAAAAGTTTGTATGCGCGTCGAATGTCGACAAGAAGGCAGATCGTAAGGCCTTATTTGCGTGTGCGTTTTCAAAGACACTGTTCCTCTTTCCCTGCATGGGATGTTATATACCCCACGTGCCTGAGAGACACGTGGCGAGTACATCATTAGTTGCTCTTTCTCCTAGAAGAAGCCCCCAGTTTTGGCTACTAAAATCCTTCCATCATATAACTTGTCAAGCATCCTTGTACCAAAATCAAAGAAGTCATCCTCACTGGATTCGAATTTGTAACTAACAACCTTGTTGTTATCTTTGGCTAACAAGTCTCGTATCGTACGTTGCCTTTGCCTCCTTTGTTAAGAGACACTTTGGAAACCAGTTACACAAGTTGAAGGTTAAACGATAGGACAGCAGTTTTCTGAATGGCCACCAATTATTCCTGAACTAAATGTTGTGTCTTTTTTTGACTTTAATTTTGTTTTCTACTTACAGATAGACGCTGTGTGGGGCTGGGCTTCTGCCCCGCTGCGTTTGGCGGCAAACAGAATGGGCGATCCACTTTTAGGGGATCGGCCGCCTTCGCCGGCGCGTCTATCGCACACCTCAGAGAAGCATCCAAAGGTGACACTGTCGGAGCTGAATCTCCTGCGTCGTCACCGTGAGCTGTGCGATGTTGTGCTGAATGTAGGCGGGCGTAAAATCTTTGCCCACCGTGTGATCCTGTCGGCATGCAGCCCCTACTTCCGGGCCATGTTTACGGGTGAGCTGGAGGAGTCACGACAAACCGAAGTTACCATACGAGACATTGATGAAAATGCAATGGAACTACTTATTGATTTTTGTTATACGGCACACATAATTGTGGAGGAGTCCAATGTGCAGACGCTGCTTCCAGCAGCATGTCTGTTGCAATTGGTCGAGATACAGGATATTTGCTGTGAGTTTTTAAAACGGCAACTAGATCCCACCAACTGTCTGGGTATACGGGCATTTGCCGATACGCATTCATGTCGCGAACTGCTGCGCATCGCTGACAAATTTACACAACATAACTTCCAGGAGGTGATGGAGAGCGAAGAGTTTATGTTGTTGCCCGTCGGTCAGTTGGTTGATATTATTTGCAGTGACGAGTTGAATGTGAGGTCGGAGGAGCAAGTTTTCAACGCGGTCATGTCGTGGTTGAAGTACAATGCCGCTGACAGGAGGCAGCATTTAGCTCAGGTGAGCTCCTCGATACAGCTTTTATTGTGATTTACTATTTGGTAATGTTTCCAGGTCCTCCAACATGTTCGTTTGCCACTTTTAAGTCCGAAATTCCTTGTTGGCACTGTCGGTTCGGATCTTCTTGTGCGGTCCGATGAAGCGTGCCGCGACTTGGTTGATGAGGCCAAAAACTACCTTTTGCTTCCACAAGAACGTCCATTGATGCAGGGTCCACGCACTCGTCCACGAAAGCCGACGCGTCGCGGTGAGGTTCTCTTCGCCGTGGGTGGTTGGTGTTCAGGCGATGCAATCGCATCTGTGGAGCGCTTCGATCCGCAGACAAACGACTGGAAAATGGTGGCTCCCATGAGCAAGCGTCGCTGTGGCGTCGGAGTTGCAGTACTGAACGACCTGCTCTACGCTGTCGGAGGCCACGATGGCCAGAGCTATTTGAATAGCATTGAGAGATACGATCCACAAACGAACCAGTGGTCATGCGATGTAGCACCGACTACGTCTTGTCGTACGAGTGTCGGTGTTGCGGTCCTTGATGGATTTTTGTACGCCGTCGGCGGGCAAGACGGCGTACAATGCTTGAATCACGTCGAGAGGTACGATCCCAAAGAAAACAAGTGGTCCAAGGTGGGTGTAGAAATTTGAAATATGTGGGCAGTTTCTCAATCAAAATGTTTATTTAGGTTGCACCTATGACAACACGGAGGCTGGGAGTTGCTGTCGCCGTACTTGGAGGCTATTTGTATGCTATCGGTGGCTCGGATGGACAATGCCCCCTGAACACCGTCGAACGTTACGATCCTAGGTAAGTTAGAAAGCGCTGCGCGGATTCAAACATTTTGAATTGATTGAATTGATTTGACAGACAAAACAAATGGTGTGCCGTCAATCCCATGTCAACGCGGCGAAAACACTTGGGCTGTGCTGTTTTCAACAACTACATCTACGCTGTTGGCGGACGCGATGACTGCATGGAACTGTCGTCGGCCGAACGATATAATCCACATACAAATACCTGGAGTCCGATTGTCGCCATGACATCTAGACGAAGTGGAGTAAGTCAACAACCCTTGGTCACACCCTCTTCCTAGCTTATTGATTTTCTCTCGCGCAGGTCGGTCTGGCTGTTGTCAATGGACAACTGTACGCTGTTGGTGGCTTCGACGGTTCAGCGTACTTGAAAACCATCGAGGTATATGATCCTGAAACAAACCAATGGAGACTCTGTGGTTGCATGAACTACCGTCGCTTGGGTGGCGGTGTTGGCGTCATGAGGGCTCCACAGACTGAAAATTACATGTGGTACGACAAAAATCAACAATCTATCCTTCCATTTCGATTAAATTAGCTCCATTTCAGGATTCGCAAAGACTCCATAGTTTAAGTGCTCACATCTCCATTCGAAAGCAGCAAAAATATATTCCAAATCAAAACATTACACCATCAACCGTCTATTTTGATGAAGTAACATCAATTGTTCAAACAAAAAACAACGCAAACCGCCAAACGGAGAACCGATCGACGAACGCGTCTCCCTCAATTAGTTCACGACACGGACCTCTTCTCGTTCGTTTTAAGTTTGTATTCTTATTAACTAAGTTTATAACGCATTATGTAGTTTTTAGTTCCATGCGAGACAGAACGAGGCCCAGAGTGAGCAAACACACAAATTAAACATTTATAATGAGCACCGATTTATAAATTGTGTATCAATAACTTGTTATATTCGTGGAAAACAACCCATCTTTGACTTTGGTTATCGAAATTAGTCTCATTCATTTTATTTATTTTTGTATTTTCCCTTTTTTTTATACGTATAGGTCATGTATTTTGTTAAGAAGAAAACATTTTTGTTCCCCCACTTACGGAATGCAATCTAATTTATCATATAGAAGTCGGAAATTTATGTAAATAAAAATTTAAGAAACAGTTGAATTGGGTTCGAGTTGAGTTGTAACTTTGTGTTTTATCGTGCTCAGGCTGACAGGGTCTGACTTCCATCTGTCACTGTCGGCGGATAAAGGTGGTTAATTTTGTTCGCACCCGTAGAAAATTCGTCACGGTTATTGTGTACATGACTTTACTGCACTTGTGAGTTGTGACTTGTTGGCTACTTCAAATGCGACGTTTTGAGGGCCTCTGCGATATTTGTTGCCCAGGCTTATAGATGATTAACAGTCTGGCATGTTGCACTTGACAGTTTTGCACCTACAAGCGAGAATTTAGAAACAGAAATGTTAAAAATCAAGCGTAACAGTCTTGCGGAACATCTAAAAAGCTTCCGCCAGAATTACTGTCAGAAAATTTAGAACTTCGGGAACGGCCAACTATTCTACGTATGTCCTATTCGTGTCATAAGTTGTTAAGCCAGTACAGAGGGAAATTTAATGGGGGGCACTGGAGCGTGATCCTTCCCTTTAACCAATTTTGGTCGATACAATTAGGTCTGTTCCCGTTACTCGACCTGACTGGTTCTGAAATTGAATTAAGTAGGTAGCAACATTTCCTAAACGGTATGACGTTTAGGAACAACAATCGTATAATATAACAAGTTCCTATAAAACAGAATTTGTTGTTATTTTCCATGTGAAATCCGCAACTGAACACAACTCCTTTCACCTACAACAGTTCGTACAGAAATTATGTTTTCTCACAATAATTTATTTATCATTTCTCCTCAATTATAGCATTTTAATATTTTTATTTGTTTTATAAATTAATAACAGTAATAAATAAAAGATCTAGGACTAGGTAATAAAAAAAAAAATAAAGAAGAATATTACGTGAAGGAAGCGCTAAGGAAATAGTAAAGTTAAGTTTTAAGTTGAATAAAGAAAAATCACCATTTAACTATTATTAATATATAAAAATATATATATTTAAAGAAATACATAACATTAAACCGTTTTTGAATTAATTGACATGAGTCTCAAATATTGTAAGTGAACTTTTTCCTTTTTCGCCATTTGTCAAGTTTCCGGTAACAATGGTTGACACAACAGTTAAACCAGCAGCAGCACCCGCCAAGGCTCCTAAGGCCGCCAAGGCTGAGAAGGTCTTCGATAAGAACGAGAAACATGTTCGCTCACTGAAGCGACATGGACGGCTCTTTGCCAAACCCGTCTTCACTGGATACAAGCGTGGTCTGAGGAATCAGCCCGAAACCAGACCATTCTCAAGATTGATGGCTGCCGCAGGAAAGAGCACGGTAGCTTCTACATTGGCAAGAGATGTGTTTATGTATACAAAGCACAGACCAGGAAGTGCGTGCCACAACATCCAGAAAGAAAGACTAGGCTGCGCGACATCTGGGGCAAGGTAACCCGATTGCATATGGAAACACTGGTTGTGTACGTGCTCGTTTCAATAGGAATCTGCCCGGTCACGCTATGGGACACCGTATTCGCATTATGCTGTACCCATCCAGGATTTAGATTGATGTGTTAAAACTTCAACACAAATTTTATAAATAAAACCTAAACAATAATTACTTAATCGACTTGATTTAGCAGGCGGCAATGGGTCGTATGAATAAAAACTAGCATTTGCTTTGAGCAAAAGGTTGTAGCAAAGTAAAAGCCCTTAGCAAATGCTTTGAATCGGTATGAATAAAAATATACTTTGCTAAAGTAAAGTCGAAAATTCGAAGATAGCATTTACTTCGCTGTACGTGTACTTGCCTTGCAGTTCCTGTCAAACCTGACCAGTAAATTTGAATTTTTGAATTTTTCTTAAGATTCTAACGACTTTTGTGGAAATTGAAATTAAAAAAAATAAATACAGAAATATAAATGCAATTTTTATCTTCAATTTCACCTGAAAATATGATTTTTGTTTGCCGAATAGCTTGTTGATGCTTCCGTTCTACTTTAGGTGCCGGGAATCGTATCCGATATTGTTGGAAATATTTATTTGTTAACAAACTAGACAAATAGTTACAAATAGTCAACCTAGATCTCCGCTATAATATACCTACCTTACAAATGATTCTGCCTAAATATTTTCATCTGAAAGAAATATTAGCTTCGCTTGAGACGAAGCAACTGCTGCTTTTTCCGTATGTATTTCGTTGGTTTTCCTGTACAAACAGAATTCAACTTAACTATTAACAATATTTAGATTGTTTTATGTTGAAAAATGAGCATACAAAATATTTAGCAAAAGGTCTGAGTCAACAAAATAGCAGACTCAGAATTTGCATAACATTTGCTTTGTCTGACAAGTTTTATTCATACCGATCTGAGTAAAAGGTCAGTGCCGCCGCCTTTCGAACATGTCAAAAGTTGGAACTAACTCAAATTGGTTTTTATTCATACGAAACGTAGCAAATGCTTCGATTTTGACATTTCTCTTGAGTAAAAGCAATTGCTACGTTTTATTCATACGACCCAATGGGCTCTAAGCTTACTTACAGCCCACCATGTAAACCAGGTATTAAAAGGCGATAAATGAATACAGCGGGTAATTACCATTTCTGTTCAAACCACTTTCACTTGTCACGATCTTGTTAAAAATGCAAAACTTGAGCGAAAGCATTTGGAAAAAATCGGACGTTATATATTAAGGGGGTCAACTACCTACCTACCTTAAGCCATGTCTGTCATGCGTATTAATGCCTTGTTGTTTAATGAAGTTCATCGTCGCCTTTATGTCTCATTTCATGTTTCATCTTTCCTTGCAGTTTGTTTCGGCTTTTACTTAAGTAGGTACCGACTCTGTTCGAACTACGTTACATAATAGAAGAAACTAGTTAAAATCCGTCGTCTCCTTAAATCTAGAGTTGTTTTTTTAAATCGTATGCCATTATATGTGCCTTCTTGTCTTTAACAATAGCCGTTTTTTTTTTTTTTTATTTTACCCACATGGTCTATATTGTTATGCTTTGTGCACAATGTTCGAAAAAAAAAAAAAAAAATGTTAATGCTGACGCGGGCTGGATTTTTGTATGCCTGGGTTTTTGGCATCCAGTATTAACCGTTGTCAGAGTACAAACAAAATCAAAAACTAAACCCGTTGAGAATAAAGAAAGGAAAACAAAACATTTATTTTATTAAGAGAACTTTATTGGATGTTTCCAGTTAAACGTACAGAACTAAACTCTTCGAGTTTTTCCACTCGAATTCTACTTATTACCTAAAATATGCTTATTCTAGACATTCCGCTTCCCACCGAATTGCAATGCTTAGGATAGGTTCCCATGGAATTGTTGGGATTCGTATTACAACTGTGGGTTGTGGGTTTTGTTACGGAACGTGTGTGCCATATTATTATTACTATTATAATTTTTTTTTTGCTGCATCCGTAACAATATAGATCATTGATTTCCATGGCTGACAACAATAGTGTAACACGTGGAAATTAGTGGTCTATATAGATCGTGTTGGAAAAATAAAAAAAAAACGCCCAATGCCGCTTCTTTCCTTTAACAATGTATCGAACGAAAATCTAACTGAGCCACACTGTTAGGTAATTTCGTTTTGAAATTTAAAATGTGTCATCCAGGACGAAAAAGTCGGATTGTATTCGAAGTCGGTTTTAGGTTAGCCCAAGAAGAAACGTAGTAACAACATACGCAGCTTGTACCAAACTGTCAGCACCCTATTCCATAACAAACATACATAGCTAGAGCTACCTAATATGCATTTACAGAAACCGAAGCGAATCCTTATTTATTGCATTGTGCCTTAATTTGGATTGTCGGCATTGTTCTTATATTGTTCTTAGAAACTCAAATACGATACAATCTCCTTTCTCATTCCGTTCCCAGCATGAAGCCACATCCGTTCGACCTTTGTCTTCTATCGGCTTACACCAATTTAGCTGCAGGTTTGTACCTTTCATGTTCACCACTGCAAGAGATTATTAAGGGATGTATTCACATGATTCATTATAGTTTAGCATCGCGATCAAGAAGGATCTTATTTTCTTATAATAAATATTGAAGTTTACTTAATATAGTTCGTTGGTTATTTCTTTAATTGCGTAATACGTTCCAGCGATAAACAATTAGTAACCGACGCCATGTGTCAAAAACATTGGTGTTAGTGAAAGTAAAAATTTGAGAAAAAATTGAGAATTCTCAAAAGTGATCTGATCTGAGATCAAAAAACAATTGATTTTTGTGGCAAATCGAACATTAAAACCAATTTCGATAAAAAAGCGATTTTTTCTCAAACAGATTGATCTGTTTGCCAAATGGAAAAAATATAAATCACTGACAACAATCTCCATCTCCGCCTCAGTAAAATAAAAGAAAAACTATAAATGTCGAATTGCGGGTATACCCACTACCCAGTGTGCCAATTACTTCTTATTATTTAGTCCTTTGTTTCTTTCTTTCAAGCCCTTATAAATGTGTAGTACAAAAAGTGGGGCAGTTTTAATATTTGAATATCATTTATGTGCATTTTCAGTGTACGTCTAAGTAAATAAATAAATCTTTGATTCTAAGAATTCAACCAACAAAAAGTCTGGCACCTACGCCTGGAAAACGTTGAACTGACATCAAGTGCGTATACGCACTTCCTAAGTCGTGTTTATATACCTTAATTTGATTTGATTGCAATGGATGGAAATATTTACTTAACTAGAGCGAGTTCATTAAACTTAAAATATTTGCTTAATAAGATCGAGTTCAATAAACTTGGAATTCATGGGGAGGTTTCGTGATTAGGTAGGTACAGCGTTTAAATAAAGCTATTCCCACTGTGAAATAAATTGTGCAGTTGCCTGTAGAAGTGTAGGTAACTACTTATATATGTGGGTACAACAAACAAGGCACCGCAAACAATACGCACCTACATTTTATTCGACATAAATCAATTTCCACAAAATATATACTAAATCAAACTCCAGATGCAATCGAAAAAAAACTATCGTCGTAGTTTGTTTACCAATGTTTATGGCATTCAGCATCTTGTGCGCATAATTTTAGTTGAAAGAGCTACCCGCCTTCAGGTCAAGTGCTTTTCAAGGCTGTACACGCGTTTAGACATCATACTCACTGCGATCCGTAATTTAAAGCGTTGTGGGTTTTATTACATATACCTACCCTAGAGCTCAGACAAACTTCTGACGTAGATGTTTGTGTATGTTTTCAATTCATTCTTAAGACGGAATTTGTTGAACAATTTTGGTAACGCAGACCTTGGATTTGTTTTGCATTTTAAGAATTCCTTTATTCAATACTGATGACGACATCTATTAGTGTATTGCGTGTAGATATGTAGATAGACCGTTTTAAGATGTTGTGACAATTATTGTGTTTGTTTTTTTATGACTTTTAGATTTGATTGGTCTATCCGGCTTTTAAACACCAAAACATACCGGTGTACTAATAACAAATTTTAGTCTCGACTTTAAATTTAGGGAAGCTCACAATTTCGAAATTGGTATGAAAAATATAACTAGCCACCGTGAACTAGTAATATTTAGAGTCGTAAGTAAAAATGTTTATTGGTAAGGCCCAATCCATTTACAACGTACATACATCCTCCGCGGTACTAATAATCATTTTTAGTGTCCAGGCTAAATTTTTCGAACTAAAATGGTGAATTTTTCCATACAAAATTGCATATTGTGACCTAAGAAATATTTAGTGCGAAGGTTAAATATGATTATTAGTGCGGCCCCTGAATTTAATTCCAAGAAAGTTTTGTTCGCCTGGTAACAAGATCGTAGATTTGTTCTTAGGATGTGACATGCAAGTCCTTCTAATTATTAACTATGCACATCATATACCTACTTCCATGTTAGTTTAAAGAAATTTACAGTACTAGAAGAACATCAGTGAATTTTATTGCGCTCTAATTGTGTCAAGTAAGTGACATTTAATACAAAATCGCAAAGTGCAAAGTTAAAAAAATAAGTCATACAAGTGCAAAGCGTTTATTTTTCCATTTATTATAAATAATTGAAAATCAGACCTTCTGTCAAATGATTAGAATAATTGTTGTGCTTAGCAAAAAAAAAACACGAATCAAACTAAACAGAATAGCTGTCAAAACAGAAAATTCAGCTTCGCATTGTTTGAGAAAACAGATGTTTCCATTCAGCTGTTGGGCAAGAACAAAAGGGTTTTTCATACGTCAATTCAATTAAAATAAAACAGAAGAAGAAGAGCTGCAATATTGTTTGGCGGTTATTACATTCATTTGAAACGTGTTCTAGACATATTAATACTATATTACAGTGAATTTAAAATACTTTCCAAAATCAAAGTGGAGTCGCAGCAAAAATTAACAGACAATTTGACAATTTTCACAAGTCCCTGCTCTACTACTGAAGAATAAAGTACTATACTATATACAGGTCGATCAAGTGTTTTTAAGACGACTTAACTACTGGTTAAAAACGTACAATTCACACCCGCAAATCAGCCTTCATCTTGCTGAATGAATCTTCGCATAAGTTACCTCTAGACGTTGACTCGCTTGGGTTTTGAGTTTTGACATATGTAATCGTCGGTTCATTATTACGTTCAATGCAAAGACAATCACGTCTATCACAGAATCCGTCGTATTCGGAATTTTGTACGAACCCCGAAAGAACTATAATAGAATCCGTCGGAAAGTAAATGTTTGCTAGGAATTTCGAAATTTATATCCATCAATTTCCCCTACGACTAAATTCGTAGCATAAAATTTCCCCTACTACGGATTCTATGATAGTTCTTTCGGGGTTCGCAGCAAAATTCCGAATACGACGGATTCTGTGATAGCCCAGAATAGATCATCGATCGTTTAATTTTGTTTCCGCTTTTACTACAATTTCCTCTGGCGACTGCTTAGTAACGCACTCAAACGAAATACGACCTGCTGGAATTTAATTCAAAATTTTCCACCTAGTATGGAAACATTTCAATTAATCATCTGTCAAATAGCATCATACTCGCCTTTAATTTAAAACACGCATAAACACTGAAAACGGGTTCATCAGTTTATCTCATAAATTACTAACCACACAAGGACTTCCGATTCCGAGTCGTGTCCAAAAACTGAATTCAACCCTACCCGAATCGGTTCGGTAACATAATTGAGATTGACATTGACCCATAAACGAGGAATCACAATTTCTCTGAAGCATTGTCCCCATTTCCCAGTCCCAGTGGATTATGCATAGGAAAAGAATACAAATCATTTTGCCACTTTGTATTCCCACTCACACAATTAAACGCCGCAGCTTTCTACTACTTTATTCTACCCCACTCACACAAGCATTGTTTTTGTTTTGTTATTTCTTCCTTCCCCAATCCCATTCGCATCTGGCACACTTACCCATTTCGAGCACATGCAACGATACGATCAAAGCTGGCTCAGCTCAGCGTTCGTCGCCTACCCCAAGGTCGTCATATTTGCAATGTCATTAACTTTTGCGCTGACACTTGCTAAATATGATATCATCGCTATATTGGGTCCCGTTTTTTGCGAGGAAACTATCTGTCTAAATAAAATTACAAATCCCCGCAAAGCTATTTATTACAAACGCACAAGCAAGTTGAACGCTCAGCTCGGGGTCAGCTCAGCATATAAATAAATATACGCCAGGCAAATTGAACGTTGTGACGCATTTGACTCATACGTCACACACGACCAGTGCATTCAGTACAAACTGAGTGTATGTCAGTTGTCAGACAATGAACGCGCAATTCCGATGAAATGTGGGCTAAGTAGCCACCGATCGCGGAAGTGTGAAGAAATGTGATAAATTGAGTGTCAATGCCAAAGGTTGATGAACTTTCATGCATGCACACATTCAGACGGTATTTATATTCTCGTTTGGTTATAATTTTATTGTACGGTTACAGTTACTCTCGCGTAAAAACATGCATACACTGCAGAGAGCTTTTACTTGATTGGATTATTATTTAACTTGTAGGTATGTGTTATCGTTTTTGTTTGGGGTTGTTGAATTGATTGGGAGTTCGGTTCAGTGACACTAGAGTTATGTAACTGAAAGAGTTTAATTTATTTTTTTTATTGTTTTTGTAAAAGGTTGGTGTATTTCCGAGTGGTTTTCAGGGAGAGCTCTACCAATTTGCTTCTATCGGTCAGTGGCCCTAAACTTGGCAAAACAACAGCAATAATCGCAAAAATGATCAGTTAGGCTTATCAGATAGGTGTACCTATTTATGGCGAATGACGTTGATTGTTACTGGGAATGCAATTGTCTAGCCGTGCTTATGAAAGTTGTTCAGGTATTAGAGGCACAAGGAAGTCACGTAGGCGCAGAACTTCACAAGTCAAGTTAAAAGATGCCTTTGCGACCAAAGTGGATTAGTTAGGTTAGAAGTCTTTGATATAAAAAAAATGAAACAGCAGGTTTTGTAAGGCCGCTGCCACATCATCTCTATCAAACTACCTTCGAAACAACAGAGCTTCAGACCTTCAGAACAACACTCCAATCAGACATCTTGTCCAGCATCATTTTCAGCGTTGTTGGCTCACATTATATCATGTTCGGACATCATCCCGTATACGATAAGGATCTAAGTGCAACAGCGGAAGTCTTGTTAATGAAAATTCCTTGGATTGACTGTCCTATATTCAGGTATAGAGATTTTATAACTGTTCACAAATAGATGACTCGGTTGTGGAAGATTTGCGCTCTAATTCCAAGGGTAAGAAAACAATGTCCATTTCCGATGGCGAGTCCTAATAAATTTCCTATAAAATCTTTACAGAAGTCTCCGTTAAGCAGGGTGCTATGCAGACTCTTAGTCAACTCTAGGCGCCGTCATAGAACCATCGTGACCTAACCTATGGCGACTCTTAGTATAACCTACCCACATCGCAATAAGCGGCACAATAATATTTCCTACCGGATATAGCAGACTATGAGTCTCAACCCCAGTTATTCTTAAGCAAACACCTCCGTTCTCTGATTTCTCCCTCTAAACTGATCAAACACCATAAAGTTCATCCACCTCGATCTACGTTTCCCTAATGCAAGGTTTACTGCCACTATTTATAGGTCACTATAACACACAATCCACTTTCATCGGGTATAAATTGTCAACAAGAGATAAGGGAACATCACCTACATTCGTGAGCGCCATCCCCGAATGAACTTGGAAGTATAACACCGCATCACCTCCCTTCAATGAAAGCTTCCAACTATGTCGCAATATACAATCGCAAAATATTGCACCCCCCGCCCCAATGCCAAGGTGCATTACCGCCAACGCCACCACCGCCGTCCAGCTGTATTGGATACACTTCAGTTTAGAAATAGAATCTAATAATCGACAGAAAGTATACTACAACGTGTATAAAAGCTTCATAGATGTTTGAACTGACTATCAGTCGTTGCTTAGCTATTAGAAAGGCGACTCGCTTAGTACGGTAATCGGATACATTTCCTTTTTGTATATTTTGAACTTATATATAAGTTTTGTTATTGTTTATAAAAATTAACAAAATGTCGTCAGAACAACTACTGTCAACGGGTGTCCGGGAGGCAATTCGAACAGTTGCCAGCACGAAGGGCTTCAGAAACTACAATATTGAGACGAAGCCCATATCCGGGATCGGTGAGAACTCCTATGGATTGATTTTGCAGACAAAGATCACCTGTAAAAACGAGAGCAAGGAACCCTTTTCCTGTGTGATCAAGATCGCACCAACCAATGTTGCTCGCCGTCAGCACATGAAGGTTGTGCAGTACTATCAGCGGGAGATTTTCATGTACGAACATGTTCTGAAGGCATTCCGGGCGATCCAGCAAGATGAAAAGATTCCACTAGACCAATTTTTCGATTCCGTGCCCGAAATGTACTTTTCGTCGCTAAAAATAATGGAGGAGTTTATCATTTTCGAGGATCTTATTGCGAGAGGGTTTGTTAAAAATTCCCGTAAGAACCTACCCACATTTGAGATGACGACGAGCAGTCTGAAAGCCTTGGCCAGGTTCCATGCCATGTCGTTTGTCATGCAAGCCAAACGACCCAAAGAATTTCTGAAACTCGTCGATGAGATTCGCTTCAAGGATAATCTGTACACGCAGAACATGGATCAGATTACAATCGAGTTCGCGAAAAAGTATGTCTGTCGGACACAGGCAATGATTGCGGAGGACCACGATCGGCCTGATCAAGCGCAATTGTCTGAGGTTGTGCAAATCTTCGAGGAGAATTTTAAGGAGATCGCTTTGAAAGCCGTCAATGGCAGCGAGTGTGCACCGTACTCGGTCATCTGTCATGGGGACTTTTGGAATAACAACATTCTCTATCGTTGTGACGTAAGTATTGATGTGTGTGTTTGATCAGGGTGGAGTAGTATTAACCTAGTTTTGAAGGTTCGCGACAAAGCAAGAACGTTATCGCGAAATGGTTTCATTGCAATTGCACCCGCTCAGGGTCGTAAATTATAAATAACTAATCGAATGAAAGACCTTATCGAAGTATGAATTGCTAACAGCTTGATTACGCCGCGAAAAAGCTTCAGAAGCCACTAAAGCTGCAACTAAAGCTTGACAAGTTTACTTAAGCACATTGATGGAGACGTTCAGTTATCTAGTTTGGAAAGTTTGACAGCTGGTTGAATTGATGCGTTTCAATTTTGATCGGCCTAGATCGACCACATGAACAGCTATTCAGCTGACATTTATGGAGGTGTAGTCAAGGAATTCGTGATTGAGTACTAAGTTGACAGTTCGCATATGTGACGGACGTAAAAGAAGTGACGTTACCGATCAACTTAGTTTTTATGTTCAAATTATACATAAAGCCCCCATCAATCTAGTCGACATTTTTGAATGTGCCTATTATAACAAACTCTAGCTAACCCTTCGCCTTTCTTTACTTACAGGAGAACAACACTCCGTCATCCGCGATGATTATTGACTTCCAGATGTCGCGATATGCATCGCCAGTGCTAGACATTGTACACTATCTCTTCGCTTGCACGGAGAAAGAGCTACGCGATGCTCATTTCGATGAATTCCTCCAGAGCTATTATGAGGCGCTGTCGGAACACCTGAAGCTTTTCAATTTGGATCCTGAGCGAATCTACCCGCGAAAGGTGCTAGACAGTCACCTCAAGACATTCGGTCCCTATGGCTTTTGCATGGCCATCTATGCTATCCCGTTCTTTATCAGCGATTCTAGCGATATTCCCGACCTGGACATGGTCTCCGAGGCGATCAATGATCTGTCCTCAGAAGGCTCAGACTCTGAGGAGAAAAAGGCATTGGATAGCAGTGGTAGCTCGGCAGAGTTGATAAATCGAACCAAGAATTTGGTAAATGAGTTTGAGCTGCTGAATGAGAACACATTGCACGTGTTTAAGCGGCGGATAACTGGAGTTGTACAGGATCTATTTAAATATGATATGGTTCGTGATTTGAAGGAGTTTAGTCAGCAGTTGGACAAAGAGAAGTTGGATAAAAAAAAAGATCTATCAGAATGAGTAGACAGAGTTCGGAGTGTCACAACAAACAGACTGCATCTATATAATATTATTACGTACCTTGCATATATTGTGTTGCTAAATAAGAGATCAGTATTTTAGTTAAGTGTTTTTGTGTTCAATTATTGTTTTAACATGTACCCAAATTTGTATAATAAATATTTACAGATATCTATGTTTAACGTTTTAATGGTAATGGGTTTTTCATTTACTTCTATACAAATTGTACTAGATTTTAATAGAAAACAAGGCGTCAAAAGCTGCAAAACTTCACAAATGACAGGAAAGCTTCCATGGACGTCAGTTCTGCTGCGGGTAATATCCGTCGTTCAGAACGAAGAAACGACAAACTGCTTACCTACATTTGGGAATTGACATTTTCCCAAGTGTTTCGTTGGGATTTGTTTTCCGTTTGGCATTATTAGATACAATTAACAAATATAGAAATACCTACATTGTTAGAGCAGAGCAGAGCAATTGGTTCGAAAGGAACGAATTCTTTCGTGTAAATATGTTTGACAGCTGCTGTGTATGTTGTTAGAAACTTTGAAACGACAAATGGCAGAGTTGCACTTGCAGCCTTCCATAATGCTTGTCAATAAGATTGTGAATTCTTAAATCTCCGACCAGCCAGCAATAATACAAATGCCCGGAGAACTCCGGTCAATCACTCAAAAACTGCGGTAACACGTGACTTTCATGTCAGATAGAATTCATAAGCATGTCTCATTTATTGTTGAAATGAAAAAAACCTCCTGTGCTTGGTGGTTGGCATAACCGGAAATGTTGCCACCAAAGAGCTTCAAAGACTGAAAATCTAACTTTCCTATCTTTCGTTAAAGAAAAGCTGTTTAAAGCAAAGAGAAGAACCATGCAACTTGATACCTCATAGCACATCCATTTTCTGAACGCAAAGCGAATTGTGTCCAAGATAAACACATTCGAATCTTGGCAGCACTGTTGGCCTATGAGCAGTGCAGCCATATCAGTAGTTGACCACACGATGTCGCTGGCAGCTCGGTAGGTAAGTTTGAATTCGAATGAAGTTGCAAAATGAACTGCGAAAAGAGTTATGTCACCATGTTCGTTTGCTGTCGTTGCAGTCCGAGTATGGGTAATGGAAAATGAAGCAACGAATGACATTTTGTTACCCAAAATAAGACGGTTTTCAATACTGTACTGCGACTTTGAACAAGGAGTTTGTGATGAGCACATTTATCAGTTTATCAAGTAAGACGGTCGTATATTGAGTTATGTGCTTTGTATGCTCAATGAGGGGACTTGACGAGTCTTCTAGAGGTTGTTGATTGCTGGTTGGACAAGCGACAGTAACAGTTTTTTTTATGTGCGCCATATAAAACGTTAGGAGCTTTGTGTTTTTTTTTTCTTGTAGGTGCAAAACTGAAAAGAAAAGGAACGATTTTGATTTTGCTTTCAAGATATAGAGAAATAATTTATTTTAATAAAATGTCCTTCATGCACTTTAAGTGAAAATGCGACAATTCCCCTTTATTTGTTTCTCTAACCAAATTGAAACAGATATACCTATTTAATTAAGGGCGGTCAGAAGGACACTTCTCCAATTTATTCTTGTAATACGCATTTGAGGGCAAACTGATTCCAACTCTTTGGCCAGAAAAAAAAGTTATCTCACGGCTCCAATTGCTGATGTATGCGATTAGCAGCAATTCCCTTGGATTGCTCCAAAATCAACAGCATCATTGGAAGTCAATACATCTGAACAAATATTGTCTTTCTATTTATCCTCTCAATACAATTCATCAGGGTATTCTGCCGAACCCATTCAACCTGACCACATCCGTGCTCCCCTAGCTCGTCATCACTTGTACTTGAAATGTATTTTCCTTGGAAAATAATAGTTCCACCCTCGTCCGAAACGGGGGAAGAAAAATCATCAATATCTTCTGTAATCAATGTCCCCACGCCAGTAGCCTTACACATCGATAAGGCAAACAAAACAAAATGAAGAAAAAGTACAAACAAACAAAGATAAAAAAAAAAGAAAAACACCAAAAAGAAAACATTCCTCATAAAACCCGTCCAACTGTAAGGTCAACCAATTTCAGACACGTTTTCCACATCAGGAGCAGGATTCCTGCACCACACCATACCATTATTCATCGCACCGGGGAGAGTTGTGTTGTACAACCAACACCATACGAAGTCGATATAGCTTCAGTTTAGCCAGAGATAATTAAGCCCAAGCATTTTCTCAAAATTCCTTTCAGGTGTACCAGAAAATCAGTATAGCAGAGCGGGAGTCGACAATAAGCCCGGAAATGTCGATGGAATCCGTTTTAAGGTAGTCCTTTTATGTGTTTGTTTCTTCGCCTCGCTAATCCCCCGGGCAAATATATCCAAGACCGTTCCTGGGGTGCAATTCACTGCACACATAGATTGTTTTTTCTTTTCCGATTGTCAAGGTGTTGATTGAAGACGGCCGGTCTAAGGTTACTTTCCGCTTTTCTCTCGTACTCTCTGCTGTAAAATGGAATTTCTTAATTATCCTCGAATGAGTAGAGATTCCGCTCGAACGGGCTCTTACAGTCACAGTGCTTACAGTATATAAAGTCCATTTTCTCATATGATGAGGACTATGATTAATTAGGTTTTCCTTGTTGATGATGTTTGATAGACAGTAGGTATACACGTGGGGTGGGGCGTTAAAAATTTAATACAAAATCTTCCCGAGAAACCCAATGCGTCTGTCTTCTGTCATCGCAGAACGGTACACCACACATTTGTACACCGACCTGTTCGTTCCTCATGGTAATGGTGTGATTTGGAAAATTAATCACCTCTGTCGCCCAGAAGGATACAAATATGTGTGGGGAATACTTCTGCTTGATTATATTTCCACATGTTGGTTTGGGCGGTTTCTTAGTTCTTATAGTTTCGGGAATATGACAGAATGTGTCGATTTATTGCGTGTCGAAGGGGTGTGACAGTTTTTCATGTAGCTATTCGCATTAGTGTGCAACTGCTGACAGCAGTTTTTATATGCGGTCTTCGGTCATTAAATCGGGCAGAAGGGCGACACGCATTACGAGGTGCGCCTAAGGATGTTTCTAAGGACAAACATGTGTGGAATTCTGTGTTCTGTGCCAAAAAGGTAGGAAGGTATGTGGTGGCTTAGGGGGAGTATTTAACACATTTTTGAGTGGGGAAATGAATGGTGATCGATTTCGTTTGTTTTTGATGGCCGTTCGGCGTTGGAATGTGCTAATTGATTGGGTCGCAGTGGTAAGGCATCAAATTTGGATTGGTTTGGACAACCTACGATTGCAAACATGGGTACGACGAACGACGAACGACGCCCGTTTGTGTGCCACGAAAAAGTGAAGTTCACACCGAAGAAAATTTGTTGGTAGCCTCCTTCAAGAGCTCACCCACCCTGCCTGTGTATTATGAAACTCCTAAGTCCCATCATAAGCATGAACGAAAGCATTCAGCGACACTAAAAATACAGTCACTTCCCTTCTCCCCATAACTGGAGAACTATTTCCGCTGCATCACATAACTAGCGTGAGCGTGCTTTGTAAAAAATAACAACACCACCTCCAAAAACACATCTGCGCCCGCCTCATATCATAACCCACTGGCATCCCAAAGATATGTTTATTCACAAGCTCACACTTTCCACCATAACGACGGTAAAAAGTGACAACGCATACAAACGTCTCCAACGATACTTAGGCCCGCGCAAACAAAATAAAAAAAAAACTCTTCTCCATTTAATAGAATATGGATGAGAAATAGAGCAGGTGTCTGACACAATAGCAGATCATGCATCCTCCAGCTCCCAAAAATCCACTCTCATCCTTCATCGAATTTTGTTGCTTCATCCCGCAGGTTTGTTTACATTTAGTGTGTGGAAGTTACTTTGTCCTATACCTATGTGCTGAGTTAAGTTTGCATTTGTTATTTCCCCCCCCCCCCCCCCCCCCCACACACAGGAGCGCACCCTCTCATCTTCTTTTTCCGATTTATTATCCTTTCCTATTTCCTAAATGGGAGTACCTACTTTACTTATGTGCCAAAGAAAATATTTCAATAGCGCTCCCGTTTCCATGGAGTAGCACAGGTACGATTAACGACACACACACACACACAGCTATAAGCTGAAGAAGTATTGCCATTAAAACGCTGCAATTATGGACGATTATCCTTTCGCTTAACAATGCGAGAAGCATAACAATCAAAAACTTTAACATTCATCTGGAATTATTTTTTCATCTTCCATCCACAAACGCAGAAGAGCGTCGAACGACTTGCAAGTTGCAACGCACAACATCAGCAGCAGCTTCAGCAGCAGCATTAACTTCTACAGCACACTTTCGAAGAATTTTCCATCATTTTTCTTCTTCTAGATTTTGCCTTAATTATCTCTGTAAGTGTAGTGTGCTCTGGCTCTGGCTCTGGCTCTGGCTCTGGCTGTGCTGGAGTATGTGCTGTGAGGAAAATTACTTTTAACGAGTTTTCCCGCGAGTTACTGACTGGCGCTCTGCGTAGAGCACATCCGATCATCATCGTCATCATCATTATCATCTTTTCGCCGTCAACTTTTGTAGCAAACTATATTGGCGCGGTGCAGTAGATGATAGCCCGTCATATGAAGAAATTTCTTCAGCGGGAAAGTTTATCCTCTCCGTCTGGGTGTGTGCGTGAATATTGCACAAAAAAACTTAACTTCTCGAGTGAAATGTTCTAGGATGGTAAATTGGCGATGCTGATGCTGATGCTGTCTGGTGCTGTAATGTTTACGAAAGAAGACCGCCGCCGCACACATGAAGAAAGTGTGTCGCAAAAATAAATGCACCAGACGAGATGGTTCTTGGAAGTCGATTGATGTTGTAAACAGGATCAACGGGTGTTTGCTTGTGAGACATGCAGGCAGGTACCTATATGTTGCGTGAGGTATTTTTGGAATTATTTTGAATTAGTGATTTAACATACGAAAAACAACCTTCGTCACTTGTTGCTCATTCACGGAGCAATTCGCTTTAAATGGGAATGCTATACTTGTGTTTTTAGCCCTTGCGCTTGATTTTCGTTGTCAAATATAGGCTCCGCTAAGCAGCGTCCTTCCAATGTAACTTTTTTTTAGCACAATAGGCTTTTCACACCAAGCCCAAAACCGGATTTTCGCCAAAACACACGAAAACTTGATCGAAAACAGAAGTTTTCCCATACATATTTCGGTTTTCGTTTTCACTCGTTTTCCACGAAAACGACTTCCAATCGTTGGGTTGTTGGAACAAACACACCTTTTCCAATATCAAGCAAAATGGCTGACCGAACAAATGTCACAACTAACAAATTAAAATCATTTTCCACAATTAATTGATGGGCTCATATTGTTTTTAAATGCAATAAATTAATTTTCTTTGTTAATTAATGCGATCGAAATTTGTAACCACAAAAGTTTGCACCGAAGTTTAACGACTGATTGAAACGTCAAACGAAAACGAGTTGGTGGTCGGTGTGAATGCATCGACGAGTTTTCGAGGAAAACGCGGTTTTGGGCTTGGCGTGAAAAGCATATAAGACTCGAGGGTCAACCAGAGTAGGGCTAGGTGTTAAGGGGTGGGTCAAAATTTTAAGAAAATCCGCAAAGGTTTAAAAAGGCCATTGAGAAACTAGAGGAAAGAATGCTGTATTTTTGGAAAGCTTAATTGATTTTCAGTCTTTTGTGAAACCCTTTCTGTTGCTTTAGAAAGTGTGATTTAAAAAACGGCGTTTTCTGCTTAGATTTTAGATCTCATTTAGATCTAAGCCTTTGTTATAACCAAATATATGCAGGATAATTTTCTCTAGTACTAGAACTGTGGTAGAAATCTTCCAAAAACAAGACAAATATATTTTAAGAACTTCATAAGACACGAATACACCTTTAAAAGTCTGGTTTTCTAAATAAAAAATAGACTTTCCGAGCTGAAATTATAAAAATATGAAGCCTCATTTAAAAATGACTTCTGAAGACTTTTGCCTGCACTTTGCGGACACAATCCCTGTCCCCTTCACCCTCTCTGACATTTATATAAATCAGAACCGACACAGCCAAAAAGTTCCCCACTCATTATAAGTTGTTAACGCGCGTGTGAGTTATGTGAAAAATGCAGCTGCCTTCTGATAACTTTTAAACCCCATTGTGTGAACACATCCTCTGCTTTACAGCTCCTGTTGCTCCTCGGCACAGTGCACTCTGCGATGAGTATTTAAATAGTTTCTTTATTCTCTTTCGTTTTTTTTTCTGTTTTTTTTTTTGCGTTGGAAAAGTTTCGCATTCACATACTTGCACAACATTACAGTATGAAACTCATTCACTGTACACAGGGAAATAAATTACATTTGCAGAATAAATTGTAATTAAACATGCACCTGAATTGAATTCCTGCATACACTCGCACGCATATACGCTCGCACACCGACAACGCCCCTCTCGCTCGCTGTGCGCTACTGATGCAAGTAACAGTTTTAGTGCAGCTGCTTCCAGTTTTAATTACTTTTGAAATTAGATAAATGTTTGTAGTTAGGTTATTCTTTGTTTATTTATTTTGCAGTTCTGCAGGGTTTCTGTAGAATTATTTTTTTGTATTTTCCTGACTTGTTCTCGCAATTATAGTTTTCAATTCGGAGAATTGTTTTACTTAGTACTTTTCTGTCGCACATGAAACGACGGTGGGCGGAAGTTGTTTTTGAAACGATTTCAGTTTTGTAGCTTGGAAATAAATTATTACGAAAGATACTCTGGTGCTTTGATGGGAATCCTTGGGAAATCGTTGGCAATCTTGGGAGTTTTAATGAATTACTTTTACCAGAGGGATGTTATTCGGGAATTGTGCGTTTTAGAGAGCAGCGAATTTATTTGGAAATATTATTTTCTTAGCTGTTGGTCAGTGCTTGCATAGTTTTGAAAAGTTGCATCTTTGGGCTTAATAGTCAGAAGTCAGTCAAAGGACGACGGTGTGGGGGTTGTTTTTGTAAGTGGAAAACTGAAAATCGCAGCCCTATTTTGGGAAGCAAATTGTGAGTTATTTCTCGCATGGAAAACTACAAGATGTTTCGAAGATATGAGAGGAAACGGTGAGTGTTTTTGACTGGATTTGTTGGAAACCCCTTAGACTTTTATTGAAGTCAAATACAAATAATACAAAATATGGAGAATAAAAACTTTAACTCATTCATTAAACTTTGAAAAATGCCAGACTCAGACTTAGATTGAATCGAGATCTTCAGATACGAGCACCTACCTGGTTTTTAATTTCTTTATGCCCCGAAGGCAGATGAACAGTTTTTATAAGAAATAAGGTATGTCGGCCTCTTTTTATAGTACTTTGCGACTTTTATTTGCTTGAACAACCTCCTGTCGAAGTAAGCCTAACCGATCGATGTAATTTCGCTGATAAGGTTGTGTGGACATTTCTTTTTCTCAACGACTCAGTCTTTCAGCAGCTATGAAGCTCGATATTCGCTTACAGAAACACACGTCTAGAAGTACTAGAAATATCTGAAATTCTGACTGAATTTCAATTGATTCCATGGCAATGCCGTGGTCGTCTTCCTTCCCTGCTTCAGCAGGATTTCAAAACTATTTAAATGGGAGGGTATTATTTTCATTCGAAATACTCCACTTAATTTTGTGTGTTGGAATTAATACAAGTCCTTCGAGTGTATAACTTTAACAAGCAGGAAAATGTCTGAAATTCCCATCTGAAATTACAGCGTTGTGTTCAGAGCACACATACTCACTGGTGTTTGGTTACGAACGAATTTCGTGCCAAGGTTCTTTGTGTTAATTTAATTGAGCTAATTACGAACACGAACGAAATTATAACGCCATCTTTGGAGAAAATAATACTAAAATTGAAGGATTTACTTGGGCTCGAGCAAACACTAAGCAAATTGTTGAGTCCTTTCTTGCATTCTTACTCGTGGTGCTTTGTCCTCTATATCCACCTTTAGGATGACAGATACAAGAACAAACAAGGAACACGGAATCAGAATAAATTCAAAGGATAAAGTTGAAACAGAAGAATAAGTTGAATATTTGGGATTGTAGTGAAACTAAAACGGATTCGTCCTTTTCCATCATCATTATATTGCCGCCGAGACGGAGATTTATTCAAAGCACGGCATTTTTTTTTTTCGCATGTGTCTGAATCTGAATCTGAATGCCGTGTATACACAAAGAAGACCTCCGGTAGCTGGAGATGGAGATGGAGATGGAGAATTTCTTGGCAAAAAGTAAAACACAAAAATGAGGTGGAAAAGAAGCGAAATAAAGGAATGACTTGGTAGTTTTCTCTTGTTAGTTTAAAAAGCGAATAAAAGTTTTTAATTACCCATGTCGTCGTTGTCGTTAGTTTGTCCTTTTTAGCCTGCCTTGGGAGTTGTGTGTATATAAATAGGAATTCCCTCCTGATGTATATATAAAGCAGGCAGGTTCGACTTTGTTGGCTTACTTTGCGGGCTTTGGTGGCTTCCTTTATGACACGGCGTTGGTGTATACTTTTTTTTGTATTTTTTTTTCTTTCTCTATCTTGAAAAGTTTTCTTTAATTATTGTTTGCTTTCAGTGGTTTGTTTAACTCTTCTATATCTTTTCAGAGATTTGTGAACGGAGTTGGGTTGTGGTGAAGGCGGCGGTGGCGGCGGCCGACCGTGTGTGTATAGTGGTGCGAGTGGGAGATGTTTTAAGTTTGCTTTATGATTAGATGGCTCGTTATATTTGGGCTACCGGGAGGACATTTGAATGGAGATAATTTGTGAAGGTAAGAGGAATTGCAAAAGGGTTTTGATTGTAGTTGTATACAGAAATCAACTTTGAATAGACTCGTTTTGCAGTTGACAAATTATGTTGCAAATATGTGTGGTTACGTTTGGAGGAGCTAAGAATTTTTATTTGTTTCATTTTTATTTTCTATCACTACACTAAAAGCTTAAACGATCAGATTTTTAGATAGATCCGATAATCTGGACGAAATTGGTTTCATTTGGGTATTTTGCACCAACCTATCGAATTTAAAGATTTATAAGAACAATACTTAAAAAAAAAACCGAAAATTGGCTGAAAGTGGCAATAGTCCCTGATCCAATTGTTTTTGTCCCTGCCCTGCAAATCACTGATCTATACATAGATCATGTGAGCAAAATTAGAAACGCCTAATGTAATAAAACCCTTCGGCTAAAAAAGAGAATAAATAGAAGACTCTACCATCAGTTATTCTTTTCTCACTTTTTTTAACTTTCTCCATTACGTAGTAAGAGAAAGATATTGGTTTCGTACAAAATTTCGAACTCGAGATTTTAATCAATTCTGATACTACGATGATAGAGGAACTCAAAAAAGTGGGTCACAAAATTCTGTCCGGTCTGTCCGTCTGTCCGTCCTTCCACAGGCCTACAGCCTATAAACGCCTTCCCAGATTACGTTCAAACCTCGGATTTGGAGTTTTTGGGCTTACAGCTCGGGAGGTGTTTTTTTTTTCAAGGTAACCTCAATATTAATGGTACTTCCCATATAAAATTTTCGTACCAGTTTGATTTGATCGAAAACGGCTCTAACGATTTCAACCAAAATTGATATTTAAGCTTAAGTAGGTGTGGTTACCAGGACTGCGTACCCAGTTTTTGGCTAAAAATTCGAACAACGGTACTTTTGAAATTTCGACATATCTCGAAAACGCTCTATACAATTGTAACAAAATATAAATTCTAAGGTAATGTGGTCATTTATAACTTAATAGCAAACTCAGTTTTTCTCTATATCGTACAATGGATTTTTGAAAAAAAGTATTTTTGGATGTTTTCAAAACTTTGTGTCCTCAATTTTCGATTTGCTGAAGACTCTGAAAGTCAGTCAGACTCGCACTAAACGAGAAAGTTTCGTGCGACCCAGTTCATTAATATAACTGATATGTACTTTCGTGTCTTGTCATTTATTAGACAATAGACTGTACTCTTCTTAAAAAAACTTACAACATAGTTTAACATTGTTTACTTAATATTTAAGTTTCTTGAATCTTGAAATAATGAATGATTTTTATTATAATTGTTATATAATTTCCAATCGTAGCAGCTACAGATTTTTTTTAGTAAGTTATATACTTTTTTAATTGTGATTCTAAAAGAAGTATGGTGTTACAATTTTTTTACATTAATTATGCAAAAGGAAAAACAGCATAAGTCAATTTAAGACACTTTTCAGGAGCGGCATAAATAAAGCAGGGTACGGTGCATCCGATAGTAACATTAACTCAATTTTGGCATAAGTCGACTTATGCTGTTTTTCCTTGTTGCCACAGATTTTAAGAAGCTACTAATTTTTAATCAGACAGTTCGCTCACGCGCTTTCGCATTAGTGTTTTAAAATGGTAAAAATGGTTACCTACTTCTCATTCCTATCAGTTTGGCTTTGGACGTATGCACTATGCACCCACCGTTTAAACAATTGCCAAGAGAGAACCATTTGAACAGAATTTTTTAAATTAAAATCCTTCTAATAACTATGGAGTATTTTTTTGAAAGACTGAACTTGCTGAAAAATTCTCAGAGCTTTCGAAACCACTAGCGGAAATAATTAGTCACAACTATTCCATTTCGGACAAAGCACTTTTAACAAATCAATTTATGCCAATTAATACAGCTAAGTAAATACCTACCCCGACCTCCTACGATATATACATATATCTCTATATCAAATTTAACCATATTTTCTTTATGAATTCAAAATAACAATTCTTAGTTTTAATAACTTCCATGTTTGTGCACAGTAAAACCCCTCACTTGTCCTTTTCTCCGGCTCCATTTCAATGCAAAACCAAGACACACACAATTCATCCCTATTAAGGGTCAATAAAAACGGTAACACAACAATTCATCTCCCATCTTGAGAGCACATTTTGCAGAATAATGAAGCACACACCCCTCGCCCGTCCCCTGGGAGCCATTCGACTACATCGTAAAACGTTTCACTTCATACAATCTGCAAGCGGTGATGCGATACTGCTGCTTCTGCTGTCTCTGCCTTGTCGAATAAGGACAAATTCCGTTCCTATTTTGCTCGTCGTCCCTACTCCTCCATATGTAATCACATTACCCCAGCGAAACAAACTTTTGCATTCAGCCGTTATTCCAGCTATGTGTGTGCTACATTTACCTCGCATTAAAACATTGTAATAAACAATAAAAACTGAAGAAAAAGTACAACAAATGGAATTATTGGAGGATATGCGCCAGGCAACAGGGCTCGCCTTGTCGTGCCATATTTAATAGATCAAAAGAAAGAAATTAAGGGGCGGGCACTACAGAGCATCCTTCAATAAAAATAACAACACAAAATCCTCAACAGTGAACTGATCCATTTGCTAATTTAATTTTTATTTAATATCCCTGCAGCAGGAGAGCCAGTAACACAGCGTACTCGTAGCACAATCGAAAAAATGACAGCGCAACGCAGTAGCAGCTGCCAGATAAGAACTTTTATTACATAGTTTTTGTCGCCGGGTATTTTTTTTTTTTTTTTTTTTGGGGCAACTCCAGCTACAGTATAAGACACATCGCATTTAATATTATTATCCGTACACTTTTGCCAGTAATATCCATAAAGTTTCCACTTATCCTTTATCTTTATGACATATTTGCACATGTACATAAATATACTCGCTGTATATTGGTGCACACTGAGTTTTCGTGTACAAAGTAAGGTGCAGTGCATACGGACGACAGTTAACCAGCCTCAGTGATGCTCCTCTGCTGGCGGGGTAGACGGATAATGATGATGATGATTATGAGAACGGTGCCTGGTCGGCGGATAAGGCAAGGACTGCGAATGTGTCTGTGCGCGGTGGCGTACCTAACTCCCCTCTGGAGCTCTGGGTTATTTTGTAATAGCGTTCACATAAAAAGCGGATCATCATCAACAACAACAGAAATGACGTTTACCTACGAGTGAAGTGAACAAAAATTAAAAACAGTCTGTACGAGGTGGGGAAGATCATCCGACTATAGTTTGGAGTGAGATGTTAGTGGCTTTGCCACAATATCCAGCCGGCCATGTTCGGGGGGGACTAAGTTCTGTTTTGATTTTATACAAAATTAAGGTTCGAATTGGAAAAAAGGAGCGACCCCTTGAACTACAGTATTTCCGCAGTACAACACCTGCGGCGTATACGTAACAAAATTTTCATAAATTATTTGTTTCGCCTTTTAGTTTGAAAATGTGTGTGAAAGTCAGGGTTCAGTAGATCATTTTTCGAACTGTCAACGACCTACAAAATATTTAAGCTGCATGTTGCAGGTGGTTATTACTAAGGCAGGCCAGTTTTAAAAAATCTAGCGAGTCTACAGTCAGTCAGGGCCAATGGTGTCGAAACTTAACTCACAATTTGGCACATTTTCTCAAAGCTTGTCTAAGACGTTGCTCTCTGTTGTTTCACTGGAAAAAGTAAAAAAAAAAACTGATTGCTTTGCCTAGGAAAGAATTCGTTCGCCAGCGAGTTCATTTAGGATTCCCAGGCGACACACTTGTCTTTACAGCTACGTTAAGCATGTTAGCGATGCGCCATAGCTTAGAGTTGTGAGGTATCCCACTGAAAAAAACTGATTGCTTTACATATAGGAAAGAATTTGTTTGCCAGCGAGTTCATCTAAGAATCCCAGGCGACACACTTTTCATTACAACTACGTTAAGCATGTTAGCGCTGCGCCAGAACTTAGAGTTGTGAGGTATCCCACTGAAAACTCTGTGCAAAAATTTAAGCCCAAATAATAAGGCCCAAAATACTTGAAATCGCTCAAAATCTGACAGATGCCTAATTTTCGAGCATTCGCAAATATTATATCGAACGTAGTAGGTACTGAAATTGAGCTCTTTGTCGATTCTTTCTCAAGCCTCTAACAGGTGGATAATGCTACGTTTCCATCGGAGTGTCAATTCAGTTCAATTTTTCAATTCAATTCGTTTTTTTATGAATTCTTCATTTAAAACTATTTAACATTTTTTGTTTGTTTCAGATATGTTGTATAGTATATATAATTAACTACGTGTTTAGGAAAAATTTCACAAATTTTATGTCATTTATCATAAAAATAGTTTCGAAAAAGAACCGGGCTTGCATGTAGAGTTCGATTTGTGAACCCACTCCCAACATGTCAAAATGTTGTCAAAAATATAAAGCAAAAAGTAATAAATTTGACAGAAATGAACAAGACGTCAAAAATGGAGAGTGCCAGAGAGCATTCGTTCGTCAATTTAATCCTCTTTTCTTTCTGTCGAAACCAGGGATGGAAAATGACATTTTCGATTTTCAAGTTCGGATACTTAGTCGGTGGTGGAAACTCTTCAAAATTAATTTGAAATCGCTTGCAATCTCGCGATTTACGTCAGTTTCCACCGGCAGCATAGCACATGATCTCAGACTTGATTTTTCCACATCACCACAGCCACCAGCCGTAGCAATTAAAACCCTTTAAGCACCCGTCAGCCGTCACATATATACACTTATTTTTTTTATTTTAGAGCCAACACATTACTTTCCTCACACATTGTATGCGCATCCCCATGTGATATCATCTCATCAGCTGTATGGCGGCAGGATGCCTCTCTGCCTGTCTGGATGAGACTACTGGCTTGACTTTGGTTAAGCACCCACTCGACACAAACACTCCGCCATTCTACCACCTACCGCACTGACAGAAGCTACCACAAAATTTTCACTTGATTACCCCCATTACAACTGTGCAATTAAATGCACTGCTGAATATTTGTCCTCGTCATACAGTCTTTGTCGTTTTGTGTCGTCCCAGACAGATCAACAGTAAACGAGAGATTGCAGCCGAACGGAGGGGTGCCCCCTGCCCAACGTATATCGTACCGTAAGGCCCAAGGAATTAACTGAAATGGAGAATAATAATTCTCGAGTAATGCGTCGCAGGTTCATGCATGCATCCTCTCCATATATATATGTACTCTGCACATGTACTTGCACATCCATCCACCTACATTGTCTGTCTCTCTCTGCTGTGCATCCCTGAAGGACTCATATATAACGTTACGGGGGTAAGGTAAGGATGTTGCATTGCATTGTTGGTGCCGGCAATAAAGCATGTTATGTTAGCTCAAGTAATGTGCAAAACAGCTCGCATATATCACCTCTGGAGAGCCAGCGGACTGTTGTTTGTATGTGAATTGTGAATGCACTCCTTGTGATGGGCTGTGCCCTGTGCCGTAAGGGGGTCGTGGCGTAGCGCAGCGCGGGAGTATCCAGCCGTACAATGTAGTCAACTAAATACAAAGCCATGTATCGCAATGGCAATGCACAGGAACATGGGTTAATTTAACTAGTCAAGAGATATGAGTTTGGTTTGTGCAACTACTACGACGACGACGACGAAGTTGGAGTCTTGTGCGCTCCCTGTGCCGCTGCTGTGTACTGTTTTATTTATTTGCTTTGTGCATTTGAATTGCATGAATATACAAGTTTGCTTCTTTCGTCATAGCTGTATCCACACACGTAGCTATATGGGTATGGGCTATGCTTGCGGAGAAGGTGAAGACAGAAGTATAGGGAATAAGAATCGCAATTGCAAGTTTATGAATAATTTTGCGAAAATCACTACCGCAATGACTTGTAATCTGACAGTGGTGAGGTGAGTTTTCATAAAGTTCTACACTGGTGGCGGTGAGTAGGTAGGTGGTTTCGACACGAGGCAAATGTGATTTTATCCCGAACATATATGAACGTTTGTACGAGTGTATGAATGTCGCTGGTTACGTTAGTTATTCCCTTTTAATTTTTTTTTTTTTCTGTGTTGGTCTGCTTATGTTTGTTATGAGTTGAGGATTGCTGTTGTCACCGTAGGGAGGGAGAACGAGGACTCTACTGACACTGGGGACACTTTAAGTTATTCGGTTTGTTGTGCAACTAATTAAATGTCAATTTGACAGTAGTTGTTGTCGTTGTCGCAGACAAATTGGTATAGATGGTGAGGTTACAATGCGATTTAGAAAGGAAGTACAGGCGAGATCACTCTGTCTTGACTTTAGTCAGGCAAATTGGGATTTAATTATGGAATGTCCGCTTTTAAATGTTTTGACACGTGGGTACCTATGTCATCATCTTAGGTCTTTTGTGTACAAAAATTGCAGCTCATAGTGTAAATTATTTTGCATTTAATCAGTCGACGAACGACGAAGCGAGGAGCAGTTGGAACGAGTGGCAATTAAAGCAACCAATTTCAATTCAATTCAATTTCAATTTATTTATAAAGGAAAGTACAAATGAAAACATGATATTTTGTAGTACATGTTTTTAATAAAACTTACATAAAACTAACTCCAAGAGAAGAGCAGGGAAAACAGAAAGAGAGAGGAATAAGAAAAAGCTGTAAGAAATCAGAAAGAAAGGAACGTTCAGGGGAAAAAATTGCAACTATTCCCAATTATTTATTTATTTATTTATTATCACCAAAAAAAAGAAATCTTTCATAGATATAAGGCCACAAAATTAAAAAGTTTAAAGTTTTCCAATTCAACTGTGAATATCCCTGATTTCAGTGTACATGTTGAGTGGAAAATATTTCAACAACATCAGCCCCTTCTGTTCGGTACTGATTAGTAGATCAACACGTTGTGACGCATGTTACAGCGCTCATTACAAAAGCACCAGGGGTCATAGACCACTCTGTGATATACCCCAACGGATGGAACTGTAATCGCCTCATTTCTCGTACATTATTCAGTTCACATGCAGGTAACCGGTTCCATACCGATAAGAGGGTCACACTAATGAAACAGAATTGACACGCACTTTAATTAAAATCGGGACGCAGATAGTTACTGTCGGATACCTATATCCTGCAGGAAGGAGTGTATTAATTAAATTCCATCCAATTGCCTAAGGCCACTAAACGTTCACACAAACACAGAAGGTGAGTAAATGGATACGTTTTGTTCTCTTCCCCACATTCAAAGATATAGTTTCTGATGGCCTATTAGTCCAGTCCGCTCGATTCACCCTCATTTGATGTCCTTGTCCCATGACGTATAAGTGAATATCTATTCTATTTTCTCTATTTTTGGAAATTGCCGAATTATACGAAAGAATAGGAAAAGAAGAAAAAAAAAACAAAAACCAAACCAACCAGCAACAACAAGTAAATGATTGTGTCCATTAAATGCAGGAAACAACTCTTCAGAGGACAAGGGCAAATCACTCACACACACACAGATGGAGTTTCACGCACGAGCCTGTTTACATTCACGCTGAATGGGATTCGAAAAGATTGTCATTCGCATGCCAGGCATAAATTAACCCATATTCTGCCTTTAAGTCTGTTTGCCTTGGCCGTTTAGTTGGTGGTACCAGTATTCTGAGTTAATGGAGCCGGATAGGGGACAAGCCCAAGTCGGTGGATCCCTTTTCTCTGTGTTGATGGCCTTTAAAGTTGGTGTTTTCGTCCTGTGAAATATCATCTGTCGTTTAGTTTGTGTGGAAGATATGAGGCACTTTGTCGAGCCTTATCTAAATGTAGGTATAGACTGAAGGGAGGGAAAGGGAAGGCCTATACTTTTGGACTATTGAAAAGTTTTCGCCTGTCAATTGAAAATGATTTAAAATAAAATGAAGCCGAAGACGACGTGGGTGTATGGTTCGTTGTGTAAAACTTTCACTGAACAAAATGAAATGTGACATCTTCTCAAGTCAATAACGAGCTGGGCCAGGCGGATGTTGTTTGGGAAGATATAGTTTGGGGAAGTTCTCTTGTTGAGAACATCAAACAAAGTAGGTACTTGGAATGAGCAGGTGATTGTTAATGTGACAGGAACTTGAAATGCTTGACAGTGGGTGGGGTGAAATTTATAGATTTGCCATTGAACTTGCTATTTCCAACAGCCCTAGGCTTGTAACCTCTTTGGAGATGATGGAGATGATTATATTATAGAACTTGAAATTCTCGAGAAGTCTAGAGCTGAATCGTGGAATTTTTGAACTATATATATACGTTCATGGAATGTCGTCGACTGTACATATGAAATGAGAAAGAATTTCGTCACTGCTCGTTCATGGGTAGGGCGCAACGTTCTTATTTTGTAGGTTATATCGAGAAGAATTGTATCAAAGTAGCCTTTGTGTAGCGCAGACTCTTAGGGTGCCGTCAACATTGCCCCTATTTGACTTGGATTTTTTATCCGAATAGATATTGCATTTGAGAAGTTCGTAGGTCTCAGCTTCAGGTCTGTAAAGCGCAGATATGAGCTGTAAAAACATGCCAGATTTTGCCAATCGACTTAAAAAATACAAGTTTCCTTCTACTTGAGTGGAATGCTGAATTTGAACTGCAATTGAGCTCAGATTTTAGCATGACAATCTACTTGTCAACCGTTCTAAATAGCTTCTAGAAACATTTCGCCAACAGACTTGGTTGTAAGTAAAGTCCCAGGTGCCTTTGGCATGAACTTGCTGTACTTGAGATATGTAAAGCGTTGTTTGGTCTGTAGAAAAAGTGCTTTGACACCTCTTTTGATATTGACAGCAAATTCAGTAAACACTTAGACTTCATTTTTCCAGGCTTATACACCGTCTGAGTGAGTTTATAATGCCTACACCTACAGAGCTCTCCAAGTCTTTTGTCGCAATCTAACGCTGTATGACTAGCTTTCATTTTGAATCACTGAATTGTCAAGTAGGTTGAACTGGACAGTCGAATCTTGATGATTATTTTGACCGAATTAGAGGGTCTCACCTGCAATTTGTTACCGAATTCGAATGGTTCCATTTAGTAGCCGACTCCCAAGAGGTTCTATAATGCTTTTGGTACAATTTTTCCTTTTCAGGGGTTGAACCGGGAATGACTTCCAATCGGTTTTGCAAATTTATAACCACTGGGATAATGAACTCACGTGCTTCTTCCTCCAAAAGTTGGCTTACAGTACTGTCCGCCTTGATTTCAGCAAACAAAGATTGGGTGCAATTAGCCGAAAGGTAGAAGAAGCTTCTCTTAGACATTATACAGGACTTTAAACCGTTTTAAAGAACGACTTGAAAGCAACATGCCAACCTGCTCACCATTGTTATGACATCCAAGGACCAACTCCCAGTCCAAAGTCCACTAGAGGCTCAATAAATTTAAGCTCCATGCCAGAGCAAACTGCCAACCCTGCATAACCAACTGTTAAAAACAAAACTTTGGCAAAGCGTTTAGCGGCCCGCATACTAACTAAAATACGCACTGCGGAAAAACTTTAAAAAAAAACTTAAAAATCCGATGAAAAATCTCCATAACTATTCATTTATCAAAACTTAATTTATAATCATCGTAACTTTTCGACATAAAGATGGATAAAGCTCCACTTTTGCCTCCATTCAAGTTCCAAAGTCTGGGTATCTTTTAACACTTATTCGAGTATACAGTCTGTGTGCGCCAGCATCAGGATCTACATACACAGGCAGTTAGTTCCACGTTGATAGATGTGTTGTTTTCCAGCTGGCTCCGGCTGATTCTTCCGCATATACAGCGAATATATCTACAGAGCGTGTGCAATTAAAAAGGGATTATTTGCAATGATTAATCGGAACGGAATTCCTTGTTCGGGGGAAGTTTGCGCCATTGATGGGGGATAATGTTACACTCTTTGTGCTTTGTATCCTTTCGGAGGAGATCTCTTTACGTTTTCTTCATTACTTCACTTTCGATGAGGTAAGGATTACAGTTAAGATCTGGCAGGAGGATGCGACTGATTTGCTTAGAGATTGAAAAACAGGAACAAAACGGAAATAGAGTTGGGAGTCGCTTCCATTTCAAATTGATTTAATTGGTTTAGTTTGGGAGGGAGGGAAATTTGAGTCTGAAACAATTTTGCCGTTAGTTCGAAGTGCTTGAATTTGCTTCATTAAATGGAAATAAAACACGATAGCTTTGTGTCGGAAATTGGTTTCGATTGGTGGCAAATGGAAGGCTTCTCCCTCTCCTTTTCAGAGGTCGTCTCTGCAAATCCTCCGAAGGGAAGGAGTATGCCTGAAAACGAAAAATAAATCTGAAGTCAACCTCAAACTTTTTGGGCATCTGATAGTAGTCCTCCAAGCTGTCTCGTCCTCATTTCGACTTTTGTATCGGCCAAGAATAGTTTGACGCACATCTGGATTTGGTACCACACCCAGACACAACCCACATGGGTCCTTCAGCAATAAGTCTCCCCCTCAAACGCCACCTTCACATAAATAATAGTTACACCAAATTCTTAGCTCTGCGCCCGTGTCATCTCATAGCCGTAATAGCTTCTTTGGCTCTAATCTAGTCAAATGTGGGGGAAGAGAAATTTTCACCTCGCGCGAGTGTGTACCTTTGTGCTATAAACCACTCGAGTGCGCATACAGAGGGCAAGTGTTTTTGGCGCAACCATAGTGGCAGCTTTCCTAATCCTTTAGACTGCGACGACGACGAGGAAGATGGTGGCTTCTTCAAACGGAACGGAGCCACATATGCCACTTCAGGTGGTATTTCCACAAAGTAAAGAATATTATGAAAGCTCAAGATGTTGATGATGCTGGCTCAGGAATTCTGTGCCTACTAATTAAATAAGAAAATATCTTTTGATCTTTGCCATGTGTATACTGTATACATGTGCGCCGCCTTGATGGGAAGAAAGCCCTAAGCAAAATTCACACAGTTCAAGTGTGCGGCGAGTGTATGCGAGTGGTAATTTTTCTGCTTTTCACCCACACCGATGTGCTATTAAGTTTTCGACAATTTCGTACCCGTTTTTGTGAGAGCGTGTTTTTTAATCCTTTTTGTCCTTGTACACTCGAATTAATTACTTTCGATGTTGCTCCATTCGGAGGCAATAAAGGAGGGAAAAAGTTTTTAATTTGCAGATTCAAAAAGGATTTGTGTATCCAATTTAGGAATTAACCTTTGAAAAAGTTTTTTTTTTCATTTTTTTTATTTTTATTTTTAAGTTGAAACCCTCACTTCTCGACATGACGTCGTCCTTGAGGTTTGTTATTCATGCGGGAAAAAGGACTTGCCTTGACGTTGATGATGTTATGTAAAAGTTTGAAATTATTATTGTACCTAAATGGGCGTCTCAAGGGGTGTACGAGAATATACGAAACCGGATTTGGGTTAAAAGGATTTCAGTTGCTTGTCTTTGAAGAGTTCACAGGGAATGGAGTTTTTGTCGTTTTTCTTTTTTTTTGCCCAAGGGATTTTGTGGAAAAATTCAAATTGAGTAATGGTATAGATCGAGCTTTAACTCGGAAGTAGATTTTTGGAATGGACGACGGCCACGAATGAAAATAACTTAGCTTTTGTGTCGATGACATTGAGCGGTACATAATGGACCCATTGACAAAAAGTCTTGGCCCTATTAAAGTTGATGAGGTGTTAAGAAGCTTACAAGAAAAAGAGAGAAGTCGTGCTTGTTGTAATTTTGATCCTCTATTTTTTGAATTAAAGTTTGTTCGAACTAACATCCGAATAACGGTTCACTGTACTACAAAGTACAAACTATAAATTCTCTTTTTTGGCAGCAGATACTGTGACCCATTTCTGGTCAGTGACTGTGCCACTCTCTGCTGTGCTTAAAAAAAACTGAAACAATACAACCAACAACCCATCACACGCCATTCCCATGCATAACTACTTATACAAACAGGTCACAAACTACGTATGACAAATTTAGCAAAAAACTTTCTACATCCCAAAAATGTCAAATACGGAACGTGGTTTTTGAAATTTGCCAAAGCGCACATTTTCTCCAGCTGACTTCGCATTTGACACATTACGCCCGTTTAACCCTATACCCCAGCAATCTGGGTATCATTTGCTCAAGGTGTTTTAGGAAATAATGACAACATTCACAAACAAATCATCTATCTTTCGAGCATCCTTCAAGGACACATACTGCTTAACCACAAAAACATTCTTTGCTGCCAGCACCTGTAACATTACGCAATATGAAAGAAAATCTCGAAACGAACTTCACACGCACAATGATGCGTGAAAATATTCCTACAAATAACCGTAAATTTTCAAAGCTGAAACATACCTCCATTTCTGTGCCATTCACATGCCAAAGGACATTTTGTTTTGGGGTTATTGTATTATTGATGTTATGGGCGGTAAAATTTCTTCCGATGTACTTTCGCTTAATCATCATCTTTTTTCATTTTTAGCCTATGTATAGGGTGATATGTACTTTGACGTTTAGTTTGTGACAAGAAGAACTTTTCTAGCTGAAGACAGAATTTTTGCGAGCTTTTCCGCCGTTTGAATTGAGAATTCATTGATAAAAACATTTTTAAGTATTTTTCAATTAAGTGACACTTTATAGAAAACAAATCTGTCAACTGTCACTGACGCAGTATAGTCACAGCGATCTTCCAAAAATTCGTTAGAGCCTTTACGGTGCTGTTTCTGAACGTTTTTTTTTTAACAGCTTTCAAGTAAATGGGGTTACAAGTTTCAAAACTTGACGGGGTATTCACCTCTAACAGCCCAAAACAGAATTTTTAACTCGCTTTAGTAATCTTACAAAGAATAGACCCAAAATTGATTTTAAACGTTTTATTTCAGTTGCTTGTTATTAAAGGGACAATTTTGTGCTTCAGAGTTTATGTATGTCTCACGTATATCCTGCTCAAATGTTATATTTCAACTAACTACCATAATGCTGAAGTTGAACTGTTCAGAGTTTCTTTATTGTTCAGAGTTACTGTGGTGTTACACTTATTCAACTGACATCTGTCATTGTCAAACGCATTCCCATTGGCTATATTTTTCTTCACGCAGTTGCCATTTTTCCTTTGTTCCCTACTTTCAAATAAATTTCTTTTAATAGGTATATTTATTGGGAAATAACGTTTGCCAAATATCGATCAATTTTGTATACACTGTAACAAAATACTTGCAGTATCGTGTTAAAAGATTTTACGAATTGTCCAAAAATTTTATAAAAAGAAAAAAAAAAATCTCACGAAACCTAATCACTGTTCAACCAAAACCTGGTTTACTGGCAATATTGCCACAATCGTCGGCCTCGCCTAGCTCAATACACAAACAAATTTTATGAACAGTAAAGATATATAACAAAATTGGCTTAGTGGGTTCGGACAGACAGACAGACAGACGGAGAGACATCCGAGCGAAACTAATAAGGTTACGTTTTTTTCCCTTTGGGTACGGAACCTTAAAAAGTAACGAAAACCCAGAATCAACTAGATTTTATCAGAGCTGGGTAAATTTTCCTTTCATGGGGCAAGAAAAGTACTTACGCTTCCACAAAAGATGTTCTAATGCAACCCTTGATTAAGACCAAATCCATTCAACAACTAATTGCTCCATTATCCGCCTATCATCAGGACTCGTTTTAGTCTCGGTTTATACAATAGGGTATCCCACAAACTGATCCCAACAGACGGTACATTCTCTCCACAGGTAAGACTGTATTATTTCCGTACAATTCGTGACCCAAGCAGACAGGTGATATATCCACAAAATACTGCACAAAAAATCCCGTTGTCATGCTCGCACGTAGTCAGCAGAATAGATGTGGCAATTTAAATATGTATTGTGACTCTGTGAACACATCCCACCACCGAAGTTTCATTGATTCTGCTTATCTCGCTGGCCATGTTTACACAGCAATCCATTTCCTCTGGAAAATCGGAACTCAAGTCGTGATTTTTGCACGAAACCACCGACCGCCCATGGGGGCACTCCTGCATGCATTTGCAGAAAACTATCAAAATCTGGGGCATGTGTTGCCCCAGCTCGAAACTAAACGCACATTGCTTAAGAACTCGCAAATGTCAAAGAGTATAACAAGATTGGGAGTGCCCAAATGCACGCTAAATATCAGGCAAAAAAAAAAATCCCACAAAAGTAAGGTGCAATCTTCGAACACCTGCTCGGAAGGCAGGGTGAACCTGTCTGGTACTGGAAGAACTCTTTAATTGGAGGAGCGGAGGGAAAATCATTTGATATCTATTGTAAAATAAACAAAAATATTTAATGGGTTAACGACGACGTGAGAGACGCATTAAGAGCGCGCCACAGCGCGACCGATGCAGTAATGGCAGAATCGCATGCAATCGAAGCGCTCACGAGCACTTGAGGTGCGCTTGCATAAGGTGCATAAGGTTACGTGAGATTGAACAGTCCATGGAGGTACGTATAACCCAAGGTGCAAGTGCGAACTCTATTAGCTTTGAGGGCATCGACAAATGATTTATGGCGGCGGAGGTGGTGTGCATGTAATCGAATTGTGTGCGAATGGAGATAAACTTGTGCGCCATGAAGTTGGATGTGGTTGGGGGTTTGTTTGTTTGGAATGCGAGGTGTGGGAAATTGATAAAGTTTTCTAAGAGGAAAAGTTGTTTATAAAACAAAAGATAACCTGTGAATAGACGGAATTTTTTTTTTGTTCAAGTAGCAAAGTATGAAACGGTGGAAGTTTACGTGAATTGCCATTTGCCAGTAAAAAAGTTTCTTCTAAATGAAAACCTTGGAAGTTCTTTTGATGCAGGGTTTCCAAGGCTTGACATTTCTTTTTTTAATGATAAGAAGCCGTAAATAGGGAAAAGAATCAGGTCTGCTGTTATATTCCCTTAGTTTGGTTTCTTTTGCACTGACAGGTCTTCGGCTAGGTACCAACAAAAACAATCCAACAATCAGATTTAAAAAAAGAGAATTTGTCACGTGTGATTTATTTTAAATAAAGTAATCTCAACTTTGTTTAGGGGCAGTGAATTAGCGGATCAGTCTTAGCCACTTCGCAGCAATAATTTTTAATTCAGACTCATGTGGTTGTTTAAACAGATGAAGTCTGACAGTCAATCCTTTGGGTAGACACCATTTTTCCCAATCTCAGAGACTGAATCTGCCCTTCGTTTGACCAAGTGCTTCCAGCTGAAGCGATGAGTAAAAGGTAATAGCCGACCAATTTATTAAAAAAAACAGGCTATTGCTTTTTGATGTTGCGCACAAAGTTTTGTCGGTCTTTAAGGTCTTCTCTTGGACTTCAAGTATGAGAGTCGTAACCTCTAGGGAATCGCAATGGATCTAAGTCCGACGAGTGCTAGATTTACTTACCCTGATAGATAGACTTAGAGTTAATCTCTAGTTTAGATGTGAAATTTATTTTTATGTAAATTTGGCGGACATTTTCTCTGTAGAGTCGTAAAAAAAGTACAGTGCCAATTGACTCAGGTCTTCCAAGGCTTCAGCTCTTCTTTGGCTTGAAAAACGAGCTAAAGCTATATGTCTATACCTCTCAAAATGCTGACGACTGGGGCTGTGATTTAATCCTCTCTCGAGGTAAAAGAAGAAGACCCTAATGCGGTAGTCAAATGTGACTGCGTTTCTATCCCCTGTGACTCTTGCAGCAAAAGTCGATAGCCGCTTTACCAGACACAAACAAATTCCCGTCTGTACCTATATATCTAAGCCACTGCATTATTTCGTGCAACATGATTTTCCTTGACGGATCGTACCTACCTTCATGTGGTTTATGTCGACAAAGTTTTAAAAACATCAAAATTAAAAAAAAAAAATTACAAAAAACGAAAGACTTCGCCTAAAAAAGAAACCAATAACTTTTTTTAATATCCCCAAATAGAGGATCAGAAAGCACACCCTCGTCCTCTTTTATTAAATGATTTTCCATAAATGAACTACACGTTTACTGAAGTAAAAAATACAGGAAAAAAACAGGAACAAAAACATTTCCTTACAACTTTTCTTTAATACCCCTAATACTACCTACCCCCAATTTTATTAGTTAAGTGCACCTCCAGGATACTGTTCCACTCCCAGTTCACCAGCTGACACCACTTATTTGTGTCGGTATATACTCGGTACTATATATGTATATGGGAGCGAAGGAGCATGCTCCATTTCGGACGTTAAACCACAATTTCCTGTAGCACGAAACTTCATCCGGAAGGTAGACCGACGTTCGGCGGAGCCTTTCATCTCATTTAAATTGCCCACTATCTTCCGAAACAGAATTTCCATCTTCCACCTTTAGCGGTGGCCCTTTCGAGGGCACGAAAACCATGAAAACCATGAAAACTTGTCCGTTGCCGTCTACCAGTGTATGCGTGTGTATTTTCTGTTTGCCTCTGTGCCAGCCTGCCAGCCTGCCACGTTTCCAACTCAAAGAAGTAGATAGGACGGTAGAGTGACTTAAACTCGCCCTGTGTGCCGTAAAGTTGAATTTCGATTTGAAGATCCTATCGCGCGGATGTTTAATTTCTTGATAGTCACGAATCTGTCGTTTGTTGTGTTGCTTTATCGTTCTGTTGGTTTTTTTTTCTTCTTCTTTGTTTACTGTGTTTATGTCTTGTTGCTGTTTTTTTTTTCGGAAGTTTAAGTTGCAAACTAATAATCAAAGCGAGAAGTTTATCCAGTGAATCCATCTCGGCAGAGAGGAACTCTCCTCATACGTACTCGTAGGTACTCCTTGGGGTTTGTGATTTTTCGCTCATGCAAAAATCTCATAAAACTAATTTTTGTCTTCGTATCCGCACAACACATGCAATGTCCCGCTGCTGCATTCGGTTAGCCGCCGACTATATCACTATAGAGGTGTGCCCGCGTGCGGTGGCTGTGCTTGTGGGCTACGGAGGTCTCCTCCGGCATGAGCTTCTCTGTGACTTTCAATAATTTAATGCTAATCTCTTTTCGCGTATAAAATAATGATAATTCAAAGTCAGGCCATAATGTGTTTTGGGGCTTTTTTTTGTCTTTTCCACTGTTTGGATAGAGCGTTATTTCGGTCCCTACCTAATATACGGTTGGTGTATAGCGGATGGAAATTATATATCTGGATGCGGCTGCAATAAATTGCATTTTGCAAAAATCGTGACCAGAAAATGTTAGAGAGCACGGGCAAGTGCGAGTGTGAGATGAGAGGCGCATGCAGAGTGGAAGAGCCTCAAATTTTACTGTCGCACTTGGAATTTATGGAGCTCTGAATTTCGGTTATGGTCGTTCTTTGTTTCCTTTGCAGCGAACCGAGAGATAGCAAGAGAGTGAGAGAGATGTTTGTATTGGCCTTTTCTTTTTTTGGAAGTATTTATTGTTATTATGTTTGTTTCGAGGGCAGCATTATCCTTTGGGGGTATACAAAGAACGAGATTGCTACCTTAAAACGACCTCGGTTGCGGATGACTATTGCGCGGAGGTTAAACCGTCTTTGTTAGGCGTTTGCATTATGCCGGCTTTATGGAGTTTTTATGTGCGTTATCATGAATATGGGACTTTTTTTTTACTGAAAACAGTAGGTGGTTGAAGGAGCGAGAGATATATATGAGTTAATGTTGGTGGGTAGAGAGTAAGGCGGAGGTGAGGAGGCGGAGGTGGCGATTGATCTGTGCTACTGTCTTAAAAGGGTAATAGTCGTGTTTCTTTATTGGTAAACTAAGACTAAGTGGCGGAAGTGACGATCGAATTAAGGTCTTTCGATAGTCGCCCTTAAAAGCTGTTTCTAGTAAACTAGCAAGATGTGGAAGTCAATAAAAAGGCACTGATGACAGTCTTTTGATCTGGTTTTGAAATTGGTTCAAAAATGCTTACATCTTACAGTGTATAAAGATGCTCTGGGCACATTCGAATTTGTTCATGAGTAGAAAGATTAGGGCCACGACACAAGACTTCTTAGGAATCAGCGAGAAAATCGTTTACTTACTTATAATGTGGCACTATCTGCATAGAGTCCGAGTTGAAACTGGGCCTCAACTAAAAAGCGTCTCCAGCCCTTACGATCCTCAGCCAATTGAGTACAACTACTGGGATTTTTTTGTTGGTAATAAAATTTAGCTGAAGACATTTTTCCACCTGGTAAGCATGCTTGAAAAAAATTTACAGCACTCTAGGGTAGAGCTGAATATATTTTCACACCTTCGGAAGTCTTTTGGAGATTCAATTCATTTGTACCTAAATTTAAACAGTAAAAGGTACATTCTTTCCTTTTAAGAATGAAAGGCTATCATTTGGTCAATGTTTCATAAAAATCGTTCAAAAAATAACGCCGTAAACGGTACGACAAAAATGATGATTACTTTTTTTAATGGCTGGCATGGCATTGGCGCGATATTTGAACTTCAGTGTACGATGCTCAACTGCGATTACTTCAAGTGTCTATTAAGAAAAAATAGAACTTCGATAAAAATCAATGCAGCCGTTTGAAAAAACCCGAATTGCTGTCTGTTCCCGATCGTAGGACAAATTGTTGCCCCCCACACTTCCAATTTCGAAAATAGATTACCGCCTAAAACACTATTCCAAAGTCCAGCTAATTGAATTCGAAATAATCCCAAAACCCTATCCAAACAAAGTCAGCGCAGCTATGTATTTAATTTATGTGCGCTCTCTGGTGTGATTGACCTTATCCTTCCGTCATCGAGTCTGTGTTGCTTCGCGCAAATATTATCCACCTAATTAAATGCAAATCTGAAATTTCCGAAACGTAGAGTTTAAACAATCCTCCACCTCTAGGTTGTGGAAATTCAATTCGATAGGCAGCCTTGCTGTGTTCGAAAGTTAGAGCCTACCTACACTCTTCCTCGTTAAAATCTTAAACCACTATCTTCCTTTCTTCTATATAAAATATCCATCGTGCGACAGGCTTCGGAAGATAATCCCCCAAATGGTGGTTCGGTTCAACATTCCGTTCGCCTCTAATGATAACTTTCAATATTTGCTCAGCTTCGATTTCCCGGAAGGAATTCAAAACGCTTAACTGAACACAAAACCAGCGCAAACCCAGAGTGCGGGTGGTGGCGAAGGATGGAGGATGGAAATCATTTATTACGCTCGCATCTCTCCAGTCTCCAGTGTATATAGCGTTAATCTTGATAAAAAGTATATTATAGATTCGGAGAGATTGGCGGTAGTTTTGACAGCTGAAACATTTCAAATAAATGGATTTCAACCACTCCGGTTCAGCTGTCACAGGATAACCGAATTTACCACGAAAGCCAAACGAGTAGAGCACAAAGTTAGGGGCAAATTAAAAGTCACATAGGTATAATGATGCTACATCCTGGATGCACACTCACACTACAGGATGCGCACTCGTTCCATGGTCTTAAAAATTTCGGTCTGCACGAGGGCCTTTCTAAAAATACATTTGCAATTCTCTTTGGCATTCATGCGATACCTCTGGCAATTAGCAAACATGGAACACTAATGGGAATTTAAAAACTGCACCGCACCATAAGTCCAGGCGGCAAATGAGGCAAAGCCAATACCGGACGAATGTCCATTCTATGAGAGTGGACTTCGTAATTTGAAGCAATTCACTTTTCTTTTTCCTTTTTTTTTTTTGCTGTTTTTGCTTGTCTTTTCTTTCATTTTTGTAATTATTTTCCATTTAGGTCGTTTTTTCGTTACCTTAGGAGGATCGACTATGGTTTGGGTTTTTTTTTTTGAATGTGGTATGACAATGACAGTGAAAGACAAACAAGTCCGAGTGGGAGTTGGAATTGGTATTAGAAAATTCAATCAATATCCACGAGTGTTTAAATAAATAAATTAGGAGGGCATTGATTATGTTTGAGGTGGCTTTCTCATCAAATAAATCTATTTTTAAAGCCTGTAGGATTATATAGAGCTAAAAACTCTCAAGAGTCTCATGTCTGTTACCGGTTAACGTAAGAAATGCTTCACAGATTTCGATGAAACTTGCTTAGAAATATTCGAACATACTGCGGGAAGGTTATAGACTAAGTTTGTCATTACCACGCCTACTTTTTGGGGGCGTTTTTCACCAAAATTCTGCCTCATTTCTTTAACTTGTTATTGCTAAAATAATCATTAATCAACATAGAAAATTCAACAAAAAATGTAAATAGGTACCTATTTAAGGCATCAGCAAGCTTTCTGATTCACCTAAAATCTGAGATACAGACTTAAATATAATTTTGATCATGAGCATTACCAATAAACATTTTGAGTTTCTACTCTAAATTTTATAGTAGTTACATTTTCTATAAAAATTATGCAATAGTAAGCTCCTGTAAATTTAAAGTCGAGACTTTGAATTATTATTAGGCCTGTTTTTTCAGAAGGAACTTGCTTCGAAAATACTTATTTACACTTTTTATCTGATTTGGAACCTAGTTGACGGCCGCAGTTGGAGCTATTACAGAAAGCATTCACCGAGAAGAATTCGCCATAAGCATCACATTTGACCGATTAAAAACCGAACCCTGCCCCTTGATCCGACAACAACAAGTCACGTCTTCATACTGATTCTTAAGAACTATGTACAACAGAAAAAAAAAAATACATGTACCTAAATAGCTGTAGGTAAATATTGCAAACGTGACATCATCGCAATTGCCAGGAAAATAAAAGCCCACTTCGCCTTGTGCAAATTACTTATTTTCCACTCCCTGGTTAGTTGTTAAAAAGGGACGTACCAAATTTACATTCGATTAAAATTCTCAAGTGCAATTATCAGGCGTGCGCGATTCCAAGTGTGAGAAGAGTCTAACAGCCGACCGAATGACTGCCGTAGGGCTCCTTCGCATCGCCCATGAATATCCATAATCAACGTCCATTCATCGACGAAATCGTGCATCGTTGTTATAATGAGCAACATTTGTTTCCGAGTGGCTGCGTCTTCGGTGGACTCGCAACAGAACCACGACGCAGCACACGCAAATGTTCAAACCAAGGACGAGACCGAGGACCGAGGAGGGTCGTTTTGGTTAGCATAAACATTAATAAATGATTCCGGATGTTATGTGCTTAAGATAATTACATTTCCCATTGAGGAGGAACAAGCAACAGAGCGCGTACAGGGAGGGCTGATGCTGAGGCACATTCCAAATTTTTGTTTCCACTCTGTACAACAATATAATGATCCGGAATTGTTTTATTTTTAACGCTTCCTGGTTGGTTTGTCCGAAAGTGAGGTTTCAACTCTCAAGTGCCCTCCAGAGTCGATACCGTAATAAATTTTTCCGCCTTTTTTTTATATTTACTGCGATGATACAAACATCCCCACGGGCTTAAAAATATTTTATAGCCAAATTATTTTTGCCAGAAGAGGTTGCTGTGAGGATTTTTATACCTCCCGAAATTATCCTTATTACGAGGGCGAACACTTTAATTAGAATTTAATGCTGTACCAATAAACAAAGCCATTGAATTAATTATTCAAGTATATCCCTCCCAAATAGCATAGCTGACAGCATCCAGTTCTAGTACAGTAGGCACGACAACCGAACGAAAAAGGAGCATTTTCCAAATCAAAAATAATGAAAACTGCACTGCACACATTTATACGAGGACGAGTACGAGGTACGACTCTCCCCCTTCCCGATTTTGTGTGCCTTTCAATCTGTATTACAGGCAATTTTGAATACAATTTTATTAGGGCAATTAATTTGTGTGCGGTTTTTCTGGAGAATTTTTGCCGATTTCGATTGGTGAACGCAAAGAGACAAGCTCACTATGCTCTGCAGCCGCAACATTATGGTTAAGTTAATTCCGATTTCCGAATGGCCCTCTTTCGCAGCTGATGGCTTGGCTGTTTGTGTGAGTGTTTTACGGTAACAATCTATATACGTACAAAGTAGGTTAGGTTCCTTTCCTACGTGGGTGAGGCTGGTTAGCGGCTGGGCCCCGATGAAACGTGCTGGTAATATGTGGGCCACAAATGGGCGCATTTAAATTTAATGTCGACCAATTGTCCATTATGAGGTTTCACCACCGTTCACAACTCATGGGCAGCTCAACAAAATAGCACATATAATTAAATGGAAATGGAAATTTAATTTGAACGGCAGTGGTGGACAGTCGGGGGGAGTTTTCGGGATATACTTGTCAATAGTGTCAATATATGAAATTATCAGTCAAGGAAACTAAGCAACGATTTGGCAAAATTTGATAAAAGTTAGTAGAACTTTAGGAGAAACATTGAGAAAAAGGGTGATTTTGTTGCCGCTACTGTAGTCGCTCATTTCGTCGCTAAAGTCAAATTCGATTGCGTTAATCAACATAACAGCCCCAGTAACAAAAGTTGTCGTACTAAATAAAGCCCGCTAAAAAACCCTGTTGAGTCTTTCACACTGAACGCTGAGTAGGTTGCTTGACGTTTTAGCAGTAAAACTATTAGTGAAATGTTAGTGGCGAGTTGGGCTTTTATTTTGTTAACCAAATTCTCCTCGCACTCAAATATTTGTAAGATAAATTAGTTCAGTGTTTAATTTGACGTTGAAGTCATAGAACAATCACTAGAAACGAAGCAGTGACAAATAACAAGGCTTACGTTCGACGAGGAGTGCTGCCGTTCTAAAAATCTGGAAATTTTTTAGATTTCCGCGTAAATTTTTTACGTGAATGGGGTTGCTTTCCCTGCTGTCGTGTCTTGTTGCTAAAATGAGATACACAGAAAATCATGCTTAGTTCCACAAAACGTTCGTCGAAAGTTACAAAAGTTATATACAACAATTAGCGGCAGTAAGAATCTCCAATATACTCGCATATACTTTAGTAGTTCAGTTGTAAACAGGTACTAAAAGTATTTCCCAGCGCGAAGAAACACTTTCTGATTCAGCAAAATATAAGATAAAAAATGTAAAAATTCAAAAACAAATAGTTCTGACTGTAGAAACGGCAGCACTGGCTGACAGTGGCACCCAACCTGTCGACGAGTTGATGCGGAATGCGCTGGATGTCCCAAAAACTGTGTTTGAGGTTAGTTTATATATCTACGAAAAAGTTCATAAAAAACTGGAGAATGTCGACAAATACTTTAACTTTTAGTTCTTAGCCAGCGAAATAAGTTTTTGGTGAGCTGGTGGCGGCGAGGTAGAAGAGTTCCCCAAGCAAGTTGCTTGAATCAGTTGAAAAGAATTTAACTCAGTTCAGTTTGAAAAAAGAATAAAAAAAATTAGAGGTAAATTGTAAATTATGTTTCCACAGTCAAAATGAATGGCAGCAAATATCAGGCAACTCGACAACAGTTCCCAATTCGCCCTAAAGCGTACACGAACAATGCCACCCTGTATACCAAATAGTAATTCCACTCTACAAGCAAAAAGTACTTGTATTTAATTTCGAAAGCATAAACATTCCGCTGTAAGGGATAGATTTCAATTGTTCTCTCCGCGCAAAGAGTGTTTCAAAATTCCGATTTCAACGATTACATCCGCAACATAAATCCGTCGATTGAAATTCTAATTCCACAATCCATTGTTCGACCGACAGAAAATTTTACATTTTTCTGGCATCGACTCAATGATATTTATACAGTACCAGCGCAACATACATACATAGTTGAACAAGGGAAAACATGGAACACCTTTCTCACATGCCAGCTGGCGATGCAGTGTAAGCTTTGGCAAATCAATTTAATTTCCGGCGAATTTTAAGCACATAATACTGAAGCTGTCACGGCCAGTATAAGTTCAACAATAAAACCACCAGAGGGCTACGAAAATTAACAGAAACGTGTGTGTTTTTACCCCCGTCCCCCTTTCATCAACGGACTCAATTAATATTTCCAAATAGAAGCAGAGATTTATAACAAAAAAAAAAAACAACTCCCATTCAATCGCATCCAACGGCATTTCTCGTTCTCTGAAGGAAGACAATGAAAAGAGTTCTTCTATCTCTCGGCTTCAATAAATAAAAACACGAACTATTTCAAATTGATTGATTTTATTCAGGTGGCCGTGCAGCAGCTGAAAAGGATTGCCCGCTGGCTACAGATACAGATATACTAAATACACAAAGACCTGCAATGATAATGATGATGATGATGATGATGATCACCTCCTCAACTTAATGTTAAGCTCCATTTTACCGGAAACTAGGAAAAGTACGAATCCATTAGATTCGTATTCTTCTGCACTTCAACTTCATGCCGGATGGAATATCCTTCAATGACAAAACAAAACAGCATCGCTTGCCCGACGACCGACCGACGGCATGGCGGTGGAGAGGAATGTAAATTTCGTCCTAGAAAGGAGCGTCTGTCTCTGTGTGGAGCATTTTCAATGAATGGAAATGAGGGAAATAAAATCCGAAACGTTGAACAAAATCAAATCTAAATGCTGCGGAAGTGTAGCACTCTCCTTGTAGAACTTAAATTCCTCGTCATCGGAGCTGCGCGTCTCTGGAATCTGGTGTCGCCTCTTGCTATATGGATCGTCTGTTTGGGGGAGTTATTTGCCCGATGAAACTAACTCATGCATCATTAATTAAAAATAAACAAATTGAAACAAACGAAAGGCGAGACATGCTACCTAACATCGATTCGAATATCCTGTCTGGGGATGAGAGGACGGCTTTTTATAATTGTTGTTGCCTTGTACCGTATATCACATCTAAAGGACGTGCTCTCCATACACGCGGGGAAATATATCTTAATAAAATTGTAATGGGATTTTTCTTTCGTCGTGGAAGGCTCTTCCTTGGATAATATTTCAAAAAGTATCTGCCTATATCCTGTTTTGCGTCTCTTACCTTGTGAAATGATGTTGTTGCTTCTTGTCGGGTGATGTGTAAGGCTCTTCGTCAACATTCAAACATGCCATGGAATGTTTTGGATTTGTATACGGGAAGTGTAGGTTTTTTCGGTTATTTGATTGTGTTATGCTTGTGTAGCTTTCAGTTTTTGTTTTGTCAGTACTCAGGTATCCTTCAGGTGTAGTTTGTGTACCCATGTCAGGGTGTTTTTTTTTTTTTTTCAAAGCTAATATCCTGTGCATGTTAAAGGAGTGGAGTGGTGTGTAATTCGGTATCTGTGTCTTGGGACGACAGGAAACGAATACAAATATTATGTGAGCAGAGTATAGGTACGTTTATAAGTTTATGGATTATTTATTTAGGAGGCTCCTGGGTTTGAATTCCGGCAGCCTTTTTTAAATTCACAAACAATTTCCAAATCAGGGATATTTTTATTTTCAACAGAGTGTAGGCAGCTACAGTCGCCTCAGTAAATAGTGGGACAGAGGTAACTTTTTTGACTGGCAAAGAACTGATGGCCATAGTACGCCTTGGTTCCAGTCCTTTGCTATAGCTAATCAGAAAGGTTATAGGTACTTGGTTCACTTCTAAGATGTCGGTAATAGTCCGCATGACCCACGATCTGAACGAACAAGAACATTCACCCAAGTAGGTCTCTTAATACTCGTAGCTTGATTCAGTTACGTGATTCAGTTAACTAGTTAATTGATGTCGGTCTCTAATTGTGCGCCAAGCCGATTGTGACGTCTTTCCTCTGCTGAGTTGATTCTTAAATTCGATCTGAAAGACGTAGCGTGCTAGTGCGTTGAACCATTCATATCACGCTTTTCGGCACTTTACTTGGACAACTAATGAACTAACGGAGGTTTTTGGCCTTCTCCCTCTGGATGCCCTAAAAATCTCCTCCCACGTGTTCAGCTACTTTGTAGCAATGAATAGGATATCCAAGTCATAGTTTTCCACAACCATTTGTCTGCATGACCTTCAAGCTTTCTCAGACAAATCATGTTCTTGAATATTTGCCAGAAGTTCCCAAAATCCTTAGCCCTTGTTCAGCACTCTAGGACTCCGGCCAATAGACTTACCAAGGTAACTGACTTTGTCGGGCAAATTGCTCACCTCACTCTATTCCGAATCGACACGTCAAACGTCAGTTGCTAAATCGTAGCTATACTCGACTCCTGATAATTTGCCGCACCAAAGTTTATGCAAGCAAAACTCCTCAAGGTGCCTTTACCTATTTATAACCCCTCCCACTCGACTCAAATACCACGCGGTGCAACTTTTTGGATTTGATATGTGGATTGCGAAATAACAAATCCTGTTGTTTAAGTGTCGTAAAATGAAAATATGTACACACACAAGGCAATCTCCACCCTCTAGAGCGGATGTGAAATTTGTGCAAAGGTGAATACTTTTGCAAACCATTCTTTTCATCAACCCAAGACCGCCGCCATTCATACACCTTCAACAAAAATTTCCATTTACATTGCAGCTACGTGTGTAACTTTTGCTGGTGCAAATCGCGCGTCTTGTCGGTCGGGTATAGTTTTGGAAAATGCTATTATGATGTGTTGCATCATATCATCAACTCTAGCAGCCACCCCCATCTTCGTCGCACACCGGAAACTATAGGTACGCGCAGAAATTTCGACACCCTAAAAAGCGGTGTAGCACGTGGCGCACCACCGAGGGTGGCTGTGGCACTTTCCGAAAAGGCTTTCTAATGTACTCTGGCATTGAACAAATGGAAGGTGGCAAAATCCAAATGACAGTCGCTCAGTTGCCGTTTGACAGTTCGGGTACCTATATTCTTCGTCGTTTTCACAAATGATGCTACGTGCGGTAGATAATATCCTTTATACCTTCCTGCGTCTGCAGAACAAAAAAAAAAAAAAAAAATAAAAATAGTACTCGTATCATCAGCAGCTTAGGATACACAATATACAAATTCATATTTTATACAACTCGCATCTATGGTATATGAACTTTGGCTGACAGGAGGACGAAATTATGGAAGGGTGCGTGTAGGTTTAGCAAAATGAACTTTCTCTCGAGCAGATAAATCTGATTTTGAGTTGTGAATTGGAAAATGTTGCTGGATTCGCATACAAATAAACTTTTGTGTTGTTAGATAGATGTTTGGTGGAATTTACACAGCCAACTTCACCCGAAGGATAGAGGGAGAACGGTGTGTATCTACATGGAATTTTTACTTTCCTATATTTACTTATATACCTCGAAGAATAATGGTATAAAATATGGATACAAGCTTAGGTGGGAGGAGAGTAGTATATTTTTCAGCCTTACCTCGAGGACAGATGTGTACGCCGCCTTTTGAATCGGCTTCATAATTAGAAGTTAATGAAGAGGAACCAAGATTAATTGCCGCAACATGGGTTGGTGTAAGAAAAACGAGAGAAAAGTTCCCTAAGCTTGTGCGGATTTTATTGCCTAATTAAACTTTGTGTTGGGAGGCTTAATCCGTTGGCATGGGTAAGGATAAGATTGATTAGATGTAAGACTGTGAGATTTATAATCTCTGTTGGCAAAAGGTTGATGAACTTCAACAAAGTTACAGAGCAGTTGTGGAGGTAATATGAGGACTTTGGACTTTATGAATACGCGGTAATCAAGTCAGTGCGGTCTTTCGGTAGCTGCTTGTAAGGTGAATGGGTCTTCTACGACTTGTGTGCGTCACTTAAGGCGAGGTCTTGTTCTACTGAGTTGCCTCTTAGGGTTTAAATCGAAGACTCTTTAGGACGAATCTTTGAAAGTCATTTGATCGGATGTAGAGGCAGAAATTGTTTTCATTGACTAACTTCCTTGTTTTTTTATTCAAGGACAGTGACTCTACTGCCCGATTTTGTTGCTCATCTGCACAGGGCTCGGTTTGGATCTTTCTGCTTTAAACACGTAATATTTACCCATAAAGCACTTTAAAAGATTTTTCCTCAGACAGCACTTCTCGTGCTGTTTCCTCCGGGGAAGTCATTGATATTCTCTACTTTTTAGCTAGGAGAGCTTACAAGATTTTTTTTCTTTCTAAAGTGGCTCTTTTCTTGGTCTTTTTTGTTTCGTTTTGTTAAGCTGATGTTCTACCCTATCCTTCGGCTCGTAGACCTTTCTAGCTTCTCTTTCTGAGGGTCTGCTTTGTTAAAACATTTTTACGATGCTTGCCTTCCCTTCCCGACTTTCTCAGGTGGAGTCTTTCCTTTTCTGACGGCTTCTTTGTGTCAATTCCACTGACGGTCTTGGCAAAACTTGATATGAGCTGCATTGCAGTTATGGATGTCGAAATCTTAAACGAATCCCTGCAGCTTTTGTCAGCTCTAGGTAATCAGTGCCGATTAGTCTCCGCCTCTGCCCAATGAATCAATCAATCAGCAATCAGCTTAGTATAAATCGGATATATTTGCTTTGAGAGGGTACGCAATAGTTGCTTATATATATGTGCGGACTGTTCAAGGTCTAAGGATTAAACGGACAACACTTATTCGCTGTCCTCTGTTCGTTTTGTATTGTCCGCCATGGTGAAGTGATACAAATAAAATTAAACAGCCCCAATGGATGAACCATACAACTTCTGGAACACCTCGTATGTAAAAGTGTCGAATGAAAGTACTTTCATTGGTCCAATAACGGTCCATCTTTTCCAATGCCCTTGCTGAGCCTGAAGAATCAGGATAGATTTTGGATTTAAACATGTTGAAGCGACTAGTGATCAACAAAACACCACCATTTGAAATAAAACTTATCTGCAGTGACGTAACTGTGTATGACGACTTTAAAAAGCCGACAAAGTGTCGCTTTTTCGAATACAAAATTCCGCCACGCTCAACATTTTACTGCCTATATCTGTACGATAGATTTCCCCCTCTAAAGCTATCGTCTTTCAGTTCCACTTCAATATTACTAATTTTTGCACGAAAAACCTCCGCTTTACTGCCTCCGTATATTTCAATATTTTTATTTTTAACCAACACACATATTACAAACCACCCTAGCAATTAATTTCAAATTTATACAACAGGAAAACACATATAAAAAATAAAAAAAAACTAAAAGTCCAACATTCTTTGCATTTTCAATTCTCGTGTGCAGTTTTTTGTGCGGAACTTTTTCCATTTGTGTAGCTCTTTATTTTTGCTGAAATAAATTGGCATTGTCCAAAATGTGCGGCATGCAGCCATACGGCTCGTATCGTATTCGTACCAGCAGTTCGCAGCTATGCCGCCGCGGGGGTGTACCTGCACATTTTTGTGCATATACTGAGAGCCAGGATGATGGCGTATTTATTTTTTAATTTTTTTTGTTTATTTGTGTTTTGAATTTTTACCTGTTTCGGAGTGTAATTTTTTTTTTTGTTTGTTGGTCCTTTGTCTCTCCGTTCCCATGGGTGTAGGGCAGGGATGGAAAAGTCGATACAATTGTATCGAATTCAATACAAATGAGTTTGCTCTAGTACAAAAGTACAATTTGCCGTATTTCGATACAATCATTTATCTATCTGTATCTACCTATCTTCCAAATTCTCTTGCAATTTGTGGTTTTCCAAAAATGGAAAATCAAATCAATTAACGAACTATTTGTTTTAAGTTTTACACAAAGCATTGACTGGATTCGACTTTTCATTAGAAACTCACCCCGTTATGAGTTTGATGCTCATGACAATATTTTGAATATGAATGTGCAAAATGAGAGTATTAAGCCTGAAGAGCTCAGGGATTAATATATTATACTACTAACTGTTCCCGCCCTGATTAGCAAGGTCCCTTATTTTGACAGTGCAGAATCTTAGCTGCCATGAGTGTCGAGAAAAAGCGTTCCTAAACTCGAGAATCGAGATGACATTGAAACAATGTGAAGTTGCCGCTAATAGTTGTTGCATACTACCCAAAATCCAATTGCAAATTAGCACAAGAAATGATTTCCGTGAAGAAAATTTTAGAAATCATGAAAATCAGACAGAACTCTTGACAAACACGATCTCACTGTATATTACGATTAAAACTCCCCCTATGGAAAATCAATTTCTACGAATTTTTCCAATCCCCCTTTAAAATTTTCCAATTTTCTCACGTATGAACCTTCCTTAAGGTAAGATTAGACTGTATGCCAAGTGGTCATAAAATGTCAATTTCTGACAGTTATCCTGTCAAAATATGTCATACAATGTAATGGGCATATCCTCATATGCTCTAATGACCTGAATGCCACATATGACCAGGCTGATTTTGACAGATAAAAATGACCAAATAGCATAGTTTAATCGGACAAAAAGCACGAATGCCAGCATAAAGTCTTTTGATGGAACAAGCATTATTTTGTTGTCATCAAAGTTTGATGAGTTCATAGAATTGGGATTTATTTTTATTTTCTTTCTCTTTTTTGTGGATTTATGAAATAATGAAGTCAAAACCAATGCCCAACTTCTTTATTCATTTTTCAATACAAAAAAATTGACCACAATCAGTTTCGAGCAGTAAACATCATAGATAAACAAATAAGACAAAATAATAGGTATACCGTATATACCTAATATGTTACTACCAGAAAATTTCCAACTTCAACTTTTTTTGCTTTCTTTTTCTTAACAACATTACTCTTCTACAACATTGGGTGATAAATAACAAATGCCTTAAATAACAATCAAGGCAAATATGACCATATTGGTAATTTTGGTCATATGGTCTTATATAAAGCTTTGATAATTTTGACATTTCGTTCATTTGACAGCTTATCTGGTCATTTGCCTTTTGGTATTCATATGCATAATTGGCACACAGTCTAATCAAAGAAAATATAACTCAAATCGAGTTTTGGGCGACCTTAGGAATGCAACTGTTTTGTACAGTTTTGTTAATAAATTCACTTTCTTATACGCAAAATTGTTTTCAATACAATTGGCTCCATTTCAGTACAATCTTACAACAGTTTTCAGTACAAATCGAAAATGGCATTTTCCATCCCTGGTGTAGGGTAGAGTCGAGTGCGGGCAGTGTGTCTGTTGCGCCCTTATCACTTACAGGAGAGTGCATACGATTGCCAGGAACAGCAACAGACAACAGACAACATTGTCGGCATTTTAATTAAAAACATTGTCCGACATGTCACCGAAATTTTTAATCAAACATTTTATTCTTTTGTTTTATTTGTACTTTATTTTATTTTTTGTATTTCGATGGTGATATGGGCTTGGAATTTATCAGATATTTGAATTTTTTTTCTGTTTTTTTTTTTTTTGTGGGGACAATGCATTTGTGTGCTTGGATTTGTTTAATTTAAATGATTGGTAACAATTTGAATATGCGCATGGATACTTAAAAAGAAATAGAAAATCAATATCAAATCTATTAAACAAAATGTGAGAGTACAAATTCAACGGCCAAGCGACAGTTGGAAAATATTAAAAATAAATTCCGCAAAGGAATCAGTTCCGTAATGGAATTTAGTTTTCAAAACCTTTCAATAAACTATACTGAAGTTATTTTTGGTTAAACTCCCATTCCCCTATCGTTCCTATTTTAGGCAAATATACTGCAACAGAATGCGCGTCCTTGCCACCACACTTTTGCGAGGTTCTATCGAGCCTTCATCTGCATAGAACAGCAGCCGCACTTCACAGAAACTCGTGTTGACACAAGTCCTCTCCCCCAGACAAGGCGGATTGTATTCTTCTCCCGGAATACCCCACAAACGTGTACCAAACGGTAAATTTAATTCCGTCTAATGGACCCGAGTTTTTGTTGTGTTTTGGGATGAGTTTTTAAGACGTTTGAACACCAGCAAGAAGCAAAACCACCTAAGACATTCTCTTGATGTATATCCCTTTCCTAGACCAATGAACCAAATTGCTTTTAAGGAGTTACTTACCCCGTTTCTCGTCCCTGTATTTTTTTTTTTTTGCCCATCGTATCCTTCCTTGTGTAGCTCTGGTCTATTATGCTTTTGCGGGCAAAGCTTACACGTGACTGTGCGATATTTTCCTTTCGGTATCCTATATTCCTTTTGGATATTTCATTCTATTGAAGTGGGTGTTTTTCTTTTCTAAATGATATGTAATTTCGATTGGGGGGATCTGGGTTTGGGCTCCCCGTCCTTTTGGATTTTGTGTTTTCCTTGCGTGTCATGACAAGGAAAATAATAATGTAACATTCTTCTGGGAGTGACCTCTGATGTGGTTCTTTGATGATGAAGGATTTGCCTAATGGAGGAATTAGGTTTCTTTCATATGGGAACAATTGAGGCTTTGTTAGGCAAAGTACAAGTGTTCATGCGGGAAACATAATTCCGTGATTAGGGGCAGAGTCGAATCCGTTCATGGGTAACATGCAAAGCTACTTAGGGAATAGCGGGGAATGGTCGGTCGAAGACGATTTGTTGTTATGGTGCGACCTTCAATGACAAGGAACTTTAGTCGGCAAATGGGGGGGTTAATGGTCTTTTAGGATATTGGTAGAGAAATGATTTTTCAGTTTGTTAGACAAATAGTAAGGACGCTGTGGATCTGTGATTAATGTTTTGGACTAAACTGAGCGAGAGATTTTGGTTTGAGCCCCAAAGAGACTGAAAGTTGTTTCGTTGCTTTTCACTTGGCCTACCAAGGACAAATAGGAACGTTTGTACAGCGGGTTCTTTGCAATAAATAAAACTGCTTGTACAAATTGTTACGAAAGGCATGGCCCTTTTTCGGCCACAGTTCGAGAGGTCATAACCTCTTTGACAAGCCGTCAAACGCCAGGTGTACACCACGAGCGCCACGCAGGAATTTCGAGATTCCAAGCATTCAGCTCGAATGCAAGCAGCTCGTAAATCTTTCGAACTAGGACTTTAGAAATTGTTGCTCAACGAGCTGCTCGTTGATTACCAATTACCAATACAAATTGCTCAACATTTAGGGGTGAGTCAACGCAACAACGCTTCCAGTGTAGCTGTCATATATATATATATTCACCTCGCTGCTTGTTGTACAATGTACATACAGCAGTGACTGTCGACCTGCGATTTTAAAATTATTAATAATTAACAACAGCGTGTTGCTCAAGAAAATGTAATTTTTATGCCCAAGTTCTGAGCTAGCTTAGTTTTAAAATATTCCGCCTTCCTTGGAGCAAAGCGGATTCCTCTTCAACAGAGTGTGTCCTCTGCAACTATCGTGAGCTTAGCTGAGTGAGGTAGCTTACTCCTTCTTGAAGATTTTCTAACAACTCGAAATGGGAATGCTCGTACAAGCAATACCTGAAGCTTTCCCATTACAGACGGAAAAGTGTCGCGCTTCTGAAACTAGTTTTCACCTTCAGACGGCACAAACAAATCTCCGCACTCTGCCACACTCAAGAGCAAACTAGTAGCCTCCGACGCGTGTTAGTTCTTAAGCCCATTATACAGAGCAAACAAATAACATTTCACACACAAAATAATCCGATAAACATGTTTTACGGCTCTTTCATAATTCATACATGAACACGACCCATGTTCAGTCACCGATAAGCAAGTTACTTGGAGAAACTCTTCCCCCCCTCGCATAACAACACCCATCATTAACACACACAACACACATAAATCAAAGAACTTAATTTAAATCTAATTAATCCCAGTTTTACGACCGACCCTGGTACACAACGCACCCCACACCAGACCCTACTACGTATTATCCTTCTCCAAGTGTTTTGTACTGCTCCGATAACAAAGATTTTCAAATAGCAATAACTTAATACTCCGCCCAAATCGCATTTGCCAGCCAACTTTAAGGACATATTTATAGCATCCTTGCAGGGAGAAAGAAAAATGCTGATAAAAAAAAATCGCTATACTGGATTACAGTTTCAGTTTTAGTGTCATTTTGTTTGCAACTAATTAAAATCGACTTAACGCACACATTCACGTGTGCACTATCTGTGATTTTGTAAAATCCCTGACCACAATTCTGCTTCTCTGGTCCATTGTAAATCCTTTCGCACGTCCTTCGCCCCCGATTACTGAACTGATACCGAATAGTGAACACCGAGCATATGGGAAAATATCAATTTTCATACGCACACACACACACCCACTGGCGCATGTGGAACACAAAAGTCTTACCCGAATTAATTACCCTGCTTACTAAATAACCGAAGGGGTGGTGGTGGGACTTAGCAAAACATGGGATTTCCATGTGCAAAATAGTTGTTATGCCAAATTGATCCCTAAGCCTTTGTGTACGTACTACACCCTCACATCAGTGCCGCCATTAGTGTATGTTGTATGTGCCGTGCAGAATCTTAAGTTATCAGCTGGGGCAAGTCCTCTCCGCACATGCATGCGGTGGATGCGGATGCAAGCAATGCGGGGAACATCATATATCTGGGACTATGCTGCCCTCGGCGCAATGTTTGAGGTGTCGCGTCTTCTTGTATGGGTGGGGATTATAAAAGTAAAAAAAATGTCGCCTTAAATTGAAATTAAAAATCAATGGCATCAACTTTTGCTAAGCCGTAAGTGGCCCAAAAATATTCCGCACCACTTTAAAACCGAGCGCAACACCACACTCAGCGCGCGTCTGTCTGTAACAGTAAGCAAAAGGCGACGAGGACTGCCTCTAATCCTTTCCGCAATCGCTCCCTCCACTGCTTTCACTTTGTTGCATACGGCGAGTAGGTACATGCTCGGTTTCTACACCCCGCCGCACTCAGTTGCGAAGGATATTAGCGCGGATTTAATTCCGAACACACACAGAAAGTTTTATTGTAATTCCCGAATGCATGTTGGTAATTTTGAAGTTGAAATAAATTGTGTTGCCCTTGGAGCTCATAAACGCTCTGCTATACTGGGTGCGGCAAAGTCGGTAGATTGTGGTGAACGAGTGCGGTGAAGTGCATTTGCAGAAAAGGGTGGTGCGCTTTGCACAAGGCGTTCACATAAGTTAAGAGGGTGTTGGAGCGAGCTTGGGCCACCTGATTATATTGTTGAGAGAAAGACTTATACACCGAACACAGAAGGACCTCCTGGCAAATTGTAAACGGGGGCGACCAACACGCAAATGGACTTGTAATGAAACACAACTTGAACAACGTTAAGTGGTACAATGCTTAATGCTTCGTGGTTGCTTAATTGGAACTTGCACTCACCTTGTTAAAGGGGGAGGGTGGGGATATTGTGTGACGTATGAGATGGGGTTTTCGGTCACATTTGCGTGCGAGTTTCAGACAACCAGTTGAGGATTGAGGTGTGTAGTTACTGGAGAGGGCGAGGGTCCCATGCATATGTCGCGAAAATCCTTATCCTTATCCTTATCCTTATCCTTATCCTTATCCTTATCCTTATCCTTATCCTTATCCTTATCCTTATCCTTATCCTTATCCTTATCCTTATCCTTATCCTTACTAATAATAAAACTGTAACTTTTTTTAGGCTTTAAATAGTTTGTGTGCTAAAGGCACAAGAAGTACTGCACGAAATTGATTTCGGTTTTCACAATTGCATTGGAAATTGTCGATATTAGAATTTAGGATAATGTTTAATCATTATCCGCTGTCCGGAAGCGGAGATTTAAGCTGATATCTAACAAAAGTTGTAATTCTCGAATGCCTTCTAGCTCCTAGCTTTGGAATGACTCAACCGAATGAAATAGGATTTGTTTTAATATAAAGTTCAATTATGTACAAAGATTTTAATATATAAATCATCTTTGTACTTAGTCCTAAAGCTGAACAATGAGCATTAAACTATAAATTTTATACAATTCAAAAAAGTAAAATGTTCGATTGAAGCCAGATCGTTGGATTTGCCCGGCATTCAGTGGAGGAAATTTTGTGTGTGTGTGCGGCAAAACCTGTTTCTCTCTCTGTACCTTTTGGTTCTCTTTTTTTTTATACACCTTTTGTGCATTGTGTTGTTTTTTTTGCTCACTTCTTTCAAATTGAAATTGAACTGGAGATAGTGGAGACTGGAGAGAGTGGAGTTGTGGGTGGAGTATTAATGTGGTGCATGGGTGGGAGGGAGATAGGTCAGGTCAGGTATGTAATGTAATTGAGATTGGGAGGGAGTCACACTCAATTGTGATTTAAAATGCGCTATATTGATTGTGATCTGATGATGCATGCCACGAACGAATCCCGTTTTTTATTGTTTTTTTTTCGTATGCATGCATATGCAACTGCACCTTTTCTGCCTTATGTTTTTTTGAGGTTATTATTTCTTTAGGCGCGTTGGGCACTTCTAGATAAAAAGAAATTAATGAATTTGGGTTACTTTGAAAACGAAACCGCGTCATCGACACCGAACGACCGACAACCGATATGTGGCGCTTTTGTCGTTTTTTTTTTTGAGAAGCTCAACCGATCTCAATGAAACTTTGTTCGTGTGCATCTTTGTATGCAGCTAGAAAGATAGGATAGTTTTGGACCCGATAGGTGGCGCTGTTGTCGCTATTTTTGAGAAACTCAACCGATCTCAATGAAATTTTGTTTGTGTGCATGGTTGGATGCAGCTAGAAAAATAGGATAGTTTTGGACCCGATAGGTGGCGCTGTTGTCGATTTTTTTGAGAAACTCAACCGATCTCAATGAAACTTTGTTTGTGTGCATGGTTGGATGCAGCTAGAAAAATAGGATAGTTTTGGACCCGATAGGTGGCGCTGTTGTCGATTTTTTTGAGAAACTCAACCGATCTCAATGAAACTTTGTATGTGTGCATGGTTGTATGCAGCTAGAAAGACAGGATAGTTTTGGACCCGATAGGTGGCGCTGTTGTCGATTTTTTTGAGAAACTCAACCGATCTCAATGAAACTTTGTTTGTGTTTGTGGTTGTGTGCCGCTAGAAAGATAGGATAGTTTTGGACCCGATAGGTGGCGCTGTTGTCGATTTTTTTGTGAAACTCAACCGATCTCAATGAAACTTTGTATGTGTGCATGGTTGTATGCAGCTAGAAAGATAGGATAGTTTTGGACCCGATAGGTGGCGCTGTTGTCGATTTTTTTGTTCGCTAGGGAAATTTAATAATTTGAATGTAATGTGGTATTCGATTGGGCGCTCTGAGAGCACTTTTTTTTCTCTCAGAGCAATTTATATGTTCGCTTGGTACAAATAAAGCAATCTTTTTCAAATTTCAGAGCACTTTTGCGAACCAAGATATTTTTTCAGATTTACCAATAACAAGTGCGTTTGAATTTGACAACTGGTAGAGTTTGTTTACATTTTAGTGATTTTTTTCTCCAGCAAAGAAAGGCATTGCATCGAGTGAATCAATTTTTGTAAATTATTTATGTACTTATAAATATTTAATAATCAATCGGGACAGATATTTCTAATGTTTTAATACAAAATTTAACCAGTGAATGGAAATCGCTTAGAAAAGTGTCGAAGACTGTACATATTCAAATCGCACGAATAGGTATCAACACAAAAAAGAGCAGGTGACGTTTTTATGTGCGACAACTACATAATTAAAAAATCCCTACTATTATAAAACTAACTCATTCTTTCCTTTGTTTCTTGCTACACGTCACTTACAGCACCGAAGTTGGTTTTTATAGCTCTTATTATTTTGTTTTAAATTTGAAAGTTGGAACTCTGGCGAAGCAAGGCGAGCACGGGTCAGCTAGTACATAATAAAACTATTTTTGCAGCTCTTTCTGCAATGATCTTACGGCGAATTCGATCTCCGAACAATGGGACGCAAGATGGGTTCTAATTATCTGCAAACTGTTGATTGCAAGTGCGTCGAAAGCTTCAAAAACAGACAGTCCGTCAAAAGCCGTCTCTTAACTGGCGCCCAATACCTTCTGCGGTATTTCCAAGCCTGAATTGGCTTACGAACTTAGTAGGGGAAGTGAAAATTACTGGGGCATTCAGTACTTAGAACTCAGCCGCCAGTTTATGTGTGCAATTTGCTGCGACTAGTTGAAAGGGACCCCCGTGATTATTTAAAGTCTGTGACAAAAGATCAGAAGGTATGGCCACTCCACTTGACCATATCCCAGGCGCGTCCCACTCCTTCCTGCCATATTCACTAGAGTGGATTAACAACTACTTACAAGCAGTACGTGATGATACATAGTTGGGAATGTGCATCCAAAAGAGGGGAACATTGCTGCAACAAAGGACGACTACGAACTGACATTTGTGCAACCACTCACTCATAGGATACAGCACTATCCGGAAGCGTCCTTCATCTTCTCTTGTCATTCTGAATTGAAAATAGAAGTGGAATTTCAACATGGCTTTAACAAGTCCAGGTACAGTATAGGTACTCGCCCACACACACATTCCTCATCCAAAACTCGATATCCATGATAGCTAACAAAGAGCGTCGTTTGCAATTGAAACGTTAAGAATTTCTCGAAACGAAAACGATTCCCTCCTTCAACTGATTGAAAAAGGCGTATATCCTCCTCCTGGATGTATATATATCTATGTATGGTAGAGAATGGAGCAAATTCAAACGGACAGCTAGCAGCAATTCCAGTCAAACAAGAATCGAAAAAGTAACTATCATCAGCAGAAAATCGAAAAGGACATGAAGAATAGCTGCGAGAAGATTATTTGCAAAGACCCTCGCTCGCTCACCACCCGCACACTCGCTCCATCCAGCAGCGAACTGAATGAAAACATGGAAGAAGGCGCATCAGCAAGGACGTCGTCTTTTTCTTCTTCTTCTTCTTCTCTCTCTCTGGTGTGCTGGCAGGAAGCAAAATCGACTATGTACGATGACGATGGAGGAAAACAATCAAGGAAAACTGCACTCGGAAAAATATCCTTCGTCACGGAATTGCAACTGCTTCGGATTTCTTCCGTACACACATATATACGATTATGTGTAGGTATACATGCGAGCGAACTCACTCTCGTCACAAGACAAATGGGGAGATGCTGGGAAATTGTTCCGAAAACCGTAAGCCCGAACTGTTTCTCTGTCTGCAACAGAAGCATCAGCGTCGGGGCGGCGTGGTGGCGGTAGAACAAAATCCCATTTGCAAGTAAATTGGAATTATAAATTTGATAAAAATGGCAAAATATAGGACTTTAACGTCCTTCCTAGTTTGCCAGGCCAAACCCATATTAGGTTTGCTCTTGCTTTTGCTTTTGCTTTCTTTAAGGATTCTCCGCATTTTAGCTGTGTTTTTGTTTTTGCCTCCTCCTTCGCCGAGGTCCTGTCGCAGTTACATCTCAATGTGTCCGTTTTGAATTCGTTTTATTCGGTGTGTCCTTTGAACATTTTTATATTTGGACACTTCCTTCCAATTTCAATGTAAATAAATTGAACTGGCTGTTATTTTTTTTCTGTTCTTCTCTTCTGTGGGTGGTTGTCGGTTTTTTTTTTTTTGTTTTCTTGGCTCAGCATTGATCTCTGCTGCTGATATCCTTGCAGTTGGAAACGGAAATCTTTAAAAAAGGATGTGTATGCATAATTTCCACAAAATTAAAGTTCTGAATTGTGTGCGTTGGCAGTTTTTCCTGAATCGTCCATTTATCCGCAGCAGTCGAACAGAGTAGACCACAAAAAACACAAAAAAAAAAACACGCACACAAAAACGGAAAAAAACTGTATAGAAGGACGAAAATTGTGTGTACTTCCGTTGGCTTTAATGCGAATAGCATCATGGGTGGTATACGCGGTCCCCAATATGAACACGGCTGACAGAAATATGTGTTAGCCGGCGCGTTTCGCCTCGAAACTCAACTGAGCGTGGACGATGGAAACGGAAATGGAAAACTGTGCTGTTGGCTTGTCTATGCCTGGGTCTGGGTGTAAAAAGGCAACGAGCCCCAGGAACCATTATCAGGTCTTCGAGTAAAACGGCAAGGACATGTGGATGTGAGTACTGCTACTGGGATGGAGTATACGGCAACGCGCTTTAATGCGAACTCGTTTACATCAGGGTCGGAGCCAAATTGAATGCGGCAGCAGCTTTTAGGTAGATTAAACAATATTTCTGTCGAATTTAGTGGAAACAACAAATTGAAGTGTCACTGGGTCAGAGCGATTTTGTTCGAATTGAATTTAATTGAGTGCGGTTTGCACTTATTTTTGTAACGGGTTTCTCCCGAAATTCTTTCAACTCTGCGTGTTTTTTTGACGCAAATTCCACGAGGTTGGATTACTGTCTATTTCCTGAAAATTGGGATGTTGAAACGGACTGCAATTAGTCAACTATTTTTGACTTACATCCATTCACCTTTTTGAAAAGCTTATAGAGATCGACGTTTTTTCAGAGCAGTCCAGAGTCACCTGTCACACATAAGAGCTTATTGCTGAGCACCTGGTTTTAACAAGCACATCTGGTAGAATAAGAGCGTACAAATTGTCCTTCAAATCAGAACTTTTGACGCCATTTCTCTTTGCCGAACCTAGTAGCAGCTATTTCGGCTGGCTTCTTTTCAAAGATTATTTTGTTGACCAAGTATGATTTTGTGTACGTCTTTCTTGGTCTTATTGGATTGGATTAGCTTCTTTTCGCCGGGTAGTTGATGTTGACTCCGAGGTAGATGAACGCCTTAACTACCTTGAAGTTGCTGCTGTCAATGGCGGTGTTCTTTCCACATAGGGTAGGCAGATATTTGTTTGTATCTTCAACGAATGTTTTAAAAAATCTGTAAACTTACGATAGCCCTAGAAAAAGTGACAGCTTTTTTAGGTTACGATGAATATAAACTTAGTGACTAAAAAAAAAGCTGTAACACTGTCAGCAATGTGGCACATTTAACAGAGTTACGCAAAAGAAAAAGTATTTTAGTAGCCACACCCACAATGAGATATGTTCAAAGACCTATAGTGGACTCGCATTTGAAGGCTGTCATAGTTTAGCTGTCCATGTATACAAGAACCCATTCTACGTACATGATAGGAAGTGCTAAAACCCATTTAGATAATTAAGGATCTTACACCAGAAGCTGCCATAGTACTTCAAAATATTTGTAGTAAGCTCAGAGCGAAAAGAACTTCATCAGAGAAGAAGTAAGCCTAAATGGAAAGCTCCCAGAGCCTATTAAAAATCTTGCAGTACTCATATACAAGTGGAAAAAAACTCTTTAGAGACGGCGACAGCCCTCCTTGGAAGGTAGCATATGATCTTGGGAGTTCTGCGCTGCCTTCAGGCTTGAAGAACTATTCCTCAGAGATATAGAAAGAAGTTGGTATAGCTTCTTAAAGCCTGAAAAATACCTATATACATATGTCTCCTTACAGTTTTTTAAAAAGTCCAAAAACCCTTTCCTGACGAAATTAAAAATAGGTCTGAGCAGATTCATTTTTTCTGTAGTAAGTGCTGTATATTTAAGACCACTGGAAACTTCAGAAAGCTATCATAGCTGTTGTACCAAAAAAAAATCGACGCATCTTATATAGGGCTGTAAACAAGCTAACGTGGACAACTTAACTTGTGTTCGTTTTAGACATATACGATATCCGTTGACAGCAATTTCTAAGTGACTCCTTCTCTTAGCTGTAACAGTCTCGATTTCAGCATTATAGGAGGAGGCTCATGAAGCTGTGGGCTTAGCAAGTAAGTTTTTGTGCTCAATACTCGTACTTTTAAGCTCGTTTACATAAAGACCAACCATTTTTGCCTGTTCCCCAATTGCGTTTTGATCTTTTAAAAATGAATGCTTTTTATCATACAAATATAATTATATGGGGTCTTGAAGTCGAAGAGTTTGTCCTTCCCTTTGTCCTTTCTACGATTTGCTTCAGTGGGAAAATTTGGTATTTAATCGATCTGTTGGCCGATAGACAGTCGCATCGCGTATAAGATCCTTTGAAATGTGTAAGCCTCCTAAACGGTTTCTTCTGTCGATACTAAATTTGGAATTTTTAACAGACTTTCGGCAGCGTTTCTTCCACTTGAGGCTTTTTAGCTTCTTTCTTTGATAGAAAACTCTACATCCTTAGTTTTAAGTCAGCGCAATCCGAATGCCAAAGGGAGTTGCTCAGCTTATTTTGCAAGACACTGTTGAAATTTTGAGTTCACACTCTTCACAAAAGGTCAATTTGCGTCCGATTATACTCCTTCCTTTGAAACCTATGCCCTGGTGTAAAGACCAACCAGTGGTTCAATCATTCACCGCATTCTATTGCAAAATCTCTACTCCTCGATGTAGCGTTTTTATTTCCTTTCTCTTGTTTCTTAATTTCCTACAAAAATTTAATTCTGAACGCAAATAAAAATAAAATCCTTCCTTTTGCCCCAGCAAAACGAAGCGAAAATAATTAAAATATTTGAGCTGACGATGACGAGCATCAGAAAAAGAAAGAGAAGCGAATTTCCCTACTGCTTGTCTCCTTGATTTGTTGCCAGTAACGCTGCGCGTCTATATTTATATTAATTCGCCCCAACGCAAGTTCTGCATACCACCTACGTTCACCTGGCTTCGCTAGCGAGCTTCATACCATACAACATTCAACAATAAAAATGGAATTCCCGTGAATCCCAAACCAAAAAAAAAAAAAAATAAGCAAAGGTGCAAAAAGTGTTTCGTACCATTGAGCTCTGGGTTCATCTCCCGAATGAGGCAGTATAATGGAGGTAGAATAGAAAAAAAGTACCATGACAACGCATCCACACGCATTGCACACCGACATCCTAAACATGGACATTATGCTATGAAAGTTTCCTCAAATTGGCTTTTATTATGCCAGCTATACAGCTGGCAGCACTTGATGTTGATGAATGCACTTCTCCATGCCCGACATAATAGGACGCATTCTTTTGCAATATTATATTTCAATTTGGCAGGGCACGGAGCCGGGAGCAGTAGCAGTGGTGGTAATTGAAAAGGAAGAGCATCCTTGTAAAAGCGGAATTTAATTACACTGCTGCAACAAGCCGGCATAGATATACAGCTGTAATGAAAAAGTTATGAGTAGTTTTGTGAAAGGCAACAGAAAAAAAAGAAGAGGAAACCTCTCTCCACAGAACAGAGGGAGGCGGAAGGAACTCAAACAATTAAACATCCGTTGAAGGCAAATTGAAATCCATCGATGTAAATATAATAACCAATATCCTTTGGAAAAGTTGCTTTGATTTCCACCAGTACTGCTAACGGAGGTTGGGGCTGAATAATTTTCCCAGGAATTCATTTTCATTTTTAATCCATCAGCAGAGCTCGTCGCACGGTAGACCGAGCAATAGGAAACATCTTGCCAGTGGTTTTCGTTTGCGAATGCGATCGGAATGAAATGGCATTTTTTTTTATCGCCTGCTCTTCTTCTATTATCAAATTATTTCGTTTTCATATTTTATTTTTTCCCTCCAACCCATCCACCCTTGTACAGTGCGAGAGCGCGCTATATACGAGTACTCCGTATATTCCGTATTCCGTTGTCCTGTTTGCATAATTTTTTAATTAACGTTGGTTTATTGAAAGGCTGAGGTTGATTTTTCAGAACGTGTGCACGGTGGTGGAACAAATTAAAAACTCAATTTAGCAAAGTGGAATTATTAAAATGTCCTTTCTGTGTTGAGCTATATGTATTATGGGAGAAGAGATGGCATGCAGTGTGCTGTTGGTCGGGAACGATTAGAGTGAGGACTGACGAGGAAATATGCGGGAGGTTGGAGCATATCCACTTGCAAGAATCAAGGAAGGGAACTGTGTTTACTCTCTGGAGGAGAGTCGATGGATGTCAAAAAGTATTAAGGTCAATATTAACAAAAAGGGGTTTTTAAGATTATTTTCCAATTAATATGCAAAAACTTGAATTCGTTTCCAGCGAAGACATCTAGATGGGGAATCGTCGGACTCTATCAGATCAGTGTCGGATGGTTTGTCATTTGTCAATGAATTTGGAGGTGGATATGATGATTAGTGTCAATATGTACAAGCAAGTATAAGGTATGTTTGAAAGACTAAAAACTTTGGAAAGTTAACGAACCATACAGTTTCAAGTCTCCCAGCATTTCCTTCGAACTTCTGGTGAATCTTTTTCCGAAAACCACCATCCCCTTAAGCGTTCACAAAATCGACAAAAAATGCCTGACAGAAAGCCGATTCGGTCCCTAATATGCCAGTTGAGATTCGATGGGAAAAAGTTCATTCCCAGACTTGTGAATTGTCAAATTAGGTATTACTCCTCAAGAGGCTTTAAGCGAAATCCCGACTTGAAAAGAGAGCTTCACCATCTTGTGAACATTTAAAAAAAAAATATTAGAACCCACAGATCGTGGCAAGTTGGTAGACTTGGAACACTTTCAATTGGGAAGGGCTTACAAATAAAACGGTCAAGATTATACACAGTCTTCCATCCTACTAACTAAGAAGAATGTACAAATATTTACAGAGTGCTTCACAAACCTTGTGTGCCGTCCCCAGTTCCAAGGCCAACCCAAGTCAAGTTCTTTTTCAGTGGCTTTAATATCAGTTTAGTGATTACCTATATCTTAAAATGTTTTTCGATGCTCGGCCTCTATAGCTTCCATTCCTCGTGTAGACCTAAGTATAGTTCAACTAGTTCAGTATAATTTAAGTTGGGTGGTAGGGCGGAAGATCGCGAGGCGAAGCGCAAGCATTTATGCATCGGGAACCCCTAAAAAACAGCTCTTTAACAAATTTGAAATAACTCGTTTTTACGGTCCTTATTGGATCAGATTTTTGAGCTACTAAATAATAAAATAAAAATTTCCGAGACCCGGTCCATATAGGAACCTAAGTATAGCTTCTTGCAAGCAATCGTTTTTTATGAGTTTTGTTCTTTTTGGGACGATTCGAAACCCTACTGCATATTTAAAAGAAGCTGCATACTCACAGGTGTTTGTCGATTTATTGGGCTCAACTTTTTAACTAAAAATAAAGTAGAACTGCGGTCTGTAAACCTATAGTGACCATTCAAATTCGTAGGCAGAAAAAAAACGGCTACAGGGCGGACTGTAAGAGGGATTACAATTTATTCAGGCTAGAATGGCCCTAACATTTTGGGGGCTACAGGTAAAGTTGTTGAGGAACTTGTGAGGAACAAGTGAACTTCTAGCAGGTTTTAGGTAGAAATCTGTCTTGGTTCAACCAGATGTCTGGCATAAATTTGCTCGCTTGGGGGCTTTGAACAAGGAAGGGATAAATGTTTTTAGGCAGTTCATTTAGTCAGACGAAAAATGCGGGGACTAACCGGTTATTGAATTGACTTCTGTCCTCTAAAGTTCGAACTCCATTCTGATTAATTTCAAAGCCTTTCCATTACCCCCTTAACAGAGAAATTGAATTCAATTTTTGCTATATCACAGGCTTTACAGGTTCCACTTTAAACAGTCAGGGTAGGGTTCTCATTAGGTAGGTACTCTTGAGTTACGAAAAAAAAAGAAATAGATTGTAGAAGCGATTGTGAATTTAAATACCAGGCCTTACTTAATTCCTCGACTGTTTTTCCAAAGGTAGACATCCGCTTGTGAATATGCGCCATCTCTCAACGTATCGGCGCCTTTAGCGACATTTTTAAGTCCCTTCTCATGTGCTTAGCCTTGATATGACCTTTTCCCTGCATAATTTCACTTATATTACCAAAACTTATAAGCCAGCTGATCTACGGTTTTGTATTTTTGTCTTCCCTCGTTTTAAATGGAAGCCTGCTGCGAAAATAAATCAACAAAAAGAAGAAGCCCGGATACTTATAAATTTCCTGCAGGTAGCTCCAGTTATTATTTTCCAACATTCTCCAATACGACTTTCAGTTGGTTTTCAAATAGTACACGTTCCATTTCGGTCTTTAGTCAACTATGAAATTTCCTGGCAGAATTTCCGGTCTTTGGCAAAACCGGATTGAAATTGCTGAAATTGTTTCCTGGAAACAACCTTCACCTCTGAGGTGTCCACTAGCAAATACAAAAACCATCAGACCGCCTTCAAATGCTTTTATAGTGTTGGTTAAGATATCCAGCGGTTTTCTTCTTTACAACCAATTTCAGCAGCCTTTTACTGCCCGAAGGGATGAACCAACTCATTGGTTTTCACCATCCACCACAGCAACATTGACAGTAACACTTTGCGAAGCTCCTTCCGGCAGTGAAAAGACTTGAAATTTCCAGCAAATTGATGCCACGAGATGAAGCCGAGTTAACACTTTCTTGTGGGCCCTCTACCAAGTTTATGTATACTGTATACAGACACAAAGCCTATGTATGGCCGCGCTTGAACTATTAAAAGTCAAATGAGAGGTTGAATACCAAAGTACTTGCATAAGTATCGCATAAAAGTTTACACCGTCGTTATAGCGTTTACTTTTTGTAATTTGTTGCTCCATAATTTCACATGAATACCACATTATACCCTCATATAAGCTGTGTCGGGGCTTAAAATTAGACACTTTCCAGAGTCTCCTCGTGTGTTTTATATGCAATTATGTTGGCAAAAATTAAAGTCTCTTAAAGTGCGGCCGCCCCGAAGTAAACTCTGAGCACCGTTGTTGTTTGTGACAACGCCGCCGCCTTCGGCCTCACGCTCCGTACATGCCCCGCCATTCATGCAATAATTGCGCCAGTAATTACATCATTATGTGTCTCGTTATTGCCATCCCATGTGCCTGCTTGTGACAGGCAGTAGCTTTGCCAGAATGTATGTGTGTTTGTGAGTGTCCTGGCGAAGCATGCTGCTTCAGATGACATTGTTCAAGGGTGGGTATGGGCAGTGTAGTGAGGGTTTGCTGTGGGAATTTTTTAAGGACATATTTTCATGGGTTTTATTATCTCCTAAGGACATGGAAGTATTTTCACTTTGACGCGTAAATCATTCGGTCCATCGACTAAACAGAGCTGCCCGGCTGCGTGCAGAGTTCGACACAGTCTTGGGACAAATGCGAGGAATTCACTGGTCGCTCTGCTTAGTGGATTTTAATGTTCGCACAGCTACGAGTATATCGCATAAACACAGGACAAGTACACACAGTACGAACAGTGATATTCTTGTTCGGATGAATCATTGCGCTGGACATTGTTGAAAATGTCTGCAAGGAGGACAGATGGACGCATGGAACCACCGAACCGACCCAGGAATGCAGAGTGTGGGAATGATTTTTTATGGGAATACCAATTGCATGCTACTACAAGGATCGGACAGGACAACATGAAGTGCGGTCAAAAGGAGTGAGTGTCGCTTCTGGCCACGTACGGTAAATATTAAATTTGTTCGTGCACTCGCTTGTCCTTCTGTTCCATTTGGTAGGTATATACCGAAATTTTCTTGTGTCTATCTGCTGTCTCTGTTTGTGTACGTGCAGTGCATGCCATGACGATGGACAGCCTCTTGTTTGACGGTTAAATAGTGCGTGCGTTTCTTGTTAGAGAATTTACATACGCCCGCTCGTATATCCTTGATTAAAGTTAATTGCTTAAAGCGGAGACAAATAAACATACGAATTTATATGCCTATGCTGTTGGTGTGTTGTTGGTTGTTATAAATAAATTGTTTCCATTTTTATCGCACTATACACACAGAGACATCATGCGTGTAAAAAGAAAGCATAAATTACAGTGAATTATGGTCCTAGCGATATCACGAGGTGACAGGATTAATGGTTATGCACAAGTGTTTATTTTTCTACACTGAGTGCCGACTATTGAGTGTTGACTCATTGGAAATGGGTTTGATTGTAAAGCTAAGATAAAGGACAAAGGCCAAAAGGAAGTTTGAGATTTCCGTACACCGTTGAGGAAGTAGGTATAGAGCTACTTTTGTGTTAACCTTTTGAACAGCTTCATTTGATATGGGTGATTAAACCGCCTTTTCCCTGATTGGCCTACCGATAAGCATTGAGTAGAGTTTGGTGAAAGGGCACGCGACATGTGGTGCCACTGTGACATCTGTTTTGTTGGGGGGTTTTTATTTTTCTCTCACCTCTGTACGAAATTGGGTTTTTTTTATCTTAAATCTGATTTCCCCCTTCATTTGTCATTTGCCAAGTGGTTTCTACCTTTGTTTCGGTATATTCAAAGTCTCACGAACATTTAACAGGGTAAAACTGTCGTGGGGAGGCTTTCCGATATCCACTCATCGAAGTGAGTCGACTACCTAAATCAGTCTCTTGTAAGTCGGATGTACTGATAAATGGCTGTGCGAAGTTTGGTGGTGGGCTTTGACGAACGTCTCCATTGAATGCGATGATTTTATATAATTTTCGGACTATTTTTTTTTTTTTTTTCAAACTGCTCACGGTCTTCAATCTTTGGTGCTAGGTATACCTTTACAGAGCTTGCCATCTTTTTCTCTGATCGTTTTTTGAAGTGTACATGCCAGATAGAGCCCTAAATCGATTTTTTAGGAACATGCTAAATATTAAAAGGATTTCATTTTTGGAACGAATGGAAGGGATCTACAATTTTATGCCGATTCCAAATGGCTAATTGAGAAGCTCTTTTAAGAGAGTTATACTCTCGGATGTTTGTCAGACGTTTGCGAGAGGTTGCGCAGAGAAAAAAACCCTGAGTTGGAATTTGGGTTTTTGCTGGATCCGAACCTGGGACCCCTAGCTTAGTAGTCCAACACACTAACCACTAAGCCACTGCGCCCAAAATAGATACATAAATAAGTAGTTGGCACAGAAGGTCTGTAGGGACCCAAGGCCTAGCTTTTGCAATCATTCGTTTTGTATGGATTTTTAATTTTTTTAGGACGATTTAACAATTTTATGACAGCTCCGCTCCCGGATTTTTGTCAGACGCGAGGTGGAGCAGTTGAAAAAAAACCTTAGCTTGAAGCTCTGTCTACTAGGAGGGCGAAAAGAAAATTTCCAAACTTTACCACAAGTTTGTCAGTATATTCTTGCATTTGCATGATTCCTTGTTTCTGTTGTAAAATTTGACAGCCTGTCAGCAGTCAAATGAATGAAAAGGGATCTTTTATACTGTGACGTAGATATTTTTCATATATAGGTACAGTCGCTCTTGTGGCGGAATTTTTAGAGCAAAAGAATGTCATTCACGTTAGAATTCAAAGAACCCCAAAGGAAAAACGTATAATGGGGGTAAGTTGCACTTCGGCCAATTCTGATTATCAAAATGGAAAATTTTACGAACAGGAAATGACACAAAAAGTCATCGAAAAGTGGGACAAGTTTGCTAAGGCCATATGTCTTCCACAACCCCATCTTCAATTCGACAATTTTGATGTTTAACAGAGCATTAGGATTAAAATAAGCGTCATTGCTGATGTTCGAAAACTCCGAACTGTACCTGTCAAACCTTCAAATCTTTTTCGAATATTTTTCAGTAATTCAAATGCGTTGCTCTTCGTGTGATTCATTATTAAAGGACGACTATTCACTATGAGATTGAATTGCGACCTGCGAAAAAGCGTATATTCGCAGGTTTGACTGTTTTTAGTCGCAATTCAGTTTCATGTTTAAAGGTTAAGTTCGAACGAATTATTCAGTCGTTTGTTTCTGGATCGCGTCTATATATTTGTGACAGTTCGCGGCATTAAGGCCCGTTTGCTGAGACTACTCATAGCGTCTTAAGTTCTACTTAAATACCTTATGGGCTACTATTTCCTTGTCATAAACTGTCACATAAGATTTTAAGTGGAACTTAAATAGCTATTAGTATCAGAAAACGGGTCTAAGTTCCCTCGCCAGGGCAACCTACTCAATAGATCAGTTATTGTCACTGTCAGCCGTAATTTTCGACTTAGAATTTTTCGTACAACTATTTAATTGCCAATCCTTCATGGCAATCCATTTCACGCAGAAAACAGCCCCCGAAAAATTACCACCACCATCCCAGTGTTATAGCTTCAAATGTGAATACACGTTTGAAGTTAGATTGGTGATAAAATTAGCACTGAATGAGTGAACGTCTTTGTCGTAAGTGCGTAGTTGTATGTATGGATGTATATCACCGAAATTAGTTATCACGAGAGTAGGTGTTCGATGAAAGCAATAACAAAAATACGGAAAAGTAGAAAACCTGAGAAAAGAAGGAGGCTGGTGCATATTTTCCCCATTACGTCAAAGTGTGATCAAGGTAACGCGTGCTGCTGTTATTTATTCCTATCCAAGGATAAAAAACCGCCCACCAAACTCCTTTGTTCATCTATCCGATGCGAGAGCGATTCCAGACGAAAGGGGATGATTTCCTTTTATTTCCTCAGCGATTTTCATAAGAACACGAAACAACAAGCGGAAAAACATATCATAAACCTTGTGTATGTATGTGTGTGCCACCCCATCAGTCACATCGCCGATTCAATTATAAAAATTGATGTTGCGATGCGTAAAAACGTGTCACGTGTTTCTCTGCACGCACGCACACAAGAGAAGAAGAGAAACCGCACCCTGTCAATACATTTCCAATCAGTTTTCGCTTTTATTTTTCAACGCAATCATATACAGAAAAAAAAGTCTTAAACTTTTCTTGCTGCGGGAATTATTTATATCTGTCTGTCGCAGGATCTATATTACACAGAGGGGCGAAAGGACACAGTTCTGCTATACGAAAACCATCAAACGACGAGCTGTGATATTAAAACGTCAAAGCAGTGACGGAAGACTCATTAAGAGTCAAAGGCACGAACCATCCGATAAGGAAAACAAACAGCAAACAGAACCAGGAACATCAATATAATCGATAGCTATGGTCCAGGATATCATGACTCGCAATAGAGTCAGGTCTTGTGTTTTATGCGTTTTAATTTCTGCAGTTCCGGAATGTTTCGCTTTGAGTCCAAACTCGAACAGCGCGCGTACAGAGAAATCTAATAAAAGTCGAAATCAATTTGTCGGACTCTTATAGCAACTTATTCCAGCAGAGCCCTGCAGCTTTATAGCTCTCACTCTCCCTCTCTCTCTTGCTATGATACAGTCAAAGTATCAACATTGGCGGCAGTAATTTGCCTTTTGCCAAAAACCGTCGGACCCCGAGGCCACCCTTTGCTGGAGCGCCCTTATCGTGTATAGCCAAAGTGGAAAAAGAATTTCAATAGTGGAATTAATTTGATCCTTTTATACTTTGTTTCGCATACCAAACAGTATGGTGTAGAGTGCCGGAGCCGGGGCCATCGCTTGGTCGTCTCTCTAATTCCGGAAGTTACAGAACTATATCGATGGCATAGAAGGACGTCGACGAGCCCAGCTGATTGGAAATTCGTAATACAGAGAGGAATATACATGACAGGCGAACATTTTGTAGACATCGACAAGGACGAGTGGATATATTTATACTCGTACGGAGGGAGAAAAACCAATCGAAATTCCTATCGGCAATGCTCTATGGACATGTATACTGGGGATTGATCTGGCCCGGGAATGGGCGAGTGTTTGTGGTGAGTGTTTTACGCCCGGAGCTGCCATGTCGTGCCGTCCTCGCCGAGGGATAATCAGCGATAGTACATGGGACCAAATCAATTTTATCTTGGCACTAGGAGGTTGTTTGATGGCATCGTTGTCGTCCTGTGCAGATGTTGAGAGAGCCACCGACCGTGGGCGGATCCTGGGCATAGGCATTGGTGTTGCTGTCGGCTCATGCATAGCGTGGGAAATCACTTTGAGCTGAGATGGTGAGCAGGATATCGTTCTTGTCACATCAGGAGTAATTTCCTTTAAGACTGAGTCGATATTGGGCTTGTTCAACTCGGTAAAATAAATGAAGACTCAGTTCTGTGTACCACAAAGGAGAAATGGGATTCCGAATCGGAATAATTGGGCGCTGCAGTTGTCTTTTCAAAAACGAGTCATCAGAGTGGAGATGGGAAAAATGAAAGAGGCTTGATAAAGGCACATATGCCAAACCTACAACCAGGATGGTTCTGACAGTCGGTGGACTTAGATAGGGCTCAATTTAAACAGAGCTGGTTACACCATTGAAACAGGTATTATATGATGGGCCACATGTTCTTCTCCTCTTCCCTTTCTCCTTCCTTGATCCACGGACTAAAAACGTTTGTATTCTTTTAAATTTAAACGCGACTCATTTAAGTTACCCACACCCCAAATATCAGTCATTCTCTGGCCGGCCGAGGAAGGTTCTGCAAAACCAAGTTACACAAGTTCAAATCACCCGCCAAGATGGTCCATCCATCATGCTTCGCTCTGGTTTAACTGCACACTTTCACCAGCAAATGGCCCTCTTTCGTTCCCCGTCTTTCTAATCCGACATATAATTCCCTAAAATAGAGGAATCCTCCATCCTTCCTTAGACCATCATTACGGGGTACTTAATCAGAGAAAACTTTTCACTTACAAGAGAAACTTATTACCAAAGTCCCTGCTCCTTATCGTCTGCCATTCAATTTCATTCATAGCGTTGCCTGATGCTGCCGTCCAAGGACGACAAATATTCATCATGTTCATCATCATCGTCGAGCTGAACTGCTTTCGCTGCCACTTTCTTCTCTAAGTAAAAATAAATTACTTTTCGTCCTTGCTGTAGTTTTTATTTTATTTAATTTCTGTTTCATCCCGGCGAGGGGTAGATGTAATAATGTCAGATTACTGCCGAAAAATCCCACCTTTTCGCAGGACCTATTCCGACACTAAGTCACATTTGCTTGTTCGCCTTGTGCCCCTACGTGAGTTTACTTTAAAGATTTCCCATTCACCGGAGAAAGGAAGTGCTACATATATCCTCCTGGTATAGCTCTACTTTCTGGTAGGGAAAAGTTCGCCTTCACAAAGACGCACTCAATCGTTCTGGGCAACATGATAAACTTCCATTCGTCGTCAGCGTCGTCGTCATCGTCATCGTCCTCTTGGTTGGGCGAAAAAGACCAATTTACCTTTAACAGCACCGCTGAGACCAGTAGGCAAAAACAGAAAAAAAAAAATAGCAACTCAGCCCTCTAAGCCAACTTGTACTTGACTACGAGTAACTCTGTCATATTTTTGTGTGCACTTTCGTTTAATATTGCATGGACTACTGGCTGTCGGAGCAGGGCAAGAGCGGATTAGATGGAGCGATGTCCCTGCTCTGCCAACCAGGATGTATTATGAACATATAGACCTACGCAGGCACATATGCCATCGGAGATAAGTTATCTCATATCGTTCGGAGCCAGCTCAGCTCTACACTGTACAGCTATCAGGAGGTCACCAAAAAAGGAGAGTCACTGACGAACCGAGATGGAAATGGCAAGTCATCGTCCTTGATATGATTTTTTGTGGCAGGCTTCTATCGGATGGATAAGCAAATGATATTTTAGTTCCTCTTCTCCGAGCAAAGCAGATGTTTCATGGCCCGTCTCCGTCTCTGTCTGTGGGTGTTTGTGTGTGTATACGTAAAGTTGCGCTTTCACGTATGACAAAGTTTACTTTTATCGTTTGCCAAGGATACGTGCATAAATTTCGCAAAAGGAACTGATAAGTAAGTTACGATTTAACCCGGCCCTCGATGGCATACATATACACACACACACACAGGTCGGAAAGTTTTCATCTCTGCTCTCGCCCAACACATACCGGTGTCGGTGTTTTTATACACCCTGCGGTTAGAGCGGGGTAAACTTCTGGGTATAGTATAACTTAGTTCATTTTATCATATGGGAAAAGTTTTCTGCCTCCGCATCTACCGTCGTCGACGGCTATGGTGGCGGCGACAACGACAACGACGACGAACAATTCTATTTCATTCGAGTTAACTAAATGAGTGTTTAAATATTTTGTTTCCTCCCCCCACCAACAGTTTGTCAGGTGTTTGGTCTGGTACTGGTGTGCTGGCGGTGTAAATAATGTCCTTTCTTTGGGGAACGAGCAGCGCACATTATGGCGAGATAACACCGGGGATCTAGAGAGTCTGCACTTTTTACATTCTTCAATAATTTATCGAATAGTTTTGGTTGGTGATGCTGCAACTGCACTCGTGTGTCAGGGGCTGATTGTTTTTTCTAGAATCGACTCTGTCTACTTGTGCGGGCGCTTTTTGACATTTTTAAATGGCAACGGCAAACAACGTTGTTTTGTGAAAATTCAAAAGTTGTCACATAAAGGACGCCCTCTGATGAGGTTTGTCTGCCTGGGTAAGTACGAGAGAGAGCTCAGTTGTTTTCATTGTGTTCTCTGTCAATTTAAGCTGTAAAAAAGTATTTTTTTTTATCAGGAGTACCTGCGTTTACCTAGTCGCCAGGTAAACATTCCGATATTTGACTTATTTAAGTCAGCTTGTTACAGGTGGAGTTATTACTGAAGGTCTCACTGGGGTAGATGGCAAGAGAAATGTCCAACTGGTTTTGCGGTGAATGCTTCTCCTTATATGAGTTTTGTAAAAATCTGCCCAACCTAAACAGGAGGTTTGTGAAAGGTCTACAAAAAGGTACAGCTTTCCTCACCGGTTGAGCTACAGCCCAAGGCGCAGTGGCTAAGTGGCAATAGTATGCTTGATAGCTGAGTGTTTATGCCTCAAAAATAGTTTGAAAAAACCTTCCCGATTCAGTAGTTTGGGTATGGCAAAGTGACAAATTGAACAATTCATACAACAGCTTGGACTTATCGTTCGACTTCTCAGATGGGCCCGTGAGTCTGTGAATTTAACGCTTCGGCCAATGGCGTAGATGGGGACTATGTCATAGGTGTCGACCGAAGGTAGAAGCTCGTTAAATTCCTCGTCTTGGTGAGGCTTGAGGTTGAGCAGGAGGTTAAACCAGACCCCTGATTGCGAAAAAGGTGACCATTAAAAAGGTAGCCCAAGTTGCTCGATACGATGTTGCGTTCTTAAGCAAACTGCCAGCGCCCCAAAAAAAGTATAGGCTTATAATAAGTGTCGAAGGTATATACGGTCCATAGGTTCTTAGGTAGCAAGCTCATTGACAGCTTCCGTAAAGGCACTTAACACAGTTTTTTGCAGCATCATCTGATATGGGTTAGTTGTCCTGACGGTCAGCAAAGCATTCACATCGACTGTGTCCACTCTTAGAAAAGCCTCGCCTACATATCCTAGTTTCAAAGACAGTACTGCCGTTTTTAAGTCTTGATGTTGAGTTTCAATATATCAATATATCTAACTTGATGATCATCGGCAGTGTTGAGCTGTGTTGACTTTCAATGAAGCTGAAGCTCTTCTCTTCCCAAACAGACCTTATATAAACTACATCAATACTTAATGGTCTGAAGTGGACGCAGTGTCGGATCTGTGGTGCAAGAACACGGGCTATTGCCTGGGGCGTTAGGGTAAGTGGGGCGCCTTATACCGTGAATTAACGACAAAACAAAAATTACCATCTTCTCTGACCAAGAACTTGGATCTTCGAGGTTGTCGTGCTTACTACGATCTCCTGTGTCAGAGACACCTTTATGTATTTCTGATGTGTCTTCTCTGGCATTTAAGAGCGACTTATCCAACAGCATCCAAGGACATTTTCAAAATGTCCAGTTCTCTGTTGCATGCGTATACAAATTCCAAGCTTCTTTCGTGGCTGTAGATACTGAAATAAAAGGCGCTGAGGAAAATATCGATCGAGGAGCCCGATTTGATGAGGTAGGCGCTACTAGACTTTCAATACCTTCAACAAAGCGACACCGATTCGATGACTTCATCTGAACATTATTTGAGCATTATTCAACTTGTGTGTCTTTAAAAAATGCCCACTCCACGAGTCCACACAGCCACCTACCTCGACCTTTGACCAATCATCTGTCACCACAGCACGATATAAAACATTTGTCCTCCTCTTTTTCAATTTAAGCTTGTCCTGCTTAAAATTAAAGCAAATGTCACTTTGACTGTCCCTTACTGCTCGGCCTGGCCACACTAAAGGAATTACAAAGAACCGACCCCCCGCACCACACTCCGAACCACCCCCCAACCATTTATATGAAGCAAATGCAAAACTGCATCCGTCGTCGTCCCATGAATCACATCTGGTTTTCATGGTTTCCCCCGAAACATTTTGTGCCCCCAACTTATTCATACCAGAGGTATACAGAGCGACCATCACATCAGGAGGCAGTAGGTATCTGTGCACAACAAACACACATCATCTCTCTCTCTCTCTCTCATTTTAATATAAAGGACATTTCGAAATTTATTACACCCAGATACATATCTGACAGAAAATTAATTTGTGCTCGTTTTGATTTATGCGTTTTGTTGTTCTGCGACAACTGGTGCACTACATCATCATCATCGTAGTCCTCGTTGTTGCCATCACCATTACCATGATCATCGTCATCATCGTGTCGTTGTCATCAGTATAAAAGCCTTATGCAACCAAAGCACTTCCACCTCCTCCGCTTAAGGACAGGATTTAAATTTAAATTATCGATTGGCCTCTGTCGAAAAATCCACGACAATCACCCAACACAAAGTGACAGTACAGGTTGCTTGAAAAATCAAAAGCCTGACGAGCCCGCGAAACAACCCTATCCCTCGGCAGGCTTATTACCCAGCCCGGGCCGCGCTCTGCGCGCATTTTAAGTTATTACCGAGGAGGGAAGTAGGTGCGGGGGTAATTTCTCTGGCATTATTTTGTCATTAGAAGGAAATTAAGTGAGTTGTGGTGTGCCACATGGATAGTCATGTTTGAAAATTAGCAACACCAACAGACGAACGAATTTCGCTGTAAGGCGAACGACGGCAGGACGACCTCTTGCGACAGTGTAATTAGAGAGACATAACTCCGATTCTATCCTGTGTGTGTCTGACTTGAATGCTTGTGATTTGGATCGCTCTGGGGACGTTATATATATATATATACCGGCGCAAGTGTACTGTGTGCTGCACTAACCACAAAGGCAGATTGCCTTTGAATGGAATCGATTGTTAGTTAGTCAGAGGTGGGGTACTCGTCCTTATGGCTGCAGATCATTATGTAATTTGCTTTTCAATCCAATTTCTATTTGGAAGAGTAGGTATATGCGGAGCCGGTAAAAGTGGAATTGCTGTCGTTAGTACATGAATAAGTAACGAGTCTTTTGCAAGTCTTCGGCATGAGTGTGTCTACTGTTGGAGGAAGCGCTTTGATTTGGAATGAAGGGCTTTGGAGGACAAATACGTTTCTGTGCTGTCTGTAGTCCCACGACTAATTAAGGTCGAGTTGCTGCTTTGCTTCGTATGTGGGATACGTATTTTCTTTTCTTTATTTTTTTGTTTTGCTTAGAATAAATAGTGTGTGACAGGTTTACGTCTTTTGTTGAAGTTTGCAAACCGAAAAGTCGCCTTTTCACATTAAAAACTGGGGATATACTCTCTATTTTGTTCTGAAAGTCAATCCTATTCGAAATTTCTTTCCGTTCCGCTTTTAAGTAGATTGTACGTAATAATTTCGAAAAGCAAAAAAAATAATACTGTAAGCGCCACTAAAAGCAAGTAATTTTAATTCCACTAAGTCCGATCGTTGTTCCGCTTTCTAAAAAGAATGTAAAAGACGTTCGCTTTTGGAAAAATTTTGCTTTCGCAACGAGATATTCGAACCACATGACATCCTTCTGTATCTACCCTAAAAACTTCTCCCATCGATTTGGGGTGTAGTTAGTTCCTGTCAGAAATTTTTAAGCTTCCAAACCTAATACAATAAATCAAAAATGATCAACAACAAATCCTAAACAAGTCTATAGACCTATATTCGCAATAAAACTTGTCTACTGTTACCAGTTGGCGTGAAAACTAGTTGACAGATTACGATGAAACGTTTTTGAAAAAAATTCTCTAGACCTGGAGAACACTGTAATGTAATGTCATTTATCGGCACTACTTTCTGGGGTTTTTTTGATCGAAATTAATATTTTTCGACCTCACTGTAAAACTTGTTTTTTTTTTAGCTTCGATCTCAGCAAAGCAAAGTTAAAAACTTAAATATCTATGTTTAAGTTTTTCGAAAAAATTAAACTAGAAACTAACACTGTAGTGAATGTTTTAAGTTATCAATCAGACTAAAACCTAAAATTATTAAATTTAATTTAGTTCAGGTATGTCGTTCATTACCACGTGTACTTTTTAGGTTTTTGTTTTGTATTTTTTTCGACTTCACTTCCTTTAACTTGTAATCGCTTAAATATTTTTCAATTAATTTAGAACAAATATAAAATACTTAAGAAAGCTGAGACATTCCTGAATATTTTAAGCCATCAACCAGCCTTCCGCTTCAACCAGAATTTTAGCCACGTACCAATAGCCAAAATGATCAAGTTGATCAAATTGAGAAATATGCTCAATGTTCTTGAACGTGGTTCGCCTTTAGGGTGGTTTGTGCACATCAGGGCTGCCACTTTAAGGGTATGTTTTCGCAGTAGATTCTTTAAAAAAACTAGTTTTTTTGGAAGTTTTTTTTTCCAGACAAAACAATTTAAATGACAAAATTTACATATACACAGTACAATATCAATGAAAACTAGTTTAAAAAAGAAGAAAAGTTCATTAACTATTTTATTAATTTTGTTGTTATGTCTTCAGCTAAGAGTGATACATCTTCCCGATCTAGATGTGCGTAGAAGCGTACTCCGAAAATGCAGTAGATTCAATTTTTTGGCAGTAGTTTTAATTTTTGAAAAAAATCCAGTACCTATATCTACTGCAATTGCAGCAAAGTGGTAACACTGGTGCATATTAAAACCCATTCACTCGAAGAAACACTGTTTTTCGTGTTCTCTGCTGGAGCGGAACGAAAAAATAGTACGCAACGTACCTGATAACGCATTCAAGGGCCGCCATTTTGTGTTTGAGCAAATGCGCAACAACTCAAGCGATATAAAACGCACTTTTGTGTCCATCAGTGACCTACTCGTGCCGCCTGTTGTAGATTTAGACCACTTCCTTCCTAATTGCATTTCACAAGCTCATCGAAGCGACTGCATTTAGATTGTGTTCCGTCATAAAGAGTTTCGCTCAATTAATCGCATTCTTTCCGTCAGCAAAGAAGCCACGAATCCTCTCCCAATCTATACAGACACAGACTGCTTACCTCACAGTAAAGGATGGAAAATTTCACTTGAACGCGCCACCACCTTTAGATAACTTCCGGCCCTTACCGCATCCACACAACGAGTTCTCGTTCTCGTTCTCGTTTCAGTTCAAAAACAACATTGCCACTATTTCCGTTCGCCGAGAAATAACTAACTTTGTGCCCAGACCTCAATTAAGATGCAAATTCATCATTAACAAGCCCTTGCGCGCTTTTAAATGAGATTCCAATCCACGAATGAGTCATGAGCAGAGAAAAGAAGAAGAAGTTTCTTCATCCTTCGGAAGAGTCTGCCCGAGGAAAGCATACTTCAGGATCAAACTTTTGCACACAAAAAGGCGAATTCCAATTCAAAAGGTTGTATAGGTACTGCAAAAAAAAAAAAGAGCTCAAGAAGAAATACTTTATTACTGAATTGAAATTGGACCATAAGTCAGCCGCTGCCGCTAGAGGCACTTGTACGAAAAAGGATAATAACTCAAGGAGCACCGTCGTTTCATTGATGACTTTGGTCGTAAAAATTACCAAAGTAGAACAGTTGATTTTTACACGCCCCCACTCTGCTGTGGTGCAGCTCCACCACCCTCTCCACGGATGATCATGATCATGAGCCATTGTACGTTTGTACCCTCGTGGCAGTTCCATTGGAATAAATTTTAAACGCCAACCGATGCGGTTGTTGCTATTAAATTAGGCAACTTGTGTCCAGGATAATTGCTTTTGCCCACAGCAAACCCCAAGTTTTCCACCCGAAACATGGTGTTGCATACAAATATCTCGCGAACGATTGCGTCATGTAATTAACTGTGTGTTGGAGGAAACTCTCCGTTTACCGAAGGCAATTGCTAGCGAAATTTAATTTTTTCCAATACACGCGCGATTAATTAAATTTACTCTGCCAAAGTCGTTGCAAACTAACTGAAAGTTGTCCCTTCTCCGGACAAGGGCTGCGAAGTTAAGTAACGTTACGTAACATCGTCCGCAGTCATCCCCAATGATTTGGCAATTTCTAGGACATCATAAGGAACAAATGAATATTTTAGCATAATGAATGCGAACGATAGAGAGACAGTGTGGTGGGTATATAAAAATTCAAATTCCCCCAAAATTATAAGAAAAAAAAAAAACGGACCAAGAGGCGTTCTCGCCGCACATAGAGCGAATAGAGGTTGGTCGGTGCTTGATGCTGTATGGAAGTCATTACAGTGCTCTGACTGTGAGTGAGTTTATTTATTGTTCGGTTTACACAGTCTATGAATTTCAAATTTCATTTCCGAATTTTACTCCATGTTACACAATACATTGTTGCAATCGTCCTTTTAGGACAGCGCCGTGCGATGCGGCTGTAGGACTATATCACGATGGAAACGACGACGATGATGATGATGGTGATAATGATGATGCTGATGTGTGAGATATCAATTCGAAAGGATACTAACCACAACATAAAGTGTATTGTTAAAGGTTTCTTCTTTTTTTGGCAATTCCATTTACATATTTCCTTCTGAGTCCACAGTCCACGGTCCATACAGATCTGCACAGAGCGACGACGGTCAGAGAGATATTTCAATCGCAATGAAAAGGATACTCTACCCAACAAAGGAGTATGGTTTTGTTTTCTTTTCCGCTTCGGTCGGATTGGGTATGGCATGTTCGTCAGGGTGTGTGTTGCTGCTGGACGGTCACTCAATCTTTTATGCATGTTGTTTGTGGTCTCTTCTTATTTCATGGATCATCGAGTTGTATACGAGTGTGACCGGGAACAGAAAGGGAATGAAATTAGGTGGAGGTTTTTATGGTAATGCTACAAAGGACACATCCTTTTAATATCTATTTCGTTTCAAAGCCAACCAGAGCTGCTGGACAAAGTTGGCCATAAATATTTTAACATTCGGTTTTATTGAGTTTCGAGTTTAATTTCCCTCCCCTAAGTAGGTCTTATCCAATTTGGCAACTCAATTTTGAGGGACCTTTAAGATCCGCAGATAAAGTGTAGCAAGGCTTTCGTTTTTATGGTTCAAATGGCAGCTACTTTGCGTCACCCAGTTTGTATGGGCGATGCGATCAATTTGCGACTACCATAAGTAGTAATTTCTATGCATGAATCAGTTTTATCATTAATAAAAGTTGAGGGTGTTTTTAATGAGGAGAAGCACGTTTAAGCAAAACCAAGCAGAATTTACGGAAAAATCCGACCTAGGACTAAGTCGACGAAACAAAAATGCAGATAAAAAGGAGCTTTGGCTAATCACTGCTTGGTGTGAAGATTTAGACGATTTTGGATATCCAGTCGGGTTTATTGGGCAGCTGTTAAAAATACATATGTAACAAATTGTCATACTCTGTTACAAGTCTTCGGGCGTTCGACTTTCCAACTCTTTTGTTTCCGCTCAGCTCGTTTCGTTTGTAATTGTGTGCAGTTTGGAACTTAGTTGTACATCTTGGATGATCAGTGATCAGGCTGATTGTTGTCAGTCAGAATGTTCGGCTTGTCTGGACTGTCACCCAAGAACTATTCAAGCAAGTGTGTATAATTTTGAGTGCCACTTAAATTGACAAAACGCTGCTGGAATCTCAATGCAGGAACTCACTTATCCAACTCATCCGTAGGTATATGTTAACCTTCAGTCAGACGCCATGGCTAATGTCTGCACTTCAGAGAATGTATAGATTAACTTCTTGGAAATGATTTTCAGAAGATGGCTGATTCGAGTGTTTCTTAATTTATAAAAATTTTGCAGGGCGCGGACAAATTAGAAAACAATTTTGTTTCTTTAAATTAAAAAGATGTCTGACATTTGACTACTCGCGTCGAAGATTCAGAATACTCGTAGATGGACAAACACGTAACCTTTGTCTAATGCACTTTCATTTTGTAGGATTGGGACACTGAACGAATAAATCGTTCAGACAAGGAACCGTTGCCCAATACTCGCCTATCATGTATTACATTTTTTTGAATACGATTTTTGTCTCCCCCATAAATAGTACGTATACGCCCTGGTGGAATTCGGTTTTCGCTTTTACTTTCTTTACTTAAAATTTTTTCAAGAAATTTTCTGAGTTTTTGTAGTTCTGATTTCACTCATAGGTGTCATATGAACAATGAACATGCGAGTGCGGGTTGATTCGTCTCGAAAATGTTTTATTAAAACTTAATTCTTTTGTACAGTTGTGTATACTTGCACATAATTTTTAAGACGGGCTCTTGACTTGAATACAAATTTCCCGAACAACGTACACAACTTTTTTTTATGTTCTCTATCACAGCATGAAATCTTCCAACCCTGTGATGAGCTGTTTTGGCTGTTAAAAAAACGAACTTATACCTACCTACCTTCAACATATCGATTTTAAGATGTGCTGCCGAGCATGTCAAATAAATTCGCTCCAACGTGCAAAGCTTCAAATCAGATTCTCAACTAATATTGTGTTTTTAAAAAAGAAGGTAAAATCTCTTTCTGAAAGGGCAGGGGTTCATAAAAAAAGTTCTTTACTAGTAGCGTTGCCTTGATAATTCAATCAGTAAGAGCAATTTTTTTAAAGAACTTTAGGTCTCGAAAGCACTGAACTGTCCACACTAGTTACACATTCGATGCTTTTCACAAGCTGCTTTCTTTTTTAGCACATTTCCTTGGCTAGAACCTTGGCAGTCTTTACTTTAAAAAAAACTATTTGTAGTACTCTCTTAGACCGATCTATCTCCAACGTTCCAGATCGTACGTCAACACTGATAATCCGTCATTAATCCTTTGCCTTAGGCACCTCCCAACCATTCCCAACTGACAAAGACCCCGAAACTAATTCTTTGTTCGTTCCGGACTATGCGGGGAGGTACATACTGACTGAAAGAATAAATGCGTAAATTCCATGCCGAGCCCGACTTGTCGGTCAAGGATCGTAAATTTCACACATCGTATAGATTAATCAAAGAAGTTTGCCACTTCCTGAACTCTTCCAATTGTAATGATTGTAACTTTTGTGCAGAGCGGCGCTCCATAACTACGTTCCGCATTCAAATGGAAGACGTACTTGCACAATCACCCTCACATCATGGCAAGTAGACTAGCGAGGCAGCAAACGCAGGCACCAGGCGCAGGCATACAGTCAGAGGCAGTGTGCTCTCCAGTTCTCTCATGCTTTATGAACTCGTAATAATTTCAAAATGGAAACTTTTACCATTTGTCATTTGACTGTGGAAAAGGGTAAGCGGGTTACGCCGCGCTCCGGTTTGCCTCTGCTCTCCCAAGACCGTCATCTCGTTGTTTGATGAATGAGGTTAGCAAATTTCCTTGTGCGTTGCTTCCCGGCGGTGTACGCTATATCCCACTCTCTCTCTCTCTCATGCTCCTGACATTCATTCACTTGACTGGGTTTTCTTTCAGACTGCCACTGCCACCGTCATCATCACGGCACCGTGCATCATGGAGTAACGTCTTCTCGAAAGGGTGTCATTCCGCTTAATAGAAAAGGGTTACTTGGTCGGCACTTTTTTTTTGCTCCCCCGTCTTCTGCCAAGACATTCCGCGCGAGAAGCTGCTGCTGTTCGAAAAGATTTCGTTTTTCTGTTACTTTGAAAAATGATTTTAACCTTTGGGGTTAATGGAGTGTTAAGATTCTCTGCATAGTTAAAAAGCCAAAAGGGTTGGCTATCACTCAAGCGCCAAACAAAAGACCAGAGCCAGCTGAAAGGAATCACAGATGATTTGCATTTTACATTTTGGGAAACTTCTCTCGTTAATACCAGTGGAACATTTTGTAACGAACGCGTTCGCATTGTCCTCAAAATATTTCAATAACTGTGCGTGGCGGGGGACCGGAGGACTGGCATTTAATTTCGGTATCACATGTAATGCTGTTAATCCTCTAATTACCTGTCTGGTTGTCCATAAAATTGGTAAAACTACGAGTGGGGTATGCGAATTAATTTCCGCAAATGGAATTCACCAGAAATACCAAACAATCGCATATGACCCCACGCCATAGACGCACATCCTCATAAACTGACCGACGTGCACATGGACAGATAGTGCTCAAACCCGATTTAATCTCAAATCAAATTTCATCGCTGGGCATATAGAAAGGAGGGGGCTGATGGCTGCATGATTGGACGGGAATTACAGGCTCAGGAATTTTATTCGAATTGGAATTACAAGTTAATTGCATAATTCGACCCTCGATGCTAAATCATGCATATTTTGTTAATTAACACGTACACCTATACAGCTGCAGGCCGCACAAGTACAACCGATAGTCTGTGTGATGGTGGTATATCTGTAGGCATATGCATCGGCTAAGGTTATCGATTTTTATGCATTTCAAGTGTGCACCTTTTGGTAGGGCGTCAGTCAGTGTTCCCACTTGGACGGGGTTGAAGAAGAGGTTCGGGAAAAACTGCGATTGGGAAATGTCAAATTTACAAGTCGGATACACTTAAAAGAAAGAGATTCTACTTTCAAGAACCCTCTTTGGAGTTGCTGGATATACCTTAAGATTGTAAAATTTTAAGACTTCCCCATTAGTTCTTTTAATTTTAAAGGACTAACTGCAAGTTGTAAAGCGCGTAAGTTCAGAATCTAAATAAGAAACATCCGTCGACCCTTTGGGGGGAAAGAGGGAGACCTTTCTCCTTTTCTATGTACCTTTGAATGGCCTGAAAGTGTGTTCGTCGATCGAACTTGCAGAGGTACCCAAAGGAGATAGACTTCGACGACCAACTGGCCTTAAGGTTTGCAAAGTAGATGTATAAGGTGTAGAATGTTGTTAAAATAAGGAAACTGTACTTTTTCTCTCGAGTTTTTCAATGGATAGCTAGTCCAGGAAGCTAGTTTTTAGACCTTTACGCTCTTCTTCTATAAAAACCGTATTTATTCGAAAAAGGGAACCTCAAAGTGCTTCTTTTACGTCGCTTTATGATCGCGGTTACCGCAAATACTAGTTCATATAGGAGTCCCCGTTTTTAGGCTCTCATTGAGTGCTGCTTTCTGGCATTGTGCGGATGAGATGCCCTTAATTTTTCTATCTACGATATCATCAAACCAGGCGAACTAGATCTAGACGAATCTTATACGCAGCGAACTACTGTATTCTTTCTACAGACCCTGAGTCTTATATTGCAGTTTTACAAAAACCTTCTCCAGCTAGCCTAGTAGTTACCTGACTATTTTTATTTCGAGAGATCTTCGAATCAGACCACTTTTATCGGGCATCTAATGTGCTTTCAATTCGCTGTTTATGTTTGATTTTCTCTTACGCACATCTGCACCTAAGGCGAGTTCGTTCTACTACTGCGTTAGGTTACCATTCTGGAGCAAACTTCCTCCCAACTTTCGTTCACTTCTGGTTAAAATGTCAGTCGTCCACGGTCGCACTGTCACCTCACACAGTAGTTTCGATCAGCTTTTAAAAAACTTTTGCAAGGAAAAAAACGTAGTGCATGGAACACCTGTTAAAAGTAACAAGTGGCAACCCTCTCGAATGAAACTTCAACAGCAAAAAAAGGCTCCGTCATCGCCGGTATATATAATCCTGTGCAAAAACAAGGTCATAATTCAATTTTGCCTAGCTGTCGTCTATCATCCATGATGTTGTAGAGAGAATGTCCAAAGTTAAATTAACTTCGGCAACAAAATAATTAAATATCCCACCAGATGTTGACTCGTTTATGCCTGTGGCAGGAATACACGATGTGGCGGGAGGCCCACTCGGAGTCGGCTGTAGATATATACGAGGGCAACCGGGACAGACAGATGTCGGGACGGTCAATCTAAGTTTTCATATTTTAACAAAATTGTATTTGCGCAGTTTGGGAGAGCGCGCGGGGGCTAAGAAGCGCCAGACCATGAAGACATCTATACAGAGTGGGGTAGTGGGGGCAGTACCCATATTTGACTCTGCATCAGAGATATATCGAATTCCAGAGAATGCCTCACCCTCGCAGCTGACAAAGTGTCTCTGCTCGACTGTGCGAATAACTTCATTTGGAAAAGTGCACATACAAAATGTAAATTTGCATATTTCTAATGGTGTCGGTCCTTCGAGCCGGATAGCATGCGAGTGTGTCTCTCTTTCTGTGAATAACCCTTCGAATCGATTTTCTGCTTGAGGTTAACGTTTAAACGTTCTACCGCCCCCCACCCCTAACCACGGTGAGCCTTAAAAAAACGCATGGGCTACTGCTGGATGCATACAGGAGTGCACAGTGCATATAATCGACTTCCGCACAGGGTTTATGTACACTATACCGTTAAATGGTGCTTGCAAGATTTATAAGTTTTAATTTTAAGCTGACAATTCACCCCCGGAAAACCTCAGACGGGCCTACACTGTTATATACACAGCCAGCCGACAGAATTCAAGAGAGACAGAGAGCATTTCGGTGGTCGGGTGATGAGACTGGTTTTTCTTGTCCTATGAAAGGACCTCACGACCTCCGATGTCGTCTCGTCACATACCACAAGTAATACAAGTTGGCAGTAATAGCTTCGGCCATACGACCAAGAAGCGGGTGGCAACGATTTAATACAACCCCTTGGCCCATTATACGCTCTCGATGTCGGTCGCCTCGCCAACTACTACGTACATGAGGAAACGAGGAATCCGGTCTCTTGCAGGCTGGAAGTAATAAACCTCTTAAATAGCTGTTGGCTTCAATTTTGCATACACAGACTGTGAAGCTCTCTTAGCCATGGTGTTCGGTGCCGGATTCTTACAGCAGCAGCAACTACTGTGCCTACTCATCATGTCACAACTGATTGGCAATGAGCCAGCATTACTGCCTAGAACGACAATTTCATTTTATTTCGAAGGACATATTCGGTCGGTTGGATGGCTGGATATGGTGCCTTCAATTCGAAATCCCCATTTCCATGTCGCTTTCGATTGTACATTTGCTGTGTTGTGTGCCACTGGTTAAGTTGGTTACCGCACACCACCAAGGGAAGCACCATGCGTCGGCAGTAAGCAGTTTATGGCGAACATTCTTGGAATTCGTTTTCGGTACTTTTTGTATAGTGTCCTTCTTTTTGCAGGATATTCGGATATTCCCTCCTGAAATGAGAGTGCAACATTTTTATTGTGGAATTCTCGAGCTGGAAGAGACGATGGTGTAGTAAATTGTATCCTGCCGGTTTCCTCTTCCTCTGCTCAAAGTGCAGTTTTTCGAGAGATTTGGGTGGTCTTAACCGCTACCGCACTCGGGATCGGGATGGCTACAGCTACAGACTTTAGTTTACTTTTATGGTCGAGAGAGTTTATCTCGCGTACGAGAATTGTAAAATGAATATACAATCACATCTGGATGCGCTAGAGGGAAGTACTTCGCCCCGAATTCATTGCCGGTTACAATGCTTGGATTACCCAGACTTACAAACCGAATCGACAAAGGATATATGGAGCGAAAGAAAAAATATAAAACGCAATCAGTATTAATATCCCGCTGTGAACGGTTTCGCTAGAATAAGAACTCAGTGCCTGTAAAATGAGTTACATCGTCGAGAGTGGTATCATAAGAGTTGTCGTAATGATTTGGTCACATTATAATTTGGCGGAAGCTGAGTCGCTGAGTTGCTGAGAAATTTATAGATTTTCTTTATTCCCGCACACAGTGTGTGCAATTTGAGGGGTGTGGGCTAGTGGCATCTAGATGAGGCATTGGCAGGAAGCAATGCCGGAGGTGGGGATGTGTAGAAATATTTCAAAGAAAATCTTCTAAAGCGTTTGCTTTCTGAGGAGAAGGATACATTTTCAAATGTTAGCTGACCCACGAAATGGTTCCTTGAATTAAAATGGAGTAAAAGTCATGCGGAAGCTTAGAAGCGTTTGAAAAAATCAGACAACTACGAATATCACGAGGTATGACGAAATTTAGTATTATTTCTCATCTAATAATAGAATAGATCTAGGATCCCTGGAGAGAGATTAAACAGGTTCTCGGAAAGTTTAAGAAGCAATCGCTGCAAAGACCAATAACAAATGGGTACCTACATATGTCCAAAAGGCCCGGAGGTTTCCCCAGTTGTACCACGTTGAGGCCCGTCTATTAAAATTTTGTAATTGTGAATCTTTGTTAATTTAGAAAGCTTTATTAAGACCTTTGAGGTTTAGAGCGTTTTACAATTTCGTTTGAATTATTTTAGAGACTCTTCCCCTTTTGCTGACACTTTTTTTTTTTCTTTTCTATTTCTGAGGCCACAATTTCTAATAGATTGTTGTAGGTATGTAACTTTTGGGTCAATTTTAGTTAGTATAAAAATCTGCTTACTCAAACCTTGCACACAATTTCTTGTTTCACGAATATTTTTAAAAATGTCAGCACTGGAGTAAAAGCACATTGATGAGTTCAATATTTGCAGACTGAATTAGCCTTCTCCGTTTCACTGATTCCATCTTAGAACGTCTGCAAATATTGTCGCAGAACAGTGATCGGCAACAAAAGGTATCAGATTCGAATGAAAGCAGAAATACACACGAATTTCTTATAAAGAGAGAGAGTTGGTGTTTTGTGGGTTTTTCAGTTGCTCCCCAAAAAGAATGGCTCACCACATAAATTTAAATTAGAGGTCGGAACGGATAAATTAAAAACTAAAAAGCACTTTACGGTAGCATACGAATTTTTCCCATTAAAAGAGTTTTAGCAACCAAGAAAATTATTCACGGATTATTACTTAAATGCAAAGTCTAAAATATGAAAGGTTTGTTTTCATAAAAAAAACCTAATTTAAAATAATAAATTTTGTTTTTTAAACTTGTTCTTCCTAGAAAAATTGACAAAAAATCAAATGACCAATTATTGTGCCCAAGTAATTCCTTTTGCCATTATTTCGTCTTTTGTTAAATAGAACAAGTTGGCATCTGCGATCACTGGCCTCGGAAACAGAAAATTTCTTTAAAAAATTCATTATCAACCTTTCTAGTTTGAAAATTAACAAAATTCGCTTAGAAAATTGCGGCGGGAAACTGTGTTGGTTACGCACTTCTTAAATTCCGTGTGAAAATTCCAGATTTATACAGCAGATTTGTGTATATAAAAATGTCCCTCTTTTTGGTGTTTGGCACCATTTCTTGCGACTTTTAAGAATTTCTCAAGCAGTCCTCTCCTTGGATACTCTAGTCAATTCTCACGCCTTCGTTTTTTATCGATCATTTCTGGCTCATCGACTTGGATAACCAAAAAATGTGACGTAATTGATCGGATAGCAACTGGAAGCCATTCAAAAAATTTCCCTTATTGTAGGTTTTGTTTCAAGTCGAGCTTTTGTATACAAGTTTTATTTGATAGAACTTAAATTTACTAGTTCTTCGGCAAGTAGGATATCTTGTGCATGACCAACGCAGCTGGTAAAGACCAAGAGAATTATTTCTGAGGCGACTTTTGTATATGGCTCCTTAAAAAAATAATATCCATTTTGTAAATTTTCAAAAACACAGTTTGCAACTAAACTTCTTTGTTTTTAGATTTTGGAACAGTAGTGGATTATCAGCTTAACCTCTTAGGTAAAAAAAGTGCATCACAATGGGCTTACGCGGCTTAAGTGAGGTATTGCAGGGCTCATCCTGCTCTACATCCATTAACATAGCCTAACCTAGGAGATTTAACTAACTTATGCATTAGCGAACGTCTGGCAAAACATCCGAGAGTAAACATGTCACCAAGAGCTTCTCAATGAGCGGTTTGGACTCGGTATAAAATTGTAGGTTCCTCCGATTCGTCCCAAAAAAGAAAAACCCCCACAAAACTAATGTTTGTGAGAAGCTCGACCTAGGGTCCTTAGGTACCTGTCGCGCCAACGATTTACTTATTTATTTTACTTTTTTTAGGTTATGTAAAACTAAAAGGCAACACCACCCACGTCTTTTCTTGGTATAAATTGAAAGAGAGTGATTTGAACTATGCTTTCGAAACAAGCTGAGGTTGGAGCCTTTTTTATAATGATAGTTACTGACTTTATTTGTAACTGCGGTTAATTTAATCAGTTTTCCATCGAACAACATCTTTTTACGAGTCGTAACGTTTCTTATATCTTACTTTCCTGGACATATGTTAGCCCCTACTAAGGCTACCCGGGTATGTAGAGCAAAAGTTTATCCTAAATATATCTAGAAAAATTATTTAACAAGAACTTCTGCTTGTAGGCTAGAAGATCCGAACTACTCTACAGATTTCTTGCGATTAAAAAAAGCAATAACGTCAACATAAGTGGTTCCACTTCGATGATTTGTTTCTTCTCTTACATGCGACTTTTCGTTGAATGTTACTTGTATGTAGGTTAGGTTAGATTGAGTGGGGTTGTAGGATCGTCATAAAAATGCAGGCACGATAGCTGGCCCATCGCCACACCCACTCACGTATCCCTAATTAAATCCGAAATGCGTCCGCCGTCACTTTCGTTCAAGCTGTGTCGATGGTAATGCCTCTTAAATTCCGGACAGCAACCTATTACACAAAAATCCAACCGCCGCACTCTATTCATAAACAGCTTTCTAAGCCCCCATAACACCACTCTCGGATCCGCTTAAAACTGTCCTCAAAAGAACCCGGCTCTTATCCTGCGTCGGCTCGAAAACCACTTCATCTAAATGCACACATCCCGGTCTCCTCTTTCTGTATGCCAAAGCGAAAACCCATTCCGACTTTCACATAAATGGGCATTTCTGCCATCCGGAGCGCACCAGTTAGTGCTAGTAACTTCCTCATACTCAACTCCCGCATTCGCATTACAAAATGATTACATATGCAAAGGGAGACAGGATAGAAATGAGAAAAAAAACGCACCACCCGAACAAGACGAACTGGAAAAACCAACTCAGAATGACATATGCACAACCGACAACCAACTCGCATATCACGTGAGTACGACACTGGAAAATATTTACTTTTTCTTTTTCTAGCACACGAAAATGCAGGACGAAAGAAAAAAAATATTCGTATCCACATTTCACTTGACGGCACATATACTCATAGTCGAATGCTGCAGCCAGTGCAACGAAGATGAGAGGTCCTTTTGAGCAGCGGAATATCCATTTTTGTACACTCTCCACATTCTTTACTGTTTGTTAATATGTTTCGAGGATTTCTGTATAGGATTTTTTTTGTTGGTCGCCTCCCTCGCCGTTGCCTCTAGACTCCATAAATATTCTTTGTGCAGCAAATGGATCCTTTCTATTATCCACAACATGTAGCGCACAACACGAGTCTATTTGCTCGGTGTGGGCGTACGAGTATTATAGTCAAAATTCATTTGCAAGACTCTATTTTTTTTTTCTTTTGCTGTTGGCTTCTTCCATTCGTCCTCAACTTGTATATATGTGTGCTTTAATTGAGACCGTGGCAAGTGATTTGCTGTTGTAGAGTGCGACTCAATTTTTCATGCATTGAAATATTTTTCGGTTTCCGAAAGACAGGAATGAGTCCTTAGCACCAGACAGCACAGACGAGAAGCAGCACTTAAATTGGCTTTTCTCGGTTTCGGTGCAGAAAGGTGTGAATGTGAATGCTTATGCTTTTGAGACCATATACACGTATGCACTTGAAGGATAATTAAAGACAACAAATCCCGACAGAAGCAGTGACAGAAAACGACACAAAATCCAAGACAAATGGTGTTGTCACAAGCAGGCTCTTTTGTCTGTCTTGTTTGGATCCTTTTGGGTTTTTGTCGAATCAGGCACACGAAAAAATATAAAAGAAGAGGAGCTTCGCCCGATTTGTATCGCTGCATGTGTTGTTTGATCCTTCCACCATTCGGCTGGCATTATTGTCACTCTTCAATAGAGTGTTCTCGTCGCGTACACATTCGGGTGGGCATAAAGTGAATACCTGCTCACCTTCTTTATCATCATCGTCGTCGTCAGCCTGATGAAAAATCCTTTCGGATGCATATGAATTGATGTTAACATAATGCTCGCCGGTGAGTGCGAGTGTATATCGTCGGTCGGTCTGCTGTGTAGGAGCCAACCAACTGCAAGGATGCATGATGACGCAAAGATTATTACAAAGCTGGTATTCAGCATAAATTTGCAATCTTCTTTGTACTATTTTTTTGGACCGCCTTTAACGTGTGTCTGTGGATAGGAGGGATATGGTTTATCCTTGCAAAGTGATGATACTGCTGCTGCACCTTAGTGTGATTCTATTGAAAAAAAATCACTCAAGTATACCTACCTTTGATGCAGCTTTGTCAGCGAAAATTCACTGAAAATAAGGATGATAGGAAAGGGAGTTTTTTTTTATATAAAGGGGTTGCTGTGCAAAATTTTGTCCAATTTGCTATGTGATGGTGAAGGAGTGAAGTTCTTGAATTTTTAATTCGCTGTGACTCATTCTTTTAACTGACAGAGATGCGAGAGGTCTCCGGTTCGACCCCCAGCTTAGTTTTTGAACACTTTTTTAACTCTGCCATCTCTTGCGAAGGTCGGACAGAACGCCTGACAAGCTTTTGAGAGTAAAAATGTGTTGAGAACGCTTTCCAACTGAGCTGTTACGGTCCATCCAAATCGTTCCAAAAATCACGAATATTGATTCTTATTCAAATAAAACAGACAACCTGTTCTAATACAACAACTGACCCACCTACCAAAGGGAAAGGAATGTAAATCAATTGGAGTAATCTGTCGCCCAATTTGTAATATCCTAAACAGGCATCTTCAACACTGATGGCTGCGATTTCCCTTGCACTTCAACCCCTCCCTCGGGCAATTCAAAGTAATTCGCTTAATAATGCACGCGGCACTTACATTGCCTGTGATGAAATCTTCATCCTGCTACACGATCCAGATGTAGATTTAGATGTATCGCCTGTCAGACTCATGTATAATTACACACACATGATGATGCACATCTATGTCCACACACAGCTACACCCTAATGCACAATCGATTAATTATTCCTCCATGATTCGGATTTATTCAGCATCGTCCTGATTCGCTCCACACACGCGGCAACGTGAATAATAATGAAACATCCCAGTAATGGCATGTTTGTTCGCAAGTGTACTAAAGTAAGACGGGAGTAATTCACGCCCGAGCCACGAGGATCCGCCGTCCCATCATCACCCGGTGCGGCAATGTAAGGCTTTATCAAGTTGGCACAGTTCAAAACAGGTCTCGTCGCTATGGCATCTATGCAGCAGGCCATTCAAAGCAACACACACCAGGGATTTGTACTAGGATACAGATTAATCTACTTATAGATCCTTTCCCCAAAAAAAAACAGAAAAGAACAAAAAATGTATATTATTGTGAGGAAGGAAAGTTAATCCCTGACAGGAGGCAGGCACGGGTCTACCAATCTACCAACCGACCACCACCATCATAAACATCAGGGAGAGGATGCTTTGTGTGGAATTGAAAACTTACAAAATATCCTGCGCCGGCAAGTTTCAATGTTCGTTCATCGGCGCGGTAATTACATAAATCTAGTCGATTTCCCTGCAGAAGGGGAAGGAGTAAAAGCACATCGCAAAGAGGAAATAGCCAAGTAACTTTTCTAATACGATTTGTTGTTTTTTTTTTGTGTGTATTTTTTTTTCGCTCGCCATCGGTCTTGGTAAAATCCTTAATTTGACAGAGATGAAGACCGGATTACGGAGGAGCTCCAGAGGTTGAAGGGCAAAACTGAAATGTGTTATGGATATGAATGGTTACTAGTCGTTGTTATCGTCATCCTCGGTTCGAACATGAACGCGCACATAGCAAAGGAGAACACTGAGTGGTACTGCTACACCCACGCCACGACCACGACCCACTGGAAGCTGGCAAGCCGTATGAGAGCAAAAAGCCAGGCACTTACAAATTTGTATTGTTTTTATTTTCGAATGAATACTTCGATATCGTTTCTAATTGCGTTGAATGGCGGGAGGACTTTCAATTTCGTCCATAAAATTGTAAGTGGATTTTTGCGAAACATATTTAAGTTGATTTTTTTTTTGTTCGTTTTATTTGACTGTTGTGGAATTTTTTGTTCTAATTCGTGTGGCGGAGGATTGCTAACAAGTTCATAAATTGCGTTTTGTGGGAGCAATTTAATAAGGACAATTGAGTCGCAAGTGGAAAGGATGCTGTGTCGTTTGAATTTGAAGAAATGAGCGATGAGAATTTATTTATGGTTTTTGTTCAACTTTCTGTGGGTATGCGAAAGTTGCAAGAAATCCACAATTTTTTTATAGCCCCTATCTGTTATCACTGAGGTACTTGCTTGAGTCTCAGATCATCGCATTGATCCAAAGGATCTTTCCAGTTTTTGTTCTTTTGTTAAGGGACAATATACCTCTTCTCGGCGATGATTTGGGACTTCTTAAACTAAACCAGAGAGAAATAACCCTTTATCCATTGGGAGCGTTTCAGCAGCTGTCAGATTTACCAATCCTGCTGTCAAAATATTCAGCTAGGCTTACCAGTTCATCTTTCTTCGTTTCGCGATTGCCGAACGCCTTGAAATTATTAAAAAATATTGTCAGCATTTTGGGTCAGTTGTAGTTGTAGCGCAATAAATTTCGTCGTAAGGTCGTTCGTTATCTTGGCTTCGGTCTTCGATCTGCAGGCAATTCGTCGCAACTTTTATGTTTATCGTGTATTTATATCTCGGTGGAAAAGTTCAAGTGTTAGTACACTCTTTTGGACCTTAAGTCGCCGATAAGACAGAGAGTGGTGCGAAACGAAGAATAAATAGCGGGCGTAGCTTCCAGTATCGATGAAGACCCAGAAATGTCAATTCTACGCCGATTAGCTGAATTGGGCTTCGCCAGAGAGCCAAAATGGCTTGGATATGGAACTACATCAATAAAAGGTTGCGCTGAAGTAAGAACCATTTAAATGATGTGCCATTCCACACTTCCTGGCATGAATATACAATAATAAATCAATCAATTTGATAGCTCACGTTCTGTCACTCATGCCCAGCGTTGCCATAGGCGCAGATTTGTCTGTATTTTGCAGATTTTCAACCTAGCTGCAGACTTTTAACAATAAGAAATCTCCAGAAATATGCGCTTCAGATTTTGTATATTTATAACAATAATATATTTTGTTCTTTTTAAAAAGTAATACCAACATTTTTTGCACACTTTCTTTCGCTGTATGCTTTCATTTTCGTATTCAGCTCTTTTGTTTTATAGAAATCTGCATTGCATCTCATAATTACAGATTTATCCAAATATTTTTATGGCAACACTGCTCATGCCATAACGTTTCGCATTTGGTTCCACATTTTGTTTCAATTCACGTCGTTTTATTCCTCAGTTATATTTATAGCCATACGTAAAATGCACCCGAACAAGGTGGAACAGTATGAAAATGAGTTTTCTTGCGTTTACACCGTCGTAGTAAAAAATCTGTCAGCAAAATTTTATAATTACAACGAATCAACCACCACTGCATGGATTTCATCAGAAAACAAATTCCTGACAGACGGAACAGTCAAGAAATGAAATTCTTCAGTGGAATGATTTGGTTTTGTTTTTGTTGATCGGAAAAAGTTTTTCGTACGGAAAAATGAATAAATAATTTTTCTGGATCATTAAAAGATCATTTGCTTATTTTATTTTGATCAACTTACTTCAGAGTTCATAAGCAACATTTCAAGACCAAGACTGAATTCAACCATTAAGTCCAAGTGGTTAAAAAAGGAAAAAAAATGTACAGCAATATTTGGTGCCCTAGGGGTATTAGCTAAGAATCTGTCAAACTCAAGAAATTTTGCGAGACTTCCACAAAAACAAAAATCCAAGATAGGTACGTGGATTATAAACTTCCAGCAACTTACACCCTTTTAGCTATAACTTACCTTATTGCAACATTTGAAACGTTCTGGGAGAAGATTCGTCGACCCCCGAATTTGGTTTATTTTCGCAGATATAATTTTTGTGCATAATTGATTTTTAAGATTTTGACTTTATTTCTTGTTACCTTTGTGAATTTGACATATTTATCAGTACTTGCCAGAGAGGAGCTGCTCGTTACTCGTTATTTTGCTAATTTTCTCTTCCTCTTCCATTTTTTCGATTTCACAGATTTAATTTTAATGATTTTTAAGATTTTGTTTCTTGTCAACTTTGTGCTTTTGACATATTTATCAGTAATTGCCGGTTGAGATTCTCTCACCTGTTCCGAGCCAAGAGACGAACTGCTCGTTACTCGTTATTTTGCTAATTTTCTCTTTCTCTTCCATTTTTCATGAGAACGTGTGTAGTTTTGGATTGCGTTGCTATCGAATTATATCGATTTCGTTCGATTTAAACTGCGTAGTGCGTACACGAATGAATATTTTTGTGTGATATGTCGATGCGATTATTACAGGACAGGGTCACCCATTTTAAAGAAAAAAAGCTTATTTCCTCGGCTTAGGTTGCAAAAAAAAAAAAACAAATTCAATACTTCCCCACTCAACCAAATTGGCGTATTTATGTTTTTCATCCAAAAACCATTCATTACTTTTGCCAATTACTCACATACCCTTACACATCCTTTATAATTGTCTGATTGCGCTGCCTCTACAATAAACCCATTAAAATCGTGCAAATCCAAATGCTTTCCCCGCCCAACACAAATCAACACACTCGAACCCTAAAACTTATTGTCTCCACTCAACGTTCATCGCTAAATGGCGGTGACATTTCCAAATTGCAAAATTAACGAGAGTGCCTCTTATTGTTTCATTGTGTCAACCTCAAACAATCTTGTGTCACCTTACAATGACTAAATCCCAGCCGCCCGCCCGCCCCCCGCATTTATTCAGCCGTGCTGACAATTCTGCATATTATATTCATACATACGTCGACGGTTGGGTCCCATACGTCTTCTTCATGGCCCAAAACTAAAGCAAAAGTACAGCGAATGACAGATAAAAAGTCACACAAAGTTGTCGGCTATGTCAAACTCCCATGGAATTGCATTGTTATTACTTTTTCAAGCTCATTCATGTATATACAACATTTCTATAGAGTAGAGCCGCCGCCGCTGGATGTGCAGGATAGCAATATTCTGAAAGCTGGCTCATATACGTATGCCAGCGGCAACATAACTTCATTTCATCAGCAGAGTAATAATTTTAATGAAGCATTTTGCGGCGAATAAAACTTTTCCCAGCGACACTTCCGCTCAATTGGCAGAGCCGAGCAGCGGTGTAGGAAAGTACTCGAACTCGAAGCAGGAAGCCACTGCCGCTGGTTCTGCACACGACACATCAATTGAAGGATACACCCCAGGCGGTTGCTCGCACACACACACTCTTCCTACCTATCCTGCTACGAGTACGAGTGCGGGAGCAACTTAGTGCCCAGAAACTAATTACAAATTGAGTTTAGTGTAGCGCAGAGAGTATACAGGAATTGGTATTGTCGCGTACAAATGTCGTTCCGAATTGGCGGTGCTATAGTTTATGCACGAGCGGTACATGAGAATGGGATCTACTAGCTGGCGTCTGGTTCTGGGGTGATGGCGAATCATCTGGTGAAGAGTTATGTTTAGAGAGCGAAAAAGAGCGCGCTCGCTGGAAGTTGTATTGTGTGGTGTTTTGTGTCGAGAAAGTTTCACCAATCGAGTTCCGACTCCGAGTAATTTGTCAAAGTTTTGTATATCGCCAGATCGAGAGGGTCGCGGAATTAGCTATAGTGGCAGTTGGAACTTGGAAGTATACCCCATACCGGTGTGCGGTCTTGAATTGGGTTGCTTTACAAGCGGGCTTCGTCTATGATGGGTATACAATCAACTGTGCACAGGAAGGTGAATTTATTCACTAATTAGAAGTCGCGCCGCACATTTGATGACGACGACGCAAGAGAATTTATTTGACGGCATTCCTTAGTGCCTGTGGTTTTTATGAGAGCTGATTAGGTAGGTAGCTCATCACGTAGCAATGGCTTTTGATACTTTGTGCAAATTGTTGACTTTTGTTCTATAGACGGGTGTAGGGGTGTTGGCTTTGTGGGACTTGTTGTGAAACTATATGCGTCGTTATTATACGGCTGTAGGTTTCAGTCTTTTATTAATAGTTCTAAGGCTTGGAATAGTGTTTTTGATGAGATTTAGGTTAAGCATGGTGCCCGCCCTTATTGAAAGAAACCAAAGAAAGCTTATACAGAAAGAGGCAACCGAAGATTACGATGGTAGTTTTGCATAAAAGATCAAAATAGGCAGAAGATTGGGAGTTAATTTTACAGGTGACCCCCTTCGAATTTATATAGGTAGACTAAGAGTTTCTTCGTCTTTTCGTAGTCTACTGAGCATTTTTCAAAAAAATATCCCCTTTCATTTGTTAGAGAAATTTTGATGGGCCTTTCTTGTAAAGAAGAAAAATGGTCAAATATTTTTCTGTTGTTTCAACAATTACCCAGGAGGCCAATTTTTCCCCTGTGCACAGGTGAATTTTTCTCCATTCACTAACACTGGTTGTAACCGTTGTTAATGCAGCTCTTTCGTTGCGTCCCCCTTTTAGCTAAGAACACAAATTTCATAACAAGCGCTGCAAATTTTGACGTGACAAAAGCTCTTCTTCCAGGTTCGCCAAAGTCTTACAGCTGATCCTTAAAAAAATCCCTAAAGACACCAAAATCTTGGCTCAATTTTGCTGCATCGCCTCCTCCGTGAAAACGACTTCCAAAAATTGTTTTGCTACCATTTTCTTTATCCAATTTCGATTCGTAAGTCTTTTGCAATATTTGGAAGCTTTGAATGACATTAGGAGGAAGAAAGAACCAAACCGTATATGTCAATTGCCGTTTTCTGCAAGAAAGCACTAAAGTACCCTTTGATGCCTAACCAATGTATAGTACCGCCAACCAAGCATACTTCCTGCTGTGGTCAGCATGTGTGATACGATGCGATACGATACGAGAGAGAAAATGTCCTTTTTCGGTCTCACTATATGGCACGCAGAACCTGTACAACTAATGGCCAACTCGTACTCACTTGAGGTTGAGAGTCGGCTCAGCACGTGTCCACCCATACAGAGGCACTTAAACGGGGCACTCACCAATATGGCACAGCCCGGGAATTGGGTAGAAAAATTAATCGTCTCGTTTGCCACGGTGGCATGAGTGGAGTGCGTTGCAATTTCTATTTGATTCCGCATATTTCTGCGATTTTATAACCTCTTCAAGTGCAGCCTCGATTGGGTGAGATCCTTTGCGGGAAATCTGAGAAACCCGGCCCCGGGGGACTGCTATACCGACAAGCACAAACAGCACCGATTAAAGTTTTCGGATAATGGTCCGGGGGGAGACCCCAACAGGCAAACTCCCCTCAAGGACTATTGTGCTCGGGAAAATTGTGGAAATTGTACAATAATGTACCGGAATAGACCAGAAATCCTTGATTAACCCTAAACTGAAAACTCCCAAATGGAAGCGTATACCTATAGTATGTAGTTGTGGGAGGTGGGAGTGAATCACCAAATGACTGTGCAAATACACACAATTGCAGGAGAGGTAGATAGCTAAACTAGCAGTGGTAAGTGGGTGGATGTTGTCTCAAGCGTTTGCCATTGCTTAAGAGTGTATACCGCCATTACTTTTCGGGATAACCGTTTGCTATGTTTAATTCGATTCGACAGTGTAAAGGTTTGTGTTTCTCTGAGTCTGGTTGTTTCTGGTTGGTTGGCATGGGTATTGGGTACTGCACTGCGCGGATGAACTTTGTTGTGGTGTATATTGGAAAAAAAGTCAGTCCAATGCTGGATGGTAAATTTGGCGAGGCAACCTACTTGAAGTACTGAAGTGGTATATAAAGTATCCTCCATGAGGGAGAACTTCGGGCGAAATTGAATTTTGACCGTCTTCTTGGGGGCTCAACCGGGCTTTAGCGAATTTTATAAAGAACCTCCATTAACTGTCCAGCAGAGGGAAAACAAAATAATTCAATACTGGTAGTGGATATCTAGAGAAGATATAAACGGTCCCCTTACTAGCAGTCCCCCCCTGACAAATTTCTGTCGAAGGGGTTCAAAGCTAGCTAAATATGTTGACAAATCTTTGTTGGTCAAAGGGGTTTATAGGTTGCAATCGTTTAACATGTCAAATAACTCCACCCTACAGGTGGGAGGTCTATACCTTCAGATATGAAACTTCTTCAAGTCGTTTGCCCGACAAGTTTAAAATGTTTTATAATTGGTGGTCATCAAAAGATACCTCGTTCTTGTGGCTCCTGTCAGAATTTAGAATTATGGTGACAATGGTACAAGATGAACAAAGTTCTGTCCACTCTGGAGTCTGAATCTTAGGAGGTATCTATGGACCCATAACGCACACCAAATCGACGTTCTTTAAAGAATGGGGGGCTCGGTTAATTTTTGCCAAACAGGGGAATTTGGTCATCTATTCAAAAAATAATATTGTAGCTTATATCGCCCACTTCATTTTTAAGGATGTCTTCAATCTCAGTGTCTCCTAAACTTGTCAGTAATTTTCAAGCGATTATCATAGAAAGGTCGAACTTCCTCCCCGAATTGGGGGCGTGGTAATTGAAACCCTAATCTAGTGGAGGAGAATCCACTCACCACGAGCACCTCACCAGATATCGCAATCCCAATCGCATACCGTGTGTAAAGCAAGCAAGTGCATAACCATCCGTAGGTGATTCCCAAAAGGACGAAAAGAAACGAAAACCCATCGCCTATAAACTAGATAAGGATTTTGTCTTAAGAAGCGTAAAGTTAGGCGAAAGTCTTAATTTTATTGGAAATCCTCTTTTATTGGAGGGTTCAACTTTGTCGGGTGATGCTTTCGGCTCTGACTCTGGCTCTGACTCTGAGTGGGTTTATGCTGTAAAAGGGGTTGATGCAGAAGGATACGGGTTCACTTGTCGACTTACTTCTACCGCCTTGCGATAGTCGATTGGAATGTGGTGCGGCTTTACCGTGCCATCTACTCAGAGTTGTCGTTTTGTGTGTGTGTGTGTTTTTCTTGCTACCTTGTTTGCACTGACGATACCTTTTAACCCAATGGAGGATACGAGGTCGACGGTTTCTTTTATATTTTAAATTTATTTTTTTCCTATCTTCAAATTGACAAGGATAAAGTTTGATGATTGAAAGTTTACAAAAGCTATTGTCCTTTTATGGTTTTTGGGGTCGTTTTTTGTTCGCTTTCTTACTTTGCCAGGTTTGTGTGTTGTCGCCGTCGTTGGTCGTGTGCACTTGTCGCTTTGGCACTGCTGGGGAGGCAATTGTTTTTCTTTTTTTTTGCTCTCCCTCTCTCTCTGTCGATTCTTATTTTTTTGGCTGTCGTTCATGTTCATTCAAAGGATTTTATTTCATTTCCGTTTGCTGCTTTTGTTGTTTTTTTTGTCTTTTGTTGTTGCGCTGCCACCCCCAGTTTGGTTTCGTTTTTCTTATGAAATTCTATTTGCTCTCCTGTTATCACTGTAATATCCTGAAGCGGAGAGCACCTGTAATTGAATTTAATTTGTTCGACACTTATTGACTTTTGCTACCCCTAGCTATACAATGGCAGGTAGGTATCTGTCTCTCGGTTTGGCTTTATTTGAACAATATTGCCTTGGCATCGGGAAAGTCCTTAATTTTCGTTTTCTCCCTCTCTAATTGTTGATTTAGGAGGGACGTTGTCAACCAGAAATTAGATTTAGAAAACAAATATAAAAATTTAAGCCATTCGTGACACATTATCACGTTTCGGGTGTTTGGAACGCTCGCATTCGCATTGCTGCTTAATTGCAGGGTGACGACGGAAGTCCATCTGCTTTATGCAATTAGCACGTTCCATGGAAGAGAATGGCATTGAAGTTGCGACGATAATCATAACGATGATGCCGACGAAGATGATGACAATAGCAACGAGGAGCGAATCAATTGATCGGGGAATTGACACCCTGGGGGTGGATTTCATTCGCACCCACCCTCAATCGAATATATGCACGACCGGGTATCGCATTCTCTAATCAAGTTTTCCTGCTCATCAAACCCAATCAGCAATCACTTTGTGTCCCTTTTTATCCATTTTAATCAATTATTTCCAGTTACTAGATATGCCAGTGGTGGGGGCATGGTTTTTCTAGTTCATTCGCCTTCTCCGTCCCCTCGGTGCACGGTGCACTGTTCTGGACCATCTTCTGAGCATCGAACTGTCTGCATCTCTTTAATGAACGCACTGTAAATTTAACCAATTCATTGACAGACAGATGGAGGTGTTGTACAGCAACAGCTACTGTAATGAGTGACGGTGACGAACCGACCCGGCAATGAGGTATTGACCAATCTCAGTCGATGCAGCCGGCGAAAACACTGACAACAAGAGAACGGAATTAAATGTTTGATGGAGGGGGGCATAGCCAGGATTAGGAAAGGATGATGAAATTGACGCAAATCGACGAGACAGAAGAGAATTGTGCAACACTCTTGTGTGCTGAAGAAGTGGAATCGGTTTATTGCAGTCAATTTGTTACGTTGCTATCCGGTGACACCAGTGGCGATGGGTTATTTGCTTGCCAGTAATCGATAGTCTCTGCTCTGAATGACTGGTTTTAATAAATTGGAAATTTTGCATTGGTGGGGGGATAAATTTGAAGGGAGATATACTTTTCTCATTTAAGAGGTCGACTTAGTTTTTGAATGACCGCAACTTCGACGGAGGTAGGGAGAAACATAGTAAGCGCTAAAACTTGCTACCAATGGAAGACCCAATAATAAACGTTACTGGGACTACCCACGTCGGAATAGTGAGCATTTCTTTATAGAAATTTCAATATTACACAATTTCCTTTCACTTGCCGTCAAATTGTTGACAAAATTGATATTTTTGATCAGATTTTGCAGAAGAGTTTGGCGGGAATCTTGCGTTTAAGAAGGGGGTTCCTTTTTATGTAATAACTCGCTCGGTATCGACTTTTTGCTAAAAGTGGTCTTAAGAGAACTTATAGGTAATTCAATTCTCTACAACTTCGGTGTTTACAATTTCTTACCTAAGATTAATATTTTTCGACTTAAATCGAGAAAAATGTGGATAAAATGAAGTCGTTACCTATTTGGAATTTACTGAGTATGCATGAGTATTTCAATCAAAATTAAGTCGAAAACTAAGGGTCGTGGAGAAAAAGCTCCCTAAACCAAAGTTGTAGAGAATTGAATTTCCTCCAACTTTTGTTAGAACAATTTTTAGGCAGATGGCTAAAATCGCCGAGTTATTTAACAAAAAGAGTGTGAAACTCCGTATTTGATGGAATTGACCGTTTCGACAGCCTTCGCTGTTTTTCATGTACAGGGTGCCTCTTTATATTTCAAATCGATTTGGGTTGGGCAGGATTTTTTGCTTAAAGAATTTCAAATCTGACGTCAGACCACTACCCGTTGTGTGCATTTTGCTAATCACCTTGCAAGTGCGGTGCCTTTAAGTGGGGGATGATTTCTACTCAATTGGGACACTTTCGAACCCGAAGCGGTAGATCAAATTGCGTTATTTGAGAGCAATACCCGATTAAACTCGTTCAAATATCCATTTACTTTATTACTACAGCGATGCAGGACCCATTTCTGTCAAACTTTGGACTGATCTCTTGCAGAGATGTACTCCGCCAAATCCTCTTCATCATTGGCATCAAGTTTTTCCCATTTAAAACAGAAGACCCTCCCAATCCAAACCACCACTTATATACGATCGAGTCACATTCCGAATTTGCTATCACACTAGGTACTGTCCCCAACACTGTTCGTACCTATACATATTTTCCAAAACCCACAAGGTACGAGGATATATGATGTGCGATTCGAATGACATCCATTTCCATGGAAATCCACTCGATTTCCCTTTGAAATTGCATCGCCCTCAACGCCGGCAATATCCATACATAAAGGACAATCATAAGCTCTGGTGGCGGGCCCGCATATATACAAAACACACGCGTGCACCCAGAGAACATATCAATTGGTGTCATTACCAGGACGTGTAGAAAATTGAATTCCACACACAAGTGGAGTCCATAACTCAAAGCCTCTCTTTTGCTCGGCATATTGAATGTCCTTTTGTTTCGGGTCCGGGACACTCTGTTTCGCAGCTAAATTGAGTCGCATAATGAGAGCTCATAAGCCGAAATGAGATCACAGCAAAAAGGTGCCAGCACCAGGCTAATGGTGGGTTACACGTTGCGCGTGATGTGAATGCAGAAGGGTGGTGGTTTCTATGCCGCTTGCCATTTTATTTATTTTTTTTTTTCTCTTCCCGTAATCAGGGATAATTGATTGCTAAACAATGAGTGGAATATTTTGGACAACCCCTCGGGGGTATAAGCAGAAATCTAGCCCCAATTGTGGCAAACATAAGTGAATGACGCAAAGCGAAATGGTAATTATTGTCATGCTAATATAAGGGTCCTTGTTAGAATTTTTTTTCTTCTATGCACAGCCCTTTCTTCTTAGGCTGTAATGAGGCGGCTTTTCTGCTCAATATTTACTCAGCATTTAGTGGGTCGTTTGTTGATGGTATGAGTTTTTTTTCTCCGACAGTGGCCAGTGACAAAGCATAACTTCTTCCCCAAAGGAGCGCACCGAGGAGAAGCTGTCACATAAATTATCGCCGAAAATGAAGTTATTGTGCGACAGACGGCGGCGCTCGGGGGAACTGTATGTATACACAAGCGCAAACAAGCAGAGGACAAACTAATCTTCGTATAGCGTTTGGGCACGCACCATAAATTGAAATGACGGATACTTTTGAGGAACTCATCCCGACCCGGGTATTTATGGTCGGTTGGCGTTAATTAATTGGTGTGGATACCAAGTTGGATACACAATGGGAAGCGGGATTCTATCTGGTTTTACATGGCACGGTGGTTGGTTCTTGTTGTTCTGACTGTGGACACTAATAAAGTTTGCTGTTTATGTTACTTTCGAGATGACAGTCAGTGTGGGCAAAAACATGCCTGGTTGTTGTAGTACAGGCGCTTGTAAATAAACACAAGGATATTGGGTGGTTTTGGTTTTATTTGCTAGCACTTGGGCCATCGAAGGGATGTCATAGCGATAATCTGAGCTATTTACATCAGATGGACGTTAAATCAGAAATTCTCTCAGGAAGGACTGGTTTCAGTCTTATTTCGGTTTGGCATGGGACTACGTTAGTCCTTGACCGCAGATAGGTTAATCCGAGGTATAAGCTGAACTTGAGCCGTCTACCTTTGGAAGGTGGACGGCTTTTAATTTTGTGGCCAGAGGCCTTACTTTTCAGTGGAAACCCACAATCCGAGATCGAGGTTATCTCCTGAGATACAGACCTTATTTTCGTGATACTTTATTGCAGTGCAGTATAGGCTTAGAATACCGACCAGACTGGCTTATCCGTTATCCCCCATTTTTGTGTCCATTTATTTAAGCAGGCTTTTGTCCCTGCTTTTGATTTTGGGTCGCCATTGGATTATTTTGTCATTTGTGTAGGTATATCTCCATTTGTGTAGGTATATCTCCATGAAAACTAAGTCCCACGTGTAATATCTATGGTGAAATTAAAACTAAATTATTTTCACTCCTACATTTATTTATCAAATTATGGTTTATTGAATTACAATTTTGCTTTGATAAGACACGATTTTTTAAGTCACGATTCAATTGGGTCGTCTTTTTTCTTTTAGCACTCTAGCTCGAACCCCGTGAAGTACACTGATTTTGGGAAGTGTTCTTAAAATCTGCGTTCATTTGGGGAGTGTTCTTAAAAACCAAGCGCTTATAGCCTATTCACACCGATCCGATAACCGGGTTTTAGCGAAAACACCCGAAAACTTCTACGAAAACTCAAATTTTCCCATACATATTTCAGTTTTCAACAGTTTTCAAAACGACTCGAAAACACCATGAAAACGACGTTCTTGAAAAAAACCCACCTTTCGGAATATTCAGCAAAACAGCTAACCGAACAAATGTAACAACTCTAAATCATTTTCCACACTTAATTGATGGGCTTGTATTATTTTTACTAAATTCATTTTGTTTGTTAATTAATGCGATCGAAATTAGTAACCAAAATAGTATACACAGAAGTTTCACGGCTAGTGTCTCACGGCTGATAGAAACGTCAAACGAACCCTAGTTGGTTTTCGGTGTGAATGCATCGACTAGTTTCCGACGAAAATACGGCTTTCGGTGCGGTGTGAAAAGGCCATAAGATTGGCAATCATAAAAATTATATAAAACCCTACGCACCGCACCACACGCGTCTTAAGAGAAACTACTTTGATGTCTGACACTGACCCAACAAATTCGCCATCGACGCTGTAGCTTCTGCCTCAAACTTTCATAAATATCCCAAGGCTCAGGATAACTCTTCCCACTGTTGGTATTACATCATCACACTTTGAAGAAAATACGAAAATGCCCAACACCCTCCTGGGATGCCTAATATTTCCAAAATCCACTTATAAATTTATTTCGAAAAGGCTGTAACAAACTTTGCATTTCTAATTGCCGCTGCGCTGTGCCTAATTCTGTAGTCGGCAGCTTTTTAAATATTAATCGTTCCTGAATTACAATTTCAATTTTAATTAAACCCGAAACATCAGAGGCATTTTATACTCGACTAAAGTCGAAACGAAACGAAACTCAACTCTGCCGGTTGGAATTCACATTGCCACTTTTATCCTTGGGGAGATAAGTTTTGTGCCGCCGTGTCCCTTTGTTTCCGCTGCTGGCTGGATCTAATTTTGCGTACTTTTCACCGGAAGGTATTATTTAGTTCAATGGAATTCGGCTACGACTGACATGCTTATCTCTCGAGTCTGTGTCAACGGGGCTGATGTGATATTGTCAAGTCCGAGCTAATTATTTCCATGACTACCAGGTGCGGATGTGTGAGGAGCGTCTTATGTCATAATAACATGAAAGCAGATTAAACATTTTTTTTAGTATGTAGGTGGGAGGGACGTGCGCTTTCCGCCTTATTGCACTTGTTTTTTTCATTAATTAATTATAATTGCGAGGAGCATTGCCTCTCTGCTGTCAGATGGGTGCTGATTGTTATTTTTATTCCTATGAAGATGAACCCAGTGAGGGGGAAAGAGAATGACAATTAAAATTCAATTGAGAAAGTCTATGCGCGCCGAGGAAGACCGACGACGACGGGAGGAATGCGAATCTCTTTTCGTTTAATAGGACTCCTGATGGAGTGAATCAATTAATTTTGGATTATTATAGAGATGTGCGTGGCGAAGTTAATTGTATTGTTTTTTTCTTTTCCTCCTTCATGTACCTATATCCTATATCTATCGGTATCGGTGTATGGTGCGCCTTGTGACAATGTGATTGTGTGTAATGCTGGCGGTGATACGGAAAGGAGCATATAAGACGGCTCGCGTTTCTATGGAGAGTGTACTTAAGGATTTTATTTACTTGGAAATAAATTATTCCAGCTGATTGCAGTGTGGAAGCTTACTGTTTGTTTATAGACGTATCGTTGTGATTTAAATGACTCTACAACGAAGAGAGGATAATTGAAATGTGTAGTATAAGAGGAGCATTCGTTGCGGGACTTATGAGCGTTCTTAAGGACGTGAGTTTTCATGTTGGGTGAAGGGGAAGTACCTATACCAAGACGGTCATCGGAAAATTGGTTCGTGAGGTATTTTAAACCCCGTTTCAGTGTTTAAGAAGCGAATTTACGGCTCCTTTCATAGATTAGATCAAGTCACTGGAGAGCTGTTTTGGTTACGCAGCTTAATATGACTTATCTCTCACCATTTTGTCACCGCCAAGGGCTTATTTCACTCATTCAGTGTTGTCGTTGGTATATTCTGATAGTTTCTGCTTCATTTTTGTCAATTGACGTACTCAAACTGAGAAGGTGGTCACCAAATCTTATAAGCTAAGTTCCCCTCTATCGCCATCTTCTGAAAATCACAAAAAAAATTAAAATTAAAATAAATTAAATTGAAAATTAAAAAAAATAAATAAAACTCGAACTCCCATTTGACGGTTTGGTTTTGTAATGATTGACCTCCCCACGTCTTCTTTGAAACTTATTGATCGTGTTTTGGACTCGAAAGAGAGGAGGGCATTACTGGAAAAACCCACTGTGATGTGCGGTAGCTTACATTTCAGTACTATGGTGGCAGGTTTTATTTGACTTAATTTTTTGTTGCAGTCTTCGCGTACAAAAAGAGCTGTAGTTGGAGAGTTATTAAAGTCGCAGCTACGTCGAAGTAGATAGGTAATTGTCGCTGACAAATTGCAAAAAGGGAATAAAAAGGGACGCGAACCAAAAAAGGAGACTCCACATTAAATACTTATACAGTAAAAAATAAAGTAGCAAAACTATTTATTTCCAAAAAAAAAATATGAAACCATTTACCAATACTACGTTCTGACACCGTGCTTCCTCAGACTTGAGGGAAGAGTGCCCGACGGAGAGTAATAAAAGAGAGTTTTCATTTGTTTAATATCTATTGGCCCGCTGTCTTTGGCAGGGCCGCGACCATAAGTACTGTGTATTTTTATATAGCTTCTTATTACATTTTTGTTATTACCAGAATTGACCCGCTGTCTTTAGCTCTTACTCTGCTTTAGTTCAATACTTAAATAATAAAATCTTTCTTAAACTGAAAAAGTTTAAATTTTTATAATTTCTAAGAAAGTTGAGGCTGAAAATAGCTCTACTGTGCAAAGTATTCAGTTGACCATGAGATACTCTTTGGTATCAGAAAAGGGCCAAATGACAACGCTGCTGCGGAGCGTATTCAGCAGGCCATGTGATACCCTTTGGTATCAAAAATGTGCTTAATGGTTAATGGTAGAAAATACTTTAAAAATTCAATACGATCGAAAAAACCCAAGCTCAATAAGGAAGAGGAAAAGTTCCGTCACCTCTGTCCTGTTAAGGACCACACCAATGAAAGAGAATTTGACGATTTAGTCAAATCTGTTACCAAAGGTTTCTCGGGGACCGCAGAGGACAGGTACACCTGATCCATCTAGATCGAACCTCCTTACAAAGGCACTCAAGAAATGGATGAGATCCCCTAAAAAGAACTCATCAGGGGCCAGATTCTGTAAGGCCGTTTCGCCTTACAGAAAACAAACGTTTTCGTGCGCACGAATGATTGGCCATATGTTACACAAGCAACTTTCTTCGTGCACACGAAAACGTTTGATCGCTTCGCCTTACAGAATCTGCCCCCTGGATTTAGTGACATTCCTCTCTCACAACTTGGATTACATTACCAGACACTCAACGTTGTCTGTACCAATTATTAAGGAGATTACCCAAATCAAATCAAACACAAGACAATAATAATTGTGACATGTTCAGCAAAAGTTACCAATCGAAAACAATTATCCAAAATTGACATACGAATCGAATTGAGGCTCATGGACAACCACTTTGTCTTGGGGCATTTCCTCTGCTTGGATGATATATTCAAATTTGATGTGCACAATTCAATCTTGTTAACCCCAGTTATGACAAGGCCACCCATCTGCTTGTTGTTCGTTTGAATCTGTCTGGATGTATACAAAGAAATAAATCGTTGCCCCCTCAAAGCAGATTGGCACGACTGGCAAAACAGCTGCACAACTATGCATTAATATTCTTTTCCATTTGCAATTGAATTTAACACTTCTGTATATTCGAAACCACAACTATCCACTCGATATGTTTAAATCAACAGAACAACTGCCACAGTAAATGGAACACAGATCAAAGTACAACCTGAAATCAATCTCCCAGTCGCAGTCATGAAACGATTAAACTTCTGCCCCATCAATTTATTCCCGCTTTTGTTGTAGATATGTTGCAGATACAAATCACCGATTAATTCATGCATGCCAATTTGGCAACATAGTTGCCAATGTTAAACTCAACCAAATACATCCACCACCGTCCGGCAATCACTAGGTAAAAAAAAAAAAATAGAGACAGTCTCCGGTCTCGCATTTGCAATCAAATAATGTAATTGCGACGGCGGGAGTCTAAAATTCAAATCCAAAGTTTTCATTTCCATTTCCAGTTGCACGGTGGAGTCATTTCTCGTCTCGTCAGTATATCGACAATTGTTGCCCGCGCAAAAACAAAGAAACCATTGCGGCGGGATTTATGGTAATCACCCTGTCACGACAAATCGATCTGTATATGTACGGGTTCTGCTTGTTACATTAGATATCCAAATGAGACCGAACCGTAGCTACACAGTGACAGGGAAATTCGACAACTGAGCTGCGATTTTGGAAAGTCGCCTAAGATATTCATGAATCATCTTTATCTCCATATTCAGTTGGGCTATATGCAGATTGGGGAAAGGAGAGTGTACCCAGGAAGAAAAGAGGACGGAATACGAAAAATATTGACGGATTTACATAAACCGGACCGGGGGGGCGTTTGGAAAAACCCTCGGTGAAACATTGTCACAGGTGTATGGCGTTTTGTTTCCTTGTGAATTATATTTTGGCTGTGATGCGATGCGAGAATTTAAATTGGATTCAACCAGGAAAAAAGGATTTCCAAGGGGATTTTAATGCATATTTCAATGGGGACCGCTACACGTCATGTGATCGTCTTAAGGATGATGGAACGTGAAGCTTGGATGATGGAGTGAAGTGAATAGATGTGGGTAAATAAATACATCATTCGAAGGTATATCGAGGGATGATTGACGGAGAATTTTGAACGTTTCATCTTAAATCTTTAATTTCTGTGAGCCCAATGAAAGTATAAAGAAAGAGGTCTAAAGTTTTCTGTGACAAAAGACTTTCAATAGGTACCCATTACACTGCACAGAATTAATAATAATAAGAAAATTTATTGTATCATACATGCTTACACAGTAGGAATTCCTTCACAATTTTATTCGAAGAGCACGGGCTCTGCGGTTGGTCCTTGAATGGAGTTCGATGTAAAACCTTCTCGATTGGAGCCGATTTAAGCAAGCAGTCTTGTACTTCTGCAAATCAACATCGATATAGGGAACTCTGTAGTCGATCCAGCAAAGTTCATGTAGGAACCTAAGTCTAGCTTCCCACAAATTTTCGTCTGAGTGGCTTTACTTTTTCTGGACGAATGAAAGGGAACCACAAATTTGGCGGATGAATTGGGAAACTCCCACACGACAAATGTAGGTACTAACAAAGGTTTTTCACCCTTTTGCGAGGGCGGTGAAAAAGCCTTAAATATGGTTAATCCATTGGTGAATATATTTCCAGTTTTTGAAAAAACAATAAATGCCCTTTTCTGGTCTCCATACCACTGCCGGCCGTCAAAACTCCACAAACTCTTCGACAAAATCCATTCACATCTAAAGATCTAAAGCTCGCACATCGCCCATCCAAGGCTGTCTTCCCAATTTCATTTGTTCCTTATATACATCTGCCTCTACCCGTGTCATCAGCCGTCGACAACAACAACTGATGAAATTGCCACAATTTCCTCGGCAAATTCAATGTCATTTATGTCAGATAGTTATATTGCCACCATCCACGTTTTTGTGGATGCCGCATCTCCCACCGTGCGTGCTTATGCCATCCCACGGCCATGCTCTCCATCGTCCTTCTCGTCGTCGTCGTCATCGTAATTCCGCTTACAAAGCACCAGGATATGAAAGTAAATTCCATTCACGAACATAACGATGATGTTGGATAGCTGCTGATGCTACGGCATTATAATTCTTTCATTTAGTTGCTTATTAAAAGTTGTAGATCTTGTTTAATGGCATTTCATGGATGTTTTTACTGCTGGTGCTGTATCCACCAAACCCATTCTATGCCGTGCCATGCCTTTGCTCACTTCCTTTTCGACTTTCCTTCTTGTCCTACTGCTGTCGATCTTCTATTACTCTGCGCGCTACACATACACATATATCCAACCGTAGTAATTCCTTGTTCATGGAATTCCAAAGTGGAGTGCTTGAAAAATGCGAGCAAGGAAAAATCCTGCCATTCACAATGATGAAAACGCACATATAGAACAATTTTAGCATTAAATCCGATTTTCATTATACAGCATGGAGTGTAAGTGAAGAAGGAAAAAAAAATAAAAATAAATTCGTATCTTGGTATCTGGCAGAGCAATTAAATTCTATTGGATCTTGGATATTTATGAGGGAATATAGACATTCGGTAGATGGCATAAACCTGCATAGGGGTAAACTGGGTGAGCTGGGGTAAGCTGCTGAAACTGGCCCCCGACCTACATTCAATGAACGCACAAGGAATCCTTTTATGGGGTCTCATGCACGCCGGGTCCTCCTGTATTATGTGAATAAATAATGTGCGGCAAATGCGGAACTGCCACATCTGTGTGGGTTTGCGTTTTGTCGTAGGATTGGCGAAGGTTTTTGATCTAATTGGCCTAACCTACGGTCTTTGATTCACTCTCTTTGGCAACTGACCAGAGGCAGAGGGCAATCCTATTTATTTATAGAGCTCCGAACGGGATTCCTGTCGAGCTAATGAAATGGATGGAACTTTCAGACGTTATGTTGGGCTTGAAGTCATTCATGCAGTTCAAATCAAGTAGGAGATGAAGCTGATCGTGGTTACCGAAACAGAAACCTACGGTTTTAATTTGGATACTCTGGGAAAAGTTCTTCAAATAAATTCCTCTTGGCTTTCAAGAAAATCTACAGGATCCTCAGAGCTCCGAGGTGCTTTTCTGGGTTTTGAACACAGTTTAGGAAAACTAGGATACGTTGCAGTGATTTTGTATTCGACAGGGTGTTGTAAAATGAATTTGCTCGGTTTAAAGTCCAGTTCTCACAACTCAAGACCGAGCTTGACTTAAACGGACTTAAGGGACCCTGGGCCTAGGTTCTCGCAACCATTCGTTTTGTGTGAGTTTTTAATTTTTGGAACGAATGAAAGGGATCTACAATTTTATGCCGATTCCAAACGGCCGATTGAGAAGCTCTTTCAAGACAGTTAAACTCTCGGATGTTTGTCAGACGTTCGCGAGAGCAGTGAAAAAGTGAGAAAACCCCGAGTTGGAATTTTGGTTTTTGCGGGATTCGAACCTGGGACCCCTCGCTTAGTAGTCACTGCGCCTACTTAAACGATTAAGTATACTTCAAAAATACTTCATGGCTACGCTGACACAAACGAGACTGAAACAGTCTTCGTTATGAGTGATATGAGTGGCCTTAGCCAAAGTTAGACTCCACGCACTAGGTAAACCACTCTATGATAACATCTCGGCAAAGCCAATGTATCAATTTTAAGAACATCATTAAATTTCTAAAATCGACAGGCATCCTTCACGGCGCTAAAACGAAGCAGGCAGCCAGGAAAACTGCCAGTTAAACCAACCATTTACAAAAGTGTTAGAAGCTGCTTCGGTCTTAAAACGTTAGCGAGTTAGGTCTTGCCTATAGCTTTCCTCCACTCACGATCTTATTGTAGACACTGCAAACTTTAATTGTCCTAAAGAGTCCACTTTTGAACTTCCTCTTTTGAGCTGTTTGAAGCTTCTCCTCCTTAGACAGTCAGGCTTTAAATTTACGTGTGACATGAAATTGGTAGGCGTCAACTGTTCCACCTCAGATGGAGTGCATACTGCGGATGTTTTTATGGTGCTTCGCATTGGTAGCTGCAAGTCTCTAGGTTAGGTCTACACCGTTTAAATTTATTGGAGTGTACGCCTATAGCAACTTAAGCGGATTAAAAGATTCAAGCAGATAAATTTTATTGCAAGCAATAGTCCGACTTGATCGCCCCTTAACCCGTCTTTCTTTGTAGGCGCGGTTATCCATAAACAACTGTAAACACTCGCACTTCGATTCATCGTCATCTGTTTCGTCGCACGTGTAAAGCTTGGATATCATTATTCCACATATTTAAGCCTATCATTCTAAGCAATTTTAACTCTTATGAAGACCTTCAGCAGTCAAAGAAGGTTCTGCGATGTAGTTAAGATTTTTTTCAAGGCATTGGCTCCATCAAATTTAAAAAGCATACTCTTCATTGAGAGCTTGGCGACTTGCCAGAAGAGCTTTCTATAAGTTATTTATTGGTGGTGCTTGTCTTTCTGCTTAGAACAAACCTCTTTAGACAGCGCGCCGAAGTCTTCATCTTTGCCTCAGTCACTCTTCTAAGCTACAAAAAATCAATATTAATCAGCGCAAAAGATCTAAAAAGACCCCAAGTCCTAGCCTGTTGAATGAACTGCAATGGATTTTTCGCCTTTCTTTATAGGCTATTTTTCACTCGCTAATGAATTATGCTGTGTAGAGCACCCGTTCGTAGCTATGTGCGGTCCCATCTTCAAGCTTTTCCCTCGCACGTAGGTACTATCGCAATGGACCTTTGCTTTCGGACCAAGTGTATCTTCACTGGAAGTCAACGCTGTTTATAACCTCATTTTAACCTTCCACTGTTTTTTTTTAGCAGTAGATCAAAAACTCGTTTGAATGGAGTACAGTGTCCATTTTGGCTTTTTTGTATGTATGTATTTCTAATTCTAATTTTAGGGAAATAATCTATAAAAAATGTTGACTTCCTATAAATTCTGATCACCCTTGGTCAAAATTTTTTAATACATTTATTCCCCTAAAATTAGGTCGAAACTAATTGCAATTTATCGCTTGCAAATTATTAATTAATTAAGATAATATTTTATTAATTAATTAAATCTAATAAATATTTTATATATTTCTGGGCCACTCTTCTAGCTCAAAGAAACAGCGATTGGGTAGAGTAAAATAGTAGTTTGGGCAAACACCGTCTCACAGCCTTTTGATTTTGTGAGATTTTGTTCTTCTTAGACGACTGAATGAGACCGACAATTTAATGCCCAACAGGAACGTCTAAGATCTAGGTCAGTCTTACCACTATAAGGTACAATTATGTTGTTCCCCAGCAAACTCTCAAAACAGATCTTGGGTCTCCCAGTAAAGAAACCCAAACTACCCAGTACCCACTCATTCTGTAACACAAAATAACAAAATAAAATTCAAACTTAACAGTCCGACTTGACAACAAAGTCTCAGTCGATTCATAACTCCAAAATTTGTACAGTACACTAAAACCCATGTGTGTATTCCAGTTTAAGTCTACTGTTATCCTTACACGGAATCAACTTCTGTCACTTTTTCTGATTTCTTTTTTGTAATGAATTCTACAGAACTTTCCACTATTACACAACAATTCTCGGTTACTTGCAGACCAAAAAAAAAAAAAAACTCCCTCTGAGTAAATATAGAAACTAATAAAAACTTCCCACTTTGTCATCGACGATAACGCTACCTCATACTCAATATCAAAATGTGTGGATAAATCTTTTACCGTTTTTATGGAAAAATCCATGAAGACATCCAGTATCCCAGCCCGATAAGAACTTTGACGACTTTTGATGGCAAAACTTCTACACACGAAAAAGGAAAAAAAATAATAAAAATAGCTTTCCACCCGCCAAAGTCCAGGAATGTTGCCACATCCTAGCTAATAAAACAAATCCAATTATTATCACATACTTCCCATCTCTAATGAATAACTTAAAGGGGCGAGCAGGAGAGTCAGCGTACGAGTATAGAGCCAATAAATGTTATTACGTCGAATATTGGAGTTTGGTCGTAACTCCTTTCTTTTTTTTGGCAACCCTCATTGCTCATTCCCTTTTAAAGGTACGGAACAAATAAAAAAGGACAGAGTAAATTCTTATTCATGACCTAAAATTATCCTGGAATCAAATAACAGACGAAAACTCGAACGAGGGTAGGAGGAAGGTTTCACATAAAGGGATTTTTCGCAGATCAAAGACTTTTATTGTATATACGGGAAGGATGTATAGAAAGGAGGGACATGTCATCATGTAAGCCACATACAGCCAAACGCCGAAAAAAAAAACCCAACTGAGAAGAAACTTTCGAGCAAAAGATTATCCAAAGTGCACACAAAGCCCCAAGGTTCGATACATATACATGTGTGCACGGTGGCTGTAAGGATAGTGTACACTGGCACTGTGTGAAACTGCAACAAGGGAAATTTTTAGGGCTTCGCAGCTCAGCCGATATCACAGCTGACAATCTTCTTATACACTTTCTCGGGTGGAAGCTGGAAGGTTCTTATTTTTTACGAGTAGCTATAGCAAATTTATCAGATAACCAAAAGCTGAGACCAGGATGGGGAGAAGAATTTTATGATACATCATAAACGAAGAGACGGCACAGCCCTGGGGAGCGAGAGCTCATCATCATCATCGCATGTGTGTGCGTGTGGCAGATTTAGTGGTCTCCGGCCTATCATTACTCCTCTCCTACTTCAAAGAGCGAGTAAGGAGGATTTTTTATCAGTTTTACTGGGGGGCACAAGTCTAATCAGTTAATCATCACCCAGAAGCGGTCCAATTCGAATATCGATCGATTTAAAGGGGATGCAGACGGGGTCTGTTAAATGAGTTCCATCGAGGGAATTCTTCGCGGTTTATAAAGTCAATTGACGCCCGAGATAGCGAGGCCAATTCAACATTCGCCCACCAGAGCCACGGGCGCGAAATTGTTTCATCTCGTCGTCGAAAAGGACGAAGAACAATCTAGATAGAGATGGCTTTAAGTAGCGAAACTGCGTACCGCAGATAATTCCTGATGACACGGGGAAAGTGATTTATATTTTATGCTTGCTTGGACAGGCGGCCCAGATGAAGGCAACGCGAAAACCTAATTAACATTAAACCCCTTTCGGGAGCAGAACGACGTGAAAAACTTATAGATATCTATGAATTCAGAATTCATGATGGCTTGTGGCAGGTATAAGGTCGTGGTGGGGGTTTCAATTAGAATATTTGACAGGGGGCGGCTGCGATATCATTATCTGGCCTAGAAGTGGGTAAAATTAACTGATTCCAGCATGTTTGTGTAAACAGTGTCAGAAACAAAAAATTTCCGTGGCAGGCTTTGAATTTCAGAGAGAAAATTAATGTTTGCGTGGAATTTGAAGAGCCCCTAGGTGAAGGGAGGATATGAATAATTTATCGGAGGTGTCACTCATTCCTTTTTGAGGTTTTCCGAACTTTTGGTTATTTCTTTGTAGAATAATGAAAACCACCGTGTGGTGGGATTGATTTGAGGTTACGAGGAGGTGTGTGGTTTTAGCTCCGATGCGGTATGATATTAAAAGTGTTTTTAGCAGTTTTTGAAACCACGTCAAGCAAGTAAGAAAAGTTCGAAGCCAAAGGCAAGAAGTCTATCTGCAGGAGAAGAGCAAACTCGAGGGGGTGGATGTTTGATTTCAGTTGCTGATGGTTCGATTCGATTTAGTGAAATCGGTGCGAACTTTTTAAAACCCTTTTTTTGTAGTATAATTTTGTTGTTTATCCCGCGATCAACTTTTCATCTTGTCAAAAATCCGCATAAAAGAGTTTTTTTGATGGATTGTTGCTGGTAATGTTTGAAATCAGTATAAACCCAAACAAAGTGTTTGTATATATCAGTTGCTGTTGCTTTCCAAGACACCGATTCTGGTTATAAAATATCAGAATAGAATCAGGACAATTTTTGTCGTACCTTTGCAGATGATCGTGCTAATTTTTTGATCGCTGAGGCTGTCAAATTTTTTATAATCGGTTTTAAATAATAATAATAATAACTGGCGCAACAGGTCTGTAGGGACCCTGGTCCTAGCTTCTCACAACCTTTCGTTTTGTGTGAGTTTTTTTTTGTACTTAATTTTGGAACGAATGGAAAGGATCTACAATTTTATGCCGATTCCAAACGGCTAATTGAGAAGCTCTTTCAAGACAGTTTTACTCTCGGATGTTTGTCAGACGTTCGCGAGAGGTGGCGCAGTTAACAAAACCCTGAGTTGGAATTTGGGATTTTGCGGGGCTCGAACATCTGACCCCTCGCTTAGTAGTCCAACACACTAACCACTAAGCCACTGTGCCTATGGTTTTACTACAACTTTAAGAAGGGAGATTTGTTTTTTTCAGACCCCTGCACCTTTGTTCTAATCTACTTTTCAACTTGAAAAGACCGAGTTCGAAATAGTTTCATAGGTAATCTATGTTCTCCCGCACTTCTAGAGGTCTCAAAATTCCTCCGAACCACTTCCGCCTCTGCCACATTCCGATCCCTTCAGCTAATGGATGACAAACCTCTTCAAGTTGTACATTTTTTGTTTTTTTAATTTTTCGTTTCAGGTCTTAACAGATAAAAGAAAAAAATCTATATCGATTTACGGTAAATTAAATTTTAATACCGTGTTAATGCAACTTTATTACAACCCAAACGACGAGAGAATGCCACCCCAACACCTAGAAAAAAAATCCCCATAAACAACACCCCTTCCTCGGAATCCATTTCTATGCCGACTTAGCTCATAAACCAGGTAGCTAGGAAGAAAAAAACCCCATAAAACACAACAACCGAACAAGAAAAACTCGCTAAATGGAGTAAGTAATCAAACAGTGGTAAAACAAAACAATAAACAAAACGAGAAAAATATTACTGTAACCATTCATTCGAAACAGGGTACCTACGAGTGTACGATCGTAAAACGAAAACCAGATATGTTTCAAGCCGACCGAATCCTCGATTTAATGAAGAACCCCAAACGGCGTACACGCACATTTAGAGACGGGCATAAAAAAAGGAGCCCCCGCCCGAAAATGTCAACCTTTGAGTTTTTCATTTCCTTAATTTCACTTTGATATGAATTTAGTCACAGGTGCCTATGGTGTGGGTTCTACCTCTGCCCGGCTTTATGGGGTGTTAAGTTGATGCATTCCAGGCTTGGAGTGATACCGCCAAATGAGGAGGAGATGGGATGGCTTTTTTTTTTATTTCAGTGTGCATCTATAAAAGTGGCCCAGCGGGCATAAAAGCCGAGTATAAGCGTATCGCATATCACACCCGCATGAAATCAGCAGCAACAGCAGCGGCACCAACAGCCACAACGACAACAGAAGTTTTAACGATTTCACGCAGGAGGGGGTTGGCATTCCTATATCTATGTACATCGGTTTCCTGCAAATTTTTGGTAACCGCCCTCGGTCTTTTTTTTATTGTCTTTTGCACGGGTTTGTCGTTTTCCCCTTTAATTGCTAGAATAAAATGAATTAATTTCCGATAAGGATGTTTGGACAGCGGCACCATTATGGTGGTACAAACAGCCAGCAGAAATTAAAGCGAAAAAAAAATTGGAATACTGGTATCTGGTATTGAAATTGGATACTTGCCTTTGAATGCAAGGAATCGATATCGAATCGACACCACAAAAAAAAGAGGGGGATAAAAAACATCCCTCGATGGAGTAGGTATGAGCGAAACTGGTGTTGAATAATTGATTAGCATCAGGTTGGTTTAAAAGCGATTCATGGCTTGTGGTGTCGATGATAACAGTGGGCGATCAGGCTGATGTATAATTGAAGTCACTTCGGTTGAGCTTACTTTAAGAAAAAGTTGGCGGTTTCCTTATCCCCATCCCCAAACCGATGGTGTCAAAATGTTTAGTATACTGAGATAAGGATAAGAAGGAAATATTTGCTTGTGGGTTTTGTTCTTGAAAAGGGAATTGAAAGGATCTGCAAATTCATGTCGAATTTAGAAGAGAGTAGGCCTCTCCGGTATTCGTCAGACTTTCACGAGAGGTGGAACCTGAATTGAGAGTTTGCTGTAGATAGTTAGTTGCTTACGTTAAAAATCGTGTTCTTTGAATTGAATTGTAGACTGACCCAAAATTATCTAAGCTCTGTCCTAAGTTTTTGGTTGGTACTAATACTTAAGTAGAATCACGTACAACTGTTTAAACCCTATTTTTAATGAAAAAAAAAAAAGTGTTTCTTCGTTAAATAAGTCCTTTTCGTAGTAAAACTAAAGCAGAAGCATACAATTTTATTTGGGCAACATAACTAGCTTCAGCCTTTCGATTTTGAGAGTTTTTATACTTTTAGAAGGCTGAAACGAACCGACAACCGACTTTCAAATCTAATTAAATTAAGTATTTAAGTTAAGTACGTTTTGAAAGTGAATATTTTGTCTTTCCAATAATTCTTCGTTATCTGAAATGTACTAGAAACCATGTCCATACATTTTTTAAGTCTCTCAGTCGGCTTGCACTCAAATCCGTTTAGAAGGTTGAAAGCACTGTAATCAAGACCAAATTTGAATACCTATAACCCGCCCATAAATTCTACCAGACCGAGTTAACCACAGACAATCTGCACCTGGCATATCGACAAAAATTACCATCAATTAGAACATGCGGAATATATAACGCATCCCGTATACCTACCTAATCCCCAATATATTCCGTTCACGATCCCCTTCAGCATCAATTAGCCAGCCACTCATCTTATGATTAAATCATAGGCACTTCTTCAAGTCAAAATCTATTCCTCGCTCAAGAAAGGGCGCCATGATTCATCGTGTATACCAACCACCACCCTCCAGGAACTTCCAACTCCCTAGATATTGTAATCGCGCGATTTTCTCCATTTCGTGACTCCGACACCGTTATTAATCATCGTGTGTTACATAACCTGCATAGGTATGTCTCTATATCTGTACTGTTGCTGTTACTCTGCTCTTACCCTCATGTACCACCCGCAGAGCAGAAATGAACAAGTAAACAGAAAAAGAAAAGAAGCAAAAACAACAAGAGTTACGGTAAGTACAAACAAAGGAGGGTGGATGGGATATAGCAGAGCAGGGGTACATAGGCCTTGGCTCCAAGGATGGCTCGGAATTGTAATTATTACATCGTATTTCTCTTCGTCTTTTCTCTTGATCTTGGTATTAATCATGGTCTTGTTGTTCCTGTTGAGTAATGTGTCCTTGTTGTTGGTGTCATTGTTGCAGGCATTTTCTTTTAGGTGTGTGAGCGAGATTTACTTAGCTCCATTGTGTCATGGCCTTTGCCGTTTCCATGTAACTCTTGTCGACGCACGGATTAATAGGATGACTGACTGTCAGTCTGTCTGCAAACCACGAAACCTTTTTCACCCTCACTCTCTGCTTTCGATTGCGGATTGAAAGATTCTCAAACTCATATGCCTAATGATTATCACGATAAGTGCCTCCACACTCGCGCCTGTCGGCGAGGGTGAGAGCGTTTATAGCGGACCTATATGCAGTACCTATGTGTGCAGTGCGCTCGCTGTGTTGGCACGAAAAGCAAAGTTCAAGTGGGAATTGTAGAGCTTACGGCGATGATGATGATGATGATGTTGATGTGATGATGTGCGGGTTTGTGTGGGCAGGGTTACCAACCATCAGCCGTAGGTAGATATATGCCGCCCCGCCTTATTGTATAATTAAAAAGTGTTAAACATTGGTGCGCTAACGTACGGCTGATATAGGTCCTTTCACACCGTCATGGCGAGAGGTGATTTTTACAGTGGGGTGGAGAAAGAAGGGGGGCCAGTTGGCTGAAGGCGGCCGGAACAATTTTAAGTCACAGTTGTTGCTTATAATGGGCTATTCCATACGAAAGTATAAGACTCCTTCCTAAATTTTGCTGTTTTCTGGGAAAAGTTTTGTGAGTGTGTTCAAAAATATTCTGAAAAATCCCCATTTTTTACAAATAATCACTTTTAGCGTCCTAACTTCTCCATGTCAAATTGTCATCCTCTCATTGTGACCTAAGCTAGTTTAAGGGCGAGTGCTAAAAATTACCAACAAAAGTCGACACAATTCCATTGGACCCTAGTATTCTATATAGGTCTCAATAGACAGTGGATCCCCGCCGTAAAAAAAATTAACTCCAATACTAAAAAGGATTGCCAACACCCCTCGCTGACTTGTACTTTCTCGCAACACTGTCGAAACTGATATTGATAATTTCTGTTGCGAAGAAACTTGAGGGGGGTTTTGGCGAAGGATAAGTGGAAGTTTCCCTCGAGCTTGGTGTGGATAGGGGGACGACACGACAGCCGACATCAGTGCACATCCTTTCAATCTTCATTTTGAGATATTTTTTTTTTTACTTTATTTCGCGCTGGCTTTGCTTCAATCGCTCTCCCATATCTAAAGGGGATAATATTGTGTGTGGTGTTATGTTTGTTCAAGCACTGTTTTTTGGTAAGCGCGCGGTATACTGGGGTATTTTGTAAATGAGCTTCTTTTTTTGCGCCACACCAACGTTTCTATCCTTGCCTCTCAGTCGACATCTTTCAGTGTTTCTTTTTTTTTTTCTGTGTGTGCCTTCTTTCAATTTATGCTTACACCACATATGCCAGGGTGATGGTTATGGCGGGCCTCTTGAGAACCTTTGCACGAAAATTTACATATTTCGTCGACGTCGTTGGCGTTGGTGTTGTCGTTGTCATTGTCGTCAGCGTCATCCGCATCGTGTGTTTTGTACTCCTCGTATAGTCATTGTACTTCTATGGAAGCGCAACCACAGTTTCGCAAGAGGTTTCAATGAGTGCGCACGAGAAGGAGAAATGAAAAAAAAAGTAAAAAGAAAACTCCTGAAATTGAGAAACACAAAAAACTGGTTGAAAATAATTACAAGGATCTCAGCATGCCGCACATACATACCTCTACCAATTTCGCCCACACACTCATTTTGCATAATTCGTTCCTTCATATTCGTCTGCAGATTTCGTCCTCTTAGTCCTTGTCTTTCGACAGAGTTGCATTAATTTTATCATATCGCTTAGCTGTGTCCTGTGTGTCGCTCGCACCCAAGAGAGTGTGTGATTAAAAATGCTGCATTGCGGAAAGTTTTTTTCTTCTATTTTTTTTTTTTTTTTTTTTTGAGACACTTAACTGTGGCTATCATCTTTGCTCCCCGTGCAGGAGTCTTGAGCTTCGCACTTTTTTTTTTTCTTCTGTATTCTTTTACATAATTTGATGGTTTTTGTCAGGAGGGACTTTGTTCCAAGAGTTTTAATTTCGGTGAAGAAATTAATATGTTTGCCCACATGTAGAGGTCGTGCTTATGCGAGGTTTTACAGTCCTCTCGGAAATATATTTATATAGAAAAAAAGTAATTACTGTGGTTCCTTTCAGAGCTCCTTCTGTTGTGAGAGGGTATTATAGGTGGGGCCAAAGGATTATTATATAAAAGGGCGCACACTGAGAGACCGCAAACGATCTTTAATTACATTCTGGAGGGTAGAGAAATTTCTTTTGAGCTGTTTTTTCCTGGTGTGAGCGAACCAGACGTCATTATTTTGATGGCGCTAAAGTACATATGCAGCCGGCTCGAAGGACCGGAGGTATTTATTTTTAAAGGTATTTATTTTTAAATGGGTTTCAAGGACTGCCGTCGCATGTAATTTCACGGATTAAGAGTTTTACTTGTTTCCATGGAGGCATATCCATTTGAGGGGGTTTCGGTTGCAAGCTGAACCAAGAATGGTCAATTACTTAAAGCTGCAGCTACTCCTTTTAGAAAAAGTAGTAGATTAATTAAGAAACCTTCTAGGACTCTACGTCTTTTAAAAGGCCGCCATACTTATGAGTGCACTATGGCCAACTTAAGACCGAACAAGATATCGCATAAACCAACAACTTATCATCGTAATCGCCTACTTCTCCCACTGTCATCTGAATGGATTTCTGATGCCTTTGAGCATACATCATATACTTACCTATTTGTGTTCTGACTTACGCACAACTATGTTTTATTGCCTGTATACTGATATTGCGAATGACTCCCATTTTACGCCAAAGAGACTCCTCCTAAAAGTGTACACAGGGAAAAGAAAACATCCACCCTCCTCGACTTGATTGATTGGCTATAAATGTATTAATACTCGCCTCCTGCTCACTAAATGGCCCTAAGTAAGGAAAACTATTTTTTTTGTTTTTTTTTCGGTTGCGTCCTTCCGATAAACATCAATTACCTACTTTGACTATAACAAACAAACATAAACATTCCGCATACAACACAGCAATAAAGGCGCCTTAAAAATATTTCCATTTTACTGCTTATGACAACTATTTCGACTTTGGCCATTATTTGTGTGGTGCGGTAGCCAGGTCTGTCCTACACCCTCGTCATATATAAAGCTGCCAGGATAGGTACAATGTCGCGACCTCGAAGTCGCTTTATCGGACTGGCTATGGCTATGCGGCCGTTCGATTTATTGACGAACCGGAGATGCGAGTGAAAGGTGGTCCACCAAGAGCAAACATGAAAACCCACTTAGGCGAGTTTTCATTGTTTTGTCCTTGAGCATAACGGTATATATATTGTTGTAGTGGTTATGATGTTTTTACAGCCTCTTGGCTGCCTCTTAATAGGCTTCATATATAGAACGATGATTACGACTGTTACGATGTTGATGTTGCGGTTTAAGGATAACGTACACACATATACCTACATGATGGGTCATGTTGTGCACACATTACAGCTTGAAGGAGGCGATGGCTTTAATTTAAATGCACACCCACTCGCCCGTTCGTATTTATCTAATGTGCTCGCCATGATACCGACTCACGGTTGAGAGGATCTGCCGATTCATGGAATATTGAGTGAAATACAAACAATTCAACTTTTACAGTTCAATGGGTGTGAAATTCGATTGCAATATCCTTCAAGTCCGTTCTGTTGATCCTAATACACTAATATATTGCTTTTGGCATTATATCGCTGTAGATATACACAACTGCATCTGCACAAAATATAGCTGATGAGATAGTCCGCACGACAGCGACTCTAGCTATGAACAGAAAGTCGGTTCAACTGCTCTTGCTGCATCCTTCCCGATGCGGATGAGACAGAATCGATGATTGACCTACTACAAAAGTTGTGTTTACATAGCGCATCGCGCTCGTGAGTACCGACATAATAGTTGGCGACTGGACCGGTGTGTGAAAAGGATATATGAAAACGAACGGAGTGTGACATATTGAAAGTGTATGCAGAAAAAGGAAAATCCTCAAGCAATTTTCGCAGCGTAAATTGCTGGCAATAAATCTCCATAAATCGTGCAAGGAATATCCTTTTGTGTGTCGCCTTATTCTTATTTAGTTCCTATAGGGCGGCAGTGTGTTTGTGCATCCAGTATTTTCAACCATGTCGCAACCCTATACTGTGTACACATACTGGATTCAATTCACCACGATAGTCATTTACATACGACGACAAACGTGCAACTTGAGAGTTCGCCATTAAATCTTTTCTTGTTTTTCCAAGCGAAGAGGACATCCTTCAATACGTCAATGCTAGGGGTGATGTTCCAGTACAGCATTGGCGGAAGACTACCGGACGTATGAAATTGCATTCACGACTAGTTTGCATATACCTTGATTCTTGATTGTTTTAAATGTTTTAAAAAAGGTCCTTGGTCCTGCTCTCCTTTGTGTGTCAGGTGCATCTCATAAGAGTTGTTTTAAAAATGTAGGTACTTTCCTTCAATCAAAAAGTCGAATATTGTACCAGTGGCGTTTGCTGTAATGCTTAAGCAGGAAAATCCGCTGGGAAAATCTAAGGCCACATGCACATTATGCAGTTATTAAAGTGTTTTGCGTTTAAACTAACCGGCACTTGTACCATTTTGAATTTAGCTTGCGACTGATGTAATATCAACGATTTCGATTGGATAAGTCTCGTTAAGTACTGATTGCAAAAAAAATGCAGGACTTTGTGAATTTATATTGAATAAACCCACAACTCCACTGATCTGGAGTCCACAGGGATGCCACAAAAAATGGGCAAAGCAATATTTGTTAGGAGGATACCTACAAAATAGAAGGCCGCACCTGCAAGAGCTGTAGATGTTGGGCTTGCTCAGTAAACAGTAACACAAAAGCGCCCAATTATTGATAGAACAGTGACAGATATTCCAGTGGGCATTCGGCCTTAGACTCTAGACATAAAGCGAAGAGTTGCACTTGCAAATCGCTGGCAATTGAGTAGTAAAACCTTTTTAAGGCATTCAAGGAAACCTTAATCGTATATTCGTACTGCCCTGTGGCATGTAAAATATTCGACAAATAGTCCCCGTTAACGTTCAATACAAGTTTTAGACCCCCCTAAGCTTTAAGTCAGTTAAAACCTAGTAAACCCATTGGGAAAATTGTCTTCGCCACTGTATGGCAGGGAATGTGTCATTTTTTCGGTAAACGTCATTTGAAGTTTAATTTATTCTTTTTACAAGTTTTGCAATAGCAGTCGAAAAGTTTGGCGGATCTGTTGAAGATCTAACCAATTTGTTTCAAAAACTTTTGGAGATCTGTGTTCTATTAAGAGCTTTTACTTTTACTGCAGAGTTAGACTTCCTGCAACGATTGGACATATTCTGCCTCCAAACAAAGAATCAACCAAGGATTCCAGAGGAGTAACAGAGTTTAAGCAAAAGCTTTTGCACATTTTTGGTAGTGGTGATATTTGCAAACATAAGCAGTTCTCCTTTGCATCGGCCCAATTTTTGCCGACTTGTTGGAAGATCTACAGCAAAATATCGAAATAGTGTTTTTAATTTTTTTTAGTGTTAAAATAAAAAGAAAAACCTATTAACAAGCTTTACCAAACTCTCCGACGTGCTGGATACAACCTTTCCCAACAAACCTTTTCATTATTGTGAACGTATGTAGAAGTCCTCTTCCAAGTCCGTTGATTTTCATCAAACAACGTACCGATGTATATCGCCTTGAATTTCGTCTACGGATGTCCTTTAGTGTGCCATCGCCCATAGTATACCCGTACCGGTCTTAGCCAGAAAAGCGTTTTTAATTCGTCCAACAGCAGGATTTATGTAATTTTTATGCGGTGTCAAGGAATCGCCAATAAATTTCCACTTCCTCTCCTTCGGTGTGTTTTCGTTTTCGCCCATATTTTTCGTTTTATTTTTTTGTCGCCGAAAGATATATCCTGTCCCTGCGTGCGTTCATTCGTTCGTATACACGGCTCCTCTCTGCAGCTAACTGTGAAAAAATCGACTTCCTCCCGAAGCATATATAGAAAGTTTCGGTTGTGAGAAATTTTCATGGTCCACCCACAGTGTGCGGCGAAAGATGTCCTTCTTCCGGTTTTAGCAATTTTAGTTCCATCCAGCTTTTTATCATCATCATTGTGGTGTCTGTGTGTGCGTTTTTTTTTTTTTTTTTGAATCCCATCTGGTATACGATAACCTTTTTCGACACTAGTTTATCTCTGCGGAGCCGGGCGGCCCGCAAATGAGAAATTCACCCCGCCCTTGGACCAAGGATGACCATTTTCTATGGAATAGGTGTGTGCGTGATTGGGGCGACTCTGGACATAGGATGGCGGTCAGCAACTATTTGTTTCCTATATATATAGTGCGCTCCGTCAATCCCTCCGGAGAAGGATTGATATATCGTCGCAACCGTCGAAGATATATACCATACCGGACACGTTTTTATTTATTTCCGAATTAATGCGGTATATTTGTTATGTCACTTTAAATGGGGGTGTTTTCTTTGTCACAGCAAGGACAATCGCTTAACAGACCCCCTTTTGTGTAGGAAGTTGGAGGACGTATACAGTATACAAGGAACAGAATTGCACATTCGGTTATTTGTTAAGAAACTGGTTGCCGTTCGGGAGTGTATAGTTGTTTTCTCTGTCACTGTGACAAACAAATTTCTCCCTTTCGAGATGAAACTTAATGTGGGACCTCAATTTGTCAGTAATTCGGGGGACAATTACAGTTTTTTTTCCATACATACGAGAGCGAGAAAGATGGATTAAGTTAACAAACAACACATGTGGTCAGCGTTACAGCGTTCATTCTGCCGCACTCATCCCTGTTGTCCGTTTGATATCATTTGTGCACAAAGTGAGTGGAAACCGGGGATCAGAACCCATTCAAATGGGTAAAGTTGCCAATTTCGGGATTAAATTCAAATGGATTTACAGTGAAAAGGATATTGGCTGCTTTACTTAGTGTGATTGGATTGAGGGGGGAATTTAAAGTGCTACTCTGTGTGGCTGTGTGTGTGTGTGTGTGCTTATTGGGAAATTTTGCTGAATATGCAACATGCTTTTGTGCTGAAAAATTGTAAAGACCATACCAATTTGAGTTGTAAGGAGCAAGCTGAAAATGATTGTGTGGTGTGATTTTTATCGTAGAAAGGTTTAATCATGGATGCGGAATGTGTCCTTGCGTGATATTTTGCATAATCAGTTAAATCTCAGGCCGAATTTATTGTACGGATTATTTCGTTTCATTTATTTGAAGGCAAAGATGTTGGTATATTGTAAAGGATAAGTAATTTTTTTCAAAGGATTTAATACTGCAAAAGTATTCGAGACAACTTTTCTGATTTGGCGACGAGGCAGAATAATGACAGAAGTCACAACATTCGCCGAATCGCAGATGGAAATGGGGTGTATTTGTGATAACCAGTGAGAAAATTACTGGTCTCAATAAGAAGATGGCGCTAGTAGCGTTTAAAAGAATTATTTCGCATAGTTCCCAGTCCTTCCCTTCATGTTAAAGGGGGCTTAGCTTTTCTTGAAGTCCCAAACTAAAGGAAACGTTAATGGAACATTCAAAAGGATAGTTAAGTATATATTGCTCCTTTAGCTATAGTCATATATGCGGACAGTTTACTCAACACGGTTGCTTATATTCAGAAAATCGGTAGTGGATGATTAATTTTGGTACAAAAATGCCATCTACAGGTCGAGAGAAGCTAAAATGTTTTAAGTTCGGTAATGGCACTGCAATAGGTCAGCGAAGGATTTTTTTCCAATTTTTTTTCGAAGTTCCACCCTCGAAAAATACAAATTACAACTTTTGGGGGTTAAACCGGGACTCGGTTTGAGAGTTTTTCGTATATACCAAAATGTTTACCGACTTTATAAAGCCGCAGACATTTTCCTTAAATCTTCCTGCCCTACTATTAACCAATTTTAGTTCCGACCTTAAACAGTTCACAGTAGCTAAATGTTTCATACAAATTTTGCAATTGTGAGCTTTTGTAAATTTAGAGACGAGGCTTTTTTATTAGAACTGGCTATCTTTCTCCTCCCTTGCTTTAGTCAGTCCTAGTCAGTGGAAGTTGGCTAAAAAATTGTAGTTTAAATCTGTTCATTTGGAAGCCTTTTTTTTAAGGGGGACCTTTTTCTAAGATTGTTATAATATGTACCTAATCAACAATTCCATGCATGATGACCTTAGGACTTGCCACTCACAAGCTCTTGTTTTCTAAGTGAATTTTTATTTATTTTGTCAAACGGAAGGTTCCTACAATTTAAAGGCTCCTCGGAAAAACCCACAGATCGACGACTGATAAAATGCAAGCCGCATCCGATGAGATCATCTAACTACCAGTTGAAGTCAACTGGTTCCCAACAGCTCCTGATGCACACACGAACCCTTCCAGCTAGTAAATATACTTCCATTGTCTTCCATTTACGATATAAGCTGTATACCGGCCTACCACCCACTTCAAGGTGCATATTGTCTTTTAACGGCTGAACTGACAACCCTGCGTCCAATCCAACCTACCACCCACTTGGGAAGAAAATCCTTTTCGAAAATATTTACGACCCTCCATGCATGGCCGTTCTTCGCCACCTTTAGCAGCGATTTTAAGATCGAAGTGCCCATCCGAATGCCACATACAGCTCAAAGTGTGTTTATTATTTTATAGCATCGCAATGACGCCATCTTTTCCAGCCATATATAGGTACAGCATCTTGATACGGCCCGTCGGCCAACCAAGAAGGAGGATATTTATGTTTCCTCGCCAGTATTATTATATTGAAAGTTTTCGCCATCCAAAGCTAACGCCCTCTCTGGGATGTATGTTTCTATTTTCTTGTGTTCAAAATTGATGGCACAGTGAGATAGAAGCCTCACTGTGTGAGTTGTAATTAATTCTTGTTCTCGGTCCTATTAGTGTCGAAAGCTGTGATTTACGTCGTTAAGCCCAACTGTGCGCCAGCACCATATAATAGAATGCACGAGTCCTCAATAAAACGTACAAGTAGTGTTCCCCATATACGATTATCCTTTAATGGGTGTAGGATACTGTTTATGTGCAGTCCCTTTCTTCGATTTGGAGGGGGACTTTTCTTATTTTATTCTATACCCGAGATTGTGTGGTTTTTCTTCGTTGCCTTTATTTACGCACCCGTTCAAAACTGTTGACAGGCAGAATTTTGTGAAATTCCACTTCTACGGGCAAGTGCTAGAGCGAGGGTGTGATTGTGACCATATACCCTTCCGCTGAGAGTCGGTCCATTTCTGCTGATTTATTATTTCCTGCTACGTTTGGTTTGCATCCGTTCTGGCTACTTATCTGGTTCTCGTTTTAATTTCACTCGATTCAGATGTTAATAATAAAAATCGAAAAGGATTCTTCCTTGTGCGTAGGAGTGTATCCTTTTTGCGTTCCGGAGGGTGTCAAGATTTGACTGTCCGATTTCCATAAATCACCGGGGATGGGCATGCGAAGAACTTTGGGGCTGGTCTATCGGTTTAGAAAGGATATGCCGATAAGTCATAAAAAACAGCAAAGCCCCAATGTTTATGATTATGATTACATTTGTGAAGTTGCGAACGTGTAAAATGCCCTCCGAGCGATAGCTATAAAATATGGAGCGTTTTAGGAGAGTGCCGCTGTTGGTATACGGCACTGGATATCCTTTTCGATTCATTTGTTTTGCTTCTCATCTTTGGAGGGATTTTCTCACAATAAATGAAGCAAAACGTGGTGGGGATATGTTGCAATAGGCCACCCCTTGCTTTTGTTTCAAGTATTCGCTTCAGTGTACACGAGTTATACGCTCTTCTCCTCGGACTGTCACGTAAAAATAAAAGCTGCAGCGAATATTCCGAAAGGACCATCGGCCATCAGACAAATCGAGTGTGCACTGTCCATTAGTTGCAGGTATCGGATATGGAATGCTGGAAACAGATGTCGATGGAACATCATCCATTTTAAAGGAGCGCACACTTTTTACCACCCCCCCACCCGTATGGCGATGTGTCCTTGCTGTCGTTCTATATAGGTAACTATTTGTTCTTTTTCCCAAATCGAAGTCATTAACATGGAGCATCCAACGGTAGCTGGAAGGGATTCGCTGTAAAGATGGGTCGTTTGCAGTGAGAACCGATTAAATGACACAGACTGTCCTTGCTTTTGTTTCCGCCATTGGCAGCGGGATGGACATAATTGGGATGGACATGTTACCTCCCCCGGTTGTTGTAGTATTAATGTAATATCCGTGTATTTTGTGGCGCGGGTTTCCAGAGCAGCTCACCTTTGTTATTGCGTTTTTAAAAATAGGTATATCTCCAAAATGTACCAGGCGCTTGCAGGTGGATATGTGTCAGTTATGCACTGGACAATGTGCAAAACTTGTGAAGACATTCTCCTAAAGAAAGGCAAAACTTCGAAATCGGTTAGTAGGGCGCGTTAGTGTGCGCCTGCACAAAAGTGCCAACTTCTTAGGTATTATACCGCGCCCAACTTCCTCGTACACTTACTCATACCAATCAGTTCCTTGTGAAATACTAAAAGTCAGCACCTCTCGCAGGATTTATGTAGGATTTCACTTAGGTATATGTACAATATACCCGCTATAACCGTCTGTCGACCGGAAAAATAGCACCCGTGCGGAACGCCTTCGAATTTCCGCATGATGCAGTACTTTTACAAACGGTAAAACAGCCCACAGTATACTTGAAGCGAAAGCACAATGGCGAACACACTCCGCAAACAGATGGATGGCAGAGGGATTCTAGGGACGATTTATTAGGAAATGCCATTAAGTACCACTATACAGCCATTGCCCAGCCAAGCTGTTCCATTAATCGCTGCACAAAGGGCGGGCCATTTGGGAGCACACATCGCAGGTATACCTACCTACTTTCAGTTTAGTATTTCTTGGTCTCGGCCAGAAGTATCTAATCGTCAATGCCGGAGTGACAGTTGTGTGCATTGGGCGGTTTCTTACCCTACACACTCTTATCCAAATGAATACTAATTCACCCACTTACTCGTACTCGTATCCTTGGAACTATTAAGTGCGTAAGATCCTCCTTCGTCTGCGATTATAAATTTACAAATATATCAACCATATTCGGGGAGAAGCTCCTCCTCCAACTGTCCACCCATCGCTGTCTGATTTATGTAAGTATGGTCATTCCTGCTACAGATCACTCCATCTCCAGTGTCCATTCCCTCTAGTGTACTTCCTGTAGTAAATGGAATTTATCAGTCCACTCTAAACCATACGACGTATAGGCATATAAATTCCTATTTCACCTGAAATGAAAATCAAAGGCAAAAGGACTGTACGCACTTTTGTTTTGCCATTTTGTCCAAGTGAAATTGGTAGGTATATCCAAATGGATATTCGTCACAAGACGACCGCCAGAACCAGACCAACCAGCCATTAGGGCCGAACAGCATGTGCAAGTGAGTGCCATTGTAGCCGGAGAGATCTAGAATTGAAATTTATTGGATGGATTTTGTAAATCCAAATGTTTGAGCACAGGTGTATTGCTGGTTGCTGTGTGGCAGAGCATCCAGAAATGTTGTGTCCTTTTACATCGAAGAATGATTTTTGGGACGGGAGTGGCATGTGCGTGTGTTTGAAATATCTACTACACAGAGACGTACACACAGTTGAATACACATTTGGGCGTTTTAAGAGCGTGAATCTCTCTCCAAGTGACAGTGAAAAAGTGGATATTAGTCTTGGGGTGTTATAAATCTTTTAAACCAACAAAATATTACACGATTAAGGAAGGATAACACTATTCCGACGGTAAAAATTGTACAAACATCTTCCATATCACCGTGTAAAATTTCACATCGTCGTGGTAATTATTTTGGAAGTTATCCATTAAGGAAAGTGCTAGCCCCCAAAAGAGGGGGCAGAGCACTATTTTAAAAAGCCTAGACCTACCCATTTTAGAGTCTTTAATATTCTGTCAGCTGTCAGCACTTCTTTATACTTGCCTCCAGTTACTATGATTGAGGGTTCGTAACCTACGACGAAACCCCTCATCAAAGGCTTTAAGTACTACTTCGTCAACAAATGTAGTGGAATAAGCTCTCAAATTTTCTTGACTTCATTTTTTTAAGGAACGGCAACCTTCCCATTTTATAATTTTAATGTCTTCAATTCTCTATTAGCACTACTTCACTTACTTCCAGTTATTATATGATTGAGGGTAAGCTATGAATAAGTGCCTCTTAAAAGGGTCAAGTCTCAAGTAGCTACTACCCTCAAAGTTTCTTGACTTTACAGTGTAGGTCGGTACGGTTTGGCTTGTGCATTCCCTGTCAGTTATGCATCTATTATCTAGAAATATAATCAAGGCTGTAAACTCCTTTCAAAAATTATTTAATTTAAAACTTCTTAAAAGACCTTTTTGTTGAGATTTGTTTAAAAGGGAAATGGGAAACCCTCCCCAATGTACTTAAAAACACTGTCCAACAAATGCCTCTAGTCGTTTTGTTTGTTTTATTGTTTGCAGTTTCAAATTTAAAAAAAAAAAAAAAAAAAATTAAAAATCAACAAATTCTGCCTACGCCAACCTGTTGAATTGGAAATCGACTAAGCATGCAATACAGCGGCTTCCCTTCAAACTCGAAAGTGGGACACATCAAATCAGCCAAATGTTAGACAGACTAAACAAAATACTTGAATGTCCCCATTAATCTGTGTAGGTTATGTAGTGTTGTACGTCTGTAATCAGCTTTTTACTCAGCCTGCTCAGTCAATTTATTCTGAGCTCATGGAGCGCGCTCTGAAGTGTACCTACCTATGTACTAAAAAAGGAAAATGCCTTTTGAGGACGTTTTTCAAGCATCTTCGTGAAGTTACAAATTCATTCAGCGGGTCATTAGTTTTTTTTTTCGATTTCAAAAGTCTTTTGACGTTTGAAGAGAACAAACTTGTAAAACATTTTGCCGATCGTGTAGGTATACCCTGACGTTTCGTCGGATATATCTCATTAAATGGTGAGCGCTGAACGCACCTTCCGCAGCCTTCATCTAAACGTCACTTTGACAGCACATGTTTGTTCCTACCTGCAAATACTCGATACTTCAGTCATGCATTCATCATGCGCTTCATTGCTACACTCGCCTGTATAGCTAAATCGCAAAATTCACTGCGCACCACAACGGCCGACGTGACAAATTGATAAATAATTGATAAAATATACTATAGAACGGAATCATTCAAACAAAAGTCACTGATATACCAACACAGTTATCATCATCGCAAGCATACAATATTATCGCCAACACGAACGAAACGATTCTCTCCAACCAAACTCTACAAGTTGTTCTTGCTTCTCAGCCTCACCGAATCGCTTTTCGCTTGTTGCTTCGCTTCTTCTCTGTCATGCGCACTAGTTCTTTCACAATCACATCACAATTCACAAGTCACAACCACAAACGCAAGACCTCCAGCTGTTTGTTTTGAACTGTATAAGAATCTCCGACTGTGATGGGAAAAACTAAAATTATCGATTTTCCAACTGTGCTCTGTGTGGTCTGCCTGACATTTTCGGCAAAAGCGATCAACTTTCAAGGGCAACACATCCACACTTTCTTGCTGTGATATAACACAATGCAAAGTTATTGATATGTGTGAGCGATGTGCGACTGCGATGGAGAGTATTGTGTCGGTTTCAAATGCAATTCGGTGCGTCGTCATCGTCATCGTCATCCATGATATTTGTGAGATATCGCTGGCTACATACACATTGTAGCCGTAGCTGAGGACAGCACTTCACTGTTGACAACAAAAAAAAAACTCTCCGCTCCACAACGCTTGGTTTTGGTGAACGGTCGGCTACGGCTGCGGCTGGTTGTTCGTTTTGATAAATTTAGTTGCTGGATGACGTCGTCTGATTGGGTCGTTTTGTTGTGTGTGCGCGAGATTTTGTTGAAATCTTTTCACAATAAATGTCAAAAGAGAGTATGAGTGATCAGAAAACCGAGTACTACACGATGAATGCGAAACTCTGCCGTTTGGTTCAAGAGAACCCTTGCATGTATGATCGTTCGTCGCCGAATTATCCACGGAAGGACTATGTGGAACGCGCGTGGGCGCATATAGCTAAGGAAATGCACGATTCCGGTAAGTCTACACTACACACGCTCTACACTCTTATGGTAATGGCGGGTATGGGATGATGTCATTCATGTATCATGTTGTTGTTATTTTGTTATGATGAATAAATTGCGTGATATACCTACCTATTTTGTTGATAGGGTTGGTGATGATGAAAGACGCACTTTTGGAAGTGAATTATCTTTTCGAAACGAATAAAAGTGTCAGGTTTGACAGCTAAATAGTTTTATTCATATGAGGGAGAATACATTGTTGTGGGTCGCAGAATTTCTGCAATTCCGACCAATAATTTCGACGAATTTGTCAATGGCGGCTGTACTTTGTGGATTGTGATTGAAGTCTGACAGTTCGCGGGCAAACATCATTCATTTCACAAATGTTTTTATGTAAAATAATTAAGAGACATTATCATTTCATACGAAGGTTGACAACTAAATGTTCGTAGATCAAGTATTCGCTGATCATATCAAGTCAGCCATTTTCCAGTTGTCATTTTTTGAAGTATAGCCGTTTTAGATACCTGTACTACCAGTAGCGTAGACAAGATTCTTTTTGCAGGGGATCGCAAATAGCTGTAGGATTTGTGATTTTTTGATACCTATTAGTAATTCTACGAGATTTATCCCACAGTATTCTTTATATTTCAACCATTCCTTCCATCCTCTTCCTCCAGTTGGTTCCTGTAAGGAACGTTGGCGCAATATCCGCACAGCCTACGCGCGCTCGGTGAACATTTACAAAACTCCCACCGGACCGAATCGCCACAAACGCTACTACCTCCATGACGAGCTGCAATTCCTGACAAAGCACATATCACCGGGCCTTCCGAGCCTACCCATACGCATCTTAACACCCACAGAGCTCGAAGAGAACAACGACATTACCCACCAATCGGTCGAAGAGACCGACGACAATTGCACCTTTCAAATAACACTTGACTCCTCGTCACCCCAACAGCCGGTGCATCACAATGAAGAGGATCACGCCCATGTGCCGACTCCATCATCAGAACTGGACTATTCAGATCTGCCACCGAGTCCGGCTAACAAACGGCAAAAACAAACAGAACCAGAAGATTACCTAAGAGACTATGGAAAAACGTACCGCAGCCCAGATCCGGACTCGGAATTCCTCAACAGTCTTCTTAGCGAGATGAAAACTATGAATGCGAGGCAAAAAATTGTTTTCAAGGGGAAAATATTCCGCGCCCTCGAGGAGGTATTCGACGATGCCAAGGATTTTCCACGAAACATGGAGCCGTCAATGTTGCCGCATAATACCCCAAGATCGACTCAGACACACAGTAAGAGAGCTATGCCGAAAAAGGGCGCCGTGGCAGCGAATATCAATTCTCCGCTGGTGCAAGAAGAACAAAGGGAGTCAACGTTTAGTTCACGTGGACCTATGGTTTCCTTGGGGCAGATTGAGAGTAGCATTAAGCGGGAGCCAATAAGCTTGGATGAATGAGCTGTGCCCAGTCGAGTATGGAATTCCTTCTATTACTGAAATATTTTATTTTTGTATTGCCTGTTTCTTATGCTCTAAATATCGAGGAGATAATAAATAAATTAAGTTATTTTTTATAAATGCCAAACAATGTTTCATGTAATTCGATTTTGACAAGTGACGCTGTCAAAAATAAAAAATCTAGTTGTGTTAAGTTGACTTGATAGGTCTGGACTATAGAGGTAACCCGAACGCAAAAACAAAATTGTCACTTTACCTCATAATTAGGTATGCAAACTGTCAACTTAGCACCCAGTCACAAAAGTCTTGACTAGATTCGTCGGCTTCCCCTTCATAAACGTCAATTGGAAAAGCTGTTGATATGACAGATCTAACGCAGTCAAAACTGGGTCAAACAGCTGTCAGACTTACTAAACTAGATACTTGAACGTCCACAATAAAATGTTGCTGGCTGCTGCACAGAAGTATTTTCTGTAAGAAACGATGCCAAGACGGCCGCAATTTGATTTGTCTCATCTGTCAAAAAAATTCAAAAAGGTAGGTACGCTCCGAAGTCAAGCTACGAAGTCTGATTTGGATCTACCTAAACATTTTGACTTATCCATATGTCATCTGAGTGATTTTATAGGCCGTAATTTTCTGACAGCTGACACTGTGGTCTGTCAACTTTGAAAAGCGAAATGCAGTATCTACATTACTTGTTCACACCGTACAAATAGCAGCTTAGCAGGCGATTTTTTGACAGATTCTTTGTCAGGCTTGGATCTTTGAGTTTCTGGTGGGATCTCCAAAAGTTGCGCTTAGGATGGAGTGTAATTTTTGTAGCTGACCCTATTTCCGAACTCGCATTTATTGTCAAACCTCTTAAGCTTGTTCAGGCTGCATCAATATCTTCCTACCATCATTCGCTTGATGAACCTGCACAAACCACCGGTGATAACAAAGAAAACATCTGATTCGATATTTTTGTTGTTTGTAAGTCAACCAGACTATAGCCGGTCTTTTTCAGGTCATCATCTGCACATAGCATTATTTGTCATTATCGCCTCGCTTCCTCACAAAAAAAAAAAAAACAAAAAAACGCTCCACCAATACTATCTCCCTGTACGAGTACATAAGCAGCAGATGTCCATCTCCTCGAATTCGGCTTTGCCATTGCCAGTTGCCAAAGATACAATGATCGCTTAAGAACCGGCTGTTGCCCGCACATAGCTGGCAAGTGAATGTACAACCACACTCCATAGATCCATACACAAAACACAAGCAATCGCCGAACGAGCATCTTTCAGCTGACTTCGATTGCGTTTATGTGCTCTGCTGAGCTGGGTGTGAATTTCTTTTATTCTTCGTTTTATGATATATAGGTACGCTTTCAGCTTGTTGCCTCTCGCCCCTCGTCAGAATGTTGACTGAGTGAATGCGTTCTCAAGCGGTGCGACCGGCCGGCCGGCATTCAGATACATCTTTGTTCGTTGGTGTTGGTGGTGTGTAACGATAGTGTGTGTGTTTGGCTGTGATGTCGTGCTAGTGAGATTTTTCACCGCATTCATGCCTAAACGATTAATAGCGCGACGCAATAAGCGAGAATACGGACTCAGGCGCGACAGTGGCCACTTCAACGTTCAACCTGCTGACTTGTCCAATGTCAGACAGCTGTTGCCCATTTCCTTAAGTTTCCAGGCTGACACGTGACACATCTGGTTTCTGCATTCTGCACGACATTGTACCTACCTATTCCTCCATGACTGCCTCACCCGGTGAGTCACAGGAGTAGGTATCCATTCCAGTGCCGAGAAGATGACACTTGGACTGAATGAAGAGCACATCGAGGCGACTAGCTACACATTTTCTAATCCGATTATATAGACTGTGGAAAGTGGAAAGCGGAAAGAAGTCCCCGTCTGAAATGACCGCTGTCCTTGACCCCCATTCCGACATAGCCAACCAGACGAAATAATTTCAACAAATCACAAATCGCCACGCTACGAATGTGCCTCAATGCCTCAATGGGCTCTGCTTTAGCTTGCCAGTTGCCCGCCTTAATCCTCCACCATGACCAACCCCATCTTCGTCTGGCTATACAGCCCCCTTAGCCCCGTAGCTCCAGTGGCAACTGGCAAGTATCATGCAGCTTACTGCTTACTCCCGCTGCCAAGTGACCCAGCCAGAGAGTGCTTCGGCGGTTTTTTCTCGAATGTAGTGCTATGTAGTTGTATCTTTTTCCAACTGACTCTGACAGTGTAGTTATTTGCCTCCTTTAGATGCCTTCGCCAGTGTGCTGTATTTTTTTTTTTTTTTTTTTGTGGTAGGTACTTAATTTTTTGTTCTTTCCTTCGAAACTTGGAATTGTCACTCAGCTATGGCGCGGCAGCGGCGTCGGCGACCGGCGATGTGTTGGCTATGGTCGGATAGTTGTTAGATGATGATTTCAGCCTGCTTTTGCTGGATCCACGTTCCTCCAAGCGCTATGTATACCCACACGCCCAGCTATGTGAAACTCTCGCTGTCGTGCGGGTATACTTGGGTAGGTAGATGGATGAATGACAATGGTAGTGCTTGTGCTGGTGCTAGTGGTTGTATCGCCATCGCTGTCACCGTCACCGTATGTACACCAATGCTCAGACGGAATATAATCCAGAGAGCGAGCAAGAGAATGAACACTGATAAACTGGCAGCAGCAGCAGCGACAAAGACAGTGGCGGCAGCGGGGTATATATCTGTGGGATACACATAGCTTGCTGGGACGGTTGGTTGGGTCTGCCACTGGCACTGGCGGCAGTAGCAGTCAGCTATATGCTTTCATATCTTTTCCCTTTACCTGTTTTTTTGTGGGCTATATGCGCCTCGTCTGCCCGTTCCGTCGCGTCAGTCCGGTTGATGTCGATTCAACTCAATCTGCCGCAGTCATAGCTGGTGTAATTTATAAAAGAGGGCCAGCGACATACACAGTGGTGGGCGAAAGTTGTGTGTCACTGAGTTTAGGTTCGTATTTAGGGGAAGGGCATTGGTTTTGATTATGAACAAAGGGAAAACAGTCTTCAAAGTCTGGGAACACCCGTCCGACGTTCTACTTGCGAAGTCGGCTGCTAAAAAAATGTACAACTTTCATTAGCTGTCAAATAGGTACTGTAAGAAAAGCACTGTCAAATAAGAGTTGACGCAACATTTGCTGCAGAATCGTAGGTACCTATAGCGTTTTTACGTACCTAACGACATCTCTGACAACTGTCAGTTAGAGTTAGAGCGGAAACTGACAAGCAGCGTTATCTGAATAATTTTCAAATTCAATTTCCAGTGGAAGGATGTTCGATTTGTCACAATGGATCAACAAAATACGCTTAAAAATTTATCAATCATACGTCAAAAACTTCAGTAGCGTCGTCATGTCAAAATTCAGTGTGTGCCAAGTCTTTTTATTCGAAAGTTGATCGCCGCTTGTTAAGAGACTGCGGTTACACCTGAGGCTACATCAACCTAAAATCTCGTAAGTCTCGTAAATCTATTGCAAAGAACTTTGCCTCTCATATGCTGTAGAACTTCAACCATTTCCCATAAATACAGCCTGCGATTCTTGGACGAACTTGCGGGCGAACGCCATTTTTGTTCAGGGAACACGAAGCGAACGAAATGCGAATCCCCAGATTTATTCAGATGAATGTGCAAAATAGAGTTGTTGACATAAGAAGAAGAAACAAAGAGCTGTTGATCAGGTTGTCGTCAGCTTAATTTTTGTTCGTTTAAGCTAGCTGTCAATCATTTTAAACATTTTCGAGCGAGTCGCGCCTGAACCACTTTCTTTCATCACAACTGTAGCGCGGCTCACAGTTTTGGGGGCAGATGATAAAAAAGAATTCAACCACACAGAGAGAAGAAAATCGAGCAAAACCGAACCAAAACAAAAAAAAAGAAAAGAGCGAGTGTTGTATACCGAAAGCGTGTTTCGGCTATGATGGGCGGCTGGAAATGAGAATTCACCAACCAACCCGCAGCCAAGCAGCTGCTCGTTTCATCGTCGCCGCGTCGGTTGTTGTTCGTGCGCTTTGCTTTTCCCTGCTCTGCTGTGCCATGCCAGCCAGCAACCACCAGCAGCAGCAGCACCAGCAGCTGTGAGCTGAGGTGTCCACGAACTGTATGTATGTCGCACGCTGGTATATTGCTTGCTTTGGCTTTGGGTCGTTTTTCTATGGAACTGGATGATGATGATGACGACTGAGCTCTAGCTGGGGCTGGCTGGCTTTACTGTAGCTGTCGCTGCATAGCTTGCTTGCCAACGCTGAAACGTTCAGTTGAGCGTGGACTCTCCGCTAGAGAAGGTTTACACACATCTCTCCGGTTCTTTTCCGCCCGTTGTGCTATAGCCAGTCATTGGCTTGTGTTTTGTTTTATTTGTTTTTGTGTTTTCCCGTGAGTCTTCCTGTTCCTCTTTCGGGTCATACTTTATGGTTGGCCGGCTCACTGACTGACTGACGCCGGCTGTAAGTTCCCAAAAAAACGTCGAAAGCGACTCAACTGACTGGCAGTCAGTTCGCTGCAATAACAAACCAGGGACGCACATACACACAAGGCGAGACCAGCAGCAGCAGCAGCCCATCCAAGCATTCCTTGTAGATTGCCAGCTGACACTCTCCGACGACAACGTTGGTGGTGGTTGTTGTTGCTTTTCCGTATAGCTGGGCAATCGGCATTTCCTGCTGCCACTGCTGTTATATTGCTGCCCCTAAGGAGTACACAGATAGGTATATAGGCTCACTGCTTGGGTAGCTACGCACACAGCGACGAGCGTAGTTAGTGGAGAACATTTTTGCTTGGCGAACGTTCTCAATCATTCATTGGAGTGTTGCGAGCGCGCAACAACCACCGGCACACAGCGACAATGGCACTAAAGGGCAACTCATCGATTGTGCTCAACGTGGAAAGATTCATCAAAGACGTAGAGAATCGACCCGCGATATGGAATCGCAATTATCACTGCAACAAGCCGTTTCTTGAGCAGATGTGGGAAGAGCTGTCATCCATTCATCAATTGCCAAGTAGGTTGATCTCTAATCGACTTCTCTATGAGTCAGAAGCATACCAAAACAAATTGAACACATTTTTCCGTTTTTCTCTTCACAGAGGTGGTACTGAAGGCGAAGTGGAAAGGCTTGCGTGACAATTTTCGCGTCGAATACAAACGCATACCGCGCGGAGACAATGGAGACTTTCTGATCCAACCGGCACAGCATGAGTCAAAGTGGATACATTACTATGCGCTGCTGTTTCTAAGTGAGTTTGCTTTCTATTCCCTTTTGGTTAACATGTTTTGTTTAGTGGTGAATCGTGAGTAGGGTGGTTTTTGGCGGTCTTAGGGTTTTAGGCGAACAACGAAGAAGTGCGTGAACAAGTTGATTACGGTCCTGGGGGGGTGGGCTAGCAGTTGAGTGTGATTGGCAAATGAATGGCGAGGGGGTTGGCAATCGTAATGAGTTGATGGTAAGGCAGTGCAAATACAGGTGGCAGGTGAATAATGTTGGAGTGATTAGTTGGGAAGTGGTTTTTGAGTTACTTATCGTGTCTGTGCTTAAAGAGTGATTAGTTTGAGTGGATGCGGTGGGTGGTAATGGCATGAGAGGTCTATGGATTGGGGGTTTATTGTTTGCTTTTGTACGGTAGCGGGGGAGTGGATATTTTTTTAAGTGATGGAGTCGTATGGACGCATAGAACGTGCAGCTCTACTGAACTGATTTTTGAGTGGAAAGCGACTTTTTATTTTTATTTCTATGAAATCCCTATCAATTCAAAATATTCTTAAGCACCCCTCAGTTGCCACATGCATTGTTTCTAACAAACTTTACTCATCCTTCCAGCTGAGCACATGCGTCATCGCCTGCCCAAAACCGACCAGGACACAATGTTCTACTTCTCGCAGTCGAATCCGCAGGAATACGAACAAACCCTCGTCGAGCCGGACCTCACAAACGGTCTCATTCGCATTCCCGACAGCGATGAGGAATTCGACGAGGATGACGTCGACGACGACGACATGGAAGATCCACCCAAGCCACTAGTCCAGAAGCGTCCCGAATACAGCTCGAAAAAGCGATCGCCTCAGCATCGCTCCACAAACAACAGTATGTCCGACAGCACCAGCCTCTACAACGAAAAGTCCTCATCGTTTGGAAACCACAACAATGTCCCGTCGTTAAAACTGAAGAGGCAACGCCTCTCAGAGGACAGTAACTTCAATGGTTCGTCTACAATGGAAACCTCGTCTGCGGTGCCCGAAGACGATGACTACCACTACCTGTTGAGCCTGCATCCGTACATGAAGCAACTGAACTCGGCACAGAAACTCCGAATCCGTACCAAGATACAAAAGCTGATATTCAAAGAGCTCTACAAAGAGGACATCGAGGAGAAGTGAGCGCGCATTTCAGCCACGTTGATTGGCTTTTATCATTCCAAGGGGGTGGCGTCGTGTCGTGTAGACCGACATCCTTGATAGTCGTAAGATCAGGAATTAGTTGTAAGCTTCGCTTTCATTAATTTTGTGTTTAAATTAAGACTGTTTTTTGTTAAGGTAGCTACGTTTATATTTATTTAATTTTTTTATTAAACAAAAAATATGTTGTTTTTTTTTGTACAAGCATGAAGTTGGATACCTACGTTATAAACGGCAGTATTTTTTCAACGAGTTCTCAGAAAATACATATTTGGGTACATTATGTACATGATGTTAAATGAATGGGTTTTATTTGAAACTGACAGATGGGCAGAAGTGGACTTGATAAGTAACTCTGTGGAGAGGGAGAGGTGGTCAAGCGAGGTTGGGGTCATATCGAACACCAGACTATAGTTGGCTATAGGTTGAGGTAAACTTTCGCAGATCCAGAGACTCCATTTGTCTTGTGTTCGCTTCTTCCTACACTCCGGACACGAAACTGTTTACGTATTAAGACATATGTCAGCCAGGAAACATGTAAACTCGCACGATTTGCCGATTCCTGACGGCTAGACTATGGATCTCATTCCGAACAGAATGCAAATGAGCAGCTAAGCCTTCTATACTAACATTACGTGCCTACCCTTCAAATTAACCTGCGATTTTCTAGAAGAAAATACAACTGCTCCCCATTTAAATATGTATAGGTATACCTCCCCATCAAATCAAGGCAACGACTGATAGCTATAGAGCCCACTCAATGCGTCCCACATCCAACTTTAAATGAAATATTTAAATCCTACGCATCCCTAATGCAAACGAATGGCCAGTTCCCAAGCGGCCATACATATAAATATAAGAAGGATGCAAATGAGCCGCCGCCATCGCACCACACTAAATCTATAATGAAATGGAATCTCATATTAGAAATGATTCGAAAGATATCCGAACGTACGAGTACAAGATGGAATAGATATTGGTCCTGCCCAATGTACCGCCATCAATTCACTGCGGTATGAAATGTGTGACTGAAATCGATCCCAGAAGGATACTGTACCACGTCATGTGATTTGTTTTAATACAAATGCGATGATGAACGCAATTCATTCATCACCTCGATGGAACTGACGCGGCGAGCCGGAACGACAACAATCCCCAAAGTTTGCAGAACATCGCACAAGGGGGAATTTAAATAAGAAGCCCACTGCCGTTCCTCTTCGTTCTTAGTCTCCTGATGTGAAATAAAATACTAAAGTCGACAGAAAAATATTATTCCATCAATAAAATTCACTCCTATCGTCGTTTGTCGTCGTGTGGTCCTGTTTTTAGCTTTCGTTTCGTTCGTTTGGTGGGCGTAGATGATGAATTTGATTGTTGTTTCATATGCCACACATAGTCACCATTTTAATATGATGATATGTATCCCTTGTTCGTCATCCCTATGGAGAAACAAAGCGTTCCAATAAAAATCTGACAGGATATGGGACTTTCTCGACTGGGAGGGCGATGTGGACCGTGGAATCGCCTCGGTTTTATGGGCTGCCATTCATTATCCTCTGCTGACACACTCTCTGGACAAAAGTGCATAATACTGTGATTTTTTCACTGCCTTTGATAACCTCGAACAGAAATTGCACCGAATCGTGGTGAATCCTTTTGGTTTTACCCTTTTTTCTTGCGAAAACGAGAGAGAAAGTGCTTAGTTAGGTGTGGGTATATGTATCCGACACTCGTCCTTCGGTGCTTATGAAATTTGTGGCGGCAAAAATCATTATTTTCTCATATTTTCTTTTTCCGTTCTCCCCAGGTCCCAAAAGGATTCAGTTTGCTTCTCTATTTGTTTTTTTCCTTCGCTCGTTCTTGCTTTTGAACATTTGAGAGTTGGTTATATTATATTGTATCCTTGATTCGTTCACCAGTGACGTTCTCCTCGGCGAGGAGAGTAAAAATGTTTTTTACGAGTTCATAAATCTTTTGCTTTGTCGTGCAGAATGGCGTGGCGCGGGATCTACTCATATCCATGGATGTATGTGTCTACTTTGAGCTGATGTTGTTGCAAGGACTTTATGAAAAATGAAAAATGCTTGCCGTACTGTAGGTATATAACAATATTTTCTGAAGAAACATGAGACTTTTCTCGGGTACACTTAATATGGTGCGGGAAGTGCACTCTGCGTTGGGTAAGATAAATAGACGATGTCAGGGTGGTGCGTTCCTGACGGCGCATATACATAGTGCATGCTGGGTCTTTGAGGGAATAGATGAAATGATAAATTTTGGTGAAATTGGGGATTGGCACTCACGTTTCCTTTAAATGGGGTAGGTACCTATACCACTTCGCAGACGTTGCGCGTTTTATTCGCTTCAAGTTCGGCTGGGGAATATATCGTTCGGCGGCGAGTTCGCATCTGCGAACTCTCTGCGAAACCAAACAGTGCAGCAGTGCAGTGCAGTGCAGTTCGTGTGAACTAACTGACGTTGTAGCGATGACAGGCAGGGAAATCCGTAGCGGTTTTTGCCAAGAAACCATACGCGGAGGGACCATATGCGAACGTCTAGGGACAGCTAATGCGAATTCATAAAGATATAATTCCACGTAGGTACTTCTTCCTGAAACTCAAAAATCTACCTACAGGATATTCGCGGCAGCTAAGAAACAGTACAACATCTATTAACAAAGCTGCCAGCCTATAGCAACCAGCTCAGAAATGCAACTACCCACACGCGTCTGTCGAAAAGCAATCTCCAGAGAAGTTTAGGACAGCCTGTCACTTGCCTTTTGATTAATTATAGGTAGGTATGCTCCATCTCATCACATTGGCCTTCCCATCGAACCGGTTCACTTTCCTCTCAAATGGCAACCGGGGAAGGGAATACTGTACATACCTATTCAAAGACACAGCTGAAAGGAACGACAAACAAGCAGCAAGCCCAAATCGATAGCTGACAGTCATCGTGGCATAATAATGACATTGCAGTCTCATATCAATGTCTCCAGAGCGCTCCTTCTTGTCTCTTTTCCCATTCCAACTGGCAACCCCGACACAATCCACTTTCGGTCTTATCGCAAACGCTTGATAAAAGCCAAAACAAACACATCAGGACATCAAACAACAACACAATCCAACACAGAACCACTAACATGTATAACAAGCGAAGGAAAAACTACATTAACTAAATGACTTTCCATCCTGCACACTATCCATACATACACGAGTACGAATGAAGGAAAAAATATACATCAATTCAAAGGCCATATCATCGGGGGGTGTATATAGGGGATGGCGCTGGGGGTCGCCGAAGTTAAACAACAGAATACCCCGTATATGGGTAGTAGATCAAGCGTTAACCATCACAAATCCTAGAAAAATAATTCACTTGGCAGCGGTAATGGCGAAGCCGACCGACTACTACATTAACCGATTAGATTGATGAGCTATTGACGACAGCGAACCTGACAAGAACGTCGCCTGATTTCTTCGTTCTTTATGTGTCACAAGTCGTTTCTCATTCCCCCCCCCCCCCCACATTTTTCGATGGTTGTGCTTAAAAATTAATGACTATGACAACGCAAGGATTTGTAACAGTTTTCTCGCACTCGCGGTTTAGGCGACCGACGAAAAAAGGGTTCAACGCAAGTACGAAAACACAAAACACCCGGCTAACGAGCTTTTTTTTCGCGACGTTGATTCGATTCGATTTGGATGACCTTCGCCTTGAGTGCGCGCGGTCCAATAGCTTCTATACCCACGATGACAATGATGGATTACGTTCTTCATCTGCCATTCCCCTGTGAAGGATTCTCTCCTATTAATATTAATGGGTTTGGGAGGCGAACGATCCCGCTCCTCCCACCACCTTAATCCTTTCGAAAAGTAGCATTTAAAAGCTATATAAATTGCCTCCGACTCACGCACGAACTGTGCGGATATTAACATAAACAGAAAGAGTCGACAGCAAAAAAAAAGAAAAAGAAAAGGATTCACAAATCACAATTCACATACAACGAATGGGAATGACTCAACGAAATGAAACAGAAGCAATAAGCCCCCTGGTGCACAGCTGGAAAATGTCAATTTCCGATTGCGAATCCGATTGAGTTTTATATTTAAATTCATTTTGTCAGGCTCGCACTCTTTAATATCCTTTTACAGCCCCGCAATGCCATTACAGCCACCCGTTGGCAGCATACATGGACAAATACCTATATATACATTTATTATTCACCCCGACCTCACATATGGATGCATGGCGACGACAAGGAAATCCTTCATCGATAAGCAGTGTATATGGCTCATAACTGACCGAAGGCCTCCCCCCTTTTCAATCGAGAATTTTCGGAAATCCTAAGCCTCTTCATGCGCCACCCACCACCACCGGCAATCACGATTCAGGGGTACGCAGCTACAGGATCTCTCTTGCAAAATATCATCCAACCAAACCCTTTTGTTCCAGCGCGGTATGCCGAAACGTATTTCTCTCTCTCTCTCTCTGTTTGGCAGGGAAAAAAGTATTGAAAATTTAATCTCGACAATTTTTGATTCGATATACGAGTAGATGGCGATCGTAAAAGGACTTTTGTGCCCTTTTTGCCTATGCACACACAACAAAGGCTGATTTGGTTCCCTGATAATTCATTTTGTTGTGTCCCAGGGTATTATACGAAATCAAGTGAATATCCTTGAATGGCCGGCCGGACCACTACTGGCCTGCGTCCGAATTTGTGCTTGCCAAAGGGTAAACGCGCCCCACACTCCGTTTTCGAATTAATTCGATTGCGTGTGGTGTAGAGAATGCATCTTTTTGTCCTTTTTGTATATTGTGCTCCCAGCTCCTCACTATTGGATATAGGTATACTAGATATATACGACATTTCTATCGCATGCGTCTGCAGTTCAATTAAATGAAACACATTCCAACTTTGGTGCAAACGTTTCGAGAACCCAGCTGAATTGGGAAATTTTCCTATTTCGGTATAGGTTTTTCTCTGTGTGTATGCGTGTGTTCAGACTTCAGATGGGTGTATGGGAGTGTCCTTTTTGTCCTTTGCGAATTGGAAATGTGAGATTGTGAAGAATTTTTGCAATCGAATCTTTTGTGACAAATAAATTCTTGCTTTCAATCCAAATTAGAGTGGTATTTTGAAGGGAACAAAAAGGACAAGGAATAGGAAGCTGCACTGTTTGGTTTCGAACGCTTGCTTCCGCAAAACGGACAATTGTGCAGGATATGCGCTATATATACCTATTTCATGAGCTTTCGATATGAATTGGCTGAGGAGGTGTGGTGCCCAAATGAAAGGGCTTGCAGTTCTCTTTATTATTTTGTCAATTTTTGCTTTATGTTTCATGAAACCCTTTGACAGTATCATTTGTCAAACTCGTTTTGGTTTATTTAAACAACTGCCTACGGGGAAGAGCAACTACAATTAGGGACAATCGTTCACGGATCCCATCCAATTAGCCGTTATTGAGTCTTGGTTTCATATACAATGCTCTAACATAGATGGCACTGTTCCAGTCAAACAAACTACCTAAATAAAACATCAAAACGACATTGCAAAAAAATTTGTGTGCCCAGGAAGAAAGACATACGATTATTTCTAATGTTTCAAACGTCAAAAGAAAATACTTTGTATCCCTTGATTGATGTAGGGATTTTGTATAGTGCCACTCTTATTAATGCTTTTCACTTGTTTTTCACTTTAGTTTTGACGTGTTTTAGACATTTTCTTTCCAAAATCCAATCCCTGAAAAGCGATGAGTCCTTATATCCCAAAGCGCCATTACACTCATTCGTCTTCCAACCAATTAGAGACCAAAAAAATATAATATTTCTTATTGGAGCTCGGCCCGCCACACCCCGATGTATGCAATGACAAACAACTTGTGTTGACTGATCGTCGCCTAAGCCTACAAGTATGTGACAGTTTTTATCCGATACGATCTTTCAGATACTGATTCAATTTAAATTGTGATATCATCCCCGCATCCATCTATTCCAGCCACCTAATGGCTCCACTCAAGCGTGTGTACATGTCCATTAATCCCATAGATGTCCGCACAACAAGGATATAATAATTTAGCTTTTTCCACACTTTGTTCTATACAGTTTGCCCCTTTTATTCCCAACGGGAGAGGATAGGGTCAGCATCAGACAACAAAAAATGATAAATGAATGATCTAAGGACATTTATCATACTTACGCAATTATTTATAATGCGCTTTGGACATTTTGCTATTTATTGCCATTCTCTTAACGTGACTACTAACATTTTTTTTTTCTTTTAAGTTGTTACTCTTTTAAGAAAAATACGAGTATATGTAGAAAAGTTTTCAACACCCAGTTGGTTGGGAATTTTCGTCACGCATTATTTGTCATATAGTGTGTACGACTAATCGTCTGGAAGGATAACAATATTTTTTTTTTTATATTTTTTTCCTTTCCTTGTGCTATCTGTGCACGGTCGGAAAATCATCGTTTATGTTGTGAATCTATTCATAATCGTAAATAAGGGATTAATCAGATAAATCAAGGGTGAATAACATTTCCTTTGATTTATTTCGCGATTTTATAGTCCTGTGTGTGAGAATGAGAATGGAATTGGATATGCGGGGTGTGGCGTCAGCGCGGAATACTGAAAAGTCTTTTGAAGAAAGGACGTAAACACTGTATGATTCATGACTCTCTCGGCTGGTAATGAAGTAAGAAAGTGGCGTTTTAACAAAAGTTCAACCCCTAATGGACTGAGGGAGATACGCAATAGATGGGGTATCCTACGCGGGGGGAGAGGCGAAATTCGTGTTAGTAGAATGGGGTTTGGATGTTGAATCTTGGATGGGACTGTGGTGCAAAATCCTTGAATTGTCTTAACTTTTCAAGTTGCTGGCGTAAATAATTTATTTTCCAGCTAAATGGTCTTTTGTTATATGGAAGCAGATTGTGGACGACAAGCTATAATGAACGGCATTTTGGGTATGCAAGATGGCACATTGGGCAGTCAGATTTAGTGTTCATTTGTATGAGTGCAAATAAAAGAGGACTTGTCGTTATTGTGAGTACATACTTTAATTTGCGGGTCCTATAATCAAAGCAGGCAATTTTAAAAAGTGAAGTGTACTTACATTGAAAAGCCAGCGAAGAATTGGACCCTTCTTCTGTAAGGCGACTTTTGTATGAACTGGAAAAATTCCACAAGATAGATAAAAAAAAGATGGCGACTTTCGATGTTGTGATCAGTACCACCTCCATGTTTCTTTGATTGACATTTTCGACTCTCTCAATTTTTTCTTCGGACAAGCTTATATAGAGGAAGCTTATAGTAATAACTAATATTCATCAAGATTAAAACCAAGATTAAGGTTATTTAAATAAAAACTGTAATAGCAACTATACGAATTAATTAGTTATATACGCATGTTATTGAAAATCTTAATTTCTGTCAGGGGGTTTAGGGGCTAAAATAATTTCTGCCATTAGCTTCTGCGGCTAAAATAATTTTTGTCAGGAGGATCAGGGGCTCAAATATATTTTTCCCGTAGATTAACGGCAAAAGAAAATTGTTTCAGAAGATTTAGCTATAAAATAATTTTTTCAGGGGCTCCAGCTGCAAAATAGGACGTTTCTTCTCAAATTCAATATAAATACAAAATATAAGTTTAAGTAAATGTTATTTAAAATAAGTTCGAGCTGTTGAAAATTATGAATTAGAATCTATTTGAAAAATAGAAGTCTGGCAATAGTGTCTCCCACTTATAATCATTCCGCCGTACTAATAACAAATTTTAGTCTCGAGTTTAATTTTACTGAATCTCACAATTGCAAATTTTGTACGAAAAATATAGCCACTGTGAATTACTTAAATTAAGAGTCGAAACTAAAAATAATTATTGGTAAGGACCATTGTATACTAAACTTATTAAATTTGTTCTCTAATAAGGAAAGTTTTTCTTTATTCTCCATAGAAGGTTCGTTTTTTGAGTTCAAAGTCAACACCATAATATTCTATTAAACATCATTTTTGGTCTTCAAATACTGGTTTGAAAAATTGAGAATAAAACTAAAACTGTATTTCTAAAGAAATCAGAGTTTCTGGGCTTGAACATAATTTTAAAATTTCGACTCTGATAATTAGTTTTACTTTCTAGGTACTTTTGACGTATTTTTTTGTGTAAAAATGTTCACTGCTTGTAGAAATGCCAAACTACATATTTCATGTATGGAAATGTCAAATTTTCTGCTTAAGTTGGCGTCGGCAATGTCGTTGGCTTGTCACTGTTGCCCTCATTTACTGTAAAAATGTTTTCGCCAAAATGTACCTACCAAAATAGGAAAAAAATATATAGTGTATTTGCCATATCTGTTCCGTCAGAATGGGGGACGGTGCGACGGTTTTATCCTAAGCCTAAGGAAGTCGTCCGTCCAAGGTAGAGTGTATCAAGTGTCACACTGTCAGGCAAGGAAAGCTTATATAGGGAGCCAAAAAAAAAAAAAATTTCTGACAGACACGCACGTCCGCTCCTAATTAAGGAAGGGTCCGGGTAAGAAAAGTTGAAATGTTTCTTCAAATCAGAAACATTGTCCGCAATCGGAGACTCCACTGTATTCCCCTCTTGCCTACTGAGCTCAAGAGCGACTCTAGTAAACGTCGTTTCGTATAGATGAACTGGCTTACTGCACAGACCTGTGAACAATCTTCATCGAACTGGAGGCTTCGTGTAGCTTTTCCGCTAATCATCACACATGTGTGGAGCAAAAATTCAATTAGGATTTACATGATTGCAAAACGAAGCAACTCCCTCCAGTCCAAATGCATTTTTATAAATAAAATATTACCCTCCTGGAGGAGTATTCAATTACCATCCGCTAGAACTCACAACTCCGCATTAGCGAAACATTTTTCAATTACTCTGAACAAAAGATAATCCTCTTAAAGAGGGCGGATATGCGCCAACATTTCAATTTGCCAATATTCCATTTCACTTGTTGTTGGCTGCATTTCGTATATACTCGTAACACGCTTTGTTTTGCCGCAAATCACGGTCCCATAATCGGATCTAAGGATTGTATCCCTATACGGATACAACCTGTGTATATGTGCGCACCCACATTCATAGATTGCTGTCATCAATCAAAATCAATTTCGGCATGTGCTCAAAAAACTCGCTCTCATCAACCACCATCCACCGCTCCGCACCGCACAGAGTGTTTGCTTTCCGATATAGGCTTGACATATCGCCTGACTTTCCGGATGAATAGTAGTTCCTGTGTCATAGGCTGGCGACATTTTTCCCCCACACACATCATCCCCCACACACAACACATCGTTAATAACAATTTAATGTGCGATAATGTAGCGAGGGCGCAGAGCAAGACCAAAGTCGATCTCATATATAACACTATTAATAATAAATTCGCTTAGCCAACTCTGAAGGAGCGACTGAACTCCATTTGAAAAAGGACAAATTAATCCTTTAGCTAAACCCAAAGTAGGCTTAATGCAAGCGGACGAGGGACGTATATACATATATACAGATACCTACCCATCATTGGCTGCTACTCCTGCGAAATTCATTTTGGACTATAAAATCTTAATTAATTATTTAAGATCCTTGAGAAGGGATTCCGCTCGAATGTATATCTACGTAGTTTGCACTTTGTTTTTGCGGGAGAGTCAAGGGGGATGGGTATTAAATAACTTGGGAAACTTCCTGTCAAATGTCTGTTATAGGGTTTTGACGATAACCGCACCAGCAACAATAACATCCCAGGAAACAGCGAGATAAGGAGTTGAAAAGAGGTTGGTGCGTTTTTTTTTTGCTCCTCTTTTCTAACCATTAGATGTGAACTTTTCAAAATTTAATGGTTTTCGTGTGAATCCTGCGAGAATATTTAAAACGATGTCGGAGGTGGGTGATGTCGTGCTTTCTTCAATGAAATGATTTGGGATGACATTTGCGCAAATAATCAATACTGCCGCATGGGGGAGCAGCATCAGAACGGATGACGTTAAATTACATCCCCAAAGGTGTTGTGGGAGATAGGGAAAAGGATATATCTCCCAGGGTGGTACACATAAAACAAATGGCAACTGATATCGACATTTGAAATTCGAAATACTATAACCAAAGAGTGCGTCATGAGGGAGGGTGTTTTTTTTTATTCTATCACTGTAAGTCGTAGAGATGACTACCTTTAAATAGCTTCCTGAAAATCGATACTTCGGTAGCTGGATGTCAAGTAGAAAGGAAAGTGTTACCCAAAGTGACTGTGAAATGTTTTTCAAGAATTTTTTTTTATACAAAAACTGCGATCCCAGCGGAAGGCAAAGCACTTTGTGCTTATGCAAAGTGCGAGGACTAGTCTTTGTAAGACCCCCAGAGATTCAACTTTATGACCACCATATTTGATTTCCTATCAAAAAACCGCAGCCCCTTCTTGAATCGATAGTGGCTCGGTAAATATCCCAACAGAAATTCACCATGGATACACAGAATCATCTACAGTTATGTCGATATTGAAATTCTCTCGACCCTCAAGAAATCTCTATACTGCAATAGTAGGTACACACCACATCCGGATGGCATTTCCAACTTATAAGTAAATAGCAGATGTGTGTACAGTGTACACTTCAAAAACAAAATCAATATTGAGGCACAGGTAACTCTTCACCGAAAACAATTTCCGTAGTGTAGAAACCACTGTAAGCCATGTCCTTGGAATGTTTGTCCAATAAACTTAATGAAGATACCTTTGACCATTTCTGTTCAATTTATCTTTCGACATCAGACAAATAATGCTCTTCCTCCCCCGAAATCCTGAAGTTATTATATATGCTGAAAATTCCGGTGATAAATTACGCATCCTCTTTTTTGTAATCTGCAATCATCGTGTTCATCCAGCTATGGAAATTGTAAATATTAATAAATTTCAAAAATCTTTGTCTCATTACACTTTCCACCATGGGGCACCCCAACCCCAAACCCGACTTTGAGAGCTCGCTTTGTAGATTCCACAAAAAAAAAAAAAAACTCAGTCGCCTTCTCGTCCTTTCGGGAGGGGAAATAAAAACGAATACACACTCCTTAAGCGTCGTTTCCAATTTGTAGAACCTCACCAGAGTTTCGCAAGTTGGAAATGGAATATTCTTTCTTTTTACGACTTTTCCGTTTTCCACACTCTCAGCCTCAGTTCTCAGATCTCAGATCTCAGTGAGTTGTCAGCGCCACACCTCTTCTAGCAGCGCCGTTGTCGAACCAAAACGATAGAAAAACGTTTTACGACTTTTAAAATTGTCATTAAATGCTACGTCGAAAAAAGTACACAAGCGAAAGACGACGAGGAATGCGAATCTTTAGTACACCCCGCTGTGGGCTGATTAATATCGTTGATGGGATACCTAGGTTTGGCTTATGGCCTCGAAGAATGCTGCTCACATTCTCGTCGAGATAACAATGCGAAACGGGTTCTTCCCTTGCCACGCACAAAGTTTAAATGATGAAATCGTAAAATTTAAGAGAAGCAAATGTCATCATCTTATCATACCACAAGGGCAAATGCAGGACACTGACAAGGATCACGCAAAACGGCGAGAGAAATAAAAAAGAATGATTTAATTAAAGGAAAGGAAAGAAAAGAAGAAGAAGAAAGCTGCCAGTGGTACAAGATACAAGGACTGTCTTGCATAAATCTCATGGAATGCAAATTTTACGCCTTTTCGACATAATCAAACCCAGCAGGCTAAAAAGGACCATAGACTTGGTCGTCATAGTACTTCTTTTTACATTTTTACGACTTTTTTCCTTGCCGAGGCTTAGAGTGTTGTTATACGCTTTGACAGATGGACTGTGAGGTCGAAACTTTCGGCCAAAGTCTCCAAGGAAAGGAAGATAAGGAAAGTGGATCGACTTGTGTCGGAACTCAGCTTTAGATATTTATCCACCCTCTGCCATTTCGAACAGTTTTGAAAAACTAACAGATTTTCTACAAAATGCGACAGTAAATGCGGCTTGCAGAAAATTGCAGAGGGTCAGAAAGAGAGAGAAAGAGACGTGATCACATGCAAGAACGACAGACGAATCAAAAATGGACAAATTCGTTTAAACCTTGTTAAACATTGGATGACCTTAAGAAGTTTACCACTGTTTTTATAGCTCAATTAGTTCAGCCTTGTTCAACTCTGAGCGAGCTCTTCAGAAGCTTGCAAATAATCGATCCAACTCCACTACACCGTTGGTTTTGTAAGCCGGTATATTGCGCTTTTTCGTAGTTTAATCTATCCTATAAAAGAAGACGCAGCTCCATCGAGTTTCCTACAGTTGTGACCTTCCCCTCTGTCAACTTCGCTTAAGAATTTTAACTTTTAACCCTAGGAACTCGCACATCCATTACTCACCGCTCGCCCCCACTGTCCATACAGCTAAACTTCTTTTGTTTTATTAAACAGGCCAACTGATTTATTATAACGATGCAATAATAGTAAACAAAAAAATCGTCCTTTCTTCGTTTGCATCTTCTGCTTCGCCGTCCGAACTTTCTTCATTTTACAACCCCCCCCCCCCTCCAGTGACAAAGAGCTTACATCATACACTTTCAACGCTCTTTTGGGGGTGGCCGCCATAAGATTTATACTTTCTGTAGTTGGAAAAGTTTCCCGTTCCGCGTGTACATCTCTGGAATATTCCTGCAAAGAATGCACAAAAATTGTAAGCCCAACACACAAAATGAATAGACCAGCTCCTTTGCACCTTTCCGCGCAGCCTAAAAGTTCAGCAAAGTCGCACACAAAAAGCAAACACTGAATCAAAAAACTTTTCCACTTTCCGCTGGGAAAATTGCTCAAAATGATCAATTATTCCTGTTGTTGTGAGTCGGAGTCATTAAGCAGACGAAGCGAAGCCGACTAAAAGGATCAAACTGCGTAGAAAAAGGCAAACTGTAAAGTTAATCGAAACAGGATGTTATATATAGGGGGGGATAAAAATTGCACGAAAACAAAAAAGAAACTCACACACAAAATGATGGATGGGGCGAGCAAAAGGGTTCCGATTACTCTCCCCCCCCCCCCACTCACAAAGCCATTGTTCAGAATAATTGACGGTTAAAGCGATGTTACGCATTGACAGGCAGTCGTTTCTGCAAAGGTAAGCGGAAAAGTTTCCTTTATTTGTTTGTCGAAAAAAAGAGAAAGAAAAGAAAACAAAAAAAAAAGCGGTGACACCCCCTCATAATTTCTCAAAATTGAATTTAAAATTTATGTATTGTCGGTCCTTTTTTTTCGCTCGCAGAATAGCAAATGAGTTTGCGAGTATAATTTGGACAAACTGTTGAGATTTTTTTCTTATTTAATTACCAAGAGTGCGGAACTAGCTGCGAAGGCCGGGACTGTAGGTAACAAGTCAACGCGTGAGGGAAGTGGCGTTTATTAATTTTTTGTTTTCTTTTCGATTATTGTACGCAGTCTAGGGTCCAGCGCCAACGGGGAGGAAATAAAATTAAGATATTAATCCGAGTTTATGGTCGGGAGCGAGAGGACTTGCGAGACCCTGTGATAACGAACGCCTTTATGCATATTTATATTTGCTTTGGCAGCGCGCTTTATTCGCAAAAGGTGATGAGCGGCGACAGAGGGTTTCGCTTGTGCATGGGGTATTTTAATTAAATCGTTTCAGGGACCAACGACCGACGACGCTTATCAAGGTCAGGTAGTGAAATTAGATGTCCTGCGGCAAGATTTGTCATGTGCTATATTTCCTCCTGAAAGGAAAGCTTGGAGTCAGTCACGTATAGTAAACAAAAAAAATATACAAAAAAAAATCCAACCCTCCCCCCCCTCTCTAAATATGAGTCAAACTGAAAACAATCAGAGAGAGAAAAAAAAACATATTCTTCAAAAGAACCACTTTAACAAACAAGAACCGCGATGAATACCAGTTCCACAAGTGAAACGATGGAAAGCATACACCCCCCAGCGGCCGGCCGCCAAAGTCTCCAATCTCCATCCGAATTATCATCGTCGTGCTTGTTGTCGCCGCCGCCGCCACCACCACTGCGCTTTCTGAATCAATTCACCAAAGATGCCACCTCCTCCCATTGTCTATTTGAATTTTTATTTTCATTTTATATTTGAATGATGTCTTAGTTTTCGAGCCATTGAATAATGGCAGAGTCGTAAACCACCTCCCTCTGGTCCCATTTCCATTCGCATCCGATGCTCTCACAGCCAGCAGAGTTAATAAGATTCAAATGCTTTTGAATTAAGCCAGAAACCGAAGAGTACGTGACCGTGATTCCAATGATGATGACGACAATGCCGACGTAGTTGCCTTTTGCGAATGGGAGTTGGAAGTTGGAACCTTCTGGCGAGCGGGAAATAAACTTTTGCGAATGGCTCGTAAAACCCCGAGGGCATAATTGAAGTGTTAGATATGTGTTTGTGTTGAAGACCACCCTCGGCCAAAAGGGTTAGAAGAAGTCGGTCTTTTTTGAAATTTTTATTTCCGCCGAGAATCGTAAAAAAAAAACAACAACGACAGCCAAAGCAGGGACGCGCAGACTAAATTTCACTAAAAAGAAACAAATGGAAATGGGATAGTTGGAAAAAGTTTTTTTTTGAAAAACTCTGAGTAGGACCATCAAATCTGAAGCCAATTGCTGGAGGATAAACGCCCATTTCGACTTTGTTAGTTCTTCAGTTCTAGTGCTATAGGTATAACTGTCTTTTTATTTCGATTTATCACCGCGGACGTGGGGGGCGAAGTGAAATTTGTGAAAAATTGCAGATTTCCTAGGCGAAATACAGTGGCGAGGCGCACAAAAGCAAGCCTCAGCGCGATAAGTAATCGTAAAAAGTTGAAGAAGCCACATTAAAGTGAAAGGAGTTGTATATAGTCCTAAACCTAAATCCTTGTATGGTGATATGGGCGATTTGATTGTTTATAAATGGGTCCTATTTTTATTTTTTACTGCCTAAAATGTCGCAGAACTTATGTGTGATTTGAAATTGGACGATGGTGATATGGATTAGAAGGAGGGCACTCCTTCCGAGTGATGTCACTCGCATTTGCCATCTAAAGATGGTCGTGGCTCGGTGCTAGCAATTGGTATGTGTCTTGCAAGAAAAATCCTTTCTTTCTTGGTGGTTTGATTGATTGGATTTGAATGATTGGAATCAACTTGGGCGTGACCCTCTCAAGGACATAACATCTAAATTGTTCTTACACCTCCGGGTCAGGACTTCACCTTCTAAAAGTTTAGGCACGAATAGTTGGGAATACGAATTTTGTAGCACCGCTGAATGGTCTGTCAAAAGTCTGCTAAAGGTCTTGATGTCGACAATATTGACATCAAAATTGGGAGAGTATATTATACCGTGAGCTGTCAATAGTTATTGACAGTGAGCTGTTAACGAGGGCAAAACCAGGTACACAATTTCAAATCCGCAGTGATGCCAACCGACAGTAAGAGAAAGCATTTTTCTCTCCACAAGTTGGCACCCAAAGGCAGCGAATTAACGGACAACTTTCGAGGGCAAATTCATATAAGGAACTCGTACTCCTATCCAGAGCGAATAAATCACAGACATAATGCGGCCGCCTTGACACATATGCTGACCCAGTGCTTTTCGGCTCAACCGAAACATCCAATATGTATCAAAAGTTAATGCAATCGCCAGCAGTTAATAATAAATGTGTTTGAACACAAAGCCGCATTGTGTTGCCCCCCACCAAACCGGAAATGAATTCTGCCGAAGAAGAGCGCGCACACATACACTCACCGACTTGTGTCATATCTTGCATACAAAAGGTACTCGGCGTACACTGTGAACCGGCATTCTTGGGAAAATTTTAATTTATGTGACTGGCGGAAGGTCGACAGCCCAGACAGGATATAGAGAAATTTCCACACCATGAAGAAAATGCCTCCGTGGAGCCATCATAAATTCATATTTTCTCTCCTGAGTCGTAGTTTTGTTTGTCAAAAATGGAAAAAGGGCCAAAAGCAAGCGAAATCGCGGCAAAGTGCTTTGTTTCCGGTATCCTGCCAATGCACACGCTCAAAAGATCCACACAGACAGACTGTCCTGTCCGTGTGTGTGTGTGTTTGGGCTAGTGGCATATACCCAGTGCAGAAATAAACTACTACTCTTGGGGATTCCTTCTTGTTTGACTTGCCATGTGAAGGCAACTACTCACGGTATGCATCTGACTGGCTAGTGACTCAGTGACTGTAGCTACATCCAGGTAATTTATCCATTTGGTTGCATTTTAATTGGAAACTCTCATGTAATTCCCGCATTCACTCATGTCGAGGCGATATATAATTCTTCAAAGTTCCAAGTGGGTGGGCGACAACTTCTCTGCGAGCCTCATGAATGTTTGATAAAGCTCCTGCTGCTAACTGCTCCTTTGTCGCTTAAGCGTCGTGGGGTTTTGTTTTATTCAAAGGATCTGTGTACATAGCTGCGGGGGACATACCTGCTATAGTTGAATCCCAGTGGCCCCATATCGTTACCGTCACCGCCGCCACCTGCCCGCTCGTATAACAACATCATCGATTCGAAAATTGTTTGTGCAAATGCAATTTCCTGTAATAACAGTTCACCACAGCCATTACCACAAAAACAGAGCTAAATCCTTATTGTACGGTATTGTGATAACGAAACTCATTTCGCTTCAGAAGGACTATACGTGGCTGCTTTACAAGCATTGTTTGTCGTTTCACCTGCATTGCTAACTACATATATAATCGTATATACGAGAGGATACGAAATCGCCTGCAGGACCAAGCAGCAACAGCAGTATGATGGTGGTATTACTCAAAATCCACTGAGCCCAACTGCTGGGGCAAAACCTTATTCAACTCCGAAATAAATCCATCTTTGAACTTAGTGCCAGGTCCATTCAACCGCCTTTTAGCAATCTACCTTTACCGCATGCAGTTGATCTGCCCCTCTCGCTCTTGCACTCGTCTATATTGGTATACACCAGAAATGGCCCACGAACAAAAGAAGCGTATAGAAGAACAGCTTTTACCCAAGTCCATTTCCACAATAATTCACTGTTATGTGAGAGAAAGGCGATTGCCCATGATCCCTTTTTTGCTTTATAAATGTTATGGAGTGGCGCGCTGCTGGGATGGGGGGGAGGTGGGTGCTTGTGCAACCGCCCTCGAGTAATGGTGCTCGGTAAGCATTTCGGGCATCATCAAATGAATGCAGATGCCTGGGATAAGCTCTGCCTCTGACCCGAAATGAACAATGGGAGGTGGTTACTATTTGTTCTTTTTCTTTTACCTAGTCCAATGCAAGGCATCGGTGTTGGCCTGGCGAGAGCTTTTCAATCACTGAGGCTGTGTAAGATTCGTCATCTTTACCCAGATTTTTTTTAAGGCATAACTCGGACACCCATTTAAGTCCTTTAATCTTGATGTACAAATAAATTTTAATTCCGATGGATGTCCGGGGTTTCCAATTGGGTTGTGATATTGGGAATATAGAAATTAAGTTTACAAATTCGTCCCGAACTTTTGTCGATCAAGTTTTTCCTAAAGAGCAAACCCCTATGAGCAAGTTCACACAACGAGGCTCTTCCCTTTAGTCTCCTCTTACTCGGATAATGGTCGAAATAGTATTCAAATACACTAAAAGAGTGGGGGTAACGGTATGGTAAATTGAAAATTTTATGGATTTCGAAAGGATAATAAGGATGAAATTACCCTGCGAGCACTTGATGTTCTCTCTGGTTCTCTGTCTATATGTATATGTGCTTTGTGCATAAAAGAGAAATATGTACAAGGGGAGGAGATAGGTATAAGTATGTCGGCAATATAACTTGGACCTATAATGAGGGTTGTTAACACGAGACTATTCATCAGAGTTAACCACTTTTTCGGTAACTTTTGTTACTGGAATTAAGTCCCTCGCACACACATCCGTAATAAAGTTTATTCTCGCAACTAAAAGTCAAACTGAAACTGTATTCTTGTATCCGAGGCGTTGGCATACAACACATATCCATAATATTCGTATAGTGTTTCAGGTTAAATGGTCCAACAAAAAGCAGGATCAAGTCATTTAATTGAATGAGCTACGAAATGTACCGGCATCAGTCATGGTCGGACAAGGAATTCTGTGGACAGCGTTTTGGTTTTATGTGTCCAACAAGAGTTCTTTCTCTTTCTCTGTTTTATGACAAGCTAGTTAGAATTGCTTATTAAAAAGGGTTCCATTCAAAATATGCGTATGAGTTATTTTACTAATGAAAATTCCGGGAAACATCCTTAATGAAGTATTTTTAGTTGGCTTTCTGATCTGTGCCTAGGATAAAAATTATTTTTCAAGCTGATTTGAGTCCTTTTTTAATTTTTTTTTTTAAATGTTAATAGATTTTTTTATAGAGAAATTAGTCAGTCGTTTACATGCAGAAAAGTCACTTATTTAAAATCAACCAACGATCGGTGAGAAACTACCAAGTAGTACTGTTGTAGCTCCTACAGCGTTAGTGGATTAAAAGCAACCGAATCGACTTGTGGAAACTCTGTTGAAAATACATGATTCTTCCAAATTTTCTCCATCGCAAATAACAGAGTGCCTCTGTAGAATTCACCCAACGGTTAATAATAATTTAGAACCTGTGTTTTTTAACAGCATTCTTTTTATTTCTGTAGTTTGTAGAGTCTTATGTAGAACAAATAAAAGCTGTTAAATTTAAATTTGTTTTTATTTAAATGGTTAAATTCCATTTACATTTCCTTATTTATTCAATAAATATTAAATAAAATAAAAATTAAACAACATATTTCAATCTTAAAAATGATTTAATTTAATTTAATTGAAGCATTCATTTATTTGTGCTCCTTATTTTCCAAAATTAATTTAATGTGCATATTCTTCTGAGCTTTCTTGTACCTACTATAAAAGACTTTTGTTCTTATTTGTACCTTGAAAAATAAAAATTGAAATTGATTTGATAACAAATGAATTCGTTTAGAAATAAAAACAAAAAAACAAATTCCTATCATCATCAAAAAAGGTAACAATCAATTAAAAAAATATAAACATTAGTTTTAATAGTTTAATAAAAAATATTACCACATTTCTTTGAACCGAACAAAAATCGAAATCGGCTAGAACGAATTTTTGAGCGCGTAGTTTGAAAAGTTTTCAGTGTTTTCTCCTTACAAAATCTGACATGTGCATCAACTTATTTACCACCGAAACGACTTGCTGGTTGGTGTCTAAACTTCATTCATAAAATCATTCGAGCATTTATACTTTATTGGGGAAAGCTTACCTAATGTGCATTTTTTTGCTTTTTCCATCAGTCTTTCGAGTATCTCGGGCGATTGTATAAGGACAACTTCGGCACGAATGTTTGCCTCAAGCTCGTCAATGGTCGCAGGCTTGCTGGCCTACACGTTGCTTTTCAAAAAAAATCCACAAAAAAAATCCCGGATGGGTCAAATGGTTGACAGTCAATTTTAATTCGTTTTGAGGGAATCTCTGCTCAACATTAATAAAAATGACCACGTGGCAAATCGATCTGCAACATTAAGTGGACACTCAAATCTGGCGAATAGGATGACAAGTGCCCGGCTAGCTCAGTCGGTAGAGCATGAGACTCTTAATCTCAGGGTCGTGGGTTCGAGCCCCACGTTGGGCGAAATTAGTTTTTTTTTCTACAATTCCTAATCAATCAATCACAGCCCCTTCTTCCAAACAAAATAAATTCGTGTAAATTGGGGTTAACTTTCAAAGGATCAGAAACATCTACCACCTTTCACTCCACATTTCCTTTTCCTAAATACTTTCTGGAACACGCACTATTATAAGCCCTCTTTCCTCACATCGCTATAATATACGCACTTCATTTATCATGCGAGACTGAGGTGGAGAGTGGAGTTCCGGCCGGAAATAAGATTCAACTCGTCTCCAATGACTTTATAATTACATTCTTTGGAAAAGGTTTGTTACTCCTCTGCCTGGCAGGAGAGGTGCTGTAGTTATCATCAATCAGCGCCAGCAGTATCTACTAAATCTATAGGCATACGAAACAGTACTATTTATGCTGCCTCCTGCTGAAAGCCTATTTAATGTGTGACCGCAATAATTCATTGCTGGAACCGAATTAATTACTTGCACATTTTCCATTTGTGAATGTGGTTAACCGAAGAGCTCGCCGCCGGGCCGGTGGGGGTTAAAAAGGTATAACATCGGTCTGCCCCCTGTTCTATATCTGCCACCCCCTTTGCGGGTCCGGGTATATACGGATCAGAGCAGCGGGTTGTAGATGTTGTCATGACAATGCCTGGCCTGGGATGAAATGATAATTGGATTTTACTACTAAATGATAATCATACCTATGTACATACTCGTATCTGTATTATGTCAGGTGCGATGCGGGAGGCTGAGGGGTATACACGAAGAAATGGAAATGGGGTCGTTCGGAGGCAAATGGCAGTGGCGCTGCGCTGTTCGTATAGCGGTCTGTGGCGGTGGTGGTGGTGGAGGTGGTCACTCAACCAAAATAGCATGCTAATTAATTCAAACCGCAAATCAAAGGTTACTATACCTACGTGGGTACACAACTTTTGTATATATGCAAGATGGCATTGTAAAACCTTCTCAGACTAACAATGATCTGGGTAGGTGACAGTTTCAAAAGCTAAATGGGGGGAAACAAGCGGCATTTTTTTTTTCTGCTCAAGGGCAGCAACTGAAAAACCCTTGAATGGAAGTGGCCACAATGTCAAAATGTGGAGGTGGGTACCAATTCAAATTGCGTGCATATAGTTTCATTCAGCATCCATGCGACGGAAGTTACTTTTATTACCCAACGATAAAATGTGTGTACCAAAATGGCAGGAAATAAAATGTATACACCAGGAGTTGACATTCAAACAGAACGAGGGCGTGAGACGGTGTCATCCTCATCACCATCGCTGCCGCCGTCGCCCCACTATAAGCCCAACGCAAACAATGGAAATTAGGAACGCATAAAACCTTAGTGCGGCAAACACAAAATCCAGCTGTAACCTTCCCAATTTATTCGCAACTTCATTGTATTTGCCACTGCCGCACTCCATCACTCCCTCCTTCTGTTGCCACTTTAATCACTTACAACATTTATGACGTGCCTAGCCTAGTCGCAGCTAAGCGTTCTCTCGCTGACGACGGCCGAATGTGTGCTCAAATCACCTCCAAACATTGTATAGTGCTCCCAATCCATGTCCGCATATCCCTGCACCCTCTACCACTATGCCTCTGGCATTCTATAGGCGATAGGGCTTCAGGCTTAAGGAAGCATCGCAATCGAAAATAATCGTAAAATTTTATGTCACTTTATCGCTGCGCAGTCGATTCGTCGAAAAGTTTCGTTTGGCTATTGCCGTTGTCACTGCCGCGCGCCATTGATAACGACATGTATGCTGCGTAATAAAAATCAATGAGTTTTCGATCTTGCGGTGTTCGAGGATTCAATTTGCCGTGCGAAAGTTGAACACTACACCCTCACCCACTCACTCGGTGGTGGTGGACTAAGTTCTTTCCGCTGTTGTTGACTTGAATCGACAAAAAGAAGAAGCAAAACCAAGGTTACCCACCAAAAAGGAATAGGAACATCCTAATTTTGGTGGGTGGATATTGTGTGCTTGTTATTATGGGCATTTTTGTTGCGAGTAAATGAGGACAGTTATATGCTGCAATAGGCGGATTAGGAAGAACGCTATAAAGTATGGCGCAAAAAATTATTACCTGGCCCATGGGGGATCGAACCCACGACCTTCGCGTTATTAGCACGACGCTCTAACCAACTGAGCTAATGGGCCGATAGACCGCAGATTTTTAAAGGAATATTTGCGATATTCAAGCCAATATCTTTGTGTTTCTAAAATAGACACTAAAGCGACTATTGATAGTTTGTTTGAAATAAATTTAACAGCGATTCGCATTTCGTTCGCTTCGGGTTCTCCGAGAAGAAGATTGCATTCGCCGACGAGCTCATCCGAGAATCCCAGGCGAGTCTTCCATCGGCATTTGCCCTAACACGTCAAGCAGTACGAAATAATGTGAAGAAATAGGCGAAGTCAAAACCACTTTCACTCCCTTAAACGAAACAATCGAGGTTTTGGCAGAATTTTTTTTTGCTGGGAAAACTGTGCTGCGCGTTATTATTTTCCCAATATGACTGTAAGAGCCAGCTCACTATAATTTTAGAATTTCTACAACTGGGCGATCTCTAGTCGTACGAAATGGTTGACTTTGTCGCGATGGAAGAAACGCCAGCGATTCGCCAAAAACCCGAGCCAAAGAACAAAATGCGAGCATTCAAAAGTTTAGCAAATTGTGGAGCTATATGAAATTTTAATGAGCGGTTTGCTTATTTATTTTATTACTCACTTTCATTCTAAGCAGCACGTGTTTGGTGTTGGAAATATGAGCAACTTCAGCTGTCAGTTAGATTGGGATGACCTGCAGTGTTTCCTGGTGTCGGAATCATTTCGATTTTTTTAGAGGAAGTTTGTAGGCTGAAAAAAGACAAAAATTTAGAGCCCGTATGTAAGCTGTTGTCCTTAATTTGGACTGGGTCCGACATATGTTTATTAGTTTTTCTGAAATATGTTTTGAAAGCCCGAAAAGCATTCATTCAGTGCTTTTATTTCACCCGACATAGTGTCAGTTGGCAGATCAAACTCTGAGGTGGCATACAATAATTCTGACGGCCGCTGTTCCCATCCTAAAATAGTTGCTTATATATGCCAAAAAAAAATTCTATTCTATTAGCCCATGTCGTTATCATAATTTCCGGCCATTATCATGACCTCCCACACTTACCCTGCGAGCCGAAATTGATTTCCAACTTCATATGCCAATGCCAATCGCCACCGGGTCTTTTTTCTCCGGCACTTTATACACAAATACCGTCAAATATACACGAGAGGAAACAATCAAAGTTTCATCGGGCGAAATTGTCATCTTCATTATCCCACGAAATGTATGTATGCGTATGCGTTCAACTAAATGAATAAAACTTCACTCGTAGGACAATACGAGTTGGTCGTATCGAAATGGACCCCGATGTCCGATGTCCTCGTCGTCGCCATCGTCCAATAAGCTTCCATACATCGTGCCAGTTTTGTCCAATTTGCCAACAACAGATTGGGATAATGAGCTACCATCATCGAGATTCCCATCCCCCTTCCAGGCATATGTATGTAGTTAACCAGCGTATTGATGAAGAGTTTCGTGTGACTTTCTCTCCAATTACCCTCACTTTTGGATTTACGCCTGACGATCCGCCACTGGCATCGCATCCTTCGGCGATATCGCACTTCTTTGCCCACACCGAAGCCAGCAATTCTCGTATACTCCCCAAGGATGTTATTAGTCGAATCCAATATAGCCAAAGTTGTGCTACTTTTATATAGGAAGGATATGGATAAGAAAGCGAAAAGGACACGCCACATATATATGGTGGTGGTATATTAATGCGAGTACTGGGGTAAATTGGACCGAAAGTTAACACGAGCGCGACTCTCACAGCGACTACTGGTACTGGCCGATAGAACTAGGTCGAAGGTCCTTCTTTCATATTTTCTGCACAATATGCAATTTTTTTTTTGCAACCCCCCTCACCCCATGAATTTTCTATCAGAGAATTCAATTTGGATTCATGAGATCATGAGTGAGAGACCGGCCGCACGGAGTCCATTTGCAGCAACTAATCACTGAAAACACGACGAGGACCAGAATACCAGGAATCTAAAAAGGCCAGTAAATTTATTACGCAATAATTTATAAAGTAAATCACCTTCGGGGCGTGTGCAAAGCGGATTTCAAGTAATTTATCAGGAAATTTCCATGCCACCCTTTATTTTTTCCAGCCTTGGCTATATGGACCGTATATGTGCGGCAGTATAGCTTCGAACCCTTTTCGGAACATTATCGGGGTGGCTCTGGCCCGGTGCACCGTATAGGTAACTAAACACAATCGTTTGCATTTAATCCTGGGTGATTAAAGCGAAATCGGTGCGGTCACCGAGATTTATCTTTCTTCGGCGTCGTCTAGGATAACACCCCGCCGCACAATCCTGCCCGGGGTCGAGCAGATCCCTATGTCTACCTATGCGAATGAATAAATAAAGCCATCAATGAACTGGAAATTTTAATGCAATGAATTATTGCTCAGTCATAATTCATATATTGTTCTGCCAACGTCGTCGTCGTAGTCGTCGTCATCGTTGCGTTTACAGGATATGAGTCACAAAGTTTCCTTTTTACGCTTCTTGCGCATTGTTTCATTGTTTCATCTTTTACAATCACACCGCGATACGACGACCGACACGGGTTGGCTTCTGTTTCCAATGAATTGTTTGAGTGTGTCTGTGTGTTTTATGTTATCCTTTGCGCCGATACACGATGATGCACTTATACAACACAACAGCGTAGTCGGAACTCGGTTGGAACTAGGAAGCCCAAGGATATGTGGAAACGACACAGCGCAGAGAGATGTATTATTGTTGCTTATTTTTATGTCAGTTTTTTTCTTTGTTTTTTTTTCGGTTTGTTTCCCTTCTTTTTTCAATTTTCTTTTAAACAGGATAGTGTTATCAATTTTTATTAGGTAGTGGCTGCCATACATTTTCCGCCAGTGTACACTGGATCTGGATACTTCATGGTATATACGGTTCCTCTTTTATTCGCCGATGAATAAATCATTCGCGTATACGCCGCATATGGCAGTTTGGAGGGAGTTTTTATTATACGAGTAGTTTTAGTCGCAGATGGTGGGAACTGGCTATAGCTTCAATGTTACATTTTTTGTTAGGGCTGTCTTTGAGAGCATGTCTTACCGCCCCAAGATACCGTCGGGGGTCGTTATTTTACTTTGCAAAGTCCGTAGGTGAATGCGTCTGTTTTTGAGCTGTAACTGAAGTTCATGACCGATTGTTGCCAACATTTTTGAAAGAGACTGAAGCCGCAAATTCCAAAAATTAAAAGGCAAATAGGTATTTAAATCAACTGTTTAACCGTTGGCTATTTGACTAGTTGACTAGTTGACTATTGAACTATTTGCTTCGATTAAAGGCTCTCTGAAGCCTGAAACTGCCAACGTCTCACGTACCCAAAAGGACACGTCCAACTGCATTTTAAAGATGTGACGGACAGTGCGCCGAACTTGCCCAGAGCCGAAGCTGGGGTTGAATGGGGTCCGTACACGGAAAAAAAAATTTTCTAAACTGTAAGTAGAAGTTTCTTAAAACAAGAAAATAAAGTACGGTTATGGTCCAAGCCATTTATTTCTTGTTTTCAACATTTTCTGCGAATGATTTAAGAATGAGAGAAAAAATGAAAATTTAGAAAATAATTCTAAATTTAAGAAAAGAATTCTTTAATTTTCTCAAGAATTGTTTTCTTCCAATAAGAATTTTTTTCTTAGCTCGTGCATAGGTTTTCTTGATCCAAGAAACTGATCGCTTAATGAGTTATGTGACATAAAGAAATTATTTCTTAAATCAATAACTTTGGTCTTTGATCATGCAGAATTTTTCTTGATTCAAGAGCCGGTTTGTGCAGAATGACACTTGTAATCAAGAATTATTTTCTTATACAAAAAACTTTTTCCTGAATTCCAGAACAATTATTCTTCATCCCAGAAACAAATATTTGAATGCAAATTGTCTCTCCAAGAAAATGATTCTTACATGAAGAATTTATTTCTGGAATTCTGAAGAATCATTCTTGATTCAAAAAGTAAATTGTTAAATACGAAATTTTACCCCAAGAACTTTGTTGTTACATCAATTAACTTTTTCATAAATCGTGCAGTATCATTTGAATCTCAGAAACGATTTGTTAAATACAAAATGCACGCTTAAGAACTTGTCACTTATATCAATAACTTTGTTCTTAAATCACGCATTTATATTTCTTTACAGTAAATAACATTTGCACCTTCGTATTCTTGATATAAACAAATGAAGATTAATTCGATTTCCTGTTATCGACTAGATACTTACTTATGGATTCTGTAATCGATCAAATATTCATAGAAATAAAAAAACAGTTGATTAATAACTTCTAAGACCAAGAAATTTATGCTGTATTAAAATATAATTTAAAAAATCATATAGGTATTGTACATATGTGTATATATCTGAAAAGAAAACAAAATTAAGTAGTAGGGCTTACAATTTGTATCTCTTTTTTATTTAGAAAAGCAAGTTAAATATGATTGGATAAATTCCCAAATAAATTTGCATTCGCCCTGATATTTGAGATCAAAAACGTAAATAATTTTGTAAGTGCAAGAAAGGGCATGGATAAATGTGTTGAATTTATAAAAAATGTCATCGTATACTGAATATACGCGAAATGTTCACCTTCTCCTTCCACTATGATTATATAGGGCTGGCACTTCAAATCAGGGAACTGAAGGTACTTCGCCTTTCTAGATGATACTGCATGGTGAAGGTCGCTTGCTGTTGGCACACGTTGTATGAGTGCAGCTTGGCTGTCCGGAATGCTGAATTTCCATATCTTTTTGTCCTTGCCCTTAGTCTACAATATGTATATCCCGTCGGTTTTTATCTAAAAAATAATAATAAATATTTATATTGTTAAAAAATTGAATGAACCCGCATTTATATCAAATAAACCAGGATTTTATTTTCAGTGAACACAAAATAGGCACTATGATGAATTGTAAAAAAAATATGGTTTGGATCTAAGTAATTATAAACAAAATTGCGGAATTAAAATCTATTTCTACTTCGCAAAAGCGATAAATCCAGTTATTTGTTCTAACGTAAACACCCCTAAACATATAAGCACAAATAAAATTTAAATTTTTACCCACGATCAATTTTTGAAAAGCAAGTAAATAATTTAAGGCCTTGGTTTATTCAGCAAATTACCACTAATACACTGAAAAAAAAAATCTTTTCTCGATTCAACATCCTACAAATTACAGAAACAATGGAAAACTCTTAAACCACATCGAAAAAAATCGTGCTTAAAAACTATATTTAAACATATTGAATATTAGGTACTTACCGAAATATTTTGAACTATTTATTAGTTCCAGGACACTTTTCTTTTCTTTCAAACACTTACGGGAGAAACTATCTTAACACTTCAACTGAACCGACTCGATTTAAAGTATACAATGGAATGAATTGACAGGACTGTTTATGCATGATTGCATATCGAAGCAATATAAACATGTCGTTGCCCTGCGTAAGTGCTTGTTCAGGGCGAAGCTGCATCGAAGAGAAATTGTTTTCTTAAAGGCTACTTTTATTTCTATATGCAAGCATTTTTTGCTTGGAGGAAGAAAAAAAAAGAGCTACCCCATTAACTGTTTTGTGTTTGTGGCGTGTGCCACCCACCTGGGCGCATCATTTACAGTGGGGAGAAAAAGTAGAAACATAATTCTCATATTTATATTTTATCTAATTTTTTACCAGAACATAAAATTGAGCATGAATTTAATAAAATAACTCCAATCGATATTAAATATTGCTTTAGGATTTTGGAAGTGATTAAATAAAAATAAAGACTGTACGATTCTAAATTGAATCTCATAGTTAGAGATGATGAAGGATGAGCATTGGTTTAAATGTGGCTGCAATAAGACAAGAGGTGTAAGTGGATGATAAAAATTAAAGCTAGTACAGCTTGTTATCTATGTGCACAAGAGAAGATACAATCCGCGATTTTATATTCAAAAAGCGAAAGGTCAAATTCGAATATTTCTGAAATGTTTTTCCACTTCTGCTATCCACTGTGTTGTACAAACGATTGCCTTCTTGTATTGTACCGTAGGTTCTTCATATAAGATTTTTTTCCAATAAATATGAACGAAGTTAACATAACCATTACACCTTGATATCGGATCTTTGTATCTGTGTCTGGTTTCTGTTTGGTGGGGTACAACCGAACACATATGTCTCACTCTACGCACAAGCAAAACATTTTGGTGCCGGAAAGTCAATCAAAAGTAGAAATTGTTTTCTTTTGTTCTGCATGCGTTTCTCGATATACGAAATTGTTTCTTATATCCCAGAAATATGAATGAAATAAACAAACGTTGATATCGGATGGCTGTATCTGTGTCTGGTCTGGCTTGATGGGGTACAACCGAACCTTATTTTCTTCATATAGGAACTTATTTCTTATATGCAGAAGATAAAGAAGTAAGTTGAACGTCAGCAACAGTATATCCAAACAAACAACTCATCCACTTGCTCTCCTTACCCCCTCTTTATTCTTATTATTAAACTGGCAATGAAATCAATCAAAAGTAAACATTTTTTTTAGAAAAAAATAAATGTAATTAATAAAAGACCATAAAATCGATTTAAAATATGGTAGCATAAAGTCATATTGTCTGGAATAGTTTTAATGAAATTGCTGTAATTATTTTCTTGAAATTAGAAAATCTGTATTGGTTGCAAATAAAGTACAGACTTCATAGTATCAAATAATTACTTCTTGATTTCAGAATATAGTTCTTAAGTTTGCTCTAAAAAATCGTTTCTTAAATCAAGAAATATTTGATCGTTTTGGTTAAATGATATTTTTTTACCTCTAAGAACTATTTTCTTGATTCAAGAATTAATGTTTGAATACTTTTAAATTAGATTCGAATGAAGAAAAATTTGTTAATTCTGAAAGTTTCTGGATTCAAGAAACGAAATTTCTTTGTGTAGAAAATAATTTTCTTTCCGTGTACTACGTGACTGAATTTGATATTGTTTTGCTTGTAAAATGCACAAAATTCAGTGACCTATCGGTCGCTCACGGATGCGGTAATTCGACCGACAGCTGCGGCTCTGGGAAACTTCGTTGCATTGTCCGTGATGTCTTTGAGATCCAGTTGGATGAGTCTTTCCACTAAGAAATTTATCGGCTTTCCTCCACATTCATAAATCATGAACGTGATATTTGTAAACAAGCAAAACCAATTCCGTCACGAATTGCTCGTTCACGGATGACGCAATTCGACCCCTGGTCAAATCAGACGTATATATGACTGCTTACAACTTACCTCTTCTATAGGCCACATTTGTAGGGCCTGCAAGGTGTATCCTATGACACTCGTCGACTTTCAGATTTAAGTGAAATTCACGCCAGAAAAATTCCCTTTTATGGCCTCAAATTAGCAGCAACGACAGAGAACATAAAATTAAGAAAACCCCCATTCCTCTCCGAAAATCCGGCGGAATGTAAATTAATCAGCCACAAAAGGCAAAACATTAATCAGCGAGCCTGACACAGATATACACAGCGTCTATGCCATTGCAGTGCGCCCTTGTCCATATCTGGTTCATAATTTTGCATAGCTTCGATCTCGAATTGAAGACGTTAGAAGCAGGCTGTGCAGCTTAACCACGCACTCAGCGCCCAGAGATGTGCCATGGAATTTTATTACCCAATTAGAGATGATGGCACGAAGAATCAAGTTGCGGATTCTGCGGTGACTTCATTTGATTACCTCCATTCCGGGCCAATAAATTTAATCCGCCAATGCCAACCAACAGCCAACCAACAGCCACCTAACTCCACAACCGAATAGAGGTATGGAAATTCTTCCATCGTCCTCGCTTGGCCTCTTCGTTCATCTGGGGTGGACGGTTTTTCCCTTCGTATTCGGAAAAAGGTACTTTGGCACGTGGAAAAAATTTAGCATACCCTACCTATACTTCTTCGTTTATTGAAATAAATATTTTCTTCGATTTGTTATTTACATAAACAGTGCGGTGGTGTGGTGGATGGAAGAGAACAAAGAACAACATCTCAGTCAGAGGGTGGATGTTCTGTGATCGATTTTAAGCATCTTATTATTGACAGTTGATGGATTCGCACATAGATTTGATTGTTCGATTTGAAATCCACATGTGGGTATAAACGCACACGTGGGGGATTTATGGCAAATGTTGGAAATGTGTTTACCTACACAGATGTGCGGGAGAAAATTGGATTTTTTTTATTAACAAAAAAAGAAAATAGGGGAAATAATTTTGTGATGTGAAAAAAATAAGGCCCTCTGGTATAAAAAGAATATTTGAGATGGCCCATGGGGGGATCGAACCCACGACCTTCGCGTTATTAGCACGACGCTCTAACCAACTGAGCTAATGGGCCACGATGTGGGAGTTTTACAGCGCTGCCCGATGGCCAGCCGCGATGAAAATAGAAAATTAATTGCGGGGTTATCTTTGTTGGGGCTGATAAGGTGGGTATAGTTGTCCATTCATTCAGAGTCTGGGCTATTTTCGGACGCGTTGAAATTGTGACAAATTGAGTGCAACTAGAGCGTGTAGCTGAGTGGAACGTTGAACTTTTATGTTTTGGTTTTTATTGCTATTTTATTGCAGCTCTGTTTAAAAAAAAAAAACATTCTTGCCGTAGTCTTTTCTTTGGGACGAATAATTCAAAAGCGATGTAACTTTCGATAAGAAATATATTCTCTCTGTATAGCTTCTGTCGAAATATTCAAGGCTTCGTGTGGAAATTACCCCTTTAGTTTGAAAAAAGTTGGAAATTTATCGTTTCTTTAAAATTTAAATCTAAATACCGCTAATCGTCTACAAAAAAAGGAGCGGTATTAATACCAATTTTCAGCTACCTTACTTAGGAAGGTTAAAAGCTCAAAGCGACAAAATTCGTCATATACACGACACACTTTTGCGATCTAAATAATACATTTTAGGGGAAGTTTGAAAGGCCTATGAGGCTTATACATATAAATTGGTTAAAAAATACAGCTAAAAAAACCGGGTGCTGTATAATAACTTTTGATGTTAATTGCCCAATAATTATTTGAGCCAACTTTTTCAGGTAAATTGTTTAAAAACGACAGAGCTATTTATAAATTTACTCGGGGTCAAAAGTTTGTTCACGTCATACTACAGCAAACTGTTTTCCGACTACAACCTATTGATATTTAATTTTTAACCAAGTTAATTTAGCAATTGGAAATTATTTTTTTAAGGGCCCTTGACTTCGAATCACCCCTTATATTCAAAATGTCTTCATCACCGTATAGGCCTTCATTTTGAATAACCCCTTTTAATTAGAATTTCGAATTTCGTACAAAAATACCTCGATAGTGCTGACTCTACCTCGAAGCCAAATCTTCCCAAAATCTCCGCAGCCCCTCAAAAGATTGCTCCCATATCTTGCAAGGTGGTTTGAAATACTTTTCCCTGTTTTCAGCAAAATTGTCTATATATTCTTGCAGTGATTTAATACAGTAGAAGTACTCGCATGTATGTACCAAGCACCTTTACCTAAAAGGTGCCTTAAGTTGCGTACCAACTTTGCCTAAGATGTCCAAAATTTTTCCCTTCCATAAGCTCTCCGCCTCTATAGTAAGGAAAAAGATCGTCCCACAACCCCTGCTGATTTGCGTTCGTATAACGTAAAAATCAGTTGGCCATAAAACCTTATCGCAAGCTTACATGGTCCACTTTAGGAGAACTAAGGGTTCAGCATACAGTAATCTCGCATAGCCAACCCTTATACAACTGCCCAAACGATACCGAACAACAGCGAACAAAATGTTATAAAAATCAATTCACTTTCTACAGCTAATTTGCTATACCCTTCGTTACATCCTTATCGTGTCCAGTATCCTTCGCTACATCCCCCCATTGTAAACACCTATAAAAACAGAAAAGATAGCAAAAAAAAATGAGAGAAACCCTCCCAGTATATCTCTGTGTACTTTGTACACTGTTTGGACAGCTGCCAGCACATTAGGAGAAAAATTTTATAGCCCGGGCCTTAATAATAAAAAAAACCTTTTCCATTTTAATTACCACCACCGAATGCCCGGGTCGGCCTATCAATGCCAATCCGGTGAGCGCTCACATGGATTCTATATAAATTTACGATCTAACCGTACGTCACTCGAACTCACATTTCGCATCGAAAGGACGTCGTCGGGGGGAGGGGGGCAACGACTTTTATGTCCACTATTCACAGTTATTGTCACGCATTTGTCCAGGACACAGCAAGCGTATTTTACGACTTCTATATTATGTCGGTGGATGAGGGCTTTTGTCTATGGGCATTGGATTCGGCCAACAAGGAGCGCAGGACTCATTTCATATTATTTTCTATATCAACGCGAAAATCATAAGGAAGCACAATTCTCACCGCCCCTTGGTCCAAGGTGAATATTGCACATATTTGGACGACTTTCAGTTCTATTAATGCTTGGAATACACGCGGTCAACTCGTACCAACGAATGGCTGCCAGGATATATAGCTGCTGGCCGGGGGAAAATTTATGAAGGATAATGATGCGATTCCACTGATTACACGCAGTAAAGACGATCGTAAAACGATTGCTGGTGGTTTCGCATGCGAATTTCGATGTGTGCGCTTTCTTATCTCGGTTTGTATAAATCCGCTCCGGGCATTACAGTGGTGGTGACGATGTCGTTATTAAGGAGTATTATCCATCAACGCGGCATTTGGAAAACGGGTCCCCGCACACTGGAAGGGTTGAGTGTGTCCTTCAAGCAATGATCTCTGTCAGTGATTATATTTATCTGGGCAAGTGGGTGAGACTCTCATTCGTCCTCTCCATACATCAACAGAAAAACACTGAAAGTAAAACAAATTCTCAAGTGAGTACCAGGGACGGCAGCAGCATCATCGCTGAGAAACACTAGAAGATGAAGGAGGTGCTCTATGAGGGTGATAGCAGAAAACAGGATGAAACCAAATATGTGTATACACTACGAATAAATGGCAAAAAGGATTCCTCCTTTTTATTGTTCATTCGGGAATTTATTGCCCTGGCTTAACATTTCCAATTAATTTCGATCACTGCTGGCAAATTAAGTTTTTACTTGCCAACCAAACCAATATATGGTGTGGCCTATCCGCTCCCCCCCAAACCATTATCCTCTGTGGAGGGACATTATAAAGAGTGGTTCGTGGTGGTGGTGCTTTTCATTAATTTCCTACCCCCCGGTTGAAGTGGAGTTAATGCTGGTATACACGGGATGGGTAAATTGACGTAAACTCACCTTAAGTGCGGCTTTTTGCGGTTTTCAAAACTGTTTTCCACTAATGACTGGCACTAGATTGATGGAGTAGAGAGAAGACAGTGGTGCCAGTGTATGCAAATGAGAATCTGGGGACAAACTTGAGTCTTAAACAGGTTTTACTAAAGTAAATCGAGGGCGTGTCTCATGATGGGGGGTGAAGGTAGCTTTCTAATGTGAATGGGCGTTAATGTGAAGGCAGTTACAATGATTTTTATTTAGAAGAAGGGTTGGTGATTGAAGTTTATTTGAAAGCGTGTTGGATTTTCGTCTTCTCCTGAGTCGATAAACGTTACTTTTCTAAGAACTCTGGCACCCCCGAAGAAGGAGATCCAAATGGCACTAAAATGGCATTTTGACGCACCTACTTCATCAACAAGTTTTGTCTGAAATGTATATTGATAATACGGTCTAAATTGAGACGAAGTCTAGGACGATAGTACTGCGCAATATTGGACCATTGTCATCAATCTCCGGGGGCGCATGCAGATCTATTAAAAATTTAGCAGAATCTTGTATCAAACATGTAAAGCGAGAGGTCACAACATAGTCACCCTGAGGTACCTCTTAAGTACACCCACTCCCTTTGGACTACACACTGTACGGGTCGACCTTCTGCTTCAACAATCCAAGGTTATTCTGCCCCACCTAAGGTTGGATCTTCCTTCAACCTAAACCGTAGTAAATAAGTGGACAAAATCAGTGACTGGTTGCAGAAGTACATTTTTTGCACATCGCACAACTCCCACATTAACAACGAAACTGTTCATGAATTTTGCTCAGCTCTGATTGAATCATTGTCCAAAACTGGACATGCCTTCGCTAACACTTAACACTTTAGCTGCTGTTCCATTTATTATTTGTGTCCTCTTTCTTTAGCTTGCCACACTCATCCGCTAAGCGAATTAACCAATCCATCATAATCATCGTCGCAGCGTCGGTAGACCGCCCCACCATTTCATCATAAGTCTAGCATTAAAAAAAAAAAACATCGCAACAAAAAGGATACCGCATGTCGGGACGAGCGCATGTGGATGTGTGATGTCGGGGGAGTCAGTGAAAGCTAACTCGGAAAATTTACATTTTATTTTTCGGCGGGGAAGGCGCAACGAACCAAGAGGAAGAGGATGTTTATTTAATGCTAGATATTTATTTAGAACGCCACAACGTCACCGCCACCCTCGAGAGCACACCGCCATTCGCCATCAACAGCAGCCCTTTAATTCGGTTGTGTTGGCGCGGTGCTCATGCTCAGAGGGGCGACACGCTTGTACGTGAAATTAATTGTTTCATTTCCATCTTTTCTCACACTCCGTCGGTGCGAGGTAAAACCAAAGCAAAGCGTGTTTGCGCTGAGGATTCATATGCACATCCTGGCACTTTTTAGTAAATGTTGCCGTGCAAGGATTAAGATGGCGGTTTTGCGTCGTGGTGTGACAGAGGAGGAAGAGAAGGAAGAGGTGGAGATTTGGGAGACGGTAGCTTGGGCAACCCAGCGGGAGACTGAAGCAAATTAATTCGCACCACCCCATACGGGCGTCGTTTGTTGTCATTGCCACAAGCAAGGACATAAATGAAATTGTTGCATGTTTTGTCTCCGAGTGCTGCTGCGATGGAGGTGGAGCGGTAAAAAATTAGGGTGAACTGTTGTTATTCGCATATAGCGAGAGCTGAATAGAAACAAAAAGCATTCGTCAGTTGGTACCCTGTATAAGAAATGTTTGGAAATACAGTGACACTGACAGTGGAATGGACAATGTAAAATTTATATTCTGCTTTTGCCACATTATACTTTAAAGTTTTTACTAAGGGTCATTGGTAATTCGATATGGAGATTGCAAAGCTACGGTAATCCTCCTTCGACTTTTACTGCATCTAAAGTGGAACTTTATGGCTATAAGTCCGGTTGAAAGAAATGGAAGCTTCCAGAAACTTGCTCCTCTCAAGCTAGACTGTCCAATACCCCCTGGTACGAACCTTCTAATGCTTCAGCCACGGTTAAGCCATAAAAATGCACTCTGAAACCCAATATCTAATAATAAAATTGGCCCCATGATAGTGAACTCTTTAGACACTCTTTTCCCCAGAAGAAGCTGCCATATTGCCTTGTGTCTGGCTATTCCTGTAAAATCTTGGAACTCTGCAAAGGCTGAGAAGTTCAATGAATGTCGCTTGCACATATAACCTCACATTTATCTTGGAAAACGAAAGAATTTTCGTTTACTCCAAAAACGAAAAAAAAAATCATTCAAGTCGAAGTAAGTCTTAAAAAAAAGGGTTTTGAGGTTTTTTTTTTGGTCCATGTATCTAACTGCAAAAACGAAAGACATTCTTAATGTCTTTGATTGTTTCTACAAAAGAAAGAAGTGACCAGAAAAAAATGTTCGCGTTTGTATAATTTTTTTTTAAAATACGAAAAATGGTTTTCGTTTTGCTTTTTCTACAGACTTCAGCATCAGTCTTAGTGCAATTAACTCCAAGAGGCATTTCATTGATTTTTCCCACAATTGAAAGGAGTAACCTGAAATAAACTTTCGTTTTTGCATAATTTTATTGAAACGTGGTTTTCGTTTCGTTTTTTGTACAGTATTCACCACCAGTTTTCATTATAGTTTTGAGACGATGATGTGGCGCTAAAATTCCGCATTCGTGGAAGAGTATTAGGCGGAAGTAATATACATACATATATCCATCTCTCACTAATACGACAAAAATCGTTTCGTTTTCATCAAAATGGAAAAAAGTCAGTTCACCAAAGTAGAATCTATTTTTTGTAATAGAAAACTTAATTCACCATGGCAACGAATGCTCATATTGAATATTTAATGAATTTAAGATATTTTATCTTAAAACAATCGTGACCAGCCACTGGGAGAGAGTAAGGGCAGACCCCGAGAAATTCCCGAAGCCAACCTCTGGCTGAATTTTAATATTTCCAGTTCGACATTCTAAAACAAAGAAAAAACAATTTTGAATGTAATTTTTGTGCACAGAAGATTAAAGAGGAATTTAAGAAATTTCATTTTATTGAAAAGCGTCTACATTCCTTCGCTCTCGACTGTATTACAGTAGGTTGATGAACGCCTTTGTTTCTTGCCACCCATTTCAGCTGAACAGTGAAATTCATTACCTAGAATGACGATTGGGACCACGGAAATGTGACAAACATACGTTTGGAGATTTGAAATTTTTTTTTACTACTTTCCTGGGATAAGAATGAAATGCGAGTGGGGGCGAGTACTGAGCTTCAAGCTCTGAAGTTATATCCATCGGGAGTGTTTTTTTCTTAGAAAATCTGACATGTTACTGCTTGTGTATGTGAGTGTTTTTCTTCTTTTTCGTTTTTGTAACAATATTCAAATGAATTTCACTTATTTGCTTTTTTTTCCATACACCACCTCCACCGTCCTCCTTTCGCGCTCTGAACGAAGGATTCTGTTTTTGCTATTCGTAGCGATGTTTCACTTTATCCACGGAAGAGAGCACACGTAATGAAATTAAGTTGTTTGTTGAGTTCTTTTGCGCTGGAACGAGAAAGTGAAACAGTTGACCTTTTTCATGTTTTATTGTATGGTATAGTGCGCTGCTGGGATGTTTTTTTATTTTGTATGTTTTCTTATTTGTGCTCTGCTTTTGTCAGCTGGAACGAGAACTGGGTGCGGGGTGAAACCTTAAATCTGTACCATCCAGGGATCATGTACCTTGTTTAGTTTTAAATTTATTTCCTCTCACATTTGACGGCTTAATTCGGTTAAGTGAATTTTATGTCGGCTTAGGTCGTGCGTGTGAAAGTGTCCTTATTTGTCGTGGTACAGTTCTGAGGATTTATTCGAGCGAATTGTTTTTCTTTAAAGACATATGTATTGGGTTTGGGATCCAATTCGGGTGTAGGAAAATTAAAAACGCCAACTTCACGCAGACATTGCGTACATGTTTCGCTCCATAGAGCAGCTGAGCTACAACAAGGCGGAGACGGAATAAAAAGCCACAACAGCCAGAGCTGCGATGGTAATAAATGTCCTTTCATAATTTAGAAAACAGATTGCTTGGCATTCGCAAAAAAAGAGAACAACTTGGTAGGGAAATACAAGCAATGATCCTATCTACTGGCGATGGCAGGAGCCAGGAAGAACCCACAAACGAAAGCCAAACGAAGAAGAAGAAGAAGAAGAAGAAGAAGGAGGAGGAGAAGTCTGACTCAGAATGAGTAATTACAGATTTCAATTAGGGAACGCAAATCCTGGCTACTTGGACTCTCGACTTTGGATCATTTCGCCGCATACTTGTTGGTAACCATTCATTTGGAAAATTACCCGTCGCAGATGAAATCTTTTCGAAAAATCTTCAAAAATTACAAAGAAGAAGTCGAAAGGAATCCTTCAAATTCATTTTCGCATTCCCCCCCGCCATCCCCGATTCCGGTGTGGAAATCTTAATCATCTTGTATTCAGTAAAGCGTTCCGCGATGTCCATCTCTCTCGCTTTCATACAGAAACAGAATAACCGTCCTTGCGCGCTGTCATTTCCATCATTATGATTGGGGAGAAAAATCAATGACTCAGTAGAGTCCTCCTGCCCGCATCCTCATTCTTACATCATTTGCAGACGAATCCTACAGCAAATCATCATCCTGCAATCATTCGCAGGGTTCTCTAAGATATTTCATTCACTTGCCGTGACGATGGGCGGACTTGACGGAACGTTTCTGGGCAAATCGTTTAATTCAATTTAAAAGGACGAAGATTTATTTAAGCACTCTCTGGAAGAATGAGGCTGTCTGTATGGCGAAAAATGTTCTGCGAGGAGGCTTTCAAATGCATGGATAGCTTTAGTGGTTGAAAATTTACGTTTGCCGGAGGGCAGTTGTTTTTAAGTGCTCGTGTTTTTTAGACGTATCGTCAATTTATTCTAAAAAGCACATCTTACAAATTCTACTCCTAACTGATATAGTAGTAGATGCGAAAAATGCATAATGTGGGCAGGAAGACGATTCCGCCCTTCTGCAATTGTTTCAGCGCTGATACGTCGCAGGAGTCAATTTTTAGATCCCTCGAGCTTTTTCTTTTTTGGAAAGCTAGTTGAGTGGCGTTGGTTGAATGCAACCCCAATAAATCACATTTCAGTCCCCGGCATCACTATCTTAGAACGCACGGCTCTGTTTGGCCAAGCACTGATTTCCCTATCCAATTGATGTGCAATGAAGAGTTCAAACACGTCTATCCCCTTTGTTTCTAATTCCCCCCTAGACTTAGTGTTGGCATAATAAAACATCTCCACCATGCCTACACCCTGGCTACCTCCATAATACACCGACTACTCAGGAACTCATTATCGACCGGAAGAAAGGATGTTGCTGGGTCAGGGCGCTCTCGAAAACTGGTGAAACGCCTGCAAAATGATTATGAAAAATCACTCATTAATGTTTCACCGCAACATATTTTTGCCGGCAACATCCAAACCGATTCCCGCCACCAGAGACCAGATCCAGGACGTAGGAGGCGACCACGATGCAGTTGCGGTGTGAATCCTCATTTCTAATTGAAAATTCAATGCACCTTCCTTTAAAATGAGCCGTGAAACTAATTTCTGCTATATATAGCTATGAGCGTGTGTTGTTTTTTGTCTACCGCCACAATTTTCTCTTCTTTTTTTTTCTTCTTGTTTTCGAGGATTTTTCTACATCCATTTTTCTCCATCAAACACAAGTCTGATCTGTAGGACGAACTCAAACTCACCAGCCGAAGGCACGACCAGTTCCTCACCGCACTGGTTCCATAGGGATTATTATTATTTTTCGGTTCATTCAACAGAGAAAACGCCCGCGAGAGAGAGGGAGCTTCCAGTTCCAAGTCCAACCAGGCAATCCTGCCGGGAAATAAGAAGAGAAAACAAAAATTAAGACTTTGTAGATAAAACACAGCACAAAATAAAAAAAAAAAATAAAACTGTAGACTCTCCTCTTCACACTAGGATGTAGGATGCTATAGGAAATGATTTTCCTTGATTATAATTGCAACACCCTGGTTTCTCCTCGCCGTCTACGAAGGAAGGTAGAAAACTGTGTTTCTCTTTTTGTCTTTCCTATACCTTTTACTGGCCATTTGACTTTGCTGTCGTGCCATTTAAAGTTGAAATTTTCCGGCCCCCATGCACGCATTAAAGTGAGCCTAGGAAAATTGACAGAAAACGAAAGTAAGATAGGATTGGAAAATAAAATAAAAACCAACTAGAATCAGACAAAATGAACGAAAATAAAGAAGCGCACTCTCTTGACATCGTCCAGACAGCACAGCTCTGTATAGAGATGGATATGTTTGGCTTCCTCTAGATAGATATATATGCGGACTTGTACTTGTGCTTGGACTTGTAGGTATATCTTCGGCGTCAATCCTTTTGGATTTCTTTTTTAATCCTTCTACGGTGGCACTTTTGAATGTGGATTTTTCTTTATTTATTTTTTGCCTATTCATGAAGTGAAAGGACAACATTTACTTTTTTGTATCCGGATGACGACGGTAAGCTGGAAAGGGGTTGGACAGGGGATTTTTTTTATCGCGGTGAGCTGTAGAGATAACTGTCCAGTGTCTGCAAATGAGTGAATATGACAGGCCATGGTTGCGAATAGACAAGATGTGATATGTCTTCGGAGGCCAATTCCCTCTGGGAAGGGAAAACTGGAATTATTTCTATTCATTCTCTCAAGATCCTGTGATAGAAGTCGACTTAAAGTTGTACAATTTGAAGACTTAGAGTGATCCTATTGAGGTTAGGGGCTTTGGGGGAATTGGAAATGCATTGTGCTTCCTCTGATTTGGGACAAAAAACTGAACTGAATTCATTTTTACTCACAATCTAGCGGAGGTTTTTGCATTTTATCATCATCAGAGGACATCGATTTTCTATTCTATTTTGAAGGCAATTTTCTAAGACCTAACACTTTTTGCTGAGAGAAAAAGTCAAAAATTTTATTGGAAATTCAAGTTCAATGCTCGCAAGAGCCCGAAATTGCAACCTTTGATACTCATATAGAGACCTTCGGTCAAGGTTAAGAGCTTTGGTTATTTTTTTTTTTTTTTTTTTTTTAATTTAGTACAACAGCCTAACAAGGAGCTTATATGTTTTCATTTGTCATTTGAATAGGTTTTCTCACTACATATTTAAGATCGGATTTTAATTTCGATCACAATACCAGCCCAATATGTTCGAGGTGTAAAAGTCTTACTTTATAACAAAAGACCCATCATTTTTGAACGGTTTTAAACCCTCATAGGGAAATACTGGAAAGAACCTACTTCTGGATAGTTCAGACTCTACGGTGAATTTATCTGACATAAACAGAGTAGCTTGTGGAGTATTCTCTCTTTTCACTTTTGCAACGAAACAGTCTTCATCAAAAAGAAAAAGGATAGCTACTAATTTGTTTATAAAAAGCTCTGAACCTATTCTATTCTATCTTTAAAGGCTTCGCATTTCAGTGAGTAGACCAAAATGTCAAAAATAATTATCATGATAAAACTTCCCCGTCCGAAAACTTTATCGCTGCTTGAAATAAATTCGCGCTCAAAATATTCACTTAACAGTAGGTATGTACATGAGCCTATGGAGGGGTGTGTCCATAAATCAATAAATTTCAACGTCGAAAAAAATCAATTTCAAAATTTTAGGGGTAAATTTAGCTTAACCTTTTAGTGAGCTCAGAAGGAGGAGTGACAGTGATACATAAATACATGGCAGGCTCCAAAATAATTTAAAACTTTCTAAACCTCTAAAGGTGGGAACTGATGGTTATTTTGAAGAAAAATGTATGTAGATAAGGAAGGTGTGTTGTGAAGTATGAGGAACATTTTGTCTTAAGGGCCAGTAGTTATGGGATCTCTATACGACACATTTTAAAAAAATGCCCCATTTTTGTCCGTATTTTTAATAACTGCTCAAAGGGAGAAAGAAATTCGTAAAGGTCGCTCAAGACCGAAGAGTTATTGTAAGAATGAGACCATGAATCAGTTTAAAAATTGACGAATAGGACTGACTCCGGACTGACACCTTGACTCCAAGGCCAGTGTCAAGTATATAACCAAAGTTGAAGAAAAGCTGGAAAAGGACCCTCTCCTGACAATTAGGGTACAGATGTTAGTCATGGACTGTTAGGATATCTTTGGTCGAGAGAAAATTCCGTAGGAAACTTTTGTAGAATATTTGACCCAATCTTATGTGTCCGACCTTACAAGCTTCGTAGTTTGTTGAGCCACGGCGGTTTATTTCAAACCGTGCCACTTAAGTTAGTAAGCAGAGTTGAAGAAATTTGCTTGATTGATTAGACGAATTTGAACGAATACTGCAAACGGAGTATGAGTAAAATTGTTAAGCGGTAAATCATTAATCTGAATAAAAAGCTTAACTCTAGTCATAGAAGACTAATAAAGGAAAAGTCGCCTATAGATAGGAGAACGATGGAAAAAGCGACAACTTATGACTATCAATGAAGTTAGCCAAACAAGCTACAACGAAAATAAGCTCCAAGACGACAGCAAAAAGATTCTGAGGAATCTACAATTCTACATGTCATAAAGGGATCCTTAATAAACGCAATTAAATTATGCTAACATAGACAGAGGAGAGAGGTTCTCCAGTTAGACTTACAAGCTCACTTCCGTATTTGTCAAGAGTACCTCCAAAGGTGCCTTATGTTCTATAACCTAATTTTAAACTCCTAAATTCAAAAACCCTTTGAAGCCAACCCCACCTCAACTTGGTTGGTATTTAAATTAGTGATATATACGCTGTCTAATTTTCGTCATACTTTCCCTAATGCGGAAACAATTTCCAAAAATATGTCAATTGTAATAAATTAATATGTAAGGCAAGGTTTTATGTTTTCTCTTTTGGCACTGCCAAGGACGTTTTTGTAGGGCTGAAATAAAAATTAACATATCAAATAAATAGATAGTAACGTACACAAATAGAATACTCTTGGCGAAATCTTCATAATTTCGTTTTCAACACACGCTCGGTAGTCGGCGTGTAGGTATTGTTCTACGCCACAATTGAGATTGGGCCTGCTGTATAGTGGTAGTGGGATGTTGGTGTGAAGTCTATGTGAAATAGTTCCAAATCACGAAATACATAATTGATGTAGGTCACGAACACGGCGAACGGAGAACAAAGAAGAAGCACAATAATCTAAAAAAAAAAATAATTTTCTGACAATTTATTATTGACAGCGTTGAAGAGGCGTATTTTTTTTTAAGTTTGTCGCATCAGGAGCTTTTCCTTGAAACACGTGGGTGGGCGGTTGATTTGATTTGATTTGAGGTGACATCTTCGGTGTTGAAATTTTGTTGACATGTTTTGTTTTCAGTTTGGTATGGACTGAAACAACTCGCATGAGTGGCCGCACTCTAGTGAGTCACTTTCTAGAAAATTGCATGACAGGACAGTGTGTTGATGGGAGCGGGTTTATTTAATAAAAATTTACCTCATATTTACTGGTGTTCCGTAACGAATCCTACAGCTTAAATTTACCGCTTTGCTGTAGCGAAGTTGTTGACAAAGTCACCTGGGAAAATGGCGGTTTAGATAAAGATTTCAGAAGTTTGACTGAAGACGAAAATGTGCGAGAATGACGCCAGATGGCGGTCCAATTCCGTGACGCTAAGCTGCATAAGAAAATGAGATTCCCTGGTGTAACTTGGTGGCTATGATACCTTTCGTTGTTCAATAGTTGTGCACATACCTACTTCATGAGTGGTTATTTTTTAGAAATAAATTTTTCTTTCAAATTCAAGTTCAATTATTACTCGTTCCAATTCCTGTCAAGTTGCCAGTTCAGTCACAACTTGTTCCATTTCAAGTTGCCATAGTTCAATCACGACTCGTTCCAATTTAAGCTATCCCTTCAATCACAAATCGTAAAAATGCAAAATCCCCTAATCAAATAACTTTATCCTTCGCAAATTTTCCTCCACTCACATGGGAGAGCTTAATTTTGGTAATTTTCGCTGTTGCTGATACGCAGAGAGTCCAAAATCAGCCTTAGGTGCAAAGCTATCCATTACACCCACGCAAATATATCGAAAGCCCATTTCAATGGATCCTTTGCGAATGTATAGCCCAGGACTCAGCATAGGTATACCCAGAAACTCTAATTAACATTCCTGTTGTGGGGTTAATACGTAGGTAGGTATTTGCGCAGACCACCGACCAACCTAATAATCCAGTTTTCCGTTTCAATTCTTTCCCTTCAGGCTGTGGCTACTATATATACATGCGGCATCATTCAGGTATCGAATAGCTCTCTCTGTATAGCACAAGGGGTTGGTGAGTGGTTGCTTTTGATCCATCCATTAACTTCGTTTCCAACAGCGTCGCGTACAATGCGCGCATTGTCCTTCAGAATCCTGTTTCCTGGGATGTGATGATTGAGTGCAAAACGCAAATTCAGTTTTTTTCTTTCTCTGTCAACCACCCTTCAGTAGGTATATAGCACAACCCTCATTGATACAATGACCAACAATGGACATTGCCTAGGATTCGCGACCCTCTTCATTGTATTTTTGTTGTTGTTTTTTTGTACCAGAAGTAGGTATGGCACTGTTGCCATGGGACATAAATATAAATCGAGAATCATAGTTCCAATCATCGAGCGTCACCGTGCCGGCATAGCAACAGTGCGCCGTAAGTTGGTGTTCCATTTCGTATTTCGATATATAAATGTGCGTTCTTGGTGTATGCCTGTGCACCTTTCTCGATTGCATAATGGCATTTGGAACTTTCAACAAGTAGTAGTAGTAGTGAAAACAGCGGTGTTGCAGTGCCAGTGCCAGAGGGTAAACATCGCGAGAGATTTTATGTAGCAACAATCATCGCATCGGCGAAAAATAATAACACATCATAAGCGCAACCCCTTGTACGGTGTGCATGTGCTGTATATAAAACAGATGGAAGAAGAAAAACATAATCCTTTTGCGAAACACGAGAAAATATTGTGCAAAGGGAAGGGGTTGGGGTTGGCCTGGGATAGCGCGCTGCTTCATTAGCATATTTCTCGCGTATAGCGGTGAAATAAATTGAAATCATAATAAAGGAATAACAGTTTTTTTTTTTAATAAAGAAAGGAAAACAGACCCGCGGGACTTGCATGCAGCAGCAGCACCTTTCCCCACGGATTATGCAATCGCGAAAGGACAATGCCGCTACATTTTCATTTCTAGGTAAGTATACCTACATACGAGTACGTCTTCTTTTTGATTCATTTTTTCTTTTGTTTGATGGTGTCCTTTGTTTGTTGATTTGATTCGCCCTTCAATGCGCTAATTCCCGTGCATTACGGGTTCCTTTGATCACATGCGGATGGGAAGCATTGTACAAGTAGGTATATTGTGTAGTTTTGGTTTCTGACAAGTACAACAAAGGGGAGGATATTTAAGTGCACGAGTGAGTGCGCATGCAATTTTGAAGGATTAATATTTCGAGAATGGATATAGTGCCGCCTGAGAGAACACCGGTGTTGACATACTTTCTAATATATAAAATATGACACTGAGATGGTATCAGTGTCCCTAAATATGGGCTTAATAAATCTGCATAAAAGGAGTTTTATTTCTGGTACGGGTATCCTGAATGGGGAGGGAGCTACCAGTAACCAGTTGACTGTAGATACCAGTTGTCTTAAAAATGAGACCTTCAAATTGTGTGTTCTTTTATTCGAACGTCTGGATTGATTAGCCTTTTGAAGACTAGGTAGTTGTCCTCTCGGGTGTTTGGAAGACGTTCGAAGGGGGGTAAATATTCAGAGCTATATGTTAAAGCGTCTTATTGGCTAACTGATTCTAGACTAGATTGCCCAACAAAGCAAAAAGAAAGACTGCTTGTATGTGGGCTTGGACTCAGAAGCGAAAACAGCAGAATTTGTTTGGGGGCTAAGACTTAATTTTGTGATGAAATGTTGGCAAGTGCAATCCATCAAGCAATATTTGACAGCTCTCTGAGCTGTTCGCCCATCACTGAAAAACTACTCACCCAATTAATGTGGATCTTTCAAACATGCTTAGGCGAGGCTGAATGAGGACAAATTTACTTTTTTTCTCGTTCAGAAGTAAGAGAGGTTTCATTTTGCATTAGTGGAGTCAACCACCATAGCCGAGACACTGCGAATGGATGCTTCTGATTGGCCAGAAAATAAATATAAAACAAATGATACAACTCTGCTCTTTCCTTATTTTTTATGACACTTTCTCCACCTGTAAAGTCCGTCAGACATACGGACGGAAGTCTAGACCTTTGAAAACCCTTTAAGCTTAAGCTATAGTGTCAAAAATGCAGTCAGTTCTAATTTGCTATCATAAAAAATTCTCCGAAAATGAACACTCCACCCTTTAGTCATCGTATTTGAACAGCTATAGCCATCAGGACGATTACTTTCTCATGTTCCAACAAACACGGGGACAAAAAAAAAAAGAACTTATCGCTCAGTCACAATTTTATATTAACGACACTTTCGCCCATAAGCCATTTCTTTTGCCACGTTTGTTCAATATCAAACAATAAACCGATTGACAAATTCCCATTTAAGCCATTTCGGGCACGACATGTCTATATGCTTATACCATGCAACACTCCCTACATATTATACATCCGAGCTTGGTAAATTTGTTGGTTCGTGTCAAGGAAACGTTTTATTGTTCGGAACCTCGATTTGTACCGATGACGATGAGTTATATGATTTGACGGTCAGTGGTCATGCCAAAGAGTCCTAAAAATAAAGTTCCACAACTGCAATTAATTTTTCCCATTTTTCTCTAACATATTTATTTTTTTTCTTCTTTTGTTTTTGTCCGCACGTTTCCCTGAGGATAGAACTTTGCCGTGTCCAGAATTGCCGCCTATCTATCTGGAAATGCGTGCGACACAGCAATATTCCCCACCAAACTGAATACCGTGTACACAAACTTTGTGGCGGAATTATTAAAACTCAGCAACAAAGAAAAAAAGAAATTATATATTTAAATAGAATCAGGATTATGACAGCTCATACTGTAAATTACTGCCAAAGTGACCCCAGGAGACTATATACAGAGTTTTGACAGAGATACCGAATTGAATATGGACCCCATGCAAGGGGGGGCAGTCGAGGTCTCGATGGAATAGATAAATTGACATTTTCTGTCGTTATCATGAAATGCATTAGACATGCCACTTTGGCAATTAGGCAGACGTGTTTTGTGGCCATAAATCGCTGCTGAATATAGTAGATACAGGTTTTCCTCCGGGCATTGCGCAAAAGACCCACACCCGCAACCAAATTGTACGAAATTTAATATTTCTGGCCACGAAAAGCCGTCAATTGTATCGATGCCGTGAAACACTTTGTTTGGAACTATGAACATTGTCTTTAAATTTTGACATGCAATAAAATTGATAAGGTTATTGTGTAAAATGGGAGAAATTTCCTTGAAACCTTCTTTCAAATGTTTCACAAATCAACCAAAAAGCTATAGGTACGGTGACCAAATCCACGCCCAGCAAAAAGAGGACACCTTCAAAAAATTACAAATGAAGAATTGAAGAACAAAAAACAACAACCGAAATCCAAACAAACAAAAAACATAAATTTTAGCAAATTCAAAAAAATTGCAAAAAAAAATTGATAGTGGGTGTGTTCAGACGATAGTTAAAAAAAAAATAAAATAAAGTGCACGACTGGGTCGCACGAATCTTTCTCGTTTAGTACGAGTCTGACTGACTTTCAGAGTGTTCAGCAAATCGAAAATTCGGGACACAATAGTTTTGAAAACATCTATTTGACTCTAAGTTAGCATTTTGGTCAAAATAGTTATCGCCGTTTTCCGGTAAAATGACAAAAAATAAATTTTAAAGAAATTGCTTTTCTCAAAAATCCATTGTACGATAATATAGAGAAATATAGAGAGTTTGCTATTAAGTTAAAAATGACCACATTACCTTAGAAATTAATTTTTGTTACAATCGTATTGACCGTTTTCGAAATACAATGTCGAAATTTCAAAAGTAACGAAATCCTGGAAGCCGTTTAGGCTGTAGGCCTGTGGAAGGACGGACGGACCGGACAGAATTTTGCGAACCACTTTTTTGTAGTTCCTCTATCATCGTAATATCAGAATTGATTAATAGCTCGAGTTCGAAAATTTGTACGAAAACACTACGTTAATGGAGAAAGTTAAAAAGATTTAGAAGTGAATTATTACGGATGCAAAAAATATATTTTAAGTCGTACTCACACCAGAAAGATGCAGAAAATATCCGAATTAGTATTGAAAAAAAGTTTTGTTGTAGTTTTGTGGTGTTGAAAAATTCCGTAAACTTGAGAAATCCCAAAAAGCGGACAAACTGCGTATATTTTCAAAAAGATACTGGACAATTTTTAGATGAAAAGATAACAAGTCCTCTTAAAAGAAGACTGTCAGCCTAGCCTAGGGGCGATGATCATTCCCACGCCTAGTTATGTAAGCATGATTTTTTATTGGGGTGTGGGATGAGACTTAATTTTGTGATGAAATGTTTTCCAATGGATTCCAACAAAGAATTTGTCACAGCTTTTTGAGCTGTTGGGCTTGAAGTTTTCGAGGTGGGCTCAAGCCTCTGAGCGATCCCCTGGGGTACGGCACATACCACGCGTATTTTAAGGGAGCGTTTTTGACCAAAATGCATTTTATTCTTCAGTAACTTTGAATAACTCAAGAAATTCTCAATCAATCTTCAAACGAGTCCATTCTAAACAACAATTTTTGAGCTATAAACCAAATTTACAGAGCTACAGTCCAAAATTTAACATGATCTAATCGAAATTCGCAAATATCAGCATTTTTTGTTCCTTCTAGTTGCTCTTCTTGAGGGAAATAGTGCACCTATCGAAACCACTCCATTCGATGTACGATTACTGACCCCAAAGCCGACCGGAAGCGCTCTCCATTCTCGCTTAGCATTCCCACTTTATGAAAATTCACTCAAAAACTAAATACCACCCATTGTAGCAATAAATTCCCGTCTATATCCGCACAGTTTTATGGAGACAGCAGGTACATGCCAACACCTGCAGTCTTTTTGATGGCTTCTCCTAAAAACGTCGAAATTCTCCTTCCAAATGACGTCTCATTAATTTCATTCACACCCACGGACAACATTAAATCATTAACCCTGACAGGAATTCCATCCACCAGACACGCATAATCACTGCACTTGACACAGCCTTTCATGACGAGCCGAATTTTTCAAACCCCTCTACTGTATACGTACGACACTCTCTGTACCGCATACCAGCATACATTATGCCAGTTGCTAATTAGCCTGACACAGCGAATGAAAATTCAAATTCACCACAACAAAGCATCTAGCCCAAACATGATGTCATCAGAGCGAACCAAGGAAAGAAGTGCTCTGTGGGTCACCTATCGCACCCTCTACTTCCACAAACGAACGAAAACCTTCTAATTAAGTCACTGGAACAGGGAAATTCAGGCAAGCTACATACCACCACAAACAAGCACCGCACGCAAAGACCTCGGCTGCGCGAACGAGTGATTAGCATTTAAAATACTAATTAACAGGTTGTTACAGTGCCCACCTCTCCAGATAGTGATCTGCCGCGAAGCTGATACTGTTGGATTTCCCATTCTCATGCCGAAAAACATCGCTATCCTCATATCCCGGCCACACATACCATCATACAGGTTAATTCGTTTGCATAGCCCCGCTGTCGATATGTTTTATCAACATGCCCTGTAATTTGAATAAGAAGTCGCGCCCGCCTAAGACGGACGTACCTTGCGGGTTCAGTCGCACTTATAGGTGAATGTATTAATTAGGGAAGTAGTGCACTGCGATTGATGGGCCGCAACTCCGCTGCAGAAAGGGAGAGTAAATTTTAGTAATTTTTAAAAATAGAAAAAATGCCTATGCCTGACTATGGCTATGCCTATGCTCGGAGGTAATATATGGTGTAGCATAAAAACCTGCTGGTGAAATGCTTTTTGGTCACGAATATTAATTTTATTCGTTGTTGGCAGGAGCAGCAGCTATTCGCCGTCAGCTGAACACTGTTCAAGTGTTCACTGGTGTAAATATGGCGAAGGAAACGGAAGTTAGCTGGTAGATTTGGTTTCGACGGGAAATGAAATAGCAGATTCTAATCTAGCCTGGGCGTTAAAATTGGAATTTATTTTGTTAAACATTGGCGGGAGTTGGGGTGGGAGTTTGTAAGCGGAATGCGTAGTATTTGACTTCCGATTGGCTTTTGTGACGAGAGATTAGGACGCTCCGACTTCGGAGTGGGACTAGGAAATGGTATTTTTTCAGTTGGTTGTTGGTTTCGCTCCCGCTTGGTTTAGGTGTATGTGGGAACGAGCAGCGGTATCTGAAATGTGTCGGAATCGATTGGAAAAGGGGGTAAGCGTATTTACGTGGGAGGGTGTGTGAAACACATGGGAAAGGGTACTCGCTACTCGATTTGTAGAATATTCGAGATGGGTGTCTCTTCATGGTCCGAGAATATTTTTACTGGTCGGATGTTTGTCGAACGTGAGCGAATATTGGTGCAAAAAATCATGGCAAAACATTCGTTTGAACTTCAAATGCCTCGCTCTGTTACTTAGTTTGCGTAACCCCATCAAAGCGGCAAAGAAGGCCGTCCGTCTCCATGTGCGGCCATACACAACTTGTCAAATGAAACCCATCCCCCTTGGTAACGACAAGCCGCGCCACCATCTGTACCCCGCAGCAACTCCAATTGACGAACTTCGTTCCAGTTGTATTCATCAAATTCCATTTCAAAGTCCCGCAAACTCGCGACTTTATTCCCAACGTAATCTAAATATAGTGCACTTCATCAGAAAGCAACCCAAACAATGCGAACGCTCCTTGTACGCTCTCAAGTGACAGGCCCACAAAGGACCTAAAAGCATTTCGATACACACTACACACACTATGCACCGGCGGAAAACACTGGAGCGTAAAAAAATTCGTTCCATCATCATCAGCGTATATAGCGCGCGGATTATACTCGAAATCCATTACACACTGAAATGCGTTCACATTCGAGTACGAGTACGAGTACGAGTACGAGTATATCCCTCTGGCGCGCCTGGGCTTAGGCAGTTCCTTTTTTTGCTGAATTTTCTTCACCGTATATATATACCATTCAATAAAAATCTAGGACAACATCTAGACCGACTCTCGAGATTCCTTTTGTTTGCAATTCGAACAAGATTCCAGAGCAAAAAAAAGAAAGGATATTCAATCACACTATACTGGTACTGGTTCAACCCATCCGCGGATAATAACATTTCATTTCAAGTTTCCAAATCAGGATTCTTATATAAACCGGGACGGGGGGAAAACTCTCTGTGAATACTCGCGAACTAGAATCATCCTTTGTGCGTCTGTTTGGCTCGAAAACAATAAAACTGATTCAACACGGATTTACTTTTGAATTTACAAGCACAAAGCGCTCACGCTGTGCCGCTGATATTAGTTTTGACGAGTTTTCCCATTTCCCGCACGTGAAAATCGGTGTGCGCCGTTTTTGATAGTTGTATCCGCCACAAAGGAAAGGGGCTGCACCCAGGAAAATTATAGCGCACACACAGAGATTATGATTGCGCGACGATGGAACCGGATGTCGACAATGAAAATAGTTACGTCCTCGAAATTTCCTTAAGTGCATGGTTTGCGCAAATAAAGGCAAACACAACACGCACAAACAATTGCAGTCTGTGTATATCGGTGACGGAGTCCTTTTATGGTGCAAATGCATATTTGAATTTGAATAGATGACGCAGTAGCAGCAGTTGGCTGCATTATGGTAAACGATTTTCCTCGGGTATAGGTATTAAAAATGCGCAAATGTTTATTGTACTTTTCGAGGGAGGTGGCCGCTTTCTTTTTTACTGCTGGCAATAAACTGTTTTGCATTTTTCATTCAATTTTCATTTTTATAGTATCACTTATTTACATGGGAGTAGGTACGTACCTATATATTGTGCACGTTTCGGTTGTGCGTTTATTTGGTTTTATTTAATTTTTTAATGACCTTTTCGATTCGGGACAAAGGATGTTGGGCGGATTCTCGCTTCGCTAGGGGTGTCAAATTGTAGTCCCCTCTCCATGGGAACTAGATGTGTGGAAGCTTCTTTTTGAACGGAGTTTTATCGCTGAATTTATTTTTATTTTCCTTTTTTCGCAGCTGGGGTGGAGCAGTTTTTCAGATTTTTTTTTTAACTGACTGAAATTGATTTCAGAAGAAAGAATTGTTGTTAGCCTTCGGTGCGATTTGCGGAGAGGTGCGCTGCCTCTTGAAAACCTATTCCTGCACCACTAAGAAGAAGCAACTATCCGGGGCCTTTGAGGTGTCTGTTTGGCAGTACAATGGACCAGTAGTTGTGTCTGTGAGTGCTCCATCGGAAAGTAACAACCTCCGACAAAAAATCCGAAGCCTGACCACTCAATGATTGAATGGAAATACAGTGACTTACTGGGAGGACCTACCTATACCGATGCCTACTCCCCTGACCACGGCTCTCAGAAGTTGATTTATTCATTCATCCTAATTTGTTCCCATTTGTGTGTTTTACTGCAGTTAGGGAATTGCGCTGTTTCTTTCTTTTACTTCTCGGGGATGTCATAAATTTCCACTGTCGAATCTAGTAACAGTGGGGACTGGGGACTACTGTAAAAAAAGCGAAAACTTTTTTAAAACTATATGAATAAGGCGTTTACGTCATCCTGCCAGCAAATTACGTCAATATCATCATTGGTTTTGGGTTCCTCCCGTCCTCCGCCTTACTTTGGGCTTGGTGCTCCTCCCTACCGACAGTGCCAATTCAGCATTACTTTTGGCCAGGACAATGGGAAAACTTACGGAGCACCAACGCAAGGAGGTGTGTAACGAACGTGGCAAAGTAGTTGTGCCAAAGTAGTTTGGAAAATTCCTTGTCGCATAACTTTATACCGAACTTGAAATTTTTCTTCTTATGTTCGCAGTCGCAGCATGTGTTTGTTTTGAGTTTGTGTGTGTTTGGCAAAATGAGTGCGGCGAACAAAATAAATCACACTGCGAAAATTTTCAATAAATCATCAAGCGCCAGGATGTACCTATATATGGTGTCACTGGCCCTATCCGAACTATGCTGTACCTATATCGGAGGAAAGTACACAAGAACGTACTCCTCCAGCAGTCAACAAGTTTTAATGAAAAAGTTTGCGCGACCCGGAAATTACTTTGACTTTGAAATTGGTCCTCGCACTAGTGCGGGACGGCTGGTTCGGTGGAGTGCATAGCAGGGTAGCGGGTAATTTGCGCTGGTAAATAGTGCTCGGTATCGGTCCGAGATTCATGTTCTAGTCCTTTTTGGCATGTTTTTTTTTTTTTGTTCTCTCCTTTTCTGTTCAAGTGTTATTTTCGCCGGAAAGACAATTTTCGTCTAATGTTGCCTCGGCTACTTTGGTCGATGATGTAATTGGACCTAAGCTAGGTAACTAAAACTCGTCCTGTTTACGTTTACGTCCGCCATGCCATCGTCCAAAGTGGATATAAAACTTTTCCGAGTTAATTGAAAAATTTGCAAAAATTCGTAGCGTGATCTATCAGGGCGAGTTTTGTTCTTTCGTTTTGTTTTCGTCTCCTAAATAGAAAATGAGGAAACTTTTGCTGTAGCCAACAGCGCTGGGGATGAGTGACCGTTTGAAAGGCCAGCAAATTGCTCTGAATTCCATCTTTTGTTTCACAACTCTCGGTCTGGGCTGGTGTCAGCAAATGGCTGGGACATTAAAAAAAGAAAACCCAAATTACGCTGCGGCCATTGAGTGGAACGTGTGCACCTTGGTTTGTTGTGTACGTAGTCCTTTCTTGGTAAAGTTATTCTTCCGGTAAATATCAAAGTCATGTTCCGGTCTGATTTTGCCACATTTGCTATTGCATGATAGCGTCACTGTGTGCGATTGCTCCTCGCAAGGAGTAAACACACTGCAGTGAAAAAAAAAAACTAAAAAAACTGTTCCATGTCCATACATTGGGAAGGCGAACCGAAACCGAAACCGAACCAGCAACACAGGACGCAAGAAGTGCGGATGAAAAAATAACTTTTCGTCGTTTAGACTCGCTTCTTTTTGCACCCGCAATGAAAATGTTAACTTTTTGTAGCTGTTCTTCATCCACCTCCGCTCACATTCTATTTCGCTTTTTTCTTACACTAACTTTTGGTTGTCTTTTCAGATGAATCCCCTTTCAAAACAGAGGAAGGAGAGAGTGAAAAGAAAAGACTTTTTGAAAAGATGCATTTGTGCAGAGGATGTCGCTTTTGCTGTCGGACAAAGAGCACAAAAAAAATGTGTAAGCATTGAGTTGGGCATTGGACATGCATTGAGAGTGCTCCGCTGCTGGGGAATATGGAAGGCAAAAGGATAATATCCTCTTTTCTGCTGACTTTTTGTCCAAGTTAAGTACAAAATTAAAAATTCAGTAGAAATAAGTTTTGACACAATATACCACTAATTAAAAATTAAAAGAAAAGTGAAAAGAAGAATTTCACTCAGAATAAGACGGGGGAATAGGGAACAAAGTTATGGCACTCGTAAGAGTTCTGCTGAGTGAGTTAAGAGCTTTTTTCGCTTCGACAAGTTGAACAATCGGAAGTTTTTTTCTCCCGCATTAAAATGTATTTTTTGTTGCTTCCTTGTATGTGAAGAGTAAGTAATTTACAGTTTGAGTTCTAGTTTCATGGAATAATGTTACGAGTTGGCAAAGTTTATAGTTACAACTTTATTTTTTTATTTTGAATTTTCGGTGAATTGACGGGCGGTTTGTAGTGTGCCGAGAACTTCTCCAGCAAAACGGTCAAACAAAGTTAGCTTGTTAATTTTTGTGCATTTGAGCTGGACACAGAATGCAGTTCTATAGTCGTAGGGCAGACTGCTTGAACTGCAGCTTGCCATAAGTTTATAACGTAGATGTTGTTGAAATAATATCTTATGGTGTTTAGAGTTGGAAAAAATAGCACTGTAATTTCATCACCGCGTGTTAACGCTATGTGATTCCTACCCGGTGCTTTAAAATGCTTTCGAAAAGTATAAGCCCAGTTAGAAAATCTTGCCGAAAACCAATCAAAATTTGATCACGTCCTTCGCGTTCACTCACAACGCCATCCCTGGTTAAACTTTTAAAAGGTAAACTACGTCAGTGTCACTTAATGATAAATCTATTCAAATCCACTGTGTTTAAACGAACAGTTTGGTTCCTTGTTCTCACCGTTTTAAGTACGGCTTCATTGTGCGGTCAATTCTTACACACGCACACAATATCAAAGACGAATCACACCGATATCCATGGATCGAACAAGGGACCAAACCTTTTTTTATTACAAACAACCACTTTTATCAAACAGGATCCAGAAATAGCACATAAAGCTACAACCATATACAGGTCCGTAAATATATGCAAGAAGCTAAATTATGAAACGAGAATCAAAGGCGAACAGAAATCATTCTTCAAATGCATAATAGCACTTCAGGACAAAGAATTATCCCGTGCACTAAGATGTGGTTCCCTCTCCGTAGCCTGTCAATGTCAATGAATGGAAGGAATCAAAACACCACCGCCAGTCAAAATGAAAGGAAAATACAAAGCAAAAGCTAAGCCAACCCCATGAGATCAAATCGCTTTCGTCCTTTCGTACATATTTATTTATTTTGCTGTTTTTTTTTTGTCCGCGATTGAGCTGGGGGGGAGAAACATGAAAGAACGATGGTGGTGTTGCTGAGAACAAAGACAAATAGCGGCTCTTAGAAATGGTATACTAACCTATAATTGATTACGTCACATAAGGATTACATAAGTCGTTACACAAGCTTCTTGTTCTCCGGATCTGGTTCTCTTCGAATTGAAGTTTGGTCCTCGCGCGAGCTATTCAAAAGGACGTGGATACTTATTTTCGTATTTATTTTGTTGTTCCCTTATCGTTTGTGTGCGTATTACAGAGGAGATGGCTGAAGAATTGTGCGTCGGATTATGAGTCCTTTTTGTTGCTGTTGTCGAGTTTTTTTTTTGCTCGTTTTTTGTTTGTTTTTTTTTTTTTTTTTTTTTTTGTTTCCTTGCGACCGGTGTGATAAATGGCAAGTATTTTCAAAGGGATGGGAAATGAGTCGAATTTCCTCTCGTCCTTTTTTTAGAATTGCTGTTGTTTTTTTCTGTGGAACAAGGGTGACCAATTTACCTTTTCGTAATTGGATGGACAGTTGTATGGGATGCGGTTGGACGGTAGAGAGTGTGCCCGCAGAAGATTCTTAAAGGGGGGGTACCTACATCCGAACAGGGATAATATGGATATTTGCAGTGTTATTATCTTTTAATAGAGCTCACTGTAGAGATGCTCGAAAATAAACGCTGGACTGGGAGAGAGAGACATGCCACGAACCTTCCACCCACTCTATTTTTTTTTCTCCAATTTTCTATATCCATCATCCGTGAGGTCCATTATCCATGACCCATCTCCAATGTCGCCGAAACACTACGCCTGATGAAAAACATGTCTTATGCCCTTGCACCAATTACATTTATTCACAGCAGAGAACCTCCTTTTTGTGTGTGGCACTGGCGTTGTTTGTTTTCGGTTTTCATTCCGGCGAAGGGGAGAAGAAAACAAATATCCCGTAGGTGGACGAAATGGAAATTCGGCAAAGAATTGAATTTGACAGTCTGATAGGTAGGTGTATATAGGTCCCGCCGTGCTCCAGAGACAGAGAGACAGAGGAAGTGGTTCAATTTCGAATGGTTTTCCAATTGCTTTCCTGGCTATGGCTGCGTTGGGTGTTTTTTTTTTTCCTGTTACCACATTCGATGATTGTTGTGACAACTTACCAGGGGATATCACGGAAATAACACGAAAAACACGATACTTCGTACGTCGCTCGTGTTGTTGCCTGTGTTATTATTTATGGCTCAGCGCTTGGCAACAGGATTTTGGCAATTGCAAGGATATTCGCGGGAGCACAAAAAAACAAACACGTAAAATTTGTTTGCATAAATTTTCTGCGAATAATGAATGCAATGGATTTGACACTGCTGCCCAGAAAATGCAAATTATTTCGAGTTCCTGTAGGCTGTTCAACTGTCAAAATTACAAAAAGAAAAATAACAAGAAACTGAATAGAGAACGAGGATACTCGAGTGCAAGAATCCGAATTATTAACGCCTGTCATCCTCATATACACACGGAGAGAAAGAGAAAATCGTTCGACTCAGAAGGACTTTTGTGTTGCCTTCTGGATGAGTGCCAGAGGAAGGAGCGGTAGATTTTTTATGTCGGGACAAAATATAAATCCATAGAATGGAAGTGATATGGCATTGGCCACGAAAACCTTTAGGGAACGGTTTTTCGGTCGATTTTTGTTCTTTAATTCGTTCCAGCAGTCATTCAACTGTCATATTGTTGATGCCTGCGAGATTCGCGTCCTTCAAAACCCTCACTTGTACAACACATTTATCGGATGACGCGAGTAGGAGTAGGAGTAGGAGAAGTGCTGAATTCGTCTACACATTTGAAATACACTCAACAGCACACAACGATAGGGAAACAATTGATGTATTGCTATGCCATATCGATCGCCTCTGTTATACAGCTCTGTAAGCATTCGATGTCGCCTTTTTCGATTCGTTTATCATCATCATCGCATCTTCATCGGGTAGAAGTGTATAGTGAATGTAGGGATCCCCGGGATCTAGTTTCATCGGTGTCCTTTCCCCACTGCCGCCGCTGACGCCCATCAATTATTTCCGACGAGATAGAGGGAACATTTATTTGATGAGTTCCTTTCTTCCAACTCAGCAGGATTATATGGGTATTGGGCTATTTTATTGTTCACTCGAATGTGCGGATAGTAATTTATTTGATAATTCAAGCCATTGAGTCGGTGATGTATGGAACAGAGGATATTGGGACATCTACTTAATTTCTTGCGCCCCATTCAATGGGGTGGACGTGTTGTGTATTTAGTTGGTGCAAATCCAGATATACACCTTGAAGGAACGACGTTTGAGGCGACATCTGCCGAAAGACCACAGAATGTGGTCATTTGAGAGTGATTTCATCAGTCCCTTGTGACATGTAGTCGATGACAGTCACAATCGGCACTACCCGTCGAAAAAAAATCCTCCTGAGAGCATGAACGGATCTAATCTTGTCAGTGGTCAAGGTGAACTTGTAAAGAGCTTGAAATTACGCACTTACCTACATCAAAATGTGCACTTCACCCTTAGAGCAACGCGCATACCACTTGCGCTAGTGTCCATCCAACAATGATCCTCCTAAGCTTCAAATTATCGAATGCAACAGAGGGGATGACAAACTGAAGGAATTTCTCCTGTTGCCAGTAAAGCTTTTGCCGGTTTTTCGGGTCCTTTCACCGCCCCCGACTTATACGGAGCAAGCCTGACAACGCTCAGACCTCAGACAGCATGGTATCCGTTTCTGTGATAATCCTGTTTATCCGTCCTATTTCCAGTTATGACTCATCTCTTAATCCCTGAACGCCACATGCATCGGTGCATCTCATCTCAATTCGGCAAACAAATTCGTTCCATACACATCTTCTGTCGTTTACCCGAGTTCCTCTCACAGCTCGTTCATCTCCTTCACCCATATTCGACCTGAACTCTCAATATGTATGTCGTATAGCCGTTCGCAGTTGACTTTAGACGAACGTCCTTCCGCTTTACCTTGTGATCCTTCACTTGCACCAGTTAGTCGACCAAAGTTGATGGTTTTCTTTCCCGCATTGTCATGTTTACATCGTACTCATCACCCTAATCCTCAGAGAACGACCATATACAGCCGAGGATGGGATGAGGATATAGAGCGAGCTAAAGCAAATATTTACGCAAATCACGCACCGAATATGCAAAGCAAGCCAACTGAAGCGAACATTTACAATCATCCCAAAGAGTTCACCGCTATACACCCACACTAAGAGGACTTTTTAACATGTCCCCCACCCATGCTCCTGTGACATCTGTCCGAAAATTCAATTCACATTTAAAAGCATCCGCATACCTACCTACTCCACCGGCTACAACATGTCCTCCGTGCAGTATATCCTGGTGTAGAATTTTAAAACCAATTCCACAAGTGACGCAGTTCTTATTTGGCTCCCAAATACAGCCACACAGTACACACGACTGTACCTCAACAGTGCGTGCCAAAAACGGGGTAGCAAAAAGAGAAACTGAAAACGCAGCCACCCCAGGCGAGATTCATGTCATGCGACGATTTATTTGTGCAAGGATATTGAAACTGTACCTCCACATGGTACACGAAGCAAAAGTGTTCTTCGATGCGTATTACATCGCATCCCCCTCTCGATGAACTTTCGAATTAGGATTTCCAAAAATTCTGTGTGTGTCCTTATGCTTAACCCCGCTTCCATGCTGGGTACTTATAGTCCTGTAAGAAAATCTATTACGCAATATCCTCGAATTGCGTCATAATTTAGTGGCAACAAGCTTCGGTGTTCGGTATGACTGTACAGCGTACACCCTTTCAATGTTGAGGTTGAGCAGGACTGGGGTTGCTATGACAACAAAAGCAAAAGACGCCACCAGGGAGAGTTTCAACTTCAACCGAACAAAAGATGCGATGGCAATTTCAGTATCACGGGCTAAGGATAAGAAGTGCGCACAGTAGGAGAAAGGACCTAAAGACCCACATTCCGCATTGAATTATAATGAGCTGAGCATGAGGATGATTTACAAAAAAAAAAAATAGGGGTGGAAACGCGCTTTACCTGCATGAGCGTATGACATACATTTTTTCCTTTGTTACGTTCTCGTTTTCTAAAGGGCATTTCGTACGAATTAATCCCCAGACCAGAATCCTTTCAGGTGATATGCTGTGCAGTTTAAAGGGACATTATTTTCAAAGTTCAATGAAATGAGATACGTCAAACCATTTGAGAGATTTCATTCCCGCTCGTGTAGTGGAATTAAATAATGTGGGTGGAGAGAAGAAAAAAATCTTCGCCCAACGTGGGGCTCGAACCCACGACCCTGAGATTAAGAGTCTCATGCTCTACCGACTGAGCTAGCCGGGCACTTACGAATGCTGTGTAAAATGTCCGAATTGTGTGTGAAGCGCTTACGTGGCGGTCGGCGGCTATAAATAGATCGTGTATAGAGAGAGAGAGATAGAGAGAGAAGCAACATGTAAATGGTGTGCATTTGAGCGGTGTAGGTTGTTGATGTGTGGGGGGAGAATGGAGGGGAACACTACACAATAAACAACTTGTTTTTGGAGGATAGAATAAAACCGATAATCTGCTTATGACCACTGTCAATAGGGAAGGGGTGGGTGTGTGCAAAAACGTAGGACTAATTTTCATGAGAAATATAAAGCGTTGGGGTACGGTTGGCTGTCGGGAATCGTCGTAGGTAGACAAAGAAATAACAAGAACCACTTTTAGGGATTTTGCCGACAGTGCGTTTCTTAATTTAAGGTTGCATTTAATTTAAAATGATCCACATAGGGGAAGGTGGGATAAGTTGGATTTGAACTTGCACAAAACATTTATTTACACTTCTCCAATATTTTTAGAAACGTCAAAGGCGGGACTCCGAGAATTTTTCGGGCCTTGGATTAGCGACACTCCGCGGAACTAATAATCATTTTTAGTGTCCTGCCTAAATTATTCAAACTCACAATGGCGAAGTTTTCCATACAAAATTGCATATTGTGACCTAGGAAATATTTAGTATGAAGGTTAAAAATGATTATTAGTAAGGCCCACTAACACTTCATGAAACATGAGAGAGAATAAAGTTATCAATATATTATAAACAGAAAAGGAAAACAGTAAGTCAGTTGAAGGAGGGAACACAGTTCGAACAAAGAATGAAATTAAAAAGATGTCTGTTTTTTTATGTGTAGGGGAAGACTGGATCGGAAGTTCATAACAGCCACTGTTTTAAATAGAGGGTCCCGCTAAAATGTATGAGTTGCAGAGAAAAACTTTATTGTAACTTACTTCAGCTGTCAAGTGGTCGTTGAACTTTTATATTTCTTTAATACATATGTTTTCTAGTTAAATTAATATTTTTTTTTTAAACAGATACTTAGGTTACCTAACACAGGTTTGGGCAATTTTTGTTAAAACTTACCACGGTCTTTAATATCGATAGGAAGTTATGAGAAAAATATTTTTAAATGCTGTGTTGTGATATCTGACAGAGCAGATTTGGGGCAATACTTTATCACGTTTCGAAAGCACAATTTTGTGCTAAAATTAACTCTCAATATTGAGAGCGAAGTGAAATGTACTACAAGTTGGTCTTTTTAGGTGGATTTTGTAGTTGAAATATTGCTCTTTGATTTAAAACAGGTTAGACAGACATATGTGTAACATTTTAGAAGAATATATTAAATTTCTATGCCAGTTCTCCCCTTTCGTAAATTTAAAAATAAATTGCTTTCTATTTCAGTTATACAACAAAACCCACAACTCCTTTAAAAAAAAGTCATCAAGTTTAAAAAAAAAATCGCTCTCTCTATCCATACAAATGGAAGGACCCTCATGACACAAATCAGTGGACACGTTTCCTCGAGCAGCCATTCAAATCCACATCGGCTCCATCTAATGGGTCCTCGAAAAATCACAGCACCATAAAATCACATTAGTCATTTTAATTAATCACAGAAATCCCTCTGTTACAGTTGCCCCCTGTCATTTATATAATACCTACGACGAATGAAAAAAAGAAGGACAAAAAGTGCCACCACTGCTGAACATGACAAACGACCTAAATTAATAGAGTTACGCGTCTATCAGGCTCTTTTTGAAAAATCGTTTCACATGAAAACATCGGAACGTATTTATTTCTAAAATTAATTAAAAAAAATCATCCCACTCGTCAATAGAGTGGTGATTGGCAAAGTCAAAAGTCCTTCTTGTCTCACTGCAAATGGTACACATAAACCTGGCTGGTGCTCACTGTGCACTTACTTAGCTCACTCATGCGGCGACTCCGCCAGTTAACTTGTAGGTCTTTTACACACAGGGAACATAAGTAAATTTCCGGAAACATGAATAATTGCACGATAGCAAAACGTAATGTTATCCTTTTTAATGGCGGAGAATCTTTTTCCTGCCACGGCATCATCGTACGTACTTGTATCCATCAGACAGACTAAGCAATGACAGGAAGCGCACACGTCCTACGTCCTCCCATCCTATATCGGATGGTGTACTTTTGCCTGGTGTGCACTCGTAAATGAAAGTCATACTTGTACTTCCTCCTCTGTATACATTATATACCTACCGCAGAACTCATCCGATTAATTCCGAAAAGTTTCATCCTTTCGCATGATCAAATTTTTACCATGTTCACTTAATTACTTTTCCGCATATCATTGCTGTTTCTGGTGCTGCCAGTTCATCCCTACATCATCCTGTGACGGTGGGTAGATGTGTGCTCTGTTAATGAGTGGAGCCAAGGCACACCGCACACACAGTCATGTTGGCAGGGTATATGAACGGCACAGAGTTAATTGAGTAATATTTTTACATGGAAATTTTGAAAGAGCCCATTTTGGACTGTACGCGCCCAGGAACATGACTGTGACGACTCGGTTTTGATGGAAGCAAATTAATCAGTCTGACGCCCTCTATAGTACCTGGTGGCCTATGCCTATCCCGAGTCCTGGTTCCGATCGCTTTTGCGTTTGCATAACTATGATACCCTGGTGGCGTGTGAAGTTTCAGTTAAAAGTTAATCATGTCGATGTACGAATTGATTTTCGTATATCCTTTGTGCGTTCCGTTGGTGAGAGCGAGGCATTTATTGATATCGAGGTATTCGGGGAAAACTTGTTTGATTTGTCGCGTGAAAAAGTTTCTGTTTGCGTGAGCTGTGCGGTCGGAGGTTAATTACACAATATACACACATGCATACATAAACTGTTTGTGAGTTGCGCTTGGTAAAAACTTATCGAAGCCAATTAAGAGAAAGGTGTTTTGATCGATTTGAGGGGGGGCCATTGGCCATTGACGTCGTCTTTGGTAATCGTGTCGTCGTACAGAAACACGTAGTCAGTTGTGGTGCCTTACCCACTTCTTATTTGAGTTGATGTCACACGTAATGATGTTGACTGACTTTGACCGGTGGCAGGTGCCCGCTGGGAGAAGAATATTAATAATTTCTGGCGGCCCTGGATGGTCCCATGACCAGGGGGTGCATCTAATTACAAAGTTCCCAACGAGATTTTGGTTGACTATAACTTTAGTCTCTGTAGTTGAGAAAATGGACAAGACGTGCGTGGGTGGTCTAGTAAGAGGGGTAAATTGATTTATGAACCGATGCCTTGCGCTTGTTGGCTATATGAACGCACGTCGTTAAGGTCTGAGTCAATACAATGTCCATTTAACAAGGCGGTCTACAGCTGAAAAGGCACAGAGCTCAGAGTTGGCAGTGGCGTCTTTAAGTAAGTAGTGCAATTGAGACGACTTTTATTACTGACAAAGTGGTTGGTTTCGAGAAGATCGTTTGTGCCGCAGAGCTGTTTACTGTTTTCAGTTATCCTTAAGAATTTTAGGACATATCTGCAGAGGGTATATTGGACCACCTTAGATACCAAAGTTTTACTGAAGAGGAGGTGTCTCCTGAAAGGTCAAAGACCCACGTATTTACTAAGTATGTACTGCGGGTGCAAGGCCTACTTTGAGACCTTTCATTTCGGTTTAGCTAGCTCCTAAACAGGCCTATAGTGCTATACTTAAACACTTCTTACAACGAAAGTGGGAGCGACCAGTTTAAGTGTCCTCCAGTAGCCACCAACGCGTCAGAGCTACGTCTAAAGGGACTCGTCAAAATTTATATTATTTGGGTTAAAAAAATCTGTGAGGTGGGTTTGTCTTCTTCTCTGCTAAAGCCCTAGGCTTTTACGCAATGGAGGGTCTTTTAAGCCGTCCTATGGAATTGAATAACACAATTTGTGACAAATAAACTTAATTGCTTCCGGTGGAGGAAGGGTCCGCCTAAGTAAAATGTATGAAATAAGAAATACGAAAACTTGTCTTCAAAAATTAACCCATCTTAGGTAGGTACCTATCTTATTGTCCAAGTAAGTTGTCCGTACTGTATATCTACTGTAGCCGAAAGCAGTAATAGAAAAAGCAGCTCTCTGTCCTGGTAAATTGCAACTGGACTTTCAATCGGGCTAACAGGATCCGCGCGACTCTTCAAAGACAGATCGTATGAAATAATGGTTAAACGTTAACTTGCGCCAACACAAAGGGAATGCTGTTCTCCTTACAAAGAGAAAAAATCAAAAAACACTTGCAAAATAAATTATTTAAACAAGGAGTGACATTCTCCAATCGAATCTGAAACAAATCAAGAACAATCAACTAAAACTACCATCCCAAGGTTTCCGTTTCATCGTTCAACTGATTTGGAGTCGCCCCCTTCAGGGAACCTACATTTTCGTTCACCCACCTATATCCAAACATCCCTCTTGTCGCAGAGTGATACTTTCTCCCTCGCGCAGTCACTCAGCCCCACACTCTAACTCCACTCAGTTTGATTAAATTCGAATCGCAATCACCACTCGTTTTCATCTCGAGATTGAGAGAACCCTGAACTCATTTTCTCCGACCCCGGCTCATTGTTCTACGCTGATGGACGATTCATTTCGGTTCAGTTCGGTTTTTTTTTTTTTTTTTTGGATCAAATTCAGATGAAAACCATTCACTTCATGTACTAATTACAGACAACGACCATCATTAACGTCATCGTTGAATCCATTCATCGCCCTATTATTATCATCGGCATGACCAAGAGAATAGTCCTTAGCCAGCGCTACACTCACACACAGCAAGAGCAGAGTGACAGAGAAAACAAAAGGAGATAAGTCGCATGGAGCCACACATAAATTGATTCCATTCGACGAGCATAAATCATTTGGTGTGGGGTTATAATTGAAATGACAAAACTATAATGTACATCAGTTCGTATCGGGGAAGAGCTCTCTCCTTATACCTGTGTGGGGACACGAGTACAATGCGGATACAGAGAAACCGAACGCTGGCTCCTTTTGTCCTGATTATTAACATGATACTGGTCTTCATCGTATTCCTATACATCAATGGCAACAGTATATGGTATCGCCATAGCTACGACGTCCGAGGTCCGACAGTGAGTCACAGGGAGATTATTAAAAGCGAACCAGTAATCGTAGTAGTAGCACCATTATCTCCATCATCATAATCAACACTATAGCTTGATCTGTGTGTAGCAGCGCCACCCCCGGCCAGCGCGCTCAGACAGTGGCCGTAATTACTATTGTTTCACATGATATCATCTATGGGCGCTCTTCAATCAATCTTCCATTACTATTATGAGAAGTTTGTCATAACGTTATCGTGTATAGTCGTTTTAGCTCTGCCCCGTCTTTGGTGTTTGTTTACTTAACGGATCCCCGAATCCTTGTGATGAGATCACAAACAAATGTGTACCTAGTCGCTAGTCTCATTAGGAAAATGGATTATTGATGTAAGCAGTTGGTGGGTGTTCTTTAGGGGGAATTTTTTTTTCTCATATCCATAAAACCTCTTGAACTTTTGTCAATCAGCTCTGACAGCTGTGTCTGTTTAGGGAAGCAGTTGTTGTTAAAATGACCAAGGAAAGATTATCTAAGTATTAAGCAACATTCAGCGGTTCTTCTAAAAGGCTAGATCTAAAAGGAGAGAGCAACTTGAAGCAAAATTTCAACTCAAGGTCCCTCGAAAACCCGAACGGTTTCGAAATAAATATTGTAACTATTGGTGCTTACAATTGATCGGAGTTTTAGTGGAAATAACTATGACTTTGTTGCCTTCAAGATCCAATAAAATGGATGTCTGTCCTTTTATTTTCGAAACAGTCACAAGTGCTATAATTTGTACGGAGGTCGGTTTCATAAAGAGGATAAAGTTGTTGCTTACCTCCTGAAGCTCTGGAACTTCAGAATAGATTATAATTAAGGTTCCGTACCCAAAGGGAAAAAACGTAACCTTATTAGTTTCGCTCGGATGTCTCTCCGTCTGTCTGTCTGTCTGTCTGTCCGAACCCACTAAGCCAATTTTGTTACCAGGTCTATCTCAAGAACCGATCGACATAGGAGGCTAAAATTTACACACAACATCCGGTATAACCTCTAGTTAAACGAAAAATACCAATGGAAGCAATACATCGATTGGTTTTCGAGTAATTAGTAATCTGGTGAAAAAATTATTTTCATTCGCCCAAAAAACGGTTTATTTCTTGATTCACAAAAAATACATAAATTCCTTTTTTGTAGATCATATTCTTAGCTATATATATGTTCTGAATACTGTTTTGCCGAAAAGTTAATCTATATAATATAAAAGAAAGTGTCCGAAGCGATGTTATCCCATAACTCGAGATTGGCCGAACCGATTTTGATGATTTACCTATACTTTGTTGGAAAGGTATTTTCTCAGCACGGGTTTTAAAAGAAAAAAAATTTAAAAATTTCAAAATGTCTTATTTTGACCACCCAGCGTGTTACGACAGGTTTTTTTTCGATTTTTTTTTTCATTTTGTATTTATTTATTTTGGCAACAACCAGAAAAAAATCAAATTTGAATGTAACATATCGTATCACTTTCGAACTGTCAGATAGACACGCAACGTAACGCCATCTATTATCGATCAATCGAGAAGCCAATTTTGTTTCATGTGTGGTGGCGCTGTCCACATTGACTGAGCCATTGGATTCAGTTGCGCAGTTTCTTCATTCGTTGCTGTTTCAGCGTCCATATTGCACTTTGCGAATTCGGCCATTGCGCATTACAGATTCGGATTTCTTCATTGCGATTTTGTGAGTTTTTATAAATTAAAATTCATAATCTTGTAGAAAAATTAGTTCTGTTTGAAGTAGAATGAATTTGACTGCCTGTCCTTAAATGCAAAAATCTTAGAAAGTTCTTAATATATTTTGGTGCATTTTCACAGGCCTATAGAGGGTACCTAGGCTCACAATCTCCAATTTGTTTCAACATATATAACTAAATAAATTCCGGAAAAAAATGCACAAGGGTAATTTGTTTTTTCGTTTCGTTTCGCTTTTTTCTTTGTCACGCTTTGCGTTCGAAAATAAATATGGTGAATGCCACCTTATAGAGGACATCTGCAGGTACGACATAGGATATCCAATAACTCGATAACTTAAATGGTTTTTAAATAAATACTGGAGCGAAATTTGAGACATTTCTACGATTTTCACCTGGGTGAGTTTACTACATATTTACAAAGCTCATGATTTAAAAAAACAAATAATGTGTTCCCTCCTTGGCCTTTAAATAAAATAAGTCGATATTTTGAAAACATTATTGGTGACATAATATAAGGACCATAATAAAAAATACATTGTTTTTGAAAACAAAGGAGTTCAGACTTTCAAAGGATAAAATAATAATAATAGTTGAGTCTTACCTCAGGATTTAGGCTTTTTAGTCCGCCTTATCACTATTATTTGTGAGTTCTTTTGTAAAAGAAAGCTTTCAATTTTAAAATTATGATATGCGTTTCTTAACAAATTCTTAGTTTCAATAATTCATTGAACATGTATTAACTGATACAATTGTATCCGCTTTTGGCGTGTAAGAATGTGGCGTGTGGGGCGTGGGATTGAAAGACATAGGGTGCGAAATGTATACGGGACTGAAAGAAAATGATTTAACATTTGAAACGAATACCTGTTAAAATTACGGAAGGAAGACAAATTATTTTATGTAATGGGAAGAAATATCTGTTATTAGCCAACTCAAGCGTTATGACTTATGAGAATAGATATTTTTTGCGAAAAAAATGGCCCCATACAAGATAGCAAATTTCTTAGATCTTCTTTCCATCAACTGTTCTGAAACCACATTTTGCACGGGCGAAGCCGGGGGGTGCAGCTAGTAGTTTACAAGATATTTTCAAAAAAGATAATTTTACCATGTAAAATACGTTGCTCTCATAAGTTTTAATCTCTACTACGCAGTTGTGCACAATTGACCCCATCAAAGACAGAAGAGAGTCACTGGTGGTATACCACCAGGGTTCTCGCTTGCTAATTTTGTTGGGGAGTATAATACATTTTTTTGGGGAGTACAGAACAAAATAAAAGTAATATATTTTTAGTCAATAGTTTTTAATTGGGACAGGTCGCATACAGAATGGAAAATTGGCGTGGGTTGGGTACTAGGTAATACATAATTAGAAAATGAGATTCATGTGCGAGTCATTTTTGAGAGTAAAAATATTAAGTAATTAAATTAAACTAAATTGTGATGAATTCATGAAGAGGGGAAAGATTGAATGATATTATAGATTTCAAATAATATCTGATGTGTTGGACTTTAGCCAAATACGGAACCTTCGGTGCGCGAGTGACACTCGCACTTGGCCGATTTTTTTTTTTTTTTTTATTTTGTACTTTTAATAATTTAGTTTATATTTACCATGAGATTTGAAACTTTGCCGATCTTTTATTTTGACTTCACATAAATTGCCATTATATTCATGAACCTAAACCAATAAGTTCATAAGAGCTAACATTCATCTTTCTACGCCTTTTAGAAGCTGAGCTGGAAAAAATGTAAAGAGGGCTTATTTAATTGAAAATGCCAACAAATGTCAAAACGATTATTTTTGATTGTAGCTCAACTTTGAGGCTGTAGGCGATCATCGTAACAATTAAACTAGCTGTGGGCCTTTAACCTTGGCTTCAGTGCTATAACAAATCTATCATAAAGTGCAAACAAACTATCAAGGAGCAGTTTTCAAAAATGTTGCGAATGACATATGTCAAATGTCAGTTTTCTCTTGTGAAAATTCAATTCAGCAAAAGCTGATCATAAAAAAATAAAATAAATACTCGACTCAAAATTGATATTTGACTGACTGCCATCTGACAGTTGTAATAAATCATCAGCCAGTTGGAAGTTATTTTCTTGCTGGTTATTATTTTTCACTCTTTTTTACTTTTTTTGAATAAGATCAGACCTAATGTCACTTCAAGACTTTCTGAAAAGTCAAAAGTTCAACGCTTACGCGTTTTCAGCAACCACTGCATCATTCCGAAAAGTAACCGAATATTTATTTCGTTTTCATTCTAACTGGCCACGTTCGGATTTCTAGTTTAGTAAGTCTGACAGCTGACTGACTTGATGTACGAGATACGAATATTTATTTAAGTTTTCATTGGCTCAGAAATCGGATTGGTCACATGAAAGTTTTTTTTCAGTTGAAATTTATGGAGGGGTAGGCGACAAATACAGTAAAGCCTCAGTTGACATTTTAAAGTGTCAAATTTCAAATAAACTGCGAACATACAAAGATAATTCAAGACCAGCCAACGCGTTCATATACATAGTACAGCCAAAGCAAGTTGACGTTTTATATGAACTAAGTATCCCCGCCGGCTAAGGGGATTACTGTCAATCAAGCTGTCAAACGGAGTTCGCTTTTGGGCAATATTTATATGGCTAGTCATCCAATCGCTTGAAAAACGCTGTCAAATTATATGAATTTTCTATCAAAACTAGTCGTCGATTGGCGCAGCCTTGAGAGGTCACGAAATTGTATCCAGCTATGCTTACAAGCGAATTTGTCCAAATATTGAAGAAAAATAAGACACCGCTTGGAGCGGCTGACACTCTGGACCTGTTTTCAGGATTTCAAAGTCAAATCGCATTTTTTTCGCACTGCCCATTGGTCACGTGCCTGTGAGGATTTTATGTAAGTCGCTGTCAAATTATTTGCGTTCTTCGTGATAAACGACTGACAGTTTACAAAGTAGTGCCAATATTTGGTCGCACGAAATACGATTTGACGAGGAATGGCCTGGATCGTTTCAAAATTTCTCTATCCCATGATTTTTCCATTTCTTCCTATTTCCGCTTCTATTTGACTCTTCTACTTAATGGCGGTTCCCAAATAATCAAGCAGAGCTGTGCCTCTGTAAAATTGACAGACAATATCTAAGCCCGCCGTCGTCGTCGTGTTCGATTCCCTCTTTGAAAATCAATAAACCGAGTCTCGCTGATGTTGAATTCGCCACAAAAATCGACCAAAAACAAGGCAGCAACGATGGTGGAAAAACAGAGACTGGTTCCCCCACTCGTAAAAAAATATTCACACAAATCCAATAAAAGTCCATCGCTGTGCTCACTGTATGCATAATTCATCAACTAAACCGCTTGCCAACCGTCCACGTCCAGCCAAACTCTGAGCATTTTACAAAAAACTGTGCCTGTCCTGTCATTTGGTTGATGGTCTCTCCACTCCTAACCCTTACATCACACCGAAAACTACACACTCCCGCCACTCAACAAATAAAACATAAATCGCAGCCCGTATCTACACACTCGCACACACAAAATCCAGCATGCAATAAAAAAAAGTGATTTTAATATTCGCGTTTGCCACCCGGTGAACGGCGACGTGATTAAAATGCACGCGTTCCAATCCAAGTTCCAACCAAGGAAAATCGAAAAAAAATTTGCGCAACTCTTCTCATCTCACCCACCCATCTATACTACACACACCGTCGACGTCACCTAAATCGATTGTTCGTTTGACAGTTGACACTGTCACGGCTGATCCGCCACGGCCCCCGATCCGAGAGACAAAACACAGTGAGACGCGGGAACTTTCTTCCTGGAATTAGCAGAGAATGATCGCAATCATTCTCCTTACTTGTCACGTAGGACACATTCTCCATGGGTACACGCTGATGGTGCACATTAGGCTCTGAGCTCCCTTTAGCTGGTGTATGGGGTGACACAAAGTTGGAGGTTCCGTTTCTGTTGGTTTCTTTTTTGTCTTTGCCTAGAACGCGCACGTCTTTCATGGTGGTGGCGGCGTAAAGTTTTGCTGTCGCGCTCGCTGCCTGCCTGAATCTGAATCTTTAGCTGTTTTGTGTTCGTTTAAGTTCACGGGAAGAGAATGCATCACGTTCTCATTAAAACATTAAAAAGTTCCCGGGATTCATGGATTTATAATTTTTGCACAGCCCAGACATGCCACGCAGTGAGATACTTAATTTGTAAATTTTCAAAGTGGCATAGCGAAGGGAGTTGGATGCATGTTTGCGCGATGTGACAATGTCACATCCATAATGGCAAAAGGGTTGACGCTTGCCTGGCAGATTTGTTTCCGCGAAATTTTTTGCCACCACCGAACACAAATGGGATGTGATGTTTTTTTTTGGTTGTTTTAATATTCTTAAAGTAGGATAATGAGAGCATTCCACTTTGTGATATAGTTGACTGGATTTGTTGACAGTTGACACCACCTAGAGCTCTTGGATTTTGTAATATAGGAGAGGAGTGCGCGTGAGAAACGAAGCTCGACGGTGTGGGGCTTATAAGTCGGGACAAGCTTGGATGGTGGGGTGATGAGGAGACCTCTTTTTTAGAGGGTTTTGGTGTCTTTTAAGACGAAAATATCGGCATAACTGATAGGCAATACTTCATACTGAATGTTGGTTCTTAGTGACCAAAGTTGGTGCGGTATAGCTTACAAGGTGAAAAAGGCTAAGAAGGCTGCTTGTGAAAAAAACTTTAGTCAATGTTTTTAAATGGGTTTTATATTGGAGTCGATCCACTGAACGCCACTAAGTTCGAAGAAAATATGCCGTCAAAAATATGTATTAGCCAGACCTTTTGAAGCCATTTCGTGGACTTCGACTTTGGCTCAATAGATTTGTGACAAAAGATACCAAATGCGTGAATAAAAGTTGAATGTGATTATAAGCTTGGTGCAGACTTCAGTAAAGGCTTGAGAAAGTTTCACATTTAGGGCGATTAAATTGTAGGTCCCTTCGACACTCGTTCCAAAAATAAAGCTCACAAAAACTAGTGGCAAGCTAGGCTTAATCTCGTGTATGGATTTGTTTGGCCGCTTTTATGGAACCTTGATGAAGTTGTCGGGCTTTCTTAAAAAATATAATATGATCAAAATGACGGAAGGGAAAAGCTGCATACACCTAGATGACCGACAGACGGATTTAAGTGCCGTTGACGGGCTTGACAGTGAGTTGAATTGAGTGATGCAAGCTTTAAAAAGGTGACAGTTCCACCTCGATTTAAATGGGATATGTGAGCACATTGTGATAGACCATCAAGAGCGACATTAAGCAAATTTTTTTTTTTGGGGGAATCTACGGGACCCGCAACGAGTTGGAAACCACACCCTCTATATGGGGCAGAAGCATCATGGGGCGCATTGGGGAATGTGATTATTAATATTTATTAAAAAGTATAATTAGGTAATGTATAATATTAATACAAATAAATGACAGCACTAGCTACAAGGACTTTCGGCTGGATATATTTGATTGCCCGTCAGAAGAAGCTTGAATTGGATTTAGGCGGAAACGTTTGGTATACACGGAATAAGTCAATAAGGTAATTAAAGTCCCTTTTAGGTTCACGATTGGAGGCTCTATTTAAAAGGTCTGCTGTAACCACCGGCAGTAGCAGTTCTAGTCATCATACTTAAACAGATGTCGACATCAACTGAAGTAAGAAATTGTAATAGAATAGGTAAGTAGGCGCAGTAGCTTACTGGTTAGTGTGTTGGACTACTATGCGAGGGGTCCCAGGTTCGAATCCCGCGAAAACCCAAATTCCAGCTCAGGGTTTTTCACTGCGCCACCTCTCGCGAACGTCTGACAAACATCCGAGAGTATAACTGTCTTGAAAGAGCTTCTCAATCGGCCGTTTGGAATCGGCATAAAATTGTAGATCCCTTCCATTCGTTCCAAAAATTAAAAAAACAACTCAAACAAAACGAGAAGGTAGGCCCAGGGTCCCTACAGACCTGTTGCGCCAACTATTATTATTAAGTACCAAGAACAGAATCAGCCAACTCTCTATATTCAAGTAGAAGAGATTTTTCTTAGGCCCATTTTATTCACTCATAAAAATCCCCAAGTTGTGTTCAACTTCGAGTGAATAAAATGGGCCTTAATCACCTTGGATTAAGGGCATCCAAATCGAAGGTATCCCTCTGTAATTCGCAAAGTTTTCTGTACATCTTTGGGTCGGAGAATGGATCACATTTTCCCGATGATGCGTCTTATACCTCTGAAGACACACTAGATAACGAAAATCCAATTACCACCCTTAGTTACCCGTGACAAATCTCACAAAAGCACTCGCCCATCTATCTTCTTAATGAATCGATATGAAATCGCTACTACCCAAAGCGGATAACCCGATTTCCATAGCAAATCAAATTTCCCCTATGTTGCTCGTTATTTTTTGCTTCTATAATCGATTCCCATTTCAAGGACTCATCTTCATTGATGCACTAGACTTGTAAATACATTTTCACCACAGCACCGCCAGGGTGGAGATAAATTCATCAATCAAATGTAGAGCCGTCCCATTGTGCTACTGCACGCCAGCAACACCTTAATCACCCATCAGCCGCACAAACAAACACAAGAGGCTACACATCCACAAGCAGCTCGATATTCCATAACCGATTTAAGATTCATCATCACCAGTGCTTCCGCATGTACTTACTCGTGTATCCCACCCCGGAACTAAACCAACTCACAACACAGAACCCGGCAATCATGCAATTCGGCCATATAAATGGGACATTAGGCTGTGCCACTTGAAAAGTGACCAGCTCGGGTAATCCTGATCCGTTAACCTTTTTCAGCTCGCCTCCCTCAATCGCTTACCGGTATATCTCGAAACCAAACAGATCCATTAACGGAAAACATCCCAAAGTACAACAACACTCACAGAAAGGAAAAAGGAAAAAAAATCGGATAACGAAAAGAAAGCATCGGCTGCTGCCACCACATTCGTGTCCTAGATGGATAATGATGATGGCGAGTCCATCAGAGCCAGAGCCAGGCGGTGTGAGAGACAGTGCACAGGCAGCGTGTCAGTCCGGGTTAATAATACTCTCGGACGAACTTTTCTTCTTTAGCCCCGATCAAATCGGGGGGAGGGCACCTCTGACCGATAGAGGTATGAATGGAAAAGAATATCGCGATAGAAATGATAAATGTCCAGCCATTGTATTAATAAACCATTAGTCTTGCAGCGGACCTGTTCGGAGAGTGCCTGAGAATGGGCGAATCGGCGGCCAATCATACAGAGTCCCGAACCAGCACCCCGCCTGCCCTGCTGATTGAAGGGATGATTTCTGTTGTCTTAGAATGACTTTGATGGATTAGTCGGGCGGAATTGTTTTGAACGCGATTATACAATTATGTATATGCTGAGAGCGAGACGGCCGGCGATTAAATGGGAGGTCGACTCTATGCAAATCGAGCGAAAGTTGAGTGCGCCGCGATTTCAAAATTTCAAAGTCATGCGGCTAACTGCTTCCCGGCGATTCATCATGCCATTGTTCGGGATGACGACCGCACGTTTCCAGCCCTCGAAAAATCTCGCTGAAGCAGACTTCCTGTGCGCTTGGTGCCGCTGGATGGAGATTTCCACAAAGAGGTACGCTTTGCCATATATCTACCTTCCCCCCTCGATTCGTTACCAATTTCGCGCCGTTGGATGGTGAGTGCGCGAGTGTAATGATGACGCTTTCCCAATGGATTTTTCTTTCTTTTTGGTTGGGAAATCTCTGTACCCAAATGAGCAGTGGAGGAAAATTGTACGCGATAGTTACGAGTGCGAGTCGTCATTGTGCGAATTCGAGAAAGGTTCGTTTACTTTGGCACGGTGTGTGATTTAGGCGCTGGCCCGCAGTCATTTGCTCCCCGCATACAACGCACGTATAGTCCCCATGTGCAGTCGTACGATGTTGATGGTTCCATGTTCAGTCGAAGTCGGATTGAAATAAATTCGATGTAACCGAGTTGGCTAAATTCAATTATGCGAGGTTTTCGGTACACGCGCGTATAGTTGTACATGAGACGGTGGCATATATAACATAATTGCTGCACGCGGTATGGAAACGACGCACCGACGACGGTGGGATCTCCGATCTGGGATCATTGGAGCCTGCACTGCGTTTTGTTTTATTTTGTGTTTTACCGCCGTCACTGCGGTAGGTGGGGGGGCAACAGGCGGCTGTAACGGTGGAATTATTTTGTGCGGCCTCTGAAATCAGATTTGTATACGTATACGTGATCTGGAAATGCGGTACATTGCTCATCGCAGACGAACTTATCGGGAACTGCTGGTGTCAGCTGAAATGTACCCAAGTCTACTTTCTATGCGAATAATGCTGACGGACAGGACGACTGGTGTTGCCATCAACAGCGAGCAGACTGGGTGGTGGAAATTTGCGCTTCAGTTCAGAGTGCCCACGGGCAGAGAGTGACGGAAGGAGTCGACGTACAACAGAGAACAGAGTCTACTCTCCAATGAAATTTTAGACGCACTAGAATAGCTTTAGGTATACCTCCGGTTCGTAAATTGATTACGCAGTCAGGGCACGCCTTGTACTAGTCTGACAACTGAAAATCCGATGTTTATTGTTGGCTGCCCGCTTCTGCGGGTAAGGATAGAGATATGACCCGCTGGATGTGGTATATAAGTGCAGCCAAAGGAAAATGAGCAATAAAGCAGCCTGCCATGGACTGCCAATGACTACGATGAAGTTAAGGTGAATGTGCCTTAAGGAACTCGAAGGACTCTATTGTTGGGTTCAAACTAGCAGAAATGACATCAGCGATGTGCTCCTAGTTAGAAGGAAGTTTTCTAGAAAAGCCCTCTCACGAGAAACTGAGCCGACAGTCTTTGGGAACCTTCATAATAATATAATAATTTTTGGTGAAAAAACCCTGAGTTGGAATTTGGGTTTTTGCGCGATTCGAACCTGGACCTCTCGCTTAGTGGTCCAACTTTGGGAACCTTCACGATAATACCCATTGGCGTAGAAAAATGTACCTACCCTTTCAAAAGCCGGTGGAGGAAAGCTTACAAATCTGTTTCAAGCGTGTGATCTTTCGTCGAGTTTAATTCTAGACCAAGAAGGCTTCAGTAAGCTCTTAAATGAGTCGGGGTACACCAAAGCAGCATTTCCGCTTAAAAATTTCAAAATGGCCTCATCATCATCAAATAAAATTAATATTCGTAGATAAGTATAGCAAAAAAGCAACAAAAACATTTATTTCTAACAAAAACCAAGTTTTTTCACTACTAAACAATTCTTTTTATGTGTTTGCATTCTTTTTCGCTCGATAAAGAATAAAATCCTACTTAAACTGGAAAAGGGACCATTTTGAGCATTCTGCAAAAAGGTGGGCTTAAAGGGTCCAAACCTCAACGCTGCCCCCAAAGTGATAGTGTCAGTGCTTAGCTACTGAGCGAGGGCTAATACTTTCGATTCCAGGGAACATACAAAACCAACATCGTGAGTCTTTTTTGACTGAGCCGACTCTTAACCAGGTCTGACAAACATCCTCAAATCAGCTGTTCGAAGTTCGAATAAAAGTGTAGCTCCCTTCCATTCGTCAGAAAAAAATCAAAAAATCAAACAAAACGAATGGTTGAAGGTCTTAGGTCTTAGGCTACCCAATTTTACCCAACTGAACAAGACTTGACTACCTCTACCATTCTCATTCACCCATCATTCGCAGTAAAACTGAAAAGCAAAGCCCCCATTCAGCATCATTTAACTGACGCCGCAGCCGCAGCACAAAACCTAGAATCAAATGCAGATTACATGCCGCTGCATTATGTTAATGGCACATTCGCGATGCGTGCGTTGTTGTTGGCATTTTACTTGGCGCGGCAAACTAACCCGGGGGCTATATTGTATTCGGTTCTTGTGTTGTCGTTTTGTATATTGCGTTCGCAAAATTGAGTTTGCAAATTTGAGAGTTGAATTGAAAGTTTTATGGTGTGGTGATTGCATATAGGGCCTCTTGCCGCCTCCCTTGTGCAGTGTTCCGTGTTGGTTTCCTTTTTTTCCTTTTTTCTGGTGTTCTGCTTATTTTGCCTTAATTTGCCACTTAATAAGTGGGCGTATGCAATGCCACATAAAAATATATACGTAGACGTACGAGTACAGAAATTATACCCAGGAGGCAGGAGGTAGGTGGAACGCGAGGCATTGTATATATTCCGAAAGCAGGTAGTTTAATTAATTTTTGAGCACACATAAAACGCAACACGATTACGGCGTTGTAATAATACAGAAAGAACTGCAACGAACAATAAAAGGAATTGTTATAGTTGCAGGTAGTTGTTGTACGTTTTCATGCGTTTCACTGGGGCGGCGAAAGTAAGGCAGTTGTACGCACTGGTGGTGGGGTTGGCTGTTGGTGACGTTGGGCGGAAATGGGATGTATGCTGTATACATCTCTAAAAGAAACCCTTTGTTTACAGAATGAACTGCAGTTTGGTTCAGAAAGTTCTGGTTTCAATGAGGGTAGGGCTATCTAATGAAAGGGACATTTTGGAGGTCGTTTTAGTGATATAGTGCAATGGCATTCACTTTCCTCTTCACCTAGTGTTTTTTTTTATGGAGCTACAGTTCTTTTATGCCTCTCCATCTAGCTATCTTCATCCATCCGCGTACCAGTTAATTTTAGGTTGCCATGAAATAACGCCAACTTTAAAAAAAACTGTTGTAAGTTATCCTTTACACTATTTAAAAGCAAAATAAGGCCAATTTGGTTTGGAAGTTGGTCTTATTTCACTTGGCCTTATTTCGCGGCACCGATTTGAATTGTCCCCTTTTAACTGCTGGCGCCACCAAAGGTAAAGTCGTCCTCTACCACATTATTCCCCTGGAGTAAAGTTAAAACCATTGAGACCCATCCATCTTTCCTCACAATTTGACGACCTTCATTCCGGAATTGTAAGGTTCGTTAAACCCATACAGATAGTGACGTTGATCAGATAGTCTCCGACAAACAGTGATATCATCTCTTTGGCCATGTACTTACTACAGACAGCCAACCTTGTCTAAGTACACATCGCCGAGTTGAAGGTCTCTAAAATATACCTAGCTTCACTTTGATTGCCAGAAGACGAATTAATAAATACCCACCGACCTCGCGGCGCCCCTTATTCCCAGTTCCCACCTCCTCATCTACACAAGTCACTCACTCAAACAACAAACTAATTTGAAATTCAATTCTAGCGCCCATTAGAATTTCTAAGCCCAATTGCTATACCTAGGTAGGTATACCGTATACCCTCTTCTCCGACGAGACTATCATCAGTTCTGTGCTTCTGTGCTTCCATCACTATTTGCTGAGCTTCTGCTTACATAAAAAATGATGTCATATTGAGTTTGAAAACAAATTCGCTCGGCGATCCATTGTTCCGTGTATAGAGGGCGGTCTACACTTTTCAAATTAGAATCTACAATCTCAAGTGTTTACGCCGACACGGTTCGTCGGATCGCTGAACGGCAGCGAACAGCCCGGGAACCAGGGGAGCACCTCGGTAGAGATCTTAAATAGAGGGACAGTGGTATAGCTCGAACTAGGGGTTGTGCTGTGTCCGATTGGAAATCTTTCGGGCGTTGGATGTTTGGATGAATTGTGCGATAGTTGCATCACTGAGAGATAGCAATTAGATTTACATCTGAGATCTGAGAGGCTTTTCAACGTCAACAGCATTAGAAAGAAAACCGGCTTCATTAGCATGGGGTATACACGTGGGGACGATTGATGGGTAAAGTTAAATGCACTCGTCGTGCGGTCTGTATCGGTATGTGGGTTAGTATGTGAAAAGTGGAGATGGAGGCGGCACATTTAGTGGTCAATTTGAATTGTCAATTTTTGTTGTTGATTGAATTAGAATTTGATGTCAGCAGAGAGGCGTTTGTTGCACGTGTTTAGAATGGAAGACGTGCGTTCCACAGCATTGATTTTGTAAAACGGGGATAAGCGTGTTTCCGAAGGACTTGATAATTTTAAGTAATGAGCTTCGTGTTTCTAGAGCTCACATTTCTATACATTTCTAGACTTCGACAATTCGACATCACGTAGGATGAACTAAAGAAATCCACCAAATAAAACTACTCTCCGGAGTTCCTAAGCTCGGCAAGATATGCGGGGACAAAGACCGCATACCAAAAAACGTTATGCTTCGGCAATAGCTTCGCTTCAATAGCGATCGGTCCCAAGCAAGAAAGCAAAAGTCTTTCAAAATATGCACCATGTATAGGTCGTTAAAGATGTTCTTTTAAATGGATATCAAAGTTGGAACCTTGGATCTGTAAACTTAAGCTAAAGTTCCAACACCACTGGATGAAAGACGCGTATTTTCCAGACTATATTCAAAACCTTATAAGAATGCACTTGCAGAAACCATTTCTTAGACTGTCTTAAATAAAAAAAGGTCTCACACCAGCAGTACAAGATTCTAAAGCTTATTTCAAACACAAGTTAGACCCGTACTGATGGAAATCTTTTTAAAAAGCACAAAATTTGTAAGTGCATAAGAACGTTGAAAGATCGCCTAAGGCTCTCATTCAACCACTGTACAGCAAACTCATAGCCAGTAGAAGGACCAACGCAACATCTAGAAGTTTAGAAGTTGAGAAAACAAAGTACCTATATTGATCGGGTCTTCAACAGTAAAAGACATCCAGAAAAAAGGCAAAAGACTCCTCAAGCTTTCGAAAGGCTAATTTAATTTATTCAGTGCAAGCTTCAATATTACATAAAAAACTTTGAGTTCTAGTGGATGCAAGACTCCAACCCCCAAAAGGATGCTTTTTGCCCAGTAGCATTGTGTTTTCAACTTTTGTAAAAAAGGATGTTCTTCGTCTTAGAAGCTTGCAAAATGTTTTCTTAAAAATTTAAGCCTGACTTTCTAAAAAAGTACGACTAACCAAAAGTTAGCACTTTAAAAAACATACCTTTCTCGGGAAGCTTCAAAATGGATGCTACAGCTTGAACAAACTTCTAATCTTTTAAAGCTATACATATAACAAAATCGACCCCAGACAGACAGAGCAACTAGATCACCACGATACTAAATTTATTAGAATCCTCGGTTGCTTACGACTCAGCTTTTAGAGCCGGGTAAACACAATTCAACTGGTTAGCACATCTTCCACACAACGGAGGTTGATGTACCTATGTTAAAAGTCGTAGTAAGCCCAGGGACCTTCATCTTAACTCAGTTCTTAATGGTTCCGCTAAACATTATATCGCCCGTTCTGGGCCTATGACCTCTGACAAAGTGAAGGCGGAAGTCTCTGAAAGACAAACAGGCGGCAGAGTTCCATCAACAAACGAGTATTAAGAACATATTTATGCCCAGCTTCTCACACATTTCTCTCACATACTTATACATCTCCATTAACACGTTCCATACATGTTTTCTGTTTGCTGTACGAATTCATTTGATGCCGCTTTTGATGTGAATGCCAAAGCCTCCTTCACGAATTCCAGTTTAGGTCACAATGCCATGTGCCCAAATCAAGAGCGGACCGTCAATTTTATGGTCTTACCTTTCCTGGGCCTATAGTCATAGCCATGCCCTTTTCTCCCAACCAGCCGCTATCTATAATTTCATCAGCAAACTGCTAATTATCAGCGCAGATAACAACAATAATTCATAGCATGCATAATTAATTCGTCGTTTTATTAACCCTGGCTTGGCGAAGACGCGTATAGAGCTGTGAGCTTGGCCGACTCGAGCTCGCACAACAAGCGAGTTCATTGTTGTCTGTGCGGTTAGTGCTCGGCTTAGTTGTGCCCAATTAAGCCCCACGTTAAGCAAGCAACGCGCTCTCGGACCCAAAAACGTTTCCAGGCGTCAAGCCTGAAAAACGAAGATTAATTGAGACATATACAATACACTCTGCCTGGTCGTCGGCTTCGTGCTGCTGTGCCTTGCTTTTCTAATTTGTTCGCTATGACTGGGCGATAAATTACAACTGACAACTTGATGCGGGTGATATAATTATACGTTGGCGCGTTTGGGGTTTGCTTTGCTATTTGTGATTGTGTACTACAATTTATGCAAATGAATCCTTGATGGATGTTGTAAAATTACATTTGACCGAGGCGACGACGGGGGCGCCGCAGAACAATATAAACAATAACAGCAAACAACAAGAAAATAAATTAATAAAATATGCTAATGAGTAATTAATTCGTTCCCATCCAACCATAACCAGCATCAACATCGACAGGGCAGATACATTGATGCCCACCAAACGCCAAACATTTCCTATACCATTCCCATTCCCATTCCCATTCCCAGTGTGTAGTTTTGACATTTCAGATTTCTGCGGTTGGACAGCACAGCTGTTGCTGTCACTATCGCATATAAACGGTGCGGGATCTTAAAGTTCGCTAAACGGGCAGCGGAGGCAAAAACAAATCGTGACCAGAATATCGTAACGATCAGTTTGAATTTGAAGTGATCTGTCACTGATCAGACGTTTCCATTTGTCCAAATGAATGCGCTACGACCAACGAGTTGTTTTCGCGTTCGTAGCCGTACACAAGACGCAAAAATGTGGGCTACTTGAAGTGAAGAGAGCGACTTGTATAACCCTTTGATAAAGGGGTTGTTACTGGTTTTGTTTTTGTTTTGTACACTGATGTCATGATCTTCACAATTGCATTGTCGAGTGGGTCCGTAACTTCGAATCCGTAATTGAGATTTAATTTAATTGCTGTGGCGGTGTGGATCGCCGCACTAGTAATCAATGGTTCTCTTTGAATGTTGTTTACACAAATCGAAATGAAATTGTGTGGTTGGATGGGAGCTGTCAGTTCACATCAGTGAACAGCAGTCTGTCACTGTCAGTGATTTCTAGCATTTATTTTTTTTGTGGACTATTTTCAGCGAATCTCGTTGTTGAAGTTTTTCGGTGTAACTTTAAGGGGTACTTTTTTTAAGTTCGTTTTAAAGTGCTGGGCTGCAAAGCTTTTGAGCTATAATTGACTGCAAAAATAATACAAGCTGTCAAAGAAGTCAATCACAGGTGACAATAAAATAGTGCGGCATGAAACGTAGTCAGTTGAATATTTTCTAGAAAGAAAAATTAAATTCTAAAGCACTTCTTAAATATTACATAAGAACAAGAACCACGTTCCTTGTGACAAATTTGCAAGACAGGGCCTCAATATGTATGCAAAGAAAACAAATATTTTTGGCAGGAAATTCCGATATTTCTAAATTTTTTTATTAACAAGAAACTTACCCCTATAATTGATGCAAGCTGTGGGCAACAATATGTCTTTCCGTGGATTGTCGATTGAAGGACGCGATGGCAAGTCTATTTACAAAATTAAACCGATTATAACCTCGATCAATACGAATTAAAAAATCACCTTTTACGGGTCGGTACGTTCTTTTCGCTCCAAAAACAATTTGAAAAGTTGCTACTTCCTTCCTTTTTGTATGCAATTTATATATGAAAATTAAAGCCGTGGGCGAAGTGTCCAGGAATAAAAAATTTTATGATAAAATTTTAAAATAAACTATAACACATGTAAAAATGTTTGAAGATCTACAAAGGGGAATTTTAATTTCCTCTTGTTGATAATACTGTATAATTTTTCAATTCAGAGTTTGATATCGAATTTTTCATCGAAAGTCAAAAGTCTATGCCCGGTTGTCCAGCATTTATAGCAACAAAAAATTGGTTTTAGAAGAATAAATTTTCAGAGAGAGACTAGGCTTAGAAAAAAACTTTGAAAAGTCACTCAAAAAATTTCCCATATCCAAAAGAAAAGCAATTTATTTTATTTTTGCACTGCATTAAAGAGCAAGACCTTGGAACCTGACCTGATAAACCGCAAAAGTCCAGTCGAATCGCATTTTGTTCACATGGAAACCTTCTTCCATGAGTCTTGTGGAAGAAGGTTTCCATTCGCTGGGGAGCTCTAAGAAGATTCCTAGGCGATGCAGAATTTGTGTGAAGTGGTTGATGCAGCGGTGGACGAAGAAGGGAACAATTTCCAGCAATTCGGCCAAAAAGTCTGTTGAAAAAACTAAGAGACAGAAATGCATAATGTTTACTTCCGATATGGGGATATGACAATTTATGAAAGAGGTATATTTGTAGACTCTTGCTTTTTTAATTTGTGTTTTTAGAAATAAGCTGCGAAATTTGGGAAAGCAAGTAGTAACCATGTTTCTCACTTAAGTCGGTTTAGGCGCGACAATTTTTAAAAGCTTAAAAGGTGATTGAAATAATTCTTCTTTCTAGGTAGGCCATTCAAAGTCACTTCCCAACGGACTTCAGTTGAAAATAGTTTTTCCTTCGAAGAAAAAAATGATTTCCTCGAAATGGGTACACAGCTCTAATGTCCAAAAAGTCGCATACTTTAAATTTGAGAACTTATCTGATTTGTTTAAGTGCGCCGATCGGATTTGTGATTTTCCAAAGGCCATTAAGAAAGAGACTGATGTGTGTTATCGTCTCGAATCCAGTCATCCGTTTCTAAATGGGGTCTTACAGAATCCATTTTACATCGATGGCTATAGCCATATTCCAAATGTAAAACGTCTCCTCTGCGGCTGTTTTCGAATAAATTCTCTGAATTCATGTCCGTTGCCATGAATTGACTCTTTTATTGGCGTGTAATATAAGACGATCGTGTGGCTAAAACTGTATGTTTTGTCAACACAATAAACTAAACTGGATTACACTGAGCTCAAGCATCCCTTCGCTGCATGTGTCTTTCAAATAGTAGCCCCCCTAATTTATTGTCAGCTCGCCTTTGAGCTTTTTTGGGGAAAAAAAAAAATAATACAAAATATCCCACCCAAAACGTCTGCACTTTAGGAACCGAACCATCATCAGCATGTGAGGCATGTAAAAGTCATTACAATGCCATAAAACCTATAAATAGACCAAATTTACAAGAAATGTTATCATATACGTTTGACTGCTGCCTGGCTGCAGCAAATCATCGCGATAATGTTTATTCCTTATACTCGGCACCATCCACCATTGTCTTGGCTGGGAAATCGAATAATTTTTGTTTATTCCATCCGATCCGAACCTTTACGCTACATATGGCTGCCATGGGCGCGCAGAGCCGTTGTTTAGTTGTAGCATAAGCATAGGCCTCTTTGTTCCTTTTTTTTAGTTCGGTATTTTCTGCTGTTCACACTGTTCACATTTAATTGATTTCCTGTCATTTTGAGAAACAATTTCTTCACCAAAGAAATCACTGTGCGGAGAAGGAAAGGAAAACACGAATTTTACTACTTTTTTATGGCTTTTTTGCGCTCTTGGAATTGTATACACACATCAATCGGGAACCATAAAACTTAGAATAGATGATGGCGAATGGATGTAGCAAGAGATATGTGACGCAGAAAATCAGGCGGGGGAAATACAAATTTCACTTTCTCACTTGAGGTATAAACACCCAGTTGAGATACAAATTTTTAATTTATCGATTTGGTACTTCATTATAAAAATAATGGGTTATTTTTGGGACCAACGCAAATACAAAAGACGGACCTTTTGAATGGCACTCTGTATACGATGGCTGTAAAGATGTCAGCTTTAAATCGTCTGCCTGGTAAAAATGGACTAACGAGCAGCTATATGGTAAGCTAGCATTGGTTTTATTGAGAAAAGTAAAATGCTGTCAAATTTGCTGCAGGCTGTATTTTCTATTAACTGAACTGCATAACTGAGAAGCTGATGAGATATTTTTTGGGCAGGTTTCGAAGCATTTTTCAGTTCAAGAATGGAGCTTTTGAATATCTATGGAATATTCTATTTTTCAGCCCATTTTCAACGTTTCTATCTCACCAGCTTCATATGCGGACGAGGTATGAAACTCTCATAAGCCGCTGTACGAAAACTCAGAATTTAAGTAAGCGTTTCAATGCACAATACATTCTTCCACAGCTGAATTTTGACAGATCAGAGAAAATATTGGCATTCGCAACAAAATTTCAAACGAAACAGGAGATACCAATGGAGAATGGTTAGTTGTTGTTAATTTAATTTCTTTTAAAATGTAGAAATTTCTTTAGAAAGTACCAAGTGACGAAACAAACCAAATCAATCAGCAGTGCAAACACATTTCCTTTTTTTGACGGAACTTACACTGTCAAAATTAAGCGAAAATTAAGCGAAGTGGTGGAGAGAAACATTGGAGAGGCGCTTAATTTTAGCTTTCCTGAAACAGCATACTAGGCTATAGGCTTTGAAGATGATCAGTGATCAGATCAGTACATTCAGTATTTAGTTTTCGAATTAATTAAACGATTGGTGAACGTTCTTTAAACAATTTTAAATGGCTTCCGTGCTATTGGTTTTTACTCAAGACCGCCATTTTATCAAAGAGAAAAATGAGAATAAACCACAAAACGTCAAAATCCGTGTCTTAGTTCTCTAGCTCAAATACTAATTATTTCTAAGCATCTCAGTTCTTCCAAAGGACCCTTTTGCAGTTAAAAAAAGAAAAGAAAACTCGCTCACTTTGAATGTTCCACCGACTTATATCTTATACTGTTGAATTTGTTTCACCATCGAACGGCAACCTTCCAACATTTCATCATCGCTTAACCCCGAGTGGAAATACATTTTAAATTAAATCTCTTGCGATCCTAAATCACCGAAATCAAAGGAATCCATACAAATTAAACCATCCAACCGGCTCATTTGCACAATTTGAAAAATGTTGCTCTCATCAACCTCTAGCATCCTCAGCATCTATATCTCATCAGGCACATAAGTACATACGTCTATAGATGTATAGCAACACAGACAGTTCTATAGGAGCACCTTGGCACGACTCCTCCTTCGGAGCCGAAAATTGACAGCCAAAGAGGAAATCGCTTTCATTAAACCCAAAAGAAGAATACAATTTCACCAGTTCGGGCGATGGAAATGTAAACAATCTTTCGATTTCGATGTTTACGCGAATGAAATAACTCAGTAGTCAGCGTTTCCACCATATCAGCTACGTCAGAGCGTTGTGGCTATGGTATGGCAGCGGGCGTCTTCTCCAAAAAAGAAAAAAAAAAAACAGAAAAAAATTACACCAAATGGATGGATATATATATTTTAATTAAACTTTTCGCGCTGCTCGCCAAAAGAAAAACACAGAGAGAAAATAATTTTCTATATATTTTCCATTTCGTCCCTATGTCGGCGCAACCGACCGGCGACCGCCGATTGGACTGCCTTTGTGTGTGTTCCGCCCACAAAAGTGTTCATAAAAATATGCGAACATGTATACACATACACAACTTTTTAGGTCAATTAACGAGCCCCACATGTGTTGGCTAATAGATTCAAACAGACCAAACTGCACCAAATTGCAGTCGCAATCCAAGTCCATCAAAATTGACTCAGTCGTACGTCTCTCAAAATAAAAATAAAAATAAAAATAAAAACTAACAAATGGACACTATAAATCGTCCGTCATCTTATGATCTAATTAAACAACTTAAACATTTAATTGGATTCAATTTTGTAACTTCCATAAATTTTCCATCGTCAAAACTGTCGGACGCTATTAATACGATGCCTTCGGTCGTATCGATGTGACTCTTGATTGTGATTTGGGGTCTCCGGCGCAGCACGACCGAAAGAGGCTTCTGTCGATGGTCACGACTTTTTCAAGATGATGATGATGATAATTGTGATGATAGGGTATATATTCAATACAATGTATATTTGGATGCGTGTATATACGGCCTGCTCTCGTCTTCTTCGTTGGTGGAGGTATCGTATAGGCACCAAGGTCAGTTCAATCAGAAGTTGTACACAGCGAATGCCAGGGGTGGATCTATAGCTTGTTTCGGCGACTATTTCCATTGCTCTTGGAAAACTTTATACAATTTTCAGAATCATAAATACTTAGCTATCTAAAGGTTAGGAGAAGCTTGCTTCAAAATGGCAGAAAACGATTTTTTTAAGAATCTCTTATTTGAAGAAAGAGTCTACAGACTGTCAGCATTTTTTTTTTTGCGGGCAAACCGATTGTTGCTATTTTATAAAAATTCCATATGAACGATCCACGGCTACGTCATAACGCCCAAAAAAGTCATGAAGATACCTCAGACAACTTGTCACATAGATCCCAGCTTTCATGAACCCATATCGGGTTTTACAAGCAACAATTTTTAAATAAAAGCGTCAATAATAGGTTCGTAGGTATGTTAGCAAGCTTCGCACAAATATTTTCAAAAGTTAGCATACCCCTTTTTTGCTCTGAGATGGCGGACTTTTCCGTTTATTTTCCAGATTATCTAACAACATCACAGAAATATAAGCGTCAGTTGCTGGCTGCCAAGAAGACTACACAAGGGTAAGAAACTAAAAGCCAAACTTCTGATGTACCTGTGCCAAAGTCAATCCGATTTAGTTAGACAAATTTTGAAATGTATACATCTTTTTAAGAAGCCCGAATTCTATTTTAGAGTTGAGAGCTGGCAACCAACCACAAATTAATACCTAGCAAGTCTTCTGTGTGCCGGCCCTTTAATTTCCGTAGTTATGATTGAATTTTTGTTCTGAAAGATCGGCATTTTGTAAGCTGAAAACGTTCAAAATATTTGTTTTCATTTAAAGGATAAAATCGTCCATACACAAGAAAAGCTATTCGCTTACAGAATGCCGACCTATAGCCATTTAGTTTCCTGACAAACGTCAGAAGACCCTGCATCCATAAAAATCGAACCTTTTCTAGGGAGACAGCTTGATAGACTTTGCAACATCAAATTAATTTGCGCCCCACTTCACCGACGGCCTGACCAACTATATTTCTACTCACCTCAAAAGTTGGATACACCCCTGTGCGAATTAGTGAGACGTTATTTATATCTACTCTCTACGAATTGGAATTAAAATGGGAATCAAATGAAATAAGAAATCTTGGATTACACACGCAACGAGTTTGCAAAGGGCGAAATCAATCTGTTGTCATGGAAAGCGTTTTAAAGGTCAGCCATAGAGAATGTGAGTATAGGTATAGTTTTTCCACTTTCAAAAAAGAGCTCAGGGTTTATGGAAATTTGATTAAATTCAAGGGTTTTCCCGTTCGCCTGAAAGGTACTAGGTTACTAGGTTATCTTCAGCCTTTGTTAATAAAGGTATACTTGCTGGAAGAGTACTCAAAATCAATTGCATAAATATTTATTAATTCGAGTCTCTCTATTTCAACCTCGAGTAACATCGCACTGCTGATAATCATGACAGATGAACAACAAAAAGGGACCAATTCGACAACAACATTAATTAGCTGCAACGTTATTCATTCGCGCACAAAATTCAAACGTCATCGGCGATTCAACTTTCTACTCGTATCTACAGCTGGACTCAATGTTCCACCCACTTCTCTCTCCGCTCTGCGCTGCATGTAGGTACTCGTATCCATCACAATCTTTGCGTAGTACTGCCCGTTTGTTAATTGTAATCGCAATTATGGTAATTATGATTAAATTGTTATAAAACACTAAATTGGCACATTTACGTTAATTGTGACGCTCTCTGACGTTCTGCGCCATTGATTTTCCACCAACGCGCGCGAGCGAACAGGCCCCCTGGACCCCTCCGATGCCGATCAGCTTGGCCAACCTCAATTAAGTTCACCGATCGAATGGGTTTTCTATTTTTTTTTTTCAAAGTTTTCTTCTCTTTTTTTTTGGTTTTTTTGAAAAGCTTAAAAAAGAAAGAAAACCTCTGAAAATTGGTGCAAACGCCTGGGAGCGTATAATTTCTGCCTCAACAGAGACCGCGCCGGCGGGGAGGAAACAAAGCGAGGCAGCAGCGTTAGTTCATTTAGCGAGTGACTGCCAGAGTTGTGGCTGTGAGACTGCGTTCAATGCACGCCTAAAGCCTTGACTTAGAGTGGTTTATTCAACTTGTTGCTGCTAGTTGCATGTGCCAGTGCATAGAGTTGGAGTCTGTTTCCAATTGGGGGTACTGTGCTGTTGTGCTGCAACACCAGCTTGCGAAAGTTGACTCGTATGTTGTGTTTTTTTTTTCTGCAACTTTTGCCAAATGAAAAGGTTAAGATTGTGCAAAAAAAAAAATTACCGATGAATAATGATCATGAAGGGAAGTTGCGTGTCCAAAGTGGTTATAGGTGATTAACCACGATCTATTACATTTTTTGAGAAAGTTATTGAACAAGGGCTTATGGAAGATCGATTGGGTTTAGTTCTGTGTCTGTCAAAAAAGAACCTCTGTTACATTTTTTGAGAAAGTAGTTGAGGAAAGGCTTGAGGAAGATTGTTTGAATTTAGTTTTGTGTCTGTTAACAAAGAGTTGGTGCTTGGCTCGATCATGACATGATCGGTTAATATTTTGACAAGGCTAACTGGGTAAATATTTAGACTGTGTGAATGTTTAAAGTGCAGCTCATATGACTAAAAGTTTGAAGTAGACTGAAATAACAAACCTCCACATCAGCATTTTCAAAACGCAAACATTTTTGGTAACGCTTTTAACAGGTAGGTACGCACCTACCAAGAGACTGCCTGAAGCTGTGCCCCAATCGTACTAGATGAGGTCCAAAAATGGTAGAAAATTTTAAACCCCTTGCTTCCAGTCTTTTGTTTTCCGGGTGTTTCTATTTCCAGTCTTATAATAAACCGGGCTTTTGGGCCCCATTTCAATCACAGCACCCCTTCTCCACCATCTTTTGATGATTCTAATGCTCGACACAAGATAACGGAATTTGTGTCCAAAAAAGCCCCCAACAACCGAATGGAAAAACAGAAAAACCACTCCAAACAACAACTCCTTGGTCTATCTATCTACGTTCCTATTCGCCTCTGACTTTTTGGGTCTAAATTGGAACAAAATAAAACAAAGAACACTCTGAGCTAAGCCGAGTGGTTTATTCTTGCTCTTTGGCCATCAGAAAAACTACTTCGAAAATTGGTCACGTATTCTCGGAATAAATTATGAATTTACAAAACATGCCTTCGATGGTGCGGTGCGGTTTAGTTTGGTTGCCTTCGCTCCTCTATACACTATGGGTCCGGCATGCAGCATGAATATAATAATTTTATATCCATTTCCATACGAGCAGCAGCAAAAAGCCAAACAAACAACACAACAATTCGTTTGTTCAATTCGGCCGATGTAATTATGATGTTTGGGCCTATGCGGGACGAAGGCGCGGACTCTGCCTAGATATACGAGTATCGGGTACATGTACGAAACGTTTTGTTGCGCTTATGCATGGCTAATTAATTTGTTTTCACAATTTTTGTTGTGTTTTTGATTTTTTAAGTGGTGCCGCAGCAGTCGTCGCTGCCATGCTAATAGGAGTTGGAAAGGAGCCCTGTTTAGGTTTCACAACATCACCCCGACGAACGTGACCAAAACATAGAAAACGTTTGACTTTTGTTTGTTTTTGATACTATTTGTTTGAATATTGAATATTGAATATTTTTCGTAATTAGGCAGTGTGCTCACACAGTTTAGTCTCTATTTTGCACACTTGGACATGGTTTTGGTGTGTCCGACGGACACGCACCAGTCAACGGCCGTTGGCCTTTTCATAGTGCCCGCCGTAGTGATGAAAAGTAGGAGTTGTCAAAGTATTGTTCCGTCCAAAGTTTGTTTTGTAAATAACTAATTATTGAGAGATTTTCTCAATAAGGGCGATAACCTTGCTCTGGAAATTTATACCACCCGTATGTCACGTATCTGATTTTCTTGATTTATTTTTGAGCAAGTTATAACAAACTGCACGGGTGACGTATAAATCTCTGAAGCTAAATTCGTGGAAACTGTCAAACTGAAGTAGAGGCTTGATAAAATTGGAAAGGGGGCATTGGAGGGGAGTGAACGACCGTGCTGCATTACCAGCGATATAAGCGGTGTTTTTTTTTAGCTTCGATCTCAGCAAAGCAAAGTAAAGTAGGATTTTCAACACGCAATTCCAACCGAGTCTCGAAGTGTCAATTATAACGTAGTTGTTGTAATTAGCGTGCTGAAAATGGTACTTTACTTTGCTTTGCTGAGATCGAAGCTCAAAAAAACACGGCTATAGTTTGTGATTCAACGAAGACTCGTTGCTGTGACTACAGGTCACACAGCTGCCTGTCACAATCATTCAACATAAGTCCAGTTTTAAGCCGCCGAAATACAAATTATGTTAGATTTCTTGGGGATGGTGGTATATAGTGTATCTCAGATACTACTCAAGGCAGCCGAAACCAAGCTCATACTCCTCGCAACCTCCATTAGTAGGCTAAGCAAACTCCAGAATTAAATTCATTGCATGGTTCGGCCCCATTTGTCTTCTTCAATCACTTTCCCAGCGCACTTACGCAGAATCTCTATTAATAGTCAACAAGAGAAAACACACATCCTATTGTGTTTACGGGACAATACCCAAGCCAACAAAGAAACGTCCCAAAGTGTCTCCAAGAGTCGAAAAAATAGACCGATCCAATTTGCCGCATGAACTTTGGATTCACTTATAAGAAGAACTCTTCCTCCAATTCAATTGGCCTCCTCTATCTAATCGCCCACGTTCCTTGCCTTCCCCTCTCAAACAGTGCAAAATCATAAAACATGGCATTTATAGATACATAAAGCGACAGCCTTAACGGGACATGTATGTATACGGAGACGGACGGAGAAAAAAGTTCAAAATAATAAACAACAATTTAGTCCACAAACAAAGACGCCTTTTGATCGTTCCTCGCCCGAAGCTGATTCGGGTAACCGGCAGAACGATGGCGATGGTAACGACAACAACAACAACTATACGACGACGAAGACAATGATGATGATGATGGATTCAAGTCAATAAGTCATGTCAATGCGATCGGGGAGCGATCCCAGATCTTCCTAGGGGGCCGCGGAGGAGTAGCCATAAAATGAGAACAAAACCAGTGATGACGATCCGGCCCCGGCAAAGAGGGCATCGATTGTGTGTTTATTGCAACATTAAGTTTCATCATCATCATCATCATCATCGTCGGCGTCGTGATGAAGATCACTGTTGATCATAGTGATTAAGATGATGATAATCGGTATCCAACACACGCAGCTGGGGGTGATCTGGTTCTCTGTGGCTGTCTTTTGGTGGGTTGGATGCTATAAATTTCACCGAAAGGAGAAGAGAAACTCTACAGTGTGTGCGACAGAAATGCCTTCAGTGATGGACAATTTTTAATTCTGTGTACGTCCAAGAGGCGCGCAGTTGCTTAGTGGTTGTAGTGTGTTGGACTACTAAGCGAGAGGTTCCAGGTTCGATATACGGGAAAATTTAAAATTTACCCAGAAAGAAGGGTTGTGTGAAGGTATAGGTATAGGGTACTAGGAAATATGTGGCGCTAACTATTTATTTATTTATTTTCTACGTCCAAGAGGCATAAAAAAAGAAAAATCTCTAATATAAGAAAAAATGCATCCACGTGTCACTTGTTTCTTATATACATGTTCGCATATAAGAACTCAGTCAGATAGGAACGATTTTTTGATTTTAGAGTTTCTTATAACCGTCGTGTATTGAATAAAACTGAAGAAGATTTTATGGATTTTCTAAGACCCTGAGATAGCTTTAGGATACTTTGTTTATTTCCACGCATACTTTTTTGAGAGTTTTTGACCAAAACGTATTTTTTCAGACTTCACTGGCCTTAGTTCGATGTTCCTCAAATAATTATACAGATCAATACAAAAATTAATGAATACTTTAGGGGGCCAACACGTCCTCAAATATTTCAAGCCATTATCCACGTTTCTGCTTCTTCCACAAGCTGAGCTACAGACAAAAACCAATCAAGATCAGTTCAAAAATATATACTGAAGTCGAAAAATATCAGCAACGTTTGTTCTTGAACACGCAGGGTATATTTTTTCTTAATAAAAGTTCAACCATTTTAATTTACTTTGAAGCTTGGACGATCCACTTGTTCTTGCAACTAAACGTTGTCAAATCTATCACGGTTTTGTATTTTATATTAGGCCTTTTAACTATGCCCACATGATCTATAGGTATAGTTCATTGATTTCCACTGCTTACAACAATAATACGCGACCCAGCTGTTTTTGTAAATCATGGATATTAATGATCTATATAGATCATGTGGGCATAAGAAAAAAGGTGTATTGAGGCTTCCGATAGCTCCGAGCTGCGATCACTCAAATCATTGTTGAACAAATTAAGCTCGAATTTTGGGGATTTTTTTTTAAATATTTTCTAAACGTTCGGAAAGTGTTAAATACTGAATATTTTGACAGCTAGAGGTTAAACAAAAACACACGCTCGAACTTTGGCAAAGTTTTTCTTAATATTTTCTAAACGTTCGGAAAGTGTTAAATACTGAATATTTGGACAGCTAGAGCTTAAACAAAAACACGGGAGGAACAGCGGAGGCTCTCAAAAGCTATGGACCCTATTGAAAAACCTACACACACTTTCGCAAAGGAGTCCGTATATGAGATCTGTTATTAAATTTTTTTTCGTTTGTAAGACGATCGGGAGAAGTCGTGAAAAACACAAATGTGTCGAGTTATGCTTTTCTGATCACTAAAAACATTCTACTGACCGTCCCTGATGTCTTTGGCACATCCTTAAACTCAAAGCGCCGTACTGATAACAAATTTGAGTCTCGACTTTAAATCTACGGAAGCTCACAGTTTCGAAATTTGTATGAAAAACATAGCCACTGTGAGAATTTTAAGTCGAAGCTAAAGACGTTTATTGGTAAAGCCCGAAAACCTCCCAAAAAGTGACTCCCTTCCTCCCAAACACACTGTCAGCAAAAGCATTTTTCCGTAAACCGATTGTTTGTGTTTCCTTGTGGCGTCCCTTGTCCTGGCGGGCGGGGGCACTAAGATTAACCTCTTGAATGCGTACACCATTGTGTTTGGGTTAGAACTCGCGAAACGAATAGCAACATCTTAACCTTGGCCCGCACCGAGATTCAAATCTTTCCACTTCAAGTCGTGTCTTTAGGGCACGCACATTTCGTTATGGAAGGGAATACAACGCCGACGACGAGTTGAAATCCGAACCACATTATAATATGCATCATGGCCCGGTCTCGTCAGTTAATTTGATCGTATACAAAAAGAGCTCTTAAGCGTTTGATATATTATATGCGCACACACATCCGTATCTTGATCCGATCGTTTAATAATAAATCAGTTTTGCTACATCCATCGTCGTACGTGATCGCAGACGTTTAATGGAGCATTTGACCCGCTTAGATCGCCCCTTCTAATGCGCACAGCCACTTTCAAGTCATATAGGTACGAGTACCTACTTCGACTCGGACTGAGATGGTATAGGCTTTTAAGTTGATGTGCCGTCATCGTCATCATCGTCGTCGGTCCTGCGATAGTTGGGAGACCTTTCCCCTGCACTGATGTGCACTCCGATCGATATGCAACATTATAACGAAACGAAACAGCTTGTAGGCGGTTTTGTGAATTCGCATTCAAAGCGCACTGTCGCTACTATGTTGCCTGTCATGACTTTTAAATCGGCTCAATTATAGCACATTAGGCGGACTTTTGTGTTGTTTTCGTATGCAGTGCACACGCAGCAGCGCGCACAATGCATTGTGTTATGGTGCTGCAATAATCAAATAGTCGTTGGCTGCTTGTGCCGTTTGCTATACCCTCATCGATATGTGTGTTGTTTTTTTTTTAGTTAACTGGGTATAATTTTATGCACGTAGGTAGGTGCATACGGAGGTTACTTTGACGCGATGAGTTGGTCGCGCAATTTTCGAGTTAGTGGAGAAATTAAATGTGTTGTAGGACACGAAATTGGGAATACAATGTTGCACATCAATCAAATCAAGCTGTTGCACGGTCGGACTTCGGAGCGAGAGAGATGTGCATGCGCATGTGCCTAAGTCGGGTCGCAGAAGTGCAGGTCTTCTGTCACAAGATTATTGCGACCTGGCGGAGGTCTTTATAGTGAAATAATGGAGTCTTCGAATTTGACTTTAGCAGGGAAGAGAAAGAAAGAGTGGGACGGGTGGATACGTATAGCAAATTTGTAACCTTGTTTCAACGACTAAATTGGGAAGCTTTCTCCGTATGTTTCTTGGACGTTCGAAATAGATGATCCATTGGGAAGAGACTTCAGGTGTAGGCGCTACGTCTACAGGAGTCACTGAATCACCAGCTTCTTGTAAGTCTGGTCTTAAATAAAACCAGCGAGTAATGGCCGCTTGAATGATGAGCCTATTTCCGACACTAAAGAGCTTTAATCGGGTGCCGAATTACCGCAATCCGTGATCAAGTACCATGTGACTGAATTTGACATGTAAAATTCAAGCTATTCAGTGACGTATTGTTCCCGGATGGTTTAATTGGACAGAGACCAGCTCTACAAGCGGTTTTTTTTTTTTAATTTCTAGATTATACTCTGCAAAACAAGCGGTTCTTTAAAAATGATGGACCTGATAGAATCAGGCTTTCTCTGAGTTCCGGCAGTTCCGGCTCTTTAAACATGTCGGACCTGATGGAATCAGGTTTTCTCTGAGTTCCGGCATGTATTTTGCCAGATTCCTGGTAGTTGCCAGAAAGCCTAAAGCTTGTTAACCGCGGATTTACCTTTCGGTTTAGCTCCGGCTCGGGGTTTGAATTATTTTTCAACCACTTCGAGCACCCTAAGGGGATAATCTTGAAGCTTTACAGGCTAAGTGTGTTGCTTTAAATGATCAAGGGCGGTCCCTGATAGTTGCATAGCTGTGGCGGAGTGTTCTTTGACAGGTTTATCTGATTAGAAGGGCTTCTGGTTGCAAGTTGGTAAAAAAAAGACTAAATTTCCCACAGCAAGCTTTCAAGTCTTTCCCTAAACACATGAAACCCTTTTCTTGGTTTTCAACAATTAAATAAAACCGTCAGGGGATTTCTAAGGTCGCCTTCTGTATAGAGCTCAATTTTACAAACAGTTTCCGCTGGTTTTGCTCCTTTAACAAGTTTGCTAATCTCCGTGGCTTAAACGGCCATATTTTGATGACCTCCTATACACCAATGACCAAGAGGCTAAATGTTAATCTTCATCTGGGATCCCCTGCCATTGACAAAGCGCATATTTAGAACAGGTTAGATCGGCTGCCAGCTAAGAAAGCCAGCATACACTTAGACCAGTAGTAGGTGAATTGTAATACCGTTGGATAAAGAATCCTAAATCTTCACTCGCAAAACCAATTTGATCTTCTAATAAAGCGAAGTAGACTTCTAACGTTGGTGAACCAAAACCAATGGAAGTCGATCGAATCTAAGTTTAAACTTGTCACCACTCAAACTGCGCTCTTGCGCACTCAGTCTTCATTCCCACCTAAACTAACTCACACTTCCCGCCTTCAACTGGCTTTCTGATCAGCATTTTCGCAAAATGCGAGCTTGATACAAGCGCGCCAATCCCAAGAACCAGCGACTCTGTTCAACTTGAATGGAAAAACTGTGCCTATCGCTCATATGTCGACACAGAAACGGAAACCAGAGCGTTGAACTTTCCAAAACCATACCAAAGACTGCGCAAAGCCTGAACCAGAACCGTGGCGCAAAAAAAAAAACAAAAAAAACAAAACCTGCTCCATAGAAACTTTGTCTCCGGCAACTACAACGTTTCGTTTGTGTTTTTCTTTTCTATTTTGTTAACTGTCTTAGCTGTCCGAGAGCTCACGTAGAACATACAACATAAATGGTAGGTGCGGCAAATGACAGGTCTACCTATAGTACACAGATAAACTTCTCCCTGTAGCTGCAGGTTACACCAGTCAAAGTAAACATAGCAAAAAGTCAAACCATACCAGATAAAATAGAAAACGAAACGAAAAACCTCGCTTCTATCTAAGGAACAATGACACTGTGACTCGGGTAATGATACTTTGTGTGTGCATTAGGATGTGGAGATTATGAGAACGAGAAGTTGGTGGTGTGCCGCTGCCGCAGCACCAAAACATCGATATAAATGCCCAGCGATCGAAGTAAGGTGAAGGGTGAACAGCGCACTCCACCGAATGATGGATGCAACAGCCTAAGGCCAACTTAGCCTCAGAAGAAGTTGTACATTGCAAAAGACTCTGGTGTTCAGTACACGGCTGAAGTCGAACGGGTTTCCAGCACCAAGCAAACCAAAGGCAAAAACCTAACGAAAAGAAGAAAAAAAAAAGAGAAAAAAAAAACTTTTAAGCTAGGTCGCGTCGACACCGCTGGAGGAGCTCCTCCAACTCCAACTCCATCCCAGAGCATAGCTGCTGTCCGCTGCGCGCACTTGAGTTGAGGCCTTTAAGTGTGCGCTGAGTCGATTGGGTTTTCCTTTGCCTTTGTGTTGCAAATAAATTGCCATCGCCGCACCAGAGGTGAATGTGTGTAGCTATTTTGTGGGCTCCGCTAACGGTCGCGCGGTCAGCGCAATCTCAATAGCTTTGGCCTAATGCTAGGCTTTTCAGTCAGCAGCCACTGTTACCTATAACGATGCCAATTAAGATTGATACAAATCGCTGTCCAAGTCACAGACGGAGTCGTAGTCACCGTCAGAGGGGTGACAGGAGCGAGCCTCTATATACATGTAGGTACGACAAACTCGTATACGCCGACGACGTGGAGAGGAGCCATTCAATTGGCGGTGTTGAGCTCTGTGTATTGTGTCAGGAGATTGAATTTAAGAGCCGTTGCCATATCGTAAATCGTTTGCGCCTGCCGTTGCCTCTGCCGCTGCCGAAAGAATTGTTTCGTCGACGGTTGACGTTTTGTCATTGCGATAATTCAAGTGTTATGGCTCGTTGATTTGTTACCGATGGTGTTTGTGTATCGTCCAAAGTCAATCGCTGGAGTTTCTCTTTGGTTTCCTGTTTTTCTTTTTCGTTTAAAGTGGACTTCCTAGAAACAAACGTGCAACCGCCGGCCGCAGTGCCATGTAATTTGCACTCTAGCTTTAGGGGGCGATTCGTTTGGGACTGCTGAGGTTTTCGGAGCTGTCGCATAATAGGCAGTTGGGAGTTTGAAGAAAGGTCTTACGTGATTATTAGGTTATGGACCAAGTTCCGTTTTGTAAGTGAGGGTAGGCTTTGTTTGCAGTCGCACATGGGTGGAAAAAGTTCCCTATTGCACTTAATGAGGGGTCGCGATGGGTGACTATTGTATCGAATGAGACCTCTCTATCTCATACCCCTTTCAAACTACCTTACCTACTTGATCAGAGGACCTACGCATGTGTCGCAGGAACGCTGAAAATGGTTCCACAAAGGGAAACCGTTTTTAAGTGTCTTTTATGTTTTTCAAAAATAAATCAATAGGTGGCGCAACTCTCATGTAAAAGTTTCTCATTTAGCAGTTCAAAGTCGTCGCAAACTTAAAGTAAAACCCGTAGCCCCTGCTTGTCACAACCATTCGTTTATTTTCTACCTGTGATGGCTGAATTAACCCTCGGAAATAACTGCTCATAAGCATTTTGTCAGTGCCAACAAATGTCGAAAATTTTACGAAGTTGGTTAGTATTGCTGCAAGTGAGATTGGGTCCGTTTTTTAGGGGCAGAGGAATACCTTCCTAAGACTAAGTAAAACTCTTGTTTGATTTATTTTATAATTAAATTTAATCTATTTATGTATATAAAAATGCTTATAATAAAAGTTCCGTCAGTTTAGGCTCATTGGGGAGTTATAAGGAAAGCCTTTGCGTATGATTTTATAAATTTTTAGCTTAACACTGGTCGGATTGCTTAGCTCAATGGAAGCCCCCTCAAACTATTTGCCAGACCTGATCTCAGAATCAAGAAAGGTGTCCAATTTGCACCTCTCAAAAGGCCAGTCCTTGTTTGCTTCTGCAGCAACTGTCCACACTCTTGCCATCCCATTTACAAAATCTATTGGAACAGGTGACTTCTCTGGGTCTGAGACGTCCAATTTGAACCGCTTCGCAGAAAGAGAGTGTGCTCTCACAACGTTGAGCGTTGCTCAATAGCTGCACACACTGTTAACTGTTTGCGGCGGGCCAATATTGAATTTGTAAATTAGCATAATGGGCACTCCACTCGGACGCCATCCATTCCCAGATACACAAAATATATTCCATTAGCAGAACAATTCAACTATTGTTTAAGCAATTATTGCCTCCTCTGGTTAACCCGCCGCCGCTCCACCACACACAGTCGACGACAGACATTTTCTATTTTCCGTTCCTCAGTCTGTCAGTCTTCAGGTCGTATCAGCCGTTCTGCTGGCCATGTCGTCGTTGATGTTTCCCATACAACCTATGTTTGCTGTTTTGGATATTGCGGTACAAATTTATCTCAGGCACAACACGGGCCATACCTTTGTAGACGCAGCGTAGGTACCTGTGTATGAATCTTGTCTTTGAAGCCCCCCGTCTCCCTCTCGTCATCCCACCATTGCCAGAGGCCAGAGGAGGCGGATCAGTGTTGCGCTGGTTTCTTTGGATTTCTTTTGGTTTTCTTCTTGTGATTGCCATGATTAGGTTGCCACTTTGAATACATAATAATCCAATCTGAAATGCAAAGTGTGTCTCCCTCGATTATATTGTTCGAGTGATAATTTATGGGTTTTCAAGTTGTTTTCTATTGTGCGCTGTGTGCTGTGTGCTGTGTGCTGTGTGGTGCTCCCCGCATGTTACTGTGTCGCTGCTCCGTCTTCTGCTGTATTGTCAAAACATTTGAATTTCATTCGCTGATTTATGCGCGAATCCATATCAATTCACGCTGAGCGGTAGAGGGTCTTTCTGTTCTTGAGTAATGATCCCAAATGCCAAATATGGGGTGGCTGCTGGCTGGAGATGGTTCAGTCTCTATCCCGCAAAAGGTAAAACAACAATTTGGCAATTAGACTGGTTAGCACGCACCACAAGATCACGTGTTCGAGTTACATCGGTTATAGTAGATATATTTCGTTAAAGAGATGGGAATAGGTATTGGTCTGTGGGGTCGATCAGTGGCAACAAGTTTTTTTTTTTTAAAGTCGTAATTAAATAATATATTTTCATTATACCGTCTCGAGCAGATATACCAAATACTGGGACCTGACTCTGTCTTTTTCCGGAGCTGCTTTTCCATTTGGAGACTTTCTGAAAACCAGGCCAGCTTTAAAAGACAAAATAAAGTTTAAGCTTACATACTCTCTTCAGAATTGGAATGTACGAAATAAGTAGCGCAGGGGCTTAGTGGTTTAGTGGCTATAGTGTTGGACTATTATCCGAGTAGCACCAGATTTTATCTTCGGACAAACACAAATTACATCTTACGCGAACACCTCACAAATATCCAAAGGTATAACTGCCACGAAGGAGATTCTCAATTAGCCTTTTGGACTCGGCATACAATTATACAATTTATAATTCCACCTATTCGTTCCCAAGTGGTTGATGAATGCTTGTCCATGAATAGTTGTGAAAAGCTAGGCATAGTGTGCCAACTATCTATTTTTTTTTTTATTAATGTAGGGGAAGTACGTCCAAAATGACATACTGTTAGCCATTTGATTTAAAGAATATTATTTCTAAGAGATATAGCAATTTGTATGTTTATTATATCTTCATAAATTTATTGCGAACATTTTACAATGATAATTAAATTAAAAAAATAATACAAACTAAATAAAATAAATGGTTTTCTAAGCCTATATAAAAATCCATTTTGTCCATATGATATGGACAAAATGACATATTAGTTATGTATATAATGACATACAGTCATTAAGATAAATCCGATAAGTCATTTTGCTACAAATTTACAAATTGTTAATAATAAATGATTTTTATAATATTTTGTTTTACCATCAAGTTAAGTTTATACGCATAGTTCACAAAAGAATCCTTTTTTGTTCTTTGGCACTTCAGCACAGGATGCTTGAACGCCTGCATGAGTCAAGCCTAAAAGTCGGGCTTCTAGAAGCCTTAGATGCTCCACTAAAGCCCTCTGAATATTCGATCCGATGTCCTTTTATATCCGCGTGTCATGTTTGTATTTGTAACTTCAATTAAAAAATTATTCCCTGAATTCGCATGCATATATACCTATGTCGTTTTGTCCATAATAATGGTATGTCATTTTGTCCATATCGTACTTTCGACAAAAATATCTAAATAAACTGTAATAAAACTCTGATTTTATTGCAGACAATTAGATAATTTCCTAAGTTTTGTCATAAACTATCGAAATAGTAAATAAAATTAAAGAAAAACCTTAGAAAACTCTCCAAAATACGAAAAAAAGTTAAAGAAATAAAAAAAAATATTTGCTGCTGAAAATACTTTTTGATTTTTGGCACTGACTCACGGCTATTAATGGAGCTGTCATTTTGACAGGATTTTAAATATCATCGTAGTCACCTTGGAAGATAGCATCTAGTGCTGTAAGTGTATCACATTTCGAGTTAAAGCTAGTATGTCATTTTACCCATATGTGTCATTATGGACGTACTTCCCCTACGACAACATATAGTTTAGAGGGTATCACTGACCTTCTCCCAGATTGTGCGATCCTAAAACTAGATGAGTTCATAGACACAGAAAATATTGGAAATACCACTAAAGCCTTATATCTAAAACAAAACGTTAAAAAATGCATCGCAAAAAATGTTTGTAATATGTATAATTCAAGAAATAACAAAAATACTTTTTTTTTAAACATAAATATTTATTATGGAAAATACGATCCTTCTCGATCGAGATACTAAACTGTAATGAATACAACCTTTCTCTTTACCAATTCCCCATATCCTTCATATGGTTCTATTTGTCTCCTTCTAACTTAAATGTCGTCTTGTGTCAGCGCTACATTTGCTATAATTTTAAATCCTGAAAAATAAGATAGTACGTTCGTAATTCTTTGGTCATCCAATACGTTTTGGATCATGAGTTTAATCAGGATAAGCCTTCGAATCAATTTAAGCCTTTTCCGAACAGATGCACCCGTTCCGTGTACGCTAAATTAGCTGCCCAGGCATAGAGTGCAAGCTATATTACATTGAGAGGGGAACATTTTCGTAGCCCTCTTGTGACATTTTATATTTCAATTAATTTTCCCCCAGCAATCCACTAGTAAAACCAATCGGCACCACTGAACCGGCAGCTTAATAAAATCGACAAACATATATAATCACCGCAGCGATGAACCTAATGCTTCCTGAAGTGGGCGCAGCATTTAAGAGAGAGCAGCCAAAGCCACTGCATACGTGTTTATAGATTAACTGCCTCCTACACGCTTCGTGAGTGGACTATATGACGCTTAAATTTTGTGATTTACTTAATCGTACTAGTGACAGACGTGTATATACCCGATATAGTTATTCCCGGCCAAATAGAGGCGCCTTAGAAGGTTTTTAACGACGAAAAAAAAACTTTTACACAAATTTATGATCTTGACTGGCCACTTATGGTGTCGACTGGCATGGTGCAACTTTACCAGATGTCACACACACTTGAATAAAGTTTTTCATCTCGCATTGGCACGTGTCTCAAATTTGAGCGTTTCCAAACAGGTGCACCCACACCCGTATAAGACACATTTCTCACTTCAAAAACAATATACAACCAGCGTAGATATTGGTTAGAATTTTTATACAAAAAATTTAAACTGCCATTCATTTACATATATAGATATTCTCATATTCTCAGTGCTCACTGCTCACTGCTCGCCCCTCGTTGGCATTGGAACGACATTGAGGTCACGACGCTCGGTGTTTTCTGTGTCTATAGGGACCGACCTGCGGGGGGAAGTCTCAAGTGTACTTGCTCGATGAAGGTTCTTTAGTTGGAGCTCAATAAATGATCTGCTTACGAGAAACTACAACAAAAAGTATAGATACGTGTATATTGTGCTCTAACGCATCACCCACTAACGTATGAAGCTGTATATTGCGCAAACACTTGAGTGAGAACATGAGTTGCGTAATTAAACTGGAAAATGAATGGATAATTACATGTTCTGAATTCGATTAGTGTTGCCGGCACGATCGCTGATCATTCCAATGGATCGTGATATCGCAAACGCTTTTCGAGTGTCGGACTGTTTGTCCAAAATGTATGGATAAATTACCATAATAGTACTAAAAACGAGGAAGTGGAAATTTTGATCGATCACTTGAGACGATCATGGGATCTTGCCTGGAAGAAAGAGCAGACTAAAATGTCTGTTGTGGTGTAATGCGAAATTGTTTCTAGTTACACAGTTTCTAGTCATACAACGACGCCCTTAAGTCCTCAGTTGAATCATGTCAACGCTGGAGGTTTAAATGGAAAGTTCCGGAATGCTCCTTATTATTGCTCTATATTTTAGGCACTGATCGGTACATCGTTTTGGTTTAGTGATAAGCTACCTGGAAAAGCCCAAACGACACCTCTTGGATCTCTCCACTGCCACACTTTTAGCGAATATTCGACCAACATCTGCAGTAAAATTGAGCTCGAAAAGGTTATCAATTCAGTCGCTGGAATGCGGCTTTAAATCGAAAGTCTCCTCCATTCGTCCCAGAACTTAGGCATCTTGCAGGCTTGCAGCTATTCGCCTTTCGTAATTTCTTATGGTTCTACATCAACCACTTTTTAACAACTTGACTAACTTCTTGAATCTTGAGGCAGCCAACGGTAGGTAGGTATCGAAAATGTCGGAGTAATAATCTGTGGTGAGTGTATGGGACGCAGAGGATGATTCCCTAATGGTGCCAGTTTAAGCGATGGCAACGCTACAATCAGAGGCAAAAGTGCCGCAATATAATAAGAAGAAGGAGTGTTGGCCTTCGGTTGATGTTTATTTGAATGACAATTTCCAATCCATTACATGCTATTTATACTTAAATTATTCACTACAACTATTGAACATTTGACTTATGTGACTAATGGTTTCTACTTACAACTAGGTTACAATATAATTATTATAGCTGGCTCAGCTATGTTCATTCATAGTCTACTGGGGAGGTCAGTAAGCTGACGGTGGCTCGGATGACCAGCGTAGTGTGGTCGCGTGTTGAGTCACACTACATCCTTCCCCCAAAAAAAATATTTGTTTATATTTCTTGAAATCTAAATAAATATTTATCTCTTACATATTTGCGGTAATATTTATTTGTTCTAAATAGATCTATTTTGGTTGCTTTCTTATGCTTGTGCGGTTTTACATTTAATTAAGTTGTTGTTATGCACTTCTTTTTCATTACCTCCTATTAGTATAATGCTATTGGGTCCTATTTGCTTTATGATTTTAAATGGACCTTTATATGGTCTTTCTAGTTTTTTCTTATTACCTACTTTTATATATACATAGTCATTTACTTTAAAATTTGATTTATTTACGTTTTTTTGATTTGCTTGTCTTTTATTTTTACTACTTACAAGTAATTCTTTAGCTCTGTTATGAGCGTGATATAACTTAAGTTTCATCTCGCTTGCATAATCGTCTAGATTATATATTGCTTGATTCTTATTTTCTAATATTTCACAGGGTAACGTACAAAGTTTTCCGTAGACTAATTCATATGGTGTGTAGAATGTAGTACTGTGTGGGGTAGTGTTGTAAAAGTAAGTGTAATATGGTAAAAGTTCGTCCCAGTTCTCCTGTCCTTGTAGCGTTATAAGATATTCGTTTAATACCCTGTGGTTCCTTTCAATTGACCCTAGGGTTTCATGATGGAATGGTGTTGAAGTTACTTTGTCTATTCGTAAAATCTCGCAGATGTGTTTTAAAAGTTCGTTACAAAATTCTGTCCCTTTGTCTGTTTTAAGTTTCTTAAAACTCCCGTATTTTAATATAAATTTTTCTACGATTGCTTTAGCTACGGTTACAGCGTCTTTCGTTTCTAGTGGTATTGCTTCGACAAATTTTGTGAGTTCACATTGTAATGTGAGAATATACCTGAAATGATTAGCTGGTCGCAATGGTCCTACTGTGTCTATAGTTATTGTTTCAAATGATGTACTCGGTGTGTCTGTTATGACGAACTTTTCTTTTGTGTGTCTCGTTGTTTTGGCTTCTCCACAGTTTTGGCAGTTGTTAATATGACTTTTGACTTGTTTATTCATATTTTTCCATACATATTTTTGCTTCAGTCTCGCTATACATTTTCTTATCCCGCAATGTCCTCCGTAGAGTGAGTTGTGGTAGTCTGTTATTATCCTGTGCATTTCTTCTTTGTTCGTTATTCGTTTTGGTGGTGTGTACACTATGATGTCTAAGCAATCTTCTCTTTCTTTGCTTTCTTGCAGCTCATTAAACAATTTCTTAAATTCATGCATGCTTATTGTTTCAAATATCTCACTATCATCTGGTAGCGCTACCTTTTTTATATTTGTATTGCTTGCTTCGAGTAACAGTTTCTTCAAAATCAATTTTAACTCTGATAATGAATTTTCGCTGTACTCAGCAGTTTTCTTCATTTTTGCTGCTAAACTATCTTTTTGTTGGGCCCTTTTCTTATTTCTGCATTCCACCTTTAAAAATCTCAGTTTCCTGAGGTACCTAACATCCGAAATTGATGTCGCATTCCAAATGTGAAGGTGATCAGTCTTCATGTCTGGAATTAAGGTACTGGCACAGTTGTTTTTCAACTCTACATTCTTTTCTCTTGTATTCTTTTTCATTTGTCTTGTCAGAACATTGATACTGCATTTTGGGATCATTTTTATTAGTTTCTCTGAATCTAATTCTATTCTAGATAGTGCGTCCGCATTGGTGTTCATTCTGCCTTGTTTGAAAACAATGTCAAAGTTATAATCCATTAAATCAACTCTTATCCTGGTCAGTTTGGAGGATGGGTTTTTATGTGTGAATAAACTTACTAATGGTCTGTGGTCAGTGTAGACTATAAACTTCCTACCATAAAGGTATGGTCTGAAGTAATTTATACCCCAATGGATTGCTAGTAATTCCTTTTCAATTATAGGCTTGTTCAACTCGTGTTTATTTAGTGACTTGCTTGCGTAAGCTATTGGTTTATCACTTCCAATTTCACCTTGTGACAGGACAGCTCCAAGTGCAGTATCTGAAGCATCTGTCGTTAAAATGAACGGTTTTGAAAAATCTGGATAGCTTAAAACTGGTGGTGTTGTCAATTTGTGCTTCAAGGTTTCAAAGGCTGTTGTGCATTCCTCTGTCCACGAGAACGATTGTTTCTTTTTTAACAGTTGGTTTAGGGGTCTGGCTATTTCTGCAAAATCTTGAATGAATCTCCTATAATAGTTGCAGAATGCTACGAATCGCCTCACTTCGTCAGCATCCTTGGGCATAGGATACTTTTTAATTACTTCATATTTGCTTGGGTCGGTGCGGATGCCTTCAGATGTTATGAGATGACCAAGGTACACTACTTCAGGTTGTAAAAAGTTACATTTTGCTATATTCAGTTTTAGGTTATATTGTCGTAACCTCTTTAGGACTTTAGTTAGATTTTCATTATGCTCCCTCAAGCTTGAACCAAATACTATTACGTCATCTACATACAGGAATGCTGAGGCTTGCAAACCGCTTAGAGCTATTGACATCATTCTTTGAAAGCTATTGGTTGATATTTTCAGACCAAATGGTAGTCTTTTGAAATGATAATGGCCCTCATTTGTAGAAAATGCTGTCAAAGGTCTGGATTTTGGATGTAGGGGTATCTGGTGGAACGAGCTAGTCATATCTAAAGTTGAAAAATATTTTGCTTTTCCGAGTTTATCTAGTACATCATCTAGCCTAGTGAGTGGGAACTTGTCATCTACTACCTTTTTGTTCAATGCTCTAAAGTCAATAACTAATCTCCACTTTTCCTGCCCATTGCTACTTTTCTTTGGTACTATTAACAATGGTGAGTTGTAGGGGCTGACAGATGGTTCTATTATATCGTCTTGCACTAGGTTCGCTACTTGTTTGTTTATCTCTTCTAACTGAGCGTTCGGCAGCCTGTAATTTTTTATGTAGACCGGGTTGTTATCTGTGGTTGATATATGTTGTTCATAGAAGTTGTTGTTCGTTAAGCATTCTCCTTCAACATGAAATACGTCAGAATACTCTTCACAGATTTTTAGAATCATTTCTGCAGTGCCCTTGTCTAGATTGTTTATGTTTAATTCATTTTTTATTTTCTCGAATTTATTTCTTTTTGTAATTTGGCTGCAGGATATTATTCTGTAATTTCTTAGTGGCTGTACCCCAATCAAAGCATTTTCTATAGTTATTGCTTTTTCCGTGGTGTTTAAAATTCTTACGTGCTTTACACCCCTCGATGGTACTATTGCATTTGCTATGAATATACCTTTTTGTATTTCGCTTCCAATTATTACACTATCTTGCTGGAGTTGTAGTTCTGCCACTTGAATTATTTCTGATCTTGGTGGTATTGTAATTTTACCCAGCGTTTTTGTGTCCATATTCATTGGTATGACTATTTCATCTTCCTCTGTATTTATACTTAATACTAATGTCTCATAGTCTATCTTGCAGTTAAATGCTTGAAAAAAATCACGGCCTAATATGCCATTAGTGGATATGTTTACATCATTCTCTACAACATGAAACTTATGTTTTATTATGCTGCCTCCAATTATAAGATCTAATTCTGACACACCTCTCGAAAATATGGCTTTGTCTGTTATGCCGTGTATTTGGCAGACGTCATTGTAATTTATGTCTTTTGCTATATCACTTTTGCATACCGAAATGTCTGCACCTGTGTCAACCAAAAATGTATGTGTAGCCGGCGAATGTTTTGTTTTTATACTAACGAAATTCGTCAGTGACTCACTTATCTTTAGTATCTTCTTCTTTGTGAGTTTCCGTTCCCCCGGATCCCTTGACCGGGGCCAGTTCGGTTTTCCGACTCATTATTATTATTATTACCATTATTGTTATTGGGGTTATTGGAATTGTAACGCCATCTGCCATTGTTGAATCGTCTGCCTCTGTTATTCCAGTGGCCAACGTTTCTATTATTGTTGGTGTAGTTTGCGTATGCACCTCTTGGGTGTGTTCCTATGTGCATCACATTATTTGTTTTTGGCTTGGATTCTACCTCACTTGCCAGTTGCACTGCTTCATTAAATTTTGAAACTCTAGACGCTGTTACCACCTGTTTGCAATTATCATCTAAGCCATTCTTAAATGCATTTAATGCAATTTGGTCGTTGAGCGTCACGATCAGACTTCTGTGGGTTTCCCCTTGCTCTGCTATTTGTAATTCATTCAGCTGTGCGATGAGCGTCTCAATTTTTTCTGCAAACAAATTTACGCTCAAGTTTCCTTGATATATACTCTGGCTAGTTCATTATGTATCTTTAGCGTGTTCGTAATTGGTTTATATATTTTTGTGAGTAATGCTTGTAGTGCCGCTAAATTTTCTGGTTTTGTTTCTGTTATTATTCTGTTCTTTACTGTGTCAGTCAGTTTGGTCGCTAGTGTAAAGGCTATTAGTTTTCTTTTCTCTTCGTTGTCAGTCAGAGTCTCATCGTAAAATTTAATCAACCCTAAGAAATTTGATAGTTTCTTTCGGTCTCCATCGAATTCTGGTATGAGCTTTGCAGCTGTTAGTATGTCGAATTTTGCCATGTTTTCAGGTTTGTTCTCTAGCGTTCTTAGTTTTGGTTTCAGTAGATCAAGTATTTGTGTTTGTATATGCTGAAAGTATTTTAGTGTTGTTTCTAGGTCGTCAGTGTCGGTTTCGAGTATTACCTTATCCCATATTACACTTATTTCTGCTTTTGTGTTCTGTATGTAGGTGTCTGTGTATTCCCTATTCGGATTTTTCTTGAGCTTATGTAATATCTTTATTAATAATTTTAAACTATCCATTTAAACATTCATTATTCTATTCTTTATTACTTGTTTTTTTTACATATTTTTTGTACTGACTATGTACCTTAAGTATAATTAAAATAATTAACCCTATGAATATGAAGGATAATAAGTTGTCACTGTTGATACTTATCCCAGTGGTGTTGGTGCTTCTCGTGTTGTTGTTTATTACTTCTTCCTTTGAGGTGGTTCCGCCCATGATCTTAATGCCTTTAGTTTCTGTATCAGGATTGCTTTTAACTCTTTATCTCTCGTTATTGTTATTAGCCTGTGAAGTTCTGCTCGTTTTTGTCTTAACTTAACTGCTCTTCCTCCTCTGGTTTTTGTTTTCTTTTGTGTTTTTTCGGGTTTTTGGTAAGATTGTTTGGACTTCTTATTTCTTCTGAGGTATTCCTCTATCGTTAATGGTTTCGGGCCAGCTTCCTTGGGTGTTGGGATGTATTCCGGGACTTCCTTTGATTTGTTGAGTGTTTCAGGGATGTATTCGTCCGGTGTATAACTATTCTCCAGCTGCTCGAACAGTGCATCCAGCTGTTCCTTGTCGTACATCTGTTCCGACCTATCGGGATTTACCTGTAGATAATATTATATGGTACTTTGGTTTGGCAGGATCGCCATGTGGTGAGTGTATGGGACGCAGAGGATGATTCCCTAATGGTGCCAGTTTAAGCGATGGCAACGCTACAATCAGAGGCAAAAGTGCCGCAATATAATAAGAAGAAGGAGTGTTGGCCTTCGGTTGATGTTTATTTGAATGACAATTTCCAATCCATTACATGCTATTTATACTTAAATTATTCACTACAACTATTGAACATTTGACTTATGTGACTAATGGTTTCTACTTACAACTAGGTTACAATATAATTATTATAGCTGGCTCAGCTATGTTCATTCATAGTCTACTGGGGAGGTCAGTAAGCTGACGGTGGCTCGGATGACCAGCGTAGTGTGGTCGCGTGTTGAGTCACACTACAAATCGGTAGCAAGCTACTTTGGTTTTTAGATACCTCAAAGTCAAAAGCGGCAGCCGTTTGCCTTTTGACAAAAACACGTGGCTTACCAAAAAATTGCACTTGGACCTTAACAGCCCTGATAGGACTAATCATCTTTTGTGAAGAAATATAGTCGACTTTATAAACATTTTGGACTGGCTCTAGTTGGAATTTTCACTACCGGCTCGAAAACTTTGGATAGTTCCAACTAGAGTAAGTCTTATATAGCTCGGGATTTTTTATAGAAGGGACAAATATTAGGGCTCTTGGTCAGAACTGCGTGCAATCGTTTTTTCCACCTGCTAACCTTGTAAAAAATATATAGAAGAACCCAACCTCTTCAAAAAGTTTGAGCTTGCACTCAAAATCTGTCAAAACTTGGTTGCGATATAACATTGTTTAAGCTACTTTTGGTTCCAGAGGTCAGCTTGGCATCCTGGGTTAACAAATCCACTGATAGGTACCTACCTCCACAATTATTTCAATCATACGCATACCTCATGCATTCATTCGGCTTTACAAAGTCGCAACTTTCTTCAGCTGAGCTCAATTATATATCAAGCGAGCCCAGTAATCAGCGAAAGCCGCAATTTCTCCGCCAACAACAATAACAACCTGATTAAGCAACAAATCTCTTCCTTCTCGGCCGATTGCATCTAAATACACATTAGTCAAACGAAAAGCACTGCAATCCATAATCAGGCGGCACTCGTCGAAACGATAATCGAAAATCGAGCCGAGCGATAATTATATTTTATAACTGACACATGTAGGTACTCCGCTCCGACCAAACGCACACACACACATTCGAACAATGCACGCGGCCAAAAGTCAACATAACCCCATTCCCTGCGCTCTGACAGTGTACTCGAAAGTCGAAACTAGTATCTGCCTGTGGACACAGCTGCCTGCCGCGCGGGTGAACGATATGGTATCCATTATACCTACGGTCGTATTCCATATTCAGTTCAGAGGCTGTCGTCGTAGCTAAACAAAGTTGCAAGAGTCTAGTGCATTGCCCCAAAGGTTCACCGTATACACCCGCACCGCCATCATCTGAGCTGAGCTGCCCCTTATTCAATTTTATGAACGATTACTCAAAGTGTGACAGCGCTGCCGCTGCTGCTTATTGATCGACGTGATTAGATATCGATTCCGAATGCTAATTAATATCTTTCACACAAAAACACACACACATCCATGCATTGATGGACTTATTCGTGTAGTTGGGGCGTCAACGTCATAGCCGCTGCAACACCAGTGCGATTATGAGCACGGATTAAAGGCACTTTGTACTTTTGCAACTCCTTCCGTTGAGCTATTACTTTCATACCTTAAAAAAAGACAAAAAAAAAAAAGAAGGAAAAAAAAACAGTAAACTTATTTTTTCCTCCTCTTGTAGTGGCTGTGCCTCATTTTCTTTGTGCAGTGTAACGAACGCTTATCGTGATAATTTATCTTGATGAAATTTTGTTTTCGCTTTTTTTTCCTGGTTGAAAATTGGAACGAAGAGGTGAGGTTGTTACACGTTTCTCTCGCCGCCGAGGTCCGTGCGGCGTGCTTAGCCGTGGCTTGTAGATTAATGATAGCAACATAATAATGCTTATTTTCTTTTCTGTTAACAACAATGCTGAATGGGAAGAGTGCGGCCGGCGGATTGGTTGCAACTTGCTAGCGGAAGAACAAACAGAAACAGCCCCAGATAGAGGGTTAGAGAGAGAAAGAGAGGGAGAGAGTGCACGTGATGCGGTTGAAGTTAATTTGTAATGTAAAATTGTAAATGGGTAAGGAGCGAATGGAAACAGCGGGCGATCATACCCAAAGAGCAGTTGAAGAACCAGTGGAGACTGTTGGTGATTAATTGGAGGGTACATGGTGGGTACCTCCGACACGGGCTTAAACAGAAGTAGCCTTTACTTGGCTGGATTGTCTTCAAAATCAAAATGTAGGACTAAAATAGTTTAGGTAAATGTACATTTGGCATGTGAAGAGTGAAGCATATATGCAACGCACAAGCCTGGACAGTCTTTGAAGCTACCCCTGAGTGAGAAGAGAACCTAAACAAATACCTACCTAGTTAGATAGATATTGGGCATGGAGTAGATATTTTTGGCTTAGCCTCTGTGGACAGGGTCTCTCAAGAGGGGCTACGTTTTTTTTATTTTTTTCAGAGAGTTGGTCGGTCTTAGGTTCAATTAAGATTCGAATTTTTCGTCTGAAGAAAACAAAATTTAAAAAAAAAAACTCGGAGCTGAAGAAGAGTTTGGTGAAACCATTACTAACCATATGCTGGAAAAGAATGATATTGAAAACGCAATTGAAATATTGCAAACTGCAATTGAAATGACCGAAGATGTTCCAGAGGAGATTCACTATATACTGCCTATTTATAGAACCATTTATTAAACGAGTGAACACTGCTACTTTCACATCCCAAACAAAAATAACAAATTTTTCTAACTAATTTTGTTCAAAATGTTACTACGTTCCTATTTTTTAATTTAAATAAATTCGCTTAAAAAAAAATAAATCCCTCTAACTCGAATTTTTCCAGAAATCCGTCTAACTCGAACTTGTTTTTAACTCCCGTGAAAATTCGACTTAGAGGGATTCGACTGTATATAGTTTGTGGTGTCATAATGCAGCGTTTGACACGTCTTAAAGGTTTAAAAATAGGTAAATAGGTAAAAATATTACCCAAGTGTAGACCCAGTTGTGGGTGTTCAACGTTTGTTCTAAAGAGAATTGGGCACAGTTGTTAAAAAATGTAATGCTGTGTATAACTTGACTCATACGTCTTCTTCCAGAAATCTGTGAAGACAAACTTGCACTAAATTTGTATACGCACAACACTCGTCTAGCTTTCTGCGCATTTCGTCAGGAGACACCTGTCGCTGTTACTTCTTCTTCGTTTCCCTTCAAAAGAGAAAACGACACAGAGTGCTTCTGATGAATGGACGTCCGCACCTTTCCACAGTATAAAACAACGATCAAGGACAATATTTTTTATTGATTTTAATTAGATTTGAAATATAGTTTATATTGATTTGATCTGTTTTCTGGATAAGGAATGAAGATTAAGAGCTTTAAATGTCTAGGGAAGTGGAGGCTTAACCCTATTTTGTTTTTTATTGAATAAGTACTATCGGAGTTATTACAAGTTAAGGACTTGAAAGTCTAGAAGAGTATATTATGTCGGTTCATTCAGAAACAGTCCCATAAAGTAAGCGTGGCAGCACTTGACAAAGCCTGTAGTCTTCTTAGGCCCATTTTATTCACTCGAAGTTGACCACAACTTGGGGAGTTTTCCATATAAAAATTCCCAAGAATAAAATGGGCCTTAGTTTCTGAGAAAGTACTTAAAACAGAATTTCATCGAAATCTGTTCAGTAGTTTTCACGTCGAGAGACATTAAACCCTCTACAGCACAGTAGGATGTGCAGATTTTAGCCAGGGAGCATATTTGGAGAACTCCAATTAAAAACTACGAGATATGTGAGTTTTTTCCTGATACATTCATAATATCCATTGAGATTGACGATATTGACAGATGACCAGCTTTTGCCAAAGTCTTGAATACATTGCGACGAATAGTTGCTCAGTTTTCGAGATATTGCCCTTCAACAGAAGCCTGCTTCATTAGGCCCATCAGGGACGGATTTTTACTACAACTAACAGAGCTCACTTCAAGTACCTTTGATGAACAATACCACACAGGCAGCATACAGCTTCTAGTCTCAACAAACCCCTTCTACAAATTATGCAGCACCCTACAACTCTGATCGAGAAAATGAAGTCCCTTTATTTGAAGAAAAGCTCTTACTCCCACTCGCAGCTATATACCTAGTACGCAGTTCGGAATAACAAAGCCTCCATTCATACATCAGTCAATCAGTTCGCGTAAGCCGACAAGCGGAAGTATCTGCGCTAGTTTTCACTCCATTAGCACCATACCAACCAACCAGCTTCCATTCAGCATTAAGTCATATCAACTAGGAAGCACACCGCTGCCACTGCACACATGAACAAACAATGCTTCGATTTAGATTCTGTTTAACGCGCACGTGCTTTGAATCGAAATACTGCCGGCTGAAAGTTGAATATAGTTTCCTGGATTGTCGACGAAAACTTAACGCAGGCGGTTTCTTAATTTCGCACTTTTACAAAGATACGCTCGTTCTTTATCGATAATTTCTCTTAATTACCGTAAAAAGTCGTAAAGTCGAAACGACAAAAAATGTGCTCCCAACTCCTAGCCCAAAACAAATTTTCCCCCAGAACAAAAAAAAAACTCGGTTAGTGCGGAACATGAACACGCGTCATCATAGCACAGAAAGCCGAGGGAGGCGCGCCAGAACAAATGAGAATAAATGCGAATTTATTGCTTCAGAAATAATTTTACGATCGCGTCGTCGCGTCCCTGCCACCTTCTTCGGTTGTTCGACGTTTAATGGGTCATCCGAAACAGATTCGACAACCATCGTGGAAATGACAGCTTTTACGATCCTGTTGCGTGTGTATGCTCATAAAACGCAGGAAGCCTTAGAATCATTCTCCCATACGATGAGTCGAATTGCTACTCCTTTGTTTGAGTAGGCAGATTAATATTGGGCACCATTATTGTCAAGCAAACAGACATGTGGTTCATACACACTGCGCTCGGTTAGACATCAAGGCACCCATTGAAGTTGAGCCGCCTACCCACAGCATTGGCTTAGAATGCGCGCTCGGAATTGAGATAAGACCTGATAAGCCTACCAGTTTCCATTTGGGTTAGTTCAAACAGCCAGCTTGACTCGAGATAGCCTTTAGATGCTGTGGGTGCGCGCCTATGTAGGGTTACACATCGATTTGTAGCGCATAATCTTTGGCATCCGAAGCGTTATCAAGTTCCCCCTGTTTGTTGCAGCTATTATTAGTTAGCGGGTTACGACGGGGTATTAGGTGCAGCAGTCGTGTGGTTGCAACATCTTGTTTACCGACTATTTGCTGTGGGGTGCGCTGCGGAGTATGCCTATGCGCGCTGTGTATACTCGTAAGTAACGCGATACAGTTGCCATTGAACGGGCGACCGACCTAGGGAGGTGAGTTGGCTTTGCCTTTTGTGGTTTTGAGGCAAAGCCGCATATGCGATTGGTACATGCGATTTGTTTTAATAGCGCAGATTGGAGTGGCATGGCCGGCGCGGTGAAAGTGTTGATTTTACTTTGTTAATCTTCGGAAAGAAATCGGTCTTGTGTAGAGTGTTGTAGGTTGTGGAACCCTGCAACCGGTGAGGGGGGATTTGCGGTTGTAGAAATGAGACTGCTTATAAATCTCCAAAAGGCGTTATACCTTTAAGTTGCAGCTCAGTCGTTGTCATCGTTGTAACTGGAAGTTGGAAGCTTTGACAGAGCTTGGTTTGCTTTTGCTTTCATTGATTCCAGGGTGGTTATTGAAGGTAGCTTAAGTCTCTCTCGGTCTCTCAATATTCAAGTCCAATCCGCAAAGACTTAGAGGAGATATTTCTGACCACCTCATCCTATGCCTACTTAGAGAAAGCGTCGGTCGCCTTCGTGATTACCTACCTACCTCATTTTCGTTTACTTTCATGAAGCAAGTTCGAATAAGTCGAGTATCGAATGTGGCATGTTTTTAGAAGTGACGTAAAATAAAGATAAGCGCAGTACGGACAGTACCAAATTGGCCTTATTTAACTTTTGAAGACGATATAATGGCAAATTGGCAAATTTTGAATTTTCGCCTTATTGACTGACTTTGCAGAGTACAAGGTGTCCCTTGAGAGAGATCTCTGTTAGACTTACATCTGCTTTGAACGGCTTGTAGATTGTAGTAAAGGATTTATGATTTTATGAATTTTCTAGAGAGAACAAAAATGTCCATAGACCGGTTGATGCCAATTTTATGTTCACTTTGGTTGACATCTTCAGAGTTAGAAGAGGTTGCATTAAGAGAGATATAGTAATTTAAAAAAAATATTCTCAGACCTTTAAAATCGGTTGAGCCAGTGTAATCTCTGCTTCTCCGAGGTACAAAACCTTGAACCTCTTTAAAGTGGTCCAGCAGACTAATAGTCGGCTGAAAAAACGCAGCAAAATACAGCCTCGATACTTTGAGCTCTGCTTACTGCTTTCAGTGACAATATTTTTAAAAGAGTGGACTTAGAAAAACGTTTAATTGAAACGGCGTTTAACAAAATAACCCGGATTCAAATTACCCCATCCGTGAGTGAGCAATACGTCACTGAATTTTGCGGATTATACATTTTCAGTCATGTACCTGTAGTTAAGCAGTTTTTTTTAAATACATGCATACCAAAAGACCGATTCGGTGCAATGTGCTGTAAATATAGAAATACCTTCGTAATCTGCTTACAGGTCGTACTTTTCTCTGTCCCTGATTTTTTTTTACGCACTTGTAACCTCCTTCAGCCACTTCCGAGCTCCGCACCCATTTTTATACTGACAAAATCAAATCTACCTAGTACTTACCTGACTTTGCATATCAAGACCAAGACGGCGCCACCAACTTCATCCACCCTCACCCCAATCCCATTCGAGCGCACCATTTGACAAATGAAAAACCACTTGACTCGTAAAAAGAGATTGCGCTTGGCCAGCTTATGCAATCAACTCTACACCCTTATGGAGCACCTCCAAAATGAGTGTCACACCACGCGAAAGTAGATCATATCGCCCGCAATCGTAAAAAATAAGTACCCACTCCGGAGTTCGCATTCGAAACATAAAACCCATTAAAGTCCCCAACATGATGCAAGCATCCTTTGAAACAACACCCATAACCATATCCAGCACACACCGAGATGTGTTATGGAACGGTATACAGGAGGAGCGGAAAAACTTTATCACTTACACCTAATCAGCTTCGCTTAAGCAGCAATAAAGTTCATCCTATACTTGCTTGCAATAAACACCGATTCTATACTAAGTATCTCCATCTCTCCGCTGCAGTATATTATTCTTATCTGTTTTCGGAGGTTTGAACTTTAGCTCGCGGGGCTCCGATTCAGATTCAGATTTACATCCAGCTTCAGGTTCTCAGACTCAGTGCGGCAAACCGCATTAGAAGTACCCAACAGTCAAAGTACCAGTCAAAATTGTACACAAGCTAAAAGTATCTGTCCCGCGCCAGAGAGAAAACCAGATCCACAACAGATATTACTTATTGTGGAGTGTAGCTACATAGAGCTGTAGAGCCATTTATCCAATTCAAGGTTCCAAAACAATATCATACACTCAAACGCAAGTGTCTATAGTAGGTATATGATGTTTTGTGTTTGGTCGTGTTTTTTTGTTCGACTCGCTTTAACCACTGGCTTTGTTTTGTGATTTCTGCGCTGCGCTGAAAGACTAAATTTCATATATACGGCCAGGAGGTGGGGAAATAGCGCCTCAGTAATAGAGCAGCAACAATAAAAGCCGTAGCACGTTCCACACCGAGCGCCGTTGCTGTCGACGCCACTCGCTCGACTATAGGGAGCGCGAACAGATAAAAAAAAAAATCTTCTAATGGAAAAGATTAAAAGCGAAATAAAACTTAAGTACAGCCACAGCGTACAAGCTCAACTATACCGCACCGTCACCAGTTTATGTGAGTGTTTGCTGTTTGCTCATTGTATCTGGAGCAGATAACGAAAATGCAAAATGGATTTGTTGTTACAGTACTGATGGCTTTTGCGGCATTTTATTCGCTTTTTTTTTGTGTAACCTCCTGTATTTTGGCGTTTAATGTTGGTTGCCTCAGAGTATGGGAGAGATTATCACTGGCTAGCACTAAGGATGGGTCAGAGAGCAGGAGGACCTGTGTGCTTCTTTTGTTTTGAGAAGAAATCTGACAGCTTTTGAAGGACTTTTATCAATCTTCTTTATTATGGTCAGGCAGGGTACTTCACATCTCTTTATATTCCGTTCATATCTGAGACTAGGCTGAGCGATTTTGTACCTTTCCACATCGCGGAAGGTCAATGGAGCTTAAAAACCCAGAAATGGGAAACCTACAACTTTCATAGGTACATAAACCAACTCCAGGGTCACATTTGCATCACTATACCATCGCACATTTTGACTCGCTTCCACCCCAACAAAGAGAAAGACATACACGGTTTAGATTAGGTTAGGTTAGGTTGAGTGGGGTTGTGAGTTCGTCATAAACGACCAGGCACCATAGTGGGCCCATCGCCATCCCCAAGGAACCGTTACGGTTAAAAACCTAAACCAAATCGCCCAAACACACACGGTTTAACTAATAACCATTTTTAACTTTCTCAGGAAATATTTTGTAGGTCAGTAAGTTTATATAGAAAATTTGGCCATTGTGATTGAGTTCGTAGCCTGGACATAGCAAAAATGGTTATTACTTCCGTGCACAGGAAGAGCTACAATCGGGATCAACCGCTTTTGAATACGTTCGCATTTGTTAAAATAAAATCTGTCTCAGACTCATTCTAGGTCGGCTTATGAAGGGCTCAGTTGGATGGTTTATAGCTCAGCTGAATCAGGGGGACCTCAACCGACTTGAAGTGCATCAACTTGAGGCAGTTAGCCAAAAATGCCAGCTTTTCAAGTTTTATATTCCTACTTTTACGTCGCACGTAAAACGTACTAAAAAAATAATGACAAAAAGTTGGATTCTTTTTTTTAAAACAATATCCAAATATATTTTTTTTTAGATTTAGGTATCTGGGAGAAGATATTTTGACCGCCTGGTAACACTGGCCATGTGCACACTGGACGGTAGCCGGTAGAATCAAAAAGGAATTTTATACAAAGCTGGTAGCAGCTGCGTAGCCCACATTTAAATGTCGAAATTTGGTTTCCTGTCTAAAAGTTGTGTGTTTGTAGGTGGGATTTGAACACTCATCGCTTTAAAATGACTCACTCAATCCGTAGAAATTGCCCAGAAATACATCTGCCTTGAGATGGGACAACTCTTAGTCGCAGTCGTGGAACTTTTCAACCAAACCTCAACTGCGACTACATCTATGGACACGAGAAAAATCCTTCAAATTGGGTCATTGGCTCTCAAGTTATAAGCGAACCAACGGTCCTAGTATTCAACTACACCTATGAAGAATGCCAGTGTGAATCAGGCGATTGACTGCAAGCAACTAGAGGCAGTAAAATGAGTGAGTCACATGACGAAAAATTCCAAAGTTAATTTATACGATCAGGAACTGCAGCTCTTAAAAAAAGAGACTTCTAAAATTCCGCCTCTCGATGCGACAGCCAATTCTTTGGAAATAAATCTAAATCGAGAATCAAATACCAACATCGTACTGATATACGATTTATCCGATTCCATAGACGCGCATCTTCACCATATCCAACAAGCATCAGCTAACCCAAAGACCTTGCTTCGGTGGATCGGAGAATATCTGCCGCTGACCCAGTTCTTGATGCTCTGTCCACATTCTAAATGCATCAAACATGCCAATTGCATCACTATAAGACACCGAATGTTCCAGTTTACATTTTATTGTGCCTCATCAAAAACTTGGAGGTTGGAGTCAGCTTCGCTTTTTTTCTTTTTTTTTTTTTCTTTTTTTTGTTATTTTGTACTCAATATTAGACGCGGCCTTCGTGCGCTTCTCTACTTCTCTGGGAAAAACCAAAATGACGCACTGCCAAAAAGGCTTTTACTGCACGTGTTATATTTAATTTATCCTCAGTTGAAACATTTTAATTTATTTTCTTCTTTTTTTTTCAATTTTAGAATTTTCTACTTGATAAGAAAAGCAAAAGGAAAATTCTAAAAATACAAGGAAACAGCCAAATAGACCACAACAAGCGTGGCACGGTACACTGAGAACAACAGCATTTTACTAGACACCGTTGACATCAAGATCACAGCTGAACTGACGTGAAATACGAAGAAAACAACATCGAATACAATTCCACAAAGAGGAAGACGTCTCCTCGTCGCTCGTCCTCACTTTTCTGTTCTGTTTCTGTGTTCTGTCTTCTGTTGCTTGTTTTCGATTGTTTGGTTTGCTTTCTTTTTGCATATTCTTTGTTGACACATTCGTTCAAATTAACTGATGCATATCGACGTCATTTGGCAATGATCTTCATTCTTCAAAGTAGGTACAAGCTGTGATCTATAATTAAGCTTCCTCTTGCCCACCATATACAAATTATGTAAAATGCCCTTACAAGTTAATAGCAAGTTAACATACTTGCAGTATATGTGTCGATATGTAAAGTTTCGATTTTATATAATAAGGCTATCAGCGGGAAGTGAACTTAAATTAAAGTCCAGCTGAGGCAATCGATAACGTCGATGTCCTCACCAATCAGCGTCATTACAATAATGCGACTGTCGCGACGAACCGGATTGAAGCAGATCGGTCGGTCTGTCGGTCAAGAAAAGATGGCGTAAATATGTACGAGTAGAAGAGGCAACAGCAATCTTTTGTGCACGTACGTCCATCAGTGATTCTTATCATGTGTGCATTTATTGTGACCTTTTTGAACTATAGCTGCAGTTCTGCTTTGGAGCGCTCTTACGGCTGTCAATTGTTACAGTTCCAGTGCAGATAAGGAATGCCTAGACGAGTGATAGCCAGATGAGCGCGAGTGCCTGTGTTTACATTATTTCGTGGTGTACACGGCATGTCAGGGAAAACGCATCTGAAAGCTTACCTACTTGAGTTCAGTATAGTTCTTCAAAATATGTCAGTTGTATGAAAGGCACCATCATAAAATAAAGCAACGATCTTCTTCTTTTATAAAAAAAAAAAAACAGGGAAAGAGCAGAGGCTCGTAGCTTCTTCTATGAATCTATTTCATCTTTTGAGGTTTATAAAACTATTATGTCATTAGACAACTCTAAATCTATCACTCATAATTCGTATTCTAATGCATTTATCAAGAGAATAGCTTTCCATGTTGCTGATATTTTGGCTCACATATTTAACACAAGTATCTTCTGTGGTAAATTTCCAGATATGCTCAAAATTGCTGAAGTCATACCAATTTTTAAAAAGGGTGATAAAAAGGTATTGAATAATTATAGGCCTATCTCTCTGCTTCCAGTATTTTCTAAAATTTTTGAAAAACTAATAAAAACTAGAGTTGTGTCATACCTTGAAAACATCTCCTACCTTAGCAATAAACAGTATGGATTCAGAGCGGGTAGATCAACTGAAGATGCTCTTTTAAGCTTCTGCAGCAGAATATACGATAGCGTCAATAGCAAAAAGTTTACTGCTCCTCTCTTTATAGATATTACCAAAGCATTTGATACTGTTGATCATACCATCTTGCTTAATAAATTAAACAAAGCTGGATTCAGAGGGTTTATGCTCAATTGGTTTGAATCCTATCTCACCAACAGAAAACAAAAGGTTAGAATAGGAGAAATTTTTAGTGAGAGCAGTGAAATAAAAATCGGTGTTCCTCAGGGCTCCGTTCTGGGACCAATATTATTCTTAATATAATTATATTAACTCTATTTTCAATCTTAATACGAAAGGTAAACTCACTGGTTTTGCTGATGACATAGGATGTTCTTATTCCAACAACTCCCTCTTAGATCTGACAGCCGATATCAACTATGACTTGGAAGCATTGAGACATTGGTTTAGTTTGCATAAATTAGTAATTAGCGACAAAACTAAAATAATGTCTTTTAGCATATCTGCTCTTAACCTACAACTTCCAGTTTTCACTTTTCATAGTTCGTACTGCTACAATACGTTAATAAGCTCTGACACTTGCTTTGCCTATGACCCTCATTCTGTAGCTACGTATAACACTAATAAAAGTTGCTCCATAAATTGCTTTGCTATCGGTAATGTACAGGTATTTAAGTATCTGGGACTTGAAATCGACAGTAGGTTAACTTGGAGCTCTCATACCACCTCCCTAAGGAAATACTTGCAAAAAACTACTAAAATACTGTATCATTTGAGGCTATATTGCTCGAGAAAACTTTTAGAAACTGTTTATTATGGCCTGGTCCAATCCAAACTACAGTATGGTTTATCGTGTTGGGGAGGAGCATACAAAAACAAAATTCAACCCTTGGTGGTTTTAAAGCATTTACTAAGAATTATCTGGAAGAGAAGACGCCAGGAACATAGCTTTCCACTTTTTATGCATTCTTTTATATTGCCTTTAAAACATCTTTACTTTTATAAAGTTTTAAAAATATTTTTCTTAAGATCTGGGTATTCCTTAAATCATGATCCGAATGCCTACGGTCTTCGTAGCTCTGTTAGGAATCTTGCTTATATTCCCCCGCACAATACTCGCCTCTTCTTAAATTATTACTCTTCTGTAGCACCGCGTGTTTTTAATAAATTACCTATTGAATTAAGGCATTCTCAGAACATCTTATCGTTTACCAAAAAAGTAAAAAAATGGCTGTTTAATTACGACTTAAATGAGATCTATAATTTATCCAAGGTAATTGTATAGTGACTGCGCTCACCTTTTTATTTAAACTCACTCCGATAAACCAAATTTAGATTTAACTACGTCCAGCTGAACTGATACTCGAAGCATTCGCCACTAGTTTTTAATAGCTATAGAATGTTTCTAACCATTCATTCCCTGATGAAAAACTCTTATAATTTACTTAATGTTCTTTTTTTCAAAATTGTTTTACGTTTAGTCATTCTTGTAAGTTAAGTAAATTTTATAATGAATATTGTATTAATTACCAATGGAATGAATAAATTAATTACCTTACCTAAAAAAAAAAAAAAAAATCTAAATAAATAGAAGGTTATATAATTTTAAAATCAAGTTCCAATTTGTTGACCTCCACTGTATTTGCTCCGTAACTTGCACTAATGCCACTGCCATGAAGATAGTTGTATGAAAAGTCAGAAAAGTTTCGTCAGATTGGTCCTAAAGAAGCAAAAGCTATTCATGGGTAGTCACAATGAAAATTGGGACAGTTAGGGTCATAAAAAAATTACAAATAAATTAAGTAGATACGTGAAAAAAATAAAACTTCACACAATTAAATGGTTATTCGTAAGCCGGTCTTCAGTCCTTCAATGGACCTGTTAGTCCAAATATTTCGTCATTTGTTTACAGCTTTTTTAAGTGCATGGAGTCTTGTAAGTAAAACGGAAAGAATTCCACCTTCTGTCGATTGTGTTTGACCGGTATATACCCTTCCGATGGGAGCAAGGTAGCATGGACTAAGTGTGTCTTTCTAGACAGCCACCTTACCTAACCTAACCTAACCCAAGTTAAGTAATATGTTCAGTAAAAAACGCCCGCTCTAGCCAAACAACATTCCTATAATGGATCTATTTGCGCTAAATCAAACATACCCTACATCTATCTTCAAATAAACCTCGCTCGATGCAGATAACAGTTTGCACACTATTTTTTGGGTCACAACGCAAAAACACCACAAAAATAAAGTCCATCAAGCCAAGGCTTATATGGTTTGCCTTCCATCTGTTTACTTTGTGTCGCTCCGATTAGACTGCCATTTAACACGTGGCCATCTACTATACAACAACAGCTTGTTGTTTCCCGCAAGTTTGTTTGCACTAAACGCTGTGACAAACAAATAAAACTATACACAATCTGCGTTATCTTGGCTAAAGCAGTTTTGTTTGGGTTTCAAGTCTCCTATGGGAAAGCGATAAGTTCTTGCGAGATATACTGTCAGTCCGGTTCGTTTGTTTTTTTATTTTTTGCAAAACTAGTTTCAAATCGATCACTTGCATACTGAACTTGTTTGACGTGTGAAGGCCTAATGCGGTAATTGACTCAAAAAAAAGACAAATGATCGGTGGCGCGTACTTAGATCTAGATCGGGTAGACACAATCGGTCACACTGAGGGTTTCTGGCAAATATCTACGGATGAATAAGAAATGAAAACAATTACATATCAACGACTTAAATTTATCACACAATTAAGCTCTTTTTTTTTTAATCAAAAAAAAAGGCTTGCGTGCTTTAAGTCAGCTACGCAAATTTGTTTGTTTTTTTTTCCCCATCAGTGACTTGTTGTCTGAAATTTATGTCAGGCGCAATCTCGACAAATTGCAAATTGCAAGCACGTTTGTACTGCTACTGCGGGTTGTTGACGACGGATTTTTAGATTTGAATGGGGACTCGGAGGGGGGGTTGGTGAGAAATTTTGAAAATAAACATTTAGAAGATCATGTCGTTTTGTTGTTCAGTTTGCAGTCTTCAGTCTTCAGTGTGCGGCAGCATGTGTCCGCGTTAAAGTGATCTACGTCATTTGGCGAAACACGATGAATATTGAATTTGATGTTGATGTTGAGATTTTCAATTTTTGGCAAGCAATTCGTATTGCACTTATGCCAGAGTCTTCTCAGCTGCATGTATTTGGTGGCACGTACGAAATTTCCTATTCCACAGAAAAAAAAAAAAAAAACAGATTTGAAAATATCTCACTGTCTGTTTGACGTTTTTAGTGTTATCTCGGTGGTTTGATTTTGATGTATACTCTATTTGTTGTTCTTCTCACCTGTGAGCGTTCGGTCGAAATCGATTCGAGTGGATTTTTTGAATTCTTGTGAAAATAGGGAGAGATCGTTTGCATTTCTTGGGACACCTTTGGGAACTGTTGGAAATAGGTCTGCCAATATCAAAAGACTTAAAATATATTATTTTTTTTGCATCACTGGGGTTTTACATATTTTGTTATTCGAGTGACCAAATAATAAATTGGACGCTAGTAGAGGTTGCTAGAAATAGGTCTGCTAATATCAAAAGGCTTACAATATAATGAGTGTTGTGTAGGAGAGGGGACTGGTTTTTTTTTGCATCACTTTTGAGGAGGCTTTTTATCGAGCTTGAGTCCAAATTTTTGGGAGAAATTAGAGAAATGAGAGAAATATAACCGTAGCGGTGAAGAAAAAGAGAGAAAGACCATATTTATGTAGTTGCCTTACTAAGCCAATAAAATTCATTTCCCTAAAGCGTAAAAAACTTAGGGCGGATGCACGTGTAGGTACTACCTACATATTTTAGAAAAATCTTCTGACAACTAACAATCACTGACTTTATCCGTTGCTGAAAACATCGCCAATGTTGTGGTTTTAGCATATAATGTTAGCCCCGCTCTTTTTAGAAGCAACGAAAGATTAAGTGTGTTTGACACGCCCACTTTTTAGGATGATGCTCGAGCAATATGTCGTTTTTATGATGATTTCCTTCAAAAAAAGACAAGAAAAAAATGTCCCACTTAGAACGGTGTTGACCTGACAGTTCGCCCACGCGAACGTTGTTAATACGCCCACTTTTTGGGGGCGTTGTTGAATTAAATGGTAGTCACAAAGGCAGCAGGCAGATGGTGATGATGATTTTACGTAGTTTCAGACTTACTTTCACGTATCTTGAGAGCTGAAACTACAGTCAGGAAGAGCGAATAAATTCTGCATTTTGACAGACTTGACAGTTCAAGGTTCGTTTCAAATTTCCTTCTTTTAAATTCAGGTTCTGTTGATGGTTAGATCTTTTGATATAGCAATAAATAGATAATATTACACAAGTACCTACTTATCTATCGAATAAAAACCAGAAAGTTTAAGTACCCAACCGCCTCGTACAGCACCGTATATGGAAAACAAAATAAAAGCCATTCAAATGTTGGCGCATCGCCTATTGCTATCACAATCGCGTAAGCCCTTCGGTTCGTTAAACCAGAAATCTCCATCTCCATGGCACAGAGCTCGCTCTTCGATGATCGAAAGTCTGATGCAACATTTCAGCCTGATTGCATTACGGACGCCACAACAGCAATTTGTCAACAAGCGAAGCGGCACCGAATGCATAAAGAGTGTAATTATACGAAAATTTACAACCCTAGAATCAATTAACCTTGTGGTAGGTCTCCTTTGTTGATTGTAGCACCCGTTTTACCTGCTCATACACTGTATACCGTGCGTATGCCCGAAAAAGTCAATTATCGACGCCACAGTCCGCCTATTTGTCTACAAAAGGATCGAGGCAGCGCTTTGACTTCACCCAGCGCTATCAATCAGTATCAGGTACCTGGCATTATGGAAAACGGCTTATACGTAGTCTAGACTTGTGACGCCTCGCAAATCAAGAGGAGTACTCGAAAGAGGATTTTCTCTTGAAAAATCCTCACGCCCATTTGCCGAGTGCGAGTGCAATAATTTAAATTGTTTACCCCACAGGCAGATAGTGATTTTTGGCACAAACTCAGAATCAGAATCAGAACAGTTCCATAATTAAAACCGCGCTGCCCACGAAATCGCGGGTACATGAATATTTTTAAACGATCGGCGAACCATCTGCCTAACGGATGTAAACAAGTTCGGCAAACGCTATTTTTTCACACCTTTGTCTATTTTCCTGGCTACAGTCTACAGCCCCTCCCAGGGCAGTTGTCAGCGTCACTTCTCGGCTGCTATAATAAATGTATTTCTCTCCTCGATATTTAAATTTAAATCTAAATATTTTCGCAGACTTTTTTTTTTTGTTTTCACTTGAATGATCATCCTGTTGACTTGGATCGAAATTGACGCCATCCACGAGGTATTTTCAATTCCGTCTACAACTTTGTTTTGCGACAGCGTTGCCGAAATAAATTTTTATCAGCCTAGCCGGATTGTGAAGGAATTAGATAGACGGCGATAATGAGTCAAACAAAAGTCACTTGATATATTTTATAAACACCAACGAGTTGGTCAAAGTCAACAGAAACAAAACCAAAAACAAACACGAAAAAGGTTGCACGAAAACAAAACGAATGAGTTTTGGACGCGAATGCGAAACACACCAGAGATGGGACTTGTTAAACTGGTTGCGCCCGAGACTATTTGCGAGACACACCCACTGAGAAAGACGACCGAATAAAGCCAGTTTACAATGAGTGCATATCGTAAATCTCTGAGCTCTCTGCACGGAGGAGGAAGTGGCTCGTGCAGCAGAAGCAAGAACTGGTTGTCGTACCAACTATAAAGGAAAAAAAAACAGTCAGCAGTCAGGACAGTTGAAATTTGTTTTGATTTGTTGTTGGAGTCAAAGAGCGAGTGCGAGATCGTTTTCTAGATTAAACGGCGTCACTTTGGCTACAATTTATGGGGGGCTTTGATTTTTTTTTTTTTTAATAAGGGTAATTTAGACACCTGCATTAAATGACACAATCCAACAGAACAAGTCTTTACCGAAGTGGATTACACTGACAGCTCATGAATCAACCATACAACTGTTGACAGAGATGAAACGCTGCTGGCTGACCGGGGAAACTAGTTAGCTTGCATTTGACAAATGGAATATGTATTACCTACCGATGAGAAAACGATGTTCTTATTAGATTGCTGGCGACTGACTCGGAGCTGGTGACTTTCAAAAAATGCAAAACAAAAATTTATAGTTGCCTCAGCAGGTACCCTTTGAAATCTGCTGCTGGCTGACATTGACAAGGGTTCCAAAATGACCATCAGCAGGAGCAGAGTGTGAACCGGGCTACTGTTTCGTAGCGAAAAGTGTTTGCATAATTAAATAGGTGACGCCCTTGTGGGACGTTGTGAGACTAACAGACTGTCTGCAAAGGCACAGTCCTCTTTCTAGATATTATTTGTTGCTTGCGATAACAGGTAGGTGGTATTTATGCCTACAAATGTTCCTTAATTTAAAAAAACTAATTCTGTTTCATGTCGAATTTGAACCAGATTCTAAAAATACTATATACCTAAAAATTTTCTCGAATTTGTAAAATTTTTAAAGCCTAAGCCCGATTCTAAAAATACTGGCACCGTAAACAAGGATTCGGACTTGTGATTGGGAACACAAATCTCTACCAATACTGAACGGTTTCTAGATATCTGCATCACAAGTCATAGGTTTGCGCAAAAGGCTAATATAAAGTCTGCTGAATTTCGACGGATCAGCAATCGACTTCCATTCAAAGTGATCATCAGGCGATCTGTATAAGGATTTTAAAAGTTGTACCTTAGAATACTTAAACAGAGGAGTCGGTCCCATCATACAGCACATAGTTACTGTCCAATTGCGGAAGCATAAGTTCGAAGAAAGATCCATCAGGTAGGAAGCCTCACATCTGAGAACCCTTTAAAAATCTTCTCCTCCGCCAATAGTGGAGGGTACACTTTTTGCAGAAGGTGGCTCATTTCCAACCGTGAACTTTTTACCAGGGAGCATTTATGAGAGCTTGAATAAATGCCTTCATAATTGCATCGACAAATTTCGTAGCTAGGTGGCAGGGAAGGCATTGCGCGACAAATGGCACACCAGAACCATATACCAAATCGCCAAAGGTCTGACAGCTAAGTCATCTCTCTTAAAAGTTACATTGAAGGCTTAGTTGTCAATACCATCTTCGGATGAGGCCCAGCTAAAAAGGTGGATCGAACATTTTGCCACGGTCTTAAAACTTGCGTACTTGCCAGATCCCCGACTGAAGCTTACTTACTACAGCTAGCAAGTCTCTGGAAAATAAAAACCTTTTGAAATCGGCTGAAAAGACATCAACATATAGGCAACCGATTTCCAGCTTGAACTTGATAGTAGGGTTTTTTTTTTTTGAAAGTCAAATAAATGAAGCATGGACTATAAATGCAATTCTAAGTATTCAACTTTATGCTTAGAAGATCAAGTACACTTAAGGCAAGCATCAAGTAAGGCAACACCTTAAAATACAAATAAAAAATATCAGTAAAACATTACAGCGAGCATTTCTGCCTCCTTTTCCCAGCTATTGACAGCAAAGATCATCACGGAAAACCATCACTCGGCGGGATTTAGATTCATCTAGAAAAAACTACGCATACTCGTCTCTGTCATTGACGAGGCGCCGCTCGTAAACAGCCTACATAAATACCTATACCGTTCTCCGACATTTCCCTCAATTGAAAACGAAAACTGTTTTCCTCAATGAACACGCAGAAAAAGAATAAACAAATCAATTGTTTATTTATATTTGAAACTTAAACAATAATAGGAAGGAAACACACTTTACCTTTCACCAGCTTTTAGCTTTCCACACCGCATCAAGACGATGAAAGTGTGCCAAATAATTGTTTCCATACCTTTTCGATTCGAATTCCAACAGCAACTCGTTAATAGATTTGTGTTCCTGCCTAAAAAACTAGCAGCAAGATTTTCTCAATTTGTATTGTTTAAGTATCCTTGAAGAAATTATTTTTTGTTCGTTGGAAATAATAGTACGCAAGGTGTTTCGAGCTACTTTTAGAGCGGTCCATTCACGAGGGAGGCAATAAATGACGTTGTTTACCCGTTTCATCACTTTCTCGACATAAATTTGAATATTCCCAAAAATAAGACATAATAGTCGGACTGAACTATATTTGATAGCGATATTTGTTATTCAGCAATTAAAAAACGTTCGCTATTGTCAAAACATATATATCACCTCAAGGACACGGCGAAATTCCGCCAGTTGCAATCGGAGCAGTCGATTTCATCAGACGTGACTCTAAAGCCGGAAGCTTGTAAAACTTTTGGTTTTTTTTTTTTCACAGACCGAGCGTCTGTGAGTGTGAATGGTTGGTAAGTGTAATTGTCGCTTTTCGGACAGATTATTGCGTCTAGAAGGTGCAAAAACCAGCAGGCAGCCGCATATCAGATGACCCACATTGAACGCGGATCGATGAGAAATCAACACATGGATTGTCGGTGGGTTCTGTGCTAACCTTGATTTCAGCGTTTGAGGTCCCCGACTTTGTGGCAGGACAAGAGTGGGCCTTGCTTATATAAATAGTTCTACCCTTCAGACTTAATCTTTTGCTTTCAATAATGGCTCATTTTATACCGAAAATTTAGCTAGTAAATATATTTTTGCGGCCATACCCTCCGAAGGATGTGTCTGCAATTACTGCACAAGCACATCCCATCAACAGCGACAACACACATCAACTTCCAGTCATACAGCTCGGTTCGCTCTCTGTCTCCATCTGTTGGCTAAGTATGTAAATTAAATTATCAGCGCTTAATTGGAAGTTATCTCGAGACACTCAAGCGTATATGCAAATGCGTTCTGCTGTGTGCATTCGGAAATATTTACATTTTTACGTGCTCCCAGGGTCCGCCAGACGGCTTGCATATTGGGGGTACAAAACAAGCGTTGAGGGGTGGAATGTGCGCGCCTCTCGTATATACAGCGAGGGTGTCTGACGCGTTATCTCGCAGATTACTACGAGCCCCATACTCTCGTACAGAAACAGATACGGTTCTGGTTGAGATTCGCATTCCTTTTTTCGTATACCTCTGTTATGTACACAATAATTGAAAATACAATGTAAATTATTCCGATGTTATTTGTATATTTTATTGAATATAATTAGCACATTGGAGATAATGCTGTGCGCGACGAAGGAGTGCATGCAAACATCAACGCAATATGGTAAGGTGAACAAGTTAACATGTTAATTTCACACACCTCCACAAATATGAAAGGATAACGAGTGGTGTTTGTCATGATGGTTTTGTCACCAGAGAATGTTGTAAGAGATGTTTGCGTGAGAATTTGCAAGAACAACTCATGGTGTTGGTTGAAAGGAACTTCTTCGATCGGTTAGTTAAAGAAGTTGACGCGAAAGTTGATTCGACGTGTTTTCCTTTTCCAATGCAGCTCAAAAAATCCTTTTTGTTGCGTTTAATAAGCTCGAGGCGCCAACTGGCTCTACTTTCAATAAAAGCGAAGAATATCCCAACTTTGACGCCAATGAAATGGGTAGAAAGTCCCTGTAGAGTGTGGAGGGTCAAAATCCTAGTTTTCTTTATTTTCACAGATTTTATTTTTGTGCGCAATTGAATTTTAAAACAGAATTTGAATTTGTTTCTTGTCAACTTTGTACATTTGACATATTTATCCAGATAAAATTTCTCCGAGCCGTTTCGAGCCAAGACAGGAACTAATTTCACAGATGGACTATCGTTTTGGTTTGAACGTCAAAAAAAACTTGTAGAATAAACATAGCTGGTTTTGTTAAAATTTTCTTGAAAAGCGCACAATTCTCATTACTTTTCTCTTCTCTTCTTCTCAACTGTTACCAAATACGTTTGATAAACATAATTTTTCATGCCTACAATACTTTTATCTTGTCTTTTGTACTTTGTATATGAATTTCAGTAGTTTTTTTAACATAATTGTGCTACAACCATTTAAAATTTGTTCTGTTTTCCCATAACTTTTTTAGCTGTCACTTGGCTCTTTTTTCTCCTTATTTGACACTGATGCTTTTCGTGTACCACCCTATCGCGATCGGTTTGTTTCGATTTCGTTCGATTTAAACCGAGTGAACGCATTCAGCAAGACAAAAATTCTTACGTAGACGTTCGATGGGCTGTTTTCTTCCATGTTTAGTATAACGTTTCGTTCTGTGTAAACTTTGCAGTTTGCTTGTAATGGAAATTTGTTTTAGTTTTACTTTTAAATAATTTGTTTTAACTTGTCCGTTGTCCCCAGTTTTCCCCTTTTTCATTGTCGCTTTGCCCTTCAATCTGGGATCAATGCTCATGGCAAACACCTGGTGCGACTATTGCGAAACATCGAATTTCTGCAATAAGTGATCGTTAACATTATAATGTCCACAAATTCGATGAATATGGAACTTCTATACTTTGATCGATGAGAGTATTCAGTAAACATATGGCCATGTGGTCGCCTGCCAAGACCTATTAAATTGACGTCGTTTCTTTATTTAATATCGGACTATTGAAAGTCGTTGGTTTATGCCTTCAAATCCATCATCAAATGTTCGAAAAGTGTTCGAAAATCGCAGCTCAGGAATTGCTTTCCTATGACAGTTGCGTTGTTTCCACAAACCCTCGAAACAAGGACATTTGCTAAAGTTTTGCGTGATTCATTTCAGTTCAAAAACAATCCAACTATAACTCTTTAAAGAAAAAACAAACCCCTTTTAAATATTACTACTATGAATATATTTACGTGCACCAAAAAAAAAAAAACTAAGATGATCCGCATAATTGCAAAACGGCTTTGCAAAAACATGAGCTGAACCTACTTAAAACTAATTGCTTCCGACGTTAATGGCTGTAAACTCTTCAACGAAAATCTCAAAAATGCTTACAAAAGACGACGCCATAAGTACACCTCTCTAGCATTGCTCAAATAATTTGCTGTCTCCTTTCGCTAAGCTCTTGATGTTCAAATTTCATCTCATTAACTGATGTAAATGTACGAGTATATGTACCAGGTACATGCCATCATTCCATCCTCGATTTGGTTATAATCTCATTATTCCTAAGTTCCTTGCTGAAGAACCACCATCAGAATTATTAGATAAGCTCATGCTTCTTCTCGAATGATATGTTGGTAAACTCTCTCAAGCATCAACAATAGAGTAATGAAAAATAATAACAAAATGGCAACCTCAACAAAAACTTAATCCCAGAGCTGATTAGCGTGTTTGAAATTTTTTTAGCAAAAACAACTAAAATTAAAGAGCATCAAAAATATTTAACTGCAAACTCTGAACAGACTTCATTCAGATTCAGCTCAGGGGGAAACAAAAAAGAACCACTCTACATGGATGTACGTAGGTACACGTTTTTTTTTTTTTCACTTCAATTTACGCTCTACTCAGCGAAACTGTAAATACAATTAATTAATTTCGTTTTCATTGCAAGCATGAACGGAAAGAATTTTTTTTTTTTAATTTTTTTATGAACTACTCGAGCTATACACACATTTCAAATGCATAACCAAAGATATTTTCATTTCAATTCTATTGGGGGCGACTGAACACTGAACAGCGAACAGCGAACAGCGAACAGTGAAATGGCTGCAAAAAACCAAAGCGCACACACAGAAGCTATCATTTCTGGTCGCGTTTGGTTTTATCATTTATTTATTATGCTGTTCTGCTGCTGCTATCAAATGAGGAACTACAAAAACGGTTTTGGATTACATGGACAAATTTTTTTCTTTTAGTAGGTACTGTAGCGCAAATAGATTTTTTTATTTTGCCATTTGTTGTTTTAGTTTTTTTTTTTTATCGAACCGACAGATGGGTGGTGCTCGAGCTAAAATTGTGTAGTATGGACTCTATGGTGTGCACGGCTCGGTGGAGCATTGTCCGAGCCATTCTGATAACGCATATGGAGGGTCATTTGAGCGGAATTATATCGAAAACAGATGTGGACTGGGCAATGGGCATGTGTGTTTTATTTATGTAACATTTAAATAATTTAAATAAATGAAAATGATAGGTACTTAGAGCGAAGTGCTTGTGCAATGCTGATAATGTGGTTCGCATGGGTGGATTATGAGATCTTGCAAAGTAATTGAGTGTTGGAAATATTGTTGTCAAACTAATTGGGCTGAAACAAAATTTGTCATAAAAATAAATACATATATGAAACTAAGTTTTTTATATATAAAAAAAAAAAAAAAAGCGGATCCATATTAGGAAAATAATTAATTTCACATAAAAAAATGTTAATCTCTTATAGCAGCTCTTTTTTTATATTTAGGAAAGTGGTTCCATATGCGTTTCTTATAAGCCATGTGTTCTTATATGAGTGTTTCTTATAGCCATGTTAAACTGTAGTTATACATGCAATAAAATGGTAGGCTATTACAAAAGAAAAGAAAAGAAGACTAACTTGCATCGGGATCACCCGTGCGATAAGGTCGACTCCAACCTCTGGTCTTGAGGCTAACCTGAAGTTTCTCCGCTAGACCTATCTGTGCAATAAATGGCAGCAGCAAGCGATATAAGAATCAGCCAATCAACAGACTGGAAACGTTATACAGGGGGTCAATCAACGATCCTCTAGCAATTCGTTGGAAATGTAGCTACAATGGAATGCATAACGCCTAACTTGTAATTCACAACCCTTCTCGAGTTCCTACCCCACCAGTGAAGTAGACAGACCAGAAATGGACACAGGATCAGGCATCTTCTCTGAACCGCTGGTCTTTTCAATATCGCTCAGACCCTATGGCAGTGTCTTCCAAGCGATAAGGGCAATACATTCTTCTTTATTGACAGCGAGGCAACTTTAAAAACCTTAACTGGTGCGCCGGTTGCAAAATCGAAAGCTTGTGAAAAGGACTCGATGCTTTTGGAAAATAGTACAATTCTCTGGCAATGAGAAGGCGGATAAAGTGGCACGACTATGTTCTAAAACAAACATGTCCCTCCGTGTGCTATGTACACTAAAACTATCAGATTGAAAGTAGAGCCCACGCCACGCCTACTTTTTGGAATCGTTTTTGACTTTACAGTCTTTAAAGATATCAGACTTAACGGAGCATACTCCTCTCAAAATATTTTAACCTCTTACTAAAATTCTGGCTTCATCTAGAGGCTGATCTAGAAAGCAAAATCTCAGAGAAAATATCTCCAACAACTGTCCTTTATCGAGGAAGCCCTTTAGGTCGGACTTCATGGACATCTAGGCCTCCTTCATTTATGCCGATCAATCCATTTATCCAAAATCCAAATCTACACAAAATCGCCCATCAATAACAGTCAACGTTATCAATGAGCTGGTTTGCATTCCAAGTCAATCTTTATCACATTGCCAACGACGTATCTCATCTGTGGAGTATTTCTGTTTTTTTTTTTTGTTTGTTATTGCTCATAAATTAATAGTGAGTGCTTATGACATTTCCTCTTCACGAAGCGTGGCTTTTGTTGCGAATATAGCGTTGGTCCGGCTCAAACTAGTTCGTGAACGTCCAACAGTTTGATAACGAACTTCCATATTTGCAGCACTTTCATCAGAGTAGGTTGATAGTTGTTTGTTTATATTTCTTTTGTATCGTTGGATTTAATTGAGTTCAATGATTGACAGTTAAAGTAGAAATGATGGACTGAGATCTATCACATGACTTTTGTTGGTATTGATATTGAATTTAACGGAAGAAGTGGCCGCCGTTCGTTTTGGAGTTTTATTATTGCTGGTTTATGAATTTTCGAACTCACTCAACGGGGCGCCAGTTAACGAAATACGTCATTTTGAAAGAAATCTTTTTTTACCACCGAAGATTATTTATCTAATTGAATGAACAGATAGCCACGTCAAAAACTTGAGCTTGCTATCATCCCCAAATCCGGCACAATCGTCTAGCCTCGGCTGTGTAGTGTGTGTCCTATTGTCATTTTCAATAAGTAGTCTGCCCGCCCTGGAAAGCAATCAAAAGAAGATTCATTTTATGGGCCATTGTCATTAAAAATCCGCCTACAGTTTTATGTACCTTCTAACGGCTGAGGAATATTAGATGTAATAGCTTACGGGACACTATTCCGCACGGCACACAGCGACAAGTAATTGTATTCCGGCTTCGCGCAACAGAGCCTCTCGTAGAATGACAATTTTCTTAGAGCCCCTGTAGCAAAACAGGCGGCTACTAAACTCTCCTCGGGCAGGCAAATCCATTTCGGGATTTATAGTCAAATTGGGTGCAATAAAAACATCAAATCGATTTAATTCCATTCGCGTTCACCGCACACACATACAGAGAGAGGCAACCACTCGAGTTGTGAAGCTTTAAGGTCCTAATGCCGATTACATTTATTAATGGCTGCGAGGGGAGGAGAGGCACACGCGTCGCGTCTCATCATCTCGTCGTCATCGTTGTACTCCCCCGTTGTCGACGCACATAAATCAAGGATACGCAATAAAAAGCGAGCAACAAAAGTTTTACATTTTATTATAGCAACTCAGTATAATCTGGGGAGGTTTATGGCCAGCGATGTTATCCTTACACCGCACAGTTTCGTCAGATAGCTCAGTACAGCTCCTGGTTAATTGTGGTCATTTAAATTAGCATCACAATAGTAGCTGAGCTGAGTTCATTATACACGTGAGGTTCTTGCCAAATTCAAATCAGCCGGGATTAATTTGTTTATGACTTCCACAGACTCCACAGTATCGTTCATCATAGTTTAAAAGCAACCAACGCAGCTAGAGTTGCGTGCTTGGAAATTAATCGGCCATTATATTGATGATATTGGGGAATATTTTTCCATGTTCCCCACTTTTATTGCGAATTGTTATATATTGTTTATGTTTTGTTTTGGCAACTAGGCGGTCCGTCGGCCCAACAACTACCGGCTGACTGAGCCCATAGAGGGCATTAAGATAAACTTCGTAAAACTAAATGGCGACAAACTAGAAAATTATTGAGAAACTTTTCTCACACCGACTTTGCAAGTGGATGTGCGTATAGTCGAAGACACTCAAACTCAAAGTCGTTGAGGGAACGATCTTGAAGGGTCATTCCGAAGATGATTATGATTATATGGGTAAAATGGCATTTTAGGACTTAGATTGCTGGCCGAAGTAGCTATGGTTGTGTGGCGGAATTATAAAAAGATTATAGATGATTTCCAGTAGCCATTTGACTAGTTTGGAAAGTAGTTTCCTGGGCAGTTTATGATGGCGCCAAATGGTGATTCTGCCAAAGTCAGTGGGCTAGTTAACCTTGGTTAGGAGTTTTGATGATTTGGATAAGATTAGAATTGGTAAATTTTATGGATTTCGCTTGCAGTGGGTAATGGCCGATTAAATGAACAAATGGATTGTTTATTGTGGGCTTTTGTTTTATCTACTCTTTGGGACGTAAAGAAGCCCTTGTGTCTTACCAAATAGAATCGTCTAATGTGTTTGTTTTCGTGGGAGCAATGGTTGCTTATTGGCGAATGAACTTAGCTACGACGATCAAAAAGTAATAGAGGCTTTGGAAAACTATTTATAAACTGTCAATTGGTCTTTAAAAAACAAACTTAGGAGCCTTCCACTGTTTACAACCTCAGTAACTTTGATGAGCCTTGTACCGCTTTTCGGTTGCTCTTCTCTTTCTTTTCCAGTCGGTTTTTCGTTTCATCGGAGCTCGGAAAAATCCATTGGAAGTCAAAACGTACGCCTTAAAAATTGTTTAAAATAGGTACCAATAGCGGATAATTTACTCACAGAAAAATACTTTGCCAATGATGACCAAAACTGTATTTCGGGGGCAAATGCCTTAGACCTTAGTTACTTTCAAGTTGTATCATTTGCCGAGGGCCTTGAAGTATTCTTTCGTTTTCGCAGTTTGTAAAAAGCAGAGCGCAATTTTCCTTTTGTTCCTTCAGCAATGTTCTATTTTTCGAGAAAAGTTCTAAACAGCGCAGACTCATCGTCATTGTTTATTTAATTGTCAACCAAAAATTAGAAAACCACACCAAGTGAATTTAACATTTTCGTATTCTGTCAGTACTCTCACAGCTTGTGAGGTTCACAATCGAAATTGTGATCTCCTATGGAGCAGGTCACATCAAACGCAACACTCCAAACCAGCGATAAAAATGTTAATTTAAAAACTAAAAATAAATTTTTAAAAAATATTCCACAAATCACTATTTTAAAAGATATATGATGTCTTACTGTGAAAGCCTTCAAATATCCACTTAAATAAATAAATAAATAAATAAAAAGAGGTCGTCGGCCCTAAGATTGACAGGAACTTCTACGCAGCAGCTCATTAATTTGCTTTTGAATCCATTTCATCAATTTTTCTTTTAGTTTGTTTGCAAGCCCATGGGATGGAATTATTATTTTTTTCAAACTGCAGTTTCAACTTAAATTTAAATGACAGTCTATTGTATGCGTGGTTTAAACTATCTGAGTGCAATTTGATGTTCGATTTGCCCGCAGGTGATACACTAAACTTTATACATGTTGAATCAAAGGGCAAGGCGTGGAAAAATCTTGACGAATGATTGGAGTTTCTATGTCCCATGACCAATAAAATGTAAAAAAAAAGCCGCTTTAAGTCTCAGCTATCGACAGCACTTTTCCAAATAGTAGGGATGAACAGAACCCAAAGGATTTCGGAGGACGCAATACTTGGCTACTGAGCATAAATAATCGAACATGACAATATCGATTTTCGTGTCTGACAAGCAGTACAATATTCACCAGGAAATTGCTTAATACATTTCAAGCTCCTTGAAGATAATTGTCCCTTGTTGCATAGTCCAGAAAAATATTTAAAAAAAAACAGAAAACATCTCCCTTCGGTCATTAAATCCGATATCTGGTCGTAAATGAGTTCACCTTAACTACAGTCATCCTTCGACCTGTTTCTTCTACTTTCATTTCTTCAGTAATGCATCTTCCGCATTGGTGTATTGTCAGTGTCCTTAGTTACCCACAAACAGAATTCCATCAATTACTTGAATGCTCTCGTTAATCCTTTCCGCTTCATTACAAATTCTCACTGGATGTAGACAAATATGTTTTGGGGCCGCCCCCGGAACCGTCCACCAATTCCTAACTGTAGCATAAATCTCACTTTAATCCCTGGTCTTGCCCGGCTTATACTGGCTTTCACCCCGCAGGTCAACAGCGTTCACATTCCCAGCTGACTCATCAATTGCCTTGCAAATTAACCGAAAACTAATTGGCAGCAATGCCCATCCGATGATAAACCTCCTTTGTGTCCACTCCAGCCTTGTACATAAGTGAAATTTCAATACCATTTCCCTGCTTCCAGTCACATTACTCGCTTAGAATACAGTTCTATTCATAATTCCCCAGTCTGCTATAGGTATTGATCTGCATTCACCCCCCAAAAATACACCAAAAATATATTCCCTGCTTATGTGCAGTTTGCAGTACCTCATTCATATCATCGGAGACCAAGGCCTCCTCGCTTCGATTTGAAACATCAATGGGAACCTACACAAATACCCGCAGCTCGTACACAGTGGGGGCAAAGGATTCTACTCACTTTGCTATTTGGGAAACTAAAAATCGATAGAACGGAAATTGAACCCCTCCGAGGCACCTATCCCTATTTCCAGAGAGTGATAGAGAGAAATGTATGTTCGCTGCAAAATAGCGACGCTATGTTTGCCAAAGGAATGGAATGGAAATTTCCCCACTGTCGGTCTGGAGTAGGTGAACAAATGTACGTTGATATCTGGGAAGCGAGGTTTTCTTACAAGGTCAAGGATATTTTTGAAGTTTCCCCACTAACCATCACACTCTCTGGCACATGGGTGTGGTAGACGACACCTTCTTCGTAAATCCATCTATAGATACGACCTGCGACTACAATCTGGCTTGCGTATGAGTAGGCAGTAGGTATCCACCTAGAGGTGGAACTCGAGGAGATTTTCAAGGTGCGCTTGTTTTTTGCTTACGCTATCGTTGTCCTGGGAATCCGATTCGTATGAAATGTTGTGCGGATACTTTTCGGGGAACTTTTTCTCTGTGATACACATTCGTATGTGCATATGCGGGCTGCCTACGGGGACGGGGAGTGGGGCAAACATTATACACATCCACCCACTGTAGGTATCCTGAAACTGGTGTAATTTTTGATTTAGGCGAAAAGTTTCCATGTTTATTTATTTGCATTCTCTTGAAAGCTGGTTTTTCGGTTTTTCCTTTTTTTTGTTCGTTTCTTTTCGTACGAATTTTTTGAGGGTGTGTCTCTGCGGGATTTATGTGGAAAGTTGTGTAGATTCGTTTGCACAACAAAACTGTTTGGTAGGGCCCAAATCAAAAGGGTATCATAAAAGAGCCCATTGTAATAAATATAAAACAAAAAGCAGCAACATTCGCTTGGTCGTAAAACAATGGACGCTGCGCGATTCCGTGGTCATAAAAGGTGAACGCGAAAGTACTCGTATCTACCTAATCTCTTTTTCTGTTTTAACAGCGGAAGGTGTAAATGAATGGAGTTTTGTTCTCGTGACGAAGGAAGTGGCATGTACATAAGTTGAGCATGGAGTGGGCTTTCCGTGTGAGGTCTGTATCCCTGAGGCCCTTGCGAATGGAGCGACACCTATTGGTTGTTTCTATGGAATTAGAGTCAAGTGATGCTCCAACACAGAACCACCAACTACGAGAACGTTTTGACTGTAAAAGTCGCCATTTGTCACCGTTCACCTCTATAGCCAGACAAGACAACCAACATTTGCGATCGCACTTATCAATTCATACATTGCTGCTCATTATAATTCGCTATTATCTAACTTGACGGAACACAAGTCGCAGTCGATCATCTTTTGTTTTCTTCCATATACCTATAGGTGTCGTGTAACATTTCACTCGGATTTCATCAGCTTAACATCTCTGAACTTTTCCCGTACCCACCAAACCTGTCCGATAAGCTGCGTGATTCTATTTGCCAGTCGGCTGCTTGCAACACGGCATAAATTAACCAAACCTAAAAATAGTCACAGCCTGTCGCAAAATTAAAGTCTTCACATCAAAAACGGGCTTCTCGCGTGAAATGGTTGCGCCAAAAGCTGCAACACACACGCCTCGCTTCGTGTTTTCATTGCTTTCCATTTCGTGTGTGTTTATTATCAGCAACGAGTCGTAAAAGTGTAACTTACCTGCCGCAACAGCTCCGCCTAAGCTAAAGGTGCGGTCGGTCTGTCAAGCTGTTTACTTAGCCTGTGCGCTGGTATTTAGTTGTCATAGACACATCTCCGCCTCGCTTAAGTGTGTATACAGCAGACAAATGTTTGCTATTTCTAATCATAAATGCCCTCGACTCAATTGAGCGACATCGACGGCAACGACAGCGACAGCAACAGCAACAGCGACAACGGCAAAAGTTATGGAGAGATATGGTGATTATGATGGACAAAGTAAGGCTCCACAGGGGGTTGCGAGGATGGTCGCATCGCAACGCGGCCCAGCACAACAAACTTGCAATTCGTCTGGCGAGCGCTATCTACTGATGTGCTGTTGTTGTTGTTCTTATTCCCTTCGGGCCATTGATTGTGTAGTTCTAAAAATAGAAAATTTATTATCGAACAAATTACGCAGTTGTAATTTTATCAGCGGAGGACGAACACAGCCGGAGCGAGTAAAACGACAACGAGGCTGGAACTGGAGCGTCGAAAAAAAATGTATATACATATGTGCTAGTCGTATAACAATGCCGGACAGATACCTACCACGAGAGGGAGCGAAGCGTTTATTAAATGGGGTTCGTGCATAAATTGATTTCGTGCAGCGATCGTGCTGTAGAGGAGGAATAGTATCACGTTTTGGGGAGCTGATTTTTTTTGCTGTTGGGGGATGAGCACGAGCACCAGCAACAGCCACCAGACAGTCGGGCAGTTGGCCGGGCAGTATATTTCGCTAATTTGTCAAATAAATCAGTTGACCTCGAAGATTTTAAAATTTGTGAAGAAAGATTGCCGTCTTCTTGAAATAGAATAGATGTGGAGATCTGCGGTCTTCACTTCCAGTCAGAAGATTGGGGGTCGAAAAATTTAATAGAGCTTCAAAGTATTGAAGGACCTTGTGGTGGTGTTTACTGACAGGTCAAAGGTCTGGCGATGAACATGAGCATTTTCTAAAGACAAGGTTAAGTCGATTTCTGAATAAATTTAGTGATAGAAGTTTTTAAAAGTTCTGATCACTTGGTATTTTTTTTCATGTTATACTGAGGTCGATTTTCTTAGATTAACAATTCTAAAGTTCAGGCTTGGCTACCTTTTCGGGAATTCCATTTTTTTGTACAATTTTAACATCCAAGCTATTTAAAACTATTAACAGGATAAGCTCTGGAACTACTGAACCGATTTTTAAAATGCGTTCACTGGAAGAAAGCTACTGGATAGGGTACTGTTATGGGATATATTTTAGCGTACGAATATTTGCAAATGTTTATGAAATTAAGACATATAACGCCTATGGATTCGAATTTTGAAGTGCTCTTCATTCAGCTTTCATAAAACTAGATCAATACAATTAAGCTTACAAAAGTTTCTAGAGAATACTTCTCCGAATCCGACTGAAGCTCTGTTTTTAGCGTGGTGGGCATGGTTTGAAGGCTTTATACACAGACAATGCTGATCGTAGCGGTTTCAAAGAAGTTGTAGCTCAGAAGTTGTTCGAAAGGCTTTTTGGCCTCCGATTCAATGGGGTCAGCCCGTCAATTCCCCGGTAGAGTCAGAGGTTCGCAACAGAACGTCTTAAGCTACGACTACACGTGTCATTTTCCGCGGCCAATTTCACTATGTTGACGTCACAAAGCATAGGTCATTCGGTGGTCACTAGTGCGTCTTTCGTGCGTGGTTTCGACGCTTGGCAGGCGAATAAACAGAGTGGCATATTTAAGGCAAATGCCTACGTTAAAATGACGTCGGCAAATACAAATTTTACATGAAATGTGCCATATGTAACCGTAGCTTTAGACTTAGAACAGGTAACTACTTCCACTCTTGGGATAAATATGAAAATTTTCCTGGTTCTTATTAAATGAAGGGCTTATCTCCAAAAAATGCAAACGTTTGATCAGAGTAACTTTTTAATTAATCGTATCAGGACTCATATCTGGTCATGGAAGCGCCGTTATTAATTCCCTCCTTCGAACGTCCAACGGTCCATTACTAAAACAGTTACCACGAGGTAAACGTTTTCTGGCAACTTTCCCAATTAAAACATCAACTTTGGTGGAAATATGTTTTCATAATCTCCTTGGAAATTGACGGCTTCCATCTATCCACACAATATAGATAATTTAATTTCCGCTAAAAAATAGTAATTAATGCGGGAATTCCCAGTGGTGGTTTTCGGTTTTCATCTCTCCATACAAAAGAAACATCTTTCCCATATATATAAAGGAAGCAAATCCTCTTGGGAAATTCATCAAAAGACAAAATATTCGTAACATAGTATTTATTTAGGACAAATTCGCCCCCGACGGCGATGATGCGTCGTGTAATCAACTCTAATGGTGGCCGGGTGCCTTTGCATTTTTACTCGTCCTCGTCCTTGTTCCGGAATTAATTTATTAGTGACCTCTTAAACGGAGCAAGATAACGCAACAAAAAACCGTCTCAAAGTGAAACCACCCAGCCATCGCCCAGGACACGGTCTTAAAGGGTATATAGCCAACACTTGCTGGGGGCAAACTCAAGAAAATAAATCTAAAAAAAACAGTAAACCTCCTCACAAAGGGTGCGAAAATTAATTCTTTACATTCAGCGTTTTCTTTGGGCGCAGCAGTCGCGGTCGTCGAATTCGGTTACTTGTTCCATTATCCCAATGCAAATTCAGGTCCCTTTATGTGGTCTGCAAGAAAGCGCGATCTTTTTTTTTTAAACCTCCAGAGGTGTGTGTACTTAAGATAAAATTATCTGGATAACTCACACAGTAGAAAAAGTCCCAACAAAACCGGGAAAGTGGCGTATACATTTTTAATCCCATTTCGCTGGGAATCCTTTTGTGTGCCCTTCATAGGCGAACCCCTTTCTATGATACTCAACACCTCGGACAGAGGGGAGGAATTCGGGTTTTGCTACCTTCCCACAGACGGTGCTGCCTTGACCGAACCTCTATGGCTAATTAGATCACAGACACATAGGTACGGTGTAGTGTTGTTTCGGATGCATTCATAAATTTGTGGTAATTTATACGTCATCTTTGGGATGCAACGTGACTGGCGAACGGGTTTCTTTCTCTCCCCACAGATGTACTCCTCCTTGTCCGCATTGACTTTCTAGGGAGAAATTCAATCAAGAAATCATTCAAATGGATTCAGGTTGCAACGAAGAGACAAACACAGAGAAGTAAAAAAAAAAAAAAACAGAAAAAAAAAAACGAAATAAGAAAATCCAGAATAAGTTTTCCAATGATGAACACGAATGGAACAAGAACCAGCTATAGCCCTGCCATTGGGAATTATGGAAATTTTCTGATTTTGTGTATCATGAAGTTGGACCAGCTGCATAAATGTACGAAGAGTGTTGGTGGACGTTGTATCTGGTGGCAACGAGACCCGCATACGAAATTAGGCGACGCCGCATACTACTCGTCTTTGGCCAGAGTTTGATTTTAGTTTATGACTGGGTAAAGATTTTCCGATTCGACAGGGCGACAGAGAAATGTGTCCACCACGCCGAGATGAATCTCTCTTTGCTGCTGCTGTCTCGTCTGACCAAAAGCAACCAACCATACACACAGAGCACGAAAAAAAAAAGGAACTCTAAATGTATACGGAAAAACTGGATATACAAGTTGGATGTGATCGTTCGATTCTGCGTGATGCACGTGATTCGATGCAATTTCAGAGATAAACCGCACTCGGACCATGCGGCTGAAATGGAGCTTAATACCTTTTTGGTCTTCTTTTTGGATCTTTCTTCCTTTATTTTTTTTTTGGTGAAATTCACAATTTGTGCGTTGGATGTGCGTAGCGTTACCTGGTGAGAGATGCATCGTTAAGTAGAGGAGTTGGGGCGTTGAGTAGTTTCGCATCTGTCTAACGGGTTGCTACTACTTAGAAAGGCGGTTGAATACAACAGAAAGGTGGCACACGAAGGAATGAACTCCTTTTGGCACTTTAATACAGTGAAAACTGCAGGCTAAGTGAGGGGCTACTTTTAGGATGGGGTGAGTGGCAAAGTCACTTATTTTGCCGGCGGAAAACCAGGTCAGCAAGGTTGGCAAGGAAAAGTTTGGGCTCAGTATATCACTCAACGTATATGTCATATGGTGTTTTTTGCAAGCTTAAGCCAGCTTGCAAACCTCACCTATTCCTCAAGAGTCATATAGAATCATAGAAGCCTCTATGAGGCTTAAGTGGACCACTGACGTTGATGTTGATTGTGGCCTAGTGTGGCCTAGTGTTTCCTAGAAAGTCCATAGGCAGTGTTATAAAATGACGGCTAAGGTTCTTCCCGCCCGACATTTGTATTATAGTCAAAGTCTCGATGAGAAAATACAGCATTCAGTCCCAAGTGTAAAATAATGTAACCATAGCAATCTGATCAAGTATGAGAGGATTGAGTGAGATGGGAATTGAGGCTTTGATTTAAATATAGTCGAAGGGAAATCTGTTCGTCCATATACCTTTATAGCTGAGAAGCCTGTAACATTTTATCACTCAAAAGGTGTTTGTGGTAAGTTGACTGCAAGTTTTTGATTGAGGAGCTGTCCGGTTGGCTGTAAAGGAAGATCTGTTCTTCTTCTTTATAGGGGGTGCACACACCATCTTGAGAAGCTCTACTGACAGCTTGACAAAGACCGTCCTTACTGGAGATGTCTTATTTTGGCTGAGGCCAAGTCCGCACTCCAAATTGCCTTTGAACTCTATACCTTTCACACTTGTGCTTGTCGTAGAAATTTGTGTCATAACTCATAATAGACATAAAATAGAATGAATAAAATATAAAAAAAGTATTTGTCAGAAGTGGGATTCGAACCCACGCCCTCAGAGAGGACCAGAACGCTCAGCACCCACCAGCAGCGGGTAAGATTTTCTCTTGAGTCTGGCGCCTTAGACCGCTCGGCCATCCTGACACTTGTCGAAGCGCTGCCGCAAACTGAATCTGTTCACGTAGTCTTAAATTTGGTCTCCAATAATAGATATTTTATATTCTAGGCATTTGGTGCACATTCATTTCAATTCCTGTCGGGTTTGTTAAACATATCCATTAACAGCACTCAACGTTGTCACTGTTTTGATGTGAAATAGGTACATAGTTGAATTCAGTGAAAAGTGTTAGATAACACGACAAACGCACACTGTCAGACTGCCCAATTAAATTTGACATAACAATTTCCAATGCAATCAAGATGCACCTTCTCGCACCACCTACCTCTATATAATAGAGCTCATTTCAAGTGGCTGGGCTGGCGACAATGAGATTCAATATCGTCAACAACGACTATCGCCCACACCAGCACAGAATCCACTTGTGACCACCATCATCATCACCACCGCCGACCGCGACCAACCAACCGACCGACCGCCCGCTAACGATTGTCAGCTCATCTGACAAGTGCATCTGCTCCTCAATAACAAAACCATTTAGCATTTAATATGCATTTGTTTAATAAATAATATTGAAGTGCAGTCGGCGCACACAAGCACACAAAAAAGCCTACAACCACCCACCCTCCGCCTGGTGCTATGTGCGCGATGATCGTTCTTAATAAACCCGCTAACGAGCCTCAAATAAACAACAAGAGGCACTAAATATAAAAAATAAAAAAATATGTATAAACTAACCGCACACTTGAAACGAGAGAGGAGAGACATAATGTATACTCGTGTGCGTGCGCGTATATTTGTTGTCTGTTTTTGAAACAGAAATAAAATAAATTAATTAATTTATTGTGGTCGAGCCGTAAATGCGCCCAACAGCAACATCAACATCGGCTTCGGCAGCGAGTAGGAGGACTGGTACTGGTACTGGTACTCGTCCAACGTACACACACCGCGCGCGCACACAAACGTCAAACAGCAAACGACAAACGGCAGAACGATTGCAATAAATTCAATGATTATGCTTTTTATGATATGGGGATCGCCTCGTGCCCACTCCCGCAGCATAACCTCAACCCTGCCATCAGCCAGCAGCGTCAAGTGGCGCACGAACACACACACACACGCAACCTACAAAGATAGCAAGTGGATTGCATTTGGATACTTAGCCAAGTATACGAGTGGGTGACAGTCAGTTCCACTGCCGATCGAACTGGCAGCACTGCGAGTCGTGAGACTCTTAACCCGAATGTAAGCCATTAGAATATAAATAGAACTTAATCTACTTTAGTGGTTGCACTCGTACTGAAGTCGAACCCTTATAAACTTGTTTGGCCGTGTATTGGGAAAGCGTTAGAAGCAGCAGTAGGTGGTGGAACATTAAACTATTGCGGAGTAGCCGTAATCCCTGTTCATTCGAGTTTTAAGTCTGATGGGGAACGGTTTTCTGGTGCATCTTGAAAGTTCACTGTCTCCCATCAGGAAGTCATTTACTCCGAATCGCTCTTGGCAGAGGTGCCTTTAGGAATGTTGTGGCCAAAATTTGGTTGGATGGCGGTACATTTATTCTCAAGCTTGGTTTGGGGGATATTCACAAGCTGTTAATTTTGACAGATATAGATATACATTCAAAGCTTAGACTAAGGCCTTTGTACTCGATGGATTTTTTTAGCTACTTTACATCGGCATTGCTGTCTACATTTGGGAAAGATGCTGGCTGGGTACTATACTGCTTCCGCAAGTCAAAAGTCTCGACAAAAACGTCTTTAAAAATGCAAGGCTTCCTACAAGTTTTCTTGTGTTATTTTTATAGCCTCTTAGATCGCAGTGGAAAGTGGCACCGGTGCCACACTGATCCTATTTCGAATTTGGAATAAATTTGACCAATATTGACGAAGCTTGTAAGAGTCGAAAATTTCTGTTAAACGGTTATGAAAAAGAAGCTCTCCGACTACAGTGGAATTATCGCTTTAATTCCCTCTTACTCGGATTTTAAGTTAGTATAGAAAATACCGGGGGGCATAGGGTAACCCCTGTCTGAAAGGCAGAGGCTTCCTATAAAACGTCTTCTAAATTAAATAGCTTTCATATGATCATTATTCTGAACTTTGTAGCTTCTTAATACCTACTGTGGAAGTATAACTTTCTTAAGACTATATAACCTCTCTTAATCAAGTTTAAAGAATGATAGAATAAGACAAAACGATGTTCGCGTGCTAACTGAAGACCTTTAGGGACACTGCGCAACAGGTCTTCATAAAAAGCGGGGGCATCACTGCACAACGACGTTACCGAACGAGCTGTAGGAATGTTAAAAAGCCAGAATCTTATACATAGCTTACTACCTATACCTCCCTAATCTCCTAGAAGCGTGGTTTCGAGATCCTCTGTAGCTATTTCTAAAGCTTTGGGGCTGTTTAGAGTTTAAGTCTTTGGATTCGGAAAGATCAGCGAGGCTCTAAAAGATCTTTACTAAACAAAATTATAAAAAATAGTTGGCGCAAGAGGGCTGTAGGCTGTAGCGCTTAGCAGCTAATCGTATTATGTGAGTTTTTCGTCTCATAGGGACATATGAAAGGGATCTACAATTTTATGGAAAGTCCAAATGGACGACTTCTTTCATGACATTTGTACTCTCGGAACTCTGATATTTGTCAGACAGGGCAGTGGAAAAAAACATTATGACTGAATTTGTTATGTAGCTATTCAAGTAGTGTTAATAGAACATCGATAGTTTAATCGATTAATCGATTGTTTTGAACTAGGTATCGAAACTGTCGATTTTTTGAAAAAAAAAAAAAAAATATCGATAGTCATCAAAAACCTTGTTTTTAATGAATATTCAAGGGAACATTAAAGAAAAAAAAAAAAACAAATACATTTATGCCTTTTTAAAAAATAATAAAAAATGTTAAAATATTTGAAAACTGGGGTCGAATCGCCACTTCCGTGAACGAGCCATACGTTTACGGAATTATGATGATTTTACATGTGAAACAAAAACAAATTCCGTCTCGTAATGCTCGTTCACGGACGACGCGATTCGACCCCTGCTAAATTTTGTTCAGTTTGAAAATGTTTTCGCTTCAAAGAGAAGCCCATTTCAGACGGAAGTCATTTTCAATCCGACAATTTCTCAGTTCGCAGGAATCATAATCACGAATGTAGCGCTTTCTCCGGAGGAACTCGCTGGTCTCCTCTTTCTGGAGAACGACTGCTACTACCTACTCATTAGATCAACATTTTTCCAAGCAATTTATATCATACCCATGCCTACTGTACTGCCACCATTTTTTTGTTAATTAAAACCTCCCGAAGCCTTTCCGAGTAAGCGGAAAACTTTTGCATTTTCTAACTGTTCGCTTCAAATAACTGCATTTCAGCTGGGGAAGCGCTTTGAGAAAATGCGAAAACTTCCCTCGGCTCATACAAATTTTTTTCCGTCAGCGGAAAATTAATTCGTTTTCAATCATGTGTAATTTTCCCCGGAAAATTACCCCATCTACACAACTACAAAGTGATAATAAGAATAAAAGCGGGCAACATAAAAAAGCACGCACAAGCAACTTAACAAATCTGATTTTCACTTTCCCACCGGGGAAGCCTCATTAAACGCAACTGCTGCTCAGCGACGCACCGCACCAACAAAGTGAATACAGCCCACTCTATCCCAGAGTCCGTTGCAACTCACACGCATCATGCATTAATTGAACTAATTGCACCATTAGGTGAGTTTTGTATAGCTGAGTGCACAGTTTTTTGCTGTACCCATCTAAATAATGTTGTCTGTTGGTTATATGAGTCTATCTGGCTGTAGATACAAAAATGTAGTGCAGGGGATTTTAGTAAATTTTGCGCGTCGAGTTTATGCGACCGATAACACAGTGCGTTTCGATTAATCGTATGTCCGCTGCGGGCAATTATCGACTATGCCGAGTTGCAGTAAAGTCTCGACCATTCGGAAAGCTCGAAACCCGTTTCCCCATCAAATGCCCTTAACGAGCCAGACGTTGGTTTACATGATTCTCTGATGGTGATGACATCTGTCGCCAGCGGACGATGTGTGCCGATGCACGTACGCATCGCAGTAGGTACGGGTTTAGCCAGCGAGAGCTATTAAAAATCGCTCGTGCTGTTGCTATGGAAAATTTCTAAAAAAAAAAAAATCTGGGAAAGTCGGACTCACAGCTCACAGTTACCTGATCTTCATAATTAAAGTTGCATTTGTCTGCATGTGGAAACGGATTTGTCAATGCGTCATCGGAGCTAACCCTCCTCATTTGCGCCGCCTTTGTCACTTTTGTATACATATATGGCCCAAGGGACTGGGTTTTCCTTTACAAGACTGATCTCACGACACAATACTGTCATTAATCATCGGAATCAAATTTTATTTATGAACCAAGATGATCTTCGAGTGTCTGCGCTATACCTGTATAGAAACAGACCTCTAGGGGCTTTGGGTTAACAGATGTGGAGATTATTCGAAGGTATCTTTAGGAATAACGGCGGCAGGTATGTGTTTTGATGGAAACACGTTAAACGCTGTCTTTTGTTGCAGTTCAATGGGACTGTCACCAGATGAATACGCATAAGACTAATGGTGCAACTATACGTATATTAGTGCGACACTTTATTCGCCTTTGTCTCACAATCGTATCGGCATTTTTCTATTTGTTGTTAAAGTCCTAGTCTGTCGAAAATTCATATTTCATCAAGATTTTAGTCGTCCGATCGTCATCGCCAGGGGTTTGTGGAGGAGTCCAGAAAAGCGGTGGGGCTCGGCTATATCACATCTGGGCGATAAAATTAAAAGTAAACGAAATTTACATATGGTCCGGCGGATCGCGGCGGATGGTTTGAGGGCCTGCCGACAAACCGAGCTGTAGTCATCCATATCGTCCGAAACTATTAAGATTGTAAAAATAGGAACGAAGCGAGTTTTTGGCTTTAAATTGATTGTTTTATATGTTTGGGAGTAGTGCTCGTGTTTGTAATAGGTTTTTGTTCATGTGCGCACGTAATTTATAGCCCGCTTTGAAAGATTGCTTTTTCTTCTTTTTTTTTGTGGTAATAATTTGTGCGTGGCCAAAGAATACATTTTTATGGCGCTGGGGATGAGCTAAGAGGGTCTCTTGAGCGTAGGGAGCCTCGCCCTTTAAACTTAAGCTCGATTTATAATGGGAAGAGATCGGAAAAGATGGTCTTTTGAGTTGAAAAATGTAAGAACAGAGGTTACCTGTGTTTTCTGTGGATCTGTAAAATTCTTGCTGTGGGATAGCTACCTCAAAACTGCATTTTAAAAATGTTCTGCTCCATCCAAGGCAGCGATGCCATTTGGCCTCTTTAGAGCCTCTAGGCAATGGCCCCCTTCTTTCTTAAAATTTATCAAAATGGTCCCTTTTTCAGTTTAAGTAAGATTTTATTTTATATCGAACGAAAAATAATGCAAACCTATGAAATGAATAAAGTTGTGTTTTTTTATTTATTTTTTTTTTTTTTTTTTTAAATAAATGGCTTTGCAGCTCTGTTTTTTTTTTTTTATTAGGTAGGTGGTATTTTATGCGGAGGCTTTTTTGGGCTCGTTCAGTTTTTTAGTAACCTTTTTGAAATTTTCAACGGCAACGCCGATCCAACGTATATGACAATCTCTAGTAAGCTTAGGGAGTTTCCAGTCCATAGTAGATCGAATTTTAGGGAGGTTTCCAGATTGAATATGTGAGTTCTTTCAGAACCAATGGAATGTGACATTGCACCAACACCCCCGCCATATTTTTCGCCACCTTCGCAGAGGACTTCTTCAACGACAACTTGTGGTCCACCGGTCCATCCACACACCATCATCGTGTTGTATTATCGCAGGACTCCCTATGGGTCTTCCTTGTTAGCAGGTAAAATTATGTGCCATGTCTCGAAATGCAAAACACCCCCACCGTCTAACTCCCAAGCGAATACGATTTACATGTTAACATAAAAATGTGTGTACACTTCGGAATCCAAATCCTTTGCTATGCGTCAACCCAAGTCTCCTGCATACACATACTTTTTATCCTCAAACAGCAAAAAATTGTGTAAGGCATAGAAAATTGTGTACATTTGTATGTCCTCCAAACACCCATGGATCTGGGTGTCACCGCAGAGGCATACCATAAATACAATGTAGCCTCGTGTTGCCTGCATGTTGTACGAGTATCCGTATATAAATATATATCTGCTCAGCTGAGGGCGATGAGTTTTTGGTTACCAACTACATGTGGAACCGAAAAATAGAAAAATAAGGAAAAAACTATTTAAGGAAGAAAAGGAAACTACCAAGAGTTAGAATCGATTTTGTCGTCTCTTCTTTCTAGTAGGAGTATGTCTTTTTTTCTGCGTATATCAAAGTCTTTTAAAAACCACCGGAAACTCTCTAAAAGTCCATAAGGCAGGCATCGAGAAAGATAAATGCCCACCACAACAGGTACTGTGATGTCCCGTGCTGAGTCCGCACTGCGCCGGTATACATGAAATTCCCGATTAGAATAGGCAACTAAATTCCAACGAACAACTTTTCCCTATAAATTGCACCTTGCAAGGAGCTGGATATCCAACATATCCACAAATAGTTGTATCGCAATCGAAAAAAGAGCGTCTCCAGTCATCTTTCATCTAATAAAACTAAAAATAGCCGCTTACATGCTGGTGCAGCATCTATAGATATATACCTATATGTGTGCGTGCAACGTCAAAAGACCTTGGACAAAAACTGAACATATGGCCCGCCGGAGGCATCTAATGTGGGAACGTATAAATCTTGTTAAAGGCGAATAGTGCCGCCATTGTCTCTTCATGTTTATATATATAATGAAGATCCTTTAGGTAGAACGTAGAACTTCTATGGCCAGATTTCGAATTTAAAAAGGAGTCTGGCCTACCCAGTGTCTCGAGGCAGAAAACGAAAGTATTTTCGGGAACAATCTAAATATACAGAGAGCGACAGAGATCTTTTCCTATCTCCGTTGTATATAATTGAGAGTATGCATTTCGTGATTTATAATTCGTTTTAGTAAAAATAGAAAAGGAGGCAGAAAATCGAGAGAAATGTTGAAACTGATTTGTCGAGATGAGGTATATATTTGAATAGAGTCCGTCTCCTCACAAATGGATTGGGTGACCTTTAATTTTCAGAAAATGAGTCGAAGTCAATTGATAGGATTTTTTAAGACGTTTGTGGTGTTGATTTTTGAAATAGGTGGTTCCATTGCCCCAGAGGGAAGTGGGAACGGATCAATTAAGTGGGTTTTTACTAATGCATTGGAAAACAAACTCCAGCGTTAATAATAACCATTTGTGTCCATGAGAGACTTTACGAACTCACAATGGCGAAATCCATATTCCATATTATAAATTAACCATTGTGACCTTCAAAATGTTCAGAGTGAAGTTTAAAAAAGATTATTAGTGAGGCCCACTATCAAGAAAACAAGCAACTAACAAGTTTCACTTTTCAAGGTTCGTTTTTTTAAGTAAACGTCAGCCAATTAGCAGTTTGTTCTAAGGCTGGGTGCACACTGCCGAACTAGGTCCATTTGCCCTGGGGTAGCTAATCACAACCAATGTTTGTTTGACGGACCTAGAAGTCTCTGCCGAGTCCGAACTGTTAATAGTGAAGCTCTTTCATAACAAGTGTAGGTACTTACTCTCGGATGTCTGTCAGACCTTAGCGAGAGGGGGCGCAGTGCAAAAAAAACCTTAAGATGTTGGGCTTTACTAATAATCATTTTTAACCTTTACACTAAATATTTCCTAGGTCACAATATGCAATTTTGTATGGAAAACTTGGCCATTGTGAGTTGAAAAAATTTAGCCTGGACACTAAAAATGATTATTAGTACCGCGGTGTGTTTTTCCGAGGTACGAACCTTGCGTATCATTTTAGTGTTCGACACAGTATAACCACTGAGACACGACGAAAAGTCCACACTCCGTCTCACACCCAGCTTAATGTTCACCAACTTGTCTAAAGCTTTGGCAATTCCCATTAAGCCCGTTCTTTTTTTTATTTTATTTTGACTAAGAATTTAGTGAATTTAAGTCCGGAAAAAGTTTAAGGTTTAAGAAAAAATCTCTAAAAATCTGTAAAACTTTAAAAATGTCGAAAACGGTCTAAGAAGGTGCAATATGTTTTTAAAGTACTAGTTAAAGGAAAAGGTTCGTATTTATAAACAAGTTATTTAGCTAGCAGACTTCAGTTTTAGGTTAAAGCAGGAGTTGTGCGGCGCGTTGCCCTGGTGCGCTGTAGAAAGTAAAAAAAAAGTTAACTAACGGCGCAGTTATTCACAAAAATACAAAATTATTTGAGCTTCGCGCTGCTTGTCAGCTGAATTTTTAAACATACCTCACTTTGTCCCGTTGTAACATTGAACTGCAATTGCAGTTACTATTTGCCAAAATTAGTCGACTGCGACTGTGCGTTTTTTTCTAAGTGGCAACCTCTCTTTTGACACATCGTTCCCGGGAGAACAAGAAATTTTGGTTATCGATTCCAAATGAATGTCCGAATTTAACTTCAAAAGTTTTAAGAATTTTCAATCCGTTTGCAACACCATATTTGTGTGAAGCTGGATTTTCAACTTGAGCTATGTAATCAAGAGCAAATATCACTCAAGGATCAATTTGGAGCAAGAAATGGGAGTAGCAGTGTCAAGCCTCATTCCTCGCTTTAAAAAATTGTGTAGAGATCACCAGGCTCACCCGTCACATTGATTTGACTCAGTAGCTTTTGTATTTTAATTTTGCTATTATTTAGTCTCTCTTGTTATTTTTTTTCAACTCTGAATTCTTATACATAAATATAATAAAATAGCGCAGTTTCATAATGTGTTTTTTTATTATTTGTGCCTATTAATCCATTATTTCATTCGACTGCTTCTTTTTAAAAAAGCTAGGGAAGGGCGTCGTGACTAAATACTAAACTTGTAGCTGCGGCGCGGCTTAAAAAAGATAGGGAACCAGAACCACTGGGTTATATAGTATTCAAAATGTTGTCGTAAACGCTGTGTAACCAGTTGATAACTTTACGCAGCCTTTATATTAATATTGTAAAGAGTACCTAACCTATTCATCTGTCAAAACCCAACTCACTGTTGAAAAATATAACTAATCGTTCTTTCAATCTTTTCAGATCAAGACGCTACTTTAATTGCGTACTTGAAACAATAATTTCTCGCATTCTTATATCAAAACGTGCGCAAACACAATTTCCTAGCCATACTGTGAGAATTAATTTATAGCTATTCAAGCACAGTAGAGTACGTAAGTATACGAAAAAATTGTTGCCCTTCGAAGGTGCACCATAGACATTTTTTGTTATTGTTCTCCGCTTTTTTTTCGAAAGTAGTACCTTTTAAAAACGAACAATGGCCCATATGCGATTATTATTGTATACATCGTCAGTATATTCGCGCACATAAGAGAGCTTATGGGCTTATAAATTTAAATGTTAATTGCATTCTCTGCTTCACTCTGATGCGTATACGTACGATAAATAAGAGGATCGTAAAAGCAATGTGTATCTTTGTACGAATCTGTATTTATGTTATATACGGTGGGGCAAAAAAAAAACTGCATCAAAATTAATGCTATAGAACAACACTTTCGTATACCGTAATCGCATATGGGATACATTGAAAAAAATTTAATTAAGCAATAATCCATCTTTTTTTTTTATTCGATTCGATTTTATGTATATATATAGGGATAGATATAACGCGCACATGGGAATGTTTCCCATGGTGATGATGACGATGATGATGAGATGCGAAAATGCAAACATCAACCCTATCAGTATGCGGCAATGCCTGATGTGGAGGGTATTACATATTAAAAAAAAAAATAAAATAGATCTAGTTACACAGTGAATTTATATTCTTCATTAATACATTCACGTGCTCATGTACACATAAATATGTGCGCTATTGATCGCTTCAGCCTTTATTAATTAGCGGACAGGCGAGAGTTGGGAATATAACAAGTGCATCGCAGCGCTATGGTGAATGGGATTTTCAATTGGGTCGCGGCGGCTAGGAGGTGGGCGACAACAGACGAAAGCGAAATAATGCATTTTGATGGAACATGATTAATTTAACGCCATCAATTAAAATGAGGCCATATACCAATCCTATTATCCGATAAAATGGATGCAGATGATGAGGGGCTGCAGTGTGAATTAACTAATATGAATTGATGGTCGTTGGGCATTAATAATTTCCCTGTAGATATTATCTGGCGATGCCTAGTTGCGATTGAAGCTTAACGGAGGATTTTATATTTTAAAGGAATGGCTGTCGTGGCAGGCAGGAATCCTGCACAATGGAGAGCGGCACTGATTGCTTAAAAATGCTTTTTACGACTTTCTGGCGATATTTTTCACAGGTTTGTTGCTTTGTAGTTTGTGTTATCAGGTATCACTTTTGAAGGCAGGCTTGATGGTTTATTGCAATCGGGCAACTCATTTAGAGGAGGAAAAAGCAGACGGCCGATAAAAGTATTGCAAGGATCCATAAGAGCGGCGTCACTTAAACAGAAGCGGCCTCACTAATAATTATTTTTAACCTTCACATTAAATATTTTCTAGGTCACAATATGCAATTTTGTATGGAAAATTTCGCCATTGTGAGCTCGAAAATTTTAGCCTGGACACTAAAAATGATTATTAGTACCGCAGAAAGTGTATAAAAAAGCGAAGTAGACAGTTCCACGTAAATGGAAAAAGTAAGATACTTCTTTAGAGATAGACGGCAACCCCTTTAAAGATATAGACGGCAACGCCTTTGAAAAGCAATGCGATTTCTGGGCACAGCCAAAGCCAAGCTGGTGGTAGCTATTGTCGAACTATAGACTTGCGAAACGCTGTTACTACAGCTTTAACTCAACTTTTCCAGCGACGAAATATAAAGAGAAACCCAGCGTTGCAACCAGACCAAGATATGTGCTGTCTAAGGCTCTAAAGTCCTGGTAAAAATTACAAAAGGGAGGTAATCATAGAAACAGGCAACCATGATGACGTCTTTTCGAAATTTTGTAACTTTTAAAACAGTTATACACAACTTACCGAACCCCTGGGTTTGAAATATTTCATTTGATAGGAGTATTTGTCAGAAATCTGTTTTTTAGAGCTGTTTTTGATAGGCTACAAATGCCTTTTTAATACTGAACCAACCAGTGTTTGTATTGAGAAGAAATGCATCTCAGTTTAAAAGGTTTGCCGTGCCTCAAGTGGAAAGCGTGCTGAGCTACACAGAGCGACCTGCAATATTCCTTTCTGCATCCTGTACTGTCAATTTAATACCCAAGTCAATTGAAGTGCAAGGAATGACATAATTTTGTCACCAAATTGTGCCACGTAGGTATTTCTAGTTTTGGCTTGGAATAAGGTTCCTAACAACTTCAACAGCTTCTACATTTTGTGGAGCTGGCTTTGCGTTCCCATTGTTATCACATTTGTTTCCAATTCAATTCGACGGCCCATTTTATTCACTCGAAGTTGAACACAACTTGGGGATTTTTATATGGAAAGTTCATAGACTCCACGGTTTTGTACATTTATCTTATGCCTTTTGAGCCTCTTGAGAGATCAATAAGTTGTACAAATTACTGCAGGCAATCGCAGTGCGTACCCAAATAAATTGATCAAACTCCAGTAAATGCAATAATAGCTATATGTTACTGAAAAACTGTTTATATGACGATATGAGGAAAAATACCATCCTTAGCTATCCCGATCCCGAAGGCATTTAATAAACATTAACCAAGCCATCTGACATCTATATAAAGCCTCTTCAACTAGGTATAATTCAAACTGAAAATAAATTCTCCTCGGCCGAAATCACACTTTTTAAATGTGTAACAAACCAATAAAATACTTCCAAACAACCGGGCAACCAATAAAACAGCAACCACTCTCTTTGGGCCCCTCTACAGCGATCTGCCTTCTCAAATTAAAATTAATGGTTTGGTCCCTTTTTTAATCTTCTTTCCTTCAGAACGAACAAGAAACAAAAACAAAATCTGAAAATAAAAATAAAATTCGCGTCCACTTGCAGCCCGCTCTCTCTCTCTCTGTATGTCTGGATCTCTGTAGTTTGTACCTACTTCAGCTTCAGCCTCAGCATCCAATCCACTGCCACCTCCACGATATTAATTAAAATAATCTCTGCCGGCGCGTTGGGGGAAAAGACCCTTCGCTACTAGGTGTGTTGCGTTTGTGTGTTCATTTAAATTTCAGATTCAGATTAATAATCTAAATGATTTCTTTCACTTCGGCCAAAGTGATGGATGAAAAATATCAAAACAAGAAAACGTACCGAAGCAGAGCAAAGCAAAATCGGATAACAAATTGACAGCAACATACAGCAATCGGCTACTGGATTTCACCAACCAAACCCAAAATCAAATCCGAATTTTACCCTCGGGCTCGTTCATCCGTGAACACATCAGCGACGCCTAATTGACGGCTATCATTATAGGTAGGTACCCGTGCGCCCGAAGACATATCCAAATGTTAAACCTGAATTTTCTGTTTGGTTTTATCCGCGGTGTCGTGTGTGTGCAACGGATTGAGTTTTCTCTAACAAATTAGAAAATTCAACTGCACAACGAGAGTTTTAATGGAGTTATATAAATGGGCCGGGCCTTTGGGTGCATCCAACCCGCACGCATATGCAGAACTTAACCGACTTAGCCATTTGTATGGATTTAGCGGACAAACATCAAGTGTTTGCCGAGTCCATTATCGCCGTGCAGTGTAAATAGTAAATAGTAAATAGAAAAACATCATTCGCGTAGAATAAACGCAAACTCAAACTCAAACCAGAAGTACGTACTAAGAAGAGGTCTACACGAATCGCCTTGAGGAACAGAGACACGTTCTCTGTTCATGCCCAGGCCCAGAGACTCAGAGAGAAATGACTAAAAACAACGACAGAAAATAGAAAAAAAATTAAAAGAATTGTACAAACTTACGATACGGCCGGCGATATGTTTGCTTGCCTGTTGTTTACTATTTGCTCAACTTAACGACCCGATAAAGTCGACAACGACAGCGACAAAACCCGTTGCCGTTCTACCCGTAGCCGTACTCAAAGCAAACTCATAAGCGTAGAAGAAGAAAACGAAACGCAAGAAACTCAAATTTCATAAGAAATTCGCTGAATTTCTTGCGAAAAACATCGAACATCACTATCGCACATGGGAAGGACATACAGCAATCGCTTCGGTATGGGTACACTCATCGTTCGAGGTCTGGGAGGTGACAGCTCGCCTTACAGCTCACACCCCAGCCAAAGGTGGAGTGAATAGTAGTAGATAATAAGCGCAGGGGGGGACTGACATAACCGTTGAGGAGGTAGCGTTGACAATCAATTGATTGATAAACAACACACTCGAGAGTCGAGACCCCGAGCCTCTAGCCACCTTTATATCTAGTCGAATAAACTACAGTGTGGGGTCGGTAATAAGCGGTGGATGACGATGGTATGGGCATGATCTCAAATAAAAATGTCCCAATTTGACAGTCGATGACAAGAATAACAAGATCAAGACAGATATTTTAGTAAATTTTGGGAACACAAATAGAGGGAAGCAAAATATTAACTTACAATTAACAGATATATACTTTTATAATTCCAAGAGTGCACTTCTGACAGCTCAAGGCTTGGTACAGTGCTCGAGCTAAATTTTAGCTCCAGTGCAAAATTATCTCCCAAATTTGGCAGCTCGAGTTGAAAAATCAGACTTTTGTTTCAGAATACACTTCATGTACTTATCTGTCAAAATTAAGTGCAAGCTAAATTTTGACAGATCGCTCTGTTGTTCTGCTGGGTTTTTGCATTAGGAAAAATGTTGTTTCTTTTAATAAGTACCTACCTACCTGAAACTTTTGTTTCCGAATGCACTTGATGTACCTACCTATCTGTCAAAATTAAGTGCAAAACATTCAACTTTTTCTCAAGCTAAATTTTGACAGATCGTTGGGCTCTGTTGTTCTGCTGGGATTTTTATTGGGAAAAAGGGTGAGTTTCTTTTAATACGTACGTAGACGAGGAGTAACTACCTTAAATTTGAAATGGTGGGAATCAGAGAGAAAGGCAAAGTTGTTTTGAATTTCAAAGGATTTCATAGATTTATATGTTTCAAAGAACAGCTGTTTTTGGAGAGAAAAGTTGGAGAGCAGCTAAATTTAATTTAGGTTCATTATTTCAAACTCACAATGGCGAATTTTTTTATACAAAATTTACCTATTGTGACCTACTTGTATGATCTTCTATATTGATCGACTCAGTCACTACCAATTGAAAATGAAGATCCCAAAGATGCCGCCTAACATCTACCTTTTGCATCTACCTTGTACATTATATCCATTGGGAAGCGCATGCGTCTGCAACTGCCTTAAAAATGTGTGTCACTCAACTCACGGAACAAACCAACGACTGACGACTGGCCCCACTGATGCACCAATATCAACCAAGCCAGCAGCCTAGCACGGCACCCGATCTAAGATTTACAATAACAAACTGCACCTCTTTTGGTTGTTTTTATTTCGTAATTTTTTTTTATATTTTTTTTTAAATGTTTTTTTTTTTTGCTTGCTCAGTCTTAACAAAGGTGCCTTATAACTTTAGGCTATGACTTCAACAACAACAAAAAAAAAATAAAGAAATAAAACCAGTTCTCCCATCTTACTCACTCCGTCGTCATCGGGGTCTCTGGTCTGTTGTAGAGTAGCCCCAAGCGCTTTTTACCGACTTTTATGGAATACATTGGCAGATAGAAAAAAAAAAAAGAACTTTATCTCTGGGCTTATGTACAAAGAGTGTAATAATGGAAAACGGTGGCTACTGTCTTCCGCCGTTTGTCACATCGCGAATTCAAACAGCCTTAGGGGTAAGGGCACGGGCACGGGGTATAGCCGTATAGGTTGTGGATGGTGGATCTACATCTTTCGCGAGAGATTTTCTCTCTATTTTTATTAGAGGAGCAGAGGAAAATAAAAAGCGATCCGAAGATAGGAAAAATAACAAACACCAAACAGCACACACCGAGCGAGAATGATACATAGAAATAATGTTCAGCTTGGCGATTTTCTTTCGTAGTTTTCACACATGGCCAACACACTGAGAGGAACCTCATTGGAGCTCGAAATATTATCTTAGCTGAAAGGTTGTTGTTGTATGTTTTTATTTTATTTTTTTCCTGCCGATGAAGGAGAACGAAAAACATATTAACTCGAAGGAAACAAGTAAACAAAGTATGAACGTTGCATATCCTACATATAGGTTTGTAGTACGTACACATAATCGGTTTTTGTACTAAGTTGGACGATGGCGTTGCGGCGTTGCGGGCTGGATATGCCCGTCGCCCAAGTAGCTTGATGGCGATGGTGATCATCTGCGGCTAATGGAGTGTTTAAGGATCCGTTTGTGTTTTCTTAGCTGGTCCGGCATTCATTTCGATTTGGCGATGTGATGTGATATTTGTTTTTCTTCACCAACTTGTGGCTAAAACTGGAGAGATATTTGAATGTTATTGGTTATTGCACTTTAGCCAAGCAAACGTTTAGTCAATTTAAGCTTGACAGCAATGCGGGATGCTTAACAATGATTTATGTAGGCTTTGTTTGGGTATAGACCTTTGATCTTCTGTTATAAATCGTGGGGCCTGTAAAAACAAAAGTCCGGCAACATTTTGGTAAAGATCTCTGCATTCTCTTGACAGGGGATTTTTAAATCCTTAGCGAGCAAGGGAAATTCTTTTCAAAAAAAGAGGTAGCTAAATGGAACGTATCAAAAAACTTGCCTAATTGTATCGTTTAAGAATCAGAAACTCAGTCAATGCCCAGTAAATTTTAGCTCCAGTACAAAATTATCTGCAGAATTTGGCAGCTCGAGCTGAAAAATCAGAACACTTCATGCTACTTTAAAAACTTTCAAACTCCGATGGGAGGTTTCTATGAAGATAATATTGCTCTTCAACCTGCAGCCTTAAGGCTACAAAAGCCTGACGGAATTCAAAAAGGTATGTAGTATACAGACGCCTAAATTTTGCAGCATCATTATTGTCCACAGTTAAAATTTTCATTTTTGTTGCATACTTTAAGTTAGCTTCTTCATCGAGACTTACGTCGCACGAAAACTCAGTAAAATAAAACCAACAAAGGTCCAACTCAAAAGTGAATGGTCTCCTTTTCGCATCAAAGGAGATGTAACAAAAATCGCTGCGAGTGTTGGACAGAATTTCCTTTAAATTCTTTGACACACAACTAGCATTTGACACCGCTGTCATTGAAATCACTCAATTTTTCGGATTCCTTCGATTGCGTTCTGGATCGTTCTTATTTTTTTGTTTCATTCAATTTCAATTTTCGTTCTTTATAAGTGAACGGCCAAGTTACCAATTCCCATGACAAGTAAACCATTGCTGTCACCTTCCCCATGGCCAGAGACGACAGCGGACAGTTCCATTTTGACATTTGCACTTTTGTTATCTTCCAATTTCTAAAGGCGTCATGCATTCATGACAAAAACTCTGTCCACCGAAAAACCACAGAGAAAGAAAGGGGCAAAAAAAACCTCCTCAGCACAAGGACCCGCCACACAATCCAGTTGAATGGTCAAGGTTCTGATGGCACACCAAAAGGGAGAAACATGTACATAAATATCTCTTGTGGCGGTGTGCGCACCTCTTCTTGTCATTTAGCCTCTGTGTGACTCGGTGTATTCTTGACAATACCCCAAAGTGTCAAACAATGCGAAATGCAACGAATTCCCATCGCAATGTATAACTTCAAACGAGCTTTGTTGGTATTTTTCAACATTTCATACTCGCATTGGAATGGGACACACTGACTGTTCCCTGTTCGTCTTCTGTGGTTTGTGTGAGTTTTTTTTTTTTTAAGGCAGCATGACACTGATAGTTTTTGATGCATTAAAAGTGACAGCAACAAAAAGATAAAAAAAGAGCGGAACAAAACTGTTTCTCTGTGTTATGTTGAATCTTTTTCGACAATTCTACTTCCCCCTTGCGTATATATGTATATAGGGAAAGCGGGAACAAAACAGTAGTTGCGGACTGAATGCGGCCCCCCGCTGGTAGTAATTCAACACACAGCCACAGAACATTATCCTTACAGCAAATACAAAATGATGGTCGGGTATTAAATTACAATTAGCAAAAGGTCACAAAAAAAATGAAGAAGACAATCTTCGCAGGAAAGGGGAAGAGAGAGAGAGAGGTGTTTTTTTTTTTTCATTCTTTGGTTGCTTTTGATGAGACATGAGTGGAAAAAGCGGAACGATGACACCGCGCGGAGACGTGGACTAGAGGCCGATTGTCTTTTATTCTTAAACTTTTTTTTTTACGGGATAATTGAATAAATGACATAAAGGAAAAAATATACATACTTTTGTCATTCGTTGCGGTGTCAAATAAAATTTTAATCAGTTCTTACAGGAGACAGGACTCTGCTTGTGCGTTGTTTCCTTGCCAGTGCGGTGTGTGAAGTAGTTTACAGGGAAACTGCGAGTAATGAAGATTTAGTCGACTGAATTAATGATCTGTAGAGTGGTTAGTCCGGTAATTCCGAGAGATTACTCCGCTGGTTTTAATGAAGCCAAAGTGTGAGCATTTGGATTACAATCTGGTGAAGAGACAAGAGACTCGAGACTGAACCACTGAATAGTGTATATGGAACTGGAACAGATTCTGGAATGGGATGCTCGTTTCTCGCATAACAACGTAAAGCCCCTTCTTCTAAGTTTGGAACTTTTATCACGGTTTATCTCGAACGTAGGCCAAGCCTAGTCCCGTCCATATAACCTACACCATCATCAGGGTGTCCTGCTATAATTGACATGCGCCCGACTCATTATTGAATCCCTAACGTGGCCCCTACCAAATCAATGTTTGCTCACTCCCTCCACCCTAATGAGAGTGGTTCTCGCGCATATCTGGATCTGAAAGGCACTACAAAACAATGTTCCAGCTGAAAACAATCGCCCACGCAGAGCGCTAATTAATTTGAAAACTTGCCATTAAAATGAATGACATTTCATTTAGCGGAAGCTCTCCCCTCCTTAACCACAGTCGTTGCCTAACCTCATAATTCGCAATGTCGAACAGATTCCAACGCAGTCTGGCAAATATCCATTGTATACACACAATCACACAATCAGGGCGATGCACCCAAAATCTGTACAATTCCCTATACCAAATAGGACTCACTTGAAGCCGTTAATTTGCATAATTCCGTGCATAAAACACGTACCTACTCCCTCCCCTACTACACCCAAATCGACAAGCGAAAATCACGATAGCGAAAAACCCCTAAACAAGCCAATAATTAATAGCGTCATGGAGCTGGAGCTGTTCCCTGCCTGCCGCACCCCGATTTTACTCGCTGTACATTTTCTTTTCAAACTCTGAGATCTTGTGCAAGGAGCATGTGTGTGTTTACATGCATCAGCACTCCAGATGTAACGCAATGCAAATAAATTAGATTTTTATTCAAATTAAAGCCAATCCACCAGATTGTGCGGTGCCGGTTGATTTGTTGATCCGATGCGCGCTCTTCAATACCAGGGGAACGTATTCGTGCACACATGGGAATGAGAATGGGAATGCCATATGCAGCAGAGAAAAAGCGTCGAAAAATTATTCGTTCGTAGGTACACCGTCGTCAAGGGGGCCGAAAAGAAAAATCATTGCAGCCAATTATTTATGTATACACATAAATATTCGGAAATTTATTATGACTTTGGAGCGTATAAATCGCACGATGGTCCAATGTCTGCCTGCCCGTCCCTCTGCGATATGGCCAGGCTCGGGCAACCGCACTCACATGCCCCAAAGCCAATGGTGGGATATATGGTTTGTATAGTGCGCGAGCGAGCCTCAGTTGCAGATTACTGCAAGGAAAATAATTTATTGAACATTTTCTAAACTTTATGGTTCTGTGGGACGGGCATGGGCATTGGGCATCGCGCGCTCTCTCTCTGGAAAATTTACAAATTACGTATGCAATCGGCTGCGGGATTTGGGTGGTAAATTTGGCAATTAGTCGGGCGCAGACGTACACTAGCACTGCGAGTCCAAGCGACTCCGTAGTCCGTACAGCGTAATTGCGTTCAAATTCGGCTGGCGATGCATCGGGGAACTGGTAGCCGAATGGCTTACTGCCATAACGAGTGCTGGTTATTCGCTGTTGATTGGAGTCGAATGTTTTCCATTTTCGGGGAAACTTAATTGTTTCTGGCGTGCATTAGGATAATTTTATTTTGGCGATAGTTGGATAGAGCCGTACAGCATGTGGCCTGGGAAGTTGGTTAATATCTTTTGCTGCAGATGGACATCGTTAGGGGCTTACAAATTAAAGTGGGCTTGTGTGTTTTGGATAAGAGTGTTTTGCGTTGTGCGGGGGTACATATACATACATAAGTTTCGTGATCAGCTCAATTTGTCCTTAACTGGATTCGGAACTGCTTAAACGATCAATAAAGGCTTTTTGGTTCTAAATGCAGACTCCGACGTTAGATAGGTCAAACAAAATAAACCGCCTTACTTAGTTTACTTTGAACACAGCCAAAAAAAAAAAAAAAGGAAGCAATTGTGGGCTTACCCAAAGAATTATAACTTTGTCACTCAAATGTAACTATGGGTACTGAAGTACTGATGTAGTTTCCTCTTTTATGGTGACGTACATGCGTGTAAGGGAGGAAAGTGTTAGTGGCGGTATTTTAGTACAATAAAATGCCACACACGAATACATTCTTCTGACAATTTCCACTGCTCGAATTGAAACCGAAATATAAAAGATATTGATAGAGGCTATATGAGGAGGATTTTAGACTAACTATTGACTGACTATACCCGGCGTGAAAATTAACAGTCATCTATCTGCGCTGCTGACAAATTTTCGAAGGCATATTCATGTAAGCTATTTCAAGTGTATAACCATTGAAAGTCTCAAACCTATAGCACCAAAAATCACTCGTTTTTAACCGGAGAAATGTCTTTATAGAAGGAGGAGGTTGGTTCATCAGGATTTCCAGACCAGTTCCAAAAAGGACACTGTTTAATTTATCAATTTAACGACTTTTATATTTATTTGCGACTTCTTTTCTGAAACAGCTCATCCTGGTGACAATTTAAGTCCTACTGCGTGCCTACTGCTTCAAACCAAAGCCACATACCAAGTTAAGGTAGACACAAGTCGTTATTAGTAAGCCTATATGGTTGCTTATTTCAACTGCCATTAAAGGTTTATTGAACAAAATTCTTATACGTAGGTACTTCTTATCCAGAATGTGAGATTTCTAGGAAAGACCCAAAAAGGTGTCAAATTAGTTGTCCTTCGAAAAAGTGCTTCCAATTCGAAAAATAAAAGGCTGAAATATTCTAAACTTTCGCCTATAGTAAGTCTCTTTTGTGAGTTGTTAGCGCTATTATTATAAACAACAGCTAAAGAGGAAGATACCATGCAAATTTGGACAGAGTGACTATTTAGTTCTGCACGGGGAATTGAGTTTCGGAGAACGCTTAAAATTTTCAGAATCTCTTTCCGAATGGCGAGGTTTCTTAAAAGTCACTCTTCAATGTTCCCAAACAAATCTACATCGTCTTTCTGGTTGTCTTACAACTAATAAGCGAAAATGCACGTCTTGTCTATAAAATTTGGCTTCAATTCTTTTGTCAACTGTATTTTTTTTATAGGTAGATAAGCATCTATTCCCAGATTGTTGTATAAAATTTTGTGTAAACTGGCCTAATTGCTAGGCCGTCATAATTTGTATAGAAACTCCCATCAGCCGTTAAGTTTTGTACTGAGCTTGTGTACAAATCAGGAGATGTAGTCTTTAAGTTCCTAACTCGCTCAAGTTGATCATGTTTTCAATAACCGGTAGCTGGCTTACAGCAATGGCAAAAATAAGCGAACCTTACGAAATGCCTTAACTAAATGTTCACTATTTTTAATAAGACTTTTTAATGTAACAAATTTTTTTCATAGTTACCTAAAACGTGTCTTTTCATTTTCTTAAAATGCATTAATTTTTTTCAACTGCACGACAGTGTTAAGGAAAGCCTTCTTCATAATTGAAATGGTCTAAAATACCTCGATATTTAAATTAAACCCATCAAACAAAAGCTACCTATTTCAATAGGCAAAACTGTGGTGTAACTCATCTATTGTATAATCTCTTTCTAAATGAATAGTCTGTCTGGACTAATTATGTCTTAGTTTTACTTTAAACCTCAACACCAGACTGAGGGCAACAAAATATCATATTTCTGTCTCCCAATGGACGTCTCAATGCGACTATAAAAGTAGGTAATGGCCCCACGATTGATTCTAAACTCACTAAACTGAATTTAAAAAAAATGTTTTTTGTTAAAATAGGTAACTAGCATTTTTAGAACTACTCACTTTAATGATTAACTAAAACTATCCAATTTAAGTGAATAAATTACATAAATAAATATGGCAAATGAATTATCACTGTTGTACTTGCTAGAAACCAAAGAAATGTCATGTTATCTGTCAAAAATTGAATTACATATTTTTATTTTATTTTATTTGTAAAAAATCATTTCTTCAATAAAAATTTCAATAGAAATACGTGAAAATCTCATCTTTACCTACGTAAATTCGAAATTTATAAAATAGCATTCACCTACGAGTATGAGTATCTCCCGATACATTGTATGAGGGCGACATGACAATACTGACGTGCAAAATAGCATCACGCATTCTTTAAATGATCGCACGTCACTATACACGTATATGAACATGAAATTCTCTTGTGCTCGACAACAACTAAAAACTCATTTTTCTTTATTTGATTTTTTTGTTTGCAAATTAACGCATGGTCAACGTCAACGTGTACATAGCGTGGAGACGTGTTGCAATTGCGAACAATTGTCAAGCCAAAGTGACAATGCACTCCTTCTCTCCCTCGCTTTTGACGAAAGTTTTCATTCTTTTTTTTTTTTTTGTTTTTCTGACTGTCTGTTTGGCGAATTATTTTCAATTTGTTTGTTTCACTGGTTTTGATTATCTGAGAGGTATCTACGCTTCGCTTTCTGTATAGTGTATGGCGCGCTGTTTTGTATGACACTGTTGCTAAGTGCATTGTAAAGCGAAGGGGAAATTCAATTGAGTTTTCTGTTTATTTATGTATTTATTTTGTGTATTTTTTTTTTTTTTTTCTTCTCTTTAATTTAATTTGCAGCAATTTAAGATAGGTTGAAAGCAATTTAATTTCTAGCAGGCGGATAGCGGCAGACTTTGTTTTCTAGGTAGGTAGACACAGCGCACACCATGTTGTGTATGAGTACATAGATACTTTTAGCCGAGGTAGGTGGGAGAACATGTGACTAGAGGTAAAAGACCTTTAAGTGGAAATGATTATGTGTTTTTGAACAGCGTTGATAATTTAGTGGAAATTATCGCCTACTTACTTAGAGGCGATTTGACATGAAAGGTGGATGTGTTGTTAAGGGGCTAAGAATCAGTTGACCTTTAGAGCACGTGGTGGAGAGTTCGACCTGAAGCAACTTAGGCCCATTTTTATATGGAAAACTCCCCAAGTTGTGTTCAACTTCGAGTGAATAAAATGGGCCTTAGAAGATTGCTTAAATGGTGCTCAGATTTTAAGTTATTTGCTAAGAAACCCACTAAATTGAGTCATTTTTATGTAGAAAAACAATATAATTCGCCTATCAATAAGGTCTTATAAGGCTGGCGGAACGTTGTTGTGTTCACTTAAGTTCATCTTCATAGCCATTGTTATTTTTGAAATGTTTTGTTGTAGTATGACCTTTTTTTGGTCTAGTGTACCCCCTGCTTAGGGCGCATAGACCTCTGTTCCCTCATAGTAGTCCCCCTCGAAATACCTTTCTCATTTTAGTGGGTCCAGGGTCTATCCTGTCCTGCAGCACTCTCTTTAGTTCAGATTTCTTTATTAATGGAGCTGGCTCCAAGGACAGTAGGTAGCCATATGTAGGTATACAAGATTACGTTTAATCGCCAGATAATTCAGTTCTAGGGCTCACCAAGGTTAAACAAAAATTGCTGGTCGGAGAAAGGTTGTGTGGTAAACTAAAAGTCTATCTAGATAAAGACACCAATTTCATTGTAATCAGAGACCCCCGCATTAATAAACGCTGCATAAGAGTTATCCACTCGTTAACCAGCAGTTACGTCAAGTTTTTGTATATGCGAACTGACAGCTACTACTTTACTTGAGCATCGTTTTTTATTGATACGGGAGGGAGCCTGTTTATACCTAAACTCTAACAGAGTTTTTTCTGTATAGCTATGTCAAGCGGAATAGTCCCAAATAAACCCAAATGCATTTTTAACCTCTGTGTTGGAACTCAAAAAGAAGCTGTGAAGGTTTTAAAGGAATAAAATAAAAATTTTATTGACAAACATGTTACCCTACTTGTCCGCTCTTATGGTCAATTGACTGCCCGCTAAGGGAACGTGAAAAAACATAAAAGCTTGGCAAGAAGAAAGATGTACGTCTCTTGAATAAGTTCGATTAAAGTATGTATATTCGTCTCACTTATTCCCATCACGGTAAAAAATATGGGGGCGTTTTTTAATACCTCCGCAGTATTACAGGTCTATGCAATACAAGAAAAATTTGTTTTTAATATTTCAAATTTATTAAACTTTTTCTGTAATATTCTCATATTAAAATTTAATAATTTTTTCATTAAAATGATCATTTCAATACGAATTTTCTGAATTTTAATATCAAAAGATTGAAATCCAATATTTTTGCTCTGCAATCTAATCCGGTCTATATTAAAATAATATTTCAATCAAGAATTTATTGCAATTAAGCTATAGTAGACCTGAAATATAAGATCTACTCTGATTACATTTTAATACGAACTTATTAAGGCCATCAACTTCAATACATTTGTATTTGGTTTTAATACAAAATCTGAACCAACGTGATTAGATTTAAACATATCGGTATTATTTTTGAACCCAAATATACTACTTTTTCGCTTGGTTAAGAATTTAGAGTTAGTTTGCGCGTGCTACTCAATGAAGTGAATCGTTCGGATAAAGTTTTTGTAAAAGAAAAATGCTTGACAAATACAAACGATTGAAAGTAATAATTAAAAAGGGAGTTACATGGATATCCAATGAGAATATTATTCTTACAAGTAAGTAGATTTAAATTCAAAATATTCTTGTAAGAGGTTATAATATTTGCCTTTTGTCTTTAAGTTGTGAAGCGGCAGAGATGTTCCAGTGGGTTCCAGGTTATTGCCTCAGAAATATAGCTATTGCTATCCAAAAAGTAAGTAATTGACTAAATAATTAATCAGATAACTCGAGCATTCATTAGTTTTTCTTCTTTTAAAGGTCTAGAAAAATAAACCCACTAAAAGAAGCACAGCGGCACTTTATAGGATTATTTTCAAAGGGGATAAAAATACACGGGAATTTGCCTACGCTGAACAGTTTTGTATATGTATTGTAATATTTAGTCAATAACAATTAGTATTAAAATAAAATATTTTTGGTGTTGAAATGTATCCCATTGATATTTAAATCAAATATAAAGATGTTTGAAATATAATAAGATTGTATTATAATTTAATATTCTATGGGTTATGGAAGTATTGAATTTGAGGTTAAAGTATTAAAATTTAATCTGCAGTTTATTGAATTCGAATACAAAAGTATTAAAATCCGTTCTTATCAATATAAATAAAGGTTTAATTTAAATAGTTTTGCATTAAAACCCGTCTCCGTCTATATATTAAATTCTAATATTTCAGACATATTTTGCAATAGCAGACATTATTTAAAATTAATAAATCTTGTATTAGTTCTTTAATTTGAATATTTATGCAAAATATTAAATTTTAATATTTTTTCGGTGTGGACTTATATACAACCCCAAAAATATTAAATTTAACGCCAGGATTTTTAACCGTGCAGCTTTTTAAGAAAGACCATGCAGAAGAAAACCCATATCCCATTTAAAGAATATAAAAGCCTTTTTTTACTCAAAGAATTCACGATTGACGTTAAATCAGAGGCTGCGAAAATGTAATTTAAATGCGTCCAGTTGCAGGTAGGCTGAGAACAATTTAATTAATAAAATGCACCAAAAACGCCCATTTCATTGAAAACTTGCACGTACTTAATGGATTTGCATATGCCAGCCTTTATTTACACAACTCGATGTGACTGACAGTGACAGTAGTGACAATGATTATCATGCAAACATCGAGTAATTCATACAGTTAAAGTGCTTGCTCTCCCTGACGAGCCCACGTCGACTCGATACACTACACAAATAGGTTGCCAACAGGCTTGCGACTGCAATCACTTTGACATTGATGGCATTTATTCGATATTTTGTTAGAAATCAATTCCCTCTGATGTGCAACGACTTTGTCACACATTTATTCAACCAAAAGATGCTATAAACGCCTTTATCATCGTTTAAAAAAAATGTTTAAAATTGCGCTCTTGCCAGGGCATACCTATAGCAGCTGCTACTAATGGTTTACATAAATAAATAAATAATCATAATATAAAAAATAAACCTCTATACGAGTGCGTTCTATCAAAAATGTAGGTATCTACATAAAAATAAAGAGCTTCGTAATCAATTTACGTCAATAAGTTTATATTCAGCTTGTTGTGCCGAATGAAGGGCACATACCTATCTCATTCTTCTTGTTGATTTGTTGTGTTAGATTTTTTTTCCCCTGCGAACACAAACCGTGTATACACTCACCAAAGGGAAAGCATCATTGTTTCTTTTAAAATTTACATTTCTAATTTTTCAAATTGCAAGTATTATCCCTCCCTCTGAAGAGCTGTCTTCCAGTCTTGATATAGGCTTCGCAAAAGAGATGAGGGAAAAGAAAACGTTTCATTCCGGTATGTAATCTATCTCAATTTCAATTCCATAACAACAAAGTATGCCCCCCACGGTGGCGGACGTCAGCTGCAGAAAACAACAACAAAAAACCAACAGAGAAAAGAACAACAACATCAACATACATTATGTACGTTGTATACGTACGAAGCTCCATGTGAAAAGAACTGAATTTTCAATCTTATTTCAGTTGTTTTTATTTTTATTTTATACATTTCTCTTCTTTAGCACCACAAAACCACTATTAATCATGTCAGCATCGCATCTGTGCAGTGAAGATGCGGATAAAGATACAAATACACGGATACTCGTACATCTATTCGCGATTGCCCTAACCTAACCGCTCGCTGAAAGATAGACATTCAGTCAGACGACGGAGGAATTTTTAAAAATCTGTATCTAACCCGGTGTCGAAGTGACTAATGATGGGGACAGAAATGAAGAAAAAAAAAATTAAGACTTCTAGAATAAGCTGCAAATTATTTGGCAGAGGTCACTGATAACGAACAGTATTTGAAGGAGCCGCACTACATTGCTCTGCCCAATAAGGGAGATTGTAAATTCAATGTCGGCGAGCCGACCACCCGATTGATTCATTCACTGAGTTCACTCTGAAATCTAATTAATTTCAATTCACCGTCGAAAATAGTGATTGACAGTCTATTGTCATTGTCAGCTATCTTTTCATTGTTGTTGCGATTTTATTCACCACATCGACCGTGACTCTCATTATGCTCTTGCAATCACAATTGCAAATCACACGACAAAAAAAAAAACGATTCGCTTTTCGACAAAACGAAAGAAAACTTTCTTCGAGATGAGTCAGTGCCTAAAATTGGTCTTCGATGCAGCACTATCGCCGAACAAAATAAACAAACAAGAAGCCAACGAGAAATTGCGAATACAAAATTATGTATATAAAATATAATAGTGCTATTTTATTGGCACACAGCTTAGATACCTATCTACATTTATTGTTGCTTGGAAGGTTTCCGAAAACAACAACTATGAAACGATCGACTTGTTGGACTTGTTGCTAGGCGGGCGGGAAACCACTATGTTTACTTGTTGCCGGGCGGTTGAGGTCATTGTACAATGTGTGCAGTGAATTTAAAAAGTGTTTCTTTTTTTAACATTATTTGTCCCTACCAGTAATTTAAAGAGTGGCGCCAACACGATCACAGTCCGTATCACTGGTGAGATCTAGAGTGGCGATAGGACAACTGGTCTCGGTACAGATGGACGTCGGAGCACATGTGTGGCGATGTTGATTTAAACACCGCTGATAGGTAGCAGGGAAATTAATTATTTACTCATCGGTCCGGTCTTGAGTTATATTGATCAATATGCCTCAAGGCTGACAGAGGCCGGCCCGTCCCTCTCTCTCTCTTTATTTGACGAAAATTAATAGGCTTAGATGAGGTTGTTTAATAGCAACAGCATTCTGCCGATCGTATAGTGCCGTAAATGTCACACGTTAATTGTTGTGGATTTTATTATTATTGCGAGAACAATGAATATGATCTGCCTTTTGAAGTTATTAAATCAGAAACTATAGAATTCGTGCCAAGTTTTATGAGTTGTGGGAATATTTGCTTAGCACGTATCATGATTTGTGACCTTCTGGGGGATTTATCTCGCGGAAGGCATCACATGTGATGGAGTAGAATACGAATGAGAATATTTTTTGGTATAGTAACTCTGTTCGGATTTTAAATGTGGACGAAATTATCAGTGGGTATTTTAAGTAGTGCGGTCTCTCAATCAAATGAAACGACGGTTGTTCTCAAGTCGACATCTAGGGGATGGTTGAGAGGGTTATTTTATCAATCAATGGAAATTATTTTTAACTGTTCTCAGTCAACCAACTTATCTGTTCAAAATGACAAGGAAAAAAAAAATTGTAAAGTTTTTCAAGAACAATTTTTTACTTTTTTTTTTGGGTACAATTCGCTGCGTTGCTGGACCGGTTGCGACAACTATTTATTTGTTTATTTAAAATTCGCTTTAAGTCTGGCTGTTCTGTTTTTTTTTTTTGTTGGTTGTTTAATTGTGAATATTTCCATTTTGAATAGGTACCCTAAGTTTTGTGTACCCAATTCTGAATAATATTAAAAAAAGTGTGTATGAAAATTGAGGACACAATAGATTCTAAAACATTCTTTTTTCTCTAAGTTTGCATTTTGGTCAAAAACGTTATCACCGTTTTCCGGTAAACTTTCAAAAATCCATTGTACGATAATATAGAGAAGAAATGAGTTTGCTATGTAAGTTGTAAATGACCACATTACCTTAGAAATAAATTTTTGTTACAATCGTATAGACCGTTTTCGTGATATGTCGAAAATTTCAAAAGTGCCGTTGTTCGAATTTTTAGCCAAAAATTGGGTACGCAGTCATGATAACCTCACTTACTTAAGCCTAACTATCAATTTTGGTTGAAATCATTAGAGCCGTTTTCGATCAAATCAAACTGGTACGAACATGTTATAAGGGAAGTACCATTAATATTGAGGTTACTAGCAAAAAAAAACCCTCCCGAACTGTAGGCCCAAAAACTCCAAATCCGAGGTTTGAATGTAATCCGGGAAGCCGTTTAGGCTGTTGGCCTGTGGAAGGACGCACAGACCTGACAGAATTTTGCAACCCACCTTTTTTGAGTTCCTCTATCATCTAGTTCGAAATTTTGTACGAAAACAATAAATTTCTCTTACTACGTAATGGAGAAAGTTAAAAAACGTGGAAAACAAGTCATGCAGAAAACGTAGTCATAGACTTCCTAAAAAAAATCTTTTCGGGATTTCTAAAAATCAACGAATTCTTTAATTTATTTTTCGGACCTTCGACTGTTATGTCAATGTAACTCGAAGCTTGGTTCATGACTACAAGTCCTTTTAAGAAACTAAACCCAGCTGCTAAACATGAGTTGAAGTCAACTAAAATGTTGCGCCGTAAATGAGGTAGTTATGAATCCTTCACAGGATATCTTTATACTCCTAGAGAGAATAGAAGACACTCTAATCCTCCGCTTAGAAGTCAAACACGCTCAACATCAAATTCACAACTTGTAAAGTGGTAAAAATCCCTAATTACCTCCTCAAAGCGAGACCTTGTTTGTCGCAACTTCTATAACCTTACCAATACCTACTACAATTGCGAGAATTAAGACAGCAATCACTAAAAATCTGTCACCGACCCTATACAATCACTTCCAAAGCCTCTGGATTAAAACGTCAGTACCTAAAAAATTGTGAAAGCCCCTGATTGGGGTGTGCGCGACTTTAATTCTCGCCTGTCAGCATGAACACACCCCAACATATAGGTGGATGACACTTTTAAAAACACTCTTTCTATTTGTCGTAAATATGCTAGCCCAGCTTAGCATATCTGGCACTAATGGAAGATACCCAGCTCAACCCGACCCTTTCCCATCATTCAAAACCGACAGACCAAACGTCACGCGCTCGTAGGCCATAAAGCAAATATTTTAATTTCAACAGACAGGCTGCGTCTATTTTTTTACCAAACAGAACTTGTTTACATTCAGAAGGTACCTACATCCAAGATAAGATATACCCTCTGAAGCAGAATTGAAACGTAATAAATCGTTTAGATAGAAAATTTAAGGCCGATCGATCCACTCTACACTGCACCCCATTTGACATGCAATCCACAAGCAATATAGGTACCTAGACCTACCAACCGAAATGTGGATAGCAAAAGCTAATTATTATCAGTCACCAACACGCGTGTCAGTTCAATTTGTCCAACCATCATATCGAATGATGGATGATTCATAAGAACAAAACAAGGTTGTTTAAAAAAAAACTCAAGTCAACCCAAAGAGTAAATAAACAACAATAAACAGGCCACTGCAGTTGTTTTCTTTTTTTTTGTGTGTGTGTGTACATTTTATATTGTTTACGCCGTTTACGGATAAACAGTCGCCTCTTTCTGTGTTTTTGTTTTTAGAGAACTAAAGCTGCCCGAGAAGCGAAATACAAGCTTCTTCCAACCAGCGAGTAGGCGCGACACTATAATCGGATTTGCATGCCGCATGCGGCTCAAAAATAAAAAATATGTTCCTACATATCTCCCATCTTTCGTGTTCTCTTCAGTTTTTTCTTCTTGAGAGCAAAGAAAAAAAAACTGCTATTGGCAACTTGAAGGCACTTTTGGTTGGGATTGGGATTCGGATTTTATCGAGGCACGCATATGCTACGAGCTACGAGCTACGACCTACGAGTATGCACACAGCAGAATTTGCCGGCCCACGTTCTCGCCGTAAGGTCCTATACGCGGAGAAGACAAGATATTTGAACGATATGCGCAAAACAAAAAATTAGGTCAGATAAACTGCTGACAGCCGAGCAGGGGTATTTATGGAATCTAATTGGGGGAGACGAAGACAAAATTGATTTAGCGAATATTTTTCGTCAGCGCTTTCAAAGTAGAATTATTATATCTTTCTAATTGTAATTGATTTGCGACTATAAGTGGAGCTGGAGCGGTGTAGTTTGTTTTCGTTTTCGCTTCACTAAAAAAAATACAAAAAAAATCAACAAAAGGCGGCTTATCAAAATAGGTTACAAATGTGCCATGGCTATGGTTGATTTCGCGGCCCAACTGCCGATCAAATGCGCCTCAAAATTATGATAAAAGAAAACACATTGAGTTTTGTAAGGAAAATATTACGACATGGGCATTGTACCAGTTGGCCAGCACCCAGGGCGTGCGTGCGTAAGAGAAACTGGCAAGTGTTTATGATAAACAGTGACCAATCTATACGTATTGTTTATGTTACAGAAGGTAAACAAGACGGCAATTTTATTAGCTCTTGACTCGGTCGCTTTAATGCGAGTATATGAGTGTATTAGAAATAAATTACAATTGATACAGGGAATCGTGGTTCGTGGGCTGGGAGCGCCGTCTTTTACCACAGCCGGTTCTATCTACAAGCGTCAGTGTCGCTCTTGGCATTTAGCGTTCTCGCATAGGGGTGATGGGAGAAGTTGCATTTGGTGTGCAGTCGATCGAGGTGTCAGACGGGTTTGTAAAGTGGATAAAGAAATCCGTCTAAATAGTGAGTTGGTATAGATTTTGACTTCAGAGGTTTTCCTTGTTGGTTTGGACTTTTCAATCATCATTAAACGCAATGACCGTTTGTAAACGACTTTTACGAAGGATTCGATTAATTTTGACCAATTTTTGATTTAACAGAAATGTGCACAAAAATACTGAATATCGAGCAATTTTTTTCCAAAAAAAAAATACAAGCTGGTAGCTGACTTGTATGACTGTCCCAATTGTTAGTAGTGACTACCAAGAGTTACCAATCTCTGGAGATTTGACTGGAGGCCACGGAAATATCGTTATATCGTACTCGTACCTTATGTCTATGTAAGACTAGAAACGGTACGAGTTGATCCTTTTTAACTAAGCGTTGCAACTTCAAAGTGTGGCTCAGTTTTTAGACTTTTTTTCCAACGAATGTTTGCCGACTTAGACGTATTAGGAGTATATGTGTGACAGCCGGGTACTATGTGAAGCAGCTCAACTTATACGTTGCTACTATACGATTGCTGCTTTTCTTGTGATCACTGCCATTGATCCCGTCCGCAAGTCGTACTTACAACAGGTCTTAGTAATATTGGGAACGTTGCTTAAAGTGTGCATAGAAATTCATCAACTTTTCGAGCAACGAAGTTGATCCACTCGAATATCATATTTCTTCCAAAATCACATTCGTTGATCAACAATTTCTCTACGAGTATTTTACAATAATTGAACGAGTCGAGCAACAATAAAGGTGTACGCATCAGTTCGTTAGTCTCAACTAAATCAAAACAAATCATGATCAACTTGAAGTCGAAGATCGTTGTTCAACGCGAGCAACGCCATCTCAAGGCACTAGTTGGTTAAGAGTCAAGACTTAAATTGCGAGTTGATAGTGTGACGCAGTTGGTTAGATAAATTTCGCACGTGTAATCCCTGTCATTAGTATAAAATTGTTCAAAGTATTGGAATTACTCTAAAGTAGTTGAATGAATTTATTGACATTCCGCGATACCAATAATCATTTTTAGTGTCCAGGCTAAGTTTTCCGAACTCGCAATGGCGAAATTTTCCATACAAAATTGCATATTGTGACCTAGGAAATATTTAGTGTAAAGGCTAAAAATGATTATTGGTATAACCCCCATTATGTCTCATACTAAATTCCGCACGGAAAGCAAGGCTTGTGCCATTTGAATCGCATGTAGAAATATTTTCAGATCATTCTATGGAGCTGGTCAATTTAGGATTACATCCACGAGGGCATGGTACGAGTAGGCTCCTAATAGTTCGCGGAACTATGAGACTCCATCAAACTCATTGCTCGTTTACGGATGAAACAATTTGGACCCTTACATTAACCCAATTAAACTGAGCTATTCTTTTTAAACAATTGGTCTACATAGGACGAAGACTGGTACAACTATTCGTTTTGTGTATACGTTTATATTTACTTTAGGGACAATTATAAAAGTCGAATTTTGGTACGAAAATCTCTAGAAATCTCTAAACTGTTTGACAGCTTCTAAAAGATATCAAAAGTTATACAAAGTCTTAAAGTTCCACTGTCGAAAATTGAGCCTTCCTTGTTCATTTTTACCGAATTTTGAAGTTCGGTCAATCCTGAGAGAAGTTTAAAAGTTTCGGAACGAATACTATTGTTTGTCCTTAAACAAATGAAGTCCAATAAACTACTATAGCCCAAAAATTTCCACGATTGAATTTAGTATCAAGCTGAAGCGCTTAATTCTTGAGTAAGCCGCGCATCATTAGTTTAACTGCTAGAAAAGACATTGGGCCTTGCCAATAATCATTTCAAACTTTCACACTAAATATTTTGTAGGTCACAATGGGCCATTTTATACGGAAAATTACCCCATCGTGAGTTCGTAAAGTCTAGCATAGACACAAAATATAATTATTAGACTAAATACTGATCAGATTTTTCTGTCGAAATTTTAACAGATCTTGAAGAATCAAAATGGGTACCAATGTGAGGAAAGTATCGATTTATTTTACCCTCGTTTCCGTAGAATCCAATTTAGAACACAAAATTTGTAAGAAAATTTGAAGTCTTGTCGATAAAATTGACTCTTTGGGACAACCAAAAAAAGCTCTGTGTATTTTTGTATTCGAAAGGCGTCTCTAAAGCTAATTTCAGTGCGCAGTCAAATTGTTCTTTTTAATTCTGCACTTTTTGTCAGTCAATGAGTTTGCCAGAAGTGTTAAAGCTACCTATACCCAAAACCTCCGGTGAATTTCTTGTCGCCTCTCCGCAACCTAACATAAATTTCATCAGACAAAGAGCCGAAAGAGTCGACTCCACCTTGAAAAATTTAAATAATTCATTATGTGACCCAAGTGGTCTTCTCTGTGATATTATGCCCGTTGAAATATTCCCAAACTTGACATATATGCGAAAAGCTTCTGACACCTCCGATTAACCGCCTAAGTTAAGAGCTCGCGGCAAGCGTGTGCCACAAAACGTGCTGCCGGGCTGCCAGCGCTGAATGAATAATTGCCATCACAGTAGTATCAATACTTAGTCGATCATGTAAACACGCTTTCTCGCAGACGCTAGGCAGTATGTGCCATCTGCGTGGGTGCATCACGGCTATTTGGCGTCTGTTTTCTGGTGGCCCCATTCAACGATCATGCGGTGACATTTTTTGTAAACATAAACAAACCACAAACCGCGCGTTTTTCAAATTAACTTAATTAATTTATACAAGATGGTGTTTTCGCGCACACATACACCAACGGCGTAGTTGACAAATCCGACTTGACATCATTATAACCATGGTTATCTTCATTGCTATTCAGCATCTCCCTGCTATCGCAATGGCAGTCTGATGAAATCGCCACTAGCCAACGGATCACTGTTTCTGGTTTTCTCATCCATACCGAAGTCTATTTCATGACTCAGTAAATGTATCTATCCCGCAATAAATTCGACTCGAAACATAATCCAAAGAGAATGCTAAAATTCACAACAACAATGAACGATACAAACAAAAAATAAGAGACGACAACAAAAGAACTGATCAAAATTACCTAAACGAGGTGTTTGACTCTGTAATCTGAATTTTGTTTTCAAAAACAAGCCGCATATAGTTAGTCGTAGGTATAGCTAATCCAACAGACCTAGTCCGACCGAAGTGGGTGTCACAATGGGGTCCTCGAAGACGACGACGATGCGACGGGGGGTTCAGATCGATTCGATTCGCGTGGGGCCATTATAAATGAAGCAGACAAAAACAACAACCGAACATAAAAATGTGACCAAATGACTGTGAGTGGACCAACATAAGATGCGCGGGGAGGGGGGTGGACCATAAATTCACTAAACGCGACGTTCTGGTTTTTTATACGTTTCCGGATTGTTTTCGAAATTTATTTGGTTTTGCTAAAACAAACAATAGACTTGATCTGTCAGGATTGCGATTCCTCAACATGTAGCGGTGTCGCATGTGGTGGTATGCTGCATGTTGCGCGCCAGTTCATCAGGAGAAAGGCGTCTATCTATTAAGAGGCGAGGCATTCTTTGCACGTAATTGTTTACGATCTCGTAAATTATGTTGCTCTGCACAATCTAATCTATCGATCAATCGCGCAGCTCTCTGCTGCAGCAAACATGTAGAATGCTCTGTGAATTAATTTTGAAATTGAGGAAACGCGTATAGATATCAGCAATCATTTGCATGCTTCATGATACGGATAATAGGCTCATTATCATCGTAATTAGTAGTATGGTAATCTTTATTGCAAAGTGGAGGAGCTTGTTATATTCAGCAAACATGAAAGGTGCTGGTGGTATTTTTTTTTAGGATTTTGACGCAGCACTAACTGGGAGTGTTGTTTGAACGGCGAGTGAAAATTGTGCCGGCAAATATACGCAGGGCGTTTGAGAATGCGCAGTAGCGTTGGCACATGGACCGATGAAGATTTTCGCATAGGTTTGATGAATTTGTGCGCCTCTTGTTCGAGTTTGGCGGGGTTTTGTTCGACAATTGGCACGTGGAGGTGAGATTTCGGAATGTGACCGCAAAATTGGTAAAAAAGTGGATTCCGGGCATTGTTGGGTTTTATTTGAATTTTGGTTTCTTCACTCGTGAGGCGTCTGAGGCGACAAGACGCTGAAGTGATAGATGATGATCTGTTGCTTGTCAAGCCGTTTGCCATTGCCGGCTTTTTGGCTGTGTTCAGGAACCAAAGAGAGTCCAAGTGTCCATTTATAAGCCGAAAGCTATAGTTGGGATGCTTGTTTGAGTAACGAAAACTGCTTTCAGGGCTCTCTGGTAGGCACAGAGTTACAAGTTCAGCACCAATCGTATCACTGTCAAGCACTCGCTTGATTTTGAACATTGCTGCTGTCCAGTTAGACCCTCAATCTGAAACTATGGACTCTTCTTTTGCATGGGAGTAATCCAGGGCATATTGAAACGAAAAACCGACAGGAAGAGACGAAAGAGACGTTTAGTCAGTAATTCCGAGATCCCGTGAAGGAGGAAGATGAACCGGGCATAATGCGATATGGGAGAGGAACGAAAATGCGACAGTCTCGGTGTAGGGAACTAAAAGGATGGCCTAATGCAATTGGAGTGATACTTAGTAGGATGGAACGACCCTTAGCTGCTAAAGAATGCGTCGTTAGTTAGTGTCTTTTAAATACGTGTTGCATTTGTTCCTGTTTGACAGCTGACAACTGTGAATTTTTGTTTGCGTCAACCCCCATTTACTACGATTTTTGGGAGAAGTTGTCAAACAAAGCTACGCATGAATAGTGATCTATAGGTCTGGTACTGCCTGCTCCCAGATTATGTGCAAAGTAAGAACTTTTATTTTGGTCAATATTCTGTACTGATTGGCATTCGATTCTGGACACCTCCTGTTATCCCAGATTGAAGGGAAAGAGCTCCAATTTTGGTGATCTTCGAATGAAAAAGAAAAAGAAAAATAAAAAATCTCTGTAAATTGTTTAAAAATCAAATTAAAACGTATTTTCTTTACGAAAATAAATTGAAGAGAATGAATTGTTTATATTAAACATGAAAGCAAGACAACCCATCGAACGTCTGATTGGTAATAGACGTTAACATTTCTTAATTTGTTCATATAAAAACAAGTGCAAATTTCACTTAAGGGAAAAGGGAAAACAGTCTTCAATGTCTGGGAACACTGCTCCGTGCTGGTTTTATCTTTATTAGGAGTTATTTGAATATTCTTAGATATAAACAAAAATTCTATACACTTCCGACAAGTCGCAATCACCAGCTCAAATAATGGATGAGACAATCTGCAATTTACTCCCAAAAATTGAAACAGAAACCCATCAGTGGATGGAAATACGACCACCTCAGCTCAGCTATGCCACGTCAGCACGCCTAAATCAATGAGTCCGATGGGCAGTTTATTGTAAATAAGAAATAAGATGCAGCATTAATTGTACGGTCTCACGAACTCAGTACGAGTGGATATGTAACTCGATATTTATTTGACTCATTTAAAATTTTATTTTGTTTATCATCATCGTGTTCATAAATTATGTAGGTACACTTCCGTTACAATATTCGCGGGGGCAATAGCCTGGCACGAAAACCAATTTTGATTCCATGATAAATGATTGCGATAAATCGAAATTGGACAACAATCGGGTGCTTTCTTTCACTTTGAATTATTAATCCTTGAATAGCGTGCCTAGCTACAACGTTACTCGTTTAAAAGATGTAAATAGAAGACGACAGGCATGCATGTTCGTGATGAAATTAAAACAGAAACCTTCAAGTACAAAGAGCATTTGTTGTTTCTGTTTGTAAGTAAATGGAAAAACGAAGATTTGAAATCAACGCAGATCAAGGATACATGGTTATGTGTTACTGAAGGCCGATGTCAAACATTTGTGTAAGGGAAAGTCGCCTCAGCAGAGTAAAAAATCCGTCAATGGCGTAGGGAACAGCGAAGTGGCTCTTTTAAACAGTTCCGGTCTGAGACATTCGGGCGCCCGGAGCGAGATTTTCTTTTGAGCCCTTTTTTTCTTCAGCAATTAATACATATATTTAGGTATTCACAGCTGAGACAAACAAATCAATAGAGTAATATTTTGAGCACAAAAACAACTTGTTCGATTGCAATAAAATTCCACTACCTACTTCCTGGGTGTAAAAATGTACTCGTCTCCAATTTTATGACAGTCTGTTTAGGGCTTTAGGCGATGGGGTGTCCAAGCAAGGATGGCGGACAAAATGACTTTTTATATTTAAACCATTTAAATAAAAATTAAGGTTTCATGCTGAGGAAAATTATTCGGGGAAAAGTGTGACCCGTACCAATCTGTCGAAATTAAAAAAAAAAAAAAATACCTGCCTCTAAATAAACTTCTAAGCAAGATAGGTCTTTTCAGGAAGTCTTCGGAATGACTACAAAAACACAATGAAAATCGACGGCAAAGCTTCAACTTCTCATCACTGCTTATCAAACTAAGAGCCACGGCCCGCACAACAACTTCTATCTTTCCTTCCTAATGTCTAGACTATTTTTACTTTATGAACGAACAGACAAAAACAAATTAGCAACAAAGCGAATTATTGTAAACAAAAGATAAGGTCCATTAAAAAACAAAATTCTTCCCCGTGAAACGTGCCACTTAAAATAGATTTTTAAAAAAATAAATTCGTCCATATTCGTACGTGAGCTTCCTTCCATATTCAGTGGACTCTGAGTCCATAACACGCTATCTGCAATCAAAACTAATTATGCTTATAAATTCGCTAAAGATCCTCAAAAAGACAACGCTAACCATATACCTACTCAATATTCACAATCCATTCTGTCTGAGACGAACTTGTGTGCAACTCTCTAAGCAAACGAGTATAAAAAGACAACCTATTTAGAGACCTCGAAATGGCTAACTATAGTATAGGTAGACCTGGCGTACATGCGCAAAATACACAAAGTCGTCACGTATACACAGCCAAACTTGGTGGTGTTTACTGTACTGATTAGGATTAGAGCAACGATACAGTACACGGCCGTAATTAATTCAAAATTTACACGTACATAACTAGCAGCTTCGGGCTTATCTATGCCACATCATTCTATTTGCAGAACCGTGGCCATAATTTTTGGCCAAGCCTATCTCTATACGTACAGAGAAGGAAAATGAAAAAAAGGCACAAGCACCCACATCTATAAATGAATTTGTTTTGCTTTGTGACAACTTTCGAGATGGGTGTTTGATTTGTTATCAAATGAGTCGAACACGAGCATATCGCCTGAACGTCTAGCCGACGGAACATAGAATCGATTTGCTACAAACAATAGATACGTACTGCTAGTTTTTCAGATTAGCAAGTCTTAAGTGTGTATCGCCTTCCATTATTTTGTTTTTTTCTCTATTTTTGCGTTGGAAGTGTTAAAATCATTCTCAAATATGTAAACACAACGCTGAGCGATGTTAAGTAAGCGAGTGGACTGTGCTTCATGCAAGGACCGGCGACGTTTTCGATTCATTTTTGTGTAGGCAATCGAGTCACGTTTTCGGTCCAAAAGTTTGATTAAAACTGGCAAATTGATCTTTTGTCGAGTCAGACTAATAGAGCGATTAGGATCTTGACGATTGACGTCAATTTGTCACCAATTCGGGAGCCGTTGTTCTATGCCTCACCAGTATAGCTCGTTTTAGATGTGGCCCAAGGATAAATTACGATTATTTGGTTCATTAGAGAGGTGTAGCCCAAAATGGAAAAGAGTTAGGATTACTATGTTCATTAGAGTTTGGTTACTGATTAATGTTTATAAGCTAAAGGTTGGTTCAAATATTTTTTGTCAACTTTGAAGCAGAGTTTTCGATCAAAGAGGTGAATCCTCTGACGTGGAAGAGCTTTGTCCAACTAAAATGCCGGTAGTAGAAATCGAGTATCGATCCCACGAATGGATTGAAATTCGCTTCATGAGAAATATCAATGAGTTTGATAGCAAATCTAAACTATAACCACTGCCGCAAAGCTAAAATAGCTCAGCTAACAAACCACTTAATCTAGAGCCCGGTCCTTAGCTAACTGCCTCCAGTTGCTGACTTTTATATTGGTGTGATACTTGCTTAATAGGCGACTTCTCACATCCGTTGACCTTCTGTGTTCAAATCGAAATCCTCTGTGGACAGGACTCTATTTTGATCTTCAATCGTATCCTACAAAAATTGCCAAAAAGAAAAATGAGGTCGAATTTTGTATGAAGAACTTTTGTGTCGAAACGGCGCGATACCGTCTTCATTCACTTTTGGGAGAATTTAGTCATCAGATTCGTAGAGCAGGACTAAGATTATTTTGCACCCTGCCACATCAGTTTCACTTCATCAAAAATGTCGGTCCAGATGCATACCATACGACCTCAAACAGTTCATCTTCCACTTGAACTGTTATCGCATGTTCCTACTCGCCAGATGATATTTTCTGAAAATCCTTCAGTATTCCCTTTCGAAATGATTCGCTACGCACAGCGCGTTCATCACGACTTTAAAAATTCAAATTATTATTTAGATCAGAAATAACATATCGGATTTATGTGTTCTTGGGTTTTCCTATTTTATTCAGTCGATTTTATTACAAAATCTCTCTAATATTGCAACAACAAATTTCCATCCACGCATAGGATCGACGAATAAATTGAATATTTCCTCAAAAGTTGTCCACTCCACCGAATCCTGAAAAAAAAATAGTAGACAGACACACTTAAGGTGTGACAAATATCGGTCCCTGTCAGGTTTTGTTTTTGTTTGCATTCGGGAATAATTGACATGCCTGCCACAAAATCCATTTGGCTTGCGTTGCGTACCTACTCAGACAGATCGAATGAACAATGTTGTTGGACTTTTTGGTCTGCTCTTCCAAGAACCCATGTCAATGGCTAATCAATGCCGACAAGCTAATTCTAATTGTGATCTGTCATGCACAGGCCGTGTGACATTTTTGGTTGTTCACGGTGATGTGATTTGTTGACACAAACCAAATTCCACAACTATACGCGTATGTACAGCTCGCACCAACGACAAACGCAATAAATCATATTTAAGCTTTTCAATGGGTGCCACAGCATTACCACATTGGACCGGCGCTTGTTTGTTCAAATAATTATTACGAAAATACGGAACTGTTGGGAAAGGGAAATGTTCTGTTTACACTAGGTGGTACTATTCATGTAAAGGAAACTAGTGCAAATGGAGGAACGTCATATAAACAAAGTAATTACCTTGAAGGAAGGAGATTGGTGTTTTTTTCTTTTCCCCCGAAACTATTTTTAGCACATTATAATTTCGTAAAGCCACATACAGAGAATGGTTTTATGGGCGTAAACAAATCAATATCGGGTAGGAAGAAGTCCATTGAATTGTGAAATCAAAAGAATCATCGAGTATCAATATGCAGAGGGAAAGAGGAATAGAATGAAGGGCGAGGCAGACTGTAGAATAATTGACTTTTTCTCCCGCTGATTTCTTTCTCTAAATCGGGAAAAGGTTTCCCCCGGGCCGGAGCCCGATGTTTAGCTGGGTGAGTGTTTATTATTATTATTTTTTTTTTGAACTAAGAAGAGTTTGTGATGTACGACAAACAAAATAACAAGGACTCGGTGAAAGTATATTCGATACACTTCCTCGGCCCCTTTAGTTTTGGATGGTTTTTTTTTTCCTCAACGACATTCCTTAATCCTTTGACGATACACACAATCGCAGAGTTGCATTGTTAAACCTTACCAGAGAAAAAGAGGGATGGAAAGGATACACAAAGTCGTTTTATTATAGCGATTTTCATGGTGACTTGGCAAATGTAATGAGGTTCAATTTACTGTGAGCGGATTCTTTTCTTGGGCACATAATGATAGGGCTTAAAATGCCTGTGGGCGGTATACTTGGCGCTTTCTATATATATATATAGTTGAAAGAGGAAGAGTGCCATCATTGAGCTTTTCTTTTCAGTCAAGTAGCGTACTTTATTCAATTGTTTGGCAGTGCATAAAGGAAGGAAATCATAGCAATTACCTGTAAATTTGGTGGTCATTAGGCGGAGAGTCTTTCTTTTATTTTGAATGAAGGCTTGTGTGGAAAGTGGGCTATTATGGCATGTTTTATGTAAAGGTAGGTAGTGCGCTATGCAGTTATTAAGGATTATTACGTCAAAATAAATAATGAGACTATTTTTTGGCCTGATAAACTGTGCGGCCTTGAAGTATTTTTTTCTTGTTAATTTACAAATACAATTCTTTTGGGTGCGGGATAAATTATTGTACTCAAGTCCGGCAAGCCTTTGGGAAAGAAGTAAAGAGTTTTAAGCTCGCCTTTCGACTGTAACATTGGTTTGGATTTTCGTACATGTCCTTTCAAATATTATCTTCGAACGTTTGTTGAGATATGATGAATCCTGAAAAAAGAACAAATTACAACTGAGGTTGTTTTTCACTGCGCTAACTTACACGAACGCCTGACAAACATCAGAGAGTATAACTGATATGAAAGAGCTACTCAATTGGCCATCTACACTCGGCATAAAATTGTAATTCCAAAAATGAAAAACACACAAAACGAATGGTTGTAAGAAGCTAGGCCATGGATCTCTACTAACCTGTTGCGCCAACTATTTATTTGTTTTTTGTTTGTTGAGATAAGTTGGCATATCTTTACAGCGGTACAACTTTCAATGACCAACGGAATCGTTTAGAATTGCGTTCCAAAAATTCATACTTACGCCTTACAAAATTGTTTACGGAGGGGTTAGTGTGCAACAGGCCTACAGGTGACTACTATTCAAAAATCCTTCTTCCGTGTGTGAAATACTGCAAGCTACGCAGATTCGTTTCAATAACAGAAACTGAAGTTGTGGAGTTTCGAAGTCAGTCGCAATGAATTACTCCTTTCTGACAAGGGAACGCCCCAACCATGGCCACATCTTTCAGCAAGAGTCAAAAAAAAAAAAAAAAACAACCAACGATTTTGTATTTCTCATTTTATTTTGTAATACTCGTTATAATAACTTATTTTCATTTTGTTGTTTATATATATTTTTTTTGTTTTCACAATATCTTCTTCACAATTTGTTCATCCATAATTTATTTTGTGTTTTTTTTTATTTTTCTTGTTTCATAAATAAATAATCAATTCAATTTGAAATAACAACTAGTTACCTTAAGGCTAATATCAATTTTTGTTTTATATCTTATATTTTTGTCTTCTCATTATCATTTTGTTGGTTTTATTAATTATCAGTAAATTTATATTGTTAAAACTATGTATTAACATTATGTATATATATGTGTGTGTATATATATACTTTCTTTGTATTTTTATTTTTTTTTATATATACGTAAATGTTGTTTTTATTTCCATTCATATAAAGTGTTTGATTACAATTAGTTTGTTTTTTTTTTTTTGTTATACTTATAGCTATTTATTTTGTTCTTTTGGTTTTTATGTCAAAAGTACAATTATTGATATTTGCATTCACAATAATGCAAAGGAGCGCGTGTTCTTCATTTTGATCGGAATTTGTTTGTTTTCCCTTATCATATTCTTTACCAATTTAAATTTATAAACACGATTAAGTTTTGTTTTGTATTGATATTAAAATGTAATTGATTATAAACGAGAGATAGAGAGGTCCATTAAAAATTACATCACAATTATTTATTTGTTACAATAGTTGTTGTTTCTTAATTATTTTCTTTATTCCTAATTAATATCTATGTATATAATATTTTGTTGGTTGTTTTGTGTTTCTTTTATAAATTCTTGTATTTTTGTTTGGTTGTTGTGTGAGATTGGGTGTATGAGTGCTTGTGTGTGTGGGGTGAGCGGATAGTGTTTGAAAAATGTTTGGTTTTGTTTATCCTATCGATACGTAGATTATTATTTTTTTGTTTGTTTATTTTGTATCATTTTAAAAGTCTTTAGCATTTTGTGTGATTTTACCTAGTTGTAATTAAGTTTAAAGTCATAAGTCGTGTCCTTTTTGTTGGGTTTTGGTGTTTTGTATTTGTTGTTCTTTAGTTTTGTTATCTTAGAAACCAGAATATATTTTTTTGTAAGTTCCTGGTCCACCATTAAATGAAAAGAAAGATTTAGATAAGGAAAGCTTCAAATGATAAATAATTTCACCAATTCAGTTCAAACAAGCAAAGATATGTTTTTTGGTTTCATTTTTGTTTTGAAAGAAAGAAAAAACTACATAAATCTAGGTAACGAAAAATAGAAATGACACAGTGTTTCAGTTTTTTTTTTATTTATTTATTGTGAAATAATATTGTTCGCTACATAACATATGTAAATCCAGTTTAAAGTGTTTTTCTGTATTTTTTTTAAACTTCATATTTATGTTGTTGTTTTTTTTTTGTAATAAATTTTATACTTTTTTAACCTACAAATTATTGTAATTTTATTTTTATTTAGAACAATAAAAAATGTTTTTTTTTGTTTGTAATTTATTTTTTTTCTTAATTTTGTATGCTTATCATTTAAATATTTTTCATTTGTCACAGTACAGTTCTTTGCTTCCCTTTTTGGTATTTTTACAAGAACACAAACAAAAAAATATGATTTTATTTATTTTATTTTTTTTTCATCTTAATAAAAAATAACAAAATTATTTGATGAGGAATGACTGAATGTTTTGTTTGGTGAAAGACATAGAGATGGAGAAAGAGAAAGACAAATTTTGGCTTAGTTTTTCTTACAATTTTTGTATGGAAACTTGATTTGGTGAAATTATAAATTAAAACATGTTAAATAAAAGTAAAATGATTGTGTGTAAAGAAGCTGGGATTCTTCTCTGTTGTTTTTACCTTTTTATTACTAGTTCTGTACGAAGATTGTTTTGTTTTTTACACTTAAATTTGTATTATTATTATTTTTTTTGTGTGTGTGTGTTTTTTTTTTAATGAACGATATTTATAAGCGACTTTGTTTATTGTGTTTATTTTATAAGCGCGCAACTACTGACACTGATATAATAATAATGATGAATAATATTTTTCATTTAGTTACTTAAGAAATTATGACGGAGAAATTGACTATTTTTATTGTTTGGTATTAGTTTATTTAAGTTTTTGTTTCGTTTTTTTTTTTGGAAATTCTAAAATTATGCTGTTTGAATATTGTTTGGTTGGGGGCTGTTTTTTTGTTGTCTGAATTACACAGTGAATTTAACTACTTAAGAAACATTGAGCACGACATTATTGTTTTATTTTAATTTTAACTTTGTTTTTAGTAATTTTCTTGTTTAAGCACGAAATTTGTAAATTTCATTTTGTTGGTTTATAATTATTAGTTTTGTGTTAGATTTATTCATTATTTTATTTTTGTTTTCGTAAAATCTGATATGGACGATGACGCAAAAGGGGAAAAATTCGTTTATTCTTTTATTTTTGTGTTTGCTTTTCGTTTAAATATAATTATATATATATTTTGCTTTTTGTAATATACGATCTACAGAGAAAACTTAATTTATTACTTCCATATATACCTATATATATTTTTTTTTCATGATTTTAGTCTCTTAATTTATTGAGTATTATAGTATATTCGAAATGAAATAATGCGGGCAAACGAAGGAAAAGAAAAATCGATCAATTTTCTTCAAATTCGGCCAGCGACCGAAAACAACCTAAAAATCGTATTCATTTTGAATCTGTTCTTCGCATGGAATTGAAAAAGAAAATACTTACATATACTACCTAACTAGATGGAAATTGATTATAGTAACTAATTTTGTTTGTATCTTAATCATATATCGGTATGCACATATACATATAACTGAATAAATTGTTTTTGTGTCATAATTCCAACTTTTACAATTTTCTTGAAAACATATCATATCAAGACATTGGCGACAGACTAAGCGAAAATAGTTTTAGTTTGAGAAACTACTAGCGCTAGACAGTAGAGAAGACTCACAGAACTTTTACAGTGAGGTGTACTATGAAATAAGTTTGAAAATGCCAGTCCTAATAAATCGGTAATCAGTTGGGTCAGAAATTTTCATCTGAAAAGTAGCGATAGAACAGGATTTCTCAGTCTGTCTTACCAAGACCCATCGAGACTTGAATGCAATTATATTTTTTTTTTTTTTTTTTATATATTCTTTGACTGGACTAGCTGGTGCAACTTAATCCTATAAAAAAAAACAGACAATTTTACACGAAAAACAGTTGAGTATTATTAATCCATCAAAAGCTGTATTTTTATATGCGAATTCGTATGCCTTTATATGCGGTTTATATGTATATATGTGTGCACTCACAGAATTGAGTTTTATTTTATTTTTTGTTTTTATTTTAAGTGAAAAAATAACTTATGTCGTATATGTATATATATGTATGTATATAAATATTTAAATTTGTTTGTTTTCTCGTTAAATAGACACCCACAATTTTTTTTATTTTCTTTTTTTTTTGTTATGACTTGAAGGGTTGAAAAGCTCACCTTATAGCTTTTTTTCTTCTTTTTTTTAATCCTTAAATATTCCTTACTAAATTGAAATGGCACATTTTACGAACAACTTAAAATGAGAACCAACTCGAAAAAGTTAAACTTGCTGTCATAATTGTTGAGATGTGTATATCTTATCTTATTAGGGATGATGTTGTTGTTGGAAAAAAAAACTCGCGCTAACTTTTAGTTATTTTCTTGTACCTCCACAGAACATACACTTACCTTAGGGGCGGGGGGCTTGGGGTTTTGAACAAACAAATAATGAAAATTGTTTAAGTAACATAAATCCTACCTATCTAAAGATTATACACATATATATTTTGTTTTATACAATAAAGGGCTGTGATTGGTTTCACATTTGAATAGAAGAATATGGCTGGCATGGCTGGCATTGCGATATACACTAAAATAGCTGATTTATTTCCACCTCAGAGCATCCGAAACCGCCGCTAGTCAATCGCTAATTTACACGAAATAAAGAACACTTACTTGTTAGTTCATACTATTTTTAAAATTTGTTAATTGTAATTGTCGTTCCTAAAATTTGTTAATAATAATATAATATATATATATATTTATCTGTTTCATTGTAACACACCCATGATTATTAAATTGTTCACTTTACCTACGGAAAAAAGTGTTATTTTGTTAATAAACCGAATACCTAAAAACTCAATGAATCTCACATGCACTTTGTCAATAATTAATTTTTTTTTTGTAACGATATCTACAGGATAAGTATTTGTTTTTTTTTTTATAATTGAAAAAACACAATATTTCCTTGCACTTACAATACTTTTATGCTTGCAGTTTGCTCTCAAACATTTATATCCTACTAAATATTGTTCGCTGCTGAATCTTAGCTTTTTGTCCTTATTGTTGCTCATGTTCATCTCTGGTTTTCATTTATTCTTAAAGGCAATTGAATTGAAATTGGAAAAAACTCATAAGTCATCTAAGAAGAAAAAAAAAAGTCAACCGAACGAAACATTTTTAAATAAATGGCGAAAAGTACAACATCCACCATACTTTTATCATAATTTCAGAATCAATAAATATATCATGGTAATTTGTCCATTTTTTCTTTTTAATTTAAAAAACCTATTAACAATGTAATAATATTTAATGATGATGATTATATTTTGTTTTTAATACCTATAATTTTGTTGTTGTCTTCAATTGTTGTTGATTTTGTTAATCTTTTTTTTTTTTCTTTTTTAAATATAAAAATATAGTTTTGTGTTTGTTTATAATTATTATTTGTTCTCTTTTGCTTAGATATTAATTTGTACACAATTAAAAGAATTTTTTATTATTTTATGTAATTCTTTCGTTTTATATTATCGGTTTACTTTTCCTCGTTTAATTTGTAAATATGCGTTAGATTTATTTTTCTTTTATTTTTATATCCACATAAGTTGAATTTTCTTTTTATTATTTTTAAGGACACGAAAAAATTTGAGTAAATTATTCGAAAGAAATTAATAAAATTGATTGATTTCTATTCTAAGTTTAATCCTAAGTTTTATTCCTGACATAATGTTTATGTTTTATGTTATATTTTATGTGGTTTTTATAAACCGATCACGTTGTGCTTTTCGATCGATTTCTTTTATATGTTTTTTTTTTAATTTTGTTCTGCGTAAGTTTTAATTTAAATTAAACAAAATACGTTTATAACGAATGAGTGAGATAAATGAAAGAAAAAAATTACGTAGTGTTTACTTTGGGGGGAAGAACGTCTCTTGGAGTTAGCCGAACTAATTAAAGCCTGCGATATCTGGTTAAATCCGAACATATCCAAATGGGCTTTTTACAAATTTGGACTCAATGGCGATGTGCTTCTACACAACCAACTGAACTGAGTCAGGCTTAAATCAATTTCAACATTGTGCTAATGAATTGGTGCAACAATACCAATGTCGTTTTAGGTTTAAGTGTTACCTGAGTTCTTCTTTTCTAGTTTGTAGTTCGAAGAACGTGCTGAATGTAACATGATTACTATTAAAAGGTAGCAGATATCACCTCGATGTGTGAGGGGGTGGGTCTGAAGTCAATAGTAGCTAGCCGTACAGCTAAATTATTGTTTGTCGAAGTTTTTTTTTTTAAATTTAATTTCTTGCTTTTAAGCCGAATGTTGTTAATTGGATTTAAAATAGATGCCTAACACAATTGAGTTAGAAATGCATTGGCATTCACGGAAAAAGTTTTAACCTCTGGACGCCTGATTTATGTATTTATGTCTGCACGTATTTTAATTTTTATCAGGACATGGACTCAAACTTGGCGTCTGCTTAATTCTTAGACGTGCAATTCTGTGGACATAAATATTTAATCGGTTCCTATCATCAACCTGTACGGTTTTTATTTCGGTGCTTAAGTCGCAACAAGCCCCCGATCAACATAAATATTGCCACACCTTTCACTTGATTTGTTTAAATTATTTTGCCAATGTATTCTGGAGAGATTTTCGTGTATTTTTTATTTTTGAGTGGTTGTGGTTAGTCGAGGGGGCGTAGACCCATTTTTAATTTTAAAAGCACAAACCATCTTTTGAGGTGTAACCTCGATCGATGAATACCATGAAGGTAAGTGCCATTTACGAGGAACTACGAGAATAAGCCTCAAGAAGCCGTGATAACGTTATGTATGTGTAATCCACCTTTCAACGCGACAAGTCCGAATTTTAAACCAAATATAAGGTTCAAGCTCGCCTCTCGTAGAACACACCTTCCACTAGTAAAAATTATAAGCCAAACAACTGAAAAGAAGATACTTACTCAAACAAAAAAAAACTAAAAGTCGAAGATGCAAACAAACAAAAACGAAACCTAAAAACACAACGCGAGAAAAGGAAAATTAAACTGAAAACCCAAGCAAAAAGGAGAACTGAAAATTCAAAGAAAATAAATAAATAATAAAACGAAAAAGAAATTTTTTTTAAAATTATTTGCTTTTTATTGTTTTTTTATGATTTTTTTCTTTTTTTGTATCATTTTTTTTTGTTGTTGTTTTGTTTTCACTTTTTCTTCACCAATTTGTTTATCATCTCTATATTATATATAAAAAGAGAGTAGCTTACATGCTAAATCACGTAGATCTTGTTGTATTTATGTAGTTATTATTTTTAATGGATTCTTTTGTTTTATAATTATTAATTAATCACATGGTGGGATAACTCGTATTGTGATCAGAGTCATTACTAAATATTACTATATAATAATATATATACTTTGTTTTTGTTTGTTTTATTTTAATTGGTAACATTTAATATTTTGTTTTTATTTTATTTTTTTGTTTTTCTTTTTTACTTTTCGTAATTTTCTTCAAACTTAGGGGCTATTATTTTATTTTTACTGTGTGTTGTGAGTTTTTTTTTTGTTTTTTTTTTTAAGGGATCCTTAATAATATGATCTCTCTCGCATATAGAAAAAAATATTTAATTAAAATTATCGTGTGTAATATTAAAAAAAAAAATTAATATTAAAAAAATGAATTAATATTAATCAATACTTGTTTTATGTTTAATAAAATGATTTTATTTTTTCTATATGTGTAGATTACATATTGTTAAAGAATAAAAAGAAGAAATTAGATTTATTTAAGAATATTGTTGTTGTTTGATTTTGTTGATAAAGCTAATGTTATATAGAAAAATTACAAAAAGAATTTGGTTTTGTTTGGCGGGGGAGATATTTTGTTTTTCTTTGAAATATGGAAGGGATGACATTGAATGAGAGTGAGAGAGTGGGGTAGGGGATGAATGATGTGTAGTTTGTGGTGGAGTGCTGTGTACGGTAAATGTAGTCATACTACAAAAATTAGACATTAAAAAAATAACACATAACAGAGAGGAGTTTCTTTTGCTTACTGAACGATGATATTTATACAATAATTGTTTTTATTAACTGAAAACCGATTGTGTTTTGTTAAAATTTTATACGTTTAATAAATACTACATTCTACATCACATTTTATGACTGAATAATGTTTGTTTCTTGTTTGCAAATGTTTTCTTTTTTCATATTTGTTTTAATTTCTATTCTACACACGATCTACACAATTTATTTAAAATTCTTTGTTATTATTTTTTCGTACAAATACCTAAGTGGAGAAGGGGCAGGGTGGTATATCTTTGTTTATATGTCGTTAATTGAGTTGTATAAAAAAAAATTGTTGTTGATTTTCCGGTGTGAGTACGAGTAGTAATTAGTTTTTATTTGAGTTGAATAATTATATTTTCTGTTTATCAGTCATTACTTGAGAATATCTATTTTTTTCCTAAAGTTAATTTTTTTTAGTCCTAAGCTGATTTTTATCCTTTTTACAGCGAAAATTATCTTTTTTTGAATGACAGAAGAGGAGGGTTAAAAAAGAAGATATATATTTATACTTTGAAGGTTGTTTTGTGTTTTTTTTTTTACATCGAATTGGTCAAAAAGGTTCTCGGCTGGTGTCGGAGTTTTTGTTTAAATCAGCTCAAATGTAAGTTAACATTAGATTTAATTAAATTTCAATGAACCTGATCACATTTTTCTTGTTTTGGTGTATGCAGGAGATTTTCTCTTTTACTTTGGGGTTGTTTGCAAAATTTATATTTCCTATGCTACTCCTAGTTTTAAACAATTTTTTACTTCTTCCTCACAATAATTGATAGTATTTTTTTAAACTTGTTTAAACAGCCCTCTTGATTTTGTTTGCTTGCTAAAAATTTGTATTTTTCTGGTTTGTTGTGTTGTGTATGTGTGTAAGTCTTACACTCGAATGGGAAAGTGGAAACGAGTGGTGGTGAAATGATATAACAGAAACAAGGGATGCGATGAAGGGTGACAATAGAGGTGTTTGTTAGTGTTGTTGTTTTTTCGTAAAATAATAAAAATTCGAGATCGTTTTTCTTTTTTTTATATAAAAAAAGTGTTTTTTGTTTGTGATTAAATTAAGACAAAAACTATATATTTTTAAACATCTAAGGGTTTTTTTTTAATACAAAAAAATGTAACACGCACGTTGATTTGTTTTCCATTAAAAAAATAATAATAATAATATTAAATTATATAATAACACATACAAGTTCTTAATCAAATGAAGAAATTTCAAAAATAATTTATCGCAAACACGGGTTTTGAATTTATTTTCAATTAAAAAAACTACCTAGAAGTTAAAAAAAAAAAAACAAATTTTTTATGATAATTACTATAAAATATAACACAGATGACTTTTTCATATTTATGTTTTCATTAATTTTTTGTTCCTAAAGTGATTTTCTGTTGATTTTTCGATATTTTATTTTTTTTGTTTTGTTTAAATAGAAAATGTTCCTTTTTTCGTTTTTGAAATGAAAGGGATACACTACTATCAAAGTAGCACACAAACATAATAATACGATGAGATTAATAAAACTAAAAACAAAATTGATAAATTAGATTTTGCAAGAATAAATTACAACGAATTTAATTTTATTAAGAATCTAAAACTCTAAGAAGACGAAGAATTATTCTTTTGTTATAATGTGTATCCTTAGGGTTTTGTTCTCAGAAAGACGACGACGAAATTAATGAAACTTAATAATTTAATAGATTTATTTGTTTTAGTTTTTTTATGCAATAATGTTATATGTAAAAAAAATTTGTTTTTCTTTTACAATTAATAATTATAGATTAATAATATTATTAATATCACATCACCTTTGTTTTTGATGATAATACTTAAAAATACGAAAATTTAAGGATTTATTTTATACCTTACAAATTTCTTTTTGAAAAGAAAGAAAAAAAAACAAGAGATAAAGTGCTGCCACTTTTTTCTCTCGTGTGTATGTGTTGTTTGTTTTGAAAAGATTTCATTTTGTTTATAATTATACATAATGTTCTGCCTCTGAATGGCTTCGGGTATTGTGTGTATTACTATTATTTCAACTGGGTTTGGTTTCTTTGTTTTACTCATTTCGTTGATCGGGGGGATGGAAACAAGTAGAGTTTAATTTGTTTCTTGTTGTTTTGATTGCGCGCGTTATTTATTTATTGTTTTTTTTTTTTACGTTTTGTAATAAGATAAGATAAACATTCGGAGGGATTTGAAATTATTATTTTCTCTTATTGTTTGATGATGTTGCAATTGTTTTTTCTTTGTTTGTTTTTTTTAGAGAAAGAGTGTATGTTTGTGGTTGGGTCAGGATGGAGATAGATACTTATTGGAGTGAATATTAAAAATCTTACTCTGACGAACTGTGGTACAATTTGTTTTTGGTTAGCGAAAAGTCGGGACTAATCAAAATTGTACTGCTACGTGTAAGATTTCTGCAAAGAAAAAGAGAACAGAGAGGTGTTTGGTTAGTTTACTGTGGGATATGGTTTTTGGGAGAAAGGGTTTATATTTTTTTTTTTATTGAATAGGTACTTACTTAATAAACTGCGGCAAAAGCGATGTCCAACCACTCTTGTCCTGTTTCAAAGTTAAATACAGCTCAAAAGTAGGCACTGTATTTGGATCTACTTTCATCGATGCAATTCGCCTGCAAGAACAAAGGGAACACAAAAAACATAAATATAATTTGTCATGGAAGACTAGAGAGAAAAAATACAGAAAAATAAATTAACGCCATTAAACCTCACATGTGTTTTGCCCAGCGACTATAAATAGCCCACGAATAAAAGCGGGCAGCTCCAACTGAAACTGAAGTACTAATACAACAAGAAAGAACCTGAAGGCTGCGCTGATAAGCATACGAAAGAGGCAGAATGTAGAAACAAGAAACCTCTTTTCGTAAAGAAAACACAGCCGACCGAAGACCGACGACATGACGATTAGGGGGGAACGTAGTTCGGTCGAGAAGGAGGGAACGGCCTTTAATTGTGTTTAATTTGTTATGCGCTTTGTTTCAATTGACACAGAGATAGAGCAGATAGCAGCACAAGATCGAGCTAGTACAGTGTAGAGTGTAGACTGTAGACACATTTTGTGGCTCTGCTTGTGTAGTTAATTGAAACTCAAATTGAGCGAGTGGCGAGCAAAGTGAATAGTGGTCATCTTCGACTATCGTCTATTGACCTCCCCACTTGTTTCTCTATTTTATTTTATTTTTTCTGGCCAATTTGAATTAGATTCATAAATTGTACGCTCGTTCGCTCATTGACGTAAATTGCTGGTGGCTATATTTAGAATGCTGGGCAACAGATTTTCTTCACAGCATGCGGTTGCGATTTTTTTTGGCGAAAGGGAGCAAATAAAGAGTTGCGTTGCGTTTAACACTTACCTTGTATTACTTGGCTCATCCTCGAATTCTATGTAAATTGTACAACCCCTAATGCCGCACGGTTCCTTCTCCGAAACTTTTATTATCTCCGCAGCTATCCTAGGTGTAAGGTCCCACGGCAGTGAGACCTCGGTGCAGGCCAAATGGCGACTCTTAGCCGCACGCAGTTCGCTCTGCAAACGTATCGACAGTGCATTCACCGACGCATCATCTTCCGTCATACAAATTAGATTACTATTGTAGCGATTGTTATTTTGGCTACCACTGGTGGGGTTGGTGGTACTGTTGGTGGTAGAATTGCTAGAGCTTATCATTGTAGCATTTGTATTGCCACTACTATTATTATCACTGTAATTTGTTGTTTGCCTATTAGTTCTAGATTTTGTTGTAGCTTGCAGGTGATGATGATGGTTTAGGTGATGATGATGCATTGCCGTGGGCGATGACATTGTTGTACGATGATGGTGGTGACCGTCCACAATATCGATGGAATTTGTATTACTACTACTATAGTGGTGGTGAGATGGCGGTGGTGTAAGAGGACTGGTCCAGTCTGCAAGAAAATTACAAAAAAAAAAAAATCAAATTTAGGATTTTTCACGCTTTTCGCACTTTTTTCAGTGGTTAGAGGAAGTTTGGGTAGGGATTTGGGATGTAATTGAGAAAATGCCCCCACCTTTAACAGAATATACAGAGTCCCTAACTTTAGGCATGCTTAATACTTTTCTCAGCGACATTTCGTCGTTTAAAAATTCATTATCTTATTTAAAAGGTCCAAACAAACAAAAATGGACCAATCTTCAGAATGTGATATTTCTGTCAGTCTAGCGGTTGGAATCTTTATTTCTGCATGGACCAAAGTGGAAAATACGTCCAATAAAAAAAAACTCCGGATTAACATAAGTTTTAAGAAATTCACCAGGAAAATGGTGGAATCGCTGGCGAATCGGGCCTGAAAGTACCATTTTCGCATGATACACGGCGACGACACCCCACCGTCAGCTAAATAAATGCAAATCCAATACCAATTCCCTAAAAATGTATCTCTTCCCAACAAAACACACACGCACTCGACATACGACGACGACGATCCACGTAAAGAAGAAAATCGCGGTACCTGTTTCAGTTTCCTCGATTTCTTCTTCTCATGGTCGTTGTGTTTTTTTTTTTCAGTTCCTACAGTTTTCTCTTCCTGTGTGCTTCTTCTGTCATAAATTTGATTTTTCCTCCCCCACTTCGTGCCGCACACACAGAAAACAGAAACCTTCCAGAATTTTCGATGTGCGCACACACAAACATGTAATTTTCAGTTCTTCGTGTATAATTTTCTTCACCTAGCAACAGAGGTTTCTCTTGCTCCTCTTTCTTGTTGGACGGAGACCATCCGCCAGCCGAGCGGCGAAGATGACATTGCCAACTCGATGAAGAGTTCACCAAGGCAAAACGGCAAATAAAACAAACCAACGAATAAATAACGAATGCCGCGAACCGAGAGAGAGCGCGCATAATTTAAGAGCACCCCAAGTCAGCTGTTTCGATCGAAAACCATATGGTGGAAGAGAGAATGGCTGCTAAGTATTTCCTTATATACCTCGGCAAAAAGGTGGAGAAGATCTGTTTCTTTATGTTGTTGTTCTTGTTGTCTTGTAACTTGTAAAGGTATAAGAAAACTAACTGAGAATGAGAAAGGAAGGAAATTGATTTCTCCATCTCCTTAAGAGAGGAGCCAGCAGGAAACCGAAATCAGCTGAGTGCTGGTGCCCGCACAGCTGGGAGATCAGCCGTTTTGCACACAAAAAGGATTCTAATCGGAAAGTGAGAGTTTTTTTTTTGTGTACCCAATTTCAGAAACGGAGACTGCTGAGAGACATTTGCACAGGACCGAAGATGCAACTCTCCGGGCAGATTTCATCAGCGCGACAGCGGCACATGTGCGGTGCGACACTGGGAATCACTTCGAACAGCACACATGCACTTGTGCTCATATCTGGAAAAGCACATTGCATCATGCCGGTCGTTACGAATAGGGACCAGATACAGCGAATGGGATGGGACGATGGAGAGGGAGGACGAAACTGGGGCTAGGAAATTTATATTAAATTGTGCGGCAGCGAAAACTCACCTTTAACTTTTGTTGACCCTATGACACCGAATTGCCCTTGAAATTGATTTTGCACAGAAAGCACTTCCATTTTCATGAGTAATTCTTCGAATACTACTTCGTCGATTTTGACAAGTTTACTACCAGTATCACTTTTGCTGCTGCGATTGTTGCCCTGTTCCGTCGACGACGATGACAATTTTGTTTTCTTGCTGTCAACAACGCGCGAAATTTTCTCCTCAATTTTGACCAACAAATCTGTTTTACCGATAGTTATTTTCTTTTGTTGTTGTTGTTTTAAAAACGATTTCTCTTTTGTTTTAATCACATAAAAAGCACAATTTCAACAGTGTTTTCTTTGAGTTTTCTTATCTCCACACATATGCAAATATAGGTGTACGAAACGGAAACGCGAAAATTAATTGGAAAATAATCAACAACTACTTAATGTAAAAAGTAAAAAAAATTATAAACATGTACATATATATATACCGTATATATATCTCTTTTTGCTTTTGCGGACAGTATTTTTATAAAATTTCAGTCCGTGTATCTCAGCGCAATATCTTCTTCCTCATCAGCTAGCTTTTCTCTTGTAATTTGTAATTCTTCTCAATTTTCACAGCACTTGCATATCACTTGTGGTATATATTTATTTTTTATCTGAGATAGTTTTGCTATATCATTGTCCTGTTGCCGTCGCGGTACCGCCGGTTTCAAGACGAGTCCTTTTTTTACTGATTTTTTGTATCTCCGCGAAAAAAGAGTGAATAATCAATACGAACGATTTTTGCGAAAAATTCAAACAATTTTTTTTTTGTTGCTTAATAAACGAAAGCAAACAACACTGAGATGGGTGGTGGTACACTTGGATGTAATGCAAAATAGATTAAGTTAAACTTTTTATCCGCTCTCTGATATCCGTTGTTCACGTTTCGTGTCAAATCCTTTCTACTTTAATGTTTGGCTTTAGCAGAGTTTTGTAAACTTTTCTTTTCTTTTTGTGTTTTGAGATCCTTGGAGGTTTTGGTTAACGTTGGTGTTTAGCTTGTGTTTTTGGATCTCGTGAGTTTTGTAAATTTCCAACAAAAAAAAATTATTTATTGAGTTGTTTTGTATGAAAAATCTATTTCTAAGTTTCTTGGTTTTTTTTTTATTGTTCTGCCTGCCTGCGGTCGGTCTCTTGCCAAGTTTCTTGCAAACGAGATACGAATATCAGCAGTGTTCAAAAGCTACTATCCGGCCGGCAGATTTCTTCGGCTTTATATAGCCTAGATCCCCTCCACTCGGCGATACAGATTTTGTGCTGGCTCTCTGTAGAGGGCGCACACACACACGGTTCGGCATCGGCAAAGGCAACAGCGGAAAACATATGTTTTGCGGCTCTCTTTTGTTGTGGATTTATATTTTATATTGAAAGAAATTGTCGTTCTCTCTGTCATGCTCTTGTTCTCGCTTCTCGATGACGGGTATATCTATATAGTTTTGGTAGAGCAGTATATTAGAGCCTACCTTTGATTTGATGCCGGCGCGGTTGCTCGCCGTCGCCGGTGAAGCATATGCGTGAGCTCTCTTTCGGTTTTTCTGTTCCCATAATTTACCACTACTCTCCTTCTTTCAATTTCCATTTCCAATTCCATCCAACCACTGTTATATACCTCCTCATACTCATTGTTGGATTTCTCTTCTGTTTCTGTATTCCGGGTGACGTTGAGTTGCTTTTGGTTTGCTTGGACCACAAATGTGGTGTACGTGACTCAAATCTTGTATATAGAAGGCTTGGATTGTACGCCGTGTGGACGAGTGTGTTCTGTGTTCAGGGGGTACATGCAGTTTTCTTCTTGCCGGCCCCCCTTTTCAGTTTCATTTCTTCTTTGCTGACTGATCCAGAGCCTGTGTGCTTTGTCTCTTTACTGACTGTCCATTTGGAGTCTTGTTTTTCTTTTTTATGTTTTACATATTCTTTTGGTTCTGCTTCACATATCCCATATGATGTGTCAAATGATTTTTCTTCCCCTTTTCCCTTTTTTTTTTTTGTTCTGTTGTGTGTTTCATCTCTTCGCATACATCGTTTTTTTTTTTCTGTTTCTTTTTTTTTTTGCGTATATTCTCTTTGATGGAGGACAGGTTTGTTCTTGTTTCGGTGTGTACAAGCAAAAGGGAACGAAATCTCCTTTTGCCTTTAGTTTTTGGGGGCTTGTTTGTATGATTATTGTTGTATGTTATGCCTTCTACTTAGCCCCTCGCCACCCGCCGATTTGATTTATTCCTTGTTCATGTTTCTTTCATTTTTTATTTTATTTGTTTCACTCGTCTTTTTTTGTATTCATTTCTATTGCACTGCAATTTGATTTTCTATGTTCTTCATGTAGGTAGGTAGGTATAGATGGGACATAAATGAAAATGGGAAATTTGCATTCGCACGCATTTTCCAAAGGCTTCGAGATTTGTGTGCCTTTGCGAGAATGGTTGCTGAATTCGGAGTCAGAGAGATGGTGGTTTTGTTCTGTTTATTTTTTAAGCAGAGAACTAGGTTTGTACCTATAGCTACCTAGTTCTGGTCTTAAACTTAATGATAGACTGCTTTTTCCGATAATTGGTAGGTGAAGTGGGAGCTTCGGACATTTTACTAACCTAGCTAGGTAGGTACCTACCTACCTATTTAACAACAAAACAAAGTTCCCTTTTCCCCGTGGCTGACTGGTTTCGAAACGCGGCTTCGTGCCTTACCTATATCTTCTTTGGTACCCAACTAGTACCTACCTAGCTAGCTATTTATAATAGAGACAACAAATCGAACAAAGAGCCGACTACCTACTTGTTGAGGTTGACTAGATAGGACTAGGTTGGTCTAATCCTACAGAATTAAGTCAGAAAATTATATAGGTATCTATGCAGGTAGGCACTACATATCCTCTTGGAGTTTAAAGTATTCTACGCAATCGATTCTTTGCAAACCTTGTGCCTATTTTAGAAAACGTCCTTAAATCGGCGCTACTTCTGTGAACCCTTTTCCAACTAGGTACCTACATTATTAAAAAAATCTTGCGTGCTACATGAAACCCTTCAGGAAGCGCACAAGTTCTAGAGTCTAGACAGGAGGATCATATGCATGGAAAGACCGGCCTATTATATGATGGCAGTTTATACCTACCTAAGCGCCAACATATCTCTGGTGTCGAATTGTGTAAGCAGTCATTTTTAAGGTTTTTTCTAAGAGAATTTTGAGCTCCCTCACTCTTTTCCTTCTAGATTTGCAACTACAAAAAATTACAGCTTAAAATTGGCTTAGGAGAAACCTAGAAAATTACTACTGAAACAATTCGACGGCAGAGTTATTATGTATGAAACCCAAGTATCCACTCCTCCCCTAACTGTTTCATTTTTATGCCAGGAACCTACGATCGAAAACCTACGTTTCAAAGCCTAAAAGGATTTCTAAATTTGTTTAATAGTTTCTAGTACCTCCCAAGCCCGATTTTGTAGCTTGGCGACTTGAGTTTCGACAATAGGTAGGTACCTTTTGACTTATTGGCCTTTCTTCCCCAGGCTCACTAACATTTCACCGAGTTCGGTTGCTCTACGAAAACATTATGTAGGTATAGGTAGTCTCAAAATGAATACGCAGCCACTATTGACTCATTTACTTATCAGCGGGAAGTCGTAGTTTTTATTACCGCATCACATTATATTATCTTTATACAAGTCCGTGAAAGCGAAAATACCCAAATTCATGCCACCTCTGGGAGGCGTAATTTGAACCCAAAACTCTATGCACAAGCGGAGGTGTGAAAAACTCTCCTGGATCCTCTTTGTTTACCGAGGAAGATCATATTTCTATAACAAAACACTAGCAGCCTTCGGGGTTTTCTTATCTATTTGCCTCCATGTCTCTGATCCTAAATGAACTGAACAAGTGAACAGTTCTTCGGTTTCAAGTTCTCACTGTTGCTATGCAGAGACGAGTGATGATGATGAGCAAGATTACAGTTGTGAAATTCATTGCAATTGTGGGGGGCTGAGTCACACTCCTTATTTTTAATTAATATCGTCCGATTTTTGTTAACATTTGTGTATATTGTGTGTCACCTGTTTGCAGTTCTCCTTTTGTTTTTTTTCGTATTTCTCAGGTGTACCTATTTTTAAGATGCCAGTACCTACTCCGAAAGATCGATAGCTGGAGAACACTTGCAAAAAATCGTGACAAGTATCGTATAGTTCGTCTTCGTAGCCTCATCAGTTCGGTGGTATGCATGTGTGTTTGTGACTAACTGCCAGCCAACCTGCCTTTGTTTATTTTCTGTAAGGTGTGTCGATAGGATTGTCGTTGGTTTTCTGTTTTTCTCTGTATTTTTTTTTTCTCTCCTCTTTTCTCTGTCTATTTTTATATCTGAAGAAATCGATTTAAGTGTGGATAAATGGGTAATTTTTTTTCTTTTCTTATATTGACGTGTGTGTTTGCGCTGGGACGATGTACGATGAATTTATGATCAGGATTTGACGCTGGGCCTGGGACATGCGGGATAGGTACCTACCTACCTAGCCTATTGAGGCACCTTTTGAATGATTGTGGAAAACTCCCAAATAGGTAGATTTAGATACCTACCTACCTTTGAACCTATTTTTTTTAGGATCGTTATCACTTTTATTCAGCCAAGAAACACCTTTGAAATTTGAACAAAGTTTGGTGTTTCTGTGGAACCAAAGTTGTTTTCGATTACCTTCCCCAAAAATAGCTATCCAAAGGCTGTGTGTTCGATTACTCAGCGAGAGGTCACAGTTTACGCCGGCGGTAAACACACAAATTACAACTTAAGGAGCTAGCTCTCAAATACATAAGTCCAAGAATCTCACGGACAAATCGTATCAATTCAAGCGTTCCTTAGATTTTAGTAGTAGGCCTCTTCTTTCTATATAAAAATAAACACACAAACGTGGGTAAGGCGCCCTCGGAAGCCAGGCCTAGCATAAACCTGTTGCATTAACTTGGTTACCTGTCTGTCAATTTATTTCGTTAACATACCTAGTTGGTTAGCCTACAGGCTTGGTTTAGGTTCATACTCCCATTTGTCATCAAACCCAGCAACTGATTTTACATTTTTTAATGAGTGATAGGTACCTATATGCTAAAAGCCGGACAGAATTAATTACTATTAACACAATACCAGTCAGGTATGATTTTTAGTAATTTGTAAGTGTTACCTACCACCAACAAACTAGCTGTCACAACTCACACAAGTGGCAACTCGAATTTTTACCAAATCTTTCGATAGAGGTGTGCTGTGTGTATGATTGGATTCTATCACGAGACAAGTAGCCTAATATTTTTGCCTTGTATATGGTAGAGGTAGGTACCTATATTTCACCCTGAAATCCATTAATTTGATGTGTATCTTCTGGGTGGATCTAATGATATTTTCGTGTAAATTTTCACGTACGAAAAAAATATATATACATACATAGGTACCTACCTACCTACATAATATTAAAATGTATCTTGGCATAAGTGGTACTCGGAAATATGGATACATAGTGTACTTCATTTTGTTTTTGTTTTTTTAGTACAAATAAGAAATGAGAATGAAAACAGTTTTATTAATACATTTCAAGGGAATTCCCACTTAATTGAGAACACTGAGAAATTGTTCGTTAATAGGTACGCGCTAAACGGAAGCGATTCTCCGAAAACCTCATAAAAAGGATAAACACGGTAGATTGGCGCTGCGGTTTCCAACAGCTTAGCGAGAATAGATTTGCATTGTTCATTTCATTCTAGTTATCGCAGGTAGATTGCATAAATTTTAGGTATTGACCTGGGGGAGGACAGTTTATAAAATTTTCTCAGTAAGGGACATAGAGAGTGCGGAGCAGTGATTTGTGAGAGTTTAGGTATTGTATAGGTACTCGTAATTGAATTCCTAAAATGTAATTAGCAGATGCTGGAGAGACAGACGCGAGACCGCGGTAAGCTGCTTCGTCTGGTGGTTGGTAATTAAATATATTACTTTTGAAGACGAATAAATTTCGTCACTGGGCTTATAAGTAGATATAGGTAGACTGATTCTTCTGTACCGGCTAGACGAATTTCCAGATCGTGGGAATATCACAGAAGTCATTAGGCAAAAGAGTGTGTGATAAAAATAAAAATAAATTAAACCTACATGGTGGAGTATAGACTAAGGACAATAAACTATATAAGTTCATATTTATCTGGCACCGTACCAATAACAAATATATTTTAGAAAGGCGATATCTCGTTCTGTTAAGAATCATTTTTTTTTAATAGGTTCAAGGGTAGGGTAGTTTAAGTCTCTATGAACTAGCTTACCCAAAATTCGAAAGGAAGACTCAAGTTAGTCTGGTCTAGAACCGCTATTCTTTTTCTAAGTAGAGATATCTATGTTCGACGTACTGGGATCGTTTTTTCGAAAAGATTTTAAGTGGTTAATATAATAATAGAATAATTTTTGGCGCAACAGGTCCGTAGGGACCCTAGGCCTAGCTTCTCACAACCATTAATTTGTGTGAGATTTCATTTTTGGAACGAATGGAAGGGATCGTCTGAAAATTATTAGACCAGAAGTAGGCTTGCAAAGTCAACAACAACACTCGATTTTCAATACCCCAGCTTATCCGATTATGACTTCTAGACGATTGATTGCAAAGAATGTACCTATAGCTTTTTGCATGACCACCCAAAAATGACTAATTACATCTTTACATCATATCCCGCAATCGTATTCGTTTTATACCACCCACACACTTTGATCTTCACACTTTCTACTGCTTATAATAGTGAGTTCCTTATCAAAGCTGATTGTCACTGCTTTACCTTTGATAATGATAAGCAATTACCTTTTCAGAGATACCGCATTACCTCTACCTCCTGGAAGATATGAAACCCCCATTTGACCCAAAATACAAAGAAGACGTTCTCCCCAGAAATGAAGCGGAGTTGAGTAAATTGAAGTAATCATTAGGTGCCTATTACGGATATTTTGTGTCACCTTCCGTGAGGGTAGGCATGTGCCTACCTTTCTCCTGCTTGATTGACTTGAATCCAATTATGAACGAAAATTATTTATTCGAATAATTTCAAAATGCTAAGAAATTCTATCAAAATAAAAGCAAAGCCCCACCTCGATTGTCATATACCTTACCTATCCAAATCGATTAAACTTGATTAACTAAGGTCAGACCGACTATAGGTATATGTGCGACTCTGATTCACCTTTATTTCAATCGAATATGAAATGTTCTTTAACCTGCATGACGACGGTGCTCGGGGTATACGTGTGTAAACGTAATTTAACCATGTCGCCAAATCGTCTCTTACAAGTCGCGAACGGCGATAAGAGTTTGCACTCGATGAGACCAGGCACGTAATTCGTCACAACATATAGCTGTGGGCATACGTAGATAATAGAAATAAATTATTGTCTAGAGTGTGGAATATATTCTTAGGTAATCGTCATAAAGGACACTTGCTTTCAATATTTAAAAGTACCTACAGCTCTTAAAGATGTAGATAGCAGTTCGGGAGTGGTGTACGTCGTTCACGTAGCTTTATTAATTTGTTAAAATTATTTCATCAGACAAAAATAACATTCAATATTCAGCTCCACATCTTCAGACGGAAATATATACTATACATACAAATGTCGATTGGATTCGGCTTTGACGTAAACTAGAGTGAATAAAGACTTCTTACTTTTTAATGAGTCACGTCCGCGGCAGAGATATCGTCTCAAACGTACGTTATGTGCTTAGCTGTGTACGTATATTAAGTAAAAATTCAATAGTAGGTACCTATCGATATCTTCGGATATACGTAGCAGATCCAGATGGTTCGTGCTAGACGTCCCACTGTCCACGTCATGCCTCTCCATCAACAGTCGAGATTAATCGTTTATTGCGTCACCTCGATTTTTCTAAATCAAGTATTAGTAGGTACCTAGCATGCGACTTTTGCAACTGCTGTTGCTATGCTGCCATGTAGCATAGAAGCATACGCCGAGTTTCTAGGCGAATTGAAGCATGCTGTAGGTACCTACCCATGCTTCGGATTTGCCAAGGCCAATAACACAGATTCTATGCAGCGTATAGTGCTATCACTTCCTGGTGGGGTTGCTATAGGGGAGTTTAAGTTTAGGCAGAGAAAAGTTGGAAAAAGTGACTGTGGTAACTTCTAGGTACCAATCACCGAGAAAGTTCTTATCATTGTTTCACCAACAGAACATGCCACCTGCGCATGTAAAAACTTAAAAATACCTCAAAACGCCGTCAAGAGATGTGTCATGTGTCCCAATAAAAACGCCGTGTTTCCCGAAATGTTTTTGAATTTTTTTTTTAAATATCCCAAATCCCAATAGTCAGGTAGCTCTTCCTATTTATAAGAGTTTTTCCCTAACCGCCTGTCAGTCGATGTGGAAATTTCCATCCACACATGTGTTACGTTTTCAAACGTTTTTGTGGCAGATACTTCTACATTTTTCTATAAGTACACACCGAGATACAACCCTTCAAAATATGTAGTTGTGTTTGTCCCACTTTTCACCCTCTTTTTTCCGAATTACCTGACCCTCTGGCCAAAACTTGGATAAACACGAACAAATATCTGTGAAATGAAATCAGATTTATGGAGCGCGATCAGCAGCAGATCTAACAAAATCGTGATCAATCACGTTTCTTAGTCATCGAGTATAGGTAGATCGTAGATGCATATAAAAATAGCGAAAACGAAAATGAAGAAATACGAATCGAAGAGGGAACAGGCAAGGCAACGCACACAATTTTGCTCACTCAATTATTGCGAGAATGGAATTGCTTATCAAATTGTAATCTAACCGAATTTCCCTATTTATTTTAATACCTACATACATACGTTTATACCTATGTAGGTGAATGCATTATGGGGATGTATGAAGTTTATGCGAAGAAACATGAAAAAAATGTGTGTCTGTAGAGAGATGAATGCGATGTGCAGTGTGCTTGCAGAGATTCAGTCTTGCGAATGGGAAATGATTAGCAAAAAATGTAAAACTCTGCAAGTAAGTACAATGTGACTGCGAAGTATGAATACACATGGCTTTATAGGTATACACATATATATATCCACCTAACTATAGTAGGACAAAGAAGAGTTAACAAATTAGGTATCAAGGTACATGTAAAGTTGGTAGAAAAAACCTAGGTTTGCAAGATTAGCTAATGGGAATATCAACAGCTGTCACCTGTCACATTGACAGAAAATGTTGAGTTAGACTTCAGTTCTGGAGTTTTTGTGTAAAAGCTTTGATGTATAAATATATTCCCAATTTAATCAATTTATCCTGATTGTCTAAGGCCCGTTTGCTGATACTACTCATAGCTATTTATAAGTTCTACTTAAATACCTTATGGGCTACTTTTTCCTTGTCATAAACTGTCACATAAGATTTTAAGTAGAATCTAAATTGCTATGAGTAGTATTAGAAAACGGGTCTAACAGGTCTAACCTACTTATCTATAGAAAAATGCTTAGAGCCTGTGCAAACGATTTTGTATTAGGTACCTAGGTACATCGTGCACTATGGACTGAAATCATTTTTAGAAGGCTTCAGGGTCAATGGTTGCTAAAGTGAGCCTCGGTGTTTCGTTCATGGATCGGAGGTATAAAATGAAACTGTTTTAAAATTTATCGATCTTAAAAACAAAATTTAGGAGAAAACTTAGCAAAACTCTTTAAAAAAGTATGAATTTCGGAATGGAACCTCTCAGGGATGTTACAAAACTTTTTTGTAAACAATTTATTTTGAGAAAGCTTGTTATTTTTTAAGCATTTACTTTTATTAAACTTTCTTTATATACAATTTGACTTAATTCTAGGTAGCAAAATATGGTGGTGAATATTAAATATTTAAATGCGTTGGCTCAACAACAGAGGCCCAACGGTATACAATGTTTTGTTTTCTTAAATCTATTTTACATAAATTGTACCTGTCTTCTCGGATTCATACTCGTAGTATGAATCGTTGTCTGGGTTGACCTCAGGGTGTTCAAGTCCGGGTGTTACTGCTCTCGTTGAGAAAGCTTGTAACAAGCTTCCATTTATTTATAAGCGCTATCTCTTTCAAGTGAAGAGTCGTCAGAACATAGATCTTGGCCGTAAGGAATTTGTTGTTGTAGGTACCTACTCTACCGTATCGATCAGGTAACTTGTGTTAATGACAACCAAGTGTATGGTTTGAGTCCTAGATTTTTGTTCTTGAATTAAGCTACTAAGGCTTCTACATTTCAAGTTGAACAAGCCCCATTTAAAAATGTATCAAAAGATAGACATAGGTAGGTACACAAAAAGAACTAGCTAGACTACTTTTTCGTAAACAAAAAGTAGGTAGTACTAGCAAGATAACTTTTTTGTATAACCTATCTCTCATCTAGAAAAAAAGGTAAAAGTCTGTGTTCTACAAGGAAGGTGTGTTTATTTTATCTGAGGTTGCTACTCTGTCGAAATTGAAGGGAAAGTAAGCACATTTTGATGGGACAAACTGTAGAAGCCGTTTATCATGGCTTCGGAGAATGAGTGAAGGTACCTGCAAGGCTTAAAATTAACTTACTAGTGTTTGGCGGAGCAACAGTAAATAAACCAATCAGGGCCCTTTCAAAAATATCTGCGCTAACAATCGAATCGAACACTTCGGAAGGTGAATAGCGCATTGCAAATAAGGATACCTACCTACCAACTAAATGATGTTCTTCAACCTTTTAACTTTCGAAGATGCTAGTCTTGGAGGCCTATCGTTTGGACAAGTACCAATAGAATTAAAACTATATGACTAGGGCCTAAGAAGATGCCAAGGTTATGAATGACTTATGAGATACCTATGTTGGTGGAGCTGGTGCCTACCTATCTGAATATACACAATAATCGGTAGGCTACGTGCGTAAATGTGTAACATGCGGGTGCAGTTTATCTTTCCGCCTTGAGGCAATTGACCTTCCTTTCCCAATAAAACTGTCCAGGTTCGTTGGCCTTTCGTTTCACTATTTGTAAGAACCAGATATTTTGAGGTGGTTCCTAGGCCCCTGTTCTTAAATTTGTTGCTTTGCAAGTACTAGAGGTGCTATTTCCTAATGCTCGGCTCGATATTATTGCAACTTCTCGCTCAAGCTTCCTCAAACGAAAACTATTGTTGGTTAAACTAAAAACCATCATTTAAAACGTTTTTCCTCAATTTAAACAACCAACGTCACCATCATCCTACTGCCTATATCCACTTGAAATGGTGGCACTCTTATATCTTATATATCAGTAGTACCTGTGTTCAGTGTTGCCAGATGAAAAATCTAAATATCTTGTTTTTCCGAGATCAAATATCTTTTTTTCAAGATTTTTTCAAAAAACAGAAAAAGTTGAAATGCTTTAAATAAAAATGATATTTATTTTATCGTAAATATTGTACCCAGTAGGTATCACATAAATATCTATAAACAATTTATTTCTAGCAGAAAGCCTCTGTAGCTATAGTGCTGTAAATTTATATTAATATTGTAAATTCATTTAACTTATTAATAAATAATAAAAATAATAAATTATTTCTCATAACTTATTGTTTTTGCTTTTTAAAATGTTGGAATGTATATAATTATACATATTTGAATTAAAAAGACTTAGAACTTAATTACTGACATCAAGATCATAGCAATTCACTTCATTAAAGCGCAACAAATCCTTTGTTAATATTTAAATTTCAACTGTTTCAGTATTCAAACGATTGCGAATTTTAGTTTTATTTAAACTTACAGCTGGAAAAATTCTCTCGATATTTGCAGACGAATGTGGAAGGTATAAAATATTGAAAATAAACACTTTTCAGATTGGACATGCGAACGTTCCATCCTCTGTTCTTACTCCTAAAACATTTTTCCAAAAACATACTACATCATACTACATCCGTTATTTCATAAAATTTTGTCTAGTTTAGTCGAGTATCGTTCGTAAATGTCAATTAATCACTTAAGGCACCAAGTGACAAAGAACAGAAACTGAAACAGAAACATAATCCTATACATTTGCAACAGAAACAGAATTAGGAACAACATTTTTTTTTCAGCAACAGAATTTAGCGACAGAAAAATGGCTGTCAGACAGAACGTAAACAAGTCTATATTGATTGTTTCTGTTGCTGCCAGCAAGCCGCAATTCGACAATTAGCTTTATGTATAATTTCCTTACTTTAGAGTTGATGGCAACGTAAGTAAAACCGAAGTTGTGCATGTATACTCTGTTCAAATCACATTATACTTACATAATAATGGAATTAATAGAAAGCATTTTCTTCAATAGAAAAATTGTTTTAATTTATTAGATTTAAAAAAATTATCGATTTGAAAAATCTAAAAATCTTGAAATTTGATGAATTTGAGTTAAAAAGTCTTGTACATATTTTGGAGCTCAAAAATCTTGAAAAAAAAGATATATCTTGTAATCTGGCATCGCTGCCTGTGTTCTGTGTAGTCGGACAAAGTAAATATGAAAAGTAAATTAGGAAAACACGGTATAAGGAAAGGAAGAAGAAAATCCTTCTCCTGTGTGTTATATTCTCCTTTCCATTTGTCTCAATCTCAATCATCGTTAAAACAAATAACAAAGTGCAACTGCCGATAGATAGATAATAAAAACCGACACAAGAGGGGAAATGATGAAAACAGATGACAGACAAAGTCTCTTAAAATGCTTATTTCCATCGGCTCTCTTCGTTGCTGTCCTTATGTACTTGGTTATATACCTTTTGAATTTTCCGTAGATTTTGCTCTCTCTCGCATTCAAGGGGTTTTATGCGAATTTTTTTTCTCTGAGAGGTTCAGTCTCTCTATTTACTCCGTCGATTCCGGTCGCTTAATTCGTGTATTCGGGTGTTTCGGGTGTCAATTTTGTTATTGAGTACTCTATTATTTTTTTTTTTTTTTTCATTTCTCTTGCTTTTGTTCTGATGATGGTGGTGAAGTTGTTGTTACTGCTTGTGGTGTGCTGTTTTTATAGTTGCCTTTTATATTTTTTTTTCGAGTTATGAAAAAAACTGAATTTTTGCAAAACGGTCGATCGTAGGGGTGTTTAGGCATAGAAGCCTACCTTGGGGGTGGGTGTGGGGAGATAGGTTCAGAATTGTTTTTACCTATCTGTATGCAGGCTGGGCTATCAGAAAAGACTGGCTTTTGAAAGGAATTTTTAATTTTTAAACCAAAGGGGGTGCAAAGTGAAAACATTTTGTAAAGTTGTAGGTATCCACCGAAGGGGTTTTCTCGCTTAGAACTTTTTATTCAGTTTTTAATTTACAAATGGCTTTGGGAATGAAAATTTACTTTGTATATTTCTTGCTTGCTTTGAGAAATATTTTATTGCATTGGAAACAGGCAGTTCAAATGTGTAGCGCATTTGCTGGCGATTTTCGAATAGATAGAGCAATTTGCGGAACCTTCTCTTTTTTTGACTCGGGTTGATAACTACTTTTCTGTTTTATTGAAATTCTTACACCTAGGTTGATACATTTTCAATCATGAGGGTTTAGCAATTTTGTGTCTTCTTAAAAATTATTTAAGGCCCATTTTATTCACATATTTTTATATGGAAAACTCCCCGAGTTGTGTTCAACTTCCAGTGAATAAAATGGGCCTAACACCATTTGTTCTGGTCATAGGTTCAGTTACATCTATTCAAAAATAGCGAGAAAATAAAATCGCCGTCAAATCCACTGTGGTGTTTTGGGGACTCTTGCAAAGAATACAAATTCGGAACGTAGCTAACCGGTTCCAACGAAATGTTTCCTCGTCCAAATTTATGACTTAACATTTGAGCTAACTGCCCCCGAGGTTCTGAAGTAAATCCTTTATTATTTCCTACATTTTTACTCTACAACGGCGGTTGAAGCCTGAGGTAATTCTATTTTTTTTTAGGTAGATAAGCTCCTGAGTCTTTGGAGTTTTTTTTTTTTTTTGCTACCTACAAGTATTACATTTAAATCATCCAAATCCACCACCATTCAAGCAACACCATCTACCACCATCATCCTCTTTATTTTAACACTAAGAAAATTTCAATGTACAAACTGTAACTTGTCGCTTATTCGTACCGAAAATATACCTACCAACCATCTCAAAAATGTATCTGTAATTAAATTTAAGATAACATATCTGCCAACAAAAAAAAAAAAAAAATATGAAAAAAAAAATGTGCAAAATGAAAATTGTGAATTAAAATTAAGAAATAAGCAAAAATAATATAATGAAAAATAAAGTGAAAAATATTATTTTTACGACAAATGAAAATGTTTCTTTTATTGTTAAAAAAAAAAATATCTGAGAAAATTTTCAAAAGGAAAATCAATTGGAATAATTTTTTGGGTTGATTTTTATTTTTGATTTTTCGGCCTTTACTTTTGAGTGTGAGAGAGAGTTGCGTATGAAAAGGTTTGATTTTGATTTATGTTTGTGAGTAGATTATGAGGAAGCCAGAAAAAGTACAAACAAAAAATACAAGAAACCATCGGGGAACGTGAAAACTGAGCGTTGCCCTCTGGTAAGTGTTGCATATGATTTTTTCCCCCAAAAAACGTAATTGTAGTAATGCTGGACGGGGCTTTGCGAAAGGGAAGTCGTTTCATTCTGAGCTCGTTTTAAAGTTAATATGAATGTTTACATGTGTGTAATCTTGAGTCATCGAACACACAATGTAGAATGTACCTAGGTTCTAGGTACCTACTCGCGTACAGTCGGCTGGCTGATATAGCGGAATTAAATTTTATTTATAGTACGCCGGCTTTATGCGATAAGTGTATTAAAGTGTGCGCTGCCAGTGGCTTCGGAACGAGACTTGTTTACCAAGATTGAGTAGGTACTTCAGAGTGCTGCTTATCTAAGCGTATGTTTAGAAAAAAACAAGGTCCTCCTTTTTTTCTCTGTCTAAAAATAAATTATTGTGCTAGACGGTGTTTGGTTAGCACTTTAAAGTAATTGGAATTTTAAATTAATCGCTACAGTAGTTGAGAGTTTGTTTATTTATGGTTAGGTTCAGACACAACTACACTAATTATAAGGGTGTTTCGTAATAGTTTGCCTGTGATCGGTATTAAAGGGCTTGACAAGGTAGTTTGCATAATAAATATTTAGGTACAAAGCTGAAGTTCAACGGAGTTTCCGCAGTGACAAAGACAAAAACATTCACAGCAGCTACGGGCTGTTAACAAGAAAAAGATTTAATCTGTTAAGTAAATGTTGATACTGAAGGTGTAGGACTGTAGGTAGTCATGGCTGTAGTCGTCTGAAGAAATTAAAGAAAAGCCTACAAAGGGTCCACGATTTTATGTAGGTAAGCAACTTTTTTTGTAGTGGAAACCGCTTCTAACCTACTCATGCGGCTACAGTTCGGGTTAAAGCAGGAGCATAACTCACTAGCCTCGCAAGTCAACCCGGTATACTTAGCTCCAGTTGCGAACTCCAAGGTAGTCGTTTTTGGGGTTCATAAAACCTACAGTAGGTATAAATTAGTGACCAACTTCAAACTGAAGAAGAACTGAAAGTAGGTTGGTACCTATTCCAATCGAATTTTGTGCTGAAATTGAAACTTTCCGTGAGTATCCTGTAATATGTACTTTCGAGAAGGTAGCAATCGCTGTTAATCGCGTTAATTTTTTACAATGAACTAATCCCTTCCTAAGTATGTTTTAAATTGGAAAAAATGGCTTTTTCAATGAAGCCCCAGAGTTTTTTTTAAAATTTAATTCAGACTCCCCGTTGCCGTTGATCTTTTCTACCGCAACCCTTAGAGTTAGTTACAAGGTATAAAAAGCACCTATCTATACCTACGAACACTTTCAGTTTCAAAAATTATTTAAAATAAGTCAAAAATAGCTCAAAGTGTATTTTAAAAAATAGTAAAAGTTTGTTAGGCTTATTATGGAGGTGAGATAATATCGTTCAGCTCTACACGCTCTACTCCGATGCGACGGAATGTTAACCCAGCGATCTAGGTATATAGTGGAAAAATTGGCCTGGGAAAAATCAGCAAATTTGGGTTAATCGTTTAAGATGAACACATATATAAAAAACACATTATAAAAAATAAACAAATATCAAATATGCGGCTAAAATAGTCCTTTTTCGGAAGGTTTTCGTGTAGGAAAAGTACGGAAACTGACCCATTTTATAATGTGACAGTTTTTCAAAGTCCGGCAGGTTAATTTTCTGTTTAGAAAAAATTGTTAGTCGCCGAGTTCTGCGTGTGAGAGGTTCCAAAAAACCTGGGTAACCTTTTTTTGATTTTTAAAAAACAGTGAAGAATGTTCCGTGGCAGAAATTAGATTGAGAAATGCCGTATTTTCCAGTCAGTACAGTATTTTGCAGAGAATTTGTTTAAAAAATCTCCAGCTTTCTTTCGACTGTCCTTCATCACCGGCATTTTATTATTTCCGTTAGAAAAAAACATTGTTCCTCTGTGGCCCTTAAACCCAATTCGATCCAAACAACTGAGCTGTTAAAAAGTGAATTTCCCTGAGCACTTGGCAATTGAACTTTCACTTTAACGCTTCGCTAGTCTCGCAAATCACTTTATTCATTAATCATAAAATCATCATTCAATGTTAAACCATTAACACAACGATTTAGTTAGTTAAACCCATTTTTGCCACTTCTGTGGAAAAATAAATATCGATTAGAAACCGCCCTGGGGACTGCATTTAGGCCTCGTTTTACGCTGTTAGTTGTGATTTGAGAAGGTATACGTCTACCTAGTGCCGGATGTTTGGCAGACAAATCGCTGGCGCTCCATTTTGCAAGAATCGAAAGCATTATAATCATCGCTTTGACAGAGGCTGAATCTATTTGTAGGTAAAGGAAATAACGAGCAGAGACTTGGAAATACATAGCTAGGTACAGCAAACTACCAAAAGTGAAAAGGGGAAGTTAGGGAAGAAGGTAGAGCGACCGGCAAACACTTTTGTATGAAAAAAAAAGCTCAGGGTCATTTCCCTTATTCTATCCAATTTTGTGTGGCCTGGTGCTCATCGCTAAAATTAAGTTGTAGTTTCATGAACAACTGACGACTGACCTCGAAGTCTGTCAACAGAAAATCAGACACTCCAAGAGGTATAACATTTATGTCTACGGAGAAGCTGTCTAAATGAGTCTGATGATGAATATTTTGAGTGTTTTCCAAAAAGTCTACAATTCCAACGAAAATATTTATTTTCAACCAACGCATCAATAAAATTCTTCCAACAGAAATTGTCAATGGTCGGTTCACAAATGAGGAAAATCAGGGTTCGAATCCCGTCCTCCCTGAACGAGGAATAGGTAGGTATGTGACGGAATTTGCGTATGCAAAATCGACTTAATTTTTACTCCAGTCCTTGCTTTTCCTTCTATATCAACATTCAAACTAGGATATCTCATGATTCTCATTGACAACCGCAAATGAATATTCAGTTTTAAGTTCCATAGAATCATAAAACGCTAAAAGCTAAAAATGGGGATCGAGCGTGAGCTCACCTTTAACATTTTAAGCAATTTTACTGGGCCGTTAAAAACTTATTATAGGTCCCGTCCCGTCCCGACCGCATTTAAATTGTTTTGCACAATGACTAGAGGTATTTTTCTGGGATATTCCAATCCAATTATATTAGAATGTGGGTCAGTAAGTTGAAAATGATTTAAGTGCAGATCACAAACGGAAAACAAACAAATATCTAATATTAAAGTGATTTTTAGAACTTTTTGAGGCACAGTTGTGTTTGTTTCAGTGTCTTCATTACCCACAGAGGCTCGGCGGTTTTAATCCACAGCTATCATTAAAATCGGCCCTAAAAAATCGAATAAATCTGGTAAACCTAAAATTGACAGCCCGATTCTGCCGTTGTGAACCCTCACAAGTCACAAGCTCTTGTGAGGTTGTTTTGGTGTGAGGTTTGTTGTGATTCGATAAATTTTTCAGAATTCTACGATAACCCTCACAACAAAACTCACAAAAAATTAACCTCAGAATGGTCACTTCCAAATTGGCACAAAATTTTCCACGATTTCATTGCTTAAAACTTTCTGTTTGATAACACCAATGGTGCATGTCCTCCACTTTGTCGTTTTCTCAAACTAAATATTCCCACCTCCAAATTATGTAAAGGAACCCTTTTGACGTGGACTCGCCGACGATAATGATGAATAACACAATTAATCGAAAGGAAAATAAAATTTATTTCTATATAATTTTTAGCAAGCTGTATTGCCATTATTAATTAACATTATTCTAATTAATCTAGTTTTGTCGTATTAGGACCATTTAGTACGTTACTTTACAATGGAGTGTGAGAAAAACAGATTTGTTAGCGTTGCAGACTTTCGTTTAGGCCTTGCTAGACGTTTTGTATTTTTTTTTTGCTGCCATTTTATTACGACGTGAATTGCCTTGATAATGGCCGTCTCAGGATATGTAGTTGAATTTTGAATTGATAACAATGGCAAAAGTAAATGTATCATGCGTTTGTAAATTAAGGCAGTTGCAAATTGATAATTGTACTGTAAATTATGAATGAATGGGTACGGTCGTATCCGACGGAAAGACGTCAAACGTTTTATTGAAAGAGGTAGTGATGAGCGAGTATTTATGAGAGGAAAGCTTTTAACATTTTTATTCTATTTATAATTGTTGTGGTAAATTGCTTGCCAATGGGTTTTGAGTGAAATTGAGACTTTAAACTGACGTGTATTTAAACCACTGTGCAACTTAAGAAGCAGAGATGAGGGAAATGCTTACTACATTATTTGTTAACCTACGTCTGCTGCGTAACTGAAGTAGTTAACAACAAGTAAAATATACCAAAATAATTCAGTGGTGTAATATGCAGGTTGTTCAAATCTTTTATTTTTACGACGATAGAAGAGTACGAAGTAGTGGGTTTCGCAATTCTGTCGTTCTAAACTCAAGACGCACTTGTAATGAATGAGGAAATTTCTATTTATCTAGTCATGCATATTTGTGTATATTTTCTTAAACGTCGACCGAAAAATGACGCAAAAAAGAGTTGAAAAATTGTCATTCATTGCGACAGTCATTGTTCAAAAAAAAATATAATTTAACAAGAGAACTACGGTACTTAAAATGGCGCTATAAACCGAGACTACAAACTCAACGCGACTTAGGGGTACATTCCTCTTGTTTTTAAAACGCTTTATGCTGTCTATATTTTGGCTAACATATAGGAAATGTACCATGGCGGTTTTATTTCCATTTTCCTTCAACCCATATATATATATATAAATAAAACTGAATGCCAAAGTGGTATGTCCTCAAAAATTTTACGAACTGGGCCTTAGCAATAAACATTTTTAGTTTCGACTCTAAATTTAAGTAGTTTACAGTGGCTATATTTTCCATACAAATTTCGCAATTGTGAGCTTCCGTAAATTTAAAGTCGATACTAAAAATGTTTATTGCTAAGGCCCGACTTATAAGGTTCCTTTTTTTTAAATACATGAAATAAATATAAGCAGGTTTTAGGTTACTTTAGTTTAAAGAAATACAGCATTTTTCATTAACCAAAATTATGTTTTCGCTCCTATAGTAAATCAGCTAGTATTGCAGAAAAAAAATAACCAATCACTAGAATTTCACCATACGTAGTTTCAAACGTCATAAAACCCCTAAAAAACACGTTAACATCAAAATAACCCGTCATCGATCCATTTAGAAAACACTTTCAGTTATTTCGAACAACACCACTAATACGACGCACTTAAGTCAAATTCAGACGTCAATTTTTTGCCATATTATCAACTGGAAAAACAATTTTGTTTTTCACCGTTTGAAAGCCAAACAGCTCTAGAGTACGATCAAGCGACCACCACTTGCGTCAGTTGAGCCATACCAACCAACAGCTGTCATACGGAATTATAGGTAATAAATATAGGGCGCCTCTTTTGCGGCAATATGATACAAATTTCTGAAACTATTTCGACGGGAAAATTTATTGCAAATGCAATTATGTACATCTCCCATTAAAATAAACACACCACTTGGTTCAAATAAAATTTGTTTAAAATTCAAACAAACATTATAATAATATTTTGCCATTTCCAAATTAAATATAAATTAATTGCAAAGCATCTAAAATAAATAAGTAGGGCGATGCAAAAAAAATTACCATTTAGCCTACTATCCAAAGCGATGCAAAACAATTCACTTGTCCAAATTCCAAATTAGTATCAAATCGTAAACAGGTCGTAATGTCTATCGGACAGCTTATCGTATCAGAGAGAACCAATTTCATCAGTACCTATCTTTCTTTGTCCAGCGGTAGTCTGTTCTAGCCCAGCTTAGCCTTCCAATCAATATTATGGTAATTACGAATTCCGATTCATCACTTGTCCAAATTACGCATTTCTACAGATAGATTTTTTTTTAATACGTACGACGTACGTGTACTTCTCCCTATATTGTTGGCACATTTTCGTTCCTCGTACGACAGTCCAAACAAACAACATTTCTAAATCAGGGATTTATACTAAAAAAAAAAAAAGAAAAAACCAACGAGCCCATCAATCACTGGGAAGTGTTTGTTTCCTTTTTTTGGTTTTCCTGTTCTTTTTTTTTTCTGTTTATTTCTTAAAATGTTTTTTAGCCACTTACTCGTACACTGACTAACACCAAAAAGAAGAGCAAACACAAAGCACCTTAATAATGTATATTTTCCTAATGTATTTCAATTTCCCCGAAACGAACAAGAAGACATTTCAGATGAGCTTGCGAAAATCATTGGGAAAGCGCTATTAGTTTGATTTTTTTTTTCTTTTTTTTTTTTTTTTGAAGGGGGCCGATAAAAAGGTTTCCCTATGAAAATTCACTGGAAATGTATTTTTGTTTCTTTTATTTTCGTCAATATCCGGTTGGTAATACTGTAATACTGCTGAGGGTGCAAAAAGACGCACCGTTTTATTTGTTGATTGGACTGCTGACTGATGTAGTTTTTTTTTTTTTTTGCTTCGATTGTGGGAAGTAAACAAGTGACGTGCACAGTGGTCGGATTTTTTTTTTCGTCAGTGAATCAACTTGATAAAAAGGTAGTTCCTTTGATTCTGTTGCCAACCGGCAGTTAATTGGGCAAGCATATGCTTTTGACTAAGATGTAAGATGCGGAGTAGTTTATAATTATGTATATCTGATCGACATATGACTCATGGTGGTAGACATTTGAGCGCAGAAGTGTTATGGGTGGACAGTGTTTTTTTTTCCGGAATTTGTTAGTTTTATATTCGGTTTAAAATTGAGGAAATAAAAACTTAGGTGGTTCGTAAGTTTGTAAAGAAAAATAAGGAAGACGGCTATGAAATGAGTATCAGTCCGACTTGCTGTTCGGCCTACAGGGAGCTCTTCCGAGTAGTGAGCTAAATAAGCCGTTTCCTTGTTGGTATATATATTAGCGCAATCAATTGTGGTACAATTTTGTGAATTTTGATAATTTTTCCGGCCTCTAAACGCTCAGAGACGCTAATGTATATCAATTTGTTTTTTACTAAAATAGTCATGGTATATAAAGCGGGTGTTAAATCTTTTCTACGTCAATGGGTTATTTTTGTATCGCACTGGCTCTAGGTAACAAACTAGCAAATTCTGTTATCGGTCTAAGGAGATATTAGCTTAATCTTTTGTTGTGAACTGTATTGAGTACTGAGTTTATTTTTTCGCATTGGGCCTTAGCAATAAACATTTTTAGTTTCGACTCTAAATTTAAGTAGTTTACAGTGGCTATATTTTCCATACAAATTTCGCAATTGTGAGCTTCCGTATTGTGTATAAGTATGTAAACTCATAATCATAATCGTAGGAAATGAGGTGTTCTTGGCGAAAATAGTGAATCAGATTATTTTGTTTACTTAAATTTTACAGACAGACAGGGACAGGCACCAATCTACTTTTGGGCCATGCTGAAGACGAAATCATTCTCAAAGTGTTACCGAAGTTGTTCTGCGATCTCAAGGTCAAATTGAGCTCCAGTCGTAGATCACCCAATAAGCCGAATGAAACCGTGACTTAGTTTCTGTTCTCATGCATAACCGTATACTCTAAAAAGAGAGCGATAATGACCGCCTTCTTAACACCCGATACCCATGAAACCGCCAAAGTCAATGACTGCCTTGAATATAGGTCTAAAGGTACGAGTACCTACGGCCTCCATAAGAAAGTTTCGAGAGCCCTCAAATGGGCGTGAAACTAGTTCAACCTAAAATCACTTCAACTACAACACTGTTTATCGAAACAACTCATGAACCTTGGTACTAGCGGTGATCCAAAAAAAATGATTAAAATCTCAGTACATCATTAAATCCCTCCAAGAAACCTTGGCAAAAAAAAAATCACAATTTGGGTGCCTAAAAAATAATCTCTTTAGTAAATCCAAATTAGTTCTATTCCCTGTTAGATCAGTAACTCAGCTTAGACAATAAATACCCCGAAGACCTAACGTATTTAGTAAATCCACAGGCAAACGAATAATTAGCCACATATACGTATAGCAACACCAGTTATTAGTATAGTTAACTAATTGCTTTGGAAATTTTATGTTTGTGCAGTAAACGTATGATTAACATTCAAAATCAATAGCTATGGCCTGGTTGCTGTTCTAAGTCGAATCATTCAATACTCTGTGATTATGTACAGAGTCTTAATTGATTATTTTCAGATCGCTTTTGGATTAGTGTAGCCTATAGTATATAAACCAAATATCGTATTTGCCCAACTAATAATTAAATGTTGGAATAATTTATCATTAACAGTTTTAATTGCAATTTTAGTCGGGGTTATTTGAAGTTTAAATCAGCACAGGGCAAACAATAAATCATTTCTCAATTTAACTTTCAAATTAACCTGTATTATAAGATTATCTGCCAAACTAATTATACTTGCTGATTGTTGATGCGGTTTTTTTTTTTTTGTTTTTGTTTTTGTTCTCGCGATTTAATTTGAAAGTATTAATGTTTTAATATATTAATATATATTTATACAGGCCAACAATTTGTACATAATTCAGCTACCGAAAAAATCTGTCTGCTAGCAAAATAGACATGTCTAAAAAAAAGAGCTCTAATGTCGAACTAATCATCACTTTTGACTTCAGAAGGAGTAGAACTAGGAGATTTGATTTAAGAAGTATTTTCTAAGGCAATCAGATGGGTTTCGTAAAAAAGTTCACCCCACATGATCACCGGTATGAAACTCTCTAATTTCGTCTACTGACTCCAACCCTGGACTACTGAGCAAGGGGTCGATTACGGGGCAAACACAAATGCCATCTTAAGTTTTTTTCCACTGCGCCAACGTCTGACAAAGATCGGAAAATATAAATGTCATCAAAGAGCTACTGAATTATCCGTTCGGACTCGGTTGTAGGTCCCTTCCATTCGTCCCAAACGTAAAAACTCACACGCATCGATTGTTTCCGAGAAGCCAGGCCTAGGGTACTCGAACCTGTTGCGCCAAGCATTCAGTAAAATACATTCCATTTAGCCCTAGGCATCTCTTCGATTTAATTTAAATACCATTCCACGAGACTCATTTTTATTTAGAGTCAAAAAGCATTGCCACACAATGAGTAACAATATTTTATCATTATCAGCGAAAAAACTTGCTGCAGACTCATTGCATTGAAACCTCATCTCGTATCTCTTCCCAAAACACAGAGACAGACTACAGAATTTTTTTTTTTAGATAGAATCCAATTTGCACTCGAGTCCTATATCAAACATCTATCTTGTCTACCTTTTTACCACCAGCGGTGAGTCATTTGTTGTTTTTTTCGGCGATAGTGTATTCCAAATTATCACCCGATTGTGAAGAACACAACTTAACCACAACCTCTGCTCTGGCTGGTGTTGAGTGTTTGTGTGTGTGTTTGTTGTGCAACTAAAACTCGCTGACTCTGTGCCCTGCCGAAAAGTATCCGAAGAAAATTCATGGTTTTAATTAGAATTTCAATTGAAGTACGTACAAAAAAATAACAACAGCAAAATTTCTCCCCAGTACTTTTCCACTGAATTGGTGTTGTTTTTATTTTTCTCTTATTTTGCTGCATTATTTTTTGTTGGTAGTTTTTTTTCTGCGATTGTTATTTTGATAGGTTGCTTTTATATCAAACTTACAGAGCTACAAATAAAAGTGAATGCGAGATGGTAAACCATGCCGAAGATCGGCGGTTTGTTGTTGTGCTTCGTATATAGAAATTGAATGACAGTTGATTTATTTTTTAGCAGACTTTCATTTAAAAAAATTACGATTGTATTTGTTTGTGAATAGAAAAAGTGATGCAATTACAGTTGCATCGCAGACAAAAGAGGGGAGCTTTTTATGGTCGAGTTGAAGGTATAACTAGTGCAATGAATAAATATAGGCAATGGTCTATTAGGTTTGAACCGCAAGCATTTGCACACATAAAAAGATTGTTAACAGCATGACTGTAATTAAGCTTGTCCCAACGGGGTGGAAGGAGGAAGAAAACAAAGCGGTTGCGGCATTTTAAATGGTGTTGCTTTGAATGCATTTGTTTACAATGAATTTATTTATTTATTTTTTTTTTGTTTAACGCAAAACCCATTGAAATGGATTTATAGTCCGATCTGTAACGAAGCGCCGTGCTTTGCTTTGACAGTTCAAGTACGCGCCTGTGTAATACTAGGGAAAATTTATCGATTTTAAAATTGTTTATACCTGCTAAAAGGCTATGTGCGCGGTCTGTTTTTACAATGGAGTCGTGAGGTGGCGAATAGTAGGAATTACAGACCGAATCGTAAAAAACAATCCTATGTAAGGTTGAAACGCAATTTGCAAGCATAAATACCTTGTGTGGTTAAGAAAAAAAAAAAAAAAAACAATCTTTCAAAGCGCTTTTGAAATTAAAGATTGCCCATACCGAAACAGTTGGGTTGTTTTGAGGTTTTCAAATGGGGAAGTCGCATAAAATGCTCTAATACTCGTAGTTGCAACGCATTTAATCTTCATATCCAGAAGGAGATTGGTGAGAACCTACTTTGAGGGTTTTAAAGTAGCGAAAGAATTACAATCAACAAGGTCACGGTTGAAAATATTCAAAAAAAAACTGCCCAGAGCCTATGTTTTTAGGGTAAAATACCTCGATCCCGGCGTGTATATTGTGTATGTGTATGGCAATTTTTTGTCATAAATTGTAGAGACCGAGAAAAAGACGTGGAACGTAGCGAACAATTTGAATCGCTGCTGACAATATTAATTCACTCTAAAATTAAAAATTAAAATTAATTTATAAGACTATTTTGTCTTAAAGTGTAAATTCCAAGTAAATAAATCTAAATCTAAATCTAAATATTGGCAGCAACCTAGTGCGATTTTTGTTCGGTTAAATATAATAATGTGGGTTAACATTAACTTAACACGAGTATTTTATTGAATTAATTTTATTGGCTTGCTTACGCAATTTAATATAATTTCTATCATCTAAAACACGAGTATTTGTTGTTAAAAACTACCGAGATAAAAATGTTTAATGCATGTAGCACACTGTTAAAAAACGCTTACCTAAACGTTTAACTACAACCAATTGGTAATAATAATAGTTGGCGCAACAGGTCTGTAGGGACCCTGGGCCTAGCTTCTCGTGACCATTCGTTTTGTGTGAGTTTTTATTTTTTTGGAACGAATGGAAGGGATCTACAATTTTACGCCGATTCCAAACGGCCGATTGAGAAGCTCTTTCAAGACGGTTGTACTCTCGGATGTTTGTCAGACGTTCGCAGTGAAAAAACCCTGAGTTGGAATTTGGGTTTTTGCGGGTTTCGAGCCTGGGACCCCTTGCTTAGTAGTCCAACACACAAACCAGTCAGCCACTGCGCCTATTTTATTTACGAATGAGAAAATTTGAAGAAATTTAAAATTTTTTTTTTGGAACTTCTGCCTTTTTTAAAACACCTCTCGATTGGGTGGTTTATTTTCGTTTTTCTACAGTGCAAGTATTTATCACAAATTTTCAAAGGAACTTCTCATGTGGTTAATTTGTCAATAAAAGAAAGATCTCGATCCATGACTGTCTTTCAGCGAATTTTTATTCCGCAACCTTGGTGCCACCTTTGCAGATATATTTAATTTTGTTTCATTTCCCTGTAAATTCATCGATCTCTTGTTTTTGTTATACTAATTAGCCAGCGAGACAGTTCAAACAAACGCAAAGCGAATATCCCTCCGCATTCCAGCTGCGGCCGCAATGAAACATTAATTATTTTATCCACATTTTTATCTGAACGGAAAATATTTATAATTTGCACGAGGAAAACAATACCCAGCATAATATACGAGTATTACATTTTTTTCGACTCTGCATTTACAATGTTGTGCTAATGAATACAAAAGATACAAAAGGAGTTGTGTATTTTTTTTTTAATTGAACTGATTTAATCTCAGTTGTGTGATTGGCATGACAACTTATATTGAATTTTTTTTGGTCTCCGTGCTGCCTCAATTTTTATTTTTAATTAATTGCTCTGTATTCGAAATAATTATCATGATTTCCCACGCACGCTTTGATGGGCACATTGCTCTCATTTATTTGTTTTTGTACGTAGTATGTATACTACAAGTCGTCGGATGATAATAATCGATAACAATATTTATATGGAAAGAAGAAAATTATATAAATTAGGTGTAGTCTCCTTACTTTGTTTATATACTGTTCGTGTATAGCGAATTTAACATATGAATTAATTGCAACATGTTTCAGAAGTTGGGGTTAATTGTTGCGGCAGTATTTTTGCCAAGTAAATATGAAATGAGTGAGACACGAGCATAATTTCAGAGCACGCACTGGCGGCAGTGGGTATGATTTGGTAGTAAAAATGCCAACATTTTGGACAGTTAAGGATTGAATATTAAATTTGCTGTTGGGACAGGGCATTTGCACTGTTACATGAATGCAGATTTTGGACTTGCAATTCTATTCAGATTATTACTGAAGCAGAGAGAAAGACCGGCCAAACTTTGAAAGAAATTCCATTGCGGACTTTGAATAATTAGAAAAAACAAGGAGTACCAAAAAATTCTCTCTAAATTGGGTAGCGGCCGTTGACGATTTTTGTCGCCAAATTTGATAATCGAAATTTCAATTCAGCGGTTTGATAGATCCCTGGTTGAACAGATGAATTCCGCCAGCTCCCACTGGCGTTTCAAACATATTCAGTGGTTTCAACTTGGTTTTATCCCAGGTGTATATTCGAATTTACTGAAAAGTTGCAAGCTGTTAGGTATCACTCACATTTTCACCTCATATATCAGTCAAGGTTGCATAAGCTTGGAGTTTATCAGACTGTATTCAACTGTTTCTTATTTTTCCATGCACTTTCCCTTACACACCTACTAGAACAATGCCCGCTCACAAATTCGTACACCTGAAAAATAAATGTCAATATTTAAATGAGCACTCAGTATATTGAACGAGAATAAAACCGGTATTTTCCGATTCATCATGGGAAGGCACACATAGCTATAGCAATACGCGAATCAGCCTTGAACTGTGCAAACATGAACGAAATTAATTATTTTCTAGGCTTTCGTACCCCCCCATTGGATAAGGCTTATCATATCAGTCCCTCAATGCGACATTTATCTGTCATCCAACTCGGTTTAGTTCGGTTCTGGAAAAAATAAAAAAAATACAAAAAAAACATACTCAAAAGACAATCAGTCTCAGAGGAGGCCTACAATCAATTTGCGTGCAGCGCCCCTCCGTTCGTATAGACATCAGGTACCTTGAAAACACATTACACGCCACATCGGACCTATCTTTATATCGTTTATCTCGAGCGAGGAAGTGTACATATTCGAGTCGTCGTATTTATGGCTTGGTAAATGTTTGCGCAACGATGTTTTGTTCAAGTCAAGAGAGCTCTCTGTCTCCGTATAGATATAAATACATTTGTAGCTTGCATTTGCTATTATAACAATTTTCGAAACTGTTTTTTATTTGTTTTGTTATTATTATTTTTTTTTTTGCTGCGCCCTGTTCTTGCCGCTGAGTGATAAGGTTGTTTGTGTTTCTGTTTATAGTTGATATCACAGTCGTGTCTATGACAAATTGCTCTAAATAATCGCAATTTGTTTGATTGCCACAGATATAGCGAGTGATTTGTGAGACATATGCCAATTGTCCTCGTCTGTGATAATTTATATAATAATAGGTATATGGCATGATAATTTAAGGTGAAATGACACAGCTGGCATACCTCCTCATAAATCCAGTCTGACTAAGTCTCATTAAAATTGCATCAGATTTTTTAATTCAAAAATACAGTTGTTTCCCACATTTTTTATTCCAAACTGCTATACTAAATATGACTCACGGTGAGTTCAAATTATTCGCATTCACTAACTTTAAAATTTGTATCGCCTGAAATACACTTGAGTATTAAAATATGCATCAGCACAGAAACGAAACCTCGTGCAGTGGCAAATATTGTGAGTATTTTGCAACCCCAACCCCAGAGTCTGACTCATTGTCCACGAATTCAACGAGCGGTGTTTGTTTTAAAATTTGAAATAGAATTTTAATGAAAGTGAATTGCATTAAAATTGGAATTTCACGATTTGCTGTTTTTTTGCACACACCCATTGAGGAAGAAGTATTTGCTATTCAATGTTAGAAGCCCTGATTTCCAATTCGGAGGAGGGAATGCAAAAAAAAATAAAAAAAATATTTAATTACCTTCGACTGGGTATTTTTTGTACTTTAAAAAACAAAATAGAAAACAATCGGAAAACCAAACAAAGTTTGTTCTTCAATTGCGCTAGACTAATTAACATTTTTAATTATTCTGTTTTTTTTTTTTTTTTTTCCTATTTTTGTTGTTTTGTTTAACCCTTTTTGGGGAAGCGAAATGTTAGAGTTTAAAAACAAAGGAGCTAGACGAATGAATGAAGGTGTCCCCGTCTGTCGATGAGTCGCGTTGAATGGAATGCCAGTTGTGCAAGTTGAAAGGGCTTACATAATAATCAAACCCAGCAAAAGTGATGTGTAGGGAGTGGAATTTCAGTTTGAATTGCAATCGGTTTTACAGATTACGAAAAGCAGCGTAGAAAAATCGATGGATGTTGGTTGAATATTTTATATTGAGGGTGTATAATTTAGACCCCGAAGACAAACAACGCCAAGCGATGGATGTTGGTTGAACATTTTTTATTAAGGGTGCTTAATTTAGAGACCCTGAAGACAAACAAGGCGAAGCGATTTGCCTATCAAATGAGCTTCTTAACAAAAGTCACGACCTACGCCCGATACACATTTGTTTGCCTGTAAAGCTGGTTCAAAAATAAGGCGGACTTACTTTGAGTTGAGAAAAAAGAAAATGCCAAGTTGAAGTGTCAAGTTGCGCCAATGTAAAAAAAAATCTGCATATTTTATTACGTTCCTTTTAAGAATCTACAGTCCCGTTCTACAATCCGGCTTTGGTCGAATTCCGTTGAACTGCTTCTAGGTTTATTGGGCGCACAGGATTTTTAAATTTCTGTCGGCTAACTGATGGCAGATGAAATTAGATGTCTCTTTCAGAAGTGATCACAGCTTTCATAATCATGTCAATAAATTTTCCGTGACCGAAAATATTCAACACAGCCTAAATGGCGATAAAATTTTATTTTTCTTGAACTTTAAGAGGGAATTTCTAAAACTAGTTAGCATATAAAAGATTAAATTTTGAAACTCTTTAACAGTTTACACCTCCTTCATAACATCTTTTTCCATGGGCCTATGCGTGAACTAAGTTTAATCGTGAAAAGATACCTGCTTCAATAAAAATTCCCTCAATTTTATCAACAAAACTAAGACCAAAATAGGATAACAAACTGTCAGAACTTTTTACATGATTTTTGGTGACTTAAACAAATTGATTTTGTTTGTGGAAGCGAAGACGATTAAACGTTTTATTCCACCCCAGTTTTTCGAATTCAAACACAAAAGTTTTAAGCTGTTTTACAGAAAAAAAGAAAGGAATCTTGCGCACTTTGCTTCCCAGATTTTTGTAACCGTTTCGCTTTTAAAAAGGAAAAACTGCTGTGCATTAAAAAATTCAATGGTTTTCGCTTGAACAAACGTTTTGCATCATACAACATTGAAAACGAAAGACATTTTCGTTTGGTCCAAGGCACAAAAAAAAAAGAAAAATGAAAGATATTTCATTCACGCTTTCGTCTTCGTTTTATGTATAAGTTGGTGTTGCTACCAAAGTTCCAAGTTTCCCGAAGTGTAAGAATTACAGAAAATATATAAAGTTTAGACTGGACAGCTTTTAAAAAGTTTGGCAATAGGAAAAAATTCCAAGAAATTACATCTTGGCACCAATTTTCGTTTTTGTCCTATTTTTTTTCGTTTTTTTGTTTTTAAGTGCGAGGTATCGCGTTTTCACAAAATTTCAGCCATGATTTCACCATTTTCATTCATTTGCATCAGAAAACTTAAAAACACAAAGCAAATATTTCAAAACTCTCGACGTTTTCCACCTAGGCATTTGGTAAACAAAACATTCACACTGACGCAAGTACTGTGTGCATCTTATCTACCAACACCATAAATCTCACATTGCCAATAGGTACCCAAGTAGAAGTTCATAAGTGTCATCACCGCTGGATTGTGAGGACATTTGTTGTTGATGCAACTAACACAATAATTTCATCTTCAAGAACCACGCAACTGTAATCGCAATGCGTCATCGATCTGAGTGAGGACATAATTGACTTTCAATGCCGACAACGATAGACAACGTCTATACATAAAAACAAAGGCTTCAACTTGAAACTATTTATGTATTAACCATCGATGGTGTTGCTAGGTCTAACCGCTAAAATGAGTCACTCTTGGCTGCGGGTGATGAAAGAGCTGCCCCTGACTGAGCAGTCTCCCAGTCACCCTGTTCTTTTTTTTTTTTTTTTTTTTTTTATAATAAACACGCGCTAAAGAGGTTGTGACTACTCTTATGGTGTAGTTCGAAGTACACAGCGTGGGCGTTAAGTTCTGATTCACCAGCGAAATAGGTCGAATTTTATCAGTAAAACAAAATTCATCGGAATTAGATCCGCTTTCATTAAAAAGGTAAATTTGAAATTAAACGCAACGGTTTCATCACCTATATGGGAATACCACAAGTTAATTAAAAATCGTTCAAAGAATTTTCAGTTTGCTTGACTTTTCAGTCTAACAAATACCACTTGTGCAAACGACACACACAGTTCTCTTTGGATAACAAAGGAAATCCTCTCGATTTATATAATTCTCTAGTAGTGGATTCTTATTTCATTTACCGATAAGCTGTCCCAGGTTAAGATATCAAATAAAATAAGCCCAACAATAAAAGCCGTCGCCAAACAATCGTCTCTGTTGAATTAATTTCCCATCAAAACCGCAATACGTGATAAGCAGCTGCATTTGATTTGCTGCTACTTACACCACCTACCCCCATTTACACACGAGTATATGTATATGCCCATCTGATGAGCATCACACACACCTCCTGGCGGCGTTGACATAGGACCACAGCAAGCGATTCATTTGTAAATTGACTGCATGATGTCAGATTGACTGGTGTAGTCGCTGAAAAAAAAAAATAGTCCAAAGCCCGAACAACAAACTAATGATAGAGCCATAACTCTGAACACCGACTAAGGCGCGTTATCTAAATTGAAACAAACTGATAACATACTCAAACACTGGAACCCTCAACGAGCGAGTTAATTCAATTAAATTTGGTTAGTTCTTTTGTGTTTGTTGCTGCAGCAATCCCCACTTAAGTGGCTTTATCAATAATGGAAGAGATTTGGCCTGATTACGTCGATTCGTGCCGCCTAATCGGTGAGCACTCTGATAAAATAGAGCGTGAAAAACAAATTCTCTTATACCTACCCTGAATGGGGAAGTTCAATTGGACAAATAGAAATTTCGCTAGCCAAGTTGGTTTCGCAACGGCATATGGGCTGTTACGGGGTCAAGGAAATTGTTTATTTTTTCTTATCAATTTTTTTGTTTTTGTTATTTTTGGTGCGGCCAAGACTGTCCGAAGGTTGAGTAGATTTTCCATATCGAGCTTCGATATCATGGGACGAAACTATGTTGTGGTTGTATTTGCGCTTCAAGTGACTGGTTGTGCCTGTCTGTGTCTGTCTGTATCTGATATGGAAATTATATTGAAATGCACTTGTCTTCGTTCGAGTCACTTTGATTGCTCACCAATTTGGCTTAAAAAACTGTATGTGGTTGATTGGATTTTTTTTTTACTGAAATTCCATTGGGACTGATAAATCTCGTTCAATCTGAATAAAGTTTTCAGCGATTGAACTTATGATAGCGATTAGGTTTAAAGACAGTAATAATCTTATCAATCTTTTATAGCGAATGCGGATAATTTGACAGTAGGCAGAGGACCGAAAATACTTCGCACTCAGGTGGTGATCGGGTTTGCTTGATAGTCTTGAGATTTGCAGGAAACTTATTCTGTTACCTAAGGCCGGTTCATTAATTTCGTCTTTGCCTTGCCTTTACGAAATTCGTCATCTTTGAGATATATCTCTTATGTGCCCATTTTTCTAAGGTCGAATTGAATGTGTTACGATTCCGGTCAGAGACCTGATTCAAGGTTTAGGTCGTTTTTCATACTCATCTATAAGACTTACAGTGAAATAAATGATCCTTGGTTTTGAGGAAGAAATAGTCATTACTTTCTTTCATTTCGAACGTTCAATTTCGTTCAATCTTACTCAACGAAAGAAGAACTCGTAAAAGAAGGCGCGGACTTTATCCTACCTCCCATCTATGTATTATTTTTCAACTAAGTACAGGGAAATTTTTCTGGAAATAATATGTGGCATGGAACATTTTTTCGTACCTTCGAAAACTTCTTCAAAAACAGGGTTTTCGACACATTTTTCAAGTCTCGAAAAAAATCTTTTGCAGACCTATACCTACCTATAGGAACCCCCTCGAAATTTACTGCCAAAACTAGAGTTTTGGAGCAAGCTTTCGTCCGTTCAGCTCAGCTGTTAAAAGTTGCAATTGTTGCCGATTTCACTGGTCAATATTTTTTTTTGTATTTGAATGCGAGAGAAATGTGGTTGACTTTACTAAAGCAATTAATTTATTTATTTATCGTAGGCATGCAACTTTTTTCGTCTGACAAACGTAAGGTAGTATAACCGTCATAAAAGAGCTTCTAAATTAGCCGTTTGGATTCGACACTCTAGACAACTTTCATTCGTCCCAAAAATATAATAAAGTCTCTCAAAACGAATGGTTGCGCGAGTCTAGGCCTAGGGGTCGCTTAAGGTACGGAATAGGATTAAAAACAAGGGCAAGCAATTTTCTCTAGTTTTGACAGTTGCATTGCAAAGTGTCACGATTTAAACATGGAAATTGTTTTATTGTTGTCTGCTGTCAAGAGACTACCTATTCCAGGAATGCCTAAACATGAAAAATTGTCTCTTCCGTTTGCCCTTGCTCAAGACCATAAATGCAGTGTACAGCGAGAGACATATTCATAACCTACCCTTAGAGTTAGACTTACATTTTAGGCAGTTTGTGCAATCAAAAATAGTCTGTGCGAAGTTTAAATACAGGCTGCATCACTGGAAGGCAAATAGAAGTGGATAGCCCATAAGGGAGAGTACCTAGTGTTGCATTTTGGGTCAGCTTCCAAGTTGTGTAAGCTCTTTTCAAACCGTATCAAACTCTAGTACATTTCGGCACATTTGCTCCATTTCACTTCGCCCAACTTTGAGTAAAAAACAAGCAGATGCTGATAAATCTACCTATAAAAGTGCCAAAAAAAAAAACCATTCACAGTAATCAATTATTGTACCGTCGAAATTGCAAAATCATGTTTGTCGTTCAAGGTATCGCGAAAACAAATAATTTAAGCATTCACTCTTGCAAGGCCATTCGTAATACACCCCTAAGGAAAAACAAATACGTCTTATCAGCTTGTCGCAACAAACCCATACTCATACACACGTAGTTCAATAATTTACTTTCTATGCCAAAACAATGAGCGGTTCAGTGTTTTTTAAAGAAAAACAACTTCAGCTACGTCAATGGTGACTAGTACTGTCTTATCTTCACCACCCCAGTTGGTAACAATGCAGCCAATTTGACTTGTACGTCCTACATCGATTTGATGAGTTCATCCACTTGGATGCATAAATCGCCCTCCCACTGTGCGTCAGTGGATTACGTGTATTTATTTTTATCCTTTAGGAGTAAGTATCTCTTTTGGAAGCGTTCTAGATAAACAAGAATTTAAATCATCTCCCACAATTGTCCGGCGCGGGCTGATTTGTGCTCCACCGCTGCGCGGCGATCCAACGACCGGTCTTCAGCTATTGAGAGCACCTTGACCCCAATTTCCGGGACAATAACAACCCGCAGGGCGGCAGCTATGATATTTTTTCTTTCTTAATTTGACTTTTCTCCTAGATGTGTTTTTTGTACTCTTCTTTTGAGTCTTCTCATTAATACAATAGACGACGACGGCGACGACATGTTCGAAGACACGTGTCCAATAAATTGTCTTTCAGTTATATTAAGAACGGGTGGATGAAAACAAGTCACTCTTCGGACTTGCCACTCTATGCTGTGTATACCTATACATGCGCCGGTAAATGCGAAATATTTATCTCGAATTTTTCTCAGTGACAATTGGTCAATGGCTTTTTAATGATCTGTTTTCAGTCCCATGTGTGCGATATTTCTTTTTTATAGGTCTTAGTTCATTGGGCTTCCTGGACTGCAATAGGCCTATAATTGGTTTCGTTGGGAATCCTGACGGGGGCGGTACGTATGTACAATCAACCAGTTTGATGTAATTCATCAGCTGAACACGTGCTGTCAGAAAATAGCACTCGTGGCTGATGAAAAGTAATAATACCTGGTTGAATAGCATGGGGGCAGTGATATCAATAAAAAACGAAGCTTAAAAAAAAAATAAGAAGAACGTTATTCGTCCGCTGATTTGTTATAAAAATATTTGCAAAAGTCGTTGACCATGCGGCACGTTTGCTCCCCGATAACGTCACGTCGAGCCATGGGGGCAATAATGAAATGCCGTGTGTGTTATTTAGACACCTACTATTAAATTCAATTCAGAATAAATTTTATTAGATGAAACTTTGCGAAACGTATTATATTCGTGCTAAATTCGGTGGATGGTTTTGTAAACAAAATGGTGATAATTTAAAGAAGTCTTCCGCACTGTGCAATCGGAATTTGAGTAGGTTTTTGGACTGATTGTACTTTGTCTTTGCTTAAATAGTTTTTATTTTAACTCTCCTACTCGCGGCTGATTTCTGGTTATGTATCAATAATTTTGTGCGCGATATTGTTTGGTTAGGTTTAAAAATGTACAGTTTTTTGCAATAATTTTCCTATTGAGTAATTTAAACACTTCTTAAACATGATTCGGAGAGGAAGGAAAAAGAAGTGAAAAAGACAGTTGTTCAGTGTTTAAGTTACAGCCTCCTCTGAATTTGCATTGGAAGCTGCTCGACGACTTGTTCGTGAATGATGCCCGACAGAACCAAGCTTCTCAAGGAACCTATGCTCCGTATTTAATAATGGTCTTATTAGGGCCAGTTCTCTAAAACTTATATTTAGTTTTCTTTGTTTTGGAAAAAAAAAATTGCCTCGGAAATTCGTAGAGAACCTCATTTCAAATTGATGTGTTGCGAACGTAGTGTACGACGGGCCTAAGGAACCCATAAAATTGAGCCAATCTCTGTTTTTTTTTTTTCTCCTTTACGACATAGAAATCACAAAGACGCGACAGTAAAATCTGTAGCACAGCGACTTCTGTAAATAAATCTAAATCTTAAACAAAATTGTAAAACATTATAACCCTTCGGAAAGGTTTACTCAAAATATTAGAAATGAAAATTAAAATATATCTACATATATAAATAACAAATAAAAGTTTAAATAAATAGCTACAAAGAATTTGTGGGTGTACCTATACAGAATATTTTGTTCGAAATTGCTCCAAGGCAAAGTTTTCCAAAACAAAAGTTGAACCTTTGGTTCAGAAATAATCACCAACGCTTCGTTTATTCATTATAATAATATAATTTCAAAAAACGGCTCAGGTTAACTCAAAACTAAATAAAATTAAAGTTTATACCGAGGCTCATTTTTATGTGTGGCTCTTTCAGTGTGAATAATGTATGTATAAACGAGCTACACTTATGCGATAAATTATATCCCTAAAAAATAATTTAACACGTACACCTATGTATATATATTTGAAAGTCCTTCGATCTTATGAACTGAGTTAACATTTTGATCAGCTTCCAAATCCAAGTCCTCATAAATTTTTGTGCTTCAAGTTCAACTCTTAGTCTCATTTAATCGACTTAACCAAGTGGATAGAAAACAAAAGCCAAATAGAGTGAACCCCTCTTGGATCCATATGGCACCTACTTGAAAACCTTATCTCGAAAAGTCTTCTTCGTCGAAAGTTCCCACTTGAAACAAAACAAAAAAAAAAAAAAAAAAAACAAACAAAACCATCCACATTCTCAAGGCACTCTGTCAGTATTTTAAGAAAACTATATCGACCAAACCACGAGTACACGTGCCTCATTCCGCAAACAACCCCCTACGTCGTTATTAAAATCATAATATCATCAAATGATTAGTCACTAAATTTATCAGATCACGAGCAACAACAAAAACATAAAACACACAAGAAATAGTAAATAAAAAAAAAAATTCAAAAATAATTCGCGACTCATCCCACGCCTATGCGGCTAAGGTTCTTCTCAACGGGATGAATATCTGAATATCCCAAATACCTTACCCGTCTATGTAGGTATAACATCTACAAAATTGAATGACAAAAAAAAGACTCGAAAGTAATTTATTGAAACTGAAAATTTCTCAAGTTCTCGTTTTGTTGATATTTGAAATTCTTATACACTTAGATATCCATGCGTGTTTGACTGTGTGTATATAATAACAATATTTGCGAGACAAAATTCAAGCCTTGTATTTGTACACTCCATGTTTGTGAGTATATCCTTATGTCTATACGTAGCCGTAATTTACTCTCAGAAAAGGGAAAATCCATCAAGTGTTTTGCAACTGCTGTTACTTCTCGAGCACAGCAGTGTAGCTCTAGTTAGTAGTCAATTTAAATTAATTAAATATTTGCACACAAATTCCAGTTCAAAGTGTTTTCTGAACAGAATTTGTTTCACCAGGCTGTAGACGAAACAGATGTTTGCTGCACACCAACCCGACCGGCGCACGGTGCCAGTAGGTGAATTACCGAGTGGCGGATGTGGAGCATCATGGAATTCCAACAACAAAATGGAAATTTTCGCAAATACCTACTCCAGTTATTTTTATTAAATATGAACATTTTTTCTCAACCGTAGAACAGTCGGGCATATATATTTCACTGAGAGGCTATTCAGCACAAACAAGCGGGGTGCATGACTTTTCACGAACATGGTTTTGACTTTTGCGGAATGATGTGGATAATTTGATATAACTTGATGGGGGAATAACTTTTATTCATTTCGACTGTGCTTTTGATTTTTACTACAAAACAAATGGACCTGGCATGGGTAGCAATTCCGACTTGGAATCTTTGATTTATTTAATTAAACGACAAATACACTTTTCAAAATGCTTCCTTCGGAGGGGGTAGTACAGAATGCACTTGTGTGGTGAATTTTCAATTTATAGAAATTTGCTAGCTCACATGATAGCCAAAGACCGAGGTCCACGATTTTTTCCTCGACTTTCAAAGCGCACAATTGCGAAATTTGTATGGAAAACAAAGCCACTGTGAAATTTCGAGTCGAAACTAAAAATATTTATTGGTAACGCCCAAGTTGAATTTGCCACAACTATTACGTTATTGGAAAAATTTCGAGACTTTTGTCTATAAAGCTGCTTCACTGCGAAAGTGACTTTCGGGGAAACGAATAACTGTCCTATAAAGTTATTTGTTTCCTGGAAAATTATTCTCCTATCATCAGTCGCCGTCGGAATTTTTCTGACTGAAATAGCATTGATTTTAATTTAGGTGAAGATGTCTTTGAAAATAGCAAACATGAAATACAGGTTGGCACAGCAAAAAAATCCTAAGGATTTGAGTAGTCTAATATTTTCTATGTGTCAGCAAGATCTAATAATATTTGTTAATTTTTTTTTAAATAAACTTCATCAGCGGGTATTGGTTTAATTTAGTCGTGGAAAATAACTCCACGTTATTGGTGTCCATTTCGGCATTTTGCACGACTCTGTCCATGACTTTAAGCAAAATTTCTTAAATATCGGGTTTTGTGCTCGAATTTCTTGAAGTTGTCCGTTTTTCAAGTTCAAGCTTCTGCACCGAATAATTTGTTCAGTGCGAGAGGTTTGTGATCGTCTAGTTCAAGGAGGGCCTTGTCAAAACTCACAATCAGGCGATTTATTGTTGGTTCCGTCGGTCTAGTTCAATTCAATTCAACTCTAGTAGGATTTTCGGCACGCAATTACAGCAACTACTGCGAGTCTCGAAGTGTCCACTTAAAAAAAAAACGAAGATACGCGTGCTGCGTTTAAAAATAATGAAAGCTCCATTTTTAAAATAAAATTTGTTTTTCAGTCGTCAATCTTTCTATTTAAAACAGCCAAAAGTCAGGTTCTATGAAAGTGTAAATATCCGTCACCGAAATGCAGAAGCATTCTTTGATTGCCTGTAAGCACTCCAGCTTAAGTCGGCTTGTGGTTTCTTTGTTATCGCACACCGTTCATGACAATTACAGGAGATGATTGAAATAAAAAGCTAACCTATGTCAGTGATGAAAGAAATGGTTTGTTTCAATCGTTTTCGAGAAAAGAGAATTTTTCGTCCGCTTTTGACACTTGCTTAAGTTCAGAAAATCCTATAATGGTTAACCCTTAGAGCGAAAAACCTGTGCCCCTCCCCTTATACGCTAGAAACTAGGACTCACCACGGTAAAAACCGAGAAGAATTCTTGTACAAAAAGTTAAATCGCAAAATAACTCATTTCGTAAATATCTTTGTACGAAAGAACTTAATTTTTGCAAATAGGTCCATTAGTATAACTATGGTAAAAATAACAGCAAGTGTTTCTAATGCAATTTTAAACAAAGGAACAGTTCTTTGCAGTCTTTCAGCTCACTTTGTATTTTGTGAAAGGTTCCTATGTCCTTCTAATGCAGCGACCTCACTGAACAACATTTGACTGAATCCAAACAGCTGTTAAGACTTTTTAAACACCCTAACCCCGATCGACTCGATTATTGGCAATGGACATACTCCAAAATTCACTATTCATCGAAATAAAAACCGACCACCAAGAGCCGACGTCAAATTTGCATTTGTTATTCCATTTTCACGGTTGTGTTGAGGTTTTCCTTTCTTTTGCTTCAGCACATAAATTAGCATTGGAATTACGCTCTTTTGAGCGTAAAACACGATAAAAAAAATAACAAAAGGAAGTGCCTACACTTAGCTGTAATTTGTACATGATAAATTGCCAGAGACTCGGCAAACGAAATTACCACTCCCGACCCGACATCAGCACCATCCTACATACGAATACAATCGCATGTAGACACCGTTCCGCATTGCCAAATTCGTATACCCCGTAGCCTTACACACGTATACGCAACACGTTCAATATTAACAAATTAACCCAGAAAGTTTGAGAATTTGTATAGTAAACACATTTTTCGGTGTTAATTTGTTTCAGAAATAACATGAGTTTTACATCTTAACGAAGGGCATTGGCTATAGTCGAACTCGCACAACTTTGCCTGGTGTTGTGACGGTGCTGCGAGACGGGTCCTTGCTCTGGTACATATGGTGAACAATTTTGAAATGTTTGCACAAAAAATACCTGCTAATTGATTAGGCAAATATCCTCAGACGTCTGTGGGTAGTATGACTTGGTATAGGAGGAAGTGAAAAATTTAGCGAAAAATTGGTGAACGCAATTAGCACCAAGGGTTTAGGTATCCATTCAGGGTGTTGTTGTATATGTAGTTACGGGGGTGTCTGGCTTTTCAAGTTGGCACAAGTCATCGAACAGTTGATTGACGAATCACGATCACAGATGGGGGTGTAACAAACACGCAATAAGTCACACTTTCGCTGGTCAGTATAATGTGTTGCGAATATGTAGATGCATAGGTGGAGTTCTTCGACGCGGCTTTTGAATGTGGAAACAAATTGTTCGCAAGTCGCTGTGCAGTGGGTAAGGAAGCCACTATAAGGACCTAGTTCTGATATTATAAAAAAAATAATGATGGAATTTTTATTGGTTTTATAAATAAATATTTGCGAAGCAGTACCTACTTTGCAGGTTTCCGGTGCTCTAATATTTTTGCCATTTAAATAGATCATTCGATGTGACATGCGACAAGTAGCCACAAAATTGATTTTATAGAAATATTTTATCTAGTTTTTAGTGATCCTTCCAAAGAAATACTGTAGAGAAGGCTGTAAGGCTCTGGAAAAAAATGAGTACACGCCTTTATAACAGTCGGGGACATTTGTCTATTGAAGATTCCATCCACCACATCGAGGAGAAACGTTTTTCGGAGTTTGGGACACTTTCAAATACTCAGCGGGGAGAACTTTCTGCTACCGAACTAGGATGCAAGCAAAGCAGAAGAACTGAGGAAATTATCAAAATGAAATCGTCTCTTTAAATCGCTATTATTCTGACAAAATGTCTTGACTTTGGTTTACAATTTTCCTTCAATCTGATTGCTCATTTAATGTGAGGAAAAGTACTTTCCAATTCATTTCTGTGACCATCATCGATGCAAAAAGTTGCAGAAGCACACTGCAACTGCTTTCGGTTTTCCAACACGATAAGTGGGCTTTAATCCAGTAAAAATAAGACCAGATTCCACTCCTAAACCGACCATAATTTCGATATTATCGTCCCACATCTCTGGGCCATCGCACAAACGCTCGAACTCAACGAAGGGAGCGATGACGGACAGTGTATAACAGTATAACGCACGATTTCATCAGCCAGTTTTATTCACACTTTTACGACACACAGTATACTGGTACAATAAACACATATTTTTAGGGAAATAACATCCAAGTGAGTACATAAACAAAAAGTATATATAATTATATTTATGTACATATGCAGATCGTTAAGAGCGCTGGCTTGTCCCCGCTCAAATTCAAGGTGTTGATTTCAATTCGACAAATTGATAGCCAAATTTTACGATATTACAAAATACAGTTCTGTCTGTATAGTAAACCCACCCCGAAGGGAGGTGTGCGCAAATCCATAAAATAAAACTTCACAAAAACGCGCACAAACAAGGTTACAATTGACCGTTTGCGACGCAAACGATGCAATTTGCATGACAGCAACATGACCATAATAAAACTGTATAAAGAATCGTTTTAATGGTTGCAGCAGCAGCAGCAGCAGCAGAACCATAAAATCCAGAGGACATACGAAAACGAACACGCATTCAGCACAAACAGCAGTCGACGCCGGTTAACCCCTGCGACAACCCCACAGTAGAGTGGGAAAATGTTCCATCTTTTTATGTGTGTTTCAATGAAACGTTGGCGGCTGACAGGGGCACCACCACTCACCAGTGCAGCTTACCTCTCCGTATATAACTGCATCCTAGATTCGTTCAACGCATACCTCAAAGAAGACTATACACGGACGGTGTGAATGCGGGGTTTTGTGTCAATTGTTTCACTTTATAGTGCTTTATAGGAAAACGTCATTCAATTTATCGAACGACTTTAGCTGGGTGTTTTTTTTTTTTCTGTTTGTATCTTTCGCTTTTGTTTTGTTTTTAATGTCGTTTTCTCATCTCTGTTTTGAAGCCAAAGAGCATTTCTCTCATGTCTCATCACAAGTAATAGATTTTCCCTTTTTTTTCCCGGACACACTATAAAAATGCTTGAATGGGGATTTATTGCCTTCGAGAGATTGGCATTGGATATTGGGATTGCAATTTCGGGATTTATGAGATTGCGTAGCGGAACATCAATCACTGCGATTGGAAAAGATTTCTCACTCAATATGAAACAGAGTAGCGTAAACGTGTAAAGGGAGTTCGGAGTTCTATCTTCTAAACATTGTGAGAGTGTGATAAAAAGGCTGCAAACTGGTTTGAAGAACGATTTAATTGCTCGCGACTGACAGTGTATGTGTATGTAGTGTTAGCGATGGTATGTTAAGAGCGGAAGAAGTTTGATGGCTCCCTTTTCGGATTAATGCTGCTTTTTATGTGTACTATAGTAGATAAGAATTTTTATATGTGATAAGATTTATGAGGATAGTAAAAATTGCGCAACGAACGCAAGTGTTGTAGGGAAAACACTTGACAATGGTAAAGTGCCACCTGGGCTGGGAACCCTGAGCTACCATTGTACGGTATACCACACGGTTGTATAGAGGGCATCTGTTTTCATTTTTGTATTTTATATTTTAATATGCTCTGTCATATAGGAGGTACATAAAAATAGGTTTTTGGTATTCATACAGCACGTCAAAATTATAAACTTTCTTACGAGTTTTTACAGTCCATTAAGTGGAGTAAGGGCTTAAGTTAACGGCGATCAGTTTAATGCGTCTTTTTCCCATGAGAATGAGCAATCGAAGGTGGTCATCTTTTTAATTTAAGTGGCTAAGGTACTATGGATGTTTTTAGGGTGTTGGACTACTGAGGTTTAGGGTTGAACCCCTTGTTCTACGAAAAGCTGGATAAAGTCGTTGTCAACCAATGGATTTGGATCAAGTTCTTAAACTTTGTATAGCTGTGGGGCAAAGAAAAGAAAAAGAAAAATTAAAACGTCAATGAAATCACTTTTCCGTAAATGAAAAATTTCTTTCGTTTTCGTTTCGCTGTTTCTACGAAAAGCAGTATAAAGTCGTCTTTATATTCAACCAATGGGTGTAGATCAAGTTGTACTTTTAAATTTTGTGTAGTTCTGGGAGCAGGGCAAAAAGAAAAACGAAAAATTCAATGAAATCATTTTTCCGTAAACGAAAATTGTCTTTCGTTTTCGGGGCAGAGAAAACCATTGAACGTTTATAGACAAATAAATGGCATCGCTCCTTGTAAACCTTCTGGGTTTTGTGAGGTGTGAGTATATTATTTATTTACGCTGTAGAGCTTGGCGTGATTTGTAATAAGACTTCAGTCGGATTCTGTAAGGCGAAAACGTTTCTACGTGCACGAGCTCTAATTTGTAGAATTAAATCGTTTGTGTAGACGAAAACGTTTGCCGACCCTGATTTTGCTGTCAGAAAAAGGTAATTTATTTGACTTTTATTTAAAGTCAGTTTTTGTTTATCGACTGTAAATTTGTTGCTGCACTGTTGGTGATTCAATTTCGGCACTGAATCTGTTGTATGTCCAGACTTGGACCAGGACAATAATTCAAAAGGTAATTTTCTCAAGGTTTGTATTTTATTATTGAATGGCTGCAATATATTTTTTTATTTCTCATTTTGAACAACTGTTTCTTTAAAAGAAACCCCGCTACCACCAGAGTGCATTTCCTTCGCAACATTGTTATGTAAATTATTCACCAAATGTTGCATTGAAATTTGTTCCGGCAAAGCGGTATTCATCTCTCTTAACAATGGCATGTACCAATTCAATTTGAACACTCAATGCCACAGCAGGTATATATTATATATATGCAAACAAAATAAAGATCTTCCCCTGGATAAATTTTCAGAACCCGCTCTTACTTTTGAACAGGAAACAAAGCCTAATTCAACAATAGCCAGCAAATATTCACTCAATTTAACTGCAGAGTGCAGGAAAAAGGACACGCAGCCTATGAAAGGATATCAATATAAATATTAATCGCTTAAATGACCACATGTATACATGCGAAGGTAAGATGAGTCATTCCAATTGATCCCATAGTTGGTGCCTTGGTGGGTTGAAGCCTGCAGGTATACCGTTTACCTGGGCTTCATTCATAAAACGTTTTCAGGTACTCCTATTGGTCGTGTCCTTCAATTGTTATTGCGGGGAAGTCAGAGAATGGGTAAATCCTATATCGTATAAACATATCCGGTTCAGCAAAGAGATTAGAGCCAAATGCGGATGAAAGGATGTTGAAAACTGGAAAACAGCCGTGGAAAAGAGACTGAGCGATTGTCCTATTTGTCGTTTAAAATAAAAGCGGTCTGGCAAATGAGTGAGACTGCAGAAAAATTAACTTCGCACCTATGCAGTGCACATTTCAAAGGTAGATCCTTGCAAAAGTTTCAACAAATAACCAAAGGCACTCCAGCACTCATTACTCATCTGCTCGACTATGATGGCAAAGCTTAATTCGGTGAAAGTTTGCAATTTTCCTTTTCGACGCGATGCAGAGCAAATCCAGTACAACACTCAATCATCGTCCTAGCGTAAGAACGCTATTTAAAATGGATGACTGCACATAAATAACTTCCGTGCAAAAAGAACCATAAACTGGAGGAGAAGGAGCACTCTTCTTCTTCAAACACAATACACAAATCCAACAAGAAAATGGACAGATGAATAGTCAAAGTAGCAGCACACTTCGTTTCTGATGAGCTTACCGGCGAGAGGGTGAGAGGGCAACGCGGCGCACAAGCCAGCGCCAAGCACCGTATATCCAAATTCCATCCATCCAAACAAATTTCGATTGCATTCGTTTTTGTATGCCAGCGCGATGATATCCTTTCTCTGCAAGTGCCAGTCAAGCAAAGGTAGTGTAATTTTACCGAAAACTTTGTTCGTTTGCTCAGTGAAATCCTTCATTGGGTCTGCTGAAGGATTTTCTGCCTGCCTGTGCAACAATGGAGTTTTCAGGAAAGTTTCTCTTCTCTTGGCACAACGACTACGACGAGCACTACATACATTCCAAGTGCGGTATATCCTTGCACGTATCCATATGATGAAGTTGCACTCTAGTTTCACGCAAAGGATTCGTGAATAAATCCTTTTTCATTCTATTTTTTCTTTTGCTTCCTCTTATCCTCGTGTTGTTGGTTGAATGTTTAACACCAGCAATTGTAGCAACACACGTTCTTTGCTCCCTGACTGACTGTCCATTATGTAGATCGAGATGGTGGGGGTGTCGCTGTCGTGTATGTTTATGCCATTGTGTTCCATTTACCACCAAGTACATCTGTTGTATTCTGCTTTCGGTTCCGGTAGGGATTTCGCTCTACACTTTGCAGGATTTGCGAAATAAAAATGTAAAATACTTAAATGCCTTCTTTTGCTTTATTCTTCTGTGTTTTATGTCCTTGTGCCGGGTTTTAGATACATCGCAAACAAACAAAGAAAAAAAAATCGCAAAAGGGATAAAAGGTAGCGAAACGGACTCAATCTTCTAATTCCACACTCTGTACCTGTAGAAAAAAAAAGAAATCCCTCTCATCCTTAATTCCACTTTTTTTGTAAGTTTATATTTTTTCTCCATTTTTTTTTGTTCCTCTTCCGGTGTTACCTACGTCCTACAGGTATACTATATATACCGGTTCCAAGCTTATCCAAGTGCACGGAAACGAGCAAATCCCTATTTTCCTCTTAGTTCTGAATATTTAAAAGGATAAAGGGCGCAAGAATTCTTCTCGTATTTATGCGAAACACAATTTTTTGGACACATTGCGAGATTAGACTTAATCCTCCCTCGTCGTTTGCTGTTTGCCGCCTAATTCCGTTTTCCAGAAATTGTCTTCATTTTATCGGATGTGCCTGGCAAGCAAATTAGCACGTGTGCGCATTTGCTTTTGGTCCTTATAATTACAAAAAGGAAGAAAAAAATTAAAACACAAACAACGTTTAATGTTTTCATATACACACGCTGTTGGGCGGAATTTCACTTTCGAATTCTATACGTATGAGAATTAAGTCCTTAATCGTGGAAAGCCTGCCTCATCCTGTCGGAAATGCAAATGAGGCAAGCGCATTTGTGAAAAACAAAATGGTATAGGGAATTGTTTCAAAGAAGACACCAGGCATGTGTTTCTCTCCGCCCCCACAAAGGATATATAATAAAGCACCGCTGTGTGGTAATTGGAATGGTCCCTCCCCTAGTGTGTGTTCCCGACCAAAAGTGAACATTGCTTAAAAATTAATAAAATTTTTGTTGTAAATCGCGACGTGGTCTTAATTCCTGCAGAGTGGTGATCAGAAAAATTAAGCGGACAGAAATGAACGTATTGGTAGAGTATTTAAAAACAAAACTGGCATCAAACGGAAGAATCCATCTCTCTTCGTCTGGGTGGGTCTTAGAGCTCATCGATCCATGGGTGAGGAATTTGCGTTTGCTTATGCTTTGCCATGTTTTTTATTTAAAGCAAATGCTTTTGAATCTACTCACCGGATTTGAGTGTAGTTTTTAGCAAAAGATTAAGAAAATTATGCAATTAGGCAAAACACCGCTTTAAAATTTTTCTTAAAAAAATTATAAGACAGACAAATATATTCTTTTGAATAATTTCTATATTTCTTGGCCATTTCTCAAAATTTTTCTACGGTAGGTTACATCAGACACATTCGAATTAAATGCAGAAAAAGGCTCGGGCGCCTTGTCAATTTACAACGAGGTGATGAGCAAAACTTGCTGAGGAAAACTTGTCCAGAATATACAGGGACTGTCAGAATTCAACTGCTCAAACAATCAGCTAAAGCAGCATGATCAACAATTATCTAATAATAATAATAATTATTTTCAACACAACATTTTCGCTTGATTTGTATTATTTTTTTTTTTTTGTTGGGTGTAATTTGTTTTCCAATATATTTTGTATAAGAAAGTCACGATAGCAAAATTTCACCCACTGGGCGGACTCTAGTTGGAAACAAAGCTACGAAGTTTTTAGTAGCAAATTGATCCCTCAAAATAACATATCAAATGTCAAAAATTTCTAAACAAAAATGGTCAAAAGATACTCCCAAAAAAACGCCAGTCCTCCCCTTCCTCATTTAAGTGATCCCCTTAGAACCAGCTAAGTCCATTGTATTATCACTCATCAAAGCGGATATATTCATGTTCCTAGACCTATGGACTCATTATTTTTATTTTTTCCAACATACCATTCCAGTCTTTTAAAATGTATGTATTCAGTATTTCTTTATCGCGGAGAGTGCCCGGGAGGTAAGTACAAATTAATTAATATGAAACTCACATCTATTTTTTTCATAAATTTTATTGTATTAAATTCTTATAATTTATATTTTCTAGTAGCTCTGTACTTTCCTCTATGAGGAACTTTTAGGTTACGCTGCCAACGACGCGGTTCAAGAGAGACTGACTGGAACTGATATGAGATATGACTCTCACAACTCAGCCACAAAGTTCCGCTTGAATTTTACATAATGAGATAACTAAAAACTAATTGATAAACAAGAAGAGTATGATAAATAGACACCGCTGTTAGACATCATGTAAATGTAAGATAAGTTGTGTCTTTAATCATTAGTCCATAACTACTCCCCTCTTCAAGTGAAGTTGTCCCGGCTTCAGTTTTACATAATTTTATATATAGATTAACATAAGAAAAAACTAATTTATTATTTTTTTAGTTCTAGATTTCCGTTTAACAATTTGTATCTTATCAATTCTTTTGTTTTTGTAAATATTTATAACGCTTATTTCTTAATATCATATATATAGGTAGGTAATTTTTTTTAACACATATAGTTCATATTTTTTCTTAAAATTAAAATGAAACAAAAATTATAATGTACTGAACATTATTGGATATTATAATACAATGGGATTTCGGAAAAAAAGAAAAAAGGTACATTATTCTTAGTACCAAACAAGTACTTCTTCTTACTCAGGGAAGTGCAATTTGAATTCGGAACTTCATAAAAACAAAATGTATTTTCCTTATTTTAAATATTAAACTCCGAGTAAATAATATTAAAAAAAGATCAGATTAATAGATAGTTAATAGAACCAGTTATTTACAGAATGTTCGAGAATACGAGAGTCCGTCCAGTCAATAAATTTATCTTAAATTGTTTTTGTGAACTTTCTTATTGTCAATAAGAACTGTTGATCCCAGATCTTTCTGCACCACTTTTTCGACAAATAGTTTCCTAAATTTATTGCCTATACGTTTATTTGTTTTAACAAATACTTTTTCACCAGGCTTGAATATCCGCGTTTGCCTGTTCCTATTATGATATTCTAGAAACATTTTTTGGTTGATAGTAATCTTCGTTTTGATTTCATCCCTCAAATCAGTCGGAATCGATTGGATAACATCAATGGGTCTATGGTTAGTAACTGAGTGAATCGTCCTGTTGTACTTGGCTGTAGCAAGTAAGAGGAGTTCTGCAGTTTCAGTGATGTTTTTTTCAAGTTTTATACACCTAGCTATCTCAGAGAGAGTACTATGGAACCTTTCGACCTGTCCATTTGTTACACTGTGAAAGGCTGGTGTAGTAAACATGGTAATATTGAAGTTATCTCTGAGCAATGCCCTTATGCTTTCTGAAACGAAAGATTTCTCGTTGTCTGAGACCACTGTTCTGGTGTTTTTGAAAAGGTTGAGGACTTCCAAAAGTGGTTCCTTTATATCAATAATTGCTCGTGATTTGATAGGCTTTACAATTGCAAATTTGGAAAACTTATCTACACACGTTAAGAAATGAGCCCCCGCAGTTGAGTAAATATCTATGTGAAGTATTTCACCTGGATGACATGGTATGGGTGTTTCACCAATCTCAGCCCTAGGCGGATGTCGTTGATATTTGGCTTCATTACAGACCCTACAATTTGACACGATTTCTTTTAATCTTTTTTTTATGTTAGGGAAGTAATAATCTTTTAAAACTTGTTGTGTGTTTTCTCCAACAGATCGATGAGCTCGGTTATGCTCTGTTACAAGTATCTCCAACTGATCATTCGGGTTAAAAATGTCTGTAACAAATTTTTCTGTGTGACAGAACTTCACCGAAGGAAACAAGGTGATGAGTTTGTTTTGAATTTGTGCTAACAGGGGAAGATCGCAATATATTGCGTTAACAACATTGGGGTTTACAATTTCATTAAAAACTAGGAGAAGCCTATTTATGTCGTCAAAAGTAATCATGTGTCTCACCTGCTTCATGAAAAGTATCTTAGTCGTTTTTAAAGGCTCTAGTCCTTGGTTAAGATAAATCTGATTCCTAAAACAGTTCAATGGATTTTGAACACTACGTATTGTCATTGTTAGCGACACCTCACTATGAACCGTCATAGAGTCTAAGTCAACAGATTGTTCCAGCGTATTAATGTATTGCCTAGACAAGGCATCAGCAACAAAGTTATCTTTACCCGGCTTATAAAAGAATCTTGGTGAAAATTCCTCTACAAAAGCTCGCCATCTTTTAATTTTTGGATTAGCGTTTTTGTCTGAAATGGCGAAGGTAAGAGGTTGGTGGTCTGTATAAATATTTAATCTATTGACTCCATATAAGTAGTTTCTGAGCTTTTGCAATGCCCACACTATGGCCAACAGTTCTCGCTCATTTGTGGCGTAATTTTCCTCAGTAGGGGACAAGGTACGTGAAATCATTGTAATTGGCCTGCCCTGCTGAGAGAGAACCGCACCAAGTGCATGGGATGATGCATCGGTTGTGAGATCAAAGGGCTTTCGGTAATCTGGATAAAGCAGTAAAACATCTTCTGATGCAAGAATTTTTTTAATTCTATTAAAAGCCTCAATTGCCTCACCATCCAAATTTATTTTGATGTTTTTAGATGATGTCGTCCGTACTTGGCCATTATCGCCACGCAAATACTTGGTGAGTGGTTTTGCAATTTGGGCGTAATCTTTAACAAACCGTCTGTAGTACCCAGACAAACCAAGGAAAGATCGCAAACTGCGTAGGGTTAATGGAATCTCATAACCCACTATGTCTCTTACCTTATCTGGGCATGTTCTTATTCCATTACTTGACACGACAAAGCCTAAATACTCCACCTCTTCTTTAAAAAATGTAGATTTCGCTGGCTCAACCCGCATGTTAGCTTGAAAAAGCAGCTGTAATATTCTCTGTACGTCTTCGAGATGTTTTTCATTTGTTTCCGAAAAAATAATGACATCATCGATGTAGACATAACAGCATCTGCCTATCTCCTCTCTGAGGATATCATCTAAAGCCCGTTGAAAAATGCTGGGGGCATTTTTCAACCCAAATGGAAGTCTACAGAATTCGAACTTTCCATTATTTATTGAAAATGCCGTTTTTTCCCTATCCCGCTCAGACAAATTTATTTGATGAAACCCAGATTTCAGATCCAACGTAGTAAAAACAGAAGCTTTCCCAAGATTAGCAAGTATGACACTTGTATCTGGAATGGGATACTTGTCACTAATAGTTTTGAGATTTAATTTTCGAAAATCTATGACAAGACGTAACTTTCGTTTTCCCTCTTCATCAATACCCTTTTTCTCAACAATCCAAATAGGGTTATTATAGGGAGATCGCGAAGGTCTTATGATTCCGTTTTTAAGCAAACTGGATATTTCATTGTTAACGAAATCAGTCGCTGACATGGGGTATGGGTATGCTTTAGAATACACTGGGTCGTTGTCCGTAGTTCTAATGTTTGCAACGACTTTTGTATTATAAGGAAGTGCCTCATTGGGATCTGCGAAAACTCTACTGTGGCGTGTCATTATCGACAAAATCAGCTTTTCTACATTTGAAGGAATAGCTTCGTTTCCTAGAGAAATAGTGTTAACATTTCTACAAAAAAAATAGAATAATTTTTCGTCACCCCCATTAAAGATTAAAATTCCTTTTTTGAGATCTAACGTTGCTCCTATTTGCTTTAAAAAATCGAAACCAATAATTCCATCAAACGTTTCGAGGCTTGGAAGTAAAAAAAATGTAGCGTTTCTATTAAATATATTTAATACGCACTTAGATGTGATGACGTTTGTACCGTTTATTGACTTGACAGAAAATGGCCGCGTAGGTATAATGCCCTTAAGTGTAGATAGGTTTTTTATATAATTTTTAGCGGCACCAGTGTCCACTAAAAGTTTTATTTCCCTTCCTCCCCAACTTCGACTTACATATGGCAGGAGGGACTTTCCTCTAAAAAATTAATCTCATCAAAAGTCTCTGGTACATCATTAAAGCTTGTATTCCTACGTTCGATTTCATTATTTTTACTCTCAACATATTGCTCTTCTCTATCTCTATATGCCTGATTCGCATCGTAATAATCATAAGGACAAGGATGGTATTGATTTTCTGAAGCTAATGGAATCTGACTCAATTGGTTAATTCTCTGCATTTTAGGAAGAGTTTGCCGATCAGACTCACGGTGACGTTTAAGTTGGGTAAGGTTGTTCGAATGACCCTGGTAATCATTAAAGTGTTGCATGCGCCTTTGTAACAGATTTGCTGTGCAATCGTTTTGCTGCGCCAAGCCTTGAAAATCGTCAGAATTTGATCTTATGGGTATGTGAGCCTTGTTATGATTCTGCTCCGAATTTCGAAAATTTGTGGGATTTCTAAATTGAGAAACAGATTGATCTATTTCCATTTGGGTTGGCCTAAATCGTATTTGGTCTGCGGAAGCTGGTTTGTAATGGGGTGAATTATATGGGTTGAACTGGTTATGGTTGCTAATCTGTTTAGATGTCTGGCGTTCGTTTTTACTAAAAAAAGAGTTTGCAAAATTATATCGAGCCTGGTTCGCTTCAAGCTCCTGCGCAAGTGCAAGTGCGCATGGCATGTCAGTTGGTCGGGACGAAAATAAAATGTCGCACATAGGTTTTTGTAGGCCAGAGATGAAAACCCTCAATGCATCTTGCCTATATTTTTGAGAAAGAGAGTCGATTAATCCTTTATTGCCTTCGTGAAGCATTATTGTTTTGTTTACTATCAGCGTCAATTTCTTTTCAACTTCATCGTAAAACTCCACTATTGACAATCTACCTTGACGGAGAGTAGACATTTCTTGTTCTACAAGATAAATAGGCCTTTTATCGGAATATGTAAAGTCAAGCCTGGCGATAATTGCTTTAAAGTTAAGAACTGTGTTAAACGACGACAAGACCTGATCAGCAGAATCAACGACTTTATTCCTAATTATAGCCACTGCCTGGTAATGTTTTGAACTTCCCTCGTGAGATTCAAATAATTTATAGGCGGCAAAGGCCGCTTGCCGCCACGATATGTAACGCACCTGCTCGCCACTAAACTCAGGCAATGATTTCACTAAATCTAGCGATTCATCGCAGATTTTGCCGGGCTCAATGGTAACCGGCCGATATTCTTCAACAGACGTAGGTGTTTCTAATGCCCTAAGTCGAGTTGTCAGTTCTTCAATCGTATTCTCGAATGATTGTTTTGTTTGCTCAGTTGCAACTTGAACTGCAGCAGTAATTATTGCGCTTATCTGTTCTGCGTCCATCACTCACTCGGAAATCTAACTATTTAAAATTCGTTATAAATTGCAACACTCCTTTCAATATGAATAATTAATAACTTGTTTGATACTAATTAATTAAATGTGAACTAACTCGCAGAACTAAATCTAATCTAAACAAAAATGTGTTTATAAGTTGTAAAAATAACCTATTTACTAGTTTGCAATTATATTTCAAACGTTTTTGTTTTAATATTGAACTTTTTCAATCAGTAACTAACTGGGGTGTGAAATTTTTAATTAATCGAGTTTTTACAAATATGTAATGAAAAAAAAATCAACTGTGTTCATTTACAAAATTATATAAGTTTAAATGTAAGCAATTGAAAACATCATTAATACTTAGCTGTTTAATCAAACAAAATATATATATATTGTGCGGCTCTCCACGCGTTCGGTTTTTTTCTCCTCCAATAATTGATGATGGCTCATAAAGATGATGAAGAGATAATCAAATTCAGCTTCCTTCTTCTTTTTTCCAATGTCTATGTTTTTTTGTTTTTTTTTTGTCTCTTTGTCCACTTTTATAATCTTAACGTATCGTTTTAGATTAAGGCACTTTTAATGATTTATTTATGTAGCAATTTCGATTTCACAAGTGATTTCAATGACCATTACACAAGGTACAGCACCGGCCAAAACGTTAGTTTCAGTGAGTTCTAAGTAACGCGAATTTTTATATTATGCACATTTAAGCATTTTTTTATCACGTTAACACAAATTGGGCGCCAATTAATTAATATGAAACTCACATCTATTTTTTTCATAAATTTTATTGTATTAAATTCTTATAATTTATATTTTCTAGTAGCTCTGTACTTTCCTCTATGAGGAACTTTTAGGTTACGCTGCCAACGACGCGGTTCAAGAGAGACTGACTGGAACTGATATGAGATATGACTCTCACAACTCAGCCACAAAGTTCCGCTTGAATTTTACATAATGAGATAACTAAAAACTAATTGATAAACAAGAAGAGTATGATAAATAGACACCGCTGTTAGACATCATGTAAATGTAAGATAAGTTGTGTCTTTAATCATTAGTCCATAACTTACATTTTCCCCTCCATTATCCACCGTGCAATGAAATAAAATTTCAGTGAACATTAAAACTTTTTTTTTTAAACATGCAAACATGCCTTTTGTTAAGAAGGACAAAGCAAAAATATTGGTTATGCCTTCGTGATTATACTGAATTGAAATACAGTGGCATATGGGGCGTCCATTTGTGGTGCACGCCTTTCTCGCATAACTCTGTTTTTGTTGTTTATCACTGTTCTTTCTTCGCCATCATCATTCGCAATACCCGTTTTTTCCAACAGGTGATCCGAACAATGATGACCAACCATCAGAACCTGCAACGCAACTCACAGGAGACCCAATTTTTCGAGACCCCCTTTCGTCGCAATAACAGATTTCGACAAAGCCACTGGCAAATTTTGTGTACTTTCAAAAATTGGTACGGGTGCTTTGGAAAAAATATAAATAAATTCCAAAACCCACCTGCAACCTTACAAATCATACCCTTAATGCTGCATCAATCGATAAATTTGTCAATGAGATTACTTCGTACGTTGCAAACACCTTGCAACAAAAAATTACCACGATTTAAAAAAAAAAAACACCTGCTTATGTAAAAATAAGTCGCCTTGGAACTCGACTGACTCTCCACAGATCTAAGAGAAGCCAAATGAACTCCCATCCTCCATAGAAGGTAGCTCCGTAAATTAGATTATTTATTATTTCACCGAGGGATACTAACGCATTTCGCATTTAAATGCAAAAATTCAGGCTTTGAGTTGTCTGCCCCGTGATACTGTCAACGGTGCATATTATTGTCATAATGTATAGGGCTTCGGGTTGATCGGTTTTCAGTTTTCGGTTGTCTGTCGCCAGCCTTGAATACCTAAATTCGGTTGTTTGTTATTCGCCTCTGCATCGTATCCTTCGTCATCCAATCTATACTGGTCGTGTTCAGTTGAGAATCCAATCCAGGCCCATCTATCAATATCAAATCCAGGTCCAAAATCGAGAACCTGCTACAAAACCACCATCTACAAGTCCGCAGGAACAAAGAAGAGCTACCTCTATCTTGGTAATTCGATATATTTCATCAGGTGGTGTGTTTTTTTTTTCGCTTCTTTTTGTTGGTTTCTTCCTTATACGAATTTAATAGACGGACGGTTTTTTTTTATCAAGTGTGTGGAGTGAGATGCGGGTAAGAAAGGAAAAAGGCAGGTCCTCTATGCATGAGGATACATATCTTCAAATATGAAATTATATATACACTTCATGTTTTGTGTGGTATTTTTTTATGTTGGCCATTAACAATACACGATAAGAGGACGAACGGTCCGACGTCGAAGAAACACATATTGGATTCAAACTTTTGGTCCTTTTGTGTGCGATTGGATGGTGTATTCTTTACCTTGAATGTGTGTATCCCCGTGTGGTGGTAGGACGGTTCTGTTGAATTCTATAGCTTTACACTCAGGTAGCGGTCTGCGGAGCCGGGAAAAAATTAAATACAGAAAGTATTGTAAGGGATCTGTGTTGTTGGATAGCTTTGGTGCTTGATTATTGTTTTTTTTTTGTGCTACCACTCATGTCCTACGTAGGTATATGGAGTAAAACCCTCGAGCAAGAAATCACCAATTTTGTATTGAAAATCTTCGATTGTTCATTCATGGGGTTGGTCTTTGGTTGGTAGTTTGGTATTTTTAGGTTTCTTAATATTTTCTGGGATAATTGCAGTAGTGTGCTATCGAAGTATACAGCCAGATCTTCAAAAGGTTGGTATTTGTTAGAATTTTCACTTTTAATAAATTTTACTAAACGAGCCAACTGGTTTCCTACCGATTTTTTGGTAGGACATACTTAACATTATTTAAGATGCATGTAAGTAGATTACCCGGAAACTAAGCCAACGTGCTGAAGCCGGAAGGTAGGGATTAGAGGAAGGATTACACAAAGTATGAGGTGCATTTCAATGAGGTTGATGTTGAAAGGGATTTATTTACATACACGGCCAGTTGATAATGTGAGCGGATAATAGATGACTTTGTGTGCGTTGGGATTTAAAATTTAAATATATCTGAAAGAACAAATCACTGGAGAAGGTTTTTTCCGCATATAAAGAGTACTTTTGGTATTGTGTCATGTAGGCTTCCGACAGGTCCTTTTCACCGAGTCACATAGAGTTTTAATTCGAAACCTCTTAACAAACTGTCAATGAATTGGCAAACAAAACTAATTATATTTCTTACTGCGATAACCATTTATCTCTTTATTTTCACAGGACATATCCCATATTTTCTTCTTGTTCGTTTCGACAGCGGCTCCTTAACCACATGAACACGAAAAGAATCACAGCTTTCGATATCTACCCACCACCTCAAAGTAGAGCTACAAAAATAATCGTTTCAACATTTTTTCGTCTTTGATGAAATAAGTCCTTTTTTTAATTTATTGTAGCTCAGCCTCCGGAAGGAGCAAAAGGATAAACGATAGCTCAAAATACTCTGAAAAGTATTGACTAAAAACGGTTTCAAGCACTTTTCATATTTATTTAAATTAATAATTAATTTAACAATTTGAATGGGGTTAAGTCAATATAAAAAAAAATAAAAAATCTTCAGAATGTGTATAGCCGTTAATATGAAAAACTGGGTGTTTCACACTTTTTGTCAAATTTTTTGTACGTGCTTGCTGTTGCAGCTTTTTTTGGCTGAAATAGTTTTTGGAATCGCTTCAGTAGTTCCAGAGATATCCTTCCACAACTGTAACTAACCACCAGTTCACTTATCAATTTCTACAAATCGTCTATAGACTGACACAACGCTGGTCTGGTTGAATTTCCTTGAACCCAAGTCCTCCTAAAAAATTAATTCCCACTTCTGCGACACAAAGGAGCTGATATCTACCTAAATAAACGCTCACTGATTCGTACACATTTAAATGCTCATATAATTACGGCAGCAACTGTCAAAACGCTCAATTCAAGTCGATAAAAAGCCAATTTCCACTTTCATTGCATATACTTTAGCTGGAATGATGGTCCCTATGGTCGTCCTCCGAGCTTCATCTACATTAAACAGATATTCAAATTAATTTCACAGTTCTCCACCGTTCCACTGATTTTTTGTTGTCACAGTTTGTCACAATAGTAGGTACTATAAATGGATATCAAGCAATGGCTAGGTCATCCAATTTACATCTGGGCAAAGTAATTTACATACAAATTCGTCCGATTTCCAGCTTACCGTTATACCCAGACTCTGGCACACCCGCTTGCTCACATCTATATGTTTAAGGATACATTTTCATTTCGGCCTTCGGCCAAACCCAAATGCGTACATGGTGAATGTTATTTCCATTTTCTGGACACACGTATATTATATAGCTGGAATGTTTGCACAGACAAAACTCACACACGTATAGGTATATCCGATCGATAATGCAAAAGGCAATGAAAGTATTTGTCGGCATGGACGATAGGTATATGTTGAACCTGCCCGCCTGAACGGCAACCATCTCACAAATATATCGCTTACATCGATGAAAAGGACCTCAATAATCATTAAAACAAATTGTTACATCTTCCTGTCATTCATTTTGATTTTAATTAAAAGGGAAAATTCGAATTGTTGATTTGTCGTTTTTTTTTCCTCCATGATAATAGTACCTCGCTGTACATACCTATATGTACATACCATCCGAATAAAGTACACCCTTCCCCACGCATGGAATTTGCATCAGAGCCCTTTATATATGGAGGTGTAGATATATTGTGTAAATCCCTTCGCTGGGTAGCTACAAATGCTAACTGGATTGTTGTTGTTGCTGCCTTGCGCTGACATTTTAACACACCACCGGCTCCTTATTCTTATTTGGATCGTTCAACGTTGCCTCGGATCTCTGGTTAAAGTAATGAGTCCCGGAATGTATGCTCGATTGAAAAGGAAATGCAATGAATTGCGAGTTGTGTGCTATCCTATACGAGCATTTTAAATCAATTGATTTTGGCGTATTTGATGTCAGACAGAGCCCGTGTACGGGTACCATCGTTTACCTTGCACGCAGCTACATGTGTGGAGGTCTGTAGTTGAACATATTGACAGGAAGTGTTGTGTCTGGATGATGAGCTTTTTGTGAGGTATAGCAAAAAAGCATAATTACCGCTGAGTGGTGTTCGACATTTTGCACATATCCTAAGGATATTGGTTTACTTGCCTGTGGAATGGGGATTGCTTTTTCACGCTTGACTGATTTCACCTTAGGCTTTGTTTGCAACGACACCGAGCGATGGATCATTTTATTTTAGTGTGTGTATATTTGCAGACTTTTCGCATGGAAGAAGGGGAACATTTCGACTTTTGAGTGATGGCATTAAAGCGGGGAGAGGTTTTCGGTTTTCGGCTCGTTTTGGAGCAAGATGTGCACACATAAAAATGTGACGTATGATGTACGGTAGGCACAAATTGCGCTTGCAATAAATTTAAATAGAGTTTGAAGTGCTTTGAAATTATCTCTAAATCGCGCTGGTGTTTGCAATGGCTTTTTTCCGTCTTTCGTAATAGTTAAACAAACTTAGTAGTAAATTAAAAAAAAAAAATCGGTCGATTTTGGGCAGCGTGCCTAATATCTCCCAAAGAAATCAGTCAGAAAGGAAGTGGCAGTTGTGTATCAGAAATATCAAAAGGTGCGTGGCCAAAACTGTAGTTTCAGCAAGACAACAATTTCAAGTGCCTTCATAATTCCTCTGATGGGGCTCAGTTAAGAATCTTCTCCGCATCGTTTCGCTTCTCAGAACACAAACCCTCTCTCTTGTAAACTTCCCCAAAAACAGTTCAAATCTGTCAATATCCGTTTTATATAAGAATTCCTTCTGACATTTACTTCGTAAAAATAATCGATTTCAAAATGTCCACCATACCTTCATGTTCACTACACCATGTACCACCCATGCAAGTACTCGACGATGAATTGCCCAAGTCGCCAGAGGCCACCATCTATTCCATTCCCCAAATTTCCACATTAATTTTTGTTTTTCTGCTTAATTAATTCCTTCCATTGTCGATTCGCCGAACATTAATTATCCACAATTCATCCTGGCAGCAATTTCCCACAGCCACGGCAACACAAACTGAATTTAGCTCAGACCATCATTAATGAGTTTACATCTCTCAATATGTTTCTGCGAGATTGAGTGTGTCAATTGCAATCCACTGACAAAGTGACAAATGCTTGCACATCCAATTAATTATCTTCTTCGTGTCCTGTCCGTGTATGGTTTTCGAACCTCGTCCTTGTCTCTCGTTCAATTGATGCATCTACAAAACACCCAAATGTCCAATTTCAGAATTGAAAACCCATATTATGGATTGAGCGTATATAAATCGTGCAGTGCATTGTCCCAATGCCAATGGTAGGACTTACTTCCCTTTGCCACTATCGTTAGGAATCTAAGTGTTTGTGTGCATGGTTTTCTTTTTTTTTTTTCTTTGTCCACACCCTTTTTGACAAATTTATGGTGAAGTGAAGTATTCTTTTATTCAATTGCGTTCCTCTTTCTGCTTGTGCAAGTAAGGCATGGATATTGGTTTCGTATAAGGTGGGCATTTTGCTCGAATGACGACGACAGCTCCCAATGAAGGCAGCCTTTTTTTATTAAATTCTTGGCCCGGAAAGGCTTTAACAGGGCCTCAAGATTTAAGTAGATTGACGTTTCCGTTGTTTGACTTGCGCTATAGTAATAAGTTTTCGTTTTCGTTTTCCTTTTTGTAGTTCGAATTTTGCAGTCGTAGTAAATTTTCTTTTACGTATTTGTTTTCGTTTTCGGTTTCTTAGTTTGACTCGTGTAATCGTAATAAGTTTTCGTTTTGTTTTCGCTTTTTATTTATGTTGTTTTTTTTTACACATTTTCGCCTTCGTTTGCGTTTCTTTAGTAATTAGCTCATCGGTGTTTATTTGAAGATACTTCCAAATCGAAACGTATTGAGACTTTTCGTTTTTCTAATGAACAAACAACTCCTTTAGCTGGTCGATAATTTCAACATCGTCGCTGTCCGCCAAAAGGAGATTTCAGTATATGTCCTGGGTCGGCATTCTTTAAGGCGAAACGTTCAAACGTTTTCGTTTGCACGAACAATTTTTACTTCAGTAGCTAAGAGGAAATCATTCGTGCAAATGAAAACGTTTCAAGAAAGTAGGCAATTCGTTTCAACGTTTTCGTCTTACAGAATTCGCAAAATTGAATTTTGCACTTAACTTGGGCAAGATTTTATTTAAAACATTCAACCAAAAAACTCAATCGCAGTATCTTATACCCAAATTAAGGTCCAAACTCTTGCATCCACCACAAACCCAATAACGAGCAACTTCATACCACCTCGTTGCACACCCAACTGCTTCTATTCCTCTTCCCAACGCTCAGATTTCAAGGGAATACACAAACGAAAATAAAATGCTTTCTCTCGCTTTGCGTTTGTATACAAAAAAAAAAAAACAAAAAAACAGGATGACACCACAAAGGTCCTTAAAACTCCACAAAGATTATCATTCGAAGCAATCAATTTAATTTGATGATGTTAACTTCGGAATAAAAATATGTCAATCAAATTGATTAATGGTTATTCTTCGTCCTTCGTTTCTTTTTTTTTTTTAGTTTATTCGCTTTTTATTTTTCTTTCACTCGTTCCCGTTTTATTTTCGTAAGACGCAACACACAATTTTAAAATTGAAGACCCAGAAAGGATGGAACATTGACACAGATAGGAATCTCATTGATTTGGGATTCAATCCTTTTTAGATAGGTACACAAACACATAATGAAATTGCTCACCGAACTGTACAGAGGCAATAACAAATATAAAGTAGAAGAGAATAACAAGTAACTTAGGAAAAAATAAACAAAAATAGAAAACCCCCGTCAGGAACGATAAAATAATTGAAAAGCGTTAGAAAAACAAAAACAAACAAGCGAGTTGGGGCGGGGGCCGAGCACCGAGGAGTTGATTGGTAAGAGCAAGCACACAAATTAAAATGTATTTTAGAAGACACTGCGAATGAGGGACAAAAGGAAAACATTTAAAATTTATTTTTTTCCCAAAACCAAATAATGGTTCCTTTCAACTCGGAAATGGGGGGAAGCACTTCTTGTTGTTTTATAGGTCAGTGAGCTGCAGATTTGGTAGAAAAAGTTTTTTTTTTCTTCAAATTTCCTCTTTCGGAACCATAATGAAGGCAGATTTATGAGAAACTTAATTAAATTGTTTGTGTTTCATTGAACGCAGATTGGCGTGGCACTTAATTGTCTTCAAGGTATAATTGCTAAGGTTGCCCGAAGTTGAAGGATTTATTTTGATAAACACCGCTGCCAGGAGGGAAGAGTGTAGGTCATAAGTAGATCGTCAAACGAAGTAAGTAAATTATTTATGGAATTCCTTAGCGTTTAGGAGTGATGGCGATTTTTATTTCAGTTTATTTGATAGATGGGTTTGTGATCAATTTTCGAAATTGGAGAAGCTGTAGATTTCGTAGTCAAAAAAAAAGTGCCACCCCGCGCGAACGGCTGACAAACAACCGAGAGTACAACTGTCATGAAAGAGCTTCTCAATGAGGTGATTGGACTCGGCCTAAAATTGAAGATCCCTTCACACAAATGAAAAACTCATCCTTACGGACCTGCTGCTCCAACTATTTGTTTTATAAATCTAGATCAGTTGAGTTTGCATTCATTTTAGCAGAAACCAAAGAAGATTGGCGATAGAGAAATGTAGGCCCTAGGACCCACAATGGAGAGACCATAAGCACTTTTGACCCATTCGTGAGAAGTAAGGGGAGGGTCCTGTATGAACCTATTGCTCCAAATACTGATCTGTATTTATTTACATTTTTCAGTAGCTATCGACAGGGATGTGAAATAGTCTGTGGTTGAAAAGAGATACAAAAACAAATGTATTTATACAAAACCACGTATATTTCACCTAACGATCAAGTATTAATTCAATAAGAGGCCCCCGTACCTTCATTGTGGCAGGGGCAGGAACGAAATTAAAGAAAATAAAAACAAATTCTCGAAAAAACAGAGCCGGGCTACATCCCCAACTAAGCCCCTTTCAAGAAAAGCAGCAAATCAAAAACTAATCTCCAAAAGCGTTTCCATAAATTCTCGCTATGATTGGATTACAGGGATATCCTTCATACATCCACCTGTTGTGCTCTTCAATTCTAATAATACCAAACAAGAAAAATACTCAAAGAAAAAAATCGAATCTCTCCCCTCACGTTCAATTCCATTCGAAGGAAACACAAAGTTTCCCCGTTTCAATGGAAATCTCAATTGAAAAGAAGACGATTTCCTTATCCGAAGCATATATCTCGCAACCACCCAACCCATACATCAATCGAGAGCACAAAATAAGACAACCAAACACAAGCAAAGAACAAAGCGATTTCCAAGTGAAATCGAGGCCGAAGTTGAAACTTTAATTAGGATTTTCCTGCCATTGTTTGTTTGGCCATTGTTTCTGTACAGCTAAAGTGCGTATACCAATCCTACCGATGCTCCTTTCCTTTGCTGGTGGGGTCGTCCTCTGAGTCTTTTGATCACCAGCTGAATAAGTAGACACGATGATGATTATGATGAGACGACTTTTTTTTCTCGTTCTCGTTTTTTCTTCCTCCTCTATTGATGTTTGTTGAAGGCAATGAAATCTTCAACGAGGATATCTGATGATACGTTTTATGGGAAGGGTGAGGATGTTTCTCTGTTCTACCTCAGTGGTTAGGTATGCATAAGCAGAGAGGCACACAAAAAAAAATTAATAAAAAAAAAAAAAAAGAAAAAAAAAAAAGAAAGATAAATCCTAGCCCACGTGTAGTGAAGGCTACTTCAATCGAAACGTGCCCAGGCTCACAAATTGACCAGAAAAACAGTCCCTCTCGCTTTCCAATCCAAATTGGGTCTCCCTTTGAGATTTTACTTCTATTGGTACTTCTAAACACAAACTGGTTCGGTGTAGGTGCTCAGCTCATGGCAGGCACCACCACACGTAGCTGTGTGTAATTTAAAAACGATCCTAGTCAAAGGAGAAGAAAGGAAATTAATTACTTTGTAACGCCTGGAGGACGGCTTTTTTCATTTATTGCCATGGCGGAAGATCCCTACTTAAAATCCAGCCCTGTAGTTTTAATCAGATTAACAAATACGAGCGCACACAAACTGTGCTCAGATTTTTATTCATTTTTATTGTCTTCTGATGATGGTGGCTGAACGAAACGAGATAATTTCCGGTTCGGCTCGTTAAAAATTAAAAAAAAAAAAGTCTTTGACTTGAACACTCCAAGCCAAAGCCAAGCCCCCCGATTTTCATTTCGGTGTACATGTCATTTTGACGCAGGCTTGGCGCTTGGCTGCCTGCGATTTCTGTACATCCACGACGGTATATGCACGGATTATTAAGTGAATTACGAAATCTATTAAATGCCAATTAGCAAGTTGGTAGTGGGGACCGGATTAGCATAAACTGCATAAACAACCAAGCCGGGCGGCTGTGTGAATGTGATATGTATCGCTGGATGGGTTGCTGTTTGTAGTTTGTGTGTGGCTGCCTGCCTTATCTTAGCAGCGACAGAAATGGAAGCGAGAAACAAATAAAATAATGAAATTGTTTTTACTTGACCTGGAGAGAACGAGCTACGGAATAAATTAAATTTTATTACAGATTTTTTTTTTATTTATTTATTCTGTTGCATGGCGAATGAAGGTGTTTCGTTCACCTCTCGTATCTGGAGGAGGCTTAAGAGATGCCTTTTTCTTTGATGGCAAAGAGAAACGTGATTCAGCGTAATTCAGTGGACCCTTTGTTCGGCGGCGGTTCCGTAATGGCACACACTTAACACTTAATTATTCGGCTCAAATTATGGATGGTTCTCAATCGAGACGCTTCAAGTTTTGTATTCATCGGATTGTTGTCTATATGACTATGAGTGGCAGCATCGGGAGGGTCCTTTGTTGGTCTTTTTATGGAGTAGGGTTTCTGATTCACAGGGAAATAGAGCAATCCATTTGAAGTGGTGATGGCGACGATTATTGGCATTATTTTTGTCAGGTTTTTTCTTGTTATTTTGGTGGACAAACTCAAGGAACTGGTGTGAAATTCGCTGGTTGGATAAATGAGAAAAGAGTCCCTCGTCTTTTTGTAAAAGAACTGCGGCCAGAGTTTGAGGTACCACAAAAGAGTAAGCTTTATAAATTTTAGAAAGAAAATATATTATTCACTAAAATGCACACTTTTTCCCTTTTGAGCTTCGGATTGAGGTTCGTAGGAACCACTCGTTCTTCAGCCCAAATCTGTTGTAAAATTGTCTCACCCGAAATATTAATCTGACTTACATACTTCCGAAAAGTTCTAGAAATCATTTTCGTGATTTACTTGCTTCTTCCAAGTAGTGAAAGACGTTCTTGAAAAAAACTCCCAATGTCTGAGAATCCAACAAATGTAATTTGTTCCCTTCCGGAAATTTTTACATTACTGACCTTAGAAACATATTTCCACCATCCAATGTATGATTCACCACAACAAGCCCACGTCGAGGAAAGGTTGCGATATAAAATAAAAAATCTATTGAAAAAATCAAGTTCTACAAAAAGTCGAATCAAAAAATCACCTTCTCCTCTTAATTGCTGTTCGCTCTTCGACTCCGTAAAAGGCTGACGCATTCGATGGGCCTAACCTTCATATTGTCTACATTTGCACAAAGTCTTCCCCCCAATGTCAGTCACTTAAAACAGTTTTTAATGTATTACCACAAAATCGCAATCAACTTTGTGTTGTAGTTGCGTCGATTTCACTTTAGTTACGTATACGCCTCAGTAGCCGAATCGGCCGGCGGTTTCACATTCGCAATCGTTGGCCCTGTTTAAAATCAACTTCAGCTGCATGAATCATCGGGTTGATAGACCAGAACCAGTACTATTGCTCTACCCATGGCAGAACCGGCAATAAAACAAACACAAACACATCAAACAAACTGCAACTGGATGGTGGAGGTATGGCCTCATTTGATGCGGGCGGTTATCGACTTTTTCACCTGATTATTGTGTTTGACTTCACTTTGTATCGTTCATTACCTTGATCGATGGAATCAATTGATTTACTCACCTCTGCGTTTTTTCCCCTACCCCCTGCCCCACTATCTCTCTCTATTTTCCTTCGTTTGCAGTTTTTTTTTTCGTTTTCTATTTGTTTGTCAGGGTAAAGCCGTACAAAGAATACTTTGCTATTAGATCGCCATAACTATCGTTCGGGTTGTTGTTGCTGCTGCTGTTTTCTATATGGAAGTCGGCCACGTAAACATCGGATGATGTCTATTGGGGCACGTCGTTGACGTAGTCGTATGGTTTGTTGTTTCTGTCATTTGGTAAATGGGGAGCAAGAAACATGAAATTTTGTTGAAACGAAGAAGACAAACTGGGGATGGTATTGCATTAGTGATTGTTTCACCTGTTGTTTTGCCAGAGGCAATTTAATATTGGCCAGGACAGGGGTGGGTGGTCAACGGATGCGGATGTAGATGGGTTGCAGCCGTAAACTGATTTTGCCATTGATTGGGTAATGAAATCGAATTCGATTGGCATACGTCAGGCATTATTGTTCGGACAGTATGCGGGTGATTAGCGATGGAAAATATTAACGCAAAAGTGTCCTTGAAAGTATGTTAAGAAATTTGGAAACTTATGGGTGGATGCACGGAAATTAAACGCGTTGATGTAAAGGTGTATAAAGTTAGAATAAGCCAAGCGAATGGATGTAAGAAGTTTGGCCTGGGATTTTTTATGGACATGTTGAGCCAGATAAATATTTTTGCAAGCTCCACCAATTTTACTGGTCCGTAAAACGAATAATCGCCAAAATTCCCATTTGAATGGTTTGAACTAAGTTGTGGTGTGAACTTCAGCGCTGAGAGAAATTTGCCTTGAACTTGAAATTTTACTAAGAACGCAGGCAACTGAATAACACAGGCTCAACAAAATAGCTACCACAAATTATAAAGAGGTTTCCCTTCAATGAGCAAAAAAAATCAGCAAACAGGCAACTGAATTTAACAGGCTCAACAAAATAGCACGAGAAAGAAATTTATTTTCTACCCTTTCAAGAGGTCCCTATATATATTTTTTTTTTGCAAATGGGTGAACACTACAAATTAAGACTGTGAGCGTCGCTAAAACAGGTATGATCTCAGAGTTTATATTCATAATGTGTGTGATTGCTGTCCCCTTGAAATAACAAGACTCTGGTGCTTCCCTGCATTGCCACATCTAAATTAATTAACAAAATAGTTCCCCACTCTGCATGAAAGGTCTAATTCAAACGCACAACTATTGGGAAACAAAACTGAATGGAAAAGCAATCACCAGATTGCAGGATAATTAAAGCCCCTTTTCCTCCACCGCATATGCGTACCTATTTCTAATTACTTAGGAAGCATTTTTTTCTATTTAGCACACATGCATTCGATTTCTTAAGGACGCCTTACAACCTTCTTCCACATTTATACTAACTTCCAGCTCTGTATAAAAGAATCAAATCTTATTCCGTTGCCAAAGCACGCCCTGTTGGGTCGCATTGAATGGAAGTAGCTTTCGGACTCCGGCTTCTTACCTATAGAAAGTTTTTCTCCCTCAACTTGCCTTGATAAAAGGTCAAATCGAAATCGGTTCGGTAGTTTTCGCAGCCGTCGACCGCCACCGGTGGTTAGTGGAGTGATGATAATGGTGACCCGGGGTTTTGCTATACACCAGAAAATGTTTGCATACACACAAAGGGAATCGAGAAAAGAAAATAACGAGAAACTTCTCCAAGAAACGAACGTATTCTTGACAACTTTTCATGCTGGTTCTCTGTACAATCGAACTTCTTTCGATCCACCCGTACCACTGCTTTTCGAAAACTTTTATAGTTAGCTGGATTTGACTGAATGGGAAAATGCCAAGGGTCTCACTGCGTGTGTGTTGGAAATAATTCACGATCTTAAAGCCAATTCGGCAGTTGCTTTTCCCCAGAAAAGAAAAAAAAAAAAAAAACCCGCACCCTTCTCACGTTAGACAGAGAAAATTATTAGCTACGCAGAGTCTAATGTATACCCCGAGTCCCCCTAACAATAGGATTATGTTTGGCTTTTACTTGTATATGTTTTTTTTTTTTTTAAGATCTCCCAAACAAGATACTTACGCTCGATTCGGTTTACTATTTCCGAGAGCTTAGAGCGAACAGAAATCTCATCAGCATATCATCAAAGCGAATAGCAATTTAATTGAACATCATCCAACCCCCCCATCCCCGCTTGCAAGAGGATAGAGGCGGATTTTTTCGATTTTCAAAAACGCACGTCCATGAAAACTAATTTGAAATTGCTTTCGAACTGTGTAACGTGTAATGTGTATCACTCGGAGTGAGCGAAATGCATATCAACTAAAGTGTGTTTTAAATTGATTTTGGGGGTAGATATCTGTTCGACAATATTCCCATGTTTATTGGGGAGACTGGGGATTGGTATTTAATGAAGCATACTTTCGGGATATTAAAAATGAATTTTTATGTGCCATTTACAGCAGCTAACTTGGTGTTCCATTAATCGCTACAGAGGATGAAGGAAAGACGTCCTCAAGTGCTTCAATGGGGCCTATAAATTGCCGTTTTATGTAAGTGCCTCGAGGGTGCGGGGAGACACACTTTCCAGGGAAATGTCAGCCGCTTACGCAGTGACTTGCGAAATAAATTCCGCTGAGCAGATTATCTGCGGAGATAACATTTTCATCGTATTCCCTAAGCGGTAGTCGGAATACAACAGGAAATTGCCATGCCGGAGGAGGTTTTCGCAAACTAATTGATCTGCTGCTTCGCATTGACATGACAATAATTCATCACTTAACTCCAGCCGATATGGGTTTATTGATCTGCTAGGTTCAGTCGCGCACAGGCACAGTTCAACGAAGCCACATCGCTTCGAGACAGGATCGTTCAACACAACGAAATAAACTCGATCAAAGGCTGAAGACCACCACAACCATGATAAAGATGACAATGATGATGATGATGATGATGATGATGATGATTATTGCGAAGCGAGCAAAAAACGAGTACACACAGAGGCAGATAGAAACTTGTATATGATGATGGTGGCACTTGGGGCACACCATCATCCGAGATCAGACTCATGTTCTGCGGCTTGTACTGCTGCGGTTGGATTTTGGTCACATTTTGAGCTTGCGATAGCATTTAGAGTTTCGTTTGGATCCAGGCTCTGCATGCGATAATAAATGATTATTACCTTCCCGCTGGATGTTGGATGCTGATGCTGAGTCACCCCTGGTATATATACGATTTTCACCTTAAAGCCGTTTTCGTTGGTCTCTCTGGTCCATATCTTTGCGGTAAGTAGCGCGCGAGTGCTACCTGGTGTACGTTGCTCTTCTGTTTTTGTTTTTTCTGTTTTATTTTTTTTATTTTTTGAAGATCGAAACTATAGATTGACTATGCCAGAGGAATTGTGTGGAAATTAATGACAGCCGTGTCGTTTTGAGAGAGCTGAGTTGAAATTAGAGAATTGCTTCTGGTTTTCACTTACCCAGGGTAATAAATGGTTGATTGTGCGATCATCATGGTCGCTGTGGAGATAGTGATTTGTTTTACGGTTCTTTCGGAAACTGTATCCCAGGGGGTATACAAAGGAGATTATATGCATGCGCGCTAGCTGTCGACGATCACCGTTGGACAAACGAAATAAGCGACTGTGTGTGTGTTTTTTTTTTTTTTCTTTTGCAAAAAACACTTGTGGAAAGTTTCTTTTTCCAGACAAAATTCCATTGGTTTCGACACGCAGTCTATTGGCGGACGTTGACGAGAGCACAGATTTACCAACTGCTACAGTTTTATACGTCTTGGTGCAAAAGGGCGGAAAAATAGCCACTTAAACCCCCTAGAAGCCACAGGGCATTGAAAAAGTCTTGAAAAAAATATTGTCCCAAGAGCCCTCTCATTTGAATAGTACAAATTCACTGAGCGGGAATCTTATCATAACTCCCGCCTCATATATCTTTTAACTGGTGTAATAAATTGCCCTCCCCTGCATTTTCAAATACCGTCCCCTCATACACGTCGTGTCTCTTTGCACTATTAGGTCTTAACGAAGGTCGTCCGGTCAAGTTGCCGTGCTGTGTGAATGCAATTTGTATGTCATTTCCCTTTGCTCAATGGCGTCTTTGACTTGTGTTGTAACGTATATTTATTTTTTATCTTTTTTCTGTCCTCAATTATCCGTAAAAATTTAACAAGAATATAGCGAAACTTGGGAACGAAATAGTGCGCTCGGTTAATGGCCGGAATGGGGGAGAGAATGATGCGGAAGGAATTGAGTTTACGGTCGGTTGGACAGCACATGGGCCGGCTATCTAAATAGTTTTGGACAGACTCACTGATGTGATGGTGGGTACGCACCTTTTTGAAAAATATGCGCCGGTATACTGGGAAGTAACTCCCTCGAAGGTAGATATAGGTATAAAGTCTGATAATGCATATAGGGTGACATGGAAGTGCCGACGGAGCTGGAAGAAATTTGCATATAAATAGATGATGTGAAATTAACTCCTCGTTTGTTGTACAGTGGTCGTTGAGTGAAAGTGAAGTTATTCGAGGGTAGATGGAGGTACCTAGTACCTACATATTGACAGAAGTTTCCAGTCAAGTGCGCAGAGGTGGAAGTTTTATACTTTCCTGTCAAACTAACTACTGTTACAAGGACATTAAAAATGCCGATGTAATCAGTACCTACCTTAAAACGCCATCGAATCATTTCGACCCATATGAAGTTAAGGACCTCTTAAGTATGCGTAAAATAAGTTCAAAGAAAATCCACTTGTACCCAAAATTTCACAAGAACATAGCAAACAATTAGGTAAACTTAAAAATGATAACAACGTTGTACGCTTGTACCTACCCACAGTTTTGTTGTATCAACAATTGGTCACTGAACTACGTAAAAAAAATTACTCTAGGAAGTGCAAACAATTAGTAAAACCTTGAATTGTTTTTAAACAACTTCCTTAAAATGTCTGTCTTAAAACATCTAAAACAAAAAAACATTTCGGCTTCGCTTTGTGTAGTTACAGTTCCATAAGTAATATCGGGTACAAATTGCATCAGCTATACACTTCGAGATAGGCAAACACGACAGGCGAGCGCGATGGAAACAAATTACATGCCTGCTGGAACAACCAACCAACCAACAGATCCATCCAAACAAAACCGCAAAAAGAAAAAAAAAAAAAGAGCACAGCACAGCACAAGCACCAAAGGCATTCATCGAAAAACAAGATTAATGCTACTTCTACGGAGCACTCCTAAATCTGAACGCGTCACTCCTTTTATCAATTTGGCCAGTGTTGTTGCTGGCTCGTGTTTGGAACTAAATTATTTTTGGTAAATTTCCATTGACTTGTTTTTCTGTTCGGATTCCATCCACGTTGTGGTCGATTGTTGTTTACGAATTTCTGTGTTTTTGGATGTTTTTTTTTTTTGAATTTTTTTCTCCTGTTTTTTTTGCTAGTATTTTTTTTTTTTCGCAAATAGAAATATGGAAATGTGTATTGTTACTCAAGAGATTGATATTTTTCTTACAAACGGGCGCATTTCTTTTGAATACACTTTTGGCAGTAGGTGCCAAGTGAAAAGGTTTTTTTTTTTAATTTCAAATAGTGCTCCTCGTTTTGTTTGACCTTGGGGGAGAGGTCTAAGTTTTTTCTGTTTTTATTTGGAAATTTTCCACTCGCTGGATTTAAGTGCTAACAGTGACCAGGTATGGCAGGCAGTAAGTGATACATTTTTTGCTCGAATTGGGGGACCTGAAGGGGTCATTCGTTCTGCCTATTTTAGACCGCGAAACTACAGATTAACTACTATCGGGATGGGGAACAAAATGAACCCGACTATAATGACTGTTTAGAGGCGAGACGTTCTCTACTTCTTGATGATAAATATTTTGTCGTGTTTTCGTTTTGTGGTGAAAGGAACAGGTTCTCTGAGTAGAGTAATACCTGCCACAGATGCACGGCGATGGTTATGAGAGAATCTTGTAAGGAGCGACTTGATTGCCCTTAATTTCCGGAAATAACCGATTAAATTGCACCATCTGAGGTATGGATTAAGTGCGCAAGAGGCAGTTTCTGGAGCTGGGATGGTACATGTCTTATCTATAGAGCACATGTTTAATTGATGGCTGTAATTTATTGCCGGGTCATTATTTTATGTGGGTCTGGTCTGGGAATCAGAAATCAAGACGCGGCTTTGTGAGGCATAACGAAAAGGAAATGCTCGGAATATTCTCGAAGAGGATGCAGAGCAAATGGGCTGTTCCATTCCTAAGGATATCTCTCGCTAGGGTAGCGAGGGAGAGCGTTGATAATGAAGTTTTTATTGAGGTAAATGGCGATTTTTGGAACAACTGATCTTGCTCGGATTTATGTACAAGGTGGGGCAAAAGACGTCACCCGATCGTTTTTCTAAGAGTTTTTAGGATACATATTTATTTAAGATTGAACTATGTGTTCAAAAAAATAAAATAAATAAATAGCTGGCGCAACAGGTCCGTAGGGACTCTATGCCTAGCTTCTCACACACACAACCATTCGTTTGGGGTGATTTTTTAATTTATGCGACCAATGGAAGGAATCTACAATTATAGGCCGAGTCCAAATGGCTCATTGAGAAGCTCTTTCATGATAGTTTTACTCCCGGATGTTTTGCCAGAATTTCGCGAGAGGTGGAGTAGTAGAAGGAAAACCTTAACATTGAATTTGGGTTTTTTCGGCAATCGAAAACGGGACCCCTCAATTAGAAGTCTATCACACTAATCACTAAGAAACAGCTACCTACTTGAGTTTTTTTTAGTAACTATGAAGTCAAACGTAACACTTTTAAATAAAATCTCGACAGCTTTTTTGAGAGAGTTCTTATTTAATTTGTTCAAATGCTGTTTTTTGAGTCCCAGTCCCAGTCTATGCTATACTTATTTCTTGACAATTAGCTGCTCGTTCTCATGAATAAGGACTTCGATATAAGAAAGACAGTCTCATCCTACGGGTATAATGGGCAATATAATGGGTGTAATTTTTTTATGAATGAAAAATGTTGTTTCCGCTTTTGGATTGTGAATATTTAGTGTATTAAATTTCCTTCCATTAATTCGAAACAATTGATGACAATTCGGGACCGATTGACCGATTTAAGGCATTTTCCATCACTTTTGGAAGAACTTTCGGCGATAGGTCCTCGCCAGATACTCTCTTTGAAGGCTTCAGGAGTTTGAGGATTGTTTACACATTTTCTGTAGTACCAATTGAGGAAGGAGAAAGTCGTTGAGCACAACTACGAATTACTAGTTCTACAACCGACAGATATATAAAACGGATATACAAAATACTCATAATATGAACAAATCGCTTTTAAGAAACCGATGACACGGTCAGTCGTATAACTGTGTCAACAATAATGGATCCACACCGGTCCTAACTTCTAAAACTCCTACCATTATCAACCTCCAATCTCTAGGTTACCATATGATATGCATAATTGCATATACCCCCAAACGTATTGTGTAAGCACTCCAATAATAACCATTTTTTTCTATAACAACTCATCTCTTTTGTTTTCACCGAAAAATTTTCCACACGCAACCCAATTCAAACAGAGCGAATTAAAAATCATGCAAATCCGAAGAGAAGAAATAAAACAAAACGCACACAGCGCACAGTGAATTTCCAAACAATAGAATAAGTTAACATCTTCAAAATCAAACAAACATTGTTTTTATTATTATATTTGCATTTTATTTTTATGTGGCTGTTTGTTATCTTGTTTCATCTACACCCATTTTTGCAATGCTAATTTAACCTACCTTTCCAACTATAGCACTAAATATGACTCATCTCTTGCATGCGATCAAAAAAAAAAAAAAAAAAACAACCAAACCAGTTGCGCAGTCCAACTGAAGAGCCAAATCAGCCAGGCAGCAGTGATCCATGGCAGAAGTAACACAGTTTTTTTTTTTCACTTTTACATGTTTTTTTTTTTGTGTGCAACAATGGTCAATGGGTGGAGCGAGAGTCGTTAATTTTATTTTATTTATTTTTCTGTTTTTGCATTTTTTGAGTAGATCCTATTAGGGGCTGGTATTGTCTTCATGGTAGGTCTTTGAAGAGTGGTCTTTATACATTTATATATATATATTTTTTTTTTCATGTTGATATTTAAAGCTGAATAGATCTAGGGCGGCAGCTGATGAAATAAGCTTCGCTTCCGGTGGAGGATTATAACTGAATTTATTTAGTTTAGGACGAGTTTTTGTCAGTATTTCCCTTTTGCGAAAAGTTTATGATAGTGCGTACCAACTCATGTTACAAATTTTAGAAAATTTTTCGAATACTATCAACTTATTACGAAAATTTGTTCAATTGTTCATTTTTATTGCTCCGAGCCAGAACGTGCTACGCACTTGTACACTTTATATCTGTTCCGTTCCGTATTTGGAGTTTTAAATTTTTGGAGCGGATCACCTTACGTCCATGTGTTTATAGTTTCTTCTTCACATTCACGCACAACACCCGGATGCGGCAATTGAACAATGCGCTAGTTGCATATATTTGCAGCAGAATGGTTGCAAATTGTCAAAAGATCAATGACATGCGTTGCAGAGTGAAAGAAATATTTAAGCAAGGCATTATCAGCAGAGATATAGAATGAACGTGTCGATTACCCCGAGGAGACGCAATCAGCAAAGAGGCCTATGCATTTGCTTAGTTCCAGTTGCGTTAAGATTTACTTTTGTTATCGTTCTTTCGCATATCGGTCATTGCTATTTTGTGAGGAGAATGTTTTCAACTTTTAATAGTCGAATGAGAAACGAAGTCAACAGAAACAGTTGTAGAAGCAGAAGATGTGAGTGGGGGTATTTCGCTATGGGGGGTTCTTGGTTGGTTTTTATTCGCATCTTTCCCGGTAAGACTCTTAGGGATATGGGTCTCGTGTTTAGACACTTATTAATCTACTGAAGAGTTTTGATGGTTCTGGCAGTGAAGCCAGGACTTGCCCACACCGAATCTATTGCCATTATTAGAAAGCCCCAAACGATATTTAATTCGAATGGTTTTTCTTCAGATTCAGCAATAAAAATTAAAAATATTCAATTTTCGCCATTTTAGCTTTTTTGGAAATATGCAAAATTCCAACAAAGTAATTACACACGATCGGGCATCACTGGGTTCATGTTTATTACAGCAAAATCAAAGCCAGGGGTCGAATCGCCACTTCCGTGAACGAGCTATACGTTCACGGAATTATGTTGATTTTACATGTGAAACAAAAACAAATTCCGTCTCGTAATGCTCGTTCACGGACGACGCGATTCGACCCCAGGTTTAAGGACAGTACATAAATTTACTAAAGCAACACTCTATTTTCAATTCCCATAAAGTGATACTGATGTCCTAGCACTGTTGAAAATGCAGACTGTCAAAGGACCCACTTAAATAACGCTAGCTTTCCGTCAGGCCTTTTGATAAGCCTAGACACAGGAGGCAGATGAAATATAGTCGAAAAGATCCGTTTTACCTACATTTTATAGGATGAAGTGCATTTGAGACTCCTAGAAGTCTTTATGCTATTTTGCGCATTGCCACGCCTACTTTTGGGATTATTTTACACCGAAAAATATTTTTTCCGACGTTGGCATTACTCATTTTTATTGTTATGTGGGCGCAAGGCTTTCGACCAATTTTACACCTCAAAAACGAAGTCGTTGCGGGCTGAGCTTCTTGTAGTCTAAGAAGTCCTAAGATATTCCCTTTTCAAGTTTTTTGCTAGATATGTTTTTTGCGCAAGATTTTTTACATGAAAATTTGGTTTTAAGAAAACAAATTTCTGTCCTAAATTGCAGATAAATAGAGAAGATTATCCTACCCCTAATCAGACATTAGGTTCAGTCATTCACTTACATAGAAAACCACCCTTTTCCCTACTAGAAGCTCAGTTATAACTTGATGAAAGCCAACATCGGATGATGATGAAGATCACCAACCTTTGAAGATCCCTTCCATTTGTCCTAAAGAATTAAATTCACTCAATTTAATGACTGCAAGTAAAACCTACCCACAGTTCGATAACGACTTGTTGCGCCTAGTCATTCATTTATTCTCTAAACCTAAAAGAAACACCCGTAAAGGTAATTGCTAAAAAATTCACTACCAATACCAATTCCACTTTAACTAAAGGAAAAAAGAGAAACCCGCTCATACGTAGTAGTTCAATTAGTTTTTTTTTCGCGAAAACACAGCTCGAAGGCGACCTACAACCTCGAAAGCAACCTCAACCCACGCACTATACCCAGCGCGAGCACCACAACGAGCACTTCTTCGTTCCGTCTTCTCTGACAAATGATGACCAATTAGTGGAAGTCAAGGGAAAATATAAGAAAACAACAAAATCCAAAATAGCAACTATCACGAATATGAAGCCGTCGTTCTCTTATATTTTTTCAAGTTCTGTCTTATTCTTTTTATTGTATTATTATTATCAATGCCCATCTATCATCATTCATTTTCGGTGACTACACCCATTTAACAAAAACGAAGAGGAAAAAAATAAAAACAAAAATCCAAACAGAAAGAAAAATTAGACAAATTAAAAATCATTTGCCGAAACACGAGACATGGGGAAAAAAACACCAACGGACTCGAATTAATTGCCAACAACCCAACAGCCAACCACCACCACACACCCGACTTGAAGTGAGTGAAATTGGCCTATAAGTAAGGTTTCCCGCACCCCACCTCTCTCGGGTAAACATGCGGGAAAACACACCAAACAAAACCTGAAGCTTCACAAATCGACCATCTAAATACAGAGAAATACAAGAAAAAAAAAAACACTGAACCGGAGTCTTCTGTCCAAGTGGGGTTTCGTTTCGCACGCAATCGTTATGTGCGCTTAGGCCAACTCTCTACTCCACTCGAACCAAGAACCAACTGAAACTGGAAGCTCTTTGCGAAGGTAATTAAAATTCGTGTTTATTTCTCCTGCAATACGCTCGCAGACCAAACGAAAGAAGAACCAAAAAATACTCGTAGTAATTTTCCACACCCGCTCCTGATATGGCTTTTAATGTACCGCTACCGAGGTGTGGACTTGCCGAAAATTCGGTATTCCCGGCCGCTACCTTCGGGGGATGGTTACCCTTTTTGATTAGCCCCTGTCAATATTATTTTATTTTATTATTTTCCACTTGGTTTTCTTTTCTGTTGGCCCACGCACACACAATTACCGCCCTGACTGATTACCGTTGGTAGCGAGCAGGGTCGAAAATCAAGTAAAACAGTGACCCACAGAGGACGCACGACAAGCGGCGCTGGGAGTTTCGTAATTTTTCGTTTGACATTTGGAATAGTTGTCAGGCAATTAACTCAGCATATAGATGATGCTGATATGGGGTAGTGCGCGAAGGGCCACGCTAACCTTCAATTATATGGAGAAGCCACTTTTGAGTCAATTAAGCTGTTATCGACATATCGGGGAGAAACAAGAAGAAAATAAAAGAAAAAAACGGAATTATGTATTTACCCAAAATTTAAATCCCCTGGGTGGATGATTGCGTTTGAATTGGTTATGTGTGCTTTGGTCTATTAGCGAAGGCAAAACAAAAACAATCTGCTTGAGTTCAGCGGCGAGTGCGGGGCTGGCCAATTAGCTGTCGGTTTCAAAAGGCCACGTGTAGTAGGTGCTTCCCCCTCCACTGTGTACCTACAATGCGTCGTATTGTTAGTGAAAATTCGTAAATATCTTGGTAATTAGTGCAGGAGTGGCCAGTGGGCATAGGATTACATTTCGAGTGTTCGTTGTTGTGATAAGCACGCAGATGTGGGATATTCGTGAATTAAATATGCAAAGAGGCGCACGGTATGTGGGAGAGATCTATTAAAGGTTGGGGGTGTAGCCAGAATGGTTTGAAAAATTACATGAATCAAAGAAATAAAAAAAAAGTCCTTATTTCAAAAAGATGTGTCTTATATTGCGACGTATAGTTATTTCGTTTGTTGTGACGTAGGAATAAATGGAAAACGCTTGTGGCGGAATCTGTAATACAAAGGAACGTCATGCACATGTTTTCTCTTCTGACCATTTCTCTTAGTACATTTGTAAACAAGGAAAACCTGACAAAGCTTCAGATGAGTGTGGTGCAATCTTGTACTACCTTTATTCATTTCACAAGTGTTCTTCAGTAATCCTTAATATGGAATATAAGCATGTTTTTGAATGGGTCACTTTTTGGGAACCTCCGATAGCCCGGTCTTGGATATTCAACTTTTCCCTGAGGATCAGGAAGCAAAGGTGATAGACACAGACTGATGGGCTTCTAAAAGCCACCTCGTGTGACTTAACTAGCTACTTACATTTAGTAAGTAGAACTTTAAGTAGAGCCTCAAACCCCTTCGCTGTATACGACTTACGCTGTCATTGATAGTCCATTATGAAATCAGAATCGTAAGAACCACTCCCCCAATCAAATGAATTGCAGACATATTTCATTTCGGTCTATTAGCCTTTGAATAGGCGATTCGTGCCAACTCGTCCTGTAAATCAAAATGCAGAGCCTAACTCAGAGAGTTAAGTTTGCAAGTACAAACACGCAAAGACGGCTCTTCTTTGGCTCAATCAACTCCCCGTCTCTCGGGTTTGATCAATTCGTTTTGCGAATATCTAGAATCTATACCTCCAGAGATCCCCCACAATAAACCGACAGATAATTTACCAGAGAGGGGACTACGCGGGTCCGAAAATATATTCCCAACAAATAGTCACCGTCAAACCAGGAAACCATTTCCAATTCCAAGCCCATCTCTCACTATCCACAGCCATACGCTCGTCGATCTAATACCTTTGATTTATTTTCGACATACTGTCAGCGATTTAGAATTTATTGAAAGCCCACCGGCCGATGGTCGTATACCATTCGCGTGGCAGCATACGTATGGAAACGGTCAGAAAGCATTTGGCTCACATGAGACGCGCATAAATCACGCGAAATGCGCAAAACTTATACATTCAGATGCACAATATCGATGGGTTACGTGTACGTGACGGATCCGTTCGACGAGTGGCCGATCTCATTGTGCCGATCTCTTCCAGGTGTACAGCAACGACGACGATGGCGACGACAAGGCAAAAGGCCTATACCTGATGGGGGCCACTGACCAGCCATTTGTAATCTTGTAATATGCGTGTGCGTACAAAATGTAGAAAATCATTGCAATCGCGCACGCATTGTTTGACCTGGATCAACTTTCGGAAAGTGCCGAGGCTTGCATGGAACAAAAGACGAAGCGAGCAACAAAGTTGTTTGGTAACTCTTCAGCCACAGAGAGAGAGAGAGCCATTGAACTTCTGCCAGCTTATACGTTTATAGTGTGAGATCGAGTTGTGGCAGTAGCTGTATGGTGCTCTCTGGTCATCGAAAAGCCAGTGGTTAGCCCATTTTGGGACGACGTCGATGATGGGATGATGCGAGAAACCAGTTTTGCAGTGAAGTGAAATCGAACCCGATTTCGTTGAAGATGCGCGTATGCAAATATCAATCGCGATAACTCGCAATGGAGGCTGTAAATCTATTTTATCGACTGCTGCCAAAGAGGTGCGGATTAGATTGAATGGTGGCGGCCATGCGCGGTGTTCTTTAATGGGGCAGAGTGGGCTTGCAAAAGGGAGGGGTTGAGTAGGAGGTTGTGTTCGAATGAAAACCCTTAAAAAATTGACAATATTCCTTGTCTGAGGGTTGGGACCAATTTCGTATAAAAATAAGGAGAACTTCTTAAGGCGAGAACTTCTAAAACGGGTTTGCGAAATTTCAAGAGGTCCTCTCTCCTTGGAGGTATGTTTCCTATAAAAATAAACAGATAAACCTTAAATCAAGAACTTCTAAACGGACTTTGTAAGAATTCGAAAGGTCTTGTCTTCTTGAAGGCAACACCTTAGATTGAGCAAGAAGAGCCTTCGATTCCAAGCAGGAGGGAAAACCGAGTACAGAAAGACCTCACGTTAGGTGGCACATGCAAGTGGAAGGCGACCTCAACCATCTTGGAGTGCACAACTGGATGCAGTCAAAGATAGGGCTAACTAGAAAGGCGTACTGACTGATGCCCAGGTCCACCCTAGACCTAAGTAAGTAAGTATGTATGTATTATACGAACTCATAGTCACAATCGAGATTAAGGTACCTACTGACGACAAGGTTTCGGCAAAGACTACAACTTCGGACGTAGCTATACGCATCCATCTGCTGTGAGCTTATACATTTTAATAAAATCTCTGCCACAGCTTAAGAACCAACCATTTAAGGGGAGGTCAAGGGACCTACAATTTTATCTTCTCATCCAAAATTTGTAAAGCTCTGTCAAGATAAATTTATATTACACCCTAACTTGTGAAAATCTATAGAAAAATCGTTGGATACTCAACTACGCCATATCAAGATACCAACCCCCGTTGCAACCCCACTGCAATGGCATTGGACAAACGTACACCCATGACCGTCGCAACTAATCAAAACTACTAACGAGAAACCCTCCTAACGCCCTCCGATTGCTGCAGACTCTCCATTGTCTTGCTGGGTGTAGACGTAGCCTTATTTTTCATCTGTCGACTAATTATATGGCCCAGTCTAAAGGCCCCAGTCAAAATGTATAAACCGAAAAAAAATAAGGAAAAGAAAACTGACATTAGTTTGTTAATTTGGTGTGTAATCATTTCGCTGGTCCCCGCCTCCATCGCGTTCACAATGGAATCGTCGCGTCGCGTCTGTCGGGTCGATCTTAATTCCGACAACCCAAATGCATCGGGCATATAAAAAGAGATTTTCTCCAAATTTACGTGGCACACCACAAAGCCAACCAACAAACTATGAACACTAGGCAAATTACAGAGGAGCACACACACAATCCAAATGGCAGGCTAATGCACCAGCGTCGAGCGTCCCCACTTCACCACGTCTCCATACGTCCCTCTGTGTCGCGCGCACACACAAAAGTAACGAGCATGCAATTAACCTAATTTTCTCAATTTTCTGTCTAAAAACAAAAAATAAAAGGCTATGCCAACGAAATATAAAAGAAAGAAAGAAAACTCCCAAATGAAACCGTTCATAGTCGCTGTTGCCTCTATCCGATGATGATGGTATGGCTCGGAGCTCGGTCTATTCCAGTGGCTGTGTGTGCCTGTCTGGCGACTAACACACTACCATCTAATGGTGGGGAGACGGTGAGAACTATGAAAACATCTTAACTTAAACCTTTTTTTTCGTCGTCGGAATCGTCGTCGTTGCCCTGCCGAAGAATGGAATTGAATTGGGTTTCAGATGTTGCTTTCCGACGGTGCTGCCGGCTGCCAGTCCCTTGGCTTGCATCTAATTAAGTGGATTTGTCGGAGTGCGCCTAACCTTCCACCTCCACCGCAGAGCAGAAAGCGTTTCGACTTTTCGGCCCGTGTTCGTATTTGCAACTTTGTATAGGCGCTGGCTTCGATTTTCCACAAATTTTGACTGTGCGATGGCGAGACAAGTGATTGGAAAACAATCGGATAAATGAACCAGCTACAGCCTGTACCAACTACAATGTCACTGTGGCTCGTAACTTGATTACTTGAATAGCCAAAAAAAAAGCCATACACGACCGCATGTAGCTCGAATGGGTACAAGTACGAGGTACGACTGTAATCTGGAAAGCTGGTAAGAGGCCAATTCCATCGTCTCCACCACCAACCCTGTGCAAGCGTGTGTGCTGTGTACTACATGTGCAAAGCTATTTAATTTCTTTAACGGAAAAAAGTGCACAATTGCTTTCGTAATTAGAGGAAGTGCGACATGTTTTCTTTTTATTTATTTATTACTTCGTCTCTTTTTTTTTCTCTTTATTTTCCTTCCTCATTATATGTTGTTTCGTTTGTTTGTATAGTCCTCGGTTTTGGATTGTTACTAGGCAGCATCTATACGGGGTACGGTCCCACAGACGACAATCTTCGTTTTCGCCTCCACCTTCAAGATGTGTGCGGTGTGTGCATGCCCATTTGTGTGTGCAATGCAATGCATATTCGAGTCTGTATCTGTCCCTCGAGAGATGGGAGTGCATTCAGCGATGTAATGACTTGAGCTACAAACTCGTACACATGGACGAGGAGCGCGGGCTGCACTCTGCACAGTGAATGCACTGAACACTGAAGACTGTAGGTAACCTACACAATGGAAATTATAGAAAATTGCTATAGCGAAAAACATCACGGACAAAGATAGAAAACAAAAACACAGCCAGGCCATAGGATAGAAGAGTATACATTCGACACGACCTACAGCAAGAGAGGTGTGCTCGGGCTCGCATTGTAATGCAATTCGTGAAGATCACAGCCTCCAGCTGAAGACGTCTTCCATTCAAACTTGGCCGTTAATGGTGCCTTTGTTTCGGTTTTTGTGTTAATTTTTTTTCTTCTTTTGTTTTTTTGTTCAAAAACAGCTAAGGAGAGAGAGAGTTAACTTAATTGTACACACATTTTTAGTGTAAGTTGCAATTTTATTCAGATAACATCAAATCAGACGATTAAATTAAGGCACGTGCAACACGCAGTGGTTAGACACAGAAATTTGAGGTTGACACCAGCCTTGGTAACTGGCACTGCACTACAATGTAATGGATTTTGTGGGGAAATTGTCAAAATTTAATATTGCAACCGAAGTTGTTCAACCAATTAGTTGGACTTGGACAGAGGAGAGGTCACGACACTCAGATTCAAATAAGCTTATTGTTACGACTCATAGGGAATGAAGTTGCTAGTCTATGATATGACGTTCCGATATGACTATGACAATTAAGTGTCAAAGAAGAAATGGCAGCTTAAAAATTTAGCTAAAAAATCGAATTACTACATTTTTGCTCTTGGAAGCATATTGAAAAATTGTCCGATGCTGTAAATATGCAAATATATAACTGATTATTTATTTATGTTCAGGCCTATATTTTACAGGAGAGTATAAAGACTTTTTAAATTTTCGGAGCATGTTTTCTTAAATTTTTAAAGTTGAAAATGACGATCCTACTTATAGCCATTTTTAGCGACGACTTGAAGGTGTTAGAAGATACGAAAATTGTGTCGAAATTTATAAACATTGTAGGTCAAAATTGAAAATAGTTTTTTTTTTTCATAAGACCCATTTTTACAATCCCTATTGCCAAGGAGTTCTAATATTATCTAGGGTTTTACTGAAACTACTTGAACCTACTTTAATTTTACTTATCCCAGCTTTATTTTTTGATAAAATTTGTAACGTTAATCCATTGATTTGTTTTTTTTTTTTCCACTGTTTTATATAGTTTTCGAATAAAATTTCTCTTATACGACATTTATTTTGAGCGGTTCTTGGGTGAGGTGGTCTTAAGCTTGGTTAGGTCCAGTATACCCTTCGATATTCCTGTCGGTATTTCTCTTGCGATTGCAAGTATTTTACAAAACTTTTCAAACAATAAATACAGAAAACTTTAACAATGAACTCCGAGTTTCAGAATTTTTTTTAATTATTTTTAAGACACTCAAGAGCTTTCCGATAATTGGCTTTCTAATACTTAAATATTTATAGGCTTCTGAGGACAAAATGCCCCTACTCCACACTGAATGACATCAAACGGAAGAGTCGACTCTTTCTGACACCTTTGGCACAAGCTGTCTCCTGGGAAGATGTGCAGTAAAACCCCGTGGCGATTAAGAAGTCACAAGAAATAAAGACAACTCAAAAGAATCAAGTGTTTTCTCCGTCTAGAGAATTTTAAAATATTCCTGTGCTGTCGCTGTCAGTTCTATCAAACTTCACTTGAAAATTCGTGACATCAGTTATACATCAGAATTCTCTGCAATGAAATACAAAAATAAATCGTACTCGCATTTAATATTGATGATCCTTCAGTTTTGGACTGCTTTCAAGGAGGAAGATACTTCAGGTTAATTTTCTTTGTTTTTGCTTTAATTTCTTTGATACTCATCGGAGCTAAAATTTCAGTTATTTAATTATCTGTTATGCGTTTAAATTGATAAAGTTTTGTGACCCATTCCCAACCGAAAAAACCGCCCCAACCAAATAATTACGCACACAAGTTCAGGGAACCTAAGTACATTCACCCCCATCCAATTCCGGTACATGTCCATTTTCCCACTTGAAATTAATTATTATCCGGTACTGATTTACCACAGTCGCTCTTACCGACAATCAGTGATGCGGTCTTCAGCCAGCCAAATAGGCAACTTGTTGGTTTTAGCATTTTAATTGCCAACTGCAAGCCAAAGACTATATAAGGCCACACCACACCGCAAAAAGCCTGTACAAAAATTAACAATTTTAGATGAAAAGCTACAGCCGGCGGCGATTTCCCGTACTTCGATCCGATGTCGATGACTCCAGTCGGTTATATATGATCACGTCGATCACGCTGATTATGATGATGCCGATGATGATGACTAGCGATATGATGAAACAATAAACGTTTTCAATTTCAAACGCAGTCTTCATTCGCTGGCCCATTACCGTCGACTTATTAAATCTGTATGAGCCCGCCTCCTTCCAGTTTGCATCAGCAATCAGCCAACTTCATGGTTTTGCGATTGAATCCGACTGCGAGTGTGACACATCCATTTGGTTGCTACTGCACATATATACAGCACATGCCCCGCACTGTGTGAAGAGAAGGGGGTCTGCAACTCAAGTATCAAGTTGGCTATAGCCGTTGCTTTGGGCCAAGCCTGTTGTCGACTTGGATTCCCAAATGGGTTCCAAAAAAATGTAGCTCTCCGCTGTTGCTATGGCCTGAAAGGTGCCAATCACCTTATGCGCGTGGTTAAACTTAATTGCATGCACTTTCTTTAGTGCAATTTGTCGGAGAGAGGCGACACGAGCGAAGGGAAACCGAGAGCAGTGATTCGAAAAGAGGTCTTCCCCAGATGAAGGCGACGATGAGGTGCTTTTTAGTGGCTGTTGCTAAGGCGCACAAACTCCCATCCCACTCACATATACATCGAAGAGTGAGAGGAGAGATTTTGACACGCTTTTGTGCTCTGATCTTTTGTGGCTCGTCTTCCATTTTGGCCTATGCTGAGCAGCTGAGCTAGATGAGGTGATTAATAGCACTGATGGCTTGCGGTTGGCACTGGCTTTCGCTGTCGCAAGAGTGGGGAAAAGTGCGAATTTGGCAATTACCTTGCTCAAGTATGGACAAGTAGTGGCTTCCCACTTGGACAGCCTAATCTAATCACTGGCGCAGTGATAGGTCTGTTCGGATAATTCAGCTCAATTTGCCACATCCCTTCCACCCGATATTTACTCGCACAATCAACTCACCGGAAAGCTTTCGTATTGACCTCAAAAATAATCTCCGCCCAATTTGACCATTAGCAAGTTACTTCTTCAAGTAAACCTACAGTACAAATGGTGTTCACTATAAGACAATCAAGTTGCTAGGCAGAGGCCAAAATCGATCGATGCGGTTTCGAGCTGGGTCTGGAGCAGGCGAAACCGGTTCGTGGAAGACGAAGAATGCAAGAAAACGGAAGGTAATGATGACATTCATTTCGAATCCAATATCCTGTTTCATAAATCAATTCCGACGATTACCTGTGAAGAAGACGAGCGCAAGGATATACGAAACTTCTGTCTATACTCGTAATGAGGAATTATTTATATCCAAGGAGAGGTTTTCTTTCTTCTCTCTCTCTCTCCCACCCCGACCCAGAAATTCGTCTTCCCTTTCGCAAGGGTAGTCAGCGAGTGAGACCCTTAAAAAGGTCATGTTACTTTACTATCTAACATCGGTGCGGTGTATGTGCGCTTGGTTGGAGGTAAAAACGAATTTCACTTCGTAATTGTTCGTCGGTTGAAGGACAACGACATCCAAGGAAATGGGGATTTTTCCGAAACAGCTCCTGCCGAAGGTCGCCCTAAAGAGGTATACACAGCAAAACACATTACTGTCGTCTTTGGGGGACAGTTCGCCCTGTCGCTGTTGTATATATGCCAAAGTAATAATGCATATTGATGAAGCATGCTTGCTTCGACCGAAAGTTGAAACTCTGTTTAGGTATACACTGTGATAATGGTACAGTGGGGGTTGAATGTTTGCAGACAGAATTTTAATTCGTTTCGGGGAATTTTTTTATGATTCGCCCTTGGTTTGGCTTTATCGAGCTCGATTTGTGTTAGCAAGTTGGTTGTATAAAATTTACAAAAACCTCAAATGGGCCTAAAAAAATAAGTAGCACATTTCAGATTTGTTTTAGGTCGCTCCACATGAGAAAACAGACAAGAATTTGTTCTACTACTTTCGGTTTGGAATTTAGTTCTCTTTAAACCGGAGAATTGGAGCCCATTCGCTCTCAATACACAAGCCATTCCAGGCGAGCTTTTCTATTTTATCTTTTTTTACGAAGTTCGTCAACACAAACGGAAATTAATAATTACTTGAAGAATCTTGCGCACGAAACGAGAGAGGACATTTTTAATAAACTACACTTTTTTCTTCTACTTCTGCTATTAGAAATGCGTTTGCTAAAAGCAGGGAATCGAGCGGATGGTTTGCAACCGAAGCTCACAAAAGCGACCACCCACGGGCAGAACGTTATAGTTGTGCACAGATGGAGGAAACCCTCCCTAAAGCGTTCAACGGAGGGCGATCTTGGGGAATTTCGGAAACTACATAAGCTTACCAATAAATATTTTTAGTTCCGACTTTTTAATTTAAGTAATTCACAGCGGCCCTTAAAAACAGAAAAACAAAACTCGACTCTAAAGTAATCTTTTGCTAGTGAACTCCAAATTCCACGCAGCATTTCATAGAAATGAAACAAATTTAACAAAAGCCAACTTCCGAGAGCTATTCTGACTCAATTTTGTTCTTTCACCAGCGTGGATCTTCAAGTTGACTTTGATGTGAACAAAATAACCAAAAATTGTTATAATTCGACAGATAAAGGGGAATTTCGAAAAAGGAAAAACTTGACACTCGCGCCTTTGAATTTGAACTTTAGCTAATCGAATTTGACAAATGCCACTTTAGACTTGACTTAGTCAGCGGTGATACCAATCTAACTTTTTCCCAACTTAAAGTCAGATTTATTGCACTGTTTCCTATAAATTACACTAAGAGCGGATGTCTTGTCAAAAGTCGTACCTAAAATGTTTTATTGCTAAGGGCAACAATTAAAAAACGAATTGCGCTATTGCAAGCTTCAGCTTAAATTTATTACTAGAACGATGCACTGTTGCTGTCATTTTTAAAAGGTCGTCTTAGAGCTGAATAAAGCTGTGGAAATTTACGCAGTGATTATTAAAATATTGCAAAACAAGCATGGTCGGCATTCTGTAAAGCGAAACGTTTTCGTGTAAACGAACGATTTACTCCTGCAATTTAGAGCAAATCACTTGTGTGCACGAAAATGGATTTAAATTCATGAAAACGTTTGATCGTTTCGCGAAACGATCAAACGTTTTTGAGCGCACGAATGATTGGCCATATGTTATACAAGCAAATTTCTTCTTTCACACGAAAGCGTTTGAACGTTTCGCCTAACAGAATGCCGACCCAGGTTTCCTTCTCAGACCAAAGAAAACAATATTTCGATGACAACTTTTGGCTACGACTGTGGGGGCTCTGTTTTTTTTTTACTAAATTTGCCAATTTAAGTTTCATTGCCAATATAGTGTAACTCGACTTCCGCCCATCACTGTAACTTCCGCCACAGAGGTGCCCGTTTGGCCTGTGCGACCTTCACCAAAGGTGCACATTGTCATAACCCTTGATGGTAAAAAAAAAAAATATCTTTACCTATTTTTAGATACTACACCCAAATGATAGTAAATCGGCCTATTTGGAACGACGGAGCTCTGTGTTCAGTGGGAAAGGGCGATGATGACTACACCACTGATGGAATCTTCAAATGGGTTTCAACCTCTATCCGTAGGAAAGAGATAAATAAGTAGTTTGTGTATCAAAATGTTACACTCCATCCAAAGTATGCCGATGCGGGCGAAGGGGCATAAACAAAAACCTTAGGCCCTCGTGACATAACGAGTGTACAGATGACATGTCCCCAGCACCATCACCGATACAGGGGGCCCCGAAGACAAACTAAGGTAAAATTCTGTTCTACTCGTAATATAGAAAACTTTTCCATAAAACTTATCATCTTGCAGGAAACTGATGTTGCTCCTTGCCGGGGTCTTTGTGGAATTTCGGGTGATTGTGCGAAGGAAAAGTTCTTAAGGGGTAAATTGCTTGGAAATTAGCCCCCCAATAGATTCCATTCCAGGCCATTTGGGCTGATGAAATAGCAGGCTGGGCGAAGCTTGTATAGTCTTGATGAAATTCTCGGTGCGCTCTCCTGCCTGGCATAAATTGAATTCCGGGGTCGACCCAGGGACGAAGGGGCTCTGCAATGTTTGTTGTGCAGAATGAAAAGAAATGATAATTAATTTGTGGACACAGGTATTCTCATTTGAAGCCATGATGCATATGGTCATTCGGAAATGAGTTTTGTGCGCTCGGGCCGGGCGTCCTGATTTTGACATTTATATGGTAGATTGTTGAAAGTTTCACTCTGGGAACAATTCATTAACAAAAGCGGCTGAATATTGATCGACCGCCCAGTTTGAAATTTCCATTCGTAGCACGCACGCTTGAATGCAAAAACATAATGCGTTGGCCAAGCATTTGACCAGACCCTCATTTTAAGCCGCAAAACACTCGTACATATCTTATCGTGTTTCATTGCCAAAGCAAACCGCACAGGCCGCCCTTTTGTTGCGGGGAGTAACTATACAACTTCCGCCTGGCTGCCCCCATTGTCAGATCTCAGTCTCTTTGTGACAATCGTTTCGTTACACACATTTACCTGGAACAATGTCGATTTAAATTCTCTTTTTTTCGTCGTCCTCCTCCTCCTCTTGGAATCGGATTTTCTTCATTTATACTGCAGAAATGTTGCAATCCGCGACATGCCAAGAAAGCGAGAGAAATTTTCCAATGCTATAGCTATCTCCGATTACACTCCACTCTACACCAGTGGTAGTGGTATTCGTGAGCAATATTCATTTAGCCCGAGCCGCAACCCGCAACCATCGCGACTCGGCGACACAAAGGCCTCCTCTATCCGTGGGCTCTTACGTAGCCTTGTTGATGTTTGTTGCTCCAAACCCAAAGTGATTTTGATTTTATAGTTGTTGGGAAAAATTGGTGTCCCAACAAACCGAACCGGTCCGAGTTGGACTGCTGCTGCTGCTGGTGCTGGACTCGCTGCAATGGGTGAACAGACACAGTTCCCTGCCTATGGCCCCATCATGTGATGTGTGGTGTTTGGCTTTGTCCCTTTTGTGTTGTTTTTGGCTTTTCTGTTCCTTTTCTGTGTTTTCTCTTCCTAATATTATCATGACATTAAAATCATTAAATATTTACTCATTGTGTCGTTTGTTAGGACTACGCTGACGACGACAACGGCCGACGAGCATGGGATACGTTTATATACGGACGATGTACGGTGAACGTGTAGATACGCTCGCGGGGGAGTGATATGTATTTGCCTAAGACATTACCTGCATATGGGTTGCACAGGGATGGCAAGACTTTATGGGAGAGCTACTGTGTGCGCTTTGCCCGGTTGAGTTGGTTGTTTTGTTGGATTTACTGGGCTCTATCGCTGGCAAATAATCTCGAACTTGATGTTTACATAGAGTACCTACCTGGTTTGTTAGCGATAACAAACTGAAATAGAAACGGACGACTGTAATGATTGCAGGTATAGGCATACGCTGTGGCCAGGCAAATTAAAACTTCAATTCGCTGTGGGTTCATGGAGCCGGCTGTGCTTTTTTTAATTGAAGTTCACACGCATTTGATCGGAGTGCGCGATAGCTGTTGGTAAAAGTGTGTGGTTGTGGTAGGGTTCGTTAAAAATCAGTTCCAGCTTCAGAGAAGTTTGATTGGAATCGAATCTTTTGCGAGGGCACAATTTCATAGAGCGAGAAGGCTCGATCCAAAGGCTATACAGCTGGAAAACAAGCTCAATTATACAGCAGTCGTTCTTCAGAAGGGGGTACGTAATTCCAGATTAACGAAGGAGCAGTTCTCTTGAAGAATTCTGGACTTACAGTCTTCTAAATACCTGTCAGATACAGTGGCTACAATTCTGCAACGAATAACATATGAAACGGGTGTGGATGGGAGACTCTCAAGTCTCAAAACTCTGATAAAACGAAGGCGAACACTTATCAATACATGTTTCCTTGGAAGAGCCCAACCTCGAACAACTTTGTATCTTTTCTGTATAAGATCCCAATTAACAAGTTCCTGTTTTGTAACGCTGATGAAGACATCCTCAGTCGTTTCGAGGAATAAGACCTTGATCATCGTACTCCCTCTTTATATAGAGCTGAAGCTTGTGATATATCTATAAAGCAGATGAACGCATCTTCCAGTGGTTTCGAGGAACGTTTGGTCCGCTTTTCGTTGGCAGAATTGAAGGGGATGATTGAACGAAGAACTATACGAACTGTATACCCTGTACAGCAACATGGACCTATAGAAAAAATTCTTGAAATCAGAAATTCATAGCTATAGTTGCAAATAAGTTGAAAGCAAGACTGCAGGGCATAGGCCGAGACCTATAGACTCACACTCAACTTACAGTCCTCGAGGAGAAGAATCCATTGACTCATAAGCAAAGTTAAAAAAATTGGTGGATCGATATCACGGAAAAGCTATAGTTTGTGGCAAAGACACCTAAAGGTTTATTGATCCAATAGATCTTTTAGGTTGCAGTGTCAGCCAACAGGGCATGGCATTTATTTAAAAAGAAAAGGCAAAGTTAGGTAAGATCTAGGTAGGTATCCGCAAGGTACCATTGTTCATCTGTAATCTTTCACAAACTATAAGATGCTATATTCTGATAAATACTTATAAATACTGAAATAAATATTCAAATACCACAGCAAACTTTCTCAAACCCTAGGTCTTGCATGTGAAGGTACAAGAGTGCCCCTAGCTTCCTTAGACAGACGGATCTACAAGTAAAGGCGCGTCTTTTATCGAATTCCGCTCCATTTTCATACTAATCTGGAAGCTCGCTCACAAGGCTGAAAAGATATGGCTAAGAATTGGAGAACTACCTATAAATGTCGGATTAATTGGACCGACAAAAAGGCGACTCCAAATTGGCGGTCTTTGTGCAGTTTCCCTCTGATCCAAAGTGGTTCAATCATTCTTTATGCAACCTTCCCCGTAAATGGAAAAACTTTTGCTACCCCATTTAAAAACAGCAGCCCACCTCCTGTATGCCCTTTCAAAATGATTACCTAGGTACATATGGAGAATGCAGCTCCAACATTTTATTAGATCTTCCTTAGCAGATGCCTTTCAAATCCAATTCAATGGCCATCTCCCGAGCTTATTTATTTTCTCCTTTTAGTCGATCAAAATCGACCAAAAGAGACTCATCCATTGACCTCGTTCTATCGTTAGTAGAAGGCAAAAAAATACAGAAACCACTCAAGTCAGTTCGTATGATTACTATCGAACGCCAGTGGCGTGGAAACTGGAAACAAACTCAAACAAAACAACCCCTTCGATGCTTACTTGCCACCATTTCGTCAGCCTTTCCTCCCCCGCCACCGCCTGTCTAGTTAAATCTTTAGTGGCTATCATAACTGCACGCACACATCTGTTTGGCGAAAACTATAACTTGTTACTTTGCTATCCGACTACCACCAGAGACCCCAGCGTTTGCCCGAAGGGTTGTAGGTATTTTGAAAAAAACTGTTCAAACCTATTATCCCGTAAACAACCTCTGATTTCATACTTCCCTTGTACGACGACGGTAATGATGACGCAACAAATGTTCAAATGGAACCCCTTGAACAAAGAGGATATACGGGTATCATGCTTATCGCGTTGTGAAAGGCAATTTACTTACTCACACACACACACACCCAAACTACACAGGTTCATGTGCAATTTGCTCCGCCCATGTGGAATAGTAACCCGAAAATGATTTTCAGTTTTAAGGGTTATTGGACAGATGGTCGATACGGTAGTTGCCCTTCAAATTGGTCTAATAGGCGATTATGTAATTTGGATTGATTGATTGTTAAGAATTGATTTGTTTAAAATTTTACAGAAGAATTTCCACTTGGAAGTGAATAGACGGTTGTTTTTCCCACGAATCTCACTTTTTACAACCTTGCCATGGTGGGTGCTACTGTGCAGCGCATTGGTGTCCGTCCTCAAAGTGTCACAAGGAATACAAAAAATAAAAAATAAACCCAAATAAAGATAACGTTCGAATACCCCTAAGATGACCGTGGGTCGTGCAAGCAAATACAACCATGAAATCTATGTCCTTTCTTGTGTTTTTGTGCTGTGCCGCACGTACACGCTACTGTTTGGGACGGCCGGCATTATTCTCAATCTCAAAACAGGTAGACACAATAAATGTGGTGCGGAACAGTAACAGATTCGTAAGGTTCCCCTTTCTCAGGCCGAGATCTATGAAGGCAGATAAAAATGGCAACATGCCCTGTACGTGGTTCGAATGGTGAAAGCGATTAAAAACTTCCGGACTTATCGTCATAGAGTACCTACCCACTAGTGCCTATTAATGGCACAGCCCTCCCCCTATTACTTTCCGACTGATTAGACACAAAAGTCCGGTCTGAGCGATTTACAGTAATTTACACCTACAGACGACCGGTGACCGGTCACATCTCCCTTCAGCGCCTTCAATTAGTTGCCAAACTGAAAATTGTGGGTGACGCTTGTTGGTTTTTTTGTTAGCTTTTTTTTGCAAAGTCCACTTTTGTTCTGTCCATCAGCGCGCACCGTTCCAAATGGCAGCCTAACCAGGCCATTAGCACTCGAGGCAAACAGCGGCGTGGGTCAGAGCGATGCAGATACCTCCATTAGTATAAACATTTATATAAGCTTTGACAGGTTTCGTGTGCGTGTGTGTGTGTGTGGTTCTATAAGGAGACACAGCACGCAATCGGTGCACAAACAAAGTCCCCCGCGCCATCATCGGATCGATCGACCATCGCATCCTCCTGGCGACCAGGCAAAAATAGACGACAGAGAGCGAACAAACGACACAAAAAGGTGGCTATAACAGGTGCTCCGGTGCATTTAACAGCTCGGAGCACACCGAGGACGTAATTGAGTGGACAACTGTAAATAGAAAACCTGATTTAACCGCCGCGATAGATGACGACGACGACGATGATGATGATTATGATGATGGGTTTTCTAGGGTGGGAAAATGAAGCTAGACCCACAGCCTGGTTATAAATTGGATATCCATTCCAGGTGAGATGCAACAAAGACCGACGGAGGTGGCAGCGGCCGACGCGACGGTAGCTATGAGTTCGTACCGATGATTGAGTGGTCTTTCGCAATGCGTCGTGGTCTCCGGTCTCCGTTGTCGTCGTCGTAGTTGCCACACGGCAACAGGATGGACAACTTTGGTGGCTGTGCGAAGACGCTTGGGAATCGGAGCGGAGAGCTACCCAAGCGCATACTCCTATGCAAGCACACACGTGACTTCGTTGCCATTTTGAATGAATGATTAGAAGGTTGAATGTATCACATCGTTTGGATGATGGCTGTTGGCCACTGACCAGTCCAGGTCGGTTGCCAGCTTGTGTTGATTCGTAATTGGTTTCAAGTAATTATGGTCGGTCGGTTTATTGCGTGCGGATGAACAGGTTTTTTAAAATTTTTTTTTTTTTGTGTACCTACTCCAGTTCCACTGCGGCGCAGCAAATAGAGTAAGCAAGTCTTATGATCCATATCGCATGATGAATGACGTCCGTTTGCAATTGTTTGCGCTGAGTTGCTGGCTGTTATTATATTACACTGCATGGCGGTGTGAGGTGACGATCACCAGCTGGGAAATCGTCAATTCGTGTGCGGATAAGAAATGTTGTAACCAGGACGCACACTTCTTTGTGTTTTTGTTTACACGCAGCTATGAGGTGGGAGTGTAGTTGAGATAACATAGCATTTCCCACCCTGGCCAAGAGATGGCGTGCGTGATGCATGTTGATTCAGTCGAAGACCGATTGTCCATCGTGCTTACATTTGAGCGGTCAAGTTGATAAAGCTGCGTTTGTCAGTCTTCGAAAGGAACAGGGAAGATGGATGGTTACATATACAAAAAAAATTGTTCTCCCCATAGTAACCAATGCTCCGCTCATTGGATAATCTGTTAATTAAAATATGCTCTACCTATAGGACGGTTTGTATTTATTGGCGGTTCTGGTTAAAACTTAAGAGGACTTGAGTGAAACTTTTTTGAAACCTTTGTAAAGACTGCGAAAAATCTAAGCGCTGTTTTGTGCCTTGCCACTCCTACTTCTCGAGAGGAGTGTTTTTGACCAAAATGTATTTTTCCCCGAATTTCCATATTTTACTAAAAGATTTCGCAATCAAAACAAAAAGAAAGGAATGGTTAAGCCAACCTTAGTATTTATAGCCAAAAATCAGCTACAGTCAAAAATCCGACCAAATTCGAACTTATCCCATCAAATCATACGACGGCTGTTCTTGATTTAGGTTCTGTTTTAGAGTTTTGGGCAGTACCGTCTTTACTATAAGGGCACACAGGAGCTTCGAATGGCCAATGTAATTGTTTTCTATTTGGTAGATACCTGCCGGTTGACAAACAAATTTAGAGAAGAAAATTTGGAATTGTAGCGACTTTATGGCAACAGAAAATGTGTCATTGAAATCTCTATGTAATGTCATATTTCTAAACATTTTTATACCTACAAATATACCTCATAGACCAAGAAAGTAAAATTAAAATTCTAAAATTATTTTTAAACCTTAAAACTCTGATTTTAGAAAAATTAAATAAAAAACTGCTAGTTAGAGGTGAAAAACTGAATTTATTTTTCTATTGGAGCCCCTGTAAAACTTTATTTTACCCCTAAACCACCTGAAAAAATATTTTGTGCCCTAAATCTATTAGAAAAATATATTTGAACCCCGAACCTTCTGACAGAATTTATTTTCGCCTCTAAACCTTCTTCAAAAATTTATATTTTCAGTAGCACTAGTTATACATATGTTAATTAATTAATTTGTATTTGTATTTTTGCTATTACAATTTTTTTAAGTAATCTTTATCTCTTTTAGTTATTTATTTATGATTGGGCTATTTTAGTTCAATTTATTGTAGTTACTAGCTATTCTAAATATTTATAAGATCGTAGCAAAAAAATGGTTTTGTCGTTTTTTTTTCGTACTTTCCAATAGGGCCCTAGATCCTTGTGTGCCCAAGGGCACCGACCTAAGACGGCCCTGGTTGTGGGAGCACATCGAAAGCACCGTGTGTCGTTTTCTCTGCTGGATCGGAATGAACTTTATATAGGGAAACGGGGTAACCTTCAAGTTAGCTGGCTCGATCTCTGTAACCACTTGCAACTCACTCAAATATACCGATGGGAGAAGGGCTTCCCCTGCGCAAGCTCGTTCATTCCTTCCTCCGGCTTACTCCGTTGGCAACAATATGGCCTATCTTTGAAGAGTTTTTCTTTTCCCATTTGGCATTCGCCAGTCTGATTTTGATTCCTACTTCCTATACCCTTCTGGGGCGATAATGAATGTCTTGATAGCGCTTTGCACAACAATCACCACCCGTCCGAAATACCCGACAAACTTGGAAGGGTTCTCGGTGTGATTCACAAAATGTGAAAACTTTACCGTTACGCATTATTTAAACTCCGGCCGTGATAAAAATCTATGAGTTTATCCCGTACTGAAGCTGAGATGGATATTACGAAACCGACTCAACGTGCTGCGGAAGGCGGCCAACCGATCGATATAGACCCTTTCAGCTTACAGCCAAAGCATTCATTCACAGGTCCTTTTCTCTTCGAGTGTATATAGTGGAGGCTCTTATGTCATTCAAAACGTTTAAGAGGGCGCATTCCTTTTTTCCCTCTTTCTTTTTTGAATACGTTTGAAAAGGAATTATAAACTTTGAATTGAGGTCTTTTTCTGTTTGTATGCCAGTTGTTTTTTTTTTATTTTATACTGAAAAGCCTTTAAGAATGTGTAGAGCGAATAGTGGGTGGGGTGGGGCGAGTTGGAAGGAACGAAGAACGAAGAAGGTATGCAGTAATGGTAAAGTACTTCCGGTTGACTTCTGATTATGTGTTGTAAGGTGTTTTTGGTGGGAGACTTTAACACTGTGGTGGTTGTTCCACTTTAAGATGCACAAGTCCTTGTAAATGGAATCATTTTGTGGACAGGAATGTGTAGTGTTTTTGTATTCAATTGATACAATAGATTATCACCTTTAGAAATGAGGCGACTCCGCCTTTGAAACAGCTGTTGAAGCTGAAGACTTCAGCCAAGTGACTGATGCTTATGGTTTATTTTAATCTTTAATTTACCACACGCGTAACAACAGGTTTTGTGTGAAAGCCCGAAACCCTATAATTTAGGCGGCACTGGAAGTATTTATTACTAAAGTTTGTAAGGTCACGTGTCAGATTTTTTAATACAGAAAACGACACGCAGTGTACAGTCGATGTCCTCCCACCAATCCAAACCCGAATCTTGATCAGAAACAGTCCTTGCGCTGTTGAACTGGATTCGAGTTAGGTCATGTCAGATTTTAAACCATAGCCCAGCTCTCGGATTAAGCAAGGCTCTGATTTATAGTTGCCAATAAGAAGGTAGGTTTTACCTTTGTTTCCTTCCTTTGATAAAGAATTATTTTAGTGATACCAAGTTAAAGTGTCTGTGAAGTCAGAAAAAATTACATTTTGAACAAAATCTCCCCCAAAAAGTAGGCGTGGCAAAAAAAAACTCACCCTGGGAGACTTGAGACTTACATATTTCAAAAAAGGTTTACTTAAATGTTTCGAAAAGCTGCAATATCATGGCAAAATAAATACCTTCCTTGCAATTCTGACTATACCATTGTGTAGGGCGTTTCTGTTTGGACTTAATTTCATGCATATCTCAATCAATGATGCGTCTTGTGTCAGTCGCTCCAACCTACAATTTTCTTTCAAACCAGCTCTAACTATATAAGGACTGACGACTTACTTAGGATTTAAACCCCCCATCTGGTCGTTTCGCAGGACCTTTGGACCACTTGCGGTCAATTGGAAAAGAACTTGGTTTTTCGTAAAATTAAGTTCCACCGAAGCCCTCTCTTCGCCAAGTTGCCTGTGTGAAAAAGTTGCCTGTGTCGCATCCCGTCCCACGCACGCCCTGATGCTAATTCAAATGATGAAGCACATCTCCACCCTCACCCCATTTATTTACATTTGCAGCTCTTATCTTTAATAACTACTTCAGCTCTATCCCCCACAGCGGGCTACGTATATAGAGATTCCCTTTGGCCCTTGCTAATCCCCGGATTCAGTCGACTGCACAAACAGAGTTACAACAATAGGATCAGTAGCTGAAATCCATCACCTTCTTCGAGAATTGTGAGTGTAATCCTCCAGCAATTCTTTGCCTACAGTCTTCATTTCACCTCCCGTTCTATATTATCTCTCGCACACTGCCTATTTCATTTTAAGCTACTAGCACTTGCACTCATTGTATAAGGGGTTTGTGTGTGCGAGAAATCCTTTTGCTCCTTGACTTGTCCTGTTCGGTTCGTGTCACATCATGCCAGTAAGAAAAATACAAGCAAAATGCTATCCTCGGCTAATCCCTCTATTCCCGTTATCGTCGCCTTTCTATACCCCGCTCTGTCGGGTCTGTTTGCATTGCGATGTTAAATTGGATCCTTTGTCAGTTATATTTTATAAGGATGCTTCACAAGTAGTAAGAAACGCAGAACAATAACAGTTGCACACAGTTGACTGCAAAAAAAAAGAAATACAAAAAAAAATGCACACTGCCGCAAGGAGACACTGCACAAAAACAAATAGGTGATCCTTTCACTCCCGAGATAATGGTGAGGGACCGTTTCAGGGCTATAGGCAATTTTTCATCGGATTTTCCACTTGATTTGTGTCGAAGATTGATTGAGCTCTGGCTGGCCATTTAAATTTTCTGTTTTGATGGGTTTATTTTTACGCAAAAGGACATTACTCCAAAGAATCGTGGGAGAGCTATAATTTTCTTTTCTCTATTTCCAAGGGTCTTATAGCGCGGTTGCTTGATCCCATAAAAAAAGTGTTTCCATGCCCAATGTAAGCATTGATTGAGGCTGAAGCAGTGTCCTTTCAGAAGGGATATTGAATAAATGCAAACAGCGGTCGGGAACAGTGGGAAGTTCAACCCTCAATTGAAACATGTTTCCATTAATTTTTAAGGCAAGAATTTATCTAGTGGAAGAGGAAACCCTCACCCAGCTTCCTAACATTAATCACAATCATTATTGCATTCCTCCTCCTCTGCCGTCTGTTATTGAATCATTCCATAATGGAAAATGCGATTGGCATTTAATCCTTGAAACATAATAAATATTACATTTTGCATTAACATGCACAAGTATCGACTATCGACCCCTGCTGCTGCTGTTGATGGTATTTACGAGTGATGGTGTTAATGGCGAAGAGCAACGGCGGCGGCGGCGGCGGCAGCAACACCACCCCAATCCCTGGTGTGAGTGAGCAAATTTTTTATGAACCAAAACAAGCACATAAATCCATTGTAAGAAGAAAATAAACGCTTACTCGCGAAAGGTTATGCAAAGTTATATAAGCGTTCGGTGGGTGGGCATGGTGCGGCGTGGCGGTGTTTCCCTTAGGGGTTGTGTTCATCACATTAATTTCTTAAAGAAGAAAAAGAAATTACATCCATTGTTTGTACCCTTCTTCTCGCCACAAGTAGCGATATCCTTATGCGAAAATGACATTTTCTCGTATACGTACAGCGCCAATCCCCATGGGGGCGGTGGTGTTGACGAGGCTATATAATCAGAAGAGTGTTGCGCGTGTTGTACTTCGTACAGCCGCGTTCATTCGTTTATTATGAAAGAGTTTCAATTTCTGAGCCCAAATCGGCGGGGGGTTTGTGGCACCAGTCGGACGGAACGGGACAGGATGTGACGCTGTTGAGTTGTTCGCTTGTGTAATTATGTCTCGAATTGGAGTTATAACTATTTTATGGATATAAATTATTAAAATAGGAGATGTCATTGGAATGGTGGTCTGCTAGGTGGGGTTATGTTCTGTGGTTATGATGTGCAAAAGAAAATTTAATTTGCAAAGATGGGTGAAGGTTATGTGACTTTAATTTAAAATTAAATTAGGGAGTGCTTGGCTAAAGGGAGTGAGGTAATTCTGCCAGGTTTGGGGTTACTTCTGGTGTAGTTTTATGGGTGCGGGACTATTGGGATGTCTCTCTAACTGAAACTGGATGAATGAATCTGTGTCGAGGAAAAAATCGCAATCGAGAGCAGGTAGAAAAAAGTTACAAACTTTCACTATTTTACCCTCAAAAAAGGGGTATAGGGGTCGCTTTCAGAAACAGCCAAACACCAGCTCAATGCATTTTTGTGCTCTATCGACATGCAAAGTTTCAAGTCAATACGACTTTTTGTTCGAGAGTTTTTGAAAAACGCGCAGGAATGGTCTTATTTAAAACTAAATTCGAAGTGCGCGTATTGAGAGCTTTTCATGACTTTACGAATGGTGATTTGGCCTGTGAGCTGTGAGTTGCATGTCATCTGTTTGATCTCTGAGAATCTATCCGTTTTTTTTAAACAAGTAAAACCAGTACAAGGTATTTTTTGTTGTTAAAATTTAAGGATTTCTGACACCGAATTGCAAAAGCTCAAATAGGACTGACATATTAATTTTTTAGCAAAGAAGGTGTGTTTATTATTCTCGTCGTCCTTTTTAAGCGATGGATTCAACATTTCTTGTTCAAAAACAGCCGATATAATTTTTTTCGCGGCTAGCCCGATAATCGCTAAAGAGTTTGAGACATCTAGCGAATAAGACAATAATCTTTCAACCTATGGAGGTGGACAGGAAAAGTGAGCCAAGTAACAAGCTCTTGCCCAAACGAAAGGTCATACAGAAGTTGTCCATTTTTTTGAAATTATTATGCGGACTTGCTAACCTCCTCTGTTTTCTCTCTAGAATCACTCCATTTGTTGTTTTAAGACTAAAATCCTCCAGGCTCAATAAAAAAAAAGAAGTTTAATGACAGCCCACTTACAATCAGTTTCCCACCATCGCTCTTAACTGGCGCCCACTAAAAAAAAAATTGGGACCTGCACAATAAACAACACAACTCTTCCACATTAAAACATCGCGCAGTAAACACACAACCAACCTACTGAGACCCCCTTCGAAACTAATTTAAAGCTGTTGATATGCTAAATTTCATTGTCCTCGAAACCTAAAAAAAAAAAAAAACCTTATCCGCCAGCATGTCTGTGTTAAACAGCCCTTGTCTGAAGACCTTCATAATTCCATTAAAACAAACTCCATTTAAAAAGCCCCCCCAAAACAAAACAAAAATAAAAAATTAACAATAACCCCTCAGACAGTGGCAATATTTTGTGCGGGTCCACTAACCAAACGCGAGTCCCTCATGCGCTCACTCCGACATAAATCTTCTGCGCACCTGTATTAAAAGAACTTCACGAGTCGGGAATACACATGTCTGCGTCTGGTTTTTGCCACCACAATGCAACAATGTATCCGCTGGTGTATCTTGTGTGTCCGTTTCCGACCGCCCACCAATTATTCAGCTATCTATATCAATTAGCACGCAAACGTCTTCCAATTGGAGATGATCCCGTTGATACATTGACGCCACCGCTCGCCCGCCACCACTTATGGCTCGAAACAAATTAATTCGCTCAGTCGCTCTTTTGAGGAAATTAAAACGAAATGTATACGCTCGTAAAAATTAATTTTGACATAAATTAGAGTCAACTGTCAGACTGACAGAGCGATGCAGGCCCAGCCTAAGTGAAGTCGGTGTAGCGCAGTAGTTTTCATTTCCTTTGGATGACGGAAAGAATTACCTCAACATAACATACCGGTATAGTGGAGAGATAACTTTTAATAGGTTATGTATTGGCGATCTGCTAGGCGTGAAAATCCAACACGCACCCTGGGAAATGGAAAAAATTCAGTCGTAAAATCAGTCAAGCGTGCGGTTAAGGTGTCTGTTTGCCGAATGGAACACGGGAAATGGGTGATAAAATACACCTATACTCCAAAGTTGCCGCACAAACTCACTGTTCACTGACAGACACTAAACTCCAAAAAATGATTGAAAGCGGCGAGAACCGCTGAGAACTTTTAATTGACTCTCCCACCCTAGAATTAGTATATTTGTACGGTTCGAGTCTGAATTATTCAAAACAGTGTTAAGTGGTCATACATCACGAAACTGTAGCGTGTATAACGCACGGTGGCAAACAGAAAACCCATAACCTGTTGCGCTTCTAATTTCCATTTCAGCTCCATGCGAACGCCTGCAGGTGCTGCACAATTCACCACCCTCTGCCAGGGTGCATTCCGAGCGATTTCACCATGGCTGTCACTACTCTATCTGCCAACTTCTCGCTTGTCGTTATCTATTGATCCCCAAAGGAATTAGCAGCGGGAACATGGAAATCGTATTACAAGAAAAGGATTACACGACCCCTAACATGCACCACAATGTATCTCTCGTCTCATCAATCTTGTTCCGATAGTTTAGAGTTTTTTTTTTCATTCTCGCTCATCGATCAAAATCGCGTTTGGTGTATCGACAACTTCGGTTGATGGATCTAATAACCAGCAAAGAGCACATATCCTCTTGGGAGGAGCAGTATAAGACTATTGATTCTGTAGTATACTCTAGCTGACTTTACGAGCGAGCGGGGGTCGAAACAGAATCGCTCCAGTTGCGTCGACGAGATGAATGAGGTTACAAGTACGATTGGTTTCGATGCAACAAAACATTCCATTATCCTTTTTTATCCTTAAATCATATAGAACCTTTCACTCGGCTGGGTGTCGTAAGATGACAACCAGAAGTGGTAAGTACACACCAAGAAAATGAGGAAGGATCTCAAAGCAGACAACATAAATAGCGAAAGGATTTTAGTAAAAAAAAATAATCTCCCGGCAACAAAGAGAAACAAGGATTATAAAATGAAATCAGAGACAGGGGCAGGTCGCATTTCTGTAGACGAATGAAAGTCGTCTCGGAATCGTGGGTGATACCGGACACCTTCGGTTACGGTTCACTGCTGATGGTGTAGCTCGTGTCTCGTATGTGGTATTGTATAGAGATTGCGGATAACTTAAGACTTAGTGAAAAGCGATTTCGCAGTGTTCTTACTTTTTGGGGGTGTTCTTGCGAGACTCGCTCTTGACGTTGAGCTGGTAGTTAGCCGCATCCGATTTGGAAGTAAAAACATGTCATTTCGACATTCGACTTGTGCAGTCAAGGTCACAAAACGACGATTTGTGCACATACGAGTAGGTAGTCTGGGTGGAATTAACTTTGTTCTTCGTTTCATCTAAATCGTAAAATTGAGCGCACTGTTCCCGAAAACTGAAGATTACAAAAAGTCACCCTTTGGTCTATGACTTTTCCAAGTAAAAAATTGTGAAAAGAAATCGGCTAATGCCTCTTCTTCTACGGACCCCTTGCCCAAGATATGAGGTGCCAAACCAGACTTTTCCGAAAAACAGAAGAGTTTTACATTTCCTGTATGATTCAAAACAATTTTTTAAAAGAAAAAAATCGTCAGACTAGAAGGCTATGCGATAAAGGTGAAAGTTCATGAAGCTTGGCCATGCTTGGCCAATGTCGCAAGTATTTTAAAACGCTCCACGATGACCCTGTTATCGCTCATGTGCATTGACAATTTTACCGCGTAAGCCCCAAAAGTGTTTTGTCGCCTTTTCGTTTCTTCGAAGTTCAAAATTACTTCCCAGTGAACCATACCCACTTAAAAAAAAAAATTTAAATAGAGAAAACGACTTTTGTAGGCAAAATTTTGCTGTACCATTTTTTTAGAATTACATAGTTCAATATTTATTTTTTAATACTTTCAATTCTAATACTGTCGAAATTTTTCCCCATATTTTTAGAATTTAGAATTTTTTCCTATTTTGTTTAATAATTTAAATATTAAAACTGTGAGATTTGTTTTCTTATTTGTTTTATAAATTTTAAAGAGTAGGTATTTAAACATGCTGACAATTTTATTGACTAATTTTTGTGGCTATGCATATCCAGCTTAGAAATTCATGACTGACCCTCCGTAAAGATAAAAAACCTCATAAAAACTTACAGAAATGCCTAAATATGCAAGACTAAATAAACTAGTTATTATGTCGTTCAATTTGTTTATAAAAAAAATGATTTGGAATCCATGAGTTCGAGCCAGTGATACCTGCCATTTCATGTAACATTTCCCGCAACAAAAGTTAAAATTTCCCTATTCCCTCACAGTTTAAAAAAAAAAAATAAATCTAATAGTGTTGTTTTTTTTTTTCATTCACTAAAAGGAAAGAAAACCATTTTCCTTTTAAGGAAAACTAGTTTTAAAGTATCAAGGTATTTTAAAAGACTCCGTCCGAAAAAAAGTCGCTTCGAATTGCGTCGTCTGTGAACGATAATGAACTTTATGCCTGATAAATCCGCACTGATTATGTGAGCAGTTCTAATTGATGCGTTACTTCAATTGCAAAGGACAACACATGTTTTTTTTTTTTTATATATGCTTAAATCATAAATCAGAAACATCCCATTTCAACGAAAGCCAACATGAGCTCATCTTAACAAATAAAATTTTATTTATAAAATGTGAACAATACCAACAGCCATCTCTATAAAGCTTCCCCTTTAATATAGCAAAAATAATCTCCGATCAATTGATTTTCCCCACACAAACAAATTGAATGTATAATTTGTGACGCAGCAGTAGCAAATTGTTTTTGCCTCTTTGAAGGCTGGTCCCCATATATGCATATTATTGTCCTGTTACCATCACACTAAAGCGTCCTTTTGCCGTTTATTACCGTTACCACTGGCGCATTAGTATCCTCTAAGGAAGAACACCAAATTAAATCCTACGGTTCCCTTGCCGTCCATTCACTTAATTTCGTTGCGTGTTCAATGTCACTTTCGTATTACGTAAAAAGAAGGAAAACAAAATCCTAATATGCGTACGCAACGCGAACAATATCTTTCGAGCACGATATATACGCGCACGGTGTGAGGAAACATCACTTCAATTGGTAGACGATTGTTCCCAGTGACACCCAAGAAAGGATATGACACTTGGAACGCAACTCAAAATAAAGCGCTCAATGATCTTGAAACGGAAATCGAAGAAGAAAAGATCCATCCCATACCAAGTGGACCCTCGAACTCGCAAGGACTTTCCTTTTCATCCAATAATTGTGAAAGGGAAAACAGTTGAAGTACAAGCAGGCAGAAGAATGCGTGCTAAAGTGTTTGTCATCCTTTGTGAGCGTCTTCCATCATTTTTCTACCCTCCAGCACTGTTGCTGTTATTATCCTGTCTCTGTGTTTGTCATTAAAACGGATTACGAAGCTCCTTGGAATTTTATTCTCCTCAGACTTCGAGCCACCACCAAACCCTCCTTGTGAATTCAGTCATCAAATGTTTTCGCTTACTCTTCGTAAATAGTTCAGCGAATTATTATTACTATAAGGATTTTTTTTTTCTTGTTGTACTTAGGTATCCTTTGTATACCACTCGGTAATGTTCCGCAATTCGACAATTTATGTGATTTAATATCAGCGCAAGTATTTTTATGGCCTTGCTTGTATTTTTTTTTTTTTTTTTTTTTGGGGCAACAGAACTACAACACAACAGCCATTGTGGAACGCATATTTCTCATCCTCTGCTGTTTGCTATTCAGCTGGGGTATGTGTTTTGTGCGTCCTTATACAAAATACAACAATGGCGGAGGGCAGAATTCATCGCGAATAGGTTGAACTTTTATTGACGATGGCTAATTGGCATTCGGGCCTTTGTTTCGTTCAATTTGTTTCAATTTATGCGCTGCAAGGCGGCAGCAGCAATAAAATTTAACAGGCCAAATCCAAAGGACCCAAGCGCTCGACAATTGCCAGTAACTTTTTGGACAAAATGTTAACTGCGTATTTATTTACCGGAAGGTAATTATGAGTTATGCACAAGGTATAAGAAAAACCAAGTCATTTTTGTAGCTCTGGGGCGAGTGACATGGGTGGGAGGATGTATAAAAATTACTGTTTTTTTTTTTTTTTTTGTATTTTAGTCAAGGGAGTGGTTTTAACATGCTTTAAACTGCCGCTAAATGCGTCAGGAGAAGTCATAAATTCAGTTTACTTCTTGTTTTAATTTTTCGTTGTTATAGCGGAGCGGTTTGTGTATGCGGAGGACTTTACGATTGGTGGACGCCAGTGAAATTGACTGCGGGATGAGGTGTTTTGTTGCTGTGCAGCCTCCTCGGATGGGAACTATAAAGGATGTAGTCTATTGCGTTGGGTTGTTTGTGAATGGGTTTGTGGTGAGAGATGAATGGACACGGACTTTCAATTCACGTTACGTTAACATTGCCGTTGCAATTGAACTGGCGGCAGAAAGCTCAATGTCAAGTGGAGTTGTGTCTTGGAGTTCCCATTGACTTGGAAGAGCTGGGACAAGTTTAGTAAGTGATTGGGCGAGATAAAAAAAAAAAAATTGCGAAACGATATGGGTGGCATTTAGTCCCCTATAACTTTTGGACTTCTCCTCGTTGGGACATCTACTCACAACCGTAAATAGTTTCTGAGTTAATATACATTTTGCTGCACACCCCTAAATGTGTCCCTCAAATTTATTAATATACGTTGAGCTATAATCTCCGCACTCCGGTGAAATGAAATAGCACTTTGATGAAACGAAAACGCGACGGGTCGTTGGGGAAAGGCTGAGAACTCTGATGAAACGGAAAGGCGACAGGAGGAGGTTCCTGGTGCGACAGTTCAGGCTGAATGTATGGTTCATTGGGCAGTAATCTCGAACACCGGTGAAACAGAGAGAAACACGGGTTCTAAGCTAAGGCCCAAATTAGTTCAAACCTCGATGAAAAGGAAAGCGACAGGAAGCGAGCGTGTTGAGGCAGTTCATGCTGAATGAATGTCTCGTTAGACAGATATTTTGAACTCCGCTAAAGCTTCAAGTCGTTGGCAATTTACTTAAGACTCCGATGAAACAAAAAAGCTACAGGCTGGATTGGAATTCCAAACCAAGATGACCCAAGAAAGAGCTTAAAGGAACAGGTCGTTGGGTACTTATTCAAAACCCCAGTGAAACTAAAAGTAGACATGAAACGTTAGAGAAAAACGCGGGTAGAATATTAGGCAGAAATTCCGACCTCTAATAGGTAGCACGAAGAATCGTACAATATTTGACACGCTAACAGTGCGTATTAAGATTGCTAAGGGCTGAGCCTCGAATATATACATTATTACGTAGTTAAAACACCAACCAAGTTGTAAATATTGAAACAGAAATTCAAACCATCAAAAGCAACCAACAACCTACCACCCCCACGAATCACACTTGCTTCTATGCTCAACTGTTGACCCTTGTAACCACCGACAATCGAACGACTTTGTTGTCAAAATATCCCCGGCAACTCTCACTTATACTGCCAACGACTTGTTTACGACTTCTTGGAGACCTTTTATATCGGACTTGTTATTAAAGACTTGCACACTTATTGCCTAGGTAATGGCTCCGAGAAGTCTGTCATTAATTTAATTTTAATCCTTCCACTCCATAATTTTCAGAAACCCGCGCGCACTAAGGACGAAGAAATGAAGAAAGCTAAAGGGAACTTAACCGCACACAGAAAACACCCCTGGGCCAAATATGAAAAAAATCCTTCTGTGACAAAAGCCCAAACAAAAAAAAGAACACAGAAAATTAAAAGAAAATATACAACCAACTCATCTCGGTTCCTTATTTTTTGCCCTATAGTCAGTCCTTAACCCAGTGGACGGGTATAAATACGAACGTTTATTTATCTTAAGTGAAAGTTAATTATAGCCGCTGTTTGAAACCGCCAGTGCCCATGCACATCTCCATACAGTCACTGTCGCGAACCGTCTGTTTTTAATGGCCAAAGGACTTCGTAGACGCAGTTTCTGCCATTTTTGCTAATGGGATGGTTTATTCGACTGTCGCTTGCATCCTTCAAAGGGAGCGGCATATATTTACCATAATGGTGAGTTTTGCACTCTTTTTCCACGTCTGGAACCGAATGACAATATATATAGGTCCCAGTGAGATAGAGCTCAGTGTAAAGGACGAACAAAAAAATGCGATTATCGTTCTTCCCCCCAAAACGACTCACATCTTGGCAATAATTTATTGAAAAGGACATTTCTTCCGGTGCAAAGAGCGAAGAAAACAATTCCAAAGGACGTCAACCAACCTAAACCTAATTAATGGCTTGGAATGATGGCTAATTACTACATACGAAATCCCAAGTCCGAGACACTATAATCCGAATGGCCAGCATAACTTTTGGAGCGCAGTTAGGTATAGGTACATGGCACCAGCCAGAGGTATACGCTGCGCTCTCTTGCGCGAAGGGCCATTAGTTAATTCAATTACCCAGAGATTGTTGCAATTTAGTTCGTTTAATTTTTGATTTAGGAGCAGCCGCTGTGTTTGGTGATTGCACTTTGGTATAAATTACCCGAACAGACTTTCGAAATTGCAATTTCTCTCTGCCGATATGATAGCCAAAGCAACACTCACACACACACAGCGGTAGTCTGGGACGCTCCATGTCGCTCAATTAACAAGTGTAAGCGTGTAATCATAATTTATCTTCTATAATTGACTTTTATCGCTTTCATAAATTACGTTGGCCAAACGATGATGATGACGACGACAAAGGCAACTATGCCGTACCATTGCCCATGACATATAGTGTCCTCGGGAAAGTGTTGGTATTTTTTTTTTTTTTTGTGTATAAGCATAATCTAGCTGCCCAGATCAGAGGGAGGTACATATGTTTGGCCATGTATCTGTATCGCAGAGCCTTTTGTTAATAAAAAATAATCGCATCTAACATGCGAAAGCTGGATAAAAGTCGACGGTAGTTTTATTGCGCGCTGGTCAGTATCTGGGAGTGGGGGGACGGATATTTTAGGACTTAATGATGCGCTGCCACGAACATTCACGGCAAGTGGGTGGCGGCGTTTTCGAGCATTTGCCATGTGTGTAGATAGAAGAGAAGAGCGCCTGGATCATTCATCATACTGGCATCGGGTGGAAAGTGCTTTGGCAATGGTTATGTGGCCTCATTACGAAAGGATTAAAGAATTTTCAACACCGAGTTTTTATTGTTATTACGCGTATTTGTCTTTTGTAGCGTTCATCTTGAGGTTGTTGCTGTTTGGTTTATGGATCTGAAGCTGGGATCGCGATTGATGGTGATCGGCGGCGACACCGTGTCTAAAACGGCACTGAATTATGTGGACTTTGGATTTGGAAACACTGAACTCAAAACTCATGTCGGGCTGGCTGATTTGATTGTGCTGTGAGCTGACCGATCTCTTAAACAAAAAAGTCGACTGAACCAACAGCAGTCATAACTAAGATCCCAATCTTACAGAAAATAATTTTAAAAGTTGCTTCCACATTTCACTAACAGATGGCGTTCATTTCACAAAACGTCAAGGTCGTTTGTTAGTGAAATGCGAAAGCAACTTTTAAAATATTGAGCTGTGGGATGGGTTTTTTATTCGATTTTGAAACAACAGTTCAGTTTTTCAAGCAAGAAAGATGATGATCTATTTCGTTTTTAAAATATAAGTTGCATAAGTCGATTTTTCTCTTTAGGAAAAGCGACATCTTCATGGGAAATATTTACAAACGTCAATCCATTTACTAGAAAAACTAATATCTACTGAAATAGCTGTGAGAAGCTCATACGATAATGTTGCACCTATTTATTTTAAACAGAACTGAAAGATAAGACCTAGGACACATGAGTTTAGAATTTGCTGCCAAATTTCGCTCACTAATGGCGTTTATCTTAAGTAAGGAGATTCTATTTTTAAAACACAATATCAACTTCGACGGGAAATTCAGTCAACATTAGTTTGGACGTTTTTAAAGACATTTCACTAGTTGCAAGGCAACAGAACATTTAGCTCTTAATCACTGTTGTGATGAGTTTTTTAAACATTTTTCTAGTGATCGTTTATTCTTCATCAGACTTTTAATAGAATTCTAAGGTTTACACCTTTGTAACATTCACTTACTTAGGTTTAACTCTTAAAATTCCCCACCCCAGTAGTGAAGACACGAATCTCGCGGTTAATGGGACTCTACCTTACAAAGGGGCGCTTTCAATCCCCTTGTAACAGCGTGCGGATGACCATGTGCCCTATACTCTTACACCCTAGAGCTCCCTTTGTTTTAGCAGCCTCTTCGCCTTTGTTTGTCCTGTCAATTCAGCTCACTGTCACCAGTTCCATGTTTGCTTTTCCAAAATTTCGTATTTGCTTTCATCTGCCAAATAAATGTGTGGCAAGCGAAACGAACGTCGGCATCCTACTCCGATGGGAAAGCTAGTTTGCGATCGAATTAAGCACGCGGGGTAATCACATAATGTGTGTTTGTCTACTTAGGCACTTTTTTTTTCTGTCTAGCTTGTCATTGCAATTCCTCGGTTGAAAAGTGGACGCCAATAAGGCCAACAAAAAGCGCACACAGTAAAATAAAAACAATCGAAAAAAAAAAAAAGAATTACTCTCCTTCTTAGCTGTCAGAAGCGTTCCAGCTTCCCTTTTGCGTCAGGGGACATGCGAGTGAACTGAATTCGTACACCCCAAATGCACACTCCCATTCCTGAAAAGACCAAAAGCACCAGCGAGCGAACAACCGCCGCATCACAGACAGAACGAACAAGTAGCTGACTTTACAATCGTCCTTCTTTTCCTCCTGTCACAGTTGTTGGCTGCGAATTTATTGTTGTAATGATAAATTCGTTTGTCACAGGACTTAACGCATTCCTGAGTCATTTATCATCGCCGCCGGCAGGACTTGGTCGATTCCATTTTTTCTCGTCCGTATTCCATATATTTTTTTTTATTTCTTTTTTATTTTTGCACAGCGTCTTGTTTGTTTGTGGATGAAGATGTAGAAAACGAAAACAAAAAACAGAACACCAGAAATTATGACAGCGCTCCAAAATGGATTACTTAAGGAAAGTGGACGACTTTAGTCAGTAACACAGAAAAAAAAATCAACAGGAGAAAAAAGGAAACCCTCCGACGATGGTTTGGTTTGGACATCCTTACCAAAGTGAGCAGAAGAAACAAAAAAAAAAAAATGGTAATGCTAAGATAATGTCAAATGGTGGTGGGAGATTGGAAAAATGAGTCCTTGCGAGGGCGGAAGATGGACCAACCTTCTGTTTCTGTGTCTGTGGAGAATCAATTTTCAGCAAATTACAAATTTGTGTCCCTTCGACTTGGGTGTGTGTGCTCGCTTGTTTTGTTCTTGTCGTCGCCTAGACAAATACAAAATTTTGCCGCATTCAGGATAATGCCACATTTGTAGCAGGATGTCAACACCGCAATCTACTGCATTACGATTCGGGAAAATGCCAATCGGGAAGGTTCCTTCTTAGTCGATATCCACACACACACCATACACAGCATACATAGCATACGTTCATTGTCTTTGCGGTAAGGACTTCGCAGGATCCGACAGCAATTCGGAGAAGTGTGTATAGTGTTTTCTTTTTTTCTTGCAATTTTAGAAAACTGTCACAGTTTGCAGTCACAAGCACTCCCATTTCGAACCGATACCGAAAGGAGGTGCGGGAACAGGAAAATTCTTGACAGCCATCCAGGACCACGGAGGGAAAATTCAATTATTGCGCAATCTGTGTGAGAAATATGATGAGAATTGCTATAAGTGTGTTGCACACTCCCCTGGGGGGAAGAATTCTCATTTCCTTTCGTGTGGGTGGGAAAAAGCGAAAAAAAAAACGCTCGCAACGAGTCAGCAGTTTATTGTCTGCTCAATGTACCGTCAAATCAAAGAAACAGCACACAAAGTAACATGGCACAGCGTAAACGCAAAAAACATCAAGGCGAGCGTAACGAAACGAATCGCAACGAACCAGCCGCTCAATGACATGGAAGCTATAATTTAACGTGTTAAAGTCGTTCTTCTTCGTGTAGTTATTCCTAGGATTTTTTGTGTGTTTGTACTCTGCTGCTGCGCTCGTGTCCTTTCTGATATTGGGTTGGTGTTACTTTTCCGAGGAAATTTCGCTCGACTATCAGAACTGCTGACACTCCAGCAACAAAAAGGCACGAATACAAATACCGGATGGGAGGGATTGGCATAAAGAAAAATTGACACGTGTGCGAGCGATGAGTGTTGACACTTTGCGGGAATCTAATGAGAAAGTGTGGAAGTCAGACTTCTGTATTCTGTTTCTGTCACGGGATAAACGGAAATTCTCGGGGGAAATTTGCAATAGCGCAAGCACAAGAAGTGTGCCCCCACAGTGACGTCCAAAAGGAATTGGACTGATCTTGTGAGTTATATTCTTGGCACTTGTAAAAGTCCGGACGAGAAGAACTGAAGGGACTATTTTACAAAATGGAGTAAGTTTCAAAGATGTATACCCTGTAAACAGTTGGGGTGTTTACTCTTGCGTGTTTACTGTTTGGCTCAAAGAAGCAATTAAAAAGTAGCACCTCCCCAAGTGGCTACAGCAACGCAGCTGTATTTCCTTGTTTGCAGAGAAAAAAAAACTACAAATCTCTTGCAAGGACTTGGGTATAAAAATGATGCCCGCCTTCCCAAGAGGAAGCAGTAATGCAACAATTTAGAGTGACAGCCTGATGTTCTGTGGCATAGCTGATGAGTGTAGGTACCATTGTAACGTGGCCTCCATCTGCAACCTTTGTTCCAGTTACTAACAATCATATCTAATCTGTTAAATGCGGGTTGTGTCTAAAAGGCACACACAATGCAGAACAAAGCGACAACTCTCCGAAAATATCCAAGATAAACAAACACCAGAGGCGCAGTTTCTTATAATTGTTATTGGCAGGACTTGTGTACAGTCATAGACTTTCAAAATATCCTTCAGATTATACTTCCAGACTTTCAAAAGCAGTTATATGTTTGCCTATCTCGGCGATTGCAAAAATCTACTTCTCAAGTGTAGTTCGTTGAGAGTTAAGAAGCAAAATCGACTCCTTGAATTTGCGCCCAGGAACGAAACTTATCTACAATTAATTAAGATAAGAATCCTTGAGATTTGTCGGCACAGGAGCAGGAGACTGCCTGTCCCTTTTGGAAGCAAAGTGGAACTTTTCGAAAAATTTATTTATTTAGATATTCAAAGTGAAAGCTGATGCTCTCCGAAAGGACATTATACCCAAAACAAAACTGCCACAAATAATAGATATCTGTATGTGTGTATTCCAAAAAAGGGACACACAAATTTAGATAGGACTGGTATAAGTGAAAGAAAATCACTTAATAGCATCACTTTCTCCTTTTGTAAATATTTCCCGTCTCTCTATCTCTCTCACTTGGTTTGTGTAGTTTCATCGACGTTACATCACTAATGCGTAAGTGCGTTTGGGTCTTGTGTACACAAAGAAATAACAATGAAAACGGGTTGACGCAACTGCCGGCGCCTTTCAAGTAATTACAACAAACTATTAACTCTAATGGTGGCTTAAGGGTTGCCGCCGCTACTCCCTATCCTACCCTACGCTGCCTGGCAAAGCTGAAATGTCAATTGGATGATTATAGAGCAAAACATATACACTGCGTATAAATACTACCCTAGAGTAATTTAAAATTCCGGTTCCGGTAGAAGATTATGAACTCTTCTTTCTGTGCGTCCAGTGGACACGAAACATCACAGTCTTTTGTACCGGCAGCGCGCTCACAATGGAAATGGTGCGGAGCGTAGAGGAATAGGTATCATGGGGTTCCAAGCTATAATCCTTTCATTTGCATTTCGATTGTTTGGGGGTAAGTAAGACTCGATTTAATGACTGTTGATATTACAGGGAGCATTGTACAAGATTACTGCGCAATGGAGAGAACAAACAATGAATTGCAATGGAGTAAGTTTGGCGATAGAATTTGATTGATGGCTTCGGACAAAACTGGTTGAGCTTAATTCGATCGAGGGGAGTTCTTTCAATGAGCCAGAGCATATGCGGTAAGTCCTTTCTTGCAAATAAGATTAGATATCTATGTCATTTTTTTTTTGTACATGTCACGCTCAGATAATAAAAAGTAAAAAGAGAATCGTTTGATGTGGTTTTGCAGCTCGGTAAACCTTTTGCGGCAAAAGCTACGGCGACATCAAAATGTTTTACTAAAAAAACTTGCCGGCAAGAAGTCGCAAATATGCTGAATGCTTAAGCCTAATGTTTACTGAGTTCATTTTTTGATAATACCTGTAGTCTAGGGCGACACTTTGGTGCGACGGGGGTTCCATTTCTTAATCCATCTAGTCTTAACTAGACCTAGTTGAGCTGTGGATATTATAGACAAAATGTAGGTTCTTCTTTGTTACACAAGCTCGAGTTGGAATGGAGATGCTTGCATCGATAATTTTGGGTCCGGTTGAGTCCCTGTGCTGAAGCAAGTGGTTTTTTTTTTACAAAGCCCTAGTAATTTTAACGCATAAAGCGAATAAGGTTATGTTTTAAAATGTGCAGCATTTTATTTCTAAATTCTTGTGCTCCCCGGCAAGCCTCTGAGCAAAGGCGTTCTTCAAGATAAATGAATGGCGAATGTCGTAGACCCATCCACATCTCAGTATTTTTTTAATTAACCGTCTCTATTCTTATATTTTCCGACCTATAATAAAAGAGAGGATTCACACAAATAGAAACAGAAAATATTGCAGCTCACTACAAACGGGAGAAACATATCCAAGTATAACTGTCCTTGGTCGTCGGCAGAAAAATGTGGCGAGGCTAATTTTACAAATTGTTTAATACTTAGGCTCGAGAAGTGAATGAAGTATTCCCAAAAGATTCCTCCAGATGTTCGCATTTTGTTCAGTTGCGATTGGTTTGGCGAATCGCATTTAAGTCTTCCACTGCCATTCACCCAGTGGTACCAAATTGAGGGGAAGAGCCAAAATGTTGGTTCTTTTTGAATGAAAATGGAAAAAAATGAATGGAAAGGAAAAAATTTAATTCTCTGCAAAACGTGAAATGTTTGAAAAGAGAAAGAATTGTTCCAAACGTCTGCGTAAGACTTTTTGTGCATCTGAGTGCATTCTCTCGTTTTGATCTTATGTCCAGTATGTTAAATGAAACTTCTAGATAATTTTCAATACGATATATATTTATTATTTAATTTGCCGAACACCTTTCCCTTCGACTATATTTCAATCAATGCCCCAATTCCCATCTCATCCTCAATCCGCATACTTGATCAGGTTGCTATGTTTACATTATTTTACAAGTAGAAAATGAAAATATTGTATAACATGTGTGCTTCTTTCTGATACCTACGCTTATTTTAAGCTTGTTAATAAAAACAGTTACAGTGGGAAGTTTTTCTTATGAAAACAAGTGCAAATTTCACTTAGGGGAGGATAAGGGAATTTTCTCTTTTTGAAATTTAATGGATAAAAATAGCTGAAAGCAGTATCCAAAGTCTGAATTGAATTCCCTGCGTTCACCACGAAGTCACGCATATCCAAAAAAAAAACACATGTGTCGCCTGAGACTCTTAGATGAACTCGCCAGCGATTAAAATCTACCTCCGTGTAATTCGAAGCGAAAGCAATGCGAAGAAATATTTTTCCTCTTTAGTAATTTGTAAAATTTTGTATAAATAATACTCGTCGCTCTCACCTGTTTCAATCTAAAATATTATCGCTGCAAACCTTTTAAAAGCAATCTCAATTTTTAGTTGAAGCTCCCCTTCAAACCGGCCATTAATCAAAACTGATTTGGCACACCCTTCTGACCCATATTCAAATGGAAAATCAAATCTGAGCCGAGCGCGCCAAAATTGATGACTTATTACAAAAAAGCTGACAGCCGACTCACGCTTGCCAATTTATAAAATATTTCCTTTCCTTTCAATGTCTTCCGCTTGCCTAGACTTGTAACCGTGTGTGACGCAGTTTCATTGAATTAGTGAGCCTTGACGAGAAAATACAAAGACGCCAGATATTTCCACCCGACCCCTCTTTCGTCTTCATCCACCAAAATGTCAGGCAAATGTCGAAGTGTGTCCATCATCGCTGCTGGCTCAACGAAAAACAGGAGGAAAAGAAAACAGAAAAATAAAACATCAAAATTGCCAGGGATATAATACCATTAGGACGCGCCGGTAAATGGGACGTCCTCTCTCCTATCTCCGCACTAAATTAACTTCGATAAATTATATCCCGAGAATAACTGCGCCATAACAAGGAAAGACCATAATTCCAATCATAAATTAAGCAACATGGAAGTGGAGGAAGTGCCCCGACGAGATGTAATCTAATCAAGTTTCCAACTATATCATATCGGGGTTTATTGCAGGGATTATCGGAAAAGTAGAAATTTCCATATTCTCATCCCATATATACATGTATACTACATCCATACACAGAACTGCGCCATGGAATCGAAGTTTTCCGCATCCCCAATCTAAACGCAATCTTTTAATGAGTACCTATAAGTTTTTCTTATACACACACAGTTTGTGTGGCTGTATGCAGTAAGTCATCCTTATTAAGGATTCCTTTGAAAATTCTTTTTTTTCTCTTTTGTTGGTTAAGTTCTTGGCATGTCATATTTTTTTGACTGCGGTATACAGAATGCAAAGCAATTGGCTTAGTAAATTTATATCCTACGTCTCCGGTGTTGCCTTAGGGTACTCGGTGTTGCTTTCGCTTGTTTTAATCAAATTTCTCCCTGGACGATAACAGTGTACAAGTGCCATTTAAGGATTTCCATATTTTGGAGAATTTTTTCCACTGTAAAGGTTCTGCTGTCAGAGGAGGGATGTGGAATACTTAAGTCTCCCACATGGCTTAAAGAACTCTCTCCTTCAAAGCGAACAAATATGAATTGGGAGCATTTTCCACGATGTGCTTTGTTTATATTTTGAAAGGACTTTGGCAGTAGAGGAAAACATCACAACTTTCGAGGGTTTATTTGCTTGGGGAGCACTTAAACCCTTCTCGGTATGTTTGTGCCAGCGAGTAATATTCCGTTTCCACCTTGAGGATCACGTTTGGCGGTTTTGTTTGTTCTGGAAAATGAGAAATTACCGGCAAGTGGGATGTCTTCCTGAAGGATTTGGCAAAGGTCGGAGGGGCTTACGTGGATGGAATTAACTGCAAATTGAGTAGCGGAGGATGTACGGGAATATACGGTTGCTCCCACTTGAGATTTTGTTCGAGTATTCACTCGTGTATTTTTGGCTCTTTAGATGGCAGGTGCGGGTTTACTGTAGTTGATTGTCAATAATAACAGCAGCAGAGTTACCACGAGGACCATATTCTACGTCTATCTAAGGTTTGTCCTAATGCCAACTTAACTCAGTCTAAGTACATGGTTGAAAGTGCTTTTGAGGACCTTAAATATTTGGTTTCTCACATTTTAATTTAATTGAGTGGACCACGTTTAACGGACGCAATTTGGACCATTTTTAAACAGGAATATCGAACGTTTGTCGATCAATGCCTCCTCCACATACCTAGATCTATTAAAAGTGTCTTTCGAATTTCTTAATGGATCGATTCGGATCAGATTGTTAAGCCGTCTTATATCGAACTCCATTAGTCCTCTAAAAAGACACAGAAAACAAGTTGTGTGGGTAGTCGGTGTAGTCGTAAATAACACCCCAAGCGCATGTCCTTTTTTTTACACGATACTCATCATCAACGCCTAAGTGACTTCTGATGTTGTTTACTCAATTAAAGGTCTTGAGTGTTATAAAAATAAGACGCACACCTGCACCGACACGAAATTGTCGCCCATATCTTCTGCAGGATCAGGACACAACCAAATGAGTGGTAGTTTACAGTGCGGTGATTTAGAACTGTCTCCCTCCCATTAAACAACTCGACGTATCCTCTTGTGGTATTGAATTTCTATCGGAATGAGCGATATGATCCACACCTCTTCCGGAAGGATAGCATCGAGTCATAAGCCCAGGCTTGACCAAATGCTGAAACCAAAAGCCCAATCAATCAAGATCCACGGCATGTGAGCACTCGTAATGATGGAAAAACGAAAAATTATCCAGGCAATAAAATAGTCCACTTAGTTTTTTTCAACCAAACAGAAACCGGGCTTAGTAATAATGGGCACAAATGGAGTAATTGCAAATCAGTCTACCATTCAGTATGGTTTAGCCATCATCATCATTATTGGTAGCCATTCGGAGGGGGGACATCAAGGGAGCGACTGTGAATTTTCATTTGGTATGACTTTATCGCCGGAAGAGGACTCTTATGATTGACGACATAATTACTCCGCCACACACACATGAAACTGTATAAACGGGGGAGAGAAAGCTTTTAGCCTTTTGATGGCTGAAATGGGCTATAGACTGATTATTGTTTTCGCAGTAAAACTGGGAGACATTCGCTGATGACATCATAGGTAGACAGGGCCTGTGATCGTAAGGGATGTAGTTATGGGGTAGTTATTTTTTTATTTAAGAGCATTGCCCCTCTTATCACCGAAAATGAATGTTTCATACTCAGCGGAAGCAGGAAAATAAAAACCAACCATCTACCTACAACCGGTGGCCAAAACTACATAGACAAACCAAACACCAGCAACACTACAACTTTAAGGATAATAAATAGCAAGCGACCGACAACACTTGCAAGAGATTGTACTAGAAGACTGCTTAGTGTTTGCTGTGCAGGCATCTATATCTGTGCACATCCTGCAAGCAGTCCACAATGGTGGAGGGGGAGGCATTCAATCATATCGTCGGAGCTACGGGCACTTCCTGGCAAGTCCTTGAAAATGCATCTTACATTGTATTTAAGGTTGGACTTGACTCCACACCAGTCAAGTGATGGAAGATGGTCCATAAAATTTATTTCTACGTGCAGATAAGGTAGTTCACATCCGCTATAATACTTATATCACCCAGGAGACTTAGTTGTTGTGTTGTTGGAAGTGGATACGGAACACGGAGCTGATAAATCGATGGACATTACAACGAAGGACCGTTAAGTATCGCTAACGGAGCAAGAAACCACGACAAAACCAACACCCTCTACCAGCAAGACCGCATATTCTATGCAGGCATGGCTACTTGTGAATTCAGGATATACTTCGCTCGCTCTTCATGTGTGTGTGGTCTGGTTAACCGAGAACCAAACCGCAACTGACCTTGAATAAGCAATGGCCGCACGTAACGACATAAATAAATTTTATATCTCCTGCTCCTCCCGAGGCATGAACTACACACATGCATGGGCGTTTCGTAGATAGATAACTGGACGAGAGACCCAGCCCAGCCAGAGCAACCTAAAACTTCGGTGAAGACGCACGTGAGATGCGGGCTCTGACAAATGTGCGGCTATTTGTTAGAGTTCTTAGCAAAAGCGAGAGTGGAAAATCACCACAGCCCTGGACGCGTTGATGTTATTAATCCTGGCGGGGAGAAGTTTCCATCGATGATGAACAGATTAGGTGGATAATTTTGCTGATTACATTCTTATTCAAAGAAGAAGTTTCCATCGATGATTTGGTCGATAATTTTGATGATAACATCCTTGTCCAAAAAAAGTTAAATACACTTCATTCGAAGGGGAGTCTATCGAGGAAAAATGATATTGCACACAATTTTCAAAGCAAACAAAAAGATGGGCTGAACATTTTTTTAAATGTTTAAGAACGTATGTTGTACTGTGCTGGGACTGCTTTAGCCATCTCTCTGTTAAATATGTTTTCGTTAATTGGAAGTGCTTTGCTAGATTTTTTAAGCCGCAGTTCGCCAAGTGGTAGAAAATCTACCTTTATATTAACTTGTCTTGTGCGCAACATATTAAAAAAAAATACACACACCATTGCATCCCTGCACAATCTTCCCAACAAAAAAAAAAAAAAAACAGCGAATCAAGGCAGCATAAGTGGTTCTTTACTATTTTCTTTTCTATTTATATATATTAGATATGGGAACCAATGAGAAATGTGACGGGAAGAAAATTCCTAAATTTATTAAAGTTCGCTACGTACTTTAATGTACACGAAAACACTTCTAAAATGATAATAGTGAAAACCGCATCTAAATCCGGTAAGTTGTTCTTGAGATATCCACCATCAAACATGCACTAATAAAGAGCAGCGCCACCTATAGGTATTTAATAAAATCACTCTCTAAGTACCTACTTTTGGTACTTATAAAATAAATTAATAAGATTCTTAGCGAAATCATTCGATTCGTTCTTGAGTTGGGCACACACTCATAAAAAATCAGTCGAGTAAAAAGAAAGTTGGTAACCCTTTTGCCTTTGCTACCAACAGCCAAAGAAATATGACTTATGACTTAGGAACATCTTGACACCAATCGTCTCATGTCTGAACGATCACCAGGGATAGGGACGTACTTATTTTTGAATAGAAGTAAAAAACCGACTCAAAGTTCATGCATGCTTCTCTCAAGCCAGGGTGACCGCTGCAGAATTCTGAAAAGTTGCAAGAAAAAACGAGAAAAAAGTGTCGCTTCTGAAGCTATTCTGCAAATTTAGAATTTGTAAACGATATTTAACAAGCATTGGCTAGTTAAACACTATGGGCCTTACCAGTAATCATTTTTGACGTTCGCCTTATTATGGAAAACTTCGCCATTGTGACTTGAAAAATTTAGCCTGGACACTAATTACGATGGAATTACAATTGAAAGCTTTTTATTTGGAAATAACAGCATTTGAAAGATTTTTGAAGCGCCTTCTCCAACTTAAAAAAAAATTGCGAAAATAGAAAAAAATTGTAGCAGGCTCTCGGAAAAAGTGCCAAGTTGTAACTTTAATCGAACCACAGTCACGCTGCGTCTCAACCCGTTCGAGGGAATTTTATTTATGCGACCAGTGGAAAGGACTTAACTTTTATAGCCGACTCAAAGTTGCAATTTTATTTTTACGATCAATCGAACGGACCTCACTTTGATGTCCCATCCGAGTGACAGTATTGAGAAGCTTTCTGAGAAAAGATGTACTCCTGGCTGTCTGTCATATACAAGTTGTAAATATTGTTTCAGGGGCTCAAAAATTAACCCCTCAATTTTGATAGCTATATGCCAGCTACTGAGACAGTGAATGATTAATAAGTCAAGGGCGAATTGTAATTAATTATCTCTCCCTTCCTAACTGCCAAGGATTAGTGCACAAGATTAAAAGGAAAAACACTTATCCATATCCATGCTCCATCAGCGAGACGAATTAATCAAATTATAAGTTCTACTCCAATGATGGACCTATCTGACTCGTCCTCCGCGTTTAATCAACACTCAAATCGGTCCATCCACGCGTAGGTGTATGTGTGGGTCAAAACTTCAAGCGACCGTTCAACCACCACCAACTCCCATTATAAATTATTTACATAATTCAAAAAAATAACTTTTCGGACACCAAGTTGGCTTCCTCGCACAAAACTGGGCCGAGTGGCGACGCATTACATTTACAGCAACCGAATAAGACAGTGAAGAAAACTTTTCGCCAAGCTTTGAATACAGCGGGCGTCCCTCTAAAAAAAAAAACAAAAAGGGACGTAATTGTAAGCCCCCCTAGCCCATCTCGATGCAGTCTTGTGTGGCTTGTAAAAAACTTTTGATGTTGTTTTCCTTTTCTTCGTTCGCTCTCAAGTTTTTTTCTTAAATTTTTTTTTTTTCGATGAATTGCTTTAGTCAGGACTCGCAAAGTGCGGGGCATATGAACAACTTAGCCAGAGGCTGTCATAGCAACTTCTCGGGCAGATGGGTCCGGTATTCTATTTCGCCCGTTTCTTCTACGACTTCTTGTGTGCGCCAAGTACTTTATTATGTCATTACAGGATGATAAAAGGAGGCTGCTTTTAATAGTATTTTTTTTTTCTTTTCCATTGCATCCGATTTGTAGGTAGAGAGCAGGAAGAAAAAAAATACAAAACTCGGTGCAGTGAGATGAGTCGAAGTCAGCAGAAAAAAAAAAACTTGGAATGTAAAATAGTAGGTGTTCATGTAACTTGACTCAGCAGGATTGTAACAGAGCGGGGAGATGAAATGTAGGTAGGAGATGATGATAGTAGAAGGAAAAGAAATTGGAATAGCTTCTAGGTCTTCTGTCTTTTCTTGGCCAATAAATCTTGTCTGTGCTCGCCGTATGGTGTTGGTTTATGGGAAGGCAGGCAAGGCAGGCCAGGCGAAACCTATATACAGAACGTGAAGTAATATCCAGTGTTGTTCTCCTCAGAGATGAGATGACCCGAAGTTAAATGGAGAAAAACCCAGCAAGTAAAGGAAAAAGAGAAACCGGCTTCGACTTGTGTTCCTTTCTTTCCCTCAATTGGAGTTTTTCCCTTTTTTTTTTCTTCGTTCTTCCTTGGGTATAAATGTGTAGTTGTTGTTGACGACGACATGCACCCAACGGCAAGAGAAGGTTTCCTTTTTTTTTATTCTCCTTCCAGTTTGACCTGACTTACAGATTTTACTTCACTTTCGGGGGGTTTTCCACTTGTCATGTCAGTTGGGAACAAGGGTACCTATCCCAAAACCAAAGGTCTCCGCTCGCGTTTGGTATAGGAGGAATCATAAAAATCCATATTGTGTCTCTATGTGGCACTGTACTATGGCGCATCGAACAAAACTAAATCCATATCTGCACGAGCATCAGGAGATACGGCACCGAATTTGATTTATATCCCCTGGTGGTATGACAAAGACTACATATACAGTTCCTTCAAGATGGTCCACTCTTATTTTTATTGTGTGGATGGATTTTTTTTTTTTTTATTATTTTGTTGAAAAGATATACAACCGCGCGTCGCGCAAATATCCTCCACAAGTCTATCTCTAAATCGTTTGTCGTAAATTGTAATAAGATTTTTTTTTTTTTGTATTTCTTCGAGTTTTACGATGGAGTGGAGACCACTATCTCATCGGGTATAATGATACAATATGTTATGCTGGCGATGGATATTTGATAGAGGGAAAATTATTGAGGATATATGTCAGCCTGAGATATGCTGACATGGGAGATGATCATAGAAACATAAATTCCGGGCTCAGATGGGGTTGATGGGAGTTCTGTATGAATGTCAAGTGAGTCTCTGACTTAATGAGATGGGCGATAAGTTATCGGGCGTGTGTTGTGTGGAATTGTAAGCTGAGTGGGATTTTGGGAGTGGCCCTTCTATAGTTTGTATAAGTCCTTGACAAAAGAAAGGGCTGTTGGGGGGGGGAGTTTGATTTTGCCTTTAGACTTAGCAATGCAACGCTCGCACTTGGAGACTGAAGGTGTGTTTTGTGACAGCGAAGAGAAGATGTGTCTGTTGACGGTTTTTGAGCTTCGATATATGCAAGGTACATACGTAGCAAGTTATAAAAGGATGAACCCCCAACCACATACCTCAAACCTGTGGAGATCGAAGAAGAATCGGTAGGATCACTTGTAATGTGTCTGTTACCAATACCTGCTACAACATTGAGGGCAGTGCCAGTTGAAGAGTATGGCAGCACAAGACGCCGTGCGTCGTCAGAATGGCGACTTATTCATGAATTTAATTAAATAACAAAAAGCTGGAATTACGCGTCCTATACAGAACACGACATTCGGCCTCGAACTTCCTTACTGCTTTTGATTCGATGATGTCTTTGGATGACAAGGAGTTCTTTCGTCCTTTTGTATACTATTGCGTGGAATGCGTGGAAGTATTTTTCACCCGTTTTGTCCTGCTTGCACACCGAAACGCATCGACCGATTGTCCTGCAATTCGGTACAGAGTTAGTTTGAAACACGAAGAGCTACATGTGGTTAATCGAACTAGATTTAGCCCATAAAAGAACTCAAAACGGTCAATTCTGAGCCGTTCCGCTTAAATTTCACGTGCTTTTTTATCATCTGTGAAAACCTAAATATGTTATCTACCTACGTCAAAAGTAAAAGAAGCTTATGAAAGTGTTCATCGGGGCCTCCGAGGCTATTGCTCTTTGAATGTACTTTTACAATTTGCGTGTCATTTCAGCAATATCTGTCGATAGGTAGGTTCAGAGTTAACAGACGATTTATAGATTTTAAGACAGAAGGCAGAAGCGTACGCAGATTTTTTTTTGCCGTGGGTCTGATAATTAATGTGTTGATGAGATGACTGCATTGGAATCCATCAACGAATTTTACGGAGCTCTGAGCTGTTGGGCTAGCCCCTGAGCTGCCTCAACGTACGTCACTGGCAGAACGGATTAACTTGGTAGGCAGAATTTAATACTTATACTTGTAGGTATATTTAGGTACTCCACACGTCTTGATGTGAAAAATGTATGAGCTATCTAGTTTTCGAGTTTTGAAAATGATTCATTCGTTCAGGAAAAAATAGCACGAAATATAAAATTTCAGCTGTGTCGCCGACCTCCTCTCCTGGCAATCCCAGCCTATAATTACAAAGCAGATGCACCCCTAAACCTGAACCTCAACCCTTCTATGTACCTTCTGTGGAGTCAAATTTTACAGAATCCTTCTCCGTGATAATAGAGTTCTACAATCAGAAAACGAATACCGGTTGACACAAACACACGCCACCCATGTACAAAGTCAATTACTGTTCTAATTTTGAGAGCATGCACTTTCCATCTGTGGCTATATGCGAGGGCAAAAGGTGTCTTGTCTACTACTGAAAACTTCTATAAATTTCTACTTCACCCAACAGAGTGGTCATGGTCATAGTTGTAGCTGGACATAATTAAGGCAGCAGTTTATACTTGCACCATCATCCAGCCAAAACCATCTGCTGGAAGGCGCATTTAGGGTTATATACAAAGGCAAATTCCTGGCAGGCGAATTATCACAAACGCATATACACACCACAAGTATGAGATGTATGGACAGAGCCGGTGAGCGTACACAACACAGGAAGGGTTGCAGAGTTTTCAAAACAACCTCGTAAACGAAATTTTTAAGGCAGCTGTGATACGTCCATAACTTCAGAGCTTTTCTTCCAAAAAATAAGAACAAAAAAACAATTTCTCCTCCGGCTGGATTTTATGATAGCGTTTCTTTGCTTTTAATTAAAAATTTCTTGATGACCAATTTGAGTCACTGTCCCTGCGGTTGTGGAGTGTTTCAACGATTTGATGCAATTTTGTCATACATGAGAGTTGGATGGGGTGGCGCACAGGAAAATCTTTGATGGGTTAAAGCAAAGGAAAGTTTTTTAGCAACTTTCCATTTGGCTGCGAGCAGCACATTTCTATGGAGAATAGATAAGCTAATTGGGAAAGTTTTGGCGAAACGAAATTTGGATAGTCCACATGTGAAAGGGGTAGCAACTTTCGGATTTTTGTTAGAAAATGAGTTGCAACGGAAGTCGGTTGGTGCTCTACAATTTGGATGGAATAGTAGCTGGAGGAAGTGTTGGTCGGTACATTAAAAACAAAAAACAGTTTAAATTATAACTTCACTGAGTTTGTATAGGTGGGTCACCAATTTATTGACGTCTTCCCTTAACCGCTTTATGGATAATTCCATAGGTTCTGCCCAACTATACAGCAACATTTTATTGTTGAATCTTCGCATCTGGTCACCTTTTGGAGTAAAGCCACCTTCGAGGATATATAGCAAGTCCCCAAGTTGATGCCTTGTCGTCTTTTACAGACCTTTAGCTTAACCAGTTTAACGACCGACCTTCTTCTGGTGTTGTTGACTAAAATGCAATTATATTCGATATGATTCTCCCTATAGATCTGCCAAGGAAATTCTCCCATCCATGGCGTCAAAGTGTGTCAATCGGAGGTATACTGGAAGGTTGATGAGGACTTACTGCGCTGCTTTGTACGACCCTATTTCGCAGTAAGACCCATCTGCATCTTCCAGGCATTTCTCTGTCTATTTATTATACATTACTCACATAAACAGAAGGAACTTTCTTGCAGTCGGACCACCACCGTCCTTGAATTAAACCTAATCGGCTTTTCCATATGCGAAATAAAAGCTTATATGTTTTAGTAAGCACTCAGGAGCTCGTGTGCGATTTTAATTATAAATAATATGAGCCGCACACGCACTCGTCCTTCAAAGTCATATCTCGTCCCTCATAAAATCATACATTTCTGGGAATTGCTTTTTTCCAGATGTAGGTACTTCCATCCATATGCCGCACTGGAGAATTGATTAACATCATAAATGTGAGGCATAAACTCGCTGTCGCAGCGCAGCCCCGCCACCACCATCACGTAAATCAATCGAGCAAATCCCTCTAATTGCAAACTCTTGCGAGTTGCGACCACAAGGATATTGTTCTCCATCCCCACGCCTATTTTCTTTTGTGTCCTTACGCCCAGCATTCTTCATATATTCGTTACGTATATACGAGCAGAGTTTCATCAGAGAATGCGGCAGCAGAAATAAATTAAATCCCTTGCAAAAGAGTCACATGGAATATCATCCGATAAAACTCGTATCGTCTTGAGGTGATACTCTGCTTTACTCCCTCTATCCCCTTAGCACTGTGTAATAATTATTTTAATAAGCTGGCACGTGATCTGCATGCATGAGTGACGAAGGAAAATAACAATTAGTCGCTTTCCGTATATTATTCAGGACTCCTGACGACGACGCACGATGCGTATGACTGTGCAAGGACAATGCGGATGCCATACTGATACCCACCGTGTGTGTGTGTCGGTGTGCTCCTTCTTCGCTATTAAGAAAGCTTTGACCGTTTTAATTAGAAACATTTTTCGTTCTCCCTGTGAATTTGTCATTTTGTGTGCGTCCCAGTTCCTGGATATATGTATACACAATTTGACTTTAACACTTGACATGTCACATCGCCCGGAATGAGCCCATTAACCCCCACACGTTGGATACGCCACACATCTAGTAATGGCATGTGTGCCAGAGACACTGGCAATTATTGCGAAATTAACCCGAGTGTCTTCACGACAAGCCCGGCCGGGGAGCACCTATACAAAACTGAAACCCCATTTGCTCACAATGGCTCTTACGTGCTCCAAGAATCATGCCAGGACACAACAGCTGCTCTGCTGCATTATGACTATGAGTCCTCTGAAAGGATTATATTCTCCGTCATAAAAAGGACTCTCCGCTGAGCTACTATGCTTGTACTTCTGGCAGACACAAATTAGAGCAAAAGGCGACGTCCAGGTACATATAGGTACCTGCACTATGTAGGTGGCATAGTATTTTCGGGAAAATCGTCTGCGTAAATAGTTTCGGTGTAGTTTGGCTATTCCCCGCCGGACTGATGTCAGACCACATTTGTGCCCTTCAAGACCCCAGAGCGGCAGAGACATAAACAGAACCAAGGACCGAAGGAAAACACTTGGCATTTCCCGAAGGAAATGTTGGAAACATGATTTATGCCACAGCTGAGTTCAGTTGTGTATAGTATGTGCGCCGTCTTTCTGCGCCCAAGTTGGTGTCTCCTCATCACGCCCCACGTCCGTGCTGCCGCTGCTGTTTGTGGTAGGGCGCGAAATTAAAATAAATTTTCCATCTGCCCGCCGCGGATTCCTTTGAAGTGTGCGTCTGTGTATAGTCGTATAGTCGCTGCCGATCGGTCGGTCGGTTTGTTAGGATAATACGCGCAATTTTTTGGATTGAAATTAAAACGTTCAATGTGCCGCAGTGGAGGAGGAGGAGGAACAACCATACGCCGCGCCGTAGGGAAGTGAGTCCTCGGTCTTGTTAGGTTTAATTTGTGAAAAATGCCACAACGACGACAGAGTCTGGTGTTGGGTGGCCCTTATGGGGTAGGTAGTCGCGGCCTCTGAGAGAATCGGAAATGCGACTAATTTTGGAATTTTCGGAGAATTTTCGCACGCTGCAGGCGAAATTTCCAAAAAGACACGCTCTTCTCCGATGAGGATGTTTTGATTATTCCGATGGGATGAACAGTGGTGCGGGGTTGGGAAGTTTGAGTTATTCCGCCTGGGTGGTCCTGGGGATGATTTGCTCGGAATTGAAGATGTCAAGTGAAGGCTACTTCCAGAAACCTACTATGCTCGATCAGTCGTACGCCTCTGAAAGGTCTCCGCACCTTGGCAATAGTCGAAAAACCATCAGGGAAAAATTTGGCTATACTGCGCCTCAAGGCTGTCCACAAAATGCATCGACTTGGACATTTATCGATGAATTGGTGACCCTCCGCAACTATTTATTGTCAAGCGTTGCTACACCGAATGTCATTTCTGTCACCCGCAGAAAAGCGGAGCAAACAAAGAGAAAACAAGAAACTAGGTACCCAGATAATTGCAAATTATTCATCAGTTCATCAATCTAAGTCCATATAGAGCCGAGCGAGGAGCAAACGCAAAGGGGGTGCACAGTGCACACTGCACATTTTTGCGCAATCACAGAAGCGGAATAAATTTTCTGATTCAAATTTAAATGGACGGAAGTAATGCAGTTGAATCCGAAATAAAGCATCCACCACGCGCCACACCCACAGCGATGACACCCAGTTGACCAGTCCAAACAACATACCAGGCACTCTCCTTCCGACAATGTCACTTTGAATGGCCGGACAGAGCATATTATATGAGAGGATGCGCCTGTGTGTGTTTGGACCGATGTATCCGCAAAAATCAAATATCCTTGAATGGTCGGCAGCGCGTCATTCTTGTATACAATTCAAATGATTTCTGTACGATTGTGGCATAATGCATGAATGTTGCCGCAGCCCCATTCTCTTTAGCATTTAATTTGGCCACAAAATCAATTTAGCCGGCCGAGTTGAGTGAGTGGGTGGTCGGTGGTTGGGCGGCCTCCAGCTGGGCTATGCAACGGCAATCGCAGCACATGGACACACAAAGCTCCTTTTTATTGTGAAGGGAAATTGCTGTTTTTATTATTGTTCTCTTTTATTTGGCTGGATTATTTATGGATGAATGGCCGAAGAAAATGGAGAAATAAGAAAAACCAGACAACTAAGTGTGTTGGACTGTTGGCCCACCCCTACTGTTGTTTGTTAATTATATATATAAAATATAACGAGTGCGGGTGTAAGTGCGCTGGCGGAAAAGAGAAAATAAAATAAAAAATTGGGTCAAACCGAATTAATGATTGATGAGGCGATATTGATAACAGCCCACAACGGCAACCCTCAATCACACCGCCCCCAACATCCCTATAGTGGCCGAACACAAAGACGCATTCTTTTTCGAAACAGAAATCCCTGCCATGCGGACATAGGTATGCAATCAGATTTTAATCAGTTGCCGGCGACAGCTGTGAAATTTCAGATGAACAAATGTTTGCCAAACACTTTCATCACAGAGCACTCTAGGACGGTATTTACTCGACACGCAACCCTTTCTGTCGACGCATGCATATCAGTATCGAGAGCGGTGGGCAAATAATGAACAACGAAACCGAATGTCAACCGCACTGTGTCGCTGTGTGTCAATTTATTTGCTCAAGCATCACTCTCCCAGTCCCAGTAGCGCTGTAGTTGAAGTTGAAGTATTTGTCTGTCGCTTTGAGAACATGTCGTCCTCTCTGGCTGACTGTCAATTGTCTCTCTATATTACGACTTACGGTTACGACTTACGAGTAGTTGTAGTACTCGTACTTAGTAACCAATGAACTGTCATCAGCTTTGTGTAGCGATTCGAGAGAAACCGTACAACTCTGCGTCTTTAAGGGTATTTGTGTTTTCTTAGCCACATTCGTTCTTTCTTGCAGACTTTCTTGCTCAGGTCAATCAAGCGATATTCTCCGCTGTGGAGAAAATCAGTTTGCTTCCCGTTTCACCCACGACTTGAAAATTGGGTCGATAAAGGCTTTACGGCCAAGTGGAGATGTATACTTTCCCTCTCCCAGCTAAGCACACATCACTGTGAGTTCCCTTGACAAATATGCCTATCCGATTGGCATCCATCTATCGTTTACGCCACATTAGCGACTGTCATACTGATGTCAATCTGAGCTCTTTAGCTCCGGTGCGGTGAGATAAAAATGTCAACATTGATCGTTGTGACGCGTCCATTGTCACAGTCACCGATTGCACAAATACTTGCACTCTTGGTCTTGTTTGTGGTTGACTTTTCAGATTTTGTGCGGTTGTTTACTTGGAAACTTTCTTTAGTCTTCCATTCCACTGCTGAAGTAACCACAAAACCGACAAACACACGCACTGCCATACCCCCAGTAACAACAAGAGCAAAATGCTGTGTCAGCAGCTCTATGGAGGTCTTTGTCAATGCGGAGTCCTCTTCATCTTTGTCGCCGCGTTCATTGTCATGACGTGACATTAAAAACCAAAAGGAAGCCGGAAAAAATAAAAAAAAAACGCGAAATTACTTTGAAGAGGCCGCAAAAGAAAAATTCAGAAGAAGAAAAAACACACGAGGGATGGAACTCCAAAGGGGGGCAAAGCGTAGTAAAAAACACAAATAGCGATAATCGCAACAATGGAAAATTGCAAAAGAAAGAACAAAGTAATGGAAGTGCCCGCGAGGCGAGTCGACTGAAACTGTAACTGATAAGCGCAAGAGTGGGAACTGAGAAACTGCGAAAGCGCAAGCAGAGAGAATTAAGACGCAGCTAGTCAGTCACACAGGAGGCGCTTTTGGTTGTCAAATTGGTCGACGTGTTTTATTGAACGTTTATTTTGGCGAAGCGAGGTCGGAAAACTACACTCCCCGCATTAATAATTAACGAAAATGCGCTACGCACAAGAAACTGGGCACGTTCAAGCATCTAGTGTAGTAAGTCTGACATCTGCCTGACTTGATGTGTCTCAGTTTCGATTGGCCTAGATCGATCTAGTCAGAAATGTCTGAGTAAAGTTGACGGTTCGTATAAGTGTCGTAAGTAGTACAAGTGGAGTTACCGATCAATAGTTTTTGCGTTCGAAGTACCTACGTCTAGTCTACGCCAATGCAGTCGATTTAAGATAACTGAGTGTTTTAGTGTACCCACATTTATTTCTTACTATTTATTAGATTATTTCACTGAGAAAGCCAGACCTCAGTTATTATACAAAAATTTGACATCTCTCGCACATGTATATCAAAAGTGAACCAATTTAAAAAAGATATTTCGACTGTCACCAAACTTAAACTTAACAACAACGGGCATTTTGAATCATTTTTAACCTTCACACTAAATATTTCCTAGGTCACAATATGTAATTTTGTATGGAAATTTTCGCCATTGTGAGCTCGAAAAATTTAGCCTGGACACTAAAAATGATTATTATTAGGTACCGCTGAACATATTTATCAAAGGATTGCTAGACCTGCAGATAGCACTTATGGCATTTTGTATTTAAGATAAAAACAATACAATGCCAAAATATTTAACAAAATATGTTCGATATATACGAGAAGTTGGGCCTTACAGACTAAGAAATATGAATGATTTAAGGTTACCAAATTTTTTGAAAGCAAGAGCACAGAACTCTCTCATTTATAAAGGTTTCAAATTGTATAACGAATTGCCAGAAAATGTTAAGGAATTAAATAATTTAAAAGCCTTTAAAAAAGATGTTGCGGAATTTGTAAAATCTAATATATAGAACAACAGCTATGTAAATAATGTAAGAATGGATGTAAATAATAGCTTTCAAAGCTAATAATAAATAAAGATTATTATTATTATTATTCTACGCCTCAAACGGAACCAAAAAAATCAAAACAGTTTTCCGCCTTTTCTGGAACAAGTTATTTTCTGAGTTGTGTCAATTTTGGAGTTACATGTGACAAGCTGAAGTGTCAGCAGTTTATTCTGTCACTTCTCTGGTGATGTGTTCATGGTATTGCTAGTAAACTTCTTAGCAGCCCCATCGACTTTCAGTGAGGGGGATGAATCAAACTAAAAGTCGAGACGCACAGTCAGGTTATGCAAGTACGACTGTAAACCGTTTTTTTGGGCATTTATCTATTTTACTTTCAAAACACAGGCCTTGTATCAGATGCATAGAGCACAATTCATCAAAATTGTCGGACAATTTGCAAGACTTCAAAGCTGTTGCTTTTATTTCGACAAAGCGAGGTTGTGACAATGAGAACTCCGATCTTATGGTTCGTATAACTTTTGTAATAAAAAATCATGCGTCGGTGAAAATTATTCAACCTCCATAAACAGGTTATGAATATCTTACTCGCCCGATTTCCTACCCGTATAATATTTCCTAGTTCAACAGATGGGTATTTTCTGTTCGAAGGTCTAAATCAATGTAGGCCCTCACAATTATCACATAATCATATTCAATCTCAGGGAGACAGTAATCGTACCCAAAACCAGACTCAAATACATAATGAATAGAGTTTCCCATTAAATCGATCACAGCTATACAAATCCAGTTGCCGCCCTAATTGCTACATGTGACGGCTTAAATTTTCTATTTTATAACTCGGCTAATTTGCATGTAAATCACGTTGGGATATTTTCCATTTTCGTGTATAATTCCACTCATGTTGCAAGAGACATCAACGTCAGTCCGAAAAAAAAACGCATGATTTCTACCGTTTGTATAAATATCATGAATACCACTTGCAACAAAACACGAGACAACATAAAAATATTAATATTCAGTCGGGCATCCCATCAAGGGTATAGACCATGGACGTCGTAGGCGTAGCAGGCGTAGCAGAGGCGCCCTTTGACCATTGTCGCCTACCAATTAACCTGCCTGTGTGCGAAGGTGAGGTACAACCGCCCGCAAAGGGCTCAATACATGAATTTTAATGACAACTGGCGAGACAGAGTGGCAAAATGTAACCGCTCTTGTCACTAAGAGGTGTATCTTCCAACCGACGACGACGGTAATAAAAACACAAAAATTAACAAAGTCATCATAAATATGTCATTCAAATTAACCCATCCTCGCCAATGTTTCTAGGCGCAATTGCCTAATGTCTAAGAAGATCGATTGCCAATGGCAATGTCAAATGTTTGTTCTTCAATAAATAAAAGCGAATCATAAAAAAAATTGTTAAACGAATTTAAATTGGCCAGCCATGCATGAAACTAGAATTTCGCATGATGCGTTACTCTGTTTCTATGCATATATTTTGTTTAGCAACCGCGGAAGACTTTGACATAGGTATAGGTACTCTTGAATATGTGTACGAGGAGGCACAGTGGTGATCGAAAGTAATCGCATACCTACCTATGTGCATTAGATTTACAGATTTTTAAAGATATAACAATTGAATTTGAATGTTGTTAAAGTACCTACTCGGTTTTTTTGTAAACTGTGACTTAAGTGTGCAGGCCTCAAGCCTGCTGAGGAAAATATGTCAAACTTTCTTAACACTTTCGTGAAGTAAACTATAACACCCGACGGAAATTTTTCATACACAAATCCAAGTAGTTACCGGTCGAAGTTTGGAGAAATATTGTCTTAAACAGTCCAACAAGTAGACCCTACTTTGTCCGACACTAGCATCTGTTAGTGCTCTCTGACTTCTCACAATTTGATCCTGATTTTCAGACCTCTTTTACAATATACAATTCAAATGACTCTGTCATTTTTTTAAACTCCTTTCACGAGCTATAAGTACACTGACTTATGCTGGCCGAATATAATTAATTACCTGTCCATGAAAAAGCCTTATTTTTTAACAAAATCACTTCCACAACAAGTTTTTAAATTTTAGGTAGTTCATAACAGCTTAATTTTCTATACGAATTTCGCTATTGAGAGCTTCCACAAATTTAAATTTAAGGTCAGAACTTGTTTTTGGTAAAGCGCATTAATGTTTCTTTTCCTATATGTAAGTAACAATCACTTGACAGCTCCTAACCCATCTGCTAACCTCCCCATCTACCCTTTCAGTCTTATTGAATATTTATCCTCGCCAGCCCGAATACTTTTCACCTCCACCGTACCCATTCGGCTTTGCGCTCACTGTACCTACACGCAATTTCGATTATATCATGTTTTTCTTCTTCTACTTTTTTTTCTATTTATATATTCCTACCCAGACTCCTGCGTGGAAAATTTCTATCCTCAATTCCCTTGCGGTTTATCGACGACAACAAAGAACAACGCTGAATGATTTTGGTTGTTCTGTTCTGTTCTGTATATGGGGTCGACCGCAGGATCAAAATCGAACACGTGATTTCGTTTACACTCAGTCCCAATGTTCTATATAAATGTAGACAAATGTTTGCGTTCGAATTCCTTTTGTGTTTATTTTCATTTTAGATAAAAGTTTATTTTTCCACGTCATCGTTTTAATCCCGTAGGCACGCACATGCTCTTCGTGTACCTCTCGCTACACCGGGTATTCAAATTCAAACAGGAGCTCATTTGTTTAATTATTGAAGAAATGAATTGAACGGAAAAAATGTCGAAAAAAAAATGGGGCACATGCGATGATAGTTATTTTCGAGTGTGATAAGGATATAGGTACGACATATGAGTACGAGTATACTTTGTTTATCTTGAACGGGAACAACAAATATAAACCAACGCGGGTAAACATTGAAAGTGACACAAAGCGAGGTTCGTTTTTTCTATACTCGCCGACAAAAAAAAACACTGAAATTTGAATAAGCCAGGGGTTTTGTTTGGAAGAACAACAAACATCCTTGTGACGATAACCTCTGCGCATATAATGATTTTATATTGTAGAAAAATAAATTGTGACTAGAAACAAAAGGGAAATAGGATGGAAGTGCGAAATCCTGTATAAATGACAGCTTTTTGATGGAGTACAAATAAAAGGAAGAGGCCAGAAAATGCAGCATTGCGGTACCCCAGAAGAGAGTCAGCTACGAAAAAGAGTTAAATTTGTGAAAACCATATGCCGGGACTTGTTCTGTTAAATTTTACGAAAAGAATTGAGGTCCAGATCGAAATTTTGCAGCCTAATTTCGCCGTTGCGCACATTAGCCATATGGCGGAGGCGGATTTATATGATGATTGATTGTTACCACCCCTAAAATCCTAATCCATCCAAACGCCTATATAAAAAAATGAAAAACCTATATTTTCACAGTTATTTATATAAATGCGCCTAGTCACAGTCATATGTTTGCATAGGTATACTCGTCCTCCTATCTGACGCATTCATCTAACAAAACCGATCATGAAAGGAGATTTTTTGCCCATTGCAGAAGCACTCTCCACTCTCGAAGGGTCGTGTCGACAAACAATGTGCCGACATGACCCAGCCGTTCTGTGGTATCCTTTTCTGCAGCAAACTAACATATGGTGCTACACACCCCGTCTCCGGCATCTTCCGAGAGAGTGATGAAGCATATCATAGGACGACCACCGCTTGGCCACTTAGGCCAAAAGTGTTTGCAAACACGGGATCGAAATAAACCATAAACGATGCCATGTGCATGAGATATTACCGTAATTACACTGTAGGTCCTCCTTTCGCAACCATCACCGATAAAGCAAGTAAATAAACTTATACACGAGCAATTTATTTTCCCAAAATTGATGGAGAGAGACTCAACAAAAAGAAAAGTTACTCCTTACAATTGGAGAGAAAAATGTCTCCCGCAGGTAAACACTCAGTCCCCCAAGAAATGTGTTCATAATGTCTTCCACTTTCATATACCCCTATTTGACCATTACATCATACCTTCCGTATCACACTGTTTTCACTTCACACCATGTCCCCGTCCCGCAATATGAGGCAGTAAATTCTTTTGAACTTTCCGAGAAACCTCCTCCCTTCCATTTTCCATAATAAGCCATTAACCATTTGTCATTGAGATGAAATTCCAGCTTGTCCTTGGCAAGAATTTGACCCATAAACAATTTTTCTTTCCACCAGCTGAACGCAAAGGATATAATAACGAACAGGAAGAATAAAAGAATAGCACAATCTGAATAAAAGGGGTGCGTGTGCATTAAATATGAATGATGCTTCAGAGAATCGCCGCTCTCCTCATTCACTGGCAAATGACAAACGGCAGGATCCTTTTGCAATATGCTGGTTCCGAAAACCATCCTTGTTCGTTCGTATATATACTATTCATTCTATTGTGACGTACGTTCAAGTTCAATTAATTCAAAAATCAGCCGCAAAACCCCTTTTTTTTGTGCCGATCTGAAGTTGAACAAATGCTGGGAAGGAGAGTGAGTTCTTGGGTTTCGTTTGCTTTGCATATGCGGGGCGCTAGCGAGATGATGGCTATAAAAGGCTTGAAAGCATAAGAGCATGAGTGCGTGGAGTGTGGTCGTTTTTTTTCGCGAATATTCATTGTTCAAGCGAGTTTTAGAGATGTTGGAGATTTTTTGCTCGAATTGCCGTGACAAAAAATCGACAGATGGACGCGCTTTTATAGGGAATGCTTGGTTGGCAACTTTGAGTGGTTAGATCCGGCATGCTGGATTAAGGGTGATCTCGAGAATAAGTAGTTGGATATGCAGCACTTTTGCACTTGTTGTGGACGGAATAGGAGCAGTGGTTAGTGAGCCCAACTTAGGTTCAATCTTTAAGCTACTAATACACATGTCACTTTTTATGTCAAATTTGTCCTAAATTTGTCACTATGTGTGATCGAATGTCCAGTGTCAGGTCTAACGAAAGGCACACGAGAGACCACGGATGGCTGAATTTTTGTGACGTCGCAAAATGTCAATATTTTGCCACGAAAATAACAAGTATTTTTCACTGCGTCACCTCTCGAAAAGCTTCTCATTTTAGCTTCTTGAAATAATCATAAACAGACAAACGAATAGAGTGGTTTGAAGTCAGGCGTATTAGGGGTGCTAAACGGGTTTGTTGAGTCAGCATTTTTTTTTTTTTAATTGTAAAGGTAAGCCAAGGGACTTGATTTTATGAGAAGGCTTGCTTCAAACATGTCTCTTGAGTAAAAAGAAAAGCAAAGAACATTAGGCTGCCGGGAGAATTTAAAAGACTAGAAACGCAATATAAAATAGGTTGCCTAATATGTCGCTCATGTCGACTGTGTGGTGACTGCTGGGAAAATATATCCAATTATGATAGGTATAGCTATCTACGAAAAGTCCACAGAATTAATGTCCTTATACATGTTCGAAGACAATGTATATGAATTCAGGGATAAATTTTGCTTAAAAGCCCTGTTCATACGAGTCCACGTCGTTCTTTTGACCAGTGTTGTTGTTGTTGTACATCATCAAGGCCTTTCTCTAGATCAGTGTTAGGGCACCATGCGATAAATTTCCCACAAAGGGAAATTTGTGCAGAAAAAGCTACTTCATTATTGATAAGATTTCCCAAACAAAAAAAAAGAAACCAAAGCAACGCCCTTGACCAGATACAGACAAATTTTGCAATGAAAGCCTAAAGAGTCAACCACAACTACTTTTCAAAGCTATAGATAAAGTTTGAGTCAAAAATCCCACTGATCCCTTAAACTGGACTAAGTTTAAGAAGGATTAAAGCAATCTGTGGTCCTAAAAATTTCGCGTCGCCGATTAATTTGGTTCTTATTTAGGCGCAGTGGTTCTCTGTGACGCAACGCATCTTCAATCAATGTCGTACAAATATTCAACTCACCCGCTTATCCAATGGTGGGTAGATATACCTAAGTAAATTGGCAAAATCCCTTTAAACGCGCTGCGAGTAATTTGTCACTTGAATTGACAGCCACACTTTAACCAATTCGATTGTATTCACCCTTGGCCACCCACGCCGCCAGTGCTTAACGAAATGGCACGCGAATTAAAAATTCGACTACACTCCCCTTGTCAGTTGGAGCGCACCACCCTTTGTCCCAACACTGCAGATGACCACTTCACAAACTGTTTCGCTTTCCTCTTCTTCTTTTTTGTTTGTATATAGGTACATTTACGGGTTTGGGGTGGGCCCTTGCAAGCACTAGAGATTACGAATGACAAAAGCCAAATGTGACCAAGTGATGAATGCCTGCCACTGGAACAATCGCCCAATTTCCCATTGTTATCCACCACCCAAATAAAAAAAAAAAAAACGAAACAAAAAGAATAATGTGAATATATAATTCTGCAAAGCCAACTGTGTATACGGTGCCTGCCACTCTCCGCCCCGCCAGGACTATTGAATAGGACAGATTTCGTCGTGTTTTATCTTCTTCTTTTTTTTTTTTGTGTTGTGTTGTGTTGTGTACGAGAGATTATTCTTATGTTGATTCTGGTTTTGGGTCACGTAGCACCACTCATGCACGCACCTCTGCTTCGTTGTTGAATTTTATATCCACTTCTTTTTTTTTTTGCTCGTATTGTTGCATTCACATTTTTATTTAAATTATTGTTTTTTACTGTATAGGATTTTGTGTGTGTAATTTTTACACACAATGAAGATGTGTGGTGCTGCAGCAGCAGTGCGGCTATTGTCGGATTTCAGTCTACCGTGCGCGCTTTTTTTTTATTTCTTTTCTGTCTTTTTCTTCTTTTTTTTTTTTAGCTCAAAGTGCAGTCGGTTTTGGTGGCTATTGTTGCGGCTGCACTTGCGTTCATTATTTTTATGTTGATTTCGAAAATAATCAACGGACAAACTCTGGCATTGTAATTAACACGAATTCGGTTTGGGGAGAGGGACCGACCGTCAACGAATGCAATTTAATTATTTTTTATGTGATGTAATTTACTTGGGTTCGGAGCCAGAGTGAGGGTAGGGATAGGTACCCGAATAAACTTTGCACTTAATCAGGAAAGTTGGTGTAATTTTTAAGAACGCCTTGTTTTTTATGAAAAGATACGGCTCATGCTAATGTTGGGAGCACTTTTGCCACTTTAGCGATTTTGTCGCTATTTCTAGCGTATTTTCAAAGCTCTCTGCGATTTTTAAAAAAATGTTGTCGCGGATTTTAGGTTAAGGTCTAGCGACAAATTTTTTTCCTCAGCGGCAATACTGGTTGGGAGAGATAAGTTGGAGAGCAGATAAAATTTAGTTTAGCTCGAGCAGCGTACTACGCTTTTTTTTTAAATGAACTTAATATTAGGTCCAAGTGTAGACTCCTTTTGCCTGCAATTGTCTGTGAAACAATTTGATTGCATGACCACAGTGCGGACTGGAACTGTTTTTGAAAAGGAGAAGCGTTTTAAAACAGCCATCTGGATCTGTTGGGGCGGTGTGCATTAGTACTAAAAAGTTGTCTCTCCTTCACTTGGCTTCGCCGTCTCCAGCACTAAAGCTGTCTTTCGAGAGAAATTTTCTTGTGGCAAATCGCCTCCATCCACCATTTAATCAATTTAAAACTCCAGGTGAGTGTGGCACGGCATATGCACTAATGACTTCATTTTTCCCATCGCACTGATTCGGACAAGTTCTGCCGTTCCATATAGCACATAACAAACAGTGTACCTTCCCGACGAGCGACGACCCTTGTAGGAAACGCTGCACTCATGTGCAGAAGAAAATTATAGGAACACCTCGTTTGAGAAGCGCTGCATCTTTCGCAAACGCTTACGTGTAAACGCACCCGCACTACCAGTGGCAGCCATATTTTTTCGTCCACTTTTCGCCTAGTTTATGGGTTTTTCTTTAACACCCTATGCTCGGTTGAATCTAATTCAAACCTCTATCTTTATCTACATATAACACGTAGAAAAATCGCCCCTGTGCTTTAACATCGTTTTCAGATTTTTCTGAACATACCATTCGTCACAATATCGTTTTGAAAATTTACGCCATAGTCGAGCGCATAAGTGCGAGCGAGACGACAACACCACCCCACACGAAAAACTCTTAGATGTAAACCACGCACAGCGTTGGTTCGCTTGGATTTTTAGTCAGTCAGTATCGAGAGTCAGGTTCGGTTGGTTGGTAGGGCACTAGCGCATGGTCGCATATTTTTTTTCTCGGCATTTTGCCACGTTTTCATTGTTCGCGCATCCTAAGTAGGCGGCCATTGTGTCGACCGAAAAAAAACTAAATCGCAAATTAAAAGTTAAATATCGCGATTGTGATTCGCCGGCGAGGGAATTTTGAGTTCGGTGAAGCCGATCAAATACCCGCAAATCGTTTCGCGCATTGTTTTAAGAAAAGCGAATAAAAGAAAAAAAAAAACCCACGATATATATATATATCGCGAGGAAAAACTTCTCGACCGCGTGTGTTGAACCATACCTCGTGGGTACATAAAACCACCCCCACAAAAAGGGAAAGAAACAAAATCGAGAGTCGGTAGTGTGCATTACGCCATTCCACTCGGCAAAAATAATTCCGCGAAATCCAACCCCGCGCAAAGAAATAAAATTCCTGACGCCACAAAACATAAGATAACCTCATCAATACCCAGTTAAGTGCGCTGAAATCGTGAAACATAAAAGAAAAGAATAGTTAAAACGTATAGAACATTGAAAGGGAAAAATTCCCCAACGTCCCACGAAATAATATAAATTGCGCAGCACATAGCACAGTCGTTGCACTAGCGAAGCACCACACCTCAGAGCTAAGACGCAGTCGTGCATCCATCCTCCAGTAGGTGGAGCGAGCATCACCACAGACCATCACCCCATCGAATACACCAACCTTCGGACTTCGCTTGAGACGAGACACCAACCTCAACGATAGTCACCTCGTCGAAATTCACCTCTTCGTCAACACTGCGCCTACCGATATACTTTAAGTTAAGTAGTTTGGGTCCAATAAAATTTCTTGTTGTAAACATTTATACTTCTCCAAATGATTTTATCTTCCACTAAGGTATAGATCCGCGAATTAAAGCATATCAAAGAGCTTATGCATAACATCCTGGAAGGAAAGGCGGTGCACTGCAGTCCCTCACCACGGATCGCGTTCAGGTAGCTATCCCCTGAATAAAGAACGGGGTAAGTTTGGAATTAATTAATCTCATTTGGAAGAAACACAGTGTATTAAAAGTAGTATTGGCCCAGTTGTGATAGGCTATAGAGTTAGAGAGTGGTCGTGCGATTGACCCAGTTTAGTCTTGTCGTCGCTTATACATTGTAAAGTAAAGCTAAAATAACGTATGGTTAGGTTCGGATCGGTGCGCCAGTGATTTAGTCGTTAGCATTTGTGACACTCTGTGAGGAATCTCACCAATGAGAGCGTGAGCGTATAATCTTCGTCGTGGAAGCATCAACTTGATTTTCTTTTATTATACACGCGGACGCAAAAACTAGTCACGTCCCACAACGCTGCATTACGCGAGTAGATAGGCCACGGGCACATGCTCTGGTCTCTACGTCTAACATCGAAGGGTTATTGTTTTTCGTTAATTTTGTTCTGGCTGTAAATGATAACGTAATCGAGCGGCAACAGTAAGATTTGTATGTCCGCACTTGTACTGACTTGTGTTGTAACGTCCACCCCCTTAATTAAGTACTAGTTTTAAGATCTTTTGGTTTTGAATAAAAATAAGCTTGTGAACTTCACGAAGAAGAACAATCATGTGTGTTCATTGGCTTTGGAATTTAGTTTAGGTTTCGGAAGCAGCCGCCAGATGTGCGGATAAGGAAGTATTGAAGGGAATGTCGGCCATGGGGGCGAACACGATCCGAGGTGGTTTTACGCAGTTCGGTTCATGGTTGTAGTTTAGTAGTTAGTAGGATATTCGGACTCTAGGGGTCGTCGTTCAATAGGAGCGTGACGACGACCATGGTAGCTTGGCCTTGGTGCTAGGTAGGGGTGGGTCAGCTCAGGGGAAGATTACTTCCACCTATTTCTTCCCCCACTTTCTTCTTTTTCACTGTGGATGTAAATATTTCAACGGATCGCACTACTCGGGCCTCGCAATCTTTATTGTTAGGGATAGTGGTTTAATCCGGTCGTGTCCAACATCTTTTACGATCTATCTTTTTTTGAATTAACAGGCATGTAAAACTAGAGGTAACCCCAGTCCAGGGCCTGCAACAAGATCCCCACCCACCGAGGGCTAGCGCGGGAGGAAGCGGTCATGCCTGGTTGCAGGAGGCTTGGACAACCCCATCCGTCATGCTGCCCGGACTGCCGTAGGGGTCCTGTGACCTTGCGGTATATGGGTAGTTTAAGTGATGGATGGGGTATGGTTCGCGTAGCGGGGCGTAGGAATTTCGACCTTCCTTTTTGTTCTTGTTTGGTTGTTGGTCAACTCAGTTGCGCGTAGGTATAGGTTAATACTTGCCTGCGTGTTTGCTGACATGGCAGAAGGGGTCGCTTGCGTTCCGTAACGTGAACGTACGTTACAGGTGGCGCCCAACGTGGGGCCCGAAGTAGTGATATGATTCAGAAGTATGTACAAAAAAATTTACACAAAAAAATTTTGTTTTCACCATTTTCGACTTTACTTTTTTCGTTTCACGTAACCGGTGTTTGGGTGTATTTTCATCCCCATTCATGTCTGTTGTACGCTGAAGTCTGAGATCTAGTTTTGCGGAAATAGGTGTAGGAGTTTGTAATCCTTTAGTGTTCTTTAAGTCCCTTGTCCGGTAGATGGGTAGACTTTGTTCCCCATTTACGTCCGTTGCTCGGGCTTATAAGTTCTTCACATTTCCATCTTCAGCATTTGAGCCTTCGAGTTCATGTCCGGTAAGTGGGTGAAGTTGTTCCTCACTTACGTCCGTTGCTTGCACTCAGGGCTGGTGTGTAGTTCGCTTTTCTTTGGTAAGTTAGTTCTGTTAAGTCCGGTATTTGGATCGACCTTTGTCTCCATTTACGTCCGTTGCTTCAGGCTGTCTTCACCATGTTCCATAGCAAAGCACAGAAATTTAGCAACTCTAAGGTCACTTGCGATTCTGCAGTGATTGTAAAGCATTAATCCATCTAGAGGCGTTGTCGCTTCAGTAGCCACAGTGGAATAGAAAGTGTGAATCTATCCTCGTTGTTCTCGTGTTTGTCCTCTATGTGTTCGACATTCCTTCAGGTTGATGTTAAGTTTAGTTTTGGTTTAGTTTTGATTTAGTTTTGAGAGAGTTTAGTTTTGAGAAAGTTTAGTATCGAGATAGTTTGAGTTAAGTTTAGAGACAGTGTAGTTTGAGAAGTTTCGTTTTGAAGTTTAGTCATTGAACGTACTCCAACGTTTTAGATTTGAGTAAGATTTAGTCGGAAGTTCAGGGCTAGCGATTGCTAAGCCAGCCTTCCACACATTCACTTTAGTTTTAGTATTGAGTTTAGTCATATATTACCCTATACGACTCAACAGTATAGCAATAGTATATCTAGTTTTTACATTAGGATATAAGTCCCTGAATTCGTATAGAATTCACCATCTTTATTTTTGGTATTTTTATTATTATTGTTTTCAAGTCAGCTGTGTGGTAAAAATGTCCAATCTCGGCCAAAGTAGTCGAAGGGAAGTTCAGAGTGATTACACACTGCGCAGTGGGCGCAAGCACATCCCGGCCACTACGGAAGAGCCGAGCCTTCTTCCGAACATGGTTGGAACCAGCGAAGAGGCTGACCGAACAACAGTCACGGGAAATCCCCAAGATAACCCATCAGTCACGAACCCGTCTGCACCTCGAACAGCACCGGGAACGCAGGACGCTAACGAAAGCGCACAATTCGAACAATATGTTCAGGATGTCGTAACGGCAACCGTCGGTCTCAATCGGACAGACGAGCGTCGGTTCATGCGAGAAGAGCTCGACCGAAGTCGTGTTGCTCTCCAACGCGAACTCGCTTCGCTGGTTCAAGCAGCCGTATCAGCTGCTATGCGACCTCCAGCTTCCGCAGCGAACAACGACCACCAAGAACCTAACGCAGATCGTAACTCCCAACCTGCTCACGCAGAATACGACGTAAATCGGCGACCCGAGGTAGCTCCACTTCAGGCGAGTGAGCCACCGAATATTCCCCCGACAGGTAATCCTGTGGTATACCCCGTGAACATGCCACGAAGTAGCAACGTGGAAAACTTTTTAGAGCAAATTAGCAGAATGAATCTGTGCGGACCAACTCCATCTCCGGAACCGCCAGCTCAGACGTCTTCACCCTCGTCTTCCTTCAACCGATTTCCCAACTACCACAAGTGGGGAATCAGGTTCGATAACACCCATATGTCAGTGGATGATTTCCTCTTTCGGCTTGGAAGATTAAAGGAATCCCATAACGTGACTTGGTGTGACGTCGTCGCCAATTTCCATCATTTTGTCGCTGGTCAAGTTGAGACATGGTATTGGATGTACCTTAAGAGTAATCCCGGCGTGAATTGGTCCACACTTCGTCTCGCCTTGATAGAACAGTATCGCAGCTTGGAGACTGACTTCGAATTATCGCGAAGAATGTCCGATCGGAGGCAGGGTTTGTACGAACCGTTCGACGCGTTTTTCACTGACCTTATGCGCCTCAACGCAAAACTGCGAGTCCCTAAGTCTAATCGTGAGATAATTGAATTTCTGAAACAGAACGCCAACCGTAGGATAGGAGAACACCTCATAACTTTCAGCACACACAACATCCCTGAAATGGTTCATGTGTGTCGTACGATTGAGAAGTTCATAAAGGAACACGATCCACCGCGGCAGCGGATACCTCAAACGTATTTGCCCCGTCGGAATATCAGTGAAGTAGAACTGGTCGAGGAAGGTTACGATACACCCGTCTCTTCCGCACAACTTGAGGAAGTTGCTTTCCGGCGAAGGAGCCCTAGTGTTCTGAAATGCTGGAACTGCAAGGAACTCGGTCACACATTCTTCGATTGTGCCATTCCTCAAAGAGCTCTGTTCTGTTACAAATGCGGTTGTGAGAACACGACGACACCTCGTTGTCCTACATGCGCGGGAAACGCCCAACCGAGCAATCCGCCGACCGGGGAGATTCGCTCGAGGGATGTCAACCCGGCAAACCTCTCAGCCTAAATCCAAACCCACCAACCATTCTAAAGCGTCCGGAAGCCCATAGGGTTGAAGGAGCCGCTAGCACACCCTCAACAGCCAAGAAACCCAGTGAGCCCAAGTTGACCTTCCACCAACGTCTAACGTATTACCGTCAAGCGAGAGAACGTATCTTCGGATCACCAATCCTGTCTCCGAAAATAGCTAAAGTCAGGAAACGCTTTGCGGGAAAGAAACGGCAATACCGCGCAATTGCGGCAACAACGTTGCTAGGATCCTCAGGGGACCCAAGACCTTTTGTCACGGTCAAACTTTTCGACCGAGAGTGGCTAGGCTTGTTGGACAGCGGTGCGTGCATTAGTTGTATAGGAGCAGGAGGCATTTCGTTCTTGCAGAACAACGGAATCCCTCTCAGAAAGTTTTCGTCAGCTGTTACCACTGCAGACGGAACCAAACAAGACATCATCGGCGTGGTAAACACCCAAATACACTTTAGAAACCAGATTGAGGATATCACCCTCTATGTTGTTCCTTCGTTAACCAAAGATTTGTACCTTGGAGTCGATTTTTGGAAGTTATTTCAGATAGCACCCAATGTAATCTCGGAAGTGTCTCCATTTCCCTCGAGAGGTGAACCTTCATCCATATTGGATACTCCAAGCGATGGAACCGACAAATCGGAAGTTCTTACGATGGCCCACGAGTTATCTGTAAGTCAATCTCAGAGGCTTGAGGAAGTCATTAATCGCTTCCCGTCTTTTGCGAAGATCGGTTTAGGGAAAACCCAGATGGAGGAACACACCATTGATACCGGGGACGCGGAGCCAATTAAGCAGAGGCACTACCCCGTATCACCAGCGGTACAGTCCCTTCTGTATGCGCAGTTGGACCGCATGCTTGCCTTAGGCGTGATAGAGGAAAGCTCAAGTTCGTGGAGCTCTCCTGTCGTCCTAGTTAGGAAGACAGGGAAGAACCGCATGTGCTTGGACGTTCGAAAGCTAAACCAAGTCACGAAAAAGGATGCGTACCCTCTGCCGCATATAGAGGGGTTGCTAGGGCGCCTTGGGGACACCCACTTCATTTCGAGTGTAGACCTCAAGGACGCCTTTTGGCAAATACCGCTGGAGATAAGCTCACGGGAGAAGACAGCGTTTACCGTCCCCGGCAGACCGCTGTATCAGTTCAAGGTGATGCCCTTCGGCCTTTGCAACGCGCCACAGCGTCTTTGCAGGCTGATGGACAAAGTCATCCCGCACGAACTGAGACAGCGGGTGTTCGTCTATCTGGACGATCTTTTGATTTTCTCGAGAAGTTTCGAGGAGCACATGGAATTACTTTCTCTGGTGGCAAACAAACTCAAAGCCGCGGGCCTCTCGATCAATGTCGAGAAGTCGAAGTTCTGCTACAGAGAACTAAGATATCTCGGCTTTATTGTCGGCAACGGCATACTAAAGGTAGACCCGTCGAAGGTGGAAGCCATAAGAGAGTTCCCCATACCAAAAACGGCCCGTCAAGTAAGACGTTTCTTGGGCATGTCCGGTTGGTATCGGCGCTTCGTTAATAACTTCTCCTCCTTAGCCTCCCACCTGTCCGATACGTTGAAGAAAGGAACCAAGTTCAATTTCGGCGAAAAAGCTATAGAAGCGTTCAACGCTATAAAAGACAGGCTAACGTCTGCACCCGTGTTAGTTAATCCAGACTACGACAAACCATTTGTCATCCTCTGCGATGCCTCTTCCACCGGCATTGGAGCAGTCCTGTGTCAGGAGGACGACAACGGGGAGGAACGTCCCATCTGTTTTTACTCACACAAGCTCAACGACGCCCAACGGAACTACTCGGTTACCGAACGGGAGTGTTTAGCAGCGGTGATGGGTATTCATAAATTCCGACCTTACATTGAGGGATACCCCTTCAAGGTGATTACGGATCATGCGAGCCTGAAATGGCTAATGAGTTTGAAGGACCTGAAGGGCAGACTAGCTCGATGGAGCCTAGACCTTCAAGGTTACAGTTTCGAAATCGTGCACCGTAAAGGTAGCTTAAACGTCGTACCAGATGCGCTTTCACGCGCTTACGAAGTGGAGTCACTACTACCCGACGTGGTGGAAGCCAAGACCGTCCCCGACACACTACAAGTCGACTTGTCAGACGCGGCTTTCCAGTCGGAAGAGTACTCCCAGATTGTGAGTCATGTCAAAGAGAACGAGTCGCAGTTACCCGATCTGACGATCTCCGAAGGCTTCGTTTATAAGAGGACCAAGCATAGCTCTGGCCATCCTTTGCAAGACGAATTGTCTTGGAAGCTATGGGTTCCAGCCGAGCTAACAGAGGGGCTAATCGTCTTAGCGCACTGTCCACCGAAGGCCTCGCATGGCGGGATCGCCAAAACTCTATTCCGACTGCGAGAACTGTACTTCTGGCCCAATATGGCAACTCAGGTCAAGCAATACATCGCACAGTGTGAAGTTTGCAAAACGACCAAAGCTCCCAATTCCACCCTGCGAGCTCCGATGGGAAAAGCATTTATTGTAGATCGCCCTTTTCAGCACGTCTACGTAGACTTTTTGGGTCCGTACCCGCGTTCTAAGTCGGGAAACACACAAATCATTGTCGCCTTAGACCAGCTCACAAAGTTCGTGTTGATTAAAGCCCTCAGACGCGCCACAGCAGAAACGGCAATCAGGTTTCTTCGTGACGAGATCTTTCTGATTTTCGGTGTACCGGAGACAATCCTCACCGACAACGGTAAGCAGTTCGTGAGTCATGAGTTTGGCAGCCTGATGAAATCCTTCGGCATCCAACATCTGAAAACCGCGGTGTATTCTCCGCAGGCGAACGCCAGCGAGCGCGTGAACCGTTCCATCCTGTCCGCAATTCGGTCGTACATCGACGCGGACCAATCCAATTGGGATGCCCAGTTACCTCATATTGGTTGCGCACTCCGCTCGGCCGTTCATTCAGCCACAGGTATGCCTCCGTATGAAGCGCTCTTCGGTCAGCGAATGATTGAACACGCAAGCGACTACCGCTTGTTAAGGAAGCTAGGTGGTCTGAATAATTCTGAAGTAGACATCCTGCCGAAAGCTGCGAGGATGAACATTCTGCATTCTTATATTAAGCAATCTCTAGAGAAAGCACACCTCGGGCATGAACGTGCCTATAACACCCGTAGTTCATCGGTGAAATACAAGGTGGGCGACGTTGTGTACCGGCGTAATTTCGTGCTTAGCAATGCCTCGAAGTCTCGAAACGCAAAGCTTTGTCCGAAGTTTATACGGGCAAAAGTTCGCAAGGTTATCGGAAGTAACTTATACGAGTTAGTCGATGCAACCGGACATAGTCTAGGGGTAACCCACAGCAAAGATCTTCGTCGGTAAGACATAGCCGTAGGATATTTTTGAATGATAGTTACAGGAAGGTAGGTGAGACGTTACGAAGTCCCAGTAGGATAGTGAAGTAGTAAGGAAACAGTTGACCGCTCAGAGTCGGTAGAACATGAGATTCTTGTGTCTCGGGCGTGGGTCGTTTGGTAGGATTTAGCAGGTTTCATTTTCTTGACCTTTTGCAGTCGCAAGTCTCTGAAAATGTCAAGTTGTGTAGGAAACGCTGCACTCATGTGCAGAAGAAAATTATAGGAACACCTCGTTTGAGAAGCGCTGCATCTTTCGCAAACGCTTACGTGTAAACGCACCCGCACTACCAGTGGCAGCCATATTTTTTCGTCCACTTTTCGCCTAGTTTATGGGTTTTTCTTTAACACCCTATGCTCGGTTGAATCTAATTCAAACCTCTATCTTTATCTACATATAACACGTAGAAAAATCGCCCCTGTGCTTTAACATCGTTTTCAGATTTTTCTGAACATACCATTCGTCACAATATCGTTTTGAAAATTTACGCCATAGTCGAGCGCATAAGTGCGAGCGAGACGACAACACCACCCCACACGAAAAACTCTTAGATGTAAACCACGCACAGCGTTGGTTCGCTTGGATTTTTAGTCAGTCAGTATCGAGAGTCAGGTTCGGTTGGTTGGTAGGGCACTAGCGCATGGTCGCATATTTTTTTTCTCGGCATTTTGCCACGTTTTCATTGTTCGCGCATCCTAAGTAGGCGGCCATTGTGTCGACCGAAAAAAAACTAAATCGCAAATTAAAAGTTAAATATCGCGATTGTGATTCGCCGGCGAGGGAATTTTGAGTTCGGTGAAGCCGATCAAATACCCGCAAATCGTTTCGCGCATTGTTTTAAGAAAAGCGAATAAAAGAAAAAAAAAAACCCACGATATATATATATATCGCGAGGAAAAACTTCTCGACCGCGTGTGTTGAACCATACCTCGTGGGTACATAAAACCACCCCCACAAAAAGGGAAAGAAACAAAATCGAGAGTCGGTAGTGTGCATTACGCCATTCCACTCGGCAAAAATAATTCCGCGAAATCCAACCCCGCGCAAAGAAATAAAATTCCTGACGCCACAAAACATAAGATAACCTCATCAATACCCAGTTAAGTGCGCTGAAATCGTGAAACATAAAAGAAAAGAATAGTTAAAACGTATAGAACATTGAAAGGGAAAAATTCCCCAACGTCCCACGAAATAATATAAATTGCGCAGCACATAGCACAGTCGTTGCACTAGCGAAGCACCACACCTCAGAGCTAAGACGCAGTCGTGCATCCATCCTCCAGTAGGTGGAGCGAGCATCACCACAGACCATCACCCCATCGAATACACCAACCTTCGGACTTCGCTTGAGACGAGACACCAACCTCAACGATAGTCACCTCGTCGAAATTCACCTCTTCGTCAACACTGCGCCTACCGATATACTTTAAGTTAAGTAGTTTGGGTCCAATAAAATTTCTTGTTGTAAACATTTATACTTCTCCAAATGATTTTATCTTCCACTAAGGTATAGATCCGCGAATTAAAGCATATCAAAGAGCTTATGCATAACATCCTGGAAGGAAAGGCGGTGCACTGCAGTCCCTCACCACGGATCGCGTTCAGGTAGCTATCCCCTGAATAAAGAACGGGGTAAGTTTGGAATTAATTAATCTCATTTGGAAGAAACACAGTGTATTAAAAGTAGTATTGGCCCAGTTGTGATAGGCTATAGAGTTAGAGAGTGGTCGTGCGATTGACCCAGTTTAGTCTTGTCGTCGCTTATACATTGTAAAGTAAAGCTAAAATAACGTATGGTTAGGTTCGGATCGGTGCGCCAGTGATTTAGTCGTTAGCATTTGTGACACTCTGTGAGGAATCTCACCAATGAGAGCGTGAGCGTATAATCTTCGTCGTGGAAGCATCAACTTGATTTTCTTTTATTATACACGCGGACGCAAAAACTAGTCACGTCCCACAACGCTGCATTACGCGAGTAGATAGGCCACGGGCACATGCTCTGGTCTCTACGTCTAACATCGAAGGGTTATTGTTTTTCGTTAATTTTGTTCTGGCTGTAAATGATAACGTAATCGAGCGGCAACAGTAAGATTTGTATGTCCGCACTTGTACTGACTTGTGTTGTAACGTCCACCCCCTTAATTAAGTACTAGTTTTAAGATCTTTTGGTTTTGAATAAAAATAAGCTTGTGAACTTCACGAAGAAGAACAATCATGTGTGTTCATTGGCTTTGGAATTTAGTTTAGGTTTCGGAAGCAGCCGCCAGATGTGCGGATAAGGAAGTATTGAAGGGAATGTCGGCCATGGGGGCGAACACGATCCGAGGTGGTTTTACGCAGTTCGGTTCATGGTTGTAGTTTAGTAGTTAGTAGGATATTCGGACTCTAGGGGTCGTCGTTCAATAGGAGCGTGACGACGACCATGGTAGCTTGGCCTTGGTGCTAGGTAGGGGTGGGTCAGCTCAGGGGAAGATTACTTCCACCTATTTCTTCCCCCACTTTCTTCTTTTTCACTGTGGATGTAAATATTTCAACGGATCGCACTACTCGGGCCTCGCAATCTTTATTGTTAGGGATAGTGGTTTAATCCGGTCGTGTCCAACATCTTTTACGATCTATCTTTTTTTGAATTAACAGGCATGTAAAACTAGAGGTAACCCCAGTCCAGGGCCTGCAACAAGATCCCCACCCACCGAGGGCTAGCGCGGGAGGAAGCGGTCATGCCTGGTTGCAGGAGGCTTGGACAACCCCATCCGTCATGCTGCCCGGACTGCCGTAGGGGTCCTGTGACCTTGCGGTATATGGGTAGTTTAAGTGATGGATGGGGTATGGTTCGCGTAGCGGGGCGTAGGAATTTCGACCTTCCTTTTTGTTCTTGTTTGGTTGTTGGTCAACTCAGTTGCGCGTAGGTATAGGTTAATACTTGCCTGCGTGTTTGCTGACATGGCAGAAGGGGTCGCTTGCGTTCCGTAACGTGAACGTACGTTACACCCTCTGCGTGTGACCAATTCCATAATCGAATAACCACACTCTGCATCGACAGTACGTATATGTATTCAACTTGACGATTGGGTCACTGTACATTCACGCATGAGGAGGTCATTAATGATGATTGCCAAGTAATGGACCGAGGAGTTATTTATGGTTCTCAGCCATTGTCTTCCAGTTGCAAATGTATAATATTCGTAATGATATGTGTCTCCCGGTGCATGAGGTGATGATGGTGGCGGCACAATTGTTGTTACGATGAACCGCCACCCATTCGCCTTGTGAATTATTACTGCTGACAATAATTGTTGCAATATGAAATTGATTTTTTTGCCCGCCTTCCGTGATACGACCGTAACAATTCCAATCCAAGTTAGTTGGTGTATTGTTTTTGCTGCGAATGTGCGCTTGTGTGTGAGTGTATTGTCCTTTTATTGCCGTGATAAATGCGATGGCCGTTTTATTTATGTACGTGCCTTGTGCTTTGTTCGTTCGATTGCCACCTCCTCGTCCTCACCCTGGGTAGCTGGGTATATCACTTATGAAATCACTTACTATGCTGCAGCAGAGGAATGGAGTGGACATGGCCTGGCCATCTGCTGTGGGGTTTAATTAAATTGTTGAGTCTGCGAATTGGCTGTAGTCCAGTCTTGGCTAAGAATATTGTATAAGGCTGGTGCGCCTCTAGGTTGTTTATCATTTGAATTGGCATTCACTTCCGGAAATAAACCGAGAGACTTCTGGGAATTCCTGTGCAACTGCGCAACCCCTAAAAAGGACACTTCCCACGTAAAGATGTTGAAAAAAAAGGTTCCCTCTGGTTAGCAACAGCACAGTTCACTTCCTTTCAATCCATCGGCTGTCGACTGCTGTTGCTGTATATATACGAGTGCACTCAAGTCGATCGAAAGGTGTATCGTGTCCGTGAGTGTCGCTCCCCCTGTGAAGGTCGTGAGATTTCAATGGCACAGTTAGCGTGCGCAAGCAGCTGACTAAGCATGGAAATTTATCCTGCGGAGGTGCATGTCGATGTGGCTGTGGCACATGGCAACAACGGCACGATCACTGAAAGGAAAAGGATTGCACAGAAAGGGACGACAATGCCTGGGAACCGCACAGGCGAACTGTGTTTGTAGGACATCCTGTTTGTTTAAGTGCTTAGGGAATTTTTGGCAATAAAACAGAGTCGCACTTTTGTTGTTTGGTATTTTTTTTTCTCTTTCAGAGTCGGTCGTGTATGTGTTTTGTTCCCGTTTGTGTGTATTTGGTGTTTTGTGTGTCATTAAGGATTTCCTGCGAGTGGGCTGGGCCTCTGCATGACTGAGGCGAAACAGATGCCTTTACAAGGCATTACCATATGATGTGATGTGGTTCCGTTTACAATTTTTTCTTTCTCTTCCGTTCTTCTCTCTCCGAGGTATCCTTGCGCACAGAATGTTTCACTCAGAGGCAGCAAACAGCTGTTTCACTTACACTAAAATAGTCCTGCGTATAGGGGTCACAGAAACTAGATAGATTGCAGTCACATCAAAGCAGCATTCATCTGGTTTGGATTTTTTTTTTTCTTTTCTCAAATTTTTTTTGGGATTCTACAAACCAATTCCATTGGAAGCCCCAATTTGCTTGCGTAATTTTTACTTACAAATAGCTACCTCACTTGGTCGGGTCCTTCCACAACCAACCGACCATATGGGAGATGTTTATATGTACACCCTCTGGGATGAGCGGCAAGTTCTTGTCACGCCACGATCCAGATATGTTTTCCATCACTCGTGAGCTATTTTGACGATCGCAAAGAACAACAACGGGATGTTTGCAGTGGTTAATTGAATTTCCCTCTTTTTGTTTCTAAATTTGGCTGATCGGGTCATGTATACACTCGCACACTTTGGCAGCAGTTCAAATGTTCAGAAATGTTCCTCGCCGTGGATGGATCTTGGTTTGAAATTTTCTCTCAAACTGGATTCATTAGTTTGAGGGGGTCTCTAGTACATTTTTGTATCTGTATCTTGAAACAGATGTCGCAGAAGTTTTTCAGTGTTCTTGGACGTTTCTAATATATGTTTTTATCAAGTAAAAATCGACGCTAAAAATTATTTCAATGACAATTTTAGGAAAGAAGACATTTGCCAAGACAATCAGTTTGTTATTTAAAACAGTTATTGTCGCTTCCCTCCACTTTCGGCGGTATTGTTCCTCCCTTTCAACAAAAAATAAAAAAAATATCTTTCATAACACAACGGATATCCTTGCGAAAAAGAAACTCCACATCCACACTGGGCGAAAGGCATAAACAGCAAAAAAACAGTATTCGAACTTTTTTTTGGCTGTGCAAGTCCTTTGTAATGCGAAGCTGGTATGTTTTATAATTTTCCTTGTCAATGGTTGCCATTGACACTCCCACAACATCAGTGTATATAGGATGATTTGAAGCCCGCACGTTTCAGTGCAAGCAGCCAGCGTTTAGATTCAAAAGAAACGAACAATTCATGTCATAAGAAGAGGTCCTGTCGAACTCATTTCCACCACCCAACATATTGGTTGACATTCTTCCGCTTTTCCGCTTTTCAATTGTAGTCGTCGTCATGCGACAGCAACATATCCTTCGAGAGTTTTTTTTGTTTCTCTATACTCATCTCATATCCATGAATGTGTATGCCATTGTATCTTTATCCTTTGATTATATTCTCAATCATTTTTTTTTTTGTTTCCTTATTCTCCGGAGCTATACGTTTTGTTTTGCTTTTTGCTTTTCTATTTTCATTTTTCGTGATTGTTTCCTTTTAGTATTTCAATTTTTTTTTTTCGTTTGCAAATGTCTATTGTCCAACTGGGACTGGGATCAATTACACTCGTATGTGCTCGAAGAATGAGTATGGGATGTCGACTTTACGGTACGTGGATGAATTGTCAATGGGGTTATTGTTTCGCGTATACTCTCACTCGCTAACGAATTCTAGTTCGTTTGCTGTTTTATTTGTAGACGGTATTCCATCCAAATGCATATCCCATTGTGAATGGATATATGTAGCATGAAATAAAAAAAAAACTCGCCTTCGTTTACTCCGCCTACTATCCTTCTGTTAGTTGTTGCCATGGAATATAATTGACATACAAATTGATTTTCTATGTTGGCTTCATGCATACTTACTTTCCTGTTGTGTATGGAATATCCGTCAAAGGTCCTGTGTGCGGTAAACAAACGACAGCCATACTGGGGGGAGCAAACGAAAGATCTGAAACAAAAATAGAAAAAAAAGGTAATTCGCCACGGTTTGTCGGTTACAGCGAATTGAAATGGATTGGAGATGTTGCTTGGTATGGGTGGTCGAAATTAAGTTGTTAGCAAAATTTGTATATTTTTTTAACTACAAAGAGAAAGCGATAAGTGATTTCAAGGGATTTTTCAAGTCAGACGAAGGCTGGAACTCATTTTAAAGTGAAACATATTTGTGCTGGGTTATGGCATCAGATTTTTTTCTTTGGTGACGTCTGTAATTATTTACTTCCTCTTAAAAGAAGAAAATATCGTTCAAGCTTTCACCAATAAACCACGCGTTTATTTCGTTCAAAATAATAGTTGAAAAATTTGTGCATTATTTTAGTAACAGACATGGAATCTGCTGCATTTAAATTATAACCTGTACCTACCAATGATTCACAGATTTTATAACAGAAAGCGGGTAATCAACGTCCAAAAGCAGTGAGTTCCGTGCCACCTGCCACCACCGCACTTCAGCTCCTCTCAGCGAAACTTTGTCCATCAAAAGTAACCCTACAAAGTGTGAAGTTTGTGAGCTCACTACTCACCAATTATTCCTTTCAAAGGATTGGATGTTTTTTACTTTCCTAATACCCACGTGCCACGTCCCAATATTGGGAAAGCATGAAGCTTTCCACCCCTTCCGTCCATATTCCGTGCTAGATAATTACCACCAACTGTGACCTAAACTGCAACCCAACCCAACTCGCTTACATATCGCCGAATCAACAGATCAAAATTCCTAACCTTGAACTTCGTCCTTAAAAACTAACCCCCGCCTTTGGAGTTCCCAACAAGGAACTGTCTTACTTACTTGGATGACCTTCAATGTGCGATACAACCCCCGACACATACATGCCTCGCATTCAACATGAACTATATGTGTGTCATGTGTAACTGATTCGTGTAGTGAATTTATCAACAACTCCACCCAATGATTATTTTATTACAGTCAAACATGCAAACCTGCTTATAATTACAGCAAAATGCATTCGTATGTAAATTACCCAAGGATTTGCGCCGGCGGAATGCCCATCAATACCAGGGAGTGGCACATGTCCCAAAAGGGTGCTTGCATTAACCACTCCATATACGTGTATAGGTACCCATGTGACGGCAGAACGATTTAAATTGAACGCATTCATTAAGCAAGTCCTTTGGAACTTTGGTACGCTATGGGATCGACTGTTGCAGCAGCAGCACAATCAGTTGGCTGCCCTCTATAATATTGCAGTTGAAGCAACGTTTTCGCAGAGCAACAGAGTGTGGCGAGTTGCATACGATTAAAATGTGCAAAACGCAAATATTTGACAAGAGGACGAGTGAACAAATGAATACAAGAGTGAGCGAACGATGACGACGGCGACGGCGACTCTAAACACGATTACCAAGGGAGCTGTACGCACGTCATCGCCATTAAAAGCGAAGCTTTCCTCATGCAAATTGCATTTAATGCATTCAATGACAAAATGAGTGTGCACCAGACAACTCGTATACAGATAGAGGGGCAATAGGGCCAAGCCCTGTAGAGGATGCTATTATGAAAGTGACGCGACGCCCCGGGGAGTGCATAGAAGGCAGATTCGTTTTATTTTTTCAACTGTATGTTTGCAAACATTGACGGTCGTCGATGGTAGGTTGAGCGCAACACTGGCGTTGGTAGCTGATGCGTTGTCATTGTGATTAGGTTTGATTGAAGATATGTTGTTGACGGCACGGGGGTCTTAATGCGATCAAACAGCTCCGCGTCCGCCTAATGCGATTTTGCAATGTTTTATAGTTTGTGATTGTGACAATGGGGAGTTGTATAGTGTGTGGGACGCGTTAGGTAATTATCGGCTATAGCGTTGGGCATGCTGTAGGTCGTTAACGAAGTACCTTACCTTCCTATACAAGAAGACTCATCCATTGTGGAAATGTTACCAACAGGGAATTGTTACATATCGTTCAGGGGGCGAATTGCCGATCGATCTATCTTTGTAAACGTATATAGCTCGTTTACGTACGTTTATGTACGGTTAGGAGCCACTTTTTACGAACAAGTCTTCTATGCGACCCAACAAAATTGCAAATAAACCAGGGCTCGACGAGCTACCTATACAGTCAAGGAATTAAGTTGATTTTACATGTGAAACAAAATAAAATTCAGTAACTCAATGCTCGTTCACGGATGACGCGATTTGACCCTAGTGCTGGTATATGTAATGCATTTTTCGAAACACATCTCGTTGTGTGAAAGTTGTTTATAGACGAGTTGGACTGGGAATACATACGGCTTGTAAGTGAGTTGTTTAAGGGTACAAGATCGCCGTAGATGAGTTGTACATGTACAATTGCAGACACAAAAAGTCGATTTAAAGCAATTTGACTTCATTTCACTTCATCTCTCGATTAAAGGACTACCGCTGACATCTGCCCGCTCCATGCCATCTAGCCCAAAGCATAGGCTAGATCCCTGTACCGAACTCCAAACACCATTTGCCGCGTATCTAGAATGTAAATTCAGTAATGACACCAATTTGGGAAGTTAAATTGCAGCAAAAGCTCCCGATCTTATCGTCAATATTTAACCGGTACCCCCAACCCCACCAATCGAAATGAAAAATGTATTACCACCCAAAAGTAGCAGCTCCACAAAATTGCTAATTCTCCAAGGAGAATGGCGATGGCATCCAATCATTTGAAGCTCCATTTACGAAAAATTGCAACACACCGTCCTGCACGACACAACACACTCTAACACAGCCCCCCGCTATTACATATTGATTAATTGTGAATTAGGAAAATCCAAAGCACAAGAGGGAGAAGATCCTCGCCCATCCCTGGTAGAAGAGATAATCCCTTTCACCCTTTCCTGTCAAAGCAGGCGCAATCTCATCAATCATATTAAAGCAAGGAAACTGCTCACCAGAAAGAAGGAGTTCCATCCTTTGACTTCACTTAAAACGTCAAGCAGGGGTTAAAGAGGGACCAGCAGAGTATAAAAATAATATCATTTCCGGAATCCCTTCTCGAGGTAGGCAGAGTTATACCGAATACGTAGACGTATACATATAACAAATCTAACCAACGATGGAGTTGTCCCAGGCAATAAATCTGTTTCTATGGAAATAAATTCTAAATGCACGTTTCCTCTGTCGATTATCGTGCCGTTTCCTTTAAGTTTTAAAGGACACCCCTGCCATGGCAACTGGTTTTATTTTATTTTGTATTTCTTTCTTTCCTCGAATAGAAACTTTGATGCAAACTAAAAAAAAAGGACTCCTTGCAGCGCTGTGAGCCGGCAAAGTGGGCTATCAAAACGAGGGCTGCGCCATCAACCGTTTTGGCTTAGAAATTCCCTTTTCATACCTAGTGGAACTGTTAATTATCAGTTAAGAGGACTATGCATGCATCTACTGCGGGTCATTTTAGAGCATAGAATGGAGTCAGCACCTGCGGAGAAATGCGAAAAACAAAGCTCTCACTGAATGACATCAAAAGAGTAGCGTAACGTAAGCGAAATTGACTTCACAATTTGAATTCCATGTGTGCATGACAAAGTAGGCCTTGTGTAACATCAAACTGCCGTTCTAATATCTCTCGCATTCATCTGTGCATTCTGCTTACTTGTCCATACACACGAGGAGCATTCAATTGAGCCACCCACAGGACGTGCATTCAAATGCAGGGATGCAGATAATGATGACGATGGCAAAAGAGCGGGAGAGAGAAGGAGAAATTCTTTATTCGCATGCATGGAATATATGCCCACTTCAGATCTGCGATGGTCGCATTAGTATTCATGGACAGTCGGTGTTAAATGTTATGACCCACTTCGGAAGGAAGTCGCATTTTGTTGAAAAGTTTTCCACATGCTTCTTAATTCTCATATACCACAAACCATCCTTCTGTATCCTTCAAAATATTCGGCGTTCAACTTCCCCCACCTACTGTAATTGAATGGGGAAAAAGAAGAAATCCCCATCTGCCTTAGGGAGCTCACCAAAGCTTTGAATGCATAAAAGAACGAGGTGGAATAGCAGGCCCAAAGGCAGCACAGAGCCATGGACAAAAAAAAAACAAGAAAGGAAAAGTCAAGCAATCAGACATTCAGACAATCAGACAATGATTGCCCAAGATGATGACTCATCTAGCCGAAGTGGCCACACACTCTCTCCTCACAGCAAAGTATAAGAACTCCAAGCAGTCGAAAGGGAAGGAAATGAGGCAAAAAGTCGATCCTTCGGGACAATAGCAGCCCAGACATAATGGTTCACTTTGGTGGCTCGGCTTGGGCAAGCATCCAGCTTGCCTCTGCTTACTTCTACTGTCGCTGGGGCAAGTAATACCCCAGTAAATCTTTTGAACCGTGCTTCCCTGCATATGAATGCCGACTTCGACAATGACGACGACCTATATGTGCTATATATGAACCATCCTGAGAGAGAGACAGAGAGAGATGGAGCAAGAGGGAGTAGCTATCTGGCGTACGGCAAGGATGCTGTCGGTTGAGTTAGTGTTATTTTTTATTGGCAACGAGACATCGAGAAGGGAAATTGAATATGTGCGGCCCGGTTGTGTGACATCCTATGTTACTTGTCATTCTCAATTTATATATTCTTAAAGCTGCTTAAAGCCCGCCTGATACACCCGTACAAGGAATTCAAATTATTCGTGCAACCGTTAATACGGCCATTCTTTGCAGATTCATTATTAATTAGGACCCGACTACACTTTAGAGCCGCACAGCACTCGCTCGGTGGAGTATTGATTTTCCCAAAGTGCCTGCGATTGAAAGCACACATACTCGTACATATACCGACATCGTATCTGCAACCCACTGCTGTCAAAGCCAAAACTCAATTACCGGAGGAATGGTGTGGCTCCAGAGCACCCCCCGAAGTCCTCCTGTCAGTCGCATCATCATTGCCATCGTTCACCTTGGGCACAGGGAACGCAATTACCCCTCGCACTTGTATGGGAAAATAGTGACAAAAGGACACCTGAGTGTGGTGCAGTCTGTATGCACTGTTCCCCTCGCATGTTGTACACCTTTGCTGTAGCTCTATGCATTTGCCATGACTATTATATCCAACACCCATGTGTCAACGGCAACGAAACAAAGGAACAATACATGTAACCGTCCTCATCTTCGTCGTCGTCGGTGTCGCCGTCATTGTCTTGGCCTACTTTAGGCGGCAGGCAGGCAGTCAGGTCTTTGACCGGCGTCATGCTCGATAGATAATCCTCGAGTCCTTTGTGCCAATGTGTGTGCTTCTTCGTTTTTCTAAAATCGATTTGAAGAATTATTTCACCTATTGAAAAAAATTAAATGGCCTACACCATTCAAAACGGAACAGCAACACAGTGCACGGGCTAATTGGCGGTAAACATACTACACACACCTGTGCTGGTCTCCTCTGGGTTGTTTTGCGTTATGCATGTGCATCCTTGCAGTCTTTGTTCGTTGGCCTTTTTGGATGGAAAATTTGTAACAAAATTTGTAATAAATTTCCCAAGCATGACCTGGATTATGCTGCCTCCTTATAATTTACAGCCAAAAGGAGTACGATGATGGATGGATGGCCTGCCAGTTATTAACGCTGACAGAGGTACGGATCGTGGGAACTTCCTCGCGGTGTGTAGGGATTGGTTTGCGTTCTCATTTAGGGGTTGGAGTCTTCTTTTCTTGTTAATTGAATTGTCGGTATAAACTGCAAGATGCATTTTGGTAAATAATTATGCACCGAAATTGTTTGAAGATTAATTGTTTCTCCTGATAGAGATGTAGGTACCTGAATAGAGATACAGGAATCACAGTGAAGGTGCTAATGATGTTGTTTGGGTTGGATTTGGATATTTGTCATTTTGTGGATAGCCAGCTCTGTGCAAAAAGGGGCTCTGAGCTTAGGCTGGCTAACTTTTGAATTTAGAAAGTCAACAAACTTTTTTTGCTGTCTAAGCACATAAACTGGTTTATTGGGCGGTTGCTACTTTAATAATAGTTTTACAGCGTTTTCCCAGAGAGGCTTGCCCAACCACAATAAATATAACATATTCGCGGAGACGGCTCCTTATAAAAAGTGCAATCAAGACTGATCAAATATTTAGCTAAGACACGCCCCAGCGGACTCAGTTGCAAATCGTTTAAAACTTCGTCGACGTGGCTGTTATACATTTTTAAAATCTTGGGAGTCCATACACGCGAAGACGGTTTTGCGCCATGTGCTAAGTTTTTTTTAGCCTAGAAGCCATCGCGAAGACCTATTCATAGTTCATTGTAATAAGACTTACACTAGTTCAGAAATGTTTGTAAGTTTTTAAGGACTCGTACTGGCTTTAATTGCTAGATCATCGAAGCTATAAATATTGGAGTAGCGTGCTATCATGCAAGAGAAGGGCTCTTGGAGGGCTGGGCCGTAGCATAGGAAACTTTTCACTGGTTCATTTTATACGGGTAGCTAAAAGCAGTGACGTTAATAGTTCAAGGACAGCTCGTATAAACTATTCCCTTCCGAGTATATGTAAGGAAGTAATACGCAACTGTTAGACTTCCTGTGACTCGTTGGGCAGTGATTACGAACTTAGATGAAACTAAAACAGTGAACTGACTGGTTGATGTGAAATCTGACCACCTTTTGGCTAAATAGGCAGTTTATTTTTAGCGCCGTTGACATAAATAAGCGACAGGGAGAAGAGCATAACTTCTAGACTCTAATGAAACGAAAAAGCGACAGGGAGATGGACATAAATTGAAACTCTGATAAAAAAAAAACGACTGGAAACATGAACATGAACTACAATCTCCAATGAAACGCAAAAGCGACAGGATACGCGAAGGTTACAAAAAACGTGATGAGGTAGGTGGAGCGTTATAGATAAGAGAAAACCGAACAAACGAACAAGAAACCGACAGAGTGGGAGAAAGGGAAAGTGTACCTACTTTTCGATAGAAATGAGCCCTGGGTAAAATCACAATGCATACGTGGAAGACCGACCATCTCATATCCGTAGAATAGAGACGGCTATGGCTTCCTGCTTTTTTTCTTTTTTTTTTCATTACTTGCATGAAAATTGAGCTTCATAAACTCTCAATTCTGTTTCCTCGCTCTCTCTTACCTTCACAATTGTTCTTATAAGAAAAAAATGTGTCATCACCAGTGGCGTAAGGGGAGTGGGGGCTCAGGGGCTTTCACCCCCTCTTAAACTTCTAGCTCAACAACTCGGAGTGCTGTGAAAAATTCTTTGATGGATTCCATTGGCAAAAATTTCCTCACAAAATTAAGTATCAGGGGCAAGGGACCCCCAAAAAATTCTGCGAACGATATCATTATTTACATATGCAATATATAAGCCCCCCTTAGGCGGACGGAGTTTCTTCTATCAAATTGCGAGCAGCAGACATAATACCTTATCAAATACCTTCAAATGCGTAGAAGAACGTTCTAGAACGAATGCATAACTCACTCAGATCCACGTCCTGCCATTCAAATGGGATTTCTTCACTCCACCGCAGCGTCAAACCGTTTCAACCCAGCCATTACTCATGTGCCATGTGCATGTACATGGGTGTAATCCTATACGCGAGTCCACATTTCATTTTCAAGGGTAAACGGAATCTATTTTCAAACAAAACAAACAAAATCCTGTATACAAAATTGTACACCACGTCCTTGAAAATTATGTGCACATATTTTTAGATCGAACATAGTCAGCTGTTCATGTCGACATCCTGATTATGTGTGTTTAATTTTCCGGGAAACAGCTGAGATGGTCCTTCCCTATATACCCACACTGCACATCAAAGAAGACAAAAGACTGCAGCGATGCCTTCTGCAGGGGGAGGAAATGTCCCTCGTTTCTGTGGAGATTGACAAATTGCAAATACACACAAAACACAATATTGATAAAATATACCGTATCGAATGCATAAAACAACAAAGCAAGCAGTCACTCGAACAAAAGGAAGTCTTTGTCGAAGATGGGAATGGGAAAGTTTGCTTGTTGTTCGCTATTATGATCCCAATTAGATAACGATCAGCGACCGTGGGGGATGTCCTTTTTTATAGCAAACTGCCATCGATATTGCGGTAAAAATTCCAAAAGCATACGCAGGAAAGGGTGATCCTTGATGCATGGAATGGAATTTTTCGAAATGTCAAGCAGCGTACGCAGGTGAATTTAAAATTTGGTAACGGATATATGGAAATTTCCCCGTTGCATATGAGAGTTGGTGTGGTGGTGGCGGTTATTCATCTGCCCGAACCAGTTTCACGAAGGCAGTTGGCAGTAGGCACCCTCCGTCATAGAGACGTCGCAGATAATTCCACGGCATATCCCTCCGAATGTGAAATATTTATTATCCTTGATAGTATGAAACATTGTCCGTGGCATAGGCTTATGTGCTCAAGCACAAGGGTTGGTTACAGATAACTGCGTACAGCAGCGAGGGTGATACACAAATTTTCTGCTCCAGAAAGCCAATCGAATATGCATGACATGCTGAGTTAGCACCTTTGCCATGATGGTTCCTTCTACTTTTTTTTGCATCTATTTTGTGTTCCTTTTTTGCTGGAAGTTGAACCATCTGATGTAAGGAAAATTGCTCACCCATTAAATAAATCATTGGAATCCTTCTAAAATGATTTCTCCTCCGTTCGCTGTATCCATGTGCGTGTAATCTGTCAATGAAATTCGAGGAAAAAAGGACACCATCAATCACCTCTCTGATAACTGATTACCATACTTGCGATTTGTTATTCATTCGCAATGTCCTTGAGTATCTTCTGGCATTTGTCTTTCGCTTATGCAGGAACAAAGGGAAATTATATATAAATACAAACCCTGCTGGGTTGAAAGTCAAATTTTTACATTTGAATTTCCCCTCCGTCTTCACATTGTCTTTGTCTTAGAGCAATAAACAAATATTAATCTTCGGTAATTTATTTGAACGAAACGGGATGATATATCTGAGATACTCTGCGAGATAGATAAATCGGAAGAGCACATTTGGTAGGGATTTATGATGATTAGTTCCCATTAGAGAACTGGTAGAAAAAAAAAGACGAAGACGCTCTGGTGGCTCCGCAACGAATCATAATTGATTCTAAATGAAATTTCATGCAAATTACGTGTTCCTTTTCAATTAAACTTTCCTTTTTTATATCTTTTTGATGGTGCTCATGATATCTACTCCTAATTCTGGAAGACGCTATCAACTTTTACTGTTTCTTCTACTTTTATGGGCACAAGACTCTCATGCTTGTTGGATAGTTGTGCTCAAGTAACTCCCTCGAGATTTGCGATGACTGCGCGATTATTGGCAGACCATTTGACGGAAGCTTTAAAAATAACATCCATCATTAGCGATAAAAATCTTCCCCGTTTATTCCGAAAGCAATGAAATGGCGCCCAACATTGGACCGAAACTAATAAAATACTTGTCATATTACATCAATCGCTCACAGTGATTTTATGATAATTATTAAGGTTCATAACTTACGCGGAATAAATGTCAGCTTTGCGTCACAAGTCACAAGTCACAGAACCTTCGATTTGAGTTACAGCTGAAAGCTTTTAGCCAAATTGAGTGTATATTCGAAAAGTTTCCCCCCGCAAAAAAAGGGATTAGTTCAAGAGCTCTGGGGATTAACTCGCAACAATTAATGTCGTCACTCGAGAAAGTTGACTCATTTCGCCCCCCATTTCATTGTCGCTACATGGCTGGGTCTGGAATAGTTACGCGAAATGGTTTAGTTTTTGTTGTGAGAAAGAGGTGGAGATCTGTTTTTTGTTCTTATATCCTTCATGTGGGAATATTTTCGCTAAAGAAATAGCAATTCAGAAACATTTCCCACAATCACAAGCAACATTTACATAAATCAATTCAAGGAAATCCTTGTCTTTTAAAAACAAAACGGAAACAAAAACAGCCCTCGTGACAATCGGCAGCTGGGTGATTGTCTCCGAAATAATAATTAAAACCATATCCAATTCCACAGTAACAACACACACATACCTCGTGTGCAGTTCGATACAGAAATTACAAGAAATTCCGTGCACTCGAGAGGTAGTCGTATATATAGGGGGTACCCTTGGCGTAACCTTGAATCGCTTGCGGAATCCATCTCACACAAAACAACAATGGCGCGACATCGACAAGGGCAAATTGAAATTACAAAAACAACAGAGCGAACAGAGTTTAGGAAAATATCCTCAACGATATTGGCGAATTATCATGCAACGTATGCAACCCCTAATCGCTGCCTTGCAATCTAGTCACGATTCCTTGTGGAATTCACAAATTCAAGTGGAATAACTCGACGGCGACAATGGCGAAGGGTGAGCCCCTGAGCGGTACGATGAGAGAAATTGCAATTGGGTGTTTGCACATATTAAGAGAGTTTTTATTATGTCACGCTAGCACTATTCTCGGGGCGATAATCGAAAATATTATTCGTCGCTATTGGAATTTCAATATTTGTGCAATTTGGCGTAGAGCATAATCGCACCTACACCGTCTGGCAGCAGCAGCGGTGCCCCCATGCACTTTGAGCACACAATGTCGTGAGTAAATGATTCTGGCGGAAGCAATTTCGCGCGGAAGTTTATGCGATGTTCTTGTGAAAGCCTAGCTTGTTTTGAAAGTTTCTGGAATATGTGTAACTAATTTGGCGGCGAATTTTGTCATTTACAGGAACTGAACGAGAAGGGATTGCGTTGGGCGCCATTTACCAGGTTCAAAAAAAATATACAATAAACTTGTCGAAGTGGAAAAGGTGACTGGGGACTGGTTAAATCGATATTAACAATGATGGGAACGTAACTGGTGCTTAATTTTGTTTGATTTTCTTCCCATTGGGTTTGACTTGGCTTAAATGTTCCATTAGGTCGCCATACATTGTACGATACTTTACAGACAAATTTTAAAAAAATACAGACTCAAGCTGCAATGACTGGTTTTAAAAATTTCAAATTTCGGTGAAGGAATAGTGATAGAAAAACCGACAGGCCTACATTGGGACGTCTTTGAAGCAACGAAGCTCGCGTATATAGGCATCTGTTGGGGATCACCCGTTGACATCGACCGAGCGGCTCTCATTCTAGCTAAACAAGGGCCTTGCGATAGTATATCATTATATAATTTTCAAAATTAGTTATCACCACACTAGGCCCTTGTTTAGCTAGAATGAGAGCCGCTCGGTCGATATGTCACTATCGTGTCATTGTGTCATTTTTTGATCCCATTAAACTGAAAAAGTTTTCACTCTGTGCCGCATCGACACAAATTGGAATAACTGTCCCTCAGAAGGTAAGCCAATAATTGTTCCATTTCTAAGATGCCTGTCGTTGGGCGCCATTTACGTAATTTCTCTCTATTCCCTATACAAAACCAACTGACAACATTAATCAAATATAAAAAGCCCCACCGTGTCTTCAGGGCTCAAAACAAAATAGCGACACTTCTCCCTAATTCTCATTAATCTCATTTAGCTGATGCGTTTTATTTTTTTCATTTTTTATTTACTCAATTTTCCCTGTCACAATGTAATCCGCTTAAGTATTCGTATTCAGTTTCCTTGGCCAATACAAAAAATAGCAGAGAGAAAAAAAAAAACCTGTTAAAATAGCATCACCACCACCAGCTATAGCAACATTCTTCATTTCACCGGTTTCCGTTCTTGCTCGTGGTCGGTCTAATTTGAATTCAATAAAAGTATAAAAAGGGAACAAGAAAATAAAATAACACTCAATTCCAGAGGATACTTAAGGGCAGCATTACCCAGCACATACACCTCCCTCGCTCTGTCTGCCACACTTGATTCGACGGCGACGACGACCTGTCTCCTCTCCGCACAGGCCCCAAAACTCAAGGGTTGTTTCCATGCTGTTTCCGATGTTGTGTTAGTTTTTTCTACTCATTTTTTTTTTGTTGCTTTTCCTACGAATATTGTATAGGGAGTGGGTATAGAGTCTTGCTTCCACGAATGGATTATACTGCCGCCAGAGGGGGTGTGTAACATATACCTTGCACCCGAAAATGTTTCCTATAGAATTTCATGGAATTCTCTGGACATTTACATTGATGTTCTGTTTTGGGTTAGGTATAAAGTTGTGTCCAACTGGCACTGTGTTACAGAGGACTATACCAACCAGCCAACCGAAACAGGACAAAGCACAGAAATTGGACAAGTACCAAACTTTTCGGCATTTATGATATTTGGATTTTACTATTTTTTTTTTTGAAAGCAATTCTGCTTTTGGAATTGAACAGGAAAAAAAGAGCAAAAGCTTGGTAACGAGTATTGATGTAGTTTTGCATGCGGAACTGTAAACAAAAGTTGTTGATCTAAGCGTATAAAGCACATATAGGAAGGGTTTTTTGTACCGTGACCAGATGCAGGCCATGAATGCGGCACAATTATTATGAAGTGGAGAGGGCACGAGTTTGAGTGTAACTTTGTATTCAATTCATTTTATTCAACTAAGTCTATTGATGGGGAATATTTTTGCCATTCTGTGTATACGAAGTTGAGTTACGTGTGAAGGACTGCGGAAATGAATCCTTCCTGTTGCTGTTTTATTTAGGCTTTACGGCGATCTAATTGGTGCTCCATTTATTCTTCGAAGGAGTCTGTGCAGTGTAGGTAATCATGCGTATAAAAATGATGGTAGTTCGTATGTCAATAGGTCCAGGATCACCCCACATCCATTGCGATTTGAAAAGTTTGACCAACTTTATAGTCCAGTAAATGAATGCAATTGAAGTTGGGTATCAAATAACGTTCTGACTTATTTTTTGACGAAATACAATGACCTCAGAAGAACACAGAAAGATGGTTCTTGTGAATCCAATATGTCATTGTTGAGCTACGCCGGTGTAGTCATTTGTTACCGCCACCTCGACTTGGAATGCTGGGCTCTTAATACCCTTATGTATATCCCTGACAAGTTCAGTGAAATCCTTTCAGTTCTCGTCGTTAACCCACTCATTCAGATAGACGCACCAAATGGTCAAAGCACTGTGCAAACAACAACGCCACCTGTCGAATTTCATTCAAACTACATTTTTAGTTCTGCAGCTACTAATACCTACAAACTAATGAATTTTCAACGAAATCTGTTAATTAGCTTGTAGTCTACGAACATTGCCCCCTCGATGGATCACAAAGCCTTTTAAAATACATTTAAATATACGACATCGTAAAAATCAACTGTCAGTATGATAACACTTTTTGGTAAGCGTGATTCGTTCCCAACCCCAAACATATCTCGCAAAATCATATCCACACCATTTTGTCCACACAGCAAAGTCACATCTTCCGCAACCCCCCATCCAGGAATGCTAAATTGCACTCATTCACCGCTCCCATCACTCAAGCACATCCATAGTGGAGTTCATTTACCGTAAGTGGTCCACCAACAAGACCACTCCAAACCGGGAGTAGAAACCCAATTTTCTCTTCCAAAAAAAAAAATACTACACTATCAAGTCATTAAATGGAAAGCACATCAAAACCGAGAAAAGAAGACAAAAGCAAAAGATAAGAAAGAAAAAAAATAAAATCTCCAAACGACAAAATTCACGATTTGACACGGCAACTGACCCCCTACATTTTGTTCGGTGGCTGAAGAGTGCATTCAGCCAACACTGTGCATTGTGTCAATGTCCTATGAACTTGGATTGTGGCGCACGTTTGGCACGTTCTCCGGCGGTAACCCCTCACACTTATATACACCCCGCGTTGAGGTGTATAGCTGTTGATAGGTGTTGGCACTTAGGCAGGCCGAGAGACATGCTTTCCACGAAGCGATAAAAATGAGATCCTCGACTCCTTCCTCCGAACAACGCGCTCGCTGAAAAAAAAAAAAATTAAAATGCAATTCAAAAGGGGCATTGCCTATAAACATAAATTTTCCGCATACAACAATCGCATATTGTGCATCCATCCCAAGAGTTGATCCGGGGGCCACATCACGATTTCTCCATAACCGCACAAAAGTCGGTACTCTGGGCTGGCATAGCTGAATTCATGGCTAAAAATGTAATTTGATGGTCTTATACGCTTTATTTGTTTTTGCTTAGTTTTTACCATATACGTGGGGGGAATAATGGCAATGGGGGGTTGGATATACCTTAAATAGGAATAGTCCAACAAATCTCTTTCACAAGTGGAGATGTTATTATAGACAATGTCACTGAAGAGATTTGGCAACATGGACAAAATTCAGCAAATTCTGGACATGAAATTTATAGTCCTGTAGAAACTCTATTTTTGACTATTAATTATTAAAAAAGTTCCCATGAACTTCCTCTACATGTTCGCATTTTGTTCTTCCCTGAGGTTTTTTGCGAGTCGCCTACAATCATTCCAGAAGTATTCCCCCGTGAAGTGCGATACTCCTAGTTTAATGGGCAGTTATAGGTCTTTTGAATATCATCCTCATATCCTCAATAAATCGAAATAATAAAATTCATTCAAAAGACCTGCCAAATAAGCGATTTACTTTCGTAAAAAAAATTTTCTTACATATTTAACATGAACACATTTTCTGACAGCTGTTTGTCAATTCAAAATAATATTTCTTTACAAGTCCCACCCGTCAGAAAAATGCAAACAATCAATTCCAACCGGTTAAAAGTTTGTTGATAAATTTTATTTTTCTGTAAAACTTCTCGAGTTTATAGTGTAACCTGTTTCTAATGCCTTAAAAATCTATAAAGCCTTTATTAAGCAATAGAACACTAGGCACCTTGATATATTTTTTTGGAAAACCACAAATTAAAATTTTTACCGCAAAATTCCACCCACTGATCCACTGTACCTACAAAACGCAATTCAGTGAAACACCGTGAATGCAATTTTTTCTTCTGCTTGAATACGATTGCCTTGGAGAAACTCTCTTATAATGTGGCAGGCTGTGCGGAGCTTCTTCTCAGCGCCGTCATCCACTTGGCCCTATAGTCATGTGATACATTGTGATTATGTTTGGCACTGATGACAGTGGAAATAAGTTAACGTCGACATGCATTCGCTTGTGAAATGGTATACAGTGGTTTTTGAGCAGCGAACTTGCTCCCTCTATGGGTGGGAGAGACACTTGACGATAATAACTTTAAGACGTTCATCTTACAACAGGATATGGATATGCCGGGGGAGGAGACCTTTCTGTCGTTGAGTGGAGTATAGAGTGCACTGCATACACATTCGAGGGGAGATTTACGAAATGAAAATGGGACTAAGCAAATCATGCAACAAAAAAAAAAAAAAGAGAAAATGTGCAGTGCATCTGACGGTAGGAGATTGTTATCGAAGCGTGGATAGCTCCCTTTCAAAATCAATAAGGTGCGCTGCTCCTTATGTGAAGATCGGTAATGACAGCCCGGCTCCTGAGAGCTTTGGACGTATGTCGACGGTGGTGAGTGCATTAATACAGGCATGCTTTGCACGTCGATGTCAAGCAACAAGCATGTGTAAGTTGCGCGACTGTTTTGATGCTTGACAAGGGGCTGGAGATCGAACAGAGGTGCGCCGTATACTGGAAGCGCAAAATTTTGTTCGGCAACCGTCTCTTTCGACAAACGTTTCGTTCGACAAACGTCTCTATGTCCCGGGTGTGTATTGTAGGTTGCAAAAACCATCCTAAATGCTGTTTAGAGACCACCACTTGTCTCGAACTATTTTGCAGGATATGTCACTTGCAACTGTCACAAAACCTCTATTGCAACCCCTTGCAAAGCGTCAACCTGTTTGGCGATCCCCTTTCCAACTAATTTGTCTCCTTCACCCAATTAATCGCCCCACCATACACCAGATGGTGCGTTTGTTCACTGCAAACATGTGAGAAAAACAGATTCTTCCAAATCTTTTTGTCGCCCCATTCCCGGGGGCGAAATTAAAAGTAACAGAGAAAAAAAATTACACACAAGACATATGTCGCATCGCAATAGCAGATTAGATTCTCAACGCAACAATCTGTACACTTGTGGGTTGTGGGCATACCGACGCGGCGTGCGAGCGCGATAAAACTTTTCCAAACACACATATAAATCAAAGTTGATGTATACCGTACGCGCCGCCACCGACAGCAGCGTTGACGATAACTTGACTCATGATAGAAATTAACTCTGCGACAAAAAGTTCTTCTTTGGAAAATGTGGAATTTTTCTTCTTTTTCTTGTAATTTTTTTTTTCTTGGTTGGTTAGGAAATTTATTAAATTTTCATTTTCCCATGCGAACGCGCTTATTCTCTCTATGGGTGTCGTCATTGTGCAAGTGTGTGTGTGTGGCGGTTGTGGTTATATGGGACACAAGTGCTGCGTTTGGTTGATTAAGAAAATTTCCCAAAATTCCTTCGAAATGGATAAATGAGTGCGGGGAGGTATGAGTAAGAGTGCGTGTAAATGAGGGGATGGGGGGCAGGAGGAGTTGCCACAGCATGGTGCATGGGTCTTATTTTTTTTTTTGGAAATTTATTGAAGTCTTCTGTTTACTTTTGAACGGGAAAGTTAATAAATATGTCAGTAAGCGTAGGGAATATGGCCCAAACATTGTTGCGTGAAAAGAAGGCCTAAATAATAAATTAGAGTTGAGGAAAAAATCGCGAGGCGATTAGTTGAAGGATGTGATGATTGCAGGGGCGACGAAGGAAATTGTGTCTGTGTCGTAAGATTTTTATAGATATTTCTCTGATTTCTTTCTCGTTATTGCTTATTAGGAGGAATGTTATATCTGGCCAATTTTTTTTAGGTCACAATTATGAAAGTTTATAAGGTAACTTTCCCCCTCGTGAGTTGAAAAATTTAGCCTGGACGTGGACACTAAAAACGATAATTAGTATCGCGGATCGTGTTTAAAAACCGACAAATGTCGTGACGGAAATTCTATGAATATCTCTATTGTTGTATTCAATACGAATTTGAAGTTTGCCTCTTTGTATTTGTATTTGTTGCCGCATCACAATAGAATTGTACACCCAATCCATATGGATCCATATGGAAAATATAGGCCTTAACATGGAGCAGGGTTAAGTTTTTAAATCATTGTAATCGGTCATTTTGTTCATATTTAAAGAAAAATTTACCCGCACTCTCAAACCACTTTTGAAACCACAAGCAACTCTACTACAACAGCCAGTGCTCGTAAAATATCCGTAACCTTACAACCGTCTATATAACCGAACCAACAAACAAGTTGATGACCATCTCCTTGCAAGTTCACTGGTATCCTTGCACTAGCGTTACGACCAGCTCAACACTGGCTCCTCCCTTGACTTCTTAGCCATTTTATTAATAAAAATCTCGTATAATTTATACGATCAATCATAAAAACGAAACATGATTGAAGTGGCAACGAACTTCAAGTTCCGGCTGTACATATATAATATTCAGAAGTAGCAACATAGGGACCACGACCAACTAACTAGGGCGGACGCGACGCGACGATGTGACAAACGACCTCGTTGCGATTATGATTCGAGCATCAGCTATCACCACTGCTGCGCGTTTATACTATATGCATCAAAATACACTCGCGGACGTCATCCTCGTAAAAATGTTTTAATGGCCGTGTTGCGAGTGCACAAACTGAAATGCACTCGCCAGATGCGGAGAGTAGTTATATCCAAAAGTATAGCAAGAACATTATGAGAATAAAAGCTGCAAACAATGTGCAAACGTTTAAATTTAATGACAGATCAGACATATAGCAACGGAACGGGATGTTTTATTTATTTTCCTTGCACTTGTTTCCTTTTTTTTTTTTCTTTTTTAATTTGTTCTTCTTTCTGAATTTTTTTCTGATTTTTTTTTCGGTGAAATGACCTTTTGTGTGTTTGCGAGTCGTTTAGCTGGGTGAGTCCCGAGTCCTGAGTGTATCTTGTTTTAAGAGATTCATTTGGTTCGGTTGGTTGTTCGTTTGAAATGTTTCTGACAGTGTCTGTCAAAGCGCATGCAATGGATGTGCTTTGGTTATATATTCTATGTGGCGATGATGCAATCGGTAGCAAATAGCAAGTGGACGAGGATGTTTCCCTTTTGCGTTTCATGTGTGCTGACAATTGGAGAACTGTATGATTATAGAGCACAACGAGAACGATTTTTGATTAATGGCCTGCATATGATGGGATTTTGATGGTTTTTTATTGTAGGGCATTGCCACCAATTTGGTTTAAAGGGACGTTCCAAAAGTTTGCTTAAAAAGGAAAGTAAATCCTAAGGATCTAACTATGGGTCTTGATTTTTGAAAATGTTTGCGCTATCCCATAGACACTCTGTAATTCTTAATTTTAAAAATATGTTGGCTTGAATACGCAACCGAAAAAAATCGTAAAAACGGTCCTATAAGACCCTGAACCCAGCTTTACTGAACTTGTTCAAGGGACTTACATTTTTGACACGAATGCGGGAGGCCTACAAATTTTGTCCGAACACAAAGGACTGAATGAAGCTGCTTTTCCAGAGGATGAATGCCCTCAAATATTAGCCAGACGAAAGCTAAATTTATTTCCCGGCGAAATTGTGTTTTTGGGGGCTCAACCGGATGAGAAGGTTACAGCCCACTTATGCCACTGACCGTCTTTCGGTTATTTATATTTTGTGCACCAATTTTTGTGCTATTCCTCGAGCTATATACTGAATTTTATAAAAGTCGAGAAAAAGTGAATCTCTCTCATGAAATATCTCATGACACTTTTAAAAGTAGGCGCCATATTTAAAAACTATATATATTTTTTTTTTTTTTAATAACCAAGTATATAAAACAAACGACATAACCTCCTTCGGTGTCTGCTGGCTTCGATTTATTCTGCTCCTGAACGGAGGTAGCGAGCCTTAAATTGTATTTGAAGTCTTTCGGCTAAGCAAAAACTGCAAGGAAAAGTTCGCATGCAATATGGCAGAGCTTTGTTGAAGGAGCGAGGTGCCTTCGCTTTGAATAATCAAGACAAATCCCCATATGAGTCTTATCTTGGCTGGGTAGAAACTTCTTATGATTTTGTGATTTTGATCATTGCACCTCTCAGTGAAACAAATATCTCCCATGATACACACACGAATTGAATCCACTTCAATTTCAATGAAATACTGCTGCCGCCATTCACCTTCCTATGCATAGTCCATGTATATGTGTTCGCTATTGCGATGTAATCGCACGTATATACTTTACCTGGGATAATGTAATTTAAGGAGTTAATAAAAACGGCTGACAGCACATTTCAGATTCGGAAAATATCCATTACTCTCTTCGACGCGAGAGTATCTCGACGGGAAATGTACTCGTACGTAGTCTTGACTACACAATAGGCGAGCGCTCCTCCGTCCTGCCATAAACACATACTGTGCATACATACATAATCATATTAATTTTGTATGAGCACTTGCCATTAAAACGGCTTTGTCCTTGGCTGGTGTGTGGAGTTCTTCCTGAGTTGAATTTCCAGGCAACTGAACCAACCCCCACCCAATAAAAGCTCTATAGTGGATAAGGTATGTTATTATCGGCTGTCAGGATGAATATGCCCGCAAATAATAACGAAAATATCTCCCAGGAGTAGATCTGGTGGATGTAAGCTGCACGGCTTGATACTCGTACATCGGGCGTTGTAGCCTTGTAGCTGCTGTTGCCGAACTTTTGTATCATTAATTTGCGGTTACCCCAGGCAACTACAGGAGGACTACTTGTGGTTCTGCAACCAACGTTGTATTGTTACTGCCATTACGCTCGTCAAAATTAAACTTTTGTTGTACGAACGAGTGTATCTAAAAGAGGTTGACTAATTGGGGTGACGTGGGTGGACCTATAATCTAACTGTTTGTGTATAGCTACGGTGCTTACATATAGATACTATAGTCGTGTTTTCAAATGCGACAATGGTTCCAGAAAGTGGCTCAATATTTATTATGTGGCTTAACCTTCCTCAAGTGAGCCCAGCAATCTACCTTTGAAGATATATACTCTTTCAGGGACTTTGCAGATCTTTCCGACCGTTATAAGACCTACTCCAAACAAAAACCCTAAAGCCACTCGCTATATATGAGGGTTCACCCGAGTTTTATCAACCAAATCAAGTCGTAAATATTTTTAGAACCCGCAGCTTAAGTAATGTAATCATAGTACGGCCCCCAAACCCATCAGATAGTTCTCTCAGGTGTATCATGACATAACTCTTCCAGAAAAATAACTTTTCCTTATCCCAGCTTTTCATCGCACCCACTCTATATGGAATGCTCTCGGAGAAATAACAACCCCATTGACAACCTGTCGATGCCAATGATATCCTTTGCCAGCAACCCCCGATGCCAATGCCCAATTTGTTTTTGATAAATCCATCAACTGCATATACCCCGCCGCAGCCATTTGTATGGGGACGAAAAGGAAACGTTATAGTCACATATTGGGTTTATATTTTTTTCCTTCCCGAAATAGAAAGGATAAATATCCATGAAATTGAATCCTTCGCAGAAAACTCACCCATTTCATTTTGACAAAAATATCTTCCCTTATTTTTTTTTCTAACCAAATAAACCGGCCGATGTTCAATAAAAAATAAAATTTGCTATTAATTTTCAATAAATCCGGACGTGGGTGGCGGATTCGCTCTAGCGAAACGATAAGGAAACGGATTGAAAAAAAAAATGGATAAAGAAATCATAGCTTGCTACTTAACCCATGAACCCCTTTAATTTAGAGCTATGCAAAGTGAGATGATACATCTACAGCTACAGTGTCATTGGGATGTGATTCCATTAGCCAGTCCCGCAGTGACATTGAAACGTAGTTTTGGGAAAAGTCCTTTGTCAAGAGCTCTCGCACTGTATATGCGTGTGTGTCCTGAATAGGACCAATTTTTGTTTACAAAATTTGATTTACCCGTCCCATTTTGAGAACACTGAATGTCCTTTCATAACTCGATTCGGGAATGGCTGGACTGGTGAAAGGGTAAAAGGGATAATGTTCGTTGTTATAAATGTACGAAGGACACTTTTCGCAATGTTTTCCTTTGCTCTGTCGTCATTGTCGAATATTATTTCCCTTAAGGATGTTTCACTAAGGGACTTCTGTTCTATATTGTCGACTGCCGAGGTGAAGATATGTTTGCGTGTGCTCTGGCCAGGACCTGGATAAAAGCAAAGTTAATGTTTATCTAAAAACTTTGTTTATTGCCCCCAAAACGTTTGGCTGTGTAACACATATTAAAGACAAGCTCGGAACCGAGAAAAAATAATCAAAAGGAAAGGATGAGAAAAACAGACCCTGGGCAAATGTGGGATCCATGTACGAAGCTCTTGTTTATTTGCCCAAGGATAAGTGCTACTCACTCTATAGATACGCTGCGCTGATATATCGATGTGTGTGTGTTGCCGAATCATTGAATCCTTTCTGCGTTCATGATTTATCCGTACACCAGTAAATTGGTTGTATTTTCAACTTCACTGGATGTCCTGCTCATATATGCTTTTGGCTAGATAAAAAGAATCTTCTTTTTTTTGATGTTCGGCGCTCGTATCAATGTGTTTAAAAATGATATACTGTACCACAGCAGCCATAGCAAAAGGGTTGTGTGCGGTGGGCAGTTTGCATTGGAATTAATTCTTGTGGTCTGGTCTGGGGCCGATGACCACTAATGCCTACTGAGCTATTCAAAAAGAGATTTCTCTTTATAGTATATATAGCTTATTGAGTAATCCTTTGGGCAGGACATCACTTACGCTCCATTTGTGCTGTTCACTCTATACGTTTTGATTTTACTTTCCTTATGGGTGGGATTTATATTTATTGAGGGGCTTAAGTCTCAGCACCTACTTCAATAATTCATTGTGGATCAGAAGATTAGTCGAAGGATTCTCAGATAAATGTATATATTGGAAATGGAGATTGCCGAAAGGATGAAATTTTGTCAAAGGCAGCGTGCATGTGAGTGGACATATTTTAGTTGGAACTTGGAAGAGAGAAATGTGTGTATATCTTGGATTTTAGATCCTTACAAGGTTGGACAGAGCATCCAGTCACAGATGTGCTGCTCATGAATATGAAGGATATGAATTTGCTTGAGACTTTGTCCTTTTTAGTCACTCTTCATTCAAGCTTTTGCCAAATTAGTTGTGTTTGAGGTTTTAAGGGTCTTATTAATATTTGTTGTAAATAAAACGGATGTTTTTTGAAGCCTTTTTCAAACTCATCTCTCTTTAGGGTCGGGTAGGAGGTTTTGAGCGGCAAAAGGGATTTTTACTCAACCAGAATCAGAAATATACGGTTTTTCGCACAGTTTAAAAAAATGTTGAATAGAGTTTCAAAGGTTGCAACGAGGTATGCCAAGTTACACAGTCCGACTGCAGGTACTTGGAATTAAGCTATGATCATAATATGCCAATTTCCATGTCAAATTTTGACATTCCGCCGTCATTATGACGTAAAAATGTATGCAAAGTTTGTCACTACGTGTGATCGACGAAAGACACACGAGTGACCGCCGAAATAGCATGTCAAAATTTTGAAAAATAGCACGCGTAGTCGAAGCTCTAGAAATTGATATCTACCCTTCTCTAATATTTATTTACAAAATCTGTATTTGTTCCCCTTTTTGGTTGTTCCTCATTTGAATGCCTTTCTAATTTTGCCAAACAGAAACGCAAAACATGAACAGAGATACCTACATCATCAAATGCGTTATATCTGCACCTGAATCCTATAAAGCTGCCAAAGCTAAACAAACAAAAACTAAATTTCGTACATTTGCAACAGAAACAGAAAGAGAATCAGTATGGCAGAAAATTGTTTGCTGTCGCAACAGAAAATTGCTGTCCGGGAATAAACAAGTCTGGACTAAGAATTTCTTTTGCTGTCAGTCACAAATGTAATTTCTATTTTTGTTTCTGTTCCCTTTTCTATTATTTGGGACTATCCGTCCTAACTCCTTTCTTTTCTGTTGCGGGACAGCAATTTTCAACCACTTGTTTCTGTTGGCTGTTGTGTTGCAAAACAGACTGCATTCTGTTTCTGTTGTGTCTCAATAGACGTGTCTTTGGGTCATTCTCAGTAACGAACTATGCTTCTCCATTTTTATTGGCTCATATTTTTTATAGCTCAACAATTTATTTATTGTCCATTCGATACTTCAATAAATGGGCAAAAGCACGTCGCACATATCTGCACGTAAACCGTTTCCCCATTTCGCAATGACCCATCCACTCTATGGTATATGCCAATACGACAATCTCGAACTACCAAACATTAGGCAAATGTCCAAGGAGATAGCAAGAAATGGTGAAAGTGCCAAATAGATTTATGGTAGTAGATAGATAAATCGGGAAAAATAGTATCCTCTCCGGACAAGTAAAAATTCGTCTCTCGTCGGGATACGAAAAACAGCAAATCGCACATAACAGAGCTCATTTTGATTGATTGCAAAGAGCTAATGGGGGATTTTGTTTACTCCTTGTGGATGGACACTGAGTATATGTATATGGAGGTCCTGCAAATCTCCACTGTATATGAATGGCTGCCAAACGGCAAGTAAACAACAACAGGTAGGTACAGCTATCTCCGACCTCCCATCTTTAGCCCATATAGATGATACCATCTCTGTTCTATTGATGCCAAGTTAAGTCTTCCACCCAACAAGGACCCGCACATTAACTTTAATCAAAGGAAAAACAAGATCCACAGATCACTGCCACAGATCAAACTGCGAGAGGCGGTTCAAAACGTTAATACGATTTTCAGTCAGTCAACCAAAGAGATAAAATCTCATCCAAAAGGTGTGGCAAGGAAAGGTGAGCTCCATACCATGAACCGTATATACAACAGAGGTTTTTGTATGTGCACACATAAATGTGAGGCCGTAGAAATGCATCGTCATGGTTTAATTTGTTTTGTTTTGTTGTGCTTCGTGTGTCGGATGGGTCGGCTGATGATGTTGATGATTACTTGTCTGGCCCCATGCCCGCAACGGTCTCTTTCGTGAGCTCCCAATGGAAAAAACCCAAAACCAGTGGAAGTAGAAAAAGAAACAACACATCTCTAACGTGTGCCTAATGATGTTTGTGGTCTAAGCCGAGTTACCGCTTCAATAGATCTTGAAGTGGGTCTTGAGGTACTCGCTGATGAGTGCCCCTTCGCCAGCAAGAAGAGGGAAATAATTAATGTACCAATTGATTGTCACTATATGGGTAAACTTGTTTCTGATGGAGAATGGCTTAAAGGATTCGTGTTAAGCACTTGCGATCAATCAAAATGTAGGTACAGGCTCCTGCAGTTTTGCGAATTTTTGACATAGAGTCGACTAGATAAAAGCCTCGATATTTTAATTTTACCGTCTGAACATAAGCTTTGACCTCCAATGTGCATTTTTACCATTCATATTGCAAATGTGACGGAACCGTCTTTTTTTGAACAACGCCTTAAAATAAATAAAGTGAAGTTGCAAAACGTTGGTGTCTATGGAAATTCTTTTTCACTACTGACAGCTCGAAGCCGGCAGTATACATACAGAACACATAACGTCGGAAAAAATAGTAAACTACTCCCTTTAATGTCATTCCCTTCCCATTGACAGATCAATTCTACCCATGACGACAATGGGTTCGTTCAAATATCTAGTTTAGTAAATCTGACAGCTACGGCTCGATGTGTCTCAGTTTTAATTGTCCTGGATCGATCGGATAAACAGCTTTCTCAGTTGACGGCAATAGAGGGATAGCCGACGAATGTATTCAAGAAATTCCTACTAAGTTGACAGTTCGCATATGTGGCTGACGTAGAAAAGGTGTCATTACCGACCAATCTACTTTTGGCGTTCAGGCTGCATATAGTCCAAACCAATCTAGGATAATTAGATTTCTTAATGTGGCCACTTTATTCTAATACAAAAAAAGAGAAAAAAGAAACACTGACATCGACCTCGCAGTCAAACTGTCATATACATACGTGTTATACCGAATGTCAATGGCTTACGCTGCGTCCAAGATTCAGGGTAACTTGCACAACAACCCAAAACGATTTAAAAACAACACAAAAAACACCAATCTCAAATAACGTCAAGTGTCAACGCATCGCAGTGGCTGCCGTCGTCACCTAAAACTCATACTAGAGCTGTTTCCCTTCAATTGATTGACTAATCAATCAGCGAACTAACAAAGCACGCCTCCCTTTCGACCTAGCCCTCGTTGTTGTGATGCCACGACTATTTCACAGTACCACCCCCACTCATTCTCACTCACTGATTGACAGCGAACGACAGTTAAAAGCCTAAGAGCACAGTTTCGGCATAGCAAACAGTCACCGCTAGGGTGGAGGATTGCGACAACACCAATCGATTAATGTTTTCACCCATTCAAGGTCACAACTTAAACAATAAACAATTTTCTAAATGACAGCTGCCTCCTGCCTCCCCCTTTAAACAAAAAGAAACAATAATGCTCTTATTTCCAAGTCATTTTTACAGCGGTTCCTTAGTTTCTATTTTTCCCTCAATTTCTTCAAATGAAACGCCAACATTGGCCTCTGACAGCGATGAAAGGAGAGGGAAAAAAACATCGCCGTCGACAGTGCCACTCTGTCTGGTAAATTTGCTTGCGTCACCTTTTCAGAAATAGTGTCTGACTGGATGGTGGTGTGACAGTACACACAGGTAAGCAAGCTTCGTAAATAACACGATAATTAGAGCTTTACGAATGTGTGCCGCACGTATATACATATACGTATTGTTGTATTTTGACATTACCCCTTATCAACATGATATAATGCCAAGCACTCGAACAAAGCATGGACCGCGATGAACGGCCGAATGAATTATATTCGCTTGTGATGCATATGATTTAACTTGTAATTGTATCTCTCTAGCTGTCAGTTTGAGTAGAAAATGACATGTTGGCATTAAAATGCATTTTAAAGAGGAAACCATGTTCGAATCGTACGAAATAAGAAGCAACAACAAATCGAAATGATTGTGTACTTAAGGAATAAAACAATGCTCGTAAATCAGGGTAAATTGCAAGTTAATTACGGTAATTACGAACAGCCAACAAGAGTAGAACAGACGGGACGGGGCAATTGTTCGTTAAACTGTTGCAAATGTTGAGCTGTATGGAGTTCGTTGGATGATTATACTGGGAATTGTATCAATTATGACAGGTTAACGAGACACAGTTGGGTAAATGAATCGTGCTTATAACCATATATAACGTCATAATTCTACATACGATTATGGAAACGACTTTCTGTTATGCATAGCACGTTTACCCTTTATACGTACTTAATAGAAAAGAATTCAAATTCTCTGCATTTGACAACTACTCCCGGTTGCCATTTACTTCTTTGACGGATCTATAAATGTCAAACTGATGCAGTTCTTGGGCATGATTCATAACTTTACAGATGTAGTACCTGTATTTTTCAGTGCTTTTGGCGTTTTTTAAAAGGTGAAGCATCATTGCATGCAAAACGCTGCTTGTCACCAATTGTCAAAAATGTATGGTTGGTCGTAGCAGTACCAGTGCGGTATTAGGTCCGTATATTTAGAAGAAATTCAGACTGATACTCACCATCTATTAACCGATTTGAAGGGCGACATCTAAAGCATTTTTAGTTTTGATATTCCTGTCAAACTATAGTCATAAAAAATGCCGATTAAGAATGCTGGACGTTCCATTAAGGTCGAAGGGAATCTCATAGGCCCTCTTGGTGGTTTTTGAAGTCATGCGACTGCCTTAAATTCATACCTTAGGCAATTGCAAGTCAGCATCATCAGAGGCAATAGTCCCTAAGTAGACATTTACATCATTGGCAGAACTGCCAGCGAGCTGTCAGTGGGACGTTTGTATATACATTGTGACAGCAGCTTTTAATAATGCGACTTCTTTAAATTCATACTTTTGAGTTTAGACAATTGCAAGCCATCGTCAGAGGCAAGTTGTTAAAAGTCCTTAACTAGACATTGACATCATTGGCAGAGCTGTCAGTGGGACGTTTGTATATACATTGTGACAGCAGCTTTTAATAATGTGACTTCTTTAAATTCATGCTTTAGACCATTGCAAGCCATCGTCAGAGCTGTTAAAAGTCCTTAACTAGACATTGACATCATTGGCAGAACTGCCAGCGAGCTGTCAGTGGGACTTTTGTACACATTGTGACAGAAGCTTCAAAAATGAGAGCAAAAGCAAGTACCTATATATAAAACAAGCGACACATTCAGCATACACCATCCACGAATCAAACGAAACGTCATAATAGGCAGTTCTAACTTTAAGGTGCAGTTAGTGACAGCTTCCTGCAAACCTACCTTAGATGACGGTCACGGTCTTTTCGGTGATAAAGCTCCTAGCTGAAGCCTGCAAATTTAGCAAATTAGACATTTCCAAATGAATCTGTATAGAAAACCTCTTTTAAACCTATCTCGCTTGTATTTGTCAACGACTTTTCCTTAATGTGTACATAATTTCGTTGACAGGAAATACCCATTGACCTTTGCCACTGCCCACCAAGCCACATCGTCCACGTCTTACCTGAGCCATTCGCTGTTGCTACTAAAACAGTGAAAGCTTTCCCAACTTCCTTGTTCAGCAATTACGCGCGACGACCAGCAATAAGAGAAAATACAGCAAAAAACCAAAAACAGAGACGGCGGCAGAGGGAAAAAAACACCAAACAGAAACTGAATTTAAATTTTCCAATTAGGATTTCCCACCAAGCGCGAACACCATTGCCAGAGGCCAAATATAGTACTATACCATTTTGCTCCGCAGGCTATTCCATTCCATTCCATGGCCTAAGTGCAACAAAGCACGCAAACTGACGTCAGTCAGTCAGAGTAGAGTTGTTTTTTGTGCTGGCTAAAAATGTTTGACAACGAACGCAAAATCAAGGAACGAACGACGGACGCGTCCGACGACGAGCATTCATTTGCGAGAGCACCGGCTTCTGTGTTTGCGTCCAATTGCGCGCTGCTGCTACCGTGTTTGCCATTTAGCATTGTTGTTACTGCAGCGAGGCAGGCTATGGCCGATGGCTTGACGGTGGGGCCGAAGAATTTTTCGCCTACGAGCCGAGGGCGGGCAATGCATGCGATTTGTACGTAAACAAATTGTTGCCGCTTTTCATAAGGGACGAGAGAGGCTTTGTTTTTCCTTCCTTTGGCAAAAGTAAACGACGGAACTACGGATATTAGTTAAGAGGAACGGCTGTTTGCATTCCGTCACTTTTATTTTTGCAGGTCGTCGTCGTCAGGAAGATTTATTTACCATCCTCGAGCACCTGCAGAACAGAGCACTATACTGTTTCCATTTAATCTCCAGTGCTGCTGGCTATATCCGTTTGTGGAATGAACCACTCGGCTGCAATATTTCGGACCATTCCGCCATCAATCTACGGCTGGGCTGGAAGATTTGAATTTATTTATGATGTAAGGACTGTAGAGCTGTGTTGTGCGCCTCGCTCTCTCTGTGCATGGACAACGCTCTCCCTTATTTATTTACTTTGCCGCAATTCTACTACGTTTTGTACTTGTATATCTATAGTTGGAAGCAAGTGTGCACTTTGCATTCGTTACCGAAAATCCCCAGATGGATACCCCTTCCTCATCGGCAGGTTGAAAGATATATGTACCAGGGAATGACGGTTTGGCATAAATACCAGTAATAGAGTCTCATATTAAACGGGTCCCTAAAGGGACTTGAAATGAATGAGTTATGTTTTTCTTTATACTCTATGATGGATGGAGTGTGCGTGTGTGTCGTTTGTTTATGCGTGGGTACAGTTGGAATGGGTTTTTTGTTCTCATATACGTCCCGACAAGCCCTCGAGTGTTAATGCATTTTGAATTTAGAACAGGTAGGGCGGGTGGTAAGTGGTTTCTGGTTTTAATCTATTATCAGGCTTTTAGCGGTGAGACTTGGGGCAGAACTTCAAAGGCTCTCTCGTCATAGGACTCGACAAAAGGCGTTTGTTGAAAGGCTAGAGTGTTTCAGCTGAAGTGCCAGTGCGAGAGATGTTAATACATTCTGATTATTATCCGCCACCCCATCTGGTGGGCAGTGCCAGCTCATGGAATTTTAATATAAGTGTTGCACCACCAGGAAATTGTCGTTAAACTGGACAGAAAGCAGCACAACTGCTTTTGGCATATATCTACTTTTAAAGAAGGCTTCTAACAGGTACTTAAGGTGCCGCTACAGTCCGGGGTGGACCTCGGCATGAACCAGTAAGCCAGATGTATCCAGTTTCGCACGCCAAGTTGGTTAAAAGAAGTCGTTTGCGTGCTCCACCTGAGTCGATAGTCATCCGCTGTACTGAGTCGATAAATTTAGTCATCCGCTGTAGAGGAAGGTCGCTTCTCCTTGGATGATGACTAAGCCAAGCCCCTTCCATCGAAATACACAGCTAAAATTTAACTCTGAGCCTTGTTAGCCCGAAAACGACTACACATCCACATATTGCAGTCTCCGCCAATACCTAAGCCATTCTGTGAGTCCCATAAAACCTGTTCAAGTACACATCTACCACTTGTACTAAAATTAATCACAGAAATTAAGACCTCCAACTACACACGTGATGACTAACAAAACTGGCCCCAAAACTGGCCGATAACTTCACATAAACATTGCAAATCGCATTGCGAAAGTCGCTTAACGTTGCATCAGACACACTTTCAGTCACTCAGTCTCGAGTGGTTCAACACTCGACGCGGTGAACAGTGTAGCTAGCTGCCATTGCCATTTGCCTATAATGACTCCGATTCCATGCCGCGTGTTCCTCATTCAATCGTCGGCAGTTGGCAACAGTCGAAACCTATCTTGATATGCTTGTACTACACGCTTTCCTTTCATCGCTCTTGGTTGCTGATGTGATTGCGAATGACCGGGGGACGTCAAAAACACCCGACGGCATATGGTAACTGGAGTAGAGGAGCTACCACTGCACACACAAACACAGTGATTACCCGGAGAGATTCGCGACTTTCAGCTTTCAAACTTATTAAGCCACTCGTAATAATTGTACAAAGAAAAACAGAAACCATCGCCAGTTTCGCCGCTGTTGCCATCCAGCTCGACGCATCATCATCATCATCATTATGTCTTAGCAACAACTCTGACGTTTGGTTAACTTCCGTTAAACAAACAGTTCATCACGTCATGACACCATGACGAACGAGCAATGAAACCCCGCAACAAAAGATCCGATCCGAGTGAAATGAACTGAACGGTTCGCCTTTGCATGTCAAAAATAGCAAAATATCTCTCTGTTGCTATGCGCGGGTTGCGATACGAACGCATAGTGTATAGCAGCGACCGGTAAAATAACAAAAACCACTAGCGAAAGGGGGAAGCGTACACCGAACAGCGAACACCGTTTCGCTTGTCAGTCAAGTGTATTGCGTGTGTGTGTCTCCTTTTTTGGTAAGACAATTACTTGTGTTCAGTGTAAGTGGGGTTTTTACACAATCGCCTGATTACAGTTGGATCGAGATAAGCCGCTATCATCATCCGAGTTGACTAATGGGACGTAGGTGACGAATTAGGCAGATGTCTCATAGTAGAGGGTCTTGGCAACAACGGTTGACCTTGTGCTTTTGTTATCGTTGATCGTTGGTTGTGATCTATGGTCACGAATGCGTAAATGAGTAGTCGTCAGTTAGAACTGAGCCTCTAATAGGCCGATTCAGTCCTGCTGGAGTCGGGACTTCATTTACGCAATGATATATTGATCGTGCACGATCGATAAAGGGTTTTAGAACCCAGTGATTTTCCGTCAAAACAAAAGATGCAAATTGAATGCGGTATCAGAAGACTGACAAGGGCGTATAGATCCCTACTGGAGTGAAAATACTCAGGGATGTTGCCTGGAGTTAATTACTGTTTGGTTTTGTATTTCAGTGGAATTGTCAAAGTTTTAGGGGTAATCGAAGACTGATTTTGTGCTGGAGAGATCACTTTAAAGAGGGTCACCTTGGCAGGCATTTTTAAAGGCAATGATTCGACATCGATTTGGATCTTGGCCATGGGAGATGACGCAATGAATATAGCACCAGCTGGCACCTACAAAATTTATATATCTCCACTATATTTCAAGAGACAAATAAAATAAATGACAGCAAAAAGCTACAGGTGCTTTGGATATATATAGCGCTGTCAAACTCTACATTTTTTTGACAAATTATCTGTCTTTTAGAAGACAGGCGAGAGTGTTTATTATTTTTGTTTGTTAGAATGAGTTGAAATTGCTTGAAAACATAAATTGACTCATTTACCTGTCTGTATCTATTTATTGAATGATTTTCTTTAATTTTTGTTGGTGTCCAATACGACGGACAGTAAAAAAAACAGAACTACATTTAAGACAACAATATTCAGACATTTTGTGTTCAGAGTTGCCACTTGAATTGCAAAGGTAGCTCTCTACTACGTGTTAGCGTTAATTTTGGTGACGCAATTTTTAATAGAAAATTACGCCAAGTTGTTGTGACCTGTCTCAGTCGTAAGCTGTGTCTGTGGCTTGAAAATGGTAGCCCCGCTAAAGTGATGTTGCTTACAGGCTGGATTTGGAAAATAGGACTTCAAGATTATGTACTAAAAATACTTGATGTGTAGACAAAAGCTTTTTTAATAAAATGCCTTTGATGAAAATTAGCCGTAATGACTTGGGACTTAATTTTAAGAGTCTGGGGATTACCAATAAACATTTTTTGTTGCGACTCTAAACAGGGGCCAAACATTTTCCTTACAAATTTCGCAATTGTGAGCCTCCGTGAATTTCAGGTCGAGATTAAAATTGTTAAAATTGGTACGGCGCTCTGCCTCTTTATCTATCAGCCTTTTGAAATGCAGCCGAATGGAAAGTGGGTTAATGTGTTAAGGCCTAGAATTTTACAAATTTCAATACTTAAAGGAACGACGAAGCTATCCACAAAATAGCGCAAATCATTTCCCATTGTGATTGGAATAAAGTAAGTAGGCATACGTATAGGTGTAAAAAAACGGACAGCAATAATGCTCAAACTGGAATTTTCAAATGCCAGACCACAATTTTCGAGAAGACAACGTAGACCGAGCCTCCGTTTTAAAGACCAATCTATTGTGGATTACAGAGCTTTTGGTCTGGCTAACAAGAAGCATCGTTCCCTGGATTGTTGAGGATGGGAGGTAGCAGTGCGTCTCAGACAGAGACTCTTCACGGTTCGATAGCCCATCAAGTTTAAAAATACCCACCTGATATCGCCCACAAAGCTTTATACCTAATGCTCCTGCTGAAAATAGTAACAATTTAGCCGCCAGCCATTTCCAGTCTTCCGCAACAGATGGCGTTGCATTCTTGTTCTTCCTATCCCAAGGCTCACAAAAGTAACCTTCTTTAAATTAACTTTAAGTTCCTCTGAAAAAAAAAACACTTTCTCGACAATCACTCCCGTTTGACAAATGAAACAACATTTTAATTAGACGTGACAGCCGATATCATAACTCATCGCTGATAAACATTTTCGTTGTCTACGCACAACGTGCGTCTAAAAACGGAAAATTTCAATGACGATATGTCAACTGTCAGAAGAAATCATTAATTTCGCAGTCGTAAGAAATATTCGCCAGATGCGAAACTCGCACTACTCACACAGTCACACCCCGCAAAAATATGACAAAACATTTTCGTGAAAGGGTGCCACAAAATACCCTGCATAGCAACAGCAAAAACGTTTGACAACGCACAAGCATAAAACAACTCACCCCGTTCGCTCGTTGGTTTTCTTTCAAATATTTCATTTCCATTAGGTACAGCGCAGCAGTGTGTCCCGCAACCCTAGTTTCGCCTCATCGCCCAGGTGATGCGCCACACTCTACGTGTGGATATGAGAAATGACATCATCATCATCGTCGCCATTGTCCTCATCTCATCTGCTCGCTGGCTGCATTCATCATTTCCGAGGGTTGACACAAATATGAGTAGTAATATATAATATACGCCGTTTGTTGATGCCCAGCGGCGTAGTTGCAGCTCAAAAAAGGTGGCCGGTCGCCGCAGGAAGTGCATACAACCGGCAGAGGGTTATAGGAAGAAAAAAACACTGATTCCAATTAATGTTCGGAGTTAGGGTGGCGTACATTGTGCAATTTGAGTTGTTCCTTGGGGTTGACAACTAGACAACAGTTCCGGACTCTTTCGGTAGCGTTGCTTTGCCACCCCTGTGACCCAATGAATGACACACCGTCTATGACTGAAGCCGACATCGACGAATGTGTCGGTGAGCGTGCCGCTGCGCACACGTTTCCACTCGACAGAAATTCTATGGAATTTTCCTTTCATGAATGAGGTTATACGAGACGAGTACCTATGCCGATTCTCTGGTTGCATTATGACGAAGATCGACTTGGTATTAGTATTAACTGTAAGGAAGACCAACGCCGAGCAGGAGGGTGTCAAATCACAAGTATATATAGGAACTGAACGGATTAAGGACAAACGTGCATAATTAGGATTTCACAAACATTTTGGGCATGAGATTGAATTTTGCCTGCGGCTGGGTTTTCCAAGGTCGCCAAGGCCAGGGGTGACAAGCTGATGATGAGCTCTCTTTTCGATGGGATGGGTTTCCAATTCAATTTGAATGCTACTCAATGCAGAATGTGAGGGTGTAGGATGTCAGACGATGCGTTATGAGTGGGTCGGTATAGGCATCTACATATTCACATTTTCGGGGCATGTCACATTGTCACTGTCCAGTGCAAAACAGTCTCGGCTGCAAAAAAAAAAAAAAACTCAAACACAGCACCGACCTACCTACCAACCAAAGAAAACAACTCAGTTCGCAGTTTGCACATTCGATTGGTCAGTAATAAATCCGACACTTCAGGAAAATGTCAACGAGAACAAAACATTGCAAAGTGTTTCCTGTTGCCCTAATGCACACCAAAATCACGTGACGGCTGTGTGATACGGAAAATTTTGTGGATATCAATTTCGGGTGAGTACCTACCTACATACCTGCCTACAGCGCTAGCTTCGCTAAACGTTGACAGGAAAAAATGAAGTGTCACAATCACAACGTGTAGGTATTACCTAGGTACCTAGGTATAGGTATATCACCTGTAACCGGTCTCGTCGTCCAATTCATAAGCTTATAGGTAGGTATGTTTAATATAAGACCCACTGCCAAGTGCCCGGTTCAGTAGTATTTCTTTACATAGGTACCTACAAACACCTATTCATCTTCACGCACGTCTTTTCACCCTTCCTCTTTACTACCTATAACATGATCAGGTTTTTTGATTTATACCTAACTACTGCAGTCCAAAAAGGTAGCTCCAAGTCCTTTGTTTAAATTGGCACAAGCTTGCCCATCTAAAGCATCTAACAACCATCTAATCTCTAGCTTCTCCAGTTTTCAGCCAACCCCTCCGTGTACTTGCACCAACATAAGCTATCAAGTACGATCATGTTTCTTTTGCACAGCTAGAAAAAACACTCGCAACGAAAAATATACTGCATCCCCGCAGTCGCAGTCGGTTGCGAGAGTAAATATTTATCGAACTGCTTGTCCGCAGCATATAAGAGCGTAGCACAGTGGCAACTGGCAATCTGTCAGCTGATCGTACGCTGCCTTATGTACTCCAATCTCCAACAGCATTTCCCCTCTTTCTTTCTCTGGTGGCACTCTTCCATTCGACATGAGTTCTCTTACGAGCGTGCCATTTACTAGGGGACCGAACTGTCTGGCTGCACCAGAGAAGCCAGCTGAACAAGTGTGCGCCGCTGCCAGAGCCAGTGGAGTGCACAGCGTGTATATACAGTCAGATATATGACTCATACATTGGCAGAGGTCAGGCGATCACGTATAGAACAAGAACCAGATGAGCGATATCCATCCATATAGTGCTACACAAGAAAGAGGAAGAAGAAAAAAACAAAGAAAAAAAAAACATTTTACTGCATTGTGGTTTGTGCTTCTCTGTTTCGTTTATCGAGTCCGGCGTATGTGTGTATGTACTCGATGCACTAGCACTGTTTCGAGAAATCGCCGAGTCTGTGCAAAGTGTGGATCGGCGGCCGTGAGCGGGGTCTTTGCGAGATCGTATCAGCTGACCATTAACCAAAAGGAAAACATTAATGATCGACCATGTTACGTGCTTTTTTTTTCAGTCTTGCTTACATTATAATTTTCACGTTAATGCCTTTGTTCTGCCGTCCGTCCACCCTGCAACCATCAGCACAGCCAGGGACAGGGAGTACCTATACCTACTTATATTCTATACGGCAATGGCTGTTGCATCAGAAATTAGCTTCTCGCAAACGTAAGCGATGAGTAAGGAAGGAAGTCGTCTGTTATCGCGTACAGTACACGATCGTTGTTTTTCTGCAGAGGTCAGGTGAAATGCCGCACCGAAGGCGAACGTGAGTTCTAATTTTACTCGCTGTTCGTCGATGTTTTCCATTAGTCACGGTCAAGTGGACAACTTTCGATCGATCAGCGAACGATGACCGTACTAGTGAGAGCGGGCTAGCAACACACCCCTCTCTATGCAAACAAAAAAGGTGGGTGTACCTATACTGTACTAATATGTATAGCGACAACGACGAGTGTCAGGCAATAGATAAAAGCAATTTCCGTGTCCTTCCGGTGGTGGCGTTCATGCAAGCAGGCAATTCCACTGTTTGCAACTTTTTCCCCTATTGCACCCTTGGCGGTGGCAATGTGTGCACAGTGTACCTTTGGGGATTCCCTTTCAAGGGCATGCTTTTCGGTGAAAATCGATTAAAGATTATTCCCGGGCAACCGAGTTCGGAATGTTATTGCAGAAACGTGCCGTGCCTGCCACTGCCACTAAACAACCATCCCTTTCCGCTCAGCCGCTTTCATCTATATAGGTAGGAACAAAACAAAACCAGCGAAACAACAAAGATTTCTACCGAAGCAGCAGCAGCAGCAGTAGCACCATCCCACCAGGGGTATTGTGCGGACGGAAGTGCGGCGTAGGCAGAAGGGGATGAAAGTGGCAACACTATACAATATCCTTATCTTAGGGCGCTGTTGTATTTTATGTACATCAGCCGGCAAACTCAAACTCACACACAAACACGTTAACTTACGTAATCATTCCGAGTCCGAGTGATTATCGTAAATAATATTGATAGTATGGCATGAAGGGAGAGGCAGAGCGGAGGCTGTTTATGTGTAGTATCAAGTACAAAAAAAAAACAGGAAAGGAAAAAGGTTAAAGATATGAACTTGCCGGGTTATTTTCGCAACCTTTTTTGCATCCAAATGAGGTCTTAGTGCGGTTGTGTCACTTTTATGTCACATCTTTGGGAATGAAGATGATTGCGTCCCTGGGGAGCGCTTCGAAGCCTTAGATTTCATATAAAGATGGCTTTTCTTTTTACTTTTTCTTTTTATTTTTATTTGTGACCTTTCGACGATTTCTTAGAATTTTTTTATTTGACCTCTGTCGGTTGGTTTACAGTTTACCTACATACAGCAAAATAACCTGAACCTGTTATTGAGTTTTAAGTTTAAAAGGGGAAAGCTTAAGTGCGTTTTAGGGGACTCGAAAGGATATAGATAAACGTGAGAGGTATATCCTTGTTCTTGTTCAAGTGCCTATTTCCAGTAGAGTGGTATTAGCCTGTCCCATCTCTGTATAGCTGAAATTGTGTAAATTGAGAGTTGTTATAACGAAGTAACTCTATTATATCCTACTCAAGATGGGTTTAAAAAAAAATTCTGGTGACACTTCATAGGCTCATCAACGTTTGGTAGCCAAATTCGAGACAACGCCGAGGTCCGTATAAATGATGCAAGACAACCCGAGGCAGTCAGTTCGACAAGAAGTCGGCCTTTTGCCGATTTCAAGTGGCAAATTTTGAATCGGGACGGGGAATCGGGGATTGAGATAGTTCACCAGTGCCTATATTTTCCATAAAAATTTCGCAAATGTCAGCTTTCGTAAATTTAAATTCGGGACAACGCTTTATCTTGTGTAAGGTTCCTGAAGTCCCAGGTGTATACGTCAATAAGGCGCAATCGACAGTTCCCATCAAAACCAATCGCTCAAAGTCAACCAGATCTATGGAGCAATCATTTAAAATTGAAAAAAATTGTATCCAGTGAAAGAAGCCGTCACGAACATTTATACATGAGCCCTTCAGACAAAAAAAAAAGTGTCCTCACACACGGCTTGTTTTATTAAATTTCAACATCCACCCGTCCTTTTTGAAAACCCCTTTAAATATGTATCTGTTCACATTCCGCCATCTAATTGAAACATCTAGCACAAGTTCTCTGTCAATAGGTCTCCCACAAGACCGACGGAATTATATCTTACAAATTATTAAATTGACCTAATTTCGAAACATGGATTCCAATTTCAGTTCGCTCGAAGCTAGTTCAGTGTGTAACCAGCACCATCCAATAACCTGCTATTATTAAAATATGATATTTTGTTGTATGGCATCCCCTGTTTGTATTGGCCTTCAATAAAAATGCCACATCCCTTTACAAAATAAAATACGTACGTTGGTATTTCCCTTCTTTCCGTCAATAAATGTAATTATTTCGAAGCAGGATCTTAATATTTGATTGGTACCTAAAAGCATGAATAAATCGGGTTCTTGTATGGGGAAAGTCTCAGAATTTTGTTCGGATATAATTATACGAACCTTGTATTGTGAATAAATAAGAGAGGGTGTTTTTTTTTAGGCCAACACAGAACTTTTGGTGTTAAAAATAAGTTTGGTGGTGATTTTATGTTTGTCAAAAATTGAGGTTATAAATTTTGAATTCACTTAAAAACCGCTTTAAAACATAATTTATTTCCTAAATTAGGGGTCAGTTTGTTAATGCGCCATGTACAGATTGCATAGTTTTATTTAATGAAGGATTTTATTTATTTTATTATTTTTAAAGAGAGTTAAAAAACGAGCCCAACCAGCCTTAGACTAAGTGTGGATGAAATGTCCGTTGGATGAGTTGTCTTGGTGGCCGTTTCTTTTGTGTATATGAGCTGTGGGGGTATAAAATAGCTTTAAATGAATGTTAAAGAGTTTCGCGGAGCGTATTACACTCGATTTAGGTAGGTACTCCTATAATTTCCAAATGAAGAAATACAATTTGTGAAGAAAATATGCTCTGTGCTAGTTCTGAGCGTCATTGCGGTCAGAAAGCAGGTTTATACATTAAAAATTTAGCATTGACTGTCCACTTAGTGAATGAGCCTTTAAAAGATCTAAGATCGTTATGCATAAATATAATCTGAGATTTTTTTTCTTAAAGGCTTTAAAATAGCTCCTGGAAGTGGATGGATTTATTCGGCCAAAATTTTCATCTTTGGGGGTAAGTTCCTACCTCGACTGATTTTTGACTCAACTAGTTTTCCATTAGTTCATAAAATGGAGTTACGTCCTCAAAAACTCACTTTGTTTCTTGAATATTGTACACTTATTGGACCCCGGACCACCAGCGTCGTCGAGGACGGTGATTAACGATATTTTCCCAAAGTTCCGTGACAGCAATGTGAGAGATATGTGGCTCACAATAATCTTACGAAAGGGGACAGTCAATTGGCAATTGTATATTTTTTCAGGATAAGATATGGATCTACGTCGATGCCAATAATCCAACGACTTTTTGGGAACCAAAATTACAACTTTTTCATTTATAAAAAGGTCGTTTCTAACCTCAAATTATTTTTTATTATTCTATTATTTTTTATTCAGGTCGTGCAATTTATCTCTTTCACATTTCGACGTGATGTCCTTCAGGCACTTTCTCATCTGAACGGTAATATCCAAATTCCTATATTTCTAGTGCAAAGTCCAATCTCCGAACTTATATTGAAACAAATAAAACAGCTCAAAGAAACAACTGTATACGAGTAGGTATGGAGCAATTGCATCTCTACACCAACTTCCCCATACCCATTCGCCATCTCTATCCACTCCGCCATTCCCAATCCAAGCCCGCTGCACTTTTTCCGCATCAGAAAGGCCCGGATAAGATTCCAATCCATTTCGATTCTATTCAATTATTTTTCTTATCTAACACACAATTCAAACACAAAAACCCATTAAATCTGTTTATGGTTAGTTTTCCTTTAGCTTAATGTTCTGCTTCATTGCAACCAATTACTCGGGCATAATAGATGGCTGATACGCCTACAGACTATACAGATACAGCGAGTCAATTATTATATTCGATGACTGCACCCACACTCGTGTACATGATTGTTTATACGAAACGCATTTAAACACATTTTTTTTGTGTATAATTTTCCTTCAAAGTGGCTTGACTCAAGTTTCCTATTAAATGTACACACAGAGTGTCCACAAAAGTTCCATTAAAAAATGAGCATATGTATAAAAAGACAGGGGAAAAAAAATTAAATGTCACCCTCAATCATCTCCCAAAAGAATAAATGGGAAACTCAACAACAAATTGTCAAATTTCAGAAAATCATCCATAGATATACAACAAGTTCATAGCCGCAGGCATCACAAAACGCAAAAGAATTTTAAGTGGATATAAAATTGAAAAAAAAGACAACCAAGTCGATTATATATTTCGAGAGGGAAATCTACCAAAATATATTCTATACAAAAACGAGTCTGAAGGATGTTCGACCTTAAACACAATGACTGTGCTCAATGCGGAGGGGGTATAGAGTTTCGGGTTACTTTGGAAATATTTTATTTTAATTTGTTGGAAAACTACAATCGGTATTTGCTGACAGGATATTTAAAGAACGTCAGTCGTGGTATATAGTAATAAACGGGAAATGTTTATGATCCTCTATCTCTGCAGGAAACAAATGCACAAGTGAGGACACACATTGCAATCAACGCGACGGCTTGTACGACGAATCGGCAGCTCTTTTTCCGGTGACAGTTAATTTGACAGATGACAGCTGATTTGTGCGAGATTTGGTTTGCCAAATCACCGTGAGTGGACTTACCTTTGCCAATTGATCCAGAGGTTTGTTCAAAACGGCTGCAGCTCGAAAAAGTATTCGTGAATTATATGAAAAAACGAATGTTTACAATTGACCAAGAGTCTTGCTTAAAAACAAAATTACATTTCAAATATGAACCTTCAAACTTACGGCTTCTAGATTTTGGTTAACATTTTTACAACTCCCCAACTATGACAACAAAACTGCAATCGGTTCAAAAGCTAACGCACAATTTTAAACAGAGGAGCTAAGTAGGGAAAACTATCCAATCGACGGAAGTTTGAGAGATCTCTTCGAAAGCTTCAAAAAGATGGTAGTTGGATGTAGCTTGCTCAAGGTGAAAGACGGCTTTCGTACTGCTTAATGCATTACTTACTTTCTTAAGGTAGCGCTGCAGTCCGGTTTGGAACATGGCCCCAACCAACAATCATCTCCAGCTAACACGATCCTTAGCCACCACTCTACAGTTTCGCACGCTAAGTTGGTTAAGTCCCTCTCTTCGTCAACTACACGGTCCCTCGGGTGTGGATTCGAAGGTCTCCTGGTCGCTGCATTCGTGTCGATATTCGCTCTATGTGACAGCGCCTGACCCAACTAACACAACGACCCGTTTGAACCCCAGAAAACGGGCTGTAGTTACAGCAGCATCTTGAAAACGCCTCAAAAATATCTAAAGGTAGGTGCAACGTGGAATCTTCTCCAATTGAGAAGTTGAATAAAGCGGTTATCCCTGAAAGTAGATCTCCTTCACAGATGCTCCAAATCGACGCCAAGTTTTTTCAAACAGTAAAACAGCCAAAAAAATATATCCTCCACACGCCAACAGTAAAACTTTTGTTCGACAGCTTTTCGTTCCTTAATTACATAGAGGCAACATCAAAATCCACTCTAAAGTCCCAAAAAAAAGAAGAAGAAGAAACCCACAGCCCAAATGCGAGACTTCATTATCACCCAGCCTAATTTGAATTCAATGTTCAGAATCTAGGAGGGTGCGGGAAAGGTTTCGCTGCGGAGAATCCTGAAATCATCTCATCGAACGGACCCATTATTCTTGATCCCCATTGTCTGAGTAGGTACTGAGCGTCTGTCCGTTCGTATATATAGTTTTTCGTAATCAAATCCATTAAACAGTTCCTATCCCCGAGGCACACATCACCATTCACCTATTCACCATCAACAACAGCAGCAGCACATGTTTATGTTCTCCATCAGCACCAAGCGAACAGTAGCCACATGCTCGTATATAACAGCATACGGCTGACTTGTGTTCCAGGCGCACAAATTAATCCCATAGCCTCATTATCGCTGCCATGGAACAACATAGTTGGACGGACTATTAATGAGCCCCCCAAAAGAACGATCCAAAGGCCTGGGTCATTACGTAAATCACTGTCTTACACAAAATTTGTGTGTGTGTGTGCCTGTATCTCTCCGAGCGAAGAAAAGGAAGACTGGTATACGGAAAATAAAACAGGCCCCAAGCAGAGACTGATGTAGATGAGTCAGCAAAATGCAAATCTTCCATACAAGATGTTTGATTATTCCTCCTGGATGCGTCATGCCAATGCCAACCGCAGAGGGCACCACTTCCCACAATCGCACGTATTCGCATTTAATAATTAATTATGCCCAAAACAGAATCTAACAAGTTCCCTTAAATAATGATGCAACCGTCACAGTCACAGTCACAGCCGACCAGGCTTTGTCTCTAAAACTTTGCTATTTGGGGCAGAACATTATCGGTCCCCTGGATGGCAACCGTGCGGTTTGCTCATCGCTGTAAATCTAGAATGCCGCTCGTGAATCATAGCCGAGGCGCATTTGTCCCTTTTATGAGTGTGCGACGCGGTGTTTTATTTATTTTCCCATCGCATGAGTGGTGATATTAAAATAATTGCTGTCGGTATTGCACACCAGATGCCACAAGCCACACCGCCGAGAGTGAGAATACACAGCACAGGCACAGGCCACCACCAGGCCGCGGTATGTTCAAAATTTCTGCTTCATTTCACACTCGAATTTGTGCTTTAGTGCTCGTCCCTTTTTGCGCGTTTTCCTGCTCTGCCTCTTTTTGCAGTCGAGTGGCGCGTATGGTGCGCGCTCGTTGCATTAAAAATGTGTAATCGAATGCAGAAAGCGGTTCAGCTCCCCGCTTATGTGCGAGCGCAATCCAAACACAAATTAATAATATTTTTTCCATTTCATATTTGCTTTTTTCTTTCTGCTTTTTTTATTTTAAATTTCTATTGATACATATACGGATACGATGGCTTGCGTGCGCTGGGGCATAGTCGTCGCCTCGAAACTGTGACTGGGGAGGGCCGCTCCCCTGCCTTGCTATCCGTTTCCTTATTTGACGCAGTGAACCGTAAATTTGCAAAACTCTGTGATATTTGCGGTGTTGAATTGAACACTCGTCATAGATCGATTTCGTGATGTACATCTGTAATGTGGTCGACTCATTCAGCGAGTACAGTGCCGTGCTGGGGCCTTATTTGGGGGCCTTGTCGCAGTGGAGCCCTAGAAGAGAGGAGAGGTAAATCGAATTATTTTTACTTTTGAGGCTACAGTTTTATAGCGAATCCTTAGGCAAATGGAGAAAATGTCTGACGATGGAGAAAGGCGAAGAAAAGTCCATAAAATGTGTTTGTGGGGGTCGATGCGGAGACTTCTCGCTCAGTAGTCCGTCATACTAACTGCGCGAATTACCTCGTGGTTGCTAAAATGCTACTTTTACCAATTTAAAGAACCCATTGACACAGAGCTCATGAGAGAAGGATCTATAACGAAACTCTACTTCTCCTAGGAAATCAAAATGGTCTGATACAAAAACAAAAAAGGGGTTTCCCTCTGTAGGGGGGCTCTGAATCTGATACCATAAAAGCTGGGTTTCGTTGTGAATCCTCCTCTGTTGAATAATAGATTCAGCTAGATTCTGTTTCTGGCGCACTAGTAGTCCAAAACTTTTGTAAGCCGGTTGTTTCGTTCTCATTGGTCGCATGTAGCGCTATCCGTCTGGAACCATATGTCGCCCGGGTCTATTCGAAAATAAAAACTTACTTTAGTTAGTCATAGTTTTTGAAAACAAGACCAAAGAATACTACACCATCTTCAATTGAATATCATGAGTCTAAGTACAAATTTGGCTCACTCCTCGCAATTTGTCTCATTCTAAAAATCATTAACCCAAAAATGAGCTCAAGTTTCCACAAAAAACTCAGTCCTAAATGACAGTTCGGTTTGAACGCTAGCTCTATGGAAATCAGTCCACACAAAAACCAACTCTTTTACTAAATTTACACCATCACACAATTCTAACACGCAATATTAAATGGGTTGCCAAATTCTAAATAGCCGTGTGAGTAAAAGGGACAGCATTACATAGAACGCAAAAATACTTGTCACGCGTATTTTGGTCGGCCATCTTGTCTACGTGGTGGGAATTATGGGAGAGCTCTGCATTTGGATATTTTTATAGGAATGGCTTACGAACAAAACAAAATGGCTTCCGGAAGTGATGCACGGACAATTATTTATTTATTTCGTAAAACTGATTGAGGGATTGTTGGTTTAAACATGCGAGTGCGTGATGGTGTAAATGCAGTATTACCGTCGAAAATCTGTATAAAGTATATAGCTGCCGACTGTGGGGAGTTTCAAACGTTCACCATAATTCACCAAGCTCCAATATCACCTCACATCTTTGCATCCATAAAAAAGTACGAAACATGAAAGATCAGTTTACAAAATCGCATGTGTAAGGTCGGTTTCCTTTAAAAATAGGGCCCCACTACCCCACGCCGAACCGACCGCTATTTTCGATATACATTTACTTAACCTATCTTTCAGTATTCAGTGTATACACCCCCTCCCTTAACGTTTTGCAATAAATGCAAATTTCAAATGAGCAAATGTAATTTCGGGAAAATCAGAGTGAATTAAATTGATTAACGCATGATCGGGCACACACAAAGTGTACACATTAGCAGCGCGCACATAGCATAGCTGCAGCCTTGGCAAAGCTATACCACATTTACACTGAAGCACACATCCCGCAAACTTCACATATATTTCGTAGACCGTATAGGTACGTTATGTGCGCATCTTAATTCTTAAACGAGATATGCTGATGCGAGTTGATTCGTTTCAGCTTCAAAGGAAAGGCCTTCGACGGCCTTTCAACTCAACTTGGTATAGGTGTCTGTATGTGGATTAAAGGAACAACTTTTTCAAATAAATTTTTCAAAGGTTCATTTCCCATTTCGGTGAGAAGTCGTTGAGCGTCGAAGAAAGAGCCATCTCCTGCACTTTGTAAATTCTCTCTCCAAAGTCTACTTTTGCAAAGTTTCACACTCACCCGTCCAACTTCAAAGCCTTGAACAATTCTTTTTCTTCCCCTTCCGGCGACATTGGTCTTTTTTTTTCACTCCTCCTTCTGCATTTGGAACATTTCTTTTGCGTTCGTAAGGATATTTGGGTAAATAGGCTGAGGCACGTGCCCAACCGATCGATTTCAGTTCGTTTTCGTTATATTTTGCAAACCTTTTGCGTCGGGTGCTCGTTTGCGTTTATTTCCATCCCGTTTGCCCTCAATGCGATTCTAATTAAAGGAGATTTGTTCATTGATTTATTATTATTTTTTGGCAATTATTTGTGTGCTCTCTTCTTCGCAAGTAGTAGTAAGTAGCTCAATTTCACATGAAATTTGATAAGATAAAAACTTTCCTTTGACATTGTCTGACATTTAACATTGTTCGAGTTGGAGTGTACCAAACTTTTGCATAACAAATAGTTCAGCTTGTGTTATACTTGATCGAAATTTGATGTAATCGAACCTGGTTCACCTGAGGTGTTTCGTGTAACATGTGGCGGACGATACGTAGTGTGGTTTGTAAATTGTAATGGCAACAACAGGGCAAAGCCCATGCTATAGGGAAATCAAAAGTCAGATGACAAAGTTATTAAGTAGAGACGAACATGAATCTGATTAAAGTATTTAATTAAGTCCCTCGAAAGTTTACATTTTGCTTGGAGTCTATACGCGCACTGTATGGGGAAAGTTTTAGTTTGTTGGAGATTGTTTGTACTTGCTTTGCAGTAAGTGGAAGCAGCTTATTAGTTGCTATTATAATGACTGTACCAGGGATGGCTTTATTTGAATGAGGTAGAGCGGAAATAACAGAAAATTCGCAAAAGGGAAGAGCTTATTAAATATTTAATAAATAATTTTGAGGACGACGTATAAGTAGCTACCACAGAAGAAGTACACATTTTCGGATGGCTTGTTGAGTGTTTTAGGAAAAGTTTTACAATGACATGTGGTGACAGAGTAATTTCAACGATATGTAGTAGTATAAACGATACAAAAGTAGAAATGGAAATTGTATTATCGGCACTGTGCTATATAAAATGTAAAACATTGAAAATACAGTCACACTATATAAAATGGAAAATATGTACTGAAAATAAAGTCTCTTGATACTGAACTTCAGAGCAATCGGTTGTCAGGACTTTACATAAATGAATATACGCGCAGTTTTAATACTATAGTATCTTGGTGTATCATGACGTGTTGAGCCACCTTGCGGAATTTGTGCGCACTAAGCCTCACAAACGTCAAAATCATGCCAGCTACGTTTAAGACACTAAGAAATTATGGTTAAAGCATGACAACGATCAAAATTCCGCTTTTATGTATAGACGTCAGAAAAAAAGTAAAATGCTTCTCAAACAACCTGCAACTGCAAGCAGTACTGTTGTAAACGAAATACGAAACAGACAGCCGTGTAGCGTCGCTTTCGCTTGTCATTTTAAGAAAGAAATATCAAATTATTCCCCTCCTTCTTTGGCTCCCAATGCATGTGTCAGTGCAGTGGTTAAATTTAAACATACGATGCTGCCAAATCCATTTAATTTTAGTCGCTTTGCTATCTGGTTTGTGTATGGAAATGGAGCGGTAAAATTTTAAAATGTTAAATTAAATTCTCTAGAAAAAAAAACTAAATTCAAAGAGGCAAATGAAAAATTAAAAAAATAAAGAACTTCTCAATCGGCCCCATGCTACGCCACAAAATCACTATAAACAAACAAAAACGGCCTCGGCCAAAAATATTCACGTTTTCAACATTTCAATATTATTCGTGAGCGTATATAAACCGATTTGTTCGACGGGAGTTTCAAATGGGATTACAAAGCTTTCGCAAACAGCAAAACATAGCGATTTGATAAATGCTTACATCAAAGCGGCTGAGATTCCATTTCCTCAGAGAACCATCGTCGATGAAGGTCGTCAATAGACTCCCCTTCCCATTTGCCATGCTGATTTAATCAACACGCATTTTTTCACCCGAACCAAAGGGACTTAGACTTGTGCAGGCTAAGAAACCAATACCACGCGCTAATTGAGATCCCGAGGACAAAGCGGCGGTGGAGATTTCCTTATCTTCGCAGGAAGCTGGATTTCAATATTTCTATAACTTACGAGATGAAATATAAATCGTTTCATCGATCATGAACTGATGGGAGACTTTCAATTGTTCCAAGGCGATCGTAAAACTATAGTAATTCACACAGAAAAAAAAATTGTTATGCCAACAATTTTCGTTGGTTAAAATGAACCCAAATATCAAAATTTTTGATTCAAAAATTATATATTGTTGGCAATATTCTTAGAAAATAGTTATGACAAGCATACCTATTATTCTTCTGAATATTTGATTCTTGAAAACTTAGAAACGAGTTCTTCTTATAAGAAATGATTGTTGAAGCAAGAACTTTTTGCTTTTAATTTTTTAAAAATCTCAAAATTCTTCGCCCAACAACTTTTTTTTTTAGTGTTCGAGAAGTAAAGGCGATAAAATTTTATCGTAATCGAGTGGATAAATGGTATAGTAGCTGCACTGATTAACGAAATGGCTGTATAGAGTGGCCCTCTCTTAACGACCGATCGTAAAATCCTGTTTATCGTATATGCCGGCTTAGGTGCATTTAGAATCTTACATAATGAATTGCATTTGCCGTTGATTTTTGTGTTTTCAGATGACACTGGTGGTGGCTGGGAGGTGGTTGCACCCCAACCTATTGATTTTGTTGTTTTCGAAAAATTAATAAATATCGTTTTATCGTTCATTTTGGCTGCATTTTACGATTCGTTGTATTTGTTCCCAATGAAATCTGGAGGCAGCTGTAAAGGAAATGCATGCCCTTACAGTTGGTCTTAGTTACATCCAATGTATTGGAGGTTCCTATACATTTGAGGTTCCTAACCTATATCCAGTGGCAGGGAGATAAATAAGCACTTACCACTTACATATTTCAAGTTGTTTTTGAAATAATATTGATTTATTTCGTTGCATAGTAAAGAGTCTCGCAAAATTCGTGAGGGACTTCAAGTTCTGTGGTCAAGTGCTGCCAACTAGAATACAAGTTCAGTGTGACAGCTGACAGATCAGTCTCATTAGAAATGGAGATCCACACGAAATAACAATGCCTTTCGAAAAAATTATGAAGCAAGAACAGAGGATGCTGATTTGTTTTTTAAGCAAGGCATCTTCAGCTTACATCTGACTTTTTGAAAGTTTGTCAAATGTAGTAGAAATTTGCAGTGCGTTTCACTTTAATAAAAAAATACGCACACTTATTCCATTTACAATATGGTTTCTCCTTTTAAAACGAATGTTCGCGATGGAATTTTATAAAGAAAAAAAAATCGAGCTGTCGTGGGACGGCCGAAAGAAGCGAATCATTGGACGTAAAGTATTGGCCCGTGTTACTTGGCGGCCTATTTAAAATTCATTTTCATTTTTCGTAGTGCCAGTTAGTTTAGATTACTCTCTCTGTTCTTCTTTCGCTCTCTACACACATATATTTAAGAATTTTTCGACTTTTCTTTTTTCCTAAACCATCCCTGAATCAAGACGAACAACACAAAACAAAAATCATCCAAATCGGTGGAGCCGTTCTAGAGTTTTCATCTTCCAAGTGCGCCATGGAGGGGGAAGTTAACGCTACGGTGACGATTTTTTTCGGTTTACTCCCCATCTTTTTGAATAATTTATATGCGTGACCCACCGACCGTCCGTAAAAAAGCTATATTCGCTTCAAAAAAATGTCACACTTTACCATAGTACGGTTCAAATATAGCGTAGTGTACCTACTATGAATAAATTGCTCATATTTTTATTAAAAGCGTGTGGTTTCAAATATTGGCTGAAAAATTTGTTAGATCAGTATTGGCAGTCAAAACGTATAAAAAAAACTATGCTTTCCACAAGCCCTATAGAAGCATCAAGATTTGCACTAATAACAGTTAACCCAGACACGGTGAGTGAATAACATATTTTCTGCACTTTTCTAACTTTTAACTGTCAATTGAAGCTACTCTTCCTTTTTTTAGATTCAATATGTCAACGGGAACGATTAGGAATATTCAAAGCTTGAATTATTCACAACTGTCACATTTATAGAAATCACATCTGAAAATACGAAGTTACACAGAAAAAAAAATATCGTTTCTCATTACACATGAGCTCCTCGAAGGTCGAACTGCTTTGACGTCAATCCGACGGACTAAAATAAATTACAAGAAGAAACTAAGAAACAAGTGAAAGACAGCTTGACGTTGGGTAGACAGTTTTGCCTGCAGATGACAGTTCCTTTTTCGTCGCTACGATGCTGTGCTGTGGTTAATAAATATGGTTACTATTTTACGTTCCATATTCCATTCTGTATCGGAACAACAATAAATCTGCTCTCCATGTGGTTGAAGCTCGCAAAACAAAACGTGCGAATACACGTGCGTAAAAAACTGTGGGCACACAGACAGTAAAAAAGGTTTCCATACATATTTCGCTCTAAGAATTCATAAAGGCCTAGCGGCTCATAAATATTTGCGGATACGTGCGAGTCATATTTTCGGAACGAGTCGAGTTGACCTACCGTTATCGGTAAGCAGCGTGACCGCTGTGCGACTAAAGTTGTAGTTTGTCACTTTTTCCCACATAAGTTGTTACTACTTTTCCCCTTTTTAGTTGGGAAGTTGGAAGGCTTTCTCAGCTGTCAAGGTGCTTCTGTCTCACCTCGTTCTTCTTCGGTGGCATATCGCTTTTGGATCCATTATCAACAACCTTCACTCGGTTACACATTGCTGGGAGTGGACCTCGAATTTTCATAAAGTAGTAGTGTGATATCATCACCCTTAAAAAAAAATACAAACCCCACCCTGGCGTCACCCAGACATTTATTCAATTTACTTTGCTCACGGAGAAAATCCCGAAAATTGATTTCGTCCAGATTCGCTACGTACCTATATATACCTATGAACGACATTCCGACGTCGTCCTTGAGGAGACAGAGAAATGAATCCATAGCAATAGCAAACTCGATTTTATTGCTGAAAATTGTGCTATCTCTCCGGCAACAACAATGTCGCAACTTCTGGCAGATATACCCGGACCCGCACCTGCATACACAACAAATTGCTGATTTCACGAAACTGGTGAACACACCCTATACCCACCTACGATAAATTGTCGAATCGGCAGCGAAAATGGGAAATTTCCCAGTCCGAAGGATGTCTTCATCAATTTTGCTTATAGTCGACTGGCAGTGAAATGTATGAAAGAAGATACCTCTACCTCTACCAAACCCAAAAACTAAGTTACGTGCGAATTGCTTTTATGATTCCCATGCCAAATAGGCGTCGCAAAATCACAACTAGCTAGAGGCTACATAACATCCTACGTTGCCATATCTTCTTCTTTCAAATGTGTACCATATACCTAGCTCTCTTCCGAATGTAATTTGTAAGCGTTGACAAGGGCACATTTCACTGCCAGTCACATACCATGACTGCGTACATGTATGAAACGATAAAAGAACAGGCTACTCCGGGGGATATGTTTCACGCATCTGTTACAGGTGAAAGATGTGCGAAATTTTCTCGGATTACATCCTTCAAGAGCCTGGGAGGAGCCGTGTGCTGTCGTAAGTCTTAGCAAACTTGTTTGGTGTGATGACAACTTTGAGGTAATAGAGCATACCTACCTACACCTGCCGGTTTTTTGCCTTCGCATGTTAATAACATCACTCATTTAGTGCTTAACAGTATGCTCCGCTTTATTAATTTCGTCAAGAGTCCTTAGAAACACCTATAGAAATGGAGAGAATCAAATTTAAATGCGCAATATACAATTTAATGGGGCAAGTAGCAAACGATCGGAATGACTCATTACGCAACATGCATCATCAACATCATGGCATGTCGGATTCACGCATATCCCTATGCTGTGCTCCAATTGCATGCATTCAATTACGGATAAACGCATGCACGCACACATTTCCGCCCCATTATCGTCCACGCCATTCCCCATTATACCATAATTTTGTGCTGCATGTACACGCTGATGACTGTGCTGCAAGTATCCTTACAAGGTAATGACGACGACGTCGTGGTCGTGGTCGTGGTCGTGTATTCACATTCATTAATAATTCCACGCGGAGTATACCTACGCTACTCGCCGGTGTCGGCCGTTGCTGTTAATTTATGGATTAAACAGAAATCACCTTTCATCCTGACATCCTTCTTCTCATCCTCAAAAAAAAAAAAAAAAAATAACCATTACGTAATGCATGGCACAGAACATTATCCATCCTTCTCGTGCGCCCTGCCTTGCTCTCGCTATTTTGTAGGTCATCCTTCCCCGCTACCTCCGTTTGTATGTGTCATAACGGTCATGTTGAAGTAAATCAAAATAATAAATGCACACACGGATGGCAAACAATCGATATTCTCACCCAACTTCCGGCTTTTCTAAAACTGTGCACAGCACAGAGGCAGAGGCCCTTTAGCATAACGGTCAACAGCTTGGGTTCTCGTCCGTCGTCCTTAGTACTGGCTACTGGAACACATCGAGCGTCCGCTATACCCCGCCCGTTTGGCCATGGCTTTCAGCTTTTTGCCAAGGATGAAAGTAGTCGTTCGGGTGTTTCGTTTCGCTTCGTCTATCACATAGCAACAGGAGGGTTTTCCGGATATTCCAAAAGGAAAGGATATGGAGAAGTCCTACTCCTACGTGCATGCAGCGCACAGGCCCAACACCGGTAATCGTGTGCATAGAGCTAACTACAGCGCCGGGTTCCTATTATCGTTCGTTGTCGTTATCGTCCTTTTCGGTTCGTTCGAATAGACTGTTTGGAGTTGGAGGCGGTAGCTGTATGGCTTTGGTTCTATTTTCACGATTGTGCAAGCTTTATCATGTTGAAATTATTACTCTGTGTATATGGTGGTTGTTGCTATGGACGAAATGGTGCGTTATTCATTTTGTTTCCTTCCTTTATGACTTGTTGGGATTGGAATACATGCGGTGGGGTGCTGCGGGTGGTGTTGTATCACCACTTTGCCTTTGCCCGAACAGACCTCAAGCGAAATAAGTTTTCATAGAGAAAGATTGATTTTCAGTATTGGTTGTTAGCTAGCTTTTTGACGTTTTGCTGTCACAACCAAGCTATCATTTTCTTTTCACACGTATCCACAATTAAAAATTGTAAATTTCAAGGACTTTATTTCCTAAAAAGATAAAGCATTATTTACTGAGTTAACTGTCACCAACAACTGTCACTTACGAGCAAATAAACTCGGCTTCCTTACCACATGTCTAATCCACTTCATTGCTACCCCCTCAATGGAAATGGAATCCTTCCTACTGCAATTTTTTTTATAGTTATTATTAAAATTTACACAAAATATTAAAAGCATTACGGATTCAGCAACAGCGGTTCAACAATCTTAGTAGAACTGAATTATCGAACGCAGCTTGCACTGATCGATAAAGTTTCGTTTGACCCAGTCGTGTACTTCTGATTTGTCACTCAAATGTCAGAAAGAACGGAAAGAAAGACTGACCGTCCCTTTCAATCTATTGATAACAAGTTTCATTACCTATTTTTATCATCACAATTTCGACACTCGTCATGGAATATTTAAATGGAATTATCACAAAAACAATACTTGCACTTAACAAGAGAAAAAAGACGTATAAAATCGTACACATCCCAATCAATCGACGCGACGCTCCCTCATAGAATGCGCGTTAAAGTAAACTCGTAAAAACATCACCATCGCTTCACTCACTTTGTCCGCATCTAACACCAGCGCCAGCGCCAGCCATGCCAAATTGCCAACGCCACTCAACTCAGGCACAGTCAAACTCAATCGCTTTCGCTATTCGCTGCGAGAGGGACAGTGGCGCTGCCAATACACACCTTTGTGATATTCGAACTAAACTACGAAAGGCAACGAAGTGCTATGGAGAATGCACAAAAATGTACACGATATACTAATACCAAACCGTAGGGGATGAGACACAGATCAAAGTGAAAAACGTTTTATTTTTCCATTCCTGAATTTATAACTCATTCTACATTCACAGCTGCGTCAGCGACGACGATGAACAGTAGAAGAACGTGGGCTGCGAACCAGACAACTTTTATCTGTTCCTCTTCGCTTCTTTCCGTATTTTGCTTTTGTTGCTTTCGCACACAAGAACCAAAAACCAACTCAACGACCAACCTTATGAAAATGGAATGTACGAATGTGATGCATAGCAACAAAACCAAACCAACAGTTTGCTTGCTGTTGATTATTAACTGCAATTCCCTCATGCGCTCACTTTCGTATGTCTATGGCTAACGGCGATGTTTTCCCACATTTCGTTGTTTCCTCCATTTCCCACGTTCGCTTGTGTCTTTCTGTTGCTTTCGTACATTTTCGTACATGTTTCTGCTATCTGCGGATTGTATTCATGCACATAAATGAAAAGGAAGACTGTGAAAATGAGGTTGATTCTCTGCTTCGGGTAGTTCGCATTTAGCTTTTGCATTCAGTTTCGTGAAGAAGTTAAGTGTTATAGGACGGTGCTGTGTTGTTTGTGACTGCACAAAAATGGCGAACAGATTGAATACAGATTTAGAAATCGATTTCAAACGATCGGTTATACATAAAATAAAAGAATATCCAGTAATTTGGAACTCAAAAAGTCGTCTGCAAGGCGTTTGGAAGACAGATTCGCGAGCAGCATGGGACGATGTTCAGTCTGCTGTTGACTTTCCATTGAGTAAGTAGATACAAGTGCCAACTCATTTACGATTATGGTAGATATAGAAATGCGGAGGACGGAGCTCGTTTTGACATGCAGCACATTTTTGTTCTGTTCTCTGAAATGAAAATAAGTGTGGAGAGGTATGGTAGTTTTTCATGCATGGTTAGAGTATGATTCTCAATACAAAGTAGTAGATAGATAGTCTCCTATAAAACAAAATGGCTGCCACAGCCACAGCTGTGAACCGACCGAAAAATTATAGGTAGATGCCAGTGTTTGAGTGGGAAATCGTCGCTTTTGCCGATTTGTGTAGGAAAAAAGATGAAAAACAGGGACGATATAAACGTTATGATTGTGATTTTTTAAAACTAAAATGAGGTGCAAAAATTTCAGAGATTTAGTCCGATTTGTAAGGATTATAGCAAACTACAGGCGTATTTATATTAACTGCTACAGCAGCCAACTTCACTCGGGTTCACACAATTATTTGAGTGGAATATTTACCGTATTCGCAAACTTATACTCGTAACAACCACTTCAAAGTGTAAAGTAGCCTAACAAGTTCTTTTGCATATTTTCAGGGAGACTCAAACTGCTGTGGGCATCATTTCGCCGGCACTACTTCGATATTCTCATGGCTAAGACGATCGAACGCGACAGTAACTTACCCAAATGGAAACTCTTTCACGATATGTCATTTATGTACGAAATTATGAAATTTATCATCTCGGAAAAAATGGGAGGTATGACACCACCATTGTTTAAGCCGCAGCCCTTAATGGCAAACGGTGCTCCGAGGGTGGCTTGCCCGTGCTGCACACCTATTACAGGTGAATACGTCTCAAATTCTATGGATTTACAAGTTGAGACTCCTCATACACTAGCTCAATCCTCCCAAGGGGCCCCAATCGAGATATACGACTTGTCGGACCTAGACGACGACAATCAAGATCAGACAACAAATTCTTTTGAGGAACACCTGTCCGATGACAGTCTGTGTGAATCTAGTGAAATTGTTATTTTAAAGGAACCATCAGTTGAGAACAATCCAAGCCAAGTAACTCCAACTGAAACCACTTCCTTGCAAGCGCCACTTATTGAGAGCAGTACAAATCAGACCAACCAAATAAGTTTCGTGAATGAACCGAACACTGTGCTCCAATGGATTCAAAACAATTCATTGCAAACACTACAGCCAGCGAGTAGTATAGTTCAAGCCGGGCAGACATATTTGCTGCAGAGCCAACCATCTCAGCTAAGCCTTGCTCAATTATTGCAATCCAATCAAACAATCATTTTTCAACAACCATTATCTGCGGAAAGTCTAAGTCAATTGCTCCAAAGCAATGCAATTCAGTTCAACCAACCGATTTTTTACCAAGAACCACCGCCCGAAAACAATCAAGCAAATGTTTTGCAACAACCACCGTCTAACGAGCCCCAAGCTTGTCAAAGAAAATACGTTAAACGGCCCAGAAAACCAAAGCTTTATGTTCCAAGAGAGGTGCTTGCTGTGGATCGGGAAAAAATCATCAACGCCATAAAACCGCATCCTATTCTCTACACCAAAACAACCTTTAAAAAAGGCCCCCTGACGCAGACATGGAAAGCGGTAGCTTCGGAGGTCGGACTTCAAGTGCGTAAGTATAACTGACATAATGAAATAATAAGAATTTGGTTTAAGACAACATTCTATCTTGTACAGAAACTGTGAAGAATCGTTGGAAGCTAATCAAGCAGCGTTATGTGGATGAAATGATGAGAGAGCGATACTCTGAAGGACAATTTAAATCAACGTGGGAAAGTTTTCAGCAAATGGAATTTATGCGCGAGATTCTAAAAGAGGAAGTCGACGATATCGACCGAATACGACTTCACATCCAAACACTAGTGCAAGAGAAAAAGACTTCCCAAACAATCGACCTTTGCTCGGATGATGACGATAGTGATGCATCTGAAAATCTGCCCACCAAGAAACGATCTCGAAAAATTAGTAAAGTTAAGTGTGATCAGTGCGCCCAACCGATCGAGCAGCCAGCGGAAAGCCCAATGCCGGAGGTCACAACTCCGAATCTCACCAGCAAAGATCGCAAAAACTCTGATCCACCCGATACGGATAAGGATCTTACGAAAAGCTATCAGCAAGCCTTTGAACGCACCATTGCATCCAGCAGACTAGTTTCGACAAATGATGGCGATCCACCTGTCAAAGATGCCCAACCCAAAATAGCTAAGAGTAAACACAAGAAAAAATCGGATGTCCAAGTAATAGAGTTGGACCTTTCCAGCGATGAAGAGGACAACGTAATAAGCATCGGCGACGATGATTCAATAGCAGCTGAAAGCGAAGGAGAAATCTATGCGGGAATATCCTCTGTATATGTTTCTCCCTCACCGGAATATGCACCAATATCGTCTGTGTATATCTCCCCGACGTCACCGGCAAGTGTTCCCTCTACCCCTACTGCTACGGCAAATATAACTGACCCGAATGACACAATATGTCTCGATGATGATTAGAATAGAACAAATAAAAACAAGAAATTTAAATTATATACTCGCGTGTCTTTTTTTAAATCGTTTCCAACTAAATAACAAAAAAAAACTGTGGCTTTTGGTTTTGGATAGTTACCTACGTAATATAGAAAATGCCGCGAAAATACGTAATGTTGCGAGAACGTTCGCGATCCACACTTTAAGAAGGTATATGTCAACAGGCAGGCCTGATACCTTCCACTTATCGTCATGTCAAGAAACGTCAAAAGTTATAACACAAAAACGCATCTTATTTCTAAAAAAAACAAAATGGCTGCGTTCATGCTCTTACGAAACTCAAATGGCATACACATACACACCCGACACACGGAATTAGAACTTACAAAGCAAAATGGCGCATTTCGAAAATAAATTCGGATTTGCATCGGCAAAAAAAAACTCAGTTGTCACTTAAGTTTCTTCCCTAGTACAGATTAACCCACCGAAAAAGTGTTTGCCGCTTAATTTTTATTTTGACTGCAACTGCGCCTCTATTTGGATTTGCTCTCAGTTTGTGTAAAAATTGTTTCCAACTTTTACCAAAAAGTGTAGACAATCAATTCCTACCGACTCTGGCAAAATCTGCAGCCTGTAAATTGCATGTAGACGCGTTGATTCTTATTTTTCTTTCTGTTGCACATCTATAATTTTAAGTGAGGGAAGTGAAAGCAAACCGAGCAAAAGGTAATAATTCAAAAACGATTTTTAATTTTATTCCTCTCTGTGGAAAAAAATTCTAGAAAGAGAAGGGTAGGGAGAAAAAGAAAAAGGAATATGTAAGTAGGTAGGTTGCAGGTAGGTAGGTACTTACAATTTACAATGTATCTACCTACAACCACCGGCAGAGCAACTTTTATGGCGTTCAACTAAAATGTGCTTCTGTTCAGCGATACCACTTTACTACAATTGAAGTAGATCTACTTCAATTTTGGAAAAAAAAATTAAATCTGCTCCCTACTTCGCACTATTGGTAAATTTTTAATATCTACTTCACTTTCGAAATTCCTTATTTAATCTGCTTCAATTTTAATAAAAAAAAACATTAGATCTACTTCCAAAACAAAATATTTAAAAAATGTTTTACACTCTTTCATATAAGTCCAGTCTCACATTTCTAAACAATAAACTGCATCAAACTTCACTCTTCGTTCATTACAGTTTTTGCTGTGAAAGAGGTGATAGCTGGTAGGTAGTTTTGAGCCTCCTATGGAGTTATTATTTTAATTCAAAAAATTTTAACTTATAAGAAATCAACTACATATTTATGTTTTAATTTTAATTTTGTGATATGTATAAACACTTCTAACTAATTGAAATTGTATAAAAGTCAACTAGTAGTTGTATTTGATAAAAAAAAAAGTGATATCATAAAATTAACTGATGTAATCTTGCAATTCCCCAACCAAAACGATAAGTTAGATCGTAACGTTTTTTTTACAGGTTTCAGGTATAGGGTAAAACTTGGTAATGCCGGTCAGCCGGTAATACCGGTCACCCTTATATCTCGAGAATGGGAACATTGACTCACCAACTCTTTGCATGTGTTAGTGCCCCCGAAGATTGTTTTCATACCAGACAGATGTTTGTTTAGTTTATTTGTGGTCTTTGGAAGTGACAGATCTTTTAGTGTTTTCGGTCAATTTCTTATAAGAAAAGGTCATCAGAAAATAGACAGTAAGTACTTTTTCTTATTTCTTATAAATACAGTGATATTTTACATACTTTATGTTGTGTTTTATTAACAATCTGAACCGGTTTTACTTTGTTTTTCTTAATTTAAAATTTCACTGCAATTTTTTTTTCCTTGGCGCTCCCGTGTGGGTAGTCCCGGTCAACTGACTCTTTAGGAGATGGTAGCAACAAATGTTTAATTTGTGGAGAATTTGGACGCAACAACGAGATGTAGTACATATGCACACGCTGTGCAGGTTGGGCTCACGCTGAATGCTCAGGTTGGGACAGTCCATCTGGCTACATATGCGATTTATGCGAAAACTAAAAATAAATATTAATACAATTATTTAAATATTGTATTTTATTGTAAAACATTAATGACCGGCATTACCAGAATTGTTGACCGGAATTACCCGACCATGCGTCTAGTCCCGGTCATTTTAGACCTTTTTGTTTTTTATTGCAACTTTTTTCCGTCTAGTTCATTTAGCTTTATTAATGTTTATAATAATAGAAAAATATATGAATTTAATAGAAAGTGAAGTAAAAGTATTATTAAAAGAACGAATTTCGTTTTATTTGAGTTTTTATTGAAATGACCGGTATTACCCAGTTCTACCCTACATAAAACTAATATGGAATTGAATATATCATTAAAACTATGATTTTGAAATCTACTTCCATTTTCTTGAATCTACTTCACTTTTCGGATCAAGTCTACTTCGCTTTTTTTTTTTGAAGTGGTAACGCTGCTTCTGTTCTGTAGATAAAACAAAGAAAACGAAACACAAACGGGATCACCCGCACAAAAAGAAGCGTCCTGGACAGTCCGGAATCGAAAAAATTACTTCTGCTGAAACCGTTCCATTGGCACAAAAAATACTCTTCTGGTGATTCTGAGGAGAGAATTTCGCTTCTCGATTTGAAGTCAGAATCCACTCAAGAAGCACTCACACAAGTGTAGGAGCTTGAGTATTTTATACAACTCAGCTGACAGCTTCCATATACCTACATATTTCTGGCATTTCACCAATACTCTTGTGAATTCAATCAGAAGCAGTTTTCTTGTTCCATTGGATTACAGAATGAGGGTATCCCCGAGTGAAACGAATGGAAAACGACATAAGATTAAGTTTGCATAGTTTTTAAACCCTTGCATTGTCTTATTTCACTCAACACCATGCACGTTGGTAAAGTTTGAGATGAGTCATTCATGATATGAGTGAAAAAGAATATTTACCTATACTTACCTATTTTTTTCCATTTACTCGTTGCTTTGCACGAGTTTTCGCTTCCATTCATTTTGAATGTCATTCGTCTACCTTTTTCGAGTTTAGGTTTTAGTGGAAAACCTAGTTATCTTAAGTCGATTAGGTTGATCTAGACTAGATGTAATAGATTTGTCGCTAACGTCACTTTTGATACGTCAGACACTTAAGGAGAACTGTCAACTTAGTATTCAATCACGATTTTTTGACTAGACTCGTCGGCCACGCCTATATAAACGTCAACAAAAAGCTGTTCATGTGACTGATCTATAGGACAATCAAAACTGAAACACATCAAAAGTAGGCAGCTGTCATATTACGATGGATACTTGAACTTCGGCACTTAAACGTCCGCAATTTTGTAAAATAAATATAGATTATCACGGGGCACTTTGCGTTAATAACAAACAGGGTTATCCTGGACTTTTTTTTAAATAAATTTCGTACTAAACCTCTTGACAGAAGAACATTTTTTTGTTGGAAATATTTTACTTTTCCCTTTAAAGGCCCAGCGACATTTTTTAAAGATGAATAGGTACCTATAGCTAAAATGAAGAAATATTAATTTAAAAAAAAATGTAGTAGTTTTTTCACACACGGGAAGAAATAAAGGTTGTCCGGAATGTCTGTTTGTGGTGTAAGAATCTATTTGTACAAATCGGTACAAGACTTTCGACTGATTTTAACTTAAGACATTTCGAACTAAATAGCTAAATATATTGGTTATGCTTCGTGTCGTGTCTTAATTTATAACTTTTTAAACTGAAACTTCGTCAGTAAGTTCCCAGCGTATTCAAAATTAAAATTATATTAATGCTCAAGAGGGACTACTTCTAGAACTTTCTACCAAAAACGAAATACTTATGTACAAAATAAAATATCAAAGGTAAGCATATGCCTTTCTTAAATGGATTGCTTTCTTCGAGGGTTGCCTTCCTCATACTACCACGAAGTTTACGTTGTTCCCGAAAATGGGTTGTTAAGAAGTTTTATCCCATTCCCTGATCCAACACTTCAATGGCTTCTTCACCTTCGGAGAAAGTACCTATTCGTTCCTAAAATGGATCTTTTCTCCCTAAAAGTGTATCAAAACCAAGATCTTCTTCACGTTCACCGCATTAAGATCCCCAATCGTGACATCGCATACGTAAAACTAAAGCAACGCAACCGTTTCGCTGCTACCATAACGTGATCCTATCAGGTCGGGCTTGATGGCGTACATTTCTGTGAACATGAACTCCAATTTCTAGCTCGGAGTCTATCACGGAATATGAAATTATTATGATAATTATATTTGTTTGTTTTCTTCTCTATTGTCATTTTTTTACTGTGTTGTTTTGCATATCGCTCCTCGGAGATCTCCAGTGTTTTGTACACGCTCAGGTATACCTGTATGGTAACAGCCAATTCTGTGTGTGGCGACATCAACCGATTTTCTTTGAAGCGCAGCTACTTGGATTACAGACAGCGATTGGTTTAACCTATACCAATACCAACCAGCAGCTCAACCTCCACATACTCGTAAATGCGATGTTTTCTCTTTAATAGTTAGCTGGCGAGTCGACCGACGTGTGTCACAGCAAGGGTTATCTCCGAAATGAAATCGGCCAATAAATTTTCTTCATTATCGAGATCCTTGGCAGCTGATTAGCTAGCGTGCTACTAGTGCATTATGCGCTCAAATAAAAGAGAGGTGTGTTACTGACTCTTTGGTTTTTATTTCTTTCTTTTTTTTTGACACCAGGTGTCATTGCACATTTGTGTACCTACTTATCATTTCAACCCTTTCGAGCGGCATTGGGTGTTTTTTCTTTTTTAAAGCCATACATATAAAGTTTAATCGCTGATTTATATGACAACAATTTACGGAGGAGACAAATTAAATAAATAAAATTGTTATCGCTCTACATATTATGTGACACTGTTTGGCGGATGTTGCTATATTGCGTGTCCTCTCTCGCTGTCTTGCATGCGGGTAGAGGAAGGGTGGCTATAAATTGTGCCGCTTTTATTGCTACGAACACATCGTAAAAAATGATCGAGCACTGATGATTGAGCAAATCGCTGATTTATGACCGAGAGGCGAGGACGCTAAGTATCTTCCCAGCACATATTTGCGAGTGTTGTGGCAGAAAATCCCTCTGATGATGGTTCATATTTGATTGGACATCAATTTGAGGCGATTAACATTTTTTTATGGATGACAAATATGTTTTGTTTGTGAAAGGGCTGAACCTGTTTACCATTTACCATACACAGACGCGTCCTTGAGCCGTGTTTTATTATGTGTCCTTATTTGAAGTCGCAAATAAATTTATATTCTCAAGGACACATTGAGGTTTCGATTGTTTAGAGGTACCTATAAAAACAGACAGATTATCTATTCAAAAATGAGTAAAACTCGCGGCAGCTCACAGCAACATAAGGCAAAAACACAAATAAAAAATAAAAAAAAAAGACAACCAACGTTTCCTTCGAGCCGGATTTGAACCAGCGACCTATGGATATCTACCAGCTTTGCCTCTACAGTCCACCGCTCTACCAACTGAGCTATCGAAGGTGTAAGAAAGTCTGTGTCGAACTGGATCCACAATCGCTTCGATGGTCTACTTAATCAAAGTGCCCAAGCCAAACCACTTACTTTGCTGCGCCAGTTTTTGTTTTACCTAATCAGCATTCATTTATTCACCTCAGCGATAGGACGAATGAATTTCATTTCAGTGTGTTCTGTGTTGGTATTAGGCAAGCAGACTGACCAAATGTCTATTCGAATTCGACCAAATATAAATTAATCCGCCTAGATCCGACATTAGTTATTTGGGCGTACATATAGTTGTTTTGGGTTTTCCCTCAAAATTGTGTATGGGTTGGCTTAAGTCCCCAACTGATTCGCTGTCAAAGTGAAGCGAATGGAATCCCTTACGCATTTTGCTTTTTTCTTTTACCATTTCTGTCAGGATATCCAAAACCAAATATCCGACAGCAAGAATTATAGATGTGTATCTACTGTATAGCTTGCAGTGTGTATATTTCCCGCATTTTGATTGACATTTATATTCTATGTGATGGAAATACGTATGTGTGCGCCTTTAAAGGCCGTTCCCTATAATTCACTGAAGCAAAAAATACCAGGGGAAAAAAACGATCAAATTGATAGAAATAAAATGTAAGAACAACAAGAATAAAATTCGTTGCTGAGCATCAGAATGATGAACGTAATATTATTTGATTCCTATTCCAATGGGGAAGCAGCGAAGAAGAGAGATGGTGATGGTAATGGTATGCGAATCGAATGGAACGAGAAATAATGTGTCAATATATCGAGTCAGTGCGGTTGTTGTTGTCAAATCCCATTGTACGATTGTTGTGGACCCTGCCACTGGAAATTAATCACTGTAAGAGGACGTGGAGCCATATTTGATTACATAAAACTCTAGTTTATATGAATGACGCCAAATAATTGTAGGAGGTATAATTTATTTTGGGTATCCAAAGTAATGTAGTTTGCCTTATCTACATTACATGAGGGCTCCCTTTGGGTGAACATACCGTTTGAATAGACACAACTTGGAAAGGAATTTTGTAGCCCCTTCAAAAAGGCTTCCACACCAAACATTTTATGCACAATTTGAAGGGCATTACCCACTTAAAAAGGAGTTTTCCACGCTTGATGGTGCCATTCATACAAAAAATTCTGCACAATTCCAATTTACACACATAGAATAAAACAGAAAAAAATAATAACCTCCTTACAAGCCGCATTATTGGTTTACTGCACAATTTCCTTACAAAGCCAAAAATCTGTCATACAAATTGCAGCCGCATATCCTCAAAACCAACCACACTGGCAACGGCAACTTGCAAGTGTTCATCCTGTTTTTGCGCGTACTTTTTGGCAGCCAATACGATAACCATTCCGCATAGCAGCGCCCATCCTCATGGTGGAATAGTTTTTTATGAATATTTTCATTCATTGTAAAAAGTTACATTCCTTCTTAAACGGCTCGAACAACAACTGAGCTGTGTCAATCGTGAGCGCACACAAAACTCGCCTTTTCACTCAAATCTCTGCCACCCCATTGAGTTATCTTAATGGCTTCAGGGGTGTTAAGCACTGAAAAATCGTTATCCCGTGCTCATAGAATGCGGTTATTCTTTTTTTGGTTACGTTACTACAACATAGCCACAGAACTACAACTGATGTGTTATTAATAGTTGATATGTCATCACTTGCTACTCCAACAAATCTCACATCCAACTCCCTATATCAGTGATTAATTAACATCTTTGTCGAGGGATACTCCATGATTGCTGTCAATGCTAAAACGGGTTAAATGCTTAATTCTCCAGGCCTGTAGGTAATGGACCTATTCTATAATTGGTTGTATGCCGAACGGGTTTTTGTTTAAATTGAATCATATTCCGATTAGCAAAAGGTGTATAGGCGAATGTTTAGTAAGCCTTATAAGACCTACGTTGTGAGCAGTTTAAAAATGTGTAAAGCCGTCACCTTTTTAATTAACTCAACTCAGTCTGTCACTCGATAATAAATTTAAAGGTACTGCTAATTTGCATTGGTATTTTATTAATAGAACTGTCCCTAAGCAGGTTTTTTTTTAAATCGGTTATTAAGCTTTAGCTCAAAACACCTATATCTTTCCACAGCACATTTGAGTGTCGCAGTGCCTCACGTGCGCCCTAGCCAAACCCAAGCAAAATAAAACGTCAAAAAAGTATAAATCGGTTGCTGGAGAATATCCCGACAATTTAATAGTCCCGATGAATACGACTTACAAACATTTTTAATACACGGCCGATTAAAAACACATTAACGTCATTAGTTGGATGGAAAAATACAGCCTCGCACTTAAGCGAAACATAAAATTCTTCTACCAACTCACGACGGCCATCTACATACACATACTGTGCTAATATTATTATTGTATGTACCATTGAAAACAGTTTTAATCGGGCAGCTAAAAAGTTGGTTACCCTCGTCGTCAAAGTGCTGTATACAGAATAAGCCATCAAGTGCCCGAACTGTGTTAATTGAAGGGATATTTCTAAATCACTCATAACGAAAGTTTTATTTTCGATTGAACTCCTGTCACCTAAGAGTTTTTGGAAAGGGCCAGCAAATTAATGAAAAAAATTAAAGGCATAAGCTGACATTTGGTAGATTGATGTCGTTTGGATTTCATTATTTCAGAGTGAAAGAAAACCGAGTGGAAATGCAATTAAACTTTCATTACAAGTGCGATACGAGTATAGTGAAAGGTAAAGTGACCATACGTCCCGCTTTTAGCGGGACAGTCCCGTTTTTGAGGTCTCTGTCCCGCGGCCATAGCTGTCCCGCTAAACGTCCCGCTTTTCCAACTTTCGTAAAAAATGTCCCGCTTATAGGTACTACTTTTGTAAAAATGTGTGTATGTTTCTAAAATTCTTAAAATAAAGCAATTTTATGATTACTATTCATTATCCCTGTGCATATAAATTGGAGCATATAAAACAAGCGTAAGAGCTGTTCAAGGAAGAAAATGAGCTCATGTAGGTATACTCCATCTTAAATGAATTGTCAGTTTTGTTGCTTGTAGTCTGTCACTTTTGAAACGAAAACAAAACAATTTGCTGTGTAGTGAAGTATATTGGAGGGATATTTGTAGATAGGTACCTAAATAAAAACTAGCTCAAATGTTAGCACAATACCTACTTAATAATATTATCGCATCATTATACATAAATAGAAATAGAATGGCATCCACTTCAGCAGCAGCAAACAAAAAGTGCGAATGCGAATTTTCAACATCTGCAGGAGGACAAAGTGACATACATAATTCGCCATGTCGGAAGACAAAAACATGAGTCCAAAGTAATGGACTCGGACGCATTAATACAGTTATGAAGTCAAATTTTTTTTTAAATAAATATGTCATTTGACGTTTATTTTACGTACTATTCTATTGTTTTACTAAAACATAACCTAATTTCAACTCCCTTCGAAATTTTGGAAATGTGTCCCGCTTTTATTTCAAGTAAATCTGGTCACTTTAGTGAAAGGGGAGGTAATTGATATAATTAGAGGAAATTTTTTATAGATGTATTTTCATTTATCCAGCAAATGTGCAACTAAAAAGTTCAAACTTCACTTGGGTAAAGAGGTCGGAGGAATTTACATCAATAATTGACAGGTCTCACTTGAAAGTTAGAGTTGTATGACACAAATTTTGTTCTTGTATTTTTCTTGCTTTTAAAATGAAAAGCATGATGAAAAACTAGAACGAAAACTCCCGATAGGAGTGACGAGTGAGTGCCAACCAACCTTACTAATGTAGACATATTAAACAACGTATTGAAAATATATTAAAATTCTATTTTAAAGTCTTAAGTCTTATTGTCAGCCGTCAGCAGTGACACATGGACATGATGTATGGAGATGGTGAGTCCGACTGCGATTTACCTAATTAATAAGGATAAATATGTGTTTTAAGAAGTCTGTTTTAAGAATTGATAACACTTTTGCCAGCAACTGTCTTTTTGACAGCTGACAAGTGATTTGTGTCACTTTGTTTTCCCATTTCACCATAAGTAGTAAAGGCTGGCAACACTTTGAGAAATCTATTTAGGTATCTCAAGTCGACTGGATTGGTCTGGACTAGATGTATAACCTGTGCGCAAAAACAATAGATTGGTTGGGAACGTCACTTTCCCTACGTCAGCGATATATGGAAAAGCTCAGCTTATTCCTCAGTCAGGAATTTTTGGACTAGATTCGTCGGCTACTACTCCCCCTGAAAAAGGTGGTCAATCAAAACTGCGACACTTCAAGTCAGCCAGCTGTCAAACTTACTAAACTAGATACTTGAACGTCCACACTCTCCACTATGCACTTCGATTGATTTCTTTCATTCTCCATTCTGTCACTTTGATTTTCTTGCCATCAAGTTCGCACTTCAAATATCAGTACGAATATGACAAATTTTAGACAACTCTTCAAATATCAGTTCGAATTTGACAAATTTTAGACAACTCTGTCTCATTGGACAAGCTCAACTGGACCCACAATAAAAGAAAGTGAAAAGTCATGTTCAAAAGCCCTTTTTACTTATTTATTGTCACATTACGATTGCCTACGTTGGGGTATGTTCATTATCATTGCCACGATTGCCATAATCATCATCACTCAGAAGGCACGTCCACCTGCCCACACACGACGAAGTGCAGTATATTTGTGTGGAAGGGCAACACCAGCAGTAAAAGCGAGTGACCGAGTTGCCTTCTACATCGCCATTTCAAATGCATGACATGATGCAGCAGTTGTTGTTGTTCCTCCCTACTGTACCTACCCCCTATTTTGTACGTCCATAATGTACAATATAAAAACAACACATCAAAATTAAATAAACAGAAAAAAAAGGGAATTAAAAAAATTATAGACGACAGTATACGAGAAAAAAACAAATGTGGATGAGGAATAATGAAAATGAGGAAAAAGAAATTCAAACGATAGGACGATGTACGAGTACAAACCTTAAATACTGACAATCGCCTAAATCGAGTACTGTTCTATACGAGTGTTGCATGGCAGTGCACGCAGCATGCTAATAGAGGCGATATGCTGACAGTTGTGTTTAAAAGTGAAGTAACCTTTGAAAAAAGTAAAATCAACTGCCTTCGCTGTCATTTTTTCAAAGATACAACCAAAGGGGATTTATAAAATTGAAATGTCCAACGTTACCAATGTCAAATATTTGTTTTTTTCATTAATATTAATGTAGGTGGCGCTGCAGTCTATAGGTTGAACGGAGTGGGAGTAAAAAATAAAACAAAACATTTAATCTTGTTTGAATAATTCGCGGCAATTGCAAAAAATTGGAATGAGAATATAAAGTTGCACTGAAATGTTTAAAAAAATTATTTTATTATTGAAGGCCACCTCCGGCTGCAGGACTTTTTCAACCTTGTATACAACATTTTGCATCGGCCTTGCAGCTAGGGTAAAGTATTTGAAATACTGCTCTCTTACATAATAGAGGTTTCCATATCCCCTCGAATTACGCGTTTAAAATAATCAAAAAACATAAAACATCCCCGCCATTCATCGCTCGTCGGTTTCTGTTTTCTTCAATATCATAAGAGCACTTGTTTTCCTTATAAAAATATTCTTACAAAGCTGATTCATTAGTCCTAGAAAAATGTCGCTCAGAAAATATGTCCCAACAAAAAAAAAAGAGCAAATCAGTAAAATAACGAGTAGCGAGTAATTTCCTTCTTTTGAAAATATAGAGGAATTTGTTGAACAAGAGAAAAATATTTCGCAAGTTACAATAAATTAAAGTGAATGCAACTAGTCTTTGACAAATTCCGACTCTCCATCGATTTAAAAGAGTGCAACAAAACTTTTCCCATCCACTGTTGAATAGTCAACCGGTCTGCCCCATAAATTATGAACAAAAATAAAAAAAAAACCATCACTATACGATACGTCCACCATTTCATGCGGTTAACGCACTCTGCGTGCACTTAAATCACTTTCAAATTGCATTTTGGAAAACGCGTCGTCGCGTCGTCTATAATGCGATCGTCGTCGGTCGACATCGTCATCATTGCAGCGAGCCACTCGCATGGATGTGCTTGTGCATTGTGTGTGCTCCAAATATGGCCTTGCCATTTAATTTCGAATTTTCTAGAAAATTATTATTATTTTCAACAAGGCCCACATTGGCAACAAGAGGTGTTCGCTCCATTTATATATTTCAAATACTTGATCCAGCCGGTATTGGGTTTGGGTATAGGCTAATGGCAGAGAAATGTTACATAGACAGCGTAAGCTCTTGTGAAAGAGTTAAGGGCAAGCAACTAAATTACGGCATCAGTTTCGTATATACATGGGCTGTCAACCCTTTGATTGCGAAAATCCTCCTTAAGAGCTATTTCCCCCTTGCCATTTAACACCAGACGGAGGCATATATAACCTGTCAGGAGTATTATCTTAAGCCCAGCTAATCGATTGGGATTTGCATGTAGCGATAGCCCATTGAATTGGACCCATTCTGACTGTGGTGTAGCGCCCGCCCAAACTGACTACTGACGAAGGTGCACCTAGTCGTCGTTGTTGTCGTTGTCGTCTGTAATCCCAGCAGCCAGTTGAGCAGTTTTCCAGCTATTCAATTTGAGAATGGAACCGCTTTCAGAAGTCTACCCATAAGAAAGCCACGAAAACTTTTAGTCAATTTCTCAAAAGGACTTCGGTGACAGCGATAAGTTTGCCTCTGTGGCATACACACCCCCACAATGTGTATTTGAACAGGAATTGGAAACTTGCTCCGGGACAACCCGATGGCCAAACAATCCCAAATATTCCAATATCCCCGGCAGCACACAAATTCTAGTGCACGTTGTTTTGTACTATACTATCTATACTCGGATGTCGTATCCGAATGCGAGTATGTATCGGTTTCGGTATCCCCATTTATACATTTCATGTGTTGTAATTAATTAACTGCATTGCAGTTTATGGGGTTTGGGGGAGCGACAATTTCCATTTGTTACTTCGGTCGGGGTTGGTTCGGGTAGAACACACACACCCCCATAGAGCAATGTGCGATATTATCCTATCCTCGCCTGAATTCGTATCCGAATTAAACCCGGAAACAGTGGAGGTTTCGTAATGGCATTCATTGAGCTCGTACCGATTGGGGAATGCTGTAGGTTTGTGCGCTGCTGCTGCAACTATAGGGAGGGAGGGGGAGAGTTTAATGGTTCCCATTCCGAACAACTGCGGCCATGTCAGTTTGGGAATGTTGTTAATTTTTTTTCCTGTTTTGAGGCTGAGATCGATATGTGGTTCAATGGTAATAGGTACAGTCGTATTCATGCGGCCGGCTTAGGGGGTGAGTGGCGCAATGCATACCCGCCATGGGTTGCTTGGTTCTGGATGATAATTACGATGATTTTGGCCACAGGAGAGGAGAAGATATCGTTGCGGAAGCAAATGTGAATGGACCGGGGTGAGTGTCAAGTGTCGTCGGTTGATTTATTGTTGATTAGATTAGATGAGTCGTAACGTTAAAATTTTTGGGGTTTTTCGTACGGCAAGAATTCTGGAGATTCATCACTTTGACGTCCGAGCAATGTACATTTACATTTACTGTTTGAATAGGCTGTGCTGAAAAGATCGAGAACATATATAGTTCGTAGAGAGCGGATTTGACACATTTTGTTACAAGACGGTGTACAATAAATGGGTGTACTCCATCTACAAGATGTTGGCTATGTTTCCGTGTGGATGATACGGAATAAGCGTCCGTGCTGCTTGTCAATCATCGTACGTTTATGAGGGTACTTAGTATAATTGATTTCCAATTTGGAGTTTGCGTTGCCATTATAAAGCACAGTATTGCTTTATGAATCTGACATTTTTCCCCCACAAGCATTAACTAGAAAAACGCTATAAAGGAAACCAAACAGAAGATCGCATTATAGCACATGTCAGATGTCACTCCAGTAGTTGTCTACCTTACTGTGTTTAACTCTGCTGAATAAGTTGCTCAACAATATAAACTTATAATAGAAGATGGCTTTGCATTATTGAGTGGGATTAAATTTGGGAAATTTAGGGAAATTTCTGCGTGGAACATAAACCTTACCTAAGTAAAAAGGGAAAACAGAAATAGACCCTGTCTGGAGGCCAGATATTAAATTGAATGAAAATAAATAAAAGCCGTTCCCGAACTTTGGTAGCTTGTGGATTAAAACTTGCACAAAAATTGTAGAAGAACTACGATCTATTTGTAAATATTTCCCTGTTTTAATGAAATCATACCTTTTTATTAGATAGGTACCTATACAATTTTTTTTCTTGATATTTTTTTAGCTGGGATTAAATAAAAAAAAAATATCCCACGGTATTGCAATACTGACGAACCATAAAACGAATTTATTACGAAGATTGTTTGTCGAAATGGAATTCCACAGTTTGACCATGCATTTGCATCAATGACTTTGACTCCCCCTGCTTTTGGACAAGATTAAACCGAAAGTACCTCCCCACACCCTTTTAAATAAAGCTTTGCGTACAACAAACAAGCTTATTTTAGAGACTTGTGATAAAGCACGCCATAACTACCTAATTTATGGACATGTAGAATCACCGGGCTAATACACCCCGCAACTGCCAAAACTGCGCTGTGATTTTATAAAACAAAATATCCCACAGTATCATAACACTGACGAACTATAACACGAATTTGCTTCGAATTTCATATTTCTCGAAATGTGATTTCTCAGTTTGATGTTACACATCCAGCAAGGACCTTGGCTTACCCTGCTGGCGGACCAGTGTAAGCCAAAAGTACCGCCCCACTTTATTTAAGTTCATATAGAATCATAGGGCTAAAACAGGCAAAAAATATATAAACCCCCTTGTGCGTCGAATGGAAACCTTTGAAAAAATCAAAATACAATTTCCCTAAGCGCATTCCTATGAATTTCACCTTTCCCTACATCCAATAGGTATACTCTACATTGAAAACAAGAACAGAAATGTTTAATTTCCTATTCGTTTTATAAATACCATCATTCGCCTGGATTAAAACACCTTTCACAGACGTGTCACAAGTATTCTCATTCCTATACTAGCTGATGGTTTTTGCTGTTCCCTGTGTCTCTGTATCACGGGAATACCTTTTGCTGCAGCTATACCAATGTTTCTCCATTTGCAGAGCGTCGTCCTCGTTGTCGGCAGGGAGCGAATTGTGTGTAGGAAAGTTCTTGGGCATGCCAAAGCGACAAGCAAGGATCAACATTTTGCACGTAGATGGAATATTTTTGCTTAAAATCATTGTCAATCCTTTGAATACGTGTCTCCAACTCTGTGATAAATGATCCAAAGAAATAGCAAAACTAACAGGAAAATAATCTGCCGGCTTCTGAATCGTCGTTGTCGTCGTATAGTCATCTGAGTATGTGTATGGGACAAATGGGGGGAAAGAAGTGGAAGCTGTATGAAATAGGGCGGATGGTGGGACGTCTCTTTGGCTTCGTTCACCTTCGTGCTGAATCCTTTTCAATGCTGGGACAGATTTATGATTTGCAGGAAGGAAGAAGACATATTTTGTATATGCGGCATGTGATTAAAGACTGACCTCACCTCTCAGTCGTACTGCGGGTTTTATCGCCGGATATCAGCGGTTAACTTCCGAAAATCGTTGAAATCAATAGGGTGATGTGTGTAGTGATTGTCGCATGAGTGCTTCGGGTTAGAAGACCGTGAAGTTTTCCATGTAGCGGCGGGATGAACTCAAACGGATGTTTGCCATAAAAGATGATTGGGATTTCATATAAATAAACGTATGGGGTGGTGTAGAACGGTAAGAACATTCGACAGCATTATAAGTTGTGTAATCCAGCCTATTGTTGGCATTTATCAAATTCATTGTTCAGCAGACATTTTAATAACACCGCACACAAACACTTAGGATCTTGGACAAGAGAAATTTATCAACACAATTGCACCATCAGCGACACCATCAACAGCAAAACAGCATCAGACCGGTCGATGGTGCACACATACGACATCAGGCAAACAAGGAGCCTACGTGACAAAGGGCCTGTCTTGGGTATCAGGTGTTGTTAAGCTTAATTGGATTTACTCTCCTAGTTCTTCTTCGCTCACAATCTCCGTGGTGTTTGCGTTATGGGATGAATATGCCATGCGGTATACACTCTATTGGCATGCATGAGCATAATATTATTAATTTCCATACGAATGATGTGCGATGATGATGATGGCAGCCCAGGATGATGATGGGTTGCCCATCGCACACAAAGTATGCATGAAGATGCAAAAATTGGTGGTATCCTTCGCAAGGCTGAAGTGGACTTATCACATTATTTAATGTTTACTTAATGGCTTTCGGGAGACTCTTTACCTGGCGGTGCAAGTGAAGCTTGCCAATCAACGTCGGGCGTGGTAATTATGAGTTTCCTCTCTTTGAAGTGTATATGCGGTCTCCCGAAAATGGCAAGAGCCCATAAGCCACAACCTAATCAATCGTGCGGTTTAATGAGAATTTCAAAAGGGATTAAGATCGACATGTCTGCACGCTTATCAGCTACTGTGGGTAAATCTCTCAGGGATCAGCTTGGTCCTTTGTTTACGTGCTCTTTTGAATAGATAGCAAGTGGGTTTAAATGGGTTATCTATATTTGAAGAGAGTTTAGCTAGGTGCACGTTTAGGTGAACCTTTTTATGTGAGTCTCAGAAAATGCTTTCAATTTCTTTGTCGAGTTGGGCATCTTTGAAGTCATAATTCGGAGGCAGTTCTTGTTTAGTCCATAAATGCTGCAATGGGCCCTTAACTTACAAAACTCACAAAGAAGCTGTTTTCCAGGTGAGGGCGGATCTGAAGCTATTGGGAAAACGTATGCCTTAATTCAATTCTTGACTCACTAAAAGCGTAAGCCCTGGGGCTTGCTCTGACTCTTCCTGATTGAAGCTTGAGGCAGCGAATATAAGAAAAACTTGTCACTCAATTTTTGACTGACTTCAAAAGGTACCTAAACCTAAAGGCGTGCTTTGACTCTTCGTGCATTATATGCTTCAGGCAACGAAATCAAAAGATTGTCACCCAAAACCTACCTACATACGTATATAGCTTATAGCCTGAGAACCTTTAGCTTCGAGTCTTCTATCAAAACATTGACCCAATGGAAACAAGATCAGGTCCCGCTTCGACTTTATGAGATGCTATGCGCTGTTCTGATCTGGCGGCTTCTTCCACGAATCGGAAACCACATCAAAACACTTTAATCGACAGGGAATACCTTGCTTGCTGTCCCGATCAAAAGGAGTTAGCCACGCGGAAACCCGTTGGCCCTTTTCAGAAATTAGTCAACATTGCAGATTTCTATACCCATAACAGACATGCACCGTGGGACATGGTGGCTGGTGCGTTCTGGAACACTCGCTCCCTGACGTGCAACTTTTTATACAAAAACATCCATCAACATGTAATGATGACCTTACTTTACTGCAGTCAGCTTCACATGCCAGAGAGAACAGAGAACAAGAGACCCAAGTGGTAAGAGGGGTACCGCTTAACCATAACATTCTGCTGGTATACTGAGAAGTGGTCAACAATACCAAATGGTCTCACATTTCACTGGTGGTACATCCCTTCGCTTAATGGTATAATATGCGCACTGATGGGGGAAACCAGTACAGCAAAAAAAAAAAAAAGAAGAAAATTAACACAAAGGTAAGTATATAAAGAATGCCACGGGAGCATTACGAAGAATAACAAAAGCAAAAAGTGCACAACATGCGCACGCATATCATTTCTTGGTAACAAAAGACTGCAAAAGTAGACCAGAAAGGGAACTACCTACCTACCGAACATATGATCCGTCACACTACACAGGAATTCCACTTATGTCGGGCAATGTGAAGGTTAAACTAAGCAATCAGCTGTTCGGGTAGCATAACAACATTACCATCATTACTGCGAGATCGCACATATAAATTATACTGCGACATGGATCTGCCCTGCAAGCTGCAAGCCGGTGCAAATCAACCAGCCACTGAAAATATGTGAGCTGCCATCAGTGGGCTGACAATTACCTCGAGCGAAACCCTCCACGGAGTCAGAAAACATCCGGCCGGTCGGTACATACAATCACAAGGGCCTAACGTTGAAAAGACTCTCCGTCCAACATACTCAATTGAGAAATTATTTCCTGTCGATTCGAAATACAAAATCAATGTGCTCAATGAACCGTCTGTATAGTAAAAGCCGGCCTGAACGCGCTCATGCACTACCCTTCACTGGTTCCCTGGGCAATAGGGGACCTTTTCAGGAAAAAAAAACTCACATGCATGACCTACCACGAATGTCAACTGGCTTGACGTTTAAATCAAGCGAACCAGTTTCGAGCCACTGCGAGTGCGACAATCATCGCGGCCATTAAGTATCTCTAATTGTGTTCTTGTCACAAGCAGCCACCGCTCGAAAATGTAGCGAAACCTGTTAATAGCCCGCGAAAATTATGAGATAATCGCGCACGCGAATTATTGCATTCGCTTTGTTGTTACCTCGGCCACGCCGTCTCTAAACGTAAAAACAATTAACTCAAATAGCACAAAGCCGAAAACCCACACATCGAAATGAACATGAACACTTGTTGACTTGTCCGCACTCCGCACTGTTTGGTGAGTCACACACTCCAAGTCGCAGTCGCAATCGCAGTCGAACTCTAACGTGAGAATTTAAAGTAATCGCTCGCCAGGAAAACGCAATCGCAATTATTGTACAAAACAGCTCTCAGCCTCTTAATGGTTCACCTGTGGCAATTAAGACAGATAAGCTTCCTCTTCCCACTTGCTGCAGCAGAGGTGATCCGTTGCTGGTAACAGTGCACTATCTGGCGCACGAACGATTACTTTCCGTTTGACAAGTTGGACAAGACACGAATATGGGATGATTTGTGATATGGTCTGAGGTTTGCCTCAACTGCAGTGCACTATAGACGGAGCGGTATATCGCCGTAAGAGTGTTGCCTATCTGCAACGCGAGGTCATCATTTAGAAAGGTGTGGATGCGGAGTTGTTGTTAGTTGCACTCGTATTGTGTGGGTTTCGGCTGATCGGTTGGTTCGGTATCGGTTCACCTGCTTGCATGTGAACTTCCAGAACTTATGAGAGACGTTTTTATTTTCAAGGTGTGATGCAATCGGAAAGACTGCGGTGGCTGCGCGTGAGAAAAAGACAAACAGGAACTCGAGCTGAAAGCCTTGACAAGGGGTCCCTTTTAATCGCCATTGTGAATGGAGACAGTTTACGTATGCGATCAATTTGAGCGTGATCTTTGCAGTTCGGTGGGTAAGTGGAGAAGGTGAGCACTGTTTGGAAAATTGTCTCGGTGTTGAGGGGCTCGCATTGTGCCTTACTATTTTATAACCTTCTTCACCTTGAATATTTTCTAGCTCGCAATTGGTAATTTAATGTGGATGTTATCGATATCGGCAGTTTAGATTGTGGTTTAAAGGCTCACCCAAGCCGACGTGACATATTTTTGCATTCGCTGAGAATAAATCGGGAGAACTCACGAGAGTTACGAGGTGGTGCGCGGTGAAGCATTCGTGAGGAATTTTAATCTAATAAAAATAAATAATAAAATTGACTTATAGAAAATATCCCCTTGTTTTATAGGGAGCACTGTGCACTGCACTGTTCCCAGACTTTGAAGACTGTTTTCGTTTATTTTATCAACAAAAAAAAACAAGTTTTCCACTAAAGTCAAATTCAAGTTCTCTTTTTTCCTCCCAGGGGGAAATTTGGATTTATTTTCGCATGAAAAAAATTAAAAAATGTTAAAAAAAAGCGAGCTGCCGACTATTTTGTAAATTCTTTTTTAACTTTGGTGACTGTCTTTCCCTTTTTTTTATGAGGAAAAGCATTTGTTTTCCCGTAAATTCGCCAAAAATGTTCTCTTTTTTTCGCAACTGGTGAAATTTGAATTAAAAAAACGCAAGTCATTCTTATTAACAAGCCTAAAATTAACATTTAACACAAAAAGGAGAATATTTTCCCTTTCTATTAGACAAAGTACATAATACCAAAACGAGTGAACGCATTCAGTCAGATACACAAAAATTCGTACGTAGACGTTCGAGGGGCTGTTTTCTTTCATGTTTAATATGAGCAATTCATTCGTTAATATTTGTTGGTGATGAAAATACGTTTTAATTTTATTCTTCAACATTTTACGTTTCACAGAGATTTTTCATTTTTGTCCCCTTTTCTTAAGCTTTTTCCTTACACCTTTTCCATTCAAAATTGGAAGAAATTTACGCTTTTCCCCTCAATCTGGGATCACTGAATGGGAGACATGTTTATTGTTTATTGCGTTTCCCCACAGAGTTTTCCTTATCTTTCTTTTAAGCGTGGGCAACTGCAATAGTTGCAGAAAAATGAGTCTAACCTTAGGCGCTGGCTTAAAATATCGTACAAAGGATTATAGGGGTGCACATTTATTATTAATCACGTGTAAGAATTAACAATTTAATAAAACTTAGCTATATGATAAATTATTTTAGACTTTCCTATTTTTTCTGCTTTAAATATATCTAAGAAGACTTCTTATACTTCATACTTACTTTAATTAAGGCGGCTCTTTAGTCCGGGGTGGACCTGGGCCTCAACCACCATGCATCTCCAGTCAGCACGATCTTTAGCCAGCTGTGGTCAGTTCGCACGCTATAAATAAAAATGTTCTCCCACAAAATATTGACACCCCTTAAGAAGTAACGGGCGAAGTTCAAATCCACTAGTCAGTAAAAAGGTTACCTCCATCTATTGTTGGATACATACATTTTATACTCAATCAAAGGCGACTGGTCCACCTTTCATAATTGTCTCCACTTCATGTTCTTTTCCAACACACTCCATCCTAAGCCTTCAAATGTGTATAGCTATACACATAGTTAAACCAACCTTCCAAAAATCGCTGATGTCAGAACAAAATAATTCATTACGAAGCTTACAAAAGCAAAATACAAAACACAAAAAAAAAATAAGAAAATTATTAATAACAATAATTATAATTATAAAAAAAGGCAGTTCTGCCCATACACTCGATCGACCATTACACTCACTCACAACTCACAAGCTGACCGCGGTAGGCAAGTAAAAGAAAGAAAAAGAAACACGATTTGAAAAGCAACGCATTGTAGCCAAAAGCCAACAAGAACGCGAGATGAAGTGGAACGAAATTAGGTGTAACCTTGATCTAGAGAGCGATTTGTTTTGGTAAACAATTTTTGTTGATTTTTTTTTTTTATTATTTTCATCTCTGCCATTTTTTTCTATATCCACAGACTTTTTTCTTTCGTTTTTTTTATATCAAAATCTATGTTTTATTTTATTTGTTGCATACGGGTATGTTTGTGTTTACACCGCACGTTATAGTTATAGGGTGTGTCAAATTTTATAGAGAAAAGTTCTCGCGTTATGGGCATAAACTTGCACTTTCCAGAGAATTACTCTTTGTATCAAAAGACCGAATCTAGTAGTGATCTTTATATGTTTTCTATATGTTTCACAGTAGAAAAAAGTGCACTTCCACGTTAATTTTTAACACGACAAAAGTGTCTGGAATATTTTTAGGCCCGTTTTATTCACTCGAAGTTGAACACAACTCGGGGAGTTTTCCATATAAAAATGAATAAAATGGGCCTTAAAGAATTTCCCTTTGCTGCCAAAAGGTGGATCAATATCTATATAAGTTTTAGCTACTAGCAATCTTCAGTAGATGGAGTTGGAGCTTCAGTTCGATGTTTGCGCTGAAGTCGTTCAATTTCGTTTCGAATGGGAAAGCTATTGTACGACATAAGACTAAATGTGATCTAGATCAGTTTGTTAAAATCTAGATCCTATGGAATCAAAGTTTGAACCCTTTTAACAAAAGTCATTGGAAATTGAATGAACTTTAACGGAAATAAAAATCTGTTCCACTGAGAAACCACTGTAGGTATATGGAGGCTATACTCCGAAACGTATGTAGTATTCTATATATTTTACAACAAACATAGATATCTCTCCCATCATATAGGGTATACCGCGCGCTAAATTCGATTTAAAGTGTAGGGGGAAAGCGGGAGACTTGAGCCACTTTTTGTTAGATCGTTAATAAAAATTTGTTTATCAATCACAGCCACATGTTAAATGGATTTTTTTATAGCTACATTTATCTATTTTAAGAACGGTCTCTTAAACTTATAATAAGCGCAAGAAATTTTTGGCAAATGCCAAATGTTTGAAAACAGATTTTCGGCTCAAGTCTCCCGCACCACCGGGAGACTTGAACACCCCTTCGGGGAGAGTTGAACATACTCAAATCCTACGAGAAAAACTATAAAACGAATAATTTATCCACTTCCAATGTGATTATAATTTATTTTTATTGTTTTATTGGTTTAGGTACTTCAGTTTCTTAGCATATATAAAGTAAAAAAAAGGTAAACAAAAACTAAACTTCAGAAACACGACGAAAATAAATCAATAACTTAAATAACCTATTACAAGGTTTATTTCTTTGAGTTTTTTAATTAAATTATTTTTTTTTATTATTAAAATTAAATACAAGGCTTTAAAACACTTACATAACATTTCATCAGAGCAAATGGAGATTTGAGCCACTGATAAACTCTCCCTTTAGAAACTGTCTCAAGTCTCCCGTTCGCATTTTTTAACAAATTTATATTCATAATTTTTGTTATATACAAACTAGAATGGTATCATACTAATATTTACAATGTAGAATATCAATATTGTTAGGTAACATCAAATTGATTTATTTAACGCTTTACAGATCAATTTTATAGAAAAAAAAGAAAAATTTTTTTTTTTTACTATTGGCACTGCAAAACACCTTTTCTCTTCCACCAACCAGAGACAGCTGATGATTTAGAATTATTTTTGTGTGCAATTAGCTCGTCACTGTCTGCATCGCATACACTTACACTTGTTAGATTTCAATGGAATTTGAGCAAATTATTGAGAGTGGCTCAAGTCTCCCATATGTTCAAGTCTCCCGCTTTCCCCCTACCTCTTCTGTTTGTTCGTTCTTTCTGTGTTGAAACGTGTTTAATTTCTTCCTATAATCTTCGTGTGGAGTTGTTTTTCAAAAACAATTTTTTGCTGCCCTGCCAGGAGATGGATGTTGCCTCTATATATACGCTTTCTACAGCACAGCATGTACTATCATCTTCAAATGGAAATAATTCTGCACGGGGCGGTACGAGGGTAAGGAGCGAGCGTGTTTACAGATTGGCCTTTTGCCTGAAAATTGCCAGAGACTCAAGCACGAGATACCTAGATGTAGCTGTGAGTATATACGTCTTGATTTTTCTTTTATTTCGAAATAACAATTGAGACCTTGAAAGAGCTTGGCAAGAGCATTCTCTGCAAGACGTGCGTGCGTGTGTGTGGTTTAGTTTTGGGCTATAGAACACATGCTCCACTTGTAATTTGTGGTCTTCTTTGATGGTCAGTGATTTTTAAGTTTGAGATGCTAAGGCGATTATGCGTGGAATTAAGTTTTTGTGTAAAGATGCAAATATGCTAACAACCGTCTGAGAGGAGCAGTATAGATGTATAGATGCTTACGAGGAAAGGAGTCAATTCCATAAATATAGCTACATGGTTATTGTGCATCTTGTTGCCATAATGAAATTTTAATGCGGAAAAAGACTGCAATAAGACACGACCAAAATCAAAAGGGGATATTTCTGATTGTTAATTTTCAGTGCCGAATGTCAACTACTGTTGCGTTAAGCAACAAAATCCATATGTGTATCTTATATTTGCCTTTCTAATCATCTCGTCATTATTTGTTTACGTTTTCGAGCGACTGAACGCATCAACAAATCAAAAATTAAAGAATTTTGCACGCCACATAATCTGTAGGTAGGTGAGGGACTTGTTCATAAAATTGTAGTTCCCTACATCAAAGAATCTAAATCGTAATACCTATAACCTTTCAGAAAATTCTAGCTTCCACATTAGAATATAGGAAAAACTTTCACTTACCTAGTTCATACTCAATAATTCTGACGAAGAATTCAAACAGTAGGCTCTTCATGTGGGCCCCTACTGTATGTATGACGAAAATGCTACGGCTCCCGCTCCAAAGAAAAGCGACAATTTCGGTTCTTTCAAATGACATCGCTGTCACGGTTGTGGCAATTGAGCAATGGAGGCCTATTTGAAAATGTAGGTAGGTAAACAGTTTCCAGCTTCCATTACCTTTATTTCTTACAATCATCGCCGGGTCTAATACGTCACCGTCTAGCAAACCATAAAATTAACTATAACCAAGCCACGTACAACAATGTATACGAAAACCAACTACCCACAGATGGAACCAGCATAGGTAGGTAAATGGAAAACAAAAACATTTCGCTCTACAAACTTCCTCAAGTCTTAAATAAGAACAAACAAACCCCCATTAAAAGTCATGAGGTCTTTTCTTCTTCTTTTTTTTTTTCTCTCTCCTTTCGTAGCGTTTATTTCAGAAATCAAAGCACCGTGGAGTAAACAAAATCCTAAATCATCAGCTGAACTCTTGGCAGGCAGGCGTATACATACATATGGGCAGCAGCGGGACACTGAATCTTAAGAGCAGCAACATCAGAGGAGGCAGGCCATAGCAGTCGAGCATCACGATATAAAACTGCAAACATCAAGACGAAGAAACCAGAAAAAGCAACCCAAAACGTAAATCTCGAAACAAAATCAAAATCAAATAAAATTGAATGCATGCATGAAAGGAACGGGTTTTTGGTCTCCACCACCACCATCTTTGTCTGGAACAAATTTTACCATACCTTATGGAGAAGGAAAACAGTTTTTTTTTTTGTATTTTTTTTTATTTTTTTTTTATCCCAAACTTCGTGTTTACGGATCGCATTTGGGGTTTTGTTTATCAATTCGTTCTGCCCTTAGGTCAGATTCTGTGCCTAACCCACCTTGTGTACAGCACGAGTATAATACCTCTGCACATATGTAGAACTATAATTTGACATGGAACACGGTTTGCTGGATATGCTTGCTCGGTGCGCTGTCGGTACACTAATGCAATACCTGAAGCGTTCACTTTTTCTGCAAAATCGCCATTGCGAAGAGAATTTTGGCAGCAGCGCGCACCCCGATTCACAGTATGTAATCATTCTTCTAATTGTTTCGGCACGACTCTGGGGAAATGTATTCGTATATCTCTTTGGCGGATGCATATGTGGATGTTTTATCTTCAGCGGAGGACCAGAGATCAATTAGAAAATATCGGCTGTGCTTATGTGAAGTCCTTTCGCATGGATACACGAAACTCTTCTCTTTTCTTTTCATGGGGCAGACAGTGGAAAAGACGCACATTTTTTCAGGTAGAAAATGATAAATGCTTTTGGCAACCTTTAGAAGATAGATCAACCCAAAAGAGTGGCTGTTGACGTGTCGATTGGCATTACTAACAAGGAGTCGCATCTCAGGTTCGATACGCGGAAAACATAGATTTTACTTGCATCTAATTTTTTTTTTCTACAGCGCCACCTATTGGGAAATTGGAAAAGCACCAGAGGGACTTTCCGGAGAAAGCTTCTCTAGTTAGCCCGGTTTAAAATTGAAGGTCTATTCGACACAACAATACAAAACAATCAAACAAAGCGAGTGATTGTGGTAAACTAGGCCTAGGGTCTTAAGCGGACCTGTTACGTCATCAAAGTAAGTCAAAAAACAATTTTCCACTTATCCAACTTGTTTATTTCATGCGTTTTTTTTTTTTCAGATTTGTAGGTGGCTACTGTACGCACAAAGAAATAGTCCTACAAGAATTCGTAAAGAGTGTTAAACCAACTGATTTGGTTTACAAAATATTGGAGTGCCTAAAAGGCACCATTTCCACTAAAAAGGTTTTATCAAACAGATTTTGTAACCGATTTGAACGTATCTATTGCGAAAATGGGGACGTTCGGATTCGTAGTTTAATAAGTCTGACAGCTGTCTGACTAGATGCGTCTCAGTTTTTATTGGCCCAGAGTGTTCACGTGTATAGTTTTTGCAGTTGACGTTTATGGAGGGGAAGCCGACCAATCTAGTCAAGAAAATCCTGCCTGCGTACTCAGTTGACATTTCGAAGAGTCAAATTTAAATTAACCGAGTAGCCGTTGCAGAATTCTGAGGAGTCGAAAAAAAGCGCGAAGAGAGAAAAAGGTGTGGTTTCTAAGGCCACTCTGGTAATTTAGAATTTTCACATGATATTTAACAACCATTAGTTCGCATAACACTATAATAGTGTAGTGATTGTCAGCCGTGTTACATTTTAAATGTACTTTTTTGAAAATAGCAATTTATTAAAAATTTATGAAGGGGCTTTTCCAAATAAAAAAGCGCTAATTCAAACAAAGGTAACGCTGGCCGCGAGAATACAAAAACAATTCAACTTGCTTAGTCAACGCGTTCGGATTCATAGTCACGACCAATCTAGTTGACGTTTTACATAAACTAGGTATCCGAACGTCCCCAATGATTTGCTTAGATTTGTCTGTCATTGGCATGCTGTCAAATGCCGCGACATTCAAAAAACAAAAGCTGTCTCTTCTTTTTGCTCATATTTGTCCACTGATTTTGCTGCAGTTATTGGGTAAGACTTTAACCATTTTTCTTCTTACTTTCAACTGCATTTATGGGAACTGAAAACTCCCAACTTAATAGCAGCGTTGCCGATTGGCTCCTTTTCGAGACTCAAGACCCGTGGCCCTCACTTTTTGCTATATTTGTATTGTGTCCCTTTTTCGCTGGGGGGTTTTTATATTTGCGATTATTTTTGCATTTTTCAGCGACAACGCTGCTCCCTAGGTTCCTCATTTCTTAACACATTGAAGCCTGTTTGCTGATACCTACTATACTCGTAGCGATTTAAGTTCTACTTAAATACCTTATGGGCTACTTTTTCTATGTCATAAACTGTCACATAATATTTTAAGTTTAACTTAAATTGCTATGTGTAGTATCAGCAAACGGGCCTTAGTCCTAAAACAAGTCGTTTTATGACACACTCAAAAGGAAACATTTTCTGGCAATTTCCATCCACCTTTGCCCCACAGTATTGGCAACAACTATAAATATAACCAGCATCTTTAAAGAGGAAGCCGATAATAATAATAAAAATATAAAAATAACAAAAACAAACACGACTCGGAGTTAGTGCAGTGCAGCAGCAGAGCGCAACCAGCAGGAGTTTTACGAGGAACCTGATTTCAGATTCAGATCCGCAGCAAGGAGATACAACTGAATGGATATTATATATATGTGGATGTGTGCATAGCCGGTCCCGGTACGGGTACCCAACTTAAGCTGACATGCGGATTTGGCTTCTAGTCTTTATGTTTTGTGTTTCTCAGGGAATTGTTTCTTGTTTCGTCTCGGCGTTGTTTTTTTTTTTATTTTAAAACTTCGTCCTTTTTTTGTGTGTTTCGCTGTTATTTGCGTTATCTTATTTGTTTTTTATTTGAATTTACTGACAAGGAGAAGGGGTGATGGCGAAAGGTTTTTTTTTGTGGTGGATTGGGCGATTAACTTGAAATAAGCGTCACTTTTGTCACACTAAAACATATAAAGCGCCAAATTGACTCCTCCAGAAGTTATTCCAATTTATCTTGAACTTGTGATGACTGCAATGAACCTTTAAAATGACAAATGGCGCGCTAAATTATTAGACACATAATAGGTACTAGGGCGTGCTGTCATTCGTAACTTTAAAAGAACACTTTATGTACCCATATCTAGAAATATACTGAATTCTTTGGATTTTCCCAAAAGTAGTGCAACGAACTGACAGACAGTGTTCCCCCTTATATATCCCTCCATTATTTAACCACAGGGTGAGAATTTATTGCCACTGCCTTATGAAAATAAAAATTCTAAAAGTCTCACTGACGTCTTTTAAATTATGTCTGCAGTCACATTTCCATGTGGCATTTACCAGATTTTAGTTAAACCTCACTCGAGCGTGACAACCCTGTTCTACGTGACTGATTCATTTGGATTCTTCCACCGCGCCGATCGTAAATTTACGTTTCATGTAATAAGACGTCTAAAATTTAGAAGCGACAAAATCGGAAGCACTCATTAAAGCAATTTGCTACACAAATTTCCATAATTTTTCTATTCACTGCTCACACGCCACACCTTTATTTTACGATCACTTATTCATCCACCTCGAACATCTACATCACAAATTGTGTACACACAATAATGCCGGTCTCCCCCTCTCGAAAAGTGGTCCTTCCTTGATGATATGCCGCCGCGCCGCCTCCTAATCACCACTTAATCAAACTGGTTTCGGCCTCTCTTCCATCCACGCACTTGATTCCCATTCTATGGCCAGCGGCATTCTATCATCATTGGCCGATGCAAAAGATTGCTTTACAATCTCTCAGAGAATTTCTCTGCAATTACCCATTATCAAGAACAATATCAAGATGACGATGCACGATAGGCGTCGTACAGCTGATCCTGGATCCACTTAAAAGAAATGAAAAACGCGATCATCCACTTTGGAAACTTGAAGTTGGTAAATTGCTTACGAACGACACTCATCCAACGGGTGATCTCAAATGATAATGTGATGCCTACCTGTCACTTTGTGAAGCGATTAATACATCACATATAACACAGTGCTCCACCAATGTCAATGTCAGGGGGAGATCACACCGGTTTTTTTTTTTTTTTTGGGAGACCGGCAACAAGTAGACAAACCAATTAGAGAGCATGCAACAGTCGCGTGTTGTGCGATGGCTCCTTTGTGTCAGCCCCCGTACTAAATTCGTTCTTCTCTCTGTCATCCCACCTCGTGCTGTCAGTGTGATTAATTTGTAATTAAATATGACAGGGACGTGAGGGAGGATAAACAGGCAAACAGCTCTGATAAAAGTGTGAAAGGTGGTTAAGCTGATGTCACCTCACTCGGTCCGCTGCCAAAAGAAACCAAAAAAGAAAGAAAATGAAAAACGTCTAAACTTTTTTTGATCGCGTATCTTTTTGGCGTAACATTTATGTATAAGTTGGTCGATGATTCAAACATCGAAAGCATGCGATCGCATCGGTAATAGGGTGAGCCGAAAATGCAAATCGATTTAATAAGTTATTTGCACTTCCTTTTCAACTTTAATTCTAATGCAGAATAAACTTAGAAATGAGTTTATATCTATAATTTTTTTTCACAAAAAAATCCTTAATCCTTTTTGCCGAGCAACCTTTTGGAGGCATTTTTTCTTTGAGTTCTGTCTGTCAAATTTTCAGATTATGACAAATCAAGCAAACACCTGCCGGAAGAAATTTTATCTGAAAATATTTATTATATTAACGCGCTACTCGTTACTTTGTTGGTTTTCTCTCTCTCTCTTTCTGTACTTATTTGTTGACTCTCTACCATCGATGTCTGTCAATTGCATTTGATGCAAACCGAGTACGCGAATGGACCTGTAACAAAAAACCAGTCAGAATCAAATCATTATGTCAATATATTTGTTCATATCTTTATAAATTGCGAGTTAATTTTAAAAATTTTACTTGTGGACTTGAAATGTATGAACATTATATTCTTTTATTATTTTGTTGCCCACCCTATATATCGCTAATTTGCTGTATAGAGCTGGGTATTATGCAATAAACAGTGTGTGTGTTTTGTTTTCGCTGTGGGGAAAGGAGTAGTAATTGCCTACCCAAATCGGCGTCTCAACAAATTATCCCAATTTATATGAATTATATTATATTGCTGTGTTGAATGACATTTCAATCAAACATAGAAACATATATACGGTCGCAATATTATGTTCGAGTGGATATCTACATACGGTTATAAATTGTTTACAGAGTTCCGAAATATGGTGATTCGATAACACGAATTGATTTGCATTTCAGTAGCATAATATTTTGTGTAGAATGAAACAACCATATGTCATAATGAAAACAACAAGAATTCCAGCATGTACATGGGTGCAACTGCAGTAAACACTGAGAAAAATTAGAAGGTGGAGTAGAAATGGACTAGATGTGCCTTGGCCGCAAGAACTAGATTCCTAGGTTAACGTCACTCTTTCTACGTCATTCACATATGTGAACTGTCAACTTAGTTCTCATACTCAGTCACAAAGTTCGTGGACTAGATTCGGCGGCTATCACTCAAGACTCAATAGACGTCAACTGGAAAAACTGTGCAAGTGATCGACATACTCCAATCAAAACTGAAACAGGTCAAGTCGGCCAGCTGTCAGACTAACTAAACTGGATACTTGAAAGCCCCCAAAATTAGCTCGAATTAAAAGAAAAAAACGCTATGAAAACCTCAACCACCAATCAAATGCTGTCCGTCAGATTATTGTCAAATGTGTATTTGACAGGGAACATTAGACAGTAAGACAGTCAGTGTCAAATTTGTCTTGTTTCGTCAAATCTAATCTAATCGTAGCTTTAGAATTATTTTAAAACTTTTGACAGTGATAATTCTTACTTTGAAATTCTAGATTTAAAAATATGGAATAAAATACAACAGATCCGCTTAATTGTGTGTAAGGTTTACTGCAAGCCAAACTAGTACCGAGTAGTTGGCACATCAACTTATTTCGATCTGATCTAGGTAGGTACACATCTAAAACAAAACAGATTTTAGAAGCAAAGGTTACATCAAAATCGTGTCCGTCTGAAAGTTTTAGCATTTACTACCTTCGGTCTCTAAACTCTAATGACAGAACCTACTTTATGAGTCATGTTCTATCCGTTGCTATGCTAGGAGAGACAGAGGATATATTTAGATGGATCGTTTGTTAATCTATTACTTTAATAGCCCTGCTAAATGCACATGAATAAGATTTTAACTACTGCGTACATAGACTTGGTGATTTGGTATCCAATTCTCATCCCCAAGAGGGGACAAAGCAACAAAAAAAAAAAAAACGGGACGCACCATGTGATCGTCATCTCCTACCTTCTATACACTACACATTCGTTTCGTTGTCGCTTTGTACATTATGGCATATAGGTGGAGTAGCACCAAATCTATCCAAAAAGAGAGGGAAGAAGTTCCCTTAATTCTGGTTAGAAATCTTTTTCTCTCTCTTCGTGAGGCACATGCTTTAAAAAAGGGGAACACAAACGGGCGAGTGAACAGGTTTCTTCGGTTAGCCGATTCCACCATTTACTTTTTACGTACATAATGTACTAGCAGCAAAAACAATCTTTAAATAGAACTAGATGTAGATTAAGAGTTGTATATTGTATTACATCTTTCTCCGGTCTTCCTTCAACACACCCGATCATCAGCGAGTGGAAACATATGTTTCGATCAGCTGGGGGCCAAACGCTGCTGAATAATTTTGCGATTATCTTTATTGTCATAGGTATAGCTTGTCCGATTCGAGAATGGCTAATAGGAGAAAAAAGAGGAGCCAGCGTTAGGGAAATAATAATTCCACAATCGAAGACAAAAGCGGGTTAAATTATTATATTTTTGTTTATTACTTGTTTCGTTTTCTTTCAGGCCCATCGCTGATGGAAATTATATGTGAATACGGGAACGGGAACACGAACAAGGTGCGGGTAGAAAAGAAGGCCAACGAGAGGAGGTACGTACGTAGTGTTCTTCGGCTGTATCTTGTGTCTTTCTATTCCAATTTATTTTCAGCACTTACATAGGCTGTACAAGCGTACACTGTACATACCTATTGTGTTTGCTGTACGAATAGGTAGAATTATGGGCTATAATTGCGGCTGGGATTAAATTCATTTGCTGCCATTTATTCTCACTAGGTAGGTATATACCTAGAAAATCTAGTAATGGATGTAGGTAGGCAGGCACATGATTTCTGTTGTTAATTTTATTAATCCGACCCAAGATGGAAAATTTTCTAAATTGAGTAACATTAAGTGGTTAAATATTTTTCTACGCTAGTAGGTAGACATCCTTTAAAAAGTTCGACAGGTCTTTAGAGAATACCTACCTACCTAGTAAAGTTTATGTCGCGAGTATGATTGGTTAGAAAATTGGAAAAAGCTCACAAGCATCTCCAGTCAGTTCGTTCTATAAAGTGATTGCCCACCAGTGGAAGTCCGCTAAGCTCTTTTGCAATCTGTCGCACTTGTTAAGTCGAATTTCTTCTCAGAATCGAGGTGAATTTTAGTATTCGACCAATTTTAAAAAAAAAACCTGCCCCGAGGTATTCTTTGCATCGGAAGATATTTGGCAGGAATAGCTTGGTTTCACAAAAGACTGAACCACGCCATTTCGAAGTAGGCCACAAACAAAACCTCGGGAACAGAAATCAAGTCATTTTTGGCTGTCGAAAATGAGTTGTTTAAGAAAATCGTTGGTCTTACAGTATGCTGGAGGATATCTGAAAATTATATTATAATATAATATATTTTTTGGAGCAACAGGTCCGTAGGGACCCCTAGGCCTAGCTTCTCACAATAACCATTCGTTTTGTGTGAGATTTCATTTTTGGAACGAAGGGAAGGGATATAGTACAATTTTATTCCGATTCCAAACGGCTAATTGAGAAGCTCTTTCAATACAGTTATACTCTCGGATGTTTGTCAGACGTTCGCGAGAGGTGGCGCAGTGAAAAAACCCTGAGTTGGAATTTGGGTTTTTTGCGGGATTCGAACCTGGACCCCTCGCTTAGTAGTTCAACACACTAACCACTAAGCCACTGCGCCTACATCTGAAAATTATGGATTATTATTTAAATCCCCTGATGAAACGAATTAAATCTGTAAAATTTTTATAACTCCGGTCTTTTTCGAAATTTTGATTTTCTAGGCCTTATTTTTGCCCTCATCCATCTCTCTCTCTTTCTCTTTCTCTCTCTCTCTCTCTCTCTCTCTCTGTCTCTGTCTCTGTTTGCAACTCAGTGTTATACGTATTGCGGAACAAGAATTTGTAAGCGGACTTTCGTATTCAAGGGTAGAAAATTCTTAGACGTTGACATGACTTACTATAGGAAAGGCACGGGACTATCAGGAATCCTGACGGGACATTGAGTTCTTACTTAATTCTTAAAGAAGACCCACCTCGGCGACACTTGTTGAGAAGCCGAAAAGACTGTAGACGGGGTGGATCTAGGTCTAGGTACCTAAACTGTTCTGTTTATAAAAGTGAGTTTTTAAAAATGTTTTGAAGTCAGCTAGATATTTCAGCTTTTGGGGAATATTGTTTCCCGCTCGTTTGTCTCTTTCGAATGTTGCGTTTGACATCCTGTAAGACAGGTTTGAAACTGTCCGGTAAAACTTCAGTCCCTGGGGCCCAATGTGCGTCCTTGTTTTGCACACGACTTAAAGCAGATTACAGCCGAGTGTAGGACACCTCAAAATCATTCAATCAAGTGGCCATAATCTGCCTTCTGACACTTCCTGCGAGCTACCAACATCCCGCTCTGACCTTGTTTCAGTAAGATTAGATACTTAATACCAATACAACATCCATCCTAACACAGAGTACGATGTGTGAGTTAAAAAGTGAAATTTAATCATGATCGGATGAAGCGTATCATTCTCACACAAAATCAGTCCACCGGCACCGATGCTATATCCAGCTTAGCAACGCCAACCAACGGTTGCGATGTGTGTCTCTTTGTTATTGATGTTTCATGAGTTCTTTGATTAATCAGACAGCAACACACAAATCATAAACAGCCAGTGTGTGTTAATTGTGTGCATGTGGATGCGCACACAATCCTGCAACGCGATTCGTGTCATCTTGCGCGTTCGCCTTTTCCCTATCATCTTCATCATCAAGCACCCATCACGCAACTCCACCATCTACGACTTTTCATCGTTCCTTAATTGCACAGCATTAAGAACTTCTTCCTTCTATACACTTCATCTTGCCAAGATACGATTATCCCATATTTCTTTTCGTCTTTTGCGCTCTTCAACGCACCAAGCCATACTTTATTATGGCTGACGGATTTATTGAGAGAAAACAAAACAAGATTTGTATTCCGTATTCTGTTTTCTGTTTACTGTCTATAGAGTGCGGGCAAAACAACGACGATGTGAGTGATTGCGGGAAATGGAAGGGCGCAGGGCGCAGCCACTGTCACTGACAGTGAAGTATTGAATTTCGTTGACAGCGAGTAAGTCGCCGAAACAAATGTGAATGTAAATTTGTATCATTTTGTTGCTGTGTGAACGTGGAATGATTTTTTTTTTTGTTTTTTTTTTGTATGCATAAATCTCTGCGTGGTTTTTCTTTTAAGGAATTTCTCATTTTCATCGTTTGTAATCAGTTTTGAACTAATAAAAACGAGTAAAAGGCAAAGGGGCAGGCAAATGCCACCAGAGAGTCAGTGAATCTTAATTAATTGCGCTTTGTAATGCTCTTCTATGCATAAAATGTGAATCCAATTAAAATTGTGATGATTAACGCAATCGTGTGCGTGAGTCTTATCTATAATGGGAAGTGGAAAGTAAATACGGTGTCAGGAGAATTCGAATTGCTAATGATCGGGTTTCGTAGGTTGGTTTCTACTTGTGGGTAGGTAGGTAGGTAGCATGAGCAACGCCGGCGCATTTTAGGACTCCTTTGATGTCCTAGCTACCTAATCAATTGACAGTGTAGGTGGTGCCTACATTTGGGAAGCTCAATGCTAATGAAACAGCAGTCCAACCGTGAGGAGGTAAATTTTACACGTGTTTTAAATGTACCCCTACTTTTTGCGTCGTATACCTACCTACCTATACCTACAAATAAGAAATTTTAGCCTGGACTTTAAATTTACGGCAGCTGACAATTGCGGAATTTGAATTGGAAATGTAGGGACCTACCTAACCTAGCCACTGCGCGATACTAATAATCATGTTAAGTATGTCCTTGCCCAGGTTACATTTTGCCAACTCACAATACCTAGAATATAAAATATAGAGTCGCATATAAAATTACTCATTGTGACCTACAAAATATTCAGTGGGAAGGTTAAAATTGATTTTAAGTAAGGCCCACTGTGAACTATACTTAAATTTAAAGACGGAACGAAAAACGTTTGCCCATTGATTAAATGTTCAAAGGAATAGACTTGTAGAAAGTTGTAAAAAAAAATCTTTAGTCATAGTAAAGGAGCTCGTATTTCCATCTCACAGTTGTAGGGCTTTACTGATAATAATTTTTAACCTTCACACTGAATATTTTTCTAGGTTACAAGAGGGAATTCTGTATGAAAAGTTTCGTCACTGCGAGTTTGAAAAATTTTGCGCTGGACACTATAACTAATGATCATTAATTTTATTAGCGTACCTAGTCTTTTGCAGCAAAACTTGTCGTATTACGAGCTCATTCATATATTCCACCGCGGCTTATCCCGTGAGTCCGAAAACCATTCAAAATGTGAAATAAATTCAATCCGATTTGTCGCATCCGCATCAGGTTTCCCTGAACAGCAGCACTTTGGAAATTGCTTTGCCACGTTCTATAAGAGTAATCCGAATTAGCTCCGCAACACAAATTTCCCATCGCCACTGCCACTACTGTATAAATCAAATGTAGCGACAGTAACAGCAAATCCTTGGAAATTCACTGTCATTAATTATGAAGAAGTTGCTTCACTAACACGAAATGTCCTTATTAAAATATTTTCCGATTTTGAGCTGGCTGATGGCACGGGTGTGGCTGCGGATAAGACCATTCATTTTCCCGTTTCGACCCAACCAAACCACAGTGACGGTTGGCGGACTAGCGTCACAGACCTCGCATTATCGATCGAATCTTGGACGACATCATGGAACTAGATGAATTTTTCGTTCAATGAAACTCGATGAAATTAATTACACTTATTGCAGGTACCTACACAGTTTACAGGTTTACGTTGTATGGTGAATTGGAGAGCAAAGTGTTGATGGACGGGAGTGGAAATAATGCTTCAGCGGTTTATATTGAAAAAGAGAAAAGGAAGAACGGTCGGTGTTAGCATAATTGTTCTGAAAAGAGCTCATGTCAAAGGTGTTCTTAACTGCGACCAAGATATTTTTCTTAATCGACTGTTGATATCCAAACGCATACCTATACCCATCAAGCTTGTAAGAAGTTCCGGAGGACGCTTCACAACTTTACAGTGCACTAATTGCATTTCAGTGTTAGGTGGACAATTCTGTTTTTACCTACATTTTTTCAGCTGGCACTTTGTTTGCACTTTGTTGCGCAACTTTTCCACAACTTTTTACTTATACTGTTTCTGTAGTCCACTTTAACGTGCATCTCCCAGTCATTGTTATTGACGGCCCTTGTCTCTTACATTCGTTTTCCAAAGAGGAGCTTTGCATTGTTTTATCTTATTTGTGTAAATTCAATGGAGTTTGTTTTGCTCTTTGTCCAAGTCAATAGAGCCCATCAGCCCATTGTGGTGCTGGGCTAATAGCGCTGGCGGAGAGGACGGGTGCCACGATCAAGAAAAGAACACTAACAAAAACAACAAAATCCAAGAGCTAACCAGTTTTCCGAGAAAACCTCTTTTTTCTCAACATCGAACATGACCTGTGTCGCTGTGTCTATATGTGTTGCGGTATTGTGTTGTTTTTGTTGTTTTTGTTGTTGATGGTGGTGGTGTTTTGGTGTTCGTTGGTGTGCTTGACTCGCCCAGGCCCCGGGTTGTGATGTGATTCTTAAGAGTTCTTTGTTCGGTGGAGTTTACTTTTCTTTCGACATCTCTATTTGCTTGTTTTGTTTACAATTTATTTTGTTCGTACGTCGAAGCATAGGGTGGGAGGGATGTTGAAGTATCATTTCGAACGTTAAGTACAGAATTAAGATCGGAATTGTGTGATCGAGGTTAGGTGACACAGAGCGATTTTAAGGAACTGCTAACTCGTCTAATAACAAATTCTACTGTTGACTATTTTCGGAAGCTCACAATTGCAAAATGTGTAGGGAACATATTGCCATTGTGAACTACTCAAATTTATAGTGGGAACTAATCATGTTTATTGTAAGGATCATTGTATTTTAGTTGAAATCGTAAGGAAGTCCCGAAAAATATGCAGTTCCACAAATTTGAAGATAGGTGTCCTTAAAGTTAAGCTACCCGTTAATAGCAAAGCAACTCCTCCTTCTCCTTAGGCAGAGACTCGAATTCTACAATAATAAATATAGGTGGCAAAACAGAAGAGGTGCCTACTCGACGCTCGACCAGAAATAGCATATCCCATTGATATTAAATATATACCGCTAGACAAAAGACAGGTCACATACCTACTTGTTTGCAGATTGTCCCTAAAAATAATTTGTCGAAAATCGTCAAATAAGCTAATGACAGACGCGTGAACTTCACTGTTTCAAAACTCACTCCCTTGGACATACGTTCAGACATCATACTATACAACTTAAATCTAAGTAAAGAAGTAAGAAAGACCCATCCAGAAGCACCTCGGGCGCTTTTGGTGCGTTATAGGAACGTCTTTCCCGAAAGTAATATCTAAGAAATACAGCATTTTGTATTTCTGGATGGAACTAATTATTTGTAGCTCCTGTAACTTACACTGGGCACATTCAGGAGTCTATTTATCTTACGTTGACAAGATTAGTCTGGATTAGATTGATCGGAAACGTCACTTTTTCTACGTCAGCCACATATGCAAACTGTCAACTTAGAACTCAGTCACGAATTAATTGACTAGATTCGTCGGCAGCCCCTCGATAAACGTCAACTGAAACAGGTATTCATATGACCGATTTTAGACAATCAAAACCGAGATACATCTAGTCAGACAGCTATCAGACTTGCTAATTACTAAACTAGATACGTGAACGTCCCCACTTTGTTTAATATTTGTTTTCTGTTAACGATTGCAAAATGTGTCAAAGACCAACCAAACGTCAATACCCTCCGATCGATGTCAATTAAAGTCTGACATAGGGTAACATACGACACACGCAAAGTGCACTGTAACTTTTCTATTTGTTTTACATTTCTATTTATTGGTTCCTTTTGCGAGGAGAAATCTGCCTCAAGTCATGCTCATGGTGTATCGTATACGTATCGCTGTTGTGGCCAACTTCTTTCTTCTTCCAACCTCTCAAAAGTGATGTAATCGCATCGAGTTCTTTTTTGTTCTGCGCGTTGCTGTCACTGTCAGCCGCTGATTTAAGAACCTAAATGACCAGAGAGGAGTTAGCCCAGTTTATTACTGCTTATTTATTTTTTTCGTTTTTATTTTCACGTTGTCATTCGAGTTGGATTTCTATTTTCCTCGGTTTTTTTTTTTTATTATTATTTTTTTAGGTTCTTGTTGATCAGCTGCAGGTGAAGTGTGATTGTGGCTTGTTTATTTAAGCCACTTCGCGGGTCTGCTGCAATGGGGAGACACCATTAGAAGAACTGGTTTCTTTTTTGAAGACAACCACTGTGAAGGAGAAGATTTTTTATTTTTATTTTTTTTAAGTTGGACTTAAAGAGGTGAGAAGGAGATAGATCGGTGCGCAAACAAGTTAATAGGTTTTCTAGTTATATGGCTCTTTTGTGTGAGATTTTGCGGTTAAATGACTATTATCTGGCCGGCTTGGCGTCTGTGGTCTGGCGTATAAGCTCGTGCTTTGCAGGCAGCCGGCATGGCAAATTTGAGCTGTTGCGAAAATGGGTAGAGAGTAGAGATGTTGGTGAACTTCGAGAAGCTTATGGTCCGAGTTTAACTGCAGCCGCAAAATGATCTAATAATGTGGCAACTATAACTAGCAAATGTCTCAACTTTCTTGGAAGAAATCTGCCAGTTAAACCAGTTCTTGCATCTATTTATTTATGTATTTCTTTCATATTTGACTATATACAATGGGGTAGATATTAGAAATCTTTCTATTCAAAAATATTTGACATAAACTGTTCAAATGTCAGTTGTCACTCTGACCAGAAAATCGACTGCCCATTGTTGCAACAGATGGCGACTTTCACTGCCACCATATATAGCTACTGATTCAAAAGCAATCAAAAAAAAAAAAAAAAAAAATATCACCAATGACACGATCAGTAAAAATAACAATCAAACAAAAGACCAGTAGCTCTATCCCGTTTACTTTGTGTAACGCCTATTCTGTTGAGTCATTAAGTGGTTTCAGAACCGGCCACTTATAAAAATAACCATCAACAAAGTCGAATGAACAAAAATAAAAAAATCGAGTAAACAAATTTTATCTCTAAAGTTGAACAATATTTACATATTACATTTATCTTATTACTATACTTTCCCTTCGATACCTCTGGCCAGCTCTGGGTGTAATTTCGTCTCATAAGTCTTGAGGGAGACTTGAATTCGAACAACAAAAGCGACCCACGCAACAGCGTGCATTGAGCCCAGATCATTCTTGGCTTAAAAGGGCCTCAAAGAGTCTTGTGGATTGTTGTTCAATGTCAATGAGTGAATAAGTCCCCCCCGACGCTTCATCGGACGGAGGAAATTTATAAGATTTCGCCTTTCGTTATGTTAATTCCCTTTCGGGTTCGTATCAATCGTGAGTCAGCCATCAGAACATTGGGCCTTCGGTTGTCGTAAGTGTGCTCTCTGTACAGTGAACAATAGGGGACTTTATCTAGATGAGAGTCTAAAAGTGTGGATATGAAATAAATTCAGAAAGTGTAAAGATAAGCCTCGCATTGGTAATCCCTCCACCTGTCTAGGGAGCCACTTTTCTTTTTTTCTTTTTACCCAAGGTATGGATTCGTTGGCAATTAGAGCGATAGTGCGGCGTGTGTGGGTTGATAATAACATTTAAACTTCGATCTGTGTTCAGTTGGGTGTGTCTTTAGATTTTTGTGAAAGATATCTTGCCTGGCTCTTCGATTCGGAACGGATTTTTAAAATGTCATCTGATCTAGCTCCGAGTTCACAATGGTCATTAAGAGCTTTCCCAATTTTAAAGTCGGGACTCCACTTTCTTGTCAAAAAAAAAGAAGGAGTTCCTTTTCTAAATTTAGAAAGTCGTCTCTCTCGCTTTAAAATCCAAAGAGATTATATTTCCATTCCAACCAGAATAAGTAGTCTATTACATCCAACTACGAACGTATATTTCTCCCATTCCCATGTCTCGCTGTTATCCCAAGAGTTTTCCCCAGTATAAGTGCCTAAGCCATTTATATACGTAAGCAAGTAATACCCCCATTAACAACAGAGAGAGAATCCACAAACTCCAACAGTCAAGGATATCATTCATCTAAACCACAAAGTCCGCATTAAAAATATGCAAATGGGATTCTGGCCAAATTATGTTCTCTGCTGCTGCCAAACCTCGTTCACTCTCAGTTTGGGTCACTTTCTTGTAAGTGCTCATCATTCCTACTACGTTGTACTCAAAGCCGTCGCAAATTGTGTGGCGAGGGTGGTTGTGGCCCGTTTAAGGCCCATTTTATTCACTCGAAGTTGAACACAACTCGAGGAGTTTTCCATATAAAAATCCCCAAGTTGTGTTCAACTTCGAGTGAATAAAACGGGCCTAAATGGGCCACTGTCAAATTGTTTCCAGGGTTTGCTAGTGCAGACTTTGTATTGTGATTGTGAACTGTTTCGACATTATGCAATAGACTTTTTTTTAGAAATGTAGTAGATCAACTTTGTGATGCAAGATGGTAGATTGAGCCGCAAAGAATTGTGATTTTCTTTTGTGTGGGTCAAAGGTACATTTGAGGTTTGAGGAAAACCAAAAAAAAAAACAGTAAAAATCTTAATAGAAGAAAAATCAAGTACTAGAAGTAAATAGGTACATCAGCACCAATACATAATTCAGTTATTCCTGCCACAAATTTAATGCGAACGAACGTTTTCAATAACATTGTGTTACATCTGTGACTGGTTATGGTTACTTCTTCTTTGTGGATGTGTAATACTCCTCGTGAGCACCTATTACTTTGCTCATCTTCAATTCATGAGACGAGAGGAGGACAAGCGAAAAATCTCTCCTGCAGCATCTTTGTTGTTCGTCTGCTCTGCTGGCCTCTTAATATTGAACCGGTTCCTTTATGCTATCCTATAACTCTGAACTGAAACCAGGCATTCTCTGGGTACTGGGTCTCCCCATCAGAGTCGTTCCCTCTGCACCTCAGTATAGCTTCAATATATATATTTATTATGTATATATCACGGTCATGGCTGGGAATAGCAATTGGCAATATTTATTTCTGATTCATGCCGCAATTAATAATTATGGGGTTTCTGTTTGGGTTTCATCTGGCTTGGTGTCTTTTGTTTTTATCTGCTCACCATTCGCAGGAACCTTTTTTCCACTGATATCGGGCATTTGTTTTTGTATGGAAGAAGAAGGAGCACTGCTTGAAGTGATGGCAACATTAAGCACGCCATCTTGCTGCTGATGCAATAACTTATCGTTTTTGCTGGTATCGATGTTAAAGAGGGCAAGCATAGAAATTTCTATCCAAGAGTGTTCTTCTCTCTGATCGCCTTTCGTTTTGTATACGTAGACGGACATATGTATATATTTTTTGTTGGTGTGCCCAGCTTTGAGTTCTTGTTGCTTCCATAACGCCGCCGGCTATTGGCAAAATGGAAACACAAAATATAGCCGATCACGGGGAAAGAGAATAAAATATGAAATTGGAAATTGGAAATAAATTTGTGCAGTTTAACTGCTGCTGATAGGGATTGGGAATGATTTAGATATTCAGGCTGCCATTGGATTCTGTTTTGGGTCAATGTTAGTGATAGAGGTTGAGCCTGAGAACGCGTAGTTAAATTTACACTGAACTGTGTTTAAGTATCAAACATAACTTGAACTTAAGCAAATGAGGGGAATAATGACGGAAGAGGAGCCTAAGACAATCGTTTCTTTGTGTTTTCATTTTTCAAACTATTGGAAGGACCTATAATTTTATGTCGGTTAGGCGTAGGTACGTGAGAGGTTGAACTACAAAAAGGAGAGTAAAATTGTGCGACAGAATGGGGCAGTAGAATATAAAATCGGGTCTGATAATTTTCCCAGTTTATATGTAAAAAGGGCGGTACTATTTGGGAAAGTCTTTTTTCGGAAAACGATTCCATTCGCCGAAGAGTTCATTCGAGGATCCCTAGCGATACATTTTTCGTGTGAAATAGCTTAAAAGGCGGCGAGTCTTTGTAGATTGTTCGCCAAAACACACGCGGAAGAACAAATTGCGAAGATCAACAAAAAGTGTGTGCAAAAGTAACGCAAACTTCATCGGGAATGATGTGCAAATTTGCGGTGGTGTATTACGCGAGCTTACAAGAGAACAATATGCGATACATTTGTCACAGCTTTGACTTCGAGGATTTTTGTTTCAAATAAAATTGCACGATGTTCACAATACATCCAGGAGAAAGCTTTCGCCCAGTGGTTTTCCATTGGCATTATATACAAACGCTTAACCACTAGATTGGTTTCTTCTAGTGGAACAGTGTTTTTTCGAAGGCGACGATGTCACAGAATCCTAAATCTTTGATAAGGACTGCACTCCAATTTGATTGCTGGACTGCCTGATTAGGTTGGTCAACTACGGTCAACAACGGGAGCTCAGTTCAAAATTGTTGGGCTGACATTATTGCTGTCAAATAGAACTTTGGAGCTTTTTTAGCGGAGGTGAAACGGATGTACTTTACTACTACCTACCATCTAAAGTAAAAGAGCTGCTTTCTTAAAAGAAGCCTCGACCTCTACGCTGTTGCCGTCGTAACCTAAAACATTTCAAGACTATTGCAACTTTTTGTGAATGCTTTCATCGAATTCCGGCAAATTGCAAAGAAACGTCAGCTAGAAATATTTGCAGCTCCTAGTGCGTTCTTAATTTTCAATAAATTTGATTAAATAAATGTAATCACCTTATTTAAAAACCACATAAACGCTGAACTTATCACACGCCTTCACGCTGACACGCTCAGTATATATATGGCGTACGGGTGCCTGATGCCACGTGCGTCGCTTTGCCTACACATTTGTCCATCATAAACTTAGCACAGAGCAAAAAGCCTTTCTCAAATAGATATACTGCGTAAAAACTCACATCCTCATGAGTATAATCTTCGCCTTAAAAACGTATACGTAGAATAGGTAAAAGGGTTTCGTTCCCTTAAGGCATCCACTTGGGTTTGGCATGCTGAGAAACTTTCGCAATAAAACTCTTCTCTATGATCGCATGAACAAGTTCTATTTCGCTTTATCCCCATTAGCTGGAGCAGCGAAGCAAATGAGAGCCGCCATCAGCAAACTGGGAATATAGAGTGTGGATAATAAATTTTAACCAAATTTCCCGGTAAAGTATTCGAAATCAAGGATGCGTGAGAAATACAATGTATTTCCCGGTACGATGATACGCACTTCACGCGCGGGGGTAATTTACCTTGACAGACATACTCGTTCGTATCGTCGGCTATATTCAAGAGGGTTGCTAAAGTTGGCATAATTTATAAGAATGCCTCTTTGCTGTAGAGCTGTTAGCTTATTGAGTGATCTCTTAAATGTGTATTGCGTATGTACGGGGGGAGATAGCTTATCCGTATAAGAATGTGAACAAAATTAGTTTTTAATGCAAGGTGGTAGATATCGTAATATTAAAGGGAAGTGCCACAAAGTTGACTGTTTGGAGGCACTAAGTGGATGAAAAAAGCTCAATATAAGTATACCTACAGCAGAACTCTGGGCGTCAGATTAGTTATATGGGTGGCTTGGATTTTGCGATAAGTTTTGTTGAGTTAACCTACTGCCGGTGATCAAATCTCCATTACTTAAGCCGCCCTCCCTTTCCGGCGCAAATAGAAAATCAAAAAAGATAAAAAAAAAGAAACCATTATAAAATTAATCAATCATCTTTCGACCAAAATAAACAAATTGAGGCACAGCCTGTGCGACCCTGAACATTATCTCCTTAAATGAGATGCCCAAGCGATAGAATTCTTAATTGAATCGCCGCACCCCCGCCCTGCAACCATCCGAACTTTCTTTTCTACTTAACTAATGCCTCCCGCCTGTTGTATTTCTATTTTAATATTAAAATCCATTCGAATTAACATAAACGGAATGGATGCGCGCTTGACGGACGTCCGTCCGTCTATTTAACCTTTTTTGGGAGCAGCAGCACCAGCAACACCAACCCAGTCGCTTGCAATGTTGGTGTAAACGAAATCCGCAAAAAAAAAAGAAGCAAATCACAACGAAGGAAGAAAAATTGCCGAAAAAAAAAGCGGAGCCACCACAGAAATTTATTCAACGTTACTGGCGGGACACTGATTGATGGATGCTCATCAATAAGCAGGACTGTCCAAGTGTCCAGTTGGCTGTGCAGTTGTAGGTAGGTACCTATACCTACTATTATTTGGACAGAGCATCCAAGCGGAAACACATTTGATGGTTATTTTTTTCACGGGTGTTTGTTGATACTGTCTATGCAGATAGACAGAGAGCAATAGTTGGATTTTCGGTGGTGGTTAAGTGATTGTGAAACTCTGCACGGGGGATGGGGCTGATTGTTTTTTTTTTTCCGCAAAATCCCATCCTACCGGTTGAGAGAGTTCTGTTTTTGATGGGGGTTTTACTTCAGCCGTCTGTCGTCTTTGAAATGTGTCTGTAGTTTTTTGGGGGGATAATCAGATAATCTTACCGGCTACCACGTTGACATAAGGACGCTCTTCAAGCTTCAATTATGGGGCCCATATCCGCTCCGTTGTCTTGTTAACTCGAACAACCGTCCATAGGTATGTTTAAAGTTTATTGATAAGGTCAGCTTCGGTCTACAGTCGTCCGTAAAGTTCGTCGTTGGATCTTCTTCTGCAGGCTCGATCGATCAATGCAAACTAAATCGTTCTCTTAATGCGCCCCGAGAGCTTTTCATTCACTTTCGACGAAGTCAATGATTCTGCGTCATCTTCCTTACAACGGTCTTGTACAAAAGGCCTGGGGCCAGTTTCTGTAAGGCGAAACGATCAAACGTTTTCGTGTGCACGAATGATTGGCCATATGTTACACAAGCAACTTTCTTCGTACACACGAAAACGTTTCGCCTTACAGAATCTGCACCCTGTTTTAGCGAGCGTTTTTCAAAGTGAGGTGAAGCAAAACATCAAGCTGTTACAATAAGTGTAGAATACCTTCCACAAAGTTTTTTTTGAATACCAATTTTAAGGAATTTGGGTTCATTGCATTTAACTTGTAAGTTGAAATGCGAAAACTAAATTTAAATAGTAGCTGCTACTGGGACAGCTTTTAAAGACATTCCTCGATACCAATAACCATTTTTAGTTTCCAGGCTAAGTTTTTCGAGCTCACAATGGTGAAATTTTCCATACAAAATTGCATATTGTGGCCTTGGAAATATTTAGTGTGAAGGTTAAAAATGATTATTGGTAAGGCCCATTCACTTTAAGCGAGTGCGGTTTCTTTGAGAACTCGGAATACCTGCTTCGGAAGATCCTCTTTTAGGGCCCGTACCAAGTGTCATACATACATACACCAAAATCTGCCAGTTTATCACAAATCGTTGCATGCATTTAGGCTGATTTGGAGAAAGCCACTGACTTCTTTTAGCTGTACTTCTTGGAGCATTTTTAGCAGGAGCACTGCCCATCACATCTGCACCATTTTTTTTTATAGTAAAAGCCATAAATCACGAGTCACTGACTTTAGGAAACTTTTTAAGTCACACTTGCATTTTCCCGAAGCTTCTTGTACATTCAACTCTTTATAGGTTTCATGAATTCCACAGACCACTCTTCTAAAAGGTGCGTCTTTCACTCTTAACTTGTTTTTTGATATATACACTTCTGAAATTCAGTTCTTTTATTATCCACCCAAGCATACCTACCCACACTCAACAGTGCAAGCGTGCGTTAAATGTCCCCACACACTGTATATTTATATTGAGTAGATTATTGCTGGGCGCCATGTGTGTACACTTCGGATGATTTGCCTTCTTCGAAATGTTATTAATCTTGCGGTTTATGTCGCATAATCCTGCAATATATCCTTAGATTGTATTAAAATGTGTTATTTATCCGTAAAGGAAAAACCCAACACCCACCCCGAAGTGTTTGTGTCTGCTTTGCATAAGCAAAATGATGTGCGAAATGGAATAGAGTATCGAGGCCATTTTCCACACCTGACGCGCTCCCCCGTCAAAAATAAAAACAATTTTATTGGTGCAATCCCGGTCCCGACCGAAATAGAAATCTCACACAGGAGCCGCCGCAATTTTATTCGATATTTTCTCTCCACTTCAGTCGAATTGTGTCTATATGCAAATGCAAATACACGCACTACACAGTCGATCGCTTTATATGTTATGCCACGCCAACAGGAAATGTGTGAAAAATTCAATACTTCTTCTTCAGCATATTATTACAAATTGAATTCGCGAGTGTGTCGTAAAGGATGGGGTTCGCCCCTCACTCCTTCCATACATATCCTTATCCATATATATCATTTGGCTGAGTTGAAACTGATTCAATTTTAGAATTTCCACCAGAGGGAGGTGGGTATTAAGAAAAACCAAAGGAAATAAAGAAGAAACGATGCCGGGAAATTTACGATCACGTTTGTGTAAATCATGCCAAAGGATTGATGGAAGAAAACACTGTCGGTGGATATGTAGGTATATATATTTATATTGCTCGAGGCAGAGACGTATGGATTTGCAGTTTATATTATTGTGCGGTGGGTGCCAGGATTGGCGTGCCAATTGATTGTGGCGCAAGGGTTGTGAAAAGTGCGTAAAGAATTGGATTAGAGATTTATTTATTTTTTATGCAAAGCTATAACTTTTGTGGGAAGATGTTTGAAGGTAATTTCCCAAATTCATTGCAAGTTGGTGTGTGGTGGAGGGGTGCAATTGAGTGGATTGCAATGCGCTGCCACAGGTGGTGATATGATGTTAGCTTTATACACTCTGTAACACTTTTCTAAAAAATAATTTTCAGTGGGCTCTAAATATTTTTGGAAAATGTTTACACATACCTACCGCACTTATACGAATTGCCAACTGCGAACAAGCGAATATTCGTATATATACTGACATTTCATTCACATGAAAACATTTTTTATCACTTTCATCGTTGACGGTTAAGTTCGAACGAAATTTTCATTGGTGGGTTTGTGGATCGCGACTGTTTTATGTGGATTGTGAATGAAGAGTGACAGTTCGCTGCAAGCATTTTAAATTCGCTGGAAAATTGCTGTAATTGTAAATTTAGCTACTTAAATCAATTGAGAGGCAGGTTCCTTTTAGATTAGATTTTCGATTCATTAAATGTATGTGATGTGATTCTTTGGTGGAAGAACAAAAATCAATTTTCGTTCGAAATTAAAATATTCGCAATTCGCCTATTCGCAATTTTCGCTCATGTGAATAGTCCCTTACGCCATCCCATGGAAGATAAAAGGGATGTCCAATACTAAATAAAAGCAGTGTGACTGAAAATGACAACTTTTCCTAACACGGAAAAAAATGTGACTAGATTTTGGTCGGCTATCTTATTTAAGTGGTAAGAATTATGGGAAAGTTCAGCATGTTGATGTTTTTATAGCGATGGCTTACGAAATTTCGCTTTCCTATAAAACAAAATGACTTCCGGAAGTTATGAACGGAAAGTTCCTGATTTATTTCGTGTAACTGATTGATGGATTGTTTGTTTAATTCACTGGAGCTAAATAGAAAAGTTTTCAAGTGATTGCAGAAATGTTGGTCGCCGGAAATCCTGTTTATTTCCATTTTAAGTATTTTGAATTATGGGTAGAATATCCATCACAGCGTAGGCGTCTGATTTGTGATCTCATTCTTACCTACGAATTCATTAGCATTGACTGCAGACAAACGGGTATCTCTGTCCCGTCTCGTGCAAAAATCCGTCTGCAAATGCAGTAATAAGTCGACTGGGGGAAAGGGATGACGCGCTAGACGACGACCTCACTTTCGTCATACACGGAAAAGTCCCGTCCAATTTTTTTCGATAAATTTTTGACGAAGCGTCAGTAGACCAAGCAATGCCCCCTTTTGGCCACCAAGTGTTAAATGCAACGGTGGGGTTGACGCATGTAGCGATCATTCTAAAGTTTTCGTCGGTCTCTTCAGCATCCTTCGTCCCTTTTATTCTTCTGCAAGCTGTAATCTCTCTACGATTTCAAACGACGAAGAAACCTATTCTTGGGAGTGTTTTTACGAAAGGTTCGGCTAATCAGTTTAATGGGCCGGATTGTTTGAGAATTTTTGAAGCAAGGACAATCAGAAGACTGTCGATAAATGCTCTGATTCTGACTTATCCCGCTTTATGAACAAAAAACAGTCTGTCAAACAACTTACATCACTTGTTGGTCTCTGCTTCTTTGAGAGCAAACAAAGTCGCACTAATCACCTTAGTGAATTAGTTTGCTGGAGATCCTTTTGACTTTGGGCAAATAAGTGTCCCCATGCAAATAAAAAGCGAATTGCTCGAGCATTAACTGATTTTCTAAAATAGGATAATAAGGTTTTCCGTAAATACGAGAGATACTTCATCATTCCTATAGACGCCGACGTCTTCATAACTTCGGAGTAACAATTTCCACTCGCCTTGCAATGTTTATTATATTCTTTCTCGTGCTTTTTCCTCCGTTCGCATAGATAGCAAGCAAAATTATATAATTCCCTTTGTTCGGATATAACATTCCACTTGCGCTCTTTCTCGCTTTGATAGGATCTCGATTTATAAACCGATTATTATAAGCATCGTCGTCTCCATTGCCGGTCGTCTTTTTTTTTTGTTCTTCTTTTTCTTCGTCGAAGATGAATTTTTTCGCTTCTCCACTGCTGTTACTCAAAATCTAATTTTTCGCTTTATATTCACAGAAGAGTATCCTTTCCATCATGACGACGGCGACGACGGACGGTGGCGGTGGAGTTGCACTTGCTTCCTTTCAATATTTTCTTCATCTTCTTCGTTTTTATTTGCACTTTTTGCAATTGTTTTCTTTATATTTGTTTTTCTTTTTTTTTTTTTGTACCCTGCCGCTTATAATTTCTCAGCGAAATTTAAAAACACAAAAAAGGAAAGCACAGTACCAGAAAAAAAAGAAGCAGAAGAAACTCCTCAAGTAGAAGTGGCATCCATAGTAGTGAGATGTATAAAAAGGAACTTGTTATCCTTGCATTTCTGTGAATGATTTCACGCAAGAGTTGCAGGTGGAGATGGAGAGAGAACGACGCGCAACACTCTCCACTCCAATGATATTTTTGTATGCACTGTTGTTGGGTTTTTAGCTTTTCCCACATCCTTTTACCGTTCGCTTACGAAGGACACAATGAGCAAAAAATAATATGTACAGTGTACACATATATACAGTTTTATATTATGAAATGAAAACGTTGGCAAATCCATTAGAGATTTCCAGGGAGCGAGGGAGGTAAGCCTCTCTATTTTTGTGTGATGTGCTTCAAGGATATTATTGTTGGTTGTGTATATATTTTCGCTTCGATTTAACAATAAAATAGAGTGAGTGTGGGCGGCGATGGGGGTGTGATGGTGAGCGGCGGCAAAGTTGGATCTACGATACACATTATTTCTGTACTTTATTTCATCATCTTGAATTCAGTTCGGTCTTAAAAGCTTTCTAATACCACGATTCACGAGAGTTCGGCACGAATACAAAAGAAGAAGGCGGCGTCAGCGGCGGCGGCGGCGGCAGTTCCCTCCAATTGCTTTCGCGCATATTTTAACAAAGCGAATGTTTATAATGGTTGCGTATTGAATTTTAACGAGGAGATTACGCTGTCGTTCCGTTGTTGTACCCATCGTTCTCCGTGGCGTAGCGTATCCTTTCGATTTTGCAAGAATATGAGAGTTGAGACTTGAGTGTGCTGTCGTGTCGTATAGAAGGGATGCCTGAAACATACATTGAAATGAAATAAATTTTTAACTTCGAGTTGTTATTCCTCGAACGAAGTATTGTGCCTTTGCAGCTTCTTTGAGTTGCCTTCATATTCGATTTGATTAGAAAGTGGAGTAAGCTGCAGCTGCGACGGAGGGATCCGATTCGGGGAGCCCGAAAAGGTGCGACTGCGGATTCCCCTTCAACATTGTTTGTGCGTTAGTTCCCACGGCATAACACCAATCGGACCCTAATCCGGGTTATAGCTATTTTTATTACCTCATTCCCCGCATGGCTTCGCCTACAAATCTGTTATCAACGAACCCCTTCATTAAAGTCCACCGATTTGTGTTCACCATATATAATTAGCTGGCGATTCCAAAAGAGGTTTACCCCTCGCGCATTCAATCGCAACGCCTAACACACACTTAATTCGAATAATTTTTGACAGACTATATACGAGCGCATGTTGTTGAACTTTTTATTGCCCTGTCGGTCGTTACATGTATTCATTCACTTTCACCCCTAAAACCAATTTCCCGGAATAAACTTATGTGCACCGAATAGCAAGTGCGTAAGTATTTTGGGGGCGCGGAACAGACCCCAATATGAAAAAAGCAGGTCACCGACACCGACGGGTGTGAAAAGGGAAAACTCAAAGTCCGGGGATGATTTATGTGGAATGGCGCTTGTTTCTGCTGCTGGAACTGCCAGCGTTAAGAGATTGATGGTCTTCTGGTTCTTTTGCGTCTAATTTTCGTCATTGTCCAAAATTGATCTCACTTTTAAAATTCATAATATTTTTTTGATCTTATTTTTTAATTATCGATAATTTGTATCAACTTTTGGAGGTCTATAGTTGCGATGACAGACGTCTAAGAATATCATGTTTGGAGCCCAGTGAAGTTGTCCCACATTTGTCATTAAACTTAAACGGTTACGTCATCTGTCTGATTTTTCTGCAGTTTCATCGCTTTTGCAATAGGTGGCGCTGTGCTACGAATATTGCCTGAGGTGGTTGTATGCGATAAAATGGGTAGAAAAGTTTCGACAGTTGATTTGATACCCTTTTTCTTGACAGATGTGTATACAATTTTGACCAGCAGTTCATATCGACTATGGCAATGTTTCAGCACCTTAAATCAGAATACTCTCAGTCTCTTAAATGGAAATTGATGTGTTTTTAATATTTTATAAAATCATCTCAAAAGTTGCCCATTCGCTGGTGTAGGTATTCATTTCGTTGGAGTTCGCGTGGACTTAAGTCGACTTAAGAAGTAACCAAGCAGGTTAAAGGTTTTTAAACCGTTTTTCAATTAATTTTTCAAGCTAAATTCCAAGCTGCGGATAAGGCAGCAAGGATTCATATGGGAAATTGCAAAAGTCTCTATCTCAGCAGAGCGCATCCCTCATCACTCCCAGCGGATTATCGCCACAGATGTCGATCGGTGCAAGTTGTATAGCTTAAAACCCTTTTTTTTCATTCAATCAACTCCAACTATCCTCGTAACAATAGCCGCCCGCTATTGTGTGTCCCTGAATGAGTCCCCAATCTTCATACTCACAATAGAAGGATAAATCGTTGAATACCTTCAAAAAAAAAACACACACACACAATCCCCTACTTCTCAATCAATGTCGCAGGAACAAGTGCAGTTTCTGAATTTTCTATTGTACCGCACCTTTGATGGAAAGGAATTCTAATTGTACAGGACAAAGGCAACATTCAGTACACCTTGTTCACACAATACCCACACACACACACACACAGTATTCTGTATCGCATTTTCATTTTTCCTGCCATTGTGCGCTCGGTATATATCCTTTTTACCAAAATAGCCTTCAAAGTTTCACACAATAGAACCGCACAATGCTGGCGCACATCTCAACGAGCGACTCATCCTCTCCACGTGCGTCGGTTGGTCGTGAGTTTTGCAGAAACATCAAATAATAGAACCTCTGCGCTGTGGTTGAATATTCCATTTTCATCGTTCGTCTAAAAACTCCTAGTCCTGAATGATGGAGCAGAAAAATTTGCTTTCTTCTTCAGATTTTGCCCCGAGTAGCTGGCTGCACCAGTGTTGTATTTTTGATTGACACTTTTTATCCCCGTAATCCTCTGGTGCGCCCGTAAACTCGATCATCATGGGAAACGTTTTCATCTCCTTCCTTTAGAGATATATTTTCCAATTCGACAGAATTCTGTGGTGGAGGAAGCCTTTTGCCAATTTAGAAAATTATATTCCACCCTATCAAAGTTGCCCTGCCATATGTGGCAAGAATAATGGTTACGCTGACAGGTTCAGAGAAGTACGGCGCATATATGGCAACGTGGAGAAAAGTATAATTAAAACAAAACTCCGAGGTATATCTATGAATGGCATCAGAGATGGACTATCCCCGATTGATCAGGTAGCATCGTCGTCGTCGTAGTCGTCGTCGTCTTGCCAGAACCAGACTGAGACCAAGTCTAGACTGGACTTCATATTCCGGACTTGTTGACATTGATTCGGACTTAATTGGTGGTTGAGAGGATGCGTTGCCACATACCCTGTATATACGTTTTATCTTTGCGGTGCAACGACGGCAGATGCGCTGACTAACGAGCCCGAGGCGATTACGAAACAAATTTTATGCGGTGGCTTTGATTACTTTAATTGCGAGCGTTGGTATGTCTGTAAAGTGCACATCGACATAGGAGTCCCTTTTATTTATGAAGGAACGAAAAAAAAAACTCTGGTAAAGACTTTTCCCATTCAAACTTTCGATATCCTTTTTTGAGGGCTCCTTTTTGTTGCCACTTGACCTCCCCAAAGTGTGGGACGTGCAGACTCCAACTAAAAAAATCGACTATAAGTGCAAATCCTTGTCAGCGCAAAAAAAAAAAGAAAACCATTGATCCCTGCTCAAGCGAATATTCCTTTGAATTTGATTCCTTTTGCCGGTGCTGCACGCTTCAATAGTTTCCATCCATTTTGCACGGATGGATTCCCTTGGAAAGGCAGTAAACTACCCTGTGCTTGAGTCAGCAGTACACACTTTGTGAGTGGGTGCCTCCAATTAAACCGTGACCCATCAAAAGCTGATTAATACATGCGAAATTACCAGTGCAGTGGGCAGTTCTGTCGTTGGCGAATTTTTTTTTATATTCACTCAACTCTTTCCAATCGATGAATCAATACACAAGTTTACATTTTACAACCAACAAGCAATTGGCTCCGGGCTTAGGCCGACCGCTTCTGCCAAGTTATTGTTTCGTCTCTCTCTAAACAGTTGTTGTGTAGGGCTTCTCTCTTGTGAGTGCTTCGCATTATGCCATTCCTGGATGCTTGATGGGTGACACAAAGCACAGTGTAAGCGTTGACGCTTACCAACTGCAGAATTGGCATAATTAAAGTGAAATTATTTTAATTGGATTAGCGGGTTTATTTCGTCGGTCGGCTTGTTTGTTTTTGTTGGTCGCTGTCAGCTGGGACAGAGTATTTTGACATCGCTTGGGATGCAACGTTGCCGACTTATATACCCGAAAGAATTTAGTGACGCGAAAAGGGCTTCTAATCGCGGATACCACACTGGAAATGGGGTTGTGCGGCATAAGAGAACGTGCCGTCTAATTAGAGGAATTTAAAATGTCGCCCGCGCATGTAGGCATGCAATATTCAAGTGGCTTGCATTGACCTTCAGTTGCTTTGGAGGCAGTCGTAGGAGCAGACGGAAAGGGATGTATATTGGCATCGCTGCCGATAAAAAACTAGAAGCTCTTTCAATAAGCAGACATTTTTAGCTGGTGCGAGTGAGTCTCACTTCGCAGGTGAAACGTCGGTTCCAATGCCCTTGTGTTTATCGCTTAAAACTCTCCTGTTTCAGAGCACCATTCCTGCCATACGACTAAAATGCTCTTGGATCAGTCTTCTTGGCATAATGGCAGTTCAAATTGACTCTTCTCTCCGCCAGGACATATACCCATACCCACTACATACAACTCGATTAAATCTGAGTAAAAAGTTCTGTCACCAACTCGAATGTCGCGTCGTAGTCCACCCGACTCCCATCCAGCATCACTCATCATTCATCCACAGAAGCGCATCTTATCAAAGTGAATTACGGACCATACCTCCGTACTCGATGACGACTCAGCTTTTTGCAAAGGACCAACTATCACTCTGTTGGTATACACATGTGTGCAATGCATTTAAGCAGCAGTAAAGCAAGGACGCACACATTTATTGAGATTGAGAGGATACGACCATTCATTTTAAATGACATGAATAAGTGTGAGGAAGTAATTGAACGAAATTATGGGACATCTGCGTCCAGCTCTGGGAGAGAGCCTCCCTCCATCACTGCCGTTGTCGTCAGTCGTCACCCCAAAATTTTGTGAGGATGGGGTCCAGCGTCCAGTGTTCGCATTTAGGACAGATGGAAGGGCAGTTGCTGTGTACGTGTATTTGTGAGCGCACACACGTATTATGATGATTCTCCAGCCGGACAATTACACGTAGCCGCACGTACATCTAAACATATAAAGCGGGGGTGGGAGGGGATGAGTATGAGTATATTCGAAATGTGATACGCATTTTCATTTCCTCTCTGCCTGGAAAATCAAATTTCGTACTCGATGCAATTGCCTAAAACTATACACATACGAACGTGCAAATAATCCAACATCCACCATTAGGTGCACACACAGGGTGGATAATAGCGATTGACAAAAGTCGTAAATTTATGAAACATATTGCAGGACAGCAATTAAGGGCGACTAGTGGTTACTTGCAAAGCGGCCATCATAACACGTTTTGTATTAAAAAGGCCTTAGGCAAATGAATAAATCGATTTTAGGGCAATCGGACGTGTTTCTCATTTAGATAACGGCAAATGAGCCGCCATGACAAAAATAAAATCGCAAATTCTACGAGTGGAGGTTAAACTGCGGTACAAATATACAGTCGAGGCCCGCTAAAGCGGACAGTGATGGTGATACATTGTTTGTCCGCTAGAGGGAGAGGGAGATGAAGAAGGAGTTATACCTTGTGCTTATTTCGCAAAAAGCATTAAAATGTTTACTCTACGATTACACGCGGCCTTTTCATGTCAAATTTTGACATGCCAACGTCATTATGACGTAAATATTTATCCTACATTTGTTAATCGTCTGGTCCCGCGGGCTGTCGCAGGGAACTCTCACGAAAGACACACGGGTGACTATGGAATTTTTGTGACGCCTGTCAAAATTTGCCCCAAAAAATGGCACATGCAATCGTAGCTTTATATTTTCTGAATGAGTCGTCCGATTGCGATGAAACGAAAACCATAAGTTGCTCCATTAAGCCCTTTAAAAAATTCATGACGATTGAGTGGGTAGTTTAAACGCGAAGCAGTACCAAATCCAGTTATCACAACGACCGTGGAGATGTTATTAGCACTAAGAGCGCTTCGGCTCTGTGTTAGTTTTTTTTTATATTACAGAGCAACGGGTTCACGTTCGATCATCAGAAAATAAGAATTAGCATATAGCAAGCAAATCTGTCAAGCATCCGACGGTATATTTCCAATTCGTAAACCAAAATCATTTACAAAACTAAAATATGCTGAAAACCGTTTATGAGGAAATCAGTGATCCCATTTTGAGGGGTAAAATGAGAAAGGTGAAAACAAGGGACATGCTAAAAAATCTGCACAGCAATAAATAAAACATAAACTGCTTAAAAGTAAAATTAAAACGTATTTTTATTACAAGCAAATGTAAAAGTTTACTCATATTGGAATGTTCATAATAAAAATGTAAAAAAAACAGCCCATCGAACGTCTACGTTAAAATTTGTCTACATTCGAATGTATTCACTCGTTTTTTATATTAATTACGTCTAAAACAAAATGAAATCAACGTCATTTTTGTTGTTCTTTTATTTCAAGCTTGTTAATAAGAATGGCAAACATTTTTTTAATCCAAATTTCACCCGGGGGCGAAAAAATGAAACGGAATTTATGAGAAAAGTAATGATTCCGCTTCTAAAAAGATGGGAAAACGTTCTTCAAAGTCTGGAAAAACCACCAAAGACACAAATGAAGGTCTAAAATAGTCCACCACCCTTTTATTAATTTTTTTCTAATTTTTACCAATGAAGGTCCAACAATCGCCCGTCAGGACCACCCTGTTACCAGTACACACTGAACATCATAATAGTCCGACACAACCAAAAAAAAAAAAAAACTCTTCTGGCCCTTAAGTGCACCACCGACAGCCAAAATTCGATTTCAATATAAATGAATCCAAACATGCACCGCCCTCAAAAATAATTCTCGGCTACTGCTGCTGTTACTAAAATACAAGGCTATATACACATTTCGAACAGGTCCAATGTGCCATAGACGTAGTCAAACATGGATGTTCATGTGCATAGGATAACCAAAACTGAATCCCATAATTGCACTGTCCTCCAGCTGCACACAGGCAACTATAGCAACCAGCGCACCCCTGCTCTTACATTCATGCTTCTCGGCCTGTTTTTGTCGCCTCCACCTTTAGGGGTGTTCATTGGAATCGATCGGATTGTGGAGCCCAAAAACATGGCGAATCGGTAGAATAGCAACTAAATTCGTTTAGTTTTTGAAATCCATATCCTGGGGGTTACTCAATGCGAAATCCAAGTTCCGGACTGTGTATAGAATGGCAGCAGTCGAAATGCAATATTTGCCCAAAAGCCTTGCTGTTTCTTTTTTATACCTATTTCCGTGTTTTGTTACTCGAAATGTTGCTGTTGCTTTCTTTGTACAGTAACTTTTGTGTGTGCATTGTGTATAATCGGCAACAAAGAGAAGGAACACAAACACTGGCAGTTTTGTTGCCAGATTTAGGGTTTTTTTATTTTATTTTTTTTTTTGTATTCCAAGTGGAAGTCTCAAATGTCCGGAGGACTCAATTAAGTGAATTTGCTTGTATTTCGAAATATACGAAAGGATTGCATATGGGGTTTCTAATTTGATATTTAAATAGGAATTTGGGAGCGGGTGTACGGGTAGCATGCATACGATGTTATTACTCGTTCGGACATGTAAACGATTTTCAGATTTCGACAGGAGTTGCATTAAATTTGCCCACACATCCTTACTGTGGTAATTATAATGTTCATTTTAAATGGAATTTCGTATAGCTAGTGCAAATGGGTAGTGCAAATATCCCCCTAGGGAGATACCTATCTCTTTGTGCGGCGAGGCTTATTGCAAATGCATTTCAGTTACAAATAATGAATTTGACTGGTCCGGGCCAGGTGATTGGTCATTGTAGACAGACGGAATCAATTCTGTTGCATATTATATAATGAGAGTTATGATTCTTTGGAGAATACGCTTTTGAGTGATGTGCAAATTGAACAGAATATACGAATATCAGTTTTGATACAGGTCGTAGTCTTGCGTGGGGCAAACACGAAGAGTCTGTATTTCGGAGCCGAGTTCAGTCAACGGGAGAATACGTAAGGAAACTGAGTTTGAGTTGGGCGACTATGAGCTTCGGACCTTGCAATGAGAATTATAATCACCGAAGGAAGCAATCGGCCCTCTGGGGGCCGGGGATCATCTGACTAGGTATTGAAGACGGTTTGTACTGCTGCCTTGCACATTTCGAGCCCTGGTCTATAGCATTTCGCTCAGTGTAGTAAAAGAAAACCGGTGTTGCCATTACTTTCAGATTTATTAAATCATCGAACCGCATGCAAGACTTATCTCGATTGTGAATCATGCGTCACTCATATTGATACAGAACATTCAAATGAGATTCGGGACAGTTATATTGCACCCACCTGCTACAGCTACCGCGTCTTTTAACAATGCACTGAGCGACAAAAAAAAAAACCCCAACTAAAAGCTCTCACAAAAAGAACAGAGGGGACAACATCACCTTCACGCAAAAACCTCTGATATACGTGACCATAAAAATCAGCTCCACTCTGTGGGCACGCATGCAAGGCGACGATATGTTAATTTTTAAATTTATTACAATTTTGCATTTTTTATTTTATTTTCTATATATATAACGACTGGCTGCACCTAAAGGCTACACCAATAGGTGTATGAACAGCCCATGGATTTATTGGAGGAGTTTATTCCTAGAATATAATTCGCCCTCCGGTGTGTCCATTAAAAACGAACACCGACAACGCGTGACCATAGTCGAATACGTGACAATTTCATACGATATCGATATGCCTGTTTCACTAAGGTAGACTATAAATCAAAAAGAAAAAAAAAGGAGAAAGAAAAATGTAAATAGCCTGACAAAGGATAAATCTAAAGTGCAAAATGAGAATATGAAGTTTTAAGTTTTACCTTAGGTATACCGAGTAGTTTTGGAATTAAATTTTAACTGTGGATGAAGACTTAAAGGAATTAGACTTTGGCAAGAAAAAAAAAGGACTCTGTCCTTTGATGTTTATGTTTGATTTTAATAGACTTTTTTGTAGAGTACTTGCACTGGAAAACGTTGAGGCTCATTCACTTTGAGTGGAGACATAAAATTAAATTATCATGTCAATCACTTATTTTTGTCTTAAGGATTATTAAGGTGAGCGAATATTCGTAGTTTCTGACAGTTCATTCTCATGAAAACTTTATTTCGTTGCGATTCAGTTTGATTTTTTAAGGTTAAGCTCGAACGAATTTCTCTTTGGTGGGTTTGCGTTTGTCGCGACTGCATTATGTGGATTTGGAATAAAGTATGACAGGTTGTGGCTAGTAGTTTTTGTGAATGTCATCATTTAAATCAACTAAGACTCTGTTTTTTTTTAGATATGATGTTGGCAGATTATCACGAAATTAGAACAAAATGTTGCTTCTTTAAATCCTTTGCTATGTCTGAGAAATCCATATACAGACTCGGTGAGTAGTTTTCACGCCAAGCGGTAACAAATCAACATACGAATAGACAAACGTCAAAACTTTATCATTTGTATAGGAGAAGGTTGCGATTTTCTTCTGTCTTGCAGGATCTGCATAAAACTTGAAACTTTTTTTGAAGAAATTTGTTCGAAATGCGTAACAGAAATCTGACGGAAATTGAAAACTTTTGTTGGTAGATGTTGAGCTAAGCTTTTGCTTATTACAGCACTCATGGTCACAGTGATTTTAGTGTGTTTTCAAAAGTGACAGCACTTTTTTGGTTAATTTAATATTTATTAAGAAAATATCGCGTAGAATGGTTCAGAAGCAGGCACACGAACTTCAAGAAGAATTGCACTGGGGGGAAATTATCGCGAAAACCTCACGCGGCATATTCGCCATGCTAACCTTCAAAAAATTTTGTTCAACAGGAACAGTGAAGCAAAGCAGTAAAAACTAACAGTCGGCGTTCCCCAATTGTCCGAACTAGGACAACTGCCTTGCAACCTGAAGAAAACACCTCCCTTGGGAAAGTGGACATAAGTTACAACATCCCTGCACAATTATTTTCGATGAGAAAGCAAATATTTCAACAACCTTGAAGATCTGTCTAAGGCGATTTTTCCGATTCTTCTCACTTAAAAGATTTGTTACAAGTCACGTTTACGATCGATCAAAACTGAAGGCCTGCGTCAGATTGACTTTCTTCTATGAATTGGTCGCAAAAACAGATAGTTGCTAGTTCCTATTCTTATTCAGTAATAGTTCTAGAAAAATGCAATTATCTGCTGACCATCAATCACCTGGTACCGTATCATCCATCGCACATCGCTCGCATAATCAAACGTCCATTACAGAGCCCCCTGCCATTACAAAAACCAGGCTAACGACAACGAGCTATAGGTTTACCTTACCCCAATCAACGAACACTCACTCGTTCGCATCTCGCTGAAAATCAATTCATCACACAAAAACAAAGTGAACATTCAATTGAGTAAAGTGCTAACAAAAGGGCGACAACGCCCCGGCATTGAGTAGCCTCCACCGCCACAGGTGCTGTTCTGCTCTAATGAAATGCACCATTGCAAAGGCAAACAAAGCAACAGGAACGCATTTATCATTCTTCTAAATGCGTGCGCGAGTAGAGCTTAACGAGTACCTTCGTCTGTGGTTATAAATAGTTTTTTTTTTTTTTACAAATGCACACTTAACACATTTTACCCATAAGCAGAAATTTTCAAATGACGCACGGAGACGTAATTAAACGGAAAGTTAGTTAAAACTCCGATTGCACATTTGTATATGTGTATATTTAAATAGAAGAACCCATCAACTAATTACAAGGACTTTTCGAAAGTCTACAATCCAAGGGATTAGTGCCACTAAGCCGGGCCATTTAATTACTCGAATTGATATAGAAGGATGCATGTGGTATTCGATACTTAAGTCTGCTCGTTAGAAATGCATGGCTGGGTTGGAGGACAAGATGGAGAAGAACAACGACGTTGGTTGGGGGCGAAATTCTGCTACATCAATTTCGAGCAAAACGATTTGCATTTTCCATTAAATTTGAAAACCACCAAACACACTGTCTGGCCACCCACTCCTGCGGCAGGAGGATTTTCGGTAGGTATCTGGAATCTGCAAGGAAACTCAACTCGAAGACGACTCGACAATGCACAGTGGGTTCGGTGAGGGTATCTACCCACTAAATAAAAATCCACTGGCAATATAGTCCGGAGAGTTTTGCATCAAACAATTCGATTTCAAGGTTGCTTCAAAAAAAATCACAGAAGCGGCCCTAAATGTTGCTAAAAGGAAGTATCCCACGAGAATTTCGCTTCGATTTCGCAGGGGAGAAGTTAGGGGCTATGAACATGAGTGCGAACTGCAAATAGGCGAATTGCGAACAAATCAATTTAATTGAATTGAAAATAGATTCTTTTCCGTAACCAAAGCGTTATATTTAATTCATCTAGCATCTGATCTAAAAAAAGCGTGCCCCTCTCAATTGATTTAAATAGCTTAAATTACAAATACATCAATTTTCCCATGAATTTAAAATATTTGCCGCTAATTGTCATTCACAATCCACATAAGATGAATGAAAAATTCGTTCGAACTTAACCCTCAACACTGAAAAAGGCGAGAAAAAAAACTCTTCACGTGAATGAAATGCCAGAATCTACGAATATTCGCCTGTTCTTTAACATTAGGTACATTTCATTCGAACATTGTACTAGATTTAAGAAGTAAATTCGCAATAAAAAGTAATAAATAAACACGAAAATGAATCTGTAAAGAGAAAAATGTTTCTAATTTCATTTCTTTTGACAGTTCGCAACCCCAAATCGACGCCACTGCCAATAATACAGAGGAATAAACTCTTTTCAGTATATCCAGACCGAATGAAAAACGACGACACTGCAGGGTGTGTACGTGGTATAAATTTGATTGAATGGAAAAACGATTTAGATCCGGGATCAATTTTATGAGTGCAAACGAACGAAGTAGAAGGAATTGAATTTTCTCTACGACAACTGTGCAGGAGGGACTCGTTTTCTTTTTCTTTTTATATGAATTTATTTTATTTCTGTTCGCTCTCTGCGTTTGTTTGTTTCAATTTGCCTGAGCCAAAATCAGAAAAACAAAGTTTTCGAATATCAAATGAGGACACAGCAGAGAGAATATACGGAAGAGATTTAATAGTTTCTCCATGCCGCCGCGCATATATGACTTGACTTGACTTTGCGTGCCAAAACAGAGGAAAGAATTTTCAATTAAATTAAAAAAGAATGCGAACGAAACGGGTCTGCCTTCGCAACATACCACAGTACCTATACCTACCTTTTTCATGTCCATGGGAAGCTCTGTCAGAATAGAGCATGAGATCTATTACCTTCTGATGGTTGGAGTTCATTAAATCAAAAAGCTGTGTGCCTCACACATGTGCAGAGGAGGACGACGACAACGACGCACGCTATAGCCTTCATAGTGTATGCAAAAAAATAGGAAAGAAAAAAAAACGAAAACAAATCCCGCTGCGTGAATGGTCGCACTAACAATAAATTCTTTTCGTTTTAATTAATTATTATTAGTTTGAACGGTTCGTGGTTGCTTTTCCGCCTTGGAATGCATTTTGGTCGTATACATAATTTAGGCCGTGTGTGCGGATAACGTTGCCTATGGTGGCTCGTAAAATATTTAACTTAATGCAGGTGGTTAGTAGGACTTACCATTGTTGAAAAGATTTATTGCGACTTTAAAGCTAGCATTAGATGGATTTAATGGAGTGCCTGCTGACATGACAACTGGTGTAAATAACTGGCGAATAAATCAAGCCAGCTAAAACCTTTAAAATTGTCAACTAACTCTACTTTTTTTTTTTATTGTTTTGGTAAATGCTGATCAAGGATGGAATGTCTGTGTGTTCATGAAGTCATGGATCTCGTGAATCTGCTTCAAGCATCAAGTGCGTATATACCTACCCACTCACACAAAAACCCAAACAGACCTCAGACATTTGGAGTAATGAGCCCGATATCAAGCGAGTTTCATGTTGCACTAATTAAGTCAGGTGTTCCAAAGGGGAGAACTCATGCTTCCATAATACTGCGTCTGGCACAAAAGGCAAGCCAGCGCAAGACGTTAGGCCCCACTCGTGCATTTCTTCGTGCTGTCCAGCCCCCTAACAATCAGTCGCTGATCCAAATCCCAGTCCTCAATATGCCTATCTCTACGTTGCCATTCCAGACATTGACAGACTTCGTTAATACGTAATGAGTAACCTATTGTGTCGAGGTATTCATCGCCAAAGCAAATCTGGTCTTATGCTCGGATATACGAGTAGTATAGGTATACACAACATTTATCGGTCAAATCGCACACACCCCGCCGCCTATAGCCTCGTGCGCTCGCATTCAACCTGCTCCAAAGAAGCCATTCTTCAGTTTACATAATCCATCATCATCAGAAATGAGTTTTCTTATCCAAACTATTATCATTTCCATTCTGGACATTCGACGACGACGACGACAGAAACGACAGTCGGTATTAGATACCCAAATACGAAACCCATAAAAGAGCACAGCGGACAAATCCGAAGCAAAATAAACGGCACAGAGACGAGCGGAAGAGGATACAAGGCAAACAAAAAAAAAGTGTAGCCCAAGAACTTTAGCGAGGGTTTGGCCTGCCATGCCCGGCTAACTGAAAACGGAATGGATAGATGGATGGCTGAATAGATTCAAAGGAATAATAAGCTTCTGCTTCTGCTTCAACGTCTTGTTCAATTTTTCTTTTTCGCTCTCTTCCTTCAGCGTCCATCTTTATTTTTATTCATATCACCTTAATGAGATTTTTTCCTTAAATAGAATAGTGGAGCAATAATAATGATACTACGACGAGGACGACAACGAATCCAAAGAAGACACAAGTCGTCGATGTCATCAAAGATGCGAAGGAGATGATATCCGTTTAGCTTTTCTTTTTTTGCACAAGGGACAACCTGACCTCCTCATCGCACACCGCCCCGTGACTGCCGTTGCCGTCATCGGTTGGTCTAGAAAAAAAAAAAACCTACCCCGAGCTGAAAAGGTTCAGGTGTGTTGTCGGGCTTTATGTTCGTTGGCTACATGACTGACTGACACTACAATTGACCTAACACCAATACTGTCACTCATGACCGGGGTGATGACAATAGGGAAAAATAAATAAATGTAAGATGAGGCAAACATTGAGGAATTTTCTTTCGTTTTTTTTTTTTTTTTCTTTCTTCTATTTATACTAAGTTCCGTTTTATTCATCCCCATTAAGTCCGAAATAATCTGATTAGTTAAACATGGTGGAATGAAATTGCTCTTTTTTTTATTGCGACAGTAGATGTATTGGAAAAGAAAAGCCCTGGCGGAATGTACGGCATCAGCAAAGTAGGAAGGCGTAGTAGTACAGTAATTTGATGTAAATTCAATTACATATTTCATTTGGCATGGGGGTTAGTTGGGACTATAATTGTTGATAGCTTGTAATGTTTGGGATATTTTTCTTTCAAAGCGACATAATCTTTGTGTCAAAAAAGGTTAGTAGAATTTAAACAAGATGACAGCAAATTTGGGCTCTTAAACTGCGCCCATGGCAAAATAAATCAATTTCCGCGGAGCTCTATCAAAATTAGTTGAATTTCCGTAAATGGGAAATTACTTAATCTAGCGCAAGATCACCATTGGATATTGGAATGAAGGATAAGATTTTGACTCGTTGCCATTATTCGACTAACCCAAAAAATTGAACTTGGCCGACCAAGATAATGTTCTGTATGACAGTATGTACTTAAATTTCCCTTAGAAGGAAGTTTCTCAATCTTTACTTCTACAAAAATAAGAAGAGGTAAGTTGACGGATCAAAGGTCTCATTCGAGTTTCCCATTCGTAAGTACAGTCGAATCCCTCTAAGTCGAACCTCCTTTAACTCGAATTTCCCTCTAACTCGGATTTTTCGAAACAATTTTTGCATTCCCTTCAATTTTGCATAGAAAAGTCATCCTCTAAATCCCTCTAAGTCGAATTTGAACTATTAAATCCCTCTAAGTCGAATTTTTCGTCTGAAGAAAACAAAATTTAAAAGAAAAAATCGGAGCTGAAGAAGAGTTTGGCGAAACCATTTCTAGCCATATGCCGGAAAAGAATGATATTGAAAACGCAATTGAAATATTGCAAACTGCAACTGAAATAACCGAAGATGTCGCAGAGGAGATTCACTACTGCCTATTTTAAATAGAATCATTTATTAAACGAGTGAACACTGCTACTTTCACATCTAGGGATGCCATACGCCCCCCTTTAGGGGGGACAGTCCCCATTTTCATACAAAAATGCTGTTTGTCCCCCCTAACACAAACTACTGTCCCCCTTAATAAGTCAAAATTCAATAAAAGAAAACATTCAATTGAAAAATTTTAAAATACTTTCTTTTAATATTTTTAACAAGATTCTTTGTGAACACATCCATTTGAAGTGCAAGAAAACTTTCAAAGCTATTTTTATTTTATATTTTTTGGACTCTGGTGATCAATAATAAAAAAAAATATATTTGTCCCACTTTTTTAACACTTGTCCTCCCTAGAAAACTCACGTTGTCCCCCTTTTCGTATTTTTTAATCTGGCATCCCTATTCACATCCCAAACAAAAATAACAAATTTGTTTACCTATTTTTATTTCAAAATGTACCTACTTTCCTATTTTTTTAATTTAAATAAATACGCTTAAAAACAAAATCCCTCTAACTCGAATTTTTCCAGAAATCCCTCTAACTCCAAATTTTTTTTAACTCCCGTGAAAATTCGACTTGGAGGGATTCGACTGTACTTTATTGCTTTGAGTGGAAAGAAACATAAACTTAACAAAAGACAATTATAACGAATTTCTTGACTACATTCATCGGTCACCGCTTCATAGACGTCAACTCAAAAACACTGTTCATTTGACCTATATAGGACAATCAAAAGAAGCAAGTCAGCTGTCAGATTTATACTAAACCAGATTCTTGAACGTTCCCAATGTAAGTTCAGTGAAACAATTACCCAAAATATAATTATTATTTCAATTTTTTAAATCAACTGTCACGATTTTCAACTCTTTTTAGTTAGTTTTGCAATTTTTTTGTACCAGATCTAGAACTTCCTCGACTGCCAATTTAATTCACAGTTCGTGTAAAACGTAAGAGAATTAACAAGCCTCTTGGAATGCCACACCAAAACCTTAATTAAACAGATATTTCCTGAACACATTTATTTGCTTTAAAAAAAGAAAACAACTGTAGGTACTTGGCCAAGAAAAAAACACCAATAACCCCAATTTGCATCGCATACGACTTTGTCATGAAACATATGAGTGATACGGGTACCTCAATGAATATCATCAGCTGTTCGATCGTGATAGTGACAGCAGCTGATGTTTTTAGTGAATGGATGACTGTGTTTAAAACGAGCATTCATTCAACATCAATATATCTACATATTAACCCAGTCCCCAGGCCCGCAGTGTGTCCGTTTAAAAAGGTGATTATTTAATTGTTTACTGCATATGACATGAGGTTAAATTTACGAGACAGTAGAACGGTAATAAAGACAAGGCGACCACATAACAACAACGGCAGCTGATGAGACACGTGAAAGGAGACGTGTGAATTTGGAATTTCAATTATTCGGACATCAGGCGATGCGATTGAATGAAATGAGTAAATGAGTGACTGCAGAAAAGCGGAGCTTTGGGGCTGTCAATCTGTCAAAAATGTAACATAAATCAACCTGACGTCACGGTGGGAATGAATTCGTTATTATCTCAATGCGATTTCGATTCCTTATCAGTGTTTAGTTAACGTTGGCCTCGCTTTATTAACCCTTTAAACATCATTTCAATAGCATTCACAAATGATTTAATTTGAACATTAAAAACTGAGAACATACCTGGAAAATGTGTCTAACAACATCAATCGATAATTGCATTCGATTCACTTCCATCCAGATATTGCAAGACGAAATAAATAAATAAATTGAATCATCCAATGATTTCTATTGCCCGGAGAGAGGGAAATAAATGAAATGAATGTTTTGACTCCCCTCGCCATTGTGACAACATCAGGACACAATACAACTTAGTGTGTATATATACTGTGGGTGCTCGCACTCGTATGAAACATATCCTTTTGTGAACGTAATGAATCAAGGACGCTTCAATTCATTATTTACAGCAAGCTGGACATCAAATAAAGTTATACTCATTCCCTGTATTATCCTCCGTTCAGAGCGTCCATCTCTTCAGCTTCTCCTTGTGCTGTTGTGTAATATATGTAGGTATGTTTCGATATCCTACAGTGATTTCGATCGAATTCGAACAAATGAATAAAAAAAAGAGAGACCCAAGCTCAGTTCGCTATTATTCTTTGTCCTGTTGGATATGTGAAACGACTTCGAATATAAATATTTCAGAAACAGATGTGAGTTTCTTTCCTTTCATCAGCCTCACATCCTTGAGGGAAGATGACAGAGCGACCGGTGGCCGGGTATGGGTGGAAGTGAAACGTCTAAAGTAAATGTGTCATTACCATCAATACTAAGAGCTAGTAATACATTTGACACGAGAATCTTGTAAAGAAGAAGATCAAACGACGACCGGATCTTTCAACTAATTGGATGACAACAGTCAATCGATCCAATATTCCGACACATATTTGGTACAGTGTTGCTGTATGCTTCGAAATAGTATTAAAAATATGTACCTGGCCCTTTTTTTAATTACCCGACTCCAACCCCCCTAGTTTGTGCCCCAAATAATGAGGACGTGTGTCAAGTCAATACCAGGCAACAGGGTGCCGCCTGGGTTCACTCAAATTGTTGTAGCTTAATGACAACCTCCGTCCTCCGTGCACACCGTATATAGCATACAGCCGGTCTATCAATCATGACTGTGCCAGTGTATATGAAGGAGTATAAATTACTACCTTTGTGCCGGCAGTTAATTCCGTAGACTATATACACTCAATCCCCGATAACTGCGGAGACTTAATTACTGTGCCTTGCCAGCGAAACATTGTTCATTAATCCCAAATTCATATAGTTTACCAGCGTATATGGATAATTATAAAATTGTATAAATAAAAAATGCTGCTTTATGGCTGCTTTAATTGGAGTCAAAGTGAAATGTTGTCAGTGCGACGGCAAGGCAGTTATTATACCTACCGCGTTGTTGTGGATAGAAATTAAAAAAAAAATGAGGTGTATATAGAACACGCCCTCGTGCGTCGTCGGTTAGGTGGGATGTTTACACAACTGAGAAAAAAAGTTACATCGGACGTCAGAGTAAAAACGAAAATAGAAATGGACTTGGCTGCTACGGTTTTAAGAGAACCTTTGCAGTCACAGCTTGTGTTTGACAGAGAGCCGCAATAAAAGTCAATCTATTACATACTGCTTCTTCTTAGACGCCTGCAAATCAAGCGGGCTATTTACCAGCTAACCCAGTACGAAGCCATTCGGTTTCGCCATCAACTTGTTAACCTGTAACGCCATCTACATAAATTTAGGGTATCTGCCAAAAATTTAAGCACGAAAATCTGACATCCGTAAAAATTCCCTTGAGTTTCAAGTCCAACCAATGATCGCAGAGTGGGGAAAAGTTGACATTTCAACCAGTTTCCACGTTGATCTCATTCTCCTAGCCAAGATGTATTACCTAGATGACAGATAGCCCACCGCCTGAAACTGATTTCCTCTGAGACCTCAACCAATATTGTATCACTTATTATAGCATGTCCGAAATGACACTCACAACAACTGTCATGTCGGAGCGAACACAAATTCCCATTGTACGCAATTTATTCATCCCAATTGAGTGACATAACACCATCTCCATCACTCGTCGATGTAAAATTTATGTTAATTTTACAACATTACCATTGCCGCGCTATCCGGATGTCCCTCTCGTCACAGTGGTCTGGTAGTGGCAGCGTTCAGCCAACAAACCACCTGCAAGCCAGCAACACATCAATCATTTTCTCCCAAGCATAAGTACGTATACCATATTTTTATTCCTTCCATCTTCGTGCTGTTCCATGACTTGTGCTCCTCCGTTCCGCGATTTTTCATCTGCCATTGTATAGCATGTTATTTGTCTATTTGTTTGTTGTGCTGCCAAACAAAACACTAAGCCAACATACAATTCGGTGGTAATTGCGGTATGCGTGGGAAGCATCGCGCCGCACCGTGCATTGTGTTCTGATGTGACTGTGTTGGGTATATATGTGTGTGCTCCGTTGGGGCTCTTCGCGCACATGTACCTACGAGTACGCTTCCGAAGAGGGAAAACAACAACAGAAAAATGAAAATTTAATGCAAAATCAGATTACAGCACCGCGTCGGTATCCAATATTAACTTTTTGTTAACTCACGCCTTGGACGGCCCAACTCGGCACTCGGCAGTCGGCACTCGGCATCGGCTCTATATGGCCAGACCAAACTTATGCGAACCCTCCTACAGCGCTTTGTCTGATGGTCGTGGAGACGTGGATCCATTGCGATTCAAAGACTCAACGTCGACGATGCGGTGCCACGCAATGGATTCGGACGGACGACCAGATAAACGTATAGAAAATGTGGAAAACAATGGCGATATTCCAGCAAAACTGTAATTCAATTCAGTTCGCAGTTAAATGATGCCGCTGACGTTGTTGCTTCTGTTTGTTGGTGTTGATGTTGCTGATGGTGCTGCTGCATTTCAGTTTTCAGCGCTTTGTTCTGTCGAGCATGCGATCTGCCTTACCATGCATCCGCGGGCATTGTTTATGCAGATATTCTTTTTATGTAAAAATGAATGTTATTTTAATTTACACAATGTTGTTCTGAGTCATTATGATGCAAATGTATAAAGCGAAGCTGCAGGCTCGCGGTTGAAAGACAATGTTCGCAAATGTATTTATGTGTACCGCGTTAAAATCCACAAAAGGAAAATTCAAAATTGACTTTTATTTATGAGGATTAATTACATCGTAGTTGGATATATACAAAAACAACAAAAAAAAAATAAAGCAAAATGGCCAAAAGTTGATGAGCCGAGTGCGTGATGAAATGGTTGAATTCTTGTGCGCTGTCTGAAGTGAAATCAGCCCGGGATTACATCGCATTACCGGGTGATAAAGTTGAATAACTTGTATACATCATTGTGCACGCAATAGAATATATTAAGTTCTTAACAATGTTAGCTGAATACCTATAGTTTGGAAGCTACTTTTATATATGACGTGTGGAACGACGCCCCATTCCCATAAACAAAGAACTTGTGACATCATGTTGCGACGATTAGCGCCCTCTTGTTGGGAATTGCATACGCTATTGAGCTGTCAGCAAGTTGACACATGCTGCTTTGTCCTTCTCTTCCTCGAAAAGAACATTAATAAAATAAAAACTTTTAAGGTCACATTTGTGGATACGTCGAATGCACACGAGTTTTTTTTAGGGCGCCATCAAACAGAATTTTAAGGGCGACACTACATTTCCAAGTGTCAAATATGTAAAATAAAATGCAACTTCTTTGTAAAATGATTTACGATGTGATAACATGAGATGGAATGAGATGTTAAAAACAGGGTCTCTCACTGATGGGGACGTTCAGGAATCTTGTTTGGTAAATCTCACAGCTGGCTGACTTGACGTTTCTCAGTTTTGGTTTTTCCAGATCGGTCAAATAAACAGACGTTTATTAAGAGTTAGCCGAAGAATCTAGTCAAGAATTTCGTGACTGAGTGGGAGTGCTAAGTTGACAGTTCGTATATGTGGCTGACGTTTTTTGGAAAAGTGACATTACCGACAAATCCAGTTTTTGTGTTTAGTTTAAATCTAGTCCAGACCATAATCTAGTCGAATTAAGAAAACTAGGTTTTCGAATGTGCCCAATAGCTTTTTACGTACAGCTGTCATTTGTTGACAGTTATCAACAACTGTTAGCTTAACGATGGTAGAAAAAAGAAAACTGTACGAGTTAGTATAAGAACAAAAGTATAAAAATTAAAGTATGATAAAGTTCCAATTATTTCTATCGAAAAAGCTCATTTTAATTGGCAAAAGTCTTCAATAGTAACAAAAGACGTCGATTTTTGGCCACAAAAGACCCGGGCCTTATTGTCGAACAGCAAATTAATCTCCTTCCACAATGATTGACCGTCTATTTTGTTTTTTGGAATCTTAAAATTAAAGCGGTAATGAGCGAAAATGTCGCCCTTATTATTTCAGAAAGGATTCCACAAGCTTCAGTTGTTAAATGCAAGTCTCCACCTTAGCTTCGGGTCGTTTGTGCAATGTTTGTGACAATAGAATGACGAGTAGATTTAACTACACCTATATAGCAACTGACAGGTATTTTATGTCTGTTTGACGTGTAAAATTCGGGGCAGATTTTGAGAATATTTTTTTTCAATATTTCCCTAAGAAAAGAAGCCGAAAAAGTTATAAGTTCAGTTGTTTTGTTTCTGAAAAAATACAATTTTTTCCACAATTCCCAGCATTCGCCTATACTCTGCAATGGCAACGGAGGGCGCAAAACTAACCACAACCGCCCGTGTGGAGAGCTAGCTCACACTCTCCCGTCCAACTGCAAGACATAATAAAGGGAAAAACGATGTTTTCCTGATGTGTCACCATCAAGTCATTAATCAGAGGGTAATTTTGCATTCACCATGTCGAATTTAAATGGCATCATTATGCTAAGTAAGACACCAACCTGCATACAATTCAAGTCCTCGGATGACACAGCAACTTTTCTCAGTGTAGGTATACCTCAAAAAAAAAAAAAAAAAATGCAACCCGTTCGGTAATTAATGAACCTGTCCGTCCCCATAACAACACCACCGGCACTGGCTATGTTCATCAATCTCATAAATGATTTCACGTTTCACCCCCAAAAGCTGACACCCCGAAAACATTTTTTTGACATATGCACGCCAATTACGAAGATGAAGTGCGCCCGCTGCACATTGCACAAGAATTTTGTCACGCTCACTAGATTATAAATATGAATGCGTCCCAATGGGGCCAGTACGGCGCAGTTAATCATGTATCCTGGGCTGACATACACAACACAACTTAGTTTATGATGATGAATATTACTTTTTCGCCAGCCCCCTGTCCGAATAGTTTATACACACCCTTCTCCGCTCGGATGTGTTGCAACACCGAACCAGTGCGATGCATCAACATCACGCGCAAATGCACGAGTCACGGTGCAGGCCTCCCCTCCCCCACCACTGCCATACTCGTTCTCCCTTGAAACGGTGTGCAGCGGCGGGCGGCCTCCCGCCTCCTTGCACTATGATCGTTTTTGTCACCTAGTTTGTGTTATCGAAATTATATCGCTTCGCATGTTTTTCAGTTTCCTTTTTTCCACATCGCTCCCAGCGGGAAAATTATGGGTCAACTCATTCGCGCGTATACACTCCGCACTGTCATTAATTATTCACGAGGATATATGTCAGAGTGGAAAGAACGCGGCTCAACAATAAACACGGACCTGGTGGTTGCGGTAACTTATTATAAAACGCTGCAAATTATTATCCCTCGACAATAAGCCCGATAATTATTATAAATTAGCAATAAAAAAGCCAGCAGGACACTGGCTGCGTGTCGTTGTTGCCAGCAGCATATAGTAGCCCCATCATGTACCAGATAATATGCAGCCGGAAGTTTAATACTTTTGGTTTAAGCGCGCGCATCAAGACATGGGTGATTAGGTTTAATGGCCAGTACATGAGACGGACGGAAGCCGGCACAATGGCGTTTCTCGTTGTTAGATGTTGTGCGCCTTAGGGCCTCCCGATGCAGAACTTGAGCTGACAACTTGTGGCGTGCGTATATCGCTGTGTCTACATGCATTCTCTCAAATGACCCGGCCATCAGTTGGCTCTCAATAATAATGCTATAGCTGGAAGGACAATGCCAAAGAAGCGGACGCAATATGGAAAGTTTATGGTTATGATTTGAATGGCAACTAGTAATGGCCGGTCGTTAGTCTCATTAGATTCGAAAGGCGAAATTTGAAACGGTCTAGAAAATGCATGAATCGCGTTTCAGTTGGCGAGACACTTGGATATGTGTAGTATGCTGTGGAGTGGAAATGCATTCGATAGGAGCTCACTAAGTAGCCCGCGGCCATTTGACTATATATGGGATAAAAAGGAAAAAACTACATGATTCCTTGAGACCTTGTCAGGCACTTTGTTCAGATTTACAGGCGCCTGGGCTACAACAAAACAACTGCAGAAAATCACTCCGTGCCGCCTTGGAAAATTAAATCAATCGAATTGTTAATTGATCAATTGTTGATTGTGCTTCATCGCTGATTCATCGTTTCCATCTTATACACAAACAACTACTTCCCCTTCCCCCGTCTACTATAACTTCGTTTCCAAATTAAATGCAATTTACACTAATTACCCAGTGATTGCATCTTTGATATCGAAATTAATGACCAGCTTTGCTAATTGAAACAATAAACACTCTACGTACTCAGATTGTTTCTTTTATTTTATTTTTTCTTGCTCACTGATTGTGATTTCATGTTCGAACAGAACCGGGTATCTGTTTGATTAGATAGCTACCTCAGCAGTATTGTAATGGACGTCGAAACCCCTTCAAACAGGGTTACCATGCTTTCGCATCAAGTTCTCACCGCAGCAAATTTAGCAGAGCCATCGTCATCGCTTCAACTCGTTTCGTTTGCGTTGGACTGGACAAAGTTTAGAGAACTAAATTCCGCCGCATTCCATAATCCATACCTCAACGAACGCCTTTAAGTTGTTTTTAATGGTCGGTTGCAGCGGCGTGTGTTCCAGGGGCCGGACTTGTATAAATATTTTATTAGATTTTCTTTTGGCATCGTAAATTCATTTTAAACTTTTCCATCTGTCTGGGCTTTGTTTTGCTAACCTCGAAGTTTCTGTGCTGATTTCTTAGAATTTATTTCGACAGAACTATCGATACCGTTTCAGTCGTTTCCCATCAGAGAAGTTGAATGGAAATTAATTTCCAATTTATTGGTTCTGCTCGGTGGTGGTGCTCTGTGTTTGAGTTTAAGAAGACGTATCCCAATCGAATGGAATTTTAAACGGCGTATTTGCTGGTGGTGTTTTCCATCCTTCGATTAAACAAGTAACTTTTGATTTCGAATCGATTGCGATTGCGTCAACATTTCAGGAATGCAAAAATATAATAAAATCCCAGCTCCTCGTACTTCAAACGGCTCACATTTCGTTCCTAACAAAGGCAAACGGAGGGATGGCTTCCCTTGCGCTGGGTGTGCACTGTGCAACCCTCGCTGTTCTCCTATTCACTGTGTGACATCATTTCGCGGCACGAACACACATATTTTAATTATACTCGCATTCAAGACATAAGTGCACGGTGGAAACGTGCATGATGCATCCCAGGTAACTAAATCCTTATCTGCATAAATACTCCCGTCGAGATGCTTACTTTTCGCACTGGGTGGCACTGGGTGGTGGAGCTCGCATGTATGGGGTTGGAGGCGAATGTGTGTGGGTTATATTCCTTTTCGGATTGTTGGGTTTCGGTATAATGACACCAGCTCGGCTATAGCAGTGCTTACGTCGGCATGCATCAGCATTAGCATTTCAGTAGAACCAATAACAACATCAACAACTTACACACAATACAAACTCTGAGGATGCTTTCGACAGATCCTCTTATGCCAGGGATATACTGGCACTGCTGCGTTGCACTCGCCGTGTTGGTTCGCCACTGCGCGCTACTGCTATACGCCTGTGGTGAAGTGGGTGACGCTCTTAGGAGGTCTCTATCGTCTGCTTTCCCAAACATCGACATTGTCAACGGAAGGCAAAGTTGGGTGGCAATTTCGGTGCGGCTTCAAGTTTATGTGGACATTTTTATCTCCTCCAAGGATACAAGCTCACACATGCATCCGATTTATGCAGCGCATCCGGAGGATTTGTTTCAGTTTTTTGACCCGACCTGTCTGAGAATCACTCTGAGGGGATACAGTGGGTAAGGTGGTGTATCCTTCGTGGTAGTAATGTTCGTCATCCGGTGGGCGGCTTTGCCTCTTCAGCAAAAAAGAGAAAAAACTGAAAAGCAGATTCTCACGCCCGATAAGAGAGGAGACTATCCTTTGCATAACGCAGCATTCATTATAGAGTTTCTCACTTCCTTGATTAACTCAAGAGTCGTTCCTTGGAGAAACTCAAGTCTTTTGATCTGGATGCAAGTCCTTGCCAGCGCATACACATGTGACGGCTGAGGCTGACGGTGTACTAATTCCAACAGTCGAGCTATTGAAAACATGCCATCATTCAAAGGATGTGCGCTGCTAACAAAATATAAATAATTATGGGTTTCACTGGCATCCATAAATCCTCGCCATGTGACAGCTGACCACATCAAAACTTTTCCATTGCGAAAACTTTATACACACAACGATATATGCGCGCTACAGCTACCAACTACGAGCAACCAGCTACAGTGTTACTGTCAGCTCATATGCAAATGATTTGTAGTCTTAACTCGCCGTGTGGACATGATTGTGTAGAGAAATTGTCCGTCACATAAAGGGGGCGAAGTGGTTTAAGGCCATTGCGACAGTTGCAACATTGCATCTATCTAGCTTAACCATTGTTACTGTCAGCCGGACATTTTTATTTTCGCCCATAAAAAGAGACGCCAGTCGAAAGACGACGTAGGTATATATACGAGTGCGAGTAGTATGTTGGTCGACTTTGGATGAATCAACAACGAGCCACCCTAGAGAGCTCTGGATGTGGTGCTGCAACCAGAAACAGTAAAAAAGTGAAACACTTTTGGATAATTGCATGTGTCAGACGCAGTTGCAGCTATAAATTTTCGAAAATTTGTTCTGTCGTTTTCTTCTGGCATCGTTTCTTGTTGATTACTGGTGTTTTATGATTTGCGTTTGTATTATTGTTTCATGACGTAGGTAAAAGTGTTCTTAATGGCGGACTGTTCTAAATGTTGTCGCTTGCCCAATGAAAGGGAATGGCGCCTCAATGAACTTGGGTTTTTTTTTTATTAACCGAAGCAAGATGGCAGCAGTTCATTGACGTAAAATTTAGTGACACTTGTCACTCTTCTGGGTTTTGTGGAAAGAAACACGAACAGAACATATCTCTCTCTATAGTCAAATGTCGCATGTTGTCGAATATATTTTTTGTTGATCTGGGGAAATTTGGCGAAATCTCAATATTTTTCTCAGCCTTACAAAAACTTTCACTAATGCTAATGTGTATGACGTACAGTTGGCGTTTATCATTGAAAGGATTGTTTTTTTAACTGAATTATTCAATTAACGCGTATGGAAACCAGTTTTTTGTAGATTATGTATTTCGAAATGTGTGAAAATCAGTTGAAATGGATTTCCAGGTTGCGGCCAACTCAATGCACACAAGAACCAACAAAAATCGGATTTCATGTTCGATTTGACAGCAGAAATCTGAAATCTCGGATCAAAATCTGCGAGAAGCCACATCAAAACCGACAATAGTTGTAAGCCTTTTTAGTTTCAAGTCAGCCACAACCCACAATATGTCAGAGGCGCGGCCATTTTGTGCTGAATCAGTATTAGGTCCGTTCGTGTACTTTCAGCATAGAAAAATGAAAAATGTCAAGTCTCTAAAATCGAGAGAGAATTCACTCAATTTCAAGAGAAGTACCTGATCAGTTTTCTTACAAAAAGTTTAAGAAATGCCATTTTGACATAATCGTAAAATGCAGCATATACAAAATAAGTTGGAATTGAATTTTTTACAAGCTAAATACCTATTAAACTTTCCATTTGAATGCGCTGATATGTTCTAGGAGAACATTCAGTTATAACTTGTTCCGCTGACGTCGTTGAAGACGAAAATAGATAGTTTTACCTTTTACGTGTCAACAGCTGTCACTTAGTTGACAGTTTTCATTTTTCAGTAAGTCGAAATTCGGGGAGTAGAAAATTACGAAAAAATGACAAGAGGGGAAATGGATTTCTGTCTCATTTTTTTAAATTTTCTTAGTACGTGGTCGCATTTGCACAGTTTCTTAGCAAATTTTAAATATTTTTACGTACCTGTGTAGTACTAATAAAAATGTAATTTAGAAAAAATTTGTAGAAACAGCATTATAAAATAGGTAAAGAAAATTTTGCGTCCGTCAAAACTAGTCAGTTAGAAGTTCTTTCAACAAAAATCCCAAAAAATCTCGTTAAGTCTAGTTAGACTTATAATATCTATCAGCAGCCTTAAGTACGTAACACAATCATCACTACCCTGGCTGCACCTTAAATATTTTCCTATTTCGTAGTTCACAATGGATAATTTTACATAGAAATGTTCGCTATTAAAACTTTGTACGGTGATCAAGCTAAATTTAAGCTCTCATTACCATAGAAAATCTTTACCTACAAAATGTAGCTAAGCAAAATTTAAGCGAATTCGTTCAGCCGAGTGGTACGCAGCTGTAGCTAAAAATAACATTTTTGTTTCAGAATGTACTTCATGCGTCTGTCAAAATTATGCGCACACATTTATCTAATGCGAGCCGAACTTCAACCTATATTTTGACAGATTGGTGTGTTCTGTTCCATGGATGAGTAACTACCTAGAATCGGAAATGATTGACACCAGAAATTGAAATGAATTCACTGTTTTCTGTTATAAGCACACTCTGTGTCAAAATTTAGCTTGTTTTAGCTAATATTTGAGGAGAAGAGTTGGAGAAGAGCGTTAATTTAGTTCATCTGGTGCAGAGTACCTTAACCAAATGTCACCGGAAAACGTTACCTGTAAAGTACTAACAAAAATATGTATTAGTATCTACTACCAAGAATCATGCAAAATGTAATTTACAATGTATAGCAACCCACATTCCCAATCTAGGCTAACGTTCCACGTACAAATTTCTTTGATATTCCGTGTTGCGGTGTGTAGGCCAGTTTTTAGTACCTACCTACTATCTTACGTAATGTAATCGAATATAAAAAAATGTCGAACGTGTAATTTCTCACATTCTCCATCTCCACTCGCTGCCGCTGCACTTTTGTTATACATGCTTGCTGAATTTTTTATTAGTTTTATTGTTCATTGTTTGCCTCGAAAGTGGAAAAAAATAATATAATTCATTGTCATGGTTTGCGGTAATGGCGGTGATTTAATCCACTATCCACTTCCACACCACATGCCATATATATGTAGTTGCTAGGCAACCCTTCAACAGTGGGTTCCCTCCCCGCTCTTCCATCGGCAACCCCTGAAATATCATCTTACAAATTCACCTAGCGTGTATATTGCTCACCTCTAGCCTCATATTACCAGCGTACCTAGCTTTTGCTTGGCGACTTGTTGTCTGTCCAACCACACTGAACTGGCGGACCGGCCGGCAAATGGTCTACCGCTCGCAGAAATTGTACCAGTTCCCCACCACCACCACCGACACTTTTATAATTAGATGTGTTTTCAGTTTGCCTCATTTATTTTTTTTTTCTTCCACCAATTGCGTATACGTTTTTCGCTTACCACCACAACTATGCAAATGCATTATGCATGTGGGAAATCTTTTCTGTAATAATCAGAACAGACAAATGGTCGCCGCCACCACAGCCGGCCACTATACTGCAACGAAATGAAACGCTTGTCGCTTTTCCGTGGTATTTAGTATAATGCACTTGTGTGCGTCTGGCTATTATTATAATGGTATTCGCATTAATCACTGGATTTTTCCATTTTCCTTCAATTGTAGAGAGAGGTAAATTATTTTCAAAGGAATCGCCAATTTGACCGCTTTTTTTGATGCGAATGTAATACTGTTTCTACTTTCTACACGCTGTTGAGCCCCAAGGTGATTCCGCCCATACAGCCGTGCTATTCAGCGCAATATGCGATCGTGTGGTGCTTTGTGTGAGTAATTACAGGGTAATTATTGTCAGGTATACTTCAATCCGGAGAAGAATTTAATTTTTTCGGAATTATCGCTGGTGTAGTTCAAACGAATGGAAAACCACACGGTTACCTGTCATATAGACGCTAAGCCGTCAGTGGTTGTTTGAATCTGCTGACATTTTAATGATCGGGGGGAAGTTAATTTATGTGGGTGAACTGTAGAATATCCCGAGATGTATTTAGGTGAGTGGTCAATGATAATTTCAATTGCGCTTCGAAAAGGAACAATGTTTGACATTTCTCCGTACAGAGTTACATAAATGTCAAATGTTTTTACTACTTTCTGAATTTCGAGATAATTATTGACACTGAGCTGTCTAACGCGAAACGGAAATTTGGATGTGTTCTGAAAATTTCTCATGACATTTTGCTTTGATGCGTCAAATTGAATGTGGAGTCAAATTTGAGCAAAAGTTTTTCGTGTCAATCAGTAACATATGCTTAAGAGGGGCGAGCCTTCCTCGCGCATGACAGTTTCGCTTTAAGCCGCACTATGTTTCATTTTGATTGCTTTTCTCTGATTTGGTGAGTTTTACGTCAAATTATTGAACTAAGAACTCGTAAGTCTTTCCGTAGAATGCGCTAAATAAAATGCTATGGTAGGTATAGGCAAACGCTCTTTATTTCTATTTGACAGATAAACTGGTTGCGGTCGAAAAATCGAGAGTGACAGCGTTCAGTGTTCCATTATGTTTATTTCAACATACGAAATGGGGCATTTACAAATTACCTTCAACAACAACCTCTACACTGGTAGAGAGTTAATGCTATTTTCGCCCTCTCCCCTTAACTATTCACAATTAGGTAGCTATTATTCTCGAACTTTTCAACTCATGCCCTATTTCAGCGTCCGTCTCTATAACTTAACGAAAACAGCTACCGCCAAATGCAACTAAACTCCAATTTGAATTCCAAATGAAACGACACAAACTTCAGTGGCGTATATAACTTGAACAGTGCCGCGCTGGAAGGGAGCCCTCCTTGAATTCATAAGCGCATACAACTGCCAATCAACAAAATGAATAGACAATGCGGGAGAAGGCCAATTTACGTTTCGACTCCATATTGCTTTTGCAACCAGACAGCCACCCATTCCCCCATGACCAGTGTATGCTATACTTATACAGCAACACGTTCGGTATCGATCGGATGTAGTAATAATCTGTCGCCGCCGATGTAAGTCCACGCCCGGGACTTGTTACTCGCACCCACCACAGTTGCAGTTCCTTTCCAAACGTCATCATTGGTTTACATGAAGTTGGCGGCGAACGGTTGCACTCTATACTCCATAAGCTATTACTTGTAGACACATGCGTTCAATAGGGATTGACCGTACCCGAAAGGAGTCGTGCGAGTCACTATGTTTGAAAACCGTTATTCCCCACACTCACTCATGTATTATTTAATGGAACTGAATGGGCACTGGTTTACGTTTACGGTGTTCGCGCAAAATAAACTGCTACAAATATGCGAGTGTATTTTTCACCAGCTTGTTGTAAATTTTTGAAGGTGAGCTCGGTTTATCAGCTTCGTCAATGTCGTCCTTAAATTTCTTCCCTAGTTTTACTGTGATACTATCTTCAAAGAGAACCGCCCTCTAAATCTTCAACTGTGGTAAATGCCCCCATTAAGCTCTACTTGTTTCAAACAATTTCGGTAAAGCAACCTCTTCTGAGTCAGAAAAGGTTAAAGACGATTAACCTTAGATAAACCTAACAACTGTCAAGTCTCAGCAATTATAGTTATTTCTCGAAAAACGAGACAGCGCATTTTCTTTAGTAGAGCTTTTCATAAATATTGAAAGTGGCTATTTGTTTATAAATTTTGGGTCAAATCAAAAGATTTCCAAATTCATCAGTCATCAACTTTTTATGTAGCTCTCAGTCGTTTTTAAATAAAACAAACATTATGAATTCAAGTTGCATAAATGCGTTACCTTCTCTGACACTTGTCCGGCTACTTTTAGGAGTGACTGTGAAGCGCTCTCCCACTGTGGTCAATCCGACTTGCCCTCGTTCTATATATCCTATTTAGTTGACATCATTATCTGCATCATCATCGCCATAATCACTGGCAACCGACACAGCGAGAACGTCTTCATAGCCAGCAGTAAACTATGTAAAAGTCCTTCCTTTTCCTCTTGACTTGGCTGACTTCCATGTGCATGCAAGTCGTACTACACCCATGACGAGGATTGCTATTACTGCCGCTGCTATATACTCGTACCAATAACAATGCACAAATCCTTACACGCTTACCAATTCACAAAAGCTTCAAGTGTAGCAATTTATTCTCAAGTTTTGCCCAACTAATATTGCAGGGAGCCGATGTAGGTATACAGAGGGAGAAGAACTGCCAGCGGTGGATTTACAGGCTGCCCGTTTGAGGTTCTTCTCTCGGCTTCTTTTTCATTGTTTTGTGTCGTTTTTTGTTTTTTTTTTTATTGTAAAAGTGCATTGACTATACACAGGCACTGAGAGAAAGAAAAGAGTCTATGAGGCAGAGAAGACAAAAGTCTACTGGCTGAAAAGAAAGGACGCCCCGCTCAATTGTATAGGATGTAAGTCCTTGTGCTTTACATTTACATGATGGTGTGCTTCCTTTAGGCCCGGCATTTTACGTAATGATGGCAATTTGATATTTATGCAATTTTCCAGTGCACGACAACAGGAAACCTGATATTTTTCCCAAGAGTGAGTGAGAGCGACAGAGAGAGATAGATGTCGGTGCTTTGCTCCATGCCGCACCGCTGTATCCGTATTTCGTATACGATTCAGTCTGTGACGATGACGAGTTGTATATATGCTTGTTCGTTATAAAGGGCGAAAGGACGATTGAGTGACGGTGCGGCAACGTTGAACGGTGAACAGGCAGGCAGCGAATCGATTTTAACTCAAACACTCGCCATGCTACCACTTCTGAGACAACAACATGCAATCGGGTGGCTTATATGGTGGGGGGGGGGGGGGGGGGGTGGCTTATATAGTTGGCCATCATTCGCACGCGGGTGCGCGATCAAACGAAAGGACGAGGAGTAGTGCATGCTGTATAATAGTTTGGCTCATGTTTATGGTGTTATGTCTTTAAGATTATTAATTATAATTAAGTTCAGGAAGTATAAGTAATGACGGGTTCGTGTAGTGCAGTAAATGGTGGGTTCTGCACACAGTCAACGGAAGCTTTGATTGCACGCTGGTTTGAGGGGGATAAGGGAGTAGATCTGGAGGTGCAGTAGTGCTACCAAAAAAATGGCAATACAGAGAGGATGGCTTGCCCGCTGGGCATTTTTGTTTCCTTAATCTTCGGCACTTCTTCCCTATGCCGTTTGTATAGCTCCAAATGATTGGTAGTGAAGGTTTGTTATCTTCAACTGATTCTGATAGTAGGTGCCCCAAAATCTATCAATGCATTCAATGAACTTCCTACCTTTCGTGCCCTGCAGGCTCTCACCTCTCACTCCTCCACCTACTCCTTCCATTTTAGCACGCATATGCCTACCAGTCATAGATGCTGAATAGCTTTTCGTCGCCACATCAACCCTGCAATGCAATTTCCCAGGAAACTCAATGGATCTGGATCTTCTCTGCCGAGCAACATCGCATTTGCTCCATGTAGGTACATCCCTTCTCGCTGACAATAACGACTGAAGTACATTTCACATTGCCTGGCATCTCGCTCTCATCTGATGCTGTTGTTGCTGTGTGTGCCATGAACTCGTTCGGCATCCGTTGTACAGCTCATATCAGCTGCTAAAGCTATTAAAGTCCTGCTATTATGTTACTGTCCTTGTGCAAAATCCCTCCTGCACAAAGTGACAAAAGCTCTTATCCTGATTGCAAATCCTAAATAGACGCTGTATACATAGATATATACGTGTGAATGCTGCTGCTGTGTGAATCTACCTTCTTTCGCCTCCCCCCACCCATCTCTCTAAGCAAAGATGTAAAAAAATCCTTGGGCGCTGTTTTGTTACACGTTGTCATTGTCGAGCCAGAGAGCACATCTCGCAGCGCCTCGCAATTTGTTTGCCCTCAGTTTTATCCTCGCCCCGGGATGTGCGAGCATTTGACTATTATCTATGGCAGAGTATTGTCTTGCTGTTATTTTCTACATCTGTAAGCTTAAACAACACACAATGGGGAAGCCCAAAAGAGCGCACCGGAAAGGGGATAATGCGAGTTGCGGGTATACCACCGCACAACCGAAGTGGATATATGAAGAACCTCATTACGTAAATGGTGCCTCATATTTGGCTACATCAGAGATCCCTTTCAATACCCAATTGCACATATCCCTTGTTTGTTTCTTGTGCGCTCGTTTCTATATACGGTAGTAGTTGTTTGACAGAAACTGTATGTGTATTCACGTTTTCTGGTCAGGCAGCGATTTCGCAAAGGATAATCCCCTTCAATGGCCGATTGAAGGTCTCTGAAGGTATGGCGCACCCACTGCAGGTTCTGCAGATCTCTGAGGTTCGTTTAGGTTATCCTCCGAGCTTATTGCCAGCTGAACATTCATATAGCCACCGAAATGGATATTTGAAGTCCTTCCGATTGGCCACTTCTTATTCTGATCTGCTAATGGGGAGGTAGGTATATAAAAGTCACGATTTCTCCGATATGTCTAAATTTAAATGCACTCAAGGGGGCCAGTTGGCTCTGCTAGTCTACCCGCAGCAAGTAGCACCAGCAGTTGAAACTGTACAGCACCCAAGAGTGTAGATGGTAATCGGAGAATTGCATTATAATCCGATTCTATTGTGCAGGCTCCTGTGGCGGTCATAATTTTTATAGCAAAGCCCTCTTGGAACTATGTGCATTCGGGGATAAGTGGTGAGATTTTCTTCCAGCTATATTTCGCGGAAATTTGTTAGGTCCTTAACGTTTAGACGTAGAAGAAGATTGCATTTGCAAAGGCTTTTAGCCTTGGAGATAACATGCCGCAAATATATTTATAAGAGAAACGAACAGTGCGGTCATGGAAGTGAACTACTTTCGGAGGTTGTTTTTTGCAAATGCATTTGTAATCAGCTGACAGGTCCCGAGAGTAATTGTCGTTACATTTGACCAAGTCTCAATAGGGGAGCAACAAATTATTTGTATCTTTCTAAAAACATCAGTTTCAATGTTTGAGATGGAACGTGGAAAGGTCTTTGACTCGTCGTCGATTCAGTGATGCTGGCAGCACTGATAGACGCTCTTAAACCACTGCTTATTCTTATTCGGTTTCCAAATATGAAAGCACTCAACAATAATTTTATTAAGCCCTTCACAATTCACAAGATAATAATTGTAATCTTCACAGCAAGACTGCGAGTATTTTTGTTCGACTTAATATGAAATACAGAGGACGTTTGGTTGCAAAAAACTTCTTGCCGTATTCGCTGTTGAAAAATTAATTAAGAAACTGAGTCCTTGACTTACCTAAAGCATTTTCAACAAGAAACAGTAGACCAATTGCGATGGAATGAAAACTTAGCTTTGCCCAATTTTAGTCCCTGTCTTTCTGAGAAATTTTTACAAATGTATAGGTACACGCAAAAAAAACTTTACCCATTTATTAAACGCATAGATTTAACAAAAGTTCGAACTTCGATTGCGGTTATACCTACTTGACGTTTGTTCTCACACAAATTACGTGACTGTCAATTGCAGCGATCCTATGAGTCAGTGTTAGCGAAGCCGTTGCGATCTTTTGAATGATATCTTCTCCAAAAGGTTACAGCATAAAAATAAACCAAAAATTAATTTAAAATTTAAATCCTACCACTCTTCCAGTCAATGCTTGCGAAAAACCTCCGCCACTCGATTCCTTTACCCTTCAAAGGCAGCTACAGACCTCACACAGCTAGTTGACGTTATTTCTTTCATACATATAACTTGCAAAGTCCAGACACACACTCAGCCATTGGGTTGTTCAACAACTTAGCAACAATGACGGTAAGTTCAATTGGAAATCCGATATTTTCCATTTGAGCTGTCTTTTATTCAGTCTCGTTGCCTTACTAGTTACGACAATCCACAGCCGGGGATCTATATCTAAACAACATCCGATTCTTCGTGTATGGTAAATCCAATTTGAAGGAAAGCCCAGCATGGAAAAGAAGAAGCATATACGAAAGGGAAGACTGTATGAAAATTCAGGCAAAAAAAAGAAAAGAAAAGAAACAAATGAGAGAATAAAAATATCAACAAAGTAAAATCGAGTGTCATTAACTGTATTCAGAGAAGCTAAAGTAACCTTTGCCACAACCATACTGACAGTTTTTTGTTGTAACTTTTTTTTTTTTTTTGCATAAAGCCGTTCGACAAGGTCTGGGCTGTCTGTGCCTTAGTGCATATACACATGGCTCCACAATGTCTGCCGGAGAACAACAGAAAGAAAGAAAAAAGAAATAGCTTCCACCAATCGGTCATTTTTAACCTGGCCTCTTATGCGGCTTTAGCATACCGCTGCTGTGATACGCTTTACGTGCAGCCACCTCCACGACCACGACGACGACAATGGATTATAATGCTCTCTCTGCCACTGCCACATTAGCATTTTTCCTTCTGGCTCGGTTTTGTCATTCGCCTTTTCTCGCTGTGGCAATGTGTATACGATTGCTGCTTTATGGTAGCTTAGGTTTTCAGGTATTTAGGTTTCACATTTGCATACCGTTTCAGCTTCCAACTTGCAGCGACATATAGATGTCATTACATACTTTACACACATACCCATGCCGACCACTTCAATTATATAGAAGCCAGAGAGCCACAGCCCACAGCCAACGGGCGAGGTCGGAAGAAACTGGGTTCAGGAATCAAGGAGACGAATATGCGGCGCGGCGGTCGGTGGTGTGGTGCCATAGCCTCAAGAGGGAAATTTTAACCAAAACAGATTAAACTTGGGTAAAATGGCAAAGTTTTCCGGCAATTCGGAGGACCACAAAATTTATATATGAGTGCAGATGTGTTGCTCTATATGTATGCTAAGGACATAGAGGAAGAGCGTAAAACTTTTCTAATCAGTGGTGGATTTAAATTAATCCAGCGAGACTTTGGCGCGCGAGTAGGATTTTTTTTTTGTTCCCCCCAAACTGAAAACAGAATAAAAACGTTGCGCACATATACAAAGGCAAAGATGCGATTAGAGTGTAAAAAAAAAAATGTAGAGTGGACTTTAATATTTGTGCGGGTGTATTAAAATTAATCCTTGATGACCCATTTCGCTGGCGCCTTGTATTCCAATTTGTGTTAAGTGATTTTATTGTTCTTGAGGGAAAAACTGAATTGAAGCGCGGTCACGTTGACTGGGGTTTTGCTGACAGGAGGTTTTACCGTTGTATACGATTCGCATTTCCAAGCAAAATTCGGCTATGTATTGGACTAGAGTTGAAAATGGGGAAGTGTGGAACTTGAAAACGGCCTTCTAAAAGGCTCGAATGGGCATACCTTATCTGCATATAAATAGTTATTTTTAGATACAAGTTTTTGCTATTGGCAGCACTTTTTCCACCGGCAAAGAATTTGACAGCTGAGTTAGAAATGCTGGTGATTGGGTACGTTCAAGAATCTAGTTATCTTAAGTCGACTAGATTGTTCTGGATCAGATGTAGCCTGAATGCGAAAACTCGACTGGACGGTAACGTCATTTTTCTTACGTCAACCACATGTGCGAAGTGTCAACTTAGTACTCAGTCACGAAAATGTTGACTTCTTTCGTCGGCAACCGCTCCATAGATGTCAACTAAAAAAACTGTCAATGTGACCGATCTAGATCAATCAAAACTGAGACACATCAAGTGCCGGTAGCTGTCACATTTACAAAACTAGATTCTTGAACGTCGCCATTAATGACGGACTGCTGAGTGGCTTTCCTGTTGACGGTGCTTACAGTCCGCGGTGGACTACCAAATTTGATTTTCAATGCAAACACTTTCTAATCTAAAATTTAAATTTTGACTTAAAAAAAGGAAGCTCACAATTGCGAAATTTGCATAGTGAATAAAGCCATATATAGAACTCCTTACATTTAAGAAGAAAATAAAAATCATTAGCCTCAAACAAATTCCTCGATTGAAACGTCAAAAGCGCTTGAAAAAAGCTTCTCAAATCTGAAATCTGAAAAAAAATCAAAACGAACCCTTCGCTCGCGTGCAAAAGCTGTCATCATAATTATGATTCACTGACACTGTACTGATTCACAAAGTGTGGTACAGATATTATATCTTATGTACATCCTTTTGGGAATACATTGAAATTTGAATTTGAAATTAACCTTCTCCACTCGCACTCACATGAAAAAGTATTTGGCACAAGCAGCCACCAACGAGCACAGAAGTAGCAACGGCATAGGCATTAGGGTTATTGTTCGATGTTGTCATGTGCTCTAAATATTCAGGAAGAAGGCCGCTCAACTCAAAAGTTTCTAAACCTCGTCTTATTCCTTTTTGTCATATATTTTCGTTTTGTTCTTTCGTTCTTTTAGCGTTCTTTGTATATTGTGCTAACATTTTGATGCCGGTATATACACGTAGGTATACGTATGTCGTGTCGTGATGTCTGATGATGATGATATGCCTGCTAACTTTATCTAGTACCTTGCCGATGCAGTCACACCCGCAAAGACTTCGCTTCTGTACTCTGACAGGAGTGAATGAAAATTTTGCATTTATAAATAATTTTCGTCTTCCTTGCAGTCATTGTTCTGTCGGTAGGTGGGTGGAGCTGCAACTTAATTTGAATCAATTCTTGCCGATTCACCTCAGTGCACAGTCAAATGCACCAAGTCCCTTGCGAGTACAAGGATCTCAATGAGTTCTATAGTTCTATGGCGGGGTAGTTAATTTATGTTACCATTTTCACTCTCTGCATTTCAGTATCAATTTGGAGAAATTTTCTCCGACATATTGCATAAAATGTTTTTTTTTTTTTTAATGCAACGAATCCTCTGAGGTACCTTCATCACATTTTATGAATTATGAATGTATGGGAGAAAGTCGTTTAGGGTGCACGATGCGGGCAGGTGACATTCCAAGGATAAGTGTCAGTTGCTTTTCTACTAGGATGGATTTCTATACCCTATTGTGCGAAGGGAGCTACACAAAGAAGGGTGCATTGCATGTCACTGACTAAATTGCTATGTACAAGTGCTTGCACAGTGGTGCGCAAGAAGAATGTTGCAGATGGATTTAATTACGATTGTTGCTTTGGTCGCATTTTGGATGTCAATTGGATGTGAGGAACTGGAAAGCTATAATCGTGATTGGGGGATTAAGTTAACTTCAATTTGTGACATGTTCGAAAATTGCAATTGCTTAGAAAATTCCAATTCCACTAGTTTGTTGATAATGAATCTGCTTTTTAGATGTACACTTTGAGCCTCATGGGCTACTCTTTCAAATGTCCGGAAAATGACATCGGAGAGCCCAGTTAAAGCTTAGTTCGAATTTTCGAACTCACTTTATCTAGCAGAATTTTAATCACAAACACCTACCGATTTATGATTATGTTTTGCTACATCCCTTTACTCTAAGCGAATGCTATAGTTTCATCTGTGCGGCCCTTTGTCATTGTAACATCCCTGGAAAATAAGTTTAAAGTACCTGCAGAACTTCATGGAAGTATTTGGTGCGATATGTTAAAAAACGAAAAGAAACTCCCAGCTCTGACCACAAATTTGTATACAGAATCTTACGGTACCATTCTTTACGACTTCACTGTGGTGCATATTTCCCTTCCAGTCACACAATGCAGGCACAAACAATTTAAAGAAATCCATATTACGAAAGAAAAAAAAAAAAGCAATACCGCTCAAATTCCGCCCCCATATTCTCTGCGCACCGGAGTCAGGTTAGCCGAGCAATTAAACAGAATCGGGCCATTCGTCCCATCCCCCTGCAATACATATACAAAATCCGACGGAACATTTCTGACAGTTTCATCTCGGAAGCCCACAAACGTTAACCAAGTTCAAAACGGAATATGAAATCTTTAGAGGGTGTTCGCTCCCAATAGAAACGAGGGTGGAAAAATTCCAACTACAAAAAGTTCACTACACCCAGGCAGCAAAACTACTGACATAGCATATGCAAAGTGGGGTTGATGCAGTCGGAGGCTTAGTTTCACTCGTTCGGAATATTTTTAGTTTGCTCTAACTATAGCCTACTAAGTGCAATAGGTACATGGAAAAAAAAATCATGCTCTCTGCCTGGCAACAGCAACACCATCAGGGCATCAGCAACAGGGAGGAATATAGCAATCCATGCGCAATAACACCACCACCACCGCCACTATTATTATCATCATTAGTAGAGAAGACCGGCATGCAGAAAGCAGAAGCAAAAGCAGAATTGCAGACCGGTAGACGGTAAACGGGTAAGCCGGCAAAAATGGGGCTTCTCTCTCTCTCTCAATCTCTCACGCTCCAGCTGTTGCTATGCAAGATGTCATTCAAGTCGCTGGCGTTCGTGTGACGAATTTGTACAGTGCACCAGATCCATGAAACTAGAAAGAAAAGAAATGGTAGCGCGGGCATAGAAACTGAACTGTGAGCGTGAGGCGAACCCTTGCACAGATAGTTAACCGTCGTCGTTGCTGAGTGCATCGCAGAACTAGTGCTGCCCCTTTTTTTGTTGAAATAGAAAGAATGCCATCATCTGCTCCATTCCTTTCGCGAACAAGAACCGCAACTTTTTAACGCTCTTGGGAATACATCAACCCTTCGCATCTCTGCAACGTGCCTCGTCTTTTATTCTGCTGATCCCGACGAATGGATGAATGCATCTCATTCCGTGTGCAGCACGGAGGTATACTGTATACAAGATGGAAATTTGTGGCTCACTGTTGCTGGGGAGCACCAAGCTTCTCGTTGCGATGCAAAATTAGCCCAAGCAGCCGGCGGACGTGCACTACGAAAATTCCTCACTTTTTATGAACTGGTCAGGGTAGTTTAGTTTAGTTAGCTCTTAGCTGAGCCAAAGTGAGAGAGAGCGTGAGCAAGAGCAAGAGGGTGGATGGAAAAAACTGATTTTTCTCCAGACAGACTAACAGGAGTTTAATCCTTGAGTTGAATAGCGGTCGGTCGGCAATGGACGTAGTGTTTGTCTTTTCATTCCCATCGCCTTTAGTTTTTTTTTCTGAGGTCGCGGCTTGGGTTGGGTTATTCAAGTGAAGTTAATAAATGTTGAGAGGCGAGTGGGTGGAAGAGTGCTTTTGTTTTATTCCTGCCAGCCGTCGAGTTTTCTGTACGATGTGGTTTCTAATTAGGAACTCATTAGTTGTTTCTGCTACGGCAGGGCGGTGCTAAGTAGTTGAGACCGGAAAGGGGGTACCTACACAAATGTTCCGTGATGCCGGTATAATGACAATTTAATTGGTGTGAAGGAGGCAGGGGCTGTGTGTGGGGATTTTTTTCCCTAGGTTCGTACGATTACCTATATTGAGTCCTAACCATAAGTGATCCTTGTCAAAAAGCGCATTTCGGAATTTGCATTATTTTTGTCAGAGTCGCCATTGCAAATGCAAATGAGGAGCAATAAAAATTGCCTTTCCTGAGCTGAGCCGAGTTATGGAATCGATGCATTCCACCAAGGAAAAAGGTCACCCGAGTGCAAGCCCTTTTTGCGATAGTCCACGTTTTGTGAATGGTTCTAGGTGGTTCTATGTAGGATGTCCACTTGCATGGAATTTATAACTTCACATTTTGCCGTCAGTTAGCATTCTTTATGCAGCCCATGGACATTAGTCATAATTACCCCAGGACACTTCTAAGTGTGCAATGCAACGCGAGCGACCACAAGAAAGCCAATGTGTTCACTTAGAAATTTATTTCCGCCAGAAACACGTGCTCACCAACGATTTACTACGAAAATTGTTATTTATAAAGGCGAAGGAAGACCAATCCCTAGGGAGGTTGGCACAATCCTTGACCGAACTCACTCTCTCCTGCAATTATTACCGCAAAAGCTGACTGGGGTTATTCTTATTTGTATCCTTCAACCGGCAAAGAAATATAGCGTCTCGACGACGACGATGTAGGTTAGGAAATATACAAAAAAAGAAGAAAAAAAAAAACAACTTGGCGTGGGTGTTAAAGGAACTACTTTTCGATTCTCGGTTCGTGTTAAACGAAAATTGATAAGGATCGCTGGGGCGACCAGCAAATGCAAGAGAAAAAGAAGACAAAACACCATGAAGCATCTAACAACAACTTTATCCAGGACTTTGAAGGATAAATTGCATGATTCCCCCCTACAGTAGGTTGCACCTATACCAGGCCACTGCCGACCGGCAATAGTGCTGCAGCAGCTCCACTGGATTTATAGCCGAATGTCAGAAGGAAATTGAACAATGCACAGTGCACTGCAGGTCGAGGCAGTACCATGTCGGGAGCTGCTCTAAAATCAGGGGGCCTCTGCCGAGCGGTAGGTACCTACTCGAGGAAGCCATGCGAAATGGTGACGACGGTGTGGTGGCTTATCCTAGTTTCGGGGATATTTTTTTTTTCATTTTCGTTTGCCCCATGACATAGTCGCGTGTGTGTATGGGTAGGTTGCCAAAAATTGAGCTTACAAAAAAACACCCTTTGCAGTGCAAAAGTTGATTATCTTTTTGGGCGATGATAAATGGCGGCAGGCGATGTTGTTTTGTGCCGGCAACGAAGTTACCAGGATGTACGTTAACTGTGGATAAAAGCGGCTATGGAGATAATAGGAAATTTAAATATTAAACTAGGAGAAGTGCGATGTAAACACTTTTTTTTTGTGAAAACCGAAAACTGTATTTGAGAGTCTGGAATAAAATGTAATTCATTGAAAATACACACAGCGAACTGAATCAGAGGCTAAGTGTAGTCTCTGTGTCTCTGCATGCAATAGAGTTTGTGAATATGGAGCTTTTAAGGCTTAAAGTACCTACTCCCTTTATATAAGTATAAATGGAGCAACTTTCAGCTTTCAATTCACCGGAATCGCCCAACTTTTCCAGAGGATATAAGTATTTTAAGTTTAAATCTCTTCACTCTATGTCTTTGAACCTTCTCCTTATCGCTGAATAGTATTTCACTTCCGAAGAACTAAAATAGGTACCTATCGTGAAAAGTGCCATCGAGCATAGTAGGTACAATTGCCACTCGTACAAAGCCCCGTCAAGCAGTCTCAATTTCACAGTAATACTTATAAAGATATCGACAAGACAATCTGTTACACATGCACAAATCAATGCCCAGAAGCAGAAGTCCACACAATGAGACTTTCAAATGAAAATAGACGACTTGTCCCTGGGTGTCAACACGTTTTTGTTTTACCTTTTGTCAACACCGAACATAGCTTCCACTACTGACAATCACCACCGCATTTAGAAGCAGAATTTAAAAATTACATCAGCCCAACGAACGCTCGGTCGACTTTCGGTCTTAAACAACCCCCATGGTGGTCGGCCCGTCCCCAGCCCCCCCACATAACCGGGGCTGCTATGGCGGAATGCTTTCAAAAATAACCGCAGAAACAAACAACAGATCTATTTTCGCTGCTTACCTCATGCTAAATACATACATAATGTTGTTGTGCTTGGTCTCCTCTCTGCCAACCCAAACCTCGCACTTGCAAACTTGTGCACATACCGACATATCTTATACAGCTTTTGCCTTCTTCTCAATCGTGCAACCCCCAACGAGTCGCTACGGTGTGAGGTGTGGGTGAGTGCAGCTTACAGCAACAGCAAAACGGTATTACATCAGTCGCGCGCTGAGTGTTGATTTTGTTATTGGGGCCCATCGTCGTTCGGTGACCATAAGTCTTTCAAAATCAATAACAAATCAAATAAATTTAATTAAACGAGATGAAGTCTGAAACAATTGCATCGAAAAGGGGTCGAACTGATGGCGACCGGAATGCGATTTGTTACGTTTACGACCACCAACACACCCTGCCACTCGCCGGGGCCGGGATATACATAACATACCTACTTAGCTCTGTTGCTCGAGTTCGCGTTTTAATGATTTGTTGGCACCAAGCAGTCTGGTACACTGGTACACCTACATAATGGCACAGCGCGAGGAACTTTTGATGTTGGCCGCGTGCAAAGAACACTGATATTATGCAGGAACAACAAAGAAGACAAGAAAAGTATAATAAATCGTTTGACAATATTTTGGCACGATTATATACGAGTACCCTGTCATTCGGACGACATCAAGTGACACAAGCAACGCGGGTCCAACCGCACTTTTTCGCTCATAAATAGAATTGAGATGGGAAGACATATTGATTTTATTGCCAACTGACAGGTGAAATGTAGCACGACCAACATTTGACTTTTGTATATAGAGTGACAGTTCTTCTTTTTTTTTCAAAAATATGACAAAAAAAACTACTCCATTTTGGATTTAAATTGAGGCACATATCGAATTCATTTCGAGGGGGCAAATTCAGAATCAGAAAGATAAATCCGTAGGTAAATGTCTGCCAAAAGACAAGCGGCCATCACCCCCATTCTGTGTATATGTACAGGAATAATTCGTTTATGCATTCCAGTTGACGTGATGTTTTATTGATGACCTGACTCTTGTGTCTGTTTTCAAATATGGAGAAAAGATTAAGAGCAGCTCGTTTGAACGTTTGTATGTGGCTAGAAACCCTAATATTTAAATAAAAGTTTACATAGCAACAGTGCCAGACGCAGTTCCGTACATTTTTCGACTGTCAAATGTCAATGACAGGAATTGAAGCCCCCCACCCCATATAAATATATTCCACCAACCAATGTCCAAAGCCTCGGAATGAATAGACTGAGGACAGCATTGACTTATTCATGCCTATAGAAACTTTCGTTGGGATGCTGAGGGTATTTTATATGCATATTGCACAACATGAGGTCGATGATTGCGAATATGGATTAAGGTGAGAATATATTTTGAATGAATTTGTATTCCTCGATTCCGGGAACTTATTTTTTACCTTTGAAGAATTCGTTTGTATACGAGGATATGTTAAAATGTCATGCAGATTGACGGGAGAATTTTGTTCTCCGGTTCTGACATAAAGGTAAAAAAGTTTTGGTCGTTGAATGAAATTGGACATCCCTTGTGCAAATATCTTAATTTACGTTAGCAATTGCCTGCGTGTATGACAGGTCTTTCTTAGAAATTGTTTGCTTCAAAGGAAATATTGGGGACGTTCCGGTTTCTTGTTTAATAAGTCTGACAGCTGACTGACTTAATGTATTTCAGTTTTTATTGGCCAAGATTGCAGTCACGTGAACATATTTTTTTTCAGTTGACTTTAATTGGGGGGTAGTCGACAAATATATTCAAGAAAAATCCTGCCTAAATACCTACCTATACATTCAAATTCAGAGAATACAAAAACAATTCAAGTTGACTTGTCAAGGCGTTCGTAGGTATTCCCAGTCCAGAGACGTTTTACATGAACTAGGTATCTGAACTTCCCTGTTTCTTTTTTTTGACATTCGTCAAAAACATCAGGTTAATACACATGATTCAAGTAATTGATACATTTTATTTATAGAATTCACCTCATAATGCTCCTACAGTTCTTGTGGGTCTATTTAATTTTGACAGCGCGACGAAGCCCACTGTGAATCAACATTTAGAGGGAATTTGTTTAAGTTTCCTGACAGCTGTCAATACGAATTTCAGTTGAGCGATTCCGAATAATTTTACAAAAAGCAAATTTTATTTTGTAGACTTCTTTTTCATTCTAAGTTCCTAGTTCCTCCAGGGCTTGGATTCCAATTAAAACACAAGAAACCATTCTGCTCTCTGTTTGAAAATCGAAGGAAAAATCCCGTATGCAGCGAAAGTAGGTATACATTGCCCTCTATAAGCAACGAAGTCTCGTTTATATTTAATTGTAATTATAAACTTAAATACACCTACCATTCACACACCCGCCCACCCAAACCCCATCAATCTAATTAAATCACGGAAAGTGTCCTTCCTCAATCCATCAACCTGCACAAAAATACATCTCATCTCATGATATAGGTATATACCTACACACATATACCTACTCGTATATACCCACTCGTCCACTCAAACACGGTCGCACGACATTATAATTAAAATTAATTCATTTTGACAAACATTTATCCATTTTCTCAAAATGTAACAACAACCACTCCACCCCCCTCATTCACCCTCAACCCATTAGGAAATAACCAACAAATTGCCAGCAACAATCAAAACAGCCAACAGAACAGCAGAACAACAACAACGCGAAGAGAAAATGTTTGACCTTTAAAGCGACCGAACCGAAAGTATAGCAACCACCGAAGAAGCTGGCAAACCCAACCAAAGCAAGACCAAACGATAAAACGCTGGCACTGCATCAAAACTGACGTCAAAAAGAAAATTCGTTCGTGTACACCATAATGTACATTGTACAGTGTACACTCTGAGTTTGCTTTATTTTAGAAATTAGAAATGGGAAAAACCCCAGCAATATTTCAACAAATACCACCAACACCACCCCTCGTTAGTCCTCGGTTGACCAAAGTAACAGAGATCTATGTGAGATTTGTCAAAACGTTGCCGGGTGCCGGAATTTTTCTGCTCGCAGTGCGATACAGGCATTTCAAGGTATACTTACCGTATCTTGAAATAAAGCAAAACGAAAATCAGTCCCGCAAATAGAAGGGCGCAATTTATAATAATGTAATGTGCCTTAAAGGACGACACCGATATACAGCGCACCTCGGCTCGGAGTCGGAGCTCTGAGAGAAAGAGAAACCATCAAGAGATGGCCGAAAACGGAAGGAAGAAAGCGTGACTGAGAACGAGAAGTGAGAACTGAAAAATAAGCACGGCATTTTTATAGGGCTTCTCTCGGGGAGAGTGCGCTTTGGGGCTATGTACATACCCCCTTTTGGACAGCTGGGTGCTGGGATCATATGGTTCTGCTAAAGAGAACACCAACAGAGAGAATGGCGGATAAATAGCTTCAATTGCTCTTTATTCTTGCTTCCCCATCCCCATCCCCAGTGGTGTTATTTTGTCTTCTTTTTTTTTTTTGTTCCTTTTGTGTACATGTTTTGCGAAAAGCCGGTTACATAGCAATCATCTGGTTATCGCTGTTCGCTTGGGTTATGTACCTGTATATGGCCTCCCGGCATGTAGCCTTCCGCCACCCCTGCGCTAGGAGGGTAGAATCAGCTGTTTAACGACCGAAAACGAATCCCCAGATGGAAAGGGGCAGTACAGGGATGGTTGTTAGTCGGTAATTTTTTTTTCGGCTTCTTCCATTTTACATTTTTTATGAAAATGGGAATTGAGAAATATTCGGAGAGATAAGATACCATTCTGAGGGTGTAGACTAGGTATGCCGACAGAGGGGGTGAATTTATAGGTGTGCTGTGAGGAAATTATTCCGGGGGAATAGTGCATAAAACTGGTGCGATTGGAATTTGAACTAAACCCAGTATGGGCTCTCTGTGTCGGCTGTCATCATCTGTTGTCGCGAGCCTAAATGAAATGAATGCGTTGGTGTTCATGTGACAAAATCAAACCAACACATACAGCTAAATATCAATGCCAAACACAATCGGCCCGGGCAGACCCGGTGTCTCTTTCTGTGCAATTCTGTGTATGCAGCAACTGCACAGACACTAAATAGAGAGACAATTTCATGTGACTTATGTAAACGAACTACGAACACCGGTTGTAGGAGCGCACAAATACACAGGGAGTGTACCTACTACATATATTTGCTTTTTTAGCGAATGTCGAATGACCCGGCCGCCATGGGGTGTTATAGTTATCCCCCCCTGGCCGACACTTAGTCAATCGTTACATAAAATATTTTGCGACAAGTACATGCAAAGAGTGTACCACCAGCCACTAACGCCGCCACCTCGTGGGTCGCACCACCGCGCACACCTCTGTCATCAGCTCGGAACTTTTATGAATGCGCTTAATTGTGAGACGTGTAACTGCTTGTGGGAGATCTGGGTGATGGAACAGAGAACAGAGTGAATAATAAATGCTTCTCTAGTCTCTACATAACCCCTTTTAAGCCGCTTTTCACAAACATGGCGCAGATAGACATCAGCAAAATCGGCTCTTTACCCTTTTTCGTGTTCGCAATGTATAGGGACCGATGTTGGTTCTTGGGTGTGGGGCACGTGCTCATCAGCTGTTTTGTTTGTTGGCCGGATTGGACAGAAATAGCCATACAAAGGAGGGAAGTTTGTCGTTTGTGTACATAGAAATGAAGTGGGGTAAGTACCTTACTTACTTTGTAAGGGTTCAGTTCAGGAAGGAATATTGGGGATCTATTTTTGGATGTAATGACAGTTTGACAGTTTCATGTTGTTTTCTTTTTCTACTTGGCTCATAAATGAGATGGGAGCTTAATACTGATGCGGGTGCTGGTCGCTGGACAGAGCAAAAGCTTTATGCTGGTGCTTTCGGTCCTCAAAAGTGGCTTTGCATGTTTTGACAGCTGGAGATCATTTCAGTTTTTTGTATTAATTAAAAGTGTGGTTGGGCTGAGTTTTGTACAACTGGAGGGGAGTTAGGTTAGGCCTTGCACCCCTACATCAAAATCAGTTGGTCTTTTCGTTCCTTACATTTATTTTCATTGCGTTTCCGATGCCTATTCCACGATTCGATTAAGACTAACAAGCACCGGCATTCCCATTATTTGCAGTCTATTTTTAGCTACCTACGCCCTCAATTCTCAATTCATACTCGCTTTTGATTAAATTTTAAGATACATAACAAGCTCCCCGCCAACAGCTTGGAGATTTTCCAAACGCGAAGCAAAAAATAAATTGCTATCATTTTCATGCGCACCTTCAAGGTATACATCAGATTAATGCCAGTTCAAGGTTCAAATACTTCCATCTTCTTTCTAAGTAAATTACCCAACCAGCGAGTTCTTGTATAACATTAGATATACCTACCCGCACCAACACTCCGCTCCCGAATCGATACTTCTTCCCTCAAAGAATTATTGTTCGTGAGATGAAAAATTGTGAAGAAAAATAAAACCAGTCAACTTTTTTTTGTTGCAGGAAACTCTACAACGAAGAAAATTTTTCAAATTTAATTGAGAAAAGTAATTTTTGAAATCGGTTTAACTTCTCTACATCATCATTATCAAACTCTGTTGTTTGCTCATTGAAAAAGGTCGACGACGACGATGATGATGATAATAACAATAATGAGAATCAGAAGGAGCAACAAAATGAGGAAATTATAGCTCTGGAAGTATTTGGGGTAGCAGCGAGGGCATGTAAAGAGACAATCTCCTTAAAGGATATTGCAAAATAAAAGCAAAAGAAACTTTTTCCAAGAGCATTTTAACAATTGATAGCTATATTTAAGTGAGGCACTGGCATTCGCGCACGAAACACATGTTGGCTCGGGAGGAGCCAGGAGCGAGAAAGTACTTATTTTATTTTTCTGCTAAATTAAAGAATTTTGATACCCATATAAATTTGTAGATTTTCGGCTCAGGTTGTATTTAGATTTTGCTTTGTTGAAATGAAGTCTTTTTGTTTTGATCCGTAGGGTTATATCGTGCAAAAAATAAGGTCATTGAGTTAATGAAATTCCTCAAGTTTATAGTTTAGCATTGGGGACGTCGGACGTTCAAGTATACAGTTTAGTAAGTCTGACAGCTGTCTTACTTGATGTATCTCAATTTTAATTGGCTTTGGTCTGTCATATGAACAGCTGTTTCAGTTGAGGTTTACGGAGGTGTAACTTTTTAATAAATTGACAAACTCCATTCCGATTCTCAACTTTATTGAGAAATAATTGTAAACGCATAAAAAATCTAGCATAACCTAACAACTTTTCTGACTTAGAAACGTTTAATAAAGTTACAATACAACTATACAAAAAAATGTCCTTTAGAACCTGACTATGACTAACTTTAGGTACCTGAGATTGAATTCCATTTATAAAAACAAAAGCTTTTTACTCTCCCTGATTTCTAGTATACAAATCAATTGACAGCTACTTCATTCGCAATGTCAGTCAGCTGTCGCATACAAGTGTGGCGGTTCCCTAGAGTTTGGAATTCCATAATCATATCTTCCCATTTCCGCGTCGTATAGTAAATTATTGATCAAATGCTTGATAACAACTTGAGCTTTGGAAGTTTTCAGCTTTCGAATTGTAACGCCAACATATTCCCCGAAAATTCCAAACTCATCGGATCCGCTTGCGTCCGCCTGACGGTTACTTTTGCACGGGCTGCTGTGAAAATCCTCACTCTCACTGTCAGATCGCAGTTGATGACTAGATGGCTCTTGTGATCGTGATATCCGTCGTTTCCGTTTTTTCATCAAATTGTCATAAGTCGTCTGCTGTACCGTTGGTTTAACATCCTCAATTCCGCCGTTCTCCACCTGCAATTGAAACAATGTTAGCTCGGCCATGTTTGAATTTTGCAATAAAAATACTTGCCAACTCTGTTTTAACATCCTCTGCGCTAATGGTCGCGTAATGCGGATCTTCACTTGGATTTATTGCCTGCAACGGAAATGAAAAAGGCAATTACGTATAAATACTCTTAACGTTTCTAGAACCTTCAATCAAGGTAGGCAAACAAATTTCTCGATATATCATCATCATGGCCATTTGCTGTTGAATTATTAAAGCGACACTTTTATTTTTCCCCAAGTTATCGTTGGCATTAATTTAATGGCCATTTGCATGCCGAATTCAAGTGAACAAGCTACAAGTCAAATTTGTATAGATATTTCCTGCGTCACCTCCGGAGAAGTGGCGTGCAGTAGTTATATACAGCTATTTGATTTATGTTTCGTAATTAGGTGCACGGAGGTATGGCATTGGTCGAAATATTGTGCAAACACCTTTCAATGGTGCTTCTGTAGGTTGTGTGCTTTTCGGACAACTAACATCAGTGCAATCGGCTTTTGTTTCTCTTTCACACACATGACCTTGAGAACTCGAAACAATGATGCCACAAACCGATATGCCAATCACAGATGCGTCATTGTTCATTGGTTTGGTATGAGCTCAATTTCATGCGGATATGGTGGCTTTTGCATTAGCACATTGCGGTTTATGATTGGCTAGAAAAGTGTGGTACATAATTGACATTTAATTTGGTTTTGTGGGTCTAAGATCGATAGATTAAGTTTACACACACAAAGTAAAAACCAACCGACAATTATTAACGATCGTATGACTTTGGTTTTCATGTTTTTAATGGCTGCGTTTCAGTGACAGTTTAATGTGTACCAGAATGTCCATGAGAAAAATTTCCATTTCACCATTTGCGATGTAACTCTACAGCACATCTTTCAATCTTCCGAAAATTGATGAAGAAAGAGGAAGTCAAAAAATTAAGTGTCAATGTCAATATGTCAACGCCAATCGATCAAAAGTAAAGAAATTTGAGAAAACAAAAAGATGTGGAGTTGAAGTTCGGCAATAAAAGTTCAGACATACGAAAACTACTTGCGCTGTCAGATAAAGTGAACTAAGGATTCTAAATTCACACAGTGGCTGCGTTCGGAAGACTCCTGTCAAACTCTTTATATAAAATTAATTTAAGGTCAAGGTTCCAGCGCTCTAAACTTCGACTGAGGAAAATTCCTTAATCTAGTGACAGCTTAAAAATCAGAAAATTCTGCAAAACAAAAAGTAAACTTATCCCCGTCATCAACTTGTTACTCAGCATAGTTACGTCAAATATTTGTCTAATGCTAACTGACGTCTACTACCTCACCTAGGAACTTGTGCACATATTTGTTTATTGATTATTGATACGGGGGTAAGTATGCTAAGACCAACTCGGAAGAGGATTCCTTCTATTTATAGCCAATGTCACAAGCGTTTAAAACTCGCTTCACTCAACTATTCACTTGCGACAACACAAAAATAACGACCGCAGTTAAATACAGATTCATCAACAAGAAAAGCACATTCGGCGTCCGAATAAGCTCTGAAATGCTGAAGCTGAAGCAAACTTGAAATTGAAATTAAAATTCAAACTTACCAAAGTCATCATCTCGTCATTCGTATCAAAGCCAGCTGCGGCCATATCAGCACCACCAGCAGTAGTAACAACAGCAGTGGCACTACCACCACCATTACTAGCACCATCATAACCCGAGCTTCCCCCCATATCGTCACGCTCACCATCCAGAATAAACCGAATCGCTTCATATGCAAACCACATCGGTTGGTACTTGATGCCCCTGCGCTTGCCGCTGATCACCTTGCCATGTTCACGGTGGAACGACGAACGTAAGCTTTTAATCTTGCTGCGTATGATACGCACTTCGGTGCCATATTTGCGACTTAACTTCTTCAGAGCTTCATATTTGATCTGTTTGATGTGGTAGCCCTTCGTATTGGGATCCCAAAGGACTCGATAGCAGCGGTAGTCCTCGATGAACTCCAGTATAGTGTTGCGGGACCATTCCACACGATCATTTGGTGTTGTGCCAGCTCCGTCGTTAGAATCGGGAATAGGATTGTGTCCACTGTTTGTCATCGCCTGTTTGGTGTCTCACGCTTGAGTATAGTTCACGCAAAACCAGTAAATAGTGTATAGTTTCTCACGTGGCCGCCCCGAAAATAGGTAGATCACAACAACAGACGCCAAAAGATCAGCGCAACGTTCCCCGTCGAAATCACGATTTGTACTAATTTTTTGTTGTTGCGAATGCTGGTGGTAGTGTTGTGATTGTGTGTGGCAAGTGGCTATAATATTATACTGGTGCGGTGGCGTTGCGCGTTTTCGTCCCAATATTGTGTGGCAACAACACCACTACATGAAGCTAGCTGCTGGCTGGTGGATGGGCATGGAACTAGCGAGATATATGCGACTCAATTAGCCGCTCTTGTTGTTGTTGCTGTTGTCGTCGGTGTTTTTTTTTTTTTTTGTTTAATTTCAACTGCTAAACTTTGCATTAGGGTGACGTGTGAAGTTTTTTTTGTTTGCTTGTGGTGTGGTATGGTCAGAGGAGTGAAGTAGCAGCAACACAGCAAAGCAGCGGCTTGTTGTTACTCACTAGCTAGTTATATGGCATGTTAGTAGATAAAAAGGTGACGCCGCGTTATTGTATTTTGTTGTTCCATAACTCGTCGTCGTCGACGGTGGTGTATGGTGTTTTTTTTTATTATATTACCCATATTTTCTGTCACCGATTTTTGTTTACTCAGCAATAATAAGAGCGCATGCAACACTCAATACCAACAAATCGTGAGAGGCAAGCGTAGTGTCACTGTCACATGGAGGCAACGTTGAAGTGTGATTTGATTATGATATCAGCTTTGTGTCTGAGTGATTGGGTTTTTTTGTTTTTTTTTTTTCTTGTCGCTATGTAGCTGCACAATTGGCTGACATATTGGTGCATGCTTTGACAGAGCTTTGATCGGTCATTCGTTGAAAGCTGTATATCGTGCATAATTGTATTCTTTAGTGTTGTTCAATTCCTTTTTAAAAAAACACGAATAAGATTGGAACGGACCTTGAATGGCTGAACTGGGTTAAAGTTTTGAGCCCATAAATAGGTTTAAAGGATCACGAATGCGGAATCTATGTGAATATGAATATTTTATTGGCAAACCACCACCTCTCTGCCAGACAACAGGAATTAAAAAGCTCCATCCAAAGGCACGCTACATCTGCAAGTCCCGAAAATTTGTGAATTTTATATTTCACAAGATTATAAACTAAAATTCCCCAACGACCAATTCAGCGAGTAACTTGTCGTTTTTATTTGAGCCCCCTCTGTCCAGGAAACCACTCTGAAGTCAAGCCGAGATTTTAATCTAGAATTGTCCCTTGGTGTGCGACCTGCCTGTTGCCAAAGTGTTGACACACCACATCCAATAACGGCGATACACGACTTGGATAACTGCAGTGTTGAATATCACCCCCAAGGGATATTTTCAATCTTCCTCTCTTTTTTTTGTGCGTTTGTTGCTATCGGAAAAAAGCGGCTAAAGTATTTTCATTATACTTTAACGGTGTGTTTTCAATGGCATCGCTGAAATTACTGTGTGCCTACCGGCCACTTATCATCATCAACCCTCTATCACCGTGTCGTGTCCACGGTGCGGAATTCAAATTCAGATATATACAGAGCAGGATGAGCTATAAAGGATACAGTGATGTCGCACGGAAAAGAATAGAATTTTAAAGCTTAACCTAGCCTTTGAACGCAGCCCAGCGACAGCGAACCCCAACTACCTTCAGCTTCGTTGGTTGAATACCTACAGCGATTTTTTTTTTAATTTTTTTTCTTTTGCCTTTTTGTACACTTTGTTGCAGTCTTTTTACAGCCGTTGAATATTGTCCGATCCCCCAAAGGGCGATTCCGTTATTTGTTTGCCAATTTTGTTAAGCCCGAAATTTACCAAACTGCACTGGGAGTACTGAAAACAAAAAAATAACAAAAAAGTGAACCGAATAATGTCATTAAATCCGGCGGATTACAATTTCGCTGGGTTATGGAAAAAGAAATGGTGTGGTCGACAGGAGATTAACATTTTGAATGTTGTTGTGGAAAGTTTTTTAAGGGCTTCCCTTGCAAAAATGTGCACACACATACAGGCAGACGGTCGTCTAATCCGCTCTATTTAAACGAATTCTTAAAATTGCATAGCTGTAATTTTTGGCTGTAATAAAGCCGGTGCGGATTTTCAGTGCTTTCTACATTGTACATGTACATAGTACATCCCTGGGAAGATACGTCAAAGTCGATGAGGTTATGTAAAAATGTCAAAGACCACTCGATTTGGCTGGGATATGTGTCAAATGGAATTTAGATATAGTGCCCCATCATTAAAAAATGGATTCAAAAGTTATGCGAGTGAGAAAAATGATGTATTGGGGGCTGACGACAAGTTTGCATTCAAAGTCTTAACCCACCCTTAAGGCGATATTGTCTTGTAGTCGTACAGCACTTCACTTTTTACCCCAATACAGCATAAGTCACATTGGCAATCAACTATAGTTGAGCTTAAAATTAGGTTTTTCGGACTAAAAGCCTGCAGTAATACAGTTACTTAGAAGCGACACGAGTTTCGCATGAAACTACGAGTTTTTATATAGTAAAATTCCCAGGGGCTCTACAAACTTTTAAGTTCTAAAACTTCCTAGTTCCTACGAATCACAACACACACACCAGTGTCCTTTTTTTTTCTGATGGATAGGGAGAGATATAGAGTATCCCTCATTAAACTCACGTTCGTTTCGTGTATTTATAAATATTCGTCGTTCTTATAATATTCTACCTGAGTGGGAATTTTGTAAAACTTTACACAAGTAAAGGAAGAACTTTTTGGGTACCCTGCCCTACAGGAGCTAAGCAATTTTTCTTCTTCTTTTTCTGACATATAGTCGTAAAAATATAAACCATAACCTCCAGTATCAACTGGCCGTCATTACGAAGCACTTTTCATGTTGCGATTACAAACTGAGGGGTAGAAAAGACCGTTTTCACTTTAATTTCCTATCGCTTGGTCGGTTTCCTGTTATACCTACGCTTATTTCGTTCTCCTTAATGTTTTTTTTTTTTTTGTTTAACGCCAGACTGAACGCCAAAATCATTAACTAACGACAAACAGATTATTTCGCTAGCAGGACCATGAAACAATACCCGTTTGGGTTGGGTTTGATATTTCAATCGTTTAATGTTGTTTTTTGGACTACAAAAATATAATAAATTTTGTCACATCTACTCCTTGAAGCGGATGGGACAGCAGCTCAAGAGTTACTTCCCATAGCGGGCTTGATCTTTCGCAATTCAAGACAGCAGTCGAGATGAGCCCTATAGAGAATAAATACCCCGAACAACACGATTGTGACATGGCCCAGTTAAACCTCTTGACACATTTTTATAAATATTTTCGCCGCTTAATTAGATTTCGCCAAATAGCTACTTACCTCAATTGAGCCCATTTGGAAACACACGAGCGTATATCTGGTTCAATTTTATAACAACAATATCGATAGCTATCTTCGCCAAAAAGTTTTCCCATATCCCTACCCCGGATCTTGTTATTGAATATCTCAAGTGTTTCTGCGTGACCACTGCCACGATCACGTTCATCAAATTTGAATTTGACACAAGAGTATCGTTGGGTAATCTAAGAAGATGGACATTCGTATATGTGAACCCGCCGCCTTTTCTCAATTCTCACCCTCGGCTATCGCACACTACACATCCATCCGCACGGGATATACGGCTAAATTCGCTCATTGATTATTCTAGGCGAATTTCATTCACTCGAATAGCCACCGTAGATGTTCGTACACTCGAGATATCCTTGTGTCTGGCTGTAGTCCAACGTTCGACCTTTGTGTCGATATTACGTCGAAAAAGTCCATCCGCATGAGGAGCCCTGCCACATCTATCTATCCCAATTCAGGGCGAAGTCGAGAGGCTATCATCAGAATTTTCAATGATCCCAATGTTCTCTAGTGCATGTGTGTGTAGATATGGGGGGGATTCGAAATCGAACCTAGGACAGATCAATGTGTGCATATGGTTGGTATCATCGCCATCTTCTGGAGGACCAAAAGGAGTGCGTTACCGAATCCGGGCATAGTGTACTGGTCGTCCTGTTGGGTGTGAGAAGTCAGAAGTTTTGTTTTTGTGCTATTAAACGTGACGTGCATGCCCAATTGATACCCGTCATCTCGAAATGTCGTTCACAAATGGAGTTCTCGGTCTTGTTATGGGTTCCGCAGTTTTTTCTCTTCCATTTTTTTTTTGTAATGGATGTGCTTGTGCTAAAGAAGGCAAACGGACCGATATGAAAAGATGCATGGGGAGGATATGGTCCGTACAATGCAGTATAATGGTTAATGGTTGAGCGTATATGTGTGTGGGGGTGCCTGAGTCTTCATTTAATCCACTCCCGAGAGACCGATTGATTGGTCACAGAGTTGCTGTGGCAGTAGTGTTTTTTTTTTATATTCGGGTGGCTATTCTGATTTTTTGATGAGCATCAAGGCATGGATGGATTTTAAATTGCTCCTAATTAATTTCATATATTCTACTTGTGTATCTGCTACGGAATGTTATTTTTGGGACATTTGAGAGGCGCCACACTACAGGAAGAAGGGACTCTAGAGGGGTGGTCCCGTCCGGGAAGATGTCCAGTATTCTGCGCCGCGGTTTGTGGCGGAAATGATAACACGTGTTAGCTGAATAGAACAGGCACAGTGATTTGCTGCAAAAGGACATTTAATTTGACGGCACGTTGATTATTTGGAAATGCCCATCCAAAGGATGTGAGTGTATGCCTTTGGGATTGGAAGAAAGTGAGTAGATATGTACTCGTATACTCGGTGTTCTTTTGTTTAAAAATGTTCGTACTTTTTATGGAAACCAAAAAACCAAAAAAATCTAAAGAAGAGATTGCTGTCGATTAAGTGTGTTGGCTATGGAACTGTCAAGTTGTCTTTCGGTTATAGTTTTGCGATCAATACAAATTACTAAAGAAAGAAATGAAAAAAGGAAAGCTGCACCTCTTGTGAACGATTGGCACACATCCGAGAGCTGTCTTAGAATAACTATTGTATAACAAATCTTCTTAATCCAACCGTTTGTACATTCGGATTAAAATTGCTAGTCCCTTTCACTTCCCTTCAGAATTGCATTATGTCTACAAAAGTAGTTCGATCCCCAATATTTCATTCATCACTGTAAACTGCGGGTACAGCCCTTAAACAAAGGTTGCACTAAATTTATGTAAATTTAAACGAATTACGAAAGTACATAGACGTACCTCACTATGTATAGAGCATTCAGTCGCAATTAGTACGCTTTGGTTGTATTCGTTAGTCCATTATTCCCACCTCCTGATAAGCACTGGCCGGCATTTTGTAAATCTTAATTAATGTGTTTCTGTATTGTTACCATTATTGTGTAGCACGCAGCAAAGTCGCACAATTAAAAACGTTTTTTTTTTGACAGGGTGTGTACCTACCTATACCTACATTTGTTTTATTTTTTTATTCAGTGTTTCAGTTGATTGTGTTTGGTTTCACAGTAACGGTTCCACTTCCAGTTCGATGAAGAAATGAACAGCGCTTCGGGTGATGTCTCGTTTACCTACACCACGCGGACCAGTGGTTGGATGAAAGGATATCCTTTATATATGTATGTGTGTGTGTGCATTTGTATCCACCGGAATCTAGCACACCCCAAGGACATCGCTAACGAACTTGAAAACACGGTAAATGGTTCATTAAAGCGATAAACGTGCGCGGTTTCATACACACCTAACCAACTAAATCAGTACCCGGAAGGCAGGTTATTTGCAGAAGGGAGACAGCAAATACTATTTGAATTGGACGAACAAAAAGGGCAGCAGGACCGTGGAAATTTACCAAGATTTTAATTACATCATATGGACTTAGTTCTGAGTAGTTAGGGACATTCAACAAGGGACGGAATTAGTATGTATATTTGGCGGTTGTCTATTTTAATTGAGAGCAGAGTCTGAACTGTCAAAAAGAGTTTTTTTTTTACGATCAGGCTTTCAATTCGTGTCTCTTTTTTCGTTTTTAGTAGCATGAGCATATAGGGCCCTCTTATGAGATCAGAATAAATTGACTGAGAGGTCTGAGTAAAAATCGCAATACAGCTTCTTTTCATATAGCGAATCATACCTATGATTGCTGATAAGAATTGCGAATTATGGTGCAGAAAATAAAGAAAGGTTTTAAAAAGGGTAACCTAGATCTATGAAGAGAACTCCAACAAAATGTTCAAGCGGTGTGTTTTCATAGTCATAATGACAGCTGTTGCTCCATAGTTTCATAAGAATAGTTTCGCTGAACACGATCGATTTAAAACATGCTCGATCGATCCATGTGCTGTATGATGAAAAGAGTCTTAGGCCATTTTCCATTGGGCTTTCTTTCAGATTCAGAGCAGTTTTTCTGCTCTCGAAATCAGCTGCCTGTCAGATTTCATGTTCCATTGGCCGCAAAAAAAACAGTCTCAATTCATGAGCGAGATTTGCACCTATTTTCACCAAAAGATTTGTCATTTATCAAACTTTAAAGCAGAGATGAATGAATAAAAGAGATGGTTATCTTTCGTACGTCTATCCCCCCAAAACCCATTTGTTTACATTGTTGTTTTTGTAATTTCAACCCCCGTCTGTGAATACGTATGACCAAAAAAAAAGCATGTTGCTAATGGCCGACCGCGAATCATCTTGCTTTTATGAACATCGCGGTGTTTAATTGTTTTGTTTTTCGGTTTGAATTTGTTTGGTTTTTGTGGAGGTGTTGATTAAACTGAAATAAATAAGGAAAGTCAAATTCATGAACTCACATACACTATAATAGAAATGAGCAGGTGTGAGTGACTTCATGAATTTTTCTGGAAAACAGCTTGTAGGCAGCCGCCCTTCCACTGGAAAGTTATATATCTCCGTATTCCATTATCTTTGCTATGTAATTCTTTAAGTATGTAATTTATTTCGTTTTAAGACGACAAGCTTATGAAAAGTAGAGAAAAATATACATTTGGCCGCTGCGTTGAATATCAACATAAATTGAATGGATTTCTGTAAACACAAATTGCAATTTAAAAACAGAGGTGACTTTTAAAACACTCTCCACCATACAAATGCGAAGAATGTGTGAAAAATCTCGTTTTATGTTCAATTGGGAAAGAACAATCTGAGAGCAAAATCTGAAATTCGCAATGGAAAACGACATTTCATTCATTTGACGTGATACAGACTTGACATTTCGAAGTGTCAAAATTCAAAATAAACCTCAACAATAAAAAAACACGTTCGTTTACCTAGTCCAGACAAATAAAGTTAAAGTTTTACATTTCCCCATACCCTTTCAAAATATCTTTCAATTTGCTTCCAATTTTTTACTTAAATTTTAAAATTTAACTTTCAGCAAACCAATAAAAAAGTAAAACCAAGTAATTTTCTTTCTTTGTAATTACAGTAACTTTTCACTATGGGGCTAAACGCTAGCAACCCGTCTTAAACACACATTCCCAAAGTTAGTTACACAAATGTGTCTTTTAACTATGCATACACTACGATGCGTAATTTATTAACTTTATCTCGGATGCTGTTACGTTACATGTGCTGCCAACATTAAATAGTTTAAAGCATGCTTCCCTCTGCAAATGTATAGTTTGCAAAAACAAACAAAAACTAGGTATACGCAAAACAAAAACAATACAAAAACCCGCCCTTCGCTTATCGCGCGAGAAAATTATTTTCCCTAAGGAATTTTCGCATGGTGTTATCTTTTTTGTTTTTTATTAATACCTGCTCAAGCTCTAGAACATAATGAGAAAAGCTGTCTCTAGGTGTTTCAGGTGAATATCTAACCTCTGCTGTTTGGTTGTTTCACACCTTGCTCACGTTGTTTATGGTTATTGCTATGCTTATCTTCTTCAGCACTTTAGCCCTTTCGGGATGCGGGATAATATACAACACAAAAGAAACTCGCTGCCAAGCAAAAGGAAACAAAATGGCGAAAGTCACAAATTAAATATTAGCATATAGTGATGAAAGGGGAATGTATGCAGTTCACCGTTAATGGTGCTGGTTGCACATGGCAGATTTGTTGTTTAGGCGGGTGCCTTTTTTAAAATCCTTCAACTGTTGTTATCTGCAAATAAATTTAAGAGAGGATGGCATGGAGGGAAATGAAAGGACAGTTTTCCGAAGCACAAATAGTAGCGACGTCTCTGCAGTTTGAAGCTCGCCAAACATACAACCTCTACTAAATTTTCCTTCGTAATTTGCATATCCAATAGTTGTGAGAGAATCCTTTCTTTGTCAGACATTCAATCTCCATCTCAGACTAGATGAATCGTGTCCACTCGGCAAAATTCACATATGATAACTTTCGAACGCACACAATAAATAATAATCAGAAAATTATATTCAGCATCATATGCAATTTTCAACCACACCACACACCTTCCACTTTCTACAATCAATGTTCTGCTGACTCAAGAGCCGGATTTTGGCAAACATTCTGGTCCCTAACACGCAAAGCCACCACCTCCACCTCATCTCATCAACATACACACTTCCGAAACTGAAGGAGTTCGGTGCAAAGTGCTAAACTTCGCATCGATATACAGAGATATACGCTTAGGGGTGACTTAGGGTGGATTTCGACGACCCACTTGGAATATTTAATTTTTGCTGAATAAAATACGTGCATCTCATTACGACGGTAATTTGGAAATTAAATTTAAATTTCAAATTACAAAAAAAAAACACACGCACAAAATTGTTGGTCTGGCGAACCGACATTCTTCAGTTACCAAACATAATATGTACGCTACGTATTTATACATATGTGCATACGGAGCATGGTGCTCTACTGGAATGGACAAAGGAATATGTTGTCGAAGCGTATGAGATGGCTGCAAAGTTGATGAATATGAAAATTTAACCGGAAAAGTTTTGCTCAAATGGGGTGGAGTATGAGGTCGCATTGCCAATGGAAACAGGTTACAGGAAACTGGAGCCAGTCGAAAGTTGGAAAATGTTGTTCATATTTTAATAATTAAATAAATTGTGTAAGTATACGGCATACATGGCGTATACGTAACGTATTTTTGTGTGCTAAAATTGAAAACTTTAGTTATGCGTACCTACACTTTCGGTTTATTTAACATTAAGTCTGTGAAGCACAAAAAACATAAGAGATCGATAATAATAATAATGAGCTTGCCCCTTTGCAAGGATGAAGGTATGAGGAATATTTTGTATGTCCCTGAATTACTTGAACAACATTTCAGCGGTTAAATTTTATTTTCCATTCTGATTACAGGCCATAAGAAGATAAGTAATTTTCCTTTCGAATCTTGAATATTAGATCCTTTGTTGGCATGTGTTGCACAGCAGCTTTGGTGAAATTGTGTTCATGGAAAAAATCACAATACCGCATCAAAGTGTACAGTCCTAATTCGTTTTTTCTGCGATGTCTGACGACCACTTTCGTCGAACATTTCTTCAGCTCAGCCAATTCCTCGTCCATGCACGCTCTGCACATATCTTGATTTGTTGACGACTTGTGCCAGTAGTCACCAGTAGGTGTTGTTTCGCATTTCGTACAATAAGCCATATTAAAGGGCGAACACACTATTTGAACCAATGGGACAGGTATCCTATCATGCCCAAAGGCAGTACACACTTTGATTTGGCGTTTGAAGAAGGTATTGGTTCCAGGTCTGGAGGGGGAAAGGTTGAAGGATTCATAACACTTAAATACAAAATGTGACATACCCTGGAGTAACGAATTTGGCATCTGTTTTAAGCTTAGAGCCCATTCCAAAGGGTCTAGCGCTCTGCTTGACACGTCTTTTGCTCTCAATATCATACGTACCAACTGGCGGAGCCGAGCTGAAAGCTTTACGAAAATCGTTGTCTCTTGGTGTACTGCTAGCGAGGAGAGTGTAGCCCTTTTTGTTCGGATACTAAAGAGGAATATCGAAATCAATTTATGTTTGGCGACAAGCTGCACAAATTAACCTTTTTTATCATGCCAACGTTGTGATAGTGCTCAAATGGACCTGGATAGTCACTGGCTTTTGGACCCACTGAAACTAACTGATTTCTAGAGATACCAGAACCAAAACAAACTCTTCTTCCACCATTTCTCTGATCAGACGTTTTTCCTTTGTTTAACATTCTGCCAACTTTGCTCCAAGTCAATAAAACTCCAACTGAAGCTAGAAAATCGAATGGGGCAACCTTTTACTGCGTTCGATTCTATTGTTTTATGTTTCTGTGTCAACAATTTATTACTGTTCAATCAGATAGTAAGACATTGGAATAACACGAATCAATGCGGATATTTTTAGTGCGACATCATTCTTTACGGATTTATCGCACGCAGCGCACACAACACGCAAATTAAGGAAAGTCAGAGTAGTTGTCGCTTGTCGGTATACTACGAATTTACTAGATCCGCATTTAATATATCTGTCACAACTGTCTCGACCAATGTGATAAACAAATATTAAAGTATACATACTTCCTAGAAATGTTTAAGTTACGCCTAAGAAGACGTCGGCGGCGACAGTTTAAAATTGAAGTCTAGTAACAGAAATCGGATCAAATCGCGTCATCCGTGAAGGAATCCCAGTTCTTCTTTTGTATGTAAAATTGATGTGGCGAATCGATCCCAGCAGATCCTCGACGTATTTTAAAGAGCACTCATTTGGTATTGACGATCTGGATGTCCATCAGAAAATGGAGGTTAGTTCATAATTGCGTTTATGAGCTTCTACTAGTTCGAACGAAGTGTTTCGCAACCAAGCAGTGAGGTCACAGCTACTCTGCTGATACCAATATTTTGATTACCCACAACCATTGCCCCAGGGCACCTGTAAATTCGTGCAAATAACTTCCAACTAAATGACAAGACTACGTTCACTTTTTTCTCTCGTTAATTTTATTAAAAAAATTATATCCACATACAGCTTGGATGTTGAATGTACTGCTCTCCCAATGGAATATCTGCAATAACAAAACAAACGATCCAGTAAGTACCAACTCATGCACTTCATATGTGATTAAATGACAAAAAGAAACTCAGTTCAGTTATGGTAGACTGTATATCACTCAGCAGAAGTCTGACGTGCTATTTGAAACATCATCGTTGGTCTACCACATCACCTGAGCAACCGAATGCAAGAACGAAAACGTACCTTAAATTATGCACGCAACAAGCAAGCTCCACCAGCCTTCTTGATTTTATCCTCAGCCTTCTTCGAGAAGTACTTGGCCTTGACAATGATTGGCTGCTTTGGCAGATGTCCGCGTCCTAGCAATTTGTAGTAGCCCTGTAAAAGAATCAAACAAAAAATAGGTCAACGGTGCTAATAACTTGTAGTAAGCATTTCGAGTGAAATGGAGGAAAACTGTTTAATCTGAAAGGCTGTTCTCTGCATGATGAAAGCAATTGTACGGTCGCACTAAGTCCGCCCGACGCCTTAGGGTAATCTTCATGTTAAGCAGTTTCTTCTGCACTACATAGATGCTTCACGGAAATATACTTACGAATTGAACTAAATCGATGACCGGAACCTTCTCGCTCTTCTCTTTGACGAGTTCAGCGTACTTCTCGGGACCGACAATAGACCATAGTTTGTCCAAATTGATTGATGGGCAGAATTTATGCTGTCTCCTCAAGTGGAAGTTCCTCATACCGACCTTACCGAAGTAACCGGGATGGTATTTGTCGAAATTGATGCGATGGTGGTGCATGCCACCAGCGTTACCACGACCACCGGGATGCTTGCGATGCTTGCCTAAACAATTTGAAATTGTCAACGAAATCCTTACGAAAGAAATCAGTTTTAAAACTTACCAATACGACCATGTCCGTGACTGACATGACCACGAAGCTTCCTGGTCTTCTTCCTCTTCTGGTTCGACTGTAAGAACACGAGAAATAGTTATTTGGCGCACATTTCACTAGTTTCCAAAATGTTGACATTTCATATTTTCAAAGACATCTCGCGGAAAGGGTTTTCTTTAATTTGTTTCAAGGGAATAATAGGTTTATTATAAACAACACATAATTTGTTAACGGTATGCAAGATTTATACTTTAATTTCTCATATGATGTCTTTGAAAAATGAAGATTCATTTTTTCAATTCCCGAAGCGACATCCACTCACCATATTGCAATTTTTTGAAAGAACGAGCCTATTGAAGTTTGTGGCGATTGACGTATATCAAAGATGGTGGAATTGATTGTTTACGTATTGACATGATAGAGGCGCTGCAAGCTGTAGTGAGAAATGAAAGTGTTCATTAACTTCACGATTTGCTAGAACAATAATGGGTACCTAACCAGATGAATAATATTCTTATTTAAACAAAAAAACTCTAATGAAAACGCAAAATATGTAATTTGTTTTCTTCGTAAATTTAATTCAGTTCCCCGGCAAGCGAACCAACACTCAAAGTTTATATAATACACAGCACTTCTCTGTTCTTTTGGTATGTATACATAAAAATAAATATTGAAAAAAACAATGTTGTTCTCCATATTTCAGAAACCCAGATGCGATTAATTTCAAACGAAGAAACTTTTCTGGAAAAGACACTTTTAAAAAGATTGGTTGTATGTTTTTTTCTACTAACGACTGGACAAGGCCCGATTTGGAATAAATTTCATTGAAATCTGAACTGTGAGAAAAAATCAATTTTATTTTTAATCGAGATTGATTTTCATGTTCGTTTTGCCAGAAGAGACATTTCAGATTTCTTTTGACAAATCTCAATTTTTTCACAGATTTACACATACTTTTACTAATACCAATGTTTATGAAACACAACAGCAACAACTGTAGGTTACGAATTTTTAATCTTTGGAAGGATTGATTTTTTAACTGAACTATTCACTTTACGCGTACGGGATCGAGTTTTTATATTAAATTATTTCGAAATGCATTCCTATAAATGTGTAAAAATCAATTTTGTTTTTGCTTCCAACTAAAGGGCCCAACCCATAGAATCCGTCGCGTCCGTTGCGGCAAAGTTTTCGACTGACAGGTTGATAGAATACACACTCTCTTATGGAGGGTGTCCCATAAGCAGCGCACGTGCCGGAGCGACGGATAAAGTAAGTTTACTTTCTACTTTTCTGTCCGTCGCCTCCGTTGACAATTGGCACATCGTGAGAAGATTCCTTTTCATTGGTGGAAATATTGAGCGCGTGAGAGAGGCTGCCATCGGCTCTCACTAGTGCTCTTATATTGTGGGATTTCTTCCTTTTTTGGGGAATTTCGATGTCCGAAAAGCCTTAAGTGGGAAAAAGAAAAATCTAAAACAACATTGAAAAAAAAAATTTTTTTTTCTAAATTTCATCAAAATAAGTATCTAGATTTCACCATGATAATCAACACATGTATGTACATAAAAAATAACTTTTTTAAATCACCTTTCAGCAAGATTTTTAATATCAAAATTTTCTAGTACCAAAAAGAAGTCATTATGATATTAAAAAAATGCGATTTTTATACCAAAGGTTATTTAATGTGATTATTTATCCGTATAATATAACTTTTACTTTTAAAAGTTAATTTTTTTCACAAAAAAATACCTATCAAGGGAATTATTTGAAAGGGAATTTGACTACGTTGGAAAGGGAAAAATTCCCACGTTTCTTGGGACAAATAGGTATAGAGTACTAAAACACTGTCACTTAGCGCATGCGACGGATTCTATGGGACAGTTCGTTCCGTCAAATACGGCAATCCGCCGACGCAACGGACGCGACGGATTCTATGGGCTGGGCCCTTAATCCACACAAGAATAAATAAAATTTGTATTTCATGTTCAATTTGGCTGCAGAAATCTGAAATCTCAAAATCTGAAAAGGCAAATCGAGAACGACACAGGTAAGTTGCAATCAACGGACACACTCAATGATTTGTGGCCCTAGCCGCTAGCCGGTGGCTTTATTCAAAGTCCGACGTTGACATTTCTTGGTTTTATTTAATTTTCAAACGAAAAGAGAAAAGTTATTTTATTTGTTTAATAATGATGGATTTTACAAATTCTACGGATATTATTCACATAGAAATAAAACTAAAAAGCGGTAATACGTAAGTTCGTCTCCCAATCTGGATGTTATTTACTTCAAAATTTCCATATTTCTTTCAGTCGACTCGAAACAATCGAAGCTGTATTAAAAAGTGAATTAACCACTTATTTCGAAAACCATAAGGAATTACTTAGATCGGGTTATGTAGCGATTTCTGGGGAACATGGTTCTAATGTCCAAAAACATGTAGATAGCATTGTCATCGATAGGAATGAATACGAATGTTCAGAGGTAAGAGTCAGTAGCAACCTCCCGATGTTGAGCCATAATGATCCTTCTTGTTTACAGACTGACTATCGGATAGAGTACCATATTTACCGTGCAAACACAAGAAACGTCGAGGTCGAAACCTTTGAAGTAAGCATTTGTGGCTTATTCATATTTGTAGATTGTAAATCATTTCTCACTCATTTCAGTCGGATCAAAACGCCGATGGAGAAGAAATATCTGCCTCAAACCACTGGCTACTGCCATCACATAGTTTTGTCGGTCTTTGGGAGAACCTCATTTACGAAGAAGGACTTAAGGAGAAGTTACTTAGATTTGCCGAATCGTCTTTAATATTCTCCCGACACAATGTAAATCAAAATGTGATCTCGTGCAATAGAATTCTCTTGCTGCATGGGCCGCCTGGCACTGGGAAGACCAGTCTTTGTAAAGCTATTGCTCAGAAGATGTCAATAAGATTAATGCCCACATACAAGTACACACACTTAATAGAGATCAATAGCCACAGTCTGTTCTCTAGGTGGTTCTCGGAGGTGAGTAACCCTTTTGCACTAAAGCCGCGTACATATGCCTAGAAGTATTTTTATTTTTTTAGAGTGGAAAACTTGTAATGAAACTTTTTACAAAAGTGCGAGAAATTGTATCGCAGCCAAATTCACTAGTGTGTGTTTTAATTGATGAGGTAGAATCAATAGCATATGCCAGGGACTCCATGTCGGGTGAGTTAATAGAATTGAAAGCCGAACTCATTTTTATGTATGAATCTTTTAGGTCAGGAGCCCAAAGACGCTATGCGTGTGGTGAACGCGCTGTTGACTCAACTCGACAGCTTAAAGGAATTTCCAAACGTACTAATTCTAACCACATCAAATCTAGCATCTAATATCGATTTGGCATTCCTCGACCGTGCTGACATAAAGCAGCATATTGGGCTCCCCTCTAGACGTGCAATCTTCCAAATCTACTCGTCAATGCTGCAGGAACTAATGCGAGCAGGACTGACTGAATCTGACGCGTCTTTGCCTCTCGAATGTAGGAAAAGTATGCATTCGTTGGTGGAGAATAGCGGCGGTGTAAGTGGAAGAACTCTGAGAAAAATTCCTTTTTTGGCTCATGCTATGTTTGTGGCTAATATTACCCATCCAATCGATCTCGATAGCTTTATACACGCCATGATGAAGGCGTTAGAAAAGCACAAAACCGATCAAATGCTTCTCCAAGGAAACAACAAAATAGACTAAGTTAAACTAAGTTAAACAGCACAAAACACTTTTTTATTGGTTAGAAGAGAGTATGCGATTAAAGTCGTCAACGCGTTCTTCATTATTCAACAGCCGTGTCTTTCTCTTCATGTACGAACTGATTTCTCGGAGTGCTTCATTCGGCTCAACCTCCTTGCCAACTCCATCTACATGGAGTTCTACCGTAGGGGAAGATTGGAGAATCTTTGAGCCAATCACAACGATTAGCGGATATCCCATTCTCTTTGAATCCATTAACCGCTTGCCAATAGTCAGCTGTCGTCTGTCGTCGATAAGAATATCGTCTAGCTCACACAATTTGGTCAGGCTGTTATACAATTGCTCTTCATACTGGTACGCCGTTGTTTGTTCTTTACTGCCTTCCTGTAAGGAATAAGTCAGTTGTATGGTCGACAAAGAAAAAGTTCACACCTTCGCCGAGATTATGCATATATCGAACGGCGTCAACAGCCTAGGCCACCTCAATTCGTTTTCTGTTGACAAAACTTCTAGGGATGCGGCCAAGAGCCTACTTATTCCGATTCCATAACAACCCATGCAGAGATTTTCAGGTTTTCCATTCGCCTGCAAGAATGTCGCACCCAGAGGCTTCGAGTACTTGTCTTGTAGCAGGAATGTGTGCCCTATCTAAAATAAAGTTAGCTCTAACAACAGCCCTATAATCTTATTTCGCCTACCTCGACTCCTCGTGACTCCCTAATTGGCGAGTTACACTTTGGGCATTGATCAATATCGCCGGAGACTTCTTCATTCGACGCATAGCTGCAAGATGAGCACTTAAATATTCGATCCTCTCCAGTTTTTGAAACAAAGTGATATTCATGCGAGGCACTCCCTCCCATCATGCCAGTGCTAGCGAGAACTTTAACGAACGGAACTTCCAGCTTCTTGAAAAACGACAGATAAGCATCGTTTACTTGCTCATAAGTTTTTTGAGCAGCCTCTAAATTTCTGTCGAATGTATACAAGTCTTTCATGATGAATTCCCTGGCTCGCATTAGACCGAATCGGGCCTTTAGTTCATCGCGAAATTTTGGTCCAATCTGGTACAAGCGGAGTGGCAAATGTTTGTAAGAAATCGGAGCTGCACTTGCCAGCATCGATGTCACCGCCTCTTCATGGGTCTAAACAATTAGCACAATCTATAAAATTGAACTGAATATTTTCCGAAATCGTTTACCGGACTCAGTAAGTATTCCTTGCCATGTCTATCCTTTACCAGGTAAAACTCTCCCACTCCTTGTTCAAGTCTACCTGTTTTTACTGGTTAGTAGGTCGATTCAATTGAGTTCAACAAATAATTTACCAGTTTTCTTCCACAAGCCACTTGAAGTTAGAACCGGCAACGAAATCTTCTGGCCATCTATTGCAGTCATTTGTTTGGTTACCAGTGCAATGCATTTATCTAGTGCTCTTTGTGCCAGGGGAAGTATTTGAAATGTTCCATTATTGGACGACTTTATTAGACCCAACTCTTGCATCAACTAAACAAGTATTAAAAGAATTTTAATTCATTCCGAAAGAAATGTAACTTTGTTACCTTTTGGCTGCGTGATGTTATTTCCGTAGATTTAACAACTGCATCTTTGGGTGTCACAACCACCGGCCAGAAGAGTTTACTAGTTCTGTTCATTGTGATTCAAATGTGGGATATATTAAATGCAATGCCTGTTACTTTTATAATTTATTTTATAACTATTGTTCCTGTAAATACACAATCCTTATTCGATAATCGGCCTTTTTACATAAAAAAAGATTTTTGACACATTACTATAGAAAGAGACATCACAATTCACAAGGTGCAAGTGATACGCACATGTGTATAAAGCAGGGATGGCTCGCGTTTTATAAGAAAAAGCATTTTATTTTTTCTGTTAGGTAGGTAATTAAACATTTTTTGACCATTCCAAGTACTAAATTTTTATAATCTGATGATCAATGGGAAACGGAAACGATTTTGTGGGTTAGTTTTTTTTTTTTTTCAGTAGGCGAAATGTACTATTCATGTTGATAGCTTTGTGCTGTGGATATGTTGAAATTAAAAGCATTTGTTAAAATTTCAACCAGACTATTGTTGGGACTTACCGTAAGTAGGCAGGTCCTGCATGCCAAAAAGTAGCCGTTTTTGGAGCATTTTTGTTAACTTTGCTGGCTTAGAGGAGCTGACCAGACTTCAAGACTTTCGTTCAAATGTAAAGATGCACGGAAGCCGATTGTTTGTAGTTTTTGACATTTTTATGCGCTTTTTAAACAAAAACACAAATAGAAAAGTTCCTTCCAGGTTAAAAAAAATAGATATCCTCTACGAAATAACCGTTTCAATAACGTACACATATTATATGTAATTTTGTATATATTTGATGCGTTCATTCACTCATGTGAAGTTAATTTCCTTTAAATTAATCACTAACCTATAATTTACAAAAAAAAAAAAAAAAACTTAATTATCGTGGGTATAAAGTATTTACAACAAAACAATTAATTGGAGAAACGAGTCCCCCTGCTTCAGCTTCATGGCTAATTGGAAACCTAGGATCTATGTATGCTATATAAAAAACAATAAATAATAATTATTTATCCATAAAGAACATTAAAACTACTTAAAATATTTTAATTCAATATCATGCTTATTTTAAGCCACCTCAGTTCTGCCCAAAACTCTATTGAAATCACGATTGTGCGATGAATGACTACTTCCGGGACTGCTTTGTTCATCCTTCTCAATGTTTTCAATCTCTATAGGAACGAGAAGACTTTTATCGCTTTCCTCTAGCAGGGGGTCGGTGTCGATGTCCATTGCTTCGGATAGTTCTTTGTGCGAGACTGTGTTCTTTGAGGATACTGTTTCAGCAGTGTTGTTATCGAAATCTATTAATATTTCAGTTTCTTCTTCCACATTTTTAACTATTTCCTTCTCGTTGATCTTGGGTAATTTGTCATCTGATTTGTCACCTCCTTTAACCACATTGAGGTCTTGTTTCGTCTTCCCGTTTTCCAGAATCAGATCATCCTTCTCACTAAAGGCCCGATCGCTGTCCTGTGACTCCTCTTCGCGTTCAATAATTTCCACAGTTTCATCGTTGTCATCCGTTTCGTTCTTGGGCTCCTCGTCTTCTTTAGAGTTTTCCAAGTCTTCCACAACAAGCACAACAACTTCTTCCGATTCTTCCTTATCGTCGGTCTGAGACTCGGACAGAGCTTTATCGGTTTCTTTATTGTTTCCAACAATAATTTTTAAGGGATCTTCTAAAGACTTGGTTGTTTCATCTGCTTTTGGCTTAAACTTCAGCTTCACTTCTTTCTTTTGCACATCACACTTTTCGGTGTCCTCCTTTAATAGCTGCAATGGTTCAGTTTTTTTCGTCTTTTCCTGTTTAAGCTCCTCCACCCATGGCTTCGCATACTCATAAATGTCTTCCACTTTATTCAGTGGAATCTGTACATGCATCTTCAATTTCGCATCGTTCTTCTTTATATTATTCAAACGTTCCCGTTCTTGCATTTCCTTCTGTTTCAGCAGTGTTGGATTCGGTTTATTGGTGGTCTTTTTCCGCGGTTTCTTTTGTGGCAATTGTATAGTTTCGCCTCCTTCGGTGAGCTCAACGTCCAACAGGCCAGCGAGAAGATTTGCTACCTTTGAGAAGTCGTATTGGCCTAGTTCTTCTTGAAGATCGGCCGTAGTTGCTGGAGTGCTGCTGGGGCTAGGAATTGGGTTTTGGTTTTGGTTTTGAATTTGAGTTTGAGTTTGAGTCTGATTCTGGTTGGGCGTCATGTTGATGTTGCTGTTGCTGTTGGCATTCATGTTATTGATGTTTTGCACATTGATGCTTGGCGTGTTAAACGCTGCAGTCGCATGAGTCTTGAGCAACGAATGCTGTATCTTCTCAGGAGGCTTGACAATGGTTGGCAGATCGTCTTCGTTATCAGAATCCAAGTTAATAGTGTCAGTTTTCGGTTCCACAATCGTAATCTCATCTTCTTCAGCATCACTGGCTTGTTTTTCTGAAAAGGGAAAACAAATTTGATGTCATATTGGTCCATATAATACACAAAATCAGTAGACACTAGACAGAAAAACAAAATATATGCAGTAATAAAGTTCTTTTATTGTATAATATCAAAAAAAAAAGTTATCCATAAATTTTAAAATATATGTAAATAAAAATAGCAATCATGAAAGCGTCTAAGCGCCATTCAGAAATTTCAGAAGGTGCTCGTATGGCTTGGCGGGCGCCTGACATCGTGTGTACTGACATCTTAAAACCTTCCACTTCTTTTTTATCGCATCGACATCATCTGCAAGTACAATTGTTAGAAAATGTTAAATACTAAACGGAAATAGAGCTTACACCCTTGACCCTTAAGCTCGTTATGAACTTTTTTCCAAACATTGGGCTGAGCAGTATGCCGCATCACCGGCAGGGAGCTTGGATGCCATAACGTGGGATATCTTTTAATTACGCCTATCATTTTAATTACGAAATCGTGATCATCGCGAGTCCCAGGGACTGCGCTTGCCTTTTTATGAGATTCTTTTGCAGGCTCTGGCGGGGTCGGTGATACGTGTTTTATTCGGTTATTAAAGTTATTTTGCAAATTATCCAAGAAACTGAAAAGAGCAGCATTTGGATATGGTGTGATATACTCATCAGGCTTACTCTGCTCTAAGCGTTGCCTATATTTTAAGTATCGGTATCGGAGATTCTTCCACCGCATACGACCATTTAGTTCCCCTTTAGAGCAAAATAATAAAAAGAAAATGTTTGAAAAAGGAAATAGTCATAGAAAATCTGCGACTTCAACTTACTTGGCATTCGCTTTGAAACGCGCTTCCACATTTGATTTTTTTCGTTGGGAGTGGTGTTCTTTTGATGGTCTGGGTCCCACAAACCTGGCATGCTCTTTACAAGTCCAATTAGTTTCGCATCCAGCTCTAGAGTAAAACCGCCGGAGGGCGGCGCCTTGTAGTCATCGTCGTTCTCATACGAAGTGGAAAATTTGTGAACATCCTCTTCATCCTCATCGTCCTCATTAGACTCATTGTTGTGAGGCTGTTGCTTTTGTGCACACTCATCGTCCGAACTTCTTTCGCCCAATTCGCCCAATTCAACCAACAGGCAATCATCCTCTTCACTGTCTTCTTTATATTTTTCTCTTTTCCTTCCTTCACGCTCATTGCTAGTCTTTGAGTTCTTATTATTTACGACATCCAATTTGTGATGCTCGGGGGGTTTGTCTTCCGTTTCGTCAACCATAGCTGGTGGTTTATTGGTTGACTTTTTCATTCGATCTATATTTTGAACAACCAAATTGTGGAAGCTATCCAAATCAACAGTGGAAAAGTCAGTTATTTTTCCCGATCGTACCATATCCATACCTATACAAAATAAAAAGAAAACACAAAACAAACATTGGCAAGATTCAACAACTGGAAATTATATGCACAATTCGAGAGAGGAATAGAAGGGGTAGTAAGTGTAGCTACAGGAAAATATAATCTTGAACGAATTTCTTCACCACCACTTCAGCATAAGGTATCATTCACGTGGACCAAGGAATAGCAATAACCGATGGCAACAATACGGGCCAACCGCGTTTAAGATGCGAAATTTAAGCACAAACAAAGGAACACGCGGTGTTTGTTAACAGTCCATTATGAAAGATACTTTTGGCGAAATGGACACCCTTCTCGAATTCGGCATAAATTCCAAAATATCATGTACTTACTGCATTTTTACTGCTTCTTCAGTGCACTGTTTCTTTTTAAATAAATTTTCACAAAACTCACTCAATTATAAACAATGTACGCTATTCCATGTGAATGATATCCTTATGGCAATAGGAGAAGCACATTCACACGTGACACTTAAAAAATTAAAAAAATAAATGCATTCGACAAGGTAGACTCTAGATGCTTATTAGTTGAGACTCACTAGTCTTTCTTACACATGGCTACTTCCGACTGAGAAAAAGAAGAAAGAAACTAACATAAAATCATAGGAACTTAACGTTCAGTTCACCTATGTAGAAATAGATGTTCTCTACAGCCCGGAGTTGGAGTGAGTAACCATTCGAAGGATCCATTCCGGTTCACCAAGAACTATTGTCGAATACATTTCACCGTGACCCAACACCATGGATGATTATACCCCATTGAAGGAAGATGTAAAATATTGTGTTGTTCAACTCACCTGCAGCAAGCTGACCATTCTCCAAACTGTTTGCATCATTAATGAATCCCAGTTCTCTCATATCAGTCAAACAACTATCTTGCAGACCTTTAAAACGTCCGATCGCATATGTGAGCAAGTATGACAGATGAATGTACAATTCCTTGACATCCGTTAAGCTTTTTGCTGTCTTGTATGCATTGGAATTGGTTAGGGTTTGTACCTTGCCCATCAGGTGCTGACAGATTTCCATCGCACTGAAGATCTGGTTCTGTAACTGAGTTCGCGATAATCCCAATGGTGTATTGGGGAACAGCTGCTTTACAAACGCTGGCAATTGTCGCAAAGTGGCCATTTGCCCTCCAGCGGTTCCGACAGATGTTCCGTTTAGAAGCTGCACAGTACCGTTCTGCAGTAGATTTGTCACCTGCTGGCTTGGGGAACCTTGATAGCGTATCGTGGCTATTTGTTGGTTTGGTTGGCGTATTGTAATCTGCTGGTATTGTTGTTGTTGCGATGCCGTCTGTTGATATTGAGGCACCATAGAAGGATTCTGCACTGTAATAGAGCGTGGTGTTTGCAATTGAGTGCGAATGATGTGACCGCCACTGGAGTGAACAACCTGTTGGCTGGCATGCGTCGGATGAGTTGAAAATGACGGGATAGCAGACATTGTGGGTATTGTAGGGATCGCAGGAGTAGTCGGTACGTTTGCAATAGGTGAGACGACCGGCACTGGAGTAGCTACGTTGTGGACAATACGGGTTGGTGTGCCTTGTTGATTTGGGGCACTCTGAACAGTTGTAACTGTTTGTGGGCCAGTTCCTTGCCTCTTAACTTGAATAAGTTTTCCATTTGGCAAACGAACAGTCTCTTGTTGGGCTGCAGAATTCAAATCGATGCGATAGCCGTTGATAGTGTGGTAGACCGGAGTGGTGAAGTCTCCCGATACACCCGTTGGCAAGCGTGGTCCAACTATCGTTTTCTTCACTACTGGAGACGGTGCAACTGGACGCTGCTGAGACATCTGTGGATTGCGGTTTAGCAACGGAGGTGGACTGGTCCGTTTTTGTGTCTGTGGAATGGACATAATTTTTGGACTAGAAGCTGTAGGCTGTGGCTGCGATTTAGCGTTGGGCGCTACTGTTAATTGACATTCGGGCTCTAGCATACTCATTACGTCCGGAGTGCATACAACTTCATCATTCGATTTTGTTTTCTTTGTCATCACTTGCGGAGTTGGGCTCGAAACATCCTCTTTAGATGATTTGCGGCTGCGTTTCTCGCCAGCTTTTTGTTTTAGCCGGGAAAGTGATATATCGCTAGAATCTGATGAATCGGTCCCATAACCGCCGACTTTCTTGATTTTGCAGCATAAGCTACGGTCTTTTATCATCTGTGTTTTTATCTCAGTGTCAGATAAATTCGAGTTGAGAATTGCTCTTAAAATAAAAGAAGAAAATTATTTACTCTACCTGGTTCTTCGATCAATTTTAAGCTAAACTTACTTCTTTTGCTTATCGATGAACTTGATCAATGCCCAGTGCTGTGCGCGTAGCGGCCACAACATCTTCGGCGCGCAATTGAAGCAGCTCCAATTCTCATTTTGTTCGATATCAGCCACTACGCCCCTTGATAAATTCGAAATAATGCATGATTTGCAGAAGACAAATGGACAGTTTGAACAGCAATACACTTCTCCGCCTTGACCACACCAACGGCAATACAGTTCGCTACCATCTTCACCTTTGCTGAATTCGCCACTGTTGTAGAAGTCGTGGCATTTTTTACAATGGGTCACTCGTAAAATGGGATGCATGCGAATAATACTTTCGTTGGACGGGGCTGTGCCAATGTGCATTTTACAAACCGTGCAATGCACTTTACGTTCGCGAACGAAGTTGACATTTGGATAGGCTTTCTGGTAGAAACGCCGCTCGTCTTCAGGTATGCTAGGATCAAAATCAAGGCGGTCTGGAATGAGAAAAGGAAACAATTTGTAGTTTTACTCGTCAAAGAGAAAATATTAATTTATGAAGTTAAAAATACGCTGCTTTGGGTAACATATTATTCAAAGTTCTGCGAAAGCTTAAAAAGCTAAATGGAGAAAACTTTATGTTTTTCGTTGCGAGAATGCCCCTGCAGTCGCCATCCCCACCCCAATGCACCTGTATTCACAGTGGGCCTTACCAATAATCTTTTTTACTTTTAGCTCTAAATTAAAGTAGTTCTCAGTGGTTATATTTTCCATTCAAATTTCGTAATTGTGAACTTCCGTGAACCTAAAGTCGAGACTCAAATTAGTTATTATGACGGCGGAGTGTGATAGACGATAGAGTAGTACATACATAAATGATTTGCAAGCCTTTTTCATAAATTAAGAAGAGATGTAAGCGCTTTGGCGTTATATGACTCAATGCTAATGTCGTTGTAGATCTTTTTAGGTACCTACTTTTCACTTCTAGTAGAAGAGCAACTGTGAGTTTAAAAAACCTATACCTGCAATTTATTTTTATTGGCGTAGAATAAAGGAAACAAGTACATTAAACTTCACTCTGAGGAAAACTAAATATATATACAAATTAATACTACGAAATTTTATCTACTTTCTACGTTCGTTTGCTGTTCCTTCGCAAATGCATGGATCCAACCGTAAAAGTAAGTAAAAGTTTAATCCTTGTTTTTAGTTCTATTTTATTTATATGTTTTACGTACCTATCGTGCTTTTTGTACGCAACAATTACTTTCCAAATTCATCGAGCTTAAAAAGTTCGTATAGAATTGGGTTAAGATTCGTCTCTTTTAAAAAGAACGTGCCATCTTTATCGTCACGGGCCTTGAATGAAGCCACTACTATTTCTCCCCTATTTTTATTCTAACTGATATGCTAGATAAAAATTCGGAGCCCTCTGTGTCGAATTGGCACAATTTTACTTATCTACATGCTTTTATTCAATCAGTCAGTCAAAACAAATTCAAATGCTGCCAAACCCACCATAGTGAACTGTGCAGTTTTCGTATGTACCTACCTATTGCAGTTGAAATTTATACAAAAAAATTTAACATTACTGTGGGTATCAGTGCTTGAATGAGCTTCCAAAGCTTTCCATCAATATGAAACACACAGTTTATGCTGTTAGCAACAGCAACGACAGCACATGGCGCCGTACTAAAACAAATGTTGGTGGCGACTTTAAATTTAGGGAAGTTCACAATTGCGAAATTTGTATGGAAAACAAAGCCACTGTGAAAATTTAAAATTTAGAGTCTAAACTAAAAATGTTTATTTGTAAAGGCCTATGTTTTTTTTCATGTATAAATTTGTTTTTGTCGAGGCGAGCAAATCTACAAATCACAACTTTGGCCGTCTCCCATTATTCGGCAAAAAAGTTGGACCAGTAATGCCTACTCTGATGCAAGAAAATTGCTTATGGTGTGCTCAACACAAGTGTGTTGGTCAAAAAATAATGTAAGAAATGTTGGACTTTCTACTTATTGTTTTAGAAGTATAGTTGCGCGATCCTTACCGATCTACTTTGCATTTGATTTAAATGACCTATGATTTTTGACGGCAGTTAAAATGATGAAAGCTATATCCGACTGACGTTAATGGGGAAAAATATAAACCAGATGATCATGAATTAATGATCTCAAATAATGTACTAGCAAAATCCAGTGATGCCAAAACTATCTTCAGAAATGGGAGCATTCACTTTGCACTTAAAATGTTACTTCAATAATATAATTGATAAAAGCTTCATCTTAACTTTAACAAAAATAATACATCAAATTCATAGAAAAATAATGATCGTCAATCAAATTTGGCAGCACTTTGTTAAACTGGCCCAAAATACTTGAGCCCCGGAAAGCTTCCACACGAAAGCTGTATTGCTTAGCAAAGATCCTACCCTTCTCATCTCATACACAAACCGAAACGAGCAGCGCCACCTATCCACCAATAGACTATCTAAAAACATGTCATGCCGAGACTGACAAGTTCCACCCGAATGAATGGCTACTTCGATAAAAATAAAAAAAAATATGTACTGCAAAAAAAATATTTACAACAAATTATTAAAACAAAATAATAGCTCACCTTTGCTAACCATGGTTGTATCATTCATATTAACCAATTGAAAATTCGAATTCAAACGTGGAATTTATGTAAAGAAACTTGAGCTGCGAAGTAATTGTGTGATGTGCCGACACCAGCAACCTTTTTTTTCAATCACGGCAAATGCCTTTTTTCAACACTACAAATGCAAAATAACTATTCTAATTCATTGCATTTCAACTAATCACAATCGACGAACAATTAAATTTTAGCAGATAATGGTGCAGTTTTATTAATTTTTCCCAAAAGAAATTTTCATTTCTTCTCTTTCCAACAAAAAGCGTTTTCCTTTAAATTCACTCACACAACTCGACAATGGATTTTGCTTTTACTAGTTACTACACAGCAAAAGAGAGAACAGAAAAAAACTGACGGCAAATAGCGCGAAACACAACCGAACTCGACTCGTGTAGAATTCAGTATGGCTGCCAGCATTTTACTGTTCGCCATCTCGACCTTTGAATTCGAAGGTGGAAGCGAGGTAGATATAGATGGAATGCTCCATCGGGACTTCTTTGGCTCATTGAAATGGCATAGGAAAGAGACAGTTCAAAGCGAGAGGTATGGAGTACGCTTTGAAGACGACGCTCTAACTACTAGCGCCACCAATTTTATTGAGTAAAGATGTTTTTTTTTTTATGTATATGTACAGTTTGTATGGCTTTAGGGGCGTTGGAGAGGGGATATCTCATATTCCGTCCTTGGGTTATTGGGTGCAAAATTAAGAGTTTGTTGCTATGCACTACTAGGGCCATCTATGGGTGAGCTGCTAGTATTACATTTTTTTTTGTTTGTTTTTAGTAACTATACAGCTGAAATTTGTTAAATTTCTTTTATAAAACGCTTTTTTATGTTCATTTTGTTCTAAAAACCAAAGAAACAAACTAGTGTTTGAGAACTTTAACTTTTTTGACAGCGGCTGTCAAAATCAGCTAAAAGTCCACCATTTCGTTATCAGAAATCGGCTCGGGTAGTATTTTTCTCACCTTTCTACTTAGATCCTATAGATGGGTCAATGAAAATACATAATATTACTCAATGTCATTACAAATCCCACCCTTGTTGATGACGTAGTAGAGGTTAATGTCCTACCTAAATTCCTGTACTCAACTAAGTCACGTGTCCAACTAGTTAAATATTATTTAGTGCTAACATGCCTACGAGCTGCAGCCTATGTTGCATGTGCATTCATTAATTGTGGTACTCGTATATACATACTCACGACTATAGGTGCGCTGCGAAGGTAGACTTGCAAATTATATATATATACCTACCCTGTAATCGAGTACAAAAATCAAACAAATATCGAGCAACTTTTGTTCCCATAGTAGGTATGTAGCAGCCGAGGAGGTTCAATTCAAACTAATCCCCTTTAAACAATAAGCTAGCATTTAGGAATTAGGAGAGATCAATAAGTTTGGTGCTTTCTTCATCCCCACACAATTTTCACTCCTAGTTCGATAAATAAAAGTTAGACACTAACAATGATGTTGCCCAAATTGCTTGACGCCGGAGTTCATAACAAACCTAATATTTTCCCATGCACCTTTGTTTCAAGTGACTTGGAATGGACCACACGTCCTACACTGCTTCTCCAAGTAAAGCTATTTAATAACAATCATAATCACTAGTCAATGTAATCACGAATAACAAAAAGCTTCAACTTCTCGCAAGACACAAGTTGCCTACTTATCACACAGTAAATCTGAAAAGTGATACAAATCGCAAATTATGTGACATCGACATGATACATTCATGAATTAGCTACCTATGTGGGTTGATACAAATTTTACAAATTTACTCAAAATTTTTTTGTCGAGAAATTAGGCCGATTTCGTTTTAAGTAGGTACCCTCAGATTTTAACAATCTTCCTGAGATTTTCAAAGCTAACTTTTTTTTTCAATAACGCTGATGAATTATATGCATTCAATGTGTAATCGGGTTTTGGACTCCCCTGATCATTTTCAATACACAGTTTAGCAACCGATCAGTACCTATATTTTTATGATCGCCCTTTACTATGCCAAACAATTATTATGAGCTACTAATGAAAAGATAATGTTGAATTTTCATCAATAAAAATACATTTTCACTGGGCCATGTGTTGACGTCGAATGTGTATGAAAGCGATACAACATAATAAAAGTGTTTCTCTTTCTTGCTTGGGGTCGGTGCCTTGGTTGAAAATCCAACAACGTCAAAAATTTTACAAGATGTCGGGTGAGAGGTAGATTATAGTGAAAAACTGACACACAGCAATGCTCGAACTGGTTTTGTTCGCGGCAAGCCGAAGCCATTGCGATTTGCGAGTCTTCGAGAATATTCGTTCGTTTGGTAGTATTGATAGTATGCGTCACCTCGTGTAGTGGCTCTGGCTATAAATGTCACAGCGAAAAGGGTAGTGTGTGCCTGTGCATATATGAATAAGGAATACAAATAGGAAATGTCCTAAGAAAATTGTTTATATTGTTTCTTCGTGTGGGTAGTTTGTAGGGGGGGAAAGTGGAAAAATCCGGTTTGGGTAGAAATTTGGCGCAACTTTGATGCGCAGTTACATGTTTGACAAACATGCATGATGTTGTTTGATGATACAAAAATGTGGGCGTATCAAGAGTTTGAGTTGAAAGGCGAATAGTGGGCCTTGCTAATAATCATTTTTAACCTTCACACTAAATATTTCCTAGATCACAATATACAGTTTTGTATGGAAAATTTCGCTCATTGTGAGCTCAAAAAATTTAGTCGGGACACTAAAAATGATTATTAATACCGCGGAGTGTCTACCATAAAATTTAGGAATTGGCAATGCACTGCCCTAATATTCGCCCATATTGTCCAGATTACATTTTACAATGTCACCCCGCGATACTAATCATATTTACAATGGCGAAATGTTCCATACAAAACTGCATATTGTGACCTACAAAATATATAAGGTGAAGGTTAAAAATAAGTATTGGTAAGTCCAACAATGGTTAAATATTCCATATAAAGTTGTCCAACCTATACAAGATATTTAAGGTTAAGGTTAAATAAAAAAAAACACTTGAAACCAATCCGTGCTATTGTGACGCGATGCTAGTGCAACTTTTTACACTTTCTACATAAGTACATATATGCAATGAGCTATTATGGCTTTAAATAAATGTAGGTTTGTATTTTAAAGGAACTGGGCCTTACTAAAAAACATCTAACCCTTATCTAGTTTGATTGCAGATCACAATAACGAATTTAGTATGAAAGTTTCCCTTAGTTGACTTGAAAAATTGTACGTAGACACTTACAACTAATAATAACTTGTCTGTCTAACTGCTAGGTAATTTTTAACGTCCAAGTACCTATGATTTTATAAAGGAAAGGCTAAAATTTCCATAAAAAATGATCTCTCTATTGTGACCTACAAAATAGGAAGAATTGACAAATTTTGGGCCACTCAAATATAATTGTTCTACAGAGGTTGGAACTGAAACCTTTTGCTGTGCAGTCTGCAGTCCTGCACACTATAACCACTGCCTATTCTCCAAACATTTTTTTACGGTTTTGTTTTCAAATGCTAAATGTAAGTAGGTACCTACCCTGCTAATATGTTTCACAGGGTCATTGATGGTATTTTAGTTGTAAATACGAATTTGAATTTTGTTTGAATTGAATTTCCTCAATGTAGTTCTTTGTATATATCCTCTTAGCACGTGTCTTTTCTGCTAAACATCGTTTCCAAGTACAACTCTAATGTACTAGGTACACATCGCTGCTACCTACTTGAAATCTGCACTTCTTATGATATCCCTGTATCACTTTGGTACCTAAGGTCCTCCTTTGAGAGATTGTGGATGAATAGAAAAGGTATTTGTTTGTACATAACGCATTTCGTAGGTATATTTGTGTGATGTACCTTACCTACTTCCATCAGCTGACAACAACTTGTTGCTTTATTGTTGTTTTTTTTATGTTAAACATGTTTCCGCTTAAATTTAGAAGCCGGCTTATGCTAAAAGCTCAACACCGACAACTTTTACATTTGTGCATACCTATCTAATGAAAACATAAGCAATTCCCAAATCCCAACTGTCTCTAAACAAACCCGACCCCGTCGCACACCATCGTAACAGCCACGCCACAGCCAGCACAGCAGCCAGCTTTCCAGCTATCGCCTTCGCCATTCAGTCATTCACCAAACCAATACCAATCACCCAGAGAGAGAGAGAGCTTTATTTCACACGCGCTTAACTTCAAAGCTCAAATCAAAGAAAGGTTCATTTTTGATTTGATTTATTGTTCATTTAGAGCAATTTTTTGGTTAAGTTTTCTTTCTGTGTTCTTTTGCTTTTATATCTATCTATCTATCTATCTCCTATGTTTGTTTTGTTTTTGCTTTGCTTGAAGCACGAGCACGATCTATGATGATGGTTGATTTGCAAACGTATTGTTGGTGTTTCTATGACTTTTGGGTTCTGTTTCTGTTGTCGTTGTCTGTCGCTTCGCTATCGCTATTCGCATAAGTTCAGCCAACCAGCAGCTGTTCAGCAGCCGTTGTTCATTCAACGTAGTTTCCTGTTCACTATTGAAGTTCACTTTCAGTCCGCTCGCGTCGGTTGTGGTCTTCGGTCGATTGCATTTCTGAGTTCATCAGTAAATCACCGACACCAAAAAGGATTAACGCTTTTGTTGGCATGCATTTGGTTTGGTGTTCCTCGTTCTGTGACACTGCTCTGCAGGATTATACACACATTCATATATATAAATCGAAATCCTATTAATTTACCTCAAATTTACAAGTGAAATCATTATATAGATACTTGTGTTACGAATTTGTAGCTAGGTAATAAAGACAACTCACGTGCGCGTTGGTGGCGCAGATTTCTGCAGTATTGGTCGTGTGACTGTGAATTATCATGTCTGTCAATGCAAAAAATCACAAGAAAGTTACCAATTGCATTATTAAGTAAATCGATTATTCAATTATTATATATGCAGCTCTGTGCGATATGAGTGGATTGGCATGTGTTTATGTGTTGTAGAGTAAGTTGAGTGCATGCAGGACGCGGCGGCCGAACAAAAAAGTGTATCCAATAAGTTGGAATTTAGTGTTTTAGTTTTCGGCTATAAGCCATTAACCCGGTTATACAAAGGTTAACATTTTTCAACCGCAAAACACATTTCTAGTTATCTCACGCGCTGTATGTGTCATTAAACCGTCTTTGTTACTACGGCTGTGCCTGTGTTGGGGGGCGGCGTGTTGACTGATCATTGGAATGATCGAATCGGTGATTGCGTCATAGGAGTTTCCTAGTACGGCTACGGACTATGAATGGTATGTACATACATTTAATTATTCTCTGTGGTATTTGCATAAGTTGAAGCTTTAGTTTGTAGGTAGGGTATAACTTTGTGATTGTAGTTGTTAATTAGGAGTAAACCTCAGCTGTTTCTATATATATTTTGTTAATAAATCGAAGCAGATCAAAACGTATTTAGGCAGTAGGTAGGTATGTTACCTAATGTTAACTAAATTGTTTTCAAATCGCTTCCGCCTTTTCACTAAGTTGGACTACTTTTTATTTAATAAATCTAACAGGTAGGTAGAAGCAAAACGAATTTAGTCAAACCTTCTGTAATTATCTTAAAAGTTGAATCGTATTTTCATTTTATCTCACTTTGATAAGGTAGGTATCTAGCTCTTATTGTTTTATTACATCATAAGAGATATAAACAATTTCACAATGCCGCTTTAACTTATTGTTTTGTTTTGTTAAAGAACCAAAAACTCCTGTCTGTTTATATCTACGCTTGTTGAAGTGAATTCATGTCTGCCTAACTAGTAGAAATGACACAATAAAAGTAGGAAGGTATATGTCATTGTCTTATCAATAATAACATAATTAAAAAAAAAAAAACAATAAGATAGGTTAGTTCCTATCTACATGGAACCGCTCAGAAAGCTAAAAGTAAACAATTAGTTTTATATTCTCACAATGGCAACATTGTCTATAAAGCTATTGTGACCTACACCAATGTTAAGGTGAAGGTTAGGTACAAATGATTATTAGCTCAATGTCTATAACATCTTTGGACCAATTCATCACAATTCAAAAAATATTGCAATAAAAACTTCAAGGTTACCATTATTAGTACAAAACAACACAATATAGCTGTTTGATTATTAAAATATATCGCTTATAGGTATGACGGGAGGTTAAATTGTCGTCAACACTGTATGAATGTGTTTGTATTTCTTTTAGCTTAACTCCACTCTAAGTGCACTTAGAACATTCATCTTAATTGTCGAGAACTGCCAACCAACACGGAGATGACAATTATTTATTTCAGCTCACAGCAACCAATCCCCACCCAACCCCCCATATAATGCCGTACACCCACTCTTTTGAAGTGTTTGCACGCTATGCATCCGTAATTGTTGCCACTTCATTGTTCCTATCTGACCATATTCGAAAGAGATAATAAAAAATCCATCCACGTGCCGCCATAGCGGTAGGTGATGCTTGAGTCGAGTAGCAGTTGATACAGTTATAAATTATAATGTTTAAAAAGATGCAGGAAATATTGATGGAAAATGGAACCATTTTATCAAATATCAATTACCATACTTCGACGGGAAGAATAGTGGAAAATAAATAAACTCGATGGCACTTTTCATTAGAAGTGATTGATTTTTAAATCACGTGGACAAGTAGTCATCAATTGCAATATTCCCGAGCGATACATATTCGTAGAAAATACCGATTCAATTTGAGTCATCTTCCTACTTACAGAGTACTGCAAGTCACCTTATTTACTTATATATAGAGTCAGGTGTCAGCCTTAATGACAAGTTGAGAAATATCTTTTGAAACTGACTTACAAATTAAGGATCTTCTTGTCGCCGCCATTGTCTGGCTACTAATAACAGTTTTAATCCCAGACAGTTAAAATAACAATTGTTAGTAACGCGCATCGTGCGTTAAGAAAGTTTTGCAGCTCAAACAATCAGAAACATATTGATCTTCATCTTCGATTTATTGTAGATCACAATGGCTGATTTAATTTTTAAGTTTTCAATATTCTGTTCTTTACTTCTCACGAAAAATTGTTATTATTACTTCGAAACGAAGTTTCTAAAGATCATTTTGTATACCTATAAAGAACTGTTTATTTTTTCGTTTTATTCCAAACTCACCGTGTTTCTAATGTGCACTAAAATTTTCGACGGAATTTCCTGAAGTACTTTCCTTCGAAAAGTACAAAAATAAACTTACATAAGAACCTATATGTGTAATCATCAGAGATGGTCGAATATGAAATTCTATTTAAAAATTAAAGACGAGCAGCTTCGGCACATTTTCATCTGGTGCAGCATTGAACCTATATGCCCTACAACTGACTGCTTTTGAAGTAGTTGTATTAGAGCTGACCTATGTTTTCCGAATCAAAATAGAAATAAAACTATTCTATTCATTTCCCGACGTTTCTTTTTGATTTTCTTAATATTTTGCATTTAACCTGTCACTATTAATCAATTTAAGTATATTCTCAATATATCCCCGAGGTTGTCGCATTAATCGATGCGCTCGAGTTAGTTTCGCCTCTCTTCGTAAATGCGGCTAACAAAATTAACATCGTTGCATCATCAACATCCGTTTGCATTAAACACACAACCAAAAGAACTATTAGTATGTTTATTATGAAATCATAAGCTGTGTACTTTTCGAAATAAGTCAATTGCACTTTGCAGTTAAACTTAAGTTGCCAAAGATATTTGTCTAAACATACTTTCTTTTATCAATTATGTCTGTATAACTTCAATCATATTTTTGAAGTTACACGAAACAGAAAAAGAAACGTTACAGTAGCAAGAAACAATAGAACAACTACTGGGGCACCTTGTACGTCATTGATCTTGAACACTGCTACGATTATTGTCCTATAGTATCTGTCTAGTTGCTCGATCTTTCTATTTAAGTGACAATTTGGTTTTATTTATTATATTTAAATGACAAATTAAATGTCTTCTTGTCTATAGTGCAACGACTACATTACGAATCAATTGCAAGCTGTCTGTATTTTTGTCAGTCCATATTGAACAATGGCACAGAGTGGCGATATCGGTAGTTGCTATGACACTGATTGCAATGTTGGATGTCATGTCCTACTTAAACATTCCACAACGTAATTATATGTAATTATCTATGCATTTACTTTGATTGGTCTTCATTTAACTCGTGTTTCCACACAAAAACGGAATGTGCAGTTCTTAGTAGTGATCGTCTGGTGTTGTACTGATTAATCGTATTAGTATGAGAATCGTAACAGTTGTATTTGTCTTTAAAATTTTTTGTTCAACAAATTTAAGTTATTCGAATTAGTTGGTTATGGTGTACTTGAATTGAGGAAAAAATGTTGACATTTTCTGTAGTTTGACTTTAAAGTTTGACGCTAAAGTTTATTGATTGTTTAAACCAGTATAAAAGGCATGTTTTGCATACACATAAATATAAAGAGTTTCTAAATTTCTCTACCCCATAATTGAATACTGAAAACATGTGTTTGTAAATACACTCAAAGGCTCAGTAATCAGCTATTTTTGAAGTGAGGTTTTCAACAAATTCGCATACAGAAGTGAGTAAAACTCCACGAGGAGCCTTACTGTCTAAATCCATTTTCTTGTGGACCATTTGCTTTGCCCTTGCAAGATTTGGGTCAAGAAGTTCTGTTCATATTGATTAAGTTTACCATCTAAGTAATATTTTCTGTAGTGTGTAGTGTTGTTTTCTTTCCACAGACTCAACCATTTAGAGATGCCAATTCCACCCTCGCATACAAAACTACACATTGTCGTAAACCGATAGGCAACTATTTAATGTCGCGTGCTACTTTGGCAACAAAGAAAAACCTTTGGAATTATAATATCATAAATATACCAGATTCCACAGAGCGGGGATATATGTAGTAATAAATACTTGAGTAACTATAAAGTTTCATTTGGCGTGAATACACACAAAGATTAAAACATGTCCACCTTCAATACTCTGCAATTAAACTCTCAAAATACAAATGAAATAAAATATGTATATAGAAAGAGACAACAGGGAATAAGTAGATAAGCATAACTTCAACATAAGGATATTTTAACTATGAATAAAGATCTGCTAGAAATAAGATTCTTAAAGTGATACGGATATACCAAAGATCTTAATTATTGCTATCTTATTTACACTTGGCAAAATGTTATATACATATTTTAAGTCCGCATGAGTTACCTGAATTCACATTTATGTCAAAAATAAAGAACTGTTTACCCTAAAAAGTTGGTTTAGCAAACTATCGTGAATTTAATTACCCAAGCTATTGAAATAAAAACAGAACTCGTGTTTTTTATACTGGTCTAACTTACTGCCTATTTTGTTATATTGTGTTAGTTAAATTAAGTTGTATGCGGAAACTTGACTAGCTATCATTAAAAACGCTATTTGGAACTACTTTTTACTTGGTTCGAGATTATGTTGAAGTGTATTCTCGCGAATTTTCATCCTTTAACCTAAAATTAAGCTTGCTCCAAATTGTTAGCAAAACCCTGTTCATGTATTGCAACGATTATATCTTAAAGTCCAAATTAGACTTTTCGTAGAAGTTAATCAGTCTATTGCAGTTCTAAAACAATCGCGATGATTTCACGAACATCTACGATTGTCTTACTATCTTCCTATTATACTTATGATTATCTGTCTTTCATAAAATTATGTGCTGAATAAGCTGATAAGATTTTCAAATTGATTCACCTATTTTATTTTTTTAATTTCAGTTCTTTAATAATGTGTACTGACTGGTGGAAGTGCTGTGTTGCAAACTTGTGATATATTTTTTACACTACAAATTGAATAAATGAGCTTACATGTACATACATAGAGACTATACAAGGAATATATATATATAGCAAGTTAGAAATAACCAAATCAAAATGACTGTCACATACACTGCCGAAGTTGCGACATGCAGAGGATTCGGTTGTTTTCTTAAATTACTTTTAAGGTAAGTTCAAAGAATTGTCATTATAAGAAATGTTGTTTATGTTAACACTGATTGCTAAGGGAATTTATTTTCAAATGAATGTTATTTAAAATAAACACTAAATTCGACTACATATCTATTTTAAATAATGAATTGCAAAATATAGGACCTTGTACTTGGAGCTGAAAGTCGAATGTGCTAATGTATTGAGAGTATATCACATCTCCAATATTATAATGACGCAAGTGTAAAAAACACAAAAACATACCGCTGATGACCAATACACGATTTTCTCTTGAAAGAAGAGTTACAACCGAATCGGCAATGATGTCATCTGTTTGATCTGTGCTTTGTTATCTCAATCTTTGGGAAGAAAATAACAAGAACGGAGTTCGTTGAATTCGCTGTTGAATGATGGATGAATTATTGACAGATGGAAGATGTAATGATGCTATATTGCACTTTACTGGTTACGTGTTATAAATGCATTTGGCAAAATAATCATTTCGTATATATGATAAGTAAGAGAACTGAAGTGACTAGATGAGGAGTTCTGCATCATCACCGATTTCAAGGTCAACTTTGTCCTTCTACGTAAGCAATCTTCACGAGCAACTAAATTCCATTGTCCACAAATAATAAAATATATCTATAAGACAGAATTAGTCAACCACCACTTAACACGGAATCAGTTATTCATTCCCCATTGAACCCATTAATCCTATTATCTAGTCACCAGTCCCCAGTATTAGGATTGTTCTGATTTCATTTGGCATTAAGTTACACAGGCAAACAATTTTCTTAGTTGATTGCCCACAGAGTTCATCGTGGAAGAATCGTAATAGGTTCACGTTGAATGCAAATTCTACTACTTTAACTGGGTCATTTGATCTCGCTTTATGTACAAAGGAGAACGGCATGCCGATGCTTTGTGGCTTTGTGCATTTTGTCGTATTGAATGTCCCTACTTGTGTGCTTGTCTGAATCGTTCTTTTATGCCAATGGGGTACATCAGAGAATAAACTTGCGCATTAATCACTCGTAAACAAATTTGCATTCCATATACAGATATGACTTGATACATGCCAAAGCTAGAGAAACAGCACCTACCTAGTTCACAATGTTTTTTCGACAGCTTGCGTTTTGTTTGACTGCAGGTATTTGCAGGTATGCCGGTTTTCTTTGTTTGGACGTTTTTATAATCGTGGCGGTAAAAGTTTCGTATAAGGAGACCAAGGAATAGGTCATCTGCTCCTGTGTTAACTTGGTCATCCTTGGGTTTTCCCAGACTAAACTTTAGCGCCCACAATGAATTTTTGTTTATTAGGCTTCGAACCTTAAGTTTTTGTTTTGTATGCACAACTGTGGTAGCCATGACCACTAACTAGCCATCAAACGTTACGTATATGTCCGGAACTCAAAATCCAGTTGTTATTGTGTATCCCAAAGCTATGAGTAGATTGAAATGTCACCCGTCACAATTGAACTTCTTGTTTGGTAAAAGCTTGATTTGTGTTGCACTTGACAGAAGTATTATTATTTGTTTTCCACTTATGCCTACGTATACTTAAGCTTGTACAAGATGTTTTTTTGTCGATTCATTCTTTTCTAGTCCCATTCTACGAGTCAAGTTTAATCTTAACTTTTCCTCTCTTAAAAATTACATAACCCTGTTTCCTTTGTTTGATTTTTCTTTTGCTGAGCAGCTTTTTTCGCTTATTACTCACCAACCACTATAAATTATATGTTTATATTTATAAAATTGTCGATGCTGATTATTTGTGAATGTGTTATGCTTTGTGAGCTGTTTCCTCCATGTCCCATTTTTATTTCTTTGCTATGTTATCAGATTTTTCTCCCTTTACTTATTGACTTTTTTGTTGGAATTTGCCATTCAGCACACACTCAGTCTGAGAAGTAATTGATTCGTCTGAAATATAAGCTAATCAAGTGTAGTTGCCACAAATAAAATAAAAAAAAAAAACAATTCCTAAGATTGAAACTGTTTTGTTGTCCTCTTGAATTCCGCCTATCAGTTGCTACAAATCAGTCCGGGAAAAGTAAATAAACATTTACGTGCCCATGTTATCATTTTGTAGTTTCGCGATATAAAGGCCACTACTGAGTCGTACATATTTCACACTTGACGTATGCACGCATTGGTTTAAGAAAACAAGTGCACAGTAAATAGCATGTATCTAAAAAGATATAGCTCTCACATTATGAAACCTTCTTTGTCACATGATTGCGGAACGTTCCCAAGTATCTTGTTTAGTAAGTCTAACAGCTGTCTGACTAGATGTATCTCGTTTTTGATTGGCTGGAATTGGTCATATGAGCAGCTGTTTCAGTTGACGTTTATAGGGGGGTAGAGAACCAATCTAGACAAGAAATTCGTGACTGAGTATTGAGTTGACTGTTGGCTGAAAAAAAGTGACGTCCCCTACCAGTCTAGTTTTTTGCGTTCAGGTTACATTTTATCCAGATTAATCTAGTCCATTTAAGATAACTAGATTCTAGTGTGTGACCACTTACTCTGTCGCTTACACGTCAAAAGTGCACATTTTGACTAGAAGTGTCAATTTATAAAGACTATAGGTTCCTAAATTTTATTTCACATATTAATGTAATAGCCTAATCTGTCAATAGAAATAATAACACAACAAGTTTAGTATTTGCCTATCACTCTTTATTGTCCCAGAGAACCTTATCTTATTGATTAATTGGAGCCTAACTGATTTAAAAACGTATATCTTTATTTTTGGACAGTCAAAGAACTTAGCACGCATTTGCAAAAAAAAGTTTTCAAGTTGTGTACATTTATTTTCCAAGATATTTTGTTGGTTGAGGTAGAGATGATGATGATTCACAAGCAGCGTGAAAGTCGGAATGTTTTGTCGATTGTATTGGCATTTTGTTTTTCTGGGGGTTGTTTAAACAAGTATGCTGTTTTGGACGACGGCAAAGAGGTCGGATGTGTATTGAACAGGATCTTGATCAGCCAGGTCAGCGTTTCAAAAATGTAATCGTGGGTTTATATTTTTATAAAACAAGTTTGCAACGAAAGTTATTGGTGGTATAAAACTTGGATACGATATAGACCCGTTGTCATAATATGTTGGAACAGAACTCATCAACTCAATGTTTGTAATTGAACCATAAGTCCAGTCCGAAGAGATAAAACTGTCAATGCAACAGGCGGCTGAGTGATACCATCGCTGCACTGAAACTCCCAGTCATTGAACCAACTGAAATTTTAAACGAAGAATTCCTATAACAGCTGGGAAGTACAAATACCAATTACTTTCTCCGTGACAGATCTGTCAGTATCTATACGATTAAAACCACATTATTGTGGATACATTTCTGATATTATTCCCAACTTCAAAACTACCTGCGTAGTGAAGTTTTTATTGCATGACTATGAAACTCGTGCAGTTATATAATATTGTTCTATTAATATTTGATTACTGACAGCAGTTATTGGCATAACACTGAAACATGCTATGCGATAAGCTAACATGATAGACACCGTGTCGCGAGATGTTCTGATTACTATAGTTATCGTATCCAATATATATTTTTGTAGTAGCTGTCAATAGCCCCATTCTGTCAAATCAGCGGAGTCATTTCTTTTTTTAATCCTGACTCAAGTGATTGCACGCTAATCGGATACGCAAACCAGGCAAATTTAACATCAGCCATGTTAATTGATGTAAACAAACAAACAAAACAATGTGTAGACATTTGCCAAAAGCTAATAATTCGGTTCGCTGTAGTCTAGTGCTTATCTAAGTGTCAGTTTTTTGTATGAGTAATTACTGGGTAACTTGCAATTGCCCGTGTACGAAAAGTCATTATTATAATATTCTCAGCGTGCTATCAAGTTGGCCGCACTTGAAAAGATAAGCAGACTATTTCTTCTATCTTTATGGCGGCTCTGTAATTTTCGATGCTGATTGTGTCAGCGATGGCAATTCCAGATGAAAAGCTGTCTCATCATAGACGTGAATGAGAGATCAGAAGCCTATTATAGAAGGTCATACGACAAGATATATCTAATTTGTTGTATGTGTCTAATTCGAAGTTAATACTTGTCGGCTAGTTCAGCGGATGGGTTTGTGCTTCTGCTTGTGTCATGGGTGCCAACTTGATAGAATTCACTCCACTGTATGTGGGTTCATGTTAATTGTAATGGCGTTGGCAGTTGGCATGTTGTTGCCGGATTTGATTAACATATTGAATGCAAATTTCCAGCGGAACTTGGGTCGTTGTGGGTGTTATTGTTGTTAAATTTAAAAGTCGATAAAATGTAAAGTTTGAAGAAAGCTGAAGTTCTGGTAATATGAGTTGTATTTCACAAAACCGCAATGAGTGCTTTTTACCCTTAAATACTTTTGAACACAATAATATTTTGCAGCAATGATAAAAGTTCAGGGTAATTAAATCAGTTTGCGGAAATCAAAGATCATTTGTAGAATTCATCAAAGTAACTCTAGTATTCAAATATTTTTAAATACTTTGACCTATCGTTGGAGCAGCACCCTAATTAGACAAACATCGAAAATGGCCCATTTTTGTTATTGTTAATTAATAGTTATTTGTAGTAAATTCAATATAAGTAGTTTCCGAATCAGTTAGACCACATAATTTATGTTATTCATACACGTGTACTAGTTAGGTATGTGCTTTTCTAATATCTAAATGATTAACTTGGCCATTGACTCGGCAAGCAGTCAACAAGTTCGGCTGGACAGTACACCTTCCCAAAACTGACATTAAATGGGATATAAAAATTTGTATTTTCCATGCACGACATGAGACGATAACAATTAAGTAGTAGGTAGACAATTATTGTCAATAGCGTGGGCATCAGACGATTAAAATTATCAGAAACACTCTATTTTGCGTCGCGTGTCCTTGTCGTAGCTGGATCATTGGGGGGTTTACTTAGGCGATTGGCGAGGTTTAGTTATGTAACTCTTAGAGGAGAGTCGCGAAATTATTATTCTTATAGTTTATCGTTAAAGTCGGTACAAATCGTGATTGACTCATAATCACACAACACCTAAGTAAATGTACAGACGATCTTTTACACTTAATGTTATGAGCAATTTTTAGTACGTCACGAGAAAGTAAAACAAGATTGGTGAATATTTGATAAAGTCTGACAGGAAATGGCCATATAACTGGAAATCGAAAAATAAGCACTTCTGGGAAAGTTTAATGCGATGCTTTACTCGTAATTAAGAATGGTACAAAAATTGGGCAGCTTTCATATGCAAGAAGATAGATTAAAAAAGATACATTATGTAGATCATTCTTGCCCACACATCAAAGAATTTTTGTGTGACACAGTTAAGTTTTATTATCCAAGGCCATAAAAATCGCATATACAGTCACATTCGATTCGTAAGTATTGAAAGTAGTCACTTCTCCTTTAAGCCGAGACCAAATCAATATTACACAAGTCCATACTGTGAGCACTTAATTCATTTGAAGTGGTAACAAAATAATAGATTCATTATTTTGCTGCCATTTAGATGTCGAGATAGGGCTACTGCAAAATAGTTGTATATGAACGTGTATAGAATGCACAATTTCTAATTGGCCTCGAAAACTGCGCTGTTCATAGAAGTTTCAGCTTGACAGATTGCGATCGCTCAACTGGAAATATAAATGGAAAACACACAGAAGCTATTGAGCTTGACCTCTCACGGTTTTATTAGCGAGGAAATTCTTTAGGATATAAACTGTTTGGCCCCAATTTAGGAAGTATGTCTCCCACTCAATCATCGACCACTTGAGCCATTGAATTGGGTTCCGCGACATTTGTAAGGGCAGGATTAATGTTTTTACAAATTTGTAGTAGATCAACGAGTATACAAATGCATATCTATTTAGTTTAATATTTTTATTTGTTTCAGGTGGCGCGGCAGTATCTACAAATTGGTATGGCTGGACTTGATGTTTTTCCTCTTAGCATACTACATCCTAAACATAACGTACAGAATAGCCTTAGACAATGCCCAAAAAGTGTGAGTAAATACATTGGGAATTGTAAATCCAAGTACAACGCTAACTATTCTATGTTTGTATATTTGTTTAGAGTGTTTGAAAGTATTGTTCAATATTGTGCAACGTACAGCAATCTAATTCCGCTTTCGTTCGTTCTTGGTTTTTACGTGTCAATTGTAATGACCCGCTGGTGGAGTCAATATACTAGTATACCTTGGCCGGATCCAATTGCAGTATTTGTCAGCTCAAATATGCATGGTCAAGATGAACGGGGCCGTGTAATGCGACGAACCGTGATGCGTTATGTGTGCCTCTGCCTAACAATGGTGCTAATTAATATTTCACCAAGAGTTAAAAAACGTTTTCCAAAACTGGACAATCTCGTGGAAGCTGGTCTTCTTGTAGAAAACGAAAAACAAATCATTGAAAGTCTCAACGTAAAGTTTCCCAGACATTCCAAGCATTGGCTGCCGATTGTGTGGGCAGCGAGTATAGTGACCCGCGCCCGCAAAGAAGGTCGAATACGTGACGATTTCGCTGTGAAGACAATCCTTGACGAATTGAACAAGTTCCGTGGCCAATGCGGATTGCTGATATCATACGATACGATAAGTGTACCGCTCGTGTACACACAGGTGGTAACCTTAGCTGTGTATTCGTTCTTTTTGACCTCGGTTATGGGCTCGCAATGGGTTGAGAAGAAAGAGGTTGCAGACGGATACATAAACAAGATTGACTTGTATTTCCCAGTATTTACAACTTTACAGTTTTTCTTTTACATGGGTTGGCTTAAAGTGGCTGAATCTTTGATAAATCCATTCGGTGAGGATGACGATGATTTTGAGGTATATACATTCTTAACAACAAGTGCCGATCGCCTTTGTTCAAATAACTAGGAGAACTTCTTCCATAGGTGAATTGGATGGTGGATCGAAATCTTCAGGTTTCCTATATGATCGTTGACGAAATGCACCATGAACATCCGGAACTCATAAAGGATCAGTATTGGGATGAGATTTTTCCCAACGAGCTGCCGTATACTGTCGCTTCGGAACGCTTTCGTGAAGAACATCCAGAGCCATCTACAGCTAAAATTGAGGTCTCTAAAAATGCCGCTATGCCGTCGACTCTGTCTTCTGTGAAGATTGATGAAATGGTTGGTAAAACAGATCAAACGCAAGCAGTAAATTATAAATTCCCCGACGCGGATACCATCGAGGAGGTTAGAATCAATTTAGCACTCACACGCAGAGAATGCAACGACACGTTGACTAAAATCAAAGGAGATGAAAATTCTTTTTCACTCTTTTTAATTCGAATTAAATTATTTTAGCATTCGGTGATTGGTATGACTATATCTAAGCAAAAACTGTTCGACTATTAAAAGCTTGATTTGAAATAATTGGCGCTTAGTTGAGAGAAGACGCAAACGCTTGTAAACTGGTTGAATTGATCTTGTAATTTATTTAGGGCTGGTAGTTACCAATATTTCGTGAAAGTCGCCAAGAGGTTTTCTTATTTGACTTTTACGAGTACCTGATGTAACGCAATGACGCATATCATTTTGGGAAATCAAATTTCAACCAAATTTCGCTTTCTTTTTACATTGAATCAGCCAGTTTAAATCAAGCTGTTGCATTTGCAATGCTCTAGCTTAAATCTTTATATTATTTTGTAAACAATGACTCAAAATTCAACAACGAAAACGTTTCAGAATTCAGCAAAATTTAAACTTCCTGGCCTTTGTTTGGGAAGTGGTTTGTCTAGGTAAAAGGGGAACTGGAACTCACTTGGATCGAAGCTAAGATCGTGGGCAAGTATATTTAACGTGATAGAATGGCACTCGATAAAACTAACATTATGCTGTTGAATTCTGAAACTTTTGAGTATTTTCAGCTTTTTGCTTAGCGCTAAATTGTAGGACTTGTGTAACTATGTAGTAAGAAGCAAAAGTAAAAAAGATCGCATCTTGTGGCTTACAGAATTCAATCGATTGTCGTTCGTTGCAGCAAGAGCAGTTGCATTTGCGATTACCATTTAGTAATACTTGTTACTACAACTCACTCGATTGAATTCTTAAGACCGCCATGTGGCTGCGTAACAATGTGGTAAACTAACTTCCTTGATTCTAATTTCCGTACTATACTGAATGCACTTCTTCCAAACTTTTTCTTAATATGTATTGTTGAATGCACTAAGTGTAATGGTGTCCTGGAATTTACAAAAGAAAAATGTTTGCCTCTGTGGTTTGTACTCACACTACTAACCACGTAGTTGCGCCTTCCCCGCTTAAGTATAAATTTTAACTAACGACTAACTCTTCATGCTTAGGTTGACGATGCGGCCAGTGGAATACATTTTACAGCTGGTAATGGCAAAACGCGACAGGGTTCTTCGCCCAGCTTGGTGAGTCTAAGTGGAACCATAACTCGTGTCAATACCGTTGCGTCTGCACTCAAGCGCTTCTTGAGTAGAGATGAAAATCGTCCAGGCTCCTCAACACCCACTTCCGAGCAAAACAACTACCGCTTTCCGGGATCAGTAAGTTCAGCCAGTCTAGTGCATCAACCTGGCTCTAAAGTTCCGGCAAGTGGAAGTATGAGAATTACTGATCAGGTGATCGAAGAAGTCGACGAACAGATGACAATTACGTCACAACGTACCGGAGATAGTTCGAGACCTACAGTGAAGGATATATTTGGAAGTAGGAGTAATATGCATGCGCGCTCAGAGCCAATGGATGTACCCATGCATCCCGCGTATGGTCGTGCTCAGTCTACTGTGGAACCTTGTCTATTTCCTCCAGGGGGAGTTGATGCCTTATTGTCGACTTCGGCGCCCAACGCAAGGATGTCGGGCTTTGCTTCGCAAACAGTTCCAAGCTCGCCGATGGGGGACAGCTCAAAAAGCTTGTTTCAAACGAGTGAAAAGGACACTGGAAGCAGGGAAACAGGTAAGATTCTTATCTTTCGAGGAGTTCAAATCTTATTTGAGAAATAATTGTCTACACATCAATTACTGTCTTACTTTGAAACTATTGGTACTCATCTGAGCACAATTTGTTGTTGAGGGAAATCTCGCTTTGGTGGCGTCCGATCAGATAAATACTAAAAGTCTGTATTGACAATTTAGCTGGCCATCAATGGTTAAGTGTTTTGGATGTATTTTCATCAAAACATTGATTGATTTTTGCAGTTCTTTTACATATATCAGTTATATAAATCAGTAGATCAATCGACGGAAATGCTTAAATGTTGACCATTTGGGTTTTCACCCATCACAAGTGTTTGAGGTCAATTATTATCTACATATTATTCGTTAGTACTTGAATTAGGGTTTCGGCAAATAAATTGGAATAATCCTGCCAACATTGGATTACTGTGTACCTCTATCTACATTAGTTTGCATAAATTAACCAAAAGTAATATTTATACAAATAAGTACACGCTTGTGGTTTAATCCCAGCACATTTTTTACATTAATAAAATTTCATATATATTTCACACACATTTAACAACATTTTCCAATTGATGCAGTGCGTATGGAAGGACCGAACAACTTCCGTTGGTTTGTTTCACCGGGTAAATAAACACAAAGAAATTATTTATAAGAAATGTTGCTAGATTCGCTCACTAAACATTAAACATTAGAAAGCTAACAGCTTTACGATTTTGTTTGCAGTTTGTGTGTAAAACTAAAAACCCTAGTTAGTTAGCCTTGTTTGTTGCGTACTGTGTTTTTTTAATGTATATATAATTGGTTTGAAAAAGCATGTATTACCATTCCGATTCCGACCGAGTAGGACATCCCATTACTTAAGAAAAAAAAAGTAATACCAATAATAAATTTTATAAATTTTCTTCCAAACAGTTGAAGATTTCGAAACAAAATCTAACATTGATGCTTCTGAAGAAGATGAATTTGAGAAGTTGCGTATAACCCGGGAAAAGGAGCGCTTGGAGCGGCAGAAAATAAAACTTGCAAGATCAATTAGCACTGCTCCGGGCATCACATTAGATGGAGAGGTTGCTATGGATCAGGCTGTTGTTGCTGCGCCTGTTGCAATACCGCAAGAAACTGCAGCACCAACACCCGATGCAGTTGCTGGAGAAGATGGTGATAAGACACCAACAATTTGTAGAACTCCGTCACAAGGAAACTTATAGCGTAGCGAACGACCGTTAGTTCTTTTCTATTTCCCAAGCGAATAGCACTGATTTCTACCTAAAGTTCACACCCTCATTATGTGTAAATAATTTTGTAACCGGTTTTAGTTTAAATTAAGTTAAAAGTTAAAAATAAAAGTCATTTTGCTTACGTACAATATTTTAGATGGAACTTGAGCATTTTACTTAAGTCCTAACTACATAGTAGTAAAACTTAATTCCGAATATGTTTTTTCTAATACGTATTTGCTTCTAGGAAATAAAAAGAAACTCTCAAACTAAAATCTTATTGTGAAAATGAATGCATTTTAAATGCATTCAGCTGTGTGAATTATTTAATAAGCAATTAAAAGTTCATTTGTTATTTACGGCGTAAGGCTTACAACTATACTTTTAAAAAAAAAACATTTTAAGTGCTCACGATCAGTTTTATTACTGCTAAACACTATAGTATTATTGAGTATAACTATGAATAATGTATAAGGTAATTGATAGGATTTTATTATGTAACTATTTATAAATTCCTTTTATAACAAATTAAATGCGAATAAATTGAACACAAAGTAGATTGGACTTTTCCATCACACTCACATGTCGTAGTTTATTAACAATTAATGCAGGGCACACGTGGCAGTTTCGTAGTGAAGATTGAGCCAATTGGCTTTCGTTTTTCATTTGTCCAAAGGCCTCCTCACTCGGTATGGCAATTTTTCATAAATCAACATTTTAACACGCGTTAAATAAATAAGCTAAAAGTTTGTAACTCTGAGATCTGAAATAAAAATCGAATGTGTCCAATAGAAAACCACTCTGTTCACTGTCATTCTAAATTGTTTACCTCCAAAAAGATACCAACTCCGACTTAGAAATGAAATGAAATGTTAGTGGCTGGGGTAGTGTGGGAAGTGCACAATTGTCTTCCTATCTTCCTTCATCTATGTACCACCTGTGGAGATTACTAGATCATACACTTGGTAATTGGAAGCTCCCCTCGCAATTACGGGATGCATTCACGAACGCAACCATGCACATATTGTTCTGAAATACCGACTACTAGTTCCATATAATTTGTTGCAATATCCATCGTTGTACAAACATGGGATGAACAAAGATTTAAAAAACATGTTGTATTTATTTTCCAGTGGCCTTTATTAAGCGATGTTTTCTGTTTTGTTTAATTTACAATGTTTTATATTGACCTCTATATATTTTATGTACAATGCAACTAAAAACACGAAAAATTAAATCTTTTTATTGTCCATCACTCTGCTTAAGGAATTAAATTATCAAAAATAGAAATATTTAGGTACGATTTAATTTAAGTCTTAAAAATATAAATTCTATAATGTAAACATTCTAATAGTTAAATTTTGGAAAATGATATTAAGTTGTGAAACTCATTGCTTTGTTAGAGAATGTTTGAAATTCTATAAAACAACTCCCTCTAGTTTTTACCAATGTGACCATCAAAAACCAATTCGACATCGATAGAAAATTTAAAAATATGTGTGATATGGCCACGGTATATGGCAGTATGATGGAAAGCCAAATGATAGCAGCGATTTAACACCTGGCTGTGTAAGATTGGTTTCAATATTTTTTTTTTACCCCAACTTCAATTTGTTATTGTTTACGCTTTTTAAAAGTAAATTGCTCCTTAGATATAGCATGGATTCAAATAAAGCGAGTTGTGGACGTATAAGCGAGAGGCGTATCATATATAATATATTTCCTTGTTTATTATTTATTGAAAAATGTACATTCTACATGATCTGTGTTCTAGGCATACAAAAATAAAATCAGTAATGTAAAACAACAACATTATCCCAACGACTAATTGCGATCGCTTCTAAGCCACTGCATTATAGCATTCCGAACCCCTTTGAGTAATTGATTGCCTTCAGTAACCTTTCTTCTAACTTTTCTCTACTGCTATACTCGGGAAGTAGTAAGACATTGAAACACGTATGGCTCGTGGGCAAGCGATCGCTGTCAGACCCGTGGCGTGTAATGAGCAATTTCAGTCGACTTAGCCCACCAACAGGCACTCGATCTGAGCCTGTAGTAAACTCCAAGAGTTTCCTCTTCGATTCGTCTGGCAAAGAGTGGACTATGCTCCAAAAGTCTTTAATGACTTGCGATTCGCTGGTGTAGCCACCTTCGTATTCTGTCGACATTTCCAGTTCCACGAAGTCGAATTTCTATTTTAATGAAAACACACTTAGAATGTTTTTTTTTTTTTTTTGCAATCAATCTACTTACTCTGCTGCCACAGACGAGCAACTCAACCTCCTCAGGACGGAACAGCAGCTTCAGTGGCGATTCATCAGTAACCATCTCGAAGCCTTTCTTAAACGCTCTGAATTGTCGTTCTATGCTCTTGTTCAACAAGTAATCGCTGTACAGATCTACAAATTCTTGTTTGTTCTCCTGAGTTACCGGAATATCATCGCCATTTGGTTTCAGTTCCTGTCCCACAGACTCACCAAACACATTTTTGTATGTTATTTTGAAGGTCTGCATGAACACCTCTTCCATGTCGTTCTCCTCGTAATCGATCATTGATTTTAAGCTACGATAAAGCGTAGGATTCCAGTCGAAAAGATCGTAAAAAGAACCATGTCCACCCATTAGCTTTCGGTAGACTACCATCGGGAAATTCACAGCCAGAATGATATTGTTGTAGATAGCTAAACCTAAAACTATTCCTATTAGTGTAAATTGGGCCTCATTTTCAAACGACGTTGAGCTAAACCTGTAAGTAGAGTATAAATGAAATTCATGACCTATGGTTAGAACGAATCATCAGCATACCACACAGTCTTTGTGTCCTCCTGATAAGTAAACATTCCGAAATCGGGATTAAAAATTTCTTCTACGACTAACTGGAAAAACTCTTTTGAAACGCCGCCCTCGTCAATGCCTTGCTCGCCCACAAATTCCACTACGAGTTGTTTTTTGAAATCCTTGGGACTGCCCATGGCGACCATTTCCAACTGCAATAGAAAAAGATAGGTATGCGTAATTTTATAAAAAAAATAATCCACCTACCTCAACGAGTGCGTCATCGATTATGTGGTCGCGACGAACTTTCAGCTTAAGGTACGGACTAGGGCCAATTTCGTTGTCGCCACCAAAGTAGTTCACTAACGTGTACAGCGACAGATTGCGTTCGCTATACATGCGAATTCTACTATCATAGTACAGTGCTATGACCTTTTTCGCGGGCGTCAGTATGAATGAGTACAGCATAAAAGTGAAATCCAACTCTACAATATTAAATGGAAATCATTATTTCCACGCGGTCACAGTTGCACTTGGGTTTTATGCAGACGAACCTTCTCCGTTTGCGTCCAGCAAGAGATTCTTATACGCTAAATAGTCTCGATCCATTTGTATCTCATCGCTTAAGGGCTCGTTATAAAATTCTTCGAAAGGTATCAGCGGCACTCGACAGTCAATCGCTGACACTCCCAATTCCGCTTCCAGTTTGTCCTCTGGAAACTTTGGGGCAGCTGGTTTTGTAGCTTGATGGTAGAAGAAGTAGTCATCGTCTTCCGGTGCTGATGTGGGATTGGCTTGCTCAGAGTCGGTTGGCTTTGTCGTCTCTAGTTGGCCGGCGAGGATGTTGGCAAAAAATGCTATCTGAATTGATCATATTTACAGGTGCTTTCAAATATTACAAAACGGGATTTTTTTTATTTACCTTAAGCGTCTTTGTCGTCGCCGTGATGTATGTGTTTCCCTGTACAAGACCATCGTCCATGATAACCTCCAAAGTAATCAACTGCTGCAAAGATTGTATGAGACTACGAAGGTTATCTTTACAATGTTTGGCCCAGACACGTGCAAGTCTTGCTCTTATTGAAACAGGTAGCAATGACGCAGCTTTGCACACAGTAGGCAACGCCCGTTCCAAGTAATCTGGAGCCGCTGCAATGCAAAGTGAAGATTAGCGTCGATGAATAAATTTTAAGTTGTAATCTTCTTACCAACTCGAGTAATTTCAAACGCAATGATAAAGCAGTGTAGAATTCCCTCCTCACAAAGATTATTTAACTTTTTCAATCTAAGACTGCCGCGCAACTCGGTAAATAGTCTATCTGTAGCGCCATTGATCGATTCCACGATCGCGGGGATGTTTAATTTGAATATTTTCACCATACTACTTCTAAGGCTAACTAAATCTACTGTTGTATCACTTGGATCCTTGGGAAGGTCCTCTTTCTCGGCACTACTATCCTCGTCTTTGTCAATTTCACCTTCTAATGTGCGTAGATCTTCCTTTTTCAGTGATTTCAGGTCGGACTTACTAGCTTTTTCGAGAAAACTATCAATTGATGCAGTCTCCTGCCGCATGAAGCTTTTACTAAGGTGCTCGAAATAAGAAAACGTTTCGTCGAGGGCCTGCGTTAACTCTGTGTACGAGTCTTTGTTTTTGCACCTCTCCAATAGATCGTCGATAATTTTTTCATCCAAATAAGTGACGCTTGAAGGCGAGATGACATGCTCATTTGATTTTTGGTTCTTTGAAAAAAATGATGTCGGTGTTTCCTTTTGAAACTGACTAGAGGTTGACGGCTCCGCGGTGGGGTTTGGGGATATTGCCTCGCTACTTGAAATATTTGTGTTGCTACTTGTTGTCGTACTGCTGCTTGTGCTGCTATCGCTCGGCGATGATAGCACTGTTTGGCTGTAGGAAAATTATTTAAATCTAGCGAGAAACTATATTATGTACTGTTATACCTGCTTGAAGATGGGGCTTCGCTTAAATCAGTAGCCATGGCTGTTTTCGCCACTTTGGATGGCTGGTTGTACGAATCACATAACTTCGCGTCTTGATAGAACAACTGTATGGCACGAGCGGCAACTTGATTCGGTGTCATTGGTTCCACCTCTCCACTAGAAGCGCAGTATTTGTTGTTGCATTTCGGATTACCGCAGCCTTTTTGCAACTGGTAGAAATATCGTTCGATAAGTTCCTTAACCGCTGTGCGTTTCATGTCAGGAGTATCGTTACTAGATGTTGGCGTTGTTGGTGTGGCTGACGTTGGTGCCGTTGTTGTGGTTTTGTCTGAGTTAAAATTGCTTTTTGATGGAGGTGGGATAGATGTGGTTTGTATAGAATTTATGTTTGATTGCTGTGATTGTTCAATGCTGTTTGACGACGATTCTTCAGATAATCTACGGATTATGAGCAAAAACGTTTAAATGGTAGAAGTGATACTAATTAAACAGGGATTAAGAACACTAATTTTGCTGTAAAACATAAAGGAAAAGGAACTATTCAGGACAGGTAGCTGCAAATCATAAATTGAACTCAAAAGTTTTTCTGCCTATAAATATGAAGCAGAAAGAAAAACAAAATTGCGTAGGTAGTTATGACTTATGATACGAAATTTTCTCCGAAATTGGCACCGGCCGGATAGGTAGTAAAAAGAAACAAAAGAATTATAATATAACCATAGAGCAACAAAGAGGTTGTTAACATCAGACTGATGTCGTATCGGTCAGTGTGGAAATTCAGGAAAAAACAAAGGCATTTCCCAAACATCGTTTTTACATATTTAAAGATAATTGAGGATGTATTTTAAGCATACGTTCATAAATTACTGTTATAAATTACACATCGAATTAAAACTAAATTTATTTATAAATAGAATAACGCAACAAACGTGCAACGTATCGATAGTCTTTTTTATTTACCTTGAAGCTTCGCCGTCTGTGTCTCTGTCTTCGGAGTTCATCAGAACTTGTTATGCGAACTTAATTCAGTTATAGTGTATTCTTATTTTGTTTTAGCTGTAGATGGTGTTGCTGGGTATAAACTCTTAGGAGCAGAACTGCGACCCACTTCCAGTGCGCGTCCTGAAATACCAGGTGGACCGCCTAGTTCTTAGGGCAAATTTATTTAGTTATAATTTAACTTTTGTATGAAATTCTCATCAGTCGCTCTTTTCAGCCACCGACCTTTGTTTTGCTCGCACTTTTTGACGATGATTTGAAGTTTTTCTTCTTTGCTCTCGTCGTCTATTGATTTTATTTTTCACTTTGTACGTTTTGGTTATGGTGTAATATCAAACCAAATTGTTATCAAATAACACGACGGAACATTTATTTCAATCAGTTTATTTAGTTCGACTTCAGGACTTGATATTTAAAGCAAAAAAACTAAAGAAAAATAACAACAGCACTAAGCACTGTAGTCAAATAAAAATTCGGAGACAAAAATTTACCCTTCGAGGGAATCTGCAATAGTTTGGGACTTTTCATTTGACAGATGTCGTTGGCGATGAGAGCGCGTTCAGTGAAGAACATTGAAATGTACTTGATTTATGTCGATTTTGTACGTTTGGGATAGTTTTGATCGATCGTTCGATTTGAAGTTTAAAAAATTGTGTACAAAATTAATTTATTGCTAGAAATCATGGAATAAAATTGGAGTGTGGGGTGTGGCGCTTGACTAAGCTGCCGGAATATGATTCGTCGTATATCCTGGGTTGCATTCCAAGTAAAAAACAACAATACAATGTATCTACCTACTTTGTTTATTTCTCAACTGAATCGAACAATGGAGTTTCATTCAAGAAATGTTAAACAAACCATGTTAGTGCTTGCTTTAGTAACTTTATTTGATATCTGCTATTGTATTATTTTTTTTTTTTTCTTTGAAATTAAATTCATAGTTTATCCTTACAAATTTATAGCCGGAGAGCACCACACATATTCCATTTTGCATGCATTCGCTGACGTTTAAAATACATATTGCTATACGTTTTGGTGGTAAAATGTTTTTTTTTTTATCTTCAAAATTGTTTACTTACAAAAACAGTCTAAGGTTTACAATCAGTTTTCGATTTTGAAACACAGTTATTGCCCGATGGTAGCGGACCTTTTGTTTGGGAATAAATATTAAGCATTTTCGAACATAGTGCATATAATTAACAATACAATTTCATGTAAGCAACAAATTATTCATATACATTTTATTATATTAAAGATTTAAATGTTACCAGGTGCATTCGAAGTTTTTGTTTTCAGCGACACTTGGTTTTCGCAATTTTTATAATACAAAAAAAAGGAACTACTTTAAACGAAACTATGCTACAGCATTCTACTGATTGTAATCTTTCATTGGAAATAGTAGTGCAAGTTTTAATCCTTAAATGGAATAGTAATTGAACTAAATATATGCACGCGCATATTTTTTTTTTTTTGGTTTTTGTTATTGAATTCTTCTTTCTTTTCTGAGGCCTAACCCGCTGTTTTTACAAAAAAAAAGTGACATATTACATACAGAAAACAACATACACTTACGCACTTCTTAAGCTATTGAGATTTCACATTTGCAAAACTAAATATTAAAAAAAAAGCCTTGGCAACAGCTCCCTTACAAATTTGAATTTGCATAAGAATGCTCGCTTTGGAATATGTGTTTGATTCACTTGACCAACACTTAGGAGCTATTACTTTTTAGTTGCGGCTTGATAAAACTTCCAATTATGTTTTTAAAAAAAATCACGTTTATGTTAAAAAAAAATGCGTGGGTGACAACACAATACAACTACTTATGTGAAAAAATAAAACCGTTGGCACTTGCAACCACAATCTTTCCTTTGTGGGCCAAGCCTCTTGCTTATTTGTTTCCAATGCAAAATTTGCACCAAAGATACACTAGCTATAACTACTAAGCGCTTCGACAATTTTCTTATTGAACATGTGAATGAATGTATCGTATTTAAGTCTTTCGCTTGTGATCCAGCTGTTGTTGGGGAAGCTCCTCCTGCAGTTGAAGGATGTGATCGACCGGATGCGGTTTGCCATCCTCTCCAACTCGACATGGTTGTACGACTCCACTACGATGTAACTTGTCCATCAGACTTACCAACTGCATAGCCTCATATTCTTTCTGCTCCTCACTCATTCCGGCAAGGGGACTTGCTTTTGGCTCTTCAAAGCAACCCAACACAGGATTGATGCCATGTTGCATTTCTTTGTATTCTTCGGTGTCGCTGTCTTCACTGTCTGATGAATATTCAGTGTGCTCGATGCGCCTACAGTCTAAGACGCCACGATTGGCGAAGAGGCCCGCAGCGTTACCATATCCGGTATACTTAATCATGCGGCCAACGTTTTCCTTGCAGCAGACGAAAAGTAACTCCGCCGAGAGATCTCTTATGATCATTTCTGGGATGGTGAGGAAGCGACATAGGTGATTTCGCAACTCATCGCCCACTTCGGGACGTTGTGAAACATCTTTTAGTGGAGGAAGCACTACTTCGCGGATGTAATGACGCATCACGGGACAACAGCGAGCACAGTTAATGAGAACGGTAAGAACTGGTGGTAGGAACTCATTTGAAATGGGACTTTTCTCCTTTTCACCGAGCATTGATTTAAGATACCTCAGTAAGATCTCCAGCGATCGTATGCACTTTCCTTCATACACCAGATCAGGTGCAATGCCAGCCACTGGCTTGGTTATCAGCTCGTACAAGCAACTGGTACAAATATTCGTGAGAAGATTAACACAATTTGATATTACACTTCGATGTTTGTCTGTTTCCATTCCTCCAAATTCATAGAGCAATCCACGAATCACTGCAGTGAGTCTTCTGTTTTGAATTTCGTTTTCGTTGGGGCTTCTGTCTGGATTCGAAGTTATGTTAAACATGACCTTTAGGATCTCACAAATCAATTCGGTATCCTTTTCCGTTTTATCCTCTAAACCCGACTTCATGTCTAACCATTCCGTAAGAAAGAATATTCCATTCAAGTCGATCTGCACCTTAGTGCGCGTTATCGGTTCCAGAGCGGTGATAAGAAACAGCAATTTCATGTCGAAAAATTCTATCTCAAATGGATGACTTGTAGGGCTGCTGACACGCTTTAAAATTCTCTCTGTGGCTGCATTCTTTATGCACATTTTGCGACAGTCTGAACTCAGAAAAACTATATTGCACAAGCACTTGAGTGCTTCAATGCTCGTCTCCGTACTATGCGTAGAGGCATTAGTTAATTTTTCTGGCCCCAAACCGGCCAAGTCGAGGAGGCAGTTGAAATCGGATTGAATGTTGTTCATTTTTATGCACTGTTCATCACGAGTAAGAATGCGTACACTGTTAAGTAACTGTGGGTAGATAGTGGCCTTCTGGGGGTCACGGAGGTTTAAAAAGAATGCACTCCAAATGGTTGACCATTGCCCACTGATATTGAATTCCGTAAAATCGAATAGAGTAGCATACTGCAAGGAAAATAATTAGTGTTTGGACGGTTTTTTAATATTTTGTTTTTCTCTTCTTACTTTTGTGTTGAATGTCTCCAGAATACTTTTAACTTTTTCTACATCAGAACTTTGCAAATCTTCAATGTCCTTTTTTTCCATCATTTTCGAAACACTGGCAGGGCACTAATTTAATTTGTTTAACGGTCTTAAATCAATTTGGGAGGAAGCGACTGCAGAAAATTGGATTTCGATTAGTTTACAAAAATTTCTTCGGCAATTGGATATGTCAGTTGAATGTGAATTTTTTGCATTCATCTGGGATAAAGTGACATTTGAATGGGTGTGATTAGTGGTGCTTTCGGAAAACTGCTTAACGGAAGTCACCTCCCAATGCATAAATAAGATACAATCAACTGTCAATAGCCGAGTTTTTTTGAGCTTCGATCTCAGCAAAGCAAAGCAAAGTAGGATTTTCAGCACGCAATTACAACAACTACATTCCAATTGACACTTCGGGACTCGCAATAGTTGTTGTAATTAGCGTGCTGAAAAGCCTACTTTACTTTGCTTTGCTGAGATCGAAGCTCAAAAAAACTCGGCTAAAATTTGTTTGTATGGAGGTTATTGCACATTACTTGAAAACAACAAAAATACGAATATGTCTTTACGATTCGTTGGAAAATGTGTAGTAGCTTATTTTTTTACATCACAATTCGCAACAGAATAGAGTTTCGGGCTGGCTTTCATTTTCAGTATTTATTCATTCGATTTACAGTTCTTTATTTTATGAATAACATGCGTTTCCAGTTTCTCTCCCATGAAGGAAAAAAATAGTAAATGACGAATAAATTTAGTTGTGATGGGCTGCATTCTTCCATTTTATAGCAAAGTGAAAGTGAATTGCGAGAACTCAAATTGACAGGAACGAATGTAGAGAGGAGGAATAGCAAAAATGAATTAAGTTTTTATGTCATCAAATAATATGTTACTCATAAAATAATCTGAAAATAATCTGTGCAAATTGCAAGAGTAAAAATACATAAAAAAAAATGTATAATAATCTTCAATACTCGGTGTACAATTTGAGTGAATAAGATTTTCCACATTCTAAAGTGGTGATAAACGTTTTGCCACCGAACCAACAAAGCAGTAGCGCTGCAATAATCACACAGTGGAAGTGGAAGAAATTTGTCACTAATTTATTCTTGTCTATTTGTTTTATCAGTGCTACGAAAACAAATGCGTGTAGACTAAGCTCAAGGGAAATATGCGATAAATTTGCTTTGTTAACAAAACTCAGCATACAAGTTCTAAGTGTAAAGTTTTTTTTTGTTGTATTCGCCCCCGCACTTCTGCAATAGCATATTGTGGTTTGGTAAAGTGTAATCTGGTGAATTGATTGTTATATTATATTGCCATCGGTTACTTTGGACATATCGCATTTTTAATGAGCTGCATTCCGAAACATAAATAGACACAGCCAGAGCAAAGAACACATCTACACGACGGGAAATGAGTTGGCTGCGTTCCAGCCCTTTGAGGCAGAGTTTAACACGGAATGGGAATAGTTCATCTGCAACAGTAGCCGCAGCTTTGGCATCCAGCAGCGGTGGTGGCAGTGGTGGATTATCCTCAACATCAAATTCTGGCCTAAATAAGCAGCGACCCATCGACTCGGCAACTGATTGCGATCCAAGAGCTTGCTATGATAGTTTCTGCAAACATTGGCAGCAGGCGTTCGATATAATACAGAGGGCGGACGTAAGTGTGTTTAATTATGCTTCGCATTCACTTTTGCTCTGCAGAAAGGAAGTTGTGAAACTTTTTTTTATAAATTATGGAGTGGAAGATAACGTTTGGGTGTTTTTTTTTTCGCTATTGTTTTCCTATGCAATTGTGTCGAAACTCCTCAGTTTTTTTTTACATGCCAATTGTTAAATGTTTTGCGTTCTCATTTCAGAACCAAAAATCGCCCACTCATGATGATGTTCTCGGTGTTGTTTCTCATCTGGACTATATGGTGACTCTTCTACTGGTTGAGCTCCACCATTGCAATAAAATATCGCTGCCCAGTGCAAACTCAAATCCGCCAGCACCATGTCTGGAATTCATGTTAAGTGAAAATCTATTGGACAAGCTCTACGAATGGGGCATTACAACTGGACGCTACTCAAATGCTGTTCGTCTGGAACAGTTGAAACTCTACGAACTCTTGGTCAGCCATTCGAGGCACCAACTTTTGTGTAATGAGCCGTTTCTACGGCCACTGTTAAAGATTTTAGCCTCTAGCCAGGGAGAGATCTTTCCGCCTGACCTGGAAAAAAGATTGGTCATTCTTTTAAATCAACTCTGTGTTGTACTAATGCAAAATGTCAATCTTTTGGATTTATTCTTCTTTTCGTCGGAGCAGCACAAACAAGGACAATACAGTACAAAGTACGTCACTTATTTATATCACTTGACCTTAACCTCTTTCCATTGATTTGGTTTTTATTATTTTCAGCTTTATTATATTCTCACTCCTTATACCGTATGTACATCGAGAGGGTAGCCTTGGACATCAGGCGCGTGATGCGCTCCTCCTGTGCATGGCTCTATCGCAAAAGAACTCAAACATTGGAACGTATATCGCACAATATTCCTCCATGTGCCCATTATTGGTCACAGGCCTTGGGGGCCTATACTCTCGGTTGCCAAATTCGATAGAAATCAACACAACCGACTGGCATCGGATTACACCGGATGACGTCACCGAAATACCTGAACTTACGCTATTCATGAATGCGTTAGAATTTTGCAACGCGGTCGTCCAAGTGGCACATGATTTGATCAAGAATCAGTTGCTGGACTTTATGTATCAGGGATTTATTGTCCCTGTGTTGGGCCCGGCGATATTGCAGGTAAATCTTTTGAACATTTTTGGAACACATATTTCGATTAATCTGTGGTGTGGGAAGTCTATATTTTTTGTTTTCTGTTATGTCCTATAGTTTTGTGTATTTATTTTGTACTTTTCTGTTAATTTTAATTTTGATTTCTTTCATTGTTGTTGGTGTGAGGAAGTAGACGAACACTCGCTGGCAAGCAAATCATTTATTACAGAGAAAAAATCGTTTCAATCATTTTGGCAACAGCTTGTGCGTATAGTTCAGTGCATATCGTATAAGTAATAATTGTCTCATAAAGATCTAAACACAAACAACTTCAAACGCTTTCTTTAATTCTAAATCTGCCTCTTAAGTTTTGATTCCACTAACCACACCAGGAAAAAATCGAAAATTACGCATTACAGACATTCAAAGGCAAACATTTGCAGACAAACGTCGAGTCACAAATTTCAGCAATGTCCTATTTGGATTTGATTCTGCGGTCCGTTACGGAACCTGGGCTGCTAAGAGCCTTTGTAAAGTTTCTATTGGACGAGGAAAAGTTTGACGGCCAACGAATCTTGGACACACTTGTTGACCGACTGAGCGCCAGTGATCCAAATGTGGGTGATGTTTAGTTTAAAAGTTATATAAATATTCTTAATTTTTCCTATCATACAGCTGTGCATGGTGACAATGTCGTTGTTTGACACTCTTGTCAGTTTACATTGTGAGGACATCATGCTGGAGTTGTTGCTGAAATATCTGTTGCCCGGCAAACACGTTCCAATATCATATCGTCACAAAATAAATAAAATCGATCCGTATACGAATACTGCAGAATTTTTCCTAGAACTTACGCCAGATGTGATGAAGCGAGCTAGAGAATTGAAACAGAAGACCTCCGCGGTAGAAGGAACTTCAGTCAACTCGTCACCGTCACACCAGCCTGCAAGTGCAATGAGCAAGACAATCGGAGCTAACTGGAACTACTATAATCTGCATACAGGAGACACATTGTATTCGAACTACCATGCGTATTTGTTTGATGCGCACTATAGAATCGCACAATCCCGCTCTGCTTGCGGCAAGTGGGCAAACTCGTACAAGTATCAAAAATGGCCGCCTAAACAAGGAGGAAACGGTCACACCGTTGAACGCATAAATGAAATGGTTCGGAACTTTTTCAGTGAGTTCAGTTGCAGTCCGCTACAGTTTGTCAGCGATGCCCCGAATGCGTTGCTCGATAGTGATAAAAGCAAGTGTGACAGTCTCCAATCGATCGGAGAATCTAGTGGCTACGAATCGTTTAAGTGGCGCCCGGATGATGAGCACGACCCGAATGAAACAGTTACAGCAACAGCTACTGCCACTACCTTGGAAGTGGATGTAGACAGTGGGACAAAGCCGAAAACAAACTGGCGATTATCGAGCAGGAGAGATCTGTTGATAACGGACTTGGATTTCTCTGAGGATCTATTTGCTCAGGGGACCGTCAGTTTAGGTAGACCCTGTGAGCATGTTTGTAAGCAAATAATCAACTAACAACATTATTTGCAGGTCCCTTCCTTAATGCTGTCTGGGGGAAACTCCAGACATTCACCAGCAACACTTTGTACGTTAATCTTCATCTAACAGGGCTCATCACACGTCTGGCATTGTACCCATTGCCCCTAACTCAATCTGTTTTACTGCGTCCAGATATTGTCACCACTTCGGATACGCCCTCGTTCCACCAGGTTCTCCGTATACTCAAACAGCAAATCGATGCTGAACTGCCAGTTACCGAAGATTCTCTAGAAATAATCGATGTTGCACGATCGTACCTAATTGACCGCGAATACCGGTTGATCAATGCTCGAAAAGTGGTCAGTGATACAGGCATACGAAGCGCCCAGCGCGGCAGCCTTCAACAAACGTCAACTTTCGCAAACATATCGTCGTCATCACCTGTGCAGGTGACACCGTCGTCATCATACGATCCCTTTAGACGGAATGACAACAAAAGAAAAAGCCTCACAAAATCCATCTCCAACATGTTTAGTCGTAAACCAAATGGTGAGTCCGACTTCTTTTTTGTGGTGTTTCTCATTTTGGGATTTCATTAATACGTTCTTTGTTTTACATTACAATCACGTGGTTCTTCACTTTCGGTGGAGGGACAACAGTACACTAATAGACAACACATTTAGAGTAGTCGATTGGATTTGAGAAGAAAAATATTTCGTTTTGTTATTTAACGAAGTAAAAATGTTTCTTATTTTATATTCTCTTCTTTTTTTCAAATCAGCTTCATCTGGCTTATCACAAATATACGCATTCTTCACTGGTAAATATTTCACAGAGAAGTTTAAATACCTTATCGTAGTTCCTATTTGCTAGTAGAACTAGAAACACTTTTAGTTTAATGTAATTTTCGCTTCCTATGTTGTGTGTGGGCCGAACTACTTTGTTTCTTTGCAATACTTTTCGTTTTCAATTATTGTATCACCTCCCTTTGTTTCCTCTACTGAGTTTTTGTTTGATTTGTTTACGTTATCATTTGAAATATATATTCATACTCCTGGGCACTTGTAATGCACGTTAGTTCAGATGGCTATGGAGAAAATGTAGTGAACTGATCACCGCTAAAAGGCAGGAAAAATAAATATTGATTGTACAAAGGAACACACTGGTGCGCGTTACATTTGACGCCCATCGCTGCTTCTCTTCATAGTTTTTTTTTTGTTTCTCTTTCTAACCTCTTTTTGAACTTTTTTATATTATGTGCTTCATCACCCCCCCGCATGCCGATAGTGCATTTGTTTTTGATAGCATTTTCTAACTCACAACTGAATTTATTTTTTTCCAACAGGATCAACCTTCTCTAATGCCTCTCAGTCCCCAAGCTCCTCTACGTATTCCCTGCAATCACAAACTCAATCCCATTCCCCTTCCTCAGTCCAATTGAACAGTATTCCAATGCGAGAGTCCACCCCAAACAGTGGCTCTTTACCATCAACCACGGGAGGATCTCATTCAAACTCCTCGACTAGTGCAAGTGCAGCCAATTCCCTCTTGACTCCCAACAACTCAACGAACAATTCAATAACAATCGGTGGATCAACAGAGCCGGCGTCGTTAGATTCCATTTCATCAATGTCGTCCACACTCGGTGCAATTGCCAGTACCAGCGGCACGGAACGCTCCAGAGATCTTTCCCTGTGCGCCGTTTTACTAGACGAATGGCTTAAAGAGCTGGCCGCAATATCCCAGGAACAATCGATTGTGATGATCAGCGACAATCTGTGATCCAAGAAAATGTATCGAAGGCATATCTGACTTCGATTGGACCTGGATGACACAGCGAAATGTGGTTATTTCCAGTTGCGTCCCAAAATTGTGGCAATATATACATATTTGTTATAAAACTTTATACATATATACAAAAACAAAACACACTTCTTAAGTATGTACATTTTTTTTTTTTATTATTTTATTGTTTGCTCTTACGCAACACAAAGTCGCCTTTTTTCTTTGTTTAGAAATTTATTTTGAAATTATTTGGGCAAACCGATTTTGTAATTTTGTATTCTTATTCAGTTTTCTTAAATTATAAAGCCGATCTGTTATGTTTATAAACCACCTAAGTTACGACGGAAAGCACTTGTAAATTTGTAAATTAGTATTTTTTTCGAATTTAGAAAAAAAGATATTGCTATGTTAATTTATTATACGAATTTTCGAACAAACTTAGTGCCTATTCTGAGCGTTGAATATTTTTCCTTTTGTAAATTGAAATTATTGATTTTCCTACTGATAGGAAGAGATGATAAGCAACAATAATTGTACATGAAATTGTAATTATTTGTTTGCATCAGATAGAATATTTATATACAAATCTGTTGTATAATTATTGTGTTTTTTTTTTAGTACATAATTAAATGATACAATGACCTTATTGCAACAAATGTGTTGATTTTATACATATTTACATCTATATTTACAAAGAATCGAAAAATGTTTTGGTTTTTTTTTTGAATCTATGAAAAACAAACGATATTATTGGATGAATAAAATAGAGAAAAAAGAGAGCAAATCGCTTTGTTTTATGATTTGATGTATCGCGGAATGGTGAATGGTTTGATAATGTTTGCGAATCGAACGCCTGTTTTCGATAACTCTTCAATCGTACAAACTGGGTTATTTTTGACACACGGTCAAAATAATCAGGTTAGAGTGAGTCTAACCCCCATATTAAACAAAAGTCGATAATACTTGCACTTTTATAAAAGAGGCAATAAATTACACACATGTATCATTGTGAATTGTGATCCATCTTATCTGGATGCTTGGAATACCAGAAAGAAGCGATAAAACTAACAAGCATTTAAAACGAGATGGTTGTCGACATGCGCTGCGTATTACAAAAGAAACGGTTAGTCAACTATTTCCAGAATCCGAGGTAAGCTTGTCAAAGCAAGGGCCAAGAAATATTGAGGTGTAATAATTGTTACCTATTATCGTATCAAGCAAAGCGTTATCAAAACACTATTGTAATGAACACTCTTTAAACCAGCTTTTAACCGTCAACCACTCAAAGAAAGCTGGATGTGTTTTTGATAGTTGAACGCGTAAAGCGTCTTCACGCAAAGTTGAGATTGCTTTAGGGGCTATAAACGTAAAAACCGACAGTCAACTACTAGGTATGTAATATCACTTCGTTACTCCATTATTTCATTTTATTTGTTTTGAAACTTAGCCTTTGCAGTTAGCTCCCGTTTAATTTATGTGGTAATCGATTGGGCGCTCTCAGAGCACTTTTTTTGCTCTCAGAGCAATTTTTATGTTCGTTTGGTACAAATCTTTTTCAGATTTCAGAATTCAGAGCACTTTTGCTAATCTAGAACCAAAACAAGTGCGTTTGAGTTTGACAACTGGTGGAGTTTGTTTACATTTTAGTGATTTTCTTTTATTCAGCCAAAGAAAGGCTGCACCGGGTGAATCTATTTTTGTAAAATTTATGTATAAATATTTAGAAATAAATCGGGACGGATATTTCTAATGTTTTAATACAAAATTTAACTAGTGAATGGAAATCGCTTAGAAAAGTGTCGAAGACTACATTCAAATCGCACACACAAAAAAGAGCAAGTGGTTTTGTTCGAGGCACACGAAATCTGTAATCTGAGAGCAATTGGAGGAAGCCCAATTGAAATTCAGCGTTGCCCCCCTACTCGTTTTCACTACATTTTTCGCCCTCAAAAAGTCACTACGAAAATTCGTAAAATACACTACAATTTCTAATGTCGTTTTCGATTTGGCTTTTCAAATTTTGATCTGAGATTTCAGATTTCTGCTGCCAAATCGAACATAAAATCTAAATTATATTGGTATGTGTGTGTATTGAGTTGGCGGCAAAATAAAACATTTTTGCACTTGCACTCGAAATCCATTTCAATTGATTTTCACACATTTATAGTACTGCATTTCGAAATAATTTAATATAAAAACTCGATCCCATATGCGTAAAATAAATAATTCAGTTAAAAAAGCAACCCTCCAAACGATAAACAATTCGTAACCGACCCTGTGTGTCATAAACATTGGTGTTAGTGAAAGTATGTGTAAAATCTGAAGAAAAATTGAGATTTCTCAAAAGTGATCTGAGATCAAAAAAAAGATTGATTTTTGTGGCAAAACGAACATGAAAAGCAATCTCGATCAAAAAAAAAAATTGATCTTTTGCCAAATCGAAAACGACATAAATTTCAGAAAAGAAAAATTAAAACTTAATCGAATATTGGGGAGAAGCACTGATTTTCATGCAAACGCAGAACCTATTCCCTCAATTCCAATGTCAAATTCAACTTAGGTTCCATGATTAGCTTTCTTTTCATCTACAGAAAGAAATAGTACAAACAAACGCAGTGTGGTCTGTGGGGTGTAATTGTGTTTTGTGTATCATTTTAAATTAGGTACAGCACCCGGGCAAGAGTTTTTTTCTGCAGTTTGTAAATAAAGAATTGCTTCCACGAGTGTTTTTCCGTATTTTCAAGTAATTTATATTAACCGCTGTTTTATTGGACCTCAAGCAAAGTGGTAGACAATGCAACAACGAACTGCGCTCCCACACTACTTTTACTACTACACTACACTTTTCCACCACGTAAAGGTTGCATTCACCAGTAAACCCGAATATTTGTCCCAGAACCGGGCCCTTGGACACGATTTCACGAGAAATCTCCCCAAATTGAGATTAAAGCAAAACAGAGAAAAAACAACTTGATCAATGCCATAATGTCAGACTGACTCGGAGGAGGTTGTTGACATACGTTGCCACACCTTTCGCTGATTGGAGTTTGTTTTTAAGTCCTATATACCCAAAAACAAACAAAAATGGACCATATTCAGAATTTTATATTTCTGTCGGTTTAGCGGTTGGGATCTTTATTTTTGCATAGATCGAAGTGGAACAAACCGGGGCCTCCAATAAAAATAAAAAATAAAAAAAGAATAAAAAACTCCGGATTGTAAGTTTTCAAAAATTCACCAGGAAAATGGTAAATCCCTGGCGAATTCGGCCATTTTCAACCAGTTGGGGGGCAACACTGCGCCCAAGATCAATTTTTTCCAGCGTTGCTGTTTCAACATCTTCTTTGCCTTAGAGTTAAGAATCATTTCTACCTACTCTGCTTATGCTTTGTCTTCGTACCACATTCACTCTTAAAACGCCAGTTTATTTTATGTTTGACAACTTGCTCTCTTAAGAAAACTTTTTTCACTACACAGCTGAGAGCTGGCTGCTGGCTTGTTTCGTTTGCTTGACCTTCCTATTTTTTAATAGCAACTCTTTTGGTTGGTGCCAATGGCCATTTCATGTTTTAACTTATTGCGTTATTTCTCATCCATTTTTGTCAACGTTGACACAAACAGATGTGGCTAAGATTTATCATATTTTTTTTATAATAACCCAGTGCTATTTTCATCCTAAATATTATTAAATGTGATAAGACTTTTCGGTCGCGGGCCAAGGAAATAACCATCCAGATATCGATATCAAATGGAGAATGTTTTGCTGAAAAATAAGATAACGATAAACGAAAAACTCAAGTGCTGGAGCAGAACAAGTGTGTTTGTGGTGGCTTTTAGCGTTTAGAGCCAGTTCCAGTTGAAGTTGAGTGTCTGTCGGACGGGTACGATACTCAATGATAAGATATATTTTTGTTCGATAGTTTGCTAGTTCCTCGGTAATAAACGATTCGGTATCGGTGTCTGATAATAAGAGGTGGAACTAATTATAATTCTAGGTATGTATATAATAATGTTTTGCTATTGCATTGCAATGGGTGTGGATGGAGTGTCGGAGTACCGAATGGCGATTAAGACAAAGAGCTCGACGCGACTGTGTAAACATGTTTAACGATGAAACTAGTTTTATTTTCATGTGAATGTAGGTAGGTACGTGTTTTCTTAAAAAGTGGCCTATACAAAGTATAATCTATCACTGTTATAGAGTAAAATACATATTTCTTAAAGATATGTTAAGTAAATAACAATGCACAAAAAAAAAATAGAGAAGCTACCTACCTACATAATTGCACCTGCCGCTTAGGTACAGTGGGACCAAGCGTGCCTTTGTGTGCCGTGCACATAGCCATGCGTGGAGATAGCCAAATGTGCGTCAATATTTTTTATTATAAGCGCAAACATCACAATGCAGAGAAAGCACTTATTAGCGTATGTGCTGCCTTTGAAAGTTTTGTTTAAACAAAAAAGTAGACTTGCATGAATAATAACCATCCATTTACCCTCGCTATGCACACATGCGTGTAGGTACATACCTACCGCCATGCGTTACTTGAAGAAGTCTGAAAACGAGTGTAGTGCTAGTTTAGTGTGACAGGATTTTTCTTTTATCAATTTATTAATATGTCGTCTAGCAGAACAACCCGCTTAGTTCTTATCAACCCTCTCTTATCTATATCCTAAACAACGAATATGACTCACCTTTTCATAATTTGAATGTGCATCTAGCATTGCCTTCCGGTTTGCATCTAGCTAGCATTGCCTTCCGGTTAACCGTAGTAGTTGGGACTATTGAAAATAATACGCAACGCATCATTTGCTTCTATTTCAGCCTGTAAATGGTCCCACTGTCATCGTAATCAACCATTAGCAAAATTATATTTCTAGTACCTTACCTACCATTTTTCCTGATAAAGCTGACGCCGACAAGGTGTGTGCACACAGGTTCTCGTCAAACGTTGCGGATATCTGCTCGGTGTATCAATCGAAACATACCACTTCAAATAGAATTGGCGGGGCAAATCTGATTGTATCACCGTTTATATCAGAAAAGTACATAACATGACATACTTTCAAATTTATATGTAGTGTCTTAAAAGTAACGAGGATTAATCAGTAGGAGTTTCTCTTTTCTCTGTTTAAATTAAATTTGAAATGCAATATGTATTATAGATTGCCATTGACGCAACAGACTTGTCAAACCAGATGTTTTTGCCGATGAAAGATCTTCTTACGCTGTGCATTATCAATGTGCAAATGTTTATCTAGTTGTAGATAGATATTTTTTTTGTCTTGAAGACGATAACATCTTCACATTTGTGATGTACAACCATAAAAACATATTTGCAGGGGTAGGTAGTGGTATAAATGTAATTAGATTGCGTCTACACTCCGGCTTTCATCAGTATTCGAGACAGTTTTTGCTCCATCAGACTGCTTTATTGGAGAGCGGAGCTGCATAGTTAATACACTTTGAATGCTATCTATTTCGATGAGCTAAATTGTTATTTCTTTTTATTACAGCAACACTGAACGGCACATTACAGACACTGCGTGATGCGACGTCGAAACGTGAAATGGCTACTGAAAGCTGTATTCCTATCTATAGTGGCCATAACAATTTTTGTAGCCATCACAAGTAGCATATCATCTAGTCCAGCAACTAACAAAATCGGCCATAGTCTCCAGGATATCAATGCTAAATTGGTGAAAGATGCAGCTTCCTTCAGAGAAAGTCGACATGTTGAAAACAACGAAATAGAAGACGCCCAACGAAATCGAATAGAAGGACTACTCGTGGCTAACAATGGAGTTAAAATCGATTGGCATGACTACGCAGCCATTGCGAAAGACAATCAGCGCGTAGGACTTGGAGAAGGCGGTAAACGGGCAGTTCTTGATAGTACATACCGCGATAAGGAAAAAACCATGTTCCGACAAAATGGGTTCAATGCATTGTTGAGTGATTCAATTTCGGTTAACCGGTCAGTGCCTGACATCAGAAATCCGGGATGCAAGCTAAAGAAATACCTAAAGAACCTACTAACGGTCAGCGTCGTCATACCATTTTACAACGAACACCTGAGTGTACTTATGAGATCCGTCCACAGCATAGTGAATCGATCACCACCGGAGCTGTTGAAGGAGATTATCCTTGTTGATGATTTTAGCGATCGAGAGTATTTGCGCAAGGAGCTCGAGCAGTATTTGGCAGAGAATTTCCCAAAGGCTCAGGTTATTCGTTTACCGGAAAGGACGGGACTAATCGGAGCCCGCATGGCTGGTGCCCGTAAGGCTACTGGTCAGGTTTTGATATTTTTGGACTCTCATGTCGAGGCAAACTACAATTGGTTGCCGCCTCTGCTGGAGCCAATTGCTGAGAACCCACGGATTTCCGTTTGTCCTTTTATTGATGTTATCGATTATAACAACTTTGAGTACCGCGCTCAGGATGAAGGGGCACGTGGGGCATTCGACTGGGAATTCTACTACAAGCGGCTGCCGCTGCTGGCAGAAGATTTGGTTGACAAAACTAAGCCTTTTCGAAGTCCAATTATGGCGGGCGGCCTATTTGCCATAAGTACAGACTTCTTTTGGGAGTTGGGCGGCTACGATGAAGGTCTTGACATCTGGGGAGGGGAGCAGTATGAACTGAGCTTCAAGATTTGGATGTGCGGTGGTGAGCTCCTTGATGCACCGTGCTCGCGCGTTGGACATATCTATAGAGGGCCAATGGACTCGAAAAATCCAAGGAAAACTGACTATGTACACAAGGTGAATTCTTACTCTATTGTCATAAGCATTTGATTACATGAATTTCTTTCACAGAACTACAAGCGCGTTGCCGAAGTTTGGATGGATGAGTACAAGGAGTACATTTACCAACATCGTCCCGACTTGTACGACCACATTGACCCCGGCGATCTGTCAAAGCAGAAAGCTATTCGCGAGAAACTCAAATGCAAATCTTTCAAGTGGTTCATGACCAAAGTTGCATTCGACCTGCCCAAGATGTATCCGCCCGTGGAGCCGCCAGACTACGCATCCGGCACCATTCGCAGTGTAGCTTCACCAAGTCTTTGTCTAGACAATCTCAGTCGTCCGCGCCATTCCGTGATAGGACTCTATTGGTGTGCGAAGAATCACGTGCGACCGCAAAACAATCAGTATTGGAGCCTCAGTTGGCATCGTGACCTTCGGATGCGTTTCAAACTCGAATGCTTGGATGTGCAGTCATCGGAGAAGGACGCTCCCGTCTGGCTTTGGGATTGCCACGGACAGGGGGGCAATCAATTTTGGTACTACGATCGCACAAACAAATGGCTACGACATGGCAGGGAAGCCAAGAACTGCCTCGACTCTGATCCAGAAAAACAACGAGTATTTGTAAATCCATGTCGCAAAGACAATCCAAATATGCAATGGACATTTGGCTCCGTCAACGACACTGCTTTGGATAGATTTTTCGACGAGGGGCCGAACCTTTAAGTTATGAGAGAGTTGATTTTTTCTTTTAATTTTCTGAGATCGGTATTGTGGAAAAGAAACTAAGGAAGCTTGTTCGCTTCTGCCAATACACCTAGCCATCTGAAGGTATGTGATATAAAAATATGAGGAATAAAAACAAACTGAAACTAAAAGATTTTATTGTAAGTCTAGATGTGTTTCTTTTTTATTGAAACTCGAGTATTCATTTAAATTCAATGCAAAAAACGCACTCAAAAGTGTTTTAATTCCTTTGCAAATGTCATAGATCATGGATGTCGTGCAAGAACTCTTCCAGTCAAGTCAGACGGATCGCAGGAAGCAATTATTTTGAAAATCTGGTGCAATGAGATGTTAAGTGTGTCGCGTCATCAGCACATAGAAAAGTAAAAGCTTTCACTGAAAACTGTTGGACGCATTTAGCTTATCAACAACAAAACAGTACTAGAATCTCCTTAAAAGAGTTGATGTTTTTATTTAAAGATCATTAGTACAGTACAATTTTTGATTTTTAGTTATTTCTCTACGTTCTACAATCATCATGCTGTTGTTTGTTCTTGAAAAGGCAGTAATAGAATAGATTGAAGTTTCTTTCCCTTGTATAACGAATGTCCTAGATTTTCAAAAACTCCATGGATGCTAGTGTAAAATGATAATTCTTCCATTTTTAAAAATATAAATGCACATCCCCTAGTGCGACCAAGAGGCAGCAACTGAGTCATTTCTGAAAACATAAATATCATTTGTGCAGAAACACAGAAACCCAATGGATTGGTGCACCAAAATCAAAACCAATTACAATTAATTGACTGAATAACTTTATCATTAAATGTATGTATACGTGTTTAAAAAAAAAAGTAAAAAAATCTCATGCGTATAATATGTTTAAGTTATAATGCAGTAAACGAAACAGATGACATACAAAAATGAGTGACGAATCAACTGAATTTAAATAGCAATAGAGAGGTGGTGCTGTAAGAGTAATTTTGAATTTTGTGGCCATGTTCCCTTCTATCACGTAGCTGATGCTGGTGCCGTTGTTGCTGGGGCTAGTGGCATATTTGGTGGTGCTTCTGTTAGCTTGATGCTGCTGTCATCACTGCTACTACTGCTGCTGTTGCTACTGTTGGACATATTTAATGTGTTCTTAAAGCTCTTCTCTAAATTGCCAACGCTTGATGTTATTTGGGCCGTTGAGTTAGCTATAATGGGATTATCTATAGTCACATTGTGAGATGATGGGGTATTGGTCACGGCCACATTATTGTTACCCGATTCAACGGCTGTGTCGATTGGTTTTTCTCCATTGGTGTTGGTTGTGTTGTTATTGTTGGCCACATTTGCAGATGCTGTGGATGATTCGGCATTGGCGCAAGTGGCACTTGTGCCGCTTTCCGTTTGAATAGCTTTGTCCTCTAGGAGATGCGCATTTGCAGTTATTATTCTGCCATTAGAATCAAATTTATTGGAGATTTGGAGCAGCTCCCTTAATGTCTGATTTTCCATTTTCAGTTTCGTTAGCATTTCGATTTCCTTATGAACTGATTCGTCATCTACCGAAGCTGCCCGCTGCATTACCGCGGCCATTTCGTTGATTTTGTCTGCTTGCTCCCTGATGATCTTCCACAGATTCTCATTGTACATATCTTTAAAGTTGATCTGACTGGTGAGCACTTTGTTTTGGGTATGTTCCCTATACTTATGCATTATTAGCTCCAGAGCACGCTGATGATCCTCTAGACAAGCCTTAAGTTCTCGATTCTCCTGCCGGATTTCCCGTATACATGGATTCTGTTGATTGATGCGATTAACCATGTCAGCGTTATTTTTGTCGCGCGAAATGCGATTCAGGGAATCTAAATCGTCTTGAAACTGTATAGAAACATAGAAAACATACGCGAATTGAATATTAACAAGCTTTGTGAACTAGAAACAAAAGAAAATGCAATCAATTTGTTGCTAGTCGCTAATACCTGTCTCATTGACTCCAGATGTCGGTTATTGCCTTCGGCATCCATTAATAGTCCACCACTCAACACTTCCAGGTCCTTAACACGACTTGCCATACGCTGCGCGTCAACAATGATTTGTCCAACCGTAATATTCGCCATAGTTTGAAGATTCTTGCAATAATTTGTCGTCTTTTCGATGATGCGATTGATTTCTTGGTTTGTCGTTTTCAGCTAAGAACTGTTTTGTTAGGGATTCATTCGGGATTTGAGCTGAATTACATATGGAATTAATGAGATTATATAGTTGGGAATAGATTAAAAAACAAATATGCAGACACGAAGGAAAAAGCTTGTAATTAATTGGAGGTCTTTACTTTTGCTGTTTTTGTGAGTGGAATTTTTCCCTTCTTGGATTTTTCGTTTCAGCTGTCAATAACACTGTCAGTTGTGTAGCCGATACTAGATTCTCAGCGAAACTTGTCTATTCCCTCTACTAGGTACAAGATTAGTTGCGCAGTTATTGAAATGTAAAAGATTTTAGTAATTTCGGTCCTTTAATTAAAAAACTATAGGAAGGCTTTTTCGGGTTTAGGCAACCTTACCATTCGTATAACTATCATAAAGAAAAACATAATTGCAAGATATTTAGGAGAGAAAATAAGGGATATTAGCAACTATTACGAAATGTGACCGAGATAAGCCTACGAAATGCTCCTGTCACCAAAAAACGTACTGACAACGTACGATCGCATTACAGTAGTAGCACCGGCAGACAAACGTCATTTGTGCAGGAGGCAGCATAAGCAGAAGCAGCAGCCAGCAGCAGCAGGAAAAGGAATCTATAATAGAAAGCATCAAAACCGGTGGATCTTTGCAAAGGTGAGGCATTTTTCTATGAAACTTTAAAAATAAAACCAGGGCAGTGATCCAAAAATCGATTTTCATATTAGGTGTACCTAAACAATGAATATTTACGAAAAAATAGTTCGACGTTTTCCGCGGGGGATTACATACAGTTTTGCCTACGGCTCTGGAGTTAAACATCAAATTGGATACGAAAGCATCGCTAAACAGAAATCAAATGTCATAGATCTTGCTTTTTGTGTGGAGAATGCTTCCGAATGGCACGCAGCAAATCTAGAGAAACATCCCAGTCATTACTCTGGTATGAGGTTTCTCGGCAGCCAATTGATTGCGTCTTACCAGGAGAATTTAGCAGCCAGAGTCTACTTTAACACGCTAGTTCCATTGCCCGACCTGGGAGTGACTATTAAGTATGGTGTAATATCTAGAGAACAATTAGAGAAAGACTTGACGGAATGGAAATATCTCTATTTTGCCGGTCGATTGCATAAGCCTGTGGCAAATGTGATAGAACCAGATGACGAGCTGCGAAACGACCTGCTGCGAAACCTTGAGAGTGCTTTTATAGTGGCTCTTCTGATGCTACCAGAAAAGTTTAGCAACTTCGAGTTGTTTCATATGATTTCCGACATTAGCTACAAAGGGGACTTTCGAATGATATTCGGTGAAAATAAGAATAAAGTGAAAAATATAGTTGAAGCCCAGTTGGACGAGTTCCTTAAGTTGTATCACCCCGTCCTTCAGCGATTATCGCAATACGTAGCAATAGGTACAGACAAAGATAAAACATTTTTTGAACAAGACAAGTCAGTTAAAGCTACTGAACATTATCTTAAGTCATTGCCATTCAATCTGCAAAGAAGAATTCGACGAAATTCAGTATTCAAAGGAAGTTATCTGGAAATTGCCGAGTCTGTCGCTATGAGCGGTAAGCTTAAGGATCTTATTTTGATGTCAGTAAATGACATTGTGTGGAAGAGTAGTATAGCACAATCCATAAAAAATATACCAACTGCAGGCTTAGTCAAGTCTCTGCTTTATAGTTATAGCAAAGCTAAAAAAACGTTTAATTAAAACAAATCTAGTCCAATGTTCCTCGTTGTTATGTTGTCGCTGTATAGAATCTAGGATGAAATAAAAAAAAAATAATTCTTTGAATCGCTTTTTGCTACATGTCCCTTTTGTTTTTCCCTTCAGAACATGAATAATTCAGATTCAAGCGGTCGTTGCCGATCAGAAAAGAAAAGCAAAAAGGAAAAGAAACACAAAAAGGACAAGAAACATAAACACAAAAAGCGATCGCGTCGAAGCTCGGATAGTGAACAAACTAAAGTGATTGAGAACGACTCCACTGTGCCTACGGTGGCAGAGGAAATTCAAGAAGCATTTGGACCAGCTTTGCCTCCACATTTAGTAAGAGAAAGCGTCAGCAACATAACAGATTTTCCAGTTATTGGACCAGCACTACCTCAGGGAGTTACCCTATTAACAGAAGACCCACGCTCTGGAGAAAGCAGTGAGGTCGATGAGGAAGTCCATGGACCGCTTCCCATCACCGACAACTCCTTAAAATCGATGACAACAGCTCAGATCGAACTTGAACAACGTGCTCTTGAGATCAAATTAGCCAAACTAGACCCGGATGCTAACAAAGTCGATACAAATGTCCGCGAGGAATGGATGCTGGAATTGCCAGACGTCGGTCTAAAAACCGGAATTGCTAGCTTGAAACGCACCTTCCATACAAAGGAGCGACCTGATTTTAGTGATAGGTTCGTGTCGCTTTTGGTTTTTTTTTTTTTTAACAACATCTTCCTTCATATGGTACTTTTTCTAGAACTTCATGGACAAAAACGCCAAACTCAAGTGATGTGCCGTCTACATCAAAAGTTACCGAAACGAGTAAATCTAGGGCAGAGCAACAGTACCAGGAAGCACGTGATGCCGAACAAGAGAAAATAGCAAAGAAGTTGAAAAAGAAACATAAAAGAGACCAGTCCTTGTATGATATTCATCAGAAGAAACTGAAAAAGGAGAGGGAAAAGAAGGTAAACGTCTAGAAGTAATTATATAATTTACTAATACTTAAGCTATACTTTTCAGGAAAAGGAATCTAATGGGAAAGCTGAACGAAGACCCTTTAGCAGAGACATTGATTTGCAAATGAACAAAATCGATAAGAATCAAACGAAATCGATTGTCGATAAAGCTAAGTTCCTCGACAGCCGGTTTTCCAGCGGAAATGCTAAGTACCTATAAATTGAGAGATCTTTTGTTTTTGTTATCGTAGACGTAGGCAATTGTTAGTTTCGTCATATCTAGTATAAAAGTCAGTTTTTTATTGTATGGACGGTTTTTACCGTATAATAAACTAGTAGTTTGAGGGAGTTGTTGAACACATGACCCACTTCCTAAGTCACTGTCCAGGTCTCCAAAACTCTAGAAACAAATTCCTTGAAATATTCTTCCATAACCTGAACGATCTGTCTAACACACGAACAGACAAAATCATGAACTTCATCAAATCCTTAGGATGGTTTGTATGTTACAACACAGTAAGTAATTTATTAATTGCAACACTTTTAAAGTTTAAATAATAATAATAATAATAGTTGGCGCAACAGGTCTGTAGGGACCCTGGGCCTAGCTTCTCGCAGCCATTCGTTTTGTGTGTTTTTAATTTTTGAAACGAATGGAAGGGATCTACAATTTTATGACGATTCCAAACGGTCGATTGAGAAGCTCTTTCAAGACAGTTATACTCTCGGATGTTTGTCAGACGTTAGCGAGAGGTGGCGCAGTGAAAAAACCCTGAGTTGGAATTTGGGTTTTTGCGGGATTCGAACCTGAGACCCCTCGCTTAGTAGTCCAACACACTAACCACTAAACCACTGCCACTGACAAATTAAAAAAAAAATATGCAATAAAACGGGGAATCACATTGGGTCAGTACTTACTTGCGTGTGGAACGGGTTACTTCTCGCCAGCAATCAAACCCAACCTAACTAGTCCAAACGTTGGCTTTACTTTGATAAATCCGGAACGTAGTGATCTGCTCATTGACTGTGATCAATATTTTCAATTTAAATACATAAAATGTCACCCGCCAATAGATCGTCTGGGAGCAGTGCCACCATCAAAATTCTTACATTTCCTCCAGAGTATTCCAAGTTTGTCGTGAAGAGATCGCAATGTCCTTTCAGAGATGTCGCACAAAAAAAGCCTAGCCCGGTGACATCAATTACCTTGGGAGTACCGCCTATTATGTCGATTAGAGAACCAAAGAGCTCATTGAGCTCATTAAATCCGACTACATCATCGGGCTCTCATTTGAAGAGTGTTGCAATGAAATCAACATGGAATACTACGTCAAAAAGCATGGCCGACACCCAGCACAAGAAATCCGTAAAACTTAACAGGTCTGCATTTGTGCCACCCTGTCCAGAGAGTATAGTCCTGGGTGCACCCAAGCCATATTTAGGCAACTGCCGTCACATCGATAATAACAGAAAACTATTCACCCTCACTGAAGATCCTCGGAAGCGGTTTTGTCTAAGAAACCCAGATGTTTTTCATTTTAAGCCCATTCTTCTGCAGTTGGAACAACAAAACATAAGAGAACTTGTCAAGACCGCAGATAACCTGGTTACGCCATCATGCTCGCAGTCAACCCTCTCCAGCATTTGTGAAGTAATTGATTTGACCAATCCACTGAATCTGGACTTTCAAGGACTGGATTACAAGAACACCTACCAAAAAGATGAACAGTCCTGTCAGAATCAAATAGAATATCGTAAAGTGCGCCGATTCCAACATCGTCGCAACGTGAAGGCAGAAATGGCTATGATGACAGAGAAGGAGCAGCAAGAAGAAAGAATTGCCATACCGAAACATTTGGTCCTTAAAAGTCCAACGATAGAACAAGACTCGTGGTTGCAAGCGTCAGGTGAGAAGAGGGAGTATTTTGGAAAGCTTGTTCGAGCCGAGAAAAAACCACAAGCCAAACTCAAGCTAGAAAAAGAAGATAAGTACAGAAAGGAACGCCATAAGCGATTGTACCTCCTTAAGAAGGATCGTTTAGCCAAAAATAAAGAAGCTGAAACTGCGATTCAAGCAACCACCGCAGAGAATAAAGCCAAGATGTTGGCTAAAAAGGACATTGACGATTTGGTTGGATTGCTTGATCGGACTATTACTACAAAGAAAAGAGACCTTCGTCAAATCCCGAAGAGGAGAAATTTCCCTCACACGATCTGCGAAACGCTGAAATTCCGCCACGATTTAAAAAAGTCGAAGCGCATTTTACGCGATCGAGCCAAGGTTAAACAAAGCTTTTATGCGAAACTGGGAAAACCAAAAAGCATCGCCGAAGCTCAATTGGAAATAAGCTCCGATTCTGCGTCACCCAGTCCTCGAAACGACGAACAATCCACAAATGACGAAGACGATATGATAGTTGGTCAGCAAGGAAGTAAGTTTATGCTCAGAGGATTCCACTACAAACTGGACTCGAATCTGAGGGGAAAGTTCCACCAGAAAGAGCTTCCCGATGGCGAACGCAAAGTTAAGGGTTGCATAACCAGAGCCGAGTGGTTTGAAACACTCGTTTCGAAAAAGAAGACAGCTCCCTCCAAAGCTTCGAAGCTCGTCCCTGGAATGGATCTTTTTCCTAAGCTAGTGGGCTTTAAACCACCCGTTGCAGAGAGTCCCATTAAGGAATTCCGAAGGAAACCTATCGGACGACACTATGATCGTTTGATAAGAAAGAATCTACGAATCAAGAAACCAAAGCTGAGTAAAGTGAGGAAGTTTGACTTGATTGGGTATCTGTATGGCATCGAGGCTAGGAAGAAGGTTGCGCAATCTGTTAGTAGCCTACATGAGAATACTCGATATGGACAAACCGAGGAGTACATTTATAATAAAACCAAGGTAGACATGCTAAGGAAAAGAATGCAAAAGCGTAGGCGAATGCACTATCTTGGAATCCCGTGCCCCAAGAGACAACGAGAACGCTCACAGTCCATCTGCGTTGATTCAGATTCCAAAGACTCGGAATGGATTCCCGACAGCCCGACTGAAGACGGATTCTCGCCTGGGAGTCCTGATATCCAAAGGCGAGACAACATGCCTGCACCGGAATATCGAGAAACTACCTTGTGTCGTCACCCGCGCCATCCAAGAAATTACAATCGACTACGAGTTCCCTCTGCGCAATTCGATAAATTTGTCCAAGAGCAGGGAATTCCAATTATGGAAAAGGTCAGGGATGACAAAAAAGTTATCGAAAACGTTGGGCTGATTAAAAACACTGAATACGCGAGGAAGTTTGATGCGCGTCATCACCACGACCACTGGAATCCTACTCAACATAAGACCATTCACGTTCGATACGCAACGAAAGTTGTCAAGCCCAAACCCATAGAAACAGGATCTAAAGAACAAAGCGACAAACTGCCGAAAACTTTTGATAAGTGTCGACCCGTGGGGTATAACGTGGAGGAAATTGATTTCTCAATGATGCAACATACGACGAACGCACTCAAAAAAGAATATAACAGGGAAGTGGATCCAACTGATGTCAGAAGTAAATCTCGATTAGCAAAGCCATCATTTGATCCACCAAAGATTATCCACAGTATAGAAGAGGGGACACTTCAACAATTTCCAGGACGAGACAAATTCTTAGACTTCATCCAGGAGATTAAATTGGAACTAGAGAAGCGCGCCGGTCACACGCCCACGGAACTTGTGATTGATGAAACTGCGTACCTCGATGAGCTCACAGAAGATCTTCGCAGCATAGAATCCTGCTTAAGTTCGCTTAGCTCCTCGCAGTGCACTAATTTATCTAACGATAGTGGTAGTTTTCTAATGGCTGGCGATAAAAAAATACCGTTGGACTACATTCGGAAGTCGGTGGTGCCATTTGAGCAAGTAAACAGATCTCGTTTTGAGGCAGTTCCTATAGATGCAGCTAAAGAAACGCTGAACCCCTATCGCACGGTCCCATTCGCTGGACAGCAGAAAGTCCAACTTAGTATGGGAGCACCAAAGGACAGCTTTTTCACTTTTAACACACGACTGCAGAACGGACTGCGTCTGCGATTGGAGGTCAACGCGGAAGATCCACGTAAAAAGCTTATTGGGAAGCGTGGAAGCACCAAGGCTAACGCTAAAGTAGCAACTGATATTGACGAGCTTTATATCGAGGATCTGGGTAAAAGGCCAGCTTTAAAGCCATTCAAGTGGAATAGCTGCCGCACCATGATAAAAGATGCACTGCGCAAAAAGTTTGAATCGATGCTCATCCAAGGTGAGATTGTCCGAACGAAAATTTGTGATCGCCAAAACGAGGAGGACTATCACCAGATGTCGCAAATGAAGGAGCTTTTTGAAAAGCTGTTTGCCAAATGGGAGAAAAAGGAATACGACTCTGCGATGGAAGTGGTTAACAAAGTAAAGCCGTATTATGAGGCAACCGATAGATACAGGAGCGAGGCACAGGAACTGGCAAAGCGGTACACCGTGATCAATATGGAAATAGTTTATATAGAAAACGACTGGATGCGCCGGACCATATTGCAGAACTTCCATTACCTCCTGGCAGACATGGAATGGCGCGTCAAACATGATTGGATCCATAGGGATGTTGATGGAGCAATTGAAGGTTTCAGGGAGTCAATTGGGAAGAGGAGTACGACAAACATAAGGCAACGCGACAAGGACGACGCATGGGCTATCAAAGAGTACTTTGATAACGTTTATAGCAAAAACTGCCATCCAATTGTGTTTGTATTCGATACTACAAAGGACTTTATCAATGGAATTGAAAATCTCAAGTCTAAGACATTCGTTCTGCTTCTGGAATTGCACTATACCCTGTGGATTCTCGCAGAGTTAAGTCAGAAATATGAAGAATTCAGCGACTGGTGCCGGATTGAATTGGAGTCGAGGAAAAATTATGCGGAGAATAAATGCGCCAACAAATATTTTATGGAGAATAGAGCGAAGCAACTGAAAGCTCAAGTAAAAGGATGTCTTGGTCGACCAATAGATGCAACATTTTCTGATAAGCGCTTCAGTGAAATGAAGGGCATCTGTAACCAAGTGTACTCTGATATAGTGTCGGGATCCTCGCAAATTGTCATAAGTCCTATGGAGCAAGTGGCCGCAATATCTCAGGTGTTAACGGACGTACTTGGTGAGCACTCACAGTAGTAATTTGTAGGGATATTTTTAGTAGTATTTTTTTAGGAAAATTTGAAGGAATTTCTGTCGACCGTAGGCAGAAAGTTGAAAAGAAATACCGCAGGCTCTTGGAATACCGGCGCAATATGTCAAAACAGGCGGTACTCGTGGAGCGACGAATTGCTTCTGAAATGGTAAAGGTCCGTCATAACCTTGCACCGCCATTTCAGAAAACAAGGCGAGAAGGTACTCTTCCCCGCTCGGAATTGAAGAAGATTGTGCGGACAATTCCTGCAAAGCGTGTCAAAATATCCGAGAAAACTAAATTCTTTTATAAAGCCTTCCACGAGGAGGGCGATTTAAAAGGCCTTAAGGAAGCTCGAGAGAGTCTTGACGTGATGGACGACATACAAGAGTCCATTGTTCCGTTCTACTTCGACCATTTTCTCCGTATAAATGGTTATCAGCCGAACTACAACTTCAAAACGGATGTAGAACTTAGAGATGGGCCCGAGATTGATCGTTTTCAGGTAAAGCAACTCCTTCCAGAGGTCCTGGAAAAGTTTGAGAAATGGCAAGTAACGAAGAAGAGAATAATGGAAGAGAATATAAATAAAAACCCGGAAATGTATCAGAACGTTCAAATATAAAGAACCACTGTATATTTGTTATCGAATACAACATTTAACTTGTGGAAATTGTCTTTTGGTCGGTGGACGTATCCTTTTGAAGATCCACTATTGTCTCCTTAAGGATGTCCTTCTTTTCTTCAAAATAGTCTCTGTACCAGAGGATGTGGGCTTTCTTTTCTTTTGCGCCGATGTATGGGTTCTTAGAGAGACCAACGCAAACTAGCTCCATGAAATGACGAATTGGTCCTTTGGTGGGACACCATGGTTCTAAATATTGTTCAAGGAACACATGCTCCGAGAAGTCTGTGGCGGCCTCCTCATCCATGCCCTGTTCATTGTCGATGGGGAATTTCCAAAGTTTGCCTTGCTCTGTCCAGAGCGCCATTTTTTGAAAGTGGTTTGCCGGTGGGTGAGTGACCGCCAATTTTAGTTCACGTTCGTTCAGCTGTTGCCATGTTGTTAAAATGTCTGGGGAGTCGCGTAGCTTGCTGGGATCCTTAAAAATGTCCAGTGGTTTACTTCCGAAAAGATTAACACTGCCAGTGTTGGGTTCTGGCTGTCGCTTTTGTTGATTTCTAGGTCGCCTTTTATCTCCTTTGTCGAATCCCTGTCCAGCGTGACTGGCAAGAGTTTTGCGGACATAGTCACCACGGGAGTGTTCGATAGCTGGTTGGCGCCGATCGATTTTCATTCCGACAATTAGTTCGCTAAATCATACAAAGGACAAGTGGTTTAATTAGATGGCCTTTGGTTTACTATGCACTTACCTTAAACTCAGCTCATTCGGATTAGCCGAGTCAGTTTTGGCGGATTGCGTAGACAAAGAATGTTCCTCACTGTGATTAAGTAACTTGGTCAATAACTCAGCTTCAGTTTGTTGCTTGGTATCTTCACCGAGATGTGAAGCGACTTTTTTAACAGCCTCAAAAACATTCTTCGATTCATCTTCCTTCTTGGAACGAACTTTATTGGCACCCGGCTTTGCCATGTTCACGCCTTTAGCAAAGGTGAGGTTATCATCAGTTTGCATGCTGGCCAAAAGTTTGTTCAGGCGATCTGAAGCCGTTTCTTCTTTGACTGGAACCTTCTGAACTTTTTTCTTGGTCTCCCTATCACTGTCGCTATCGGTATCATCCTTTTTGCTATCGCTGAAGTCTCTAGTGATGATTGTGGAACGTGCAGCGAGTGATCTATATATTTGTGAATGAAATTTCGCATTAACATGATTGAACTACAGTAAATAATAATTACCTTAAGTTCACACTGCTAAATCTGCGAACGATTAACATATTAATTATTCAATAATCTGGAAAACTGCGACGATTACAAAACTATTTTGAAATTTTACGTAAAATAAGGAGAGGATTATGTCAATTAACTGTCAAATTTACAGGTATAGTCGTGAGGAGAAATGAAGAGCTACCATTTCTCAAAGACTATAAATAACTAATAAAATTGTTGCGTAGTTTTACCATATTGTAATTATTTTTAACATGCAAAACTTAAACAATATTTCCTTTTATTTAATTAAATTACATTTAACGTGAACATTCAAACAGTTCAAGTATTTTATCTATACTGCCTATGTTATAGAAGTGAGTACACCAACATGAAATTATTTATTTAAAGATGGATAAATATAACTACAATGCTTCTATTACTTGACACGCCTACTTATTTGCCTTTTAATAATATTTCGGTAATCCCCTCTCCAAGTTCATTTCGCAATTAGATATAGAGCTTTTTTTAACAAAGTTAAACTAAACATAACATAACATTTTTGTTGGTCTAGTGAATAGTAAACAGTGAGCTATTGAATAAGTAAAACCATGGTAAAAACTATCGTTTTTCATGCTTAAATCGTTTAAAAGATCCATTTATCATTTTTCCGTTTTTTTTTTTTTATACTTATCATAGACAGATACTATACCTTTTTATATATTGTCTACCCTAACGTATCATTTGGTAACCTGTTACGAAAACTCGGCGAAAACAATTTTCCAGTGGAAGTATTTGTTGCATAAATCCAATTGTCAGAACACACATTCACACATACTAGAAGGAGATAAGAATAGTAAACAAAAGTTGGCTGCGCCATGCATCACATTAACCAGAAAGAGAACGCCATACCCAGCTACCTGTTCAGAGAATTTGAAATTTCCCATGGGTGACGGATAATTCGGCCTCAAAAAGAATAACGAAAGAAATGAACCTGCGGCCATTTTACATTCGCTTCGCATAACTTCAGTTTCTAATTGTCTTTTTCATTGGACGTAGCACGCGCTCGACGACGACGGATTTGGCTACGTAGGTAGGTTTGCACTTTTATATCCTCTAAAAATCGTTTGAAAGAGTGAGAGTGAGAGAAGGGAAACGGCGGAGTGAACCACAAAACAGGAAAACTTCCGAACTGTTGCGCTTTTCTTCGATTTTTCCTCTAAAACGTCTATTTTTGATTTCCATTTTCAAGTTTTCCAACACAAAGTGAATAAAAATTTAATTCACCGAAAGTTTTCATATCGTTGTGCGCAAAAAAAGCTAAAATATCCACGACGGGTTGTGTTCAATTAATAAATCAAAAATTGTGAAAAAAAACGAGTTCATCGTATATAAATATTCTGTTTCATTCTCGCTAATACTGATGCAGCGTTAAAGTGACACATTAAAAGGGAGATAAAAACATATCTGTTTTTTCGTCTGCTGCTCTTCTACCCAGTGTCTCCGTCGCCAGCCGTACACAGAAATTCTTTTACGCTGATTTCATGTCGTCGTGTGTCCAACGCGAGGAGCAAATAAAATTTTCGCTGTTCGGTTTTTTTTTTTTGAATTTTTTAAGTAATTTATCACTGGCTTAAGCAGTTTTGGCATACATAAAGCAAAAATAAAAATAAAAAAGAAGAAAAACCGAAAATACATTTTTCTTTTCATATTTACGCGAGAGATGAAAAGTGCAGCACAGTGAATACGAATTGGGAAGTTTATAGTGAATTTCTTTTGCTACATCTCTGTGCAGTGTTTACAAATGAAAAAATGTTGCCAGTCTGCAAGTGGATAATTAATAATTTAGTTTGAAATTAGTGCGTTACGAAAGTTGTGTGTGAAAAAATATTTATGCAATATAAATACAGACGAAGGAATTTCAAGTTGAGCACATTTTTGCTGAGGCTAATTTAAATAAAACAAAAAGTGACAAAAATTACCCGAAGAATCGCGTCGTTTATCGTCGGCGTCGCGTACAGTCGGTGATTTTTACTTTGTTTGCACCTTAATTTTAATTTGAATTTTTCCCTTCATACCATATCATTGAGTGCGCAGAAATTCGCACTTAAAAAGCGAATGCTTAAATGGATGCAACATCAATAATTACCCAAGTCGCACGTGATGATGAACAGCTGAATGTCTATGCAAACGAGAAAGGTAAGTGCAAAGGTTTTTTTTTTTTTTTATAAAAGTCTGTATCCAATATAAATACAATGATGCTCTGGTATCTAGGTATATGAAATTGCCATGGTTTTGTGTAACTTGCCAGGACTTTGTTCTGTGATGATTCATTTTGCAAACTCCCCTCCTGCGAAAGGTTTTTGGGTGTTTTCCTCTCAATTTTGCAGACAAAGGAGTAATCTCCCTTTGGCAGAAAATTGCTTCAAACTTGTGGGTCTGAAATAAGGATTTTAAACCTAATGTGGGTAGGTACCTTTTTTAAAATCGATTAGTAGAAGTAGGTTTTGCCTAATAAAAGCTTAAAAGGAAATCCTCTCCTTTTTTTAATGAGTATAAGCACTGAAGGCACAACCAAAATGTGCTATACCTACGTTTTTGAAAAGAGATCCTGAATAAGTAACCAAAAACTATTTGATAAGACGCCACAGAAGCTTGGTGATGGTAAACCAAATATGTATAGTTTAATTTCATTGCGATCTACCGAGATGTTCGGAACCAGATGTCAAAGTAATCTTGAAGCAAAGTAGTGGAAAGTGAGCACCTAACTTTTTGCAAAAAATCGTTACGCTAGACAAAAACTAACAACCCTGTAAATGTGCTTCCTCTACATTCAGAAGAGAGGTTCCACTTTTTAGGTCTTTTAAACGGCTTCAATTTGTATTTTCTACTTACCGAGCACCGACCTACCATGTGCCTAATTTTGCACCATAGCATACCTACTTCTCCTTGATTAAGGCCGTCCGCTGTCCAAGTGTCCACCTCGGATTGTAATGTATGGCTTACAATGCAAGTGTTGCGATGACAGAAAAAAAGATACTTTTTCGACGTCTTAAACCACACCTATTGATGAGGGATCTTACCACTAAAACATCCTCCAAGGCCTGTATTTGCTGTCCTAATAAACAGTTCACTTGACTGTGCTGTCGTGGAAGTAAAATAAACAAAACACCACAGATGGTGCTGTGCGATTTAAAACAAGCAGACGTTCATTAGAAAGTAGTGAATTCATTCAACAATCAAGACCCAACCCACAGCACTGCGGAATTTTTTATTTTATTCTAAATACTTTGACCTTAATTCCACTCATTTCTATGCGAATAAGTATTTTTAGTTGTTGTTGTTGTCTTCTCGATTTGTTTGTTGTCTTTGTTTTTCGCTTTATCTTATTACTTTTTTTGTTTTTTATTAAAACGAATGAACAAAATAAAAAGTGAATCCACAAGACTAATAATTATTACAGAGAAGAGAATGAGCGATGTGAATGAAGCAGGAAAGTAGACCTAAGTAAGAAAACCACTCCAAAACTTCCCAACATTACAATATACATGGGTACGTACATTATGCATGTATAGACAGACGTAACGAATCAAAAAGACCTGTTCGTCGTCCGTTTGAAGTGGCCTAACGCTGTTGGCTGGTAGTACCGAACCGCCTTTTCCCCTTTAGTAAGTAACTACCTCACCGCCTACCTATTCTATTTCATTGGGCGAGAGAGAAGCTTATAAAGAAAACCCAGAGTGAACTAAATATGTAGAACAATACAATGAACAAAAGTTGTAACAACGTGTTGACCTTTACTGGGCTGCGGTGTACCTACACAAAGTTTGGTTGGTGTTAACAATTAAAATATAGAGCACTGCATAACTAGGTTTTCTAATAATTATGTTGCTTGTCAAAAGTCTTCTGTTGCCGCCTTAGGATGTCCATTTTCCATGTGTGTATAAATTGGGTCTAATTTGGTCAACTTATTGATAATATTTCCACAAAAGATGATAAGAACTTTATCAATTTCTGGCGAATATAAGGCAATACAATTTCCAATTTCTTGCAAAAAAAGAAGAAGACGCAAAGCAACGAGAAATCATATCGCTTACCTAATAAATTTCATTTCCATGTGCGGTAGACTGAGTGACTTTTACTTTTATTCGATGCGTACCTAAGCTATACCGACTTTTTGTGCTTTGGGTTAAAAGGTAAACAAATAAAATTGTAAAAATTAAAACTGGTTGGCCTTGGCTATGGTTTTTTTTTTTTTTTTCAATGAGATTAAACATTTTTGTTCGATCAGCGTAGGAGACTGTGATTATAGAGTCAGGATCCATATGAGGTGGCTTGCCAACGATCAAAGTGGTCATTGTGGGAGTTTACGGTGCTTTAGATTTAGACGTTTGTGGAGTGTTTTTGTGATTGATTTTAATAGTCTGGACTTCCGGAATTATACAACAGCGATAATATTAGTGGGAGAGGTGCTTGCAGCTGCCTTTCCTCTAAATAGATTTGCAATAAATAGAAGCGAACGGAGGGACGAAATTAGTGTTAAATGGATCACATGTTGTCCCACAAGTACCTGTCATATTTGATATAGATACTACAAAAAACCGATATGGATTAGATTGGATTTTATTTGTACAAACAACTTGATGGATCGCTTTTAGCCGTCTGCCAGTGCTTTCAAATAAAAAAATAAAATCGTTATCAGACGTTGATTTCATTACTTGCTTACTTTTATTTGAATGGCGTTATGTGAATACGTCCGTCAAACAACAGTCCACAGTCGACTTGCCTCTGTTGCGAAAACTACGTCGATGGAGCGTTGAGGTCCCCTTCGGAGTAGGTATGCGCGCCACCTAAGGGAACGACATTCTTTTTTTTTTTTTTTTTTTATTAATTTATTTGGCAGAAATCCGCCACTTAAAAATTCAATACAATTTCTACAAACATCTCATTAAATAAATCTATTCCTGACATACGTATATAAAAGTTTCTTAAATTTTAACAAGTTTTCTTCATTTTTTAAAGCATTTGGCAATTTGTTATATAAATCTAGTCCTCTATGAAGTACCATATTCTTTGTTTTAAGATTTCTAAAGTTCTGTAGTCTGAAATCACCAGCATTACGCAATAAATAGGGCCGCACGTCATCTACATATACGACATGTTCGTTTAAATAATTTGGTAATATATTAAATCTTATTTTATACACAAATACTATCACATTATATATTATTCTTTGATTTACACTTAGCCATGATAATTTGAGTAACATTTCCCTTATGGGAGTAAATCTATTGCACATTAATATAATTCTCATTCCTCTATTTTGAAGTCTTTGTAGTCTACTTAACATTTGATTCTTTGACATAAACAACACACTAGAACAATATTCGAAATGAGGCTTAATAATTGTATTGTAAACTTTAACAGCAGTACCAATTGAAATTCTCCTCCTTATTCTTCCGAAAAAATGCAGTTTTTTTGAAATTTTCTTACAAATGTAGTCAACGTGTAAGTTAAAATCTAGCTTATTATCAAATAAAACCCCTAAATATTTAATTTCATTTACTTTTTGAATGATCTCATTATTAATAATTATATTTCTATCAGTGTTACCATTAAAAATCATGGCTTTTGTCTTATTGATGTTTAATTTAAGCATATTCATTTCAAACCAATCTTGTAACTTGTTGAGATCTACATTTATTTTATTTATACATTCATCAACATTAACTCCTGAGACAAATAGTAATGCATCATCTGCGAAAAGTACTAACTTCGAGAAATTGACAACCTTCTCCATATCATTAATATATACTAAAAACAGCAACACTCCAAGTAGTGATCCTTGAGGGACTCCATATAAAACAGGAACGGAATATGATACAATTTCATTTACTTTTGTTGTTTGTGTCCTCGATTCCAAATACGACTTGAACCAGTTAAGCTCCTTACCTCTTATTCCATACATTTGCAACTTTTGAATTAATATACCTTTGTCTACTGTTTCAAATGCTCTTTTTAGGTCCAAGAATACTGCCACCACTACATTTTTATCATGAACATCTATCTTCCACTTTGTTACCACTAGATTAATTAGCGATTCACAGTTATGGCTTTTGCGAAAACCCGATTGATAACATGATATCAGGTTAAACGAATCTAAGTAAGATTGTAGCTGATTGTAGACCACTTTTTCGAGAACCTTACTTTCTAAGAGCATCATATTTACTGGTCTAAAGTCTTCAACTTTATTTGAATTTTTAACTTTTGGTATTGGCACAATTTGTGATATTTTCCAGTGTTTGGGAAAAGTTCCCAGAGACAATGACTTATTAATAGTTTCCAGTAACAATTTACCACATATCTCGAACGCATCAATATACATTGACACACTAACACCATTTATATCTTTCTTGTTATTCATTGAATTCAGTAATGATTTTAGATCACTTTCATTAATTTCATTAAACTGGAAGTTGAAATAATAGTAATCAGACACTAAGCAGCCGTATGTTCTCTTTGGTATAATGTTTCTTATTTCTTCAATACTATTTACAAAAAATGAGTTCAACACATTAGACATTTCATTGTTATTTGTATACTTTACATTGTTACAGACCAACTCATTAATTTTGCACACATTTTCCTTTAACACTAATCGCTTCAGAGTTCTCCACATTGATTTTTGATCGCTGCAAATATCAATTTTTGAACTAATGTATTTGTTTTTTGCATTTTGTAGTAATGACTTAAAGCGATTTCTGCATACTATATAACTAGCCCAATCGGATTCTTCATTTGATACCTTCGCTCTTTCATATTTAGCAATTTTTTCATTTTTTAGACACCTTAAATTGTCATTAAACCACGCACTCCGAATATTATTCACTTTTTTATGTATCATGAAACTATTTATTGTTTGAATGAAATTGACTGAGAATTTTTCTGCCAAAGAATCAACAGATATATCGCTAACTGTAAAGTCACTATTTCGCAGCTTGTTTACAAATCTTTCCGAATTATATTTTAGTATCCGTACACTTTTTTCTTCATATTTGATGCTACCAAAAGTATTAATACTAACTATCACCGATTCATGATCACTTATTTTATAATCACTTCTTGTATTAGCTTTAATGTTATTTATATTATTTGTCATAACATAGTCAATCAAACTTCTCGTATTCTTTGCTATTCTTGTTGGTTCTGTTACTATTTGGATGAATGAATTATCTTTAATTATTGTATGCATCTGTTTCTGATAAGTGTCATTTATTAACCAATTTATATTTATATCGCCCATTAATATCACGTTATTACATGTATAATCTAAATTTTCCATCCAATTTGAAAAATGTTCTATAAAAATACTCTCAGAATAACTTGGTGATCTGTATATTCCTCCAAGTATGTACACTAAATTATTAAACGACACTTTAATAAGCAACCACCAAATTTTCTTTTCAATTGCACTTTTTTGTAAAATCTCATACCTCCAATTATCTTTAATATAGAAAACGATTCCACCAGTATGACTAGACATAGATTCACATTTAATTGCTTTGTACCCATTTAATTCAAATTCTTTATCATTATCCAAATAAGTTATATGTGTCTCTGTTGTACAAATAAAGTCAAATGCATTATCATAAACTATTCCTTCTAGCATGGTAAAATTGTTAATAAGTCCTTGAATATTGAGAAAAAGACACTTTAACTCCGATAATTGCTAATAGTTAATTTTACTGCGTTCATTTAATAGAAATCTTCTATAGATAGGACATTCTATACTTCGCACATCGTGATTCACGTCAATATCAGAAAGGTTGGTTTTGATTTTCACTCTAATGCAATTTACACATTTAAATTCCTCACTCACACAGTTTCTGACTTCATGATTCGTTTCGCCGCATTTTAAACAAACTTTATCACTGGTGCATTTTTCAACACTATGATTATAGCCTAGACATTTAAAACACCGGCGAACACCAATTTTTTCAAAAACAACGCATCTGTCATCTCTACCGCCGTATTCTCAGGATAAGAGTTAACAATTCTGCAGGCTGGAACATTTATGTCCGTGCGCTCTTTATGTCCATTGTGCTTTCGCCTTCAAATCTAAACTTAATGAAGACCACATAGAAATGGTGATGATTCTCAAAAGAACCACTGTGTTACTAGCGTAAACGTACGACACCTTTAGAAACATGCTCCTGTAAAGCGAAAGTGCGCTCGTCACGGTCATTCTCCATTTATCTAATTTGGATGAGTGTAAGCACCGCAGAAGCCATCTTTTTCATTTGTCACTTGTGCGTATATTCATGTACCTTTGAATCTTTCAATACCCGACTAATGAGAAACCAAGCAGCCAGCCAGCCGCAGAGAACAAAAAAAAAAAAAAAAAAAAAACAATGACACCAATGACATAGGTATACCGAGACCGACTTGAGTGAAAACCCCATTGCATGCAATGACATCCAATATATTCCCTTCGTCATCAATCCACTTAACAAAACCTCATCCTTGTTCCAGCACGCGTTTCACAAAATTGCACACCACAACCAGAACGAACAAGGTGAACGAACCTCTTACCTGGCGCACGTTCAAAAAACACCACACTCAACTTCATTCTCCATCTCTTTCATCGCAAAGCGAACATAATGAAAATAAGCTGAAAAAAAAAGTGAACGCACAGAAAACGAAACAAAACAAAACTAAGACGACGAAATCAAAAGTAAAAGAAGAACAACTGCAAACAACAACCACCGCACAGAGTAATAATATAGTAGATTTTACCATCTTACAGCAGCAGGGCAACAAGGTGTGTCTAAGGGTCTAGCCCGGTATACGTTGCATGTATGAGCCTTGGTATCCTTTATCGTCGCCACAGTTGTGTGAAGGAATTGCAAAGTAGCTCTATTTCTGTTTTATTAGATATTCCTTCTACGTAAGCCAGTCGCCGCTGTCAGACAGACAACAGTAGTTGAATAAGCGATGAGATTGAGGTGAAAAATACAAAAAAAAAAGAAGAAGAAAGAAATGGATCAGCTATCATCCATTATTGTTATCACCTCGAGCGTAAGCAGAAGCCACCGAAAGAACGATTGAGCGCCTCACGTTGAAAAAATTTAAATATCATGACTAATTTATTCAGTGACAGCACTAGGTATATGCCGGGCACGCCAAAGTACCAAACGCACGAGTTGTGCTCGTAGAACTGAAAAATGGAAAACTGTCTAAAAATAGATTTGCTCGTATTTTTCGTGTGCTAAATTTTGCTTGATTGGTAAATGGGTGTTGGTTTCAGCAAACTAAAGCGAGAGAGGTGCGATTTGACACACGAATAAAAAAAGTATAGAAATAGAAAGTCTTGAAAGCATCTGTCAAAATATAAAGTCTAATTGATCAGCTATTTCTTTAGTTGGGCGCGTCTATTTTTGTGCTTTTCGACAGATGAAATTTGAGTTTCTGTTCGAAACTTGGGGCTCTTGACATTTTCCACTGAAAATAATGCGTCCCTGATCGATGACAAATGACACTGGAAAGAGTTTTCCAACTTCCAGACAAACATGCAAGTCACACTCACTATAGCTATACGTCTGACTTTTTATCACCACATGCCCACACGAATTCAAAAATCCCGACTGTTCAGTTAGAGGAAAAAAGAAAACCCAACAGACGTGTCAGCACATTATACTTAAAAAAAAAAGAGGTGCTAAAATTTGACGCATGCATGACCTCAAATAAAAGGGAACCGCGTTCAAACAGAAACCATGAATAAAACAAATTAACAAGTCTCATGCCACTTGCTGTCATCGCCAGTGAATTGTACTTGTCTATGATTTTTTTTTTTTTCGACAATCAAAAACAAATTACGAATAAAAACAACAATTAATTTAATACATGTTATGAACTGACTCTCAATGTGTGGTGTGCCAAAGTCCTAAGCGATGACTGCTTGCTGTCAATTAACAAATTCCACTCTCATCCGGTGGAAATCAGCCAGCAGGTTATTGTTGTTATTGTGTGTGTTTGTATTCGAATGGTGGCTCAAGTCAGTAAAAAAAAGCGGCACACGAAACCACCGAAAGTGTTTTGCCATTAACTGCTCTGACGCGTCGTAAACTATTGGACATACATACAAACGTCTGACTGACAAAACGAAAAGCAAGAAAACAGTGCTTTGGGGGGCTGAATTTGGAGTTGCTGAAACTAAGGATCACAATTATTTTGACAGAGTTTAGTTAAATATTCAGTGGTCATCTGCAAACGGTGGAAGTGTAGCGATCCTGCTGAACGTGTTTTAAGCGCTGTCAACCGTAACAGATGAGACGCGACTAGTTTGGGGAACTCTAACCGACTTGGCAAATGCACAGCGCGGCACTCAGAAGAAGCTGTTGCTCATCCAGTTATTAGCTCAGATTATAAAACAAACTGGTCGAATGGTGAGACCACCTTACATGAAAATGAGGTTCAGCTATAGAGTAGAATATTTTATTACCATAAATGGCGAACAGTTATTCGCCGAGATGACATGAAAATATAGTCTTAAAGAAATCGGTTTCCGGTACCCATATCAATAGAATTCTCCAAGATTCAAACTGTTTCCAAGCGTTGCTGTGGACTGAATTGACCCCATTTGGTACAAGTGAATTAGTCCCAGTTTGTCAGATAATAAAAACAGTTATCATTTAAACAAAAACCTACTTCTTCTTGATGACCTACTGCATTTCAATTTGCTCCATCTGTCAGCAGACAATGACATCTCTCATAAAAACATTCATCTAAAAATCGTCCCAGTTTGCGAACAACATTAAATTAAATCACAAAAGTCCTTGACTGGCTAAGACTGACAACAACACATGTAAACATTTTCCCATTTAAAACAAATAAAACGAGACACAATAAAGAATAAATAAACGTCATCGGATAGAGAAATGAAAGCAAAAAATAATTTATTTTCTATTTTTAATTTACAAAAAAAAAAAAAACACACCATCCACTCGACGGTGAGATTATGTGAGGTATGATCAAGAGTGTAGCGAATGTCCTTCTATTCTCTGCGATGGTTTTTGCGGTTAGATTGGAACTCGGATAAAGAAGTACCTGACTTTTGTGTGACAAATGGAAATGTATAAAAGCTGGAAATTGTCACAACGTGCGGTTTTTCTTTTTTCCCCTTTTTCAATGGTTATTCTTCAGTTTTTCTGCTCATCCCGAAGAACTCTTATTTTGTCTCGCCATCCGCCCACATCCTGGCTGACATCCTGACACTGCAACCGGTCGTTCAGTTGTTCCTTATCATGGTTTAGCAGTTCATACACTTCTGGTGAACATAGTTAGCAGGCAGTAGCAATGGATTTTCTGCTTCTTCTGCACATGCAATTTTTTTTTGTTACAATGTTATTTTTGTTGCATTCCTCCTTTCAGCATTGCCAACAATTGGGTAAAATGCAGTTCAAGTACCTTTTGTGGGCTTGGATGCAGGAAAGTGTAATGTTTTTCATCTGCATGTGCTTTGTGTTGAGAAGAAAGAGAGAGAGAGAGAAAAAAAAAAAAAGAATGTGGAGTAGTGCTGCAACTTCAGAAGAACCAGGAGCAGCACAATACGAACGTGCTAGCATTTTGCTAAATTTGCTAATATAGAAAGGTCAATGGAACGTGCTGTTGGATGTAGTGGATAACAGTGTTCTTTTGTCTGTATATATCCCAGTGATAGACAAAGAGTTGTCGAGTCAATAGCTCAGCAAATATAGCAACGGATATAGTAACAATCTCAATTTATGCATGTAACTGAAGCTCCAGAGTACAGTGTCGAAATTGCCACATCAGCGATCACACGAGTGAAAGGTGTGAACGAGTTACCGGCCGAATTGTCACGCATCGCTCATTCACAATTACAAAGTGTGGGTTGTCTGTTTGTACGTTATTCGTATTTTTTACACTAACAGCTCTTTCGCGGGCAATGAACACCTTCAAATATGTGCTACTCCGAAATGGTGGACATTTTTTTTTAAAGAATGGAAAACATCTCAAATAGTGAGTACCAAAATACACGAGAGCTGAGAGCAGTTCTTGACCAAATTTATGTTTATATGTAATTTGTGGGAAAAGCCGACGGAAAAAACATTTCCACAAATTGCATATAGAAGAATTTTAGTTTGCGATGAGAGCTGCCAGGGCCCGACTTTCACGATTATCGTCGAAACGATAGCAACTACCTAAGTGCAAATATTACAAGTTTGAGAGCTTTATCCTGTTTATTCTCCTCAAATGTAAAGGAAGTTGATGATAACAAAAAAAGGGGCAGAATATGACTTGTTGCCTGTTGCGGACATCAAAATTTCAAAAACGACATCGTTCAGGCGATCATTTTTATACGTGATCTACCTCCAGGCCATCCCTGTTTTAGCTATCAAGACCAAAAGCTCTGACATTTGCGATGGTTTGGCCTTTAAAACGGACTTTCTATCTTTCTTGCCGTTCTGAGCCTGATGACTGGGACTAGAAGATCCTTAGAATGTGTATTCCTTTTCGAATATTTTTATAATCATTAAGACCTAAATGAAATAACCACAAAAATAAATATGTCAGCATTTCGTAAATAGGTTATAAATTGTGTGCGAAAAGAGAGTGGACTTATTTAGTACAATTAGACAGCCCTCTGCCTAGTGATATAGTGGAATTATACTAGCATCAAGATTCAAGGGTCCTGCCCAGAGATGGCAGAGTAGACTACATGAGGTAATCTACTCAAATAACTACGCGTAGTAGATCGAGGAAACTACACGTCTGATTCGTTTCATTTGCTACCTACATTTAATGTACTTAGGTTTGAAAATTTTCAGTTTATCGTTTGACGGTTGGATCTGACAACGCTTATTACATTTTGACAGTTAGCGCTACTTTTACTACATTTTGCTACGTTAACTACTTAACTATCTCAGTTACGTAGCAGACGTAACAAATGAAGTAATTCAAAAAAATTTAATTTCTGCCATCTCTGTCCTGCTATAGCAAGAAGTAAAGCGAAGTTTCACTTCCACATAGTTCCGCAATAACACCGTACTAGTTTTTTGGTGTGACAGATCGTAAAAAAACGGTCAAAATCAACGTCACAAAATCAAATTTCTTTTTGAAATTACATAATTACCTAATAAAATATTTTGCTAAAATCAATGCGGTACATTTTAGAACTTGATGTTTTCTCTCCTAAATCTGGTATATTTTAAGAATTTTTACTAAGAAAAGTACTAGAACGGACCTATCACTTTGTATTTGTACAAATACACATCCATTGTAACTTTGCGTCTGGCAACGCCGACATTAAGATCGCATAAATATAGCAAGCAAAAATGAATTCAGAAAACTCTGCATACATTCCTGTATAGGTATCCAATCAGAAACCATTTAATTCCTCATTAGTCAAGTCCGCAGCAGACCAGGTCCGCGTGAACTGAAACGCCATCAAAAGCAAAGTCCCCTGCTGGCTGGATCAAAATGAATTTCTTGCTTTAGCAAGTTTTATTGGTTTTTTTTTTTTTTTGTATTATTATTATTTCCATAACGTGATTCATACCTAATTTCTTGTTTCGTTCTCCCCATGTATGCCGTACAGTAAGTACTCTGCGAATGTAGTTAATTGACGGTTGATATGTGTATTAGAGATCAGTGCCTACTGTAGAAAATTGCAATTTAATCGCTTGTATTGTGTTTCAGCCCTTCGCCAGTGTAAGTATGTGGTCATTTTAATTGACTCGGTTATTTTAAATGATATGTAAGAGTTATGAAATCAAAATAACAATTACACGGAGGAAGCAACTGCTCATGCGATACAACAAAACGAAAAAAAAAAATTAATGCCAAGGTCGAAAACGTAATTTCGGTTCAAGTATTTATATTTATTTCAAATAACAAACATCTGAGCAAGCATACCAATTCAATAGCTGGCTGAAGTCGATCTCAATCGACATTCCTACCTACTGCAATTTGATACTTTCAAGTTCCAATACGAGCATCATCCAGTATAGGTATGTGTCATGTTTGCAAGTCGAAGTTAAATGTATTAATTTATGGCCAACTATTAGCCTGTGTCGTTAAAGTTGATAAATTTATTCACTATTCAACCATGTTGAAAAAAAACAATTCCGTATATTATTTGAGTAGGTTGTTCTCTTTTTTAGTCATTCGGATACTGTTGTGATGGCGGTTTAGAGTACAAATTTTAACTGCCGTATTTGCGAGCTAACATTCTGTTGACTTATTTACTAACTTACTCGTAATTGTATTCGTTTTGCTTAGGTGAGCACAACAAAATCTCTCTTGTTTGTAATAAAAAAATCATGAGATATGAAAATTAATCAACTGAAATCGTCCTTTTGATGGTCTTTAGTATTCAATTTGCCGTGAAGCAACTAAAGGGGGTTGCCACTCACCCCAAATTCGTTAAAGGTTACAATCGGTGGTTTTATACGAACAAAACCTTGCTCAGGTTAAAACTAAAATTATTAGTACCGCGCCTTGAGATCCGTCCAAGCACAAACAAACATTTCACCCCTGTATAGATGAAGACCACTTAATCCACACCAAATGGCGGGAGATAGGTCCCATATACATGCGAGCACACGTCTACACCATATCCAAGTCGTTTACAAAGTTCTATTTTTAATTTTCCCCAAGATATTGCTGTTGTTTTTGTTGTTCTTCATCTATGGCCATTCTGACAGTAGTCTCTCCGTCTGACAGGCCAGCAGCCGGGCTCGCTCAATAGTTCGTGTGGTCTAAAAATAAAAATAGAACATACCTACCAAATAGCTTAAAACGAGATGAAGAGCATCGAAACCACGATGTATTGATGCGTGCAAAGTACACTGTATCTCATTCCGCCGCTTGGGGTGTATCTTCTTTGATGCAAGTGTATATAAATAGCAGAAGTTGTGCTTCCCTTTTATCCATAGGGAAGTTGTTCTATAGCAGTATTACATTTCGAGTAAGCATTGTGTATGTCCTATGTCCTATTGTGTCTACGCGAAAGTCCTACCTCCGTGGTCCGTGCGTTGTCGGGCGAAAAAAAATACACAATGAAAGGAAATAAAATTTTAAACTTTTATATCGCCGTAATAGGCAACAAAGTGCACCTAATGTAATTATGTGTAGGATGCCTTTTTTGCGTTGTAGTCTCTGCGGGAACATATTGAAGGGTTGTTTTTTTTTCTACGCAGACTGAAAGAATGTGGAAAGAATTTGTGATAGGTCGGTTACCCTTTTTTTCTAGCTGGGAGAGTGAAAAAAGCTCTGCAAAAGTGGCATGGTTGAGAGCACCAAATTCGGAGAATCTTTTAAAAAGGGTAAAATTTGCCCGGAAAGATAAATTTAGTGCGAGGTATTTGTATAGTCAGAACGCTGCATAGCTACGATTGCCCTACTGAATGCGTCGTTTCTGTTTAATGTTTGTACATCAATTGCGAACCAAAAGTAAGGTGTGATGCCATCAGTTCAGTTACTTGGGTACAGTTCACGGCCGCAGGAATCAACAAAAATATATCAAGACATCCAAGTTAGCTATCAGACCCGCATACAGAGCTGCCAACACCCCTTCACAGAGCTAGCTAATGCGTAGGAGGCTATCACAGCCTCTCAAAAGATTTGTAGTACCCATGTACAGAGCTGTCAGAGCCTCATAGAGAGTTTGTAAACCGAATTGGGAGGCTTAAATTGCATAGTAAATATATTCTAGTACCCTCATAGTAAGAGCCTACCTTGGTGGATGTTTTAGGTTCTTAGATGCTTTATAAGCCCCTAAATTTATCCTGAAAAGCAACTGAAGAAGTCGGTTGTATTTTCTAAAAATAAGTTTTACGTCTCTGTCATTGAATTTTTAATGGAAGTGCGGTATTGAGTTTTAAAAAAATTTACGAAAACAGAAAAACAGACCCAAATGTATTCATATTTGAAAAATAATTAAAAAAAAATGATTTGTTCGAATTTTGAGAGAAAAACTAAGTAGGAGATCTTATTAAGAATACTTCTGTTATGTCTAATATATTTGGATCCAAATCGTTATTGCGGTTTTTGTAAAATTATGCAGACAAAAACAGTAAGAAATATTTGTAATTGATATCATTTGTAGCAGATCTCATTTCTCTGTTTGTTATTGTTTATGTTAAACATAAATGGTTTTGTCATCTACATTGGTCTCACTCACTCCTGACGTTCTTCTTTGATATTCTTTTCCTTAAATAAATAAATACACGCAAACACACATACATCTACATTGAATTTTATTTTTTTCCTTTCTGTTCAGTCGTTAATAAAATATCGTACAATCGATTTCAAACTTTTCTTGACTGTTTTTTGCTTCCGGTATATTTGGCCACTAGATACAGGATCTAGTATAATTGTTGCCCGCTAGTTTAGAAAGTCGTAATATCATATTTACAACAGTTTAGCTGGCAATGATTAAAAAAATTTAAAAGAAGGAGGAAGCAGAAGATCCCCATGTTTTCAGTGGTTTCCGGCATTCTGAGAACAGAGAGAAAATATAGACAAATATGTATATATTTTTTCAAAAATATATTGTACGATAATATATAGAAAAAAAGTGTTATGAACATTTTGTTTGGAAAGTACTATTAATATTGAGGTTACCTTGCAAAAAAAAAAAAAAAATACGGATGCTTTTTCTTGCTACGTAATCGAGAAAGTTAAAAAATACGTATAGCGATTTTTCATTGGCTTCATAGAAAATTTATCGGGTGAACGAAAAGCTTCGATGTTTGTTAAATGCTTCTTTGGCCCAATGAGAGTGGACTTACTACACTTATTCCTGTGTGATAAATCGACTCGATTGTATTGCAATTCTCTTAAGTGGATCGATCATAAGCTGACTGAGTTGAAAGATTAAGGAGCTTGTATCTTCCCCAGCATTGAACATGCAATAACCGGATTCCCATCCAACAACTATATCGATCAAATAAAGAGGGATGGTCAAAACCGTCTTCACTCAATATCACTGCGCCATAAATGCCAGAGCATTTACCCATCGACCTATTCGTGGACTTGACATATTTATATGGTCAACCAAAACCATCACAAACAACACACCCAACATCGAAGGTTATCTATTGAATATCGTTTCTATCGAATTCGGGGACTATGCCGCCACTCTTAATAATCCGCCTTGATTGATTCTACGTCAGTCATTTTAGTTGAACAATAATTCCTCTAGAATTCGCATAAAGATACTCGTAACACCGAAGAACAATTGGATGCCAACCATTTCGTTAACAGCGAAACTAATTATTTTCGCATTAAGTGGCCGCACGCAAAATTTGTCCTCACCTCACAATTTCCACCTCGCCACACTCGAGCCAAAGTTATTTTCATTCGAATAACCTCCGGCAACAACAAGGACAAACAAGGTGTAGTGAAAACTTTCGCCAGAACGGGTGGTCGGTCTGTAGGAAAGGCGCATAAACCATGGCGACCTTGCCTGTCCAAGTGGCCGTGTGTATATTTTCCACCGGAAAACAGGAAACGTATATAAAAGAAGGATATTTTATTTATGACCTTCCGGCTTGGAAGCGCCAACAAAGCATATGAAAATCTGAAGAAAATTATTTATTTCCATTCCACATTCAAACTGATAAGAATCGGAGGGAAATGGAAAGGCATCCGGCTATTTTTAGAATAAATTTTCATTGGAATTTACGGGAAGAATTTTGTACCAGTCAAAGTGGATTAAAGTGCTTCGGGGAAATGGGAAAGTTTTCTTCAGTTTTTTTTTTTTTTTGTTTTTGTCTTTGTCTCTGTACTGTCACCAGCCCGAGGTTGTATGTGGGGGCAACGAAGTTAAATTGGTTGTGGCGTATTCACTAACACGTAAAAGGTACACCAGGCAGATTGTTTTGGCTTTGTAGCTGTGAGCTCGCACTCCGACCTTTTGCTGATAAATTAATTTCGTGTTTTTCCAACTCGAGGAACAATCTTGATGACAGTTGACCAATTTAATTGTTAAGAGATGTTTAAATACCTGAAAAAAAATCTTTAAGCTTTCGCACAACTTACTGCTGTTCAAAAATTGTTTTGCAATTGTTTCCCTTGAAACTAAATTTAAACTTTCCGCCCATTGAGCACAATTCTCATGGTTCTCTGTCGCTGGCAGACACAAGTGGAGAGACTCTTGAAGTGAAATAAAACTCTGACGAGTGGGGAGCCTTCAATATATTTGTACATTTCCCACACACACGTATCGAAGTAAGTGTCCTCGAATGGCGGTGACCTCATAGAACAACCCCAGTGACAGTTCCCTTTCTCAATGTCCAGCTTATTCGTAAAGGAATAGGTCTCCGCACGTCACCACTCTCCAATTAAAAAAAGCACGAAAATGATAAAATGTCCAAACAAAATATAAGGCCCAACATGTCGTGAGGAAATTAATAATTGGGACCAGTCCCTCTTGGATTTATATAAAATTTATTACAAATCTGTCTGGCACACTTTACCTCAGTTTGTTTGTATAAAATTCCCCAAATTGTCATGTCGTCGCATTGTCTGGGCTTATGACCGCAAACAAACCACCTCAACCAACAGCCAGAGGACTAGTCCGTTTGATTAGAAAAACACGCACGCGGATAGAACAACAACAAGAGCCGTGCACGGCCCAATGAAAAAGCAGTCAAACATACTTTTTGGTTAAATATTGTGTCGCCGATTACCACCAAGTGGGACCATCGGCTAAGGGGTGGATTGATATAAGTATACCGTGTATACTTTTTTACTAGAAAGCAATTAACGAGAGTGGGAGTCGTGACTCTTGAGACTTGCGATTGATCTGATGTTTTTTATTAAACACTTTGTCAAGTGGACGGAGTAAAGTGTTATTATCTTTTGCTGGTAATTTAATAAAGCGACGAGCGTACCACTGTAGGAATGTGTTCAGCCTTAAATTTAAGAAAGGGAAAATGTAGCCTGCAGCATTTGCAGCTCACGAGAATTTCCAGAAGTGTAGCTGATTTTGTTTCACACAAAGCTACAAAACTTGTCAGTTTCAACAGGTACTTCTTCATCTTGTAGCTTTGTGTTAGAGGGTTTGATTTTTATATAAAGGCTCTTTCATTGAGGGCTTGACAACTTCGCTTTTAAATAAAATGCAAACTACTTGAGTTATCGCAAAAATTACTTGAACTACTATCAAAACGTTTATGATTGGAATTCGACTTTGTTGATATATGGCCACCTCGGGAACGTATGCAGGGGTCGATACGGTGAACCCAATTTTCGATGACTCGGCCTCTAAAACAATTGCTAAGTTTTATTCATACCATCCAACGTTAGCTAATAGCCGAGAGTGATGACATTTTATTTAAAAAGTATCAAATGTCTGTTTTATTTAAAAAGTATCAAATGTCTGATAAATGTAGTAGATTTTGTACGAAAATAGAGAAAAAATATTGTGTGCATGAATTTAAAATAAAGCATTTGCATAATGACTGGATTTTCGTCAAAATATCTGCATAATTGAAAAAACTTCCAAGCGAAACTTAAAACGTGCGTTCGTTCGTCCAAACTAGAAAAGTGACTACATTTATTTGCATAAAGGTAGAGGAGAGGTAGAGAAAGGAATAAAACTAGTACATTTCGCAAGTAAATCGTTCAGTAATTTTACGTATCTATAATTATGGGTAGAACATCCATGACACTTTAGGCGTCTGGTTTGTGATCTCATTCTTACATCTTACGGATCTCTCTGTCCCGTTTCATGCAAAAATGCGCGTGCGTGATGGTGTAAATGCAGTTTAATGCATACATTTTGCGTATGAAAATGACTTCCTAGCAAACATCATACATGACCTGAAACTATCATACATGTAGCATAATTATCATACGGTTGGCAGCAGTGGTTGCGACCACCGACTCCGAATTTCGGAAGTAAATTTTAATTATTTGTAAATGTTGTTACTTCGTGTACTTTACACGATGAAAATGTTGATTTAACTGAATATTTCGACATTAACAGTTCGGTAATCAGTTTAAGGGTGCGTTCACAGTGCAAGTTTTAAGTTGTCGCTAATGAAAGACCCTTTAAAATGGGTCCAAGTTTGAACGGCTCAATTTATTTAAGTCGCATTTACACAATGTATTTGTGTAATTAAAGTGTGATTATTTTAGGATGCGATAGATGGCGCTTCAGCCAATTTATTTCCAGAATATACATTTATAAAAATAAATATTTAATTTTTAAATTGTAATAGAATTCATCCGATATATGACGAGTGTTTTTATTTACGTTTTCTATTAATCAACGTTCGCGGACCAACATTCTTTGCAATTTTAAAGACGGAAGATGGATTAGAGTGCCCAGCTTATCTAATTTAGCAAGCAAATTATGGAAACGTCAAGCGAAGCGGACGGGGTACCGCTAGTGCATTTATAAAAATAAATATTTAATTTTTAAAATTTACGTCTTGGTTAAGTAATAAAAAAAAGTTATTGCTGTCATCGAATTATTGTTTCATATTTTTTTTTTAAACTAGAAAATATACGGAATGCAATCGGACCTGAGTCGACTTAATTTTAATTTTACTTACGACCGCTGTTTTTGAGGGCTTAGAACCTAAACCGCTGAACCACCGCTGGTAGTCTATTGCCCACTATCTTATTTCTCTTGTCACACATGTAAGGAAACACATGTAAAATTGATACTCATTTGAGTGGTTTTAAAAATTTCTCAAATCTTAATCAAAGCAAGAAGAACCCCCTTCGAACCTTTCAAAAATGTAAAAAGCTACTCAAAGCCCAATTACAGTTCATAAAATATTCCCGGCCTTTTAAAGTAAATTTTATGTACTATCCGCCTTTAAAAATGTATACACCATCTGACAGCAAGCAACATCCATTAATTTGTACCCTTAAATATGGAATCACTTTACAACGTAAATAATTAAATTCACCGACAACTGAGAAGAGGAAGTAGCACGAACTATAATTACCAACTGGCCTCTGCTATGGTTGTCCACTAAAGTGCGGTCCATTAACTGTATTATACTAAAGAAACAAATAAATAAGGTTACACAATTACACTGAGGTAAGCATTACATTAGACGTCGATAGTATGGTCGTAGTGGTTTCAGGGAGCTCTTCTGTTCTTCCAATTTCCGGTTGGTGGACCATCTCATTTCTCCTCTTTTATCCTTGTGCTAATTTAATAAGCCATAAGACAAACAGCCGCAAATTGAGATGCACATACAACAAAAGGGAGACAGAGAACACTTGCAGTTGCATAGTTCTTAATCAATGATTCAATTTAATTATGTTGGCCAGAGACGATTACATTAGAGCGGCACATTATTCGATTATAAATAAATAAAGTTAGGTTAGGTAATGAAACTACAAAATAAAACACTACCTCCATGTGTTGTAGGTATATGCGCTGTTGTCTTGTCATTTTTGTCTCTGCATCATCGTTGTAAGTGCAGCAGGAAATAATTCCATCAGCAGATGTCCCCAATCTTGTTGTAGGTACATCGTCTTCGAGTATGTGATTAGGGGCGGTCGGGAGTTGTTTTTTTGTTCACTCACTTTTCCGTCTTTCAAGTTAAATACGCCCATAAACTTCATCTACGAAAGCAGAGGATGTTTTCCCAGTTGAAAGCAGTACGAAATTCTCTCAGAATGGATCCTTAATGGAAACAGGCAACAAATAAAAAAAAAACACACAATGACTGATGACGACGGCGGAACATCCTTGTTTGGTTGTGCTATTAGGAAAAAAGCACGTGCCTAGTGGTTTGTTGCACTGTCTGTGAAATGTTTTGTTTTAATGACGTGTTATATTTTTTCCCCTTGTAAGAACGTCCTAGATTTTGATAAACTTCAGCTGGCAAAAGAAGGATGAATGAAAAACGGAAATTTTATATATCCCATTCAACAGACTGTTGAGAGTGAGTTCTAACACACTTCTCGTCGCGTTGTTGAACATTTGGAGTGTTAATCCCTTCGTATTTTGCGAGTGCGCATGTTATTTGAACGAATCATTACATTTTGAATCGAATTTACCTTTCCGAAGGCAGATGACAGACAGAAGTGACAAGTCAGTGCGAACAAAATGTTAAAGTGTTGTTTTGTTGGTATGTAACAGCTTAATAAATGTGGAAGGAATTTGTTTTAGAAGCGACATACAGGCTTTTATGAAAAAAATCAGTATTTTCTGTTTTTTTGGATTCCTATTATTCACTAGATTAGAAGCAGTTTGGTAGCTATTTCATTCATTACCCAAGTATTGCTCCACAATTAAGACGATTGTGAAATAGTTGGGCCGACAAATACGCATTCTTCTCCATTGTGACGTGGGTTTTATTTTTATAAAAATGCTTGCGCATGAGGAAAGACTGATTTTGTGCAATTCTCGCAGTAGGTACACTCCATTTTGACAGTCAAATTGTCATGAACGTGCGCTAAACTATTATTATATTTATTGCTTTATAACAGCAACTGCTCTCTCACTTGTCTTGTTTTATCTTACTTTCCAGCACGCAACCTTTCACTTGACCAGCAAACAAGCGACGGCCATCCATTTTGTTTGCAGTCCTTTGCTCATCGGTTAATATACCTCGTACACCTTCCATTTCTCTCACTCTGTCAGTGTCGAAGGACATTTAACATTCATATTTGAAAAAGGAATATTCTTTCATTTGAAAATGTCAGACCCATTTGTCTTTCGAACCCTTCAGTCAGCATCCACATCACTTAAGAAATTTCTATCCACCCAATCTTCACACCCTGCCCCACGATAATGATCCAACACTTACCGACTACGCCGAACCTTTAAATGTATATTTACACTTGTCACCCGTTTGTGGTATGACCTTATTAAAACTTTCACTACACTTGTTCACACAAACATAATTTGAATCCACTTTGGCTGGAATAATCCCAAGACCTATGTCACGCTAACTTGCCTGCCGCCGAGACACAAGGGAAAGACAAAACACGCCTCCTTCACACAGCAAACATTCAAATGTTGAGTTGGAATATTTTTCCACTCTGTAGATAGTGTGTACCTGTATGTCAGCCACCCCCAAACATTCGCCCAAGCTGTGTATATAGGGAAACCCACACCAGAGCGGACCAAAAATACTCTATACCAGATGAATATGCTCCCCGGCGCCGCGGTCGCAGTTATAGTAATTAATGTCAACCTGTGCACTCACCTTGACTATAAATAGAATTACGAAAATATAAAATTTTATTTCCTTCTTCGCGAACATCATGCCTTCGTTCTGTGTAAATATACAAAGTAATTCGAAGGGTGGTTTTTGAAACGAAATAACCCCAACGCAAAGAGTCCACATAATAAGTTTTGGCTGCTGTCAAAATTAGAACATTGCCAAAAATACCGGCAAGAAAAGAAGCAAATAAATATTGCGTATATGACGTGGTGGACAAAATTGGCGGTGGTACTACTATTATTGTGCCTGTAAACATTTATTTCGACAGGGCTAGGAGGAAGCTTTTTTTGGCCAATAAAGATTACATCTGGAGAGAGAGATGAAAAAAAAAATTACTTAATTAACATCCGCTAACGTGGGGAGAAACCTCCTCGGAATAAATTTTGCTGCAGGTTTTTTTTTTTTAATCTAATCAGAAGTTTTTTTTTCTTTGTTTTTTTTTTGCGGTTTTACAATCGCTGTTAGTTTCATTAGGTCGCCGGTGTTTGCCTGGGAACAGCAAATTAAATCTGAAAATAAAACTATTCGAATGGCAAACAATAAGGCTTTTAAGTTGATAACAGCAAGTGTAAGCGACATGGTGGAAGGGTGTGTATATTTTATACATGTGTTATCAGTTGATATCGCTATTTCTGTTTCAAGTGTAAGTTACGTGTGAAATTGTCAGGAGATAAAAATGTTACGTCCACTTGCAGATTGCGCGGTTCTAAATGGGTTTTGCGACTTTGCAAGGCTTAGAAATTGCATAAATCAATAGGTTGTTTTATTTTCCATCAGAGAGAGAAGTGAAACAAGAGGTGATTGTTTTGCTCTTTAAAGTAGCTGTGCAAGTAAAAATGGAATTCGTGCTTCTACTGTCGCATTTCTTAACAGACGTTTTGGAATCACAACCAATACCCTCGGGGTGCTGTCAGCGCAGTGCCACTGTAGGTATTCCGCGGGCCCACAGTCAAGCTAGAGTGTCCGTAGAAGCTGTTGAAATGGATGCGCTTGTAATCATTTTGTGTTGAACTACTAAGTCAAACGATTCGTATAATTGTCATTAAATAAAAAAATTCCAACTTTCAACATCTAGTCTAGACATTCATTAACTAATTCGAGCTAAATATTTTGTCACGCCTTGCTGTCGCTCTGCCCATTGTCTATCTGCCTTTGCTTATCTCGACAATACCTTGGTAATTGAGCAAGTACTTTTTTTTTTAGACTAGTTTCTTCTATGTGTAATCTTTCAAGAGCAAAATAATAATCACATTTATTTATGTACAAATCACTTGACATTAAGGTCATGCAGTTCAGCCCACACTAAATATTTAAGTAATGTTCTTCATTGCGTCATCAATTATTTCGTTTGTACTTGGTATAAATTTCACTTACACCAATCATTATCTTATCTCGTTGAAATCGTCGTGTGTAGCACATTTAAAAAAAAAAAACAAGTCATCACTATTTGTTGGGTGTGTGGCTGTGTGTGTGCTTTTTTAATCCACATCGATAATAATGATTTAATTCATTTTCAAGGTAACTCACATTTAGAAAACGATACATACGCGATTGGGTTTCGTGTTATTAGATTTTTATGTTTTTTTTTATATTTCATATTGTTGGCAGTTATGCAAATAACTGCGGTGAATTGTATGTGCTGCCTGACAAAAAATTATTAGCAGTGTTATAGCAATCGCGTTAGATGGATTTCGAATTCTTAATTAGTTGTCCAAAAAAATTAACTATATGCAATTAATTTAGAGGGAGTCGGATGACATATAGAATGTGTCAGTAAGTAACAGTTGAATCGATGTGTTTGGGATTCCATTGATGTGTTTTGTAGGAATAACCATTTTTCATATTCGAATTGTTATTACGAATAGACACTAGGACTTGTCTCTTGTACTTCACAAATAGAAGCGAACTACAATCTGATAATGACTCCGAATCAGCATAAATTGAAAAGTCTTCGAATTTGTAATCATCTTTCTTTTTCTATCAATTAATTATTTATGTGCATAGACAGATCTATCAATCAATTTTCTATCAATTCATTATTTATGTACATAGACAGAGCACTCAGTCGCACCATTTTTGAATAAATCAGAAAAAATGAACTAACGAAGAAATTCAGTCTGCAAGCTGTCAAACGTAAAGTAGAGTGTTCTGAACACAGCCATTAAATCCTCCTGGTTAATTTCTGACAGATCACTTTTCTATTGGGTTTTTATTTTTTAACGTTAGTTTTTGTCAACTTTGAAGATTTGCTTTTAAAAGGAAATACTCTCAGTTCCTTATTTATTGTGTCTTGTGATTGCCGCTTAAAATATACATTTTTATTGCCCCATCTGGCTTTATCATAATTTATTATCTGTTGTAAATCATAATTTATTTTTTATTGCAACAATAACTGAGCTTTACGTTTTGTATTACATATTTGGCACAAACATTTTGGTAATAGATTACACATTTTCATTTACGCGATATGGTTGTATTCAGCAAAAAAAAAATCTCAGTGCTAAGATTCCTAAACGGACTGCCCTCAGCACATAGTTAGTTCTGTTTTAATTACTTAAGTTACGATTTGCGAAAACAGAAAAATAAAGAAAGCTTAGCTAGAAAATTGTACTATAGGCTGTGGAAAAGTGACCCGAATTAAAATTTTGCCCAATGGGAAACGATTGTTTTAAAGTTAAAAAATAATAAATACAATAATTTTTCAAAAATCGGTTCCTACGATTGTAAATGCTTAACAAATGTAGTAGATCTACTAAGGTACACTTTGTTTCTTGTTAAAATTCATTCTCTAAAAAAGTGTGATCAAAAAATCTTGTAAACGTCAAAAGCTAACACATTGTACTCTACTTAAAAGCAATTTTCGACGATTGCAAATGCTGAACAAATGTAGTAGATCTACTAAGGTAGGTACACTTTGTCTCTTGCTATAACTCATTCCCTCATAAAAATTTGTTTTAAAAAACTTGTAAACGTCAAAAGTTAGTTATCACTTTATAATCTATTTTAGTAAAGCAATTCGCAATCGGATTCATACATTTTTTGTTCTTTGCTTCAAATTGAGTATACGAATAAATTTACCCTACACATTAGAGGATATGAGAAATAATAATTTATGCGATACGGGTCGTTTGATTGTCGATCATTTGTGGTTATCGTTAAAGTCGCTCTAAAATTGAAATGCATACGAAGCAATAACTGTTGAAGTTTGAACGGTAGCCATATGAGATTCTTTTCAATAGAATCGATTCCCATTAAATGTATGTATGATGTATGTACAATCATTGACATATCATTGCAACAGGAAGACACTTTTAAAGCGGCAAATGTTGGCCGTATTTACAAACTTCAAAAGTGTGTACACTGTACACATGCTATATAGGTTCATCGTTAAAGTGACAGTTGATTTCGATCGGGGGTTGTACTTAATTTTTGATTTCTTTGTAGCTGTTTATTTTTTTAGAACTTTATTGCCATAACTAACATAATTTCCTCTGTGTACTTGGGCTAATCAAACAGTATATTCTTTCATTCCAGGTACGTACATACGTTTGCCGATCTTATTACCATCTTCTGTTAATTACAATCCGAAAATACTGTGTGAGTATATGCGAGCTCATATTACCCTCGCTGCTAAATCCTAATTATGCAGTTATCAATTCCAATATTTACACACGAAATTAACGATAAGAGCATATTTGAACAGCTCTGAACCAGTAAAAGTCCCTAATACACCTCTAATACACCTTCAAATAAATCGGCTTTCGCTATATAGCAACCGGTAGGACTTATCGCTAAAATACGAAATTAATGAGCCAAACAAATAAATAAACAGCCGCATAAGCGAACAAATAAATGGGGGCAATGTGGTGTGCGTGCGCGTGAACCAACCATCAATACACACACGTACAGAGAGAAACTGATTAAATGAATTGAATGCGAATGTTGCTTGAACATAGAAACGGTACACAACAAAAGATGCAGCATTGCCGCTACACATTGGATTATGTCATTTGTCCGCATCAATTTGTATTTTTAGTTATTCTCTTTTGCATTGGGATTCGGCGAGAAACTCGGGCTTAGTTTTTATGTTTCCTTTTTTTTTTTTTTATTATTATTGATGAGACGTTGAACTCTGAAGCAGGGTATGTCATTGATTTCTAATATTGTTGCATAAAATGGCAGAAGAATGGCAATTGCATGAAGGTGTATATGTGTGTGTGTGTTTGAGTGAGTGTGCCTCTGACGATTTCTCAATATACGATATACACGTATGTGAACAATTGAAAGACGCATAGGTTTCAAAAGTGCCGTCATATGTGAAGCACTTTTTAATTGGACAGTTGGATTTCTAAATTGTCAAAATTATGTTGGCTAATTCTGTACTTTATGAAGTGCAAATAATGGCTGATTCAGCCAAAATATACTGGCCTCGGTTAAGAACATGTCGAGATAGAATTTTGGCATGTGTTTCAAATGGAACAAGGGAATGAAATGGATCCTTGGGATGGCATAACATGGGATGATTGGGCGTGAACAAGTTCAGCAATTAATTTGCATTAAAGGCCTTGCAAACTTACCAGAGAAAAATTAAAAATTAATAAACTTGTTGGTTTATTTTTACTTCAGTGTGGTTTTTTTCGGGTGGCACCGCTTCCAAATAATCTGACACGTGAGCTCATGACAGTTCGATGACAGCATCCAAGGTGAAACGAATTTACAGGGTGTCGCAGGTACAACAAAAAAGATGTATAGTACGTCTCTGGCCAAAGATACCAATATTTTCAATTCGATTATCGCGTTTTGAGTTATTCAAAACAAATACAATAATTGAAGTCTCACCATAACTAATTCTAATTTTCTTAAAAAGGAAGTTTTATTTGATGTGGAAATGACATGCCAAGGAGCAAAGTTAAGCAGATATGTCGATTACAGAGGAAGGAACGCAGGTTTTGTCTGAACGTCGTTTTTCGAACACTCAGAATACTACGACTCCTACTATACGCATCAAGGATATCAGTAATACAGTACAAGCGACAAGGAAAGCTATGCACTCCTACTGCAGTGGAGGTGACTAATGCAGTGCAAACGTCAAGGGATAGTTTTACAAAATTTCACTTTAATAAACATGAGGCTTTCGCTTAAAAAGAGGGCGGTGTCGAATTTCACGATTTTTCTTTCGAAGTAAAAGCTATTCAGTCGTCATGCATTTTTTGACGGATAAGAGTCGGAATTCCACGAGCTGAATGACGTAGCTCCACTTTGTTGAAACTATATAACGTCCTTCGACTCTAATGCTTTGAATTTCAGCCCGAAAATGTGAGTTGTCATTAATTTCAAGCAATTGTTACACGATTTATTTGCGTTGTTCTTTTTACAAACGCTTATTTGTGGCAAAAAGGGGAACATTTTTTCAATTGAAGACAAAATTTGTGCGGAATTTTTGACAGGCCATTTATGTCGTGGACTTACATATTCAAAAACCATTTCTATAAAGTTCATAATAAGAAAAGTCTAAATCCAATGTTAATAACTGTTTTGATTGCCTTTCATTTTTTTCGAATGCCAACAAACTGTCAAATGTTGTTCTGTCTTTTGAAATCGGAAAGTAATTCCAACGACGTAGAAGAGGGTGTCGACTGTTTAATTGCGCACACATGGCACAGTCCGCTGTGCAAAGCCATACTTCGATGACTCATTGTCAAAAACTAGACCTGCTGACTATTGCTTGTAAGGGATTGAAATATTGTCTGTACTATATTTACTTTGAATGAAAAAAAGAAAGAAATACTACGAAATATGTATAGAGCTGCTATAAAACATAAGTAAAGACAAAACTGACGTTTCTCCAACAGCTTTGTAATCGATTTCTGAACGAACCAACAAATGACATTGTGCAACCGAATCCGAGAACAATCTCGTTCGAAAAGTTCTTCCATTATCACACAATGGTGCGGCTGACATTTGCCTTTTGCGCATTCGACACCTAATTTAATTTAAAATGTCAACTTTTCCGCTCCAATCCTCTTACTCGGCGCAGATTTAGTTTCTTGTATAAATAAAAATGTGTAAATACACATTTGTCACAGCGTGTAATCATCAATGTCAGCATGTGCCACCACACACACCCCTTAAACCATTAATCCGTTCAATTATCTTTATTATTTCCCCACTTGCCATATAATACTGCGAGGTGAAGTCTTAGAAGTTCCTTCCATATTTCTTTCCTACATTCGAACCGGAGCGAAATAGAAAGTGCATACACTCGTATATACGTAGTCATATAAATTAAGGATACAATGAATCACATATACCCCGCATATATGTGCAGCACATATTGCGGGCGGGTAGCTGAACATGTTTCTCACCCAAGCGAGCAAAATCTTGACTGCAATAAATCCAAGAAAATCAGCGAACAATGCAACTTGCAATAGTTCAACTCTGACGTTGGTAGTGTTGTTCAGTAGGCTGGGTGTAAAAAAAAATGGAGTTGAAAAGTGCTGAACTCAAGTGAACCCATCGACATGATGTTATAAGCGAGAAAAATGTCGCCGCCGTTACTAACTACATACAGACATTCAGAATTCCACAGACGACCGAGCTGGCGCTGCATGTATGTTTTCAGTTTTAGATGGCTTCTATTGTGATAGTGACGTGCAACTTCGATGGCAATTATGTAAACATTTATAAATTTTAAATCGTTTCCGTTTTCTCCAAATCTGTTTTTCCATTTGAACTAATATTTGGGGGCTGGCAACAAACTGACGTCAACGAGTTTGACTAACGCATGTTACGCCGGCGATTTTGTGTTATATAAATCCAGTGACAGTCGCATGATTTTGAATTTTAAAATTATTAATGTATTCAACTTGGCAGAATCTCAAAGAAATTCTTGCTCGCAGGCCTTCGGGTTTTCTTGACACTGAACTTTTTCAATTTATGGGTTATATTTTGTTTTTTCGTTGAAATTTTAAAGATAGCTCAAGATTGCCGTGGGCAAGGTCAACGACGTTGGCCAATCGGGTGAGCGATCTCATAAGTCAGTGTAGAAGAAACGTAGATGACATTTATATTATCGTTGACAATGATGGCGAACGTTGGCGTAAAAACACGTTCCACTATCTGAAAAGTTTGAAAGTGGCAAACACAGAGAGAGAGAGAGATAAAAAAATGGAACATTTCCCCCCTTCATTTAAAGGTGCATTGACATTTTTCTCTTCCTAATCCCCGCCACTCGGCAGAGAAAAGTAAAGTGCACCGCACGTGCCTAAGTCTATACGCTTACAGGATGCATTGTTTGTGTTTCCGACAAAATTTCAATTTCAAAAGCCCTCTTCCCTCCTTTCAGCCTCTCATCCTATCGTTGCCTCAATCGTCTAGCAGATTGAGGTTAACTTGTGCCACTATTCGACCGAATGCAAACAAATAGATTGAATCATATTAAAAGAAAGATTGAATGCCATCGAATTGGAGAGCGAGAATCTACAAAGTGGAATGAATTTAATACGGGAATTGCAATAGCTGCTGAGCAGGTTCAGCTGCTTATGTTCAATAATTACTTGAAGTGCGCTGGTGTTAAGCGCTTTTCATAAGGTTTGCGAATTGAGGAGGCAGGCCTTCCGATTTTTAAGAACAAGTTGGGCATAGTCTGTTTGGATGTTTATTCGATCACTGGCTCAATGGGAGCGTTCCGGAAAACTCAAATTAAATTATCGGTCTAACAGATGGCAGAAGTCGTGACTCGTCAGCGTCAGATTATCTGTCTCAGTGTTGCCATATTGAAACAAATAAACACCTATGTATTATAGACTATTGACACGAGCGCGAACTTCGAACAGGCGAATTGAGAACAACTCAATTTAACTGCATTTATGAATTGAAAATTGATATTTTTTCTACCACAAAAGCTTTATATTTAATTAATCTAACATCTTATGTAACAAAGAACTGAGTCTTAATTCAATTCAATGGCGAAATTTACAATTACAAAAATTTTATCGCGAACTGAAAATTCTACCTGCGACTAAAAAAAGTTTTCCTGTGAATGAAATGTCAGAATCTACGAATATTCGCCTGTTCGAAGGTGGCAATTCGCTTTCGTATGACTAGTCCCTTAGTTTGACTCTCTTGCTCTCAACTTTTCACCGGAAATCCCCTTCAAATTGCTATTTAACAACTGTAATCAATCCAGAAATACCATTGTCTTGCATCCTAAGTTATTTCCAGTTCAAACTTAACATCGTTCTTCTGTTTCTCGTTTCTTTCCAACCCACGATCCTATAGTTGACAACATCAGAAGGCTAAAATGTCACTACTCGCAAATTCACATTCAGTCTCCCCCGCTTAATCCTCATCCTAAACGGTCAATATTTGTTTCCAGCAGTTGAGCGTTCGACCTGTTCACTCTGTTGACAATGGGTGTTGCCTGTCTCATTGGAGAACAAAAAAAAAAAAAAAAAAAAAACGCGAAAAGAAAGGAGAAAAATAAACGTACATAAAACTGCGTAGTAAAAAAAAAATATAAACATGTCCGATTCACGATAGCAGCGCGCCCCTTTATTGTTGTTGCAGTTTGTATACGTGTATTCGTTGTGTAATTAGAGAATGTGGTTGAGAAAGGGAACGGAATTTCGCTCCTCGATTGTTTAAAGGGCGTACCATTTACGTAAACTTAAAAACTGAAATTCCTCGGCTTGATTTATCGCCTCAAATTCAAGTTGAAAGTGGGGAAAAAATTAAATTTCTATTTCCTGTTTGAGGTGCAACGTCATAAATTCCGCCGGTGAGTAAATGCGCACACGCCCTGAAACAACGTGAACAAGACGCGTCTCCTGTGGCGTATGAGAAACAATTTCTTTCTTTTCAGTTTCAGTTATTGTCTGACAAATTCGTTCCTTTACGCTTGCACAATTATTAAATAATAAATCCGTTGCCAAATAAACAGCAGACGTGTAAAATATGGGAAGGTACTCCCTAAGCACGCGTGACGATGTATGCAGAACGAGTAATTCAAATTGTGCCAACAACTTCAGTGATACCATTTCACAGGATTTAATTTGAATCCTTTGCCTCATGAAGCAGCTACGTACAAGTAGATAGGAATTTTTATTTTGCGTAGCGTTTTCCTTTAGACTATGGTTTCCTTTATTTGGCTTGAATCCGCTTGGAAATTTTCCACAAGCAGTCAAAAGCAGCAGCTCCCCGATGATAGAAAAGAAAATGTACTCGATACCACATTCAAACTGAAAGCTGGCTGTAGCTGTATAGCTGAACAGGAGCAAACGCCACCAGTTTCTGTGTACTCTTTCAACTGTGTTGCCATTATGGAAACAAAAGGAGAAAATAAAACGAACATTTCATAGCGAAATAAAAAAAAAACAACAACAAAGGATGCCTTCTAGCGAAACGAGTGAATTCGACGGAATGAGAATGAGAGGGAAATCCTGACGAAGAAAATTAAAGAACGCGCTGGGGGGCTTGGGAGGAGGGAAATGGTTTCTCTTCGCCGCCACAAAACAAAATAAAAGCAGCTGTGGGAAATAACCCATCGACACCTGTTGAGCTGCAAGTCCTGGTGCTTATTTTTTTTTTGTTCTTGCTGCTTTCTCTGGCTCCAGGCGATTGGTTTGAGGATGAATATTTGCACTTGCAGTCACGAAATTTAGTTTAGAGATGTGTACAGTGTGTGGGTGGTGGGAACATTTCCTTTTATTGTTGAAACGAAGAAAAGTCTCCTCGGAGAGTAAAAAAGAAAGAACTGTAAGGATGTACGTGTATACATCCACTTTGTGAAAAGGTTCGTGAGCGCCCCGAAGGATTGGAGGGAATTTTTTCGTTTTTTTCGTGCTTGAGATTTGTTTTCATATTTTCAGTTCAAGTTCATTGTGCATAAATATTAAACATAAGCAAATAGTTGTTCTGCATAATGCAGGGGCATTCTCAGGACCTCAGAATATTGTCTGTAACCAACACAGACATTTTTGTCCCACAAAAAAAAAGCACGACGACTTTTTAACGAAATCTAATTTCGGCTGGGTTAAAGGAAATAATTTGACTGGCAACTCCATTAATGTCAGTGTCAGGCAAAAATGATGTCGGCGGATTTATTTATTTAGGATTTAAAACAAAAAAAAACACATCTATTAGTATTCGCACAAATAGAAATCCATTAATCAGCTTACGACACGAGACGATGGTTCTTCTTCTTTTAATTTCGTAAAATTTAAATTCATCTCCACAAATTCTATTTCACTTTGTTACCCAGAATCGTGAGATATTGTTTAAAAAAATGATTGAATTAAAAACAATCCGACAGCTAAAAATATACCCGAAATATCTTTCGGGAAACGTGTTTCTTTTTTTTTTGCGAGTAAATAAACAAAAGTATTTGACGAATAAAAAGAATGCTCTGCCTGGGGAATTTATACATCTGTAAAAAATTAATATTGTACATATCATGGTACATGAGAAAGAAGAAAATAATCTTTCATCTCTGGGGGGTTGTATCTGTTATGATGATTTGAAGTGGAGCCAATATTCTTGTTTGCCCCGTACTCTTTCGAATTTATTTGCCATTATTGTTGCTTTGTTTCAGAAGTGCGGGTATTTATTTTAGAATAATCATTCAAGACGCACTGTTCAATGCGGGCGAGGTCTCTTTCAAAGTTAGAAGTCTTTTAATCTGTTCAGAGTTTTGGGTATTTGTTTCATGAATTGTTTTGTTGAATTTATTAGGTGTTTTGGTGTCGTTTTTGCTAACGATTTTTACCTGCAACACTAATAAAATTTTTAGAGAAGATTGGGGACGAAAAAACGAAGAATGAGGAAACAATTAAATAAATATGAAATGTTACACAGAACTTTGTAAATTTAATAGCCAATAAGTAACATGTGAGCAACTAGTTGCGTGTTGAATGCTCGTTGCACCAATTGACCTTCGCTCTATATTTACACCGGTTTAAACGTGTGAGACAATTGTTTCCAGGCAACCGGTTCGAAACCAACGTACAACAAAAATAGTCGCCATTATTTTTTAATAACTAGTACAAAGAATCTACACACAAAACTATAAGTAAAGACGTAGGTACTTTGACTGCCTTTTCTACAAAATGTTGTTAAACAATAAAACTTTGTAATTAATATATGTATATATAACAGTTTGATTTGAATTGTAGCTATATCGATATTTCTGCAAAATAAATAACCATCCGCTGTTTAATTGAGTAGAAGTCACGTCGACAGAACAAAGTGTTAGTAATACATAGTTTGAAATGCACATTTTAATATTAAACGGAGTACATAAATTTCAGGGGATCTGCTCGAAGACTACCTAAAAAGGAAGAGGTGAAGGTTGAACAGAAGCTGAAAATACAAAAAAGGAGGTTCAAACAAATTGCAACATAACTGCAGGCTGCTTTGGCAGACGTGGGTTAATTTTATTTAGGCCATAGGAACTTCGAAATATTTTAAATGTTGTCTACGAATATTCCTAAACTCAGTATACATTGTTTCAACACTGAATTAATACTGTTAGATTTTTGACATATTTATCAAAGTTCCCTAGAAATTGTGTACTTTTCGAAAATGAAACGATGTTCGAAACGATGCCTTGCGAATAAATGCAATTGGTGGTTGTGAATTTCGTTTCAATACCAAACTGTTTCGGTTGACCGCTTTTGAGTTTTGTCCGTCCAATGGAGTTGTCCGCAGTTAAACATTAAAGAGTTTACTCCAGTCGCTTTTTTCAAACTTTTATTTGAAATCACATTCATATAAATCTGGCTGACTTTGCGCAAATATTCAGCTTTTGTGTTTCCAACGTGACGTTTAATGCGAGAAACGTCAAAGAAAATGTATTCAAAGGAATCTCCACTTAGTGTAATTTCTTTATACGCTTATATCTCTTTCTGTATTTAGTTTCAGAAGAAATATAATTTTATTCCCTTGCAAAAACGTCAAATTGTCACACAGAAGAAACCCACTTGAACGACATATTTACCTAATTATGACGAAATCCATTCAAGGGCTCGCCAAAGAAAACTCATTACGGAAAATCCCTTGACGCCCGTGTTAGCCATTAATCAGTACACGCCCCGTTAAGTTTTCTCTGTCTGCTATTTCATTCCAGTGCAACTGTCAGTATAGGTTTGACGTTTTCATTAACTGTAAACTAACCACCTCCGTGTTATCTAATCTCATTGAGCGAACAATATCCTTTTAATGGATACAAAACAAAAAACGTGCAAAATGTGTGCTAAATTTGGATCCACTCCCACAAACTAGTGTCAATTTGTCAAGAGTCTCATATCTCTTAGCATATTCTTCGTTTTTTTTTTTTTATTATTTTTTATCGGCTATCGATTGAGGACACCTACCCCAACCCTTGTTTTATTACCATAATAAACATATGACAATAAATCGTTTGCATCCTTTTGCTTGCCATAGGATATCCGAAGATGACAAAATCCCTTTGGCAATGAAAAAGAAAATCATCGACGCCTATTGAAACTATAAGAGCGTCTTTATTCGAAAATGAACGATCTGAAATGGAGGAAATATGGAAATATAATTCATCACATTTCGAGTTGTTACAAAAATAGATCGTTGTGCCGTTGTGAACATGATACCGATGTGTTCCCCCTCGGTGCCATCGGGCACCTGGCTGGTGAAAGGCTTATGAAACCCATAGAGAAAGGACGGCAAGGACACATTTGCCTTGTGTTATACGGTTCATTGTGCAAGATGAGGACGTTTATTTTATACAGTTAAGAGGAAGAAATTAAATTATCCGCAACTAATGGTATCGTGTGCCTCTGTACAAATTGACACTTCACATTCTGTCAGCCATATGCTTCGGGTGGAAGTACATATCTAAAATGGTAAAACTCTCCATAGATGTGTGCATGTGAATGATTAACGTGCTTCATTAGAAATTTAATGCCACTCCAATGGCATTGCGACGTGAGTCGCATGTGGGAATTGATATCGCAGCTTTTTGATGCCGATAGAGTCGATGAGGCGAAAGCTCATTTGTGGGTCAAATGTCCGTGCGGTCGCCGCACGAAAAGAAGTTTTTACGAATCATCAATCACTTAGCCATAGAGTATTTGTGACGCTCACCTTTGACGGCATTGTATGTGTGCGTAGGTCGGCCTTGACTTTGTGACGGCACAGTTAACAAATGCCAAATGTTGTTGTGTCTTTTTGGTGGCATTTGAAACGCGAATGGTTAATTTCTTTAAGTAACTGCGAACGGAAGATTTTTGGTGGTTTTGTGTCGAGTTCATTGAAATTAACAAGCACGTGCGTGTGACGGATGACTCGGAGAATATTTTGCGTTGTGAGTCGTTTTTGTCAGTCCTAGGTATAGATTTTTTTTGGGCATCACTTTTATAGACATTTGCATATATAAATAGATTTCGGATTGATACGACATGAAATTTTCGTGACAGTATTTCCTATACAACGTCAACTGTCACTGGGAAGTATTTCGTATTCAAAAAGGCGCCGAAACTACCTCGCACGAATGAATCATATTTATCTAACAAATGTAGCAAATCAGCGGGCAAACAGAGAACTCTGGCAAACGGTGTGACCTGTTCTTGAGTAATTCGCATTTGAACGCATATTTCAATAGACACTCTGCTGCACGTATGCAGTGCGCGCTCTACAACCGTTTGACCCCATTGCGCTAAATCAACATCAATTAATTTAATTATTATCTCCAGAGAACATTAGCCACTATTATGCTAAGTGCCGTTCGCACGCTGACGTATTTTGTGGTGATGCCGCTTCACTTGCACTGTTCCACGTAAGGTGTTTATTTATTTATTTTTTATATTGTCGGGAATATAATTTGTTAGTGTTTTTTTTTGCGCTGTTAATTGCTGTTCAACTGTATTATATACTGAGCAGCGATTAATCGCTAGATTCTCGGATGTTTATCTCATTCGAAAATAAGTTGAACGACGCGACGCGAACCCATTGTCATTCTGTTGTAAGTGCCATTTTATAAAGTGCTTATTAAGCTGACATTTGGAAGTATAAATTGATGAAACGATTATATTTTCATTGGGGAAAGGGAGGAATCCGGTTCCAGTGGTGATTTATTATGTTCTTTTTTTTTTTTACATTCAATGGGGGGTGACTTCTGACGTGTTTGAAGTCGGCAGTTCTCCACGTGTGTGCGGTGGCATTGCGTGACAATCAGTATTACACTTAATTTGGAATTGTTCTGTGATTTTGTTGGTGGATAATTCATTTTGTTGCTCGTACGATTTTTGTTTCATTTGCTTAGCAGAAGCGAGATAAAGAATCAGCGGAATTTGGGGCTATTCTTGCTTTTTATTTGCCATAGGATAATCGGCTTTGGGTGTGTGGCAGTCAGTCATGCTTTGCAAATATATTTAGATTAGGTATATGACAATCTAGAGTGAAACTCAGTGGGAGCGATATTTGTACAATTTTTTAAATGAGAGACTGGCTTACATAATTTCTGCGCTCGTTTTGAGGTTATTTACTTAGCTGGAGAGGGTTGTTCACTTCGGTCTTGCGAGAAATGGTTAATCTGCTTTAAAAGTGGTTTGAAACGAACTGCTTGCTTGTCTTAACCTTGAGAATGATATTATATTATTTAGATAGATTTCATTATTATCTCAAGTCTATGGGTTTGGCCAACGCCGTCCACCAGAAAGCACGAACGAATATGAAATTGAGACGCTCTGCCCAGGGTCCTACACGAATATGTTGAAAATTTATTTATTTTTACACAAGAAACATATATTAATACATACATACATTAATAAATACATAAATAAATAAATACAATAATAAACAAGTATGTAATGAAGAACTTCACCGCACTACAGGCACAATAACGATTTGTAAAAGAAATGACTGAGAACTAAAAAAAAACCCACACATCTGTTCTGTCAAATTCATAATCTGTCGGTCCTTTTTGAAAGAAAAACCCAACCTCCCCAATTCATTGCTGGTAACACTGCGGGCAATTTCAGATCAATTAACTGCCCGCAAAGCGCATTGCCCTCTTAAAGCACGACATCTGATAAAAACTTTTTCCTCAACTTTAAAAAAAAAAAAACATTAGAAAGAACAAAAAAATATATCAGATCAGGCCCACACAACACAATATCCTCGTCTGGACAGCGTCTGTCTGAAATGTGGCAAGTCCTACAACAAAGAGAACAAACAAACTCCATATCTGTCACCCTATACCGGGCGCCAATTTTCCAAAGCTAAAAAGTTTTCTTGCTCCTCTTCGGGGAGGGAGGTATTTTTTTCTTCTTCCTCTTTCTAAATTAGACGTTCTCGGTTGATTGTCCTCTCGGAGTGGGAGGAAATGTAAGCAAGGATATTGCGATTAAAGGAATAAGGGATTAAAGTTTGTTGCCTTAGAATATTGCCTAAGTTTCTAATTGAATACAGGAAATGTCAAAGAGTTTCTTGAAGCGGAATAATGTTCAATGTGCAAACAATAATGGCTCGAACTCAAATTCACAACTTGTTGAAAGGTTAACTCTAATAATGTCGTGTTTGTGCACGCACAAGTGCTGAATATTCTCGTCCTTTATTTTTAGGGCTATTGTTCGGAATAGCAACTGTAAGAAAGCGACGGCTTGCACGCGAATAGTTCTTACAAGGTTCTAACTAACAAAGAATGTCATGTGCGATGATGCAAGGGAGTAATTTTTAAGTTCTACCATTTTACTTAGCAGTTGAGGCATTCTTTAAATAATTCGTTTGGTTACTCGGGGTGGATTATAAGTGTTTATCGAGGTGCACGGGATGTATTTTTAGCTTGCGTCTGCAGTTACACTACGCTTTTGACTCTTTTCGTGCCATTATTGCATATGGGGTAGGGGTAGTTAGAAATGCCAAATACATGCTGCAGAAAGAGAGGTTATGAACGGTGTTCTTCAAGCTTTAACTTACACATGTGGTTACAGCCACACGAGCTGTGATAGGTACTGAGATCGCTTTTCGAATGTTTACCGAGGAATAATTATAATTTTTTTTCTTTTAAAGTATTGATGACAAAAATCCGGAGAAGACATCGCCATATTATATCTCACGGAACAATATACTAAATTAGCCAATAATCAGCCAAAGTTGTATTTTCGAGCGCTGTGCAAGTTCATTAATGCGAATTGGCATCACTCCCAGAATGGGAATGAATCACTGCAAAGTTCAGTGAAGTTAAACTAACAATTGGTTTCCTTCTGCTTCTGCGGTTTTGCGCTGGTCTGTAGCTGTATACTCTGCAGACTTAACAGAAGTCTCAGAAAAAAATATTAGGGACTGTTTGTGTTGTTACAATTCAAATGTGAATTTGTTGCGGCTTTTCTCATCAACGCAAGACGTCAATCAGAGATTCCAGATTATCACTCGTTGCCGTTGGGTTTTCGTCAGAAATGTGCCAATTCATCTGATCATTCCTGGGAAATGAGAAAATTCCCAGCTCCTCCGCAAGAACAGAACCTTGGATGACAAAAAAAATGTTTTCTTTATCAGGAAAACGTCACTATAACTTCACAGAAATTATTTGTACACATTGCGATTACAGTTGCGATGATGTTTCTTTCCATTTGCCTTCACGGTAAATTCTCTGACGTGGATTCTCTCACACACTTGTCTCATACACAAGTGATCCAGCCAAAGGCTCCTCCGTAAGTAGGGCGACAGTTCAATTACATGTGAATAATTTCACATTTTACAGTCGCACTCTACACTTCTGTCATCAACTGTTATGCGCCACCCCGTTTCATCTATATGCGAGAATGTTCCTGGTGCAGTTAAGTAAAGTAAATCGAGTAGAGAGTACGAGTACACCCCCCCAATACTATTCAATTTGAACATGATTTTTCAATTTCAGACGATGATTGTCGTCTTTGCACAGTTATTGTAATTATATTTCCCAGCTAAAAGTGTTACCTTGATGGAATTTTCAACCGCCGGCTGTTATTATGAATTTAAAGGATGTCCTACTTTCAAGTGGTCATTGTCGAACCTTCGACACAAAAACTATACATCCTAACGACGGATATCGTGTAATTTCCTGACCTTTTTAGCGCTCCCTGTGTCTTTCATAGGTCACCGTCGACACGACGACATTTTGCCCAGGAGTATAGGTTCGAAGCAAGCAAAAAAGAAAAACAAAATCGATTTCCTAGCCATTAATGACGTCATAAAGTATATTTACTTTGAACTAAGGGAGGAGTAGAGTGTGTGGCAGTATACTGGGAATTAGAATGCAAATTTCCTCATACACGTAGGGTTTTTTTTTTATAATCGTGTTCGTATACGTATATGGGGGAAATGGGATACAGAACTTGAAAGGTCTAAATTTGCATCCGACACGGCGCCACATATTGTGGGCGGTAATAGCGAGTTGGGTATGTTCTGTTGAGTTGTTCTCTTAAAAGGACTATCGTTTGCTTCCTTCCTTTCACTTTTGGGCAAGGACTTGCCAGGGGGAAGCGGATGTCGAGGGTTTTTTTTTTTTTAGTACAGAATACAAATGACGCTCTTTAAAGGGTTTCTTACTTGCTATTCCAGTTAGTTGGGCTTATTATGTGGGTGGAGTTGGAACTTAAGCAGTCGAATAATTGGTGACGATGGAAAAGTGATGTTTCTGATTTTGATGAACTAACGGGTGATTTTTTAAGAGGTTTAGAACTTTTTAAAAAAAAAAAAACACAAAAAATTCGAAAAAATGAATGAAATATTTATTTGAATCGATAGTTTGAACCTTGCAATTTAATGTTTAAAGATAATTTCATGCAAATGTTGACCGCGGCTGCGTCTCAGGTAGCCCATCCGCTGAGTTCAATTTTGGCATAGGTACTCTTTCACACATATCGGCCGGTATCTCACGAATGAATGCATGGATGTTGGCTTCCAGTGCGTCAATCGAAGCGGGCTTGTCCCTATACACATTAGCCTTGACATACCCCCACAAAAAATAATCTAATGGTGTCAAATCGCACGATCTAGGCGGCCAATTGACCGGCCCGCAATTGCGCCATTGTTTCGCGTGCTGTGTGGCATGTGGCACCGTCTTGTTGAAACCACATATCATGCAAGTCAAGAACTTCCATTTCGGGCAAAAAAAAGTTTGTTATCATCGCTCGGTAGCGTTCACCATTGACAGTAACGCTGCGATTCGCATCATCTTTGAAGAAATATGGCCCAATAATGCCGCCGGCCCATAAACCGCACCAAACAGTGGCTTTTTCGGGATGCATTGGTAGCTGTTGCAATGCTTCTGGCTGATCTTCACTCCAAATGCGGCAATTTTGCTTATTTACGTACCCATTCAACCAAAAATGAGCCTCATCGCTGAACACAATTTTTCGATAAAAAAGCGCGATGAACATTTCGAACCGAGCACGAATTTTGATAGTAAAATTCAATAATTTGCAAGCGTTGTTCATTTGTAAGACGATCCATGGTTAAATTGCAAACCAAACTGAAGCTGTTTGACAGTGACACAAGGTACTAAACACACGTCAGCTGTCAAAACCAGTGTTGCCAAAACCAAACCAGCTAAAAAATCACCCGTTACTTCCAACGATGAGGAATATGAGGAATAGAACCACTTCCAGAATTGATTTCTGTATCAGTGGGCATTCTTGATTGAAAAGAGGATATCCATACAGCATACTCATCCCATCCACCATTGACTTCCAAATATCGCTTCCAAAAATAGTTCCGCAGTTTGTTTTTGTAATTTAATGGGTGGTATACTTCTTGTGATTTCGTCGCCAGTTTATTACAGAACCCACACTGGAAGGTATCTTCTGCTTGTGATTTTCTTGCCAGGACTTTCCATATAAAATCACCCATCAGGAAGAAACTTATAGCCAAGAACAGTGTCTGTGGAATCAATGTCTTTCTTTCAATCTTTTTAACAAATCGAACTTGCAACTCTAATAAACCAAAGGCGACAAGAGCACACAGTCTTGGGTGTGGGTTAGTATTTCCGATCACCTTGTTTAAGCAGAGAAAACTTTGTAACCAGTTTCAATTGATGGTACAGTGAAAAGGAGGAGACTTCAAGCAATTCTCCGAGTGGATTCCAATTAATTAAATTGCTCGATTAGAATGTATCTCGTTTTAATGAGATTGTTCCTGAAGAAACACATTTTTACTTTTGAACTGACCCATTTTTGTTGTTGAATGAGTTTGTTATGCTTTGGAGGATTTTTTTTTATCGCTAAGTAGACGGTGTCAATGATTAATCTGTTTTTAATTGGTTTATGTCAAGGGTTTTTTTTTCACTCTGGGGAAGTAGGGAGGTAACAACGACTCTTGATAGTGGGGCCTGTCGCTGACAATTATTGTCCGGTATACGTATACAATTTTTAATTGCTAGCGAAAGAAGATGAACAGCAGAAGAGAGTGGATGTGCGTGTATGTATTTTGGACAATATTCATCCATCTGATCTGTTTTTACTTTGTTGGTTAATTGCACAGTCCAAATGATGTAAGTTCGGCGAATTTTGTCGCCCCTGAAGCTTGATATTAAATGGCACCCGGCTCTGTCAAACGATGACAGTAAACTCTAATTTGAGCTGGAATCGATGTGTTCTAATATGTTTAAGATTTAATAACAACAATTTTGACATTCATACCATCGTTGAACGTCATCTTCCAAAAAAAAAAAAAAATAAATAAATAACATCTCCAGCATTTTGTTCAAACTTTCACAGTTGTTACCAAACTCGTTTGTAGTTGCGGTGAATCTGTGTCTGAAGCGCATACCGGTTGTGTTCAACAAGATTTCAGAATCAAGAGAAGGCTATAAAATGGAACATATTTCACCAGTTGCATAAATTACAATAAGCGGAACATACGTTTTTTTTCTACCATTGACAGAGTTGCTGTCATTATTTTCAATGGGTCTTACCAGTGATCCCAGACTTCGAAGATTGTATTCCCCCTTTTTTTTATCAAGAAAAGCTTTCATTTTCCTTTATATTCCAACAAAATCTCCTTTTTCTGCCGTAAGTGAAATTTACACTTGTTTTCATAAGAAAAAACTTGCAAACTGTGAATGTTTTTTTATTAACTAGCTTAAATAAGCATACCCAACAAATAAAAATATACTGTGGCAACAAGCAAAAACAGCATAAGTCGACTTATGTCAAAATTGAGTTAATGTTACTATAGGATTCGCCGTACCCTGCTCTATATGTCATTTTTTTTTAATTAAAATATCTCTTTCGGTTGCTGTGTTATGGACTCGGTTATGGATCAGGAAAAAAATCCAGAAGTCGTCTTCCCCATATGCAGGCAAACCTTTATCCTGCGCTCCTGAAAAGTAGCTAAAATTGACTTATGCTGTTTTCCTTGTTGCCACAGTTGTCATATTCTACAATAATTTCCTTTTCTATACTAGACATAATATCAAATCGAGTGAATGCATTCAGATGCACAAAAGACCTTACGTAGACGTTCGATGGGCTGTTTTCTTTTATGTTTAATATGAACAATTATTCATTCTTTGAAATTTATTCGTAATGAAAATTAAATTTTATTTTTGAACATAGTTACAGAGATTTTGTATTTTTTCCCTTTTTGTAAAGTTCCTTGTTTGCCTCCTCCGTTTTCATTGAAAAAGCGCTAAAATTGAACAAAATGGGCGCTTTTCCTCACAATCTGGACCACTGGGCCTTACTAATAATCATTTCCAAACTAAATACTTTGTAGGGCACAATGGGTTATTTTATATGGCAAATTTCGCTATTCAGAGTTCGAAAAATCTAGCCTGAAGTATAAATATGACTATTAGTAGCGCGTAATGTATTTTAATACAACTTTTGATAGTGAAGTTGTTGCTGTTGTCAAAGTTGCCGTGTTTATCTCTTTTTCGCTTCACTGTCTTCTTTAGGAGAATGCGCAGCGCATTCAGAGCGTGGGCTTTAAGCAGTTTTACACTTGCATCCGTTCATTGGGATTCAGCGCTTTAATATTTTTAGAGCGCTTATGCGAATTTTAACTGATTTTAAGGTTAAGTTGTAACAAGACACTTGGAGTAAAAGTATAATGTTTTGATATCACATTTAACTGGGAATACGATCTCTTGGTATTTTTTTGTAAATCTATTGTTTATTGAATTGTGAATGTTCGCGAATTGTGTTTGCTTTTCCAGAACTTAGCGCTAACCTACCAAACAAATTCAATTGCTGAGCTCCAACTCCATGCTTACGTTGCGAGCATTTTAATTTAGCAGCAAAAACCCTCACTTTCCACAGTTAATTAGCTGGCACATTCTCCACCTCATCAATGTAACAAAAATCACAGGCGGCCTCAATAGAGAAATTCCAATCTGCATAATTGCATTAGCCAATAAATTTGAACAAACAAATCGACTGTAGCTAGAATCTGCCTACACCGAGCAGGTCCACCTCTCTCTATCTGTACAGAAAGAGCACACAAGTTTTTCGGACCGACAGATGAAACTATTTCGCTTATTAATTGCTTTTTCAGCACCCACATATCACAGTGTGAGCGGCAACGCCGCCAGAATAAATTTTTGGAATAATTGCAATATCAAATCACACTTTGCAGTGGTTAATAGTGTTATGGTGAAGTGACATTTGCATTTTCCTCCCGGCCCACTCTGTACTTATTTATCGGGCGGCCTGACAGGAAAAATTGTCATGCATGCCATCATAGCGTTTTATTGTCATAATGATATTATCATCGCTGCATGCAATCGAAAGAAAGGCTGGCAAAGTGTACACGTCAAATGTAATGCAGCCAGCAGCAACAAGGCGTTTGCTTTATTGAAATTGGAATCTTATTGTTAGTTGGCTAGACATTTGGGAGGCAAGTCTATTTATGATGGAGTTTTCAAATCCAAATATGTAGGTACACAAAATGGACATTTATTCGGAAAATCTAATTCGACTTTGTTTACGCTCTTCGGATGTCCTTATTGAGTTTCCAAAACAACAACAAGCTGTTTACCTTCACATAACTGAGCTAAATCGTCCACGAAAAGATCGAAGGCACGTACTGGATTTTCGCCATGTTGTAAACAATCATTTGAAATTCATAAAAGTTGTTTATTCGAAAACTCCTTGTGTATTTCGCCCGCCCCTCCCTCTCTATCTCTCTCTCTCTCTGTGTTGAAGTAATGACGAGGCACAATTTTACAGTATGCAAATTAGAATCGTCGACATGTATGCAACAATTGCGAACAGCTAGCTTATGTCGCTGCTTTGTTACACCGAAGTTTCGGGTAGCCGCAAACAGGTGAAATGGGGTGCACGTTGTATAAGGACCATAAAAATGTGCGCTTAACAAATCCAGGGCATGAGGCAGCGCAAGAAGTACTTAATTATAGCATGACCCACTCTCGTTTTGACGCATGCTGCTGGTACTGGCTCCCCCCCTCATTGTACCACATACCGGGCTAGTGAGTGATTGTTTATGGCGTACACTTGCATTTGGTTCGCGCAACTGGGCGAAAGGAAATCGAAGAATGTGGATGAAATTTCGCGATAATTATGCGAGTATATGTTTGCACCGAAGCCAGGGGAGAGTGACTGTAGAGTTATTGATGACCAAGCGTGGGAATTACTGTGGAATGCGAGGATGAAATTGTTCAGGGCTGGCATTGAGGATGTTGGGCGCAACATGTATATCATTTAATTTTGGCCGGAATATGTGTCACTTATCATTCAGTCCACCGCTTTCGTCGAAACTGTTCAGCATCTGTTGGAGGGCTGTAGGTAGCTTGTTAAATTTTCATCCGGAGTCTCCTTATATCAGTCATATCCGTTAGTGACCTTTGAAGATTATATGCAGTTCCGGATAAAGCCCTTCATGAAGATGGTTATTTTTAGCCATGTTTCCAATGATTCAGTGATACGTCACTCAAACGTCACTGTATCCACGGTTCACTCCACTTCAACTACAAACCCATCAAGTGCGCCTTGTTCTGTAGTTCTGCCCAGAGGGCACTTTATTTCTTTGTATCTATTTAAGCGTGAGCATCGCGTGTCGTTACGCAATAAAATGTATTTTTTTATAGAATATTTCCACCCATTTAACCAACACTTTCAAAATCTTGTGTGGCAAATTTTGGTTTATCAAAGTCCAAAGGCCATTCCATTTCCAGAAGGTGTGAACAACACTTTTTTTTTTTTAGCACTCTTTTAAAACATTTCTATAAAAAAAACACACAAAGTCGTTTAATAATTTTGTTTTCTACTTTTTTGTTTGCAACTTTCAGATGATGTCGACCGATTAAAACCAGCAAAGCGTGGATTTTTTCAATCGATACTCTGCTGCTGGCGACGCAATCGAACGAAAACTAATCAAAATGGCACACCGATCGATGGATCAACAACACCGCCACCATTACCGGACCAACAAAGGTACCTACTACCTCAGGTTAGGCACTCGGATATGCATAAGAAATGCATGGTCATCGATTTGGACGAGACCTTAGTTCACAGTAGTTTTAAGGTGAGTAATCTTGATTTTATTATATATTAATCGATAGTCGGGGGATTAGGTAGGTACTTTGTGTCAATCGCCCCCCAAGTTGCTGTTGAATTGTTTTCTGACCAAAAATGTATGCACGTTCACTTCCCTTTTCTAGATAAGAAAGTTAGCAATGGAATTGGAACAGAAATAGACGCGGTGTCTGTACAAAGTGATGTGAAATCGAATGCCTGCCCGAACGAATGTCTGGAAGTGGGGAAATTCACCGTGCACGGTAGAGTGTTTGTTCTCGTTTCTTAGCTTTGACAGTTGCGAAGGTCGCCCCTTATTATTTTTATTTGGATTGTGGTTAGAAGAGTATATACTTGAAGATGGGGGATGGCAGCCATTAGGACGTACACCATCAGTGATTGGTTTTAATAGATTGGTTTGAGACCAATTAATGGAACAAAAATTACTCTTTCCTGGTTAATTTGGTTAATTTTAAAATAAAACCTTATCTATTAGTAAATGGAACTAATAATCATTTTGTAGCTTCTTAAAAATTCAAATCTCTTCTGCGAATGTAGTATTAAGAATTTATCCACTCGCTGTCGTAAAACCGAACACGAGAATCCTTTTTCTCATTCCAAGCCTTTTCAACCAGTTGAAATTATATTAAGGACACTAAGCGACATCCTTTAGATCAGAGGTTCCCAAACTTATTTTTCTTATAGACCAGTTTCAAAATTAACCTGGTTTCGGTGGACCCCCTGCTGCTACATTTTTACCATATTCCCAAAACTCGTCAAAAAATGTAACGATGGAAATGTGCGTCGCGGTTGAGTTCCAAAAGAAAAATGGTATACTTTCTTACGTTCCATTTATTAAAATAATACGATTACAGACTTCATAGAACTAAAATTAAACATGAATAACGTATCGTAACTTCAACAATGCAAATCAACAATTAAAAAAATGGTCATAATTTTAATGGGAGGGATGTACTTGATGGATTGACAGCAAATTATCAATATTTGGCTTCAGTTTTGTAAGGAATAACCGCAAATCTCCGCGTTCTGTGATGTTCATTCTGCTCCTTTTTTTTGTTAATAAGTTTGTAACGACACTAAAACGCTATCAAAAGTTTTCTCGCAATTTCTCACAGTCCAGGATATTTTTCGGGTATTTCTGCCTGCAGCCAAAATAATTGATAGCCTTTTTTAAACTTCACCTTCAGCTCCTCATTGGTGCTAAGCTCGAGTAGCTCCTCTTGTAATACCACATTCGACACTTCCGTTTCATCAAATGGATTTATGATCCATGGTGGTATTTCCATATTGAGAATATCTTCAAATCTATCTTTGAAGTCATCATGCAGGGCATTTAAATGCTGAAGGTATGTCTGGATATCCTCATCAAGACATTCTGCCTGTGATAAGTTTGGAAACTGAGAGAATTCGCGCCGACTAACATTTTGCTTCATAAATTTCAATTTTCCAAGAAAAGCCGATATTACACTCTTCGTTTTAATTAAATTTAAGCTGTCCCCTTGTAACTGCAAATTAATGTCATTGAATTTTTTGAACAGATCTGTCAAATATGCGATGTCTGCTTTCAATTTGATCAGGATTTCTCTTAAAACTGGATCTTTACTTTCCAGAAACTCTAAAACTGATTCAAAAAGTGAGTAAAATCTCGTTAAACATACACCTTTCGACAACCAGCGTACTTCAGTATGTAAGAGCAATCGTTGGAAGTCTTCATCATTTTCGTCGCACAATTGTGCAAATAATCGGGTGTTCAACGCGTTTCTTTACTATCGAAACCAGATAAATTTTCGTCACTTACAACTGATGAACCCCCATTTTTTTGTCATGCCAACGTAGACCGCCGTCGAGTCTCCCGTGGACCCCTGGGGGTCCACCTGGACCACTTTGGGAATCACTGCTTTAGATGAATACGAAACACTAATAATGGATTTACCCCACTTAGTTTAACATGGCATCATCGTTGGACTCCCTCAAGTGTGTATTAGTCCCTTTTTAGAATGCAATAACCACAGACGCGGTGCCGGCGGAGGACCTTTTCAATTCGTCCCACATGAATGACTTTCCATCTAAAATTAGTCATAATAATTTCCTATGTCACGTGCTAAAAGGATGTACGCTGTCACATAAAGCTCCCATGTTTCGCCTACCATGTTCGGCTACTATTTTAAAAAAAATCATTTATTGACCTACTCAGACTCATATTGTTTAATTTTTTTTTTTACTTCCAGCCTATTCCAAATGCAGATTTTATAGTACCGGTTGAGATAGATGGAACCATCCACCAGGTGTATGTTTTGAAACGGCCCCATGTCGATGAGTTCCTTCGAAAAATGGGCGAACTGTACGAGTGTGTATTGTTCACAGCATCACTAGCCAAATATGCAGATCCTGTTGCTGATCTGTTAGATAAGTAAGTGATCGCACTGAGTTGGTATGGCTGGAAATGATTTTTATTAATATTTGTTTCTCCTTTTTTCTTATTCCAGATGGAACGTGTTTCGTGCAAGACTGTTTAGGGAATCATGTGTTTACTACAGGGGAAACTACATTAAGGATCTTAATCGACTGGGTCGCGATTTACAAAAGATTGTTATAGTTGATAACTCACCAGCTAGTTACATATTTCATCCAGATAATGCGGTAAGTAGAATGAGAGAAATGAGCTAGTAGAGTGGGTTTAACTTTTGTAAGGTTAATGTCAAGACGATTGCCACGCAATTTGTTTTCGATTGACAGTTGCAAGATCAAGAGAGTAGTAAATTTGCTCAGAAGTAACTCAACTAGTAGTTGATGCCTGCAAATATACAAAAGATCGGTTTGTGTGGGAAAAATTAGTACTGAGGTTGCAGCACATAATGGCTTGTGCTTCAGCTTGCCTTGACGCCTTGTACCAAAGTCGCTATTGAATTGAAATATCTATTTGCGTGTTGTTACATTCAAATGTTGTATTCAAGGTTACGAAAGCAGTAACATAGACTATAATTATGGCGTTAACGAGGGCATTAAAATATTATTATTATTATTACAACTTTATTGTTACATAAATAAATTTAATAACAATAGAGTATAGCACTAGCTTCCAGGGCTTTAGGCTATGGCATTAAAATAAAAGTCAGTTGTAATCAGAAATAGGTAATCTTATGTTTTCTATGTTCTTGCCATCTCGTATAGGTTCCCGTGAAGTCGTGGTTCGACGACGTCACTGACTGTGAACTCCTGGAGCTGATTCCTCTCTTTGAGAAGCTTAGCAAAGTTGACTCTGTATATAGTGTGCTGTGCAATTCAAATAATCCCCTCAACAATCATCTTCAGCAACAGCAATCGCAACACCAACAACAGCAACAGCAGCAGCAGATCCTTCAACAAACCCATTTAACACAATCAAACCATCAAATGCAGATGGTGCAACCGACGTCAGCGACAACTTCTATTATCACTCAGCAGCAGCCCCAGCAACCGCAACAACCAACACAAGTGGTACAGTCCCAGCAGCAGCAGCAGCAGCAGCAGCAACAAATCGGTAGTCCGCCCAATTCAAACGACGTAAGCAACAAGACGTAACAGTGGGAATACATGTTCATTAATATATAAGTTATACATATATGCAAATATTGTTTTCTGTTTTAATTTTTAAGACAATAGCTGAGGGATTAAGAAAAACAAAATCGCAACTGGTAAAACGAAACTAGTTGCAATCAAAAAAAAAAAAAAAAAAACAAAAAAAATGTACCCTTGCAGATGATATTTGTGTTTCTTTCTTCTTCTTCTTGTTCTTCTGTATCAGCATGCATGTAACACGTATACATATAAAAATATAAATATCAAGGCAATTTTGTGATTTTTTTCTCAAAGAAAAAACTCCGCATTAACTTTATATCAAATGCAATTGCTGTTAAAAAAAAAGTAAAGTAAAAAAAAAAAAAACAAAATCGAGCGAAGCGGTAACGAGATATATAAGTTTTTTTAAATTAAACTTAATATTAATTGACGTTGTAACGATATGCGTTTAACTGTTTTTATTTTCTTTTTTTTTAAGCGAACAGTTATAAATAAACAAGATTAAAATAGTTTTTACTAATATTTAACTAAAGTGGAAATACATAAAAATATGCATAGGTATTACACGCATACCGATAAACTTAACTTATTGTAAATATTTATATAATACATATTATATATATACATGTTTTATTTCCTTCGTTATGTAAATTACATAATCCATAAGTTTTCAAAAAAAAAAAAAAAAGCATTAAAGTATCGAAATAGTCTAATAATAATTAATTTTTTTACCGACAAACAAAACAAAGTAAAATTGTAATTTGAGGAATAACAAATTAATTAAGGAAACAAATGGGAATAACAAATATTTATATTTATACTTATACTAGAAATATACACGTATATACAGAAACAAGTACCAATTATAGCTAAACTACAAAATATTATATCAGTGAAGTTTTTTTTTTCCAACGGTTCTAGGTTCAATTCTTCTGTAAACTATACACACTACCTTTTGCGAAACAAAAAAGAAACAAACATGTTGCTATTGGTACATAGATGATTGAAACACGAGTCCTGACATTTCGCTTTTTACTCTCTCTCTTACTCTTTTTTTTTCTCTGAAGGAAATGCAAAACAATTTTCCACAAGAGCAGGGTACCTTTAATTGGATTTGTAGGAAAACGATTTCGTTTATTTACAAAACGAAAAAGATTTTAATTGTTAATTTGTGTACACAGTTATCTGCTGTCGATCCATGCATTTTGCTCGTTTTTGGGTAAACCATTTTCCAACTTTAATTTTTATAAACTCTGCCATACACAAAAATCGAATCCAAGTTTTAAATGCATTTTCGTTGTTTATATTTTCGTTTTAAAATTTATTAGTTGCTTCTTTTGATAGGTCGTAGACAAGTAATCGTTTTGTTGAAAATTGTACGAGGAGTACTAGGCAGTTATACATATAAATATATATTTAATCATAGAAAATAAACTCAACACAAACAAACCTTAAAACTAATTGAATTAATTTAAACAAAAAAATATCCACGAATATAGGTATGTGCTTATTTATATCATTTTTATCGACTCAAACAAATTATAACGCTTTTCTAAAAAAAAAAAATTATAATATAAAAAAAAAACAACAACAACAGACAAATGTAAAGGGAAAACAATTTATTATGAAGTAAAATATTATTATTATATATTATATATTTTTAAAAAACATATATATTTGTAAGAAATAATTGAGAAAAAAAATCTATATAAAAAGAAATACTTAAATAAATTATTTTCTAAGGCATGAACCATTTGGAGAAAACGTTTCTAGTGTTTTTGTTCGTCAAATTTTAACTTTAATTCCTGTAAGTGTAACGGGTTAAGCAGAAAGCGTCCGAAAGTAAGTAGGAACCGGCATTTTAACCAATGGAAAATTTGACACCGAAATTTTGTCTCTTATTTTTTGCACCTATTGTGACCTATTGGTAAAAGTAATCTTTCTGAATTCTATTCGTGTGTTGTGAGCTTGATGTTTACAGTACATTTTGCACATTTTAGTACATTTCTGTGAAATAGTTCAACTGCAGCGGAAAGTGATATAATTTCCAATCAATCATCCCCATGGATGTAACCGTCCGGGACGGAATTTCTCCGATCTGTACGAAATCGGAGAAATTCCATTTGATGTAACCGTTCGGATACGACTTTCTGAAAAATTCTCCGATGACATAATAGCGCACCTTGTCAAACCTTGTTAACTTGCTTTTGACAGCTGTGGAATATATGAATGCGAACGCGTTTATATGCGTCATTTATTTTGTTTCGAAACGGATACTTCGAACGCAATTTGCGTTCCGATCAGATTTGACTTTCATATCGGAATTTTTTCCGAGCGGAGCCTCGAAAGGGGTGAATAATTATTGTTAAATGAACAGGAGTGAATTATACCTACGACACATTGGCCGCGTTCCACTGCCCGCTAGATGAGCAGCGGCATGTCAAAATCCATATAAAAAAAATTGACATTTTACCATTTGCGCTAGTCGTCTAGCACTTTTTGTGAAATATCCCTTTCAGGGAAATTTCTCAATCTAGCGCAAAACTACCCGCTGCTTTGAGAGAAAAAAAACAGCTGTCAATGGAAATCGTTCAAACGTCTACAAAATGAAAACAAAAATACGAAGCCGAGCTGCAATTGTGATAAAATTGGTAATAAGTAAGTAAAATAGCAATTCCGATATTATTATCGTTTCTATAAATTGTACCATTTCTTTTTAAATGTAGTTTGGAAATAATTATGCGACACGCAATTACTTATGAAGGAAAGTCAAATGTCACTTTGCTGCGCGAGCGTTCCTTCATCTGGGATATTTTGTGCTAGAAGACTAGCGGGCAGAGGAACGCGGCCATTCACTGTTCACAGCAAAGGCAGTGATTTGCACAAGATAAAAAAACCCTGGCGAAAGAAGACAAAATAAAAATTCCCTCGCTCTCGACCCTGCAAGTATGCAATTAATCATGCGAGTTTGCAACCAATTTGTTCACAGATCTGTTGGTCGGATTTTCATTGCATAATCGTGGGAGCAACTGTCAGTTCACTTGGTGGTATTTCATATAACTACTACATTTTCTGATTGCTTGGTAACTTGCGGAGCATTTAACGAATTTTCTTGAGTTTTTTTTTGTAATTAGCATGAGGACAAATTTTAATCGCACAAGTGTGTTTGCATTTCTATAACATTACGTAAGTATGAATGTACAAAAATATATGAAGTGATTGTTTTATTTTATTTGGAAATTGGAACAGGAACTTTTAAGGCAAAGTGCCGCATCGAGGACCAATCAAAGAGCAATTTATTGACGTTTTCTTCCATCATACTCACGACCAATCTAGTTGACGTTTTACATAAACTAGGTATCCGAACGTCCCCATTATCACCGTCTGTCTCCCATTTTGGTTGTACAAAGAAAAACCCCCTTCCATCGAATTGACGTGATGTAATGCGTGTTTATTTTCATCTCTACATTTTCAACATATAAATACACTTTAAATATACATTTCATTTATTGCAACTTTTACACTCGGTTCGTTTCTTTGTACTAGAGCTATAAAATAAAACAATAGATTCAACATTTTGTAACTTATCACGAAGACCAACAATTGTATTTACACATCCCCCCGCTTTCGCCGAGGGTAAGAAAACATAACCTAAACAAAACTCATTTGGATTTGCTATGAGTGTCAAACTGCTGCATTCAAGACTACGTTTTGGAGATAGGGTTCGATGTGATGTGTTCATAGGCTGCCTGCAATGAGAATGCGAAATGTAATCGAGTAAAAACACTGAGAAAAACACCCAAGTAAGCTTCATTCGTACCTTTATAGTTGTATAGCAATATCCAGCCAGGCCGGTCATCTCTGATTGAAAATTGGAGCCACCGGTCAAATCGTCTAGTAGAGCCAGTTCAGCGCCCAAGTGTGGAACCGCAGCTCGAAGAACCAGGAATAAAGCCAACGGCATCATGCTGTCAGCTGCTAATATCACAGAGTTTTCCATGGCAGCGAATCTATGGGCGTCTGTTATTAGCTGCACCGCCCTCTCGAGAACAGTCAGCATCGCTTTGGGGCTGAACTTCTCCTGCAATTGTTTTAACATGGCTATTGCATCGTAAAAGTATGCGTTGGAGACGACACAAAGATGTGATCTGAAATAAGGAGGAAATTATCAGCTTGACACTTTTTAGCAACTGAATGTACTTACTCGTCTAACGCCAGAATCTTAGCCAACTGGCCGTCGGATTGCTTCTCGGCAAAAATAAGATTCTGTCGGTACTGTTCATCTTTGCGGCTGTACTTGTTCGCGTACAGAACGAACAGCGTCGAGTAGATCCCCTCCGACAGGACAATTGGATAGAGCAAACTTATGTGGGAGACTACTTCTCTGGATCCTTCCAAGGTACAAAAATCTTCTGGCAGGGCTGGGAATAGTTTCCTCACAATGTGATACACTCTCTTGGAAATGGATTCCCACTCGCGCATTGCCTGCTTTGCTAGAATCGGCGTCGGTTTCACCTTCCAGCAGCCGTATGAAGTGTAAAAGCAGTTTGCGATTTTTTGATTGAGCAGGTGTAACGGATGGTGTGGATCTTTAAATGCCTGACCGAGATACTCCTTTATGGCACTGATATCTTCTTCGGTGAGCGAGTTGACGCCAAAGCTGGGAACAAACTCCAGGCCGTTGGATATGCCAGAAGTTAAATTAATTGTACTATCTATCGAACTGCGGGTACTCGTGGAAGTTAGCGAATCTGTGGCCCAGCTCTCAAATTGGGCATTCAACATACTGCTGCTTAGCAGGTTCTCTTCGTTGAACGATATCTCACCTTCAAAGAGAGTCTCTTGGCTGTAGGTTTTCTTTGGTAGCGATTCTTCTGTGAGGTCTAGGCAACTGACCTTCGCAGAAGGCACTACTAGACTGGTAGTTGACTTGAGACTTATCTTATCGAAACTGGACGAGTATCCCATTGATATGTTCTTCGCAAAGTAGCTGTGCGTTGACGCGGGGAAACAATCGTGATCCTTAAACTTCTCTCGATTTTTGCTGTTTGTCATGAAGACTGCGATTCTATTCCATAGTTGTTTCGGAGTAAGTGAAACGTCACGATTGCCGAAGATATGCTCCTCGAAGTTGTCGAAAAGAGTTCGCCATTTGCGGGAGTTATCCACCACCAGTTCGCCAATTGACCTTTTCAAAGAAAATCTAGTTACTGCGCGGTTCGGTTCAAGAGTCTAAACATACTTGGGAAATTTGGGAAACTTTCGATTGATCGCACAAGCTCCGGACATAATGCGAACATCATTCCATGTGCCACTCAATTGACCGCTGATTATATTTCCGATCATTCGGGTTTTTGTGGTGTCGTCGTCGTCGGTTTCCTGAAAAAGAGTTGCAAATCAATTAGGTTAAATGGAAAGTAAAATAAATAGCGACTTGCCTCTTCGATAGTTGCATGCGGCATGTAGTACGTCCCTTTCCCCGATGGTCCGAACATTGTCAACTCCCCCTCATAGTAGTAGTCATTTTCGAAGACCGCAATGCCAGTGCCAACCAGCTCGTCGTTAACGAATATACCCTCAAAGTAGTCGCCGTTCATTGTGATGCATGTGCCCGCGCCAACTCGCTTGTTATCCGCAAACATTCCCATATACTTGTCCCCACTTACCATGTCATCCAGAATACCATATCCACACTTGGCATTCGCCTGGTACTCTCCCACATATGTATATGTGTTCGTCCTCAGCATACCGTGTCCATGGAACACACCGTCGCGGAAGTTTCCATCGTACACTTCGTTGTCTTTCAATTCAAAACACCCATAGCCATGGAACTTTCCCGCTTTGAAGTTCCCTTCGTATATGCCGACCGATGGTGTAATCATTTTGCCATGCCCTTCGATTTCTCCATCTCGAACGTCGCCAAAGTAGAACTTCCCATCGGGGTATTCCAGGTAGCACTTCCCGTGCATTACGCCAGTCCTCCACCTCCCGTAGGCACGAACCTTTGCGAATTTCGAGTGCTTGCTACTGAACGTGTACGTAGTTTTCCGCACGTTGGACATTTTACCTCCGGGACGTCCTAGCGCTGCCATAATAGTGGACTCCAACTGATCGTACCACAGCATTTTGTCAGCGTGGCTCTTTGTCTCCATACTGAACGCCTTCTCTGGGGTTATTATCTTCAATTTGTAGTCACTTTCCTTCTTCACCCACACAGCTACGAGGGGATAGATCTGCAAACTCGATCCGACGCACTGACACAGGCAGTCGGAAAAGAGGATAAACGAGCTGGTGGTCGTCACTCCGCTGTACCATTTAAGGGGTACGACGCTCGGAGCCAAGATAACTCGACGGTGTTTCTTCATAAATTGGTGGATTCTGAAGTTCTTCTCATTGCGCAGCCAAAAGTCATTCGTGTTATCGGCCAGCTCCATGTCGATTCTACTTTGACGGAAAAATGATTGCCAGAGCAGTAGCTTTTCGTTGAGTTCATTTGATGACGGCTCCTCTACTTGATTCCGCGTTAAGGTCTCCAGGACTTGGACGAAGTTTGAGATCTGGCCGAATGGGTGTTGGAATATCTTCTCGAGCATTTCTTGTGGGCCGATTTCTGGAAATATCCCACCGCGATGCAGCTGTGCGAAACCGTTGATCGCCCTCAGATCGCAGTACGCCTTGGTGTAGCTTTCGAAAATCTTAATCACCTCTTTGGCGTTACGCAGCCAGAGCAGTTCCTTGAATGAAGGACTGTCACCGCGGTAGAATCTCTCTAGCGACTTGCAGCAGGCAAGTAGGGTATACACCACCTGCATGTAGTTCTGGCAGATCTGTACCAAGTGTGGCTGTGTCTTTCTTTGCGATTGGATCGACCGGATAACAGTTTTGCCTCGCTGACAGAAGTGTAAACATTGCTGAAGAGATAGTAAGTACTGATAGTAAGCTTGTTGGAATGTGCAGTGATTGTAGAGAGTAAATTGTTTGGCTGTGAGAATTAAAGGAATGTTCTGTGGTTCGTTGGAAACGTGCATGGCTAATAACTGTCGTTGGAGGATGTCGCCGTTCTCTTTTTCAAGGCGCTCTCCGTTGAATTTCAACACTACTGTGCGGTAGTCACCGCAGCATGCTTCGAGTACGTGCGACTCTGTGGAATCCATCGACCCGACATCCAACCGCAGCTCTGCCGGCGAGCTTAGTTCTCCTTTTTCACTCTGCAGCTGTTGGCGGGTGTTCAAACCCCAATGGAAGAGTCGGCCGTCTATAGTACGAGCAATGGAGTGTTCTCTACCCGTAGATATCGAGCAGACACCGATTTCGCACAGATTTAGCACCTGGCTGATTCCAGATCGTTTGATATGGTCACCCGTGCCGAGCACACCGTTGTTTGTCGCACCAAAGGAGCAAACTGTTGTCGAAAGCAAGGCATACCCGCTGCGGAGGATGTCTTGAATATTGTCTTCGAGGCACATAGCGGCATCGCTTTCGCGACTGCTTAAAGAGTTCTCTGAACTGCGGTCCACTTTCGATGAACTCCCCGGCCGCTGCGACGCATTTAATTGAGAATTGCGCCCGAAGTGCTCACCATCGCTGTTCGCGTATTCATTTTCAATCACAAGTATAAAGAAGTCATCGCCAGAGCTCACATCCAGTACGGGCTTGTCGAAACACTTCAATCGCGTGGGCAGCTGGCAATCGAAAAGCTCGCCACAGCTACCCATCGCATAGACCTCGTGGTTCGTTGTGATGAAAACAGCGCCCAGAGAATTACACTTCACCCGAGAGATTCTTATCCGCTCTTCTGCTATTTCCAGTGGATCGAATGAGATTTCTGTCCACGTCCCATCGCTATTCCGCGAGCGAACAATTCCTGACGAGTCTACCATATAGAAAAGTTGCTCCCAAATATCTATGTCAACGATATTGCGAAACATCAACTCCAGACGTAGTTCCTCGTCCTGACTACTAGGCATCGCGCCGCAAAACATCTTTTCGTTACTTAGAAGAAAGATTTCATTCGGTGTTGCACATAGACGTTTCACAGGACCAAGGTCTTCGGTGCTTATGACTTGCAGCTCCTTCCCATAGTGGTATATCACAAATGGTTGCATTTTTTTGCTTTAAAGTGATTTTACATTGCTTAACGTTTTGTTAAAATAATTTCTCTTTATTTACATTTTACCTTCTAATGCGTATCGGATGGGGTTCTTCCGTTGTTAATTGGATTTAATTTTCAGACTTTCACTGCGATATGTTGACATTATATTTACGATTAACAAAGTTAAAGTGTAGAATGAACGTTTTTGTTGGCGCGTACATACGAAAAGGACCAAGAAAAGTTGGAAAATTTTACGAAAATCAATTTTTTTTTCTGCAATGAAGGAAAATTTTTGATTATCAAGATGCCATTTTTTTTGGTGTATTATGATATGACAGCTGACGCATTTGTCAGAATTGCCATGTTTACATTTAAGATTAAATGTGAATGGGTCTGAATTGAATGGAATGTGGCCAAGTTACAATGCATACAGTGGGATACAAAACAAAGCTGAATGCGAAAAAACAAATTAAATAAAAGCCCGATTTTTATTGGACGCCCCCCTTTTTCCCCACTTCGGTCCATGTAAAAATAAATATTCCAACCGACAGAAATATCCAATTCTGAAGATTGGTCCATTTTTGTTTGTTTTTGTTGAAGTAAAACAAACATCCTATCTCAGCTAAAGCAAAGCAAACAACCTCCCCCGAGTCTGATATTATGCAAGCCTTCGATTAAGTGCTAGTTAGATATCTCTGTAGCTTTTTTATCTTAATTTGGGGTCAATCTCTCGAGTGGTGTCCTTAGGGCCCGATTCTGGGAAAAATATCCGAGTTTACTGGTGAATAAATCCTTAGGTACAACAAGTTGACGAACACTGTGATCTAAAAAATATTTCAGGTCAAATGAAATTATTCGCTGCATATTTGCAGGCGAAACGAAATGGTTCATAAAACAAATAAAGTAAAAAATTATTTGAAAACGATTTTATTCAGTAAAAAAGAATTTAAAACACACATTCGAGCCAATAAAATAAAAAAAAAATCTCCATCATAATCTCTACAAGCGAATAGAGTAAAAGAGAGATCCATCACGTAATAGTACTGGCCGCGAAATAAAAGTTTGTTTAGACGGTTGTCTTAAGGCCGCTGATTTCTTGAACGTTACTGGCCTTCTAACAGCTGCTGCTTGAGGTCTTCTACCATTTTGCTGCACAAGACGTGCTACCTGCTGAGGATTTCTCCGTACAAAGATCAGTCGTTCTGCTTCGGGCTCATCAGTCGATTGTTCATCGATATCCCCCTGTGCTGATGCAGTTGCCGGCTGTGGTGGTCCATAGGTTTGGTCGGGTGGTCCATAGGTCTGATCGGGAGGTCCATAGGTCTGATCAGGGGGTCCATAAGTCTGACCGGGTGGGCCGTAGGTGGGATCAGGGAATGGAGCCGCCTCTTGATTTGGAAGCTCGAAGGGAATGTCAGGTTTGACCCCGGCTGGCGGGTATGGTGTCGGAGCCGAAGGAGCACTAGGCGCCTCCTCTTGCCGTGCGAAGAAACGATTGCGATTTTGGACACGAGAATTGAACCGACGCGGTGGCTCTGCTGTACCGGCAGCGATAAGAGCGACTACCAAAGCGATTTGAAAGTACTTTGCCATTTCAATAGGTGATGTAGGAGGTAGACTGGTTAGAAGACAACTGATAACTTTAACTGGGGTTGGAAACTCTTTTATACCATCAGCTAGGTTGCCGGCAATCACTAATCACTGCATATTAATTCAATTACAATTATAAGTACGTGACCACGATTTACAGCTCCCCAGCACAAAACATCAGTCATCTATACTTCTTTTTGAAGGCAACGGAAAGTCCGAAATACCTTCAACCTTAACCCTATCCAAATTCAGCATTATGTGTCCAAAACAAATATTATTTTATCTGTGACCATTCACGTGGATGGTTAAGAAAGCCTTCGTCGCTTAGCACCGCGGCTTAATCACGTAGCCATTCGGTTATGGAATCTGGCGCCCTTTTTAGGAAGCTCCCAAAGACAGGCTGCTTGGTATAAAAAGTGTTGTACAACAATCAATCGATATCAGTTTATTATCAGCAGCATTTTACAATCAACTTCACTTCTGCAATGGGAAAACATTTCCAATTCGTTTTAGTGGCTGTAGCAGTAGCACTTTGTATAGCCGAGCCAATACAGTTCAGGGGAGATCGAAACAATCGATTCTTTGCTCGACAGGAAGAGGCGCCTAGTTCAACAGCTGCACCACCCTATCCGCCAGCGGGTGTTACTCCAGCAATTGCATTCGAGCTGCCAGCGGAACAGACAACAGTTCAACCCAATAACACATATCTACCGCCAGCACCAGAACCAACACCAGACAATACATATGGGCCACCAGAACCAACACCAGACAACACCTATGGTCCACCAGAAAACCAATACGGACCACCAGCTGCCGATCAAGAACCCGCCGTCGCCGTTGCTGTTGCCGATGCAGCAACCGACGATCTATCAGTCGTGGATCCGAGAATCGAAAGGATCATTTTGGCACAAAGGAATCAAAAGGCGTCACGTTCGCAGCTAAGGCAGCAACGAATTAGGGCACAGGCATTGAGATCATCAAAACTGCAGTTGCAGCCAGTTCAGATTATTCGATCTCAGCCAGTCATCGCTTACTCTGTGCAATATAAGAGTTTTTAGAATGACACACAAAAGTGCTACTGTATTGAAGGGTTTTAGTTTGGGTTAATAGGAAAGTTCAGTTCTTTGTTTACAAATTGTTATTGATTTTTTTAAAGAATAAAGTTAATAATTTTCCAAATGAGTACTTTTTTTTATTTTCTAAGTTGGCAGTGCTGCTTGAAAAAAAAAACACACTTTTGGCGGTCATTTTGATCTGACTGTCAGGTGTCAGTTTAAATTTGATTTCCGTGGAAACTAAAGAGTGGCGTTTACAATTTATTAAAAATAATTTCAAGAGGCAACCATTTGTGAGGTTATTAAAATAATTTGTTTAATTTTCTGAGCTTCAATTAAAAAAAAAACATACCCGTTTCGCCAGGACTACCTATCGTAATTGGAAATTAGAAAGCGACATCTGTTGTCACACGAAATTGCAAACCTGCCTGTGCTTAAGTAAGAGTGAATATTAGTTGATTTTGCTTTTAAAATATTCCAGGACAGTTGGATACGGGAAAATTAGTTCTTTCTATTGCGACGTGAATACAATATAAAATCCATTTTGGACATTTCTCTCGCAAAGTTCAATTTTCCAGACTTCGAAAAGCTGAATGATATTTTCACCAATAAACCTTCCAGAATTATTCCATTATTTGTTTATTTATTTATTATATTTATTATATTATTTGGAACATGAAATCTGACAGCCAGAGCCAGCTGATTTTGAGAGCGGTAAAACTGCTCTGATTCTGGAAAAAATGGAAAACGACATAATTTTCCTACAGATTTAATAAGGGCGGTGCGTTAAACGTCATTTTTTGACATAAGACGACAAGAAAAATATTCCAAGATCTGAGATTTTAAGTTTTGATTTAATTTGATGAGACACGCATATCATTTCTGATGGGTTACTTCCAGTGGTGTCAAAAACAAGCCGCAGTTGCAGAAGCCCAATCAGCTTAACGTGGAATGTAGTCCAAGAAAAACAAAAGTTGGTGTCACTGCTGCCCTGTTTAAGTCTTCATTAAAGATAAAACATATTTTAGTTTTAATTGTTTCCAATTCATTAAAAAAATGCATAACAAGCGTGCAATAAATATATATTACAGAAAAAAGAAGAATCGCCAATGCACGACTTAGTTGGCTTAATCTACTGTCAAAAAATTAAGCTGCCTTTAGTCAGTACATTTATCCTATAATAGCCGTGAAAAACAATGACAATGTAATTCCAAATTGGCTTTAGCTGAATTACTTCCATGCAAATCTTTTATGGCTTCAGTTTTGAGGCAAATATGTACATACATACATGACAAGTTGTAAATATGTCAAAATGAAGCAGCACACTTGTGCAGACAGTTTTAATAACCAATAATAACTTTACATCACAATGACATTTAAGTTTGATACCAAATCTACCACTCAACTCTCGCCCTGATTCATTTTAGCTAGGGTCTGATGAGCGCTTAACTAGCTGAACTTATCTAGTTAAGTGTCCACCTCGAACACAGGTTTTCAAGAACGACTTCATTTCCATGCTAAACAGATTTATACCCTCTTGGAATTAAAAGACATTGGAATCGGTTGAAATTTTATATTTCCTGTTTCTTTTTTTATCAACAAAATCAACAACAACAAAAAAACCAACATTCATAAATCACAGCAAGTCCTTAAGCTAGGATTGAATAAACAATTCGTCCATCGGCCAGTAAAATAGGTTGAGCAAGAAGCTGTGGTTGCAGTTGAGCTGGAGCCTGTTGCAGTTGTTGCAGTTGGGCAGGAGCCTGTCGGAGTGGCTGCAATTGAACTGGAGCCTGCTGGAGTGGCTGCAATTGAACTGGAGCCTGCTGGAGCGGCTGCAATCGAACTGGAGCTTGTTGGAGTTGTTGCAATTGAACTGGAGCCCGTCGCAGTGGTGCTGCTCTCCTCAGCGGTGCCAATTTGGTCAACCGTCCTTGTTGGGCAAATCTACTATTTCCTCTGATTGAAGTGAAACGCTGCGACTCTGGCACAACACCGAAATCCTCTTGTGGAGCTACTGGCACAGCCTCGGCTTCGGGTGGACCATATGTCTGATCTAGTTCGCCAATCACGTTCTTATCTCCGAAAATTTCACTCTCGTCCGCTGGAAGATCAAACTCGACATCCGGTTTCTCACCAGCTGGCGGATATGGTGTCTGAGCGGGTATATCCTCGGCGATTTCTTGTCGCGCCAAGAAACGGCTCCTGTTTCTGAAACGACGACGTGGGAGTTCTGCTGAAGACACGACAGCTATAAGAACAATTACAACAGCAGCAAATGCTAGGAACTTGGCCATTTTGTTTTACTAAGAGATTGAGTAAACTGTTTATTGGCAAAAACACGAATGAAAGACAACTGTTAAAAATGTTTGCATTACCCGGGCTATATAAACGATTTGTTCGGCTATTGGCTGTATGATTTGTGAACACGCAAAGGAAGGTGACATGCACCATGTAAGGGGAGTCTACAATTATGTGATGTGCGCCAATGTGTACGTGACTGGCTAGGGCGATTAAATTATGAATGACTCCACTGAGTAATGGGAAATATTTATGCATAAGAGGAGCCATTTACCTTTAAGAATTTAGTAGCGTTTTTCGGTGAATTCGTAAACAGCTTTTCAAGGCGGTGGTGTCTGGTCTGCGCTCATGAGGTCTTGAGGTGGAAGGTTAAAGGAGGTTGCAACAAGCAGACTATACGATTCTCTCGCAATATATAATTTCGAAAGCAGTAAAGGGTGTAGGAGTAGGGCTGAGTTTAAAAGAGATGTGCTGCTGATTTTATTCCGAACAAGTAGTATAAGTTTGAATCGCTGGGAACCAGTAACCAGATAAAACATTGAATGAAAGTTGCGCCTTATACACTATTTACACCCCACTGAACTCGGTGCATTCATCGAAAACTCGTCGATGCTTTCACATCGAACATACCAACTATAGTTTTCTTTTGACGTTTCAATCAGACACTAGTCGTGAAACTTTTGTGTTAACTATTTTTGTTACAGATGTCGACCGCATTAATTAACAAATAAAATGAGTTCAGAGTATTTAAAAATAATTTTAGCCCATCAATTAAGTGGGAAAAATGATTTTAGTTGTGACATTTGTCTAGTCAGCTGTTCTGCTGAATATTTATTGCAAAAGCTATGTTTGTTTCAACAACCCAACGATTGGAAGTCGTTTTCTTCAAACGACTCGTTTTGAAAACTGAAATATATGGGAAAACTTCTGTTTTGGAGTGTTTTCGCGAAAAGTCGGCTTTCGGTTCGGTGTGCATAGAATACCTACTAGAATATAATGTTACCCTTTTTAGAATTTTTGTTTCATCCGACAGAGAACTTGCACGTCTACTTTTTAGCCACGTACACGCTGCGTGCCCACGACGCACTACACGTTGACAACATAAGGGTTAGGTACCCACCCAAACTTACAGTTGACCTCAGTTGGTCTACATCTACATGATCGCCACGAAAAGTCGCACCGGCAAGTAGTAATTAATAAATTAAAAACTATTTACCTTGGTTGATTGGAAACCATAGCCGGTGTCACGTCCGCACAGCACAAATGTCTTTCCCTTATGGATTGGCTTGCCTTAAGCGACGGACAGAAAACCTAAACCGCCTAGCTATATAAACAAGCAACTATTCTGCAATCGACATCAGTTAGCTTGAACTAAACAATGCCTAGAATCCTCCGATTTGTTCTCGTGGTAGTGTCAGTCACCGCCTGCATGGCAGAGCCGGCGCGATTCCGAATTAATACCGCTTCTGCCAGACAGGAAGCGCCAGCAACTCCTGCCAAAGCACCGTATCCTCCAGCTGGCCTTAAGCCGGACATACCATTCGACTTGCCAACGGAGACGACAACCACTAAGCCGGATAACCTTTATCTGCCACCACAAACAACAACCACGCAACCGGACAACACCTATCTGCCGCCAGAGAGCACCTACGGACCACCTACTTCTACATACGTACCACCTACCACTGCATACGGACCACCTACTACTCTAGAACCAGAAGTTCAGACGGCAGAACCCGATTTCCTACTCGCAGAGGATGATGACGATGATACGGAATCGGTAATTTCAGTTGCTGTTTCATTCGACACTGATGTCGAGCCACAAGAGCCTCAAGAGCCTCAGCGCCTCGTTTTTGGCCAACGGGTTCGACCACTGAAAAGCGACAAGTTGCGGGCAATTAGGGCAGAGCCAATTTTTCTCGATGACGGATCAGTCGCCTACTCTGCTCAGGAGCAGAATTGGTAACTTATGATTTGGAATAAGGTTTTGTTTTACATCTAGATAATTATTTTTTGTTAATTTAATAAATATTACAGTTTTTTAATTAAAGCTAACAACAAATCAATTGGTTTCTATTTTTGCTCTTCTACTCTGACGTTGGCGTTATTAATTGTTGCGTTTGTTTAAATGAACACACCTTGGAAACGTCATTACGATGTCTGCTTAAAGTGGGTACGTTCAAGTGTGTAAGATTAGCAAGTCTGACAGCTGTCTGACTAAATGTGTTTTGGTTTTGATTGGCTGAAATCGGTCATATGAGCAGCTATTGCAGTTGACATTTATGGAGGGGTAGATAACGAATCTAGTCAAGAAATCCGAGACTGAGTACTAAGTTGACAGTTTGCAGATGTGGCTGATGTAGCAAAAGTGACGTGACTAATCTAGTTTTTGCGTTCAGGTTACATTTTATACAGACCAATCTGGTCGACTTAAGATAACTAGATTCTTGAATGTGCTCAGTGTTCTCTATACAAAATCTGACAGTTAATTTATGGTGTGTGAACTTCTGACGTTTACGCTGTTTTTAGACAGTTATATTTGTAAATCTAATTAGCTAAGTCTTGTAATGATAATGAGAGCGAAATCGGATGACATTTTTCTTCTAAAAGTTCAATTTAATAAAAATGCTTGCACTTTGTTGTCGCAAATGCAAGTAGCAATATCAAGGTTAAACAATTTTATTGACAGCCCACATGAATAAGCTGCTGCAGTTACAACATGCGCACTTTGCCTAGGAGATCGTTCCTCCTCATCCAAGTGAGAGGTTTTTCCTATCTGACTTTTTTATGGAATCAGGAGTTTTCTTTAAAACGGTGTAGCAAACTATTGCTTTTCGCAATGATTTTCCGTCGATTTAGCCACGCTTTACCAGTCAAATAGTGCACATTATTTTGGCCATGGTCCTCCAAATGTTTATTCACCAACACTCCCATAAATTATGTTAGACAATCATTCAATTCTGTCGTGAACAGTGCCTGAGTGTAAGAAAAAGCTCACGCTGCTTGCGTAGCATCTTCTCGCATCACTTAACACTCTCGTCTGTCCGCATAAAGTCTATCCGTCAAAAATGCTTTCGAAAGCGAAAGAATAACAATTTATTTCGCATAATATCGAATATATTTATAAATGTTGATCTTGCCGCACAGTTTGGTCGAGAGTGCGCGTACCCGGGTGAATTGTCACTCTGAAACGCCTGTCAAAAGTTGTTTAGCCGTTGATCAAACGCATTACTTGTTGCTTAGTGTTACGTAGCTAGCCAAACGCTACGAAAACTGAATCCAACTTGACGGGATACATCGTGTGTTTACGTGTCAGCCTTGACATATGAAATTTTGTCGTAATTAAGTTTTGTAAATGTTGTGTGAAGCGTCTTCACGCCTGCTGCGCTAATTGCGTGTGCTATTCGGTAACAAGTGTTGTGTTAGTACTGTATATAATTTTCTTGGTCTAAAAAGTAGAAAAAAAATCATGCAGTAAACGAATTCGATCCCGTGGCCCAAATACTCTGACGTGTGGTAAGCACTATCGTAAAAAAAATCGTAGAAACCTAAATAAAAAAATTGCTCGTACGGGGAGACTAAAAATAAAATTAATTAATTTGAAACATCGCATTTCCCTTCTTTATTTGTTTAAATAATAATTAAATATCGATTAAAAAACTAAAAATAAAACAAACGAACAACCATTTAAACCCTCAGGAATTGAGGGTTGTAGGCGAAGAGCCTTCCATGTTCGTCGCTGAAATAGATTGGTTGCGCCACCAGCCGCTGTGACCTTAGACGTATTGGTTGTGCCAGCAGCTGCTGCGATTTCAGAGGCAGCACTTGCAATTTGGGCGATGCCAAACGTCCCGATTGGGGATCTTCGATCTCATTGTTTTCGGCGCCGCCGTTTTGCTCTGCCTCTGTCTCTGGCTCCTGCTCTTGCGATTGCTCTGCGCTCTCGGGTTCCTCGGTTTGGTCGACTTCAACGTCGTCTTGAGCTGCTTCAATATCGTCATCATCTTCGGACAAAGCCTCTGGAGGGCCGTACGTTTTGGCTGGTACTCCCTCGGCATTGTCTGGTGGCAGGTAAGTGTTGTCTGGCTCAACTGGTGTTTCTTTCTTCGGCAAGTCGAAGGCAACTTCCGGAACGATCCCAGCCGGTGGGTAAGGTGTCTGCGTTGGCGTATCCTCCGCAAGTTCTTGGCGCGCCGAAGCTCTCGACTGCTTGGGGTTTCTCAAGCGAGCTGGCTCCGCACAGCAGACAGACGCAAGAGCTACAAACACAACGATGTGCACGAGTTTAGTCATTTTCAGATGATTGGGTGTTTGTTCTACTGCAGTGCGAATCATCGAAAGAACTGATACCGTTCTCTGATTGCAAACGCCTTTTTAAACAATTTCTGAAAACTTTTAGCTGTTCTCGCAAAATGATAGCTACACTGACGCAATGAATTTCATATTAGAAACCTTCCATTCGGGCGCGCTTGACATTACAAACGCTTCCGGAAACATCCGTCCGATGCTCATTCTCATTCATGGAGTAGGCTTGAGCCTGTTGTGCTGCACTGTCACTGTCAGTCGATTAGTTCATCGATCGACTTCTGTGCGGAATATTGATCAGCCTTATGCGGTGCACGTAAATGCGTGAGAGCTGTGAATATTTAATAGACTATAATAATCGAAGTATATGATTCGGCATGTCAAAGTATTTATTTCGAGAATTTTGAAGGATGCCGCAGTTATTAAGTGCTAGTCCTTTTAGCTTTGTTTAATATTCAGAATGCCTTTGCATGGCTGACCCTGCCGTTGCGGGAGTGTGCTCGTGCAAAGTGGGTTAATCGGAAGCTTCAAGTCGATGATTTCATTTTATTTGTTTTTTGGAGGTTTTTTTTTTGTGTTAGCAGATTGATGTTTCAAACGAAAGTGACAGTTGTCAGTGGTACCTACTTTCTTTAGATGGAAATCGGTTGGAATTTCTTGGTAGCTCGCAACTGAACTGACAGTTCAACGGTGGTATTTAATATTGAGCGCTAATATTTCGAACCGGATTTTTATCACCCGATTTTCTAGGTTAGATCTGAAATTGATTTAGGGATAGGTCTTCCGAAAAAAAAAACTATTAAATGGGTTTAACTAAAAAGAAAAAAGGTCGCATGACAGCTTTGTTGCTGTACGAGAATGGAGTCCTTCTCGCTTTCAGAATTAAATACGGTCTGACGTAGATAACAGTGGGAGCACATTGGTCAGCCATTCGTGATGCATACACCAAACATACCAGTATAAGCGATTTAATCACAAATGCTTGCAGACTTTCTGGCTGATTTCCCCATTATTCGTAAAAAGTGACCTGGAAAAGTTCTTGTATTGCGCTTTTGGCTAACAGGCTGGGCTCGGCTGAGATAAATGTTTTAAAAAAACTCATTGCCCGAAGTTCCTATTTTATGCAAAGTATTCATATTGAACACGAACGACTAGTTGACCTTTATCGACAGTGTTTGGCAGAGCGTCAACGGTTGAGTACGACTAGAAGTTCTAGCATGTATCGTGCACTATTAAAATTACTCTCAGAAAGACAGAGAGCAGACGACTCACACAAAATAACGCAAACGCAAGTGTTTATTTATTAAAGTACATTTTTTATTTTGTATATACTCTCAGGCAGCATTAAAATTTCAGCTAACAAAACAATATTTAATGAGCCGGTGATTTTGCACGGACGTTAAACATAGCGCGGTATTAGTAATTATTTTTACAGTTCCCTCCATTAATTTTACGAACTCACAATCTCGCTGATATCTTCTATACAAAATTTCCTATAGTGAACTACAATAAATTGAAGGTGAAAGACTAAAAATTATTGAATGTAAGGTCTTTGGTTCAACAGATGTTGTTTAAGTACCTTCAAAGGACATTTTTTTAAATGCTCTGTGAGTGTTTCATGGAAGGTGTTGTCAAAGGCAGACACTTCCGCCTTTATTTGAAAACAAGACCCGACGAAAACCAGCTCGAAAAATCTGCTCAAAAGACACAATTTCGCATCGGAAAAAATACGGAAAATGCGCCTGACCGTTTGTCGTCAGAAAATTTAATAAATCTTTTGTATAGAATGTAGTGAATATTTATTTAATAAATAGCGTTACAAATAAGAACGATTTAATACAACAGTCTATAAAGCTGTCCATTGTTGCCAACTACAAAAATTGGTTGGCCAACAATAGGCTGAGGAACAACAGCTGCTTGCAATTTTCCCGATTTCCTGCCACTTCTGCTGGCCAACACGATACGTTCCGGAAGAGGATAAACATTAAAAACTTCTTGTACTTCAGCTTCATCTTGTTCCGCTTCATCTTGATCAACAACCTGTTGCTCTGCACCATCCGTACCAACGGCCGATTCAATTTTTCCTGGCTCATAGTTTTCCACTGGAACTCCCTCTGGGTGCTCACTTTCATCGTTGGCAAGTTCCTCGGCATCCTCTTTCACACTGACTTCAGGCGGTCCATAAGTTTCAGCTGGCTCTCCAACTGGTTGGAGATATGTTGTCTTGTCCGGGACCTCTAATTTCGAGTCAGTTGGCAATTCGAAAGCCACTTCGGGCTTGTTTCCCGCTGGAGGATATGGATTCTGAGCCGGAATGTCTTCAGCCACCTCTTGCCGAGCTAGGAGCGTTGACCTCGAAGTTTTCAGTTTGTCCAATCTTGCAGGTGATGCTGTACAAATTGCCAACGACAAAATGAGAGCGACTGTCATTTTCTGAAAATATTTAGCCATTTTTTTGTGAGGCTGATAAACAACTGATGGCTACTCCTTAGTGCATTCGCCTATTTAAGTAAATTTGCGTTTCCACGAATTTTGGCACATAGCTCAAGTTCATGTGCAAAGTTAATCTGCATAAAATCGAAATTTAAATGCCAAATGCCAGAGCTTGTGGCTAGTACTTCCTACACTACAGCCGAACTCATTTTCATCGAGTGCACGCAATTTCATGGTTCATTGGCCGGACATTCTTATTCGCATGTGGCATACGTGTCTGTGTCAGCATTAGTGCAATAAATCAGATTACGTTGATTGAGGAAATTTATGAATTATTTCTTGGAAAGTTCGGGGTTCGATTTTCAATAAAAACTTAGGGAACATAACTGTGTGAACTTAAGAGATCTATTGTCTTGATAAACAGCCCTGAAGGTGTTTATAGTTGAAAAGCAAACTTGTCGACAAGGGTATTATTTCCAACCCCGCTTTCTCAACACTCGGGGTCATAATTAGTGAGCCAATTCTGTTGCAAATGCTTGTGTCGAATATAAACTGATAAATTCACAGGACTTTCGCTGTTTAAGAACAAGTTTTAAGGTCTTCGAACATATGTTGCTTCAGCAGTTGAGGGTAACCTTTGTCAACGAAGTTGTTTCTCATTCTTCAAACCGACCCTAAAAGTTTGAAAACAAAAAAAAAATAATAATAATAAAAACCAACATGCAGATCTCATGTTGAGGGAGAAATGTCGAAATCAATACGACTCCAGAAAACCCCATAAATTCAAACAAATGGAAATGTCGAAAGTGGGTTACTTACGCGCGAGATTTATCAATGTTTTCGGAGCGAGTGGGGAACGAGTTATTACATTCGCCAGTTGAAAAGTTGTTTTCAATACAGTAACACACATGTATTGGGCATGTAAAGTCACCGTAACTTAATTCAATCATTTGTCACGGGTATCAGTTTCAATCCCAGTCAGGACAACCAAATAACTCAATGTTGATTTAGGAACATGGGCTCTGACAATTGAACCACCTCTGCGAAAATTTGTTTCCTCACACTGTATGCCGGCAGGTCGAGAGGACGTGAATCTTCTAAGGTAATACGCTTCTGGGATTAAGGAATTTAATGTGAAGAGTCGATGAATTTGAGGAAATATGTTGAAGTTTTACAAGTGGTATTCACGAACAGGCATCAGATTAATTTTACTCATTTCCACAACGCGTGCTGTGGAGTGGGATTAGGACGTTGTATAAGTGGCTCAAAGAAGAAAATATGATACGAATTTCGGCTTTTGATAGTGGAAAGGTCTAAATTGCAAATAAGCGTCTCGGGGAGCGTTGTATACGTTCACCTTTGATGAATATGGGTGACTTGGTCGAGCGGAACTTTCTTTCAAAGCTACGAGTTTCTTTGGGTTAAGTGATCTAAAACTCAGTTACCGTTGGTGAATCGCAAACGCCCCTTGCCTTTTCTTACACAATTGCAGACGTGGGTAAGCAACTTTTATGAGAGTTTCCTGATGCTGATAATCATATTTGTATGGTTTAAGGATTCGTGTGCAACTATGCAGTTCTTTTATTGAATGTGCTTGGTTATTTTCAATGTCCCACTTATCCATTATAAAGGACAGCCAGTGTAGGATGATTATTACATTTAAAGTTGCATTTCAATCTCCTGTGAATCACTCCACGATAGAAATGTGTCTGCAAGAGAGACAGTTCTTTGAATATCAAAAGAATTTAAAAAGTTATTCACAAGATAACTGACTTCTTGGAGTCCTTTTCACCAGAAATCGCTTTTTCCCATCTGCTCATTACCTTTGGAATCGTAAATGTCCTTTTTTGCTATCTACAAAGGTCCGTATGCCATATTAACCTTTGAACCCCTCCACGGGGAAACATATCCCTCTCAGAATACTCCATTCACTTTACATAATTGATGGTAAATGAAAACTAAGTCGTTTAAACATTTTTCCCAGCTCATTAATAATGCATAAGAGTCGTGCTCCACAATCCGCCGTGCTCCGTGATCCACTGTTGCCCGGATAGTCCTAATCCGCACCCCAAAACATGATGACATGGTTACATGCCGCTTTATGCGCGTTAAAAACATATAAACAAATATATTATGTTAATTGACTAAAAGTCTATTAAATTGTTGTTATTTTGTGACTTTCGCTTTTCGTCTTATCATCAGTATAATTTAAAAACCAAAACCCGAGTATCACATTTACATTAAAAGTGATGTCAAAAGGACAAATGTGAAAGGTTTGTGCTTTTGTTCAAATTCAAAGTCTTTGATGGTGGGGAAAAGTATGATAAATTATGTACCGAAAAAGTGGAACGTGTAATTTGTTTTTCTTGAAGAACAAGGAACGTGATTTACAGTGCGTCCTTACGCCAAAAGGAGACGGTGATAGAGAAAGAGAGAGAATAACCAGACGGGTAAAAAGCGACATATACCTACTTTTTTTGGAAACTCGAACCTCATTATCAGGTTGTCCTTTGAAACTCAAATATTTGCATTAAGATGTTAATAAAGTTCAAGTTGTTGCAAGGGTATGTCCTTGCCAGGTAGATAAGCTATGGTGGGGGAAACGACGGAGTCGGTGTCCTCAAATTACGAGTATATTCTAATTTTGAGGTTTTCCTTAAATAAATCAGTTTGTTTTTGAGATAATTAGCTCGGTAATTATTCTTGAGGGTGTTCATCAAGTGGATATTTCGGAATGAGAAGGGTATTTACGATACTCATGACTGCAGGTGTTACTATGGAAAGCATTTTTAATTAATTTTATGCGTGTTTAGGTTCTAAGAAAGTGAAAGTATAAAATCTGTTTGACAAGTCCCATCCATCGTCTTCGTCAGAGTGTTGGAAAGTAAAGTTCCCTCAGTCGTAAATATCAGTCTATTGTAAACTTAAATTCCTTCTCTTGTAAAAATCTGTTTTGCAAGTTGCTGGTCAACTAAGTCGTCACCGTCAGTCTGTTGGAAACGAGAGTTCCCTCTTTTAAATCTGTCTGTCCTGCTGATCCCCTCTGTCGCCGTCATTAGTCTGGTGTTGTTCAACCAAACTATACATTGCTAAACGTAGCCTATAACAATTCAAGACTCTAATTTCCAAATGCCAAATGCCAATAATTTTTGCATAAAATACGAAAGTTTTCCAAGTTGTTTATACAACGTGTGACGTGTCCATTATTGACTTAAAAATTATGCACCCATTTGTGGAACCTCTGCAATAATGTGTAAATAATTTCCACAAATATTGCGCAGCACACTGAACGTCTGTGCCGCATGATGAAAATATCCAATTGAACAAAATATGCTGCCACAACTTGCCGATGCTAAAGTTGAAACAATTTTTCTTCTTTGACCAGGCTACTCTCCCGCTCAAACATTTCCTCGTCATTGCAAAATTGAAATTTTTCAAAATCACCGTCGTGACAAATTCCAAACTTCATGCATAATTCAAGAATAAATCAAAGAATTTCTGACACCGAGAATTAAAATGTCAAAACAAATTATTTCCACTTGAAGTTCCAGAAAGTAATTTACCCTCCAGCCTACAGTCCATTCAGTACACCAGATGATTGGACAAATAATGAACCCTTCTCACTCAAGTGAATTTCAAATATTTCTTCTTCTTTCTTTCTTTCTTTTTTGCTCCTTCTCTTCTTAAAGTGCCAGCATGTGAAGGTACAATCTATTTGAAAAAAATCTACAACCAAACAATGACCACTAAAAAAGGAACCAAGAAAAATTGCAAACAAATGAGAAAGCGTGATTTAAAAATTGTTTTCTTTTCGATAGACGGAGAAGAGTTGTTTTATATTTATTCGAGCTGGGAAGATTACAAATTTATGACAATCACAAGATAATTACTGGACTCGCTTGAAGCTTATGTAAAAAAAATAAGTATAAAAGTCTGCAAACGATTAAATTTTTTTTTGTGCTCATAAATCTTTTCACAGCAATGCTGACGGGAAATACATTAAACAACAAGCCACTATGCACAAATAATGTACAAAAAAAAAAAAAAATAATGTACAGAAAAAAGGATTCGTGGTGGTGAAGAGGAAATAAAATTGAGATTGCAGTTTCCTCCCAGTCCCAGCAATAACATTTTACGACACACAAAATAACCCTAGAGAAGGGACATCGTGAAAGCGAAGGATTTCTTTTGATTCCATCACTTAGAGTCTCTGGAATACGAGATGTAATATTTTTCTGAGAGCAGAGCAAATGTGGATATACTGAGAAGTGAAGAAGTGTGCTCTGACACTAACATTAGTTACGACTTGTGGCCTTGTGGGTATCATGTGACAGTTGGAAATGATTGAAATGAATCATAATTGTACTAAGTGACCATGGGAACTTTGGGAGATACTGTCAAACCTGGAGGGCATCCGGCTTTCCTTGCAAATCTTATATATAAATATAAATAGGCGGGGCAAAGAGTTAAAAACCACTTTCACTGCCTCAAAAACACAGTGCGCCGTACTAATAACAAATTTAAGTCTCGACTTTTGCGAAATTTGTACGGAAAATAAGGCCACTTTAAGAGGTTCAACTTAAACTTAGAGTCGAAACTATAAATGTTTATTGGTAAGGCCTAATATATTCGCCTGATTTTTTTTGGGCGGATTGTACAGAGATGAATTTTTTCCACTGAGCGAAGGCTATAAAAGAATAAAATGCTTTAAAAATTAGTTTCAGTACAATTTTATTAGATTTCCTTACAACGCCACTTAGATGTTGCTTAATTAAACAAAGCGCAAAGATTTACACAGCCTTTAGAAGGCTTTCCTGAATTCCCATATATACATTTTTTCCGCTAAACTATGTGTCTAAATAAACTATTCCAGAAAACACCGAAATCTATTACTTTTCGCTACTGAAACCGACATCAGCTGTTGTTGACAGCTTTATTTTGTAGGTAAAATCATTTTGCATACGATTTAAAGGCTCCGTCAAATAGAAAGCGTGGATTTGGAACGACGATGTAATGCAGTAGGTATATTACATTACAACTGTCAAACGCGGCAGTAAAACGCGCTCTGTTTGACGGAGCCATTCATTATTAAAAATATTACAATTATAACTTATATTTTATAGTTGCATTTGAAGACGATTTTCGTTGGGCGCAATTTTACACAAAATACAAAATGGATGAACAAACAAAAATTTGTTTCACTTTTTCGTTTTGTTTACGAGCGAGCTCGACCAAATGACATTTGCTATCGAAAACGAAATTCACTAGAGCTAAACACGCAGGCTTTACCTACAAAAAAATTTTTAAATTACGCAGGAATGTTGCTTAAGCTCGTAAAATGTTTATAAATCACATTAACCTGCGTAGGGGTTCTTGAGACTCTCCGCTGGGTTTTCTAAATGAGGCTTCAAATGTTTGAATGTTGGCAAACAAAGCGTCAGTTGAATAGTCTTTTTTTTTTTTTTTTCAAAATCAGTAGGTATTTTTAGTGAAAACTCTTTTCGTTTTTACTAGAGTTCCTATCAATGAACATTTTGAAAGTGTTTCCGAGTCTGGTTCTGGTGAGTGTTGCGCCGAACTAAAGTGTGAAAAATTTGACAGCTGGAGTAAAATACCGACCCTATATTAAGATCCATTGCTTTACTTTTTTAGCAGTCATTTATAATATAATAATAATAATATAATTTTTGGCGCAACAGGTCCGTAGGGACCCTAGGCCTAGCTTCTCGCAACCATTCGTTTTGACAGTTATATTCTCGGATGTTTGTTAGACGTTCGCGAGAGGTGGCGCAGTGAAAAAACCCTGAGTTGGAAATTGGGTTTTTGCGGGATTCGAACCTGAACCCCTCGCTTAGTAGTCCAACACACTAACCACTAAGCCACTGCGCCCATTAGCAGTCATTTACTTAGGAAAATTGAAAACCTTCGTCAGGCATTCTTGTGTTAGTTATAAAATCGAGAGCCGAAATATATTCCTGCACCCATTTTCTAAAAAGATCTGCACAGTGCATATAATACATTTTTCAGCTTAATACGTCCAATTGGCTCGTCATTATTTTCCATCTGACGAGGATTGCTTGTAGAGATTTGGTTATATCATAAAAACGAGTTTCAAAGGGAGGTATGTCTTCTATGGAGCTCAAAAGTCGCATTGCGGGGAATTATTTCATTTCCCATTGGAAGTTGAAAGCCGTCAAACTGCATAGCGAATAGCTGCCGTCAAAGTTACAGCTCATTCGGTGCGTCACATAAAGCAAAACGATAGAGGAAACGCAGCCCAATCCTTTACTCCCCACCCTTGAATAGAAACAGTCGCCCTCGAACACCCCCCGTATTTGCATCCAATTCCGGAACTCATTTCCATTCGGATTTGATAATTTAATCGAAACGGCTATACGCAAATCCACATATATGTGCCTCGAACAGAAAGCCGTGTGACTTGCGGAGCACCAAGAAAAAAGTGTGTTACCACATAAGAATGCCACCATGATCCTAATATCCTACTATTTCGTTTATATCGCAGTAAATTACCTGGAAAGCAATACAAAATCCAATATTCCTTGTACGCCCTTCATGCAGTGTATGGAACTGTAATACTCGCATGTATAGGTACACGTTGATTCTGTAAGCCCTTCTCGTAACGCAACAAATAAAAACCAGGAGCACAATTTACGGTCGTTGTCTTCGGTGTTCCACTTCTGCGTTGCAGCTAGCATAAATGTATTCTTTAGAATTTATTACAAAATTACCCATTACCTGTTCGTTTACTGTTCTCCATTTTATTACGACATTCGACGAATTTACGAGCTGTCGAATTTCGCGGTTAGGCGGTGTCAACAGTTGGTGCGGTAATATTTTAATTTATTTCTTTGCCGTTGCAAATCGGTAGGGTTCTCGAATTTGAAGCAAGCACCCGTGTGTCCTTGCATTGATTCAGTGCAAACGAGTCCCCCCCATGCACAGTTGGGAAGAGTTTTGCAAACTTGAGCACTTTCCCGTCTGCACACAGCCTTCGATTGAGGTCGCTCTATTGGTGGTGGGGGTGGTTTTAGAAATCTTCTTAATTATTCATAATATTATCGATTTTATTCTTGAGTTAATAGGGTTTTTATTAGAACTTAAATGGGAAAGTTGGGTGCTTTAAGTTTGCGTTTACTTTAGGGCTTTAAAATGCGGGTGGTTGGGCTGCAAAGGCAACGGCTTTGGCATTGTGGTTATGATTACTCTGCAAGTTGATGGGGTCTTTGGGAAAACTCCACCCACTTAGTTCGAAAAATAAAAGAGTAGTGAGCTTGGACAATCTTTTTCAAATATATTTCTATTTCAAGGATAATAAATTAGTTCCATCAAATTTTGGTTGTCAGTTGTAAACTAAACCCTAAGCATCCTATACGCCACCAATGCGCCGCTAGTCGAGTAGATTGGTTGAGCGAGCAACCTTTGCGATCGAGGGCGAGCTGCGGGAAGGACTTGCAGCTTTGCTGATCTCAATTTAGCTGGTCGCACACTCTGTTTGCGGAAGCGTCTTGCCAAGATCAGGCGCTCTGATTGGGGATCTGCAATGCCCTCGGATTCTGGCTCCACATTTTCATCATCTTGCGGCTCCTCAAGTTGGACAGCTTGATCATCTTCACCATTCCCAGCGGCTTCTGGTGGTCCATAGAATTGGTCTGGAGGTCCATAGGTCTCAGCTGGTGGCAGTAGGTTGTCCGGGGGGAGGTATGTGTTGTCGGGCTCTTGTGGCGCCTCTGGCTCTATGCCTTCAAATGGCTCTTCTGGTTCAAGCAATTCTATTGGTTCTTGTGGTTCCTGCTGTTCGTTTGGCAACTCGAATGGAACGTCAGGCTTAATTCCAGCTGGTGGATACGGCGTTTGAGCAGGTACATCGGCTTCCAGTTCCTGGCGGGCTGAGAATCGTGATTGTCTAAAATTTCTCAAACGCGCTGGCCCCGCAGTGCAGAATGAAAATACTGCTACCACCACAACGAGTGAAAATAACTTTGCCATTGTTTGTTCGGGTTCTAGTTGCTTTGGCTTCTATGCAGCTACTGATGCCTTCGTCCACTTCGGCCAGTCTATTTAAACAATCCCAAGAAATACTCCGTCAATCGACCTCCAGAGCAATCGAACGATACATTCTGATTAGATCGCACCTTTTTATATGCATGACTAGAATTCATGCGTAGAATCGCTCCTCCGTTACAGCAACTCTTCTCTAAGTCAGCCCCCATCGAAAGTGGTATAACTGTTCAATGCTAAGTGTTGCCCTGGTCTACATCAACGCTTACCTAACCAACTCCAACTTTGTTTGGACAAAAATCGTTAAATAAAACTGACCTTTCCAAACGGCCATTACCAGTTTCCCAAAACCGTACAGCCACTTTTGTAGGAGACTCACGAATTCACACGTACGCGCGTGCACTGCATAAGCATGGTCAAATTTTCCCTCCAAAAGACGTTCGATGAACTTCAAGCTGCAGACGAAAACGAGGGTGCGGATGACGTAGTCAGAATAGATTATTGTGTCACATACGCTCGGAGAAGGTTTCTAACATCGAGGATTGCGAAGGTCAGCTTAGTAGCCTCACAGAAGTAACTGAAGCGTTCTTTGGAAATGTTTAAATAGACTGGCCAGAGTGGAGTACGGTATCAGTTGGTGCATTGGAACCAAGCAAGTCAAACAACGATAAGCAATGGCAAAGTTCTTTTCACTCGTCCTAGTGGTGGCAGTAGTTGCGGTCTGCACCGCTTTGCCAGCACGTTTGAAAAATGTCAGACAATCACGATTCTCGGCCCGTCAGGAAGTGGCAGATGATTTGCCTTCGCAAACACCATATCCACCAGCTGGAATCAAGCCTGACGTTCCATTCGAGTTGCCAAACGAACAGCAGGAACCACAAGAGCCAATAGAATCGCTTGAACCAGAAGAGCCTTTCGAAGGTATAGAGGCAGAGGCTCCACAAGAGCCCGACAACACATACCTCCCCCCAGACAACCTACTGCCACCAGCTGAGACCTATGGACCTCCAGACCAATTCTATGGACCACCAGAAGCCACCGGGAATGGCGAAGATGATCAAGCTGAGGAGCCACAAAGTGATGAGCCTCTGGGCGATGAAAATGTGGAGCCAGAATCCGAGGGAATTGCAGATCCCCAATCAGAGCGCCTGATCTTGGCAAGACGCTCTCGCAAACAGAGTGTGCGACCAGCTAAATTGAGGTCAGCAAAGCTGCAAGTCCTTCCCGCAGCTCGGGTTCGATCGCAACGATTGATCGCTCGACCAGTTTACTCCAATAGTGGAGCGTTGGTAGCCTATAAGGTTTTGAGAGTCTAATTGGCTGCTTTTGTGGAGATTATTTATTGTTTTGCTTAAAATACACACAAAAAACAAAGTTACAAACTTTCTTTTATTTTGAATAGAGATGATACCGGACAGGGCTACCGTTGAACAATTCTTGTGACATTTGTTCGGTCAGCAGATCTGCTGAATTCCCTGAATATTGCAAAAGGTGTGTTTGTTTCAACAACACAAGTCGTATTCGTGGTGTTTTCTTGGAAAACTTTCTTCCCCAACACTATATTCTCAAGTTCAGGTAAAGTCAGTCGTCGGCTGCCGAATTGGTTGTCCCTGGAAAAAGTGCTGCCAATTCAAAAAACAAATTGAAACAAAAATTACACTTTTCAACAACAGCGCTGGACTTTGCTTTCTTTTTACCTCAGTCGACTTTCCCTATTCCTAAGATTGTTGTTATTAAAAAGAAAGTGAAAAAGGAGGTCCCTTTGATTTTTACAGAGTTTTTAATTTTGTTTTAAAGGTCATTTAAAAATAGGTTACAGGGCAATGAGTTTTCCATCGCAAAAGAATGATATACCGTCTTCCCAACGCAAGAATCTACAAACTTTAGTAACCAGCTTTGGAGATCTATATTTCCCGAATCTAAATGCTTCCATTCTGTTGTGCATAGTTAAAAAAATTGTCTCTTGCGTTAAATTCTTAAATTCATCAATTTCCGTAAATGTCCAATTGTTTTCCTTACTTTGTTGTCATTAAACATATTCGAGAAAGCACCCACCAGTGCATTAATTTTGTTGTAAATTATTGCAAGCTCTTCAATTCGAGCAGGAGGACACTGTAAGCTGTTCAGTTTTGCAATTAATGCACCCACACGCATATAATTTTGCATTTCACCACAGTACGTGCTGCAGAATTGCTAATGAACACTTGCCCGTCACTCTCTGCTTAAAGCACTTAGCTCCTGCTGGTTCGCACAGGTATAGCCCACACCTTCGAGTGTAGCTCGTTAAGGGGGATGACAAGAAGCAGCCACCCGTTAGAACAGGTGGACGCATAACATTTCAATACACGTCATACACATCATCAGCAAAGCCAGATGTTTTGGTTACTTCCTTATTCATAATAAGTTACCAGAGAGAAGATATGTCCTCGCCTTCGCCATTTGTGTATGCGGTACTATATCCTTAAAATGGGTTAATTAACCCAAAATCGGTGAGTGCAGGGGAGACAACAAATCGCTAGCTCTTGAATTACATCATCATCGCATGGCATCACATAATTACTGTGTGTGGAAAAGAAATGAAGAAACCAAAACCATATCTCTCTGCAAAGACCACGAAGAAGACAATATTATCCTTGGAAACAATATTAATTTGTATCCTTCCATGCGGAGTGCGAGTGTGGTCTGCCTTGAATTTGATCCGAATGGCGACAAAGAAACTGACTTTAACAACGTCTAAAAGGGGAGCATACGAACTCACATCGTTTCCCGTTCGCATTTCGCTCCAGTGCGGCTATTATACTCTCCAGACAAGAGTTGCAGCCAGAAAGAATGGAATTTAATATGCTTTTAAGGATGGCTGGTCGGCATTGACGTCTACATATGATTTATGTGGCAAACCTCCACAGGATGTTTGAATTTGAGAAGTTTTATAGGGGACAGTCTGAGTCTCAAAGCAATCATGGAATATTTGCCTCGCCCACGGAGGGCTTTCGAACTCTAATCAATTTAATTAAAACTCCCCGAAAGTGCCATTGGTATATCGACCTCGAAAAAGAACGCCAAATTAATTTCTTCCTATATCCCCCGCAACTGTCTGCTGGAGGCTTCTTGTTGTTACTCATCAGTCATCACTATAGGTGGTACAGGAATTCCAATGGTGGACACACCTAATTACTTACGAAAGTGATTGACAAATTTTTCACAGACCTAGTAACCATGTTTCTAACGAGAGGTAGGACAAGGAAAACCCAATTGTATATTCATCCGAAGAAACAAAGTAGATAAAAATAGCCGACTCCTGGGTCGTGATTTAAGGTCATTGATGAATCCCAGCTGAATGCGAGATGGTGCAATTAGGTTTAATTTGGGGGGGCCTTGCTTAATGTCTGTCGTTTGCTCAATAGGGTGCACAAGAACTTTTCCACTAAATTCCGTGAATAATTACCTTTAGTTTGAAGGGAGATTGCTTCCAGCTATTTCAGCAGATAGTAGCTGAGGAATGTCGTACAACTTTCTGGTATGGCTTTGAGTTACTGCCGCAGCGAATATCTTTTGTTAGATAAATCTTGAACTTCTGGAAGAGAGTCACTTAAATGGCTTGCGATTTTCTCGGGAATTTTATTAAACATTTTATTACATTTTAGGGAAAATTCTATTCTTCACGCACGAGTTGGCACAGTACTAGATTATTCCTATTTAAGACCTGTTCGGTGGCCATTCGTGACTTGTTGAACTTCAATAACAAATATCGATGTCATAATCTTGTTTGTAAATTTCTTAAATGATTGGGAACCATGCCAAAGGCGTTCGATATATTTTCGTATGCATTGCATGCACTGTTCGTGTTCATGATCAAGACACAATTTCAAATGGAAATATAGTACAATTCAGAATCTTATATGTTCTCAGCCTTTCTAATCGTGCGAGTGATGCGTTACAAGTTGCTGCCCGAAAATGAGAGTGTAGTCGAAGCGTTTCACTTATTTTTGCCAATTTTTCTACAAACAATCACTTTTCGCGAGAAAATTCAAGTTCATGTGCAGGGTGATCTAAGAACATTGGAATCTAAATTTAAATGAACGTCATTACGTGGCAGCGGTTTTAGTTAGAGCTTAGAGGTGCACCTCCAAAACATGCACGCACTTTTATGACTTACGTCACACAACTTCTATGATGCTTAAATAATTTTAGAAATTTTAAAAATAATTGCAGCTGTTTTCCCTTAGAAGTCAGGCCATATAAAAAAACTGTTTGTTGGGTTCTATAAAACCTACCGTATGACACGTTCAACTGCAAGTATGCTTACGGTGTTTTTTTTTAATTGTTTTAATTTGCATTAGCTCTCTCATCTACAGCTTGCGTCGTCGGGATTATTTGTGAGGATAGCTCACCGTGAAATCTCACCTTTGCCAGCGCCCCAAGGGAATAATTAGCCAGGTGATTATGTAAAAAAGCAAAGCCCAAATTAAAATAAACTTGTAATTTGAGGACAACCTCCTAATTTAGTCATAATTCCTTGTGCGAAGACTTTATCTTTATTAATTTTATCATTTCTCCCCACATCGACTTTAGGAGGGTGTGCGGCATACTCCGCAGCTGTTTAAAAATGTGTTAATAAAGAACAGGACTTGGTCGGATGTACTTGTTTACATTTTTTGAAAAGGGTTTCCACTTTTTTGTTCAAATGGCTTAAAAAATATAAAATTAATAAAGAGTTGGCGCAACCGGTCTGTATAAGAAACCTCGGCCTAGCTTCTCCAACCTTTTTGTTTGAGTTTTTAATTTTTGGGGCAAATCGAAGGGATCTATTTTTTGTCATGATATTTGTACTCTCGGATTTTTTTTTTTAATAAAATAAATATAGTATCTAGAAAATATTTACTTCGTAAGGTGTACTGTACATAGTGTTCTTGTAAAACCAATTTTGTTAATAAAGGTGAAAAGATTTAATTCACTAGACGAAAGGGAGAAAAAATAAAAAGAAAAATTATGGAGAAAAGATTTATTTCACCAGTCGAAAGGGGGAAAAATGTTTTAAAATATAAAAACAACTTTCCCCTTTAAAATGTTTGCACAGGGTGTCTTGGAAAAAGTTATTTTAGGTTAAACAAATTTGAAAACAAACGCAAGCTTAATATTCCACCACGGAAACATCGTCCAAAATGTATCCTCTTGTTAGGAAAATGCTTCCAAAGTAATTTTTGTCTGACATAAAAAAATCTTGTATGTATAAGAAAACGTTGATCCAATTTTTATTGTCACATTTCTGAACGGAAGTATAGCTGAAATATTGTACAGATTTCCTTAAAATAGAAACAGTTTTAAAAGTGCTCCGACACGGGTTGAGACTCTCTTGAATTCGCCTGTTATAAATGATTCCAATTCTCACGAAAACAATACCCGGCCTTTAGGAGAATTAAGGAGAAATTGAAAACGATTTGTTTTGCTTAGCCCCTGCCTAATGAAGATGCATATACATATAGTATACTAAAAGCTAATAGGGCTTTCTTGCAAGTTATTGTTTGGTACAGCCAACCCAAAACCATTCTATGATTAAATTTGGATTGGTGCGCATAAATTGGGCCCTTCCCAACAGCATTCATTCCAACCATTCCCAATACCAGAATCAGCCAACGATGCCACCGACTCAACCCTCCTATCCCCACAACTGTGGCCAGTTTAAAGGCAACCATTAGCATAACTCCAAGTGGAATGCACCCTGCCCAAAGCCCATGGCGAACATCGCCACTCTCAAAGATGACAAATGTTTTTTTGCTTTTGGGTGTCCGAACAATGTAAATCAAATGACACTAGACAGAGCGACAGACAGGCTGGTCTCGCAAACCATTAAAACCCATTGAATGGGTCAATTTGATATTTTATTCCCATTTGCCCTGGCTGCAGTTAAATGTTGTGCGCTAAATGCGGATTTAGTTTGGCTTTGCAGGACCTCCAGTTGACAGTACTCCAAAGGATCCCTTACGTCGAACGTATTGTACAGCTGGCATGCAATCTCAAGTGAATAAATCTGTGCCAACAAACATTTACATAATTCTGGACAGCCCCTACCATGTCCTTTGTCCGGAGTAAATATTATTAATTGCGATGATATACCACACACCATGTCCTTTGTCCGGAGTAAATATTATTAATTGCGATGATATACCACACAATTTGGAATAAGTAGAAAATGCGACCTGACCATAACTGATGACGGCTTTATTTTATTTCCAACGAACAATGCGCACATCTACACACGACCTGCAGAAGTTAAACTGACAAACTATCTACAATAATGGTTTGGTTGGCTCTAGAACATATCTATTCAGAAATTTGCAGAATAAATAAAAGGGAAAAAAAAAGGTAAGTACACATGCTTTTTCTGTTAATCCACTGGATGATTTGGATTTATGGCTAAGCTGCATTTGCGTTAACCCATTTTCAGAATTTATTTCTTAAGAAGTAATCCTCCTTCTCCCCCTAATAACACACGATGTTCTGTATACGAACATGTGTCTATTCTCTACACGAGTGCACGACGAAATTGTGCTCTTCAAAGTTTCAAAACTCACACGGGGGCAACCATTTGAATACCAGTTTCTATACTTCAGGTAAATGTTGACATTACATCCCCCCGACGCGGCGGCGTCCTTAAAGCAATAAAACTGGAAAACACAGCCAAATAATATCCACTGCACTTGGACGGAGCTTTGACTCATCTACAACTCGTGCGCACTGCTCTTTCACTCATTCGGCGATAGCTTTCGGCGTGCGATGTATCCGTCTCCTCTTATCAGTTCACAATTCACATGCCACTTGGCCATTGCCGTACGACCTGTTGGCAAGTGATTTCCGAAAACGTGTGCTCGCCGCAAATCAGTTGACTGGCGATCCTCGAAGGACACGCTACACCTTCCCGGAAAAATTCAACCGCCGAACCTGGTCAGTCAGAAGAACGCGAATTTACCTCACGCCCAAGTAAAATTCACTCCCACCGACTTTTACATGTCGACAGCAGTCACTTGCAATGGTGCCCTTCGATAAGGTGTTACTTCTGCCGACGACGCCAGCGTGTCGGGCGCCGCCTTTTTCGAATCATTGTGCCATCGGGTTAACTGTTGCCAAAGCGCGCCACATTTGCGCTACCCACTAAAGTCCGTTCAGTTTTGCCTGTCAATCAAAGCCTAAAGTTAGTCCTCATCAAACCATTAGACTAGGAATTTCACTGACGGCCAAGCTCCTTGTTCCCACACATTTAGTCGCGCTCTTGCCGTAGTTGTTCCGAGCACGAAAGGGAAGCAAAGAAATTACCTGTCAAGTGCTGCGAGTGCTGTCATTTATAAAAGTGATGATCAGTCAAAGTGAAAGTGCATGCAATAGCTGGGGGAAGTACTCGAATTGAAATAGAGGATACAAAAGTTCCGCTCCGAGCATTGCAGCTGTGAATAGCGATGAAAAACTCAGTAGTGCCGGTGGTGTCAAGTTCGCATTTATCAACCTTTGCTGGCCGTCATCTGGAGATCCTTTGAAGGGGATACACACGACGAGAGGTAAGAAATTTTTGAACATACCCGTGACACGAGTGAGCTCATATTTGCAGTTCCTTTTCCACTATATAACGAGCATTAGCACATCTGGATATAGTTGCGATGGTGTTTACTCTTTGCTATCTCAAATATATGCCAACCATTAGTGGGTTGGTCTCTCTCTTAATCTATGCTCGAAAAATGGGGGGAGGGGGGGAATAAATCGATTTATATGGAAATTCATTGAGGACAAGTTCTCCCTTTCCGCCCTTGCCTCCCTTCTCCCTTTTTCTACCATCTATTCAGATTGCTCATCTGTGCTCGCACATATGATTGTTTGATGAAGAGGGAATTGATAAATATAAGTGTGCTGGACACTCGAACATCCTTTTAGAGTCCACATCAGACTCATGGTAGTAATTAATGAAGTTGACTATTGGTGCACATTTTGCGTCGGATTTGGGCAGAGCTACCATATGGCAAAAGCCCTTCTGGGGGTTACATAACACTTTGCCATCATCGCATTCGGATCTAACCTTTCTCGTCGATGAAAATTAATCTGGGCCAAAAAGAGAATTCGCCCATGTTATCAAATATAGACTCGAGTAGAGAGTGTCATATACGCACAGGGATTTACAGCAGTCCTTTATCAACTCGATTTGAGTAATTTACTTCGTTGGTTCCACCCTTTGTGCAATCAAAAGAGCTCATCAAAGAGCGATTTAAAAAAAAAAATCCCCACTTTTGACTTTCGGGAAACCGCTGGCTGGTATTACATCGGTTTGAGCTTGTTGAACACCATCCGCACGGTGTAGTTGCTTCCATCAACTGTGATTGGAGGTGGGCCATCAAAGCATTTGTCGGAAATAGAAATTCGAGCAAAGTCAAAAACCGTGATTGGTAAAATTACAGCCAAATGGAAAGTCTGACTTTGTACGCAACGTGTTGGGTTGCTCTGTTAATGCAAAAGGGATTAAAGAGTAGAAATGTAGTAACGATACTCTGGATGCGTAGTAATTGCGTTCCATTGGTGCCAAAAAAGCAGCGAAATACCAAAGGATTAGAAACCCATTTCACCAGTTTTTTTAGTTAATAGCGAAACGTTTTAATACCTATCACAACATACCTCTGTACGAAGTGAAAAATTATCTAAATTAATGTCACCGATGCCATTAATGTCCCTTCCATTCGTTTCAAAAATAAAAAAACTCACACAAAACGAATGGCTGTGAGAAGTTAGGCCTAGGGTCCCTAAAGACCTGTTGAGCCAACTATTTTTATTTTTATGCCACCGATTGGGAGCTAAGCCCTTAAATATTTGATTGTTGAAATGGTCTTGAAATATTTACCACTCCGGATTAGTTCTTAAACGCAACAATCCTTATGCCGGCCATAAGATTGGAAGAAACCTGTTGGTACTTACTATTAGTCATTTTTGGCCTCCGCCTTATATATTTTGTAGGTAAAAATATGCAATTTTAAAAGGAAAATTTCGAAATTGCGAGTTCGAAAAATGTAGCCTGGACACTTATTGTTATTTTTAGTATATGGCGGATTAACTTTGATTTTCATTTCAGTTTGTTTTGGTTAAAATTTTGTCAAATTTGATGGAACTGTTTGAGATGAGAAAGGCGCTCGTACTCGGAAGCAGTCTTTCAAGTAGAAAGTGGAGACCTTTCGAACCCTTAACGTGAATAGTATTTTGTGGACTAAAATCAGTCTCTGGCCAATCTGAGCTTTGTTTACAAAGAGTGCTACCAAACTTTCTCCCTCTCATTTTGATCGGCAGCATTTTTATAAACAAACCACTTGTTGAGCGGAAAAGTAATACAATTTCCATATAAGACAAGATGTGCATACATCAAACTGTAGAGCGGCGACATTAAAGTCACAACTTATTTTAAACTTAAGTCGATTTTACGGCGATTTTGTTTTTCCATTTATTTTCCATTCACCCTTACTGCAACTCTACTTGCACTTGTCCTGCAATTTAAAATAACAACCCAACATCAAGTTAACCGAAACACAATTGTCTCCTCATTTACCAGCACCCAACCCTTGTAACTTTCCAAAATATTATTACTACTTAAAAGCTAGTACTATATGAGAAAGCAATCTATTTTTGGATTTGATTCCCACACACAACACAATTTTTGGGTGATTTATTTTCCCGATACAAAGGATATAACACTCACTCACTCACTTGGTGGGCCGTTTCCAGTAAACTATGGCATTACCATTTATAATTTCACCAACGTCAGGTGTTTTTAAACGTTAAACCAAAGAATACTCGAAGAAAGCAGAAGGAGAATCGTTTACGCTTAGGTTGGCCTGGCCTATTTGAGGTATCCTCAGTTTCGAGAACTTATGTTCATGCCTGTGCTTTTGCCGTTGATGTTTTGTTCCTAAAGGGAAAGCATTGGTTTGATTCGTTTGATTTGTGAAGATTAAAAAATGCCTCTAACCACTGAACAGTTTTTATAAAATAGTCAGCTAGTGAACGTCAGAAAGCTGCATACAAACTTGGAATAACCGGCGAGTATTCAGTTTTAAAAATCACTTTCAATTTTTGGTGACTTTCAATATTCAATGAGTACCTAGTTTTATTTAAAAAAAACATAGAAATTGCGAGATCGTAATAGTAAAAGACTTCCAATCCAACTACACTTACATTTAAAGAAATAAAGAAGACTGTAACATCCCGCTTGAATAGATCCTCCTTTGATTCCTAGAGGGCGCGCGAGAGAGTAAAGAAGAAGACGAAAGAGGACGGTGGAATTTGCAAGAGCACTTAAATTTTTTGATTTCTAATGTGGAAAAACGTAATTAGTAGTTCAAACTAGAGTGTTTCATTTTATTTAAAATATACTTACATCTTTTATTCGATGAAAATGTTACTAAAAATTGTAATAGTAGAATTGACTTTGTTTTAAACAAGAGTCCATATTCTTAATGGAAAGATAATTATTGTGGAAGAATATACAGCAGATGACTTCAGAAATCGACAGGAAATTGTGTGTTGGGTTTGTCAGTTTTATACAATCTTTCCAACATCAAGTACAGTTTTCGACATGTGTACAAAATATACCTAACCACGGTTTTCGCTCTTTTCCATAAAAAATAGTGTTAAAAATGATTTCCGACTTAAAACAGTAATACAAACCAGAATTTCTATTCTGTTTCTGTTCCTGTTTCTGTTCTTTGTCGCTTGGTGCCTTAAGACCTTAAAGAAGTCGTAGAGACAAAAGTTTATATCAAAAAATAATCTATTGTGACCTACAGAATGTTTTATGAGAAGGCTAATCCCCGCATTTTAGCGTTGGGGGAAAATGTACACTTTTCAACAGATTTATGCGAGGAACGCAATTACGAGAATCCCGCTTAAGTGCGTTGTCGACGCAATAAGGAAAGCCCCGCTTTATTGCCTTGAAAACGCAATAAAGCGTTTTTATTAGAATGATATGCACTAAATCAAAAAAAACAAAATTGTTTTCTTTGTCGCACTGTAAACATATGTCATCTCAATTTGACAATTGATTTGACAATTGTCTTTAATTTTATTTAAGCTGAAAGCACAAACAATTTTCAACGCTTGTGTTGGATGTGCGTGCATTTAACCGGAAGAATTTGTAAGAAATTTCACGAGAAGCTTCATTTTTATTGGCGCAAATAATCGGGTAAGCGGTACGCATTCAAACGGGAAAAGTTCTGTACATTCCTTATGGAATGCTTTGTTTGCTTTTCCGATGAATTAAACGGGTAACGCAATTAAGCGAGGGTCATTTATCCAGGGATCATATTGTAGTTGTTTATTATTCGCAAGACAGTGGTTTCATGTCTTTAACAATTTTCTACAATAATTTAACTATCGTTGTTAAAAATCTCGGTGCTAATTATAATAATTTGTTGTGTCCATGTCCAGGTTACATTTATCAAACTCACAATGGCGAACTTATTTATGCAAAATGTCCCATTGTGACCAAGAACATATTTCACCGCAGATTAAAAAGATCTCCCACTCACTTCTGAGGAATTATATAATTTCTATATTCGTCCCTCTTTAGATTATACAATTTTGCCCACAGTTAATAAAAATCCACGCCCAAGTCAATCCGACTAAGTAGTGTACTCAATGCTTTTTTTTTTGGGAACGCTCCTTCCCTGTTCGTGATTATAATAATGGTTTCGCCGAAACTTTGCTTCCGCCTCAATACAAATAATCATGATAAAAAGGAAATTATGTTTTTGTTGGTTTTCAATTCGCGGAATCTTGGGGTACAAATTGCGTTTTTGGAGAGACTGCCTATTCATCATTTTAACGAGACGCTTATGCAGAAAATGCTACTTTTTAACATGGATAAGTGGTGACTTGTAACTTTTTGTGTAATACGAATAATCGATATAATATGGGGCTGAGAGATCCTCAATAACCATTATTATTCGGCCGAGTACGCTTGAATAAACCAGCATACGGCGGATGTTAGATAAATTTGAAAATAAAATATAGCTGGCTAACTGTGGGGGATATTCGAGTTTATAAAAAGAAACAGATCTAATAGTTGTGGGGAGTGCAAGAACACAGTATGTAAACAAGAAGAAAGTGCCAAAACCTTGATAGAGTAAGCAACATTTTTCTGCTCGTTTCGCATGCGATTTTTTCGCTCGGTTGGTTGATGATTTTTTAATTCGTTACATTAGATGGGATGTTGTATCCTTTCAATTTGCATTCTATTACGTTGGCTTTAATTTAAGATTCCATTAAAATGACTTTAGGGTCTCATCACCTCTACTGCGAGAATAATATTATACGACAACCCTACTTATCCTTTAGGGTATACAATTTGAAAGTCAATTAGCTAAATGAATTTCTCATACTCTGTCCACCTCAAACCGCAGTGGCAGTCCCGGCCTTTTGGTGCTTTTTTTGTTTTCTTGCAGAGATGGTTTTTTTTCCGATGGTAAGTTTCATTATTAGTCGATAGTGCGTTACCGAGCTTATGTCCCTACACTAATATATCTCTTTGGTTTTGGGTCAACATTTGCCTCGTATTTATTATGAGTCAGGATTTCAGTTAATAAACAAAGCGGTTTTCAACCCTTGCCAGTGGGCTGTTGTTGTTGTATACGGTTGGTGTGTTGTGTGCACATCAAATTCAAATTAAATCGGATTTTCAACTTGAAGGATTCTGATGTTTTGTTGCGTGAAGCTTTGGCAAGACTCTTGATTGCTTTGAATGGATACCTGGTCAAACAAAAATATAAACTTTTCTGGTATTTGCATGCTAAAGTGAATCACTTAAAAGGGGAAAAGTTACTATTCAAATAACCACAGGCGGCTATCAATATGCGCATGTATAATATTGTGTTTGAAGGAGATAAAGTTGTTTTTTTTTGTTTTCTGTTGACCTAAGTAAACAGGGAATTTATTAAATAAATTAGCATTCCAGTTGGTCTGTTACAAACTCGTCCTAGGGTCAAAGAGGAAAGTCAACAAAGTTGTTGATGTAGCAATAGCGTAACAGGTTGCCTTATGAGGTATCAAGTGAGTGCTGATGAATGGACTTAATTTAATATCATAATTTTGTTCAAGACACTCTTACGTGAAATGGGATTTTTCATTTTGAAGGCAGTGGGATGCTGGGATGCTCCATGGGGGGGTTTAAGTTCTCCAGGGAAGTACATTTAATATCCGTCTGTTTTAAAATTCGTCATCCCGCACAAGTACTTTAGCTTTATGTAGATATAGTCAGCGTTGCCATAAGTGCAGATTTTCAACCTAGCTGCAGACTTTTAACAACCAGAAATCTGCGCTTCAGACTTTGTCTGCATTCGCAATAATCTATTTTGTTTTTTTTAAAAAAATAATTTCAAAATTGTTTGCTTGCGCTGTTTCGTATTAAGCTCTTCTTTTTTTGTTATTGTTACTACTCTAAATAAAATGTTGTGAAGTACGATTTTTCCATAGAATTCCTAATATTTTTATGGCAACACTGTTAAAGAAGGTATCCACATGAAACCAGGGCGTCCGTTCGAAAAATTGTCTCTCTCTCTATAGAGTCTATTTATAACAACATTTTTTTTTGCAACTAATCAACAAAAGCCTTTAGACATTCGTTGCGTTGTTCATCACTGTCTGGGGCCTCCCTGGAAAGCATTTATTTTCGATGGTGCTGATGAACTACGCAAAATCATTCGTTTACGATAGTCGACATCGATTTGTTTTATTCGCAAACATTTTCGAGAGCCCACCCTTATTTATGCCCAGCCTTATGCATTACCGAAATGGCACGCAACTGTCTGTGGTAATTAATTGGTCTGCTTAAAAAAAACAAATACATCTACTCTCCGATATATCCGACCCCTTCTAGACCCCAACCCATCTGTTAATATAAAACAGAAAGTAAACCGTATTCCAATAAATCCCCACCAGGATCTCCACCAACAACGTTCGAAATCAATTAAATATTTCATTAAATATAATAATTTCATTCAATATCCCTCGGGTTATTTAGAGGTTGCGCCCAGCTACCGACGCTGGGTAGTTTTAATGCATCGCACATTTTTTGGGCTTCCATAATAATTAACCACACTTTCCATTGCATATGCACGTGTGCAACCACAGGTGAAGTTTTAAATTAATATCCCTTCAAGGGGTATAATTGCACTCACTAATCAGATGGGCATACAACAGCAACAACAAAAGAGACCTCCCCCATCTGCACCAGCAACGTGATGCGAATGTTTGATGGCACCAACATTTCACTGTGGCGTGGATCTCATGCACGGGGCAAGGATAGCCGAGATGGAATTGTAAAACTTAATTAACCCAATAATAAATATACACACAGCGATAATTGCAATTTTATTATAGTAATAAATAGCCGCGTTACACTCTCATCCATTAAGGTGATTTGTTCCGGTGGTAACACCATTCAAGAACCGAATAAATTGGATTTTATTACCGCCGCATTCACCATCGACGAATAAAGTACCTACATATTCTGATTGTCATTAATGACATTTAGTATTTTATACACAGCTGCATATATTTGGTTGTCCAGATTTTGATTTGCGTACGTTGCATACAGAACTTGGTTAGAGTATTGCGTCCTTGGGTCTATTTCTTTGTAGATATCTGATCTTGAAAAAAAATAAAGTTTTCTTTCTACTTAATGGCAAATAAGAAAATAATGCACAGAGTTAAGCCTGTCATCGACTTTATTTGTGGGTTACTGTTTTTATATTTAAATTGTTATTGAAACTATCATGAATAAGCCGTATGATTGTCGCGAAGGAGGAAGGACTATATTTTCATTACTTTTCTAACAAGGAAAAAAATTGACTCCTTGGTTCATTGAGGTCCCCTTCTATTTGCGAGCGCCACCTAAGCCTAAGTCTCCCAATACAGCGCCGTTCTTCGGCGGTGGATTCAAAGATCTTACGGGCCGTAGTATTTGTGTCATTTTTTTTTACCTTCACTCTTCTAGCTAGGTCGATGTCTCGTCGTTACATCTCCTTCTCCATTCACCGTCTATGGAAAAGGGGGTCAAAAGCTGCAAGTAGAATATTCATCTAAAAACAACCTAGAGGAACCCCTTCTTGCCTTTGAATGAGTCCTTGCCTCTGGACGGTAAGGGGCTTACAAAGGGTCACTTTAGTTCTTCGAGAGAGGGCTTTGCTAATCAATTGAATTCTTAGCCCAAAAAAACAGCGATTTAATTTAATTTAATTTTTATTTAGTAATAAATACTATAATAGTTATTCTACGTTTAAAATCTGTGCCGGTGTAACTGTCTCAGTTCATAATTGAGTCTAGGACCTCATCAACCACCTCTGAAATAGTCGGTGCTGCTGTTTTTCGATTTTATAAAATAATCCTAATGTATCAATGAAAAAGCAAACACCTATTTGTAAGCTTAAAGTATTAAAAAAAAGTCTTGACTCATTTATAACTCTTTTAGTATTGAGTTTAATGGACTAAAGTTAGAAAAAAGGTAGTAGAACTTAGCAAGCATTTTAAGAAAGTTACATTCAAATTCGACGAGTGGTTTTCTCGTCAACCAGTAACAGACATAAGCCCCATACCAACGAAATAAAAATAGCAGCAAAACGGGCAAGCATCCATTAAAATAACTCGGTAATAACTGCAACTGTACCAAGAACGTCTCCTTTCCTGATATCGCTTTCACTTTCAATTAAAAGACCCCCTGTATGAGCAACAATCTTTTGATAAAGGTAAGCCACGTGCCCCGAAATCCCTATAAATAGGTTAACTATATATTTTAACATCTTTTGTTGTAGGAAAAAACAAAATTAAAACAAATCCGAATCAACATTTAAAATATACCACCCACAGCAGCTCAAAGGTTATATTTAATCGGATCTTGGAATATCATGAAGCAAATTCATAGCCGAGTTTGTTTAGCTAAAAGCTTTTCTTAATCCTTTGAGCTAATACTTTGTTCGTCATGTGTCAGTGCCTGTATCATCCTCATTTCACTTTTCCTAAGCGTGATAAAATTCCTGCCTCTGTTGTTGTCCGTGCTGCCTAAAAGAAATGTTACAACGAGGCATAATCCTGCTGCCTGAAATCCCTTTGTTCCTAATATTCTCTACAACCCCATACCCAAAAATAGCCAAATGAAACTCCTTGAAGGGATAACACTGTGAAACAGGCCGAATTCAATTAAGAATTATCATTTATTTTTCAATTTCCGAACGGGCACAACAAAGATGCACATAAACTGTCTGCGCCTACAATAAATCACCCAGTTCTCGAAATATTGACAACTTTATTAATTAGTTTTCGAACAACGTCCGCCTCAAGCGATGGTTGCTGTACAGGGAATCGCTTTGACTGGCGATAAGGGATTTTTTTCTCCGGCCGCTAGAATGTAAATTAAATTCTTGATCTGCGCTGCTGTCGATATGCGTTGCATTTCTGTTTGGCAGGAGAATTTATGATGACAAATGTCCAGTTTCCGGAACTGGCGAATGAATTGTCACGGACACGTTCACCAAGTCTGTTGGATGTGAGCTCAATGGGAATGTTTGCCACCAGTGTTGGTGCTGGGCAAAATCGATTTCGACCAGCAAAATGGATTACTGAGTTCCACCAGATAACTGCCACAAAAGTTAGTTTGTCATCGGAGGTAATGTAATAATATTCAAAATTAATTATCCAAGCTCTGCGGCCGAAATTATCTACGGTGCGGAAATTGGATATTCGACACGTAACAAGTTCAAGTTTCCCATGCACCCGGATCCAACCCCTGCTGAGTGGAGAAACCGCTTCCGTAACAAACTGCTCAGACCTTATATAATCGATACAGAATACATGCACCTAATTTGTTACTAATTGGCAGTACATTCAATTATGTAAGATGAAAACAGTTTGTATCTTTGCGAAACAGACTGTTATAAGCAGGCTTTGGCGCAATTAATTCCACTCAGTGAGCTGAAATAAATGTAAAATATTAGCCCACTTTACTGAAGGAGTAAACACTGGTAAAATGTGGTTAAACACGGCAGTATGTACACACCATATCAGGAGTGCACTTGGCTGCAATTGGGGTCGAGTTTCCTTTCTAATCAGGTAAAAAGCCGATATGAGTATTTTGAACATACATGGAAACTGACAACCTTTAGCAAATTAAAAGGGAATCAGATTTGCTATGGCAAGGAATGCCAAGCCCAAAACTAAAAAAAGCTTCATCATGTCGGCGCGGCGCCACATTGCACTGTGTGTGCGGCTATAAAACTCGACAAGTAGAGAAAATAATCGTCCAAAGAGGGGTCGATAGCCAGCTATTCATGTCGCTTGGTAGTAATCGATAAGCTGATAAATTATTCAAGATAAGAGAACATGGAGGAGTCAATAATAATCGCATTTCCATACTGAACGAAGTCGGAAGGCCCCCGAGGAAATCAGAATTATATCAGACAATCACTCCTTTAATGCAATTACTGATGGGCGAGTTAGAGCGGGAAGGATTTCCCGGTAGTGATTTATATTGTTGCTCGCACGTGTGTTTCGAAAGGGAATGCGTAAAAGAACTCACATAAGGACACAACCATAATGTCTTCTAAACACCAATTCCGTGGAGTGACACTCGCGTTTCTATTTTGCCGGAGAATTGAATCATAGGACTCGTGTGGCGCACCTTGAATTTGAATTCCATGAGGAATCACATAAATAAATAGGTAAGGCGAAAACTTTCCACACCAGTATCTTGTATGTTTAGCTTTTCGCAATGACTAGTGTGGGAGTTGGTTTCTCGTTCCCGCATGTTTTTTTTTGACATATAAACGAAAGGGACTTAAACAGCTTTCTAGTGACAGCGTTGTTTATGTCTGTCCGACGTTCGGGAGGAGAGGGAAAAAAAGGTTTGGTGGCCGCACCTTGTTCCTCAAACTTATTCGACAGTTTTTTTTTTTTATACGCAGTTCCGCTAGAGTAGGTACAAGAACAAGTCTTAATGTAATTCCGCTTCAAGTGCTTTGAAATGGACCGTAGTTTAAATGTAATTTGGTTCAAGTGCTTTGAAATGGACGGTACTGTGATGAGTGCGTACAAACATCGCTCTGTGAAAATTGACGAAAAAAAACTCATCACTCTGGGGGTTTTGTTTTTCGGAGCTCTTTATCACAGCTGTCGCGTCGAGGAAGCGATTTGTTTTATTAAATTAAAGCTAAAAGCCCGACTACGGAATTTATTGGACTATTACGCCATCCATCGTTCTAAACTTTTCTTGATTTAGTAACCGTTCCCGCGAAGCCACAACTTGGCAAAGATTCATCGCAATCGAAAGGAAAGACTTGGAGTGCAGAAAGTCCCAAACAGAAAGTTGAAATTTTCCCTTTTTTCTCCAAACGCTACTTCGAAGAGAGAACCTTCAGTTTTCACTGACGAAACACATAATCACGAAAGTGTAAAATGCAAAACAACTTGCGAAAAGTACCTTTACGATAATAGTTATGTTTTATTTGCTAGAATCTGTGATCATTACTAGATAAAATTCTCAAAATCCTATAATTGTTGGAAACAACATTTTAAGAAGCAGGTTCCTGAGACTTTTTCTTTCGAAAGTTGATTTATCTTTTCAAGCAAGCAAAGAGTATGCTTTTGAGCAGTTATAGTGCTCAGTGATGCCAGATGACACATAATCACAGATGATACATAATTCTTTTCAAGATTTTTCCATCAGCGCGAAAGTACCTAAGGAAATTATTTGATAAGAGAACTGATGGAGGTAACAAGTTTTTGGAAAAAAATGTTTTAGGAGTAAAAGCAACGGACAGGAACTTCGCAAATTCAATCCTAAAACATTTTATTTTCAATATTTGATCGCTTCCACATTCTTTTCATTCTTTTGCAAATGTTGAAACAATATTTTCCGCTATAAATTTAAATAAAACAAAAATTCGTAATCATTTTTAAACAGTTCAAAATTTAGTCTTAACAAAGAATCTGTTGCGCCTTAATGAAGCGAGTTCCTATGATCTTGATTAACATGAACAATGGAATTCTAAGTCATAAATAAATATGTTCGCGAATTCCAAAAAGGAATAACATCAATTTGTAATGAATAAATTTTTCTATCAATATTTTATGTAAAAATAAATAAAAAATAAATAAATAGTTGGCGCAACAGGTCTGTAGGGACCCTGGGCCTTTTTATGTAAGTACCTATATATTTCAACTACCATAATTTTGTCGAAAAAATAAATATAAGTTTTATTTAAAGCACTTAAAAATTGCGTGTTTATATAATTTCCTTTTATATTTCGAAAAAATCTTGAAAAAAAAAAATCGTTTATTTCAGAAAAACAAGTTTATCAGATTTTTCATTTGTCTTAAATTTTTAAAGTTTCCCTACATAAATTGGTTAGCTACTCACTTCCAAATTTATTTTTTATTAAACTTCAACTTGTTTGGTGGATTTTTTTCTAATTGTGGACATGGACATTTTGAGAAACTTATGTTTGTAAATGATGAAATTCAATGAAGAACCTATGCCATAAACTCTTCATGTTGACAAACAGAATCCGGTGCCTTGCCCTACGTTTCGAAGCCTAAAAAAATTCTAAAAACACACTCGTCCCGCCCCAGGCAAGGACTACTTGTATGGATAACTTTTCTAAACGGTTAACTTGTAACTACAATCTCTCGCAAAAATTTGAATACAGATATTCCTCTTCAAGAATGCGAATAAGACAAGCATCATAGGCTCACCACCGATCCTTGACAAGCGTAAGCATATTAAATTAGATTATTCATGACATAGAGCATTCAATTCATGTTAAAGACATCCATATAAAAAAAACTGTCAGGACTATAACATAAATCCTTCAGAGACTCTCTCAGTTATAACTACCGTATCATCTCCTCTTCCCCAACCTGCTGACTACGACTACGTACTGACTCCGAACGTTTAACATTCCTTCAAATTGTTGTGAACCATTCCATTACGAAAAGAAAAAAAAAATACAAAACTGTTCCAGCTTGTGAAACCTTGCACTTAGCACTGCCAAGGAGAACAAAATGTACGCCGTCTTCGAATGCTCTTTTAAATTACCCTCCAGTCGTAAATTTTATGCGAAAACTTTGGGTAATTCCCCAAAAATTACAACCACACTGGTTCGAGGCTGTCTGCAAAGCAGGACAATAGAATATAAAATGAACCCATGGAATAGAAAGCCCAATTAATCACACCATAGTGAGGCCTTCTGTTTTTCGGCTCAAAGGATTTCATTAAGGCTAACGACATGTAAACCGCTCAAACGCAAACATTTGCAAATAATTTAAATTGTTCATTTGACCGCCCCCTTTGAACCATCGAAAAGTTTCCCACCTCACCGGAGTGGAAAGTCATGTGAAAACTGAAAACTATTCAGCTAATTTCCCGTGCCACGCATAATCTGACCCCATTTCAAAGCCACCCAAATTTGGTATTATAAAGCATGCCCGCCGAGATGACAATGGCACACACACATTCGAAGGGATGAACGCATTGTTAAGCAATTTAAATTGCGGATCCTTTTGCTCTTTTGAATTATTTATCACCATGGTGTGTGTATAGTTGTTGAACGCTTCTCGTGTTTTTCTTTTGTGGGCTTACAAAAATAAATAAATACAAAAGTAAAACAAACAAACGAAACTTCATGAAGGCAGTAGGCAGTTTGTGTTCTGTGTCATTTTCATGCCACTTTGTGTAGGGGGTGTTCTGCTGCGAAATCTTGGCGAAAATGTGTCACCGAGAAGATCATGCTCTAGATACAGGGGTGGCAATGAGTTTGCCATTTAACGAGATAATCTATTTTGTTGTTGGTTGCTTGAGTTTTTTTAATTAAATAAGATTTCACTGTAACACATTTTGAAGGTAATCAGAGAAGACCTATCATGCAGAAGAGATTCTCTGGGAACTGGGGATGAAATGGTTGCACGATTGCAATTAATCCACGAGAGATAACTTTTCGTTTGGGTGATGTAGAAACTGTGTAAATTGTCAGCGCCAATCGTAGGGGGGGCTTTCAAACAAGACCAATTTGTTGGGGTTTCTTTTTTTATCGACTGTCATTGATTTAAGTTGACAGTTCAGTTTAACATACAGGTGGCTCTGGATCTAGCTTCTCTGTCCCTCAATGTTTGCGGGAGCTCTAAGTTTTATGGGAAAATGAAAGGGGCCAACAATATCATACTTGAAATCAAGAAACTTTGGGCCTGCCTTAGAATCACACACGTGTTTTTGTTGGCCAAAGAAAACTGACCTTGTGAAATCCAGTCCCAGTGTTGTTGAAATGCCCTCTGGCCTATCTAATGGCAAATGCCTTGACAAAAGAATCCTACTACGGGCACAGTCAGTGACTAGCATATCGGCATCAGATACCACTGATACCTTTGCACATTTCAAACATTTCACATTCCACATTTCAAAACTAGCAAACTGATATTTTCCACACACAGAAACATACACCAACAATTTCATAATAAGAATGTCATGCTCGTCATAAGGGATGATGCAAATATTAATTGGGAACATATCACAATGGACTTTTGATAAACTATCTCAGCATATGTCAGGAGCAGAATTTGTTTCCTCTGATGGTCGACACAACTACTGGCCTCAGCTGACAAGGGTCCTGGAATTTTAAATGAAGCCCAGTTCCTGTCTTTTGTGTACGGCTAGGTGAAGTGATTTTCTTTTCTGACAGCAATTTTGATAAGGCGCAATCACAATTTACTATTACTCGCATTTTTGTGCGATGTTTTGTTAGAACTTGTTATAAGGAAATGCCACCTTTCATGGCGGACATGACGAAGAAAATTAACTATTTTTTATGATGTCGGTTATTCTGTTTTGTGTGTTAAAGTTAAGTGCTTCTGTCGATTTAATTTTAATGCAATACTCGACGATAAACGATAAAAATTAACACAGCTCCGCGCCCTAAAGTGCGAAAGCAATAAATTCCACACCCAGCAAGAACTATAATCTTCGAAGAGGAACGTAACAGGGAAGCGCAAATAGCATGGCCACCAATTAAGCACACTTTGCTTTATTTCTTTTGCGGAGAGTGCTGCCAGTCCACAGGATGTATTGTATATATAAGCAAAAGTGAGTGGCCAAAGCGAAGGAAGTTCTTCAGGTTGTTGGGTTTTTTTTTTTTTAAAGATAAGTTGATCGCAAGGTTTACGATTTCCAATAAAAGTATATTGTAGTCCTTGTTGCGTAGTGTGTTTCTCTGTCTGCCGGTGCATGCATGGCTCCAGGTGTCAGTGAAAATTTGTATAACCGGGGTATGTTGTTTTCAGTTGTAATTTGTATCGGTCTTTGTAATCAACATAAAACGAAAATTGGATGTTAGATTTAGTCCTTGTTATGATGGGGAAAATGGTGTCTTGCGGGGTTTTAAGGCGGAGTGTTATTTGTTTTTAGATATTAAAGAGTTGGAATCACTCAAAATGAGGGACAGGGTTCAAAAGAGAAATGTACTTTTGGGAACTGATTCGGTTTTCCAAGATTGATGCCTCAATGACAACTAAAAATCCGCTATAATTACTGAAGTGACACACTTTGAGTTCGCAATCAAGGTTTTCCACAGTCGTATAAAACACGAACCTCTTGCACATAATTTCTTCTGAAACTCGATGACATTACAACTCGATAACCACTGGGCCGATTTTCATGCTTATTTTCTGTTTTATTCGTATTGCTGTATTTCAGGTTTAGGCGGAAAGAAAATTGCGGAAAATCGGTTAATTGTTTTTTTTTTCGCATTTTACGACAGATGGCGCTGAAATAAAAGTCAAGGCACACGACATTATTGCCGTTTGGTGTCCAACTTATAGCAGGTCCACGTCCAGCTAGTGATTCATAAAAGTTCCACTGAATCGCTCTCTCTCTCTCTCTTTGAGGATTTGTTTTCATCCAAAAAAATGCAACAAAGGTTCCTGTACTTTCAGCATAGAAATATGAAAAATCTCAAAAATCGAGAGAGAAATCTCTCAGTTTCAAGAGAAGTACCTGGCCGGTTTTCTTACAAAAAAGTATAAGAAATGTCGTTTTGACATTTGACAATGCTCTATTAAAATGCAACATCTGCAAAATAAGTTCGAATTGAATACCTATTAAACCTACCATTTTAAATGCGCTGATATGTTCTAGGAGAACATTCAGTTACAACTTCTTTCTCCGACATCGTTGAAGACGAAAATTGAGTTTTGCTTGTCAAACTTTTGAGCTGTCACTTATAGTTGTCAGTTTTCATTTCAGCAAGTCGAAATTCGGCGAGTAGAAAATAAGAAAAAATAAAAAGAGGGGAAATTGATTTCTCTCATTTTTTTTTTCAATTTTCTCGCACATTTTTATAAACGTTCATAAAAAAGTACCCGATAGAACCAAATTTACAAAATTCACCTGCCTACAAAATTGTTTGACAGATATAACCTCCCTTTCCAGTTGTTAAGACCTCAAGTACCGACCGCCCAACTGTCTCCTCCTCTTGCTCATCCCTGGCACTAGTACAGGGATGAACATTGAACAAGACTTAATTTTCTATTTCTATTCCCTAACATTCTAAGGCAAAAGCAGAAACCTCCACTCGATTTTCAAGAAACCCACCATGCTATTTAAATAACTCCTTTCCTTTCTCTGTAATAAAGATCAAGTAAAAGGTACATATCATGTGACCCGCTCCAGACCGAATGTAACCAATCGCCATGCCATTCGACTGTCTTTTTTTTCTCTTTTTTTCTACATTCAGATTCAGATATCGGATGCTGGGGAATGAGAAAACAACAAGTCGACAATGATATCTAAATTATTCAGTATTCTTCTTCCTACGTCTTTGTTGCCCCCTTCGTTTATCCATTCTGACATTAATGTAGTAAACCGAGACATATTTCTTCGCAATTTGCATGAAATTGAAATTTCAATTGCTTAAGTGAGTACCTACTTTTTTTTCAAACACTGATTTTTGCCGTTTCGAGGTATAAAAAGACGAAAAGAAAATGTGTGGACTTGGGAATACCATTTGGCGTCTTAACGCGAAAAATGTAAAATGCAAAATGGTGGTGGAATAATCCAGTTATGCACTTATACACCAACTGTGAATGTGAATATATTTTAAATACGAAACCTCTTTCTAATTTATTTCACTTAGGGTTTGCAAAATATTTACTTTGAGCAGAATTGGAATTGGTATCACATCGCTCCATCGCGAAGGTTGCATGTTTTTTAAAAGAACCATCCGCAGTAATGAGAATTGATGCTCCAAGGGCCGTTTGAACTGCGGAAACAGATGGAGGTACAGGCAAGTGAACGGCATGGGCATGGTGGTAGTAACATCATTAGGCTCCCAGAGTTTATATGTTCGACTTGATGAGAAATGACAAGGGGTTTGCTTGCCGAACAGAATCATTCGTGCAAAATGATAGCTGATGGATTGCTGACCCTTGTTTTGGCAATTGACTTTTCGCTTGTAAAGGCAATATTACGCATGGAATACGCTCTGGACAACACCTTTTTGAGGAGGTTAAACTGATTGGATTCCAGTATGAAAAAGTGGGAGTCCTTGGTCGGCATTCTGTAAGGCGATACGTTTAAACGTTTTCTAGGGCAAATCATTTGAGGGCACGAAAACGTTTGATTGTTTCGCCTTGCAAAATCTGACCCGTTATTTAAGGGATATTTTTTTTTTTAATCTATGACAAGGGCGATCCTTATTGAAGTCATTATCCATAAAGAACTACTTATGTGTCAATTTATAATTGAACAAATTATAATTTTAAATGCGATTTAATTAAGGCACCAGTTATAGACATGGAATAGTGTGAAAATGTTTTTTTTTTTACGTTTAGGCTGTCATATTAAAAATTCTGTCAGAAAAATCAACACAACTGATTGGATCACACCAGAAAAAAAAATTTCTGACAAATGGACCAGTAAAGAATTGAAACTATTTCAGTGAAATGATTTGTTTTTTTTTTTGTAGTTTTTCGTACGGAAAATGGATAGATATTTAATTTTTTTTTAGAAATCTTTAAGATTACTATTTGTTTATTGTTTTTTTGATAAACAAACTTTATAATTCACAAGCAACATTTTAGGACCAATATTGAGTTCAAGCATTAGGTTTGAGTGGTGAAAAAAGCAAAAGTAATTTAGTACGGATTTGTTTTACGTATATGGCTATAACTAGAGCTTAGCTCGTCTATAATTTTCTAAAGCTAAAAAATATTAAAAGTTTCAAAGGCTTGGTTAACTTATGTCACAAAATCCTTATACTCAAGTTAGAGCAGCAATTTAAAGTTAAACTACCTGGCGGTGTATTAAATAAAATAAATACAATACTGTTTGTATTAATGATATTTAGTAAACCGATTTAAGTTATATTATTTACAAAAGTTATACCAGTTCTATGTAAATTAAAATCTTGTTTGGACATTTTAAAAATCCCTAAAATAGATCATCTGAAACTGAAGTTGCAGTCGAACTCAATGTTGAGTCTTCTTTTGAATTTTGTCGAAGGCAAAAAAAGGCAAAAAACAAAAAAAGCAAAAAAAATATTACTCGTCAATTTGGTCTAACAGCTTCCCTTGACACTGGTTATATTCAAGAATTGTGACCCAGGTAGCACTGCACTGTTAATTATTTTTAGTCAATTTATCTTTTAAGGAGCAAATGCCAAACACAAGTCAGGGGATAGAAATTATGGTTGAGAAGTTGCGGATCAATAATCAACCGTCGCTAAAAACCACGAGTAAAAATTCTAACATCGCTATTGGTACCTACTATTGGTGTCCCACAGGCGAGCCATTTGGGTCCACTGCTTTTTATTTTTAGTAATGATATCATTTCAATGGTGAAAAATAATCAATGCTGCAAATACAAAAATGTACAAATGACTGTCCTTGATCTAAGTAACTACAAAAGTTCGATTCCATTTTGAATATGTGCCAGTTCCTAACCTATTTCAGTGACTTTCAATAGATTCCAAAGGCGATTTGCCCTCTTTATAAATTTGTAAAACACGATAGGCCACGAGCCATTTAGCTGTGTTGTTTGTGTCTCGCAATTCTTCAAAGTTAAACCTCTACCACCTTTTGAGAGGGTACGATTTACAGTTCGCTGCAGTTTTGGTAAAAATTCGACTTGCACGTTCTAGGTTACTATGCGAAATGGAAAACAGTTTTGGAATTAAATCGGGGAAAATTATTTTCTACCTAACTATATGTACAGAATTCTTACAGTCAGGCGGAGAACATCCAGTCCCGTTGTACAGGCCTTTGAAATGCGCATTTATAACCCAATTTTGCCACAAAAATACAGTAAAATTGAATGCACCTTTGAAACGGACATAGTTTTCTGAATACACTTTTTTTTAAAACACAAAAAGTTGTCCCGATCAAATACAGTTTTTGCTTTACACCCTATTTTGGGGTTTAACACTGTTTGCCCCACTGACATGCGTACATTTGAGACTAAGCAACCATTTACCTTGGATCCGGAATCCTTCTCTATGCCATTACCATTAAAAATGCACGAGGCAAATAAATAAACCGCAGCTCTTAGCAAATTAAATATGCATATACCTCACGCAAACCAAATGCGACCTCTTCCATTTAAGTCAACCCAAATATGTGCGGATACACAAGACCCGCAAATGGGTTTCACCCGTCACATGATCCATTAAATAGTATAGACAAATTTAAATCCTTCTGCCAGAGTGGGCTATAATTTTCAGTGGAATGTGCTACTTAACCCCCCAGATGCCTCCCACACAGCGCCAACGCAATCGCACCTATTTTCGATTCGCTTCACAACTTTAATGACTTCTGTGCAATATTCCACTCGGTGAGCACTCCTTTCGAATAAGGACCAACAAAAATGCGCACAACAACCAAATCTAATTAAAAGCGAAATTGTGCGGTAGACCGATGCAGGTCTCCTCCCCGCTTGAGCTTAGTAATATAATGAAAACTTAGTAATATAATAAAACTCAAATCTTGAACAGGTACTTTGCATTTTCTGGACCTTAATTAATTAAATTCATTTTGCAGGTAGACCGGCTGGTGGACGCAACAACTGTTTCAATCAAAGCTCCACCAGAGATGAATCCATAATTCCCCGACGAAAGGAATCTGAATAACCAAGGAAATCAGTTACAGGATATTCTCAAGCATAATGAATAATTCAACGTCGCAGCACTTGGTGCAAGTAGCGCTAGCCACCATGAATGCAACAAATTCCAACAATACAATGGCACCAACAGCTCTGCCCCTGACAACGACGTTGGCGGCGGCAGCGGCGAGAACAATAACAAATGCCATCCAGTACTCATCCTTTCTGGCACCATCATCGACGCCGATGCCTCTGCTTTCGACGACGCCAACAACACCCTGGTCGACGACAATCGCTGCTGGACAAAACGATACACTAATGGCGGCAAGGGCGGCCGACTCGCCGGACGTCATCAAGTACGAGCTGGTTCAGATATTCTTCTGCATTTTGTACTCGACGGTGTTTGTGCTGGGAGTGTTTGGCAACGTGCTAGTCTGCTACGTGGTGCTTCGCAATCGGGCCATGCAAACTGTGACAAATATTTTCATAACCAATTTAGCCCTGTCCGATATCCTGTTGTGTGTGCTGGCGGTTCCGTTCACACCATTGTACACGTTCATGGGTCGGTGGGCGTTCGGGAAGACTCTCTGCCACCTGGTTTCATTTGCGCAAGGATGCAGCATATACATATCGACACTGACGCTCACCTCGATTGCAATCGACAGGTACTTCGTGATCATATATCCGTTTCATCCACGTATGAAGCTGTCCACGTGCATCGCAACTATCGTCAGTATTTGGGTGATATCCTTATTGGCTACCCTGCCCTATGGGATGTACATGAAAGTCGTGTCGGACGAGTCCGCAATGGCAACAACAACGATACGACCTACAACCAATCAAGACAACACCACAACCACTCACATTTCGAGTCGCCATCCGATATCAGCCTGGACGTTCGCATTCGACAACTCGAGCTCGTCGTCGGCAGCAACGACAGCGTACTGCGAGGAGAATTGGCCCTCGGAGCAGTACCGCAAGGTGTTCGGATCGGTTACCACTATCCTGCAGTTCGTGCTTCCCTTTGTCATCATATCAATCTGCTACATCTGGGTGTCGGTGAAACTGAACGCACGTGCCCGCGCGAAGCCCGGCAGCAAGAGCTCACGTCGCGAAGAGGCGGACCGCGACCGAAAGAAGCGAACCAATCGTATGCTTATCGCCATGGTCGCCGTCTTCGGTCTGTCATGGCTGCCCATCAACGTAGTGAATATACTCGACGATTTCTACGAGAAGTCCAACGAGTGGCGCTTCTACACGCTCTTCTTCTTCGTCGCCCACTCGATAGCAATGTCATCCACTTGCTACAACCCGTTCCTCTACGCCTGGCTAAATGAGAACTTCCGCAAGGAGTTCAAGCACGTGTTGCCTTGTTTCAATCCATCGAACAACAACCTCATCAACATCACGCGCCCCTATAATCGCTCGGACAGAAATACCTGCGGTCCACGGCTGCACCACAACGAAGCCGATTTGGATAACGGCGATAATAACATAACTCTGACGGAGGATACGTGTGTAAAGAAGGATATGATCATACCACGTGAAGCGACTTACGGCAACGGAGCCACGTCCATGGCAACGAAACGCGATAAGAAAGGTGTCGATATCTTGCTGAACGACGACCCGATGAAGGAGAACGAGGTTGACTCCGGCGAAGAGCACACTGTGGAAATGCGATTCTGCGAAACGCCCTTCATGAGTTCCGACAACACGACTGGTTACAGCAACTTTGAGACTAGCATAACGGACATCGAGCCCACGAATGTTTCGCTGATATCCAACTGAGGTGAGTGTTTGAAAAATTTCACATTTAAAAAATTCCCCATTTGAAACAGAAACAGTGATTGAAGGCAGATGACAGATCCCACCACTTTCGTCTGTCTGAGTCATGCCCCCCACCGCAAGGTTGCAATTCGTTTGCCAAAGAAAACCGCGGTTGCCCTTGCTTCCCGAAATGAAATTGCGTCTTGCTCTTGACATGCAATTAAAATAGAATACCACAACTGAGTGCGAAGCTATCACATTGCAATGAAAGCTGGTAACAATTAACTGCTGGTTCCATGCGGATTGGTTCTCTGCCATGTATAAAAATTTAACCAACGCTGCGGGTCAAACACGAGTGATTGATGTCGTAATTTGCGCCATTCAATAAGGAGGGACTGGCAATCTGATTTTGACTAACATATACAGCGCTTTATAATAGATTTCAAAATATACCTCCCAGAAAAACAAGGTTCATCAAATTTTCCACAGTTTTTTACAAAACAAAAAAATGCGTCTACTTCAAGTCGATACTTTTAAACGGAAAACATTTTATTATATTTACCCAACGATTGAATCGTCTGAAAGCCGATAAAAAGACAAAGTTAAGCCCCGCTGTGAAACTCATTTACCACCATGAAATATTAAGCACTTGGTGATGTGTATTTCTAAAAGTGCTTCTGTCAAATAAAGAACCAACGAAAAAAAAATTAAAAAAAAAAAACAAAACCCACAGTTCAACAGCTCGTATCATCAATCGTTTATCGATAAAAGGGAAATAAAAAAGCCACCACGCCGAGACACCAGCACAACAGTTAAGTGTTTGCCATTTTCTGTGTACCGAACCGCAATTTACTCGTCCATTGAAAAAGGACACAAATCCACGAGCAATTTCCATTACATTCATGTCAGAGTGTACTCGTATACTGTTACTGCTACTGCTACTGCTACTGCATGTGCACATGTGCTTCATCGTTTAAATAAAATGTCACAACTTTAAAACCGCATTTTTGCAGTAAAAAATAAAATTGCTTGCCATTGGAATTTCCGAGAGGAGGACATGTGTGTATTGGAATCGGAAGAAACTATTTGTTGTGGAAGTCTCTTAAAAAAAAAAACGAGAAAGTGATGACACATTTGAATACAAATTTGAAAAATAAACGACAATTTCAAAGGCGACTTTCTCAATTTTTAAAATAAATAAAATATAGATCTAAGAAACTTTTAGAAATAACTTTCTCAACTCGCAATTCGTAATGCAGCACACATCTACTTGTGGGTTGTGGATCGATATTATATGACTGTAGTGTCTCGCTCTCTGATGGTACACAATTTTTTTTAAAGCAACAATCTGCTTTTTCGAAAGATTTTTACCATAATCTCTTCAAAGTCTTGAAGTACAACAAACTTTTCGACGGCCGAGTTCAGAAATGTAAAAACGCTGCGCTCATTCGAAAATTTCGCGTCCAATATTGTATGAGAACTGCATTATCATTGCAGAAGTTTGACAGTACTTGCGTTTGTAAAAGAACATTTACCGGCAGCATGCTCTCAACAGTGCCATGTGTGTTTTTTTTTTTTTTGTTTTGTTACTGCGATGCAGAAAAATGACAGGAGAGAGAATGGACACACAATTTTTGCAAGCTATTCAATTATTAAATAATTTCTTCTATTTCGAAATGAACAAGAGCAAAAATAAATATTCCGATGATGGCACAGGGCTTCTTAAATCATTTCGCCTTGGATTGAAATCGGAATTAATATTAAACAACCGAGTTGTAACTGACAAAATTGTTTTTATTTCTGTCATTTACGACTTTAGTTTATGCAACTACGAAACCATTTTTGTCAATGCATGACGGGAGCATTCAGGCAGCTGGTATAAATGTGTTTCAGGAATATTTTTTGCATGGGCACCATTATTTACATTCCTGAACTTACACCACTCCTACAGTTTCAAAAAGCAATTATTGTGAAATACCATGAAAAAAATAAAATTTTACTTCGAGAGAATCAGTTGTTGATTCTCTGGAGCTGCTACATGGACATAGTATTTCGTGTTCAGTTTTCATATAAAAATTCCCATATTGGGAGTTAAAATTTCCCATGAACTCTTCCACGTAAATTCTCTAACTGAATACAAAATAACGAAATACACCTTTTTGATAACAGAAACTTGTGAAAGTGGCCACAATTGTTGTTTTTGGTAATCAAATCCGAAGGAATTTGTCATCGAAATTTACCATAAACTAGTAAACACTGAGGATCTGGCAATGATGTGAAAAAAAACAAAATGGCTGTTCAGATCTGTTTTCATATTGATTTTTTTTGTAAAATTGAGTAATATACTTTTATATATTAGATAAGTAAATAACTAATATGAACTGGCAACGACGATGGGATTTAACTATTTCTGGTTCCGATTACAGGAACATTCAAGAAGCGTTTGTCTGCCCGGGATCGATTAGCCAATTTAAGACAAGCAAAGCGTTTGATACGTACGTTTTTTTAGTTGCATCAAATTTGTTGGTGGACTGTTATTTAATGTGGTTTAAGTAAAAAAAGGAAATAAATTCCCATGCTACCCTTTTAGCTCATACCGAGTTCAAATTCGCAGAAAAGAGAAAAGTCCACGTTCTGGCATTACCTACTAGTTCAGCGATGGGGTTAATTTTTGACTTCACTTATTTGTTATTCAACAATAAATTGCTGCATACGAGAGCAATCCCACAGACTTATGTCGTTTTCCATTGGGACCAAAAATCAATCTATTTGAGATCTGAAAAAGATTTCTGGTGGTACCAATGGAAAACGACATTCATTTCATCCAGAAAAACACACTGTTTGACATACAGCTTGATGCGTTACGGTCAACTGTCATTGTCATAGTTACCACGGCATAATAGGTGTTTATTTCTTTGCAAATGTGGATAATAGCAATCTGAATGAGGCTTTCAAAAATATGATATTCGACCATGATAAACCTATTCAGCTGTATTGCAGGGAATGGACCTACCAATTGTAGTCAGGAATCTGACATTTGACACCTCTTTTCTCTGTTCAATGAATGGCCGTATCAATTGTACGCGGAAGTGATGCAATTTGACACCTCTGTTCAATTTCCTTGTCACAACATACATGGTTTACATAAAAAGAATTCTTCTGATATCCGCGCGCTTAAATTTGTAAGCGCTCCTCATATACAACGATAAGTACAAGCCGCTAGTTTCATAAGCCCAGAAACCAGAATGTCATATATTTATTACAAAAGACGTTCCATAACTGGTAACCACACACATGTATTACATACGCAGCCAAACAAATCTTAACACCATCATCCGGTTCATAAGACTATATCCTTATGCTTAAAGGATAATTCGCCCTAATCGCATATCACAATCCACCGAATCTAAGGCACTTTATCAACCAACCGAGTGCGTTACTGAATTCAAAGGCATGTATTGGTGTTGGCGAACTTTGTTCGTACTTATATTCCCAGCGATAGTCATTCCTTTTATTTACTGATGTAAATCTGTTTAAGGACACTGCCGGCGTTGAGATTCCTTTGTCATGGGAAGCATTTTCAAACGAACGAAAGCAAAAAAAAAATCACTTCTGAATAGAAAGAAACGTATACACATGGTTTTCCCGGCATCCCATTGGAAGAAGGATTTGTGAAAAATGGAAAAAAAAGCGGAAGAGGAAGAACTGCTTCCTATACTTCTTCCATAGAGGGATAAGCTTTTTAACTATACATGTTTTACGTGACCGCTTACAAAATACCCCGCTCGTGTATGTGTGCATCGGAACATTGTTTGCCTTGGTGTAGTCCCTCGTTCTTATAGTTTTGCTGGCCTATTTCCAATTGATAAGGAAACATCATAATAGCGGATCATGAAACACGAGTAAGGGCTTTAAAACGCTCGACTGATTTTTCACACAGAACAGGAGTGAAACTAGGTAACCGAAAAGATTTCTTCACCACAACGAGTCTAAAAAGAAAGAGAAACAAAAACTTCTGATTGAACGAGCCCATTGAAAATTTCGATTGGAGTATGATGCATGAATGCGAACGGTGATTGTAGTAGATTAGATTGGAGTCTCTCATCTGTGACTCGTACATCGGCACCGGCTTGGAAATAAGTCAACTTCAGCGATTTGTGATGTTGGCCTCCCTTAAAACGAGGTCTCATCTGCTATCGTCGTGATTTCTGAAAAAGTAATAGTTTCGGACACGTCTTGTGTGGTGTTTTTTTAAAGGGAAAAGTCTGTGAATTCTATTTGCTTGTCCCTCTGTCTGTCTATTATGATAGGAGTATGGAGATTAACTTTTCGGAGAAAAGGAAAACAAATTATTCCAGCCTTTGACTACAACACTTTTCTGTAAACTGAGAAACTGGTATGTGTTTGCGAATGAGAAGTAAAAACAGGATAGTTTTGCAACTTTTGAGCTTTGTGTATTCCTTGTGAAATATCAACATAGTTTTAGCCTTGCAGTTGGAACTCTTGGAATGCTTCAATTATTCGTGCTTTACTTACTCAGCAAGTTAAGTTCGTAAAGTTAGATAGAAAGAAAATGGAAAATATTTACTTCAAATGTGATGGACCTTCCACCCTGTTTTAACAGTGGCACCTCAGTAATAGGAACTAATCAAAAGAAGGCATTTTTTTTATTATAGGGAAGTTCACATAAGTAAATTATGGCGGTGTTTACCTACTGATTTCCGTGATATTAATAATAATATCGTGCCTCCCATTAATGACAATTATATTGTGAAAAAGCTGGTGAGTGCGTCCAAGTCATTGAGCAACTTGTTGGACGCACAATGCTTGCGGTGTAGCATTTTACATTCATGTTTCTATCTTACAAATGAGTTGGCCGATTGCAATAAAATATACAGTCCGCCATACTTATAATCATTTTTATTGTCCAGACTAAATTTTTCGAGCTCACAATGGCGACATTTTCCATACAAAATTGCATATTGTAACCTACAAAATATACAGGCTGACAATTCTAAATTATTATTGGTAAGACCCAGTAAATATTGCTCCTGAGAAAACCACACGGATTGGGTGAGTAGTTTAGACGTGATGTCGTTACAAATCAGAAACTACACACAAACAATTTCTGGCTTATTGATTCAACGGACTCAACCACATGTCCTTTTGTAATCTAAAAAAAAAACATGTATACAGTGGCGTCCTAAAATGTTTTTACGTTCCACCCTTCAGACACAAAAGACGTTGATTGGCAAAATAAACCACATACGTTTTAGATTTGAAACCCAATTTAAACCAACAAACACTCTTCATATCCTTAAAAACGTATCCATATTAAAGAGCTAGGTATCTAAATTCATCGACATATTTAATACCTTATATCTTGAAGTTGAAATCCACAAACTCGAGCGGTGGAAAATATTTCCGGAAGTTCTTTCGTGAACGCCTTTGTATCGTTCAATTATCCCGAGTAAATTCGATTCCTTTTGTGCACCCGGGATGTTGTTATCACACTCGTCGTCTTATGAGAAAAGGTTTAGAGTAGACGAACAATATCTTCTTGGTGAAATTCCACCCAAGCCGATGCAGAGAAAAATGAGAGAAGACTCGTGCTGGTGTATGAAAGCCGAAAACCGCTGTGTTCCGTTATTCCCTCTTATGATATCCACATACTTCAACACACCTTAGCGTTACATAATTCATTGCCAAAGGCGGAAGCCTAATTTCCTCTCGCTTTAGCAGCAAATTCCCCCCGATACGTAATCCGAAATTCTTAACAAAATCGCATAACTCACGTGAGTAAGCGAGCAACTTGCTCAACAAACTAAAATAACTTACATATCCGACACGTCCCTAATAGATCGTAAAACAAATACACATAATGCTGTAGTCCTTGTTCCACGACAGACTTGTCATTAGTGTGATTGCCTCCTGCAGGAGTGTACATACCGACGCCAACGAACATCGTAATCATCAGGTGTTCTGACTCGATTTAAGCGTGCATTAAAGTTGCTGCCAGACATTTGTGTGACAACGACCGAGTCATTGTCAGCTGGTCAGGATGATTGTTCGCACATGAATAAAGGCGACACTTTGGGCTTTTAACAGAATTCTATTTACCTATACTTCAAGCACTGACTAGCAGTTTAGATGACGTTGAGTGGTTGAAATGTCTCAGTTACCAGCAATCCGCTGTCTGGGAGAAAAAGAAAATATTTCACAGGCCGCTCTTGATTATTAACGAGTGCCAGCAAACCAGGACAGCTACCACAAAAGGAGATAAGAATAAAACATGAATAGTTAATGAGGTGAAGGATGTTTGAAATTACTTGTCCTTTGGCGAGGTTTGAATGTTGTTTAGACATTCGCTTGCGGACAAAGTTTTACCGCCTACATCGACACATAGGGCGGATAGAAAATTGGTTTAATTTATCTTCGCAAAGTATTGTACACAAAAAGACACTCGAACAGAGGAGCAACTTGAGTAAGTAATGTCTTGATCAGGGCGGCATCAGTTTAAGTTATCCCCATGCCGTTGACAGTTGTTGTTGTTATTCGTTTGACAACGTGGAAATTTTGTTGAACAACAAAATCTGATTGAACCGTTTGAGGTTCCGGGGCTACCTATCAATTTCCTCGTTTAGCATTTGTTTGGAATTTCTTTTCCAACTAGGTTAGGCTTTTATGTAAATCAACGCTAATGAGGTCGGTCTTTCTTTTGACAGTCACAGGGCATATCGACTACTAAGTAGCTCTCGCTGTGCTCTGCTATACGAGGCAAACAAAATCACAGCGCCGTACTAAAAATAAATTTTAAATTGGCAGAAGCTCACAATTGCGAAAACGGTAGGTATGCAAAATATACCCATTGTGAATTACTGAAATTTGAAGTTCCAACTAAGAATGGTCAAGAGATTTTTGAAAATATTTAAGACCTAATAACCAATTTCATCGATGCAAGCATTCACTTGATCGATTATTAAAAATACTCGTTTGTTGTCTAGAATGTCTGACACCTGTCACAATATATCATGGAAATGCTTTGCTTACTGGTAAAATTATTTTCCTCAGGTGGCAGGTACACATTACCAATTTCACACATCTCCTCACCCAATCAGTACTTAGGTTGGATGTCCTTTCAGCAAAATATAAACATCCCTCTCTGTACTCTGTACCATCTTTCGCCTGATTCAATCGAGTCGGAATTATTTTCTCTTGTCGAAGCTTCCACAAGTGCTTGCTTGACATCTATCGCCAAACTGAACAATCACCGAAACCGAACACGAGAAATATCAATATATTGGCTCGTCACTCCAACACTCATGTAAACACGACACACAGTACGGCGCTTCATAAAAATACAACAAGCAAATGTGAAGTCATAGGAAATTACAATGCAGCCACGTAACGAGAAAACCTTTCATGTACTGGCAGCTGACAGCTTTTGTGTCCGATGAAAGATGGAGACGTTCGATTTTTGGGACTTTTCTTGCAGAAAATAAGAAACCAAATGCAATCGAAATCACAGAGAATATGTTTGTATTCGTTTGTGTGTGGGTTTAATTAAAGTTTCCCAGAGGTGGCAACTGGCAACACAATCGATAATTCGGTGGTCTTTCGTTTGTCCAATTGTGTCTTTGGCATGACTCTGTTGACATCGCACCGTATGCGGTCTTCGGTAAATAAATTGTCTACCTAAATGCAATTTAAATGGACTCTACTGCGAGTGCAGGTGAGTTTGCAAAACTTTGTAATTCGATTAAATGTACCTACATTCCTATTCGCACACAGTAAAAGCTGACCGTAGGTATACACAGGCACAGAGTCAAGCAAGCAAACAAATTAGGTACCTACTCATTTTTGGCTATAAATTTTGCATTTCCAATTGGAGGACTTTTCCGAAAATATTTACATTTCAATACAACACGAAATTGGTGTCGCCTAACCTTCCAATTGGCAGTGAGGAAACATGTGTGGCTAGATTGAGGCGAAATCAATTTTGGTGCTTTTTGAATGGTGAAGGGGAATACGAGGGACAAGCGTAAAAAAGGGGAACAAATAAAAAATCTCATTAACTGGTAAATTATTTAAAAATTAAATTAATACGTATTTTCATTACGAAGAAATTTCAAATAATGTATAATTGTTCCTATTAAACATGAAAGAAAACAGGGCCGGCATTCCGTAAGGTGAAAACGTTTAAACGTTTTCGTGCACACGAACAGTTTGCTTCATGTATCATCAAAAACGAAAGAAATTCTCGTGGGCCCGAAAAAAAAAAACGAACGAACACATTTTCTTTGACGTTTTCGCTTTTCTTGCTTCATGTAACCTTAAAAACGAACAGATTCTATCGTCTCCACGAAAGAAAACAAACGACAGCTATTTATTCTCTTTGAGTTTGGTGATTTTAACTTTTAAGATAGTGCTGAATATTTTACTAGAAATGCTAACAAACTATTTTTTGTTGACCAGCGAAAGCAACGAAAGTGAAATGGAAAAAGAACACGTAAACTTAAAAAAAAATCTGCGGGATTGTTCGACATAAACCAACAAAAGGTTGGTTTATTTAAGTTTGGTTCTTAGCTAGAAATTTATTTTTTTTCCTTTAGTTTTGTTCAACGTTTTAGGTTAAACATAGCTGCCTTTCATTTGCATACTGGTACACGAAATACATACGTGCCTCCTATTTTAAAGCTTTCCTCAACGTCAAAACAACTTAACGAAAATAAAGCTACATACTGAGACTGCCAAACTATAATTTTACTGTCACACAGTTTCTCAAACCTAAACGAATGTGAATAAAAAAACGTTAGGAGTTACATGAAGTAGATTTTCGCTTTCGCGTGATTTATTTCGTTTTTTGAAACGCGAAAGTGGTTTTCGTTTCGTTATTTACAGAATCCCACCCCAGCCCATCGAACGCCTACGTAGGCCTTTTTGTGCATCTGAATGCACTCACTCGTTTTGATATTGTGTCTAGTGGAAAAGGAAATTATTGTGTAATGTGTATACTTTTATGTGATAATGCTTATTTTAAGTTTGTTAATAAAAACAGTTACCGTTTTTATGAAAACATGTGCAAATTTCACTTACTGAGGCATTTCTTTTGGAATTTATTGGAAAACTTAAGATTTCAATGATAAAAACAAGTGGAGCACTGGAGTCCATCTTTTGATCAATAACTGAGAATGACATTCAGTGAAAATTGTGAAATTCCACTTCAATGTGCAACTGGGCATACATTAGTGCGGCAACAAAATGAATGAATTCCGCTAATCAGATGCCGTAGATGTTCAATGAATTTCAAGTAAAAGTTGCGTATTTCATTTGCTGTGGATGAACTGTGGAGTTTTTCTGTCAAAGGACGGTCTTTGTGCAATTTTTTACCTCTTTCATCGGAGGTATACAAAAGTTAATATGTCATTCCCATCACTAAACTAGTGACATGTGATTGGAACAGTATTTATCGTGATTCAGCTCAGTGAAATGTGATGAAGAAAAAGCAATAATATCTTGTTTAAATGTGTCCAGTAACCAGATGGAAATCAATTCCTGGAAAGCATCCACAGAGTTGAAAAGGGTATCCTTTGGGCATCCATTAACAATTTGATCTGCTTGAACAAATCAGTGACAGCACGCTTTTTGGTTTACTTAACATTTAATTGCACACGATGCAAATTATACGTGATCTCCCCAACAAAAAGGTTCCGCCATTTGCTACTTTTTTCATAAAGTTGTTTTTTTTTTTCAAAAGGGTTTAGCAAACTTTCATCCACGCATAGCATTTGAGCCACAACCTATATTCACAACCATTTCACTGTAATTGTGCCAGTGTTCATCGTGTGGTGAAATTACCCCACCGCACTGAAAACAGATTGTGCACTCTCTCATGCATACAGAAAACACCTCTAAAGTGTAAATATTAGAACCAAAAGACAAACGAACCAAAAATGCGAGATAGAATCCAACCAGCAAAATATTTGCTTTCTGCGCACCCCTTACGCATCATTATAATTTACATTGCCTTAGGAATTTTTGCACGAATAAATAAAAGAATAACTTAAAACGGCAGAACAACCTATTTATTCACGCTTCAACGGAGTTTCGAAAATATCCGACTTTTACGAGCATATACAAAGCGTATTTAAGACGCACCCTCTTAAAGACTTTAATGGTGCAGAATGCTTTTTCTTTCAAATATTAATATATCCCTTCCAACTGCTCCTTTGCATAGGCGACATTTACTTTGAAACGTTAAATATGTCCGCGCTGTTGAAGAGGGTAAAACGATCTTTGACTTGTCCCCCAAACTGTCATAACAGCACGCCTTAAAAAAATCACTCAATCATACCCTACCCGTGTCAGTTTGTTTGGCATTCTATAATTCTATTTAAGATCCACCTACACAATAAGACGTGACAAGTCACGCAATATTCACTCAACCCTTGTAAACTCATCTGGGTGTGTGTGTGTGTAGTTTTGAAACATCTTGAAAAGTCCCCAATTATTCAAAAAAAAAAAAAATTAATTTTTGGGTCGTTAGACAACAAACTGATGCAAGGGATGAAATGAAATACACTTACCATGGAATGGAGTCGAACTCCAGGTTGAGGAATGCGCAGGTTAGTTGCCATGGCACCATACTCCCAAATGGCTTTCGTAAGAGGATACTTTTATTGCCAAAGTTTTAGAGAATGGGGAGGATACTTGTAACGACTTATCGGCATGCGAGATTTTGCTCGGACAAGGGTTTTTGGACTTTCGGCAAAGGACCACAATAATGTTATTATTGGCTTCTGATGTGGGCAATAAATTTTCTGTTTTCGAATCGACTGGTTGATTAATGTGATCGGTAAATGAGTTATTTGAACTGGAACTGTGGTAAACTGCACGAGTGCGAAGGTTATAGATTAGTGTTGTACAGCTGTTTGGAAGGAGGGATAATTGCAGTTAATACGTTTCACTTTAGTCGTAGGTACCTACTATTGTTGGAAATATGTGAGCAATTGAATTTCTCAATGACAGATGCCAGAGATGTTATTTATGTCGTTTCCCATTGGTTTCACTCATTCTGTAGTCCAATGAAACAAGAAAACTGCTTCTGATTGAATCCACAAGAGTAAATAATCTACCGCAGCTGTCAGCTGACTTGTATGAAATACACACACGACACTTGTGTGAGTGATTTTTGAGTGGATTCTGACCAGCGTTTTTGATTGAAGGTGGAAACGCATTCTTTAAGACCGAGCACCGAGTTCTTCTTTTTGCCAAGATTTTTTAAGAATATATAAAAAAATAAAGTCAGTAGGTATACGTTGAATTAACAACAAAATATATATTTTTGAAATAAAAAAAAGATTCCTTTTTGGAAATAAAAATGCCTTAAAGACTTAGCTAATGAAATAATGCCTAAAAGGCATGAAAAAGCCTAGGTTGGCATCGCTGACTCTGACATCAAATCGAGAAGCGAAATTCTCTCCTCTGAATAACCAGAAGAGTATTTATTGTGCCAATGGAACAGTTTCAGTATTTTTCGTATTTTTCAATGAAAAACGACATTAATCCGTGAATTTGCTAAAAGGTTTTAATGGGAAATTTGTATGTAGTGGAAAGTGCAACTTCCTTTTATGAAGATTGTCCGTCCGCCATATTTGAATGTTTCGATGTGGACTTTTGTGGACAAGCTTCTGTATTGAAAGGTAATAGGTATAGCACTCATTCAGGGAGACCTATTATTTTAAAAAATAAAGTCTTTAATACCATATTCATATATCGAGCTGAAAACCGGGTTTCCGCGAAAACAGTCGATAACTTCATTGAAAAAAAGAACTTTTCCCAGTTAGCAAAACGAGTCGTTCATAGTCGTTTCCGCGAAATTCGTTGCGAACTATATGTGGTCAGTAAAGGATGTTTTCTTGGCACAACAAAGTTGGTTGGGGAATTACAGCTAAAAATTAGTAACAAATCCACCACAGAAGTGGAACCAAAATATCATCTTCACCAACCTCTATTCGATCGATCTGACTTTGATTAGCACGTGCGTGAACCCATAATAGACGAACGCGATAATTTTTCATAATCAAAAAAGTGAGTGTAACTCTAGGCGCACGCCTAAAAACTCTCGGGCCTCACATTATATCATATATTTTTTATTTTATATAGTCATTCACAACCCCTTAAGGGCAGGAAAAAACGCAATTGACTTTCTTCCATCTCTCTCCAGCGATTGATATCAAAAGCAACGCACCCTAGCTGCTGCAAAAAATAGGTTAATATAAAAAAAATAACTCTCAAGAGCTGACGAGATCGCATTTATTGCGAATATGGTATTTCCTCTTTTTTATCAAGCTTAGCAATAAGTATTAAAAACTTGTAACAACATTCGCAAAATTCAAATAAATTCCACTCGCTTTGAGAGCTCTCTTTTTGTTTCGGTACATTTTAAAAGCAATAAATACTGTGGCATCAACACAACAGGCATTTTCAACAATAAATTCGGTATATTATTGTTGATGCAGCAGTCAAGCATCGGAATGGAAATCCTTGGCGGAACAATTAAATACGTGAGTGTGAATATCCCTCAAAAACGGATGTGTTAAAGTGCTAGAATAATAACCAATTAATCTATTGATATATTATTCATCGAGTCCTTTGTTTCTGTCAATGTATTTAAGATAAATAGAAATTTTTCTCTGCTACTTAGGCAAAGGATGACAGTTTGAGTAGCTTGTTGGATGTTTTGGTTCGGTTTTAATGAATTTGAATTGTTCATGTTTTCTATTAACCTCAGTTGTCACCCCTATTTAAGCAATTCACAAAATAAAATGTGCAATTTGCCACTGTCTACTATAAAGTTGAAGTTATTTTTCTACTCAAAATACTAATGTCCACTTTTTTGCTGACAATTCATTACAAAAACATACCTAATGGATTTTTAATTGCGTCTTTGAGCACACATTAAATGGATTTGGTATTGGTCATGCCTACCACTGCGGATTACGTAACAATAAAAATATAAAATAAAAACCTTCAAGTGGCTTATGGCGTTCTATTACGACTACCCATAGCCACCGTTCGCTAGATTTGCATGTCATCATCCATTTCACGACCCAACTAAGTGACAACCTCTCTTACTTTTCGACTATTTTTTTCACGTTTTTTCGCTTCTTTTTTTTCATAATAAATAATATAACATTTCTCCCGTTTGAAACTTTCACATAGGCGTCGTCAGGCCAATCCCTGTTCATAACTGGAGGGTTACAAAAATATCCTAAAAAATGTTCGTAACCACTCATCGTCAAAATGTCCTCCCCTTTGCCATTACTGTTAAGGATACCCCAAATTCTCAACTGTCCATTTATGCCAAACAGGGAACGTAAGTATATTTCTTGTCGCTCTTGACGTCTTGCGACAATTTTTAATTTCGTTTCAAAGGGTGTGGCCGATGACAATTGTTGCGGATAGAATGACACCAGAAATAAAATGATGACCAATATACCAACAAGCTTAGTTGTCAAAATTCAAAATACACCCCAAAACATGGTCCGCGGATAAGAGAAAGTCAAACGCATTCGTCATCGAAAAGTACATCGAAAAATACACATTTCTCTACTTTAAGCTTAAAGAGCTTGCCACAAAAAAACAAAAAAAATCCAGTAAATCCTTTGTATCTGGAGCTAGGATTTATTGCAGTTCCATAGTTTTTCTTGTTCGTTGTCTGCTGGATTTTTCGCATTGAAAGGCGGATTAGTTTCTTCGTCTTTTTGTGTACTCATTGCACTTTTCTACAGCGAACAGAATACTCTCTCGTTCGTTGTCCTTGTTAACCCAAAATCTGTGCGATTTTCCTCCCCTGCACACAGCACTGCGATAACAATAAACGAGGAAATGAATGGAGCGGAGCTTGTTATTAAATACATAAATTGCAGTCGAACACTTACAACCATACACTGCCATGGTGTAAATATTCTCTATTATTTTGTGATATTTCAAATGCCTGTTTGTTACCAAGGACACCAGCTTCAGTTTGTTTGCTCTTTGGAGAAGGGGGATTTCTTGTCACGTAGACACGTTTATATGGGCTGCAGTAAAAGAAAAAAATTAATTTGAGAAACGGTTTACGACGCACGACATTGTTAAGAAGTCAAATCTACGCGTTATTGTGTAATTTCCGTAAACACTCGGGAGGCGGCGGTGGTGTGTCGTAAATTGACACATTTCATACAGAATCTCAAGGAGAAACTTCGTATGTTATGAGTGAATGATATTGTCTATACGAAATGTTCATTACGTTGGAAATGGCAGCTAGAAGCTTTATGTAATGGTGATGGCTTTCTATTCCATACACCCAAGTATGTGGGGCTTTTCAAAATAGTGTAACGTGGAGATAAGACCGCGAAATCATAAAGCACTAATGTGGCAAATGTGACGGGCATTCGAAATATAACCTTGGGAGGGTGCTTTGTGTTTTGCGGTGTAGTTAACGCCGGTATTTGGTGTCGGGACACATGCTTCATTAGTTGGATACTTAAATTTAACTCTGTGTCTCCAGAAATAGTCACTTCATTTTTAGGAAGTTGACCTACGATATGGATCCGTCCTATTTCCGTTTTCGTTCTCAGTGTATTCTTGAAAAAAAAAAACTGAACATAAGTGGTAGATCATATGTCAGTGTGACAAATGTTTTTGATTTTTTTTATCCTCGCCTGGCGGGAGACATCGAAATTGTAACCTCAAACTAATATTTTATTTGTTTCAAGAATAGAGTAGAACCCCTTAAAATGAAATTTAGAACGTTTGCCGCTTTAAGATTCATCACTAAGATTACGTCATAGTCCTTTAACTTAAAAAAAAATGTAAGTTCGCGCCATCTGGCTGAGAACTATGTAAACGAGAGTCAGTTGCATCGGATCGTACTTGCATACATTTTGACATTTCATTGAAATAAAAGAACAATTGCCAACAGGGAAAAAAGAAATTATTCTGGGAAACAGCAACTGCCTGCCCCTGCCAATCTATTAACACTTTGTAAATGCGTCAAAATGCAAAGGTTTGAAAGAACAACAAACAAGTGCTTCGCGCAGTTTTTTTTTCTTGCTCAGACAGCCGCAAGTCTTTTCTTGCGGTTGAAGAAATATCGCAACCAAAAACTGCCCGAAGAAAACAAAAAAATATTTCAAATAAATATGCACGTAATTCTCAAAAAGTTGCCTGCAAAAACTCTGCTGGAAATCAAAAACCAAAATACATTTTTAACCTCCTCACACAAAGGCGAAACGAAAATATATTTTATACGAGTGTGGGAAGATTTGCTATTCAAATATTTTTCCATTTTTTCTACAATGAATACCAAAATATGTTTACCATTGGTAAATTTAATGAAAATTGCTTGAAACTTGAGAAGTAAACTTTATCAAAGTTGTTTAGAAATCAAAGGGTTTCTGTTTATCTTTGTTCCCTTCCATTCAAGAAAGGTAGGGCGAAGCCTTTTCATAGCCACAAAAAAAAAAAAGAAAGAAAGAAAACAAACAACACTGTGATTGACGTGACGTTGGATATTTGAAAATTGTGCCAATAATAATAAGCACCGATAAGATGTCAAGCAAAGAGAAGAATTCACACCATATACTTGAGGTTGTCATGGCGCTCTACGCCATGTTGAGCAGAGCAGCCATTCAAACGTCAAATTTAATTCAAATAAAGCTCATGAAAATTATAACATAGTACACATGTTTTGCGGATTGTTGGTTTTCAATTTCATCCACCAAGTCTCTGGAATGGAAAGTGAATATGAGGGGAATCGATGAAAAGAAAAATCTATCGACATGGTGAAGAGAGACGACTCTAACCGTCGCAGTAGAGGCGATATCTAAGAGGAAATTAAATCAATTTCAAGTGGGCGTGATATTAGAATATCAAGTGGAAAAGTTATTCTTCCCGTAAACCACGGAATCTTTTTCATACACATGTCAATCGCATTTGCCGAGATTAACTCCATTTAAGGAGATTTCAAAGAAAGCTGGCTGAAGATAGAAAAGTTCGATTTCTTCCTTTTTTGTCAAAGTAGGAGTAACAAAAATGGTACAGGGACAGAGAGATAGGTTCAAGTAGGACAGAGCAGAGATTAGGCTGTCCTATAGGTTTAAGAAGAGCTTAAATAAATGGAGTGATTTTCTAGTCTTGTCTCTTGTTGACAGGCTACTTTTTAACTTACAATTGTTTGAAAAATGTAAAATTGTTTCCAAGTGAATTTTACAAAATTGGAACGAACCGTTCCACTGAAATGTTGCACATTTTTTACTGCTCCATTCATCAAAGAAGCTTTTCTGATCTGCAACTATTTGCTACTAAGAGGATCCAGTTTATTTTGAGACTAGGAACTGTCAATTGGGTAGCAACTGTTCAAAACAACTTGCCCGTGAATTATGCGAAATTGAAACAAGTCGTTTGACAAAAATCGTCCCCACTTTTACTGTTCCATTGATCAAAAAGGGTTTTCTGATCTCCAACTGTATTTAGTATTAAAACGATCTAGTTTATTTTGAGATTAAAAACTGGTGATTGGGTAACAATTGGACAGAGGAATGCGCTGTGATCTTTTAATAGCTCTGTGCAGCTCATTTTGTGAAGCAACGCCATCTATGGAGGGAATAAAAAACGCAATTCTTCCTTTTTACCTCATTCTATTTACAAACGATTTTTTTCTTCAATAAATGAGTACAATTTTGAATATACAAATTCAGTTCAGAAATTCAGAAATCGTTTGTAAATTTGAAAACACTGTAAAAATAATACCTAAGAGGTTGGGCGTTTTCACGTAAGCCACCAACATCAAATAAAAACAAACATTATAGAAGTTCCTCTACAACCTGTGCCTGTTTCGGTTGCACAAAAATCACCCAAAGGTTTTCTCCTGTAAATAAAATATAAGCAGTTAAATTATCTCTTCTGCGACAGTAGCTAAAAAATATTTTAAAATCACTCAAAATATTTTTTAGGACTGTAGAGTTCTATATTAGACACGTCTATATTGTTTGCTTGTCTGCAGTCAAGTCACTTTATTCTCGCAATCTGTCAAACATATTATTCCAATTCGACATAGTGATCATACACATTTTTATAATAATACAGTACAGATTTTGTGGATACTACAAGGACTTTAAATAAAACAGTCTTTATTGCGAGAGAAAATAACGGCCATTTAGCTCAACAGACGCACAAATTGGATTGCCTGAATTGACAAACTTGCTGACAATGACAAATTGCTCATATTTGCTATACGTTACACCGAATGTGTCAAAATGAATACACCCTATGGTATTGCGTATACTCGTTTCTAAAAAAAAGAAAAACTAGAATTAGAAACGACGCATCTGTTGGTTGGGTTTTCTTTTGCACGTGAATGGCGCCGACCTAAATGGAAAACCGATAATTGTATTCCGGGTGGAAGAAATGAGCTGGGCTGTCGTGTTGACATTCCAGATGGATCCGAAGTGGAAATGATTGAAGTTTGATTTAATTGTGCCCAAGAGATCCTTGCTGTTTTTCTTTTTCCTATTACCAATACTAATTAGAAAAAAATCAAATTACCCATCAGCGTCGGATTTGGGTTTCGATTTACCTAATCGAATTTGAATGCGCACATGTCACAGATACATGACGAGCTGAAATTACTTTTAGTGGAGCACGTACCTACTGTTTACATAATGAAACATTTTCCATGCCCATTTGCTCCGCAGAAAATTTTGTTAATATATAGAGAAATTTAACTCGATTATTTCTGCCGAAGTAAAAGACAAATTCAATTTGGATGTATTTTTAATAAAATCCCCATCATAATAATCACAGATGTTTCGCAGGAGAATATACAATAAAACTGAAAATAAAACGGAAATCTGCTTCCGAAATCGGCTTTTATGAAGAACACGAAATACCAGCAGCAATAACCTCATTTGAGGATTTACCCCACCTACTCGAGCTCTTTGGTATGCAAAATTCCCTTTCAATAAAATTCCCATCCCCCTGAAGACAGTTAATACCGTTGCCAGTGAACGCGGCAGACAAAAAAACAGAAAAAAGAAGAAGCAGATATGCGTACGAGTATTTACAATATACATTTATGTAGATTTGGTTTCGAATCCGACACAATGCGAATCCGTTTTAACTACATCCTCTTTAAGCTAATGTACACATGCCACACAACCAAATTACATAAATACCCTAACATCGCATTTTCCTTGTTTATTTCCTTGCAGGTGAATGAAGACGCATTTCATGCAGCAGCAGCATCATCCATCGTCGGAAAATATCAACAAGCAGACAACAATTTTAACGAAATCCCCCTCATCCCGGCACTCCATGGATTTTCCGGATGAAATCACAGGATTTTTGCTATTTTTCTTATTTTTGTACACGACACGAGGATTTTTTTTTACCATGGCCCGACATCTAAATTGCACACACGTATGTCTATCGTTAGACGTACAATCGTACATATTCCATTTTTTTTTTTTTTTTTTCGGTACACAGACATTTGATGGACTACCAGCAGTACGCTTTGGTAACTTTCCAGGGATAGTAATGAAGTGGATCATAGGATCTATGCGTTGTTGATAAATAAAAAAAAAAAAACATCCTGCTTACTTAGAAAAATAAGTTTAGCTTATGCAGGTATACACAGAAGTCATGCGAAAGGCGCATTCAACAACGTTTTGGTAGAGAATTTAATTTTGAAAAGAAAATACAATTTAGAACACTCCAAGTATGAAACATTGTTGTTTTTAAATCCGTTTCATGTTACCAGACCACGTACCACAGCCACTGCGAAAGATTTCATTCTTTAGATAGAACACCAATGCTGTTTGTGAAGGACCTTGTTCTGTGCGCTGAAGTCTGTAGAAAAAAAAAAACCCAAGTACCGCATGACAAAAAAGAAATTAAAACCAACAGCTAGAGGCAACAGCGCCCTTTCCTCACTTTGAATTAAAAATGATATGCAAATGTGTTTGAATGAAAATCATTACCGCTGGCACTGGGAATCTCACTGCTGCCATTGTGAAAAACAATTGAATAATAAAATCTAGATAAAAAATCTGAATCACGAAGCGCACCCCCTAACGCCCCATTTCATTGCTACGTTCATGTTCGTAGTCGTACCATAAAATATTGATCTCTATGAATACAAAGATTGCGAGAGGCGGCGCTGAATGGTATCTCCAATTAGGATCAGGTAATAAGCTTTTAAGTGAAAAGGGAAATCTTTGCAAAAAGGATTTCCAATACAGCGATGTCGATTTGATTGGATTGGCAACGAGGTTATCATGAAAAGGAAATTTATACAAATTAGGCGGTGATTTGAAGGGTGTGCACTGTGCAGATACTATCATCAAGAGTTGATGAGTGTTGATGGTGATTGATGATTATGACATCGGATTGTGATTTGTCGGAGACAGATTGTTGAATATTACACCGTAAATAGACAGCCTACGTAGAAATGTGTCTTTGAAACACCCCTTTAAAAGCTGGATTTTCTGAATTTAATTGCAACAATTTGTGCAAAAGCACTATTGTTAATTACTCGCCCAACACACGAGTCTCATTTATGTGAGTGTCGTTTAATTGAACTGCTTCTGTTAACCGCAACACTTTGATACGCACGCACACGCACAGGCCTAAAGTTAACGACTCTTCGTATCCAGATGGGGATGTCGAAATCCTCATCATTCATTTTCCCAGCTTTGAAAAGGCCGCTCACAAATTACGACCAAATTGTGAACCTTTGAATCAGTAAAAACCCGAAATAGGTTTTTTATAAAATTCTCGCCACAACAAGGAGAGCTTGCAAAAGGAACACATAATAACAAAGAAGCCGCACTTTATTGCAACAATTTGTTCGTGGTAATTTCGCCAGCCTGTGTGTGAAAAATGTGAAACGTACTAGAGGAGAATTATACACAGGACAGCCTGAGCCAGTCCGAAACGAAAAAGAAAGAAAAAGTGGCGAAGCTAGTGACAGAAACAGAAGAGTGTAAAATGTGTGGCTCTGCTTCTGACTTCGTTAGGTCGTTGGTTATAAAGAATTTGTTCATATAAATTTCCTTGCCACTGTCGGAGTGTAGCTGAAGTTCAGGCAGGTAAAATTATGTCGTGGCTCCGTTTTGAAAGTGGTGCATGGATTTATGTCTCATTACTTTAAGAGCTTGAGGATATCCATAATCGCCTACAAAAGCAATCCAATTTACGCTTTGCAATCGCAGTATACTCGTATCTGAGTGAAGTGGGAATTGTCAAACAAATTCTACCGACTTGACATTTCGCAAAGTTAAGTTTAGGAGGTTAGAGTAGGTATGCGGGTTGGCGTGGAATACTCCGTGCCACACTCAGGTCTACACTACATTTCGCAAAGTTAAGTTTACTCTGAGCCGATAAAAATGGGACTCCTTTGGAAAAAAGTAACAATGAAGCACTTGAATAGCTAAATTGATAAAATGGTTGGGCATGTGTGATTTAGAGTTTTTGAAACTAACGAGATGAGACTAAAGAAGCCCAATCTGCAAGTTTTTGTTTAAATAAACACGCGTTGTCAAGGTTATATTAGTTAGGAAACCGGTCAGTAATGCAAACACATCCTCATCAAGAATTACAGATAATAACAGGATCTAGAGAGTATAACGAGTAACGAGTAGTAAATCTAGCAGTGATTTGTGAATAAATTCAAACGGTAACAGAATTCAGAAAGTAATAACGAGTTGGAATCTAGCAGATTTGTGAAAAAAAATTCAAATGGTAGCAGAGTTCAGAAAGTAACGAGTAACGAGTAGTAATCCAGCAGAGATCAATGAAGATCTGTGAACAAATTAAAATGGGTTTGTTAGTTGTATGTTGAATAGGGCCATTGCAGAAATCTCCATTTTCTTCTGGCTAGAAAATGGACACGCTACAAATCTAACGAGTAATTTTCCTCTAGCCTTCTAAGAGTTCAGTGAACAAATTAAAATGGGTTTGTTAGTTGTATGTTGAATAGTGCCATTGCAGAAAGTCTCCATTTGCTTCTGCCTGGAAATTGGACACGCTACAAACCTAACGAGTAATTTTCCTCTAGCCTTCTAAGAGCTCAGTGAATTTCGTGCGGCTTGCACCGATCGAGTTAGTCAAAAATTGATAAATTTTAGTCAACAATTTGACATTCGGGGTAAAAACGTCATACAAGAAGCTGTACACTTATTGAATAGAAATAGTGATGCAAAAGAGTGAACATCGACCATCAAATTAATTGGGAAATGTACTGCCAAATTCATACAAGTTTCTTACGTTCGAAATAATTTGCAACAAACGGGGGTCGTATTACAGCATCCGTGAATGAGCTGAATTTTGTGGATTTAACAAGCAAAACAATATCAAATTCAGTCACGTATGTGGTAATTCAACCCCAGATGTTAGTGATGGTTAGAAAGCACCTGCTGACTAAATAAGAATTTTCAATAAGGCAGATAAAATCAGGGAATCACGCTACCTGGTCTTGACACAACTCACCTCACAACCCAGCATCTTTGCCCAGATGTAAACTTATCCCTCAAAGGTCAACTCTCTGGCAAAGTTAGCTAAACATATTTGATAATGAACTTTTCACCTTTTCCACAGTTCACTTGGTGAACAGAAATGCTGCAATCAGGATTTGACACAAGCACACGTACAAAGCGGTTGTGCTGATGGTTTTTATTTTTTTGTTCTAAGAAAGGTACAAATATAAGTAGTGCGCTGAAACTTTAACAATCCATCTCGGTTATGGTGTGCCACTTTTAACGCAACACGCTGTGCAGAAACTTTTATTAATTCAACTGATGCTAGGTGAATGCATAACTTTTTTTTACAGCCTTATTAGTCCACCTCAGGTATGCTTGCCTGGATGTTAGTTTGACTTGGCACACACACCACCTGTGTGTGTGCAGCGAAACAAAATAAGAGAAAAGCAAAATCAAATTATTCACAACTTTGCATTCTGTTGTGTGTTACCTTTCTAACGGAAATGTATACCTAAGTAAAGTTAATAGCTTGCGAAAGTTTCACTAAACACAAAACAAAACAGAAAATAATATGACTACATATACTATATAATTATTTAAGTAGTAGATAGTCAATGTTAGCTGTGAAAACTGTTGTATTTAACATTCAATTATCTGTAAATATTGAGTGCATTCTTTTTTTTTATATAGCAACTGTATATAATTAAATAAGGAATTAAATATTTTTAGGAGAATTACATGTAATCAGAGATTGCATGATAAATGTATTGTTTACTAAATATTTATTAAAAAAAAATATATATTCTACGCCTAAAGGTGTACAAAATTATGTATCGAATGAGCCCCATTTGGAAGAGGTTATTGTTTTCGCTTAAATGATGTCCCTTCCAAACAGTATTGTAATTTTGTACGCACTTTAGGCTGCTTAGACTCTAAGATAGGACAAATATTTTATACATACCGCCAAGTAGGCTAACTTTGAATTGTAGCTCTTACTTACCCATGTAGATAAGGATTTTATGACATAAGTTGAATAAAATTTAAAAAAAAAAATAAATAACTAATATAATACTGACATGTAAAATGTTTGATTAATCAGGGAACGCATACGAAGGGTTTTACAGTAAGTTGCCTAGCAAAAATTAGGAAATTAAATAAATTCACTGTGTTTGTGTATACAATTGTTTAAGATATACATACATGCTATGAGAAAACTTTTAAAAAAAATAATTGAAATGAAAATATAAGGAGTAATTGTTAAACAAAGTTTGTTTTCTTTTTCCCCGAATTTTACAGAGAAACACATCAACGTTTATTTAAGTTCCGACTCTTTCCAAAGAGTATTCTAAGGCCCATTTTATTCACTTTTATATGGAAAACTCCCCAAGTTGTGTTCAACTTCGAGTGAATAAAATGGGCCTAACTCCATCAATGGTCTAGGTTAAGTACTTTTTAGTAACACAAACAAACTTTCCTTCTGGCGAGCTGAAGTGGGGTCACTTCCGCAGGAACTATATCTATATCCAATAAAATAAAAAAGTCTTTTAGTGAGTAAGCAAACACATTATTTAGGGTATTTTGATGTTATAATAAAAGTTCCTCCTTAACTTCCGCCAACAGCCTCTTCATCGCACAAATTTTAACAAATCACACTTTTACGGCCTATAATACGCCCTCAACCCACTGGCTACAAAGCCCACTTTAATAATGACTCTGTCTCTCTCTGTCAAAGTCAGACGCTGTAATAGTGATAAAGGGATAAAAACTAACATGTCACCGTCGGTCCTACGCCCCGCGGAACATATCCAATTACATGGGGGAAAAGAAAATACTAGTCATAGACAGACAGCTTTAGCAGAGCCACAAAAGGAAAACAACACCTACAATTTTCTTTTCTGGGGAGTAACAATGTCCCTAGCACAAACAGGACACACAAGCAAACTGAACAAAGATAAGGCCATGAAGAAAGAAATAATATATCTGAGTTCTCTAAGTCCCTTGCTGGATTGTACGGGTCAGCGATATTCTTTGAATGTGCTCTGCTGCACACATCTGTAGAATCGATTAGACGTAGCATGAGAGATTGCACAAATGGCATGTAAAGTTTAATTACTTCTCTGGTTGCCTTTTTGCACATTCGATAAGAGCTGGAATTTAGTTCTTAATATTTTAGGGCACAGATATTTCTAAGGATTACTGAAAAAGTTGGTCCCCAAAATGATTGCAATCATTTTTAATGACACTTTCAATGTACGATGTCATGAAGGCAGGTTTACCTGAGGTTCTTAAAAGACATAAGCTGCTAGCTATTTGCTATACGAATTTTTGATAGGAACTCCATAGACAAGGCTCAATTTAGATGGCAAAAAGTACAATTGAATAGAGGTAGGAAATTAACGCTAAGTTCACCTTATAGTGAGTGACCTGTCTCATAAACAACATACAGGAAAACTGATTACAAATTATATTAAAAAAAAAAACAGCGCACGACTGGGTCGCACGAAACTTTCTCGTTCATCAAAAGTTTGGTTAGGTAAGTAAAATCTTCAACAAAGCGTACATAAATTTAATTTTTCATTGTATTGAGTTTTACAAAAATTTACTATCAAGACAAATATGGATTTGGGTAGAAATTTTAGAGAAATAACTAAAATGCATTTGATTTTTGAGAAAAACGAAGTATGGGACCTTAATAAGAATTATTTTGATTAAAATCGTTAGAGCGTTTTTTTTTTTAATTTAGCAGACAAAACTGTAAAAAATTTTACAATATTTAGTTTGAGAAATACTATTGCTTAGTTATTTAGCTGAAAACTGGGGTCGCACAAACGATTTACTTCTACATCTTAGAGCAAGTCAGTTGTCCCCACGAAAACGTTTGCGCCTTACAAAACTCTACCCATTATTAGATATTGTTCGGGATGTAAGCATTATTTGTTTCGCAAAGTTTTATTCAAATCGAAAATGGGGTTTTCGAGATGGCAAGTTTTTAAAATTAGCATGATTCGAATTGAAGATTAAGGACGCAATCATTTTGAAAACTTTTTTTTCCTCGAAGTGTGAATTTTGGTCAAAATCGATATTGCCGTTTTCATAATATAATTTAAATACAACATAAAAAAAGGAAAGCAACATTTTTAATAAATGTATTTTATTAAAAAATCCACTGTACGCTACTTTAGAGAAAAGCCGAGTTTGCTTTTAAGTTACGAATGACAATAATACCTTAGAAACGAGTTTATGTTACAATCGTATGCACCGTTTTCGAGCTATGTTCATATTTCAAAAGTACCGTCATTAGAAAAACTAAATAAGCAGATTTTAACCTCACTTTCTTATGCTGAAATATCAATTTTGGTTGAAATTGTAGGAGCCGTTTTCGAACAAATCAAACTGGTTAGAAAATTTAGCATGGGAAGTACCATTAATATTGAGGTCACCTTGGACAAAAAAAAAAAAAAACGGCCCCGAACTATAGCTCTATTAAGTGGACAGAAGGGTAGACACTACAACAGTTGACTGCACAAACGTTGAGCAATAAAATCGAGCTGAAAACTGGTGTACATTTTTTTAAAAGTTTCCAAAAAGTCGGAAAGCATCACAGTGAAAATATAATTTGTATAAACTGTTTGTATGTGGATTAGTACACACAAACCATTAAAACTACGCACTCAATCTGCATCCAATTCACAGCAAAATAGCCACGTTAAGTTGAGCAATATTTAATTTTTCCCTTCATCGCAACCAGATAAGCGAAATTATATTTACCCAGCATTTTATGTTATTTAGCTTGCGAAATGCATTAGTTATTCTGCAGACGATTAACTTCAGATTTAATACAATCAAGTCGATTTCACTGCCATTTCGCCAGTCCTAAACTCTGAAACCAAAAACCTGATTAATAGCCTCAATTTGTCTGTTGGCCGAAGCAAGAACAAATGATGGCAGTGATTAATTTCCCTTTGCATGTCCAATGTCCATACTAAAATGCATATCTCGTCAATATTTCATGTCAATCAATCACTCCCGTTGCAACGGCTATCCCTGCCGCATGCATTATGCAATCATCTCTAGCGAGTAATTAAAATTCTACGAGTATCCACTACAAATTCTGATAAATTTGAATTGTCTCTGTTCCTTGCCGTTGAAAGGGTGATAAACTCCAATTCGATTAGTGGCATATTTAGTATTCACATTGTTATACGACTACACATGTATGCACATGTGGTTATTTTGGGGCACTCAATTTTCATCAAGAGGTGGTTGATCAAGCCTCCTAAAACCCTGCAACACATTGCATCAAATTAAGCTGAGCTGTGATATTTGCGCATCCTTTGCAAATGCAAATTTGTCCCTCGGATTCATTGTTATGTAGTGTCCCATGTGTTGGAACTGGCCACTTGGTTCATATAGTCAGAGACTAGGTTCGATTCAATTAGGTTCGGTAGAATAATCCCAGTTTCTAGTGCGCCGTGAAATGGGAAATCACTACATAAATGAATGATTCCATTCACGTTTAGGGCCAAGACTCTCATTCAGCTGACACTTGAAAAGGAAATGGTCGATGCCTTGGCCAACAAAACATGGGACCGGACAATAGAAAAACTACAACCATTTCCGGTCTCAAAATGACTATCAAGGGATGTCATGCTCACTCTGTGCAAAACAGAATTGCCGGCCATTGTCGACACAGAACTCATTCCTCACTCTCTATCCAATGTCCATTGTTGGCAATATCTCGAATGGAACCAAATATCGAATTCTGATACCGTGTGCAACAGGTCTGTCCTTTATATATGTTGGAATGGCAGTTGCTTGTGTAAAGGGTGCAAAATTGTGTCGCTGTAAAAAAAAAAACCAAACATTGAGTTTCATTATTTTAGGCTCCGGGCTTGCGCAGACCTCGGGTAATCAGTTTTTTTTGCCTTATGAAAAAAATCAAGAGCTATTGCACCTAGTCTAGTTGGACTTTGGTATGCACATACAGCAAACTGGATGTGTATGCATTTCCCATCAAAAAATATCCACTCAAGTGGGAAATCTAGACAGTGGGGTGGTTGGAAGCTCGCATGATATTCATGTACAAGAGAGGCATGGGAAACGAAACAAATGGATGCATGAATATGCAGTAGCTCTGCAGGATGTGGGTCCTAGTTGTGTGTTTTTTAGAAACATTTTGTTTCCTTCTCTTTTACTTTTAATCTAAGCTAAGTAAAGACTGCAGACACTAATTTGTATTATTTAACAGGATAAGTTAGGTCGAAAGGGAAAGACGACAGTTCCCTTTCAGTTAGAATCGAATCGTCATCAACCGTCGATCAACGGTCACAAGGCACTAGGCACCTTTGGCAGTTCCCAAGTTGTGTTCAACTTCGAGTGAATAAAATGGGCCTTAGTGGTGCCCGTTGCGATCCCTGGGAGATGCATCATTGAATAGATGGAAAAACCTAAGGACTTTCCCTAAATCATTTTATTTCCCTAAAAAAATCAGTCTTCTCATAATATATGTTGCTGCATTAAGTCCATTCCTCTGTCTGAGAACCCCGTAAGGATTGGGTGAGTATTTTCGACGTGATCCCTTAACGAGTCGAAATCCACATACATACTTATTCCATTCGAAAATAAATGAAAACCACAATTTAGCTGGTTATTTAATTTTTGAGTTAATAGTTCAAAAGTTGACAGCTAGAACACATTGGTCTTGCCCCGATGGTAGGCTATCCACCGTGATTACAGCATTCCAGTCGTTCTAGGTTGACAGGTGGATTTTGGTTGCATTCAACTCGACTTAAACAAGTGTTGCACTCGTATGAACAATTTTTGTTATCTGTTGAAATTCTACAGAATTAAGGAAAATCATTATGTAACTGGTTTCGTGAAACTTACACATCAACTTTCCATTGCTGAATATAAAACAAATATAAAATCGCAATATAAATCCAAACATCAAGTAACCAGAGTGGAAATTTAAAGGAAAATTTAGAGTTCTATCGAGAGTGTAACTCACATAAGAAAACAGCCCTTTGAACCTATTTATAGGGACCAACTTTTCACTGTTAAATTTAAGGAAAAAACAAAATTTCACAAATGCACCACAGTTCCTTAGCTTGTTCCAGTTATCCACTCCAATTATGCACACAGCGAAAAACTAAATCTTTGTTGAAGGTCTGCAGGGACTGTTTTTTTTTCTTATTATTATCCCTCCACCTTTTGAGGTCGAAAAAACTGATGTCATATTACGAAAACCAACCCAGAGGTGTGATATGATGATGAGTAACGACAATATGCACTTGCATGTGCGACGTGTGAGCTAGCATTTCAATACCCAAAGCTAGCACAAGCAAACTCTTTCAAGTTTAAGGATATCCGTATAGGCTAAGAGCTCTTTCCTATGACAGTGGGTGGCATGTGCTAAATAAATGACACAGCATTTGCATACAGCCAGCATGAATATGTATATATACATTTGAGTTACATAAAAGTTAATGTCCTGTGAAACAGAACAGATGTGTGTGCGCTGTACTGTGGTAGTAATGTTTACTTAACATTCACCATGATTCCTAGTTATTTCGTTTTTCTAGCTTTTCGTTTTGGAAGTAGTTCAGTGGAAAACTCATTCTGGTACATTTTTTGAATGCCAATATGAAAAGGCTTTCAAGAGAATTTATATAATGGATCATTTTTAAGAAGAAAGCAGCTTGACGTGAAAGGGGAGACAAAAAGAAGAAAAAAAAAAACAAGGACGACCCGTACGTAGTGCATTGATAGATGAGATATAACCGTAACCGTATATGAAGTTTATAGGTGAAACGTGATGCAAGTCTACATGAGCAAACCGAATTTGTAGAAGAAGGATGCAAGAAGGTATAAGTGAAGATATTACGTAGAGGATCTTATTTTTATTGCACAGGAATGAGGGCCGATGTGCTCGGTTTTCAGGAGTTGGGTTTAAATAAATAACAATCGACTGATGACTCCTATTTGGAGTGCTCCTTCGTAAGTGATACAGGTGTAGCATGTCAAAGTCGTAGGTGAAGCGAACTAAAGAAGTTGGAAATGAGAGGCGGGCTGATTTATTTATAAGAGTTGCTTACTTATGTCAATTACAATTTCAATTTCGAGGGATAGGTGACTATTTAAAAAGTTAGGAGAGAATTGGTAAAGACTTAAAAAGCTATTTCAGGTACATAATACCAATGTTAAATAATGCTTTCAAAAAAATTACGCCGCAGTGTACCAGTAGATGTTAATTTGATCTCAATACCTGAGGGTGTCACACATTATCCGATGTCGTTCAACAGTACAAGCTTTAAGGGATGGATTGATGTTTTATAATTTTTTAGACAACTTCGTTTATTCCATACAATTTTCACAGAAAGCGGTTAGGTCGCAACACAAGTGGGATTTGAATAAAAAAATTAAATTCGTCTCAAGTTAAATAGATTGAAGAGATCTCGTTAGACGCTGTTGTAGCTCGACGTTTGACAGCAAGAGAAAGTTTAGCACAAGGCTCGGAATCTATTGTGCCACCAAAAGAAGGAGCACAGTGACCGAAGAATTACTGCCTAAATATAGTTGGCTTAGGTGCTTAGCTAAGTTTAGACTTTACAGATACCTACAAAAAGAAAATAGAAAATTTTTAGCGGTGGTGCCGCCACAAAAAAATAACTATTTATTGGTAACTGAAAACTGCCAAGAACAACACATAAAACGTTGAGATCGACTCATAGGCTTTTCACACCAAGCCCAAAACCGGGTTTTTGTCAAAATACAATAGGTAAAACTTCATCGAACACAGAAGTTTTCCCATACATATTTCAGTTTTCAAAACGAGTCGTTAGCACTCGTTTTCCATTAAAACGACTTCCAATCGTTGGGTTGTTGGAACAAACACATTTTTTGCAATATCCAGCAAAATGGCTGACCGAACAAATGTCACAACTCACAAATTAAAATCATTTTCCGCAATTAATTGATGGGCTAATATTTTTTTGAAATGCATTAAATTCATTTTGTTTGTTAATTAATGCGATCGAAATTTGTAACCACAAAAGTTTGCACCGAAAGTTTACGACTAGTGTAATTGAAATGTCAAACGAAAACGAGTTGGTGGTCGGTGTGAGTTTTCGAGGAAAACGCGGTTTGGGGCTTGGTGTGAAAAGCCTATTATTTCATGTAGAATGGCGACTCAACTCGCACAAAATACATCAACCTGAGCAACAACCAGCAATACTTCCCGATTTACTGGAAGGCAAAGAGAGTCGGTTGAAAAGTTGGTTTGTTTGAGTATTCAACCTACAACAGTCCTTCTCAAATAAAATTCGTGTCAAGATCAGACTTTGGTTTGCGCAGCTTCGAGTTCAATACAACTTGAGAAATTCACTAGTACTATTTCTCAGTACTGGCAGTCCTCCGTTGCTGTGGAATTTATTTGATATTCGAATTCCTTTTAGAACTGGCCCTAAAACTCTTTCAATTCGCTCCACTTTGGGCAAGTGACATAAAAATGGCAATTTTGTTTCTGTAGCAAACGTTTTCTTTATTGAAACTATGGCAAAGCACTCTTCCTCGTTTCATTTTAAGTTCTACTTCAGTTCACAAAGCTTTAAAGTTAAAATATACGGCTTTCTAATGTTAGACAGATATTATATTCCATGGTTGAGTTATATTCCCCAGCAAAACGCTTAAAATATCTTTGAAAATCCTACACGTCAAAGAAATATCTCGGCAAATGTAAAACTGTCAGAAGCAAGTGGTTAAAATGCCACTCATCGTTTTATGATCAACAGAATGAGTGCAGGATAAAACTGTCATGTAGATTTCGCTTTTTAAATCTCGCACAATCGTTACGGATACCGAAATACTTTTTAGAGTGTGTTCTCCGTTTCCGAACTTCTTAGCATAATGCCACCGTAAAGCCATTCTACAAAAACTGTAACATGTGCCGTGGTATGCTCTCGATTCTTTCTTTTTATACAAGACAATTATGCAAATGAGTGGTATAATTCCACGATGGGACCAGAAATCCTGGTAAAACTCATTTTTTTTTTTTTTTTTTTTTTTTTGGGAGGGAACGAATGTTACATATGAGAGCCATGTGTGTGACTGCGCAAATGATGTGTTGCGTGTGGCTGTGTGATGCGATAAGAATTTTAATTTGAACAAAATAATATGAGAAGTATAATAGTTCTCCCCGCCGCCGCCGAGTGGATTTTAGGGCCCGAAAAGTACCACCCAGCAATGATAACGACCTCAATGAATGTAAGTGCTGCCTTTGCAGAAATTGCCTGTTTGCCGTTATCCTGTCGACTTCGTCTTATGAGTCATATTCATTTTTCGATGATCGACAGTTTTGATGGGTTCTGATTGAAATGATGGGAGCAAACATCCCACAAAAAAGAGAGGGGGGGGGGGGGTTAAGTTTAAAGTAATATTTCTCCTATTCAACAAATTCAATGAATGTCGTTGTTCGTTTTTCCGTTTCCTTTGCCAGATCCCAAGAGCACTTCTGCCTTTGCTGTTGTGTGCTTTCACATTTTATATAATGGTATGGGGGAGGGTAGGTACGTGCCAAAGAAGGCAGTCATCGTCGACGACGTTGTTGTCGTCGTCGTCGTCCTCCGTATTAGATTTCTGATTGTCGTTTAATTTAATTTCAATGAAATTTATTTTTTATTCTCCTCATTGTGAGATTGGTATGTTTGTCTAGATGGGTCTGTGGTTGGAAGGGAATCGTCGTCCTTTTGGGGATGCCATCGTGTCGTTGTCTGAATTTAATGTAATAGTTGTTTCATTTTAATGTGAATTGCTGGCGCAGAGGTACCTCAAGGACTCTTGTGTGAGGGAAATGGCGGTACCTACGTAGATGGTGCACTATTGGCAGATTTTTTTTTTAATGCTCCAGTCCTCATCAATGTGGAAACGAACATGAGTTTTACGCATCTTCCGGTAGAGATTTCGAATTATGATTGTCCTAAATGAGTGTTACAAGAAGATGCCTCCGGTTGGGCTGCGATAAGCGTAATGGCGACAAGTCCGAGTCACATAACACTTTCCGCTACATTGTGCTGCAGCGATCAAGTTGGGTTTATCTATGACGACGCAAACGACCAGGATACGTGCCGTAGTTGTGGTCCCAAGTGGTTACCCATTTAAGACTTTCGTTCATCGCATTAATAACACGAAAAATTACATCCGGGGATGTTCTATGTGCCGCTGGGGAGTACACAGTCACACTTTAGGTTGTAAGATTACTTTCATGTTTTTAGTTATCCCCCCCATGAATGCCACTGTCCGAAATCTCACTGTAAGGCGTTACTTTGAGATGGCGTCGTAAGGTGGAGATTGACAGCACAGTGTCCTGGTGTCGATGTTGGAGAGCGACTTGAAAGGCACGACAGTTTGAGAACAATCAACTTGAGCACTCTTCAATAAAAGACCTTATATTATAGTATAAACCTTAATTATGGGTGCAAACTGGACCGGGAGATCAGAATCTGACAAGATGGACTGTACAACTGAATACTGTCGTTTGGTGATAACTTTTACCTGGGGATAGTTTCCAATTTTGAAGTTCGGGCTTGGCTGCGTTTCAATGCACACAAAGTACATTCTCCTTTTGCGATAAAAATCAGCAGACAGTTCGTTCACAGTTGAAGAAATTTTTTTCTGATTTTTGTTGATCATATTATGCCGACGACGCCACAAATATTATTCCCAAACCAAAATATGAAATTGAAAAATTGAAAAGCAGTCAACAGTCAGGCAACGAAAAGGAAAAATATCGATAAAAACTTTAACTCTCCATATCTCACATTCTCACATATCAATAAAAAAAACAGTTAATAACATTGGCCCACCCATTCAAACTTCCCCCTGTATGTGGATGCATATGTGCTCGCTGTCAGTCAATAATTTTTAATCGTCATTTGATGTGGAAACTCATCATCATCATCCCCATCAATGTCTATCATTTTTTTTTATTGAATTTTACTCTAGCATTTTTATTGCAAGGGAATCTTAAATTAATAAAAATTTTCCAGGACGAGGAACGCATTGAATTAATTTTCACTTTAATAGTGCTGTGCAAACACATTTCATAATTACAAGTGGGCGAAGTAAAAAAAAAACCCGCTGAGGACATTCCTCGCGGGTCGTTAGACACGAAAATAAACACGCACACCACACAAAGTCCTGCGCTAATTATTATAGAAACCGGTGGGCCAGTGCGGGTTTTCATTTCAAGGAAGACACAGCACAAAGCAACGGACTGTAAATGTGTTTACCAATGGATTATTTATGGAAGATGAATTGGTATTGTGGCCGATCGCTTCAGTTCTTTTTCCTTCGCGGTAATTTCTTTAATGGCGTCTGCCGTCATCGTCGCAAAATTTATTTAGCAAATATTCTCCACTTAGAGACATAATGGCAAAGGGAAACAACTTTCGGATGCGCGCATAGGGAAGCACCAGCACTAATGGGATTGCAAAACTGTTGCATCTGTGGTGGTGGTGAGTCGACGTCAGTCACCAATCAGTTAAAACCCCCCCCCCCCACAGATTTGCATTTCGTAATGGAAGCAATAACAAAGTGATCGGATGTGTGTTGTTTCCTCTGCCGGATGCACTGCGTATGCCATCAGTGAACACCTAAAAGAAAGAAAACTTGCATAGAAATATGCCGCACTTCCGGAACGATTTGACAAACGATTCTCGGGGCGTGTTGTGAATTTCATTTTTTTTTTTACTCATCATTCCCTCTGTTGGTTGGAAACGTATGGATAGGAAGGATGTTTACCTTAATTCTCCTTCTGTTGCTGAAGTTCAGGGAGAATTAACCGAAGACCGGAAATTCGCCGGAAGACAGTGTGGGCAGACATTATTTTTGTTTTTTTTTTTTTTGTCTTCGATTGGTATTTTCCCAGTAGAATCCTTGAAAGTTTTGAAAAGTTGATTTGCTCTTTAAATTGAATAAAAGCAAGAAAAACATATTTCTGATATTGCTCTATGTTGGGAAGTTTTTAGAGTGCCGGGTAGTATCTACATTAAGGATACAAACTGGATACTGGACTATTTATTAGCTAGGAAATTGGAAAATTGTTCCTCCTGCTGTATGAAGTTCGCAACAATGTACTTGAATAGACGTTTTCCATTGATTATTGCGAGTTAGCCTGTGAAATCAGAAACGCTTTGTTTTGATACAATTGGGGATGAATGAAATGAAATTCAATAGGGCACCAATTAGCGTAATAGCCTCAAACCAAAATCAATTGTTCATCCTTTGGAATGAAATGGTTTTTACTTTTGATGGCGCAACAGGCCTGCGGCTCAACCAATATTGATCTTGAGAAAATTGTAAGAAATTCGAAAACGAACATCATGGAGTGTAAATGTTGACGACAATTGTGAGTTTGGCGGCAAAAATGGTTTAAGTCACGAAGAGGGGGGGGGGGGGGGGGTAGGACATCAAACAACATGAAGTGCGTAACTGGTATAGGAGTCAGCCCAAGACAGCTGGAGGTAAATTCTAATGAAAGTTTAATGAAAAGAGATTTCCAATCAGATATCGTATTAAATTTTTGCGGAGGTACAAGTTCTGGCGGAACCAATACGTGAGGTCTCTACAGCAGCCTTCCATTCTCCCCAGATTTATTGATCTCAGTTTTCCAGAAACTGGAATCGACTGTTGATTTGCCTTTAAATTAAATTAATTTGGGTTTAAAAGGCTTTAAAAAGAAGGTTCAGTCTTTTTTGCTCAAAGGTGCTCCCAGCCAGCAGCTTTACATTCGAAAATCGTTGAATCTCCACTAGCTAATCATGTCTACTCCGATGTTTACGACTTCGAAATATATGCTTAATTATGAATTCTCCTCTCATCAACCGAAGTGACGTTTTGTCCTCGACGGTGGACTCCACGCTAAATTACACAACTAGCGTGTGTACGAAAAAAGCAAGTCAATTATAACTTCCGCTTGAGCTTCGACTCATATTCCTAAGTGTTTCAAACCAATTTACTCAAATTATCGACTATTAAAGTTACACAATTCCCCGACCGACAGAGCCGGTAAATTGTCATTACATTCCTATTTCCCGCTCCGTACGCCGGCCGTAACACGCTCGATAACTATAAACAAATGTCCTGGCTCACACACAATAGATCTACCCTCAGCAATTACTTTCAAGGACTTTCTATAATCAACAAGTAATTCTGCCTTCCCTTATCCAGGCGATGTCCATCAAGTTGACACAAAGGACTTTCGGTATCAATATGAATGTGTCTGTGACCCATAATGGCACATTCAAATAGCGGCTGACCAACAACTTGTTCTTAATAATAACAACTGAACGAAGGAGTAGGCTTGCTGAACATCTCCCACCTAATGCCTTAATGGCTGTTTGTGGGGGCGAATCCAAAACAATAATGGTGTACGTCTGTCAAATAATTGCTAAATTAACCACAGACAACAGATAAATCCTCAAATGAGTTTCGCTTCGCAGGCGGAACAGGCGAAAGGAAGGATTTTTCTTAACAACAGGCGACTTGAATATTTATAGTAAAATGTGGAAGTTTGTCTGTCAAAATTCAAACTAGAAACCAAACAGGAGGCAGCGATCCTTTGAGTAAATTTCCCTTTTCTATAGATACTTTCCAGCCAGATACTCGTTCTGTATCTTCATTACGGAAGTTGAATGCGGTCAGGCATGACTTTGACGACGTGACTCCTCATTGAACGTACGTTCGGGGCACACTAATTGCTGCCGTTGGCGATTGAATGGCATCCGTCCGATGACGGTAGGCTCTGTTGAGAGGTTCGATTTTTAATTAAAATTCGGCAGAAAGGTATGGGGGGGATTCTGTGGAATATTTACAGCTTTGGCAGGTCGTAACAAAGCTACACTTTTTTCGATTTCATTTGTTCCGTTGATGAACATTAAATAATTCAGAATACTTGAGGAAGGTCATACAAACAAACTGCGAAAGCGAATCGAAACGAAACCACGGCAGGCTTAATGGGGGATTTTACTATGGTAAGGGCTTATTGACCTTCGTCGTATATACATATATACGAGAATATTGCCAAGTCCTTGTGTTTGAGTACTTTTGTTGATTTTTTTTGGCATGGTACCGCATCTCAGCGAAATGGAAATAATTATAATTAAAAATATAGCCGCATATATATACTTGTGTCATTTGTAGGAATTAGGCGAACAGTCTTTGAACCTAATCTTTCTCGTTGCGACGTGGAGTTTTGTTTTCAATTAATACAACAGAGGTAAGTACACTCAAAGGTTTTCAAATGAGAAAGATTACTTAAGGGACTTACCTATTAAAGGTACATATACTATGTGAATTATTTAGGAAGTTTGCGGGATTAGTGTGCGTCTTTCAAGAGGAGTTGAGATTATGTTTACGAGCTGGAATGCCAATTAACAAAATCCCACAAACGGATGCTACTAAGCTGGGACTAGGGTACTTTGTGTGCCCTTTGTTTATACCACATTTCAAAACAGTAACTGTCAAAAGTATTTATTTATGTATAGCTTATAGCATTTTAAATGTTTTAATTACTTTTGACAACGCACATTTTTTCCTAAACAGAAAATATATATTTCTATGAATACCAGCGTTGAGTTTAAAAATCTGCCGCTTTAAGTGTTTGTTTTTAATTACAGTGGGAAGAGCCACGCCGCGTCTAGTCCAGTGCCCCCATTAAAAATAATTTCCCCAGTCAAAAGAATAAAACATATTTTTCACAAATTCCTACAACTTTTAAATGTTTTCAAATTAAAAAGTCGAGAATTTGACTGAACGCAAACATTTAACGAAATTTGAATCACTTTGGAATTGAAGTCGAACCACACTTTCCGATAAGTTAATGCTTATTGAACGATCTACGAGTATATACTGAAGACTGAAACCGAATAGCATTTGACTCAATAAAGAACGAGTCATAAATTTGGTTAAATTTCTTAGTCTTAATTTTAAATAATTTTTAAATACGAAGGCAGTAAATGTGGAAATAATCATCAACAAGAAGCAATCATAAAAACTGAATATGGTTTCGTAAAACAAATTCTTGCAATTTTACTGTAGTCTAGAATAGACTGTATTTATATAAGCAAAATCAGCCTCATAAAATTTTTTATTTGGCAAGTCTTTTATGACATGGTCGCTCAGGCAAGTTACTGCATAGGTTTATGTAATAGTAAATGGAAATATGTAACTGCGAAAGAAATGTGAACTAAATTTTTTTTTAGTTCTTTTTTTATCTCTTACTTTTCGCTTTATTTTTAAGACTTTAAATTTATATTTTTTTTACATAATAAAATACAAAAAATAATATCCTTTTTTTAATACTAAAAATCATAAAATCGTCGAATTTTGAAATGTACAGGCGAGTCCCGGAATATCAACATAATGTCCAGGTATAGGTTTTCATATGGAACTGGCAACGATAGTCCCATGTTCGATTTCCGAAAAAAAAAAAAAAAAAAAAAAAATTCCATCTAATGGCTTTTTTTCCACTGCGCCACCTCTCGCGATCGCCTGACAAACATCCGAGAGTATAACTCTCATGAAAGAGGTTCTCAAAAAAGCTTCTTAATTGTAGATCCCTTCCTCCCAAAAAACTCACACAAATCGAATTGTTTTGAGAAGCAAGACCTAGGGTACATACGGATATCTGTTGGGTCAACTATATATTTATTTATTTTTACACTAAAACTGCATCTATTCTATATAATAAATAAATTGTTTTTGTTATCTCCCACACGGTTTGTTTTATTCAATTTCAAGATAGACCCGTCGTTTTTGGAAAACCCTTTATTTCGAAAAGTGAGCTATTTATGTGGCCTACAAATATGCAACTGATTTTGTGACTCTTGTTTATAGGGCTCCAAATTTTTGCAGCTACAGGAAAAGTCCATGTCTTTGGGGTTCTTACAGCCGACACAAAATGACAATTTCACAAGTGACATGAACTGTAATATGGTGGCACTCTTGTTTGTTACAAAACATAACTTCTAATAGGTATGCGACAATACATGTGATTCCTTATCAGTTTGGCACAGGATCATAGCTCGTTCTAAAAGGCTCCTCCTTTCTATTCCGAAATGGAAAAGAAAACGTTTTTACTTGCCAACTGTACACAAGACCTTTTCTTTTCTTTCCTTTTCCTTGAAGTAATACGACAAAAAAAAGTAAAAGCAGAAAACTGTCAATAGACGGCGAGTTTTCGCAGCCACAATCTTTTTACACACTCTCCCTTTTCTTTGGTCCACTTGGTTTGTACAGCTTTAGAGACAATTTAACATCTAAAGAATTGTGGCGGCGACCAAACTGAAAATGAAAAGCAAATCGCTTGAGGGACTTCCGGCAAAAGTCCTTTTAATTTTTAAAAAGCAGCGTTCATTACTTTGACAGCATTAACAAATAAAAAAAAAAGTTCACTTCTTAATTAAAAAGGAAAATAGAGTCCCAAAATGACAGGAAGAGCGAGAACAATCGCTCATATTCGGACGGAGATTTAGGATTTTTTTAATTTAATACCACACTCCATTTGAGTGCATTAATCCTTGTATGGATTTGTTTTTTATGTAGGTAGGGGAAAACCGAGAGTGGACGTCCGTCCGCTTATTATGAGTCCCTCTAGAGGGCGAAAAGGATGGCTGTGTTGATTGCAGCATTAAAACTTGCTAATTAAGAACGCTCTTAAAGCGCATAATGGATTCATTAAGTCCACATCTGACGTTATGTACTAAAAAAGTGATATGAGATTTTGGCCTCGCTTGGCTTTGAATGCGTTATAAAAGGACTTGAGAGTTATATCAATCAATCAGTGCTACCTCTTTGGCATATTTTCAATTGGCAAGTGGTCAGGATGGTGTGGTATGGCCTATTACTGAACAGCTACCAAAAATATGTGTGCAGATTTGGGTAAAACGGTTATCACTTTGCGATTAATAGAAAAACACATTCATCAGTTTTGACGTCAATCAATCATCGAATAAATTAATCATAACGAAATAGGTGAATGACAGCAGGAAAATAGTGAAGAGTGATTGTCGAGAAATGGAGTGATTTGGTAACTCCCATTGTGACCAAGTCAGGAAGTGGGTGCATGACTATATTTTTCCGATGTTGTCCTGTCATCTGTTTGAGCGATGTTTCCAAAAAAAAATGTAGTCTATCGACACTTTTCCATCTGGGGACAGTAAATATGGGGGAAAAGGAATATCTGTCCGTAATATGCTCGCAAAGTTCGATTTCAGCGGTCCACGAGCCTTGTTCCCATCAAGTTAAGAAGATGTGGCAGCATTTTTAATTTAGATCTATATCAATTTGGTTCATGTTCAATAGTCGTTGAAGTTGTGTTCCGAATTAATTAGCTTTGTAACTCCTTCGAGTAGGAAAATTCATGGAGTTTCCAGATTCTAGGTTTTAGCCTGCGTAGTGGATGGCTAATCGACGGATACGATTCGTTTTACCTTTGAAACACGTAGGAATTGCGACTCAACTTACTTGGAATGCATGAATTTGATCCCTTCCACCGAGCACGGCTTTCTATCTTTCCAATGCCACACCGCTTTTTGGCACACGCTATCTAACAATCTAGCAGAATATTCGCGAAGCAAAGGATTCGCCGTGGCGCAGTGGCTTAGTGGTTAGTGTGTTGGACTACTAAGCGAGGGGCTCAGGTTCGAATCCCGCGAAAACCCAAATTCCAACTTAGGGTTTTTTTCCGCTGCGCCACCTCTCGCGAACGTCTGACAAACATCCGAGAGTATAACTGTCTTGAAAAAGCTTCTCAATTAGCCGTTTGGAATCGGCATAAAATTGTAGATCCCTTCCATTCGTTCCAAAAATGAAAACTCACACAAAACGAATGGTTGTGAGAAGCTAGGCCCAGGGTCCCTACGACCTGTAGCGCCAACTATTTATTTTTTTTTTTTTAAAGGATTCGCCACAACAAATAAAAGGACTGAGTAAACTACCTCTCAAGGAAATTTATCATTTATATTCCACTCTGCAACAACATGTTTCTCCAGTGTTCTCTTGAATATTCTGTAAACAGACATCGATAACCAAAGCTCATTATAATTTGAAAATACTGCTGCACACCGCCACCGTTACCGCCGCCGCCGTATCTAATCTCGACATGAGTGTATCGTCACCGTCAATAAAGGTAGAACATCACATATCCGAGTTGTAGTCGTATGGGGCGCCAATTAAAATAACATTTGCCACCAAGTGTGCGTCATTGGATGGTATATGCCGCCACAGTCTATCTCCTCTTTACCTATACAACAATAGCAATAACGAAATCAATTATACAAGGATTCGTTGGTGTGTAAATTTAAACAAATTTCCTAACAAACAATAAACCAGACAAATAGAAACCCACCTCTCTGAGGCTCTGCTTTTTAATTACAATGAAAATTCGTGTTTTGTTTCTTTTGCATGTGTGGGTGTTTTAAAACATTTTCATTTTTCTTATCATGTACACATCTCACGTTGGCATATCTTTGCGAACAATCATGTTAATACACATTTCACTTTGTTGCGCCTTTAAGCGCTGCAGGCACGGCAAAAATGTCCTTGTTAAGTAGATGTATCGCGCGTTTGATTGATTTCCTTCCGGTTGCGTTGCTTATTTATTTGAATTTCGCTGAGTAGATTTCGATTGACAATTGATTTGCGTAGGTATATGGAATATTAATGTATCCACATAGGTATCGTATGGAATGAAGCGGAGGCTTCCTTGAAAAGGATTTGTAATGCTCAGGGAATATGGAAAAGTCAATACATAAATTATTTAATTATTATTTGCAAGTAGGTTATAAACACGTGCCTTTAACGTGCACACATGGAGCAAGCGGTCTTCTGAATCAGTGATCCCCTAGAAGGATTTCGTAATTAATTCGCACAGCGGGAAAGCTCAGATCAAATGTAGAGATAAATTCGGTTGTATTTGCTGATTGATAGAGTGAGTAATCGAGAAGTCTGCATGCGCTTCGAATAATTCAAAACTCGTGACTGGGGCTGGGATAAATTGAACGGCTCCCGGAAATTACGCTACAAAATGTTTTTGTTTTCAAATTTGAAAAAAAAAATGGCAGAATTCTGTTTGGAAAATATGCCACAAATTACGGAAATGGGACCAGATAGCTGTGGTAAAAGCACCAAAAAGTAAAATGGGAATTAGACCAGAAAACAAACAAACTCTGACATTATTTAAAAATGCAAGCTAGAATTAATTACCCCTGGGATTTTTCAAATAATAATACGAAATAACGCCAATAAATTAATAGAGACAATAATAAACCACAATGCATAAACAATGGATGGGAAAAAAACGCCAAAAGAAATTTGAAAAAAGCCCTGAAACATCGGAAAGGTAGCTTTTCTTCCTAGGAAAAAATGCCACACTGGAATAGAAAATGTTCTTTCAGTTTTTCCAAAAAAAAAATCTGTCGTTATTTCCCTGGCGTAATTTCCGGGAGAATGGAGTGCTGTGGCACATTTGGCTGGCAAAGGACAGATACTGAGCAAGATAGTTTGCTCATTCTCCTTATTGTCTCTGCTGCTTCTGCGGAAATTGTTGCTGGTCAAGGCACGCTTGTTGTGATGTCTCTCCAAGATGCAGAAATCATTGAAGATCTTGCCTGTTTCTCTGCGTCTTTTAAATCAAACCAGTTTCTCTTCAGATTTTTCCAGATCTGTCGAAGTATACTTGTTTGTGTAATGTGATAGTTCGTTTTAAATACTTTTACTATTAAAGCCAGAGGAGCACAACTCCGCAAGTTAGCCTGCTGCACATTTTCTTAGAATGACATCATATCGAACCGGGGGCCCAACAAAGAGTGAGGTTATACCCTCCACTCCAGTCATCTTATTAAGATACGACGAAAGCTTCTCCCTTTTAGTTTAATGACAGCCTCACACATCGATACATGCGACAATGCCCCTTTGTGATAATCTATCGATATCAAGCCGCCGGGTTTCAAATGGACTGAATCTCCGGATGCCTTTAGTTTACCGAGAAATTCTCTAAAACCCACGTCGACTTAATCACGTAATTGAAAGGCTGTTCAAAATCCTTTTAAGCAATAAGAGAAAAATTGAGAAAGTATGAAACGACAGAAGTTTTGAGAACACATCCCCATCGCATAGCAACAACACGGGCGAGTTAGGTAAAAAATATATATATATCGACTACGATGTGAGCTAAATGGTTGTCGAGGAGATTATCTGAATATATGTGTTGGTTTGGTTCGTAGACCGTCGCTTTGTTATCACAAGACAAAGACATCAATTCGGAAAATGAAGACGACACACGAGCTTATTCGTCTGCTTCAATTTATGAAATTAATACTTTCTACTTGCGTAGTCTATTTGTTTTTTTTTTTTTGGAGGAATAATAGACAATTCTTCAGGTAAAAATGAATTACCGGGCCATCATTCTTCTTCTGTGATATTTGTTTAGTGTCCATTGCTGGTGTTGTGTCAGCTATCTCCCTAATTGCCCTAATTGACAGCCAGAGCACTTTTATGATATATCATGTTCATCGCAAGTTCTAAAAGTACCCTCAGATCCTTCACTCCCTTTCGGTTGTCATATTAAATGCATATTAGTTCACAAGTCGCCGTTAACCTTGTTTAACATCTAAGCTCCAAGAGTTGGGAAAACTTGTTTTGAAACAACAAAAAATACCTCAACCTCAGTTCAGATGCAAGAAAGTGCAAATGTTGGCAAAAGTTTCCTGCTAAAGTGGGTCGTCTACTTAAAAATTAAAAAAACAGCTTTCTGCATGCGCCCATCTATTTGCCAAGCAGAAACTCATTACTTTCAAAGATCAATATTTTCCAGGGTGTAAATTTTAAATGCAAGACTTAACTTTTCCATAAATAAACGTGGGAAGTGTCGCCTGTCTCACGTTACATGTGGGATACGTACTATCAGGCCTTCCGACACATCTAATGTGGTATTGGCCGCAATATCGAGTTTCGATGGGGCGATTATTTCGTTAAGGACACTTTCGCACACATGCCCTCGGTTTTCTGAAACATTATCCGCAAATGGATTATTTTTTACTTCCTCAATAACGTAGTAAGAGAAAGATATTGTATTCGAACAAAATTTCGAAGTCGAGATGTTAATCATTTCTGACATTACGATGATAGAGGAACTCAGTTCAAATTGGTCCCGAAATTCTGTCCGTCCGTCTGTCCGCATGTCCCGAGGCCTATAGCCGAAACAAAATGATTGCGTCCTTAATTTTCAATTCGAATCATGCTAATTTTCAAAACTTCTCATATCTCGAAAACCCCATTTTCGAATTGATTAAAACTGCAAAACAAATAATGTCGAACAATATCTAATAATGGGTCGAATTCTGTAAGGCGAAAACGCTTTCGTGCGGACAACAGATGACTTGCTCTAGGATGTTGAAGTAAATCGTTCGTGCGACCCCAGTTTTCCGCTAAATAATTAAGCAATAGTATTTCTCAAACTAAATATTGTAAAATTTGTTGCAGTTTTGTCTGCTACATTTCACAAGAACCGCTCTATCGATTTTGTTCAAATAACATATTTAGGATAACAAAATAATTCTAATTAAGATCCCATGCTTCGTTTTTTCTCAAAAATCAAATACATACGTTTTTTAATTGTTTCTCAAAAATTTCTACCCAAATCCCTATCTGTCTTTGTATATTTTCGTAAAACTCAATACAAATTACCGAAAATTTATTTTAGGTTCGGTTTTGTTGACTCAACCGAACATTTGATGATGGAGAAAGTTTCGTGCGACCCAGTCGTGCACTTTATTTTTGTTTGCGTGTGTGCGTCGTTGGGTTTTCCTGCAATTAGCGGCACCTCTTGGTGATTAGATGCTGTGTATTCTCGATAAACCATTAAACAGTGATTAACTTCCTGCAGCATGCGGTCAGATGTGGGAGGACGGGCAGTATTCAGTTGCGGACGCAATCGTGCTATTACTTCAACTTGGTATTGAGTACATAATTTGTAGATTACATGGTGTTGGAACCGGAATCGACTTGATTTCCCGATTCGCAAAAGCCAGATTCAATTGGTTATAGTAATCGAAACAGACCGAGTTACAGGTGGTTAAGCACGAAGGATTTAAGTTCGTCATTGTGTTTCCTTTTAATGATTAGTTAGGAATGATTTGAGGACATGTTTACTGTGAAACTCATTAGGGTTACTTGACCTATACACACGACAATAATTTGTTCTTCTGGCGAGCCCTTACAACTCGCCCTGGTATATGCCTTGTGAGGGGTACGTGTGTGGCAGTAAAGTGAAAGGTTGCGTGTCCCCAGCAATTATAACACAACTGAAATGGTAATTCTAGCTGTGCACAAAGACAATTCTACGAGCGAAACAAACTAATGTAGGAATCATTTAGAAAGCTGTAAACAGAATTTGTCGTAGGTGTGCAAATATTTTGAAAGTGAATATCAACTCAGGGTTTTTTTCACTACGCCACCTCTCGCGAACTTCTGACAAACATCCGAGAGTATAACTGTCATGAAAGAGCTTCTCAATCGGCCCGTTTGGAACCGGCATAAAATTGTAGATCCCTTCCATTCGTTGCAAAAATTAAAAAAAAAAAACTCACACAAAACGAATGGTTGCGAGAAGCTAGGCCCTGGGTCCCTACAGACCTGTTGCGCCAACTATTATTATTATTATTATTACTAACGAATCATTCCTCCGTTTATCATCCGTACTGAATGTATTGATCCTGCCACTCACTTATTTGAAATTAAAGCGCTTTGCACAACATGTGTTTCTGGAATGATGAGGTATCACTCCCTACTCGGTGGTTTGATCACTCCCTTTCGGGGTCAAATCCCCAACTATTTTATGCGGAAAACATTTTTCATATGCCCAAGTCAAACCCTGCTATCGAACTTTGAGTCAGTTTTCTGGTTTGAAAATCTGAAAATCTACCAAAATATTTTCATTAATCAACTTGCCCTGCCCAAAACAGGCTCTCAGCTACAAAATAATCCACGTTAACATATTGAACTTCATTTGTGTGCATAGCCTACGATAATATTGTCCAGAAAACAACTTCAGCCATGATTCCAAGATATAAATCGTTTTCCACCGCCACCAACCCACAAATGTTAACAGAATCAATTAGCCGACCAAGCAAAATAAATGTCAAGGTCGCAGTCAGATGTTACACATCAACCGCAAATATTCATATCCGCTCCAAACGAAGAAAGACCTCCTTTTCCTTCTGTCTGCATTCGATATATTTTCTACCAAACTCATGCGGACTTGATGGATAATGAAAAAAAATTATACCAAGAAAAGAATACTTCAAGGACAATTTATTAAATAGCGGCGTACAACGAATAACAAAGTAGCAAGGCTGACAACCAACCTGCAGGTACATCAAGTTCTTCGAAAATTTCTAATACATTTCCTAAGGGCTCCTTGGAGCCATATAATTAAGGACAGACAAAAAAAAAAAAAAAACAGAAAGAAGAAAAGGCAACCAAAGTTTGTAAATCTTAAATTTCTTTGCGTTCCCAAAGTCCTGCGAGCAGGGGAATTATGAAGGAATCACATCCAAAAGGGCTGGCAATGGTAAGTTTCCAAATTATGAGGATTCAGATGACGAGTATAACCATCGTAATAATGATGTCAGTCTGTGGAGATTAATCAGCACAATCCAGCTTACTTTACCGTTGGAAAAATAATTAGTCCCATATAATTAGACGATGATTGGGCCATATATTAGTACGAGTGTGCAATTATTAGTAGGTACTGAACTGGCTTTTGCCAGTGACGGAGATAGAATGATGTAGAGGTCAGAATATACTCCGAAAAATTACTGCTAATTCATTTCGTTATTGTCTTGACGAAGTTAGTTATAGTAGCATTTGTTTCATTCAGTTTGTACACATGGTGGCGGAGCGCTTGGGATATGTGCAAATGAGTTTAGGTGATAAATCACAACTGTTATATGAGTATAGGCCGGCATTTATCGCATGTGGGTTGATTTATACACGATTTGGGTCTGTCGTCGATGGTGCTTCAGTTTCATCCTTAAGAAAATGCTATTTTGTATTGTACGAAGAAGGAATTAAAAATTGAAAAGAAACTGGCGAAGGTAACAATGCTCGATGGAATGCAATGCAAGAAATGATGCGGAGCACCCTGTTCGTCGCCAAATCATATTTAAATGTTCACCACCATTTGGCAATAAATTCGATCCGTAGAAAATACTTGCGTGATTAAGTAGCATCAAATAATGTGCTTCTTCGAAACCACCACCGTCGTGAAAGAAAAATCTCGACAAATGCTTATATCCACGAATCAAACCCCAAAAAAAATTTGGTTTATTGGCACTCAGGCCTTATTTTCTACTCGTTTAATCACAGGACCAGCAATCAACATAACGAATAAACGCTGTTAAATACATATTTCTATTTACACTTTGTGACTGTCTGTCAACCCGCCCAATCTTGTGATGCGAATGCTTAGTTTGTTGTGCACCGAAATTCATTTCCTCGTCGTAGTTGTTCTCTATGACAACAACGCGCTGGCCGGCGGCGCCTGGAAATGGTTTATTTTCATCTTAAATAATGAGAATATCCTACGGAGGTCGTTCCTCATAAACGTAGATCACGTGTCTCTCCCGACAGATATCCATCTTAGACAGTGTGAATAATCGTGTATTGTAGAAGGTCTGCTCTTAATTAAAAGGAACCATTTCCTTTTGGTTTGGTTTGCACCAGCCCACCAGCAAATGGCCACAACGAGACTCTCTCACATCAGCTCGAAATTACTCGAAGAATCCTTTTATAAATGCTTTCGTTTCATTTCCATTTCTACTTTCATTTGCGCTTTGGGGTCGCCACACAAGCACAACTGTGGCACGTACCGCACAAATACGACGAGGCCATCAGAGAGTGGTAGTAAGAGTAAAAGTGTGTTTGCCTTAATATGGAACTGGCGGGTAATCTTGTTGGGAAAAATTAAATTAGTTTCTAGGTGATTATATAAGTTCACTGTTTTTCTGAAGAGTGTTTTTCTCTATATTGAGTCGCGCGTTTTGTGGTAAAAGTTGCTTGCATCCATAAAAGCGAGGAAAGCGATAATCGGTTCAAATTTGAACTAACGCTGATTGGTTTTGAAGATTAAGCTCATGAATACCCATTTGCTTGGGTAACACACTGTTGTGCCCACTTTGGTCGTGATTTGAGCAAATAGGTACTTGAAAGTCGAAAGTAGGCAAGGTTCATAAAATTAAGTCGAAAGCCGGCAAAAGTTCATAAAATTAATATAGTGGGATATATCGGTGAGTGGCCGTAATTTTTTTGGGAAAGCGATTTAGTTTCTCTTGCAAATATTCTGAATTAAAAACTCCTTAAAATAAATTGTTAGTTAAACAAGAAGTGGTAATAAAAATACTTAATCTGTAAATTTGTTTGCCACTTACTTTATTAATGGGATAGAATTTAAATCATACGCCTTTGTTGATTTATTCAATAACAACTGCAGACGGCATCGGCAAATATTGTATAAAAAAAATTAAATGGAGGTAATTTCCTTTGGCTGCAAAGAGTAGGCGTGGCATTCTACGACATTGGTTAAAAGTTTCTAGAAGTCTTAAGAAACATTTAAAAGAAAAATTCTTCGAAATCTGTTCAGTGAATTTCACGTCAACTTACTTGTGTGTGGAATGAGACAGTTCCTGAAATGAATAAGAGTAGGGCTAACAACAAAACAAGATCGGGAGACTCCGGTCTCTCTTCTTCTAGGTCTACCACCGACAGGTTGAATAAAATTTCTTCTTTCCTCTCCCAACAACCCGAAACAGCAGTAAATTTGGGTTTGGTCAACGGATCCATAGGAATACTTAAACAAAAGTTCATGGGATGTTTATGGCAAAAAAACCCAAGGTGGTAACCATAAAATATTGTCATGGAATTGTTTACGATTTAATTCCTAAATTTGAAGTCATAAATAGAGCTGTCGTATATCGGGAACAGTTTCCTAACTGCCTCGCATATGCAATCACAATACATAAAATCCAAGGGCTTAGTATCGAAAATACTCTTATTGATATTGGGTATATCCTTATTTTGTTGCTGCCATACTTGCGTAGGTTTGCCGAGAGTAACAACTCTTAATACATTTTGACCCAAGTCAAATAAAGGCCCAAGAAAGTGCTATTTTTGAGTATAGTTGGTTGAGAAGAAAAATATGTGATCTCACAAGAACTACTTCTCGGCCAGGACAAGAAGAAACAATTGAAGCGCAAATCAAAACAACCAATAACAAACAGAAAATATACCACAAAAAATAGGAAGGCATGAACTGAGTTGATTTTAGTAGAGTCCAAACTTCCAGCTGTCAGTGTCTTTCGAAATTTTGACATGACAAATATTAATGTGAGATCAGGCCAAACACATAAATGTTAAGAAGTTTATAGTTCTTCAATATAAAAATCTGTTTTTAACAAGTCAGACTTTTACTGAGATCTAAAATTTCTTACTTCATGAAGGTTTAATACTGTAATGTCCTTGCGAAATTGCACATTGAAAACACTGTCTGACATACTTTTACTCTTTATTCTCCTACTAAGCCAAGTGTTCGTGTCGCGATCTAACAACTAACAACTGAGAAATACTTAAATAACTACAAATTAAGAGAGAAATTTTATTATTTAATGATTACTGACTGTAGTATCGGCACTGTGCGACACTTGACTACATAAAATGTAAAATATGTACTGGAAATAAAGTCACTTGATACTGAACTTCAGACCAATCGGTTGTCAGGTCTCTACACTGACTAAAATTTGTTGGGTCTACTTCGTAAGTTTTCTTTCTATGTATTAAGCCCGATTTGAAAGGTTTTGAAAACATCACAAACTTCGAGTACTTACAAGTTAAAAAAAAAATGTGTACCGCAACAAACCCACAGTACCCTACATTCAGTTCAAAATAAGGATTGGCTTGTTTACACGCTCGTTAAAATATTTCAGTTTGTTTTCAGCTTGCAACATTTTATAGTTATTTTTTTAAGATTTCGCTGTATCGGGGGCGTATACGTACTATTTTCAGTACAATTCTATTTAAATATTTTCAATGGCTGTGCCTACATATCAAGGGATTTCATGTGATGGCGTGCAGCGACACATAAAAATTGTGTTCTCGACTTGTCTACTTAAATAATAAATCACGTGAGTCATTGCTGAATAAACAAATACGAGTAGGTATAATTACATTTAGAGCTGTCATGCTACTTTCCTTTCCGATTTTTCCTAGACTTTGCATCGTTGCATATGCATATACATTTTACTACCAAAATTAAAATCCTTCCTTGTGAGAGGGGTTTGTTTTTTCTTAAATCCTCTCATTAGTTTTTATTAGTCTTCTGCCACATACGAGTGTATAGTACCACACAACTCTTTTCAACTATACGAACATCTTAATCCTTCACATATCGATTCGCATTTCTCTCCTTGAAATCTTTCTTTTTTTTAAGATCTTAAATCTCGAAATCTCCACTTCACTTCTGGCAATGTTGAGTCTGCCTTTCATTTGGGGGTTGGTTTTTTTGTTCAAATTCCTAAGGATAAAGTTCCCGCCCCCACATTATGTCTTTTCTGTTACGAAAACATTTTAACCTGATTTTCTGCCAGAGTTATTCATTCGAAAAAAGAAATTGAGTCAGATGCGATTTTAGCACACCGTCAACCATTGTTAGATTATTGTTCCGCCAAATGTTTCCTTGAAACGAGGACTGTACACTGTACAGTGTACATGTACATTTGTCGAGGGCTTTCAAGTGAAATTATGATTTTTAATATGAACTCACTGAATTTCGTGCAAAAGTACTTGTACAACGAAATTAGACAGTGGATTTGAATAATCTGTGAAAAATGTTATTATAGTTGAACTTGTTCTTTTGTACGAGTTTCTGTTGGATTACACCTTGTGCGTTGGTTATGGAAGCAGAGCTGGTTTTTCTTTCTTTTTTTTGAATCAGTTTTGGCTGTCAAAGTTAGTCTGCCAATGGCAAGAGATAACATTTGGTACGTGCAACTTTGAGAACACTTATTATATCTTTTTGAGTTGGGAATCCAGTTGAATATTCAATGGTATGTGGTGCACAATTTAGGACTTGAGTTGCTTCAGTGCTTAGGGTAGTCTCGTATCAGTGGGAGATATTGCAATGCAATTGATGCTGTGGACTTTGTGAAAAACGAGAACCTCGGGTAGTCAACTAACATGCTCACACCTTCCAAGCTCAAGATACATTGCGAGAATCATCCTATTTACAATTCGTAACTTAGCTGCTTCTCTGCCCAGCAGCAGTCAACGTAGCAGATCAAATCTTACTTTCTGGCGCCCTTATCCGAGTCTTATTTAATTCGAATAGCGCCTTAAGAATAATTACACCACGGCGGTTGTTCCTCCTCATAAGCTCACCACTTTAATAATTACAACGATGTGGTAAAACCCCGTGTAGTGCATAATGACTTCCAGGACATTATTCATTGTCAAAAAATTACAGCACTCAGTAACTGAAGTTAACTGGTTCTGACGGCAAACCTAAAACCTCGTATCGCAATTTTAGCACGCAGCGCAACAGCACTTGCAATTTGCCATAAAACTGAATTAAATTCTAAATGACCTCCTTGTTGAAATGCGACATAAAACCTCTCTCTTTCTACGTCGTTTTTCTCTTCTTTTTTTTTTAATTTTTCTCAAGTGCCAAGAATCTAGTTGATTATATGCATCACCCGGAATGAAAGGGACTTAATCGTTGGTTCGTTGCAAAAGTCCCATACCCCCGTGCAACACCTTACCTTTTATTCGCATAAAATTTGCGAAATGCAAATGTTATCAAGCATCCAAGCGCAGTTAAAAGTGATTTTTTGCACTCACCCAGTAGATTGTCTGTGAGATAGTGTAGCGGATTTTAATACACCATCAAGTTGAGCGTAGAAGCAGAAAAATCTCCACCATTCACTAGTCTCCACTTATGATACAGCAATCCTTTCGTGTCATGAATTTTTATTGAAAAAAAAAAAATAATAAGTACATCGCTGTTTCGGAATTAGTATGCTCTTTGAATAGCTTCCAGCCATTTGCCTTCGTTTAATACATGATGGGTAGTGAATCCTTGCTGTGATATAACCTGGATTGGTATTAAGTTTTGCGGTGCTGTTTTTAAGTGGGTAATAAATTCAGAGAAACTATACGATGAAGGGGCACATTCATGTACAGTTGAATTTGGTAGGTCACGGCATTGCATTCAAAACTTTCATGGGATTGTCAACTTGGTCGGTTTCGTGGCGTAAGTGGATGCTGAGTTTTATGATGCGCGAAAAACTCCATTAAACGTCATGTTTGCAATTTTATTTTCACATTTTCGTATTTTCGTGGTGCAATTGCACATGAAGTTCATCAGTTCAGAAGAAAGCTCCCATTCAGATAGCCGGCTTTTGCCATTGTCTGGAGTCAGTTTCAGTCCCATTTCCAGGGAATGCAGTTTCGGTTTTTCATTATCTCATCGTTAGTCCTTTCAGTCATCTGTAATTATTATTTCCTCGTATTTACCATATCAACACTGTAACCACCGACCTACCCAGCCCATAAATAAAGCTACTATGACCGTTTCTTGTAGTTCGTGCTCAGCCACGTTCGGTTTCATCACATCACTGTGTATGGGGTGTGTTTGCATGCCACTGGCCCATTATCCGGAAAACCTGTCGTGAAGTATTGGTATTGGCATCGAAATTTCAATTAAATACCATTAGCTGGGATTTGGGTATTTCAAAATTAGTCCAGTGTATTTATAGCTGCGAGTAAGCTATGCCAATATTAATTTCGTTGTTCAAACAAAATTAATGAAATCCGAAATTAACTTTGACCGGCGAAGGTCAGAAAAGTTGCGAATGCACTTAAATTGGATTATTAAAGCAGACATTAGTTCGTTGTCTCATTTCTTGCAGGATATGCACGAGTTAGCAACAAATCGGCAGTGGTTATGCGAAAAAAAAAACCATCAATGTGGTTAGAAACGTTCCTATTCCAAACACTGGAAAAAGAAAACAAATTGTTTTCAAATCGCATTGAAGTATACTGTCTTTTATTGATGGTAAATTAAAAAAGCTGGGTACATTTTCAAATATCCTGTTTATCACAAACCAATCCCGACTCTTCTGAAAAGCATACATCAGCCTCAATTTGAATTTTTCCACTTGCACCTACGTATGTTGAATAACAATTCTGGCATCCTTGTCCTACTAACAACTTAGTGGTGCACTTTTTTTTTTGTTCTTATGATTTATGTACCCCGCCGAGCTAGGGACAGCAATCATGAAGTGTGACGTCAACGAACTTTTATTGCAGCTATTAATATGCTATGCGACCTCGAAGGAAACAAATAAAAAAAACTTAAGTAGGTCGTAGTCTGAGTACACACTTTGCATACTCAAGCCAAAATAAAACATAATTTAACTTTGGGTAAAACTGTGGTTGCTATGTGAACTGTTGATATGTGTTCCCGGGGAATTATTTTCAATTAATACATTGACGGATCGGAATCCTTTCACGTTTGCCAGCCACTCAAAGAACATAATGAAGCATACACACACAGATGGGTGGTTTCATAAATTTCATGTGAAATCAATACCACAAAAGAACATAATTACGTTTGAAGAGGAAAACAAAATTGTGGGAAGACATTCATTACATACATATTCTACATTCATCCGAGTACATGACGACGCGACGCTACGTGAGAGTGGGACTTAATTGAGGATTTCTTTGAAAAGTATTTGTTGATTTGTTTTGTCACCTTACTTGACTAGACTATGGGCTGGCTGTAATAAACGCACATAATTGGGGGTGTTTCTAGTTTAAGTAGCGTACACGTGCAAGAACTCTGGCATTTGGAATCCCGGCCAGTTATGCCGCGAGTTATTTATGTTGAAAATCGTTGCAGATTTGTAGACGAACTTTTCACGATGTTAATCTAGGGAAGACCCAAGATTTTCAATTTAACATCCCTTATCCATATAGGGTAGAGTTCCACTTTTGTTCTGTCGTTCAAAATTACTTCCATATCGGGGAAAAAATCGAAATGTACATATTTGGTGGGGACTATTAAAGGCAGCAATATATATACCAATATAATCTTGTTTAAAAGTTATGTAAGATTTTGGGAGCAAATGTTTATGCAATGCACATAATTCTCAAGGGCGCAGCTATTTTTACGAAGCATGTCCTTGATTACACTTACATAATATGTAAGTGGTTTCTATTTGGAGGTTACAAAAAGTCTTCCACTGCTCATTAGTACGTCATCCTATACTGCCCTGTCAAAAAGACAAATCGAAGAAAAATGCTCAACAATCACCGGTGTATTACGAAAGTCTCTTGCCAAACCTACTTACATACAATATATGCACGGGTATAATAAAACTGTCAAATTCCTTCCACAAAACATTTATATTTCAACGTAATTACCCCTAATAAACTGAAATAACGACAACACCCCACGCAGTACTGAGCTCTTCTTGTCTCTTCTACCGGTTGGAACCACCGTCATCTATGTGCCAAAATATTTTAGGAAATTAGCTTCAATTCCCCACGGAGACTATAGAAAAACCATCGCATTGTCACGACAATCAAAAAGGAGCGCATCGCCTGATATAACTCCTGGTTTTACGTGCGATTGATTCCAGCACTCCTGCAATAGGAGTCACTTTTGTCACCATCACCATCCATTCAAATGCAATTAAGTCGGTGCGGGGGGGACTATTTAATTAACCAAAACCAGTAGCAGGGCAAGAAAAAAAAAACTACCACATACGAACCATCCCGGCTTGCGATGAGTGCTAAAAGTGTAATTTATCGGTTCATTAGGCCCGAGTATACGGATAACATGGACACACAGATTTCACCGAGTTCACTCTTCAAACCTAATTAGCGTGTGACCACAGCACGATGTTGCTGCATACACTTCAGCGCGTACGCGCTTTTCTCCCTCGCGCCCGAGCCAACAGAATCAATTAAATAAATTAATTTCATTACGCTCATCGGATGGAGATGTAGTGTGTACAATTACAGCATACGCTACGCATCCCTTAATTCCTCGAGGGAGGCGGCTTTTGCGGATGGCGAGTCAATGGCAAGCCTGTAAGGTATTATATATATTTGATCTGATTTTCTACTTAAAGTCAAGCGCGTGGAATAAACTGCAGACTTCCAGTGCGTGTAAACGTAGAACCTGAAATTCTCTTTACATGGCATTCACTGTCATGGTATACTGAATTTAACAATAAACCCCGCAAAATCAACCGTAAGGCAGTTTGCCTGCTTACTTTTCCTCTTTCGTTGTTAATGGTGAAGATGAACGTTTTTATGTGTCATTCGATTGAGTGGAAAGTTATTATGGTGCACGTTTTGCGATCCAAAAGAGGGGGGGGGGGGGGGGGGGGCGGCATAATAATTCACTGCAATAAGAGTGTGTGTCTTATTGAGCAATGATTCGTAATGAGCACAAAAGAATGATCGGAAATCTCTGGTGTATTGAATTAACGTGGATTATACAGCAGAGTGTTGCACGGTCGTTTCCACGACTTTAACGATTGACGTAAAATCAAGCTATAAGTATTCGGTTGAGTGCAACTTTTTGGTCGTGGGTTTGCTAAAAGTTTATGCGAGACGGTTAAAGATTGGTCTAAAGGAAGCGGCAACTGTTGATTTAAATCAGACCCATGTATTCGGGAAAGTGCCGTATATTAGAAAAAGAAAAAGTTCAATGTTTTTAACAAATCTTGGGACATATTTATGTGGTGTTCGATTTAGCTTCTTCGGATTTGCTCTCAGATTTCCGATTAGGTGTGAATAATCGAACATAAAAACGTCACTTTCTCTTTTTTGTTTTGATATTCGTGCGATTTGAATACGTGTATCGTGTAGTCTTCGACACTTTTCTAAGCGATTTCCATTCACTGGTTAAATTTTACATAAAAACATTCGAAACTTCCGTCCCGATTGATTTCTAAATATTTATCCATAAATAATTTACAAAAATGGATTCATCCCATGCAATGCTTTTCTTAGTTGAAAAAAAAATTCACGAAAACGTAAACAAACTCCACCAGTTGTCAAAATCAAACGCACTTGTGTTGGTAAATCTGAACAACAAAAAATAGTGTATTTTGTTGTTTTTGACGTCGGGATTGGCCAAAAAGGGTTATTTTTGGTAATCGTCGTGAGCAATTCAGCCCGAAAAGTCTGGCATCACTGATACCAACCATAATAATTATAAAGAAAGTGATTGCGCCATCTAGAGGCGAATTAAAATTGCAAAGTTAGCAATAATCGAGCTCAATCGCAACTCACTTCAGTGGACTCTAGTAGTGGACTCGATTTTTCTGGTACCTATAGATTTCCTCTGAACTTGGAAACTAGATTGATGGCTAGCGTCACACGAACATTTAAAATATCAACTTACTACGAAATAGAAAAATTCACGAAAAGATTTCTCGCCTACCGTAAAAAAGGTAAACTAAAAATACTGTTGACGAGGACATTAAATATTTCAGACAAGAAAGAAGGCTACCTCCTGTCAGACAAACAATAGTTTTGAACGCTATGATTGTCAAAAAAATTGTAAAACGACCATTGTATCTTTTTTTACTTTGAATATAACGGAGGGAAACACAAACAGATAGTCTACGGATAAAATTCAATCTGTCATCCTCAAAATGGCAGTTAAGTTTATTTTGAGTGCACAACGACTAAGCTTGAAAAGTTTGCCGTGACTCTCAAAGTTTTTGCGTCCCTTCACAATAACCAGAGATGTTAGATATGACGGCCTCTGCAGTAGGGCAGCACTTAGGATATATCTATAAAAAAATCCACCTTCACGGAGTTGATGAAAGTTACCTCACCGCAACTGACACTCCGCATACGCACTGACTCAGAGTCAAATCCAATTTTCGATCACCTCACGCACAAAGTGCTGATTTCGAATTAATTTATCGTAAAACATGAACAAACTCGATCATTGTGTCGGCCGTACACACGGCGAGGATGAGTGTGATCAAAGTCGACGTTCAACGAACCACCGAATTGCGCATACATAATTCACCAAACGAGTGTGCACTAAATTGAGCGTACGTTTAAGTACTTTCGGAAGTGTAAATGTCGTTTGCATTCAAAACAGCAATTATTCAGATTCAGCCTGCACATGAACTTGAGTATATTTGCACTGGCAATTTCTTTAAATAGACAATTGGGTTTAGCAATAGGCATCAGTTGTTCTAACACAATCGTAGAAACATATCACAATATGGCCAAAATTATTCAGATCATTTTTATTGCATTATTGGTATCTGTCTGCAGTGCATCGCCTGCACGACTAGAAAAGCTGACACCATCCAAAACTAAAGCGACATTTTTGGCTCGCCAGGAGGCGCTTGAGGACATACCAGCGCAGACTCCATACCCTCCATCTGGCATCAGACCAGAAGTTCCGTTTAATCTACCAACTGAGGAGGAAAGTGTTGCCGTCCCAGCTGCAGACTTTGTGACTAGTGGAAAAGTTATAGCACCAGCCGACTATTACCTTCCGCCCATTTTTGAGGCGTCAAAGTTTTTAGCGCTATCCGAGGTTTATGGACCTCCTGCTGAGACTTATGGACCACCTGAGGTGAGTCCGACAGATGAAAACAGTCAAGTCGATGCACTTCCCGATGAAGCTCTACCAGAAGAGACCCAACAAGTCGATGCTCTGCCGGAGGAAACTCAGCCAGAGGAAACTCAGCCAGAGGAAGCTGAGTCATCATCTCCAAAACCGGCGGAAGATGAACTGAAAGTCAAAACCGATGCAGATCAAGAGGTATCGGACGAAGCGCAAGTTGAAATTGGAGAGGATGAAAATAACGATCTTCTCGGACGTATCGTCCTGGCTAAGAAGAACATCAGCAAAAAGGCAGGAAAGTTGCAAATACTGCAACCTGTTTCAGCTCAGCAGTTCTTTTTGATTGATGGCAAACTATATGGAGTGAGGACATAGATTGCTATTAGCTTTTGTTATTTATTGCAAATAAATTTTAATTATAGTTCTGACTTATTTTGTTCCACTGGTGACGCGTTTTTTATTAACTCAATGTGACTCTGAGTGAAAAAGTATATTTTGACAGCTAGACAAACCATATGATTGTTGATCCGATTGATTGCTGGTACAGACAAAGAAAGTAGTACTAGTTCCCGAGCTCTGTACAATGCTCTACTCTTAACGAGAAAAGAAAGGCACCACTTGACAGAGTTACCTTCGATCTAGATTTATATAAAATAAATGCTTTCACATTTGAGCTAAGCTTGTATAAAATATGCTCTGGGAAACCTCATTTATTTATTGAATAATTAAAGGCAGGTTTATACCTCTTTTATGACAGTTTCCATAGAACAAATCTAGTACAATATGTCTAGATGTTGTCAATTCAAGGCAGAATCAACATGTTTCGAGTTCCGCGAATAAACTTTATTTATAAAAAAGAAAGCACTCGTTGTAACACAAGTTGCAGACTTGTGCGATTTCTGACGAATGCTTACAACAAGTCACAGACTTGAGAAAGTATTGACTAGAATTTATCAGATAACACAATAAGTTGATTCGCGATTCATTCAAAACAACAAACTATGCATTGAAAACTGCTCGTCCACGGGTTTTTAAAAGTTTCCTCCAATCGTCCTCAAATTCCAATTTGCTAGACAACTTCCAATAACAACTGCGCTCTTCCAATTTCCTTTCACACCAAACCAACAGCTAAGAGGTGTTAACTCTCTGTACTTATTGCCATCGATAACAATGATGTGCATCCGATGACAAAGACGCCGACGACAACGACGATGAGACAGCAATGATAGAGGAAAACTCTCAATAATTAATGAACGTCTAAAGTTTCCGAATAAACAAATTGTTTGTATAGAATTGTCTTCGTGAAGATGTATGCATTATGCAAGGCGAAGGCGAAGGAAGCGCCAATGAGCTTCTCCCAGACCGGCATTTATTTATAATCGCAGTAGCACTGAGGCAAATCGCATTGATTGGAGCGGAAATTTTTAATTAAAATGCCAAACGCTTTGTTGTTTTGCTGTCGTTTTGAATGCAAATCGTTCATGTCCACCTTTTCATTCCATGCTGCACTTCAACCAGTGTACCAGTGATAGCGACTTTTGCGGTGAAGCGAGCACTAAGCTTAATGGAACCTCAAATCGCTTCGTCAACACATTAGGGTAGAGCGCATATTCTGTGCAAAATACACTGGAAAGTAATTGGGTTTCCTCCAGGAAATCGGGCTCCATACTATTTCTACGGAAAGATTTTGCATACAATTGTTTAACCATGTATGGTCTGGCTTGGAGGCACTTTCCACCCATTAAAAACGGTAAATGTTCACTCATGTGGCGCAAACGAATATCTACAGGGAAATATTAAATTTTATTTCGACCAAACTGTACAACGTACACGTACATATAGGTACAGGTGTTATACGCTATCGATCGCATATTAAAAATATTTAAATGCGATGGCTACACCTACAACCCTCACGTTTTCAGAACATTCGTCAAATTAATTTGTACTTACTGTCATCGTGGTCAGGAAAATCGATTCTAATTATCGAGTTTTAGGGACTCAGCACTTGATAAGCCTTTCCCACGAACGAGGGTATCGCTTGGAGGGGGGATTACAACATAATCGAGTTGGTTGCTTGGCGACAACTAATTAGCCATATTGTTTTGTCCGGACGAACTCTGACCCTATTAGAGATTTTTGCTGTGAAGCACATTTCCTTAATTAAAACATAATCAGTTGTCGGGTGAAATTTCATTCCATTCACGCTTTTCCACATCGATTCCATTTCCCAGCCGCTGATGTGTAAATACAACCTATTGCCCTGTCCTATTTATTACATCCTCATTACCATATGGCGCACGAATAACCCTGTAAACATATACGAAATTGATATGATACGATTATATCTGAAGTGTAGTTGTGACGATGTGAACCGCATACCACCGTCCTGCCAGTTTGTAACATTTAATTTTGGTATATTAAATTCGCCCGCCCAACCACAGTCAGAGACATTTTTGCCCAAACATCCGGGATATCGGAGGATTATTTTCTTTGGTCTGGATGGGTAGGAATTCGATACGAAATGCATGTCCAATTCTTTTACTTTTTTTTTCTTTCAATGCGATCGCCACCGGAAAACATAAATCCTTTGATGTTCGAACGGCGAACAATTCGGAATTGATGTCCAGGGAAGAATCGGGTGGTGATTTTTATTTTATTTATTTAATCGGATGAGATGTGTGTTATTTTATGTCTGGGGTGAAATGATGTGTTCTATAAGGATTCGAGTAAAGTCATATCTAATTGAATAAATGGAACAGTGCAGCAATTTGAAGGATATACGATACTTTAACGAGTACATTTTGTATGTTCTTTGGGCGGAGACATTGCCAAAGTTTTTTTCATGTTTGCGGTCTATAATGATGGATTACCTTTTGCCTCAGGTGTGGTAGGTCTGTACATTAGGTGTGTGTTCTTGAATACACCAAAAACATGTTGCTAAGTAGTCTGCGAGTAATCCCACCGGAGGGTATTTTCAAGGAAGATTTTGGGAGAAAACCCAAGAAGCCCATTGATCCCCGCCATTGATACACGAGTTCAAAGTCGCATACGACAGCGTTTAAAAAGACGAGATATATCAATGCCAAACAAGTCTAGTTGTGTAGAGTGACAATGAGCGTCGCAATAAATCTTACCGTAACCATTAAGGCTGGGTGGCAGGGGTAGACGTTTCTGCGCCCCGTAGTTTCTCGCAGTTCTTAAGAGATAATTGACCGGAGTAAACGGTTTTCAATAGCCAGTAAATAGACGCAGGTAGCTATTGAAGCACAATTATATTTTTCGACCTTGATATTGCATAAAGTACCAAAAACCCCCTTTTTTGGGTGTTTTTTCTGCGCCCCGGTGGGGCAATCCCTAGATCATACATTTTTATTTTTTTTATGATTTACTTTTGTTACCAATGAACTGCTCGAGGTAGCTATTGAAGCACAATTTTGATTTTTTGTGCTTACCATCTTAAAACTGCAGGTTAATATTACTAAAAGCAAACAATCTTTGTGGAGGAACAAGGAACTATTTTTTTAATCTGTAAAAAAGAGAATGGGCTTTGCATATTTGTATGTCTGCTCAATGAATAAAAGTTTGATGTTTAGTTCATAAAATAGTTAAATTCGAATTTTGAAAATTTTACTATTTTACTGCATTCTGAATTTTGTTTCAGAGTTTACGCACACTTATGCAATGTAGTTCACAAAATATCCGACATGGCGTTATTCGATTTTTCTCTAAATTTACTCTCTATTGAGAATTTATAGTTTGCAGATTTTCGCTCACTAGAGCTACTTGAACAAAAAATGACAAAAATTTGTTTATTTCGTTTTGTTTGGGTTTCTGATAGATACATACTATTATTCTTGCTGTTTGATAAAGTGAAGAAAGCAACAATGAGATAAATTTTGATAATCCGAGAAAAATTTATGTGAGAGTGGGTGGGGACTGGGTGATGACTTTGTTGTTGTTGATGTGTTTGAATTTTTTGCTTTGTTTGTAGGAGTTTCAAATATTATTGTTTTATACATATTTCCTTGGAAAAGGCAAACGTTCAATATTTGTTATTTTATTTAGACATTCCGAAATAATTTGCTAATTTTTTCTACTGTTACGAGTTCAGATAATTGAAAAAATAGCAAGATGCCGAAAGCGTTAAAAATAAAAACATTCATTTGGCTTTAATATATTAATTATTTTTGCTTTATAAATTCAAAATAAAATAGTTAAAATAGGTAATGTAATTAAAACATTCCTGTATAGTGCATTGTCAACACTAATACAAAGTGAAAATGGTATTATTGTTGAACGGTGTGGACTTTTTATTGCCCTTCATCAGCTAGAGTCTAGAGACTTAATAATTTCCAGTGTTTGGGCCCTACGATTTTGTGTACTTATTTACTAAAATTAAAAGAAGATGCATTCTGAGAAATGTAAATGCAAAATCCGAGAAAATCTAAGGCATATACAGGTATCGAACACCTAACAAAAAACAAAGTCCATAAGTAAATTTCTGCTTAGATTAAATGCCCTGTTTGATTGTTCTTGTTTTTTTAATCTCCTTTTACATTGTGTTGGTAGAGATGCTCAGTATGACTTTCAGATGTAAAAAATCACCTTATTCCTTTAACCTGTCTGGTTAAAAAGCATATAAGCTTAAAAGTAGTACTGACACTTCCCATCCTGTTTCTTTCCGCTCGACACTAGACTCCTAAAGAAAAACCGGCATAATGTAATAATCGGTAAGAGTGATATGGAACTGACTACATAATACGTATACATTATATTATTCTAGAATATTTTGGTGAATTGAAGTTTTTAAATACGAGTACCTAGGTATAAAATGACTAAGAGAAGCTCTGCTTTTCTAATTGGCAGATAATAAAAGTGCTTAACTTGCTAAGCATTAACGTGACTTAAATTAGACTGCAAGTTCACAGTGAAGCGTTGAGAATGAGAAGGTGTTGAGTGACATTTCTGAAAATTTTGATGTTTTTTATCCGATAAAGGTGTTATGTGGCAACTTAAATTTTGGTCTATTCGCCGATACTCTACTGTACTTAATATAGGAGTTGGATATGGTTAAAGGTGGTAAATACACAAATTTTTCAGGTTTCGTAGCGGAAAAAAGTGCTGTATAAAAGCGTTTAAGACATTAATTTGTACAAAAACACCACTTATTATAACGTATGTACAATAAATGAAATCACGTTGTCTAAAATAGTATTTTCTTTATTTACCTACTTTTGTTTCGTGTTACCGAACTCCAACTTCGTTTTTAGGCAGATTTATGGGCAAACAACTTTAAACCTCTTTTACTCGAAACAAGAAATATGTCACTTAACACTTTCTCATTCTCAACACTTCAGTTGATATAATAAAACACGTATTAACATATCGAACATATCGTTTTTAGTTCCCAAAAATGTGTAGATTACCCACATATCATTAAATTAATGTAGTGTAATTATGTATCGCCTTAGTAGTACAGAATACTAACAGCCATATACTTCGATTGTCTCACAAAGGCCGAAACGTACAGTTAAAAAATTGATACAACTTTCAGCTTGCTAAAATTTAAGAAAAGTTCTAATAATATTAGCGGTAACAAAGATTGTGCAACCCCTTGGTATAGAATTCCGTGAAAGGACAATAATAAATACATAAATGAATAGTGTATTATCCTAGGCTAGGTTCGGTGGGCGTTTCGCATATATTCTAAGTTTAACTATACAAGAAACCCATCCCAGACCCGCAAACAAAGCAAAAGCTACAAACAAGTCAAAACCAATTTTATATAAAAAAATATAAATTATTGAATCTTGGATACATATCTTGAAAAGTAGAAAATTTGCGATTGGATTTGTACGTAATTCGTAGAAAACTGGATATCACACACACTAACATTTTCAGTCTATTCAGACAGAGTTTGCAGCTCAATACAGCTAGCCTTTCGCCCTAGGCAGCCAGCTTGTCCTTTTTGTTGTTTTTTTGTTTTGATTTGTTTTGATTTTTTGTGCAGCGAATTTTTTGTTATTTTTATTTAGTGAACGTTGAGCGAGTTCTCATTTTACAGAATCTGTAGTCACAAATGTGATCTTAATGGGGGAGGGTGTGCTCGGCTATTTGAAATTCTGTGCACTAATACATGTAAGCATGTTTACATGAGCTCGGAGTTCATAGCTGAGGGACACCCACTCTTAATGTAAAAAAATTCTTATAGACAAGCGAAGAATTGCGACTGTAGCGCCACCTAAGTACTCCAATATATTTTGCCACATAACCTATTAAAGTTTTAAACTTCAGTTTCGATTACCTTCAGTGTTGTGTTGAAATATTGGGTTGGAAAACCGTTTTAACAAAACAATGAAATATGCCCATTAACACCTCAAAGTTAGAATGTACAACTCAACGTTGTTATATCGTGGGATTTATCCCTTTGGTGGGATTTTCGATGTCTAAAAAGCCTTCCGTGGGATTTTTAAGAATCTAACAAAAATATTCAAACTATAAGTTTTAGCAGCAAATTTCATCAAAATATCCATAAAAAATAATTTTTGTAAATTGTCTTTCATGAAAATTTTCTAGTAGGTACTACTACCAAAAACAGTCATAGTAATGTTAGCAATCTGCAATTTTAATACTAAAGGTTAATTTATTATTTTTTTTTCCGTGTAACACAAATTTTACTTTAAAAATTCAAAAAAATTTCGTTAAAAAGTATGGAGGGATTTTTAAGGGAATTTAAGTACTGTGAAATGGGAAAAATTACTACGCTTCGTGGGATAAATGAAGAGAGAGTCCTAACAACACTGGACTACAACTGTCATGATAAACCGTTAAAGTACACAAATTTAATTTAAATACCAGCTCCCCCTAAATTCTAAGGAAAATAGGTTTGTAAATAATGTAACTTGCAAACTGACATTTGACAGATATGACTCTGACAGTGTTAAAGGGAATTTCAGTCTCGAAAAGGAAAAAATGCTGTTTGTCAAACCAAATGAGAGGAATTTTGGTTATTTTAGATACTGTACTTAAGTGTTTTTTTTTATAAAATGAAAGAGTATAAAAAAGGAATTAAAAAATAGCTAACATTCATTAATATTTCCTACCGAAGGCAAACATAAGTAGATAAACTTTAAGCCTCCATTAAAGAAGCTACGATGTTGCTTTAAAATGTTACTATTTTACGACTTTTAATAAGTTGTAAACATAAAGAGAAAGTAAACCAACAAATTCAAGACGAGTTCACCCTTTCGTCAAAAGTGTAGGTATTTTTTGTAAATTGAAGGAGGGCAAATGTTAGTTTTCATCTTGGGAATTTTCATATCAAAAGTCCGTGAAAACTAAGCTCAATTAAATTTAACTGCAACTGTCAAATGAATTGGCTGGAACCCAAACTATCAAGAAGAAGAAATAAAGAAATGCACTCACCAGAGATTTCGAGCCCGCGTCATTAATATGCCGACTTCAGTACCAAATCCTGTTGAAATATTTCTCCAACTTATTTTTTGATTAGCATTTTCATTTAAACAACTTCCGATGAGAGCAGTTCCCACAACCATGTGAGATTGTTCATTTTAACTGTATGAGACCTTTCCTTTCGCATGATCTCTTCTACTATAAACCACATCCTTGCTGGTTACGTTGGTGACCAATAATCCCATTAGAAAAGTTTCCAAAGCGAATCCATTCAATTTGCATATTTTGGTATCCATCTTGCACAGCATTCTCCTGTACCAAGGATATTAATGAACTAAATCCATTAGTGAGGTTTCGGTGTTTGTGCATTGTGCCCCATACCCCAGCAACTTCTGCAAACTAAAGCTTTCCGCTCCATTTATACGTGTGCACTGTCGACTTCTAGGTTTCGAAAAGTTCCAACGTGTGGTAAGTGGATTCCGCAACATCCTTCTTCTCGCCCGATATTGTGTTGTAAAATTACGTCGCCAAACAAAAGCAATTGCATCAGAAAAAAAATATATATTGACTAAATCTTCCACACTCTCACTGTCCGCCATGCGATTGAGTTTTCCTTAAGTCTTAGCAGCTAGCTGTAGCTTGCAGTCAGAAGACTTGTGTGAGGATTAAAATATTCTTCGAAACTCACAAAACCAATATCGAGTGAATCAACAGAAATGATATATTGAGGGCTTTCATTAATCACATAGGATCCTTGCCCTAGAGGTGGATGTATCCTCGTCTTGGAAGTGTGCTTCGTCACACATTTTTCCATCTCCAATCTTTTGCGTTCCTTGGTGTATGCTGAACTGTAAGCTTTTAATTAAACCTGCAAATAAAAAAAAAAATACATGAAAATACTAGTGAAACCGAGTGCAATGCAATAAATCTTGTGGTATGGTCAACGAGTGAAAGGACATGCCCCGCTTGCATTGGAATAGTGCTTGCAGGTGGTACTTTGTTTTAATGTTTATAACCCAACTAACAAGGTGTCAATTAATTTGCTCGAACGTGTCAAAGGGTCGTAGGGTCATTGATTGTGGGAGGCAAGCAGTGTTTACAGTCTTGATCAAAATTTATCGTACGATGATTTTCGATAGCTTTTTTGACAATTTTCTTGTCATTCACAAAATGCGTACTGATTTGCGGAAGTATAAGTACAAGATATTGTCGGTGAAAGGCGAGTTTGCATCAGGCAGTTGTTGTATTCATCGCAGACCAAATAGCTGACGCTGCGGCAGTGATATAGAGATGTGAGTCGATGCCCATGCACAACTTCTGTTTTACTAACGTTTAAATCAACTCTAGAATAAGGAAATTATTTTTCGTACATAAAATGTGATAAATTTACGATACTCGATTGAGCTTGATGCCACGAACGGTAACGGTACAAAACTTTGTTTTTTTTTTGTTTTATATTTCGTTCGTTTTATGTTTTAAAATAATCTTGAAAAAAAAAAGATTTTCAGATTTTTTATCTGGGAACGCCGAGTTCCCCCAACCTTGGCGAGAGTGACAGTTCTTCACCATTTTTATTGAATAAAGTAGAAAGTTGTTGTGGTTTTTGCAATGCATTTTTTTGTTGTTTATGTCAGTCGCCATTACAAAAGAAAAAGCAAAAACTGTCACAAAAGAACTTCTCAATGCAGCCGAGTTTGACATAAAACGATATTTGTCGTTTCTATTTGTGTCAAACAACTGGGGTAAAACTATGGTCGCACTGAGGTGGGATAACGCGGAGTTGCAAAGACGTTTCAAATGCAAAAGTTCGGTAGCAAAAATCAAATCAAAGTTCACGATCATCCCAAACTTTTATATGACCGATTCACGCCATACATTTTTTTGAAGAAAACATCTAATCCGGTCATACAAATAGCGAGACAGACTGTCTTTTTAAAATGAATACGGTCAGTTGCGTAGCTCGTACTTTGCGCCAATATTTGTTATTCTCTAACGTCATTACGTTTAGCAGAGACAAGATGTATGGTATTAATTTTAATTGGATTTGCGTGGCTCAAGCAGATTTATGGTTGTATGGCGAATTTTTATAGCGATTCCAGGATGAGCTCAAAGTAGGGCAAACCGATTTATTCCCGACTAAAATACCCACAATGGAGACAGTGTTTTCAGGCAACGTACAATAGGAGGTTTTGCAAGTTTATTATCCGGTGTATCCATCTTACCTTTCCGTCTAACAAAAGAAAATCAAAACTCTTTTCCCCCTTAGTGTGGGAAAAAAAGGGTTAGTGTCCGCCATTATAGAGAGAAAGAAAATCGATTACCTACTATCCCAGCGGTCGCCTTGGGCTTAGCGTTTCTCCCGCAACAGACCTAGACCTTAGACATCACATCTTAACAATTCTCCAATAATAGGAAACGCTTATATATACATATAATGTGGTGTTCCTTTTTTATCTGCTCCTTTGTCTATTATGTGCCATCAGGCGAGCTTGAGACAAGATAAGAAACAACAGCAGCAAGCGTTGGCATGACGTTTTGTGTTAAATTATTCTTTTTTCACACTTCGATGTGCCAGCACCAGGAGGGCGATAGTTGCAAGTCACTCACACAAAAGGAATATATATACGCTTTTGTCCTGATAAACAAAAAAAAAAAAAACAGAAAAGGCTCCACTAGACATTTCTTTTCTCTTTCTACAATGACCTGGACCTGCACTGAAAATTATGCAGACATTTATCTTCGCTCATTAAATCAAGGACAGACAATTGACAGTGCAATGGACATGGACACGGGACAGTGGACAGTGGACAGTGGACAGCCAGCACCAGCTTTTAAGGCGCTTGCCATCCAATGAATTCCTGTACAGAGTGGACTTAAATTTAAATGAATAACATCGATCGTGTTGGGAATCGTGTATTTCCTTCTTCCCCAAGCTAATAATAGACGGATACCACAGTGCGTTATCCTTCAGCCATCCTTCAGAATTCCATGCGGAAATCAATTGCCCTTTCTGCTTCAATTAGGTATGCAAGAAGCACTTGGCTTATGATTGCTACTCCAGTACAATAAGGCAATAATTTGCTTGGCAAAAGCCATATTATTGTTGACGACGAAAATAACAGTTCAGTGCGGTTGTGGCGGTGTTAAGTCAACGAATTTTGATTTACCGCGTGCTATTTGCCATTCTAATCGAATTTGCCGTTTGCTGTTGGAATTTTGATGAAGATGTATAAGCTCACCGAAGCAACTCTGATTGGTGCAAGTGTATTTTGATGCTGAGTAGATTATCTTGAAATATACACAACAAATTGAAATGGACTGATTCTGCCTTCTGCTCCTGCTTTACTATCGCAATCGGAAAAATGTTGCTTTCAAATATTGAATCGCATTACATTGGATTTTCTATTTCCAAATTCAAAATAACATGGTACAAGCAAATAATATAATAAATATCAATCCAACTAAATTTGTATTCGGGGAAACTGTGTGTGGAAGTCACGGAACCGTTGGAACACTGAACACTATACATATGTAGCTAAGTAAGATTTACAGTTGAACGTTGGTATGTGGGTAGAGATTTTGTACTGAATTATGCGTTCGGGTTGCATGACTGCTTAAAGGGTTGGGACAAAATTGAAAAAAGGGGTAGGACGTTTGTGGCTTCAATCAGCTTCTGACCACCAGCTCTGCGAAGTGAGATATCGTGGGAGTTTTCCCTTATAATGGTTATTTTCATTTCTCCAAATAACACAGGGTGGCAATTTTTTTTTTTTTTCAATTATGTTGCCAATAAAAACTCAGTCAATGTAATGGTGGAACTGGGGAATCGCAGTTATAGACGGGTATGGTATAACTCGCGGTTTTTTTCTGGCATTTTGTTATTTCGCTGCGACCATTTCGCATTTTATTATTTTGCATATCAACAACTCGCATTTTGTTTTTTTGCAGTTTTTATTTGGCAAAATTTCATTTTGCATTGTAATTATTTCGCCAAAAGATATTTCGCATTTATTATTTCGCTATAACTTACTTTGATTTATTTATTTTCGCATTGTATTATTTCGCTTTATTTTATTTTTCGCGCGAAATTCCTTAGCATGTGATAAATGAAAGCCAAACAAATTATAAAAGCAAAATAACGTTTTGCAAATTAAAATAAAAGCTTTTTGTTTTTAATTTTGAAATATTTATTATGTTATTATGAAGCTATGTCGAAAATGTTTTTTTTTTCCTTGTATTTCAGTATAATTTTATGTTAACAAAATTGTTACCTGTATCAAAAACTTTGGTAATTTTTCTTTTTGAAGCAACAGTGGTTTTACTACTATTTTATTTTGCAAAATGTTATTTTGCTTTTATAATTTGTTTGGCTTAGAATCTCCTCTAAATATTCTATCAATAGTAACTTCGACGTTTTTTGTTTCCTTTTCCAATTCATAAATTATGGATTTAAAAACACTGCACCCTTTTTCTGCATTTTGGGTATCATCAATTGTATGCCAGTACATTTTATCAAATCACAAGAACACTGCATGTGACAAAAAACGCATGCTGAAATAAACAAGCGGCTAAATAGCATGGCGCGAAATAACGATATGCAAGATAAGCAAAGGCAAAAACACAAAAAGCCAGTTGAAGGAATAGCGAAATATAGAAATGCTAATGAAGTTATGCGAGTTAATCTTACAGCGAGATGAACGCACGACGAAATGGCAGTTTGCCACATGACTTTTGCGAAATAGTTGAAAAATATTTAAGCCGTCGCGAGATAATAGTTTGCGAAATGAAAGCCGCGAGTTGATAGGCACCCGTTATAGACATATCCACAGATAATTTAATAGAGAATTGCATGTTTTTTTTTAATGGAAAGCAAAACTTTTATTTTTAGACTACAAAAGTTGGGTTAGGGAAATCGAATTTGGTTTATACAGATTTATGATTCCATACAAAAATGAAAATTCCCGAACAAATGTCGGTTGGGAAATAGTGAAAGTTTTTAGAGAGAGACCTTTAACACTGTTTCTTGAAATCAAACTATGGGCCCCAAAATATGCAATCGAAAGAAGGAAACAAAATTTGAGGCCAACTAATTTAGGCTATTGAAGTGATTTAAATTTAAATCACAAGACATATTGTTATCTTGTCATCTTGACAGCATACAATCGGGAACACAGTTCGTTTGCTTCTGTTACAATTCTTCCACTAAAATAGTCCTTAAATTTGTTTTTTTTATTTTTTTGAAATACAATTTCATTTGTTCAAAGGTGGCAAATTTTATTTTCGAGTTCGATTGCTCGGCCTTCTGATTCTTACAAATATTAGAAAATACATGAGGCAAGTTTTACTGTTTACAGTATTAAGGAGTATTCAAATTTACCGCCGGATGAGACAAACGACCGAAGGCACATTCATTCGTGCGAACTTATTTGTTCTTCCACTGATTTCAAGTTTCCGATGTATTCAATTTGCATTATTTGTGTACAGATCCCTTGTGTTATAGTCAAATCTAAATTCGCACCATTTAGTCGCAGGTCATTATATATTATTTTCCAATCGCCAAATACGAACCAATAAGGAAATCCCTGTCTACAAACCGCAGCCGTGCATGTTCTCAGTGTAAGCATATTATTTCTCGGACACAATCAAATGGAATAGAGCTTCCTTCGCCTTCAATAACTATTTCGCAGTTTCATCCACAGACGGACGAACGTCCGGCGGGTATTACTTTAGTTCCACGTCTCAGAAATATACCCTTTGTGGCCAAAACACACGTAAATCTCAACTAGCAATAGCTGTCTGCATTAATGCGAGTCCATGGAAAGTTTATGCAGTTTGTCACCGGTAATGGCTTCCGAATGTGTACATTCGCATGTAGGTATATGTCCGTCCGTTTTGTACAGCAAATTTAATGAGCCTTCGATGTCGGAAGACAGCTACGAACACGCTTGTGTCGTGCTTCTTTTTGCTGTCGCAACTGTTTGACAGTTCATATTCAAGTTTGCATTGTGCTTAGGCAAACATTCAATTGCACCCGGATTTCAAGCTACAAGGCGGGGTTGTTGGCTTTGCATGCAAATTTCATCCGATTTCCATCTGTTGACTGTGCTATGCGAAAACAGCAAGACCCCCACCAACGTATATGCAAACGACTATGTTACTGGACGATGAGTTCCACATGCTATCCTTTTATAACTCGAGCGATTTGTGTCCTCACCGTAGGGATTCAAATTCAATTGGCTGGAGTCTTTTATTAGCTCATCTGCTGACAGCTGAAATGTGTAGCACAATGTGGCTCGGGGATGTGCAAAGTTTACCAAAGAGTTAAGTATATTGCTGGCGACTTTTAAATTAATTTAGCTGAATCTGTGCTCGAGTGTATTTTGTCATTCTTAAATCCGACAGAAAAGTTTTAATTGCCTTAACAAAAGGAATCAATTATCATGTGGAAGTTTTTCGTCAGTTAATTAATGGAGAGGTGAATATAGTTGTTGGAGCATCCCTCTGACAGGTGTAGTTCCTTCATTGTTTTGAAATATACAGCCATGCGAGTAAACAATTTCTAAAAAACATTTAATCGGATTTCATTTCGGTGTTTGTTCCATTTCCATTGTCTCCTTTCATTTTGGGAACTTCTCCGAGTACAATGCGATTGTTAGACATGCCACTTGTACTTGAAGTTGTTTAACGAGCAAAATGCGTGTGCGTGTGTACCCTAGCGAAAATAATGAAAAAACTTTCAGCTTTAATGCGGTATTATGAAGGGCTGTGATGCCATGGATCCGTGGTTCGCTTTAATTTTCATTGTTGTGTTGAAAACGGAATATTTTGGGTTTTTTTTTTTGTCATTCTCTTTCCGCGGAACGGAAAAACGAAGAGCGAGGGAATATAATATAAATAATGTATTTATGGGAAAAGTTTCAGTAAGCGTGCTCTTTTCCTGGCTGGAAATTAGATATCCGCTGGCACGTTGTGTCCTTTTTCTTAAATACCTACACATTCGAAGTTGAAAGTTGACGCAAATAGATGATTTGTTTCTGAGATTTGCCATTAACGATGTCCAAACTCCAAAGTTTATTAAACGTGAAAGGAAAGTTGTATACCAGTTGAGGGGAGGATTTACTGATAGTTGTCATTTTAATGTCTAACACAGAGCCTTTAGGTATTCTGACTAAAGTTTCAGCTTTGTATAACCAATTAAGTTAATTTAGTTCAAAAATGCAAAAGGTATTAGATAATGTTTAGATTTCCGGTGGTTGAAAGTGGTTATAGTGGTTCCTTGTGAACCGAAAGACACAGATCGATGAACAGCAGTAGGTACACTGTCGACCATAAAGAGAAATTAATGACATCAGAGTGTGTCCATGTGAAAGTTTTATCCACAGCCAGAGTTCGGCTTCTGGTCAGCCTAAGAAAGTGGCTATAACCACATGTAATGCATAGTAGATAGTATAGTAGATAAACTTGTTTGTATACTCGTAGTTGGTGTGTGTTGTTTACGAAGGTTATTGATGCCTTGGTTCAAGCAAAGAGACAGATATTGTGGGGAGAAAATGACTGTTAGAAAATATAAACGGTATTTGAGACACTGAAGGCAAAGACCTTATTAGAAAATAACCCATTTGAAAGTTAAATACTAACAAGACCGGGCAATTCAACAATCAATTGTCTTATCCTGTTTTTCATTGAAGATCCGAGGGGATTGCCGTTAAAATTCGGAATCGATTGAAATTTGCGGCAATACCTAGTTTGTAGTCACCATGCACATAATGACTGAACTCCAAAACGTAACAAAATGCGCATTGTTAATGCATAATCCTTTTCTGAAGGCAGGTTATAAATGGGAACATTCAAGAATCTAGTTATCTTAAGTCGACTAGGTTGATCTGGATAAGATGTAAGGGGAACGGAAAAACCAGATTGGTCGGGAACGTCACTTTTTCTTCGTCAACCACATAATAGGTCTGTTCCCTTACTTTTCTAGGAAGAATGGAAAAGACAATTAAAATGGCTGTGGTGGGGATAAATTCTCTCACAGAGAGAGACACTTACGAAAAAGTTAGGGAACGCTTTTGTAGTAAACTATGAAAAATGACAGATATGACAGATAAATAATTCCATAAATTGCAGTGGTAAAGAATATTTTCAATACGATGGAATGTTCGGGGAGAACAACATTCAATATTTATTTTGCCACCTGTTGATACCATTTTAATAGAACGCAAGAAATCAAAACAAATTCAATCGAATGTCAAATATGACTTGAAATTTCAAATCAGCTATTAATTGTTTGGTGACTGGCAAAAATTCGTAAGTTTCTCAGTGGAGGGGTAATATCTTGCTCTCTCGAACTCGACGACGCTCTCTTTTACGAATTTTTCGAGTTAAGGAACGGCATTGAGTAAAAATTCGTAAGAATTCGTAAAAATTCGTAAGGTTTAAAAGTAAAGGAACAGACCTAATATGTGAACTGTCAACGTAGAACTTAGTAACAAATTGCTTGACTGGATTCGTCGGCTACCCTTCCATAAAATTCAGCCGGAAACAACAGCTCATATGACCGATTTCAGTCAAGATAATTATAATCAGTGAGCTGTCAGACTTACTAAACTAGATACTTGAACATCCCCAATGCTGCTTTGCATTTGTTATCTATTTGTTACTACAAATCAAAATTGGCAAATTACAACAATACTATTTTTACGACGATGAATCCATTTTATTTGACGGTTCAAGCTGAAATGTCAAATGTCATTTGTATCACAATTTTTTGTGCTCGCAGTTGCTGCATTCATAATGCGTTTTGGATAAGTATGCATAGCATCAAAGTAACGCGCTTGCATTTTGGAAGTGCGGGAACACTTGAATAAGCAGTAATGTAAAAGTGCAGCGTTTTGGAATTCAGCCTATATCTTCGTTTTGGTTTTTTGTTGCTACTACTTATTTGTTTTACGCAGTACCTACATATATATAAATTAAGATTTTTGTGGACCAAATACAAATATAGAATTCAATTAAAGTTTACATTTTGCACACTTATGTCGTTTTCCGTTGGGACCACCAAAAATCTTTTTTTAGGTCTCAGATTTTACGCGGCGAATGGAACATGCAACGCAATTGATCTGCTGTTCAAATTGCATTTGTTTTTGCAAAATACACAAATGGATATCAACTTGAAAAATGTTTCCCCTATTGCACATACCAATGGAGTATTTTTGCTGATTCATAGACTTCAGATGACCAGGAAAACTATCAAGATAATAGTTCATCCTAAATTATATCCATGATGGCTATTAATGTATTTCGTTATTTTGGTTTTCACGAAACTTCGCACATTGGTCTATGGTCTGACATTGAGCCCTTCAACAACCGGTTCGTCAAAATACATACTGTTATTCCGCGTGGCGTTTATATAATTGACAGGTGGGTAGGTAGGTATTTATGAATTGTGTTTTAAATTTTAAATGAACATTCTAAAATCAAAAGTATTTCGAATTGTCGTAATATATATATTTACTAAAAAAAACATGAATAGCATTGCAATGTTCATACCATTGGAAAGCGAAAGTGACGAAGAAGATGAGTCTGCAAAAAGAGAGCTGAAAATTATAAGAAGAATCAGGTCAAAATCTGATCCTTTGAATTTACCAGAGTCAAAGTAAGCACATATAAATACAAAATAGTTTTTCGGTAGAAAATAGTGCCAATATTTTTCAGATTTAAATGCAACACGTTTTGTTGCACCCTGAAAAAGGATTGCACCGTAAAAAATCCTGCTAGAAAAATTCCACTTGACAGTGACTCGCGATCGTTTGGGAAACAAGAGACTTTGGTAAAAGAAAAACACAATTACCAAAATATTACATAATAAATAAACTTTATTTAAATATCTTTTTTGTTTTTAATTGTTTTTTTTTTATAATAATTATATGTTCGCAAAACATGAAATATCATTTTCTGTAGAAATATTTACAAATGTTTGCACTCAACTCCCATAGTCGTATCCAATCTAACGGTTTGATTTTTTATTTATTTAAAAGGAAAAGGTACTAAAATAATTAAACAATAGAACATACAACTTAAATTGCTAATAATAAAAAAATTCAGGGGTCGAATCGCTTCTTCCCTGAACGAGAAACAAAATTCCGTCACGTAATGCTCGTTCACTGACGACGCGGTTCGACCTCAGCTTTTTCCGTCGAAAATGTTTTTGAGAGACAGTCTTAAAATGTAAAACTAACACCAAAAGACGAAACGATAGAAAACGTTTAAGTAAACTGTAATTTTCTTCTATTTTAAGGCATCAACTTATACTAATTGTTATATATCCGTTTACAGAACTCTTGTAATTGGGCAGTTCCCATTTGTTTGTATTAGGTTTTCATATTTTTTTTTTTCATTTGTACTGAATTATTTAGTCAATTTTTTTTTATTTTAGATCAATTTTATATTTTGTGGATTAAAAACTCTTTGTGCTGTTTGAAGCCTGCACACGCGCCGACCTTGCCATTTGATTTTCTGTAAACCTTTAAATTTCCTTCAAGTGCTTTGTTTAACCAACAAAATTTGTGTGTGTCTGGTTCGAAGGCCGTCGGTTTTGTATTGTCACACCTAGCTACATGTAATGAAAGAAAATGTGCATTCATTGCTCTGTTCGTGTCCATTGTTAAATAGTGAGAAAAAAAAAAAAAACAATTGGGAAATTTCGGAACTGTCCCTATTCCGCTGCCAAGTTAGACCATCCGGCGCGCGCTCGCTCCTCCATCCGCCAGTTCAAGTTAGTACCTAGAAATTGCAAAATCTCATCCTTCGTCGAACTCGAGCAGGAAAGAATATTAATTATCAACAAAGAAAGACGAAAACAATTAGAGGATGGGGGGAGGAGGGAGCCCAAACCCGATTCGAAACAAGCAATAAGCATTCCCAACTGTCGCCATTGGCAATCTAAACGCGAAAAGTGTTTGTCATTTGCTTCCCACACCGACCAGCGCATCGTCTGCCAGCTCGTCGTCTGTGATGCAGGGCGAATTGGAATGGGGCGATGGCATCACCACGAGTGGCGAAGGGACGGGTGATTTGAGTATATGCAGCGAAACAGATGGCGACGCCGGATGCTGATGGAAGGGAAGCTTATTCGCAATCTGAACTGACGACGATGGCGGGTGCACCGGCGGCAGCAGTTTAATATCGTTTTTCAAAGTCGACGATGATAATGACGGCAGATCATCAGACACACTGGGTGTCGACGGCGGACGCATGCTGAGATCATTTGCGTGGCTATTGGTATCGACAAGCTGGCCGCGGTATGAATTAAAGTGTGCATTTGGGATTAAGGACGAGGGTGTGGACGACAAAGATGGTGTGGTGATGGATGTGTGACAAGACAGATTAAAAACATCTGGGTTCTGACCTTTGTTCGGGACGAGAGCGTTCATTTTTGACGAATTCTTGTTCGAATCATTGCTGTTGCCACTGCTCTCCGAGCTGCTCGGTGTCGGCGATGGTGTAAACGATGTGGCCGGCGTTGTCGGCGCAGATATTGGACGGGTCTTGTCCTGATCGTTTGGTTGAGAATTAGAGCTTCTGGCCGATAGTTTTGGAATTTGAAACTTGCTGTTGAACGTCTTCATGAAACCCTCCATGGCGCCCATGTTGGGTGAGGCGAACTGAAGAATCTTCATCATGGGATCCGGACGGGGCGGAATCTTCTCAATAAAATTCGAGGTGGACCTTGATTTGCTGCCAGCTGATGTTGACTTCCGAAAGGAATCGGAATGAAAGGAATTTGTACTCTGAGATTTGGTTAGAGAACTGCCACTGCCGGATACCTTAGTGGACAGGTTCCCCGAAGAATTTGATTTTTGAAAATTATACTTGGTTCCACCCTGATAGGCGCTCGTAGAGGACGATGATGCCGACGACTTGCTTAGTGGCAATGGCGGTTGTGCGGGGAAGGGTAGAGTTGACGTTGTTTTCTTCGACGCCGGACCACTGTTCACACCTGGCTTTAGGCCAGTGTGTTTCTTGGGCGAATTACTGCTCCCAAGGACACTGTCGGCTTTGGTGCTTGCCGATTTCGACCGATTACTGGAACTGCCACTGTCTTTGGTCTTTGTCTTGTTGATTGTTATCTTAATCCCGTCTTGACTCGGTTTCACCATGTATTCGGAGCCAGGGGTAGTTGGGGTTACGCTGCCACAAGTTGCACTAGATCCAGTTGAATCGCTCGACATCTGATCAACACCCGAGGAGGTCAGCAGCTTGGAAAGGGAATCATCTGCTGAGCTTTGAGAGGATTTTAGTTTGTCAATAACCGCATTTAGAGAACTCTTACGGACTTTGTCGACATCGTCAGTCATTGCTGTGAAATTTAAGTGGGTTCCAACATCCAATGGTTTCAGCTTAATGGTTGCGGATTTTACTTTAGGGCTGGTGGGGGTTTTTGAATTTGTATGGGCCACACTTAGTGATCGCTCCTTGCCGTCCCTTTCACGACTCTTTGGTGATGAGGACATGGGTCGCGTAGGCAACGCTAGAGAGGATCTCTCACTCTTTGGACTCGTTGCATTTTTGAGCGTTGACATTGACGGCTTGCCCGAACTGCCGTGCTTTGGTGACAGTGTTCCGAAGGGACTCTTCGGGCTGGACGAAGCGTGCTTGGGACTGGTGTACACCGGCGAATGTTTTGGGCTCGGTTTTGTGCTGGGCGAAGTGTGAATCACGATCGACGTGGACTGTGGAGAATACTTTCGCGAAAGCGAGTTCGGATCGGATGCTGGAGAGTTCTGCCGTGGAAACAACTTCTCCGGTGGCCCCATTGGCGAGTCCTCGCGCTTCTTTCTTCGCTTTTTCTCGCCCCTGCTCGCTTCTTTGTCCTCCGTGGAGCGTTTGCCTGAACTGGAACTCTTTTTTTCTCCGGATTTTACTGACGCTGACGATGATGATGACGACGAGGCGACTACGGGATTGATTGGAGTTATTGTTATAGTGGTGGACAGTGGAGTTTGTGAGGGAAGTGTCGTTAATGGAATTATCTCAATTCCTGGTCTTTTCTCGAGCACCACCCCCGATGAAGAACGGACCCCACCACTGCTGGCCGGCTCCATTAACGGAGAAGCTGCCGGTATCGGCGTGATGCTGACCGTATTTTTCATGTTGGATTTATCCTTCCAAATTTTCTGATACTTCTCGGCAATGTCGGCGTTTCGATCTCGCTCAGTGTTTGCAATTGCCGCAAAAGCAGATGACGACGGCGATGATGTTGATGCGGTAGGTGTGGGCAATGCCGCACATGTGTTGGTTGATGAAGATGATGATACAGCGACTCCAGATGCAGCAACAGCAGACACATTAGCCGCAACCGAAGGAAATATCGACATATCCTGCGAATTGCTGCCCTGCGCCACTGCTGACAATGTGCCCAAAGAGCTGGAGTCGTTGCTGCTAATTTCAGTCTGCAATGTTAGATTACTCCTTGGGCTTTTACAAAAATCCTCCTGTTTGATCTCCGATTTGAACTGTGGTTTGATGAGGCTGCTCCCAACAGCACCACCCATGCCACCTGCTGATACAGAAGAAGTTAGATCAGGAAATCCCTCGGCTGCAGTATTCGCTATTCCTGTGGCATGAAAAAACTGTCGATTCCCTCCTGCGCCGAAATTTCCGTTCAACGATCCTCCTCCACTGCCACTCGGCTTTCCCGAGCCTTTCAAATCACGAAAATCCCCCCCACCGCCGGCGCCACGACCACCGGGGTCGTTTGGACCTTGAGTTAAATTAAAATTTCCATAATCGCCACCGATTCCGCGCTGAAAACACTTCATGCGCTCCTGATCCCAGTACTTGAGAAGACTGCGTATGGTGACCGGTATCGAGAGGCTCTGTTGTATGATTACAGTAAGTTTTGCGGCCAGCGACTCGTAGTTTGTGGAAAGAGAGTAGATTTCGCATGTAACCATGCCCATATCGTTCAGATTGAATTCAACAGTTGCCATCGATTCTTCGTACGGGTGCTCGAGGGCCACAGAGATTTGGTTAAATGAAATAGCATTTACCTCGAGAATGGTTGTGGATTCCATGTCTACAAAAATAAGAAAATGTGATGTGGGTTAAGGGGAAAGTTACGAATTGGCAATTTATTAGAACTCACCTCCCATTTTAGTCTGCGAACGCACACAGCTGGAAAGAAGAGTGAAAAAGAGTGCGTGCTTTTTCAGCACGGCCAGGATCTTAGGCACTTGCGACGGCTCGGTGAATGGCACGCTCGACACTATTGACGCCTAAAAGAAAACCATACTAGAGTTCATAAACTAGAGAACAAACCGATTGCCTACCTTCATTTGCTTGTTTTCGGTGAAGAAGTAACAATGGGTCTGGTCTGGCAGACACACAAACAGCCCCTTTGATGAGTTTTGCAGCTGATTTTCCGACGCCGTTTGTATGATGAGCTTCATGATCGATGTCGTCTGGGTCTTACCGCCATCTCCAGGTGCTGCTACACCAGGTTCGGGCTGTGTTGGAATGAGAGAACGAAGCATGTTCTGACAAACGGGCAATGGCTTGTTTAGACGCAGAACAAAGGTCGCAGGCAGCAGTGTCGAATTGAGCGGAGTCAGAGGCGAGTATATTGGAACGTCAATCATTCCTTCTTTGCTAAATGCAACCGTTGGCAAAATTTGCAATTTGTTAGCTGAAGACGCCTCCAAATTTACTGTCACGCTCATTCCGATATTTTTACTGGTTATCAGGTCGACTGTTAGGGGAATAAGTGTTTTCGCCTCCATGCTTATCAGGTCGTAGGGCGAAACAAAGTACGTCAATCGCATTGGATGTCCGCCACGCCTTCCGAGTACAATTCCAACAGACGATTCGGCCAGAACTGCTTCGGCGTCTTTGGAAAAATTTTGCGATTGATATAGGCTGTACAGATCCGTTTCCATGGCCTGTAGGGCTACAAACGCCTTTGTCTTTACCTTTGGTTCTGCGTTCAGTTGATAAATCGAAGATAGGCCTTCCAACTGCACGGTAAAATCAGCAAAATCGCCTCGATTTAAACAATTAACGAGTTCACTGCATGACTGCTGCTCGATCTTACACTCGTGATGGACTTTCACGTCAGTCAAGGATCCATTGGCGTCGAGTATTATCTCCAAGTAGAACATGTCCGTTGATATAAAAAGGCCCGACGTGTCCTCCATAAACTTCAGTCCCAGTTGACGGGAAAGGCTCTCCAAACGTTCAACCAGTCCCTGTCTGGAAGTTACCTTAATGCAATGCTGCATACTGTCCAGACACTTCTGCAGATTTGCCTTTTCAACGGCATCCAGTGCGTAACGTTTCTCGAGCATTGACAAACGCATCGATTTGGAGAGCTCTTGAAACGTCTTGTGCTGCGATGAATGCGAACGAATTTTCTCCATGAGTAGCTCCCGCTGCCATTGTTTGTTCTTTTCAGCAGCGATACCCAGAGGTCCAGCAGCTGCTGCAGCATCTGCAAGCAGAACCAGTTATTTGTAATCAAGGACAGCTACATAGGGCAATGGAAGTCGCCCCACGCCCCCCGAAATACTTACCAGCAGGTGAAGAATTCATCTTTTCGTGGGGTCGCCTCACTGAATGGACATTTGAATGATGTAGTTATCGTATAAGAAATAATGTTGCGGAGTTCCTTTATTTAACGCGTGCGATTAACACTCATTTCTTGAGTGCAACACAAAAGAAAAAAATTATTTTTTTATCGGCCGATGGGAACACAGCGACAAAATTCACATCGCAAACCAACCTTCTGAAAGATTAGTTTTAAGTGAAGTTGGTTGTAGTTGCAATTTAAACGATACTCGATTTGGCGAGTCCAGATATGCCTTTGAGGAATAAGTCAGTTATGGCAAATGGCACTATTGAAATGTAAAACCGTACTGGCAAACTCTGACTTAGGTATGTTGTTTTTATCGTTTTTATTATACCATGTTCCCAGAAAATCACGAAAGGCATCTCCACCGAACTTTACGTGTTTTAATTTGACATCCAGGAGAAATAGTTCATCCCCTTCGGACCAGGTAGTTTTTTTTTTGTGTTATTTTTGTTTTGTTCCCACACCTGACACAAATAAAACAATTTATGATTGTATGTACTCAATAAAAAATACCAAAACTCACCGAAAGACGAAAAATATTTAATTTGGAATATTTTTTTGGACATTTGTTGTTTTTTTTTTGTTTATTGAATAAAATTGATTTGAATTGAACTGATTTGAAACGGGTATGTTTGATTTTATTTTGAACGGATTTGCGATGACAGATACGTAATTAAAATTTAAACACGTATAAATCACGCAATTAGTAATCACGAAAATGTATGGTAAATCAAGTAATTTATAAGATGATTTACCTAAATCAAGTGGATTTAGCTAAATCACGTTGGCCGGAACATGGTATAAAACTAGTTATTTTTCTTCTCATGATTTTATTTTCAAAGAACTTAACCGAAAATAGGCGTTTGTTCGTAAAAATAAAACTTCCGATGCAAACAAAACAATAATTATACTTCGCGCCACGTCTTTTTTACTGATGTTTTGTAAAGATGGGTATTAGCACAAAAAAAATTAATTCACAAATTTTTTAATTGCAAAAACAAACTAATGCGCAGGATGATTTCGCTCGCTAGGTACCTACACAAACATAATTCACAAACAAACAGACTCGCGCTAGAGTCAGAACGATACTCGAATCGATACTCGAGAATTATTTAGTCGATTTTTTTTCCATTTCCACTTTTCATCTTTTGCCTCGTCCATTTTATTCAACACGCTTCTCGAAATCGGACGTTAAATAAGTTTTGAACATGCATTCAATTTTAACTAGAAATACCAATAAATCAAAAAAGGAAAAATGTGCTGAGACAATTTAGAACAACAGAATTCATTTGATTGATTTTGCATAGGAAAAGTATCTGCTAGGATATCTACTTGCAATGGAGTGATAAGGTGATGGCGGTTACATTGGCCACGTTTTGACTCGGACGAGAGGTAATTTCAAAGAAAATGTATTTATTAAAACAGTTCTATTCTGATGAACAATGTTTTGTATGAAAGATGATTAAAGTTTTACATGCACCACCAACTGAATAAGTTCTTTACAAATTTTACTAACTCCAAACGACAGCTCGCATTTATCTAATAAATAACTTATTCTTTTCAGATTGAAAAGGAAACCTCTCGGATAACATCCATGCGAAAGTCGAATCCAATGTAAGTTGCATTCAACTGAATTTCACTAATTTATTCTTCATGATGAACATGCATCCAATGATCCAAGTGATTATAGTTTACATGCACCACCAACTGACTGCGACTCCCTAGCGTTTAGCCAATGTTTGTGTAAGTTGAGGGAAAACCACGAATTAAAATGTGTATTTTCTGTTTGCAGGAGTCGTGCTCTGCAACACCCCATTTAAGGTCTTGAAAGTTAAAACCGCGATGCATGTGAAAAGGTAAGAGGATGAAACATCGTTTAGTTATGTTTTCTTTTTCCAACAATTTTGAATGATGAACTATGTTTTGTATGATAAAACTGATTAATGTGTTACATGCACCACCAACTGACTCAAAATTATAAAGCAAAAAATAGCGATTCTACGAATATTACTGACATTTTTGTTTCTTTTTATAGGATCGAATCTCAAAGAACAGCAGTGCAGATGGTATTGCGAAGATGAAGTAACAAAGCAGAAATCAACAGAACGTGTTTTAGAAAGATGTTCAAAATAAATATAAATGTTGCAAAGAATGTCTGTTTTTTTTATTTCTGGTTGGAATATTCGATTGCAATTTCTTCTTACCAACGGTACGGACATAGGTAGTGGTTAAATTTAACGTGGTAGGAGAGCACGACTCATTTGTTTGCCGCTATGGTTTATCTCTCTTGCCCACAATTAAGGAATGTGGTCAACCTTTGAAGTGCGAGATTCTCAACCGTCTACAACTATCCGATATCAATGCGGACAAAATGCCAAAGCCGATTTGGCTAGAGACGTTCGATTAGCGCAGGCGTCATCTGAGGAGCTACATTCAAATGTAAGATTATCGTCATCTCATATGCATGCGAAGATGACGTACAATTCATGTCCTAGTAATTCGTGCTATCAATCGGCAACCATGGTTCGCAAAATATGTCCATTCGCATTCATTTACATGCTAGAGGAGAGGTTACAGATCTTTCCCACCTCAAGATTGTTAACGACATAAATATAGAAAAGTCACCTCTGTTCGTGGCATCCCAAACTACGCGCAAAAAACAATTTGTTTCTTTGTTGTACGTAGGTAGTAATATTTTCTTTCTCTCGTAAAACGAACAAACTAAATCAGATAATTTCATTTTTTTTCCTGTTTGTTTATATATAACATAAAATAATTATAATATAGAATAAGAATAATTGAAAATTATATTAAGCATAAATACTTGATTTTTGTTATACGTTTGTTTAAGATTTTTTTGTTTTGTTGTTTTTAATTTTTTTTTTTTTTTATGTTTTAAAGACGAAGTTCAGTTATGTTGTGTGTGTGTGTGAATGAATAATGTGCTGTTCCGCTTTTGCAAGTTAGTATGTACTAGGTTTTGTTTTTATTGCGTCGCTGGGCACACGTTAATATGTAGTTGCTTCTGGTGTTGGGTGTGGCTTACGCGACGTCTTGCGGCTGCCTAGGGTTTGGTTGTCTGGAATTGACGTACGATGTGGTAGAAGTCCCTCCGCCGCCAGTTGGGCGACCGCCACCGGGACGTGGTCCGTTTATTCCGCCGCCGCTGGACATGGACGACATGCTTGTCCTGGTGTTGTTGCCGTTGGTAGAGTTTGAATTGTTTCGACTGTTGTTTGAGCTGTTGGCGGCATTGTTGTTGCCTCCACGAGATCTGTAGCTGGTGTTGTCGTAGCGTTGGCCGTTGCCGCCGTCCTTGTTGTAGCCACCACCGTCCTTGTTGTAGCCGCCGCCGCCATTGTTACTGCCGCCTCCGTTGTTTGAGTTTCCATTTTGATTATTGTGATAGTACGAGTTGTTGTCGTTGTTGCGGAAGTAGACGCCGCCACCTCTGCCGCCGCCGTTTTGCTGGGACTGCGACGACGGGTAGTTGTTCCTGCCCCGATAACCACCACCGCCCCCCATTGAGGGTCCTCCGGCGTTGCCGCCGCGCATGCTTCCACGGTCCATGCGATCTATGCCGTTATTGGAGCGGCCGCCATCACGACCCCGTTGATCGTTGCGGTTGTAGTTGTTGTGCCGTGACCTTCCCCCTCCGTAGCTATCATTCTGGTGGCTATTGTTGCTGGACCAGTGATTGCTCTCGTGTCTGCCCTGGTGGTGATTGTCATCGTTCCAGTCGTTCTTCCGCGAGTTCGAGTTGGCAGTGGAGCTAGAGTCCGATTGGTTGCCGCCTCCTCCGCCGCCGCTGCTGGAGTTGAACAAAGCAGCGCTGTTCATCTCGCTACTCCACTGATTGGACTCAACCGGGTTGTTGCTCTTCGATTGGGAATCATCACGGCGGCGGTCCTCTCGATCATTAGTCTCCCATTCGCTCGTTGGGCTTGTGTTGGTATCCTCGGTGGCAGAAAGGGTAATGTCATCTTTGTTCGCTTCTAGTTGCTCAATGTAGGGTTCGCTTTGCTGTTGAATAAGAGGTGCTTGATTTAGTACCTGCACCGGAGCAGCTACTGGGCTGTTTTCGTACTGCTGATAACCGGCTATCGGAACGCGGTTCATCATAACCACAGTCGCTGGTTGCTGCTGATCGATTTGCGACTGATGGTTTGTCGCGGCAATCATCTGATGTGGAACAGAGAGGATTGCAGGGCTCGCATTGACTACGGGAGAGAAGACCGCTTGTGCCAATTGATGTTTGTCGGCCGGGACGCCACTTAGTGGCGATTGAAGGGATGTAGCCACTGGGTTGGCAGCAACGGGATAGAGTGTAGTTGGCGCTATTGGAGGGAATGATTGATTTGTGAATGTTTGTGTTGGGATTGGTGCGGCCAGATTGACATGAGCTCCTTTTGGCAATTGCTGCTGCTGTGGCGCTTGTTGTGTGGGTTGCACGGGCTGTTGCTGAACCACTGACGATTGAACCAATTGCATTTGGTGTTGCTGCTGCTGCTGTTGTTGTTGTTGTTGTTGTTGTTGCTGTTGTTGGGGTGGCTGTTGATTGAAAACATTTGTGCACTGTGGTTGAATTTCGTTGGGATTTATATAGGGTGCTGCGCCCAAGTCCGGAGAATCCAATTCGCTGTCCTGCAGGAAGAAGAAATTACCACCGCCAATGACCTCAGCTAGCGGGCGCATGTGCAGATACTGCTGCTGCTGCTGCTTAAAATAAGCCTCCTCTACAGCTCGAACGGTTGTTGCTGGGAAATGACCTGGAACAGCTGCAGCCACAGCAGCTACGGTTTGCGGCAACACGGCTACTGATGGCTGTTGCATATGCACCGGACTAAGAACTACTTGGCGTGGAATTTGTGGCTGTTGGTGTTGCTGCTGCTGCTGTTGTTGGTGGTGCTGTTGTTGTTGCTGTTGTTGGTGTTGCTGTTGTTGGTGTTGCTGTTGTTGTTGTTGTTGATGATGATGATGTTGCTGCTGCTGCTGCTGTTGTGGTGATAGCTGATTTGTCGCAACTCCACTAGGTGGTGGAGGGCTTTGTTGTTGTGGCATTTGATTATGTATCTGCTGCGGTGCAACATAAACTGGGACCACTTCGTTCGCCTCCATGACATACACATTGTTGACTAATGGCGGCTTGGCATCATAAGTCGAAACTGGTTTAGCATTTTGAAGTTGTTGGTCTTCCTGCTGCTGGGGTATTTCATCAACAACAGCATCCTCCAACTCGAGTTCGTCGTTTTGGTCCAGCTCTTCTTCCGGTTGGTCGGACACATTAATCTCCTCCGAGACAGCAGACGGCTCCTCGACATCATCGGTTTTAGCAACACAATAAACCTTGTCCAAGAACCCAGACTCCTGAATTTGTTGGAAAATGCGCTTCAAGTTCTCGAACGAGGTCTCCCCGTATTGCTTGGGGCGGCCATCAATCGTCATCGAAAGATACTCGGCCGCCTTCTGAGCAAGAGTCAAAAATGGAACGTCATCAGTCTGTTCAGAGCGTTTTGTTTGAATGTCCAAGTTGCTGCAGTTGTTGAAGAATTAAAAAAAAAGTAAATATCATTTTTTTTTTTTTCATTTAATTTATGTGCTCATTTATCACTAGTGTCACTTAACTATTGGCGGCTTGATATTTTTTTGTAGGCAATCAACACGGGATTGCGCTACGAACCCGTCGACCTCAATGAATGTGCAGAACATCGGCTTTAAAACGAATCAATCGGACAACTATCAAATTAAGCAGCCAGCATGCATAATTTATGAAATTGACGTCAAAAGAGGATAGCGGTGGAGAACGCCTATTCAGAAAAAATACCACAGCATGCAGCGTAAGCAGGCGATGGACTTCTACCTGCATTTGACTACGTTTGACGTCATTTCTTTCATATGAAAGCGTTGACTACGTCATTTGAACTGTCACTTGCACTTGACAGTCGTCAAGAACATGAGGTTACATCGCAGATCTCACACATATAGCATTATTTCGAGCTCCTGTGATTTCACTCTGATGGTCTGAAAAGTGAAAAATCCAAACTCCCTCAATCTCTTTCTGAACTCGACTTCTAAAGTACACAAACATAATTTGTTATCGCTTGTGTTACAATTCACAGAGCGCCGGCTGCTACTTGATGCATTTTCAAGCATTTAGACCTCTGATGGTGAGTTATGATTAAAATTGAAAATTACCCTACGAACCCAAGCCAAAACACAACTACTCTGACAAAAACATTTCTGTACCTATATTGAATCTGCAAATTTGTTCTCAAGATTCCGAAAAAAGTTTGGAGCGATATCTTCATTCTGGTAGATTCTAAAGTTATACCTACGTATAACACGCGAATAAAACTACACTGAAACATGCTGCGCCACATCTGCTAGAATGTGAGAAGGCAAACAGCAATATTTACAAATGAGTCACTGATATTGTTATTACTTAAACCGTGAGGCTTTTAACTTTGAAGTTTGTATACACATTCCAACTGCAAAGCAGATAATAAATTTAGTTGTGAAGGTACTTACAATTTTTCCAAGCTTTCCAATTCGGATGCCTCCAATTTCGTAGCACCATTTTCTCCGTTAAGAAATGCCTCACGGATATCAACACTTGACAGGTTTGTCAGAATATTCTGAATGATCAGAACTTCGCGAATCTTACTGGTTTCGGTTTGAGCCTTTACGATGGCATCCTAGAATGGGAAAAAAAAAAAGAAAATCGACTGCACTACTGATTCGGATAACACAGTAAAAGTTTGCACGTACCTTCCTAGCTTGTTTCTTCTGCTCCTTTTCAGCATCCTTGGAAAACTGAACCATTTGCTTTGAGAGATCTCGGGCAAATTCTAAAGTTTGCGTCACAGCATCGTATTTAGCAACAGCAGCCTTTTGGTCGGCGCTCAATTCCTTACCGGAGGCCTGTATCGCTCGGTAGGACTCCAACTTGGTCTGAAAACATATGATGGGAGTTCAGTGGTTCCGTTATCATTAAGGGGCCCGAGTATATACTTTTGTTTTACATAGTTTACATCGCAAATCGGGCAACAAAGTAGGAACAATTTGCAAACCAAAGCACATGTAAATATGGCGTCTCGTAAAAGCCAAACTTACACATACCCACAATTAATGCATGCAAACTACGCTCCACGAAATACATTTTGTTAAACAAAAAATTAATCAGTTAGAACTTAATTTTTTTTTTTATGGTGTTATTAGCTCAATTGGGTGGATTATTTTTAGAGCTTATTTACTAAGTTTACTTTGAAAATTTCTAATAAAAATTTGTTTTTCTTCGAGGAATTCACTGATAGATGGAACGTATATACGGGGAAGCCATTGTTGTTGCAGTTGTATGTGCACCCAAAGAAATAGGGAGGTACGATTTTGTTGCAGAAATTTTATGAAGAAAATTCACTCACCTTGCGCTTTTCCAAATTACGAATTTTATGCTCGATAGTTACCAATGCCTGTTTCATCGGATTGGTGGCATTATTATTGTCACTAGTAGACTCCGCTGGGGTGCCGGAGACCTGTTTTTCTAACTTGGTGTTATTTGAGGCAGACGGCATCATTCACAGACAAAAGCTGAAGCAGGAATGGAGAACAAGAATTGTGTTCTTTCTTTTTCTATTTTCGAGAACAAAACTCAGACGTTTCGAATTTTGATTTGTTTCACTTCAATGTGAAGTTGGTTGGCGTTGAATTTTTAAAGGGAACCGGTGATGCCACTTTCTTATGTATTGCAAAAGATAATTTGACAACGTGAAAAATTTGGAAATAATTCAATATTTTAATAGAAATTTAATACAGTTTTATATTATCTAATTAATGAACAATTTATCTTATACTTTTGTTCCAAGCAAATCGAGCAATAGAAAGGCTATATTAAGAGAGGTTAATAAATATAACAATTTTATTTAACTTATTAAGGGTATTCACTCAAACGCGTAAAACCTTCATAAACTGCGTAAACTGCAGAAATTTACCACCTCGTAAACGAACTGTCAGATTTTGTATGGAGAATAGTTTACGCGACCAATTAGGCTCGGAAATCGACTGCAGAAGGTTACGCAAATTTACAAATGTCAAACTGTGACAAACGGTTGTGTGAAATACTTTTCATGTTTTCAGAGTTGCAGCAATGACGGTAATAATTGAATGAAATATATAGTTATGAATTACGCAATGTCATTTCCGAGAGGGGCGTTCACTTAAAGCAACGCAGAAATTTATGAATTTACGAACTGCGTAAAATTATGAGATTAAGTGAATACCCTTATTGTGTTAGAATGTGTACAGAAATGAGAAACTCTCATGTTATAATTCTGCAATAGATATTTTTAAAATTCGTCCAAACGTACAGACTTGTTGTCGAATAGTTATGGGGAAATGTTGGGAAATTCTATGTACAACGATGATGTCTGTATAGATAAATTTTAATGTAGCGACAAATATTTACGTTAAAAGATTTCTTAAAGGTCAGCAGAAACTACCACAATTTCAGCAAGTTTTTCCTTTATCATAGAATTCTTTTGAACTTCGATCTCAGGAACAAAAAATAAATTAGGATTTTCAGCACGTAATTGCAACAACTACGCTCAATTTGACACCTCGCTGAAAAGCCTACTTCACTTTGCAATGTTGAGATCGAAGCTCAAACAAACACACCTATTAATATGGACCTAAATTAGAAAAAAAATAATACCTATTTTTAAAAAACATTTTTTATTTGTGTACCTACCTATACTTTGCTCGAACTTTCCACTTTGGTCCACTCTATCAACTAGCTATCAACTTCACAACACAACACGAAGAAGTGTTCTAAGCATTTACTGAATGCACCCATAGCTAATTATTGAATTATTGAAAATAACGGCACAGTTGACTGGTCGAATTGTGAAGATTTTCCGTCTCCGTCGCGAGTGCCGTGGTCTAATACGTTGAATTTTCAAACCCTTGTTATTATTTTCAGTTTTTAGCAAGTGAAATTTATAGTTTTCATTAGTTTTCATTTCCACAGGTAAGTTCTGTTTACTTTTTGTCAATTTGCAAAAATATTTCTGTCTGAAGAGCATTAGCTACATAGTTGTGTCGGATTTTAAAAGTTTGTTAGTACTTCTGGGCTCTGGAAGAATCCCTCAAGATGTTCTCATCCCACTCTAAACACGCAGTTCAAATTTTTTATTTTGTCTAGCCGTATCTGTTTTTATAATCTAAGTTCCTGTTGTACTGAACTGTGTCTCCCAAATCCTGTCGAGGCAACGGGTCCGAAAATATAAGCTATTTCTATTCTACTCTGCAAGAATCCAATTTTCCGTAAAGCAAAGTTGATCGGATTTACTTACCAATTTACTAGTTAGTAGGTGTGAGTGCATATTTATTCGCCTTGGAGAGGAACCATATGCTACTTAATACCTTAAGGCTGGTACGCTGATCGAGTGAAGTGAAATTTTCACTCCTCTCCAAAAAGTGCTGTGAAATAGAGAGTGAAATATTTTGTTGGAGATTTTAGTTGGAGAAATTTATGCAGGGTGACTGAGGTGAAAAGTTTTTTTTTTTGTGGCAGTTACTCCGATATTGAACTCTCGCACTTTTATTTTACTAGACAAGAAAAAAAACTGGAAGAAACAAATTGGAAACTTCACTTTTTGTAAATCATGTGATACAGTAAAATGCATTGACTTTTTGGAAGATATTCATCCGTGTTCATCCACAATAGCAGTAAGTTATTGCTATAAAACCAAATTCTGCAACCAGTATGGACCTACGGGCACCAGTTGTGGGCATGACCGCGCCAAACGTATTTCTAAAAAAATAAGAAACATATTTCAAAAATATTAGAAAGAAACATAGTCATAGTCAATGCACTTTGGTACACGCACAACGCTGATCTACATTATTACGGATCTAGATATTGAAACAGTTTAGAAAGAAGTCGAACAAGTTGCTTAATTGCACATTAGCTTCTCAACGACGCGACGTTAGCTTAGAAACAACCGAATTATTAAACACAGGCAGTGTAATCAGGAGATTAAGGCGGATAAAACATGTTGATCTACAAAAATTAGCTAAGTCAGTATATTTTCTAACAAAAAAGTTCAGAAATTCTACAAACGAGGGATCTTTCGATTAGTCGAATGGCTAATCACATTCACATTCGGTTGGCAAAAGTCATTGCTTTCGGGAGGTGTTTTAGATCGGCTGAAAAGCCTTCCCTATTGTCGAAGCATCTCTCGCGTACCTACTAGTTCTCGAATGACTTTCGATGATTTTCCCTTCCAGCGAACCTCCAAAAACAAAAAAAAAAAAATTTTGTTCATGACAATTTTAATAGTTTTCAATTTGGCAAAAAATTCCTTATTTGTAAAATAGACAGGACAGTCATCAAATTTAAATAATTAACAGTGCATGGAAATTACACATATTTTCAAAGATCATCTGCTGGTATTGCTTGAACAAAACTGGGTAGAAAAATATTCTTGAGGCACCCTGCTAATGGAAAAGGTCATCCGTGCCACGAACTATTTGTACACCTAACATTGTCGCACTATATTCAATGAAAAAACAATTTTATAAGTGCGACAAACTTATTATTCTCTTAAGGAAACATCTGAAATTCCAATAAATTTCTAAACCGCATCCTACAAATCATTTTTCACGCTGAATTGTCAAAAAATTAATGCGACGGACAATAAAAACCAAGTGAAATAGCTGCGGAGAGATTTTAGTATCGCCACCTACGACTCAGTTTTGGAAGCGATATTTTCCACTCGAACTGCGTACCGCCTAGTGAAATTTTCATTTGGAAAATTCATTTTGACATTTCGCAGTGAAAAATTTGTATGAAAAATTGGATTTCACTTGAACTGCGTACCAGCCTTTAGACCTTACCTACCAGAACAGTGATGATAAGAAGATGTTAAAAAACGTTGCTATTCAATTGTCCGCTACGTCCATAGAAACAATGATTGAATCGGGGGAAGTCCCATCGTATACAATTTTTAGTTCAGAAAGGGTTTCCCTTCTTAATGTCCATTTAGTCATTGAGTTGGTTAATTTCAACTTGGTCAGAGGAGGTCCCTATCATTGCTTCAATAGGTTCGGACTGGGGATGATAGAAAACTCCCCTGACTATAGGTATCTGGGTCTTAAAATGCGCAACGGTACGTACCTATATTTTCTCCTACATAATCATTTCTTATCCAATGGCAGGTGGTCTATTAATATAATCAACTGATAGGCATAATATAATCCCCCCGTGTATGTTGGTTAATGATCTGGGAACTGATCAAACTATGAATTCTTCTACGATGGTTAGTACTTAGTAGATTTAGCCACCCGTGCTCAATGTCAAACACTTTTCACGCTTTTCTTTTATTTGAAAAAAAATACGTACCTACCTACTATGTTGCTTGTACACAGAAGTAATCGATTCGACAGGCCTCAGGTCATCGATCTTCTGAGCTCCGACCACGACCTTGTGTTTGAAATAAAAATCGCAAACTACCAATTATGTATTGTTTTTCTTTTTTTAATTTTTAATTGTGAGATTAAGGAATAGATAAGATTATAAAAATATAAATTACATTTGCTATTCAATAACACATTGGGCTACACTTTGCGCATTGTATACGTTCAAAGATTTTGTTTCTTTATCGAAAACAACGAAAGTATTCGTCAGTTGTAGAGATAAATATTAATTGCTCAATACCAACAACTGTACACTGGTTTGTCGTTCATAAAAAGGAAGTCTTAACACAACAACAAATCGACTGTCTACATCTACTCATTTGAAATGTAATGTAAATTTAATACTATAGGTACAGTGTACACTTTAAAAGGACATAAGGCAGTTCTAAATAAGTTAATTAAATGTAATACTTATTTATTGAGTAACTAAAAAACATGATTTAGAATATATTTATGTATATAAATTTGTTTTATATATAGTGTACGGAGTAAGTGATGCATTAAGTGACAAGTTGAACTTTTATTCAAAATTGTATATATAGCTCCTCAATACTCAATACTGATGCTTTTGTTAACAAACATATAAATATTTTTATACTGATGGAAAAGACACAAACTCTTACTTACTGTAACTCTGTGTACTTTGGTTTTTTTTGTTTATTTTTTTTTTACTAATTTTCGTTTTTGCTTGCTCGTTTGATTAATTTGATATGCATAACAGAAGGAAACAAAATAAAATAGAAACAAAACAAAGGAAATGACGATCATTCGAAATCACCTACATAAGGTTGCAACATTTTCTTCTGGAACGCGTACTATCACCGACAACGTCTCCAGTGATGCCGCTAAACTTCGTCATTGACAGTAGTCGGGGGTCCATCGATGGCGATGAAGTCATTGATATAGTTGATGCAGCATCTGTGCTATTGTTGGTTCCTATAACAGAACCGTTTTCGGTTAGTGCATTTGAACGCGACTGTGAACGTTGCTTTTTCAAATTGGCTAGTGTTGCTCCCGCGTATGCATTATCTACATGATGAGTGTCTTATTTAGGATGTTACATTTATTTTGAGAGAAGAACGTCAGAAACACAGGAAATTATTACACAACCAAACACGGTCAGAATAGAGATGAAGTGTTATTCGGCAAGCGGGGGAACAAACAAATAAAACGAAAACAAAACAAATTAGTTGGCAAACAATAAACCTACAAAGTGCAATCGAAGCAAAAGATATAGGTACAAATCAAAGGAGAACAACTGTAGGGATAGGGAAATGAGGGCTTTGATAAAAATTACGCTAGTGATAAATGAAAAAGCTTCCGCATTAGTAATTAAGATAAATGCGTATCTTTTGGGAAATAATGATAGTACAGCGTTAAAATGGACGTGTGGGAATGACAAAACATTGTTCTTTTTTTTTTTCAATTTAACTTGATTTGCTAATATCGTCCTGGTTACAATGTACTAATGCCGCACTTGGCAAGGTATAATTTTTTTTTTCGCTCGCCATGAATGATACCAGATGCTCATCAACCGCTTCATGTGTCGCAATCGAAATCGAAATTCGCAAAAATATAGATAAATGTTTCTCGTTACCCATACTATCATCACTTTCCCGTTCACTGACTATTAAACAACAGTTAATAATGCGTTGTGGCTGCTTGTACTCACCTACAAGCACAGTAACTTGCACATTTATTTTTCCATTTTCTTTAGTCGTTTGAAAAATACCTGTCGTCGCTCGATTGCCGGGCATCTTTTCCAAACTGCTACTGCCGTTCGAGAAGTTCGTAAAAGCGGTCTTCGTTGTCGTCTTATCCAAACCAGTTAGTTCATCGTGCTCCTTACCATCGGGTGGGTATCGCGAGTTCGATAAGTAACCCATAGAATCGACATCGTCAATACGCAATTCGTTTGCATCGATGCTACTGCCACCGTGACCGTTAATAAGTATAACATTGTCAATGGGCCCATTGTGAGCATTTTCTTTGTTAGTATCTAATGTCTTTGAGATCTTGTCGCTCTCACTGTTGGATCTAAATTCAATTTTCAGCGGTGGAATTGTAGTTGTACTCGTTGGAATATGATCGTTACTTTTCGTTGGATCGCCGGTGTGCTTAGTCTCTGAGGTACTTTTAAGATATGTTGGAAGTATTTCCGTTGTGCTGTCTGGTGCAGTGTACACCTAGAAGAAGAAATTTTTATTCATTCGAAATGCTGTGCGAAATGAAATGCCATTGATGAACCTCTTGCGCTTGCAGTCGCAGTCTTGTTTCCTCCACAGCATCCTTTTTAGTTGTCAGGGTTTTATCCCGCAGTGATGTTCGCCGCACGGATTGTGCTCTGTTGAATGGTAGGTGTTTCTTAGCAAAGATCTATAGACAAAATGCAATGACTTACCGGGTGTTGCTGCTTTGTGATCGCCGCACTCTTCGTATTTGTGCTTCGGCTAAGCGTTTGGTTTCTTGCTCAGATTTTAACTGCTCTATTCGTTCTCGTATCTCCTGATCCTCACATATATCTGGAAAGTAAGAAAGTAGTTGCAGGTGCGGTTGAAGCATTACCAAAGCCGCGATTACCTGAAGGAGTTTCGTCGTCCTTGTTCTTTGCATTCAAATCAGCGCCATACTGTGCCAACATCTCCAACACGTCGAGCTGGAATTGCTTGAAAATCAGTGCTTTGTTTGGGCGACAGCAGAGCTGTAATACTTACGTGTCCCCAACATGCTGCTGCATGGACTGGTGTCCATAAGTCCTTATCAACTGCGTCAACATTGACGTGGTGCTCCAAGAGAAATTCCACGACTCGATTGTAGCCATTTGCAGATGCGATGTGAAGCTGAAATTACAATTTCAATTTGACTAACGTTATGTGTACTCAATTGTTAGTGACTTACCGGTGTAGCACCTTGGTGATCGGGATCCTCCAAATCCCCTCCATTATTTGACAAGTCAAGCAAGTCGCTCAGCATTTGCTTCTCCGTCATTGATCGTGTATCGTCGATGAGTTCCTGTGTGACCCCCCTTTTAGACATCTCCGCCTCGATGTAGTCCAGCGTGTCCTCATCGTCGCACAGATCATAGGGCATGTTGCCGTCAGTGTTCACTGCCAGCAGATTAGCACCTCTCTCGATAAGAATTTTTACCAAATACAAATGGCCGCAAGTGGCGGCAGCATGTAGCGGCGTCCACTTATCACTGTCCTGAGCATCCACATTAGCACCATAGTCAAGGAGAAGTTTAAGCATTTCAATGTTGTTATCAATACAACACTGATGTAAAGCAGTGAGGCCATCTTCGTTGGCGGCATCGGGAGTAATGCCACGCTGTAGTAGATTGGCGACTTCTTGAATATCGTTGCGGCTAGCTGCCTCCAGAAGAATGACGCTATTTTCAAAGAAAATATGCTTCGAATTCTGTCTGCTTATGGAATGCCGGTCAGTTTGATTGTTGTTCTTCTGGCGTTGCAGCTTTAGCCATTCCTTTTCCTTTTGGCGGGCAATCTTTAGCTGTTGAGCCCTCCTCCTGTTGAAAAGAAATCAGTGAGTACTCTGCTTCCAAGAAATTATATATATTCTCGACTTACATCCGAGCTAGTTGCAGCCGCTCATGCGTAGGCAGATTCTCCACAGTCTGCATCTCGGCCACCAAATCCGAGTGATCCATCTTTAGTGCACTCAGTTTGTCCGCGTCTTCCGTCCGCGAGCGGTGAACGAGAATTCCCTTCACCATCTTTACAAGGCATCAATCGGTGTACACAAAGTTTAAAGTAAATGATGCGTGTACCTCCCTCCAGCCAAGATTCACGTAGTCTTCTAATAACAAAATGCACACAGACTATTTAGAAACTGTTGTTTTTTCCACTGTCAAAACGGCTGAGAGTGCAAAACAGCATAAAGCGTCTAGGCACTGACAACTGCTGTTTACCTCGGTTAACAGCTCGTTTAAAAATGAGATAAGATAGCAAATTGGAAACTCTTACGACTAGAATAAGCAGAACTCGCACTAATTGTCACAATGTAGGTTCATTATTATTTATATTTCGATATACGCAAAGCGTGCTTGCCAAAAAAAAATCAAAGTTTCCTCAAACAACGCGAGGGTAGTTGATTTGGAACTTCTTGGTTTTTTTTTCTGCTCGAATATGATAAAGAAAAGAGTGCAACTACAGACCTTCGGAGTTTTCATATGACTGGCGTTGCTGATAATATTGTAGTAGGTATGTCGCAAATATTTCTAATATCAGTGATACAAGTGATAACCGCTTTTTGTTGGCAATGATGTGTGCGAGTGTGAGTTATACCAGCAGAAAAGGAAATCATGGGTTCGCCCACCCAAATATACAGGCACTTAGCATCAATATGAATTTGATTGAATACTGAAACATGTGATAATTGACTGAAGGAATACTATTCCTAATACAAATAAAATCCGAGACAAGATAATCATTGGTGTGTAATTATCGGGTATACTAACAATATTAGCACGAAGGTGGGTGTTTTTTTTTTTTTTTTTGGGGCTTTTGTTTGGTGTTGGTGTCGAAATATCAACTGCCAGAATGTTGGCCATTAATTATTACCTAATTGTGTGGTACAAACTTAACGACAGCACATAAAACAGTTGGAATATCCAGCCAGTCCCCCTTACTTGTTGAATTCCCGAAACCGAAACTCAAATGTCTCTTTTAGCTCATTAACTATTTATTGAGATAAAATGCTCAGCATGACCCAAAGGAATTTAAAACAAATTATTGTTTGTCCTGCACCACCCAAACAACAAACAAGCACCAGACACTGCGGATGGTCAACACAGTTGAGTTGCTGCCGTCTTCTTGCAAGTATTTGCAACAAACAGCATAATACTGCTTGAAGCATGTAGCTCGATGGGACTAGGAACTATTTGGCAAGTGGATGAATGTGCGGAACACCACCAGACAGTCCCGACGACCTAATTGTCACTAGTTGTGCAGAAAAAATCACTGTAAAAAGGAAGTCGCACCATCGCATAAGCGTTCTGCAACTTAAAAGTCGAGTGTTGAGCTCGTTGTCGGTTGTAGAATAACAGTATACGGCGACTAGACTTGTTGACCTGTCGTTGGTAAAGTGGGGGTGCAAATTTGTTTGGTTAAGTGGCCATCTCAATTAGCGGCCTTTTGATAACACAATCACACAGCGCACGTGATGTATTTTCGTTTGCGATTGTTCATTGCGATGACGTCCACTCTGTGTGAGTTGGGAAGCTTGAGTATGTCGAAAAGAGTTTACCAGGACACTTTGGTGGCTAAGACGTTGGCTACAGAGGGAAATCGCTAAGCGAAACAGTTCGTCCAGCTACATACGAACCCCGAGGTTCTTTTGGTCGCGGCCGGTCATTTGTACAATTTCAAAGCTATTTTTGTAAACTTCTAGAGCCGTTCGTGTGACTATGGCCTTACAATTCGCTTTAGTAGGAAAGTACTTAATAATAATAATAATAATAGTTGGCGCAACAGGTCTGTAGGGACCCAGGGCCTAGCTTCTCGCAACCATTCGTTTTGTGTGAGTTTTTAATTTTTGGAACGAATGGAAGGGATCTACAATTTTATGCCGGTTCCAAACGGGCCGATCGAGAAGCTCTTTCATGACAGTTATACTCTCGGATGTTTGTCAGACGTTCGCGAGAGGTGGCGCAGTGAAAAAAAACCTGAGTTGGAATTTGGGTTTTTGCGGGATTCGAACCTAGACCCCTCGCTTAGTAGTCCAACACACTAACCACTAAGCCACTGCGACCACTAAAGGAAAGTACTTAGGCCCATTTTATTCACTCGAAGTTGAACACAACTTGGGGATTTTTATATGGGAAACTCCCCGAGTTGTGTTCAACTTCGAGTGAATAAAATGGGCCTTAGAGTTTGCTCAACTGTGAACTGTTGTCGGAGGCGAAACGTTAAAAGTGAATTACTCCTTAACCGTGTCGTTTTCCCTTCGTGTTACTATGGAGTACACTCAATTATTAGGGAACTTTCTATGACAGGTATCAACAAACGAGCCAAAGTCCCCAAAAGCTGGTTAATGTGTTTATAAGCATCCCTAAAACCATTTTCATGTACTTTAACCCTAAAACCATTTTCATGTACAGAAAACATCGACATGGACTCCCCCCATCTATACCCTCATAACCGAAAACATTGCCAGATTATTAACATGCACGAAATGGAACACAACGTGTTGACAGGAGTTGCAACGCCAGCCCTAATTGAAAATAAAATTCCACAGCTGCACAGATGGTGTCACAAAATGTGTGTATGCGCGTTACCGATGTAACCAGAGAAGACCCCCAAACGACGAAAAGGTTATTCTCACTTTTAAACTCTGAATTAAATTTCTTGGTGTAAGCGACAATTGAAAACCAGTTAAGTTAACCCTAAATCGTTCACAAGCTGAAAATAAACTCTAATGTACAGCGGACAATGCACCCGCAGATTTATCGCCTCGTATAGGCTCTAATTTGCATCGCCCTCCCTTTAAATAGGTCAGATATTACATAAACAATGCAAACAATCGGTTTTGCAGCATGCCGCACTTAACATGTGAATGCAAAAGTTTCGCCTATCGCACAGAAACCGCAAGGCATGTAAACCATCAATTAAGCTTAAAAATAGGCCAACAATACAAACAAAAAAATCAATACTACATATTTGCATTTTAAACAACACTCTTCTCGTGTACACCACAATGAACAGGTAATCTCGGTCCAATTAGTAAATCCTGAGGATTACTCTTATTTACATACAGACATGTAGCAAGGTGCCACCTCGAAAAATTTCCTTCCCGGATATCATTACCTTGCCCTGAATTGCAAATTGCAAAATAATATCCGGGTGATTTCTCCCATCGTCTTCGCCATCCGCCTCAGGTTGTTGTCATCAACACCCATCGTCGCCCGCCCCAGCAAAAACAAATTAGGGTTCTCTCGTAAGGATTGTCACAACATCCACCTAATCTGTGTCTCATACTTTGATAAATTGATTATACGTTTAAGTTATGAGGCTAAGCTATGAGATGGATGCGTTGTGTATGAATTTTTATTTTTGTCTTTAATTTAGCAAACTCACAGGCTAATTTTAAGGCTTACACATATTCCTAGCAATTCCAACCGGTATTTCCGGATCAAAACAAGTCTAACTCAATCCAATTCATGTTCTCGTATATATGGGTGTTTCGTCGGTGCCAGCCTTGCTGCTTTAAACTTTTCCTCTCGATGTGGATATATATTATTATTTTTTTTTTTACTTTTTTTTATTTGAAATCAATGTTTTCTCCCTCAAAACACATTGGGTGCTTTCATTTTTTTTTTTTTTTTGTTTTGCTTCACTTGGGTTGTTAAACTTATATATGGGTGTGCATGAGGTAAACTGCATTGAACAAGCGACAAATTGAAGCTATATAGTTGGGTATTATTTTCTTGGGCTATTGGGATTTATATACACTTCACAGCAAGTAATGACACGTTCGAAAAATGGCATACAACCGAGTACCACCTTGCATGCAGATAATGTGGAAGTAACTGCCGCTCGGTTGGGAAATGTTTATCGCACTACCTGCAGTGCAAACAAAATGTAGAACTAGTATCAGGGGGCTTGGGGATTTTTTCTGTGAGAAGGGATTTTTTTTTTAAATTTTTCATACTCATAATTTTAGTAAGTATTTTTCTTCTACTCATTTTTACATAATGCCGATCCCTAACCCCAAAAATTTTTACACTTGTATTGAGAGCGCGGCGAGGTACTACCCCACAAGCCTCCACTGAGGATATTACTCTCTGTTGGAGTAATAGTTCGAATCGAAATAGTTTTCCTATTTTTTCGTGAAAGACTTATAAAAAAGTATTTTAAAAGTAAAATGTTTGTCCCTGAAAATTCGTCAGCGCTGTACTCAAAATCGCAACTTTTGCGGTGAGTTGTTGGGTTTGCAGTTCTATTATATAGACGAGAATCGGTGGGAAACATTATTTTATAACTGCTGACATAATAATATCTGTTAGTGTCCAAACTTTTTGTTTACTTTAACTCTCTTCGTAATTCAATTTTGTGGCTGCGAGCTCTAATCTGAGACGCAAATCTTTAGCTAAAGCACTGAAGTGACAGATAGTAGATCTGTTCCTATATAATAATATAATTTTTGGCGCAACAGGTCCGTAGGGACCCTAGGCCTAGCTTCTCGCAACCATTCGTTTTGTGTGAGTTTAAATTTTTGGAACGAATGGAAGGGATCTACAATTTTATGCCGATTCCAAACGGCTAATTGAGAAGCTCTTTCATGACAGTTATACTCTCGGATGTTTGTCAGAAGTTCGCGAGAGGTGGCGCAGTGAAAAAACCCTTGAGTTGGAAATTGGGCTTTTGCGGTCTGTTCCTATACTTTTTTTAATTCTTACTAATTCTTACGAATTTTTACTTAATGTCGTTCCTAAACTCGAAAAAAATCCGTCAAAGAGAGCGTTATCCAGATATTACCCCTGCCCTGAGAATCTTACGAATTTTTACTCAACAAATTTTTGGTGTAAAAATTGGAAAAGCAGTCAGTAACCGCTGGTTTAAAATTTGTTGTCCCATTTGGCATATGCGTGCATTTGTTATGACTTCTTGCGTATTAAAATGCGGTATCAATTGAATGTTCTCCCTAAGATTCTTTTCGAGAGTGTCGACGAAAACTTCCTCGCTGTAAGAATGGACAATCGCCTCCGCGTAATTTTTAAGGCGGTGTCGCTTTTTCCTCTTATCGAATGCTTGTCTTTAAAATCAGTACTAACTTCCACATACATACTCGGATTCATCAAAAAGTTGTTAGATTAATTCCGAATCACTTCCATCGTTAGATAAATCAATCATTATTGTTAATAAATTGAAATTAAATTATCAGACATTTTAACGACTTTTCCTACCACTTTTTTGAATTTAATAAGTGTATAAACTGCCATTTTTCAAAGATCACTGCAAAAGCGTGCCCTAACTTTTTCGTAAGTGTCTCTCTCTGTGGGAGGATTCATCCCCACCACTGCCATTTTGACAGTCTTTCCCATTCTTACTACAAAAGTAAAGGAACAAACCTACTGTAGCTTCTCTGTTATTTTTTAATATAAACTAGCTGACCCCAGTCTGCTTTGCTAGGCGTTAAAATATAACTACATTTATATATTTTTTGCTTCCATAAATGTTCATGGACGAAATTTTCCAAGCTTTACAACGAATCATGCGATAAAATGCAAAAGTTCGTAAAAAACAAATGTTAACCATTCGTTTTTCTGAAATTTCTCGAATTTTCCACTAAGAATTTTCTAGTTTTCCATTGGAAAAGTCATCCCGATTTTGGATTTTTCCAATTTCCTGAATTTTCGGAGGGTTTTACCAAAATTTTGTTTCGTAAGAACCTTTTCCTGGCAAGAACGGACAACAGAAAAAAAATTTGAGCCAAATCGGCCCAGTCTTTCTCAATTAACATACAATTTTCACACCATTTTTATATAGAAGATTTAAAACGCTTTCTGCCAAATGCGTGAACAAAATTTGTATTTTGAGAGATTCACCAAAAACGCGGGCAAATGCATTTTTTCAAATCGAATCTATATTTTGCTGTGCAGTTTTTAGAGAGGTTATATTTTTCCCAAATTTTTTTGCATTTACTGGACTTTGCACTTGTTTTATTCATTGAAAGCTGTTGATGATATTATACCCCTGTCGTATTGGTAAAACATATGTGAAACTTTCTCCATACTAAGCGCACCACATTTAAGACAAAACCAATCAACTCGCTAGCTGACGTGATGCCCAAAAGTGCGATAAATCCCACCAACGAAACTAAATTTCAAAATTTCCCCTGTTTAGACGTTTCAGTACAGTTTGGGAAATTTCAAGTTCCCTACTGCTTAAACACTCTACTATCAACCATCAATTATTGTGAGAACACACCTATCCGCTTCCACCAGTACCTTGCAGGCAAAAGTTCTCCACCTTAACGGTTTGACACTTGTGAGGTGAAACCATGCCCATACAGCTGTAAATCTCACCACAAAAAAAGCGCTCTGTCAGGAGGCGATTACTAGAAATGGTTAACTGTATGTATATGGTCGAAATGCGTGTTTTCCACGTCCATTAGAGCATAACAATGACATGCATGGGAAATAAATGTACATTTTCTTTCTTCTTTCTTTTCTCTTCTCTTGGTAAAATGTTCTGACCTGATGGATGGGGTGCTTTTACGTTTTGCACTCTCTGCACTGTGGTGCAACACAAAAACCGGATAATAATAATTTATATTTACCTACCGAATATTATTTTCCCACAAATTAATTATCATAGTTTTTTTGGCCAGCCGACATCAACAACTGCAAGATCCTATGTTCCGATCTCTGTTTATCTATTTGCGTCTGGCGGTTCGTGCAAACGGTTCTTGCTACACCACTTGAACATATTCACACACAATTAGGTTATAAAAACGTAAAACTTTGAAACACATAAAGCGCATATTGTCCAAATTGAGAGTTGCGTACTTTTTTATGATTCACGTAGAAAAAGTTTGTGAAAACCGTTTCACTATTACTAAATGGTTGAACACGTAAACATGGTCAAACTAAATCGTTACAGAAAGATGGAGGGGTGAATAAAAAAACTAAAAAGAACAAAAAATTATGATGTCTGCCACCCATCCAATACGATATCTAAAACAACACTAAGAAATAGAGAAAAAATACCAGCGATCAGTGATCTTGCTGACAGATAAATGAGCAACCGAGACTGGGGAGCAAAAACACAGAGACAGACTGCTCCAACAACAACAAAAATGGAAAAGCGAAAGCAACTTGATTTAACAAGTGCGCTCTGTCCGCTCTTTGAGTGTGAATGTGAAGGCTGAAGGCTCCTGCGATGGACCATGATATTTGAGGTGCAGGTGGAGGCGGTTTTTTTTTTTTTTTACAAAAAACTTTGTCACATTTTGAGGAATTTATTTGAAAAAGTTATAAGTTATTTAAAAAAAGAGAACCACTCTCTGTTCCCCTTTAGCTGTGTAAATAATCAATTGTTATTCTAAACAAACTGAAATCGAAAAGCAATGTTTGCGATATAGCGAAATGTTTTGTATTAATTTGCTGTGGCTATAAAATACCCATTTGTTTATGGCCCATCGATATGGTATTTAAAGAGGAAAACAAGTTGCCTAATCGTATGCAACAGCGTTCCTCTGACGTTAGCACCAATTATTACTGTTGTGTATGCTCTTGTAAATTTATTTTTACCTGGTAAAGGAATAAGAACACTGTTTATTATATTCACTTTACTTTGGTTTTATGTGCGAAACTAGATTTATGGGCGCGAACACACACAGAAATGTGGTCTGCAGTGGAATTGAATTCTCCGGTATTTGTTTGCTAATTGAGACGTCGAGAACTATCACTTAGTATGACGGTCGAAAATTTTATGTTTAAAAGACAGAACAAAAGTAGGCGCTTGATAAATTGGTAAATTTTTCTATATTCAAGTGGTACAAATACGTTTATTAAGGGTGGGGGCATTCTGGAAGGCAAATTTTTACTTACAGAATCTGACTTCAGGGGTCGAATCGCGTCGTCCGTGAACGAGTATTACGAGACGGAATTTGTTTTTGTTTAACATGCGAAATCAACATTATTCCGTGAACGTATAGCTCGTTCACGGAAGTGGCGATTCGACCCCAGGTCTTGCTCGGAGTTATTAAATATACTACGTTATACAGCAAATTCTATATGAGAACCGGGAGGACTTTCTGTTTTTACATTCCTTCTTGCCCGGAGAAACAGCGACTGACAAGACTGAAGCTTTGCTTAATCTCCGCGTCGATGCCGGGTTTCCTGTTTATTTTTTAAATCAAGTTCGTTGACAAGTACTTAAAAAAATGGTTAAAACCACTCGACCAATGTAAAACCCAATAAAAGAGAAAAAATCCCCAGAAGAAGTTGAAAAAACTTCAACGAAACGTCGGGAAATAAATAAAATAAATTTAATTCCATTTTGATTCGGAAAATATAGACCAAACTTTTCGACCTGAAAATTTTTCAACGTTACCTTATAACCTTGTGCCTTATATCGTCATCTGTTACATTCAGTTCGGATAAGAACCATCATTTCTCAATAAACAAAGTTTCTTTTTGGTTTTTTTGGGTAAACAATTTATTGATCAATGTACGCCACAAGATATTATTTTTACACAATTATTCAAAAACTAAAACATTTAAACAAATGCAAATTTATTTTTGTATAAGTTCATTTCATGGTTACTACCATTTTTCAGACTTAATTAGAATAACATAACGCTATGTTTGGTTATTTGATTACATGTTCTTTTGTTTAAACAAAACAGCATTTTTATATGTATTTATTATCCCAGCGTTTTGTGTCGTATAATAATGTTTTTTTTTTTGTTTTTTTGATTGTTGGTGTTGTTTTTTTGTCTCTCTATTAATTAATAATACAAAATAGTAATCGAAACATAATCTTGGCTTTAGTATATTTATATAATTGAATACGAGGATATTCTATCGCCTTAATAAATGGGATGTTGTTGTTCTGGCGCGTGTTTTGTAAATACTTTTAGTAGATTCTATTATATAATAATATATAAATATGTATACGCTTTCCATGGTGTTATTTTTATTTATATAAAAAAATAATAAGAATATTATTGTTACACAATGTTGATTTTGTTACTTTTTGTTTATTTTTTTTTATTTTTTCTTTTTGCTTTTTGTTTAGGAAGATATTTCTGCAACAGATATTTAGCGCGGTAGTTTATTCCCAGTCTTTCTTTATCTCGAATGTCCATTCCCATTTTAGGTGAACATTTTTGTCATCATCTGTGAATAGCGATGAGACAGAGTATGTGCCCCTTGCCATCAGTCCCGATGGTGCTTCCTCGAAAGGTGTTAGGTAGAATTGGATGTCCTTTTTAGGTGGGTACGAGCCGACCATATGTGTCATCTTATCGACTGGGAATTTAAATGTTATTCAATTATTATATAGAGTGTGGTATTTTTTTTTTTTTTTTTTTAAGTAATGAGTGTAATTTTGTATGATCAACTGTGTATTTTATTGATATCGCAAATAGAGTGCAGACTTTTCGACAGTGTAATGCGGAGAGTTGAAAACTAAGGAAAGAAAATAAATCTTACCAATAACTTTATTTCCCGACACGAATCGAAGCGAGCAAACAAAAACAAAATAGATAAATTTATTTGTGTAATATCATCTGTAGAAGCAAATTGTTTCTAGCTTTTCTAAAGTCTCTCGAAAGCCGTTGCAATACGGAAGTGATCTTGCTAACAGGAAAACATGTTGATATTGTCAAAAAAATATATTTTAATATATGAGTCACACCTTTTTACGTAACGCGTCTGATAGAGAAGTCATATCTTTAAGGATGATTGTGAATAGCCCTTAAAAACGGTTATTGGGCAGAAATCAAAATCTCCCGAAGCACTGTCCAATTATTTTCTATTCTTTGTGCGTTATCTGTCAGATTCGGAACTGTTCTGACTGTCAAAGATAGATATGGAGTATGTCAAAGAAAGTGATAGTGAGGACAATCATCCTCAACGTCATTATCCGAAGTATGTACAATCTGCGTACTGCATTAGCTACTTAAGGGTATGTTTAAAATGCAAACCAAATGCCCTACCCTTTTGTGCGTTTTGTTTCCAGGCCCAACGAAACTCATTTAATAATTTTTTTAATGATTTTTCATAAGTAATTTGGTTACCAACGTTCCGGCGGTAATAATATTAAAACAGTCTTTACCAGCCCTACTCCAAAAGCATTGGTCGAAATAAAACCTTTACGAGCTCAGTATAATTACGAAAAAGTAAATGCAAGTGCTTACCTGGGACTCCCAATCTATAAGTCTTTTGTACATATTTAAGGCCATGGACAATTTCTCTTTGAACTATAAAATCGATTCGCACCTTGTAGTGAACACCTTCCTTGATTACAAAAACCTAGACAACCACACATGTGTGTACGCAAGAGCCACCAGTTGAAAAAAGATGCATGAAAAGAAACAAAGGGAACACAAAACCAATCGTTATTGACCCACTAGCAGTAGAAAAGTTGCAAATTTTACTTGTTTCTTCAGCTGTGTTAAGTCACCAGTCAAATCCAATTCCATGTCATCTCGTCCCTCTACGCAAAGGGATAGTTTTTTAACAATCACTTTTCTTGGATCAGTGGTGTCTAGAAGTCAAAAACAAAATGTGTGTATTTTTTTTTATATCCTGTTATACATGTCCAAGTCCAAGCCGCCAAATGGAACTTCCGGTGTATATCGAACCACCTACCTACGACGATTTTTTCACTCTGCGCTGCACCCAGTAGTGCCTCTTTATATCTACGAAGACTCTCGTCCTCTTGGTCGGCGGCCATTATTTCTTCGATAGTCTTTTGCGGTGGTGGCTGGTAGTTTCCGTCATGTTCATGTTCATCGTGAACATCCCCATGTGCGGCAGGATCATTTTCGTTATGTGATGACATGCTAATATTCTATATCAATTCACTGTATGCGGATAAAAATTGAACACGAGAATAATTATTTATTGTTTCTTCAAACAAAAAAAAAATAAAGATTAAGCTTTAAACGAGTAAATAGAAGACAATGAGATAAATATTTATAGCCACCTCCAAATGCACAGAAGCACACCGTATCAACCACACCCAATCAATTCGGTCGTCCAGCAGGAGGCGGCTGTCCCAAAGCTTTTGCACACAATTTAAATTATTTTTCTTTGATTTTTTCGTTCTTTCGACAATTTATAGTAATAAAAGGAAAAAAAATGAAAGATAAACGCTAAAGAACTTTTGTTATCACGAGTGTGAGCTGCTATAGGCGGAGCGAGCGGAAGGGGGGAACGCAAAACACCTTGCTGCTGTCCATGTAAATTAGTAATACCCTTTGGCGATTTTCTAGACTGTCGACTCGATACAAGGTGGCCGCTAATCTATCGAAATACGAGTACAAGTTCTTTTCGCGTAACATTGGAAGCAAATCTCATCCAGCAATTTATCAATTTCTAATTGGATAGCAGGCGATTAGGAGAAGAGAATTCTTAGAAACATTTTCACAACAGCCAATGGCGTATATATTGTAGATTGGAGACATTAGCCGTCGATGTCGTTGTAAGACCGATATGCAGCAGCAGCAGCAGCAAAGCAACTCGTAAAAAAATGATTCACCGGTTTTAGGGGAATTCTTTTCTTTTTTTTTCGGTGGGTCTACTTTTCGCTAAGTTTCGGCTTTTTTGGCAAACTTTACTTACCTAGTTGCTTGAAACTGTCGACGGAATACAAGGTTTTTTGTTTTTTGTTTTTTTTTTTTTTTTAAACTGAAAAGTTAGATAAAACGTAACAAATAAATTTATTGTAGCACTGCAAAGGAAAAAGAATCACATTCAACTTATACACAAGAATCAACGAAAAATAATAAACGCAAATAGCACCACAGTGTACAATTACACACGCAAAGGAGAAAGAGAGATCAAATGTGCGAAACGTTTCATGCGCTATGGCCACTTGGAACAGGAAATGAAACAGAAACATGCACAGTAGAGACTACAAAGTACTACACTTGGGTGTGGAGTTGGCCATTCTCTTCAAATTAGTTACCAGCGTGTTAATAAACGCCGTTTAAAGTTATACACTGAATAGACTTTCGTCAATCTTGTGGGTGCTGGTATAGCTTTCAAAAAAACAGTTGCTTCTGTATAAAGCCTTTGAGAGATAGCATTAGACAATTCATGGTCGATCTAGTTTTACAAATTGGGGAATCATTTGCCGAAGTCGAGCTACAGGAAACTAATCAGTTGAAATGTCCGACAGAACTGGACTTGGACTGGTTGCATTGGGCAACGTGTGTCAATAGTTCATGGAAGAGGAAGTTCACCCCAATGGCTGCTACGATTGACAGGCTAAATCTAGCACCTGTCTAGTGTCTAATTACATAGGACCAACTTGATGCTAAGCGATTGACCATTTCAGATTTTGTTCAGTTAACCGTGATTGTTCGGTGTAAAATGACAGAAAAGAGTCATGTCGTTTGCCAATCTTCTTAAAAGTCTGGGCGGGTTCCATTTTGTATCATAAACAGAAATATCTTCCGTCGAACATTTCCTGCTCACCGATAACCCAATTCGATCCCTTGTAAGATAAAAACCTCCAAACGTTTTCTGTTGCAAGAACGTTTTGCTTTATGTAACTTTAGAATCGAAAGACATTTGTGCGGAAGCAATCAGAGGCGAAAGCTATTTCACTTACGTTCTTATCGTGGAAACTCAGTTCCTCGAACATTGAAAATGAGCCGGAAAGTATGCAATTCAAACTCATTTGCTTGTCTTAAGCGTTTGCAAAGAAGTACACGAAGTGAAAGAAGTTACATCTTACAGGCCGCAATCTTGCGTTTGGTTTCTTATGTTTTTTTTGTTGAAATGAAAATGGTTCTTCTTAATCGATGAAGATGAAAACACGTTTTTTACCATTACATAAAAATAAATGAATGCCTAAACAGCATAATATTCAATCTATTATCTCTATAGAATGTTTGTAAAAAACACAAAGTTTTGAAATCTTGATCGTATTATTAACCTAGTGATTAACTGGAAGAGGCTCAAAGGTGCCTGCACCTAATTTTGCGATCTCTAAGAAGTATTCGCTCCAAATGTCAAACTCCACGTATATTTCTAGTGCTTATATATTTTAACTCTACGGAATCAGCAAAACCTGCTACTATTTCTCTCAGCTCAACACTATCCGCTCTGCGATTTCATTCGTTTCCAATGGTTCAATTTCATCCATTCCATAACGGAATGATGTTGTCGAGAGATTTTCCGAAAGGTAGCAGCAGCAGTCGTGAAGAATTTCTTTTCAAGTTCTAGTTCTCGTGTCCGTGGCTGGTGCTGTCAATTGTAAGTGCGAAAATTTGCTAATTTCTTTGGTAATTTTTATAATATCTTTATAAACTGTATCATAAATTATGCTTTGAAGATTGTGTGATTTATTTTCACCATCAAAATGAGATACTATCAGTTGATTAATGAATTTATTGAATTTTCCATTCTGCGGGTTATGTAACCTATTGATTTTAACCTTGGAGCTGGAAAAAGAAAGAAGAAAATTGTCTATAGATATTTGGGACTTATTTTTTCTTTTAATAGCTGATCGTATAATATCAAGATGTTTTCCTCACTAATTGAAGCTGCCAAAAACTCCCCCTTCAAGAGCCCACTCTCCCGGGCTCAGTGTGAAGCAGCCCCCGGACGGGAAATTCAGGCGGCATCCGCGGTCGTACAGCAAGATTCATGCGAGTTCGGCAGCAGTAAATATTTTGTTCTGTGCGGTCTCGGTGGTATCTTGTCATGTGGTACTACTCACACTTTTGTTGTGCCATTGGATTTGGTCAAATGCCGTCTGCAAGTAGACTCCGCTAAATACAAGAACTTGTTCCATGGCTTCAAGGTGTCTGTCGCTGAGGAAGGATCCCGTGGTCTTGTCAAGGGTTGGGCTCCAACCTTCTTCGGATACTCTGCTCAGGTAAGGATACGTTTTATGGAGAAAACATCTGTAATGATTATGCAATAATGCAGTGATGCATGTATGCGTAGTTTTCCCGTCCCTTTTAAGGGATTGTCTGAGTTATGCAATAATTGGCATACACGACTGAGCCTAATCGCTTTTTGTTGCTGGAGAAAGATTCATATAACCCGATTGTATAGCCGGGGAAGTGGAAAGTCGTTGCATAATTGAGTTAATTTCATTAAAACTTTTCCGTCTGCCAAATGAGATTTTATCGAATTAGCAAACTGTCACGTCCAAGGAAACATTTGCAAAAAATTTGTTTACACTTCTCTGGTCTTATACAAATTGATTCGATTTTTAAATGAATTTTGAACATTAATATTGGGCTCAAACGTGTACACAATGCAGCTCTTTATAATTCGTTGCTGAGATTTTTAGTAAATCTTTCCATTCGTTTACGAACAGGGTCTCTGCAAGTTTGGACTCTATGAAGTCTTCAAAGTGTACTACGCCAACTTGCTTGGTGAGGAGAACTCCTACCTGTACCGTACATCGCTGTACTTGGCTGCCTCTGCTTCGGCTGAGTTCTTTGCCGATATTGCTTTGGCTCCATTTGAAGCTGCCAAGGTTAAGATCCAAACCATGCCTGGCTATGCCAACACATTCCGCCAAGCTGTGCCCAAGATGTTGAAGGAAGAAGGATTTGGTGCCTTCTACAAGGGCTTGGTGCCATTGTGGTGTCGTCAAATCCCATACACCATGATGAAATTCGCATGTTTCGAGAGGACTGTGGAATTACTCTACAAGTAAGAATATTCGTATTAAATTCGAAAATAATAAACTAACCATTTTGAATTCTCTCAGGTATGTTGTACCGAAACCACGTCAAGATTGCAGCAAGGGCGAACAGTTGGTAGTGACATTCGCTGCTGGTTACATTGCCGGTGTCTTCTGCGCCATCGTCTCACATCCAGCTGATGTTGTGGTATCCAAACTGAACCAAGCTAAGGGCTCATCTGCCCTCGATGTTGCCAGGAGTCTCGGCTTCATGGGAATGTGGAACGGTTTGGCTCCTCGTATTATTATGATTGGTACTCTGACCGCGTTACAATGGTTCATCTACGACGGCGTTAAAGTAGCCTTGGCTCTGCCACGTCCACCACCACCAGAGATGCCAGAATCCCTTAAGGCTAAATTAGCCAAAGAGGAATAAATTTTAGGAATTCTGTGCATAGTTAAATTATTAAGTAATGAAAATCAGTGGAACTAACCAAAAACGAGAAAACCATAGGAATACACACAGACAGGGGGAAACATTCAGAACTGCCGACGACCTGCAGAACTTAAGCTCATAAAGCCGCCAAAGAGAACCAGCTGGTCTGTCTTTGGGGTTGCAAATTAATTTATTAGCAAACTTGCATTTAAACGAAACAAGATCAGAAACATGGCTCATTCCACATAATGAAATTGCATTTGAAAAAGGAAACGATCATTCTTGAAAAAAAAGTTGTTTGTAATTTACTGTATTTAATTTATTTTTCTTTGTAAACGAAGCAGAAAAACACGTTAACGATTCGTGTTAAACAAATTAATAAGAAATATATGTTTCCCTATGTGAATATCCCCAGATATGGTTTTTCATTTTACTCAAAGACTCGGAATTGGTTTGTAATCTCAATCATTTGATATGTACGTGCCCGCATAATAAGAAGTCTGGTCATTTGCATCACGAGGCATGCTGACAAAGAAAAACTGGTTTATTTAATAAGTGATAAACGGTAATCGTCTCCGAAGAAATTTGCGAAGCAAAAGAAATAATGAGTCGGGGGCGAGAAGGTTCGACTGCAAACTGATATCATACAATCACGTGCTGATAACTTTAGGTTTATAAGAAAATAAAAGTCCATCTGTTCTTTTTGGCTAAGCACATACTTTTGTCGGCAATCGTTCTTTTGAATAATACAAACAATATTACTGCGGGGGCCTAAGAAAATATGACATCAATCCAACAATGGGCGTGATTTCGTTCATTTAGATTACAATGTTTATTGTGATAAGTTTGGCTTCGTCTTGCAATCAAAATGTATGGATGCATGTGCACGAATTTATTTATTCTTTGGTGGTGAATGATTTAACTCTGGCAGTAAGAATTTGCACTTGTCTGCAACTATCACAAAATGCGTAGTGAGAACAAATCTACCTCCTGCCTGTGGAAATCTTATTAACTATGATTGTATGGAGAGAGAGCCTTATAAATTCCAGCAGAGCACATCTGCTCATTATGTACTTGACATATATAGGTAGGTATACAGCGGGGCGAAGATAAGTATTCCTGCCAAAAATCGCTATTGGAAGGAAGAGGAGTTGTCCTACCCCTATTCCATATTATATCCAGCACTATTTTTTATTTGCCCAGTCCCCGGTTTTCGAATCGTTGGCAATTTTTCAAAAAAAAACTACAGAATATCTGCCCGCGTCAAAAAACGCCCAACAAGGCTACAGTAATCGTTGGAAAAGTTGAACAATAAGAGAGCGAATTTCCTTCGCTTCTACTGTCTACAAATTGAACACACATACCATTTATACGGAAACCTTTGATTATATCCATTTTGTTTACCTGTTCTGCCACCGTTACGTCAAATTGGATTCAAATCTTGAGATAGCCAAGCCAACTAAAGGTACATTTTGCTAAACATAATAATAGCTACCAGCACAGCAGGAAACTGTCAAAATTTTCAATTGGTATTGGATTTAATTTATCTGAAAACGATTCTTAATTCACTCCACACGAATAGGCAAACAAACGATTCTATGGGATTGGAAGAAGCTTAATTATGTATGACCGTGACCCTGTACCAAATCTTTTTATTTTATTGTTACCCATAATGACACTCTTTGGTGGGTAGGTGCATATTTTACTTTACCAAGTAATGCCACAAGGTGGATGAAAACCGAGCCCCTGCATTTGAATTGAAAAAAAAAAACGTATTATTTCAACTCCATTCCAATTTCGTTGGCAAACTTCTCCCTATTTGTATGATTTCCCTGATTGGCTTACATTGCCGGGTCGCCTTCTCTCTCCTCTTCGAAATCCAGCTAGATTTTCATACTTACTTTTCCATAAAAATGGTTGGTAACACTTGTGTTCATACCTCCACTAAACGCGTCTTCCCTTAGTATAATTTAAAAGATTGGCGTACGAATATTTTGTTCATATATTTTTAGTTAATATCTCACTTAAAATCTAAGCAGTGAAAAATATGCATTAAAAAAAATTAAAATCTTAGTTCTGTCATCGTTCTCATTATACTCAGTTTACATCTAGTGTACATTACAATTATTGTTATTAATATATTTTTTTTTAGCTCTTTTAAGTTTATATAATATACATAATTAAAAATAATTTGGTTAAAGTATATTCAATTACAGACTATCATCAACATTAAAATATTTATTTACATAAAACACAAAAAAAAATATTTATTTGTTTTGTGGTTAGTAGAAAATCCTCCAGTATCTCAGTCTTTTGGTTTCAGTTTTTTTTTTTCTCTATGTAATGTATAATGTTCAATTTTGTTTTCTATGTGTTGGCAATTGCGTATATTTTTACTTTTCCAAATAAATCATTCAAAAGATAGATATGTATATCGTTTCCTGATTTTTAATTGTTTTGCTATAATAAAATTGTTGCTGCTCTATAAAATTGATCATCTTATGTAACTCACAAAACACAACACAACACACATACGCTCTCAGAGGGTTAACAAATTCACACGACTATGGCACAATGTAGAATAGACAAAATTGATTTTTTAAATCTTCAACTAGGACTGTTGGTCAGAGTTAAAATTATTATAGTTATAGGTACCGTATTATATACACAAAATTAAAGTTGTAATAATTTCTTATTTGAGTAGATATAGCATAAAAGTTGTAAACTGTCATTTATGTGAAGCTGCTTCAAGGTCATACGTAGCAAAATGAATTGCAGTAGTTAAGAAAGCCATTGCTACGTATTTCATTCAGTTTTGGGCCTAATTGTGGTGTGTATCGATCGACAGCTCAGTATTATGTACTTTGTAATTATTTACACACAAACAATTAACTCCATAATTCAACCGAGAAACATAGGTTTCCAGGTTTCCTGGTTTCTTACTTTTTAACTGCGTCTCGATTTTCCCATGTAAGTTTCTTCCACGTGTATTCAGATCGATACGATCAGTAGTACGGACAAGAGTCCTGTGTGTTGTCGTTGTTGGCTGTTTTGGACAGGGCGCTTGTTAATTTAGATATGGCAGACACTTGTTGATTGTTGTGCCTTTGTTGCTCATAGGGCGCAAGCGCATGGTAATAGAAGGGCGACCTTTTGGTGATGGTGTAGTTCTTGTTCTAATTGGGGGAAAAAACATGCTATTAGAAAATAATGATAACAACAACTTGGTTGTGCCTTACTCCGTTGTTATCCCAGTATTCCTTTCCTGCAGTCCGGTAGCATATGCAGAACTCTAACAGCTTCGATGATGGGGGCAGTGTGATTTTAAACGAAAATGTATCGAAGATAACGTGAGCTGCCGTCGGCGTGTATGTCTGTTGAACCAATCATTTAAATACACCCGTCTCAGTAACAATTGAATATTCTACTCACCCTGGCAAAGGAACAGAACATATCCTGTTGACTCTTCCAATTGTCCCAAGTCACGCGCACAACAACCTCTTTCTCGAAGTCGACGTTTTTAACTTTAACAGTTCCCACGATTAACGACTCGTCATCTTTGACAATCACGTTCTCCAGACAAACGAAATCTTTATCGATCTTTTGCCTGTATTTAAAAATTGAATTAGTGGGCATTTTTCCCCGATATAAACTTTCTTATTCATACCTAAATGACAAATAGTCGGATGCGGGCTGCTTGAAGTCCACAGTCCATTGATCAGCAGGGTGCGGACTAACAAGGCCTTGTGTGATTTGTTCCAAGAATTTTATACTCCAGTATGGCGGAACATTTGACGGTTCCGACATCACTCGCACCTCGGTCAATGAGAGCCCTTCATCGTCGGCAAAGATCACCTTTTTGCGACCTCGGCTGTAAATAAACGAATTTGATAGAATATTAGTCTACAGAAATTGGATGGTCCCCAAAAGTCGTTATTTACATTTCTTGACCTTATCCGTTCAAAATACGTTTTTGTAAATGCAAATATATGACATTGAAAACACAAAAACAACAAGTGCCATAATTTTGCTTAAAATATTCTCAAATACAAAGGAAGTGGTTCGTAACTTCTATTAATGGATTATCCAAGGGGTGGATTCTAGCACAACTACCACCTACTGATCGATCTTTTTCAATATTCTCTCAGATTCAGCTGGCAGTGTCAGCTAAAAAAATTAACACGGTGACAGGACAGCTCACATATTTTCGAATATGTCAACAGACCGAGTTGGCAAATAATTTATGATGCCAGGGGGTAGTTATGTACATTTAGAAGAGTGGTAGTCATCGCCGCTTTAGCGCGTGTTATTTATAAACAAAAATATACAATTTGCTTTGACTTGCTTTGTCTACAGACTGCAATCGCTTACGTAAGCAAAAGTGAGCAGTATCCATTTACTTTGACCTCGTCTGCAGTACTGCCAAATGTCAATATCTGTCCCAGCTCCCAACCCAATTGAACTTGTCTTTTAAATTCAATTTGTTTCGCAGGCAAAACCCAAATTCGCAGATGAAATATTTGTTTTTTAACTTTCTAAATCCGTTTCTCTTAGTCACAAAACAACGAAATATCTTTTCCAACATTGTGCGGTAATCAACGCGACAGCGAATTCAAACAAACTCATTACTGCACCTGTTTAAAAGTAACTATTTGTACTTTACATGGTCTACCGCAAGCCAAACACAAACCCCTTTAGCAAGACTAGAATACATAGATCACACCCCACGAGCGAAGATCTGCAGTTCTGCGCAATTGACCCTCAGAAATAAACATCCGTCAGAAAACGAGATGCACGTTTTTCCGTTTTTCGTGCCCCTGCATTTAAGGCGAATTGATAATAAAAACATCTATTTTGGGGGCCGAGTAAATTGCCAGAGGTTACGGCAAGGATTTCACTGTCTGTTACGCTAGCGTTGACTTAATATGTTCAAATTTATAAATATCCACTCAGGACATCAGCGAAAAATTCACCAAAATTAAAAATAAAAATTTCTCAACGCGGACGCCAGCGGGGGCGGTTTTATATTCCCGAAACAAAAATTCAATTCACTAGCAAACAAAAATACGAATATTATTTTATATATTTAGAAAGCCTGGCTGTATCCTAAGAATTTATAACACAAGCAACGAAAAAAGTAAACAATTAATTGGTGCCATTGATCTAGAGATGATTCTGTTCTACTCAGTTAGAATAAATATACAATATAGTAGGTGTACATGTTTTAATATTTAATTCATGTCACGAGGGACGACCGCGATCCTGGTCATCGTTTTTATTTTTTTTTTGTCATTAATTTGCGCAGCATTTTTAAGAAATGAACATTTTATGAAGCGCATAAAGATTGTAGAAATGGGTGAGTGGGGAGAATATTATGGAAAAACGCACGAGGGGCATAATGAATTTCTTATTTTTTTGCGGTTGTAGTCGGTTATTTTTTTTTCGGAGATTCGGTTGATGCTAGAGATTTGGTATCAAGGATGCGTGGGAGGGTGTTTTAGTCCAACAGTATTTTTTTCTTTACTTTCTTATTATTGTTTTTGTTTTTAATATTTACCTATGTATTTCGAAACAGGTCGTAAATTAAGTTTCAAAAGTTGGAGAAAGCTCTTGACATAACCGGTGGCAAGCGATTTGGATTTATTTTCCCTTATTTTGTCTATTGGCTGCTACTTACAGTTACAAATAAAAAAAAACTGCTAAAGTCGCTTGCTACCTTTAACAAATTTTAAAGAAATATGCAACTAGAGAGCTAAGAAGTGCAACAGGTCCTTTGACAAATTACAAAATTTAGAAATACATAGGTATACCTATTCACTGCCAAAATGTGGTTTTAAAGTTGGCTTGACCTTTTTTGTACTGAATTTAGTACAACCTTTTGAATATCCACTTGAGTATATATAGTCTCAAAATGTGACACTGACAGAAGCACGCATATAAGTGAAGTTCAAAGTTTTATAAACAAATTGTTGCCGCAACTGGTTCATACCTACTTCATACGAACCTAGAAATATTTTGCTAACATAAAGGTTGTCGCCGTTTTGGTTTACGCGAGCTTTATATTGCGATATTTGAATGAAAAATATCGTTAGGTATTGTGAACTCGTTCGAATTATATACCTTAAAAAGATAGTTTGACAGCTGTGAACCAAATTATAGGCGATTATCGTTGTTGGTGCCCCAGCAGACACCAATCTCTCCCTAATAGCCCGCTCTCTTCAATATTTATGTAACAAAACCATAAAAATATCAGCTTATTAGTTTGTAATCAGAGCACAAAACAAAAATCATCTTGTGTTTGTCGCATGACTTCTTATTAAGGTCGTAATTAATTTGAATATCAGTAGCACCATATAGACCAACGAAGACAAGTATAGAAAGAAGATAACAACGAATAGTAAAACGACAAAAACAAAAACGAATGTTTAATAGATATGCATCCCAAAAAAATATAAAATAAACACGAGATCACGCATTTGTTGCGTGATTATCACTCTCAACTCAAGACCACTCGTTCTCGAGCAATTCGATTCCCTTTCTTCATCTGCATCAGGTTTATTTTGTTAACTATATAACTGCCTTTCTTTCTCCGATTCTTTTATTTTGTTTTCCACCAGCGAAACGTACCTACCTTCACTCAGATAACGTCGATTTGTTTTATGGCTGCATTAAGTGACCCAAAAATACAACGCATGGCCAATGCGTGATTATTTTCTATATTTACCTGTGCACAGTATTCGTTTTATTAAAAAAATGTATTTTTACATAATTCTACGACACAATACCGACACGCCGCCAGTATCGCCCTCGTTCACAGACGTGGGTACGAAAGCAAAACAACATGAGTTGGTATTTTATTTATATAAATAAAATTATACGAATCGTCGCCCGACCAACAGAATTTAAATTTAAATATTATAGTTGGGTGAGATTTTGTGCGGTGCCGGTGCGGGACACACGCCCAAATACTACATATACCATACCGATACCATGCATAAGGTCGGCTTTGATTGGTGGCGTATGGTGACGTTTCCTCGTTTTAATCATTCTTCGTCTGCATGGGGCGAACTGATAGGTAGTCTTGTTTTTCGATCAGAAAGCTGCTGCGATCTCTGGCACAACTGCCAGAAACTATAATTATGTACGTGGTACACTTTACACTATTGTGCGAGGGAGACATACAGATGCTAGTATTTATATCTAACGTAGAACATCGTTATAATTTATGTGACCTATGGCTGTCATTGTTTTTTTTTTTTCACTATTTTTAGCTGTCTAGTGTTGAAATTTCTTTTTAGCATTTCTTCACACGGTTTGTTTAGAGACTCTATTAGCGTAGTGTTTGGGAGGAGACGAGGTGTTAAGGGTTCGACGTCTACGCAATATCGTTTGCAATCATTTGGGCATCACGTGAATACTTTCAAATTCAATTCATATCTTTGTGATGATTTTTTTGCCAATGACACAGTCTTTGGAGTGCTGCCAATGCACTTATAGTTTTCGAACAACATTCATAATTTGCCTCTACAGATGTACAGCTGTTTGACTTTTGTTTTAAATTCAGCAATTTCAAGGCGAAATTGAAAAAGAAAATAAATACACAGCGAAATCGCAATTCTGCGTGAGAGATCTCGTCCGAAGGTTAGGTTTGCAATGTATGTAAAAGTAAATTCATTTAAATTGAAAAGACTACGCTATTTTTGTCCTCGCTTAGTAATTATCGATCAGACGTGCAGCGCATCTACCTACGAAGCAACAGTGCTTCACAGTCAAGTTCCAAAATACACTGACATCGTACAAAGATTAATTGCCTGATCAGTTTCAGTGACCTACGTCAGAAAAGACTTATTATGCACACACTTTTTGGTTTCTCTTAAAAACGAAGTGAAATGCGTAACGCACTGGCGAGAAAGGGATTTGGCTTCATCCAATCTGATTTATCGAATGACATTCTGATCGGATTAGAAAGATATGCATTTTTTAACAGATTATATCTGTTTTCTCTCAAAAAGGGCTCGTCGTCGTATATTATGCTGTCCCAAACCACACGACATACTTTAAAAGGAAGCCGGTTTATCTCGTGCTTTCGATTGGAGCAGACCATGTCTACTTATTCCTCTCAGCGGGTAGACCTACCTACCTAGTTTGGTGGCTTAAAGATGAGATGATAAAGAAAAGAACAATTTTTAAATTGTAGAGTGATCCTTGACAATTTCAGGTTGGGAGATTTCATTTAATGTTTGGATTTGGGAGAACAACGACTTTGATAATTTCGGTTATCGAATTATGCCTGTTTCGTTCTACCTTACCTTTTAGAAAACATAAGTTTTCCCATATATATTTCAGTTTTCAAAACGAGCCGTTCAAAGTCGTTGAAACAAACATACTTTTTGCAATATTCAGAAAATTTAGCAGATCAGCTGTCCGAACAATTGTCAAAACTCACATAACTTAAAATCATTTTTCACACTTATATTATTTTTAAATGCATTGGAATTTATTTTATTTTTTAGTTAATGAGATCGAAATTTGTAACCAAAATTGTTTACACTGAAGTTTCACGACTAGTGTCTCACAGCTGAGAGAAACGAGAACTTGTTGGTGTTCTGTGTGAATGCATCGACTAGTTTTCGACGAAAACACGGGCTTCGGCTCGGTGTGAATAGGGTGGGTACTACTCTCAAAAATAATTTTTTTACCCCTTCTCCTCCTCACTCTTTTTGATATATAGTGATCGTCATTTCATAAGACAATCCTCCTAAAAATGCATTAAACTGGAACTTGGAACTGGAAAATCGGGAGAATATCGCCATATACGCAACATCTGGCAGTTGTATGTAACCCTCTCCCTCCAGAGTGTGGATATCAATAGTCTTCGCTCCCCAACAACCCCATCATCGAGTCAGTCAACAGTGTTCATATTTCATTCTCATGGAAGCCCATACAAGCAATCAAATTCTTACAGCTCCGTATTTCAAAGATTAATGATAAAATGGAATGCGTTCGAAAGTTATCGCAACATTTAATTATGCCTTTTAACAAATAGTACAAATATTTATACGTCATTCGATATATGGCCGTCCGAAAATGAGCTTGGAAAATTCTGTAGAGCAATGCAAACAGCAGGATAAACCCCCCGCAGATGTTCCCATGTTCCAATCAGTTATAAATACATTTTTTGGGTGTGTTCATGACACTTTTTTTACGAGTGAATCATACATAATTGAATATAGGTACACGATTTGTTATCACTTATCACATTCGATTTGACATTTTTAGCCTGTTTTGCTGTTCTTTCGGAATTCCGTGATTTTTTTTTCTTTTTATGTTCTATTATTCCGTGCAGCAACAAAAGTTGTGAAAATGAGTAGGGAAATCCCCAGGAACGTGATTTTTGTCACCCCATAAAAAGATGGATCAGAGCTGAATGCAGCCCTTTGAACCGCAACCCCCTTCGCTCTCCGCCCTGAACAAGGTTACATTTACGACGCGAAATAAAATAGAACGTATTATGCGATCTGTTATCATGTCCCATTTGACATTTTGCCTGGATGTAAATCATTTCGAATCCGTAAATATTTACCGATAATTCCCCAATGGCAGCTTCTCGATGGTATTTATATTTTTGGTGTCAATATCTCCTTCGAGTTACATGTGCGAAGATAATGCAACAAGATAGTGCAAAAAGAACTCTACCAGGCGCCGTCGGTCGTTCGGGTGAGAGAGGAATGTACTAGGCCGGCCGCGTGCAGACAGACATATGTGAATATGCAACTCTTTTCAGGCGTGTCAATGTTTGGATGGGTTCTAAAAGCCATATCAAATATCTGTCACTTTGAAAAGTGTTTGTACAATAATCAACTTCTTTCGCATTCGTCAGAATGTCTATTTGGCCGGATGGAACGACCACTCTAAGTGAAATTTTCGAGTCCGGTATCCAGAGCATGAGCCCACCTCTTTTTAAGCAGCAGCCCACATACATGTTCTCATACCCATACGGGCATGATCTTACGAACATTTTGCCGGCTTCTTGGACATGACACGATCAGATCAGACTATATAACTATTTAACGCTAGCGTTTCTGAAATTTATTACACCACATGCAGCAGGAGTCGCCCGTAGATTTCTCTCGCAGTTGCCTATAGTTTATGGGCAAAACCGCTATATGTACGAAACTTACTCAATGGCGTTGCATTCACTCACTCGAATAAGGCGCATACACACGATGTCAATTTGTACTGCAGTGAGTATTGCATTACTTTTAGGTGTCACTCGATTCCACAACGTGTGTCTGTACTAGAATATCGATATACCACAAATGTTTGAAAATGTAAATTACAACATCAGAGAATCTATTTTTATCCCAGCCGATTGGCGCCGCGACGGGCGAGGGGGAACGGTTGTGGCCTTTGAAAGGTGAAAATGTTATTCACCTACATAAGGCAGCATACAGCGAGTAATGCTTGTGCCTATGCCTATGCATGTTGTGTGCAGACAGACTCGGCGTGTACTGAACGTATTTATTTCTACATAATGAAAATGAGAGTTCCGCGGTTTCAATTATACACGGCCACGGAGTACTTGGTGCTTTCGTAAAAAATCGTAGATATATAAAGAAAACGCTCTTTTTTTACCAACGGTCACCTTCGACCAGTCGAGATGTTTTGGGGGTAGTTCAAGTTCACAAGTGTTGAGACAATAATAGGCGTTTTTTTATTACATAGATCATTGATTTACATTTGAATCCAACTGTTGTTGTAAACCATTTAAATCAATGATTTGTATAGAATAGATCATGTGGGCCTAGTAAAAAACGCCTAATATTCTCTTCTAAGTAAATTCGTATGGCTTTCATTGCAGTCAACACTGAAATCGGATTTATTTGGAATTAAGGCCGCTAAAGCAGTTCTATCTGCTTTCATAAATAAATACAGGTGACGGTTACTGCGGTTTGAAATTTCACATAATCCCAGCCGTGTATAGTTTATCGCAACGACTTTTGAAGGTGGCGTGTTTATAGGGAAACTAATTCTAATTGAAAGTTGCTACCACAATCAAATAAAATCATGTCACATTACAAATGCAAACTGAACTGCTTTTACGATAGCTTTGTTCAGCTGGTGCCGTGACATAAGGCCAAGCGTCATAAGGCCAAATCTCGAAATTTGGCCTTATGTCCCTTTGTGAAAGTGACAAAAAGCCAAATTCTAGCATTTGGTAATATGACACTTTGAGAAAGTGTCACTTTGAGAAAGTGTCATAAGGCCAAACTAGTTTGTGACATTAGGCCAAATGAACCAACAACAACCCACTTGAAGTGGATAATAGCATCATCATCATTTTATGAAATTATTTCCCACCTACAATTCGAGAATTTGCTGATGTTAACTGGAAAACAAAATCAAATTATTTGCATACACCCAAACTCGCAACTACTCCCACCCCTAAACAGAGAATTCAAGCAGGGGGGTTGCAGGGGGGCAGCATGCCCCCCCCCCCATACATTTTCCACTGTCTATTAATTGTATAGTACGATGATAAGAAAAATCACAAAACCCAAAGTGACATAGTGCCAAATTGGCTTTATGACACTTTACCTAAGCGACATTATGCCAAATGCAATAATTCGGCCTAGTGTCACTTTCACAAAGGGACATAAGGCCAAATTTCGAGATTTGGCCTTATGACGCTTGGCCTTATGTCACGGCACCGTTCAGCTATCGAATTATGACAGAATATCGAAAGACTTTGATCGAAGAAATTTTAAAAACTCTATATGTTGGCATAGTGCATGTATCCACAGTCTTACACTGTAAGCCTAAACTAGCACAGGAATAACTTTTGTTTAACATACCTTTCATTGCTATTATTGGCATCACGTGTAGCATTTTCGTCGGCACGGCTATCCAAATGCAGACGTCGACTTAGGCATGATTTCGGTTGCATCTGCATCTCTGGAGCGGATAGCTTGCGCTCAATCCCATTGGGTCGACCCCGGTACACTTGTAAATGTGCATTATTGGAAATGGCTCGGGACGCCAGTGTGATTGCTTGAGGACGACAGAATCTGCTTCGCTGATCTTCAGGAAAACTACACCAAAATAGACCAAAACAGTCAAGTTAACAAAAACCGAACAAAAACACATGCAGCATTCCCAAAATAAAATTTTAAATTTGGGAATGTTGAGTAAAAACTCATTAAAAAAAAAAAAAACTCATAATCTTGTACAGACGAAAATCTACTCAACTATAATTTATACTTACGGTGAATGTTGGGTATTCCGAAACTCAGACAGGAAGCTGATTGGAGGACTATGGCTAAATATAGGTGGACTGTGGGAAATCATCATTGAGCTGTGCGGTGATTTCCTATTCTCTCAATCTCAGATAAACTGTAATTAGACAATCACAATCGTTTGCAATTTGTTCATACAACTGACACTTTGTTTCTAACACATACTTTGCAAAAAAAAAATTCTTTATGTTGGTTTTTTTGACAGCTAATCTCAAGTGGATATAGTTTTCACTTTAACTTGTATTAACTTTGAGTTATTTAGATTAAACGATAAATAAAAACAGTATAGGCCGACGAAAAGGAATACAAAAAAAATTGATAAGTATATAAAAAAAAAAGTATTATGTTGTTCACGCGTCTGTGGCATGCAGTGCGCCAAAGTAGACTGTGCCGCCGCGCGACAGACTGGATCGAATTGACGACGAATTTCTTCGATTAACACAGTACCAGATTTCTTGATTTTTTTTGTTGTTGTTTTTTTTTTTTTTTCTGGCATCTATCCCGACGAGCGACGAGACACCGACAATGAGCGGAGCAACACAAGCGATCGCGAGCGAGGTTTGCTTCAAAGTGTACTCTGCAGGCTGATCGGCGCGCAGCCCAGGTCCCCCTTGGCATACGGACGGCGTAAAGTGCGGGCGTTTATAGCTGTATATGTGCACAGTTGTGTCGGACAAATATTGTCACTTGTCAGTGTCACCCATGTGTATGAAGACGTTGTACTTATAAAATCTACCTGCAAATGAAAGGTTTTCGAATTATCGATCCGTTATCAGCAATAACAAATAACCCAGTTTATTTTTACAACAACGTTAGAAAAATTGTCTATTAATAGAATATCTACCATGTGAGCCATCTGTATAGACTTTAGTGGTAGATAAGATAAAAACAAGTGGATGAAAATTTGTGGTATTTAGATTACATATATATCAAGTTGTAGCCGAATTTGTTGTGTACATTTTACACATATAGAAGTTTGAGTTGTTATTTTTGTTGGCTTTTAGATCATTCTGTGATGCCAAGCTACATAAGTGTATGCACTTAAAGGTCTAGACTCTAGACGTATGTCAACATATTTGGTTTAAATAATCAATTCTGAAACCTACCTCATGTTGTTGACGAATAGGTATATGATTAGCATATTATTTTATCTCTAAAAAAAAATCTACAAATTCTTAATAAACTTGCCGCGTCACGTATGTGCCCAATATGCATGAGATTGTTTAAAACAAATCAAAATCATATAATAAAGCTTGAAAGAGAAGGTTTATTTTCTTTTAATTTTCCTGGAGAAACCCACATGTTCAAACAAGCAACCGGAGGATGTGGTCCAACCATATTTTTCTCACTTCAATAAGGAACAAGTATTGGTTTTTTGGAAATTTACGAAACTCAACTGTCAAAATGGCTTTATTGCTGATGTCAATTTTCTGGTGTATAATTTTTCGAAGCAGTATTAGAATAGGTATATGCCGCAAGCACTGCAACCGGTCTTTAGTTTTAATTTGCCGCACTTTAATGCCCGAAACACATGTTGAGGAATTCTGGACGCAGCGCAGAGTGCAGTGCTGCAAGTAAAACAGATGTGCAGACAAATTTTTGAGATCCCTTGCATCGGCTAATATAGCAACTGTCGTTCGCCGACTAAGCAGCTGATGTGTTTACAACCAAAACAAAAACAAACACAACCAGCAGTGTCAAAAGCCGTTGATGCCAAATACTTGAAATTGCAATTTATTTTCTTTTGTGTTGTGGTATGTTTGGATTTTGCAGCAAATTTAGAAATAGAGACATGTTGCAGTACTGCAGTAAGTGCAGAATTTACGTGTGTCTATAATCATATCAACATGTGTGTATTTTAATCTGGCTGCGCAGCGAATTCCGCACATGTTTTTCGGCCATAAGAATACATTTAATTTGGCAGCATTGATGCGTAATATTTCAAACTAAAATCTATAAGGGTATTCACTTAATCTCATAATTTTATGCAGTTTGTAAATTCATAAATTTCTGCGTTGCTTTAAGTGAACACCCCCCTCGGCAATGTCATTGCATAATTTGCTTCAAATAACGATAAAGCAATAATAACTATCTGTTTGAATTATTTTTTTACCGTCATTGCACCAAATCTGAAAACATGTAAAGCAATTCACACAACCGCTTGCCACAGTTTGACATTTGTACATTGGCGTAACCTTCCGCAGTCGATTTCCGAGCTTAATTGGTCGCGGAAAATTATGAGACCTGCGTAAACTATTCTGCATACAAAATCTGACAGTTCATTTACGAGGTGGTAAATTTCCGCAGTTTACGCAGTTTATGAGGGTTTTACGCGTTTAAGTGAATACTATTTATAACTATAATATTTCCTTCAACTGCACTTTGCAGTGTTGCTTCTTTCTTCTTCTTTAAAATTAGGTAGCGAAAATAAACTATTCATACCATTAAGCAGTACTTTTTCTATAAATGTCAAAAATTAGTGTGACCATCAGATGCATATGAATTACTCGCACAGCCGAACTACTGTGATTCAGGCAATACGGTATACTTTCTTTTTTCCTGGGGTTGAACCGGAGGCCCATCTCTCAGTTCTTCAGCCCTGATTTTCGACTCTCGCGTGACTGATTGAAAACTTCACCCGCCTCGATTGTCGTCCTTATTTCTGATACATTGTGCGTGAACATGTGCGAGTGTGTAGGCCAGAAATAACGAGTGGGAAACGACCGCATTCAAACATTCATACTGGAGCCGGTTTTCCGAACTCCCGATCAATTTTGAGTGCATTGTTAATAATTATTCATAGCATGCCTGCCTCAGTTCGATTGGAGTGACCAACTGTGCACACTAGAAAGGGTGTTACTTGAATGGTTTGTAAGTGCTTCGAGTGGTTGCTTTTGAGCATTTCTTTTTCAAATGTAAATAAGTGCATATCTACTTTACTGACAGTAAAGAAAATACATACCTAGCTATATATTATGCGAACACGCATACGACTATGTATGTCAATAGCCGAGAGAAAGAAGATCTAGTTGAGTGGATTTTGGTAGAAAATTTCGATGGTTTTTTCTCATTAAAAAGGTTCAGATTGAGAAAGCACGATCAAGTGGAAATAAATAAACAATGAATGCATAAGCATATGTTAATCCCCAAAGATGATTTATATTTCAACATAAGCCATTCGAAGATGCATCTGTATTCGTTAAGGTCTCAGAATAGGTATTTTATATTTTGAATGGCAAATCACAGCTCATTTGTTTTCTGACTGAATGACATTTCGTATCAGCTTCTTATTCAGAAAATAAATGAAGGTCTCCTAATGCATTTAGTTTTTATTTAGTAGGTTATTATTGGAAGATGTGATGCTGAGTTGGTAACAAAGGCCCTAGAGGACCCACGGGAAGAAACAAACATATTTATGTCAGTAAAATTAAGCCAGAACTTGAAGAACTTACTCAGCGTCTAGACTTATCAGGGAACTTTTTCGCGGGTAGATAAAAGAAAATGCATTAAAGTACACGAAACGCGGTAGATATAAATTATTTAATGGCTAAAAGTAAGACTTTCGCTTTAAGTAAGACGATTAATAGTTGTAAGTCATAGGTACGTCCATAGTTATGTCATAATTAATGCAGTTTGAAATGAATTTGGCGTGCCCCCAGCACCTAGCTGTCAATGGAAGGTGTGTATTATTTTAAACTGACATGTGCTATCCGGCGCGAATTTGTTATCGTTCTATACTGGTCACCTTTGGCTTAATATTTCTGGTTTACAAGCATTCTTGTAGTCGCATGTAAAACCCATCGATCGGATGGCCGCAATTAAGTGTTTCACTTGCGCAGACTTAATCCAATTATAGTGCAGTGCATGCAGGTTTGCTGCGTTAGCGAGCTGCAAGTAATTATTTCATCTTTGCTTCTTATTCAGATTTTTATGGTTCACGCATTATACTATCTAAATAGGTTTGCATTTATTGATGAGCATTTAAATCGACCGTTGAATACATCGACTAAGCACGCCGGCGCGAGCTGATCCGAGTGGAAGATTTTCAATAGAATTGTCGAGCGATGTTCTTATCTTTATTGTCTCTGTGCAATGAAGGTAAATACAATAATGTAATGTGTGCATATATTTCTGAACAGTTCGGATTAACGGTACCAATTCAACGTAAATACGTGTCGCACAGAATATTCACCCCTATCGGGAATAATATTTCCCCGGGAATGTTCCCTTGTCAGCAATCTAATTTACATTGCTGACAAGTTATCCGGGAGTGTGCCTGTATATAGTCTCTGGGGGCAAACACAATGTAATCGTTTCTTATCGCAGCGCCGAGTTTAAAATTAAACATCATTCGCTGAATACCTATCACCTTTTGGCAACAGAAACATGTTCGATTATGTGCCGATCATCGCGTACCTACTGTAGATCACACAGATCATGAAAGAGGCATTCGCATGTCCTTGACGTGAAGTACTTGTATTAATGATAAGTGTGAGTTATCATTTAAATTGCTCATTGACATGGATTTAATTTTATACACTGCAGCTAGTGTAAGGACGGAAAATAAACCGCTTGCTTAAAGGGGATATATATACTCGTAGCTACAGTACACGTGCGTCATGCATTTGTATAAGTGTGAATCAAGACTCGAAGGCTGTTGAGTTTAGAGAGCTCGACACGCATTTAAATCGCATAAAAACCTCTTTCCATAGTCTAAATTTGTAGGTGAGCAACAAATAGGAAGCGAGTTGCTAATAATGTTTATAACCAGCGCAGTGCATGAACAAGTTTTAGTTTTTCATTGAAACTACCTCACACCGAATTGAGTCGTTCATTCACTTGGATGGTCAAGTGTGATTACTTCAGGGACCACAAACGCTATTCTATACATATCTGAATTCAAAACAACATAATCTATGGTTATGGATTGACCCACTATCCCTTTCCAACATAGTTTTCATAATTGATAACACTTGGAATCTATGTGTTCTAAAGATAGGAATAGAACTGCGGTATAATGTGATAGTACAAACGTAACCTCAGCATTGGAAAATGTCACTCTAACTGAGATTGTGTACATGGTGATGTTGCGTGGTCCAAGCCGAGATAATGACAAGAAGTGTGCCTCTGTCGGAATAAAATGCTAAACGCAATATCTGATTGAAAAATAACTTGTTTGTTAAAAATCTTAATGTGAACAGAACTGTATTCGAGTCTCGATTCTTGAAACTAAAAATCATATACCAGTCAACATTTTTTTTTATCCTGCTGGGTTGGAGCTGGAAGTTGTCTTTTCAAATGTAAAAACATGGTTGACAAATGACAATCACGTTGAATTTTCCTCCATCCTCGACGATCTTTAAAGAAATCCTGAAAATTTCTCCAAACATTCATTTACTCTTATTGGCCACAAACACATGTAATAAATGCATAATTATCCTTGTATTATATTAACCTGATGAAGCTAATAAATATGACATTTAAATATAAAAAAACATCAAAAGAATCTTCGAAAAAAAAGTACTAGAAGAAAAGCGGCATTTACTTCTTTTAAATCATGTAGGTACCTATATATTTCTTGGTTTTTTTTTCGACTCCTTATACTCAGCCATAATGTCAGCAAATGAAGTGTCAAAGAAAGAGAAAGAATGAGAAAAAAAAAATGCCAATCTGTCAAAGAGTACATAACATTACAACAGCATAGATCATCCGAAAAACAAACTGAGTTATGCACTCAAAAAAGTCAAATCGCTTAGCAATTAAGAATTATTATTCTAATTAGATTTTGATAAGGAAATGCTATTTGTTCATATTTCTCGGGGGAGGCAGAGCAAACAAATGCACAGCGGATTACGAACAAAAAAAAATAAGCTAAATCGAAAAATTGTGTAGCAAGGTGTATTCAAACGATAATCTCTGAAACTATTACAGTACATTTCCTAGATTTTACATAATGTTTTGTTCAACTGAGTTGTAAATATTTGTGTAAGTCAATTGCGTTTTATTTATTTTAGGTATTCTGATTGATGTTAAAAAGTGCATCCTTGACACGTGCGGCAAGTTGATTTCAAGGCCGTAGCTAGGGGGGGGGGATCACAGGGGTTTGAACCCCCCCCCGAAACATTAACAATTGCACTTTCTTAAAACAAGAACAGAGTAAATCTAAACAAAAATGAGCAAATTTGGCCGTTAACCAAAATGCAAGAATGTTCAAATCAAATCAAGCATAGCATTGACTTTTTTCAATTAAAAATACCAAAGCACCGTTACACACTACACAAGAATACCACAAAAATAAAATAAATTCCAAAAGTACTCCGGTACTCCCCAACGACAAATTGTACTCTTATTTTTTTTTATTTCGGATCGAACTATTTTGACTTTTCCTTAACATTCCTTTACGTAAAGGCTGGTACCTATGCAGATCGAGTGAAGTGAAATTTTCACTCCTCTCCAAAAAGTGCTGTGAAATAGAGAGTGAAATATTTTGTTGGAGAAATTTATGCAGGGTGACTGAGCTCAAAAGTTTTTTTTTGTGTGGCAGTTACTCCAATATTCAACTCTCGCACTTTTATTTTACTAGACAAGAAAACAACTGGAAGAAACAAATTGGAAGCTTCACTTTTTGTGAATCATGTGATACAGTGAAATGTATTGACTCTTTGGAAGATATTCATCCGTGTTCAACCACAATAACAATAAGTTATTGCTATAAAACCAAATTCTGCAACCAGTATGAACCTACGGGCCAGTTGTGGGTATGACCGCGCCAAACATATTTCTAAAAAAATTAAGGTGTTTCAAAAATATTAGAAAGAAACATAAATTCATAGTCAACGAATAATTGAGGAAAAAAGCATGTGTTTTAGATCGGCTGAACGGCCCTCCCTATTGTAGAAGCATCTCTTGCGTAGGTACCTACTTGACGCGAATGAGTTTCGATTATTTTCTTCCAGCGAACCTCCAAACACACAATGTTTCGTATTTTTTTCATGACAATTTTAATAGTTTTGAATTTGGCAAATAATGTATGATTTCTAAAATAAAAAGGACATTCGTCAAATTTAAATAATTGAAAGTGCATGGAAATTATACCTACATATTTTCAAACATCATCTGCTGGTTTTGCTTGATCAAAACTGGGTAGAAAAATATTCTTGAGGCACCCTGCTCATGGAAAAGGTCATCCATTCCACCAAATATTTGTAAACATAACACTATCGCACTATATTCAATGAAAAAACAATTTTATAAGTGCGAAAAACTTTTTATTCTCTTAAGGAAACATCTGAAATTCCAATAAATTTCTAAACCGCATCCTACAACTAATTTTTCACGCTGAAATGTCAAAAAATTAATGCGACGGACAATGAAATAGCTGTGGAGGGATTTTCGTATCGCCACCTACGACTCAGTTTTGGAAGCGCTATTTTCCACTCGAACTGCGTACCGTCTAGTGAAATTTTCATTTGGAAAGTACATTTTGACATTTCGCAGTGAAAAATTTGTATGAAAAATTGGATTTCACTTGAACTGCGTACCAGCCTTAATAAATTGCAAAACAAATTTTTGTTCGTGAATCGATTTTATTACATTCGCTTCGAACACACTCTTGAAAATCCTGAAAATTCATTTTCTTCCGCCACTATTTAAAAATGTTAAATGAAATGAAACAAGCTGTGTATTTGTATTTGAAAATGTCATTCATGCCTTAATGCATGAAATAAAACATCGTTTAAATGTCCGCTGCGATTATTATGCTACTTATTTCAGTGACTGAATAATAAACAGCAGACTAGAGAGGCTCCACCAAAACAACATGGCCACATCGAAAGATGTTATTTGAAATTGAAGATTATTTTATTTTCCTCAATCGCTTCCACCCTTTAAATTAAAAAGTTATTTTTTAAAGATCATATCCCCCCCCGAAATATTAGTCTGGCTACGGCCTTGGTTGATTTGTATAGTGTAAATTTTGTAGTTAATTAGCTTAGGCGCCAGCAATGAGAGAGTGTGGTTTCATCATACATCAACAGGGATCCTAAAATGGGGCACAAAACCGACATAGACGGGAAATGCTTTAAGGACCGTTATTAAGTTTGGTAAAATGCCTGATGGGACAGGAAAATTACCCCTTATTACACTTACTTATGTAAATCAATGTAGGTAGATCGATTGTGATTTGATAATGGTTATTATGATTATGGCTTCTATACAATGGTACTGTAAAAAGCTAATTTGACATATAAAGCAATCAGATCATCTCCAAACGAGTAATTGTTTTACCATCTATTGATTTTTCACTAATTTGGTTAATGAGTAGCCCGACAAGCTTATAGGCAGTCTCACAAGATATACAAAACATGACGTCAGTTATTCGTTTGTGTATTATACCATGTTCCCACCAACGTGATTTAGCTCATATGATTTATAAATCACGAAAGGCGTCTCCACCGAATTTTACGTGATTTAGTTTGACATCCAGCAGAAAGAATATTCGTCCACTTCGGAGAGGTTCGTTTTTTTTTTCGTTGTTTATCTTTTGTTATCACACCTCTGCCAAAAATTTAACAATTTATGATTGTTGTACTTAATAAAAATACCAAAATACACCGAAACACGAAGAAAATTGAATTTGAGATAATATTTTTGACATTTGTGTTGTTTTTTTTTTGTTTGTTGAATAACATTGAATTGAATTGAAAGCGCTGCAGGTATGTTCGATTTTATTTTGTGTGGATTTGCGATGACAGATACGTAATTAAAAATTAAACACATCTAAATCACGTAATTAGTAATCACGAAAATGTATGGTAAATCACGTAATTTATGAGATGATTTAGCTAAATCAAGTGGATTTAGCTAAATCACGTTGGTGGGAACATGGTATTAGGATGCAGAGATCTCCCCTTGAAACATAATGTAGAAAGTTTGGACCCTTTGCATGTAGGTGCCAAAATTGGAGTTTTTTACATCGTTGAATTCCAAAAGGGACCATTAAATTTAATTATTAATTTATGCATGCGTTGGTATGCATTTGTTTACAATATTTTCGAATAAATCTAGGTGTTTTCAAAGTTTTTCTATATGGACTGGTATTGTTTTACATATCTCCAGTAGATATAGCTAAATTATTTATAGTGCTAAATCGCTGACAGGGTTTCGTACTAATTTATAGTAATCGTAATTGCTCCAACTCTAACCTTAAAACTGTACTGACACTTATCAGTGTGCATTAAATCTGCACTGGCCAAATCAAACGCACCTCATCACTACTTTAACAAAGAGGAAGGGAAAAGTTTTTACTGATGTGAAATGGGGTTGAGCTCGTGTCCACCAGAGTTCGACTTGGCGGACTATGGCTGAACTTGACGCGTCATCCGGTTTACACTGAAAAGTTATAGCACCAAAAGGCTCGTGTTACCAGCTTTATATCTCAAAGTTTCCTAGTCAGACACCACCCGAGTTAACAAAATGTATTAAAAACTTTGATGTGCCATCAGTTCCGCATTTTTACGCGGAAATATATTTATGAGGTTATTTTTACTCCAAATAGATCTACAGTTTAAGGTCAACTAATATCATTGACGCTTATTAGGAGTTCATATAGGTACTAGATTTTTTTTGTGTGTTTCAAGTAGGACAGTGTACTGCCCCTCGCCAGTAAGTATATTTACTTGTGTCGACCTCTAAATTTAAGGTTTAAGGTCATCTCCTTAGATTCGAAAGATAACTTGCAAAGTATAAAAATAATCGTGCTATTTTTTGAGTTAAAAATATGTCTACGCAGTGATTATCTGGCGCTTAAAAAGTTTCTATACCACAGCGAGATAAGTTTAACGCAAATATTGCAAATTCTTGTACATAGTAAAATTATTATTCAAAATACGAGTTGTTTACTTCGTTTTCCACCTCAAGAGGTACATTTTATTTTGGGTTAACTTTTAATTGTATTCTGATTACTTATGTGTGTTTGTGTATACAGAAATGATTAGTTATTTGGAGCGGGCGACAACGTTATCAGCATCTGTCTGAGGCGTGCTAAATGATGTATGTTCCCTTGCTGTTGTTATCAGTTGTTCTTACAACACAGCATAGACAACCTTCAGGCGCTATTAAGTTCAATTCAATAACTATTATAAGAGCATTATTATTATTATAAATCGGGGTAATTTTATCAAACCTGCGTGTACGTCTGCCTTTTTAGGTGCAGACAAAAATAGAAAGCGGAATGTTACTTTTCACTTTCATTTCAGATATCGCAACTGAAATTATCATCGCAAATATTTATGTTGCTTGATAGCAGGCTTGCGATAACTAATTCTACTGATTATACGAACTTGACTCGTAGGTGCAGCTATTTTTTTTTTCTTCTTCTTTTTTATTGCTGTCGTTGATCCAAAGTCATTAGGACATACTTGTCTTTAAATTTGAGCTAAATCTAGTGCGGAGTACTTATTTTTTCTAATAATATAGGTAGGTACATTTTTGTTGACCCAGATGAGATTAAAATGGTCATTGAACTTGATACAAAATCTAATTACGAAGTTGATATAGATAGCCATAGTACCACAACAACCCCGCTGGGCGCTGGGGTATCTAATCGTCAATAGGTAAAAACAGTTGTCAAGTTGCAAGCTTATTTATTTATTATTATTATTCAAAACGAACATCTCTAATCTCTGTCCTAACAATCAACTCATTGAAAGTTATTCGTTTCAAAAAAGTAACGCAGTTCAATTTAATGGCCAAAGAGGCCAATTTGTTCCACAAATATTGGGTATAAATAATTTTGTTTTTTTTTATAAATTCAGCGAAATTCCCAATAAAATAGAAAACTCTTAATCAACGTTCAGACTCCTAACAAACTCATTTTACAAAAGCCGTGTTTTTTTGAGCTTCTATCTCAGCAAAGCAAAGTAAACAGGATTTTCAGCACGTAATCACAACAACTATTTCGAGTCTCGAAGTGTCAAGTCTATCCTAGTTGTTGTAATTTGCGTGCTAAAAATCCTACTTTACTTTGCTTTGCTAAGTTCGAAGCTCAAAAAACTGGCCTCAAATATGTCACTTCAAACATTATCTTAATGTCAGCGGTTGCTATAAGTAGATAAGCAGTTACGAAAAATTCTTAATTCTGTATTTTCCGAGAGTTCAATCTTAGGTTTTGTACTCTAAGAAGGCATTCGTATTCGGTGGCCGTTGATGTTCTAAAGCTGTGAAAGCTACTCCGAACAGAGTAGAAACTTGATATAGATGGCGGTTAGATAATTGTTTTCGAAAATAGGAAAAAATGGTAGCAGCAAGAACCGAAAGTTGTAATTTCAAGTTGATTGAAGCGCTCATTGGAGGTTATGTCGCAATGCAGCACAGATTTGTAACAGGAAGGTTTCAAAAAAGTAGAGCTTAATATAACAAAAAGCTAAACAAAAACCCAGGCAAAAGAAACAACGATTTATAAACCGGGTTAAATAAATCCCCGTGCTGATAACCTTAAACCAGTAAAACAAAAAGAATGCATAGTAACCATAAGACAGCAACAACACATTTTTTAGATAAAAGTAAAGCGGATTTAATTATTTGCTTACCTACTTTCGTTGTGCCGCATTGCCACAAGTGAGTCTTTGAAAATTAGGTCATTTACACACCTATCGCCTATCCACTATTTGGATGACAACCTGAATCGGTTCGCTTTCGAACAGCCCTGCAATCACACTATTCGGCATAAACCTAGCAATAGCAACTGCCATATCAATTTCATTGTAGGCTATATTAGCCGAGTTTTTTTGAGCTTCGATCTCAGCAAAGCAAAGCAAAGTAGGATTTTCAGCACTCAATTACAACAAATACATTCCAATTGACACTTCGGGACTCGCAATAGTTGTTGTAATTAGCGTGCTGAAAAGCCTACTTTACTTTGCTTTGCTGAGATCGAAGCTCAAAAAAACTCGGCTATTGTAAATTGCTACTGAATTCAGTATAGACGTAACCAGTAGTGAGCTGTCATATGCACTATTTAGTAAAACGATTAACTGAACGCTGATCGTATAGTGAAGAAAAAAATTGATTTTCAACTGGAATAATGGGATAGGCCTCTTAAATTTGTTGGCCAAATTCTTACACGAAAATTACGCTACGTATAATGATGTCATTTAATAATATGGCATTGTAATACATCTTTGACAGAGTTGTTGAACTTCTTTGGCCTTGAATTTTAGTGACATACAATTTTATTATTCATGAAATTTTGACATTTGACCATATTATTAATATTATTAATCGCAAAAATTTGCTGGGTGATATATGAATTGTTCAATAAAACAATACGAGCAAGGTTATCAAATTCTTGTTGTTATAAAGATAGAAACAAATCCGTCGAATTTTAAAGAATTCATGCACTGCTACGCTGCAGTAGGTAGACACGCCTATATTGTTGATTAGAAGTGTATTTTTTATTGTTATATTTTCGGTTGTATTTTTTTTTAAATTGTCGATAATTGTTTGTTATTTCTTTGTATGTAGGTATGTACAGATATTTGTATATTTATTAATTAGCTACTCTACGTGAGTATTTTTTTAAAGAATAAACGCTGAATTGGAAAACGTGAAAGAACAAAGAGTTGTTGAATTTTTATTTTCATTTTTTTCCGCATGACGTATACTATATTAATAATGATCTCACTTTTAGTGTAACATTCGCATTTGTCAAGCCTTTTTCCTACTTTATACGTAGGTACTTTTCACAACAAGTATCGTTTTTTTACCTTAACAGTCAGTAACTGCAAGTTAGGCGTGTTTTAGCTTCGACCTCAGCAAGCAAAGTAAAGTAAGTTTTTAGCACTCAATTACAACAACTATTGCTAGCCTCGAAATGCCTAGTATAACGTTGTTTGTTATAAGTCGTGTTTTTTGAGCTTCGATCTCAGAAAAGCAAAGTAAAGTCGTATTTCCAGCACGCAATTGCAACGACTATTGCGAGTCTCGAAGTGTCAAGTATAGCGTAGTTGTTGTAATTTGCGTGCTGGATATGCTACTTTGCTTTGCTGAGATCTAAGCTCAAAAAACAGGCCTATAATTGCGTGCTGAAAATCCTACTTTACTTTGCTTTGCTGAGATATGAGCTCAAAAAAACAGGCCTAATATGTATCAGTCAGCTTTAAAAATGCATTTTTCTTATCTTGCTATACTGTTTGATGACTGTAAATAAATGACGAGGTAAATTATGATCTCTTCTCCATTTGTCTTAGATTTTAATATCTACCGTCTAATTCAGAAATTTACAGAACATTTTCAGTACATCGGTACTGAAAAACAGCACCAAATTCCAATCATAATTACCACAAGTAAACACTTTTTCGCACAAACAAAACGACAAATCGAATATCGAATTCGAAGTAAGCAGCTGCCAACTGACATATACAAACGTCAGCCCACTTGCAAAACAAAAGCAAAGCGCAAGTTCAATTATTTATATTTAAATCAATAAAATATTACATATTTAACAATATTAGGAAGAATTAAACTTGATAAAAATGCCGGTAAATCAACACAAATATATTGCATATATTTTTGTAAAGACACACTAATAGCGTTCTTTAATTTTTTTCAGTATGAACCTTCAATGGAACAGGAAGAAATTGAAAATGTTCGAGTGGTCGTCCGTTCACGTCCCATGGATAAATCGGAAATCCAAAACACTTCGTTGAATGTTGTGAAAGTGGATAAAATAAATCGATCGATTACAGTCATCAAACCAAATGCAACACCAAATGAGCCACCAAAAACCTACTTCTTCGACAATGTTTTTGGTGATGATTCCAGCCAGGTGAGTTAAATTTGAAAATGAGTCATTGGTCATTATAAAAACCCAATTGAATGGACATATTACTCGAACTTCAAAGTGTACTTAACATTATTGGAACATTTTAAAGTCATTCGCTCACCAAATCGTCTAGGAGTGAGTTGTAATCTCAGTTTTGATTGGCAATTCATCAGAACATCGGCTCACGATTGAATTTTAAGTACCTACTACTGCTCTGCACAAATATAGTTTTGGGTGGCGTTCTCCTTTTCGACTTATTTTTTTTTTTATTTTGACTGCTTTAACCTTTAAGCTCATACAATAAATGTTAAATCAATAAGACCTTTAACTCCAAGATTTCCTTTGGAATGTGTGCATTTAGTCTCTATGTATATGCCCAGGATGAGGTGGTTGGATCAAGTACTAGACATATCTCTCTGTGGACTGTATCTAATTATTTAGAGTTGGTGCTTTAAAATCAAGATTTATGGTCCACATGAGCATCCTGCACCTCTTGAACCTTTCTAATTGGAAGTTTAGAAACAGTGACCGCTTATTGTGTGACTCAGGCGTACAACTAAACGCATTGCTATCAGTTTACTAAAAATATTTATTTGAAGTCTAAGGATATATACAGTGGGCCCATTTTCGTTCATCCAGAGACAAAAGCCGGGGGCGTTTTTATGCCTTCGAAGCGAAGTCCTCACTGTTGGCCTTTCATTCAAAAATGATCTCAAATGCAAATGAGAATTGTTCAATTTTGTAATAAAATAAAGACGGGAACTTTTTCGTTAAATTGATTTCGTTTTATTTTGTAACAATCATTAGATATACAAAAGGTTGATGGCAGGCACTATGAGACTATGACACATTTGTTATTGCTAACCCCTATAAATGTTTGACGTTTTAGTTTGGCCTATTCGAATGGACTCGCAATGGTATAATCGTTTCTCTCTCAGAAAAATATACAAATGAGAAATAATAAAAATAAAACGTAACAAAACAATCAAATAAATATGAATAGCTATGCACGAGAGTTATAGTGCTTAAATAAAATTTACATAAAAAAAAAGCTGTAGGCCGTTCAATCTAAGTCGCCTCGAGTCCCGAAGCGAATCGTCACCAATAAATCAATTAAAAATATAACCGCGGCCACCAACGCCACTGATGCAGTGCCCAAAACTAAGTCCAAACGTTGCATATTCGGCTGCCAGTAGTTGCGATCCTTTGTGTTTGCCCAGTCCCTGAACAAGAGCGCGGTACAAGCGAGAACCAAACAGAATCCCACGAATGACCACACTGTCGCCGTTTTCCATGGTGTTCTTTTTGTTAAAGGAAAAAGAGATATATCGACAAATTGAATTGAATTTCAATTGTAGCCAGAACTATATGGGCGAACTTCAAACTTACGCATCTCCAAACATGGCCATAATTAAATAAATTGACGTATAAATTAATAGACAGCCAAAGGTCACATAGCAGAGGCCAACGATGCGTGGTGTAACAAAAATTCGAATATGAGAATGTGTTGCTGGTTCATCTATCAGTCCGATGCAGCAGATCATGAGACACTGAAAGAATTGGATTAATTTAAGTTAATTGCCTTTAATCGAATTGCCAAGTGTAGTGGGCTTACCAATTCCAGAAACTTGAGTGCGACCAGGGCGTAGGTGGCTTTTTTCGAACCCCCACTCGGGAAGGTATTTTCTTCGGCCGGCGACATCTCAACTGTTGATATCTCTGAAAGGTGACAGGCATTAAAATGGGATATCAAATGGCATAGAAAAATGGTTCAAATATATGGGAAATATTTAAGCTGCCAGCAATGGAGTTGTTTTGAAATTGTTTTACAGTCAAATATTTCAATTAACATTTAAAGTAAAATTAACAGCAAGTATGTAATTGTATTTTATTATGGTAATTTGCAAATGGTGAGCAATAAGATTTATTCTACTGCGCACTGTTTTCAACAACACCTTGAGTTTGAGCAGTGGGATCGGATTTTTTCATGCGAATTATGCCTTTTAAATTACGGTTCCGATGTCTTCTATTATTATTGGACACTTGCGGATGATTAGCTTCCATGACTTTAGGAATTTCTCCTTCCGAAGAAACCTCTTTGATGTCACTTAAAAATATTCCATTCCATGAGAATGCGCGTCTTGAACTTTTCGCCATGTTCGCTACTCAAAATCAATTTACACAGTGCCTTCGCCGAGCACGAATTAAAGACTGGAGGCCGCTTGCGTTGCCTTTCTCCATCAAGCAGTCATCTGTAGCACAGACTAAATAAATGAGAGATGTCTTAATTGTACGTAATAGTCTTAGTCTACCCTAATTCGTACGCAAATTCCGAAAAGAACTCTCTTTCGGACGCCGCCGCTCTTAATTTGTCTGTTAAGATTGTAATTTTTAAGCGAACTCTACCACTCCAACTTCACTTGTATACAGGGGTTTCGCAAGTGCGTGGCTAATTGCGCCCTTTTGAAGACGTGCAGTCAAATGTCAAATCACCCATAGAGAGGCATTCGTCGCTTCGCTTGAAAGTGTATTATTATTTGGTCAGTAATTTGCAGGAAAAACTTCCATCAGCTCGTAAGTTACGGGCGCTATATCCTCGAATTCGTTAGCATTTCTGCATTCGGCCTTCCGTTTTCAAAAGTTCATTAATTTAGTACAAAATTTATTGAAAATCATTCAACTTTTCTAGGTTATATATTTGTAGAACATATGGTGCCATGAATTAAAGCCATATGAACTAACGCCATAATGGTGCTAATTCATTTTCAAATGCGAATTAACGCCATAATTCACTTGGGGCCTTATTTCACTTTTAAATGAGAACTAAAGTCATATGGTTTTAGTTCGTTTTAGAAAGTGGCCATTGTGAAATAAAGCCGAAGCAAATGGGTATCATGACGTAATCTCGAATGACAAAAATCTCGAAGTCTAAAAATCTCAATTTGAAAATTCAACAAAAAACATAAGTAGAAAACCTCGCACCCACCCCGTAATCCAACAGTAAACCCAAGCAGGGGGGTTGCAGGGGGGCAGCATGCCCCCCATACACATTTCATAATTTGCGCAAATTACTATTGTCTCAAAAATAAATATTAATAGGTATGGCGTTAGTTCACATTTAAGTGATGGCTGTAGTTCTCGTTTGAAAGTGAATTAAGGCCATAAGTGGATTATGGCGTTAATTCGCATTTGAAAGTGAATTTACGCCATTATGGCGTTAATTCATATGGGCTTCGTTCACGGCACCGAACATATATTTTTCATTCTGCCCAAACAAAATCTACCAACGCCAAAAAGGAACCGACAAACATTATGAAAGCTGAAAAAAAGTAGTTAAATTTAGTAGAAATCTACCAAAGTTGCCTGTTAAATAAGGAAATGGTACTAGTTTTTAATTGACAAATTGGATAAGTGTCAATGTCAGATCACACTGCTCAAAATTTATATAATATTTGACTTTTCGAGTAAACACGTGCGATTTTTCTAGCTTCGATCTCAGCAAAGCAAAGTAAAGTAGGACTTTCAGCACGAAATTGCAACAACTATTGCGAGTCTCGAAGTGTCAAGTATAGCGTAGTTGTAGTAATTGCGTGCTGAAAATCCGATTACTTTGCTTTGCTGAGATCGAATCTAACAAAAATAGGGCTAAACACACGCATCACCTCGATTCAGTTTATCTATCAACCGTCTCCGATCTGTCACTACTCCGGTGTACTTCAATTATCCGCGACCGACACGTCAAACTAAAAGTCACGATTATCCGTAATAGGTGAGTAAATATAATATAGTATTCGAACTGTATCCGGTCCTTAATTGACACTTTGACCGATAATTAAACAAAAATTTAAAAACAATTTCAAACTCCTGTCTCCCTGCTGTCAGCCGCATCCGACTAGTAGTTTTTAAAAAATACCTATGCTTCGTAGATAGTTCATGATTTTTTAATTATGAAATGAAATACCAATGACACCTCTCTAAAAGTATAAACGCCAATAACAATAATAATCAGAAACTGTTTTTTTTTTTAGACAAACTATTATAGGTCATTATGTTTGAATTGTGTAATAGAATAAAAGGGTGTAGTAGCATTCGTCAACCGTCATGCATCAACGCATAACCGAGCCATTACCTACATTACAAAATATAAAGAAATCAAACAGTTTTCTATTTTTTATCAGAAAATCAAGGTTAATGCTACATACTACAATTGGTTGGTGTATTTATTTATAATGTGCAAATTGTTGTTAATAGATTGTTTGTTAGTACTGCGGAGTCACGATTGTGTAATGAAGCAGACCGAGAGAATGGAATTTATTGTCGAGGGGATGTTCATTTCGAATCAATGCACTGACTGTATTTTTCGTTCGCGATAAAGAGTGAAGACCTCGCTTTGTACGGTTAAGACTTAATCACACAAATCACGCACTGTGTACAGTATAAAGGTGCCTCTGATACGCACCACCCACTGTACACTGGCCTACATGGACAGGCTGTGCGAGCACGGTCAGGACGCGTTATCACGTACATCACGTTTACGATTCACGTTCGCAAGAGCAAAGTGATATAAACTAAACGAAGTTCTCCCTCTTGCTCCGTAGAAAGCAGTCCAGTCGCTGCATTCATTCTATAACCAGTATTCGTCGCGCCCCACCAGCCCGCAATGTGACTGGACTATAGTTTGACGACGTAATGTGGGAAAATGTAAACAAATAAATGGAAAACTCCAAAGCGTGCGAGTCAGCCACTATTTATGTACGTAAAGTTGTTGTTGTGTAGAAGCGAGAACTGGATTTTTTTCCTTCACATTTGCTTCGAACGAGAACAGCCCAGCGTCATGCCACACCTGTGTTTTGCTTTGTAATTATTTTCATTCGAAGAGGCGACCCGAGAAGATTTGACCAATCGATTTAGAAGTCAACTATAGAATGGTATTTGCACTAAGTTGGCATAGCCAAGAATTGGGTGCCCTCCCCCTCCACCAATCAGGTGTTGACGTTCCCAAGGAACGCGAACAAAACAATTAGTGTGTAATGTGTACACAACTGGCGCCTGGATTTTAATAATTTACTCAACATTCCAACCAACACAAGATACGTGCTCGTGTGTACTTCACTTGACACACATTCAAAACTATGCACTGGCACTATTTCGGTTGGTGCAGTTGCATCCGACAGATAGCCCGAAGGCTTCAACTCTGGTTTTGCCAATATACGACTCCATGTTTAGTAAATTTTATCGAAAGTTTATTCAAGGGAAAATAGGATGACATTCAATACTTTCTACTATGAAAAAAAAAAAAAAAACACACAATATTACTTCACTGCTCGTGGTGCGCTATTTGGTTAGACTGTGTGTTCGTGTGTGCTTTGTAAGGCGTTTCCAAAACGTAAATCACGCAAACTTAGTAGTGCTGTTTTTTTTTAAATTATTATTTAGTCTTTGTTTAACTGCAATTCCGCGCGAAATTTAAGTTAGGAAATTAAAAAAAAAACGAAATAACTTCGAAAGGCGCAAAAACAAAATAAAAACAAACAACGAAATAGAAACTTGATATCCGTTGTAATTCCACCACGTTTCGACTGCAAATGGTTGGGTCGATCTCGCATCAACTGTCTACAACTCCGCACTCTATTCTCGGCTAAGCTCGGGTTCGACTTCGACGACGAGCGGCAAGAGCTAAGAGAAATTCTCCTTTACACGACGCGTCGATAGACATAGCACATAGACCAAGACAATAGATGGATTAGCAGCAGCTACAGTTGTATCGTTTGTTATTCTCAGACCAGACTTTTAAATGCGTTGCCCGCTGTGAATAGTTAACATTATGGTCCGAGGTATACACATGTTGGATGGTACGCACACACCCATGCATGTGCACGTAGGATTACAGGGTGCTTCTTTGTAGTCAATATAATGTTTCTCTCTGACTAATTAAATTCGAATGAAACGTATGAACAATTAGCGAAGAATGAGTGGTGGGGGGAGGGTAGACGTAGAAAATGCATTGCAAACTTGGGAACAATGAATGGATGTGATTATAGTACTGGTGCGAGAACCTAAGTATAGCGACGTAAACTATATTTCACAGTGTGCAGTGTAGTCAATTATACGGTCTGGTAGGAAAAGTATCCGACTAGCTGTGGGATGTTTGGGTAATTGTTTACTTTAGCCACGGAATGACCTAATTCCAGAGTGGCCTTCAGTAGCGAGAAAAAGTAGTCAAAATTATGAAGTTTTGATTTTTGTTAATAATGACAGGTGTCATAAATAGCCAAAATACACTCAAAGACTATAGGTCTGTTCCCTTACTTTTGTAGTAAGAATGGAAAAGACAATTAAAATGGCAGTGGTGGGGATAAATTCTCTGACAGAGAGAGACACTTACGAAAAAGTTAGGGAACGCTTTTGTAGTAAACTATGAAAAATGATAGATAAATAATTCCATAAATTGCAGTGGTAAAGAATATTTTCAATACGATGGAATGTTCGGGGAGAACATTCAATATTTATTTTGCCGCCTGTTGATACCATTTTAATAGAACGCAAGATATTAAAACAAATTTAATCGAATGTCAAATATGACAAGAAATTTCAAATCAGCTGTTAATTGTTTGGTGACTGACAGCCCTTCAAATTTCTTACACCAAGAAATTTGTTGAGTAAGAATTCGTAAGATTCTCAGTGGAGGGGTACTATGACGACCCTCTCTTTTACGAATTTTTCGAGTTAAGGAACGGCATTGAGTAAAAATTCGTAAGATTTAAAAGTAAAGGAACAGACCTTATGATACTTTGAATGCGTCCATTACAACAAACAGCTCAACTTCTCAGTCTGGCTGCTGCCATTTGATTTCGAAAACATTTCTTTATTTATATTGCGATTTGTACCGTTAACGGCGATAAGAGGAGGAAATCAAACATTGAACAAATGTAGAGAAGGCACTGTAATTTTAAGCACCAAAAACGTGGTTGCAATAAAATAATTAATAAAAGCTTAAAATCTGTTTCTTTTAAAAATCTTTGGTCACAAAAAGTAGTGACAACAGGAATTGAGTTTCGAACGCAAAGATTTACGTTCATGACATCATGACATTCACCTCTACCGGATATAACAGATGGTGATAGATGTTAAATAGAACAAACCTAGGTAATGTTGTCGTTCATACGAGTCCACAGTAATTGAATGTCTTCGTTGGCAGTATGGAACGCGCCTGCTGAAACCGATTTATTTCCGGACTGTCATTTTTACGTTTGGAGAAACAATCACAGATCATTGTCTGACATTGGCTATTGATTGTAATACCCTATTCACTATTCACACCACACCGAAAACCGTTTTTTCGTCGAAAACTCGTCGATGCATTCACACCGAACACCAACGTTTTCGATTGACGTTTCAATCAGTTGTATGTGACACTAGTTGTGGAACTTTTGTGGAAACTGTTTTGATTTAAAATTTCGATCGCATTAATTAACAAATATCATTTTATTTCAGACTATAGGTATTTAAAAATTAAGTGTGAAAAATGATTTTAAGTTGTGACTTCTGCTGTTCTGCTGAATTTGCTGAATATTATGCAAAAGATGTGTTTGTTTCAACAACCCAACGATTTTAAGTCGTTTACGTTGTGTTTTCGTAGAAAACGACTTTAAACGACTCGTTTTGAAAAAGAAATATGTATATGGGAAAACTAATATAACTCGAACTTGTGCCTCATTTCTGAAAAAAAGGACAGATGATGGAAAACACTCTGTACCATGTCCGCCACCCAAGCCAGACCTTGTACTATAATCTGTCTTGATTTATTTTTATCGGCGTGTACCTACATATTTTTTAAAGGTAAACTTTTGAACTCGGCGTAATTTGCATACACGTTTGATTTGTCTAAATAAAATCAATAGTAGGTATGTACAACTATGTCACCAAAGGACACTTACCGTAGACACTGCACACACATACTAAAAATTCGATTTGAAGGGCACGAGTGCCTTTCGCAGACTATGTATGTTTTGCATGAATAAGGTTGTACCTACATTGTGTACTGGAAATGAGTGAGAACTATTATGTGAATTATCTAACTTAACCTCTGCGGTTGAGCTAGAAATTGTTTTGACATTCGTCGCAAATTGCTAGGGCGAAACTAAGTGCTTCCAAAGAGCGCTTATTGTCTTGGAAGTTTCATCTATGAGTGTAGGTGTGGTGTAGACAAATTTTCCGGTTGACTGATGCGTTATAGCTAAAAGTCTGTAGGTATATGTGTCGTGCAAGGTTGCATATTTAGCTGTTGTGTCATGTTTTGCATGATAAATCGTAATCAATCTTCATACCCCCCTTTTAGATCGATCTATATGTGGATACGGCGAGACCAATAGTCGAAAAGGTGCTCGAGGGTTACAATGGCACTATTCTGGCATACGGGCAAACCGGAACAGGCAAGACATACACGATGGCTGGTAACCCCGACTCGCCCCAGACAAAGGGAATAATTCCCAATGCATTTGCGCACATTTTCGGCCACATAGCCAAGGCGAAGGACAACCAAAAGTAAGTAGTCGAAATGCATACACTGCATACTGTGACTAATCTTGTGTTTAAAGGTTCTTGGTTCGTGTGAGTTATATGGAGATCTATAACGAGGAAGTACGCGACCTGCTGGGAAAGGACGTTAACAAAAGCCTTGAGGTGAAGGAACGCGCAGATATTGGTGTGTTTGTGAAAGACCTCAGCGGTTATGTCGTGCATAATGCCGACGATCTGGAGAACATTATGAAGCTGGGGAATAAGAACCGAGTTGTCGGTGCTACGAAAATGAATCTCGAATCATCGCGATCACATGCGATTTTCTCGATCACAGTTGAGTCCAGTGAATTGGCCGATGGAATTCAACACGTGAAAATGGGTAAACTTCAGCTGGTCGATTTGGCTGGGTCCGAGAGGCAAAGTAAAACCCAGGCGTCCGGTATACGATTGAAGGAGGCTACCAAGATCAATCTGTCGCTGTCCGTACTGGGAAACGTCATCAGTGCTCTGGTCGATGGCAAGAGTACGCACATTCCGTATAGAAATTCGAAATTGACGCGATTGCTGCAGGACTCGTTGGGTGGAAATTCCAAAACGGTTATGGTAAATTAAAGTTTTGTCCAGTTTTATCAAATTCGTGTACCTAAGTAATTGGTAATTTTGTAGTGTGCCACAATAAGTCCGGACCACAGTAACTATGTGGAAACGATTTCCACGTTGAGGTACGCGAGTAGGGCGAAGAGCATTCAGAACAAGATGCACATCAACGAAGAGCCTAAAGACGCTCTGCTGCGACATTTCCAGGAGGAGATTGCTCGTCTACGCAAGCAACTCGAGGAAGGCTGTTTCGAGCAAGAGTCCGAAGAAGAGGAGGAGGAAGAGGACGAAGACGAGGAAGACGAGGAAATAGAAATCGAAGCGGAAAGCGATGTTACAAACGGATTGCCGAAGAAGACAAAGAAGAAGAAGAAGACCGAAAAGACAGACGCGGAGAAGGAAGCCCTGGAGAAGAAGGCCGACGAACGTGAGCGGGAATTGGATCGTGCAAAGTAAGCCGTCAATTATCCATCCTTCCTCAAAGTTTCATATATCTTACTCTATTTCTAGATCTGAACAGGAGCAGTTGAAAACAAAACTAATGTCGTTGGAGACAAAGATCTTGGTCGGTGGAGAGAATCTCCTTGAAAAGGCACAAACTCAGGAGAAACTCCTGGAGAATTCCCTCGCCGAGTTGGAGGTGCGAGAAAAAACCGAAGAGGAGTTGCGAAAATCACTTCAAAAGAAGGAGGTATGTTTCATTTTAAAAATGTTGCCTCCCAAACTATTTCAAACTATTTTTGTAGACCGAACGCATAGACATAGAAGAACGCTACTCAAGCTTACAAGACGCCAGCACTGGTATAACTAAGAAGATACACCGTGTAATGCAGATGTTGATGAGTGTCAAGGCTGAGTTGGCTGATCAACAGCAGGAACATCAGCGTGAAAAGGAAGGAATCTACGAAAACATCCGTAGTTTGTCCAGAGAGTTGGCCCTGTGTGAGCTTGTCCTTAACTCGTACATACCGCAGGAGTATCAGGTTAGAGTTGAATAATCAATTGTAGAAATTTATTAAAACAACTTGTAACACATTTTAGATGATGATTGGCCAATACACTCACTGGAATGAGGACATCGGAGAATGGCAACTGAAATGTGTCGCCTACACGGGCAATAATATGCGCAAACACATCGCTGACAATGAACAGAACGCTAAAGAGGTAAGCCGTAGTATTAACACGGTGGTAGAGAATGTAACAAAATAATACTTTTTTACCAGTTGGACTTTATTGACCTGTCACATGTATATCTGAGCTACAACACGGAGGCTGTCACGAATCCGGTGCGCGCCAAGTCAGCAAGGCCAAGGACATCCGGTGTGCCACGACCGACTACAGCAAGGCGGTACTAGTCGCAAAATCTGGCAAGGAAAAGTGGAGTTAATTAGGAGAAAATATTATTTAAGTTGTGATAAGCTAAAATAACTGTTGAAGTTCATATCATTATACTTATGTTTATAATCTATTTCTCTTCCCATGCTCTAACTCTTACATACGAATTCTCTCTTACATTACTATCATCAAGACATCAAGACAACATAATAGTGTACATATATTTACTATTAATAAATACATGTCAGTTCACATCGAACATCCAAGCTGATCGGGCGTTTCTATTATCCGTTGAACAGGTTATGGGCCCAGGCACCAAAACTAGAAAGAACATCTAGCTGTACTGGTATATATAAAAACCGCAACGGAGTTTTTTTTCTCGAAGTGCAGATCGCCTGTTTTTTGTAAGACAAATTCAAAAGGTACACTCGATCGTACAGTAGTTGTCTGCTCAGCATGGATAGTGAACTCGTAAAAATAGAAAAACTTGCAAATAACGAGAATTGGACATTATGGAAATTTCAAATGAAAGTTCTAATTAAAGCAAGTGAGTTATGGGACATTGTGACCGGTATCAAAGTGAAACCAGAAACCAGAGAGGATTTAGCGAAATGGACGAAGATGGATCATAGAGCTCAAAAAATGATTGTGACTACGATTGGGCAGGAGCCTATGTTGCATATCATGAACTACGACACATCGGCTGAAATGTGGGCGAAGTTGGAGAGCGTTTATGAGCAAAAGTCCGAGACAAATATACATTTGCTCCAGCAACAATTCTTTAATTACTCTAAGGAAGCTGATGATACAATTGCGGTGCATATTTCGAAGCTTCAAAAGATTGCACAGCAGTTGAAGGATCTTGGGGAAGAAATATCAGAGAATATGCTCATTACAAAAATTCTTATGACTCTTCCTGAGAGCTTCAGTCATTTTTTTACGTCTTGGGAGTCAACCGAGAAAAAGGAACGCAACCTAAGGAATCTTATCGCTAGATTGTGTATGGAAGAGTCCAGATTGGGTGTGCAAAGTGGCGTATCGGGAGCTTTTCTCGCAAAAATGGAGAAATCTAAGAGAAATAATAGTTCAGGTAATAAAAAACCTGGCAAGTGCTTTTTTTGTAAGAAGGATGGCCACTGGAAAAGTGAATGTCCCAAGAGGAAAGGGAAAACCAGTACGAGTAGAATTGGAGACGCGTTCATAAGTCAGAATGGTTTGTTTACTACTGCTGAGAGAGACAGTTGGTTCCTAGATTCTGGTGCTAGTGACCACATGTCTTTTAGAAAGGAATGGTTACGAGATTTTCAAGCATTTGATGAACCAATGCTTATAAGAATTGGGAACGGTGATGTCATTAAAGCTGTAGGAAAAGGGCTGGTTAAAATTGAATCATTCAACGGTAAATATTGGAGTGAGAGGCACTTATCTAATGTATTGTTCGTTCCAGATATAAAGCTGAATCTGTTTTCATCAAATTCTACTCTCGACAAAGGTTTTAACCTGGTGTCGAATAATAATCGATGCGAAATTCGTAAGGACAACGAAGTTGCTGCTGTTGCTGTTCGGGAGTCAAGCAAACTCTTCAGGTTGGTATTCAAGGTAATTTTACCAACAATTGCAGGTAACGCAAATGCTGCCATTGCAATACCTTTGCGCTCGTGGCACCAGAGGTTATGTCATCAAAACATAGTCCACGTGAAAAGTGTTCTAGCTTGCCAGAAAATACCCTTTCGCGACGAAAAAGATTTCTTCTGTGATGCATGCGTTTTTGGTAAACATCATCGAAAACCATTTAGTGGAAGCAGCAATAGAGCAAAGGATATAGGTGATCTGGTTCACACGGATCTGTGTGGTCCAATGCAGGAGGCATCGTATGGAGGTGCTCGTTACATGCTTCTATTTCGAGACGACTTTTCTAGCTATCGTAAAGTTTATTGCATAAAATCGAAATTAGATGTCAAAGATTGTATTGAAAAGTTTCTGGACCAAGTTCGCATAGATGGAAATTCGCGAGTTAAAATATTACGCTCAGATAATGGGCTTGAATTCGTTAATGCGGAAGTAGAAGCTGTATTGCGTAGGCATGGCGTATGTCACCAAAGGAGTACACCTTACACCCCAGAGCATAACGGTAGAGCGGAACGGGATATGCGAACTATTATCGAGGCTGCGAGGTCTATGATACACGCAAAGGATATGTCCTATAAATATTGGGGAGAAGCAGTAACATCGGCAGTATATACTCTCAATCGGACTGGATGTAGCCCAGAAAAAGGTAAGAGTCCTTTTGAGTTGTGGTTTAACAAAATTCCAGATATAAACCATCTACAAATTTTCGGTTCTGACGCATTTATACATGTTCCCAAGGAAAAAAGGCGAAAACTTCATCCGAAAGCGAAGAAAGGCGTATTCGTTGGTTATGAGGAAAATTCCAAAGGCTACCGTATATGGTTACCAGAAAGCAACAAAGTGGAAATTTCAAGGGACGTTATCTTCAAGGAACAATCTTCAGCCGCTACCGTTATAGCTCACAACGAAGAAGAAGGGGGTGAAGGTGGAATTGAAGCTACATCCGAAGAGCAGCATCGACTGGAGGAGCAGTTAGATTCAGTGGAAGAAAAGGAGACATCAGAGGAAGAGGTAATTTCAGAAAATATTGCAGAACCCATTTCAAACGTACGTACACTACGTTCTCGTACCGTTCACACATGTGCTTTGAGTGAAGGTTGTGCTTTTCTTGCTGACTGTCAAGAACCACAGTGTTTCGAGGACGTTGATAAATCACCGTTTTGCAAACAGTGGAAAATTGCAATGGATGATGAAATGGAATCACTCAGGAAGAATCACACCTGGGATCTTGTAGATCTACCTCCAGACAAGAAAACCATTTCAAACAAATGGGTATATAAGATCAAACTTGGTGCAGATGGTAGAGTCGAACGACATAAAGCGCGCCTTGTTGCGAGAGGTTTTGCCCAACAGTACGGAATAGACTATGAAGAAACATTTAGTCCCGTAGTAAAATTTACATCAATTCGAATGATATTGGCTCTATGTGCAACTGAAAAATTAACACTTCGGCAGTTCGACATCAAAACAGCCTTCTTGTATGGCGACTTATGTGAAGACGTGTACATGACACAGCCAAAGGGATATGATGATGGTAGCGACAAGGTCTGCAAGTTGCGGAGGAGCCTCTATGGTCTAAAGCAAGCATCCAGGTGCTGGAACATTCGATTCACGGAATTTTTAAGCAAATTTTGCTTCAAGGTAAGCGCGGCTGATTCGTGTGTTTTCGTTAGTATAAGAGAGGGCCGAAAAATTATATTAGCTATATACATTGATGACGGATTAGTTGCAGCACAAGATGAAAAAGATATTGAGTCTCTTCTATTGTATCTACGCCAGGAATTTGAAATTAAGGTGACAATGGCAAAATATTATCTTGGATTGGAAATTAATGTTTTGGAAAATGGAAACGTTCAAATAAAGCAGTCGTCGTATGCAAAACGAGTCCTTTCAAAATTTGGGATGCTAGATGCTAGATCTGTCTCAACACCAGCTGAGAACAAACATGCACGACTCATATCCAGCACAAACAGTGCATCATCACCAAATTATCCATACCGTGAAGCTGTTGGTTGCCTCATGTATTTAGCTGTTGGTACACGGCCGGATATCGCATATGCAGTGAGTTTAGTTAGTCGTCATCTAGACAATCCGAAAGAATACAATATAGTTGCGGTCAAAAGAATTTTAAAATACATTCGGGGAACTCTTGATCATGGTCTAATATTTAAAAAGTCTAATCTCCAAATACATTGCTTTACAGATGCTGATTTTGCTGGTAATCAAGATACGCGAATGTCAACAAGTGGATATGCCTTAATTATAGGGGGTGCGGCAGTTTCGTGGTCATCACAGCGTCAGAAATGCGTCGCTCTTTCTACCACCGAATCCGAGTACGTAGCGGCCTGTGAAGGTGTTAAAGAATTGACTTGGGTACATCGCTTATTCTCCGAACTGGTTTCAAATGGTCTTGGTGTTCCAACTCTCAATATGGATAACCAAAGTGCTGCAAGACTTATTAGAAACCCAGAATTCCACAAACGGACAAAACACATTGAGGTAAAATATCATTTCATCAGACAAAAACATGAAGAAGGGCTTTTCACTTTACGATATGTCCCAACAAATGAACAACTTGCTGATATATTTACCAAACCCTTATTAAAAAATCGTTTTGAATCTTTAAGAAAAAAGCTAGGGCTTATGAAATTGTAACCCTATAACCTTGAATTATATAAATTGAAAATAGAATTATAAAAGTGGAAGTGTTGAAGTTCATATCATTATACTTATGTTTATAATCTATTTCTCTTCCCATGCTCTAACTCTTACATACGAATTCTCTCTTACATTACTATCATCAAGACATCAAGACAACATAATAGTGTACATATATTTACTATTAATAAATACATGTCAGTTCACATCGAACATCCAAGCTGATCGGGCGTTTCTATTATCCGTTGAACAATAACAATATGTGCAATTAGTTGTTTGGGTTCTTCATCACAGTTCGATCAAGTGGGTTCTATTTTGAGAAATTTATACACAGCACAAGTTGGAAGCAGTAGTCAACGTCGTATTATCCATCCTAAATTCGCTGAAAAAGAAATCTCAATCTTAAAATAATAACAGATCCGTACAACATACTTAAACCAATCTCGCAAGCTTGATCGAATAATGTATACATACCTTTCTTACCAACAATTGGGGGCTTTCGAATTTCTAGTTTTTTGACTGCAGTCAGAGAATTTGTCAGCATTTTGATTGACGTAACCAACGAGGGGTCTCATGTTTAAGCCACGAAACTGCGCCATCTCTTTCATACGTCTGACAAACATCTGTTAGTATGGCCTGAAAAGGAAAAGGTCCCATCCATCTGAACAAACTTAGAGGAACTTACCAAACTGGAGACCCGAACTTATTCATTTATAAAATCCCCTTTAGTAAGCTTGTATATTTATTTTATTTATATTTATTATTTCAATACCGCCTTTCTGGCTTAAATGCATTTTTCAAATAGTTTAAGTTTCGTAAATCACTAACATTGAATATAATAAAACTTGTTTACACCAGATACAACAATATTTTTAATTACAAGCATTTTTTCGTCCTTGGACAGATCGTGTTCTATACACATACTATTTTACATAGTAAATTTCTCTATTTAAATATTTATTCTTCTAAAAATAAATTATGTATTTTTTTCCCTGGAAAACAGTCTTTCGTTTGAAAAATGTGGAAACGTTCAGTTTGCAACTGAATCGTAGTAATAATTCAAATGACTCTGTCTCTCAATTTAAGGCTCACTGGGGTTTTCGGCACAAGCAAGAATTCAAACTCGGTTTCCAAGGGCTTTGGGAAACTAATATCAAAAGCCAGAACCATCTGGAAAATTAAGGAAAATGCGTAAGCAATATTTAGTGATGCACAGTATAATCGAACTCACCTTGGCCAATAGCAACATGACTTCCATTTCGACGAAGCGTTTGCCCGGACAAGTACGTTTTCCAATTCCAAATGGAACTACTATCGATGAACTTTCAATGTTTACATTGAATGTGTCCTTTTCGATCCATCGCTCTGGTATGAAACTCGTGGCGTTCTTAAAGTTGCTACTCTTGTGGCAGGCGATCATATTTTGACAGAGAACCACAGTCTGTAAATTTGCATTATTAATGAGCGAAATCTATTTACAACCGAACTTACTCCTGTTTTCAGATCATAACCAGACAGTTTGGTGTCCTCTTCGAGTATTCGAGCTAAGCAAAAAGCCGTAGGCTGTATGCGATAGGTCTCTTGAAGGCAAGCCTTTGTGAATATTGCATTTGTAATGGCGTCTTGAAGGATCGCCGAGTTTTCGTACTGCTGGAATTCGGAAAATATTTTCTCCGTTGCATCCTTGTGACTAGTTACGAAATGAAGAACAAAGATGAGAGTATTGGCCAACTGAAAAAGAAAAATCCATCAGCGCAAGTCTTTCATTAAATTATACAAAGTACCGTCTCTATTCCGGCGGCAACAAAATCAATTATTGCAGACTTTTTATCGCGAATATCAATATCCTTGAGTTGGAGGATACTCAAAAATATGCTTTTGACGTCATCATCGTCCGTATCGCCACCGCCGCCTTCCTCGTATTGCAGGGCCTGCTCGACCATCTCTGAAATCATGCTAATAGAAAATTGCGTCATGTGATTCATAATATTTCTATCGGACTTACTCGTAGACAATATCCTCGCTCTTGGAGAACTGCGTGTACGTCTTCGTGGGAAAGTACTTCCACAGTCCGAAGCCGTAGTAAGAATCGCGCTGCGACACAAACAACTGCTTCACAGCACTCGCCAGTAGCTTAATTTTGTCCGGTTGGTCTGAGTCGGTTGACAAAAAACCCATTCGACGACCCAGCATCAGTGTGCACACCGCTTCTAGTCCCATTAAATTGGCAATATCCTCGAAGTGTTGCACTTCAAGAGTGGCCGAGTTCCGCCTGTGACGCAGCAGCTCGACAAAGTCATCACATACAGAGTTCAAAGTGGGCAAAAAGCTCTGCAAGATTTTTGGTGAGGTTATTTGTGCTGTTAGCGAGGATCGCAATTTATGCCAAGTGGGTCCTTGCCTAAAAGAAGCCGAATATTTATTCCGTTTGCTAATTAAGGCGAATATCTCACTCATTGGTAATTCCGACGCTAGCGTAACGATCCGGTCTTGACTTTCTATAGTAGACCACTATCTCCGTTGGCGGCCGAAACGGATACTTGCTGGGATATTTTAGAACCTTCTCAATGTCGTTCTTATCGAATAGGTGGACAATTGGCACTCCTCCCGGTGTTACTTCCAACACTATTGACCCATATTGTTCGTTCATTTCTAGACAATAAGCGGCAGCCATAAGTTAACCAGCTGGGAAGATTGATTTCAACTGATCTCACCTCTGTAAGCTTCGTGTAGCTGGGATATCTTATACTGTCCCACTAAAAACGTCCATTTCGTGCCGAGAAAAGGAACCGGATACGGTCCGGGAATATCCCAAATCGTTTGAGCAGTCCGCGACAGCTTATTGCATCGTCTGCCGGCCGAAAATTGCTTGGACAAACTTGATTGCAATTTCTGGAAATTATAGTTCAAGTACACTGCCAGCGCAATAATCATCGAAATAAGTAGAATAAAAGCCATCTTTGTCTGTTGGGCGAGTTGGTAACATTACAAGTTACTTGATGAAAGATATTCGAATCCAAACTATAACTAATCAACCTTTCCACTATGTAAATTGCAATACTATTTCGCTCAAGTTCGCACTTGTCCACACGACTTCTACACTGGCCCACAGGTTTGAACAGTGGCAACAGCGCTCCTGTGTGTATCTATGGAAAAGATACGCAAATGGATAAGTTAAATAAAACTCTAAACAAAAATATTTAGCATGCGCATTTATAATTTATCGTTCAACCGGTATTTTGATATAATTTTCGCTGCGGAACCGAACAAAGCTATATGTATCTACCTACGGACGGACGTATGACAGTTTATTTGAATATTTATAATTAAGACTACAGTTGGACAGGATTTGTTTGTTTGTTTGTACTGTCTTGTCGCAATTAGTAATATACAAGCGTCTTGGTTTAACCGGATGCAACTGGTATATTCCACACCAGTGACGCAATTAAAAATGCACAGACAAACGAGCTTCTCCATCGGCTACTGATTAGTTGAGTGTAATTTAAGTCGCACTAGAACCTGAAACATTTAAGGGTGACGCATCCAAAGAACTACTTCCACATAACACTGGCTAATAAATTGATATTGTTATTTCCCATGATAAAGCGAGGAGGCGTGCTCAATGTTCTTCTGTCGTAATCCGAGGGTGCAGAATTTGAATGTGGTCTAATTTATGAGTTATACTCTCGGGTGTCGGACGTTCGCAAGAGGCTGCGCAGTGGAAAATACCTTAGAAGGTGTAAGTACGTATATAGTATCCGGGGTTAAACCCGCCGATAACTCTTTGCTCAGTTGTCGTCCACACTCATTTCGTTCGTAGATTAAACACGAATCTAAAGTGCACTCCCAACTCTGTTATATACCATCTCCTTTACATTCACAGTAGTCCAATGTACTCCGGCATCTCCTACAGTCCCAATCTGAAATTGCTTAACGCCCGCGCTGCGTGTATATCATACACTTCTCTAGTCATAACTTCCTTACCGCTAGCGTGTAAATTGTAAAAAATTAAATAATGTCTGTGGCTGGTCTCTGGTATCAGAATTGTGACGTCAAATATTGGGTGACATTGCAACGCATTGGAGGAGAGCGCGATTAGAGAAGATAGTGAGCATGAGCTATTGAGCATGATGTGTTCAATGACAAGGTCAGCACTATAAATACCGTTGTGATAAGAAAAAAATGTTGTTGTTGCATTTAAAAGATTTGCTAAAATATTATTTATATACGCGTCTGTGCAAGTAAATGTTTTTTTTTTACGACTGCAATCAAAAGCTATACAGATGTGAACAGTAAACATAAATCTACCTATACTCGTACGTGTGAGAAGAACAAATGAAAAATAAAGCAAAACACTTTGGATTGTTTAAATTTGATGTCTATAATTATGTAGCAGGGTGCTTCCGTTCTCTTTTTATTATTCAACCAACTTTTATAATAAAACAGGACTTGTCAAATTATGTTAAAACTATTGTATATGGGTTTACAAACTTATAATCCTGTTTCTTTTTTCTATAGTTCTCTAAAGTTGACGTGCTTCTAGAAAAAGGGTCAAACTCCCACTCTGCTGGCGTCTTCACCACTCTTATACAGAAAGCGACATCGTAATAGCATTGTTTACGCAATTAGATATTTATAGTGCGGCTTATCATTAGTTGATTTCTATTGGACTTCGATTTTGTTTTTGCAAATAATATAAGCTGGGAGTAAAAATAACTCGATTAATATATTTTTCTTATTGTCATTGTTGTTTTCTTCACGAGTTTAAAGAATGAAAATATAAACCATCTTCTTGAACGGTCTCATTTAGGCAAACCGCCTTTAAATAACAAACATTCTGCGCATATGGCTGATCTGGACCTGAGTATAAGTGAATAGGAGCCAAGTCTAGAAGCAATTTACAAAAATTCTACTGAATTTAAGGCGAATACTTTCAGTATAGAAACTAAGGCGTCTTTCATTATAGCGACTTGACAATTTCAAACTTTCAGTTTGAACGCACCCTTAAACCTATTACTGAACTGTCAGTGTCAAAATATTCAGTAAAATCAACATTCAGACTTTTTTATGGGGCTACATTAAATTATTGGTCTATGCCAACAAGCCGGCGACGTTAGAGGCGCTCAGAGCCAATATTGAACGAGAAATAGCGGCCGTATCAACGTATCGACCGCTGCATACGTTCCCGTTTTGGACGAAGTAGAATTCCATTCGTAAATGTTTTGAAATATTAATTCAAGTCGTTCTCAAGAGATATCTCAAGCAGCTCGTATTTTATTAAAAAACAAAGTTGTCAAGTACTTAATGAAAGACCTGACGCATGCGGGCAAATATCTCTGTACTGCAAGAGACAACAAACTGATGCCTATAATTTAATCACAAGATTAATAAACAAATTTGCTAGCTCACGTCAGATAAACACAAACGCTTAACGTATGTATATCTACTGTGAATAGGTAACTGGTTGATAACTTTGTCAATAGGGTAGATAAGTTTTGAGAATGTGCGGTGCAAATCGTAAAAGTCTAAATTACCGTTGATTAATTGCGAAAACAGATATACACACAAAACAAACGTTGAACTGGTCCAGAGAAATGTGAAATATTTCACTTAGCTAATTTTTTATCTGTAAATTACATGTAAGTATAGTACCTACCTACTTCAATATAAACCGCACTATTCTAACCTCCCCACAGCTCCGGCTTCAGAATAATGCCCTCAATTGATTACGCAATAGTCCCCCTCGTCTCCGTGCTGACACTAAAACCACTTGTTTGTAATTATTTGCAAGACTCTCTTGATTAAGTATTTGTTTTGTAATCCTCAACACCACCCAGAGCGAAACAGTCAAGATGCGGACACGGCACAACCCAACTGAAGAAATCTTAGAAAATTAGAATTAGTTATAGAAAAATAGATTATAGGTATTCTTGTCTATCGATAGTTCTCCTGACGTTCTTCCCGCAAGAATCGCGCAAAACCTGCTTGGGTGCTTCACAAACCATGTCTCTGCTTCTATTAAGGTAACTAACGATTCTCTATATACCTATATTAAGTGCAATGAACTGCCCGTCATTCAAATGATATCATTTTATTAGCCCCAAGAGCTAAAAAAGGAAGAACAAACGAAATTATTTGAAAACACTGTTCACTTTTATCACAAAAAAATACAAGAACTGCCTATGGCAACGTTCACACATCATATACATGTAGGTATACATATATGGCTTTTTTAATTTTCGTGTGAATTTTTAAATAGCCAGCCAACACATCACAAGAACAAAAGAACCAAAACCATTATTACGCAATGTTATCCGTTTAGTCGCGGCTCGAATTTCTAGTCCTTAAAGCCTTCGGATGTAAACAAACACTCGGCACACAACATTATGTCAAACACTTGACGTTGCAGTTCTTATGTTTGTTTTGCGCAATTGTTTTTTTTTTTTTCTTTTTCTTTACCGCTACAATCAAACAGCCGAACTGTGATCACTTTTCAAGTTTAATGTCAAGAACGCCGCACCGTAACACACGATCACGAACACTATCTGCGCCACGTTCTCATACAGGCCACCGGGCGAATGCCTGCCAGCCAGAAGCGACCGGGCTGAGAGTGAGCAAAAGAAACAATTATAAAAGTAATCGTACACTTTTCCGCCTCGTGATTGGTTTGCCGAACCAGCACAACCGCTTAATTATTGTATTAATGATCGCGCGCGCAGAACCACCAGGCGCCTTCTCCGGGCAGCATCAACAACGCAGCAGCGGCAGTGCCAACTCCAACCGAACCCCCTGATAAGAAACCTATAGTCAAAGTCGCCTGGTACTCAGCAATGACCATGCTTAGCTGCTGAACTTCTGAAACAAAACGCAAATTCACAACGATCGCGTCACAAGAGATTACGCTAACAATAACAACAACACACAGCAAAACAACAAAAATTTACACTGACAAGATATACAACATGTCTACATACACACATAATATATAATAATAATAATAATAAAAAAAATAACACCGGTCGCGATAGAAGTGCTGCCAGCGAAATTCTCGGTATCGGCATAGGAAATGGAAAACGACGAACGAGCTACGACCACCACGCCGCCGACGAGGACTCTTCTATAGCGAGTGCGGAAGACACAAGACCGTAGACCGATAACTATTGAGATATGAAAACGGGTGAGGATGGATGAAGATAAATCTGGTTGGTGTATCCGATCTAATGGGCGAAGGTACTTCAATTCAATAGATACGCGTTACGCGAGCCCACAAACGCCGGCTAGCTAAGAACGTTGGGCTCTCAGAACCGATGCCAGGAAGAAGTCATAGACGAAAGGGGGCCGGGCACGGGCCTGGCTTGAGCAAATCTTTTTTTTTTTTTCAAGGTGAATTCTATATCCGCATATTCGCACACTAGTGATCTTAATTCTTTGTCCGATCTGTTGCGAATAATGATGTCGAAGTGGTTTTTGTATGTTTTGTCTTTTTTTTGTTTTTTGCGCACGACCATCGCCCTTCGCGATCAATTTCATTTGATTGAATTACGTTGATTAATCCAAGTTGTTGTTGTGTTTGGCTTTTGGTTCTTTCTTTTTCGTGCATTTCCATGCAAACAATACACACACAAATGGTTACAAACTCACACTTCATTTATAGCACTGTGCGGATGGGGACGACACGCGACGGGGCTGAAAATGACACCGAAGATGATAATGACGGAAAGAAGATCGAGAGTGGTCCGTGGTCAGAGTCGACACCAACAACTGCTGACAACTGAGTTGCGTTCCTAAATTGGTTTTATCATCGCATGCACTCGGGTGGAGATGGCGATTACATATATTTTGCTTCCTTTTGTCATGCTGTATGGCATTCTGGTTGGAAAAGACGCTTGCGTTGTGCTTGTTATGTAATTCAAGCAACTATTATCGTACACAGGCAGATGCGGGGTCCACCTACTTTTTCATTAGTGCATATATACTGTATCCTTTTTTTTATGCACGCGAGTGACCTTGACGTGGGTTTGGAAATCAGGTTGCATTAGGGTAGACTTTACTTTAAACTGTTCGTATTCACTGTTTAATCATCGCACAAACAAAAATAGTTGTTAGAAATCAGACCTATATAGAGCTGCTGCCTCTTTTTTCCGATCGATTCATAATCATTAGAAGTCTGAGATTGAATTCGATAACTTTTGCAGAGTCCACAATATAGAGTTAAACTCTATGGACACCAGCGTATGTGTCTATCCCAAATCTACAAAACATGGGAGTGCGCAATATGTTCTTCTTAGTGTATTCCACATTCACCTTCCCTTTCTCTACGACGCGACGCCGACGGAGAGTTATCTCTAACTTATCCGCGACCTTAACCTTTTTTTTGCCCATATACTGATACCGCTTCAACTCTTTTTATGGTTATTATTTATTTTGTTTGTAAACTGTAGTAGACAAAGACTTTCGTAGAAAGAACTGTCAAAGTTGTTAGAAATGTAAAAACAAAATATATGTCGCTTTTGCTAAATTTCGTCTCGCTTGAAAGTACAGTTGAATTTAACAAGCCTACTTCTCTTGACTGTCTTTATTTGCAATCCCGAAAAACCATACCGGTCTTGACCGTTAGCTGCACTCAGAGAAAAAAATAGTTATTTTTAACTATTTTTTCACTATTTTCATAGTAAAAATCGGGAACACTATTTTAAATAGTTAAAAATAGTTATTTCTGACTATTTTCTTTGTCAATTAATATTATTCGTAAGATCAACTGCTTACTAGTTAATATCACTAGGTAAAATAGTTATTTTTAACTATTTTATTGTCATTTGATGTCTTTTTCAAAACTAACTATTCGATAATCAAAATCAGCTATTTAATAGTCAATTTTATTAATAATAATAGTTATTTGTGACTACTTTGATTGTCAATTATTTTATTTTTGAATCAACTATTCAATAGTAAAATCAATAGTCAATGTTATTAATAAAAAAGTTGTTTGTAATTTTTTTTGCTTGCAGTAACATATATAACATTGGGCACAGTTAAACTTGATTTTATCGAATAGGTACTCGTTGAATGGCTATTAATATCGTCACCTGTTTTGAAAATGCTTACCTGGTATTTTTTTTTACTTAGAAGAAGAATAATTAGTTCTCTGAAAATTCTCCAAAAATCAAAAACAACAAATTTTTCTCAAATCATTTCAATACACATTTTATTATTATATTTTATAAAAGAATTAAAAAAAAATACATCAATAAACAATTAGAATCTTATCTTATTTAATACAAAAATACAATGGAGTTACTTACATAAAGTTTGGCATATGTTGTGTTGGAACTACACGAGGCGATGATGGCCTTATGCTTGCGGATGAACTACTTAGGCTTCCCTCCACTGTAGTAGCGCTAGCAACCGAATGCACTATAAATTCCTAGATTGAAATTTGCATTAAAAGTAAAACAAATGTAAAATAAACTAAGTTAACAGATTTACCTCCGATTTTTTTTCCAGATTATCAAATTCTCGCACGATTTTCTCTGACATTCCACAATTTCTTTTAATTGACGACGTTTTTAGGTTTTACAAAATGGTGGCAAAAAATCTATGAGTTTGCTTTATAGTTAATATTTATAGATATTAAAATTTGTATTAAAATCTATGATAAAAACTTACCAACAAAATTCTGATAGAGAATTTCAAGGTCCCAATTCTGTAAAATAGAGTACAGCTTGCCTTCCTCTATGTGCTCAAAAGTATCAATTGTCTGGGGAATATTTTCACTTTGATTTGTAATATTATATTTCATGCCCTTCACTGTTCACAAATTCAAGCTGACCGTTTTCTCTACTGGCGGCGAGCACTTCTAGTAGATTTAAAGTTTCACCGATGTAAGTAGAATCGTTATTGATTTAATTTTTTTGTTAAATTCTCTACGACTTACTTATGCAAACAACTTTTCCCAAATGACACTCAGATCGCGACGCGCAAGCGAAACTACTACGTCAGAAATGTTGTTACTACACCTAGTCATTTTCAACTATATGGTAGTAGTTGTGTACACCATCGCGCTTTAAATTAAATAAAAACTACCATTTTATAGTAGGAAGCTATTATAGAATAGTCAAAATTGATTGTTCATTCTTATTTTGAAAAAACGGTTAAACAACTATGCTTTAACTCAAAATAGTTACGATTAACTATTTTGTATAGTCACTAAATAAAATGATTGATTTTTAACTATTTTTTAACTATTTTGTAACTATTTTCAATTTATTTTTGTGCAAAAATAGTCATTCGACAAATTCCATTGGATTTCATATAAGGACTATGGCAATAGTTACAAAAGTAACTATTTTTTTCTCTGAGTGTGTACAAGGCAAATTGCTAATAGCAAATCTTATCAACAATAAACAAGTTTTCATGCGAGTATTCTTACGAATGCGTTCTATACTTCTTTTAAACATGTGCTCTACTTAATGTGCAAAAGTTGTTGCCTCTGAGCTTATCGGCTGATTTTGAGGTTTGGGTTGAATCACTGAGCCATCATAATAATGACAAATTAGCACTGACTGCAAAAAAGCTGCCTTTGTTGCGGTTATTGATTACGACTTCATTGTATAACGGATTTGGACTTGAATAAATCGATCGTGCTTTAAAAAATGCTGTTGAAGTCTTATCACATAACTTATGTAGGTACATACATATGTATTTGCAGTATGCAGTTTAATTATGAATGTAAAAAAAAACCTAAAAATTGCATTTATATTGCTTGGTTGTTATAGATTATAGTTCAAACGAGAAATTCGACTCCTTCTGTATATATAATAATATATAGTAGTTATATAAATGTACATTCGTAAATTTCCACTCAAAGCAATAATATTAATTAGGTACCTACCAAACCTGCAAAAATAAATACATGGTGTGCTAGGAATATGCTGTCAAGGTTAATCAAATCATCAGTTTGCAGAGTGCAGACGCGTGTTAAAATTTGTATGGCTATAATATGACACCGAGGTAAACGAACATCATCAGCGTTACATTCTTTTGCTGTGTGGTATATTTAAAAGCCAAAATTGTTTATGAATAAACTACAAAAACAAATATTTACTATGACTTTGTCAACTTAGCGCCAAATAAAATTACTCGAAAGCCTAGTATTATGCAATGAAATATGAATGTGTCGGCAGCATCATGGCGGCTGATGGAAGTCAGTTTGGATTTCAAATTCATGGAAGAAGGGATTTGTACTTTGTTATCGATAAATGAATCGATTTCTGTTTCTACTTATTGACGGAGCAAATGAATAACAGTTTAGGTAAATAATGGAAACGAACTCGAAATCCAGAAGCAACGAGGGATCGTGAATTTTTCTTAGACATTGACTCAGGGCGTAGGAATAACAATATGTAGGCATTCACAAAATGGGGTTTGGCCTGGATACTCGTTACCGCTATGTTGAATGGTTTGTAAACGACACCATATAGGCATTCCGAGTAAACGTCAACGCGGATGGAGATGAACGATGAACGGTTTGCTGCAGGTAAAATAATACTTCTCGGGCGTATAAACCAATAAATTGTGCGGATCTAGAGAGAAGTTGTTCACTATAAAAATAGTGCAAAAAGAACCAAAGCTTTGTGTCTGCCAACTGCAATCAAACTCTATAAGTGCCTTCTTGTCCAAGGCATATCCGTATGATCGAAACAAATTCAAAAGCAATGCCAATCGATATCGTATAAGCCCAAGCACCAGTTAAATGTTCTTGCCATAAAACCAATTTACAATAAATCAAACAATAAAAGTCGTTTAACATCATCCTCATCGCCCAATTCCTTTAAAAGTATGTATATCACCTCCCCAGGGCGAGAAATTATGTGTAAATATAGCAACGGATATAACAATAACTGTATTTAATACCCATATACTCTTTTAATAATATCTTCAACTTGGGAGCAATTAAAATTGCCTGCGAAATGTTCAGGGTTCTGGCTGCCGTGCCAGGGACTGCTCACTATATTAGACTGCACAAAAGGGATGCTTCGCTGTCTTCCCAACTTTTGGCATCGTTCGAGAGAGTGGCGCAGTATGTCTTCTAGACACAAATGCAACAACATCCAGCCAATGAACGTATACTGGTGTGGGCTGTGTCGAAACATTTAATGCTCTATAAAAATGTGTGTTTGCGAAAGGTTCATAAATTCAGTAGTTGACCCATTCGGCTGAGGGGCTGCAGCGCTGTAACAACATGTAGACAGTAGACACTTCCAGCACGCTTAAAAAACGCGTATATGCATTAATATGTCACGTTGATTTATTCTAGTGAAGAAATAATATTTTTTAGGTTAAGCCAAATCCAATGGTGGATTTCACTTATACTTGATCCTTAACATTTTTTTCTCTCCTCTCTCTCGCTCCCTGTAAAATGTTTCTCTTGCCTTTTAATCCGTTCGTAAGCTCCACAATAATTTAATAAATCATTTGAGATATATACCCACCAACTAAACCAATCAAGAGGTTATACTCAGATATTAAATTTTTATTTCGGTCGGGTAGGGCCGAAGATGGCATTTGTGTTTTGTTGTCTTTTAAAATTTTATTGCTTGAGTTCAACCTTTGACGAGCTGTGTCTTATCTGCACTGTCATCGGTCGGCGGATGTTTCGGGATACACGTCGAACCGGTGCGGTGTTCTTACTTCTTGTGCGCGGACACCGAAAGAGCCATTTCGAATCTATAAAACAAATCCATGAATAAACGACAAATCGCTGGAGTCATTTATATGACTTCCTAATTTCGACCAATAGATTGTGGGCAATCACAAAGGCAGAGGTATTTTTCCCCCTTTTTTTACAGGCATGCATTTAATGTTGGTTGCTAGCCAATGATGGGTTTGAATGGGCAGACAAATATGGCGTTCGGCAGAACTGGTTTAGTGACTTCTTTCAATTGTCTGGATTTTTACATCTTTGCGCCACCGTCAGCACTATTCATGTTTTCATCTATCAACCGAGTTCAGGTCTTGATTATTCCGAATAGCTTTCAGTTAATCGATCACTATAAAACCATCTAATCTTCTTAATTAGCAATTATAATTTTGTGTGCTCAACTAATTGGTCAGTTAAAAATTAAGATGATGTGAATATTGTCAGAAAAAAACAGAAAATATGTAAGCGGTCAATTAATAGTTGTAGAAAATTGTCAGGAAGAATAGAAAATATTTAGGCGGTCAATGAATGTTTGTCTAAATTTTATTTACTATGCTATTATCGGTAAGAAATAGTTAACTAATTTAATTTAGCAATAAATTTGAAATAATTTTTGTGGGCATTTACTTATACAAGGTCATTTAAACAGTGAAGTAAGCAAAAAATACATTTTAGTCAAAGATGCCCCTTGCTTTCCATTTCCAGTAGTATTCAGTAAATGCTTACGAAAAGGTTCATCGTAGTCTATCGCATAGTAAAGCGTTAGCCCGTAACAAACACAATAGGTTCCTCAAAGTTTAATAAAGAAATAAAGAAACAAATTTGCTTGCTGAAATTCAGTTTCAAATTCAGCTGTCACGAGTAATTAAGCAGGGATGGTTCTGACTCATCTTTCTGCCATAACATCCCTGTCCACTCCACTCGCTCTTATACTGCCTATTATCCTATTCACACCGAGCCAAAAACCGAACACCAAATAGTTTTTGTTTGACGTTTCTGTCAGCTGTGAAACACTAGTCGTGAAACTTCTATGCAAACTATTTTGGGTTGTGCTTGTGACAGCTGTTCTGATGAATGTTATGCAAAAGGTGTGTTTGTTTCAACAGCCCAACGATTGGAAGTCGTTTTCGTGATGTTTTCGTGGAAAACGAGTTTAAACAACTCGTTTTGAAAACTGACATATGTATAACTTCTGTTTTCGATGAAGTTTTTTGATGTTTTTTCCGAAAACCCGATTTTTAGCCTCGGTGCGAATAGGGTATGTCACTCAATCGGTGTCTGCATCTATCAGACATCAATTGACAATGCCTATTGCTCGATTTTACTGGTTCTACAAAAGAACAAACACCTCACCGCGATTTCTTTGCAAATCGAAGTGTAGAACTGTAGCAGCGTGTAGGAGTATCAATAAATTTATAATGATCAATTCAATTCAATTCAATTCAAAGCCACATGGCAAATCAATTCAACTATAAACGAACCCGAATTTAATCAATTTGATTGCTCTGGCGCGCGTGTTGCAATCACTCCATTCTTCTGGCTTATACAAAAATCCTTGCTTAAACTGAATTATTATCGTTTACAACCCCTCTATGCCTTCTATATAGTATCTGCCACCTCAAAATGTGTGTTTATTAATTAAGAGCATTTATTTTCATTAAAATAGCTTAATGGCGAGTGATATACGGAGAGAGCTTTGGCGCCAATTCGCCAACCGACCAAAAATATACGCTCCACACTCTACCCATGCCCGCCGCACACAACGCGTCGCGTATAATTGCGTCGTGTCGCGTGTATCAGGAAGCGTTACCAGTGGTGGTGATTTCGATTTCAAGTGCATAAAGTGTGTGTAGAACAAACGAACATTATGTAGCAACCCTTCCGTCGCATGGTAAGTCGTGCTTTTTCGTTATTATTAATGGCCCAGCGTTTTGTATAAATAATAATTAATTTCCCGTGCCCCCATCATCATCAACATCTTGGTTCTTGTTCTATACCAGCCTCCCAATGCCACCACCACCGCCAGCCGCACCGTTTCGATACATATGTACGTATATAGCATCATCATGATGAATATTACCGAATTAATGGAATTTGTTATTATGGCTGACACGTCGTTATGAATAAAATAGAAACAACTCCAACAAGGACACTAAATTTTCAAGTGAATTCACTTGTTGTACCCGCGCACAAGTATTCCTCCTTCGTAAACCCCTTCAAGAAAGTTTTATAGAATTCATATTTAAATCATATTTCATATCGTTGTGTACCCTGAGGGAGGGGGGTTTTCCTTCCCCCGTAATGACGGTGTCAGACAAATATTGAGATATAGTTAAATCAGCCGGTATAGTAATATCTCCCATATCTGTTTGTGGTGGAGCGAGAAGTTAAATTTATTTAAAAAAAAATACATTTTGCTACCAAAAATGTCGATGTATAGCACGGCTTATTTCATAGCAATTTCGAGTAGTTGACAGCGTCTAAAACTGTAACCAATGCAAGTCTAGCTCACAAAAGGATCTATCGGTAAAAGCTGCGCTAATTCAATGCCATTCATGGAAAAAAAAAATAATTATTTGAGACCGAAAGTGCGAGTAGGCTAAATAAAGACTGAACACAATATAAATATTTTGACAGCAGATCATACATGACATGACAGCTAATCGCGAATATTTATGCTGGTATCCAGAAAAATTATGTAGATTCCGTACAAATGTGGCAGACTATAGAGAAATACACAGAGCGCTGTTCGCATAGTGCATTCTGACAGCTACAATATTTTCAATAAATCAGACAACTCTGAACACGCTCCTTTCACAGCATGTTCGACGTGCTCGAGATGTGTTCAGTGATCTACTCCAAAAGGTCTACTCCATATATCACAAAAATAATATAAGTAAACTAGGTATAGAGGAAAAAAATTATTTACGGCAAAAGAAGGGACAAACTCCACAAACCTGACACATCCAAATGCGACAAACTTGTAGCGCAACTTTCAAATTAAAAGAAATTCAAAGAAATTAAGTATAATGTTTATTGCAGAGCAATATTTCACGAATTTCAATTTAATTAAACGAAAATGAAATCGAATGGAAAGCGCCCAAAAAAGAAAACATCCGCCCAATCCAATTCAAGGCAGAAAAAAAAAACCGTCCTCATAGTCATAGTCATAAATTTTATTGATGACATTAATAAATCGAAAATTGAAACAACCTCCACCTTGCGAGACGTTTAAGACTCTCTTGAATGCGCGAAGGAAAAATTAATAAAAAAGCAAAAATACAGAGAAACGAAAGGAATAAAATAAAAATTATAAAATTCTGCGACTGCGACCCCCTTGGCTTGGCAGAACGTGCCCATGTCGATGTCAATGGACTGGGTTGGAGTGCGGATGCGGAACGCCCGTAAATATTGTGTGTCCTCAGCATATTGGCGAAATTGGCATTTCCATTGGCAGTTCACACGGAGTGACTGGCGGCAGGAGGGAATTATTAGCGCGAATGTGTTTCTTCTTTGGCTCTCGATTCGGTCCTTTTATCGAATTAAACAATCACGATCTCAAAAGCTGCAGGGTTGTGCCGGAGAGAACGCTAATCGTATATAATCCAAAATTCATTCTTAGTCTATTGGGGTTTGATAAAGCGTTCGAAACCGCCATCTCTATATACGTGCGTATATATGAACAGACTGCCGTCAGATTTTTCGTGTATGGAATCTTAACGTTGGTTGGGTGCATATACTGTTATCGACAGAAATCGATATCATTGTTTCGCTAGGGCAATGCAATAAGCAAACTTTTAAAATGCTCCATAAAGAAGAAATGGCGCATATTTTTATGACAGTTGTAGCTGGAGGTTTTTTTTCTTGCTTCCTTTTGTTTTGTGTGTTAACCTTTTTTTTGTTAAGACAGCATGCGGTGGGTATTTTGTTTTAAATTAGAAACGTTTCGATGAAACAAGGGGCCCTTGACAACTTCAAACTTTCAGTGTGAACGCTCCCTTAAACCGATTACCGAACTGTCAGTGTCAAAATATTCAGTAAAATCAACATTTTCATCATGGTGAAGTACTCAAAGGAACAACATTCACAAATAATTAAAATTTACTATACCGAAATTCCGAGTCGGTGGTCGCAACTGAGCGTAACGCCAATTTTCAATTTTCAGCGCTGAAGAGCATTTTTCTTTAAGCGGCTTGGTCAATAATCAAAATATGCGTTACTGGACAGGTGAGAACCCTCATGTGCTTCATGAAACAGCACCTCATCCGCAAAAAGTTATTGTTTTCGTTTGGTGCGGTTTTCATGCCGGTGGCGTCGTTGGGCCGTTTTTTTCATCGATGGAGATGGCCGTCACGTTATAGAGACGTGTTGGAACCTTATTTCTTTGAGCAATTCTATGAATTGGACATCAGGTATATTTTGTTCTGACAAGACGGTGCCAAAAGCCACACAGCGGGCCCAACAATCTAGTTATTGAAGTCTCAGTTCAGTGATCGTATGTTATCTTGAGAAACAGACTAAACAATTGCGTGATTTAAGACCTCTACACTTTTTTTTTCTCCAGTAGTTTGTTTGTATTTTATTTAAAAAAAAAGTTGCCAAATCATTAATGAAAGACCCCTTAGAAAGCTTTTCAATCAATCGTCCATCGAGATAACGCCAAAACAGACAGCTTTATAGGTATACAGACAACAAGTTTGAAAACCATAAGGAATCTCCTGTAAATCAAAACAAAATGAATAGGTTGTATAAACCTACCCACTTCCGTCCGCTTTTAAATTGCTGACACTTTGATTTGTTCTACCAATATTTTTTTACAACGCCCCTCCCCAGGGACAGCATACCAATATCTCTATAAGAACACAACGCGCTGATGTCTCAAAACATATAACTTATATAAATTCTCTGCACAATCAAAATGTCCAGCTGAGTCCACGTTCACACCTCCTTTCGAAACAATTTCAAAATCCCAGATATTATGACAATGATGACGCCACATAAAATCCCATCAATATGTCGATATAGTATGCACACCGCGTCTACGCCATGATCCCTCTGTCCATCCATATCGCTGGCACCCCTTTTGCGCCTAATCTGCCAATAACTTTGCATTTATTCAATTTAAATTTTCAGCATTCCCATTTGAAACAATTCACCCCCGGACTAAGTGGTGGGCGTTAAGGTTATATCAAAAGGGATAGCGATATTCGGACAACATAACCCTTGGACCTCATATGCACAAGTGTGTACCTATCCTTGGAACAGGTTAAGTATAGCCATCGATTTGATTCGATTTGATGTGTCTTCGTTCCCATTTTCAAGATAATCCAACAGCTACGTGGAACGCTGTGATAACCAACCCCTTACCCCGATGGAAAATCCGTAATTTAATATCTATAAATGGACCAGAGAAAATTCTTGTGCTGAAACCCTTTGTTTACCCATTTGTTTGGTTTTTTGCTCTTTTTATATCGTCCTGCCAGGAACAAATGTTGTCATTGAGTACCGTAACCCGCTGATGTTGGGTGCGGGTGAAGGGATTTTATAAAAAAAAGGGTTCAAACCAATAGCTCTAAATCGAAGCGTTTTGTGGTCAAGTTGAGGGCGAAGACATGGCGCAGTTGCTGAGCAGATAAGTATTCGAACCCCTGTTCTTTCAACGGCCACTGGTAGGGGAAGGGCGAACTTTTTTTATTATTGTTTTACTGAAATGCGTGCAATACGGACAATATGTTTCATTTGTTGCAGTTTAAACTTCGCAGAAGAGGGCCGTTGATGAGTTTGCCTAGACTTTTAATTTGGCAATCGTATATGTCCAGGTGAAGAGTGTATAGGTGCTAATGTGCGGTTGATGTTCGCCTTTAAGAACACGCCTTTAGGTCCTGGCAGTTTAAAGATGTAAGATCCACACACAGCTTAAGTTCATTTCTTCAAAAGTTGAACTTTTTATTTCATTTCGAGGTTTTTCAGAATCAGAATTAAATGTTTCTGTTGCACAAGCTGTAGCTACGGACCTTTAAAGATTGCGCGTGATTTTCCACCCATCCTGAAAGCTTTAAAATTATACTGATACTGGTTACTAAATAGATACTTAGATAAAACAAAAGCTCGGGCAGTGACAGCAATGAAGGGAGTTGTAGTGGATCAACTCAGCACACATCTTTTAAAATGAATTTGATTATAATATGGCTTCTTAGGAAGTTATGTCCTTTCAGAGCCCCTACCCACTTAGAAAGCATTGATCTGTCAAACTTTAAGAGTGTGCTTGTCTAGTTTTAAATGGTTCTGACCTGAGTTTTTGTGATTTTTCAACAGTTGTTTGCTGCCCCACAAATTTTGTTCTCCACTCGTTCTCTGAGTTTACAGAGAGGTGAGTTGATCGACCGATCTTGATCCATTGCTGACCCTTTCTATATTTCGAATTCACCGTCCATTCCATTGCGTAATTGGTCCCTGTGTCCATAGCAACCAAGCAGAGATCCGCAGCAGCGAGCAGAGAACATAACCTAACATTCAAGTATAAACCTGGTACCCACTTATTTAACCAACGTTTCTCGGCTTATTGATAAAAAAATAAGGTCAATAACATGCAAATACTGTGAAAACATTGGGCAATCAAATCAAGATTAAAACCTCAGGTATGTACCTATACCACTGTTCCAACAAAGACACGCAGCTACCTAATTGCTGACAGCTACTTGTCCTCACAGCTTCTTTGTTTGCACGTCCACTAAAAGACTAATGTAAACTTTTAATTCCCTTATTCCAGGAGAACCAAAACTCGCTATCAGAACAGAGAAGAGCCCGCTTGATTTATCCATTCAAAGCGTATGCACAAATGGCTATGGTGTTAGACCAAACTTTGTTTGGGTGGTCACAAGATATAATTGCCTGAAGCCAACTATACCTATAAACACCTCCAGAATTCCCACACGTTTTTTTTTATTAGGAAAGCCAAAAAGAAGAATAACAATATCAACACAACATCAATCTATCATAATTAACAATGAACGCATATATTCAAAGGTTAAAATACCAAATTCAATTCTCCACAATAATGCTCTTATTAAGCAATTTGGGAGGTTCCACCGCATCTTCCTCTGTCCATCCAGATTCCAGACTCAGACGTTGCTACAATGGAATCGTGAAAACAACACCTCTTCAACAGAGCTGCTTCCAAAGAGATCATTAACCAGCAACCAGCAACAAACGGAAACAACAACACAACCGCACCGGAGGCATCAGCATCATCAAGACGTCGAGGGGCAGCAATATTAACTGCTTCTTTATTTACCTGCATCGGTTTTCCATCTCATTTTCACATCATTCCCACAGCAGAAGCAGCAAAACCAGCAGCCAGCAATACAGCGTCAGCGTTAGCAGCATCAAGACCAAGTAGCCACCACATTTTTTCGTACGCCAAATGACACTTCACTTTAATGTGCTAGAGCCACTCTATCCGATGGCGTAACTCCGCCTGTAAACCTCAGGAATTAATTGGAATCCGAATACAAACTATGAACTCTGTGGCCGTTCCGCGAAACAACGCATGTTCCCAATGGCTGCTGTTGCTTTATAATGGCGAAGAATTGGTTTCATAGGATAGGCGTGGCCTCGATTTTGTAAGTGTGTTTGACAGGGATGTGCCATTTCCATTGCGATCCATAGGAACAAAACAGCGGCGTGTGTAATCAACTCCATTCGGATGTTTATCCTTTTTTCTTTTGCTGTGACTGTATTTGTGTGTTAATAACTTTGCACTCAACCAACCCCGATGCTTCGCCCTTCCGAATCGATAACCGCTGAGGAAGTTACTGCATCATAGTAGTGGATCCCTGCCACTGCCATACTCTATAGGAACTACCACTGGAATGCCTAGGTTTCGGTTAATGAAATCCGATTTTGTTTCAATTCTCATTTTTACTTGGTGACTGACAACGCACACACGTAGACTCGTCGTGTCGGTGGCCCCCACACGGAAAGAGTGTGTCAAAGAATTTGTGTTTGCCTCTCTAGCTTATTGGAAAAAAACGTCGCCAGTCAATTTCGAAATCATTCTTTGATTTCGGGCCTAATCATTCGGACACGGCGAACGGTAGCTCGTGTACAATTTAGTGTGAACTCTTCGTCAATGAATACCTAACAGCTACTGTTACAGTGTGGAGCAGGAAGTGCAATTATTCAATCCGAATGGGATAGCAGTGACAGTGAATACAACTTTTGTTTTGAATTGAAATCGCAACGTGAATAAATACCTAGTGCGATAATATTGTGAGCCGAATTTTCGCGGCGTCTTAAGTATAGTTCGAAGCGCATTCATGCATCGGTCGTGTTAGCGAAACGTCGTCAAAACGCATTAATTCAACGGTGTTTGTGCGATATCGTCAATCTGGGTAGCCCATATTTGACAACATCAGCTTCGGGCTCCGAAAGCCCCAAGTTGTCAAGACCGGAACACCATTTGATAGGCGGTGATCATCAGAAACAGTTTCACCTCTCGCCGAGTTCGTCCTTCAATTTCGGAGCGTTTCGTTCGCCCGTGGGATTTCCATTCGGAGCCCATCAGTTCTTCAACGGCAACATTTATCAAAATTTTCGCGAGGATAACCTCGACTCGAACAACCTGGATCTAGTCAATCCTTACATGCGTCACAGCAGTGGCGGTTTCAACAGTGCGAACCATAGTCCGCCGCTGCATTCGGTGCCAAACGGTTACACTAACTCAGACAGTTCAAACCACAATCCCAACGAATACAACCCGCACAACCCGTACGGCAAGCGAGAGACCATCTTGGACTACCACACAGCTTACACCAATAACAATAACAACAATAATTTGCCAAATTCCTTGTTGAAAAAATCATCCACCAGCGGCGAGGGCTCGTTAAAGTCGCGCTCCGAGGAGGATAACGCATCCACACCGCCGCCGCCTTTGTGTTCTGTTGATAGTGCTTTTCGAGGTGATTCCTTAACATCGTCCCGATTGCATTCGGAAAGTCCTACCGATTGCAATCCCTACAACAATAACCATCGCAACAATCGCAACTACGAGAACTCCAGCCCTGTTGACAGTACCAAATCATTTTCGGTGGTCAGTCATCGCAGCAGCGAAGAGGCTGGCAACAATAGCGAATCGAGAAGTCCCCCGCGTAGTGATTACAGTCCGGAGAATCTATCGAACAAAAAGTACGGTAGCGGGAGTGCAATGCTCGATCATAAACTGCCTTTGAGTTTTCTGGGACCGCCACTGGCGGCCCTGCATTCTATGACCGAAATGAAATCAGCCGTCGGCGGCAGCCCCAATGGCGGTTGCAACACCATCGGTGGCGCTTCAATGGGAAATTCAAATGTGCCGAATAGCGGATTCGGTATGAACAACAGCCACCATCACAACTCGACGACACACACACAGGGTGCGGCGAATCCGCACGGAATCGATACGATATTGTCGAAACCACCGCCACCGGTGACTTCGGCTGGATTAAGTGCTTTAACTGGAGGTGAGTGCCACGATTCTTGGTCAACTATTCAGTTGGTATAATTCCATGAAATTTGAGACTGACATTTAGCTGTCACTTATTTATTTTAATACGCACTTTACACGATAGTTTTAAAGTCCACAAAAAATTAATTTACAGAAAGACACTCAGAAGTTCCAGTGACTTTTCAAAAGAAAATGTGTGACTGTTTTGACATATGAGCTGCGCTACGGCCTACTATCACTGGAGATTGACTTTGCTCTTTTAAATATTATCAAATGAAATGTCAAAACGGTGTGAGCAACCATACAAGACATATCGGTATATTTTCTGTCAATTGATTTCATAAATCCCCACGGTCTGTGGAAAGCAGCCTTGGATTGCGCGAACTTAAAGTCAGTTGAAGTGCGATATCATCAATCGAACTCTTCATCTACTGTACGTTATCTGTCTGGATTGAAATCTTAGTTAGTTCGGGCCGCAATCTTTCGCTATTTGTTATGCCAAAATCATAAACTTAGTTCAGTCGCTTGTTTTACTTGAACGCGAACGCGAAATTTCTACACTGAATCTGACGAGGAAATTGTGAACTAAACCTGCAATACGAGTCCAGTTTTTTCACACAAAACCCTAAACGGCTGAACGCTATATATACAGAAATTAATTATTCAGGCACTCAACAAACACGTATATTTCAACGACGATTAAAAATAGTTGGACACTATACCGTCGTCAAAAATTGAAACACGGTATCGTTCAGATGAGTAAAGAGCTAGTTTCGAGCGATTTAGCACCTATGACCTGAAGTAACATACTAACCTACTCGTACAGAGAAACGTCATTCAGGCAACAGCCATACTTCCTGTCCACGTATCACGGAGTGGATATCTTTACATAAATCGTTTTTCCAACTGTTTCTTGTATTTTTGCGATGTCTGAAACTTGTGCCTAAATAATTATATAGTCGTGAAGGATTTATCAAAAGAAAACTGCTGTATAAGAAGCCAGAGAATGACTTGACAGAGGTGGAATCGAAAACTACGACTGTTTTGGATATACCTTCTGACTGATCTACTGCAATTATTGAAGTTCGTATACAAACTTAGGACAACAATAATATAAATACTAACTCCGCCGGTAAACCGTTTTTGGGCCATTCGTCGTGGGTTCCGATTCCATTCTCAGGCAATGTTGGCATGTTGGCGTCTCTGTATTGAAAACAAAAATAAATTTAAGAAATTTCTACGTCGAAAATTAGAAACTCATCATGAGCAGTAACAATCTCTCGAATTGTGAGAGGAACTCCTATGACAAGTCTGACATAAAATTGTAGCTACCTATATTTCCGGTACCAAAGAGCAGGTTGCTTTCCCATTCCCACTCTGTACCTATATGCTTACAAACAACGATATAGGTACCTACTCTTTTCGTAAACGATGCCAATAATTGATCACAAGCCCAGGCAAAGCTCTTTTTCTGTAATTAATCAATTCAGCACAAATAATAAGCAACCTGTTGAGCGATTACACCAAAGCCAAATTGCCCATTTGATTAATATCATTTAATGTACACAAACCCATCCATTGCTACACCGATTTGACGGACTGCATCGCAGCATTCCTAAATATACTCGATGAAAGTGAAACGCTTCTCAAATGCGACTTTGTAATAAATGGTTTAATATTAATTGGATTGGACACAACAATACATAGAAGCGATGATATAAGATGCCAAGGCGCGAGAGTAACAGCGACCTTGCGTGTAATCCCCGTCACACAAAAGTCCATTATGGAAGTCGACTTCGACTTCGATTTGGACTTAAAAGTGATACACTCTCTATAATGCGATAGTTGAATAGTTTAATTGGGCAGCTGTTAAGTGATTATGTAATTAAATTAATCTTTTCTTGTCCTCGCATAGGTATACCCCAAAAGTGGTGTTAATTGACAAATTGTAATAGAATTACGTAACCCAAACAGCGACTGAATAAAATCAATCTAATTCGCTTTTATTTTGCAGGCGGAATTCCTCGTTTCTCAATAGCTGCTGCAGCTGCCGGCATGGCTCAATACCTGTCACAAAGTCAAGGAGCACCTCTCAAGGCACACGCTGGACACATTGTGGATCGAACGCATCTGTACTGGCCTGGATTGCAGGGTCTCGTGGCGAATCCGATGGCATGGCGAGAACGACTTTCCAACACAAGTGAGTATTGTACTGCGAGTCATTTGTTTGTTTGCTTTTTAAATTATCACTCGAACGGAGAAATCGGAAACATATGATGAACTCGGCACTTTTTGCTGATGAAATCAATTCGTCATCGCCTGCAAGAAGTATGATTAAGGTTATGAAAGAACGTAATTAACTATACCCATCAGTGTGCAGAGTGTGTTGCCAATTGGGTTGCGATGCGATTTGCTGATTTTCCCGATTTAATTCGAATGTGTGCGGATGCTGATATGCTCGGAGAACGGAGAGAAGTTCAATTCGTTCCGCGTTGAAGGTTCTTTACTCATTTTGAAAGAAGGAATACCTACCCATAGTTCGATATTTTTTGTTGAATTATTGTTTGTTCAGGAAAAGAGTACAGCTTCCGATTTTATTTTATATGGAAAATTGTTACCAGTCTGGATGTAGACCGCATCTTGTCAAATCCATTTTGTGGTATATTTCCGCTATTGCAAGATGTTTGCCTAAAGAGCCGATGTGTCGGTTGCGGATCGTTGTAGAGTAACATCTATACCCCGCACTGTTCGTCAAATGAAAGCTGTGCGATTACCATGCAATATCACATTTTTTATGAAACATGTCGATTCTTTCCCGGTTGGTGTTGCCACTTTGCGCTATATCGCTAGAAGCAGACGTCCCATATGCGTCTCTTTACTGCTTGGTGCAATACATTGCAGTCAAATCGTGTCATTTCATTTATTCAATCTTCTCATCGTCTCACCTGTTAACGAGCGATAAGTGGCAAAAGAACTAATAAAAAAAAATTGCCCCTCCGCTAAATGTGCACCACTTCCCTTTGCCGTGAATTAAACAAAAAATAGTACGCCACTGAACTGCAGATGAGTTCATAGCACTCTGACATCACAAACCGAAAACCCAAGACGCAAGCTTGTTTATTTGTTTATCGATGTTCTCTGGGGGTTATTAAAGCGAACTGATGGTTTAACGCATACTCGATAACTTTGTCATCTCATCGCATGTGTTTTGATAAGTCGTTATTCTTTTTGAAAATGATTGGATGCATGTTGCTGTAGTTCACATCTTGGTGAATAAAATTACAGCGAGCACATTCATCTGCACGAACAAAATGAGACAAACTCACAGAGCCGCTCCTCCACCTCCACATAAGGAACGGTGTGGGACGTAACATAATATGAAATAATTATGCGACCATAATTACGTCGAATGATTGATAGTGTTTTGATATGTCATCGAGAAACGGACAAACGTGATAAAGTTAAATTAATTTAACGTATTCTCCGTCGGCGGGAAGCACAGCACGAAAATCAATTTCTAAAAATAACACACAAAGGCGAGAGCAAATATGTACGGCTGCATGTATAAGATGTTACACTACCAGACGGATACAATGGTGCACACCGATAAAGGGACCATCCACCAGAGTGCGGGACAGGAAAGGCGTCATTGTTTTCTGATATCCTCCTCGGTTTCGAGTCATTCGAAAGATATTCAATTGCTATTTGGTTACGGCATATACCTAGGTGTAGAGGTGTTTTTGGCAGACCACATGGTGGTCTTACAAATTGGCTATGCAATTTTATCTATATACCTGGAATTCTGGATGTAAGGGAAACAACAAGACGGATGTAATATTGCCGAATTGTGTAAGGATTTACTACACCTTGCTTTTGGAAGGCATTATTGTAATGAAGGCCATATATAGCTATACACGTTTGACTTTTTAATACTGCGTTCATCGATACATCTTATATGATACAGCGATAGGCAAGATCGTCTCTCTGACGACTGGCTTATGAAACTTGACTCCATGTGTATAAGTATAATATAGTCCATTATTTAAAGAAGGATTGTGAATGTCCCTTCAACAACGACAATAGGCAACCGATTAAATGATTACAAAAGTTTAAGCAATGCATTATGATAGGTATGTGTCATTTTCCTCAGAGATTATGCCTACAAAAAAGACGTTAAACGTCAAAATCAATGCTTATAAAACTAGTTTTTGTTAGAAGTTTGCTTTTAAAATTTGCAACATTTTGCCCAGCAATAACTAATTTGACAGCTAGCAGATGATTTGTAGCTATTTCCATCATCAACTATAGCTGATGGGAATTAAACTTTCAGGTTGCAAACTTATAGGCGTTTTTCATTCCTTGTTCCGAGTACAGCTTTGAACAGAGCTCGAGCTCGTCAAGCGTAGTCTTACGTCTGAACCGAAGCGTTCCTGAAGCGATTTGATCTATTAGTGGAAAACGTCTGAGCAATAGCTGTCATTTTTGTACTTTTTTAGTCTGTTACACTTTTTCTTGTACCTAATCTCTATTCTTTCTCTGTACTATAGCATTCGCATTTATGTATGATCAGCAATCCAACGGTTAGCTGTCAAAATGTGCTATATGCTTAGACTTTTACTGAAAGTGTCCAGTTAGGTACCTAATTTATTTCGGAGCTCTAAGTGTGCTTTGATAGAAATAGGCACTCATAGAGCACTGGTCTAAAAAAGAATCATACGTACTTAGTTTGACAGTCCAGACTCTGCTGTAACTAAACTGTCTATTTAAAAAAGCATGCTTTCTAAGCAATGACACAACTTAAATCAGACCTGGCTTATACGATTCAAAAGCTCGTAATTATGTGTCCTTCATCGATCGATTTCAATGCCAAGACTCCCCTTTTTAGTAGTAAATTAATAACATTATCAAAATCGAATTTACCGCCACAGCTTGGCGTGTTCTCAATTCTTCGGGTCGCAGTGTATTTTGCAAACAACTGTTTTCCTCCATCAAATAAAGCTCCCTCTTTGTGCGCCATTTTCCGATAGTGGCAGATTCTCCATTTTGCTGGTATACTTGTACATCATCCTGGTCCATTCTCTGTATATTTGTACATAACGCCGCCAACATGAAATGCGGCGCAAAGTGGTGGAAACACCACACACTGAGGCTGTGTATATTATCCCTCGTTTCACAATGGGCAATGGAGTTCATGGAGCTTTTTATTATGTACCGGGCGACAACAAATTCTCCCATACTCGGCTTCAATGTAGGGTGGTATACTCGCTCCCAAATGTATAAACATAATATAAGTATATCCTCCCGCTGGTGAAGAATACGCACACTCCAATAAAAGACTTGTTAGTCGGTTTGTTCTTCACAGATTTACAAGATCCTTCCTTGTGTTCTTCGTGTATCTCTCCCCCAACCTGGCGACGCGACGAAAACGTTTGCGAAAATAATGCAATCATATATTATTATTATATGTGTGTCAGTTCATCGTTCGCCCCCCAATCTGGTTTTTCCTTTAGAAAACATTTGGTGGGCCGTTTTCAAGAGGGTGGAAACGGAAAACACACATTTACATGGTGTAAGGAGCGATATCTCGTGTAGGTTCTGTCTGTTTTATACGATGTTGATGCTGCTGGCAAAATGGAGAATTTATTATATTTTAGGAGAGAGGGGGTTTGTTCGGTTGGTGTATGCCTGGTGGATGAACATGTTTATTTTGCTTGCTCCGTGTCCGTATATATGTTCTGGGTTTCATGATACAAAAATATGTGAAAATAATTTTCGTCGAATGAAATGAACATTATAGTGAATTATGTATGCATATTGTGCAGGGGTTGAGGAGGTTTTGATAAACATTGCAGAATTATTTAGTTGTTTGGAGATTTATTTCGAGAGGACTTTTTGTACCCGGACACCTAAACAAATTTATTTATTATGAGGGGACAATGGGCTGTTTTTTTTTTATCAAAATAGATCAGGATGTAAAAAGAAAATGCATTTTTTTACCATTTTTATGATCATTATCAGTCTGGTGTCAGTGGTTGAAATAGAACGGTTCTTGCATGCCGAGACTGCGTTTAAAAATTGAAGCGCTTAATTCAGCTGAACGAGCAAGTACATGAATCTCAAACACGATCACGAAATTTGATTAAAAGGGCATTTGACGAATGTTTAAAAGGAGAGTTCTGTCATTACTGCGCCCGTTGATTGTCACTGTAAGTCATCAACTTGGTTGGAATCGAAAAGTTTACCTACAGTAACCTGCTGTTTGGAACCACCCTATTATTGAATTGCATCTCAGTCTAGGTAACTAAATTGACTGTGTACTGTGCTGTTCTGATGTGCACAAGTTTTTACGTCTTTAATTGTCAATTCTTTAATTGTTAATTCATATTTAAAAAGAAAGAAAACAGCCCATCGAACGTCTACGTAAGTGTTTTTGTGCATCTGAATGCATTCACTCGTTTAGATATTATATGCCTTGTGGAAAAGGAAATTATTGTAACTATAATATGTCTATTTTTATGTGATATCTTTTAATAAAAACAGTTACAGTTTTTAAGTTTTTCTTATGAAAACATAAGTGCAAATTTCACTTAGGGGAGAGAAAGGTTTTTTTTCGGAATTTAAGGGAAGACTTGCTGAAAAAAAAAAGTGGAAAACAGTGTTCAAAGGCGTTTTATGACAAATATTAATTTTATTTCAAAACGTAAGCAATGAATACCTACAAAAGCATTGAAAAATTTATAGAATTTTCGTCTTCCAATAAAAATTCACGTTCGGACCGCGTACTTATAAATCAACCCGCCCCTCCTCTTGTCACCCTATTTCGCAGTTGCCTTTTTCTCCCCGGTATGTTGGCTGCGCTGATGGCTTAGGGTCCCTTTCCATTTGAGTCGACGACACTGGGAGCACTGGAACTGGGCACTTTTTTATGCGAGATAATATTTTCTGTTTGAATTTGCAAATGACACCTCGTATACCACATTTAGCCACAAAATCCCATCCACGTTCAGCATATACCGACACACTGATAAATTATAGTTTCAAAGTCATCCTTTATTAACTCTCCACCCACCGCCTGCTGAGCAAACAGTTCTTAAACTATTTACTATTTATAATAAATGTTTTCTTATCACAGCAGCTTGCCCCCTTTGTTTACACACAGTTACCGGCCGCAAACTATAACCGCCAATTAATACTTTATAGTCCCCATCAACCGATTAGCCCAATAAAGCTTATCGTGGAAATATTTGCTTAGGATCGCAATTAAAATTTGATTAAACTCTGCCATAACCGCTAGGCAAATACACAGTTTTACTGCTCAAGGCATATTCAGATGCATTTTTATTCTTATCACTTGCAACATTTGCACAAACGCATAGATTACCCCCATTGGTGACATGTTGCAATTGAATTGCTCCTCTGGCTGAAGGGGAGACGTCTGCGTCAATTTCGATTAATAAAGTCGCACGGTCACGTTTGCTAATTAAGCCAGTTAAATGAGAACAAACACGGCTGCGACAGACGTTATGACCAGGACTTATTAAAAAGTATTATACGCGCAATTAATAATTAAATAAAATTTAATTATGTTCGATTAACGAGCATTTTTTCCCCACCAGCTAGCTGTAGTCCCGCAACGCTTCTCTCTCTACATATACGAATGCGATTTAATAACTCAATTTAACAGACAATCGTTTGTATTGTTAATTCAATTACAGCGCACACGAACTGCAATCTGCGCCAGTGGCATACTCATATACAAACACCTACCCTGGGGTAGAGGCGCGACAAGTTCGCCGCCCCACACCGGATTTTGTAGAGCGCGACGCTGATTCTGTGGTCATGTTGTGGCATTTATTAATTATTCTCTAAGCGCAGCAGCTGTTAATGAATGCGGGAGTGAGCGAGGGTGCCCTCCTCTCATTTGTTCGGCCTGTGCGACATTTTGTTACAATTATGTAACGACTATGGGGGTGCTTCTGTGAAGCTGGAACTCTACACCACTGCCGCTTCGACATAATGCGCTAATGGCAGTTAGCATGCTCTTGATGGGGACGTTAGGAGATGGTTATTTCTTACTGTAGTTGTTTAATATGATGTTTATGGAGATGTTTGCGATAAAATTATTTTATCTGCCTGTCCAACTTGGTATAATGAATTCGTTATAGATCCGAATGATTGTTTGATTTTATTCTAAATGTGTGGCGCCACCTTCTTTCGGGCTCGAGAACTTTTAACACACCAATCGCAGCAATTGTGGTGCGGTCACAAAATTAATTAGATCTCAGGTAGGCGAAAATGAGTCAAACAGCCAGAGCCTGGCGAATGCGAATGCTCGTAAAAGAATTGATTGCGCGCGGTAACAACATCCCCAGTCTCTCGTTTGTGGCCTACAGGCACTTTCGACAATGAGGCCGCACAGCAAAACAATCCAGCCTTCTGTATATATACATACGCCCATCCCCAGGCACTCATTGGAATTTAATTCAATTTTCAGATTCGCTGGCAGAGCGGACGTGCACCCTGGGGCAATTAATGTCACCCCATTAAAGTGATCCCTAATTATGTGAAATGATTTAAAACCATAAAAACCAGGCCAGCATCTGAAAGTGAGAAAAACCAGGGACGGAGTGCAGCACTTTTTTTCGGGACCCGGCTAATCGCTACCATTTCCCCTTCAACAGTTGTGTGTGACTAATAAAATTATACGTGAAATTTTTGAGGACACTCACGAGTGTAAGTAGATGATTGTGCCTGGAAGTTTGTAACCGGGAGGGGAACGGTACTGTGATATAAACATACTGGCACTTACATACGGTTTAATTATGGCAATAACCGTTTTCGGTTAATGGTGGTATACGGTATACGCGTCTCGTTGTGTGAGTGCGGCAAATTTATTAATTATCTCAAAGGCGCGCTGGTAAAGGAAACCATTCGTATTCCGAGCAACGAGATGAGAAGCCGGATTGTCGTTCAAAAGTAATCATCATATGCTGATTATTAAATAAGGTCGCCTTTTAATGTATACAATTAGTTTAAAGCAATATCTTTTGTGAATATGGCCATGGGTGTGAGAATGCGGAATCTGTCCCGAAAGGGTTCGTGGAAGTTTTTACGTATGTGGGTTGGCAAGGATTATGCAGACGTGGTACGGAGGATGTTACTCTTGAAATTAGTACAATTATTCTATTGCTCCCAAGCGGATTGTTAAAGCTGTTAGATAGGAATTGTTTTCGAAATGGGGCGAACTGAATCTAAGGCATACGAGTAAGTTAATGAGAGACAAGGTTTAGATTGAGATTCTAGGTGGGTATGTCTTAGCATATTGAGGGTCGATTACAATCAGCACATTCAGCATTTAAAGATTGTATTTGTGTTGGTTAATAATATGCTCACCCGTCGTAGTACAGATTTGGAGCGAGTTTTGAAGAGACTCTGATATGAGATCGAGCAGAAGCTGGCATTTTGCGCTAAAGACAGAAGTCATGCGTATTATATAGTTTATTGTTGATTGGCTACTGTCGTTGTAATTTTATTTACAACATGGCATTACCTGATTTGGCTAAAGTTTCGAGGTTTCAGCAACGCGATGTCATGATGTAATGTGGTTGTCTTCGATATCTTTGAATTAAAAGAGCTACAGCCGTATTTATTCCCTTACGACGGCTCTACGATTTTTGAATTAAACTTAACCTAACGATTTATACGCAGCCCTTAGGAGTGGCTTTCCTCAAAATGTTATTTATAAACCTTTTTTCGCGGTATAGCTTCACTGAACGAGGTTTGTTTCTAAATAGGTAAGAATTTCGATAAATTGTTACACAAAGCGCTGAAATCTAGTACTTTTTGCTTTGAAAACAACATCAGCTGTTTTTGACATATTAAATTCGTAAATAAAATCATTTTATATAAGAAAAAGTCAAATTATCTGTCACAATTTCGTAATTTCTGTGGAGGGACTGATGAAATATCACCGGCAATCATTTGTATGACGTGTTCCAATAACCAATTATTCCTCGTCCGATTCCACCAACCACGAATTCGACCCCGACCAAATGACATTTGATGCAAAAACATATTTAGGCCCAGTTATAGCCATACGTAAAATGCAACCAAAAATTTGGAGCAGTGTGAAAATTTGCTTTTTTTTTACTTTAAGTCGGTCATAGCCAAAAATCTTACAGAAAAATGTTTCCCTTGGAAAACCATTACAACAAATCAACTTCCACTGATTGCTTACGATCTGACAAAAAATTCCTGACAGATAAATATTGCAAAAGGTGTGTTTGATTCAACAACCCAATGATTGGAAGTCGTTTTCGTTGTGTTTTCGTGGAAAACGACTTTAAACGGCTCGTTTTGAAAACTGAAATAGGTATGTATGGGGAAACTTCTGTTTTCGATGAAGTTTTCGAGTGTTTTCGGCTCGGTGGGAAAAGGGTAGGTATTAATCAGACTCTAAAAATCCCCTTTCCCCAAAAATGGACAAATCACCAGCAGTGGTACCTATTTAATTTGTTCAAATCCGGCTATTATTGCACAACAAATGTAGGTAATCGTCCTGATGATAACCTGCTTTGGCATCTCTATTCAGTTTGCGGACGTGTAAATGTTAAAAAAAATTATAATAATGTATTAGTTTCTGTTCGAAGGGCTGTCATCAGCGGTGAAACGTCGTCGTGAACGTTACGTCTATCCTTGCTATCCTCGCATATGGCTGCACTGCACACCTATCACAACTGCGTGTCTTTTCAACACCCTCGATCAATTTTAATTAAATGCAGTCCATGCAAATCCCCAATAATCTTCACAAACGACAATTCGTTACATTCACACCATTGTGCGAGCACTCATCTAATATTATTCCGCCTTTCAATGAATCAATAAAATCGTGATTCATAAAAAAAAACGAACAAAAACAAGTGAAAACAAAACACACGCAGTGTCGTCCCCAGAGCCATTTAACCATTCCAATCGACGAGGGTGGAATTCAGTCTTTATGAACCATAAATATTAAAAATGAAGCGCCACGAAAACCAGATGAGACACACCGACTATTGCAGCCAGACAGAGCTACTCGTATACATACCCCGGGTGCCGGGTCCTCCTCCTCTGGTGAATGGAAACGGAAAGAACAATCCGCGCTCACTTTACTTTATCCCAATTCGATGCTGGGCTCTGCCTCCTTATAATTCACACCATCCGATGTGCAACGCATATTCACTTAATATTGTTGTGAGGCCCCGGTGGCAAATAAAAAACAAAAAAAAAATTGAGCCAAACGGATGGATAAATAAATGTTTCCATGTGACGACGATTTAAGGCTCCCATGCGGAAGATGGAGTGTCGACATGGCGGATCTCTAAGCCGGCATTGACAAACAAAGTAGCATAAAAACAAAACAGGGAACAATAACAGACCCTTATTAAATGTGTTGCCACTGTGTGTATCGGCGCACTGATGGAGATTTTCATCTCGTGTATCCTTTTTGCTCGGAAAAATGGCATAATCAAGTGCGTATAATTTACGAGCTCTTCTCTATTTCTTTTTCAGTGTCAGCAAATCTATCACAATCACATAATCATCAGCATCATCATCATCACCAGAGCACGGATAAGGACGGCAAGAAGAAACACACGCGACCCACGTTTAGTGGCCAGCAAATTTTCGCTCTGGAGAAGACCTTCGAACAAACCAAATATCTGGCTGGACCAGAACGTGCCAAGTTAGCGTATGCCTTAGGAATGACTGAATCCCAAGTTAAGGTAAGAGATCAGACACAATATTCACCTATAAATTTATATCATCGGATTTGATTCGACACCGATAACACTATCCATCCGCCGTCGCTTGTTGGGTGGGCGTTTCCCATTTCCCGGTATAGTCAGCCCCCTTTGCAACTTTAAACCGAATGTCTATTATGTGTGATTGAGTTTATGTTTTAAACAAAAAAATCCTCAAAAGTTGCAATCCTCGAAACGTGTGTTTCGGTCCCTGCCTAAGCGCAGGGATAACAATGAAAACATTAAGTTCTTGCTGATAAGCGTATAGCCGACGCGCGACAGATATACCTACCTACTCTTTAGACGTCGGGGGTCCGTGTTTTTGAAAAGGCATTTGCATATTTATTGAAACAAATCCAAGAGGATTTAAAAACTTGGTTGGCTTGCTGCTGTGTCTAAGCAGAACGGTCGTGCCGCACTTTATACGTCCGCAAGGACTTACCGCAACTTCAAATTGCTAACGTGGTGGCCGTAGGTGGGGTAACCTTTTTAAAAGTTTTCTCCTCATTTTTTTCATTCACTCCTTCTTGGATGAGGAGGATTCCAGATTAATGTCTGCATGGGATTACTTTGGGATGTTGCTGGTGGTTGACGATATGACGATGCGACTATGCGGGGGGTGCGGTTTTTCCATGTGAATTCGAGTTCATCTACAACGAAATGATTCCATTGGAATAGCGTGGAACTGGAACATTTTATCATGTTTAGTTTTCTCATTCTATGTAGTAAATCCTTTTTAAAGGTAGAGTACACCTTGTGCACGGGTGTTATTCAAATTACACATAATCCATATTTTAATTGGGGTTTAACAGCGAGCAGGGAAGTTTTAATACGTTTTTTAGAAGAAGATCGTGATGTTTGCAATAATTGGGTTTTGTTGTAAATGATGTTTAAATTGAAAACAGAATAGAATTGGCACCGCACAGTTCGCACCGAATAGAATACCTATACACCTCAGCTGTCAAGCATGGATGGAAGTTCTCTTGGTTGGTGATATTTCTCGCATGTTTGCTGTCAGAATGAATGATAGAATATACTAAGACCAAAATATAAGATCCAAATTTATTCCGTTCAATTCGCCTTAAGCGTCCAGTTATATAGCCATCCGGCCATCCCATACTTAAAATGCAACCGAAAAAGTTGGAACAGTGTGAAAATGAGTTTATTTAGGTACGTTTGGGCGGCCATAGCTAAAATTGTGTCAGAAAATTGTTTTCCTACGAGAATAGTTGCAACAAATTCTACTACTGATTGGATTCCTTCAGGAAAAAATTCTTGACAGATGAAACAGTAAAGAAATAAAATATTTCAGTGGAATGAATTGATTTTTTTTCTGGAATTGGTTTAGTAGTACCATTGTATATAAATCTAATAGTACTCTCATCAGAGGAAATCGACACTAGCGCCTCTATAGAGCAAGGGCCCGATTACTTTATTTTCCTATCATTGACGGCAACCATAGTTTTGCACTCACCACAGACACCAATTGCTGTCACTGAGAATAGAAAAATGCAAGAGAGAACCAAACGAAATAGTAAACAGAATGAAACCACCCCTACAAATGGCAGGATTTGTTATTAGATCTAAAAAAAGAGAAGAACACAGAAGCACTTCTGTTCGCTTCGCATGAATGTACCTGCTGCGTATACTCGTATTTGTGTGTGTACGCATAACGTGCAACACAATTTTCTGGATTGTGCGAACAAATAGATATGAGATAATTTGTGTATCATCTCATCTCGTTTGCATGCGCAAACTATTTTTTTCTTCTTTCGATCTTTGCTTGTTGGTGATATTTTTTTGATGTATGTTTTCTATGGATGTTTGTGTGCAACAGAGCTCGTTGCCTAAAAAATTCCTAACTTTAACAATTTTTGGGTTATCTGATTATTAGGGTAATTGGACGAAAATACAAATTTTTCGGATGTTTTATGTAGGTATGCCAATAAAAGGATTTCCACGCCCTTTCCGCTGGAAACTAAATTGTACTGGCAATACTAAATATATAGGGTTAGCATTACGGAAGCAAAGTTACCACAAGTGTTTTGCGTTTTATTTTAAAGTAAAGCTAGGCCTACAGGGGAACCTCGATAAAAAAAACGCATCTAGTATTTTACCCCACAGGGTGATGTGGAAAAAAATACATTTACGTAGGTATATTATGTATTAACTATTTTAATGTCTATTCTGGGACAAACCATTCAAAGAAAATATCGTACCGAAGTTTCAGATAAAAACATATTTTTTTCCTTTATTTTTTTTAAATCCAATTAAATACCTATAGTCCTGTACCGAAAAATAATATTTATGGTGCTGTTAAGTTTTTTTTTATATGCACTCCTTTTTGTTCCAAACCGGAAGGACAGTATGGTGCAATTTTATTAATCTTTTACTGAGAAACATAATTTCCCTTTTACGTTGACGGTTTTTGTGAAAACTGTAAGATTGCAGCAAAATTAGGTTTCTGCGCTGTATTTTTCTCGGAATAGGTTAGGTATACGTAGGCATATAGGTAGATCACCGAATAAGATCATAAAATACTTCCGGCTTAGTACATACATAATAACTTGTAAGGCTGTGTGTCAATTGAAATAATTTAGGTATCCTTGGATAATTATTAGCTTCCGATTGGGTTGAGCGTTTATCACCATAGGGTCAGGACAAACTATTTTATATAATTACATATATGAGATTAAATATGCACATATTATCAGAAGCCTTTTCTATTAATGCAAAAACTATGTCCTGTGCCCATGTTCTGTAACTCATGCGATAAATTTGCACATCAGAAACATAGTAACATGTTTTTCAATTTGTATCGTTTTAGTGATAAATATATCGATGTGATAATTACAGAACATGGGCCCTGGTACATAATGTAGTTACAAAATCAGAAGAATAATCTAAGTCCATTACATATCCAACTTTCAACAAACGGGTCTATGCAGCAAAAACCCAAAGCTTATTTCAAAGAAATAATGAAATGTAGCAACGTTTCGGAAAAATACCAATAACCATTTCGGCGAAAAATATAGAAAATTGAAAGATACACATCATATCTCATCAGAATGGATCTACATTGAGCTAAGTGTAACAGGTACATATTTCTCTTGTCTTGCCAACGTACAGCTACAGCCAACCATTAAACAACACAATCATGATCATATCTCATAAACCTCACGGGTGGGACGAACGATTCTGCTCCCAGTCACATCACATATCACATACCCACAAAGGAATCCAAAACAAGTAGGCACGCGTACGACACGACACACGGACACGAGGTACCACGACAAGAGTGTATGTGTGTTTTTTGTCGTTCTCCGTCCTTTCGCTCACACAAAACAATTCTTCTCTGAGAAAAGGTTATTCTTTTGCTAACCATGCGACCATACGCCCTCTACAGAGCAGAGGCCCAAATAAAAAAATTCGTCTGATGAGAGTACTATTAGATTTATATACAATGGTAGTACCTAGGTAAATCGGTAGAAGTTGAATAAATTATTTTTCTAGAAAATGTTATTATTATTTGGTTATTTTTTTCGATAAACTAACTTTATAATTCAACATTTAAAGACAAAAATTGAGCTCAGCCATTAGGTTTAAGTGGTAATAAAAAGCTAAAGAAAGATTTTTACGTGCTTTCGTTTTATGGCCTTCGTCCGAATCTCTGATCTGGGGACCACAATAGTTGAAGAGCAATTATAGGTAAGTGACTAAAAAATAAGGATTTGGCAGCACTCCAGAGGAAAATGTCGCCGTGCGTTGCTCCTACTTGTTCTAATATTACTCCGCAAACTCTTGGTGGGAAAAGCAGTTCGTGTGACATAAGGTGTGTTTTTTTGGGCTTCGATTTCAGCAAAGCAAAGTAAAGTAGGATTTTCAGCAATTACAACAACTATTGCGAGTCTCGAAGTGTCAAGTATATCCTAGCTGTAGTAATTGCGTGCTGAAAATCCTACTTTACTTTGCTTTGCTGATATCGAAGCTCAAATGAACAGACCAATTGTGACATTGATTGTACTTCCCCCAGGAAGCATAACTTTTGTACTCCGCAAATGGTGGTTTATCGAATTGAATTCAGGGACGTTATACTCATAACGAAACTATAAGGCCGTTTGTTTAGATCGAGGCGCTTTGCAAAATATTATTTATAATGTTAAAATCTGACAGCCATTTAAAAACATATATGATTTTGTAGATTTTTAGTACCTACCTATCGTTTCTACTCCTTTCAGTTTCGCTCTTTTCGACCACAATCAATCAACCCCACGAGGAACGAAAGCGATTATAGAAATTTTACATCTATTGAAACTTGATTTAAATGATGTAGGTATAGTACTTAAAATTATACCCTCTTCCCACGTAGGTAGGTACCTACATATGTTGCTACATTCAATTAACAGGAATAATTATACCTAAACTATCGTAATTAAACGTAAACCTTTCTAATCGCGTTGCTCGAACATTCCCTAGATGTAAATGCAAAATACAATTAAGAGCAGGAGACAGATTTCCATATTTGGGTACAATACAACGCGTCGCAAACGGCATACACACGATGACACTGTCAGAGACCCTTTCGCTGAAACCAAACTGTGCTTTACATAAACACAACACAGAATATACCACCTATATACCATACCTACATAATTAGATACATCTCTCGGGTTATTAATGGTGGAATCAATTTTGTGTATACGTTTCCAAGTTTATATATAGGTTCACATTTTGGAAGGGAAATGCGATGGATGATGTCCTTTTACGGGGCACCGACTGTATGCGGATGATTGTAAACTGTAACAAGTAAATCAAGACCGAGATTTGTCAGTTTAGATAATTTTGATAAATTGCGCACTCCATACCTCCCGGTAGAGCGCTTAACCAAAGGTTGTGATGGTCTGGGGCCCTAAATGGTTTTTAATTACCATCACCCCCGCTCCGTACTGTTGCCGAAAATGTTTCCAAAAATTGAGTTTGCGCCTGCTGCTATCCGGAGTTATGGAAATTAATTGTTCTCTCTATACCATTGCAATGCAAGGGACGATCCAGCGAATATCCGAGTGGTTGGTCTTGCATTTTTTTTTTGTATTCGAAAGCGAACGAACGAACCTTGGACACGGCAACGGAATTAATTCATTTTTTGGTTTTTCTTCGACGTTTTTGAATCGGTCGGCAGCCAATCGCTGCATAAAAATTGGTATAGGTAAAATCGACGGCGACAACGATCGCTGTGGCTGCTATTTGAATAAAGGATATAGGTATGATGGGTGGCTCGAATTTTTTTTACGATGCATGGCATTTTCCATTTCGTTCAAAAATTGAGCGAGAACAAAAACGGATGGCTTTGTAACTAACGTTTTTTTTTCTACGGCGGGTGCAAGAAAAATGTTCCAATTTGAAATGGCTTGTGTGAAATTATTGTAATCGAATAGTTTAAATATCGCGGGAGTAAAAAATAGATTTTATACAAAAGAGGGTACATTTTCGTAATAACGCAATCGCTTTAACTTCGAAGACGTATTCCACTGAACTTTCACATTTTCGATTACCGAACTGTCAGTGTGAAAATATACTCAGTAAAATCAACATGGTGAAGTAGACGAAGGAACTACCTTTACAAATACTTAAAATTTACTACCGAAATTCCGAGTCGGTGTCGGTGGTCGCAACTTTTAGAGCGTTAACGCAAATTTTCAACTGTCAGCGATGAAGCGCAACTGACAAGTAACAAGAGGAATTGCAACAAATACAAAGAAGAATTTTGTTTCCATTTATAGTGAATGCCAACAAAATGATAATTGCATGCGAATTTAGTCACTTGCGTTCATTGGCGATCTATTTGAGACAAATTTAGTTAACCAAAGACGACCTAACATTTGATCGCGCCCATATACTGTCTTTGGTAATTGAAAATTGATTTACAAAACTTTACAAAAACAACTGCGGCATACCTCCATAATGTTCTTTGGGAAAGATAAATGTCACGGCTCTCCCGGAATCTGACCGAATGAAAACCAATGCCAATATTGATTTGATTGCTGGATATCCATCCGTCTGTCGCATCCTCTGTCCCCACAACTGTTATAAAGACATATACTCGTATATATATGTACACATAATGCATTTTCAACATCGATTTTCTGGCATGGCATAGTCATCTTGCTCACGTTTACCTTTTTACTCCTTCATTTTTTTTTTTTTTTTTTTATAAATCACATAGCAATAAAAATTCACTTAAACCATCACTCAAAATGAGATTTATTGCAGTTATTAAAATGTGCGCACACAGGCGACGCGACGTATACATGTGAGCCATTCAGCCAAAGAGTGGAAACAAAAAACACACGACAGATAGAGGTGGTGCCGAGCCATAGCTTTGATGGCTCATACGTCCGAATTGACGGATAGTTGTAAAATCATGGCGTCCAACAGACAAATTTGGAAATGTTGTTTTACTATTTTTCTTTTCCGTTTTAAATATTTATTTGTTATTGCCGAGGTTATCGGCTGTATAAATTATAAAATCGGACTCCCCTTGCAGTTTGCCCTTGACAGATTGCACCTTAAAATTTACACAACTCAAAGAAGTTCTTGTCTTTTTTACTGGCTATAATATGAGTGTGTGTGTTTGTTTTATTGCCCCCAAAAAAACGCTTATTCATGCATATCTTATGGGGGTTCCTGGTCTGGAGATAATTGGCTCTTCTATACAGTAGACGATGACCTTTTCTGTATTTTTTGTGACGAACAACTGACGAATTGTCAAAACCATAAATTCAACTTCTATTTGATGTTGTTTTGACATGGTCGACCAGTCGGCTATAAATTCCAGGCGGGACTACTAAAATTCGTTACGCTCGCAATAGAATCTGCTTTTGAATATATACTGCTCAAAGATTGCGTCCTTTTCTCGAATATATTGACCTGATGGTGTAATCCTTTGTCCATCCGTCAGTAAAAATACCGATGGCTTCTGATGTGTGTTGTTTTTCGCAAGAATGCGTATACAATAAATCTGACGTAAACATTTACAGTCGCCAGGTACCCCTGTTCACAAAACCAGGCATCATAGATGAATAGGAGATTATAGGAAAGTGCGCGGTTACATGTCAGAGACTCTGAACTGACAGTGAAAATAATTTTCTGACAGCGAAAGTGATGTGAGATAAAGCGCAATACTGTGAACAGAAATAAGAATGATTGTCGCTCACCTGAGTAGTGGACGAATTAGCACTTACCCACGAGTAGACCAAGACCGCACATGGGCATGAGAGGATATGGCCTGGTGTAACATGAAAGCTGTCAAAACTTGTCAGTTAATGGGCATGGTAAATGAGATTGGTCCGATTGCTTTTTAATTAGTATTGATTGACGTTTATTGTTGTTGATTCTTTTAATTGGAATACACGTGATTAGCTGTCAAACCTTGACTCACAGTCGGAAAAGTGATTGGTTTTTTTCCTACTATGACAGTAGCAAATGTCGGCTGCGTGTTCTTAAGAACATCAAACTCCAATGAGATGTCTTAACGTGCGGTTTCAATTGTAGAAAATAGTCAGTAAACAGCTTGTTATACTTGTTTTTAAAGAGAAGAGTGTCATGCTCAATTCACACTCCCAGACTGGCGGACAGATAATTATAAATCAATTGTAAGACTCCATTAGTATTTGTGACTGAACTGGCCGCTGTTACACAAATCAAATGCGATTTCTTTAGTTCTTTCCATATAAGCGATCACTCCCACACTGAAATTCAGCCTTTAAGCATGCCAATTAATTTATTTACCATACGCGTCACGGTTCATATTTTTACAGCTGCTGGCTTTTATTATAAGCTCTTCAAAGAGTAATCCCCATTCTTGAATGTTCATCGACTCCATGACCCAAACACACTGTATGCCTCCATAATACATCTAGCAATTAGGGTATGTTGGCTTCCATCATAAATGGTTATTGTTCTGTGTACCGCAACTTGGCTCGTAACACAGCCAATGGAAAAAAGATATGTAGATACATTAAGTCATTGAAGGTAAATTAAATTCTAGTGTGTGTTCATTTGTTGGCAATTGAAAGGCGGCTCGTTTTTATTTCTCATTTTCTTGGTGTTATTTTTTACACTCTTCCTGATCTGCCATGCCTGATGGCTGAAGATGTTTGCAAGTGATCACAGTCAAAGCCAGATCTGTGGTCATTAGTGTATTACATTATATTCATCTTTTCCCTGCCATTAAATTTCAATCTATCATGTTTATGTATGAACATGTACAGTTTCATAATGAAATTTATTTTCTTACTTCGGGGTGAGTAAAATTAGTAGTACGAGTACCTACACATTTTAAAAGCAACAGGAAGGAGTTATGAACATCGCTTTTGGGGCCCTTTTTAGCATAAGCTGGCCAACATTGAAGTAGGAGTACTTGTAAAATCTCAGTCGTAAGACAGTTTGTCTAGTTTAACTGGCGTGTGCCTTTCTAACGCGCACTTAAAAGGCTCCCTCTAGCCTCTTTATTTCATTCTACCAGACATGTGATTAATGGCATTTCCGACACCTCTTTTTTGGCCAAATACGGGACCACATGTCAAAAAGTTTTCCCATAATTTTGTGGGCGGAAAAAACCTTTGTGGGCGCCGTCATGCGATAAATATTCCTTCAAGTTATACTCAACAGCAAACGAGTAGGTGCACCTAAAAATCGCAGCTTTTCATATACCTACACTTATCGACAGAAGTATTTACAAAACTAAAAGTAAAATTTTATGAATTCTAGGAAGAAATAGAAAAAATACACAGCTAACCTAATTAACAGGTTAACAAAGGGAATTTTTATTTTTAAATAAATTAATTTAAATTTATTAAAATGATTAAAACTAACTTTTTACTTTGGCAGAATTAATTTGACAGATAGGTTTTACTTAAAAAAAAAAACCATTTTGAATTTAAAGAAGGAACAAAACGAAGCAACATATCTGCTTTAGCCTCAATAACATTCTGTAATTGTTTTAAACCAGCGGGCTAATTGTATCCTCTTTATTTTGTTTTCGTATATAGTTATATACGGTACTTTTCTTACAGGATATACCTAGATCCAAATCGAATTCAGCAAGGCGCCTCTTTAGTTAATCGGGGTTTCAGTACATTTTTTTTATATTAAGCTCGAGAATTTTTTGACTTAAACTTGGATTTAAAAAAAAAAATTCTCCAAAGTTAATCTTCCATCCTTTTAGCGTTTTAGATATAACTTTTTCGTTTTTTACCTGAGAGAGGTAAATTTTGAACAGAGATCATTCTTTTGTGATTATTGATTTGGATATTTATAGGTTGCCTCGACAAATAAAATTCTTCCCCTATTATTTTACAAAAAGACCGTCTTTTGCGACAAAAGCTACTCGATCTTCCATATTTGAACCTGTCGTTTTCCCCATATCCCCATATTTAATCAAAATATACCTGTACACAGTAAATCTATTACATTTATCTTAAATTCACACGATAGGTAACATTTTTTTTTCCGACAAACAAACCTTGAAAAATGAGCTATCCAGCCATAAGTCTGATGATCTCATTTACACACACAATCATAGGTCACACCATATGCAATCACATGAGTGAAAACTGTGGACATCAGTTAACCCGTTGTCGTTGTGAATTATTCGCCTTGAAAACGGACTTGCATTTCTGTCAAAATACTTTTGCCGACTAGTGTAGATAGACTTCCCCCATAGACCTACTCCTTCGTAAGGTCATTAACGATAATAATTGCTGTAGTCATTATTTTTGGACACCCACAGATGTGAACCATTTGTCCTTTAAAGGGCTAACCGCATTGATTACGAATAAAAAAATTCTGTGTGCTTAACCCTTTTTAAGACGGTCGCACCATCAGGTGCCACATTGAGGACACATTCATTTTTCCCATTCCCATTTTTCTATATGCACAGCAAAAAAAAAAAAAAAACAATTGCAGGCCACGGCACAGCCACCTAAGAACAGCATGTTGCGAAATATCTTGTTTTTGTCTCGAACACGTACCGACCAATGTTGGATTTCCGGAAGAAAATGTGTGTTAATGACCCCATCGCCGCTCTCATTAGAAATTCGCATGCGGGTATTCCAGATTTCAGTACGGCATGTGTTACCCAAACATCCCAACCCCGCACAGGCCATGGGTATTGTGTGCTGGCAATTATTTCGTCTTAATCTACGGCTCAATTGGATGAGTGGAATTAAACAAAATTCACCCCGCCCCCCTACTTACGGCCCCCTCCAATTTCGCTCTTAATTGTAAAAGTAATTTGTAATGTTTACTTGTGTATTTGCAGGTTTGGTTTCAAAACCGACGGACGAAATGGCGCAAACGGCATGCAGCCGAAATGGCAACCGCCAAGCGAAAGCAGGACGATATTAACGACGGCGGTGACGCCGATGGTGATTGTAGTGAAACGCTTGACAGTGATTCCGAGAGCTTAGACATGGGCGACCCGAACCGAAAGCGATGTCGAATGGAGGACGAATTTCATCATAATTAGTTAAAAACTTTAGGGGCCTTCAAAAGGCCATCTGAAGCTATGAATACCTACACACACGAAACACAAACACATACAGACATACGAAGAAAAAAAAAAAGCTTGTATATATTTTTATTTTTACTCTAACGTGTACTTACTTTTAATTATTAATTATGTATTTAAATAATGATACAAATTTACGGTTATTATAGTTTTATTGTGGAGATATAGCGATAAAATGTTTTAATAATAAAAAAGGAAATTAAGAGAGAAAACAAATTCAGAAGAAAATTAGATTGCGAATGGAAATTGATGAGAAAAAAAAGCAAAACAAAACAGAAAACAAAGTAAAGATAAATAAGTTAATAAATAAATTTTGTGTATTTTTGGTTTGGTTGGTGCGGATCAAGTTCATATTTCAGGTTATGATGAATACTTTCACCGGTTATGTCAGTGTAATTAAACTGAATAGATTTGGCCAACGATCTAGCTGCAAAGAAGTTTCACAGAACTCATTTACAGCTTTGTCAATCGATTCTCTTTTCAAGATCATTTAAACAATAAAACCAGGTACTTTGGTCGCGTGAATTTGACAGTCGACATCTGTCGTAGATTTTCACACTCTCGGATATTATTTGTCAGACATTCGCAAAAAGGAGGACCGCCGAAACGAATCTTCATAAATAATTTATCGCTTTGGAGGATTGAGGATGGAATCCCTTCGCTCAAGCTACTGCAAATATTTAAAACTAGATGTCGCGACAGGTTCGAATAGAAGAGAAGCTGGGTTTGTGTATACTTGGCTTGAGAAAAATTTAAAACTTTAATCTGCTGCAGAGAAAATACATCCGAATATTTATTTTCCGATAACAAATAAGAAAACCGATCGATAACAGTCATCAATTTGCCAGATGAGTTGACAAACAACAAAAACACACAATTTAAACCAATTAAACTCGAACAAAACGACAAAATCGGATCAGCAAAATATATAGGGCAAACCCCGGCGACAGGCAAATGCCAAACAAATCTCTTTACCGGCATTATACCCAAACGCACGCATACTGATGAAAGGAAAATCGAATCCGATTCGAGTATAGAATGCCGGCTAGCTGATGTCTTTGCATTTCCACTGCGAATACCTATACAATTTGAAAAAAAAGGAAATAGATGTGCCATCCCAAGGGAGAGACTTCTTCCATTCACACACCCAGGTACAAGGAAATGCAAATGCTGTACAAAGAAGCAAAATATCGCAGCAACCGACCAACACCTGGGAAAGGACGCACAATTCGAAAATTCCGGATTAATATTTGGCACAACAAAAACTAGTTCCTGTCATCCTGTCCTTTGTGAGGCAGAGCACACTGACGGACAATCGATTTTACCAGCGCAGCGCTTTCAAATGTAATCCTCCTGACTTTATGCCCTTTTAAGAGCGATGAGCTGATGATCGGTTCCCGCATTCATCAACGCACGATTCTCCTTTAAACAAAAAGGAGGAGTATCGATAGGCAGTACTTTGAGGTTGATTGTTTGTTTTTGTTCGCTGGCTGGCAAAAGGAACTCGGTCGTGCCTGTTTCGGAATTTCCGGATTGCTTACATTGTTTAAAAATGGGATATTGATAGTTTGTTTGATGATTCCTTTATCCCTTTCGGGGATTTCCTGATGGGGAATCAACTTTCAGATCGGGTGTGTAACATTTTACACGGCCATTTGGTTAGGGAAACATGATTTGTTTAATGCAGTGTCCATTACCACTCGTCCGCTAATGGTCAGAAAAAACAATAAATATATAGTATATACGTTTTGTGGCAATAAACTCACTTTGGCTACTGGTATTTCGGTGTGTACAGAGATCGCGAGTATGAATCACCCCTAATGGATGCGGAGGAAGCCCAAATAATGAACTTTATTGCTTCCATTTGTCGGTGTTATTAATTATTTATTGATTGACAGCTAATCAATCTTGGTCCACCGTCGCCGCCCGTCCACCTGTTGTCTCTTCACCCGACCTCACTCATATTAGGTAGGTAGCTGGATTTGCTCCTTTTATGCTCCAGATCAGTTGTCAGTTTACTGACACCTTATGGAAGAACTTCACACTAAAGGGAATTATTAAAAGATGACATTCTTCCTAATCTGTTTTTCATTGTTACGAATATATGTTGTATATATATGCTGGGCAATAATTATGAATTTTTACTCACTGGCAGATAAGGGCCGTGTATTGGTTTCAGACAGATTTCAGATTTTCAGCGCACATTTCTGACACTCGGAAAATGTGATTATACGGAAGATAAGAGTTTGAGATAAAGGAATATCGGATTCTCATTCTGGCATCGAAAGAAAAGCAAGAGGCAAATTCAGATGCAGCAACAACTTTACCTCCAACTCTCCCTCATATTTTTCCAGTAGGTAAATGTCCTAAATTCATAACTTCCTATAAATTTTTTCTAATCAGCAGTACTAACACTCACACCCGTAAACCGATTGAAATATAACCAACTGATGGTTTAATTACACAGCTTTTGCAAGTTTACGACTGCGGAATCGTGTGAGAAGACAGGAACCGTTCGTACTATCGTCGTGTGTATATATAGTCACGTTTTTTGAATCGCGCTTCAAAACTGACATTTGAAGAAAACTCTCTGTTTTGTTGCTAACTAGTTTTTAAAAAAAATCACACCTAATTTGTTTTTGAGTGCGTTCACACGATCGAATCTGTCTTTTTTGACAGACTGCAAGAAAAGTCATAGGTAGTGGCATTTATTTATTTGAGAACGAACATACGTAAGGCAGGTATGAGCAATTTTGTGCAACCACGGTAGTGCGCTTAGGTTTTTCTCATTTTATCTAGAGACCTCCATTCTAGAAGTGAACAGTTTGAAATGTCGTTTCATGAATGAATTCTTCAACTTGTCTAATGATCATCACTCATTGAGAATTGAAAGGTGGTTGAAGTATAGAAGAAATGGTAGCCGGTCGGTGGTGGGTAGGTAGCTAGGTATAACACTAACTGGCATCTTAACTTGGCGTTTCTTGTTTGACATTAATACGGGATGACTGATTTTTATTGACACTTATTAATTATAAACATCACCGGTGAATCGAATATGTAAGCAGTGACTGTGAATGGGGTTTTATTTCTGTATTATTGCATACGGACCTTGTGATTCAAAAGAACACATTTTTCTAATAGTATTCGATAGAATACGTCGTTTGACTCTTTCTTTTCATTGTAGGTGGCTATGTCGGATGTAAATAAGGATTTAGAACCGGTGTTGGGTCGGTGTATGAGTTCCTCAAGTGGAAGTCCTTAATTTACAAAAATGCTCGTCAATTCCCCTCGAATGTCGCATTACAGTGGTGCCCAATACATCCTAAACCTATAGCGCTAATACATATATATAAAAACCAGAAGAGGTACCTATATATAACCACCGAATTGACAAACCAGAAAGAAAGATTCCCTGGGTCTGTTATAATTTAACGGACACTACAGCGTGACTTCATAAAACTTCCTAATCCCCGTCAACCACCATTCCCTGGCTGTACAACTTTCAATTGTCTTTCGAACTGTGATTATGTAAAATCCTGTCTGATGATGATTTCACCCCAAAGCAGAACCTCTTCATAAACCCCATCACCGTCCCAAGTTGCTGCCCGCATATATACTCGTCCACATTAAGTAAAACAAACCAAATTTAACAGCACTAACAACACCAATGTCGATTACAAATTCAGTACGAACTTTAACAAATTCGAAATCGATAACAGATTAAACTCGTCGATAGCTCACTGGTTAGATATACACACACATAGCACCAAGGATATTCGCGGAAACATCGCCATTGGCATTGTCGTCGTCGCCGACAACGCAGCACTCCAACTTAATGAAGTGGAGTATATCGTTGCCATGTATTGTTCATTGTACACTCACTCCCTCTCTCTCTCTCTCTCTCCAGTTTCTGTTCATTCGATGGCGCTGGCCTCGTCTCTTTCTAACCCCTGGTGAGCTTATGTATGCACTGTATGTGTGGCGGGTAAATCCGGATCCGACTGAATGATTTTTACTCCAAGATTTTTATTTAGGCATTCAGTCTTCTTCTCCTTGTGAACTTATTTTTCCTTTTTGAATCACAGTCAGAGCCGACACGAATTCAACGTTTCAACCCCGTGGAATCGGATCGGCTCATCATAGCATCTCACATAGTCGAGTCGAGAGTCGCTTAGCCACGCCTCGAGGTGTGTCTATGTCAAACGGGTTTTCTAAAATGGCTCCTAAGGGGTGCTACAGTTGGGTTATTCCACCGTTCCATTCCGTGAATTCCGCCTTATTAAAAGCAGGCGAAAAGGATTCGAGCTGTGGTTGTGTGCTATTGTGTTCTGTGTAGCTGACCCGGAGTCCATTTCGAGTTTATTGTTTGATGATTTGAGCGCATTTGTATTTAGTTATTTCTTTTTTTTGTTTCCTTTTTGCTGTCCTTTTTTGGAGTTCTACCGTGGAAAGAGTTGTCTTGCGGAATCTTGCCAAAGATTATTATATGCTCGCACGTAGGTATACCTACATATTTTGTGTATGTAGGTATATAAAGAAACCCTCCCGAATATTGTACAATATTATAGATTGTATCATCGACGACATATATACACACAGACAACACGAACATGAACATGAGTAAATGCGAGTTAATGGAGACATGAAATACCAGACAAAAGAATATTTTATATCAATAAATTAGGAGCCAATGACACGCAGGACGAGGTGTAGTTGAGAAAACATACACGGCGTCCGAAATAAAATTAGGGGACAATCGATAATTGATTCCGATTAATAATGAAAAATTGCATAGGTAGGTAGGTCTAGGATAGGCACCTTGGACAAATGAATGAATTGGAGTATTTATTTGGTACATGTTGTTGATTTCCCGGATTTGCTAATTTATTACATTCACGGATCCGGACCTACACACCGTGCATAATCAAAGAATAGATATAGGTACACATTTCGATTCTATTTGACCAGTAGGATTGTACCTAGATCTGTTTGATGTCGCATTACGCATTTTACATCGGATACCAATGCTTGAAGGATGCATAAATTGCGAGCGAGATGATGACAGATCTTAAAGGTTTTGCTTCACTTTGTGAACTTCGTATACTTTCAGCATAGAGAAATGAAAAATGTCGAATCCCAAAAATCGAGAGAGAAATCTCTCAATTTCAAGACAGGTTTTCTTACAAAAAGTTTGAGAAATGTCATTTTGACATTTGAAATTTGATCTTTTAATGCTGCATTTATATACACGGTCACACATTCCTATTAAAGGGAAGCTAAATACTAAATGGCTGTGTGACCGAAAGGGACGGAATTACCTAACACGCAAAAAAATGTGACACGTATTTAGGTCGGCCATCTTGTTTACGTGATAGGAATTATTGGAAAGCTCCGCATGTTTATATTTTTATAGCAATAACTAAAGAAATTCCGCATTCCTCTAAAACAATATGGCTCCCGGAAATGATGAACGGACAATTATTTATTTTTTTCGTGTAACTAATTGATGAATTGCTGGTTTAATTTAATGAAACTAATTAGTACTCTCATTTCACGTGTTTCAAATCAGATATAGAAATGTTTTCAAGCAATTGCAGAAATGTTGGTGAGCGGGACCTGTGCCTATTTCCGTTTTACGTATCTATAAATATGGGTAGAACATCCAAGACACTTTAGGCGTCTGATTTGTGATCAGTGATCACATTCTTAACGCCTTTAATAGCATTGACTGAGGATAAACGGATCTCTCTGTCCCGTTTCATGCAAAACTGCGCGTGCAGTTTAATGCAGCATCTACAAAATAAGTTGGAATTGAATTTTTTATAAGCTAAATAGGTACCTATTAAACTTTCCATTTTGAATGCGCAGATATGTTGTAGGAGAACTTTCCATTACAACTTCTTCCTCTGACAACGTTGAAGACGAAAATAAATAGAGTTTTACTTGTCAAACTTTTGAGCTGTCAAGTCAGTTTTAATTTTTCTGTTTTCAGCCGAAATTCGGTGAGTTCTTAGGTAGAAAATTATGAAAAATTAAAAAGAGGGGAAATGGATTTCTCGCTCCTTTTTGTTTTTCAATTTTCTCAGCTTTTGGTCGTATTCGCACGCGCAGTTTCTTAGCAAACCTGTTGACTGACTGACTGGATTCACTCAGAAAAACAAATTATAATGCCAACAATTTTCGTTGGTTAAAATGAACCCAAATATCAAAAGTTTCGATTTATGAATTATATTGTTGGCAATATTCTTAAAGAATAGTTATGGAAAGAATTTTATTCTTAATCTGATTATTTGATTCTTGAAAACATAAGAACGAGTTCTTTTTAGAAGAAATTATTGTTAAAGCAAGAACTTTTTGCTTAGTTACTATTTTTTAAAAATCTCAAAATTCTTCGCTCAACAACCTTTCGTAAATCGCCTATTACTACCGTCATGTCAAGAAAAACCTTAAAATATTAATATTTCTACAAAGGTTTCCCCAATTTCTGTACACAAATAGGTGACCCCGCATGTATTCGGTTGCGTACAGGTTTCTGTATAGGTACTGAACTAGAAGACGCATTAGTCAATTGGCACCATTTGACTTGAAAGCTATTACATTTTCCTCTTTCCACAAGAGTCCGTCCCGCACCAACAGCGGCCATTCGAAAGCGCAAATACATATCTCAATTACCAAAACTGGTATGAGCAACAACTATAATTCCAAACTCAAACCCTCATCATATATCAAAAATTCACAAATCATTGTCCATCCATAAGCATTCTCTTTGAAATGTAAACTTTTTCCCGCACAAATAGAGTGCCGCCAGCCATCTATAACTGCTACTGTACAGCGTAGCACTTAATTATACCGAAAAGTGCATTCTTCTGCGTATTCAGTTGATAATGGATAATGATTCAAATAAATGGCATTAAGATCGGGTAATTTATTACCTTTTAATTTAATGGGTTGGGATGCGAAGCAACTCATATTGTGATCTCTGGTATATAGAGGACAGTAAGGTCTGTGCGTTGCGTATAGTCTTTTCAAGGATATTCAATGTTCATCCCCTATTTTTATTTTTATTATTGCGTACTCTTTTTGTGGACGACAACTGTTCAAATAGACACGAATGTAATGCAAAAAAGAAAACGAATTAGTTCAACGACAAAATTACACATTTTGGGAAATATTAAAAGAGGAAATATATATGGGTCGACAAAATCCACATGAAAAGTGTTAAGCAGAAAAATTGACAAATGATATAGACACAAAGACGATTTGAATGGAAAGCGATGTGCAGATGGCATGAATTTTACGATTTTTTCATGTATAAGTTGTAACTTTTTCTAATTCATTGCGCATATATCGCAAGCAATACCGTCTTTACCATAAGGGCACACGGGGCCCGTGCCCAGGGCCCCCATTCTCAGGGGGCCCCGAAGTACCGACAATTTCTCTCATACATTTATTCTCAAAACATTTTTGTTTGGGGGAATCCCCGAATGATGTATATAACTTTCAGCACAGAGAATAAAAATATACAGATGTCTTATTCCTGTACAAAAATTTGGTTCATATTTTTTCAAAATAAGCGTTGAGAATAAGGCTCTTGTTTTTTCTTGCACCTTTCACTTCGCTCCATTCATTTGTGTAGGCAAAGATCTTTCCTGCCTTAGGTATGCCTTTTACGGTTGGTCATGTTACCATGTGAGTTTATGACACAGCAAAAGCAAATCAAAATATAATTGCCGAATAATGGAAGCCGGTGGAGTGGGAAGAAGTATAGAGATATCGCTATATGCGATTCTCATACTGTAGCAGCAGCAGACATAATCTTTAAGAATCACTTGATGCCATAAGAAATCAGTTTTTTCATGTAATTTGGTGATATGGAACGCCTATATGTGCATGCCGGCATGCGTAAGGACAACGAAATGGTAGGTAGGTAAACTTTATCGCTTCACTGCATTCTGTGATTGAAATTGATAGTGGATACCTACGTGTTATTTGAGAGCAAAAGATAAAAATTCGGTGCCTAATTTTGCCTATAGTTGGCGCAACAGGTCTGTAGGGACCCTGGGGCTAGCTTCTAGCAACCATTCGTTTTGTGTGAGTTTATAATTTTTGGAAGGAATGGAAGGGATCTACAATTTTACGCCGATTCCAAACGGCCGATTGAGAAGGTCTTTCAAGACAGTTATACTCTCGGATGTTTGTCAGACGTTCGCGAGAGGTGGCGCAGTGAAAAAACCCCGAGTTGGAATTTGGGTTTTTTTTTGCGGGATTCGAACATGGGGCCCCTCGCTTAGTAGTCCAACACACTAACCAATAAGCCACTGTGCCTACAAAAAAAAAAGTATAAAGTGCAAAAAAAAAAAAAATTAACCGACCTATTACTGTTAATAGTTTTTGAAAAAAATACTTTCGAACTTGAAATTTACGGACAAAAAAAAAATTAAAAAATGTTGAATGCTGATTTTTCCACTAAGTCCTTCGCATGGGTACGCGTACGATACGATCCGTGCTGAAACACGATGTCATTTTCGCAGCTCAAGAGAATAAAAAATTGCGAAAAACAATGTTACAAGAACGATTGAGTAATTTGTCAATTATGTGCATAGAAAGTGATATCCTTCAAAAAATTGACTTTAAGGACATAATAGAAGATTTAGCTCAACAGAAATCCCGAAAGAAACCGTTGTCGTAATCATAACCAAAAAAACCAGCAGCATTCTAATATCATTAGTGACATATCATATTATACTGTATTTGATTAATGATTACCTATAATAATTGGTCACACTTATTAACAAAATGTTATGATAATTCGCTTTTTGTACTTTCCAAAAGGGCCCCAAATTCTTGTGTGCCCAAGGGCCCCAGCCTAGGTTAAGACGGCCCTGATCGCAAGATGGAAATTTGTGTTTCTATCCAAATTTGTAATATACATTAAGCAGCTTAAAAATAAGCGGGGTTGTCCTCTTTTAGTAATAAACAAAACCATTTGTTTACCTGTTCAAATTTGGGTGTGCACAGTATACGCAGTTTAGCAGTTCTGTGGGGCGCATGGACATGATTCCATGAGACATAAATCTATTACGGACTTATGTCCTATCGAAGTGTGACATCGGTCCATTGAAAACATTTATGGAATTATGTCCCTTTCAACATGTTTTCACAGAGCTGCCATGCCAGACTCTTAAAGCATCCAACAGCGCCGATCGTAGTTTGACCGATGGTTGGGTTAAGCTTACACTGTTTTGTGAATTTTAAATTTAGGCTTTTTTTATGTTGAAAAATCGCCGAAATTGTTTAAAATGGAAAGCAAAAAATTTGTTTGGGCGATCTTTTATTTTCTCAAGTTTTTTGAAGCTATAAAACAAAAAGTTGTTTGAGAAAATAAGTTGAGTTTAGCTTCAGAATTTGTTTCTTCTTTTTTTACCTTAAATTGTTAATGACAATAATGTGGAATGTGGGTGTTGTTTTTATGGTTAATAATAATAATAGTTGGCGCCCAGGGCCTAGCTTCTCGCAACCATTCGTTTTGTGTGAGTTTTCATTTTTGGAACGAATGGAAGGGATCTACAATTTTATGCCGGTTCCAAACGGGCCGATTGAGAAGCTCTTTTATGACAGTTATACTCTCGGATGCTTGTCAGACGTTCGCGAGAGGTGGAGCAGTGAAAAAACCCTGAGTTGGAATTTGGGTTTTGTTTTTATGGTTACTTGGTAAAAAAAAATGTCTGAAACGTGTTTGGACTTTTCTATATGATGGCATATTCTTCTGCTTACAAAATATTGGAATTATATCCCACCTTTGAAAAATAATTTGGAAGAATAATTCCGCAATCAATTTCGAACTATATATGTCTCATGGACTTATGTTCCTGCTGTGTGTTGGACTGCTGAGCGCGTTTCCAAGTTCAATCCTTGGAAATATTGCCAACATCTACAAACTTACGAGTAACGAGAGAAGAACTGTCGTAAGGAAGTTTCAATGCAGAAAAATGCAGGGCACTTCCATTAAGAATCCATATAAGAACCTGTTGCGTCAAATAATTTTTTTTTTGATTTTTTTTTGTTTGAAACAACGTATTTAAAAAAAAAACATCTCACAGGAAATTCGAACTTGAATCTCTACTACAACTTAGCTTCTGGTATTTCCACAAAGTGTAAGTTGTTGATATCTTCGCGTCGAATAATACAAAAGCCTTGGAAAAGCGTTTGAGACCCTCCACAGTTCTACAGGCGATGTGGAAACGCGTGTTTATTCTCAAAATTCCCTCTTCAATATCGTAATCCAAACCTAATCAGCCGATTCCACTTTACTATAATATAAGGCACAGATCCAATTTATCCGAAATCTGAAGGCGCCAACAAATCTCCCAACTCAACCGCTCATTAGTCAGAATGACAAAAACAAGTCGTTACACTCATCTATACTTACTACATCCAAATTCTGTCCAACTCCGCCAAAGGACAGGCGGCAAAAAAAAGAAGAAACCTTTGACACAGGACTACATATCCCTTCATTATGATCATTTTCCAATTTCAATTTACTTAATAAGCCAAACACATGAGAAAGGAAACATCAGTTTGCCCGGCCATTCGAGTATGTGGGTATGTGGCTCGTATTATGCGCAAGCATAAATTAAAATTATGAAACCACACAGCAAACAGCTTTCCCATTAAGCGAAATTTCGTTATTATCTCCAATCCTGGTTTGCATTTCTAACTATACACACGCACACAGTCAGCCGGCAAGGGTACTTGCCGCCCCAGCTCTTGAATGTAATTGATGTTTTATTATTTTCCATTTTCCCAGGACCAAGCTGTGTATATATGCGGATGTGTCTTTTATTTGAAAAAAAAAAAAAAACATATTGAGACTGTGCTTTTAAAACATCGGCAGTCCTTTTCTTGAATCGGCTCCCAAGTGTGGGGTGGCTATGCGGGGATAGGAGGTCGTATTGGGTAGCTTTTACGACTTTATTTTCCTTGACAGTGCTTTTAGTGTTATTTAATATTTTTTTTTTTTGTTCTGCTGCTCCTTGCTTGTCATGTGTGGATGAGCTTGCGTTTGTAGTTGTTAATTGAATTAGAATGAAATATACGGCAGAGCAAACTTTAGCCATTTACCATTAGTTTGTACATTCGGTATAAACTACTTTGCATATATCTTAATTATTTCTCAAGAATGAATGTACAGCTCGGATATCTGCTTACGGATGCTGGTTCCTTGCCACCATGCCACATATGCATGGAATTTGTCGTTAAGTGGTTATTGTCAAAGTGGAAATCGCAAATTTCCCCCCACGAGTGTGACTGTTAGGGAGCTGCGGGTCAAGTGCGGGTTTCTGTGTGGGGTCGTGTAAGCAGAAGACGTAGTTTTCACATCTAAAGTATTGTCGTTTTTTTTTTTTCGTTTATTAAGTTGTTGGGACAAATGGAGAAGTAAACGAGTAGAAATCACCATTGCCAAACCGCTAAGAGACACGATTTATTATTGGCCCCATGTTGGCTGTACTTTGTTCGGAAACATTGTGTGATAAGCAAAGTGGTTAACTTTTTCCTCGTACATAAATTTCTTTTTGAAGACAGTTGACTGTAGAACATAGGGTTTCCAAAAAATACAAAAAATATATCTAAGAGATATGCGGCATTTACAGTTAATGGAAAACGGAAGCTTCACAGTGATAACTTGTATATATAGGTATATGTATTAAAAATTAGCGCACTATATATCCTGAAAGGGGCTGTCCGCTGTCAAATTTTATGATTTACAACTAAGGCTTTTTTTGGCATATATAGCTTAACTAAGAGGCTTATACGGTATTGCTTGCAAACGACATTAGATTTTATGTTTTGAGGCTGACCAAGGTTATCTAAATATCTCAAAGAAATTTACAGAGGTTTAAAAAAAATCAAACTCTCTAGAAACTTGTCGTGGTAACAAAAAGGCACATTACAGTGCTACTTGGGTTCCAAGTGGGACCGCCACTTCTACCTACCTACCTCTAGAAACTTCAAGAAAACCAGACAAGCCGGTTTGTCTTTGTTTTGAATCGAATTTAATTGTGTAAAGGTTTTTTTTTCTCGAATAAGCACCTCCTCACTCAAAGCAGGAAATTACAACCACTACGCTCTACTTGACTCTTCGAGGACTCGCAGTATGCTGAAAATTCTACTTTACTTTGCTTTGATGAGTTTGAAACTAAAAAAAAACTCGCCTACTGTTGTGACACAGTAGGTATTACATTTTAAGTTTAAAAAGCAGCACCTTCTTCTTTAAACATCATTAAAATGCTTAACCTCTATAGCTTTCACAGCAATCTGCACAACACAAACTGATTCAAAGTGCAGTATAAATTGAAAAATTGTATTAAATAAAGATTATTTTAGTACCTGTTATGCACTGTCACTAATTTTATATAGTGCGCACTGCTGCTGCGAAACGAAAAGTCACATATAAAAGTGACACAACGAGGTCTTTAGCGAAATCTGTTCCATTTATCTGTTCCACAGCGAGACATCCGTGATCCGTTCCAATACAACTTACGGAAAAATTTTCCGATGACATTTAGCGCACCTTGTCGCATTGCGTGGTACCGCACTTTATCACTTGCTTTTGACAGCTACTCGGAACATATTTTCGAAGCTCTCCGACAACTAATACGTAAATGTCAAATGAACTCATTTTTATGTTTCATTTATTTTATTCCTTAAGCCTAGTATGCTGTTCCAGGAAAGCTAAAATTAAGCGCCCCTCCAATGTTTCTCTCCAAAACTTCGCTTAATGTTCGCTTAATTTTGACACTCTATAAGTTCCGACGTAAAAAAAATGTGTTGGCATAGCTGATTGACTTTCTCTGTTTCGCCACTTGGAACTTTCTAAAGAAATGTCTACATTTTAAAAGAAATTAAATTAACAACAAAGAATTTCTTTGTGTTGAACTAACCATTCTCCATTGGTACTGTTTCGTTTGAAATTTTGTTGCGAATGCCGATATTTTCTCTGATCTGTCAAAATTAAGCTGTGGAAAAATGTATTTTGCATTAATACGCTTGCTTAAATTCTGTAGAGAGTGTTCGTACAGCGGCTCAGAAATTTAGCTTGAACTGCTTACTGCTTGGCTTAACTGCTTTGCTTAATTTTATCTTTGGAGACATTTTTGTATGGGAGCTTAATTTAAGCGCGAGCAGGCTTTAACTTCGAGTACAATCTGAGTTCCGAACAAATTAGACTTTCGTTTCGGAATTTTTGCCGAAGTAATACCTCGATAGGCGTAAATGCTGTAGTATGGCTATAATTGTAATAGATTGCTATAGTCATCTTAGTTGACTATAGATTTGCTTGAGCTAGATTCTCCCTGAACGTAAATAATTTTTTTTTTCCAGAATCGTCACTTTCGTATTTACATATACAAAAGTCAGATTGTATATAACCAAAATGTCAACTTAGTGTATACATACTGTCGAGTCGCTGCTACATTTAACGGCTAACCTGCTGAAAAGACTGTTCACGTGATCAATCAGACACCCGACGGCTGCCTGCTGTCAGGCATAGTTCACTAGAGTTTGGAACGTCCCCATGACTTTCTGCGATTATGATTATGACCCATTGCGTTCGATTCAAATACAGAAAATGACTAAAAAACAAAAATGGAAACTTGCCTTTTAAACTGCAATCAAAATAACCCCTGGAAATCGATTTCACTCATCCAAACCGCTTGATATGATTAATCTGATTTTGAACTGATTACCGATTCCATTTCCCTTACACAAAAAATATGCTTCGCGATAAAAATAAAGAATCGAGTGCACGGCAATTAGTCCTTTAATAATGCTATCAATTTCGAAAAATCTAAACCGACACAATGTACGCTCTGAATAACTTCTAACAAAACAAAATATAAGGATCATCACTTTTAGAAAAAAGAGCAGGCACACATTTTCCACGACCCTCATCAAAGCATCGCTCCACCGCTAAATAATTGCCAGATCGTTGTAATTGCTTGCACACACTCGTATATGATTTCAGTTAAGGTAAATAGGGTAATTTGTCTCCCTTATTGGTGTGCTCTGTGCTCAACAAAAGGAAGAGTAGTTTGTCCCGTCTGTCATTCACCGTTGTGATATATCCTCAACTGAATTATTATTTAACAATAAAAATTCAGTCACAAAGGGAGCGAGTGTGAGTGCGAGAAGTCAATATGATTACCGAGGGTAATATCTCGCATTTAATAGGATGATAGTTGATTGCTGTGCTGTATGGAGTATGGGTATAAGTAGGTACTGCAGATGTGAATGGATCATGGATGGAAATCCAGAAATTCGGTGAGGAAGGATGTCCGGTGGTGCGTCTTTACCTGTCACCAGAGGGTACATGGATATGCGGATCCTTTTGTGAGTCGATTTTCCAATTGACTTCTTTTTGATGGCAAAAATATTTTTTCAACAGATCATTTGCTTTTGTGTTTGCAGAGTGTAACGAATATACTTACCTACTATACCTACGTGACATGTGCGCGTGAGATTCAATTCATGCGTATAGGTCGATTGGAATTAGTGAAAAGGGATCTCGCATGTGGACGTGATTTTTGTCTAAATGGATTTCATTGTACTCTTGATTGCATATTTAATCTTATTAGGGAGATTACAGTCGCTTTGAAGCAGGTAATCTATACAATCGAATTAACGAAGTGGAGCTGAAAATTGGTTTCCTTTTCAGGGCGCACGTTATAAGGTATTCTTTGCGGAGGAATCGAAAACAATTTGCGCATTGGAAAGGCGTCGGGATTATTTTAATAACTGGTGGTAGTTAAATAAGTCTCACGACTAATGGCGGAATCTGAAATGTGTTCCATTGTGAAACGTTTTAGTTGAATATGTCTGAATATTAGAAAATAAAAAATCACCAACCACTTAATGATCTTTCGAAATGGATTCGAAAAAGATAAAACACTGCAGTATCGACATAATCTGTACTGTATTATTATAAAAATGGCTAGGTATGATCAATATGTCGAATACGAATAATATGTTTGACATATTGCGAGAATAAACGGACTAGATTGTGAACACGTGAATAATAAAGACTCTGTGAACTCTACAAACACTATTCTGTTGAAATTTTCCAATAAAATCACTTCAATTACACTTTTATAGATTATTCTTATAATTATACTTACTGAGTAACAAAACAACTGTCTATCCCTGTTCTCAAATCTGAATTTTTCTTCCGCTCCGCCATCTATCGAGAAGTTTCTAGTCTATTCCGGTTGTTTCGGCTGGTTCTAGAATTAGCTCAGAGTTACCACTTTATTTAACGAATTCGAGTCTCAAATCGGAATTTGAACTTTTTTGATGACTAATGGGTTGTTTACACTTCACCATTTTAGGTTCCACGCCACATTTCACACCACAATGCATAACAATAAATTAGTGGTTCCTATACATGCAATAGCCCATCTTATAGGTATATCTGTCTACCCAAAGGTGCTTTCCGCAATGGGAGAATTCGTTTATTGAATTTTACAAATTTAAACCAGGAGTAAAAACTTTCCAATGGAATAAAATTAAATTTAAAAACAGACAGTAAACTTGAACGTTGAGACGTCTTGCACAAAAACATTTCGGCGGAGTTTACGGAAGGTTTATGTACTGAATTTTAAATCAACTTTATTAAATAAGTACCTATGACTATAACTTGTGCTTGATTAACCTGTAAAATAAATTTATTCTACGAGTTATCAGCACAAAGATGTGATCTGTCATCTTTTTTGAACTGAAAGTATTAGGCCGTTCTGTTAATAAGCAGCAAAAACGCCCACCAAAGGATGACAATCAAACTCGAATACAGCGGAAGATTAGTTTCTACAATAAAAATTAAAATGAATCTCACCCTCTCTTAAGAGTTCCGTTCAAGAACTTTTCTTACTCCCAATAAAAATAAAGGAAAAGATATTGTGCTAAATTTTCCTTGAAAGTCGATAAAATTATCTATAGGTACTTCCTCGCCTGGCAAACCAGAAATCATAATCATTAGCGTGCAAAAATCTTGTATCTTCTTCATCTTTTTTTATGTTTTTTAATTAATTTAACTCTTTTCTCCTGCTTGATGTGTGATCTCGTAGGCTTTTAAAGGCTTGCGCTGAACAATGTAAAATGTTCGCTTAGGGAGAGCGAGTAACAAAAAAACGGGCTTGAAATTAAGAAGACAAAAAAATTAATAAAAATAATTTTATGCTGGGTTGTTCTTTTTTATGCTTTCAACCCATAAAAGCAAAAGGGTTAAGTTCATAAGACGTTGCATTTTATACACAATGCTCTGCAATGATAATAAGCTGTGCGGTTGACATTATTTTTCACGGCAATTATTTTCCTAATTTTTTCCTTTCTTCCCTTTTTACTACCAGAAGTCGGTTCAATTTGTTCTTTTCGTTGGGAATGTATTTTTTTAACGATTCTGGAATATACATAGAAATTACCGCAGCAGGATGGCATAGTCATGGGCAGTCATTTAATTAAAATAAAAACATAAACATTTTCTGTTATAGGTTTCTTTTTTTTTAACAAGAAAATGTCAAAGTTTGGCGTTGGTAATAGAACGAGGGAGGGATGAAATCGTTGGCAGCATCGGGAAAGGAGTACGAAATACGACAAACTGTTCGTTTAGGAGCAATGCGAGATGTCCTCGAGTCAAGCGTGGGCTGTCATTTTTGACCCAAATATCTGCAGTGCGTCAGATGTGTTTGTGTCTTGAAAACATATTGTTTAAAGAGCTTGTGCAGTTAAAACCATTATTATTCCTTTAATTCTTTGAATGTTCCTTTCTTAAATGCTTTAATTGACATTTAACCAAGCATATCAAACCAAAGTGGGATCTTCAACTCGTTTTGACAACAACGACACTCTTAACACTTATGAGACTCGCAACAGTCATTTATTTCAATCATTAAAAGTGACTTTGGAGTAAGTATAGTTCAAGTTGACTCCCCTCTTCTAATGTGTGGATGACTAGTAAAGTGCTTTTAGTACCAGAAAAGTGAGCAGGGACTAGAAGAACATTGAATCAAACCAAGGAGGCAGCGTTGACCTACGTATAAAATATTTCCCCCCAGATAACTCTGAAAAACCCACAGAGTTGGGTATTTAAAAAAAAGCCCCAACTTCTTATCATTATTTTTTAAGCTTTTTTTGTACGTTTGGTTTTCCGAAGCAAAAGTGTGATCCAAATGAATACAACAGAAAAAATCAACGCAAGTGCATTTGCAATCGATTGATCATTTAACTGCGCGTTCCAACTAATATACCAGATTTGTACCGCTACAACTCAAATGCCACTCTGAATTGTTTTATGGTAAATTTGTTCCACTTTACACTTTGCTGACGATAGGTGTTCAATAAAACAGGACCTGAAGCATATCAAAACAAGTAAATTTCAGGTGCAGGACCCGACTTTTTAGAAGGAACCGTTCTGAGAATACATATCGCCTCCACTTTTTTTTTAGCAAATGACAGTTCCCACTCTGAACGAAAACATGTCTTAAAAAAAAAACTACCAGTCACAGTTTAATGATATCTTGCTAGAGTAACATGGTTAACGATTCCCAGAGGACATCGCTTCAGATTTATCTACAAAATCCAGCTTTAAAATCTGTAATTGCTTTCAAGGAAAGATTAAAACAACACGACCCTAAATCACAGCGAGGGGGGTGTCCGTTGCGTAAATGTTTTCCAAACAATTCTAAACGACGTACGCTCGAAATAGAATTACACCAGTGACAACAACTTACAAACAAGGAACTATTAAAGAATCAGATGGTGATTTTATTATGCGTAACCGAGTGTGAAAGTACCAACAACATATAGAGATTCTTCCCAACGCTTTGGTATATAGACAGAGACACGTGACCGATCACGTGCCGCCAACACCACGGAAACACGGAAACATCAACATCGCACCACCACCGCAAACCGATTCGGTGAAAGCTGCACCAAGTTGTGCGGTTCTCTATAAATCCTGGGGGTGAATAATTGCGGGATAATCATGTCCTTATTGGTGGTAAACATGGTTGAGTTGAGCTGAATACAGAATTAAATATTTATTAGATACAATGCGGATCAGTGCATTTGTTATTTAGACACTGGCGGCGACCCCTTTCAATCAATTTTGTGACCGAAAAAGTCATGCTCACCCGGTCCCAAGGGATACCTACCAATACAACATACAGAAAAAAATTGTCCAATTTGCTTATGATAATGCCAGGATTACCAGTGTGCATCATATCTATTTTCAGTCGCCATCAGGTTCTCTTTAATTCACCGAAGCATTAGCCAATAGAAAAAAATTTAAACTGCGAATATGTGCAGAAAATTTCCCAGCAAATCTACGAAGGACCGAAATAAATGCGACTCCACAGGAACGCCATTTGATTCGGTTTTTATTTCCCTTTCAGGTGTTTCCAATTGGGGTCATAAAACGTCCAAATTCTGTTCTAAACCCTCTCTATATGGGCTATAAAAAGTATCGAAGGAGGCCTATGATTTTGAATTCGACCGTTTTCTTGTCCTTAATATTGTCATTACATGAGTGTACCTTATGGAAGTGGGCTATGGCTGTGTTTCCACCAAATTGCCATATTATGCGTATTGCATAGGGATTACTTTGCATTTTTGTGCTCCTTCGACATCCTGACGTGCGAATTTTTACGACAAAAAAGGACGCTTAATGACATTATTTTTAGCAGCAAGCGCAAGGCAACCAGCGCGTAGGTACATATATATGGACGTGACCATATGTGCGAGCTGTAAACTTTATACGACCGTTTGGTTAATATTTCGTATATATATATTCTTCATCTTCATTCGTTTTAGTCAGCAGTGATTTTTGAGTCGATTCGTTGAATATGTCGTAACCTAACTCGGCACATGTACCTACACCTATAATACGCTATACCGTTTGCGGCCAACAGTAGATGTATATAGGATATTTTTATGTTTTGCGGTTTTAAATGCTGATGGCTTGTTTCGGGGAACTGCAACGGATGTCGCGGCGTCGAGTTCACGATTGAGCCGACCCGGCATTTATGGATTTATTGGTGATTTACTTTTGGTTTCGAATAACAAATATGTATGGAAATATTTGGTATAAGGTCGTTTTATGGACCGAAGAGATGTTGTGCTCGGTGATTGGCATTGGATTTTTATTCAGAAGGGGTTTAGGAGGATTGGTATGAGTTTATTAAGATGGCGGCTCTTTTGCGAAATGAATCAACATTTTGTTTGGGTTATTCTTGACATGAGACTGTTCGTGATTGCAAAAACTGTGACCTTATGAAATTGCTAATGAAAGAGCTATACCGTGAGTCCCATGAAGTTGCTTCCAAAACCAAGAATTAAGCTAACGAAATTCAGCAAAAACATCGATATCTTGATACGTCTGACATCTGGAGGTCTACGTCAAACCCAAAAGAGTGAGGGTGTCAAAATGGAAGATGCCAATATTTTGTTGTCCGTTGACTGTTGGTTTGACAATACAATAAACAGAAAAAGAGACATAAAGAACCATAAAACTGTAGCATTATGTCTGCTTTTGTCTGCTATCGGTTGACGTGAAAACTAATATGAACAGATTTCGATGAAGCTTTATTTTAAAATGCTTCTTAAGACTCCAAGAAAGCCTTAAGCTATATATTGCTGATTGCCACATCTTGTTTTTGAGCTAAGTGTTTTTTTTTAGCTGTCCTAAACTTGGAATTACTCAAATAGTTCTTTACGAAAACACAAACGAAGGATACTAGAAGAAGCCTGTAGCTCCATAGATATTTCCAGCTATCAACCAGCCTGCTGTTTCATGCAGATCCTAACCTAGCTTAGTTTAGTTATATACTCCGTTTAGGCATAAAGACCTAAGTTTCAAACAAATTTCACTACCCAACATCTTCCATTTGTGAAAACATTCATACATCTCGCGAAGACCTCCCCATCCAAAGAGTATAATTTACTAAGTAACTCTTGATTCCGTTTCGGTATTTAACACCCCTCTTTAAGTATTATATCCTTAGCGCGACCATAAACAATCCACCCCACAAATTTTCTGGTGAAATTTACTATATTTTTTTCTGTTTGCCCACATAAACAGGACAAGTGCAACCCTCCTCCACTTAGATCATCACACACAACAAAAGAATTCTATATCCTTTTTGTTGCGCTCAATTTAGCAAAGTCAAACACTTGGTTGAGTTTTTTTTTCTTGTTCGCTAGGCGGAAAACTCCAAGTCCTAAATTGGCGGCATCACCGTGTATAACAGGGATGAAGGCAGAGATCGCGCCTCAAAGTCCACACGCAGTGTAATTTCTGCAGAATGAATCCCGGTATGACATGCAACGTATATATGTGTATAGCTTAAGGACTATCAAATCATTTTAGGAACTCATACCCCCGGATACAATCGCTTTATAGAAAATTAATTCAATTGCTGGCGTTGCGTTGATACTCGGTCAGAGCATGCGATGACAATGAGGGTGAAATCTGTTAAAGTGAATACACATGAACAGTGGTGGTCAAAAGTTGAGTAGCGCACGCCGGTGTTTATATTATATAGGAAAACTATTGTTCGTTATTTCGAGTGCTGGAGAGAACCATGCAGCAACGATTGATTTTGAAATGAAACAAGTAGACAAATCTATACGCAACATTGACTTTGCAAGCCAAATTCTGTGGGAGCTCGGGAAAAAACAAGGGAACCATTCTTATTACCCGTTCAAGAACCTTATATTCAAGCTTTCTTATTACCCACTCAAGAACCTTACATCTAAGCTTTAAACCAACCATATACACATACTGCAAACAAGAAAGGCACAAATGGTTTAACTGCCATGCACTCTATTTCCAGTCTGTGCGAAAACTCTTCAACACCACTGTACACACAAAGCCATGCAGACACAAATAAAAAAAAGATTTCAATAATAATAATAGAGGGATTTCGTTCTTAACACATGTACTACGCTGTTTCTGCCATTGTAACGTTGTTGCTATTATTTAAGGATACACCAAGCAAAGTCAGCCCAGCTTCCTGGGGGTTGAAACAAAAACGGAACCAGTACACAAACTAAGGAAGAAGCACTTGTTTACAGGGAAAACTACAATCGTATTATACGGAACACATGTAGACGCGTTATTTTGTCCGTATCTTTTGTATCTATCATCCGCAAACGCCGGAGCTTCAATTTGGGGGTGTTTAAGCATTATCCTATCCTTCTACCCCAAAAAACGGTGTCGTCTCAGTGCGAGTATGTGCGCGACGAGTATAAATGTGTGTGCGTGATGCGGTGCGGTTTTCTTTTCAATTTAAACGCAAAGCCATTTGGATCGTTCACGAGAGGGATAATGATGACATAAGGGTGAATTGCTATTCAAGGTGGAACATGTAGACAAAGACGATTCTGATGCTAAGCACAAGGAGTGAGCAACAAACGACGCACGATGTGCGGTGAGGGTGGTGGTAAAATTGTTGTCACAGTCATTAGTGGACCGTTAAAAATTTGTAAGCCAATTAAACATACGACGGCCGGCTTCACAAGTAGAAGGGACATTAACTTTATGATCTATCTGGCAAAATGGTTGTTTACCATTTACTACCGTACTATACGATATAGTTATGAACTAGTTTATGGAGTCAGCCCTAATTAGGGGAATTTTAGCTTTCATAAAACAGAAGGCTACCGCTGCCACTGGCCCAAGTATACTTTAATTGGAATTGCATTTGATAGATTACCCCCGAGGTAATAACTTGTCGGGAATACTTTTTTTTTTGTTTTTTTTTTCATCCGATTCCAACGTCTTAATAACGAATCATAAATCAAAGCAAGAACTTACTACAAAAGGAAAACGCAGAAAAAGACTTAAAAAAAAATTCTTTTCGCTTTTTTTCATGTCAGTGGCAAGTGTCACCTTAAACTTTTAATTTAAACTCGTGACGCGTTTGGATCGTAGGTATAGGAGGCACCCGCAGTATGCACAGAAGGATGAAGACGGCACATCGTGAGTCGTGACTCGTGAGTGTTTGCTTGATTCACTTGTATTGACCACCCTGGGTATACGTATTAATTAAAAAATATTTTTTCTTCTCTCCGCTGTGTTTCTTCTTTCCTTCCGTATTTTATTCTCATTTGTCGTTTATTTTGCTTCAACATTTAATTACAAAAAATCGCGATGAAAATTGTTCTACGTACGTTTCGATTACTGGTTCAAATTGCCTTCGTATAATAAGAAATTTAATTTCACTGAGGACTTTTTTGTACAAACATATGTAGCAGCCAATATATTCAACCGTATCGACAGGGAAATGCTAGAAAGTGTATAAGCGATTCGTGTAGGTATATGAGTTGAAAAAAGTGGAATTGTTAGAATCGCTGCTCGAATTCATAGAATAACCGCACTTGGGACACTCAAAAAATAATCACCCCCGTGATGAATTCAAATCAAAACGGCCTTTGAATTTTCGGATCACCAGCTTCATAAGTCCAGATTGCGAAGGACACTAATTGCAGAAATAAAAGCATATAGGTACCCACTGTTTTAAATGTGTTTCCATTCGTTCAATGAATGTTCGTAACTACCTTCAAATGGTTCTTGCCTTAGAAATGTATCCCCCTCCCAATTTGTAGTGCGCACCCAAAATGTACGTACCTATAGTTTGAAAGTTTATCGCATGGAATTACTAAAATGAATATGTCGCCGGTTTCTGTATACATTCATGTAGAAGTGACCCCCCGCCAACTGTTCCAGGGTATAATATAGGCATAGTTCAATTAGAAGGATTAAGGATTATGGCACGTAATAAATTCTACCAATAGGCATGCCAATTACAATTACAAATGGTATACCCCGAGACATATGTGAGCAAAAACTTGAGCAAGTGGTTTTATATACTCCATTCCACGAGACACGCGGATTACAATTCACAAACATTCGCTCAATTGCTACAAATATGTATGCTAATCGGCAAGAATGTGCTGCAGTGATTATTACCAACTGACCTCATTACACCGAAGACCGAAAGTACAATCACAGGCCATAATTTTATTCGGCATCCCTCTGGATGAGGGTGTTTTCGACAATAAGCGGCACTACTTATGTAAATGGTATTCGATGGAGTAAGCAGTTTATGCGGCATAAATCCAACTTATTAGCCGTCGTGGCTCTTTTTGAGGTACACATTGCCTTTGCTGACGAATCAAGATTCGCCTGGTGTATATAGTTTCTCCATCCCTTATGCGGCACGGCTCATTTGTACACTGGCTACATGTGGACATGATGTTGCGAAATGTACAAGAGGCTGTTGTCAATCGCACATGCTGCAGCCTGGAAATCCTCATCTAGATTGTGACGCTGTATACATTCCTCCCTCGATGCTAGTCAATCAATTTACAAATTTTACCCGGTTTATTCAAATGTTAGTCGTTTTTGCATATAGCACATGTGCTGCACTCTGTGCATATAGCCTCATAATAGGACCAACTTTAGACAGGATAAAAATTTGCCGGAAAATAATTTCTGCGAAACGAATTGTGAATGTGATTCCGTTTGGCTTCGCCCTCACATCAGAGAAACGGAGATTATTCTCCTTTCCGAATGGAGAGCACAGAAAAGGGAAGGACAACGAAAAAAAAAGGAAAAAAACCGCAACATTTTGATTTAAATTTCACCTTTATCTCTGCCAAATATTCGAATAAATCATTGAGTAATGAATGAAATATGATGACGTTTCTCTCGATGCTCGTATTCGTAGTCGTACTCGTGTTTCGTGTATGGCGGGCGAAACAAATTTATGCGCAACTACTGCTCTGAGAAATCAATTCTGGTTTCCCGCAGTCAAAACGCGACGCCCCCTTCTCCCCCCAAGAGGATACCCGATATATTCTAAATATTCAATCGTGCGATGTACAGAAATTGGATGTATCTAGATTTTTTCCATATGTACAGATATAGGTACTCCGCGAGAGATGTGTTCGACTTTTTTTGATTTATCTGTAGCACGTCGATAACATTTCAACCATCTACAAATTGTATTGCAAAACATTAACATTCAGATTCGGTAAACAAAGAACGAATCCCCAGAGTAACATGTTTCACATATGACTCCCGAAAATAAATCCAATATTTAACCTGTATAAGAGGAGCATACTTTGCCTACTCTTCACTAGTGTCTATTCAACCTTTTAAAGATGATAAATCAATAAACACACATGTTTTAGCGTTTTTTCCCAATGTGCCTGATGTGATTACAGATCTGTCAAATTCGACGAGCTTTGGTGTAGACAGCAACTTGAGAGCCTGGTTCTACAACAGGAGAGTCAAAGACGCTCTTAACACTGATGTGCATAAATTCATACGAAGGGCACCAATGAATGGTGGGGATTTTATTTTCAGTTTGGCAACGAGGATTCTGTGTGATTCGCCTGCACCATAAAGTCGACTCGCACCAGTATCCGTATCATCTGGTGCAGCACCGACTAAAAAACCGTCAAGATCCTAAACCGTTTTAGCACTTGTCATTTATCAAACGAAAACTACCCCTTCCGCCAGGTTTCTATTACATTTCTATTACATTTCACACATTATGCCATATGAATGGAAATACGTGCGTGTAACGAAGAAGGAGATTTATTATTCTAGCTTATATATAGGTAGATAGTATTCCCAGAAAACACGGCTGAGTGAAAACCAACAAATTACACAGACACACCACACCGCAAATACCTACAGATACCTTTCGTATGAAAACATTAAGCTGGCGGTGATAACTGCTAAGGCGAACACCATCTGGAAATGAACTTGGCTATATAGGTATTTTGATAAGAACAAATTACCCAGGATTCGTTTTCCCAACTCCATGGACAGATACACACAATCAGCGACGTAAATATTCTGTTCTTCCCTTGAAATGACAAGCCGAGATGATGACTGCGATGACGAAGCGGATATCTCCAGTGGGCGTGGGCGTGGAAATGATATCCTCATGAGACTTGAGACGACTGTACGGACGACGAGAACAAAGTCAACCTCAATTGCAATTGCACACACTTCGTCCCAAATTCAAATATAATCGAAAAAATTAAATCACTGAAAGCATTTGCCTTGCATTGGGGTTGTCATTTTGCGAAATGTTTAAATCTTCTTTTTTTTATGTTCGTTTAGTCGGATATTTGGTGCACACACTGTGGTCGGTAAGTAAATGGACGCAGGGATGTTTGCAAAATTCCGAAACGGTTAAGTAGATCTTTATGATGGTGTCTATAGTCGCCCAAGCTTTTCCATTTCATTCGTCTGGCTTAAACTTTGACTTCACATCACTTCAGGTTTGTTAACCGCTTTATGACAGCAGTGGCAACCACCCAATTTACTTATACATTACATTATTACTTCTTTTATCTTTACCTGTATTAGCAGGAGCTATTACTAGGTATATTATTAACAGACCGAAATTTAAATACTTCTTTCTTTGATCCAGCAGGAGGAGGAGATCCTATTTTATACCAACATTTATTTTGATTTTTTGGACATCCTGAATATTTCAAGATGACTGGCAACAAATCCAGCAAAGACCACTGTTTCATATTTGCAGTTGGTGCGTTTACTTTCCAGTCACACTCTTGCCATTCCAACATGTGTGTGAATTTGTCTCATCACAAATTTTGTAAATGGATGCGCATTACACGGAATTATTACAGCAGATTATTTTTTCTACGTGTTTATTACTTTTTGGGGACAGCTGAGAGCGCCGGAGCGTCCCTCCTGTGGGAAACGACGCCAACGGTTATAAATGTTCATTTAATTACATGAAAAACGGAACAACATATGAAACAATTACATTATCATCGTTATAATGCTGCAATATTATAATTGCGTGTTTAAATATCCTTTTCTTGTTGAAATTTATCACAATTACACTTTTGGATATATAATTTTGCTAAACGATTACGGTCGGAGGAGCAAGTTATCCTCACCCGAAAATGTTGTGTTGCCGCACATGTTTTTCGGTGAGCGCCCGCAACCTCTCCACCGTTCCCGTTAATGATGCGATGCGATGTGGAAGCCGAAGCATATGCTTCAATTATTATTCTCCTTTATTTTATACGTGCTTTAACACAAATTCACATCATTTTGATGGCGAAATCACAGTGTGTGTCTATATATCAACAATGTTAAAAGTCATCATTTGGTCATTACCCAGCTATATTTTACTATTCACAAGTGAGCTGTAACACGTGGTACACGCCTTTGGCTTTATTAAACAGGGTGGCTACGAATGGCTTGGCGTAGTACATATAACATACAGCATCTAGCACAAAGACACAACTGTTAGCGAACAAACAGTCGTCAGAGTCAGTGCGCTTGTGGAAATAACGAAAGAAAGAAGGAAGGAAACAAAACTTATGGTCGGAAATGAATTCAAAATGAACACGTAGCTCAAAGTCCCATCTTCCATGTAACAGACGGCAGGGGGAGGGGTTGATTTGATTTGAAATTCAGGCCAAACAACATCACCTGTGCGCGCGTAGTATCATCTTCAAAAACGTATTTTCAATCATATTCAAGGAGATTTACAATCATAATGAAATCCATGACGAGACGATGGAGCCAGGGGTGCGGGTGGTGGACCGATGAGCAGGATGTTATTGTTTTATTAGGTGTTATTGAATTTGTAAAGATATTGCTGAATTATTAATGTTGATGATGCGGGGTTGCGATTGGGTAGAATTTCGTTTCAAAGGAAGTGCTCTTCGTCCATTGGAACTTGTATAGATTAAGAGAAGTGGTTTTGACATTGGCTGCTTGACAATTAATGCAGTCCTGTACACGAACCGTATACACTTTTTCGTCGGGTTGTCGTTTCGGGAAAAAATTCTTTTGCATTCACTGAAGAGATTGTTCACAAACCTTCCCTTCGCGACTGGTTTATAGATTTGATAATAATTCATTCCCTGGTATAGGACTTGTTACATTAACGTGTCCTGATTTAGGAATGCTCAGGTTTCGAATTTTGCTCTGTGTTGTTTTACTTCCCACCACTAATATGGACGTTTCTTTCAATTGCAAGGCGGTGTTCAAATGCAAATCTTTATGAAACGCCCTCCATTTACGAATTATGTATCTTATTTGGACATACCTTACCTTGCAGCTACGGCCTTGTACAATTTCGTACCTGTAACCTGTTCAACGACACAATTCACTTACAATCTGTTGAAAAAAACAAAACCTTTACTTAGCGCTTACTATCATGCAATTTATTACGCCAACCTCTTAAAGATTGTTTAACTTATTTGCTAAATCACTTGCTTTCTTGGTCTTGAGAAATTTCTTTTCCATATTCTTCTACAAACTAGATACTTCTTACAGGCTAACAGTTCTCTTTATACTTTCCCTCGAAATCATACTCCCGAAGTATTTCCCTCGCTTCTCTCATGTCCTTAAGCAACGCTCTTAGGTTAGCCGAATCAATATTGACCCTATGGACGACATCCTTCGGAAGACCGGCGCTATTGACCTCCTGCAGAACTTCCAGCTCCAACTGAACGCAGTCGATAGTGTTTTCCGGATAGTTAAACTTAACCGCACCAAGTTCGTTGACTGAGGACGGAATAGTGTTAGAAAAGGCGATTGAAATGGAGGTAAAAATAATACTTTTGAGGGAAAGGTCCATCAGTTTCTTTCTAATTGGTGTAGAGTAGTCTGATAGGACTCGACACATTGAGGCGGAATGATCTTTGGGAAGCCCCAACTGTTGCAGTTCCTCGTTGAAGACCGTCCCTTCGGTGCTGTGCCGAGCGGCACTAATGAGTAAAAAATTTATACATCCTACGGCCGATTTCCCATCGTCTTCCAAAACTGAGGTAATGGATCTTACTCCGTCCTCCTGCAAGTACGCGACTCAATCAGACTTCAAAAGCCACCCCGGCCACAACTTACCGCAAAACTTTCGCCGATAATTTTCTTGGCAACAATCGAAGCCAAGTCGTAGAGTCTCCTCGAGTCCAGCACAGAGAGCGTTGAGATGATCTCGGCAAGTATCCAGTCAGGACAGTCTCCATCTCCGCAAAAACGAAATTTCTACCACAAAACAAAAATCGCTGATGTAAGACTCGACGTCATAGTTTTTTAAAACATAGGTCACATTAAAATTACCATTTAAGAAAAGCACACTCGACTTCACCGCTCAGTGGACCATTAAAATCGTTCGTCAAATTGTTTAATGACATCGATACAGAGCAAAAAAATATTATTATACACACCACCCTCAAAAATAGACCCTTGCCCGGGCGGAAGGATGAAGCAAACTCAAAATAAACCCACAACCGCTCGTACAAATTCAAAGGGTTGTTCCTGCTTTAAGTAGCAATGATGCGCTTTAATCGCACATCACACAAAAAAAAAAAAACAGCCCATTTGAGTCGCAGAAAGATGCGGTAATTGACAAAAATGAAAGGATACGTTTGCCCCAACCCACATCAAATTGTATATATTTGCATACGTCTGTAGTCATCAATCCATCTAGGAGCATTGAAATTTATTATCTAACATAATTTTTCATCTTTTTTCACGAGGATGCTGGCAACTCGTGTACTTTGTACATCACTTGTCAGTACTCCATTCCAGTGAGTGCCTTTCGCAAATAAGCTGCTAGTTCAAAAACGTTAAGTGAAACGACTTAGAAATAATAATTATTTCATTACAGTGAAAAATAAAAAAAAAACAAGACGAGAAATAAATATGAAAACGTTTCTGTCGCGTATTTTCACTTAATAAATGCTAAGCGAGCTGGCAATTAAAGAAGGGCGGAGTGGGAAAGGACTATCACATCACAGGCTCCTATAAAAGTCGAGGACTTTGAATGAGAAGATCGCAGTTGTCTTCAAGTGCCCGGTTAATCAACAAGTGGACAAAAGGTTCCCCTAAAAGCGGAATTGCAAAATAAGGTAAAAACGACAGTTTGATTTACAATTTAAAGTGCGGTGAAAGTGGTTCCTGGACATCCTCATTTCGCCAACGAATTCGTAGCCAATTTGCGGGTGATTTCTCTCTATTGGAAATTCGGACCCCGAAATAGTCACTTCCCCAGTGTAGCCTTTTGAAGTGGAGATGTGAAGTACATAACAAAGCAAAGTTTCAGAACTCCAGTGCATATTCTAGTAGTGGCACATTGCATTCCAATGTTGTCTTTTAAAAGCCCAAATCAACTTAATCAGATATTTAACAGCCGTATGAATTTGTTTCTTTATTCCACAGTACAATGGTGAGCACAAAACTGTTCGGCATACTCCTTCTGTTGGCGATTTTCTACCAGCAAACAGCTTCAACTGAAGTAGCTACAAATGAATATTGCGGCACATGCGAAGACCAATTAACCAAGTATCGCAAGTTCATCCTCCAAGCTATCATCAACTTCGAAGACGTTTGTGATTCATACCATCCAGACAGCGCCCAAGACTTCCTACACAGCTATCAGCCACAGGAGCGCAGCGAAATATGGGCATTCTTCAAGCTGCTCATGGCACAGTTCAACGATGTCGAGTTTGTGAATGTCATACATGATGCGATATTAGAGCGATGCCGTACAAAGTCGCTGCGAGGCGAGAAACGAGATTCGAAGACTTTGGGCAAAAAGCAACGTTTTCACTCATGGGGCGGTAAGAGAGCATCCCAACAGCCGATCGACCTAGTTAATCGCATCGACGAGGAAAAACTTCCCGAAAAACAGTATTTTGTATAAAAAAAATTTACTACATCTATTTAGGTAGTAAAAGGAGATGATGGCAGTGTGTATAATGTAAATTTTGTTATTTTTCATGTTAATGCAATAAAGAAACGCTTAAGATGCGAGTTTTCACTTGTTTTGGTCACGGTTCATAATTTTACTACACTATGAAAGCAGGCGTATTCACGAAATTGCAGAGATGTTGCTTTCTTATTTTAATTAGATATGAAAAGAATGTGTTTAGGTACTTACCATTTCTGAGTTTATTTACAATAATTGTAGTGGAATATTTAACCAAATTAAACAAAACAATTCGCTAAATTGACAGCTTCGAGACCATCTGATTTTGACAATTGATACAGTGGTAATGGTAAAGTAGTGCTAACGAAAAAGGGGATAATGCAGGTTCTTTGAATTTGGTTGAGATATTTGCTGCTGTAAATTTTAAGCAGTTTCTCCAACCTACGATATATTCAAATATGCCAGTTACAATTTAGCTCTTCTCAGGACTCAGTTTTCATTCAGCTTCATTTCAGGGTTGAGTGGTTGCTTGCTGGTTGCTTGCTGGCTGCTGCCACCTGCCACTATCGAATCAGTTGAGTAGTTTTGTAATTGCAAAGAGGAACGATGTGAATTGTGCGAATTTTATTTTTCAAAAAGCACTGAGAAGACCGTGTTTAAATAATAATGTTGTGCAAAAGGTGTTTAAATTGATTCTGTTGGAAGTCTCGGTTCGATAAACATGTGAATATAGACAGAAAATATATATGGTGTTGAATAGTAATGAACTTTACGTTTTTTCGAAAGTTCCAAGCGATCTTGTTCAGGTGCAAAAATAATGCGTACGAGTCGATGGGTGCGTTCAGCCTATAGGTTTGCATTTTATTTATTTGTTTTCGGTATGTAGGAAAATTGTTTGTATATTATTTAAAACGTATATCATTGAACTGACTTATTTGCATGCCTATATCCACAATCCACAAATGTATGAAATTCAAATCAAATTTAAATACGTCAGTTAAAGCTAGTTGTTGTAATAACCAGATAATAACTCCCGTATCAATATGCGCTGCACAAAGCTTAACAACGGCCGCTTTATGCTGACCGTTAGATACAAATCTAGAGGCATGTCAAACTCCGTAGATAAAACGCGGAGGAAAGCTTGAAATTAAATTTTCTTATGGGAATAACACGGAATTTTGCAGGAAAAAAAGTGATGCTCCAACAGAAAAAGAGGCTCTACGAATGTTGTTGCGACGTTAGCTTTGATCGACACTACCACTACCCCTGTCCCCCTAAAATAAAAACACATTTTACGAAAATATACACCATAAATTCATTTATTCAACAGTAGCTAAATTGTTTGTCTTGTTCTCTTGTCAACAATTCAATTTAATACTTATTTTCTATTGTTCTTGTTAGTAAAGATCTACAAATACAAAGTTATACAACTAGCACTTATCGCACGGAACATTCGACAAAAACAATAGATCAGTCTTTTATAAAATTAGTCGCCGGCCAATAAACTTTCAAAGCACAACCAAGACAAATAGCAAGACCACTCCGATTTTTGTACATAACCTAATCTTAAAATTCTAGGCGACTCAATATGAGTCAGGATCGTATAATGCGTTTTCAAATAACATTAGTTAACAATTGTTTTCTTAGCTTATTCTAATGGCACTGCGTTATTTAACAAAGTATTAAGTATAAAGTGTTGGGGAGGAAGGGTTTTCCTTTACAGAATGGCATTCGCAGTTGCTAGAACTTTTCATCATCGATGTTTGTTCGGTAGTTGTTTAGGCCGTGGGAGTTGCGTTTCAGGGTTCCTGTTTCGCAATCATTAAAGGTTTTCGCAAGCACCTTTGGCGTGTGATTCTGTTGGATGTTGTTGGATTTACTTAACGTGCCGCCAGTGTTGCAGTTCTTGGAGCCAGAAGTCATGCTGAAGCTGCTTTGTCGCTTGGGCTTTCGTCGTTGTTCATAGATCTGGGAAAGTGGATTCCGTGTTATTAATTTTTTTAAAATGATGTGTTCTGCTTACATCTTTGGTTGGCAAACTGGAGTATTGGTTGGGGTATGCATCATAGCTCGGCGACGGCGAATTGTTCTTTGGAGTTTCTGGCAGGAATCGTCGTCGGGTAAGGTAGAAAGTCAGCAGAATTGAAAAAGCATACACCATTATAAGTGCGGCAACGATCGAGGTGATTGTCGAGAACGAAGCCATTAAGGCGCCTGTAAAGGGAGAATTTTAGAAAGAGCTTTCTTTGGTGGGAGTCACTGAACTTACCATTACATGGATCTGGCACACAGATGGCTTTTTCGAACTCGTCACCCTGGCATTCATCAGCATTAGGTTTGTTGGCTAAGCACTTTCTGTACCGATAACGGATGCCGTCACTCGAACATGGCGACCAATCGCTCCAATTGCTCCAGCCGAGGAAATCTACGAAACAAGAGGAATTTATGGTAAGTGTGTAAATTTGATTGCGAATATAACTCACATGCACATGATGGCATCTCGCATTTCTCTTCTTCCATGGATTTGCCCTTGCAAGACGTTTTCTCGTGTCCCAGACATTTCCTTGTCCTTTTGCGGGTGCCGAGTCCACAGGGGACTGAACAAGCAGACCATTCAGTCCAGCAACTCCATTCGCTGGCACAGGGTTGTGTATTGCAGGCGCGGCTGACAGTATTCTTATGATGTCTCGCTCCGTCTCCAGTTCGTGTGCGATACTGTACTCCACCGCCACAGGTTACAGAACAGGACCCCCACTCACTCCATACCGTATCCTCTTCATGGTCGCTATTACCTCGCTGGCATATTCCGTCTGTGTGACAAACGCGTGTCTCCTCCTTGGATAGATTTATTTTCAACGAACCTACATCAGAAGTAGTCGCACGGCAGACAAATCTGAACCTCTTTTCGACATGGCTACCCTCGCCACTGCTCTCGCTATTGTTCAACTGCACAAGCCAGGGAGTCCACTGACTGAGCTTCTTCACCTCCGGACACCCCTGGTCGTTGCACACCTCATAGTCAATATTACATCCAGGACAGTCCATTCCGCCATTCTGAGGGCTCGGGTCATTGCAATCCCGTCGACGAATGCGAAACCCTCCGCCGCACTCAGCACTGCACTCGCTCCATGGACCCCATGGTCCCCACCCACCATCGATTGCCTGTGGCTTTGGCGCTGGACACGGCGGTAAATGTGAGCAATAAATTTCACCCCGATCTGGGCCAACACATGTCCGTCCGCCATACGCTGGTTTCGGATTACCACAGGACCTGCGCCGCGTCTTCACTGCTACGCCACACGTCTGGCTGCATGCCGACCACGCACTCCATTCCGTCCATCCGCCATTCACAGTGCAATTGGTGACCTCTGTTGGGATTCCCACGCATTCTTCGCCACCATTTCGCGGTGCAGGATTTATGCAGCTCCTTGACCGGCACAAACAAGATCCTTCGTCGTGGTGTTTTGTGCATTTGTACCAATCCGACCAGGCTGACCACCCGCCATCAATGGGCGACGTTAGTATAGGACACTGCAGCTCTTTCTGTATCCAATATTTCCTCGAGGTGTCATCACCAGTCGGTGGGGGTGTGCATTCCTCCATCAAATCGTTCCAACCACAGTACGGGTCCATTGCGTTCAGGCACGTAGTCTTCGAAACGTGTCGCTTGCAATGGTGCGAATTGATACGCATCAACGACCGCTCAGTGCCCACATAGAGCGAGTCGGTGACCTTTAGATATTCCATGGAATGGATATGGGAGCGCAGTTGATCCTCCTCGTATTGCCAGACCTCTATCAGGCAGGTTTTGAACGACGGAAGTATGGAGAGCTTCTTTATGATATTCTCCTCCGTGGATATGTACAGCACATGAGTAGCTCCTGCATATTTTGTGTCCACAATGTCAATGGCCACATGGGCGAACCTCTCCAGCGGTGAGTAGTAAAGCGGAGTGGATGTCATTGGCTGCACAGCTTGATCCATGAGTTGGTATCTCGAAGACTCCAAGAGGTGTTTGTACCTCAGACTGGCCGTCGGGTTTTCACACTCGAACTGTCCTCTGTGTGGAGAGTTCACGTCCTTCCAGTTGGAGTCAATGTGCTCTTGGAACTTGAATGGTCCTGCGAAAGCTTCATTAATTGCAGACAAGTTGAACGCACACACAGCTGAGCCCTGAACGGCATTACTAAAAACAAAAAGAAATTATTACCAGTTCTGTAAAAAAAATCATCTTCCAACTTACTTTGGAGTTGTAAACGTGGCGTACAACACATCTTCCTCAGCTGAGTATGTCATGCCCTGGATTTCATTAAAGTAAAACGGAAACTCCCCCGGCAAGGAGCAGTTCAGTCGCGCCTTCACAAACGACGTCCAATTGTCATTCAAAATCTGATCACCCCCTGGATCCGATTTGCAGACTCGGGCGATTCTCGAGTACACCACTTTGCCGCAGTTCATGTACTCCACTGCTGTCTCTCGGAAAACGAAATACACAAAAGCGCCCGCCTCGAAACTGCCCACAAACTGCGGATTGTCCAGCCACTTGGAGTTGTACTGCTTCGTGCGAATTAAGTTTCCATTGTTCCTGCGCATCGACGCGTCCTGCAGCTGTGCAACATTGGTCCTCAAAATCGCCGGATCAGAGCCCGAAAAATCGGTGGGCGATCCAACAAAGATCTGTCCCTCGGCCGTCAGTAGCGCTGTTATATTCGAATTCGGACTAAACGAGCACTTTCCGACGCCACTGTCGTACTGCGTGACAGTTAAGTTCTCCATCTGCGAAATGTTCAATTATGCATACAATAATTATCAAACCGGTCCTGAGCTCGCCCGGCGGACTTATCTGTGAGTGAGAGCGCGCATGGTGCGAAATAACTTACCTGGCGCCACGAACAATTCGGGTTGAATGCATACGTCCCACACGCGTACAGCTGATTCTCGTAACTCTGCAACACCATAACGTAGTTGCGACAGTGGTGCTCCGATTGGCCTTTCATTTGGCACATATGAATCTGCGATGGTGTGGCCTCCCAGAGGGACTTTTCCAGCAGTCGCAGGTCAAACGATAGGCGATAGATTGCATCTCTGAAATGGGAAACCAGAAACACTCATCAGTCTTATTGGTCGATGCGATCGATCGTGTATCAATGGTGTTTACAAAATGTTTTCATGCCAATGCAACACCGTGATCCTATTTCATTCGAAGCGCAAACTATTCGACTCCACAACTTGAGTGGGCATCGGGCCACGCGTACAGGTTCTTGTTTCTGTTGCGGTTGTCGTTGCAGTGGTTTCTTGCAAGCCATACACTGTTCAGAAGAGTTTAGGGGACAAGGTGTGGCCATGTGGGCAACTGGCAATTCACTTCAATGCGCTATACTTAGCAGCAAGTGAAAAGCAAGGCTGCACATCGAAAGGGACCACATTTCCATACATGCGATTCGATATAGTTTCCATCGATAGAAATCGACCGATAACTCTGTCAAAGTGACAGCTGACAGAATACACTTGCAATGAGCAGCATTAGTGTAGCCCTCATCAACAATTGTTGTTTCGGCGATGAATTTATTTTACTTTCTAATGTGTGGCCAGCGGTTAGCGGGCAGCGTCCAGCTTTGGCAGCTCACATCGCAGTGTGAACGGATTGACAAGTGTTTACATAAATTAATGCCAACCCAATCTCTTGCCATATTCGTGTCATGCTCGACTCCTGCCTGATCAAAATTATCAACGGTTTATGTCAACGCCATTCCGCAAAACTAGGTCTACATTTTTTTTTTTTTTTTTTGTGAAAACTATAATCTCTCATTGCCTAATATGGCAATGGCAGCACTGCGCGCACTTATAATAATATAATAATTATGGTTCGTATACATTTGTCTCATTCGTAGCCATGACGTTCGGGGCATTGAACTGCAAGGCAAACGGGTTAGGTGGCGCGAGCGGCGCGGCAGTAAGCTTGACACACTACTCACTTGGAGATCAGAAGATTTCTTGAATTTCTCACTGCGTATCAGTGTTTCCATCTGTTGGACGTTGGCGGTCATCATATATATGCTATAAAAATAAAAAAAACTTCAAGTACCACCACTCTATCTACCCACCAACCGAGAACAACATTCTATAGCGCCTACCCGACTGTAATTGGAACGTATCTACATCTAGTCTAGTGCACGCGTTCACACTGTGAACCCAAAGCTCCCTGCGCTGATCGATTTCCGTGTCAAAAGAAGAGGAGAATACGTATGCGTTTCGCAAGATCGATTCCAAACACAGATCTACTTCTGTGAAAATCTATCTAGCACTTAGTTTGCATTTAAACATAGAAAAATATGAAATTGTTTTCGATAAATAAAAGGTTGACCAAGGGTTAGTCGAGAGTGGGCTGGGGCTGGCCCGTGTGGTGTCGCGCTCGATGTCGTTGCTGCTATCGATTTGATCGATGACTGCATTTCTATGTAGGCTCCATTAGGAGTTGTTAGCTGGATTTTTGTTACTCTCCGATTACCTATCGAGGACATGGTTGCTTGTTCAAAAAATCGCTTTTAATAACTGCAACTTTACGAACGGACTTAGTGTTAGTACTCGTATAATGTGAACTGGAATACTTTTCATTATTGCGTAGTCATTATGTGGTGGGCGAATTAGCGCCTTTGAGTCGGCATTCTTGTGGCGGCTGTGTGGCAATATATATATTTTAATCGTTGAAATGTTGCGCTGCAACCTTCGTGTAGTTTTTTTTTGTGTCGCGCGCACGCGAATTGAATTGCTATTTTAAGTGGATTTAAATATTTCAGCGATATCGACTAAGGGAGAAATCATAAATTAAAGTTTTCAGAGTACGTTTCTGGGTAAGAACTTTGCGATGATTTTGTTTGCAGTTGTACTAAAACGAAGTCCGCAAAGGATGGGTAGCTGTTCGTGACCGGTTATCTCGTTTTGAAATCCATTAGCGAATTTGAAACACACTCTGTAGGCAGGTAAATTGTGGCGGATTAGCATCGATTTTGGAGATCTACCGTGTCCCTAGTAAGGCTTCGGCGATAAATCAAGAGGTTGTCGTTAAAAAAGGAGCATTCGTCTTTGCGCTCATTAAACTGAGATCGGATTGAAACTGGGAAAATTTGTGTGTACAAAAATAAAGGGGTCAATCGCATCATCACACCTATACTAAAGTAATCTGTTTAGGAGCCTGGATTTCTTGCACGAGCATGCCGGTTTTTGACTGCAGTACTTCTTCAACCAACCTGGCTGGATACCAAGTCCTATAATTAGGTTATTGCCCAAATCGATTTCATGTGCTTCCGCATGCAGCTATACCTCTTTGAACCTAAGGATCTGTGGCCCCCTCTTTTTCAGTTTTAGATTTTAGTATTTAATGAACGAAAAAGAATGTGACACTCTGTGCAAAAGTGTTTCTTAATGAATACATTCGTTTTTTTTTTTTTTTTGTTAAAATAAATGTTTCTGCTGCTCTGTTATTGTTTTTTGTGTTTTTTGCTACATTAGTATTTTAATTTTATGTGGAGGCCCTTTTTTTGCCTCGGGTCCCCTTTTTAAGGTTCCGTACCCAAAGGGAAAAAACGTAACCTTATTAGTTTCGCTCGGATGTCTCTCCGTCTGTCTGTCTGTCTGTCTGTCTGTCTGTCTGTCTGTCTGTCTGTCCGAACCCACTAAGCCAATTTTGTTACCAGGTCTATCTCAAGAACCGATTGACATAGGAGGCTAAAATTTACACACAACATCCGGTATAACCTCTAGTTAAACGACAAATACCAATGGAAGCAATACATCGATTGGTTTTCGATTAATTAGTAATCTGGTGAAAAAAATATTTTCATTCGCCCAAAAAACGGTTTATTTCTTGATTCACAAAAAAATACATAAATTCCTTTTTTGTAGATCATGTTCTTATCTATATATGTGCTGAATACTGTTTTGCCGAAAAGTTAATAGTTTACAAGATATTTTCAAAAAAGATAATTTTACCATGTAAAATACGTTGCTCTCAAGTTTTAATCTCTAATACGCAGTTGTGCACAATTGACCCCATCAAAGACAGAACCCCACCAGGGTTCCCGCCTGCTAATTTCGTTGGGGAATAGAATACATTTTTTTGGGGAGTACAGAACAAAATAAAAGTAATATATTTTTAGTCAATAGTTTTTAATTGGGACAGGTCGCATATAGAATGGAAAATTGGCGTGGGTTGGGTACTATAGGTAATAATTAGAAAATGAGATTCATGTGCGAGTAATTTTTGAGAGTAAAAATATTAAGTAATTAAATTAAACTAAATTGTGATGAATTCATGAAGAGGGGAAAGATTGAATGATATAGATTTCAAATAATATCTGATGTGTTGGACTTTAGCCAAATATGGAACCTTCGGTGCGCGAGTGACACTCGCACTTGACCGGTTTTTTTTAAATCTTTTGGCCGCAACGCTGCTTCCATGTCCGGTAACAGAATTTGAGTGCGAATCTCTATCCACAAGTCACTGACCATAAGTACAATCAATTCGCTGAATTTCAATTGGATGTCGCCTACACATTTCATCGAATGACGCTTTTACCTATACGCTTCATAGTTATAATTCTGTTTTTCTAAGCTACCTGATTTTTTTTTGTACAGTTTGAATAACGACCAGTACAAAGTACTGTGCACACGGTTTCATATTTGCTTTTCATATTCAGATATCATCTTCAGATAACAAGGCTATCCCCATTCAAGTATAAACCTATCGCACGTATACCTGCCAATGTTTATTTGCCCGAACTCAACGTGAACTGTATCACGTCAAACACTGATACTTTTTACTTCGTTTTCAGTTTAACAGATATCGCCTCCGAGGGGAATAACCATTCTATACGTAACAGGCATATTTTTTTTATCATTTTTGTAAAGTGATATGCCCACTCGATCGGACTTTATCAAGCCAATGACATTTGGTTGGACGGAGCCAATTGGAAACGTATATCACTTAAAATCACATAAATACTGGACATGGGAGAAAATATGTCACATATTTAATGAAATGAATATGTGCGACGATTTCCATGGAAAACTAATTGCTGCGTAAACAAAACCAGATACGTACTCGAATTTTAAGCAAGCACAACTTTTCACTACATACAGTACCCAGAGCCACATGCTGTTATGTCAACATCAATAAAAAAAAATAAAGAAAAAAGAGGAAAACCAAATACAATGGAACGTCGCTTATGGTTGTATTCTTTTGGCGGTTATGTGCACTAGTTAGCTGTTGAGATAGTGATCGTATGTTGTGGACTTCTTCAATCCAGAATTGAGGTTATCAGCATAGCAGGCTTATGCCATCGTAAATGCGTCACACGATCGTATACTTTGAAGACAACTTGTTGTGAGCGCGGTGAAAGACAGTTCAGTTCAAGTTTTAAAATACGAAATCAAAGACTTTGCACATGTCAGAGCGCTTATCAGCAGCAGCACAATATAGGTATAGCAATTAAATTAGAACTCGAAGACCAGACATTTTGTTTTTCTAGACAAGCAAACTACACAATTCTGCGTCATATAAAAAACACACTCACTTGACACTTTTACTATAAAATTACCCGATAAGATAAGCACATGGGTTTACATTACGATTAAATGATTGTTTAATATTTACTTACCTAGCACCAACAATCATTTGATTCCTAGCCACATCAAAGTGCATTCTTGAATAGGTGGTTACGTTTGTATCCTCGAACCGATTCGACGATGACATTAAATCTGCATCAAAGGAGAAACAGGGAAGAAATTATTATTTCTGCAAATTCCAATTGTTTGTTTAAGGATATTCGGAAGAAAAGTTTCCACTTCTTACCTTGATGGGAAATGTATCTGGAATCGTTCTCGATTAAATGCAATTTGTGTCTTCCCGCACTGGCAATGGTCCTTGCGACAATCGCAAGTACTAAAACTATAAGTAGTGATCGCTTCATTCTGCAAAATGAAAGGAAGTTCGTTAGAATATATTGCCGAGAGGATTTTTTTTCCTTTCAACTGACAAAAATAAATAGAAATCACTTGAAAGAAATATTTTTTAAAACTCCCGCACTTGTCCGATGTGGTGTTTACAGTTACCCTCTACTCGTTGGAATGATAAAATTTGTTGGGATCTCATATTTCGTTGACCCGCTCTTCCTCTGGAACTGAGTAAAAGAAGCAAAAAAAAATAATAACAAAGGTCGGACTAATAGACTTTCGACACAGACCGAAATGTGTGTCCTTTGAGGCGCACGTGTGCGGGATCCTATATTAAGCCGCTGTGCCTTTGTTGAGCTCACGTAAACAATGTTTCTCCTACAATGCGGACCATACTGTTCAAACAGATCGAGCGACTGAAACGAATGCGAAGGAGAAGTATAACAACCTTGTAGTACACACAGTACAGCCACGATTGGATATTTGATTTAAATCGAGCGGAAAAGTGCGTGTTTTCCGGCGGTGACAATTCCAATTCTGATCACGTATAGACGTAGTGAAAACAAAGGTGTTTTGCCCAACGCTGATTAGACAAATTTTCGCAGAAATTCAACATCAGCGGTTGGTGTGTGTATTACATGCATTTGCAACACTGCAATCAGGGGGATTTCCTGTCAACGTGACAATAATAGAGAAGCGCAGTAGACTTGAAGTATACTTCCCGTTGAAGGCGTCAGAAGTTAATCTGTGTCTATTGTCGTTCAGCAGGATATGTCATACATAAATATCCATTCAACTAATCGCAGGACGCAGTCCATGGATGCGGTTCCCTGGCGCACTGCATAAATTGGATATCATTAAAGGAAACGCAAGTTGCACAGGATACGATTAGTAGATCATGGCATTCGAACTGAAAAAAATTCGTGTGGAAAAAACTATTCATTCAAAAAACGTAATAAATCCGAAATTGGAAGTTCATTTCATTGTCGGATGAGTAGGTACCTACGCGGGTGAATTTTGTAACGATTCTTGTAAACTCTACAAAGTTTTGTTAAAGCTCATCAGGAGAGTGAGCAATATACGATCGTGACTGATCTCTATCTACGTCTTATGCGGTGAATTGTTTCTTAATTACTTCTTCATGAATATTTATTCGTTATCCATCAAATCTAATATAATAGGCATAAGTCTGACACAGCGTTGCCATAAGAGCAGACTTGTCTGCATTTTGCAGATTTTCAACTTAGCTGCAGAATTAAAAAAAAACCGAAATCAGCGCTTCAGATTTTGTCTGCATTTGCAATAAATATTTCGTTCTTTTTAAAAAATAATTTCTTGCTTTCGCTGTATGCTATCATTTTCGTATTCAGCTCTTTGTTTTTTGCTACTGTAGTAGGATTTCTGAATAGAAAATGTTTTTTTTTTGTCAGAATTGCAGATTCGTCCAAATATTTTCATGGCAACACTGGTGGAACACTTTTTTAAGTGCAATCTTACGATTTACAACCATTCACTTAATTTGAATGAATGTTTTTATAAAAGTTTTGCATAAATAATAAACCTACCGCATACAGTTGCCTATTAAAAATACACGCCACTTATGTTAATACAATCTCATTTATTTTTGAACACACAATTAAGTAGTTTAAGAGAAAATGCTAATCGGACTTTGTAAAGTGCAATAATTCAAAATTGATTCATTAAATAACTTTATTAACCAAAGACAACAATAAATTTGACATCAATCCGACTTCGTGCTTATACATTATGTGGCAGACGACGTGAGGCGTCTTTGGTCTCCAGACATTTATAATTATGCGACACTACTGTCAAACTGTCGACTCTCACCGACCATTTTAAAAATATGCATATAGGTACCACATAAATATTTATTATACAAACTGAATTAATTGAAACACTTGCCGGTTGTAAAAAAAAAAAAAAAAACTGCACCCAGCAGGTAAGAGCTTAAAACCGGACTGAAAACAACACATTCACATTATATGTGTTAACAGTCATAAGAATAAGAATAACTCCTACACCAACTGAATTTTGAATGAGAATGAGTTCGAGTTCGAGTTGGGATTTCTATTTTTTGTCAAAGATATGAAGACTTCTCACAAGGTTACACACGTGTTTATCAATTTGTCTCTCAATGCAAGTGTGAATTATTGTGAGGAACATCACGCCTGACATCAAAATGTATTCAAATGGATGACTCTATTCTACGGACAATAAATAATTACAGTATGGTCAGTGTCCACCCCATTCAATAAGTTATTTATTGCCTGGAATAGTAATGTGTGTTTTTTCTTTATTAAGAGAGGTCTCTGGCTAATTAAATGCATTCTTTTGTCGATAAGTTTGATCTTTCATTGTGAATGAGCACGATATCAAGTGTTTTGTTTGCGTTGCAAATTGAAATTATTGTTGATATTCATTACTAATATGGCAGTTACCAGTTGTTATGTAAATTGATTGCAGAACTTGGCATTCTTTGTTCGTGCTGTCATTTGGTTTTGAGATTTTTAATTTCCTATAATTTTTTTTTATATCTGCGAGGTGTTGAGCAATGACTTTCGTTTCAATGATGTTACAAACATTTTTCAACGTAGGTTTTTTTTTAAATTTTAATTTTGACGTATTGTATATCTTGAGTTGTTTTCAAAGGCGCTTATTTTCTTCAATATCTATTTATGTCGCTTTTTCGTTTATAACAAATTGGTACGTTTTTCGTATACATATTTAAAAAAGTATGGTGTCGATTATGGACCACTATTGAGACTCGTATTCATTACTTAACTAGAGCCAATTGAAAGGATGATATGAACATGGAATGGAAGTTATCATAACATGAAGTTTTGAATTTACAACAACCTGATCAGCTGACCGAAGTCTCAATCCAATTTTCTCTGAATCATAATTTTCCTTATCCGAGGGTACGTAACCATGATTATCGTAAACTGCAGCTTCAAATGGACGCAATCGAAACATTACTCAGTGTGAAATATTTTTCCATATGATAAATGCTCACATAACTAAAAAAAAACAAAGCCAACGCTGTAATAGGAAATAAATATAAAGTCATACTTCCACGCGATAACCTTGAGCCCCTTTTCTACAAAAAAAAAAAAAAAAAAAACTATAAGCGACTTGCCCAAAGCAAACCACAGTTCCCACGCAGCTGAAACAATTTCAATTGGGCTGCCCTAATTGATGATTGTGTTATTGTAAAAACCGTCAAAATATGGCGCAATGAAACCGACTCACCTCGCAAAATTATACGCCAATAACATTTCATATACGCGTACATGCTCATTAGTAGTCCCTATCCGACATTCCCCTACTAATACATTTCTATCAAAGAAAAATATCTTTCAAAATCGCAGCGAGTTTTCCCGAATCCAATAGGCTTAAGAAATTTTTTTAGCCAAGTTATCTACTACAGTTGAAACAATAAAAACAAACACCGTCTCTCTGTAGGAAGTTAGTGTTCTCTTTTATCATTGCGGAGGCGATACCTGCAACAAAACTTTGACAACGCGTAGGCCCAGTATGCGTGGTAGACCCTTCCGTTTACACCTTTGCTAATGCACACAATCGTATCCGATAAATATAATGCCTTACCAATCCGGCCATCTATTATCACAATCGAATGAAGCGGTTGAGAAATCCTCACTTTCCAAATTTGGATCAGTCGTAAGTGTGAATTATCGTTTGGTTAAGTCAAGCGAGACAAACTATGCGGCACCTTGATTGACCTTAAACTGTCATATATTATATTCGATTCGTTCAATTCATGTTCTGTGCATATGCGTTTAGCGTGGATGTAAACAGTAAACACTTCTCCAAAAGGGCGTTCGACGAATTCAACTTATGTACGATTTTTTTTTCTCGAATTAATGAGAGGAAGTTACAAAACTCAATTTCATGTGGATTTTCGCCGCCAGCTTGGGCGATGTTCAGCTTGGATAAAAAGTAAACATGGATCTTTGTGTGGTAACTGCGAACTGATGGTACGAGTATGCTAATACTCAATTTTATGACAATCGCAAATATTGAAAATTACAAACAAAGACCTGTGATTCGACTTTCAGTTGAATGTAGGTACGCATGCTAGTGTACACATCGTGATCCCAAATTTGGCAGGCTGTCAAAGCGATAAATCTTCGAGCGATCAATATGTGCCAGGTATGAACAATGGTTTGCGCCAAAATCCACGTAAAAGAGTGTCTACAAAGTCTGGGATTTCAAAGCAATTATGCAAATGGCAAAGCATTCGTCAAACGAACCAAATGTTGACAAATAAACTTGATGAGATGTTGCTTGTGCTCATGTGTGCAAATTCTCAAAAACATATACTTTATTTTGGGTTGGGCTGCTCCAAAAATACGAGTATGTCTACCCTCAGCAAGAAAATTTGCCGCCTTTGTGACAGTTTTTATATTTTATTCTGCTTTGAATGCCGTGCATGGTCAAACGACAAGTCAAGGACGACATAATTTATTTTTACTGATCAACGTTTTTGAGCCTCGCACCCACGTCTTGTTTCAAAGAGGATTGGACTTAAGGATTATGAGAATGAGAGAAAGGCATGAAAAACGAATACAGTGACGTCCATCATAATTTTTAATGTTCAACACAACAAAAAAAAAAAAAAAAAACTTGTGATTTGTGGCCAAGATATTTCCTGCTGTAAAATTAACTTCTAGGTGGCGAGGCGGATAGGGAATCTTGTTTTTTTTTTGTTGGAAGAATAACCGGGAAATTGATACCGTTAACACTGATTTTATACGGGGTTGTTTATATACCTACAATTAGAATAATAGCGGAATAGAACTAGGAATTGTTGGTTCAATATCATTTTTTGGACCTTCCTTTTCAGTTTCAACTGTGCTGTGTTTTTAATTTGTGCCAGGGTGTTATTCATTACATAAAAGGACCAGAAGTATATAAGCTCTGTCTAGGGTGACCATAGATCCAAGTCCGGCAAAAAAAAAACACCTTCGAAAATCTCAAATGGAAAGTTAAAGAACAAAAAACAACAACCAAAATAACAAAATATATATGTATTAGTATATATTTTGTTTTTGAATTCATTAAAACAACAAAAAAAAAACAATATGTAGGCCTGTTTTTTTGAGCTTCGATCTCAGCAAAGCAAAGTAAAATAGTTTTTTCAGCACACAATTACAACACTTGGAGATTCGCAGTAGTTGTTGTAATTGCTTGTTGAAAATCCTACTTTACTTTGTTTTGCTGAGATCGAAGCTAAAAAAAAACACCGCTAATTTTAACAAGTTCAATAAAACTGCAAACGAATTTGAGCTGCCAAATGAGTGGGTGTGTTCAGACGGCTGTTAAAAAAAAATACAAAATATGGTGTTGTGTTTAGAGGTGAATGAGTCCGGGTAAAAATATATTTAAGGTCCTGTTCACACCAGAAAGATGAAGAAAATTTCTGAATTAGTGTTGAAAAAAAGTTTTGCGTGGAAAAATTCCGTGAACTGAGAAATTCCAGAAAGAGGAAAAATTGAATTTTATTTTCAAAAATAAATAGCAGACATTTGTTTTTTTTTTTAAGATTAAAAGAGGACCAGAAGATTAAGAAGATTAAAAGAAGACGTGTCTGGTCAGCCTAGCTCTTTCGACGTTTTATAGATGGCTTGGGGAGCACTTAATATTTCATTTCAGTCGCAAAAGAGAGTTAACTTCTTTAGTTAGTAAAGGACAAGAACACATTTAAACAACATAATTCCTCGGCATTGTCAAAACCAAGCGGGTACCTATACAGCTTGTTAAAACCAAACATGTTTTCGCTTGCTTAGCGCCCATCTGGTATCAATTTTATTGCTTTCGCAATCGCCATCATTTGCAAAATACAAATCTGTGGTATTCTTCGCAGAAATAGTAAAATTTGCAATAAGGCTTCAATTGGTTTGACGTCTTATGTAATCCAATAAGCCGGCGCACACATTTATGTGATTGCGCCTTCCCGAGTAGGTATACGTGGGAATACTCCATGCAAAAGTTGCAAATTAAAATCCGATACGTTGGGAAACCGAAGATATTTATATCTCCACTGCATATATAGATAGTGAAAAATTCTCCAACCGCAATTGGAATTCTTCCACATGAAACTGCTGCGCATAGATACCTATACATATCACTCTTCAAGTCACATCAAATCCAATGAAACAGAGCAGCATAATGATTGTAGTCGACAGCGAACGTATGGCCATCTAAAAGTGTAATTATCACAACCAAATTCGCCTTCAACACTTATTTAGAAAATAAATTATACCCGCGTTTATCAAATTCCAATTGCGGTCACACGCAACAAAATTAGGTGGGCTTGTAAACGAGATAAGTGCCTAAGTACACTGCCTAAGATAAACTAAAGAAAAACTCATCAGTTGCTTTATTTATTTCATCAGAAGAAAAAAAAACAGTCTAGCTCTAGATTATGGTTTTGTAATACGAGTAGAGCGCTCTTTTTTTCGAATACCTTGGATTTTCGTATGCAGCGGACAGTTGAAGTCTACAGAGGCGGCCTGATAAGAACCTCTACGGTACTGCTGATGGACATGTTCAATAAATAAATGAAATCCCTTGCGGCGGGGTGTTGTCAAAGGGCCGTCAATAAAAACCGAAAAGTCCACTGCATAAGCCAACTACTTAAGTTCTACATTTTCTTTTAGGATTACTGCTGGTATTTTGTCTGCGATGCGTAGGCAGGTTTTAAGTATGCACTTATTAAACGTTTCACTCTTGACTTGACCGTAACATTATATGATCTCATTACGAGGGTGAAAGGGTATACATATTGTACCTATACACTTTCTGGCCAAAAGAAGCCCAAACAAAAATGCGAACGAGTTTTAATTCCACGCATCGATATACTTTATTAATATATAGGGTTTCATGTGATGAGATACAATTCCATACGCACTTCGTTAAACAATTACCTTTCGTTACATAAATTGCTGTAAATTGGAAATGTGCTCCACTTTGCTTAAGTGGGTACAAATTTATTACGAAATTGATGGATCGGGCTATGAGTTTTGATAAATCATTATACGTATTGTTAATTTGATGTGTTTGTCATAATTTTTCGATGGCCTATTGGGCAATGATTTGTAGAAAATCCTATAAATTGGGAAAAGTGTTTCTGTGGTTGGTCTTTGTGACAAATTTCATTTCCACAGAACAACGAAATGGGTGAGTTTTTCTAGGTGATAAACTGGCCACATTCAAGAATATAGTTGTCTTAAGTCGAGTATAGATTTGCCTGGATTAGGTACACATTATCCAGGCCGGAACGCAGAAATTAAATTGGTGGGGAATGTCACTTTTCCTACGTCAGCAACATACGAGAATTGTCAACTCAGTACTCAGTCACGAATTTCTTGACTAGATTCGCCAGCTGCCCCTCCATAGACGTCAACTGAAACAGCTGTTCATATGACCGATCCAAGCTAATCAAAACTGAAATACATCAAGTCAGCCAGATGTCGGATTTACTAAAATTTACTAAACTTGAACGTCTCCACTGTCCTACCACTACAAGAACTGTGATCGAAATAAGGCGTATCCCCAAAATTCACAAGAGATCCAATATTTGCCCCATTTTTACCTCACGAAAGTGTTGCTGTTATAAGTAAACAGCTTGATAACTGACAGTTCAAGACTATTGTAGAGCAATATTTTGAATATAACTAATGTTTAGCTGATACCCTACTCACATCGGGCCGAAAACCTTATTTTTGCGAAAACAATCGAAAACAGAAGTTTTCCCATGCATATTTCAGTTTTCAAAATGAGTAATTTTTCACGACAACACCACGAGAACGACAAACAATTCAGTAAATTCGGCAAAACAGATTACCGAACAAATGTCACAACTCACAATCAGTTCAATCAGCGTCATTTTCGCAATCCACTAACAGCCGTATTAATAATAGTCGCGTAACTACATGTTAGGCCTAACTATTGGCAAACACATTAGTTAAACTCAAATTCCTATTAATAAACATTTTTAGAAGTTAACTAACGCTTCGTAACTTTCATATAACTAACTAACGGCAGGAGGTCTGTTAGCGAGTGAGTAAATCATAAAAAATTCGTTCCCGTCAAAATGACAAATAAATTAAATTTAAATTTTGAAAATTGTGGAACAAAATGGCTGACCGGTTTTCAGTGTTTGTAAATAGTGTTAATATTTGGTGAATATGTTAGGGGAGGATTCGGTTTCCATCGCCCCAACTCGAAAATTGTACCAAAAAAGAAAAAAAAACCCTATTTACAAATAAAATATTCAAAAATAAATAAAAATTTTCTGTTGTTTTGCTTTATTTTCTGTTGTTTTTTTTTTTTCTTGTAATAGTTTTCAGCTGTTTTCAGTACAATTTGGTTAGGTGATGCCAGCTATTTTAGAGAAAACATCAGCTAGTTATTATATGAGTTATTTTCTTTTATTAATAAGAATATTTAACTCATATGTTATTTATTTAACTAGGTGCTAGGTAATATACGAGTTAGAGATTAGTTACGGGTTTTTTATTAATACTGCTGTAATTTTTTTGCTTTTTTTAAATTAAAACAGTATTTCTCTTTCCATAAAAAAATAATTATTGAGACCTACTAGATTCGAAATGTATATAAATTAGTAAGGCCCTGACTAGTAATCGTTTTTAACCTTCACCTTATAAATTTTGTAGGTCGCAATATGCACTCTATTTCAAAAATGTCTACATTTTTAGTTCGAAAATGTAGCCTGGGAACTAAAAATACTATTACCGGAATGGCTTAAGTTGAAGATCGAATGTCATAAATAGAGCAACAAATGACAATTGCACTTACAATCACGTAAAACTCACTTGTGTTTGACCTAGGTTGAACCCCGAAATTGTATAATCATGGAACACCATGGATAGGAGTATACAGTTTTGCGGAAAGAGGCACTTTCCATTGCGGTCGGATTTCTACCAAGACTCTTGATAACATCTCTGTAGTGTTAACTTTTTAAGTATGTGCTATGGCAACAAAAACATAGTAATTTTTAAAGAAAACCACAATTCCGAGCCTTGCGAAATTAGCCAACTGTTGTTGTTCATTTAAACTGTGCGTAAAAATTAAAAATGTGCAATTGTTTCCACTTATGCGACTTTACTTGGTGGTGAGCTAAGTTTTCGCTTTGTTTTCAATTTTTCCATTCGAACTCTCTACTGTTCCCGTAGGTTGCAGTTACATACATTATTATCCGAGATGAAACTGTATGTAGGTAGGTCGTTGCTGCTGTATCTCCACCAACAACAAGAACTCCATCATGCCTACATTTGTTTGCTGGATTTGCCATTGCAATTGCACGTTTGCCAATGCCGTTGACTTTAAGCCGCACCGCACCGCACAAAACGATCGAGCAACCGATCTGATGCAGTGGCATGGCCAACCGGACGGCTGCCAGTTGTATAGAAATCACAAACATAGGTAGCACTCTAGAGTTGAGTTCATCTTATTGTAAAGCTTGTTTTATGCTTCCACTGAATTTTTAATAAGAAAAACCTCCTGTCAAGGCATTAATATTTATGGAAACGTACAGCTATAGCTCATGCTGGTCGTGTATCCATATAACTCTGGCACAGCCGCAGAACCCAAACCCAAACCACTTTTTTCTGTTCTTCTTTTGCAGAGGTGTGCAAATGCTTGCAGAACTCACAATAACCCTTAGAAGGTACTCACTTTGATAAGATCCAATGTACAGAATATCCTAGAATCGTTGCAAATTAGGCATTAGTGAAAGTTTCACTCCATAAAAGCATTTTCAACAGTGGATCACTTTAGTTTGGCAGTTTTCACAACTACTTGGGCAGAAGTAGTATTTTCTATGTACAACTATTGTACACATTTGCAAATGGGAAATCACAATTTTTTTTCTTTCTCTACTTTTTTTTAATAATCCTTTTTATTCTCAACTCGATTTGGTCCTCTTTAAATTGTAAACAAAATGTGTCGCGCGATCAAACAGTCGCATATGCAAATTTGCATCTTCATCCAAAACTAAACGCAAAAAAAAAATAAAAATAAAAACACTAAACGCTCTTAGCTGCGATACGATCAACACGAACACGGATCCGCATTTGAACACAGAACAGAAACAGAGCTAGCGATTGACGCGAACGCGACTCGACAATCTCTTGGATATCTGACTAACTCGTGTGCATGCGCGCGCTGCCAGCAAGCTAGCAAGTTCGAAAGAAAACTGATCGCCGAAAAATAAAGGCTAAGGTTGGTATAGTAAGTTGTATACAATTCAGGTTTCGTTTCGATTTTTTATTCATTTCCCCCTTGGAAAACACTGAAGTAAAACGAATGAAAAGAAGCGAGGTGAGGTTACCAGGTGTATCGAACCACTTCACTCACTGCTGAAGAGTTTCTACTGACTATGTGAGGTTTTGCACGAGTCCACGCACTATGCAGTCACAAATCAATTCTATTGAAACAAATTGTATTTCATGAAACAATTGTAAACAGAAATTCAAGTTGTGATAATTATTTTATAGCTGATAACCTTTGGGCTTTCAACGCGATGATTAAAAAAAATACTAAAAACAAACACAACTACTAAACAAAGTGGTACGAATGTTTTGAGTGTAGTTGCTCGTATGTGTTTCTCAGAATATATCATTCTAGTCTTATCTAGATCTACGTGGAGTGGGTCTATATTTACCAAAGCCACTCGGACTTAACAAATAATCATCCATTATGGGGCTACGAGTATGATATAGACTCCCTTAAAACTTATTTTTAAGACTGGGAAATGAATACCATCTACTTAAGGGTACAGCCAAATTCCGGGCTCAATTTTGACCAATGTCGAGCAAGATTGAAGCTCTGTCTTTGCTATATCTGTGATGTTCAAGATTGAAAGTTTTCAGTTTTCTCAACAGTCCAATCTGTCGATAAAACTTTCCACCCATAGTCTGTGGAGTGAGGCTAGGCTTTCAAACTGCAAGCTGCAATTTCAATATTCCCTCTCACATTAACCACGCCTTAAGTGATTAGGTATGGTTCGAATTTAATTATTTAAACGCTGCCAACACTTGACCTTAAGCAGTCAGAAACAGTTCATTTGAGTACAAATTATACAGACGGGTGCATAAACCGAGATAATGACTATCGAACTAAACGTAAGCACATGTGTGAAGCACTAAATAAATACAAACCGCGAAGGTCACACAATTTTTTTTCTCTAAACCACCAGCAGCCTGGTCACCCTAAACATGTTATAGAATCAGTAAAATAGTGTGTAGTGTACGACTCTACTCCAACTCCATCCACGTAGAGAAACTAAACAAAAAGAGGAGAAAAAAAAGTCATGCGAACGCCTCTCATTGTGACCGGTTTTCTGATTACCTTTATACTTGGCCACAGGTAGGCACTAGGCACTTTGGCATACGACAACTCAACTTATGGTGGATTGGAAGTAGCAGTCAGTATGGAGTAATGTGGAAAAAGGGGGCAAAGGCAGGTTACCCCTTTAAGTACTTCAGCCGTCGTCGCCCCCGTTCAATGCCTTGTTTTGGTTAAGACTACTCGAATTCTACGAACCTCTACTTTTCTATCGCTTGTCTTAGGCTTAGAACGATAGAACTAGATTTCCACAGCCTAGCATCTTTTGAATACAAAAATCTCTGGAGAGGAGGAAACACAGAGACAAATACCATGGCATCACCACACAACTGTTGATTATTCAATTGTACTCGGCGTTCGTCTGTGTGTAGATTTGTACGCGTATGTGGCTCACTTATGATCTCTGATTGATTTTGTTGCTGGCACGATTTCGCAGCATCTTTACATCTTCTTGGACTGAATTTGTATCATGCTTGTAGAGAGTATTTTTTTTTTTATTATTTATTGTCAACTCGTATGGTCTTCGTTTTTGCATCTTGAACGTAGGTTTGGAATACAAGGCGCGAATCTTAACTTTATTCTCAAGGTGGAGATGGAAGAGTTACGATTTTAGCATTTTAAGTACACGTTATCTGATTAGATAGGTGTACCTAGTTTGCCTTATTTCTACCAAGACTTGAATTAATAGTGATTTTTAAATTAATAATAATAATAATTTTTGGCGCAACAGGTCCGTAGGGACCCTAGGCCTAGCTTCTCACAACCATTCGTTTTGTGTGAGATTTCATTTTTGGAACGATTGGAAGGGATCTACAATTTTATACCGATTCCAAACGGCTAATTGAGAAGCTCTTTCAAGACAGTTATACTCTCGGATGTTTGTCAGACGTTCGCGAGAGGTGGCGCAGTGAAAAAACCCCTGAGTTGGAATTTGGGTTTTTGCGGGATTCGAACCAGGATCCCTCGCTTAGTAGTCCAACACACTAACAACTAAGCCACTGTTCCTTGCCAATAAAAATAGGGTGCCTGCTCTGTTTTCCACGAAAACGACTTCCAATCATTGGGATTTCGAAACCAACAAACCTTTTGCCATATTCAGCAAATTCAGCAGAACAGCTGACCGAACAAATGTCACAACTCACAACTTAAAATCATTTTCCTCGCTTCATTGATGGACTAGCAAAATTTTTAAATGCCATAGAACTGATTTTATTTGTTTATTAATGGGATTAATGGAAAATTTTTAGCCAAAATAGTTTACACAGAAGTTTCACTACTAGCGTATCACAGCTGATTGGAACGTCAAACGAAAACCAGTTGGTGTTCGGTGTGAATACATCGATTAGTTTTCGTCAAAAACACGGTTTTCGACTCCGTATGAATAGGCTATATGCGAAGCAAAGTAGACTAGACAAAAATTCTTGTTTGTTCCGAATAAGCCTTAAGGTATGCAAGTATTTCTGGTATGTATTCTTCTTCTGGTATTATTGGTCTATCTGTGCAATATTATATTAATATCACGAGGTAGATATAGTGCTCAGTATTCAGTTGCTTCCAACTTAGTTTCAAACCAGAGCACAGTACATTCGAACAGACCTTACATTAATTGCGCCCTTTCAAATTTCAAAGTCCCACAAGTAAGGCTCCTAGCAGTAAAATAGGAATAAGAGGAAAAAAAAACTCTTTATAAAACAATCAAGACAACAACCCGATCGCGGGCTCAACTCCAGTCCATATTGCCTCGCTTTTCAACTATAGCGCTCGTTGTTATTGTTTGGCTTTTGAATGCTGCCACAGCGTAAACGAACTTGCAAAGACAGCCCGCCTCATACACACTCATGCTATACGTGAAATACAGTCATACACCTCGCGCTATGCTGTTGTGCGTGTCCCTGATTTGCATTTAAATTCATGTAAACGGAGGAGTCTTATGTTTCGATACACAACGTCCGCACTTATGCAAACAAATGACACTTTTCAAATTATTCTATTTGATACTATATTAATATTTGCCCTCGTGAATAAGTGAATGCATCTAGTTCCCAAAGTTATAAAATCTTGCACACAGCAATCTCGTCAATTAGTTTGACACACTATAGCGCAGATAGCTGGTCTCTTAACTTGGATATCTAATCTTTGTTTAAATAAAACATGTCTCCGTCCTCTTCAGTTTTTTTTTTATTTTATTTTTTTTTTTTGTTGCTGTTGTGTTATTTGTTCTGCACGCGTTACGGCCGTAAATGTCTGTCTGTATGCAATCCATCATCAAAAAAATGCTCGCTTCAAATTCCAACAAGAATAAGAGAAGAAATGAACAAAGCTTAGGCGAATGTATATATAAGCACCACGGAATACGGAACTAAGAACCTACAGAGTTAATCGGCTGCATGCGGTGCTGCTGCGTATGGTGAATCCCATTTAGATTCTGGAGGGAAGTACTGTCAATGGCTTGTTATTCCCGCAAAACGATCGTAAACAAACCCATATGGCCAATTTGTATATATGTGGGTGTTTCTTTGTTTTTCGTGGCTTCGTTTTATTATACGAATCTGAGTGTTGAGGCGGACTTCAAGTTGCAGCACACTATGTTTCTATATAAAAATGTTTTAGCATGATTGTTGTATGTATTGGAAAATAAAACATAAAACTCTTGCTTTAATGCGTTATGGATCTTTGTGAAGGTTGTTCGTCTTACAATAGTAAGATTTAACAAATTCATTACTTGCACTTAAGTTGGCAACAGAATTTTATAGGGTAATCGTAAATGTCACGGTATATTAAACTAAATTGAGCGGCACTGACTATTTGTTAATATTCTAAGTGATGTTTTGGTGAACATGAACATTAGAGAATGCATTCGGTTGCCTTATACCCTATACACACCGCACCAAAAACCCAGTTTTCGTCGAAAACTAGTCGATGCATTCACACCGAACACAAACTAGTTTTCGTTTGACGTTTCAATCAACTGTTAGACACCTGTCGTGAAACTTCTGTGTAAACTACTTTGGTTACAAATTTCGAACGCATTAATTAACAAATAAAACAAATTCCACAGCATTTAAAAATAACATTAGCCCATCAATTTAGTGAGGAAATTAATTTTAAGTTGTTAGTTTTGACATTTGTTCGGTCAGCTGTTCTGTTGAGTTTGCTCGAAATATATAGGTACTCCTACCAGTTAATCACAAATGCAAGCAACCTTCAGGCTGTTTCGAAACAACAGTGACTCCTGCCAGTTTTATTGAGCATCTGTCTACTCTATACTAACTTTGCTGAGACGGATGTTAAATGAAACAAACCAAAGGTATATGTCATCCCCAGTCTAAAAGCCATTCAACTCTAAACGTATGCAATCGAAATACAGCTTTCTATAGCCACTATACAATACAACTTTACTAAATCCACGAGAAACGATCCACACTTCTAGTTTCAAACTTATTTTAATTTCCAATTACCACAAACACCTATATAGAAATGTACATATGAGCAAACAAAAAATAAACAATCTGCCCTAATAAGTGTCCAGTTCCGCCAAACGTTCTATTTCATCGAGAATAGCGTCCAGCTCTGCATCATCAATCACCGGGTAACACGTGAAAACCATTCGTATAAAATTGCCGATCCCTCTGTACGTTAATGGTGAATAACCAACCATGAGAGTTCCACTCCTTATCATCTGCTCCTTAATTTTTGGAGCAACCTATCGTTATTATGTATAAGACAAAAAAAAAAACCTCATTAATATGTCAGAATGTAAAATTGCTTGAATTACCGTGTACAATTTAGCTTCCCACTCACTGTCCTCCACTTGACCCCTCATAGCCTTCGGTATATACCAGAAGCAGACGTTTGTATATGAAAACGCCGGCTGTACAAGACGATATCCGTCTCGCTTTTGCAGCTTTTCTACCAGAACTTTGGCCATCTTTAAAGAATGATCAACTAGACCGCCCAAACCGTTTACACCCCTTGCCTTGAGCATTAACCAAAATTTGAACGCGTCGATCTTGCGACCGCATTGAATACTTTTGTTGCCAGTGTCATATGAGACATCGTAGAACTTGTCTTGTTGGAATAGATACTTGACTTCGGTGCTGTTGCATTGGGATAGTAGGTGCGTTTCCCTTGTTAGAAACATGGAACACTGCAATGGAGCACCCAGAGCCTTATGTGGATTCCAGGCCACCGAATTGCTTCGCTCCACGCCGTTCATGAGGTGACGATTTTCTTTAGAAATAAGCACGGCTCCGCCATGACAAGCCTTATAATTAAAAAACAAGCTACATTGAGTATATGCAGGTAAGTTTCGTTGACAGCACTCACATCGACGTGCATCCAAAGTGCGTAGCGCTTGCAAACATCCGCAATTTCATTTAAATCATCAAATGCTCCCAAAACAGTTGTTCCCGCCGTGCAATTGACGAAGAATGGCGTCTTGTCCTCCCCTTGTGCTTGCAAAATCTTCGCCTCCAGGTCTTCGGCTAACATCTGACCTACTGCGTTGGTCTTCACTGTCACGCAATTATCTGTGCCCAGGCCAATCCAGTGTGCTGCCTTCTTGAAACTGTAGTGAGATTCCTCTGAAGTGAACAGGACTAAAGGCTTTATACCGAAAATTCCTCTCGACTTGATATCCGGACATTTCTTGTATCTGGCCAAAACCAGGGCATACCTACAAGAAAGAAGAAGAGAAACGTGTGCCGAAATATTGACCCAAATTGTTGTAGTTTCCTACATGCACATATACACAAATTCAACGGAACCAACATTGACTTCATTAGGCGACTTTTTTGCTAATTTCCATTATCATTTCCCATCCCAGAGAATGGGCGAAAAAAAATTACCATTCCTATCGCCAGACGATCTTTATAGGTTTTGTTTTAAGGGAGCTGTTGCATTTTTTCGTTCTTTTTAATTTGTGCACACTAATGGCACATATATACCCATACGTACATATTGGAAATGGATCCTCCTGGAGCAAATATTCCATCGCCATTAGCGTAGCCACAAACGTCGCACATTTTCTTTATAACTTCCGTTTCGATGAGTGAAAAAACTGGAGCCACCTCGAATGTATACCTGTCGATAGTAAAGCGGAAACGGTTGAATTACTGCGAATGTACTCAGAGTATCGGTGATATTTGATTACTATACGCTGTCGGTACATAATTAACAATGCCGGAAACTTACGCACTTGTGTTGAGTGCCTCGGTTATCCAAGAACCGACCAAGCCGTACGGGTCCATCTGGCCGAATAACTGATTATGAAATCGATTGTGCGATGTCTTTACTGAGTATCGAATAATCGTCTCACACATGGCTAGAATTTCGCTCTCGTTCATTGAACCATCGTCGGGAATTGTTAGATTTATGAGTTCCTGCCAAAGAGAGATGCAAATACAGCCTTAAAGATAAGTCCAATGCAAAGGATAAATAAAATAATCTTCTATACATAATATAATTCCTTTGGGGTGAATCTCGATGACGTTCTAACTCGATAGCTGCTCTTCTGATTTTCATAATTCTTTTTTTGTTCCCCCTTGAAAGATAGAATTCTTTTGGACCCGATAGGTGGGTAGTTTCACTTCCAATGAAACAAAAATTATTTAAAATTTGTATTTTTCTAATTCTTTGGATGTTCTATTAAAATTGAAATTTAAAAGTCGGCTCAGTTAACCTCAATGCACCGAAACTTTGCAAGTTGCAACGGAACGCGTTTGATTTGATATGAAGAACCTCAAATCAAATGTGTCATCCAATCGACGATTTTGAGTGGAAAATTCAAGGGCAAAAATTCTCATTTCGCGGATTCCGTTTATTCAGAATTCGGTTTGCCATTCGTATTTAAGCGTCTTCCATTTCCCATTTCTAAAGGACTAATAAAAAAAACTCGACTTTATATGCCTTCGAACTTATAGGAAATGTCAACGAGTCTTTAGTCAAGAATTTTTTTTCAATACGTCTACGAGAAACTTGTTGAAAAAATGTTAAAAGGTTGCCGTGTCAGAGCGTAAATATTTCGCACTATGAAAATTTCGCGTGCTTGTAATTTAAAAGCGTTAAATGCAAGGGCTCAACCTGTAGGTATACCTATACGCATGTTCGCCAAAATCGGCACTCAAACTAATTTGTTTTCAAATTTTTCCGCCATGAATGGAATCACCCCACTTGTGCCTAGTTAGGGAAAAGATCTACGCCGATTAACAAATTTTTTGCACTGATCACAAAACCCGAACGCAAAAATGGAACACACGCCTTACAGACAATGGCAATTTTATTAATAATGGCCTTCAACTATTGCAATTAGTAGTACTAATGCCGCACTATCACTTCACTTAGTCCGAGTCAATCTCGGTTCAGGGATCCAGCATAAATAGATTGCAGTTAACAACCGTCTACATCTATACCGCCGAGTGTCATGACTCGTTCGGCGAGCACAAACAAAAAGTCTTTTGCCTAGTTTTGACATTGATATATATGGTTTTAAAATATTTGCACTCGAATTCGCTTCACACATGATTGGCACTCATTGTTGTGGTCTATAGATAACCTATACGAGTCTTATGTGCGAAGGATCGTTCAAAATAATTCGAGGCCGAGTTTGAACTACCTTGCCAAGGGCAGTAACTGCGTAAAATAGAAAGGACAGTGCTTTGCGTCTGCGTACAAAGCTATAATTCTGTTGTTGTCTTGTGGATAAGTTTACACTGAGTTTATTCACAGTTCAAACTGGTTGAAAATCACAAAATCACACATCTCGAACGAAAAGAAATCGCAAATCAATCCACTGATCAAAAAATCCTAACACAGCGAAATCCAATCGTTGACCCGAACAAAAGGGAATACGTAATAAGAAATGATCAATTTTAGGTTAAACGTTTTTTGTTGTTGTTGCTGTTGTTACGCGGGTCATTGCCTCGTTGCCCTGTCTGATTACGTACCGTGCCGATTACGTACGCGACTCTGAATGGAACTTGTTGTTCACAGTGAGCTTCCAATATTCGATTTCAACCATCGACTGCCCCACAGTCTAGACTGTGATTCGATTTCATACGTAGAACACACACACTTGACAATGGCTTCTGACTCACGGTTTCTTACGCTGAGACGAGCGTGCTAATTTAAAAAAAAAACTATTCACAAACTTTGATAATGTAAAAATGTTGCACTGTGTAGAATAAGCCGTCAAATGGCCTTGGCTAACCTTGAGTTCAGCTGGCTGGACGAATTCGACGATTTTTTGGTCGTCATCGGTTACACAGAAGACGTTGGAATTATGCAACAGCTTGTACACAGCTTGCAAGATCCTCCAGTCGGCTGGCAAGCCTCCTCGTATAGTCTCCACCGCAGGATCCATTGAATTCGATAAGTACTTTACGACACAGGAAATGTATTTACTCAACGCGATTCTATAAACACGCGCAAGTATGTCTCGGACGGATCGAGGATTCTAAGTTAAGAGGCGACTCTGCCACTTCCAGTTGCAAACTCGTACTGAACCGATCTGTGTAATCGGCTTAAAATCGCAACTTGGCTTTTGTGGATTGCTGCGGGTGCTGCCGCCTGCACTGCTCTACACTGGCTGCCTGTCAGCTCAGTAATGGCGATAGCCTTATATTTGTAACAGATGGATTATGCATTTCTTTTTTTAAGTCATTACACCAGTCGACACCAGTACCAGTCGAGGAGATAAGTTCAGCGACGCAAAGGGATCTGACATGAATATATAATCAATCGGTCAATTGTTTTCCTCGTGTTACATTTATGTATATCGGGGTGTTTGTATCGCTCTAGTCTATAATTACCGTTTCGCTGCTCGGTATGGTTAACACGTTCCGGTAGATTTGGTTTAGATACATATACCCACCGCATGGTTAAGCCAGTGGATATCTAAGGTTTCCGAAGTGAATTTGAATTGCAATAGTTTCGACGGAACCAAGACTCGGGCGAAACATCATTTGTTATAATATTCAGATGCAGATCAGGTATCCTAAGAAGTGTTTGTGTGGCTGAAAGCAACGCGAACAATTAGTTTAAATATACCTGTTAGGGGACCATTTATCTTGCCGCGTAATACTATTATTCAATATGTACCGCTCTACCTAGTAGGACGGCAAGGGGACAGTGGATAACACATATTCGGCATTCTGAGAACGCAATCGAAAGTGTTTTTGAAAGTGCACAACTGCACATTGATCCGAAATGTGTTGAGTAGTAGAAAATTCGGGACACGTTTGTTTGTTTTCAACGGCTCAAGTATTTGCATACCCCAATCCGAAATTTTCGACATAGCCCTGTCATCATAACAAGGTTGTTAACAAATCTGTTAAAATTGGAGCAATTGCAAGTGCCCACACGATTTGAATTATACGATGTATTGTTTTGGCATCTTCTTCCTTAGGACATCTTTCTGGTTGAGTTGTACGGTTGCTTGGAGTTCAAAAGGCGCACGAATGAATTGCTCTATGTTACAGAAGCAGATGATTCATGTACACGAAAGCGTTTGAACGTTTTCGACTTACGGAATGCCGCCCTGATTATAGCAGCCTTCTTCAAACAGCACGAAATGTAAAAGACTGAGAAAAAGGCCCAACAAAAATGTAATAGGTTAGGTTATAAAGGGATATGAAAAAAATTGGTGAAGTCTATCTTGAAAAACAAACAATATACCTTTCCACCTACGAATTTACACATTTTCAAGTGCTTTGCAAACACACAAGCCTTAATTTTTAAGCTTAACTTTATCATAAACAGCATCCCTATAACCCAATAGCAACTAAAAACAACAAATACGCCATTAGATACACAATTAACCAGTTCCCATGACACGCCACGCCACATTGTTCTTTTTCTGATCTCGTATAAGCCTTCCTAGAATGATCCAATATCCAATGAACACGCGACCAAACTTAGAAACTCGCTGCAAAAAAAAAAAAAAAGTATTAAAAAAATATTTCGCCATTCAATTCTGAAGCGATTCCACGTACAACCTTGACCCGTAATTATTTACGACCGCTTTGACCTTGCGCGAAACGAACACACAAAATGGAGTAATATGAAGAAGAACGAAACACAAAAAAATAAATTGCCAACAAGTTTCTTTTCAAAAAAAACAACAGAAAAAAAATAAAAATAAAACAAAAGGGTACAAGATGTTATATTTTGAGGTTTCCTTTTTCGCGCGTGCAACAGGTAGATGCTCGGCCGTTGCTGCCGCCCAGTCATAGGTAAAAGATACAAAAGAAGCACACCGAACACACAATTTTTCCCGTTCATACATAGGCATAGCCCCAATAGAACGACTTGGAAGAAAGTTCGATGCTCTACTTGAGAAATCTTGACAACAAAAGAAGCACACATTGCGCGACATTAACAATTGTTTTCGCCAAGAATGTCGAAATCGCTAAATTGGGCGATTATTTTGGGGATTACCTTAAAAATGATCCAAAAACCAGACATCCTACATAATCGTAATAGGAAGCATCCGATTACGGTGTTGACCTAATTGATGCATTGGAATCAGGCTGTGCGTCGCCGCCGCTAATTAACGATTTACCCAAGTAACCCTTGGTGCAAAAATCAAACGATAAGAAAATCGTTTGATTTCCCAGCAACGATAATGATTAACTAATGGCGAATTGGTGATTGTTTTTACACACAAAAGAAAAAAGAACACAGGAAGAATTGTTTCATAAGTGTTACAGACAATGCGATAAGCGTTTGTGCGAGCGTACGCGACTGTGTATAAAAGTAGCCTCGGCGTAATGATTTTACACTATCCTAGACATAAACCACTGTGAACAGTATAAAAACTGTAGTGAAGATCATGGCATATCATTCAGGCGAATATCAACGGGAAGCCCTTGGAAGTATGCAGAATAATATTTTAAGCGGAAACAGATGCTGAGACATTTTTTCGTTGTTGGCACACAAGTGCTTCTACTTACATTTCAAACGCCAACGGAAAATTGGCTGACCATGCCGAATGACTTTATGGTTATGGTGGGTACTTACCCATTTCGTGTATGGAAAATATAGGTAGCCACTGTGCAGGTGCACTCCTGAAATTTTGAGTCGAAACTAAACATGTTTATTGGTAAGGCCCATTATCCCAAAGCTTGTTAAAGGTGCCAATGGCTAGTTTTGTATGGAAAATATTGATCAATTTATGGCGAAATGAAGTGGATGGTTCATTTCCTTAGAGCGCAAAACAAAAGCAAGCATTATTGTTGAAACTAACTCTCTTGGTACTTACGCTTTCAGCAAATATTTGGCTTCACTTCAATTAAATACCAAAAGGAGACGTTATCGTCACAACACGTTCGTTTTTACTTCTCCTCTTATAAAGCAGCCATCTCAACAACAACTTCTGCGACGTTCAATCTTTTACATGAATTTCCTTCTTATTAACCTAATAAATAGTTTCATTATATAATAATTAATCTACTGATGTCTTGTTTATTTAGCATTATTTCCAAAGGAGGAATTTAATGACTCACAATTCAATTGCTGTCAAACATTCTCTTAAAGATTCATTTTAGATGAGCTTTCTGTGCAGGGATGGCTGCGAGAGGTGCCGCATCATTCTTTTAATCTGTTTCTCTGAAGCCGATAGCTTATTGATATCTTAAAATAAAGGGTCTTTCATTAGCGACTTGACAATTTCAGCCATTCAGTGTGAACGCACCCTTAAACCGATTACCGAACTGCCAATGTCAAAATATTTATGGCTATCGGTCGAAATGAGCGGCCGAGTCATCGAAAATTGAACTCAACTTATCGACCGCTGATGCATATGTAGTGGACATATGAACGAATTCATAAATGTTTTGATAGTAAATGCCAATCATTTTTTTTGTATAAATATCAAGCAGGTTATTTAAACAACAGGTCCAATTTTAAAATGTTTGCAATTTATTTTCCAGTGATACCTTATACCGCTAACTTCAGCTATTGCAACAAAATTCGACCTGCATACTGTCTTCGCGCTCTACCCGATTCGCTTTGGAACAACAGTGCATTTTTATTAGTTGTAATAAGATCCATTAGTTGGTGTAAAATAAGTGAAATATGCTAGTCCTTTTCCATATCGTTAGGCCAAGTACATTCAAAACAAAATTCCAATTTATGTACTCGCTACTCCTATTAAAACTTAATTATCCTTACTTCCTGTGAACATTCCACCCAGATGCGTGTTTCCCCAAGCCCCCAATAATTAAAGATAAAATACGCAGAGTTAAAACAACAAGGAAAAAAAAGAACACATTAAATTCCACAAACTTAAATAGTGATATTCTACCGAAAATGTAGTCCTCCGCCTTAAAATAGTTCAAACAGATGAAAAGGAGAACCCCAAATTATAAAAATACTTCACCTACATACCACACGGAATTCATTTAAATGAGATTAATAAGCGCTTTGTGTCAACGAACTGTCGCAATGACAACACGACAACAAGGGCGCGATCGATACCTAAACTTTCAAAGCTATACAAAGTAATATGCGCACTGCAAAGTAGAACAGTGCCAAATATAAATTTTATACTTTCTTATGGGAATGGCAACAACATAACGATATAAACCAAAGGTCAATGTATCCCAGAGACACCTCAGTTGGTAACCTTAAAGCCAACATGTGGTGAACATTTCATTTTCGTGACACCCTTATATCCTAACAGTCAGCTTAAAACGTGATTTTCAAATACAACTTCCTATAATGACATCATCCCAAAAAACATCACAATGCGTGTACCTAGAAGATAGGCTGCATCCGCAACGGTACTGCACTCGTGTGTCTTGTGAATTATTTTTAGAATTTGACACTTTCTTTCTTCCTATAGATGAGCAGGAGTTCACTTTGTTTCTTGGTACGTAGACAGCGGCCGCGGCACGGCATCCCCACTCGCTAGGTGCTAGGGGATGATTCAGCGGCGAGGTTGATTTGGAAGGCGCTCTCTGTGCGCATCAGTTGCCGATGATCCACTTTGTTTTTAGTGCAATATCGGAGCACGTCGACTGAGGTTGTGACGTATATTTTGGTGCGAGTCTTTTTAGTTGTCTTGTCTCAAGAAACAAATCAGTGGAAGTGATCTTATTTTTGGCGGTTCACCAACTTCATTTAAAACGTTTTTTTGTTGCAATGTCAAAAGTGATAAATAGTTAAAGCAGTGCTAATTTCGATCTACATTGGACACACTTTGGATTTCACTAAGCATTCTCTTGCAAAGGTAAGAATTAAGAGTGCGTTCAGTTCAGTGATATTCAATTTTAAATTTATTGCGCCTTGCCAATAACAAACTTGACCTCAAATTTCGGAATGCTCACCAAATATAGCTATTGTGAATTGAATTGAATTTAAATTCGAAATTAAAAGTGTTTATTGGGAAATCATACGAGTGTGATGAACGTCGCGAAAGTAAAAAAAAACAAAATAAGAAATACAAAGCAAGCGACCTTTCTAATAAGCACTTTTAGTTCCGACTTTAAATTGAAGTAGATCACAATAGGTAGCTTCGTTTTAAACACAACTTTCGCAACCGTGAGTTTTCTTTGCTTTCCACACTGGAATTTGTTTCATATTAGTAAAGCGCAGTGTGTTTTACAAGCGAGTTACCTGTGTATTATTTTCGAATGAAAATCACGACGGAGTCCAAGACTTTACAAACTGATTTCCAAATGTACCTATTTATCTAGTTACAATAATACATTTTTGTTTTAATTTGGAGAACGTTTTAAGTCCCATTTTAAATGTTCTGTGATTAAAAGTTGCATACTTATTCTTGAAATGCAACCTATACTCACTCAGATGTTATCTCGTAAGCTCTGTCAAACTTTGTTGTCAGTTTTTCAAATACATATTTCCAATCCCTCCATATATGCATTTAAAATTGCATAATTTCCCTGGGAGCCCTTTACGAAAACATTTTTCGGAGAATTCCCCAACTAAGCTTACAAAATCAATGAATATCCACAGTAAAATATTCAAGATCTCTTCTGGTTTATACTTTGCTAATGGATAAATATAAAAATGAAATAAAAACATTCTCCAATTAAGCTGCAAGATTAAGGCGTCCCAAGAACCACTTTTAGAACATACAAACAAAATTTACCTTGGACGCCATCAGCGAACGATTTAAATAGACCAACTTCTCCAAGGAATTATCAACTAAAATGTGGGACAGCTGAAACGATCGATATTTCGATCATTGCTGCCAGAATTGTCACCAAACACACATTTAAATCGGTGATAAAATTTTATGTTGCACCGTATTCCGAATGTCTGTCATCACAAAATCAATTGAAAATATCGCATTTACAGCGGTTCCAATTCGAATGCATCTCCGTTGAGCGAGGGTCAATGGACCATATATAAATGTAATCATTCGTGAGTCACTTACCTCTGGGAGTAGGTACAATTGCCATAGTTGGGTAAGTGAGAAAGGACCCCTCATTCTTGTCATTACATAAACCATCTCTATGTCGTCTCTATGTATTTTGTTTAAAAATAATTTACTGTCTGAGGATGCATCCGTTCAGACACGCGTTCTTCTCAGTCGCTCCCGCAACAGATCACGAAAATAGTTGCGCGCCCCGATAAGAATACACCAAATAAACAAAAAAAAAAAAAAAAACTAGTTCAGTTTCAGTTTGCTGGGGATCCTCCATTCGTGTCCTGTGTCGACGCTAGCGATCTATTTTCAAACTGGCATTTGTCTAAATAGAGGACTAATGCCTTTGGGTGTGCTTCGTTTCCCCCATGGAGTCGATTCCTCCTTAGATGGGCCGTGTTCGCCTTCAGTGTGTGTACAATTTTCATTTTTCATTTATTCCCGCCATCTAGTCACAATTAAAAATAGAATATACATATTTTCCGTTTGATGAAATATTATTCTCCAACTGATTGCGTTTGTTTTTTTTTTTTTTTTTTTTTTCTTTGTTTCCTCTCTGTTTTTGTCTGCGTCTGTTGCGATGACTATGGGGATAATGGAATCCCTCAGATTCTAATGTCATGTACGCGTGCACATCCGTGTAAACCCCTGCAATGGCGTATAAAGGAAAAGAGGAAAAATAAAATTCGACACGAAAATACCTTAAAATATAACACATTCGCAGAGTATGAAGTAATTGGGAATAGTGTTGGGGGTCTAAGACTTCCTCAACTGCAAATGCGCCCAAGATGTGGGGAGATTCTTCAAATGGAAATGTGTGCACCGACAGGGTATATTGAACTTGGAATGTTTGATGTGATTTTATTATAATCATTTCGTATCGTATGGGGGTAGTTGTATATAGGTGGTGGTAGGTTTCTTGTAGGCAGATGGTACGTAAAGCGGTATATCTCATCTGTATCAAGTAAGTTGGATGAAGACGAAAGATTAGAATGCCATTCTGACTCATCACGATGGCAATGTCCGCGTTACATGTGATTAGTGACGATACGTCAACTTTATGTCAAATTTATACACGAATGTGACATCTGACGATATGGCCCGCAACTCAAAGACAGTGCACTTTAGTCAATGGACTAAAAGAAAAGACACACTTAAGAGGTCAATAATCCTTCAAGTGGAAATGTCAAATGTAGTCAAAGAATAACTGAGAAGACTATCATATCGGCACGGTTTTTGGTTTGTTTATAAAACTGTGCAGATCCCACAGAGTAGTCGATTCGGTTTAGTAAACCGGTTCAAACCGAGTTACAACTTAACCGAGTTGCATATATGTCAAACCAAGATGGCAAAAACCGATGGAACGAAACGAACCGACCGAAAATCGAATAATAAAATGTCACAGAATTTAAACCGAATTCATTACACTACTCGGTTGGTCGGACCTTACTAATAATCGTTTTTAACCTTTCCACTATAAGGCCCATTTTATTCACTAAATATTTTCTAGGTCACAATATGCAATTTTGTATGGAAAATTTCGCAGATATTGGGGGCGTTCGGGCTACCTGACTGATGACTGACGATTTCAAGTTTTACTGGTCCAGAGTGATCACGTGAATAGTTTTTTCGGTTGACGTTTATGGAGGGGAAGCCGACAAATCTAGTCAAGAAAATCCTGATTGCATACTCAGTTGACATTTCGAAGAGTCAAATTTAAAAAAAAAACAGAGTGGCCTGTTCAGAACTCTGAATAGTCGAAAAAAGTATGCCGGTGATAGAAAACGGTGGCATTTCCAAAGCTACGCAACAAATTCAGATTTTTTTTACGATATTTAACAACCATTGGTTCGAATAACACTGTAAGTGCTGTAATAGGCAACCGCGTTACATTTTAAACTGCGAAGAGCCTTTTCGAAGTAAGAAAGGACAAAATTAAACAAAGGTTACGATGACCGCGAGTGTGCGAAAACAATTTGAGTAGCCTAGTGACGTTTTACACTAATTAGGTATCCGAACGTCCCCACTGAAAGCGACACTGAATTCATTGGGCACATTCAAGATTCTAGAGGCCCTCTAAATTTGTTTTCCTTTTGTCACAACCCTACTCCAGAGCTTTGACTCATGCCATACAGCAGCTCTCTTTGTTCTTTCTTTCTCAATGGAGCCTTTGAAAGTCTTTATTCAGGCCCCAGAAATAAACTCCTAATTAGAAAGTTAGGCTGCAGCTTTCCGTTTTAGGAAGGGTTTCACATTATGCCGCATATAACATAACGGCAAGGTCACATGCTTCTCTTCTGAGTTCATATTCTCGCCGATGATGCTATGGCGAGATTTCTTTGAATAAAATAAACGTGACTTAAATTTAGATATTTTTTTTATATAGACTTTCCGATGTCAATCGCGATGGTTGTCTATTTACATTTGTTATTTGAAATATCTACGAGCTACGAGTGCATATACCGAGAGCTTGAAAAGCGAATAAAGAAAGCAAACACCTAAAACTAAAATACTCGCTCAGTGCCCGTTGAATTGTGCTTGTGCTTTGTGCACCATAAATTAAATTCCTTAGTGACGCGCACGATCTCAAACAACATAGAACACACCGCAACCGCACACGCGAATCCGAATGCGACATTGCAGACGACAGTCGCAGATCGCAGTATGTGTCTCGCTACCGCCAAGTGATGGTCTAGGTCAGACTGCAGTCAGAGGCGTACAAAACACATATATGCATGCACCATGAACGACGCGCATTGCTAATGAAACAGCAATGCGCGCTGAAATAGGATACTTTGTTTATTTATGGCTACCAAATTTTTAGTTCTATTTTTATGGAAAGTCATATCATGACATTTGATTGTACTAGAAGAGATATATCGAAGTAGTCACTATTGAATTTAATATTTTATTTTTTTAAATATGAGTAAGAGAAAAATCCAATCTATACCTAATTTTGTAAATATCTTCCTCATTTTTTTATCATTCATACAGATTGACAGCCACAAGTGATGATGCAGCAAGGTAGTGACTTGAGTGCTTCACTTACATCGGAAGGCACCGATTACTCCTTTGACTCTGAATCCAATTGTTATGGCTATAGCGGGGAAACTCAATTGGAGCAGCCACAGCCACAACAGGTCCACGCCCATTATTATGGCTTTCGCACGAGACATCTGTCATGTATCGAAGAAAACGATTCTGATTCACACAACTCGGTGGCATACGATGTTATCAAAGACGCCGATGAAAGTTTCAAGAAGATTGTCGAACTGAAATCTGAGTCTTGGGATGGCGACGATAACGATATAATAACGCTTGACGAGTCTCGTCTCTATAATATTGAATCCTTCGAAGAGCTGAGGCTAAGCAAGACCGAAGAGGAAAATGAGGACTACTGGCAGTCAACTGTATCTGAGCCAGTGCATAAAACACATTTCAAAGACAAAAATGGATTACCGGCTATAATGACCACTTCCTGTTATGGTGCGCTGAACAGTTCATTTGGAAGTGATGCCAGTCCAATTAAGAGTCAAAAGAAAACTATCAGCAACGAGCCTTTGTATGCCACACCGGAGAAGCGGAGAGATCACTATGGTATGAGCCAGTCTCAATCCAGTTCCATATACGGTGAACAGATGAACCTCTCACTGACCTCCTCCATTGACCTGACCAGCAACAGAGGCAACTCGACACCGATGGAGCTGTCGGTCTTCTCACTGGATGAGACCACGAAAGTCGGTTGGTGCGACGATGACGTGTCGGAGGCTAGTGCTGCCAAATGCATTAGTTCCGCTCAAGCAGGTAAGTGCAAGCGGGCAGCTTTTGCTAAACTTTAAATCCACCCATAGCTCACAGCTAAAGCGACCGAAATGAAAACAACAATAAAAGCCGATTCCACTGTGGCCCGGTTTCCCTGTTCCCATAGCCCATGCGCCTACGGCAACATAAAGTAACATTTAGCATTTGGAAAAGATTCTCACACTCTCTTTTATTGTTGCATTTGTATGGTGTGTCTGCTCTAATCGTTTTGCTGCCGTTTTAAAGGTGAACGCGTCGGTGCTCGGTGATATTGTGTTGCTTCCTTAACTGGCTTTCAAAGTGTGTCTCTCCTATACATTAGGTAGGTCTACCTGATGCAGGTCCTAGCACTACAGGTACATTCCAAGGTATTTATAGGTATACGAGTATGATTGCACATTATTATTTGATGAAGGGAATATATTGTTGGCTTGTCCGCGCCGCCGTATTGTTACAAAACTTGAACTATACACAAGTGTGTAGCATGACGTAGTACTCGTATCACGTATGTATAGTAGTTTTAGCCGTGTAAGCACGAGTTTGCCCAAGCTCCAGTCTAGATAAAATGTGAGAGCAAAGTGTGCGCGCGCGAGCTGAAAGATGAAGGCAGGAGACGAATAACGACTGAAGCCAATGGAGGTAAATATCACTTAAGAAGTGGGGAAAATTGCTCTAAAGACGTAGCTCGGAGGGGATGCGGATCACATTTGAAATTGATTTGGGATTGGAAATACTTTTGCCTATTATAGACCCGGTTCGTTCAAGCTTTTTTACTATCGAATATTTCAGCAGAATATTAACCAATGAATCTGTGGTTTGGTTTGTTAACCCGAGAAATCGATAACCAGCCGATTTTGAGCGGTAAACGAGATTTTTTAAAACTATTTTCAACATTTTTGTCCGTTGACAGTTCTAATAACTTGAGGGAATGAGAATAAATTGAGATGGTGCCCAATATTGGTCTAACAATTTTTATTGGTTGTGGTACTGATTCAGTTTTGTTTCTCAAAAACTAAGTTTTATTCCTCTGTTTAAAAAAAAAAATGCCCGTATCATTAGATTTTGACATTCTTGTACTCAATAGTGAAAATATTTTTATTAATAAATTACCTAGACAAAAACACACGGACCCAGAGAACGAACGAACGATTTGTCGGAAATCTATGGCTTGGTGCACGAAGAGAAAAAACGGCCAACAAACACTCACTTGTTTGTAATAACGGGTTAGACTAAATCGATGATAACCTAACCAATAATTTAACCAGCTGTGACTAGGGTTTTAAAATCTGTCAGGGACGGCTAAAATATATGTAAAAGTGAAAGTGCGATTTTTGCAACTCAACTCTTTTGGCTGAGGTAGAGAATATGGAGTGACAAGAACTCCCATTACACAGACCGAACTATGGTCATCGAAGCTTCTTGGGTCTATAATTTTGAGACCTTTTTCTTTAAAAATAATCTCTCTTTCTGCAAAACAGTTCCGAAAAAACGTGATTCAACCACGGGCGACTGCTGGTCACACATACTGTTGGCAAATAGGCGACCTACAGAGAAAGTATTAAACCTCTTCTAAATATCTTTTTCATTCATTTACTCAGTCGTATATATAGTAATAGATATTCGGGACTAAAGAAGTTGGTAGGCTTAACTCGTTGTTCGAATAAAATCCGCTGTTGATTTAACAGGGTCAACATTTTAGTCTGAATGGCAGACTTTTCCACCATCAAAACATTTTTAACCATAAAAAAAACCCACCCAACATGACACATTAACTCATGTGTCATGTCCCACCTCGCTCAGTCTTACTGTCAGTATTTATTTTCGTTGGCATATATAGCACAACTATAATAAACAAAAGCCGGAGCAATGCCGGGTATTCTCACCTAGTTAATTAATAAAACTAAATTGTGTTCTCCAGTTTCTCATATTTTACAACACCTACTTTAACTTAAATAGCTCAGCTTAAACGAAATCCGAAAACAAAACGTACCTGAAACACGATTCTATCAGCTCAAGTGTCAAGACACCGAAACCACTATAGCACATTTTTAGCGTACACATTTTGAAAAAGTGATAAGGAAGTTGAAGCCACATTTTATATTAGACTGTATGCATGGAGTATCTATCCTACAGAGGTACCAACTACCAACTACCAACCAACGAGCAACGACGACGATCGACGACCACGCCAACGATGAGATTACTCGCTGTGTAGTCTGTAGTGTAGTGTTGTATATTGCCCCCTGTTCTTGTTGTTGCTGTATCTGATGTTGCTGTGTAGAGTCTTGCTTTTTATTCGAAAGGTACACGAAACACGATTCCAATTCAGTTTCAGTTTGTCAGTTTAAGGTAGAACAACGGCTACTGCTAAGCGCTACATACACATTACCGTCGCTTCCTTGCACAACCGCCAAACGAGAAATTTGAATGAACTATTTGGAACCGTCAAATAAGGTTTAAGTCTCATCAAGTACGAATTATACGGTCGAAATTGCTTGTGCACTTTTTAGGGATCCGATCGGCATTCCCCTTATCTCGGTCGTTACGTAGCCTACCCTATTCGTTCATATCCATTTATGTATACTTGTGGCTTTAAATCAGCTCCCCGTGTTGTTAAGTGTATATACAGAAAAAAAAAAAACCACACACCGAAGGTGCAAATTAAAACAAATAGAAAATATAAGTAAAAACGATCTCGATCCAATATTGACGTAGACTGGAAATAGATGACAGAGGAATCGAACGGGCCTCGATAAGAGACTGTCATTTTAGAGAATTGCCTATAAGAACCGTTGTTGAAATTGTCTGCGATTTGTGTTGTTTTTTTTTTTTTTCTTCTTATTTTTCCTGTATGGACTTTGCGAACTGGATTCTTGGAAGCAAAGACCAAGACGACTGTGTTTGTGTATAAAAGAATGAGAGCATACAACTCCGGTGTGACTTCTTCGTTCTGCGCGGTTCTTCTTTTTCATTTTTGCACCAAGAATATGTTGAAGAGAATGTTTTTTGTTTTACTATAAATGAAGTCGTTTCGTCCTAAAAGTTTTCGCAACCAGAATAAGCGTGAGTCAGAACCGGCCCGACAGTGAAAAGACGGCGGCAAGTGTTTGAACGTTTATTTTTTTATTTTTTTCGCCATCGGATTTGTATCTGATTCTTGGCTAAAGTGAAATTCAGAGTAAAACCAACAAAAAAAAATGCTCGTCTGAATGTAAAAACCAGAAATAACATTCGCGCAGTAGAATAAAAAACGCACCACTGGATACCCAATGTACAGATACACCCAGAGTTTGGCGACAATCATCATAAAATTCGCCCTTTTGCTCGGGAGCAGGATAACGTCGCGTCCGAGATGTCTTTAAAGGACAAACTATTTCAAAATACCTGGGGCAGAAATAAAACCACCGGCCGCCGTTCTGGAAGTGGGTATAGCTGCAGTGTCTTAGGTAACTCATCACTCATTACCGGGGGGGGCTTTGGTTGTATAAAAATAGTGTGGTATGCTGACGGGTTCGCCACATATAATTTAATTAGTGTTTATTATTTCTTATACCTATATATAGAGTCCAGCGGGACGCTTGGGAATAGTGCTATATATATAAGAACTTTGGAATTTTATGCTTTCAGGAAAGGTTATGATTCGGCGAAGCGCTTACTTCATACTCGTATGATTTGGACAAAGTCGAACATACCAATGATTTGAGTTTTCTGTTATACCTTATAGGTACGTGTAGCGCATCTGAGCACCTTTTTTATAATGAGAATTAAAGCGTGTTATACGGGGGCACAGCCCGTTTAGGCGTTCTTACTAATAACAACGAAAATAAATAATTTCTATATGATGACGGCTGTCATTAGTCATAATTATGGTCGTAGGTTCATTGTACTTGACTTACTGGCAGGTAAACATTTAGTTACAGATATTGGGCCTTACCAATAATCATTTTTAACCTTCATCCTAAATATTTCCTAGGTTACAATATGCAATTTTGTATGGAAAATTTCGCCATTGTGAGTTCGAAAAACTTAGCCTGGACACTAAAAATAAAAAAAAAATTGGTATCGCGGATTAACTAGCCCCACTTTTTGGCTCCGACGTACGTCAACGCATAAGTCATTAATTGTGGGTTCCTACCACTGTTTTTCGCATTTAAACTGCAAACCCAATCCGTTGGGATTTCTCCGACAAAAGATTCATTCTGAATGGAGCCACATTTCGTTTGTGTTTCACACCAATCGGCCAATGCATTCACAAGATATACCCACGATCTACAGATTAAACAGTTTTTGAAAGACGGCCCATTATATTCCTCGTCCATCTTTGTCCTTGAGAGGCGTTCGCACTACAAACGCGATACGCTAAAGAAAACCTTCGTTGAATATGTCCTTGTATCTGCCTGGTAGTCTGGTATTTACAAAAGTCAGTTAATTGCAGCAAAGTTGTTGTTGTGCTACCTAAACCGTGACTCACCACAATCGTTTATTTTGCGAAACAACCAAAATGGTTGTGCCCCTAGACTTTTCCATATTTTGTGCTGGCCAGGGAAAATCTAAAACTGATTATAAACACTTTTGAGCTCGGTACTTATTTCACCAACTCACTAATTGACCCATTTTTCTTCTTGACAGCACAAACGTACACAAGCACACAAGCACACACTTTGCCAAACCGCCTAGTTGAAAACTCTCTCCTTTTGAGCACAAACACTTACCTTAAAATATTACCTAAGACAATCTCTTGCAGAGACAAACGGAAAAAAATAATGCTGCAGTAGAATACGAACCTCTTAATTGATAAAAAAAACAAAAAAAAATCGACAGATTCATTAAACCGGGTGAAAGCACCGAGTAAATGCATGCAATGTAATGGATGTCCGACAAAAGCAGAAGTTAGCTGTGCCGCCTTGTGCCTTGTAAGATTCTCCCCCTTCTGGAAATTTGCTTAGACACACTAAAGATACTATGTTCACAAGCTTTTAATTGTTACTCCCTCGTCACCTGCACTAAACCCGATTCAAAGTGTATAGGCACATTTAACCTATTAGCAGTGTTGCCATAAAAATATTTGGACAAATCTGCAATTATTATAAAAAACAAAACTCTACAATGCAGTTTTCTATGGAAAAAAAAGAGCTGAATACGAAAATGACAGCATACAGCGAAAGCAATTAGAATAAACAAAATTCTACATGCAGATTTCTATGTAAAAAAAAGAGCTGAATTCGAAAATGAAAGCATACAGCAAAGCAAGTGTAGAAAAAATGTTGAAATAATTTGTTAAAAAAAAAAACAAAATATATATTTTTTCAAATGCAGAGAAAATCGAATTCTGGTTGTTAAAAATTCTACAAAACGTAGACAAATCTGCACTTATGGCAACACTGCCCATTAGGTACACGGAAACGGATACTTTATAGTACGAATTTATGCACAGCAGCTGTAACAGCAGCAGCCTTTTAACTTTTAAGAGTAAAATCAATTAAAATCGTAATGAACGTAGAAGAAAAAAGCAAAACTTGTCTCTCGTGAAATTTATAATTTCCATTAACCGAGCAAAGAAAAAAGCCAGTAACCGAGAGAAAACGGGTTGCTCACAGTTCAACCGTCGCATCGTGCCGCACGAGTATGTGTAAACATTTTCTGATCTAAATGCACTTTGAATGGGTCTTCGAATGAGATAAGTCTCGCGGAACGCGTTTGCAACTCTGTAAATAAGTGTGTAGGCTGTAGGTGCTGCCGAAACTGTTATATTCACTTTTTAATTCGTTTTGAAATTGATAATTAATCGTCGCTGATCGCTCATCGTCATTCCGGGCACATATTTAATTAAAAACAAAAAACAAGCCTACCACCAGTATCACGTGTCAGTATTTAGACTGAAAAAGGTATTCATTAAAAACGCATTGTGCATATCTTTGGACTGTTAGTGCCTGTCCAAAGCACTGTTTGCTGCCACCAAATAAAATGCATGTAAACATGGATATTTATTTATGAAACAGGGTACAATCTCGACCGCATCAGGTTTGGATGATATCATACTTCCTGTCTCGTTAGTATGGATTGCATGGCTCCGTTCTAACTGAATTTTCAACTGAAAAGCAGATGACGAAATACTAATATTTCCGAGTACTGTAAAGAGGTAGACGCGCTCAAGTGTGGGGTTCGCTTCGGTCTTCTGTTTGCTTTTTTTCAATTCTGTTGTTTATGGAAAACCCCCAGTCTTCTCCTGCATAGATATGGAGCGATAGTGATAAGAATTTTTGGTTGATAACGTTCTATATATTTGTAAGAGTATTGGGCATACCTGTATGAGTGCGGGGCTGTTGCATCACACAATTAAAATAGACAGCACTATTTTAACTCGATCGTCACACTTAAGCGTTTTAAATAAATATGATTTGCAAAGCGCCATTATCTGTTTGTATCCACAACTCCAGGTATTTATTATCGCAGAGTTATCACTTTTTGGGTAGGTGCCAAATAAATGTTAAGTTTGTGAATACAAAAAAAAACCTGTTGCTAATTCTTCGGAGGTTGAAGAGCTCATAATAGAACGGATAATCTTATCGCTAGAAAAATGGAACTTTGTCGCGACAGTTTGATTTAGACCTTTGCTTCTCCGAATTGGGGTAGGATTAGACATGTATATATTTCAACAGACGGACGTGCATTATCTACGTTTGTACAGTAGAAATATGGCCGTTCTAGGCACGCGCTTCTTTAATTAACGTAATTACTTGCACTGTGGTTACAGATCGCTTAAGGCACTCGCAGTTATAGTAATCAGTCAATTTGAAAGGTTTTAAAAACTTCACCAGTGAACCCACCAAATTGTAGTCAGTATAGGTAGGTATAGGTAATCATTAAATAATAAAATTTCTCTGTTAAAATATTAAACCTTCATAAAGTAAAAACTTAGCGTATACATTTACATCTCAGTACTATTCACGGCTGAATTGCTACATAGATGTTTTTATGTTGAAGAACTTGGCTCCTTTTTTAACATTTATGTTTTTCGGCCTGATCTCCTCCTCGTTTTTGCAAAGATTTCAATATTTCTCATGTCAAAATCTCGAAAGATACTGAAAGTGTGGACTCTACTATAATCAACTTAGGTTATACACCCTCGTATTTCTTTTGGTATTGGTTGCTTTGATTTGCGCTTCTATTGTTTCTTCTTGCCCTGGAGAAGAAGTAGTTCTTGTGAAATGTCTTTTGAAGATAGTTTGGCACATTCTCGGTCACATATATTTTTTGGACACGTGCCTTCTTAAACAAGGATTCCACGCCCCCTTATAGCAAAACCTCAAATTTTCTGTCAGTCAGTCAGTCAGTAGGCCACTTTCGGTTTTTTTTGATTTTTATATCTCAGGAACCACTCTAATGATTAAACATTTAAATTTTGTGCCTGGTCAGCTAAGCAAATATTCCGATTTCCGAATTTTAAGTTTGTGACTTTATATTAGTTCAGTTAGGTATTAGAGGGTCGAGTCGAAAATCCCCTGAGTTTGTAAGATACCAGCCAACCATACCAAATTTGGCAAAATGACTACTTCCCTCCGACTCATACTCTATTTCATCACTTTCAGTTCCGTTATTGAATATAAATCATTTGCGTGTAGGCATGTCCGGTCAATATTGAAAAAAAGACATGACAACTTGAAAGAATAAATATATAGGTTATGTTATCTCTTCGAGTGGAGTAGGTATAATAGATTTGATGTTGAAGCCGCCGACATGCTACATAATAACAATCTAAAACATAAGAACCCATTCCGAGGCAGACTTGTGTCGTTTGTTTATTTTTTGTTTCTAAGTCGCCATAAAAACCGAAACTCGCACGTTATAAAAAATAAAAATAAATAAAACTGAGTTATTGTGACACTAGTTGACACTTCTTCTAGCAGAAACAGCTCAGCATTTTTTTTGTTTTTAGTTGGTGGTTCCGTAATTTCGTCTCTCTTTATGTTTCGGTTCGTCTATTCAATAATCCGTATTAATATTCGCATTGAAACGAAACGATTCAAAGAGCAAGAGTGGTAGCGGCCATAATTATATTCGGATTACGAATTTGTTGCCTATTGACGTATACGGGTATCTGTTTTTTTGTTTTCTCTCTCTATTTATTTCAATTTCGATTTCGGTTATTTTGTACGTAATGATCGTCGTCGGGGGAGCATGGTTAATTTCGGGGGAAAAAAAAACTAACAGCAATCTAATAATTGTGGATTAATTTTGCTTTCAATGACAATGCGAAGGACTTATTATTTTATCAATTCACCAGGTTCAAAGGTCGTCTTAGTGTACTCTGACAGCACTGTCTGTGGATTACGTCATTTACAAATTGTTTCTATAAACACCTCACGGAGGTGTGGTATAGAGTATAGTACAAAAATGTGAAAAGACATACCAACACAGATCTAATTAGAATTGCGGGCTAGTCAGCTGTCACAATCCGACGATCATTACTACATGTTGTTCTGAAATCATGGTCAGCTTGTGTGTAATGTTATGCATGCACGCACATTTGTATGAATAATTTGACGAATGGCGATGATTTTCTATTTAAAATCATACGTTGCAAAATTTAATGAACTCTCGACTGGACTGGAGTTAATTTGAAATCAAATTAAATCAAGTGTCCACGTATAATTGTTCCATTTCTCTGTTGTGCACAGATAAACAATATTGCCCACGAACGAAAATAAGGTCAACTATATTTATAATCTTTACTTTTAAAAGATCACCGATGAACTATAGTTTATTTATAAATATTTTTTCAACTGAGAACGAGTGATTTCGCAAGTTATTTGGGGAGTAAAACTCAACTATAAAGAGCTCTAGATCACCATCATTATCGGCGGCCTTGGCAGGCATTAAGCCAAAATTCAGGTTTACTATGAAGACTCTTTTTTTGTTTAAGGCCTCGGTTATTCACGAACTGTTTTGCGAATTTTTTTGCACTGCAATCCAGGGATGTTAAAAGTATCGATAACATTTCCAGCTTATGTTCTCTGGGCACTCACGCCTGCTTCAAGACCGTCGATCTCCTTATGAGTATCGGGGTAAAGAAACATGTTCCTATATTGACTGCTTTTCCGGTTTTTATTGATCCGTTTCCAGGCACCATCGCTTCTTTCGTATTTAAATATAAAAGCTGAGTTTTCATACTTTGATAAGTACTTTATAAGGCAGATTTCCAGATCAAATATTTTCCGTCTACAACTGCTGCAAGTCCCCGCCATTTGTTTTTTTCTTTGTGCCACACAGCGGTATACAGTTAAACTTTGAACTTCCTTCCGTTTAACTTTCAAAAAGAAACCACGAATCCCAATAACTACATCCGACTAATGAAGGGAAAAAGGGGAATAAAAATCACGTCGACCGTTGCGCTTATGAAAAACAATAAAAAAAAAAAGAAAAAAAAAACTACTCACACCGGTCGGTCGTGCATTGCAACCCAATCGTACAAGAACAAAATGTAACCCGACTCGAAATTCGCCCACGTTCTACATCGCACTCGAACCAGACGAAAGCGAATGCATTGCGCACAGCATCCGCAAAGAATGGTTAAGTGTTGGGCGTGCGCGCGCACTTTTCATTCATAAAGCGAATGCAAAGCCAAGATTTGTTTAGATTCCCCGCACAAGTACGGGTACTATAGACCGCACTACATGCCACTGCCACTTGCGTAGATCTATATTTTTCTCGAGTTCGAGCTCACATATGGTTTACTGTAATAAATCGGGGAGAGCATTTAATGATATAAAACAAGTGTCGCAGTGTTTTGCAGTGGCCTATGGTTTTCATGTTGAAATTGCTCAACTACATGGCTAGTTAGACTTAATGATTGCGTCCAGAGTTAGCCAGCCATTTGTACAATTTAAGTGTCGGTCATTGATCTGAAATGTTAGAATGTATGTGGGCGAGTTCGAGTTATGAGATTCGTGTCAGGTGTTTTTTTTTTTTTAACTAATCTTTCCATTCAAGGAAGATCGAGCGAGAGGCGTGAACTTGAACATCGTTTAACAACGTCTTCCACTAATTGAGGTTAATAGACTTCTTTGCAAATGAATTTAGGCATTCGGATCATCATTAAACTATTTACATAGATGTGGGTTCAAAGTTGGACATTATGAAATAAGTGTAGCTTTGTTTAGTGAATTTCAAATATAAGTATGACAGTCACTAAGTTTAGTTCCCACTATACACCATTGGACCCACACACCGTCGATCCACGCACTTGTTGACGTTTGTTTCATGAATGAACATGTTATTTATTATGTTAATATTGGCTTTTGTTGAATGACCAAGATAGGCTAACAATGAATTTCACTGTGAACTCAAGGCAATGAACGGTACGCAGAGAGCTGTGGTGAAGTAGTAGGAGGACTAGTTAATTGGACCACATAGGATATGATGTGAAATGGGATTTGTACATAATATTAATTGTACGAGTAGATGAATTTTGACACATCATGGTCGACATAATGCGCGCAGTAATAGTAGCAAATTTTAGTCTCGACTTAAAATTTACGGAAGCTCACAGTTGCGAAATTTGTATGGAAAATATAGCCACTGTGAACTACTAAGATTAAGAGTCGAAACTAGAAATGTTTATTGGTAAGGCCCAATAAGTTTTTCAGTTGACCTAGTTTAACCTACAACTATAAAAGGCTTGACTGCAAATAAAACCAGCTTTAAATTTTTTAAAAGAATTCGTAGAAGTGCTTACAAAAAGCCTGGTGTTGTTTAGCCTTTTAGCGCAAAGATGATCTTTTCACCCCTGATTGAGACTCATAGTTACAAATGCATTCTTTAGGACTGCTTTCCCATATTTTACGAACATATTCAGAAAATGCAATATTTAACAAATAAGCTTCTAACAAATGCACATCTATATCTGTCAAACCAATAGGCAAACTCAAAGTCTCACCTACCTTTCCGCCCAGGCTCTGGTTTCAATCAAATCTCAAACAGATTCAGCGCGTATTTTCATTCACAAAAATCTTATTCATAAATTCTACTAAATCGAAAAGGCTGACAAATAAAATTCGACAAATACGCACATATCTACGACGGTTTTTACGTAGGCAAATCTGGGGCCCGCGTTTGCGTGACGCTGCAGGAACTGCATTTATGCAGACTTGTTGCAATTATATACATAAGTGCATGTCTACCTTTAATACACCCTTTCATGAAAATGCGTTACGAATGTTGTACATATGTGCATTGTGCATCATATATGAGCTAGCAGTTATTTCATCTTTTTGCAAAGAGGCTGACATTGTGTGGGATGACCGGCGCGATAGACTGGCGGCGATCTTTTTATTCGATTTTGCGTCAGGTTAAAACGACAGAAAGTCTAGCAGCGGCATAGGAAACGACAAGCCCACGTAATTCATATAACATGGTGTTGCTTTGCCTTTATCCTATGCTGCTGCTGTTGCAGCCTGGGTTGCAGCTATCCATTCGAATGTTTTGAGCAAATAAATAAACTGCCCCCAAAGTTGCAGCCCTGTGTGTGTGTTTGTGTGTTGGCAAGCCATGGATGTGGTAGTTGCAGAGCCAGTGTATGCCATTGCCTACACTTAATTCCGTGCCTTTGAAGCACGACGACGCGACGCCTCAATGTGGATAGGATAGCGAGTGGCACAGGCAAGCTTTGCCTCAATTCGTAAACTGCGAACTAGCGCAAACGTATCTCTGTATCGGGAAGATGTGATTTTTAATTATTATCATCACGTAAGCTCCTTGTCATTGGGGTTTCTTCGAGTGGTGCTACCGTCAAAAATATATTTATTCATTTTGTTTTTGCTGTACAGAGATCGTGTGGCTTGCGATTAGTGGTGTTGGTAACAAGATGGATTTTCTACATCGTGAAACAATTTGACATTTTTAAATCCCATTTGCATGTTTTTTTTTTTTTTTTTTTGTTTGTTTCGGTTTGCCTGCGAAAATATTGCTTACACTGTGTCACTTAAAAATTGTATCAGTCCGTGTTCGGAATGTCTCGCGCAAGCAGAATTGAAAAATTGCAATTGTTTGCTTAATTATACAATCACGTTTCGGAATTAATAAAGGCAAATGGAAATTTATTGTGCTTTGATTAGTTAGCCTTGTATTAAATTGATAGGGTATGTAAATTGTGTTCGTTATGTAAGTAGATATATATTTGTAGTGTCTAAGTGAACGTTTTTTTATTATGCATTCTTTAAATGTTGTTTATTTTTTGCAGACCTCCAATCAATAAGACGGTTGTTAGAGCATGAAACCAACGGCTCAGTTTGCCCAAGCTGTCGCATATCGTTTGACAAAGGAAAGCGACGGAAACTGATTGACACCTGTGGGCATGAGAGATGCTATTCCTGCATGTTTCGCAACGATCAGTGTCCAATGTGTATGAACAGCTCCTTGAAAGGTGAGTGATGTTTTCAATTGTGTTTTTTTTTTCTTCTGTATTAGCTGTTGGTTGAGTTGACTATTTTTCCAAAAAAAAAGGTTTGCTTTGGTATTCTGCGTTATGACCTTAATAGTCGTTTTCCATTAAAACACTATACGAAAACGACTTCCAATCGTTGGGTTGTTGTCACAAACACCTTTTGGAATATTCAGCAAATTCAGCAGAACAGCTGACCGAACAAATGTCACAACTTAAAATCAATTTCCTAGCTTAATTGATGGGCTTATATTATTTTCAATTGCTCTGAGTTAATTTTAGTTCCAAATTAACGCGATCGAAATTTGTAACCAAAATAGTTTTGCCCAGAAGTTTGACAACTAGTGTTTTTACAGCTGATTAAAACGTCAAACTAATTGGTGTTCGGTGTGAATGCATCGACTAGTTTTCGACGAAAACACGGTTTGCAATTTTTACTGAAACGTGTTTGCTTCGGGTTTCAGAGCTCCGTTGCTGGTTCCACACATCGCGAACGTCCCAATTCCGTCGTTCTAATTCCTCATTAAATTGGATGTTTCTTGCGTTTGAACCAAAAGTAGATAGATCTCAAGCATTCGATTGATTTTGAGAGACCTATATTTTTTATCCGCAAACTGTCTATTGGTTGATTTTGCTTAAAACGTCTCTATAATTCGTGCCGAACAAAACGCGTTTAAGAACCGCCATCAAACACTACAAAGAGCAATTTTTCGCAAATCAAACGAAACCGAGGTCTTTAACAAATGAGATGTCAAAAGATGGATAATTTCCTTAGGCTTTCTTTCATACGTCTAATATATAAAAAAAAACTATTTTGTTGAAAAGTTCAATTAACCAATACTTGGTCTCGCCATGAGAGCAGAAATGAAACAAATAACCTATAATTATTGGATAAAATAAATGATCGCTTATTTGATTTTCCTCTTTGTCGTATTTTCTTTACAGATGTCGACTGTAGTAATACCCAAGGCTATGATACGGGCATTGGCGGATCGACATCAACAATTGTTAGTCCTCTGGGGTCTCCGCAGCCACAACTGAGATCACAATTGCGCACAAATGCCGCTGCTTTGTCAAAATATATGCAGGTAAGGTGCCAAGGTGTTTGCTATTCCATTCCGTCGCTATATGTGTTGCGAGTTTTCTGTATGGTGAATGTACGAGATCTTGTTATTTTTAGTTTTTATTAGGTACATGTTTGACTGACATTTAAACACTCTGGAATTGGGTCAGACAAAGATTGTAAAAGTCTCTTTGAAAGTGACTTTGGCTTAAGGATGAACAGATTTGCTGTCACCTTTTTTTTTTGCCGTCACCATATTTATTTTGATATTTAATTGCAAGGTAATGGGTTCCGCTTAGCCAGGGAATAGAATGAGGTCATAGACTTTGAGGCTTTTGTCTTTAATTTTTTGTTTCCTTTTTGAACGCCTTTAGGGCAATTTAAACTTATCGACACTTCAATAGAATTCTCTATCAGAGATATTAAATGTCAGATAACAAACCTATCAGCATGACACAGAGCACAATGAAACGCAGACTCGCATGTGTGTGTACGTTATTTCTAAACAATTGATGGGAGTGTCACACTAAAGTGTGAAAAATGGACTAATCTATATACGTATAAATTCCAGAAGATATATCGTCTTCTTCATTTGCACATAATTTTAACAGCGCCAGCGGTTTGTCAGATTAATCAACCAGAAGAGTGGTCAATTGTGGTCATTTGATCTGGGCAGGTTCTTTTTGAGTGTTTTACAAATTGCTGCGCGCCTGGAAGTATTGAACTCACGTAGGGTTTTGAACGTGGGAAGTGTAATAAGAATGTCACTGTTAACAACAGACAATTATTCTCGATTGTATTCCTTTCATTGAGCGTGAGTCTAAAATGTCAAATTCGATTATGCACTGCTTTTTAACAGAACTGTACAGAAAACGCTTTTAGGTGATGGATCGATGAGTGTTTCAAATGTGTGTCAACTGAGCTCGTAATCGACTACTTTTTAAGCCGGTGAAGACGCGACTTAGAAATAGAACCCTTTGATAAGAGGATGTATCACTTTTGGTTTAGGGAGCAGTGGCGATTTTTAAATTTAGGATAGTCGTTGAGAGCCAAAATAACTAGGAATGATAACAAATCCATCATGACATCGAAATGGCATTCTCCCAACCCTCAAATTAGTCTGACGTATGATTATAGTTTGTCCGACCAGTGAAATATAAAAGATAACTTGTTTGGCAAGATAAAATTTTTGACTAGGGTGTGTAGTTGAAACATGGCTTTTTCGGTTGTGCATAGGGCTGCAGAGTGGATCATCTCTCGATCCGTTCCATTCACTAAAACGGCCGAAACTTCGTCCAGGTTAAACTACGCCAGAATATAAGTGAATCGTGTCGGTTGACAAAAGCTTCAAAATCGTCAGCAACTTATTTGCCAAATTGACGCATGACATAGGTATGTTTCCTTGGATTCCCACGGTCAAAATTCCTAACGTAACCACCATTTCCATTTTCTCTGCATATCAACTTTGAAACTTTCTTCCATTGACTCGAACTGCTCAACAACAATGTCTACCTAGCTTTCTTGTAGTATAACCGCTATTTTGAGCAATTTACGAAAATAAATATGCAACGCAAGACAAAAGATTTGACTGGATTTCGAGAGTGTCATATCGGCGCGGCATTTACTAATTTCAGTTCAATTCTGACTGAAATTTACTTTCCTTCTCAAAATGTAATGGCCAGCGCCACCGCCGGTTTCTCCATCTCTCGTCTTCTTCTTCTTCTTTTTTTTCTCTTACCTCATTCATGACATCTAAAGTGGTGAAATTGTTCACAGATTTCTTTAAAATCGGAGAGCCATTCAGGTTGATACAACTTAAATGCTTCAAGTGTATGCTTATATGTAAATTTACCGGGGGTTTTTTTTTTCTTGCATATTCAAGAAGTCCATTCTCCATTCACTCTTTTATGTGCAATTAATTCTCGATGTTGGCCACTATGTATCACAAACAAGATACAACTTATCAGACTTACCGTCGTCATCGTGCCAGTTGTAAAAGCCAGCCAACAACAGTGAACAGTGTGTTGTCTATTTCGTAACACCGATTCACGCTAAATGTAACCTCATAACTCAGCTGGAATAGTTGGCTTTGCATTAGAGTTGACCTGCAGTCGTTGCTGACTGCTGAGCGCTGACTTGTTGCACGGTTTGCATGTGGTCTCTTTGAAACGACTGGACAAGCGCGCGCGCACACAAATCTATAAGCTCTTGTAGCGAAAATTATGGAAAAAAAGGTGTTTAGAGTCAACACAAAAATCTAAATAGTTGAAGCTTGTAACGAACACAGGTTTTATTACGTTTATCTCGATAAGTTTCTGTTGCAACAGATCCGTGAGAAAGAGGGACAGGGTAAGGACCGTTAAAAGCCCGACACTTAAGAGCGGAAACGTTTACACTTTACACTATATGAACAGTGCAGTAGTTATAATTTTGATTCGTTCCCAGACTGACTAAAATCCCAGTCCTTTAATCGGAGCCATTTTCATTCGGTTAACTATATAGGCGGGGACGCAGCTTAAAATTAATTTCAGTAATTGGGCGTTCAAATGAGCCTCGATGTCTGTTAGAATCGCGGAACGAATACTCGTACCAGCCACGTTCGAGTGGGTAATGATGTAATTCATAAAAATAAATATCAAATCCGTAGGAAAACTCGCAGGTATATCTGACTTCATTAGCTGCATCGTAATAAATTTTCTTGTTACTTTAGTGCGGCTTGGCTTAACACTGTAACACTGTGCGCGCGATAATCACTAAAAAGATCGAGTTTTTTATGTTTGTTGTGTTTCGGTTTTTATGCTTTCGATGTAAATTGGGACACGCTGTTGAGTCGGTATATACAGATTACAGATACGTATAGGTATATGAATGCACGAAGTGGGTAGGTATACGACTTGGCTGGTGCAGAGGATGAGAAGAAAAGGAAACCGATATTAATTGAAAAAAGTTTATCAGTTCAATCAATCAGCAAGCCTTTATAAATCATAGCTATGGTTTTTAACTTTCTTTTGTAGTTTTAATTGTATGCCAGCTACAAAATAAAAACAGATGCGCCCCACCATTTTACGAGCTCCCCCTGTCCGCATCTTTACTTTTGCAAAAGGTTCGTTCGTGTACTTTTAGCATAGAAAAATGTCACATCTCAAAAATCGACAGTGAAATCTCTCAATTTCAAGAGAAGTACCTGACTGGATTTCTTACAAAAAGTTTAAGAAATGTCACTTTGACATTTGACGAGGTTGTCTTAAAATGCAGCATGTACAAAATAAGTTTCTAAAAAGCTGAATAATAGAGTTTTACTTGTCATAATCTTTTTAGCCGTCACTTAGTTGTCTGTTTTCATTTTTCAGTAAGACTAGTGAAAAATGAGGTACAAATTAAAAGAGCGGAAATGGATTTTACCCGAGTACGAGGTCGCATTCTCACAGTTTCTTAGCAAATTTTTAGTAATTTTACGTTTGCAAAAAAATACCCGAACGAACCTAAATAGTAGATACTTGTTTATTTGTTACTAATACCTACTTAACGAACTCCCTCTCTAACCCGGTTAAGTTGCGAAAAGATCTAGTCCATACTACCACCGACTTGAAAATTAAATGCAAGTCGCTTACGACAAGCGAAAACAGAGTAATAGCTGATTTTGTTGCTTATATTTTCTACAACCTCACACTGCTTTAATGTGAAATGTCACAAAATGACAGCTTTGACCTGTCTAATGTCAATTTCCATTGGGATTTTCAGATTTTTCGACCATAAAACGAGATTTTTCTTTCTTTGCGTTTATGGTAGTGAAAGTCAGATGTTCTAAACTAGTCGGCACAGTGGCTTAGTGGTTAGTGTGTTGGACTACTAAGCGAGGGGTCCAGGTTCAAATCTTAGGGTTTTTTCATTGCGCCACCTCTCGCGAACGCTTGAAAAACCTCCGAGAGTATAACTATCTTGAAAGAGCTTCTCAATTAGCCGTTTGGACTTGGTATAAAATTGTATATCCCTTTTCGTTCATTTCCCATTCGTTCCAAAAATGAAAAACTCACACAAAACGAATGCTTGTGAGAAGATAGAATTAGGGTCCCTACTCACCTGTTGCGAAAACTATTGATTTATTTATTTGTTCTAAACTGTAATTTGTGCTTATGTCAATATCGATTGCAGCGGTCAAATGTAAATTTTTCTCCATTATTCACAGATAGAGTCGTCTCTAAAAACGTAAAACAACACACTTTAAAGTTTGACAGATGACAAATGTTTTGGGGTTAGTGTAAGAAGGTGTGAATCTCAGAAATCGAGATTCGCTTGCTTTGTCTCTGCTTTTTTGCAGCCAATGGAACATGAAATCTCACAGCCAGCTGATTTTGAGAGCAAGAATACTGCACACATATTTATTCATCGACTAGACTGTACTGCAAATTACCGAGCATTTCCTTTGTCAAAGGCTTGCCAAGTCGTCCCTCAAAATTTGACAGTAAATTATACTATTTTCCTTGGGTTGACAAAGAAAATAAATTTCAAAAAATGGCCAGTCATATATTTTACGGCTGACATTGTTTCTATCACACGAGCATACAATGTACATACATAAGACCTCCTCCCGATACTGATTATACTGACGGTCGTTCACTGCCATGAACATGAACTCTTCCTGTTATTTTTCTTCTGCCATCTCTTGCTTCATTGATCAACTTGCATACGCCAAAGAAGCAAATCCTCAGGAAACTTCAGTATGGACCTACTGATGGTTACACAGTTTTTGTCAGGTTCTAGTTTTCTGCATAGAATAATCATCAACAAAAAACACATCCCATGTCTGCCTGATGCTCAAACAGGTCAATCCACATAAACAGGTAGGAAGAAAAGGAGATAGTAGAGAACTGTTATGCACGATCAAGGTAGCCACTCGCAGTAAAATGTGTATGGACATATACTCCATACACACACCGTCCATCCGTGTAATGGTCCATTGAGATTTGAGACCCGTCTCCATGTGAGTAAACTGAGGCCATAACCGCAGATATATTTATATCTTATATGCGTTTTTAATTATGATTGAATCTTAACGAATAACCGCATACATGTAACACTGAAACATAAAACTGGTATACGAGTTTCTGTGTGCAGCATCCCACAACCCGGCCGGTCCGAAGATGACTCATATATATACACATGAACTCTTCCAGAGATAACGATCTTTTCTGCACAACCACCTCCTGAGCATCATACCTCTGGAGGTTCTCTTCTTGGTACGGTTTTCGTGATTTCTTTTCCTGGGAATGCTATCCATTTGAAGTTGTCCAGAGCGACTTTTGTGTGTGGGTCTGTTATAATGAGGATTGTGTATGCTGTTGCGATAATAATTCGTTTCCTTTCTCCTTTGTCTCTTATTAATAAACTTGCACATAAATTATATAAATCCAACCTTATAATCGAATGCGCATTTATATACCCCGACTCAAGCTATGTGATTAATGACTTTCGCAGAATCGCCAGGAGTCGATATCACCGGATTTCAGATACGCTAGCGTTGGCAAATTACCAAAATCATTGAGTTCCACCACTGGAACAGCCACAACCACAACATCATCATCGGGCAATGACAACTTTGGAGAAATCGCAAATGCAGCGGCAGCATCGTTTGCTACACCACCACCGACTAGGAGAAGATTTTTCAATCATAAAAATTTAAGGAGTGCACTGACCGGCGGTCACCGAAGAACGGCATCGAATGGTTGTCCGATTGATACGTCATCGATTTTGTCCGGTAAGTTGTGATTATTTTTGATATAAAGTTAAATATACGTGTACGTGTTTAGTACAAACTGTAATTGAACAGCGTGGGGCAAAAGCAATCGGGCATTATTTGCAATGAATTGTAAACCTTTTGAAGTAAATCAAAGCTACGGGCTGTTCCCGTACAAGTACTTACAATTTTTGTCCAACTCTCGCATTCTGTGGGAATTTTTGAACAAAAATCAGTAAACCGACCGTTGATTTACTTATTTCGTTTCACTTTTGATGATACTGTGGCGTGGAAGGTATCGTGTAACTTAAGTGGTGAAACAAGCCCTTAGTCACAGTTTGGTGAAACCAGGCCTTAGACAGTTTGGTGAAACCAGGCCTTAAAGTCACAAAACAAGTTCCACTCAAGTGTCACTTCCAATTGGAGACTGGAATCTGTCACCACTGAACCTTGTTCTAGAACCACTTAGAATTAGCTAGAAAGTTCTCGTCAGATGGCGGAGCGGGTATAAAAGGACAGCTTTTAGAAGAGGGCGAGACAGTTGATTTATAACAGTGATTGGTTAAAGTTCGAGATAGTAATAGTTTGTGAAGATAAATAAGTGAAAAGTAATAGAGTAAATTAAGTGATTGGTTTGAAACGTTGAAGAATTGTTTAAGTAATAGTGTTCTGGTACTTAATAAGTGAAATATTAGAATAGTCGATAAAAGTTTAATAAAAGTGAATTTTATTAGAGAAGTTAAACGGAATAGTGTTTTATCTTTACGAATCCCTGCCTGAATGTAACATTGGTGTCAGAAGTGGGATAAAACTTATTCTGTGCTAAGTGTCGAAGTGTAGTTAAAAAAAAAAAAAGTGAATTTGTGATTTTTTTGAAATTACAAGAGACAAACAAAATGGGTCGTGTATTGCTACATCTAAGCATACCCCAATTGAAAAGTGAACTAGAAAAGCGGAATCTCTCCACAGCTGGAGGGAAAAGTGACCTCATACTTCGTCTGCAGGAAGCTGTCCAAAACGAGGGAGAAGATCCAAAAACCATGCTATTCGACGTGTCAGAAGAACAAGTAAGTACAGGCGTTGACATTAGCTCTATGATGGAATTACTTCTTGCGAAGATGGAAGAACAGAAATATTCTATGGAATCTAAGTTCGCAGAACAGAAAAATTCTATGGAATCTAAGTTCGCAGAACAGAAAAATTCTATGGAATCTAAGTTCGCAGAACAAAAGAATTCTCTAGAACAACAGAAAAATTCTATGGAATTGAAGTTCGAAGAGCAGAAGAATTCCATGGAATTGAAGTTCGCAGAACAGAAGAATTCTCTAGAAGAACAGAAAAATTCTCTTGAAGATCAGACAAATTCCATTGTCGCCGCACAAAAAGATGCAGTGGAAGAATTTAAGAATGTTCTAGATGTAAAAATCGACGCGATTGATGAAAAATTAAACGAGCATGAAACAAAGTTTGAGGAAATTAACAAAACGTTTCAAAAACACGAGACAAACATCGAGAACATAGCTAAAGAGCTCGGAACAAACATCAAGAATATAACTAAAGAGCTCGAAATAGTCAAGAAACAGAAGGTTCGGGAATATTCTGCTGACTGCCCAAGAAAGAAGGAGATGCAGCCACCCGTTTTTGATGGTCAAACATCATGGCCGATTTATCGGAGACAGTTCGAAGCAGCTGCAACGACCAATGGATGGGACAACCAGGATAAGTCGATTGCATTAACGCTCGCATTACGAGGTACAGCTGCAGAATTGCTTCAAACTATCTCCGAAGAAAAACAACGCGACTACGAGACTTTGGTGAAGGCTATTGAGATGCGATTTGGTGACGACCACATGCAGCAAGTGTATAGGGTGCAACTGCGCAGTAGAATCCAGAAGAGGGGAGAAACACTCCAGCAACTACAAGCTGATATCGAACGGCTAGCGCACTTGTCTTATCCCAATGCCGGCGAGGATGTCATCAATGAAATGGCTATTGAGGCATTTACACAAGCCATAGAGGACAGACAACTGCAGATGGCTCTACGAATGGCTGGAAAGAGAACTCTTCCTGAGGCACTGGCATTTGCCTTAACCATGAAAGCTGCTGACCAAGCATCTCAAGGATTTCACCGCGTGAGAGAAATGACATCTGTTGAATGTTCGTGCCAGAGAACAGAAGTAGTAGACCGTAACAGTTCTCGAAGGGGACCGATCCGTTGCTGGAACTGCAACAAAATTGGACATCTACAACGACAGTGCAGAGCCGAAAGTAAACAGGGCAGTTGTCCACATTGCAGAGCTAGGAACGAGGAGGCGTTTGAGCGTTCGACGGATGAAACATCACAAAGCCATCAGTCGGGAAACGAGTAAGAACCAACTTCGCGGGGCAGAAGCTGGTTTCTGGAATCGACGCCCCCAGGACCACAATTCAGGTTTCCCAGACCAAACGATGTAATAGAAGCTTGACAGTGGAAGCCCATATCGGCCAGAAAAAGTATGTGGCCACCATCGATACAGGTGCCACCGCTTCCATAGTCAGAAGGGACATCGTTCGCCAATCCTGGCTGCACAACACCAGCAGCTACTATCTGAAAACAGCAACTGGAGCAACAGCAAAGGTGTATGGTGAGGTACTCTTGACGATAAACCTTGCAGGAATAGTCTTCTCCCATGCATTCTTAGTGGCTGATATATGTGACGAATGCATCATCGGAATCGACTTCATGAAGACGCATGATATAGTACTCGACATCGGTTTGCAAGTTATAAAGTACAAGAACGTTGAGATTCCGATGGTTTACGGGAACGAGAACGTCGCAGCTCTACGGACAGTTGTAAGTGAGGACGAAATATTACCACCTTCGTCAGAGACAGTTATTTGGACGAAGCTGGAAGGTGATCCTGGGAGCCACCGATTCTACCTAGTCGAGTCACATCCAGAAAATTATTATCAGAGCTATATTGTCGGAAAGATGCTGGTTGAACCCAAAAACAACATGGTTCCCGTTCGTGTCCTCAATGTGGAACACAAAAGCGTGAAACTAAAGCAAGGAGAAGTGATTGGAAAGTGCGTACCAATTACTGCGGTCACAAAGTTGTCCAATGCAAGTGATGTGAAACCGGTTAGACCAACGGAGATATCGGAGATGAAAAAGAATATACTCGGAGAGTGTGAGCTCGATCAGGAGCAGCGGTCCATGGCAGGTAGTTTAATCAACGAGTTCGCCGATATATTTGCTTCGCAGAACAGCGAGTATGGCCGAACACATCTCGTACAACACCGAATCGACACCGGAGATGCGAGACCGATTCGTCAGCCTCCCCGACGACTACCATTGGCTAAGCAGACGGAGGTTGCAGAAATGGTTTCGACGATGGAAAAGGAGGGACTGATTGAAAGCTCAAAAAGTCCGTGGGCATCGCCGGTCGTCCTGGTCAAGAAGAAAGACGGAAGTACGAGATTCTGCGTGGACTATCGCCAACTCAACAACGTCACCAAGAAGGATAGCTACCCCCTGCCAAGAATTGACGACACCCTGGACACACTATCCGGAGCCAAATGGTTTTCGACTCTCGATCTGAAGAGTGGCTACTGGCAAGTGCAGATCCATCCAGAAGACCGCGAGAAAACAGCATTCACAGCAGGAAACGGGCTTTGGCAGTTTACAGTAATGCCATTTGGACTGTGCAATGCTCCAGCTACCTTTGAACGTCTAATGGAGCGCGTTCTGCTGGGACTAACGTGGAAAACCTGCTTGGTCTACCTGGACGATGTCATCGTAGTAGGAAAAACATTTAACGAACATCGAGATAACCTTAAGGAGGTGTTCCAAAGGCTACGAAGTGCGCAACTAAAACTTAACCCGAAGAAGTGTTCCTTATTTAGACCAGAAGTGAAGTACCTCGGGCACATCATCTCTTCCAAAGGAGTCAAGACCGATCCGGAGAAGGTCGATGCAGTGAAAAACTGGCCGGTACCCAAAGACAAACATCAACTGAGAAGCTTCCTGGGACTTGCGACCTATTACAGACGATTTGTAAAGGACTTTGCCAGGATCGCAAAGAGCTTGCATCAACTGACAGAAAAAGGCAAACAATTCAAATGGTCAGGTGAGTGCGAAAAGAGCTTCAAGGAACTTAAACAACAGTTGTGCAACGCCCCCATACTAGCGTACCCCACCCCTGGGAAAACATTTATTGTGGATGCAGACGCTAGTAATGTGGGAATTGGAGCCGTCCTTTCCCAGGTGCACGATGGCCAAGAGAAAGTAGTTTCCTACTTCAGCAAAGTTCTCTCAAAGCCAGAAAGGAACTACTGTGTTACCAGGCGCGAACTCCTTGCTTTGGTATTGGCGACAAAACATTTCCATAAGTACCTTTATGGGCGGAAATTCATCCTCCGCACAGATCATGCATCTTTAAAGTGGCTGCTGCACTTTAAGAATCCTGAAGGCCAAGTCGCAAGGTGGATCGAACGGCTGCAGATGTACGACTACGAAATACAACATCGAAAGGGAAGTCTTCACTCTAATGCAGACGCTCTCTCCCGTCGACCGTGCAAAGCAAATTGCAAACATTGCTTACGACACGAGGAAAAAGATGTCGCGTCCGTTCAAAGGGTGAGAGCTATGCCAATTGGTGGCTGGAGTGCGCGGGAAATACGGGAGGCTCAAAGGGAAGATCCGGATATCGAACCGATTATCGCCTGGAAGGAGCATGAGGGAAAACCAGACTGGCAGGAGATATCCAATAGGAGCCCCGAGCTGAAGGCATACTGGGCGCAGTGGGACTCCCTTCACGTACAAGACGGCATTCTAAAAAGAAGATGGGAAAGCCCGGATGGAAAGTCGTTCGTAATGCAGCTTGTTGTACCCAGGTCAAAGGTAATGGAAGTGCTCAGGGAATTGCATGATGGAGTGTCTGGAGGCCACTTGGGAATCAATAAAACGCTCGAAAAAGTGCGGGAACGCTTTTACTGGATTCATTCAAGGGAGGACGTTGAAACTTGGTGTAGGAAATGCGTTACATGTGCGGCCAGCAAAGGTCCGAGACTGAAAGTCCGTGGCAAAATGCATCAATACAATGTTGGAGCCCCTTTCGAAAGGATAGCAGTTGATATTGCGGGACCGTTTCCTGAAACAAACAATGGAAATCGTTACATCCTCGTTGTTATGGACTATTTCAGTAAGTGGCCTGAAGCATTTGCTATCCCTAATCAAGAAGCTAAAACCGTGGTGGAGCAAATCGTCAATAACTGGGTAAGCAGATTCGGTGTACCATTGGAACTGCATTCAGACCAAGGACGGAACTTCGAGTCGAAGATTTTCCAAGGAGTGTGCCAGTTACTCGGGATTCACAAGACAAGGACAACCCCGCTTCATCCACAATCAGATGGGATGGTGGAGCGCTTCAACAGGACACTGAATGAACACCTCTCTAAGGTCGTTGGCGAAGACCAGAGAGACTGGGATAAGCAGATTCCCATGTTTTTATTGGCTTATCGAGGAGCAGTGCATAACACCACAGGACATACTCCATCTGAAATCTTATTTGGTCGAACAGTCCGCCTACCTAGCGAGTTGATGTTTGGATATCCATGCGAAGAGCCCAAGAATGAGGAGGAATACGTTACAGACCTCAGGGATATCATCAGGGACGTGCATCGAGACACTAGGGATAAGATTAAGATAGCCAGTGACCGCATGAAAACGAGGTACGATACTAAAACGACAACTACAGGATTCCAGGAAGGAGATCTGGTATGGCTTTATAACCCTCATCGAAGGAAAGGTTTATCGCCTAAGTTGCAACAAGACTGGGAAGGGCCCTATACAATCGTAAAGCGCATCAACGACGTTGTCTATCGCATCCAACGAGGAAGAGGCAAGCTGAAAGTCGTTCATGTGGATCGTCTTCATCGTTATAATGGTGAAAATGTTAACGAGTTTGTTCGGGACGAACAAGTTTAAGAGGGGGATATTGTGGCGTGGAAGGTATCGTGTAACTTAAGTGGTGAAACAAGCCCTTAGTCACAGTTTGGTGAAACCAGGCCTTAGACAGTTTGGTGAAACCAGGCCTTAAAGTCACAAAACAAGTTCCACTCAAGTGTCACTTCCAATTGGAGACTGGAATCTGTCACCACTGAACCTTGTTCTAGAACCACTTAGAATTAGCTAGAAAGTTCTCGTCAGATGGCGGAGCGGGTATAAAAGGACAGCTTTTAGAAGAGGGCGAGACAGTTGATTTATAACAGTGATTGGTTAAAGTTCGAGATAGTAATAGTTTGTGAAGATAAATAAGTGAAAAGTAATAGAGTAAATTAAGTGATTGGTTTGAAACGTTGAAGAATTGTTTAAGTAATAGTGTTCTGGTACTTAATAAGTGAAATATTAGAATAGTCGATAAAAGTTTAATAAAAGTGAATTTTATTAGAGAAGTTAAACGGAATAGTGTTTTATCTTTACGAATCCCTGCCTGAATGTAACAATACAGTTGCCTTTATAGCTAGCTATAGCTATTGTTCTCTTTCGTTTTAGCGGAATAATCTGTTCCGTTTCCATTTTGTAGCGGTCTCGGCTATTGGCACTTTGTACTTTGTACTTTGTAGTTTTTTTCTATGTTTTTTTTAGGACGAATACAATAAAAACAAAAAAATAAATATTAAAAAGCTGTCACCAGTGTTTGAAGATGTTAGTGACAGTCAGCCTAATGCATCTATTAGAGAATGCCGCTTTATGCCGACAGCTAAGACAGTTTCGATTCGAAGCAAAAATGTTTTATTTGCTTAAAAAAGGATTTCCTTGCGATAAAATCACTTTTTGACAGTCCAAATAAATGTACTTTTTAGGCATAAATTTGAAAATTATTTAATTTGCAAATACGAAAAATACGTGTTAGACTTTTGTCCCATACTGTACAATCTGGTCACTGGTTAGGGTTAGCTATTAAGCCGAGGTTAGCAAACTTTTTTTCGCCGCATGACTATACCTGTACCTATATGATACATGTGCAGTACAACATACTATCGCCCAGCTTAAGCATACTTTCATTCATATCATGTTAAGGAAATAATCATAATCCACTGGAAACATCAACGTGCTCCGATTCTGTTGTTACCCGTCGCCGCCGCAAGGCCTTCAGCAACATAAACCTAACTGGAGGAAGTAGTGAAAATCGTCTAAATCGATTAAGCTTAGCCGGAACATCCATTTACGCTGGGCACCTATCATCGTTGGTCTTTGGAAAGATCAAATCTCTGTGGAATGTGAATTCATCGACAACTAGTTCGGGCCTCAATCAGTTAGCAGGCAGGCAACTCCCTTTTTTATTATTCTGAGTGTTTTTTTGTTTTTTTTTTTTTGCTGTTGGCATGATTTCCTTATATTTACCTTTTGCACGGTGTGGCTTTGTTGTTGAGCGTTTTCTAGAAGAGTTTACTATTGCTCTGTTTTAACTTGAGATTGTTTTTTTATAGGTGGGGTTGGCGACGGAATCAATCTGCCATCAGTTTCCAGTGAAAAGCAAAATGACGACGAACTCCGGGCGAGGCTGGGTCTATTGTTGGACTCGGGGAAATCGAACAGCTCAACAAACATCAGTCCGGACTCTCAAACGCTTACCGAGTCGTCGGAATATACTGACGCGAACGGACGTTTCAAATCGAAGGACTACGCAAAGACATTCGGTAGTCAGTTTTCGGTTGCGACAAAAGAGGACGCTGGCAGTCTTGTTGGGAAATTTAAGGCGTTTTCGGTTGGCGACCGAGGTGATGGATTTGATTCTCCGAAAATGCGGAAGACAGTTGTTAGGCGATCGGCGCGTTCCCAACTGCGGAATGCTGGTGGAGTGTACAAACCCTCCACAGCACAATCAGTGCAGTTACCTCTTAAGCCGCTATTTTTCGAAGTGCCCCTGCAGGAACCAGACCCGCCTTTCATAGGCCGACAGTGGCTTCTACGAGAGCTGTCGAATATATTGACAACCACTGAAACACCAGGAGTGTTGATCAACGGTAACCCGGGCACAGGGAAGACCGCTCTTGTCCTGCAACTCGTGGAATATTCATGTTTCGGACGTCGAAAAGATGTCCCGTACACCGAGACCGACGGAATCTATTGCCAGATAAATATAGGCCATGATAGGCTGAAAGCTCTTGCCTCCCACATTGTTGGTTATCATTTTTGCCAAGCTGACACGAATCTCACATGTCTGGTGCCAGATTTTGTGCATTCGCTTGCCGCCCAGCTATGCCAAGCTCCGCAACTGGTCGCGTATCGACAGTACCTGCTAAACGAGCCGCATCTACAGGACATCCTCTGCGTAAAGGAATGCATTGCCGATGCCGAACGAGTGATGCGCATGGCGATATTGGAGCCACTGACCATTCTAAAGCGGTCGGGAAAGATTGCCTCCAAGACTTGTGTGATTTTAATCGACGCCCTGTGTGAAGCAGAATACCACCGACCCGATCATGGGCATACAATCGCCACTTTCATTGCCAAGATGACGCAGTATTTTCCTTCGTGGCTGAAGGTAGTCGCCACTGTGCGTACTCAAATGCTAGAGTTCGTCAAGGGACTGTCCTTTACGAAGATGACTCTGGACAGTTGGGCTTCAAATGATCTCTTGCAAAAGGACATGCTTGACTACATAACATTCCGAGTGAATCACAGCGCTGACATCCAGAATAATATTGCAGCTACCATTAAGGAGAATAGTTCGGGCCAAATGAAGTTCATTGGTCATTTGCAGGCATTGACCAAGGGCTCGTTCCTATACGCCAAGCTAATTCTAGATCTCATCGAACGCGGCCAATTGGTTATCAAATCAACCAGCTACAAAATACTACCAGTTTCGTTGGCGCAGATATTTTTGCTTCACTTCAATTTACGGTTCCCCACAGGATCGAGCTTTGAGAAGGCAGCTCCAATTCTGAATGTGTGTCTTGCCGCTCTTTACCCGTTGACGCTGAATGAAATCTATTACACGATGTGCGCACTGAAGACCGATGAGACCATCAACTGGGATGAATTTCTGTTGCGCTTTAAGCTCCTCGATGGGTTCTTAGTGAAGCGCATAGACAACACTTACATGTTCTTTCATCCTTCGTTCAGAGAGTGGCTGATCCGCAGGGATGACGGCGAATCTCTGAAATTCTTGTGCGATTTTCGACTCGGACATGCAGCAATAGCGTTCCGGCTGTCAAGACTACAATCGCCGCTAGATGCCGAGCAGACACTAGAACTCGGTCATCACGTCCTGAAGGCACACATCTACAGGAACTCGAAAGGTCCACCGTCGCCCAGAGATATGCAGTCCTTTTGGATTGCCAGTGTCACGGAGTCGATATCAGCTGCATTGGGCTCTCTCAGAAACGTCTACAATCCGAACATGAAGGTGTCGCGCCTTCTTCTGCTGGCTGGTGCTTCGCCCCATTACCAAACCGAGTTTATGGGTGATGCGACAATACTGTGCATAGCCGCCCATGAGGGTATAGTGCCGATGGTGAGCTTGTTGTTGGAATTCGGAGCCGACGTCGAACGAACCAACAGTCAGGGCTGCACGCCGTTGATTTTAGCGGCTATGAAAGGTCATTGTGATGTGTTGCGTCTACTGGTTGCTGCAGGCAGCAGCCTTGGACAGACAGACACCACACAAAGGTGTGCGCTCGTGCATGCGGCAAGAACTGGAAGACTGAACGTTGTTAAATATCTGCTGGCAAGTGATTGGACGCCGAGGATGGACTCGAACGATGTTACGCTGGAGAAGGCTATGCAACAGGCTCTAATTGGAGCTGCGTCGCAGGACCACACCACTGTTGTTGAAGACCTGCTCGAGATGGAAAACGTCTATATTAACGACATTGAACCACTGAGTGGCGATACCGCCTTAACAGCTGCTGCCAAAAATGGCTGCGTTGATACAGTGGGAGTTTTGTTGTCTCGCGGAGCAAAGGTGAACGGCAGGAATAAGTCGGGAATCACACCGCTGTTGCTGGCTGTTAAGGAGGGGCACTGGGCGGTTGCGGAGAAGTTGCTTCAAAATGGAGCCCAAATCAACGAGGCCGTAACGCCGAGCAAGAAGACTCCACTGATGATAGCTGCAGAGGAAGGTCTCATTGGCATACTGGAGCTTCTCATAGACAGAGGTGCCGCAATCGACGCAGAAGATCACGAAGGCTTTACCGCTCTGTCCTGGGCTTGTTTGCGAGGCAGGCATACCGCAGCAAAGTGCCTGATTGAGAAGGGATGTGACAAGGAACATGCCGACAACAACGGCCGCACTCCACTCGACCTAGCCGCCTATCAGGGATCGGCCAGCTTAGTACAATATCTGCTGGACCAAGGAGCCCAAATCGAACACATCGACATTAACGGCATGCGACCACTCGACAGGGCAATTGCCTGCCGAAATATACAAGTAGTCCAAGTTTTCTTAAAACGTGGAGCCAAACTTGGCCCAACAACCTGGAGTATGGCCACGGGAAAACCAGAAATCCTAGTGGTTCTTCTCAACAAACTGCTGGAAGATGGAAATGTTTTATACCGGAAGAATCGATTCCAGGAGGCAGCCCATCGATACCAGTATGCGCTGAAGAAAATCGTCAACATCGAGAATATATTGGACAAGAACTCTGTCTTTACGCAGCTCCGGGCGAATTTGTTGCTTAACCTATCGCGATGCAAGAGAAAATTAAACGTAAGTTGTTACAAATTTCCCTTTTGAGTCTCCCACTTAATATGATCCATTCTTCTTTCAAGGAACTTGACGAATCCACTGAACTAGCTACACAGGCTATCGATCAGAAACCAACGAGCTATGAAGGTTACTACGCCAGAGCGAAGGCAAAAATGGAACAAGGTGCACTAAATGACGCCTTAGTCGATGCCAATGAAGCCATGCAGAAGGCCGCCCAAAGTGGCGTCTTGCCAGATGTTGTCGAGGTGCTGAGACGAATTCAGAACGAACTCCTTGTGCGAATCAATGAAGCGAATCACGGTAGTGTTGGTGGCTGTATCGAGACTGAGTCTCAAAATGAGATGACCGATTTATAAGTGATTTATACTGCACCGCGCGTTAAACTGTTTTGCACAAATGACGCATGGATACATGAAAAAGGCTACTGAATCATTGCAAGCTCGCTTGTAGCTTGTGATATTTTTTCTAACCTCATTTCTGGCAAAACAGTTTGAAACTGCAAATACCCATGGTGCGCTTTAGATATACGGCTGTAAAGATTTAAACCAGGGACGCTCGATATCCAGCCTGCAGGAACCCTGCCCTTTTCGTGCTAATTCGACACCAATCTTTCAATCTTTACACCCATTTCCACACACCGTAATTACGTATTGTATATTTTTACTGTAAGAATATTGTGGGCAATGTCTTTATTTTGTGTATTATGTTATTGTATAATTTCTTCTATGTGTAATTTTTTGTATAAGTAAATATTTATATACCTACGTATGCATTTGTATAAATAAATCGAAATGATCGAATAGAGCCTCAATCTTGGAGTTGACTATAAAACACGGTTTGCTATTTTATATGTAGATTTTATTTAAGCGAAAAAAATAAATTTATGTAATACATGTAATTTGACAAAAGACTAAATTATCTAAATAATATATTTTATTGTATTCCATACATAAGCATCTGAAATAAAAGAAAACAAAAAAAGTTGAACAACATTTCGTTTACGCATATTTGTATAAGTTTTTCAGATTGGAATCAGAGGAAATTTTTTTTTGCGTTGGATTTGGAACAAATTCTCTTCATGGCTTGTCAAAGCGAGCTAGGTCTGAGTATCATCATAGTAACTATACAATTTATGTGTGAAGAACAGCAAGAAGTACTGTTAACTGATAAGTACGATAGTTTGCTCAAGTCGACTCAGGCCCTAGTTATAGCCATACGTAAAACGAAACAGTAAAAATGTTCTCAATCTTGGTCTTAAAATATTGCTTATGAATTATAAAAGGTCCGTTCGTGTTATTTCAGTATAGAAAAATGATAAATGTCAAATCTCTAAAATCGAGAAAATTCTCTCAATTTCAAGAGAAGTACCTGATCGGTTTTCTTACAAAAAGTTTAAGAAATGTCATTTTGCCATAATCGTAGAATGCAGCATCTACAAAATAAGTCGGAATTGAATTTTTTACAACCTAAATACCTATTAAACTTCCCATTTGAATGCGCTGATATGTTCTAGGAGAACGTTCAGTCATAACTTGTCCCTCCGATGTCGTTGAAGACGAAAATAAATAGTTTTACTTGTCAAACTTTTCAGCTGTCACTTAATTGGCAGTTTTCATTTTTCAGTAAGTCGAAATTCGGCGAGTAGAAAATTACGAAAAAATGAAAAGAGGGGAAATGACTTTCTCTCTCATTTTTTTAAATTTTCTCAGTACGTGCAGTTTCTTAGCAAATTTTAAAAAATTTTACGTTTGCAAAAAAGTACCCGAACGAACCTAAAGTTTATTAAAAAAAAAAAATAAGCAAACGATTTTGAGATTTTCGAGAAAAACTATTTTAGTTATTTTTCCGTCCGAAAACCTTTTTCCGATCAAGTTTTGAGCAATTCAAAAAAAAAAAAAAAAAAACGTTCAATGGAATATTTCATTTCTTTCCTGTTCCATCTGTCAGTATTTTTTTTTTATTTGTTGTGATTGTTTTCGTAGGGAACAATTTTTCTGACAGAATTTCTGCTGACGAATAAACGAGAAAAAAAAACATTTTCGCACTGCTCCAACTTTTTCGGTTGCATTTGACGTATGGATATAACTGAGGCCTAACTTTTACGTTTTGGCATGTAATTTTGAAGAGCGACATTTCTTGGCAAAACACAATGAGTTAAAGAACTAGAATCCTATCCTGCATTGTTCTTGCTGCTCTTCAAAGTACATACTGGAAAATGACTCGTTAGAGCAACTTACTTGGGAAACAATTACTGCATGTACCACTTAGGTTCAATTTAACCGCATCTGGAATGAGAAAGAAAACAACAAACAAATTAAGAGTGACATCACAAATAGGCGCCGGCATAATGTTTCTGCTTAATTTAATCAGAAGTTAAATTTTGCGTTGGTTATAGAACAAATTCTCTTCATGGCTTGTCAAAGCGAGCTGGGTAAGAGTGTCATCATTTATGAAGAGATGTAGCGTGTTCGGGTAAAGTGTTGTTTGTATTCAGTCATCCACTTTACCCGATGCAGCCGTGTATAATCAGATACTGAAGTCATTAACCTACCTCGAGTGTTGTCCGTAAAAGCAGCCTATTTTTGCAAACGCATCTTAGTCCCATCATCGACCTGCAAAAGTTTATTACTTGGCTTAGTGTGCTTTCGAGCTGTTTATTAGAATGTGGTATGTTCAGTAATTTTATCAGAGTGGATTTGTGTCATTTAACAGTCAAATGATGGGGAATCCGAAATAATATCATCACGAAATAAACCAATCTGTTTAACCAATTGAAACTCACCATGCTTACGGTGAATTCGAAACATTTCACTCTGCGTTTACATGTCACAACTGCAACTGGTGCTGTAATGAGAAATATTTCAAAAAATTAGCTTCTGTAAGCAGTAGATCTGTTCGTTTAGTTGGCAATAGGTTTATGTTGTTCAGTCAGAAACTATTTTAGCGTTGGATATAGAACAAATTCTCTTCATGGCTTGTCAAAGCGAGCTGGGTAAGAGTGTCATCACATGAACAAATAAATTGAGTGCAACCCAGCAAAGGATGTCGGTTTGCAACATATTTATGTCGTTTTCCATTGGGCAAAAAGAAGCGTCCGGGACAGTCCGGAATCGAAAAAACCACTTCTGAAACCATTCCATTGGCACAAAAAATACTCTTTTGGTGATTCTGAGGAGAGATTTTCGCTTCTGGATTTGAAGTCAGAATCCACTCAAGAAGCACTCACACAAGTGTAGTTTGAGTATTTTACACAAGTCAACTGACGGCTGCCGTAGATTATTTTTTGGCATACTAAATACTCTTGTGGATTCAATCAGAAGCAGTTTTCTTTTTCCATTGGACTACAGAATGAGTGGATCCCCGAGTGAAACCAATGGAAAACGACATTAGCATACCAAAGAACTCTTTGCTGTCACGGCAATAACATGTCAATTTAAATGTATTTTCAAACTAAAAAAAAGTAGACGTACCTCTTTGGTCACTGTGATCCGAAAAATCAATAAATTTCCTTCATCGTCTACTGCGGTGGACCTGAAAATGACGACTGTTTAGTATATTTTTCTTTTATGGAATAAATTATGTCGAGGTAACGCTATCAGAATGGATTTGTGTCATTTAACAGTCAAATGATGGGGAATCCGAAATAATATCATCACGAAACAAATGAAAAAAATGCTTAAAACAAAATAAACTAACCCATGGTTTCCACGCGATCAATATATGGATGTATCAAAACATATAGCTGGAACGAAAAGAAAAAAGGAAAATTAAACTAGGAAAAGAGATTTTCGACTTCAAAGTTAGATTATGCAGTTTAGTCAGTTATTATCTTAGCGTTGGATATAGAACAAATTCTCTTCATGGCTTGTCAAAGCGAGCTGGGTAAGAGTATCATCATTTGAGTAAACCTTTGGTTACCGAATTTTATAATCGACTGTATGCAAACTCACCTTGCCTTGGCGGCTTATTCCAATTGCAATCGTGTCGGTCATGATGGACCCTGAAAAAATGACTTTTGTTAGTGATTTCCTTTTTTTTAAATTCACTTATTGTTAATTTGGCGATTTTATCAGTTAATTCTTTGTCATTTAACAGTCAAATGATGGGGAATCCGAAATAATATCCTCACGAAACATTTAGATAGAGAAAGTGCACTAACCTAACTCGCCCGAGTGCGTTTACATTTGTAATAAAATTATCACCCCTATCGAGGTATCCGTTCGGAAAGTTCCGATACGAAAGTCAAATCCGATCGGAACTAAAATTGCGTTCGCATTAAAATATTCCGCAGCAATTAGTTGTCGGAGAGCTTCGGAAAAAATGTGCCATGTAGCTGTTAAAAGTAGGTGTTGTAACGCAGTTCCATGCAATACGACAAGGTGCGCTATATGTCATCGGAGAAGTTTTCCGAAAGTCGTATCAGAACGGATACGTCGAATGGAATTTCTCCGATTTCGTACAGATCGGAGAAAATTCCGTTCCGAACGGATACCTCGATAGGGGTGTATATTAGAAATTTATTTAGAGCATCTATAAGAAAACTTACCTTTTGATTGGCTGTTTAGTCTACGAGGACACTTCCATTTCGCACCTTAAACAACAAGAAAAATAAGACAATTAGTCAAGTTCACAACCAAAGCCGAAATTTGAGCATGAGATAGACATCAGTTCTACTATCAAACGAAATTGTGTTAACAACATTATTTTGGTTCTGTACATATTAATCATCATTTAAAGCCTTTCAGATGTATATTTTAAGTTAGTTTAGAAATCATAAATAGGCCTGTTTTTCGCTTCAATCTCATCATTGCAACAACTACTATACTTGACACTTCGAAGCTCGCAATAGTTGTTTTAATTGCGTGCTGAAAATCCTACTCTTTGCTGAGATCGAAGCTCAAAAAACACGGCTAATACATCATTCCGGCCTTCATACAGTAAAGTATGGGACCAACAAAAAATATGCATTTAAAAATAAATACAAACAAAAAAATTTGCCCTGTTTGGTTAACTCACCTTCGTATTCCATGGGGGGAAGTTATTGCTCAGACGGTTTGGCAGAAATTTGGCCCTGAAACAGAAGAGAATCATATTTAATTGCACCGTTTGGCAACGAATCAAAATAGTTTGCTCTCGGGATATTCAGATAGTAAATAACATCAAATCGCTCAGAGTAGCAAATAAATAAAAGAAACATCATTCCAAGAGTGGGCAAATTGAAAAGAAGTCTAAAATACTAACCAGGGAGCAAATGTCGACCACGTTCACAGCCAGCTATGAATTCATTCATCTCTGTAATGAAAATAAGAAGCTTTAGTCACCCACGTCACTTACGAGTGCAAACAATTTAATGCCGACAATAATCAGACGGTAAATTACATCAAATTACTCAGAAGTAGCAAATATTTAAATCAACATCATTGTGATGAACGAAAATGTATGCAAATTATGTGCTCACCATCAAATTCCACCTGTCATCAGAACTGTCTTCGCATGCTCCATAATTCTGTAAGAAACCACTTTTATTTTACATGGCCAACTATGCACACATTGGGCAATCATTAAAACGATCAGAGAGTAAACAAACATCAAAGTACTCAGAGTAGCAAATAATTAAATCATCATTTTAATGAGGGCCAGGATATATCGACTCTGTACTCACCTTCGACGTACTCGGCAGCTATTTTTCATAGGGCGATCCCAATATCTACTGCAAGCAAAAAAAAAAAAAGACGACACTAATTAGCAACTTGCGACTAACTATGACAAATCATGTTGAGCATATTTTTCCATCAGAACAATGTTGGCATCAGTAGTCTCAGCGACGAAAAATAATGTTAAACATCACTTAGCAACAAAATAAAGATGCGTATTAGGCATTTCAACTCACCATTGCCCTTTGAGATCCCTTTCCATTAGCCCAGTCGCTAGAAACGAGCACCAACTACCTGTTACCTGAAACAGCTGAAAAGAAATGGAAAAGAAATTCGAGCACGAATCGACCGTCAGAAACTAGCAGTAAACATAACGTTTTCTTTGTCTAATCCAAAACTGTTTAGTTTCGCATCATTTATTTTTTTATAAAATAAGTTCCATCAATTTAAACAGATTGTTGAACTGGAGGCTCGTAGCCCTCAGGTCTGTCTACGACAGCGCCTTCGGATACAACACCTTCAGCTCCCTTTCCACCACCATCGCCGTGCAACTCCAACAGCCTGGATAGGTCGAAACGGGGTTTCTTAAGGACCTTCACTTTGCGGATGTAGACATCGTGCAAGGGATAGATGACCTGGCACATCTTCTCGATATCCTTAGCTATCGAATCTGGTGCCAATTTGCTGACCACGGTTTTCAAGTCGGATGTGCCGACGTCACGGGTAATGATTTCAGTCATCTTGGTGCGTATCTTCCTGACTTGGGATTGTTGCGCATAGCAAGTCTTGCGCTGAGACATTGGATCCTTTGCGGTGAATCCGATGCAAAACACACGGAGCAAATAACCATCGGTAGTCTTAACATCGACATTTGCTTCGATAAGTGTTTGCCACTTTTTGACCATCGACCTGAGTGGAAAAGAATGCAATTATTTGTCTGTATTAACGTGAAATAAAACTCTTTCTATGGCACTGGGTTTACTTTATACAGTTAATTGTAGAAAATAAAATATAATAACACATTTCAACCTATCTAGTCACTCACAATAGGTTAGAAACTTTTTTTTGACTCACCTGAACTTGTCTGTAGTCAAGTCCATGCCATGAAAATTGGTCAAAACGTTGCGTTCTTGAACATCTTCGGCGATTAAACGGAATTTGCGGAATGAACGCTCAGCATCAGTGTCCTTTTGCAAATCGGCCAACGAAACTTCGAACACACGTCCCTTCAAACCTTCCGAAGCGATTTTTGTACCTTGGGTACGGTTTACCAAGGTTTTGCCGATTTGGCGCGTGGTGAACATGTTGGGAGCCTTAACATCGTACCAATCTTTTCGTGAAAAAGGATCTATGACCTTCTTTTTGCCACCTTTTTTGCCACCTTTGGACAGACCCTTATTTTTACCGACCGCCATCTTAACAGTTCACAAGGAAAAAGAGAGAAACACGTTGCCGCCGTGAAACAGGCGGAAGTTGAAAGAAGTATCCACTGAACTAATATCTATTAGGGAGTGTTTGGAAATTATACTTTGCTTGGAAGTGTTCAAAAGTGTAGCGCGAATAGCGCGTTCAGCTTAAGAAATGTAAAAGAAAATATATTACCTATTAAAATTTGAATTTCAACTTATTTAAGCTTATTCTATAGCCCTATTGAGCTTCGATCTCAGCAAAGTAAAATAAGATTTTCGACCCGTAATTTCAAAAACTATTGCGAGTCTCGAAGTGTCAAGTAGATCGTAGTCGTTGTAAATTGTGCTGAAAATCCTACTTTACTTTGCTGACATTGAAGCTCAAAAAAACACGACTTGTATCGATAATAAGATTTCAACCATAAAAAAGACAAATCACATACCTAGTTTATATTTTCTGATGCTGATAATGGCATAAGTAATATTATTTTTCAACCTAAGTCGTAAGAATCTTTTTTTTTTTTTTAAATTTAGAATAATATCGAAATGTAATTTTGACTTCACATTATTGAGTAAAATAGCTGCGATTATAAATGTATTAGTATCGGCGTTTATATTTTCAATTATCAAGATTTATGGCAGCGTTCTTTCACAAAAAGTGCTAGACGACTAGCGCAAATGGTAATAACTCAATTTTTTTTATATGGAGTTTGACATGCCGCTGCTCATCTAGCGGGCAGTGGAACGCGGCCATTATGCAATACATACTGTTTAATAGGAGACGGAATTTTTATTTACTTTTTCCATTTTAATATGGAAATGGCATCAAAAGTTTCAATTCCTATTTGTATTCCAATTTTTATTTTTTACAAGCTGTGCTAAGTTTTCTCATCTCTCGGCCAGATACCTATGTAGGTACCTACCTATATATGAATATATTTACAGCAACACATTTTATACCATACAGTTCCACCTTACCGGAGCATGTTGCTTTAAAAACGTCACTTTATCGACCGCCAAAACAACTTTGATTTCAAGGGACTGGTAGCACTGTGCAAAAAATATGTCAAAAGTGTTGTTAATGTTTTTGCAAAAATAAAATTCAATTTTATTTTATTTTTTACTACAAAATGGGCGATTTAAATGACGACGATATTATTGCCGGCTTAAAGAGATATTTTGGGTATTCGGCCTTTAAAAATGAAATACAAGAAAATGCTGTCAAGTGCGCAATTAAAAGTAAAACCCATTTAAAGCATAATGTTTTCTTTGTAAAATAAGTTTCGTGCATTTTTTCAGCAAATAGAGATATTTATGTATCAATGCCAACAGGCTCCGGCAAATCGCTATGCTTTCAACTACCAGGTCTCCTGGCAAACAAAATTACCTTGGTTTTTTCGCCGCTTCTTGCTCTTATAAAAGATCAGATCGACCACTTGGAAAAATTAAAGATTACAGCCGAATCGATAAACTCAAAAATGTCTAGCAAAGATCGAGAACGAGTGATTAACGATTTGAAGAGCATAAATCCAGTTACAAGATTCCTATACATCACCCCCGAACAAGCTGCCACAGAATCATTTCAATCTTTACTCAGTCACTTAATAAAATACGATAAGATTGCATTGGTCGCAGTAGATGAGGCGCATTGTGTGAGTCAATGGGGCCACGACTTTCGCAAGGACTACCTCAAGCTAGGGAACTTAAGACAGAAGTATTTACATATTCAGTGGATTGCCCTTACGGCTACTGCATCAAAGTATGTGATGGACGATATTTTCGAACAACTTAAATTAAAGAACCCTGTTTCTAAATTTAAGACACCTTGCTTTCGAGTGAATCTCTTTTATGATGTGGTCTTTAAAAATTCAATTGAAGATGATTTTGAGCATTTGGCGAGTTTTGCACAGCACTGCCTGGGGCAGGAGGATTCAAGTTTGGCTGCTCCTAAGCGTGGTTGTGGCATCATCTATTGCCGAACTCGAGAGGCAGTGGAGCGAGTGGCACAAGGAGTATCTAAACAAGGTGTAAAGGCATCTGCCTACCATGCAGGCCTAAAAACATCCGAACGAATACAGGTGCAAGAGGATTGGATGTCTGGGAAAAGTACTATAATCTGTGCCACAAACAGCTTTGGAATGGGTGTCGATAAGGCGTCAGTACGGTTTGTAATACACTGGGATATCCCTCAAAACGTCGCCGCCTACTACCAGGAATCGGGACGAGCTGGTCGCGATGGGAAGCAATCTTTTTGCCGGTTATACTATTGCCGAAGCGATGTAAAGTCTATAACGTTCCTTCTGCAAAACGATGTAAAGAGAAGTAAAAATTCAGAGAACACAAATGCTCTGCGCGCTGTTAAAAACTTTGATAAAATGGTTGTGTTCTGCGAATCTATCCGATGCCGCCATAAACTGTTCTCAGACTACTTCGGTGATCCACCCCCAAACTGTACAAATCAATGCGATGTGTGCAAAAACCCTAAGAATATCGAAAAAGCACTTCAGACATTTCATAAGCTCCAAATGAGCTCCGCATTTAAGTCAGAAGTCAGCCTGCAAGATAGTTCAGATCTGTATGAAGGTAAGAAATCGATTTTGTTTCTTTCATTTGTTCATGGTAACTATGTACTTGCTTAAAACACAGGTGGTCGTGCCGGCATTGCACAAACTGCCCGCAGTTACAAATCAGGCGACGACGACAGTGATGAAAGCGGTTCCAATAGCAGAGAGTATTTGAATAAAAAGGCAAAAAAAGAAACTGAAGATTTCATCCGAAAGCAGTTCGAAATTCGAAAATCAATTAGGGCCGCTAAGGCGCTTGAGAATGAGCCGGCCGCACAAATGTCCCGAGTGAAGTACGCCCAAGCTACAGAAACAAAAGTTTCCGGACTAAAAAACAGTTTAAGGGAGAATTATCTAACAATGATTATAGACGCTTTGAAAGCTAACGTGGAAAAATGTGCCAGTATCCGAGAGCGGCCCACTTACGACTTAAAGTACAAGGACTACGAGGACATTGCAAAAGAGATTGAATATCAGTGTTTCACCACCAACAAAGTTGTGAATATCTATAGGCACAGTATTGCTAAAGAGGTGTGTACAATTAGTTTTAAAGTCACAAACCTTAGACAATAGTTGGTATGTAAACCAACTCGAGGACGAAAAATTTACACTTTTTCATTCATTTTTTCCATAACAGATGTCTGGCATTCGGAAGTGCACGGAGGAGGTTAAGCTGCTCCCCATAACAAAAGATTACGTCCCAAAAAAGAACAACGTTCACGGTGGATCGGTTGAATATTACGAAAAAAAACTAAAAGAATTGCAAGCTTCCGCGTCTAGCGAAGTTAAGAGAACAATAGCAGCAGCTAAATCAAAGTTAAACAAAACCTCCACGTTTAAAAGGGACCCCAAAAAGCAGACAAATATAGGCATGTTCTTTGACAGCAAATCAGAAGATAACTCAACAAGTAGTGAGAATTCACTGAAAATAATCAAAGAAGATACGACTGACAATACAGATGCAACTAACGAGGTCGATAACGACCCGGCAGTAATCAAGATATCAGATTCAGATAGTAGTCAATCTGAGATGAGCAATCCGCAATCGATTGTAAAATCGTCCACCTTAAGCGAGAATTCAAAGAAAGACACGTTTAGTGATGAAAGCATCCCAGACTGCACAGTTCTTTTGAAAATGGATAAGCCAAAGAATGCATCCAAGTTTTCCGAATTTATAAAGATCGAGTCTTCGTCCCCTCCTAGCGCAAGCATAAAACCGGAAAGCGGTCAAATTTCTGTTTCCTTCTACACAAGAGATCGAAAGGAAACTCTTAAAGAGAAAGAACCAATTCGAGAGGGAAATAAGAAACGGCCAATGTCACCATTGCGTCCAATAGTTTCCGCTGCTGAAGTTGTTACTAAAAAGGCTAAGGTCGCAGAAACTCTAAGTTTAAGCGAGCAGCTAAGCAAAATTTCTAGTTCCATTGAAAAGGAGCGTAATGACAGACTTCAAGAAAGCGAAAAATTAGAACGCAAGCACGTAACAGTATCCCGTCTCAGCGAGAGCAAAAGTAGTAGCAAATGTCTGAAAGATAAAACAAAACACATCGAAACCACTAATGACAAGTGTGCCAAATTAAAAAAAGATGATGGCCACCCAGGCAACAGTGGAGTGAATAATAAATTCGAAGCAATGAAAAAGTTCAAAGCTGAAGTTGGCGATCACGTGGTTAAATGCTTAAATCCGTACTATAAGATAAATATTGCAAACAAAGATGTATTCAAGGCTCTCGCAAAAAAGATATCCCATAAGATTTATTCCAAACAACTAGGTAAATGATTTTCCGTACATGTGAATATGATTATTTATGATGCTCTTTATTATTGCAGACAAGGAAAAATGCAAAACGTATATAGATGGAATATTTAAAAAAACCAAGATGATATCCAGTGACGCTGACATCGATAACTACGTCAGTGGATAGAAAAGGCTTCACATTCAACTGAACTGTAATTTTTTTTTTGCGTAGTACCGTATTTTTTAGTTGTTTTTTATGCAAAAATAAAATATTATGTCTTCACAGTGCATGTGAAAAATTGTTATCCACGGTTCGATCTATCGTGTGAATTCTACTGGCTGTTTCATTATTGTTCGCTTTCATACCGAAACAATGGCATTTCTTTTCCTTGGCGAGTGTTTCCCTAATGTGGTTGTCGATTATCGACCTAGAAATTTGTGTCCACAATAGTTGTTAATCGTTGAGAGATTACATACCTTAACATCACAGGATCACATACAAAATCCAGTGTCAAGAGCAGCGAACGGTCGGGCTTGTTCGAGACTCGTAGTGCCAAAATAAGAAATTCGACTCAATAAAAGTAGTTTTCTGATTGATAAGAAATTGGAAAAAAATTCTTTCAAAATTTTCAGGGCTTTTTATAGATCCTCCTTATCAATAGATTATAATAAGGGATCTGTGGCCGGTTCCAAGTTCATCCCCCAGAAAAAGCCAAAATGGTAGTTTTTCTCACCTTTCGCCATCGGAGAGCATTAGTTGTCCTTGACAGTGCTGTCACTAAAAAAAATGTGAATCCGGTCAAATCTGACCGAATGACCGATTTATATTTTTTTAAATCCGGTCAGAAAATCCGGTCATAAGTTAAAATAAGAATTTTTGACCAAAAATTCGGTCAAAAATAGAATAGATATAGTAATATTTAAAAAAAAAAAAATATTATATTGAGGTATATTTATGCAGTTTATTTATTTTTCCAAAATCTTAAACCTAATGAAAAAAAAAAACCAACAATTCATTGAAATGCTTTGCACGTTTTGCAGCGAAAGGAACTTTCTAACTAATTCAGTCTTCCAAAATGTTTCTAAACACAAAAAATAACACATTTATATATTATTAAGAAATTCATAGTCACAATTCACAACAAAGGAAAAAAAGTGCAAAAATATATTCAGACTAACTTCCTATAAATATTGCATGGTACGTACCTATGCTCACTTTACTTCAGTCTTGTTTGAATGCACAATAAACTGGTTTCTGTATGAAATTGTGAGCGTTTTCCTCAAGTAAGTTGCATTCAAATTATAAAAATATGTCTTTAGTCTTTAATCAAAGAACAATACTATTTTTCCGGTCAAAAAAGGTTTTCGTTAAATATTTTTTTCGTTCCGGTTAAAAATCGGTACCTTTCAAAATTTTCTCCGGAGATATGACCGGAATCCGGTCAGAATGGCAACACTGGTCCTTGATTCTTCTGACAGGAATCCGCTTTCTTCAAAAGTTAAGTTAACTATTTCACGGCTAGCTAAATGTCAAATTCATAATATAAATATTTGTTTTTTTTTTCAATTTCACTTCATTTTTAAATTCCAAACGTTCCTCCTACTATTTCCCACCATTCAAATTTAATTTATTTTAAATAGAAAATACATTGCAAACACAATTCCAAGGAATGTAAAAAAATTTAAGATGGCAACGCTGCGGTACTTTCCGTTTCTTTCTATCTTTTTCATTTAACCAAACCATGCCATTACCATTTCATTTCACTTGACTATTTTTTTACAAGACGAAGAAAAACAGTCCGATTTCGATTTAGTGCAAATTGAAAATTCGTTAGATGAGTGCTGGTCCGTCGGGTGAGTTGCGTCGCTCAATAATATTGTTTACAATAATTCTATAGTTTCTTCGTGTTTCTCATTTGATTTTACTATTAGAAATTATTTGTTCTTATTTACTCTACCGTCGGAAAAGGCATTCGTTATTAAATATCGTTATGAACATATCAAAGTAAAGTCGAAAATGTCTGCAGTTTGTTGTAAATAAAGTGTTTTTTTTTTTGTTTTTTTTTTTTTGTAATAACATGTAATTGTTTTAAGTGAAGTTAATAGTGCCTTGTGATAAATAAATAATTACCCGAAATGAAGTAACACTTTCATATGTACAAAAAAGTAATACTACAATTATTGTTAAATCGTGTATACCAATAAAAAAAAAAAAATATCCCACAGTAACCCCTACCTTTGTTAAGCGCCCCTAAAATATCGCACTTAGTATAAGAAATAAAAATAGTTATACAACACAAAATAAATAATGGTGATGCGTTCGAGAACTTTTAATGATGACAAAGGTTACCGGTTTTTGATAAAAGTGGGTGAAATCATGCGAATCATGTGTATACTCGGCTTTGCGACATTGGTGGGTGGAGATAGTACACCTGCAGCCGCCATTCCCAGTCCATCATCACACAGCAGTTCGGGAATACTTTCAGCTGTTCCGTCTGCTAAGCCTCTGGTCGGCTCTATTTTGGACTTTAGTCCAAATTGCACAGCCGTAACGCACATATTCGAGGGCCGCGGAATTCCCTTGGTTGATATTCCTCAAAAACCTAGCAATGGTGAGTACACATTCATGCGTTTGTATAGTAGTGACACAACAATTTTGCGGTCGGTAGGTATGAATGCAGGTAGTAATTTTATAGGTGCATATTATACATTTTATTTGGGATTTAAATTGATGACGTTTGCTTACAAAAAAAAAACATTGATAGTCATGTCTCATGTGTCATATCCCCCTCGCCCTGTTCAGCACATGCAATATGACCATAAATCTACTACCGGCGAGAAAGACTACCTCGTAAGCAAGAAGAAACCAAAAAGGACTCGCAAGACGAAAAGAATTCCCATAAAAATGCCATACTACCACTCCAACTCTCTGTCCCACGTCTAAGGTCTCGTCTAACCCACGGCCACGACCCACCGAACCCCAAGTAAATCTCCGTTTTGTGTTGTCTTGTATTTCTTCTTACCTTGTGATGTCTTCTGTGTTCTGTCTTCTGTCTACCTTGTATGTGAACAGGTAGGTACCGGTTAAGGGCGCACAAGCGAGAGAAAGAGAGAAAACGAGTGCAAGCGGGAAGGGTGAACAGCTCTTCGTTAGCTCATCCACTTTTAAATATTGCGCCTACCTTTCACAGTTTCACTTTAAAATATGAAGCATTGCCTTGGACTTTTTAGCCAATGTATATGGAAGAGTAAGTGTCGTACTATACTAACGTAGTTCAACTTCTTGTCCCCGTCGCATTCTTTCTCCTCTTCCAAAACGTGTACTGCATGCGGAGATATTTCTCTCGCTGCTCCATCGCTTGGCCTTTGCTTAACATGGCTGTAGTCCGATTGCCCACACAGATCCTATCCCAATTCATGCCACGAATTCGACGAGGAGTCAGTCCACCATACACCGAATACAGACAGCCATCCTTAGATGGTAGGAATGCAATGATATAATGCTGCTGCATTCGTCCGGTGGCATACGAGACGAGTACCTACGTTGCTTGGACGATTTCAATGTGTTGGTGGTTAGGAAGAGCGATCGCTGTTCCAACGACTCCACTCCAACTATGGGTATATCTACCTGTTCTGATGAATGAAGGAGACGATGACCACGAAGCGACAAAAGGGTTCTGATCGGTTTCGATTGCTTTATCGTTGCTTTCTATATTTTTTTTATACATACGAGTATATACCTATATATATGAAAACAAGTGGACGGGCATCGCATCGAGCTCCTGAGAATGTTTAACACTTTGAATTTGAACCTTTCTCACGGCATTTTGCGTGGGTTATAATTATTGCTATCCCTCCCATCATTAGCATGACAGGGTGTGCAAAATTGATTAGTCCTTCTTTTAAAATGTACTTGCATGGGTATAACCTGTGTTGGAAATTTTGCCAGTTAAACAATAAAATGGGATTTAATGTTGTTTAAAATCATAGCTGCCACTTGTTCTAAATTTATTTGTCATTTTTCAAAACATCTGCTGTGGTCTTAATTTTATTTTGAACACGGCTTATTTATTTTTAAATATCTATTAAGAAATGGGAGCGTTAAATAAAAACTGTCTGAGTTTTGTGTCAAAACCAGATGATTGTTACTTCGAATGCGGAATGCGGACGTCTGTCGTCGATCAGAAAGGAGGGTGGAGTTTCCTTCTTAGAAGAGTGCTATATACGAATAAAATGCGTTAAAACATTGCGTTGTAGGTACCGAACCCTATATGTAATTGTCAATAAATTTAATTTGTGAAAGAGAAAACTACTACCTACGAACGCGAAGGTAGGCAGTATGCTTGACATTTCAAGGTAAATGAAAGGTAGCTGATGGTCTGCTGATGGGGATTATTTTTAGCGCCCACTTGAAAACCCAATCTAGCGATTATCTACACGAATCACCTTCAGTGACTTCTTCACTAATCCAAAGCCACAATTTTCGTTTTCAATTAAACCGCTGACTAGCCAAATCCACACTTATCTGCTGCGTACGCATACGAGATGAAACAAATTTGAATATCTTTGAATACATGATAAGCGTGAACCCTCGTGGGTAGTGCCGTGCATAATAAATTGAAATTCAACTGAAACGACTTTATCGCCGTGTGTCTAGGTCTACACACGTAGCCACATGACAACATAATCTACGAAAATGAATAAATAATATTGCCCCGCGCCCGACGGCAGCGGCGGTCGGTTTCTACTTTGGCGTCCTGAAAAACAATAAGTAGCCTACGCGCGGCTACCCGACTTCACTGGTCCTCCGGGTAGTCACCGAAATATTCGCATTGGTTACTAACGGTACAGCATCATTTAATGAACCTGCGTTTGCCCTTATTTTATTAACGTTGTTACCACGAATTATTTTGAACAGTGCATACCATACACCGTAATTGTTTGTGTTTTCACCCGCAGTGGGAATGTATGTGTGGTAAGATAAACCAGAGGGAAGTATTTTTTCGACCATGAGTTCATTTCCTCGACAGGTATTTGGAGTGTTTTAAGGAACACGTAAGAGGAGGACAAAAAAAAAAAGTAAAATCAAAAAATCAAGTGAAAAGTGGCGATAAAGAAATATATAAAAGAAGCCGCCGCGCCGTTGCCACAATCGTTGGATCGCACGAAAATCTTGCTCAGCCTTGATTTGGTAAATTGCGCGCATACGATCGATGGGATGCGTATCTTATACGATACCTGGATTCTTCTCCTCTCGCACTGTGTGTGTGCTTGATATTAATATTTGGATGAATCCTCATTTTCTTTGCGTTGCCTTTTTCTCAGGCAGGGTGCGTTTATTTAAGCGAACACACAAAAGAGCCCAAGTCCACATAATTACGTATTTAGACATTCCACTTGATCTTTGTTCGTGGGATTTCTTGAATGAATTCCGATCTTATACCTACTACACATGCACGACGCTGCCAGCAAGAAATCTCTTAATTTCTCCAGGCTTAGAAAATATATCGTATATTTTTTTCTGTGCTCAAACAGGTATGCCAGCGTATACGCATATAGAAGTATCGAACACGCTCTCGAGCATGAGTGCCAACATTCTTTGTCAGGGGGAAAAGAACATTTAAAGGATTATACACTCGACAACCTTACACAATCGGTCGATATGGAAACATTGCCCAACTCCTGCACACAGATGCTGCTGATGCATGATTGAGAGATTTCTCAATATTATTTTATTGTTATTATTCGCATTGTGTTTGTTGCTTTTTTGTTTCATGCTCGCCTAAGACTCTTTTGTTTTCTTCCCCCCATCGGGACAACAGGACAGCACCTCACTAGCGTGGCAGCCGGAAATGCACCGAAATAGAGTAGTGTAGGATGAAAGGAGATAGCAACCAAAGACGTAAAAGAAAATCTGAAAAATCTGAACTTGAAAAGGAGAACCTATGTGTGTTTTTTTTTTGTTTTTTTTTTTTCTTGGTTTGTATTTCTGCAGGCGGTGTTAACATGTAATAATAGCCCACACAAACGATATGTGCAGCCTACTTAGGGATGTGCAACAAAGGAATTTCCACTTGATTAGTTGTGTTAAATGAATGAATAGGGCATAGCGAGATGTTGTTTTCAACCGACAGCGACACCCAGCTTATGATTTCTAAATCAGCTCAATTGGTCATATATGCATATGGCATATGTCTCTATAGGAGTATATAATTGCACCGGGGGCTTAACGACGATGACGACAAAATAATGAAGTTTACAAGAACGTAGGTAGTTTATCTGTCGAAAGATTCAAGTACACCTAAGGGCTTCGTAGAATATGCATACAATAGACCAATTCACAATAACACACGTACGGTCCGACAGATAGAAGAATCCATAACCAGTTTGAAATGACTTTTGAGGACTATTAACACCGACATCAAACGACGACGTCCTAATGCACTGTAGGTCCCATTTAGACCACACAAATAGCAGTGGTACCTATAAGGAACAAACACAACAGACAATGAAAGGTGAGTTGAAAATGAGTGTAATTCCCATGGCTGGTGGAACCGACCGACACCACAGTGACTTTAATTATGGTCCAAGGGTTATGCACACACGATACTGATGCATATCAACGGTGGTACAGGGCAACCGAATTGTCTGCTATTGTTGCAGTTTAGGCACAACTGCCTACCTACATCTGATCCGATGTATGTTGAAGAATGGTAGCGGTATGTAATGAATGAGTTCCCAAATTGAGGTATTTATGGGTAGGTATTTGTGTTGCCAGCAAAGTGAACTTTTGTACTACACCCAACCATCATATAGGCAATTAACGATTATCCATAGTTAAATATTCTGTGTGAGTTCGGTTCGCATCCGACAATCAATCAGTTGCAATAAAACAGCCACGACCGTTCTTTGTCACTGTGCTGACAGCATAGATATCGGGAATAACTTATTGACCATAAATAAGGCGACAATCATATCTGCGCACATAGTGCAAGTCGATTTCCACTATATATTCCCTCTGGAAATAAAAAAGTCGTAAAAAAGTACAAGCGCTTCACCTTACCGGACCACGAATTCAAATAAACACTTAACTGATTTTCTACGTGAATATCAGAAAACAAAAAAATTCAACAAGCAAACGTTAAATGGATGATAACTCAAATACCAGCTCCATTAAACTCACGGAAATGGAAAGAGGAAATAATTTAAAACTTAAAAATACTTTCTATACGTATAGGTATATATACACATGAAAATTATCGGAGATTGTCTCATCGGCATACCGGAAACTTTTCTACTGGTGCATCTACTTAATGTCCCTTGTGTAGAAAAAAAAATCATACACACACCCACCTTTCAATCGTTTCAAAAGCATTTACATACATATCTACCTCCATATTGTGTGGGTATGTCCTTTGTTGCCGACTTCATTCATTCATCCATTCATGATGTTGTTCAAATGGTGACATCCTTGAGAACACATTTCGCCACATCAATTTGATGTTTTCTGCAAATGCTAGCTAGATGAAGAAAAAAAAAATCGATAAACTCACTCGTGGATATGCGTGAAGTGTGCGCACACAGGGATTTACTCAACTTGACGTTTGATACTTTCAAAGCATGCAGCTCAAGCACAAACTATAACGTAAAGCTGTGATTAATGAATAGGTATACGAAAGCGGCCGTACATTTTTACGGCCACTCAGCTCTTAAAAACGCGAGCTCTTAAATTGAATTGCAGTAGAGCTAACGGCGAGCACCACAATAACAACCAGTTCTGTTCGCTCTCCCTGTAGAAGCTTAGTTCCTTGAAATGGGAAGCAGCAGGAATATATTTTGAACTTTAATTCCTTTTGAAAGTTCGAAGTTTCCCTCTACGATGAATCTACTTAGGTTATCACAAAATGCGGTAAAAAAAGACGAATTGTTGTGATATAGAGTCTTATACCCTATTTACACCGCACCGAAAACTCCAAAAAAAAGAAGAATTGTTGTGCGAAACTAGACCTATAGATTCGTATACCCTATGCACACCGCACCGAAAACTCGTCGATGCATTAGAGCCGAACACCAACTAGTTTTCGTTTGACGTTTCAATCAGCTGTGAGTTACTTGTAGTGGAACTTCTGTGGAAACCATTTTGAGTACAACTTTCGATAGCATTAATTAACAAATGAAATTGATTGAGAGCATTTAAAAATAAATTAAAGTGGAAAATGATTTTAAGTTGTCAATTGTGACATTTGTTCGGTCAGCTGTTCTGCTGAATTTGCTGAATATGCAAAAGGCGTGCTTGTTTCAACAACCCAACGATTGGAAATCGTTTTCGTATTGTTTTCGTGGAAAAAAGACTTTGAACGACTCGTTTTGAAAACTGAGATATGTATGGAAAAACTTCTGTTTCCGATGAAGTTTTCGAGTGTTTTCGCTCGGTGTGAATATTGTACTAAACGGAGCTGTTTTTTTTATTCTTTTTTTCGCACAATGCTGTCCTAATACAGATTACAGATAAAACAAATTACGGACGGGTTACCTGAACCCAGTTGCGTATATCGAGGAAGGCCCCATTATTTCGCTTTGTTACAAATTGCATGACAAACTTAAAACACCCTACTGCGGGATAGAACAAACACAACAAAAAAAAGAACCGTTGCTGCGTATTTATATTTATTCAGGCCTTTATCTCATGCCGTGAAGTATTAGTAAGTAGAAGGATTTTTGAGCAAAGGAATAAGAGTTGCTCCAGTGTGCGTAGATGTAAATGCTGATGACGATGAAGGATGCCGATGCTGATGCTGAAACTGAATCGTTTGGAGAAGTATCCTTAACCATTCTACCTGCATAACCATTCTCATAATTATCATTGCCATCCCTTTACTTTTTACGTGCACTCGCTATATGTCACAGTGCGACGTTGTGATTATATATGAGCTGAGCTGAGCTGAGCCTCCTCCTTGATGTAGTCGTCGTTGGCGCTTCAAACAAAGCAAACAAGCTGTTGTCACCATGCCTGCGCTCTTCTTATTCGGTGTCATTGCATTAATACGAGTGTAGGTGCAAGTTCAATTTATGCCGACTTTCCTACTCTCGGTTTATGTTTTACTTTCAGCACCCATCGAATTTGTTCAGAGGAGAATGCTCGTGGATCTACTTCAAGTTATTTTTTATCGTCACATACCTACAAAGTACAAACATAAATATAGGAGTATATATGCGTGCATTTTCTGTATCCTTTTACATTTTGTTGTAGCTTGTAGGGCACACCGCACACCTTTAGCCCATCAAACACACGTGGAAAAGGTAAAAAGGAAAAGAGGGCCTCTTTGTACCTTTGTAGATTAGAGGAAACGTATGTACTTACTCATATCAAGTCGTTTTTTTTCCCATTCTTGGTCGCTCCGTTTTCGACTGAAGTAGGTAAATAGTTATGCATTTGTACGTTCAAGAAAAATGAGACGACAGTGTATATAAATTGTGGAGAGAAAGGAATCCATACGGACCAGGTCATGACAGTTGTTATGTGTACAGTCGTTGAACTGTCCATTGATTAGAAATTCTGTCTATCTTAATTCTTAGAAATAGATAAGTTTTGCGTTTTTATGCGGTTCTCAGGCTGTGAGTAAACATTCCTTTTTTTATTTGTTCCCTTTCATAGTGGGTGAGTGGAAGCATGCATGCGTGGCACTAGCAAGCAAATATTGTCTATTATATGCTTTTCACACCAAGCCCAAAACCTGGTTTTCGCCAAAACACACGAAAACTTCATCGAAAACAGAAGTTTTCCCATACATATTTCAGTTTTCAAAACCACACAATTCACATCTTAAAATCATTTCCACAATTAATTGATGGGCTAATATTGTTTTTAAATGCACTAAATTAATTTTGTGTGTAAATTAATGCGATCGAAATTTGTAACCACAAAAGTTTGCACCGAAGTTTAACGACTAGTGTCTCACAGCTGATTGAAATGTCAAACGAAAACGAGTTGGTGGTCGGTGTGAATGCATCGACGAGTTTTCGACGAAAACCAGGTTTTGGGCTTGGTGTGAAAAGCATATTAGAGTCACTAGAAAGTTGCCGATTTCCCGATATGAATCGTATTGCCATTCGTTATAAAATTGTTTAAGTACGGAGCTGACAAAAAGAGAAAATTCTGCGACTTAAAACGTATGATCAGTGAAATCTCTCATTGCGAAAAATTAGCAATTTGGTTCCCTATAAGACGGACAATGAACTTGACAGCTTGAGGCTTCAGATTCTGTTGAATTAAAACCCGGCCCGACTGATTAAAGTTAGCCCAAACTGGCAGATCCGCAACTATAGCTGAATTGGCCTCAGAAATGATGTGACCCCAACAGAGTTTTTTTTTTTTTACCGTGTATATGCGTGTATGGACTTATAAAAGGCATTTTATTAGCGACTTGACAACTTCAAACTTTCAGTGTTTGGTGCGCTTTTCATGCCGGTTAGCGTCATTGGGCCGTCTTTTTACCGTCGATGAAAATGGCCGTCACGTTACGGTAAATAAAGTATTCGCTACGCTACATAGATTATTTCTCAGAGCAATTGCTCAATATGTGGTTCCAACAAGACGGCGCCACACAGCGGGTACAACAATCGATTTATTGAAGTCTCAGTTAGGTGAACGTGCTATCTCGAGAAACTTGTCTATTGGCCGCCGAGATCTTGTGACTTAACACCTCTAGACTTTTTTTTTATGTGTCTACATTAAATCATTGGTCTATGCCTCTATGCCAACAAGCCAGCGAAGGTAAAGGAGCTTAGAGCCCCAATATTGAACGAGAAATAGCGGCGGTATCGGTCGAAATATGCGGTCGAGTTTTCGAAAATTGGATTAAAAGTAGGTATATCCCGTGGTGGACATATGAACAAAATCGAATTCCAGCCAGTAAAACTTTTTTGTGATATCTCAAGTAGTTTGCATTTTATTTCAAAGAAAAACTTGTCAAGTCCTTAATGAAAGACGAAGAAATACCTATCGCGGTATCCAAACAAAGTTGTTTTGTTTATTTCTCTGGCAATTCGCTGTGATTGCATTGAGTTCGTCTGTTCTCTCCAAGTGTTGATGCGTCAAAAATCAATTCCAATCAAAGTCAACTTTAATTCCGTTCCAATTAATTTCTCATATACCAATATTGCGCTAAGGGCTTGACATCATAACCATTTGTATCAATACCGTACACTGACAGAAGAATGTTCCTTACAATTTACCATCGCATGTCAGAATGTATAGTGTAAAACAATGCTGCACCCAATCAAAACAATCGCTTTGCCAATTGATATGGTTGATTGCAACTGACGTAACATATCTTCACTCACTTGAACTGCGTGCGTTGTACACTGTCCCAAGTGGACTTTAAGTAGTGTTAAGTAGTGAGTGCTTCAGCGCAGACGATTTTAATTGATTGATGCCTCTTACATACTTCAATCTGTAAACTAGGAGCTCAACTCGCAATCGTCACATTGCACAACGAACGGAAGCGACAGCAAAAAAAAGTCTATAGCATACCGGCGCTGGTCCATAAAAGGCAGTCCAAGGAGGACAACTTTTGTATAAGATAGCAGGACTAAAGGTGAAAATATTTCAAACAATGTGCATATCTCTTGTACATAGGTGCATACCACGGCGACTGCATCGTGGGCCGAAGTGCTACAACCACAAATATCGTATGTGATTATACCGGTCTGTGCGACAACCACGATCGAGATTCATGAATCGACTTGTTTCATTGAAAATATTTAATCAAACCATTAACCCCTTCCCCGCCTTCGATAAGCGAGTGTGTGAAAAGTTGACTAACTTGGCGCTATACCTGTGCTCATCATCGCCGACGTCCGAGCTCGAAACACACGCACAGTCGCCAACGTATACCTATCCACCATCCACGAATTAACTATCAACCTCCAACCAAAACTAATATACGAATACGAATACGCTGATATGCACACATTGCCATAGCCAACGCAGAGAAACGCCGAAGCTATAGGCCAAGTCAGTAGGAAGGTATGCGGCGAACGGCGATGATGATCATCATCTGAACTGTGGGTACCATGGAGATAAAGACGATAACAACGAACGTACGAGTATATATACATTTATAAAGTTAAGGAACACGTTCCGCCGTGGCGTTGTGGCCGTGGCGTGCATGGGAAATGGCATCGAAGCGGGCAGAGATTCAGCAAAAAGCACACTGTACACACAGAAAGGTGACTCGCATTGAAAAAATGTTGGGCAATTTTTTGTTCCTTCGCTTTCGTCGTCTGTTTGAGTTTAGATTTAATTTGGAATTCCTTAGCCTCCGCTTCGCTTTGAAGAAATCTATTTTAATTCCGTGTAATTAAGGCGCACAGTCTGTGTAGAAAATTGTCGGACTAACAAGGCGATAATTATTCAGTTGAGTGGCCTGTGGTTGGTTTATTGGACAGCAAGTATCAAACTGGAAAAACAGAAATCACACCTAGAACTGATTTGAGAAAGATCACAGTTGTAGGTCCCACCCACCCTATCGAATGGATGTGAGAATATTTTACCTTTTCTTACACGCGTAGGCATTTATTATACACTGTGTTTCAATGTAGCATTTTCTTCACGTTTAATTTCAGACTTAGCTTGAGGTGAAGGCTAAAAATGGCAGGGCCCATTGACTTTATTGTTGAATTGTCGCTCAGGAACTATCCGATTTATTTAACTCTCTGTCAAGAGATCGATAACATAAGAAAAAAAGTAGTGGGAAATGGGACAGAAAACTGGAAAGAAATAATATTGAATCGTGAAAAATATTACACACTTTTTTAAATAACATAACATAAATATTGCAAAAATCATATTTTATTGAATCGAACGGCCATATTATTCACTCAGAGTGTAAATTAGGTTTAAGTTAATTTTACACCTGATTATTGCATTCGCATTTTTTAAATCCAATCATCTAGTTTAAAAATTTAAACTATACTTAAAATATTCATTTAACAACATGCATTAAACCCGCTGGATAAAGATGCATTTAAGCACGGAGTTTAAGCCGATTTTAGCCGGACTTCATTTCAAAGTTTAATATAAACTGACTTTTTTTCGTTTGACACTTGAAAATTGATTTGATTTGCTCTGTGCTGAGTTTCATTTCTGTTGTATTAATTGTGAATTCAGCCTCCAAAATGCCTATTTGTTTGGCCGGAAATATTTCCGAAAATTCACTCTAGTAATCATTGACGAAAGCCCTAGCCCGCTTGTGCATTCGATATACTTCGTCGAAGACGTGGACGAGACGAGGACGACGTTGATTCACAATCTGCTGTTCCATCAGCTCTTCGATAAATTCGTCTTTTGACGACGACGCCATCCAAATTTCAACCACTTCACAAATAATGGAAATGAAAACCATTTTTTAGGCTTCTTGCTAAAATTGTACATTTTTATATACCTACCTAACTAAATTAAGTAAATATTCAATTTCAGTTTTTCTTATTTCCTGAACGAAAAAATGTCAATATTTTGAAACTAAGTTTTAACCCGAGATAGAATACAAAACTGTTCTCCGGAGTGCAGTTTAAATTCAATCGGATTAAACAACGACAAGTTAAACAAAAAAAAACTGAGTTGATGACTTCATATTATGAGCTACTGTTTATTTTTTGGAGTGAATAATATGGCCGCAAGTGAAATAACCTCATCTACGAATATGTTCGATTTATTCCGAAAATTAAAAATAATACAAATAGTACTTAAAATTGAGAAGTGGCACTTGCATACTCGGGAGAGTCAAATAGTACAGAAATCAGTACAATAGTATACTGACAATGGCCTACAACTAAATCCTCACAATTTTCAGTCTGTGTGAGTTTTGCGAATGAATTTAACTTGTCACAAATCACCGATGACAATGATCGTGAGGCTTGTGAGAGAGGGTTGTTTGTGCGTTGCTGTTATCTTATCAATCACGCAATCGGCTTGGTTACTTTGTTCTTCGTGAGTTTAGGAGCGTAAAATCGTTTGCTTAATTTAGACGACATGAATAAAAAGGAAACTCCCTTCCCGAACTCTACTGTCATCTAACTACTGAATGTACTTAAAATTATAATCTCCAATCCCTTATACATACTTATATAATTCTAAGAAGGCGCCCCGAATATTGTGTTATATTTTGCAAGTAAGTTTTGCATATTTGCAGAACTGAAACCCTTTGTCAAGTTCCTTGATTGCCATTTTTCTTCTATGATAAGATAACAATGCAGATGAGATACGATTCGTAGACCCGATAATATCACAATCTCGCTACCACACTTGATTTTTTTTACATAAATCAAAAAATTATTTAAATTTCACTTTAGAATGCGAAGTTTACCACGAGTACAGCCTACGTTTATTCAAAACGCACCTACACTAACAACACTACAGGCTACATCCACACAGAATGCTGAGTGGTACGATTAATATGAAAGCAATCACCTGGAGGATGTCTAATTTTATTCTTTCCCATTGCTTCCATTGGGTAATTTCGGCGATCATCTCATCAATTAGCATACTAATCTATATGAATATGCTTCTCCTCCTTTTTTGTTCGTTCGGAAAATATTGAACTTAACTTATTATGCCATTTTGATTCTCGTTTCTTATTTCTTCTCGTTTGCAAAAAATTAATTGGCAGACATTAGCATTTGAGTAAGCGTAATGCGCACGTTGTGAAGTCAGCCTCAATAAAGAACCAATTTTGTGTAGGTATAGAGAGGGAAAAGATCAAATCGCAAAACTTGTTGCCTCAAATCAGATATGCCGCAATAAAAATTAAACCAATATGACGTACTTGTGACTGTTGTCTCTTGATTCGTGGCATATGCTCTGGATTTGCGTTGGCAAAGATCTTGCCCAACGGCGGATATATAAATTCTTTGCCCTCATAAATGTTCACACCTATTACCGTGAGTAAAAACCATATGAAAGATGTTCGAATGAATTGATTACCGCCTACTTGTAGTTGTAGTGTACGAGTAGTAACGTAACATTATAACATCGTGAGAATTTTCTGTTCTCCAAATTCGGAATGAAGAAGTAAATAAATTTTTAAATTGAGCTATTTAGGAATTTAAGGCTTTATGGATGAAATTCGAGCAACGCAATTGGAAGCGGTTCGGTAAGGTGAACGTAAGGTGGTAGAAAAAAATTACTGGGTCATCGGCTTTATGGTTTCTTCCGATATAAACTATGAAAGATCGTTAATAATCCAATTGTATTGTGTTACACCTGTGGGAATATTTTTCTTTGTCATCGTTTCGCCAAGTCATATCCTTCTAAAGAAGAATTCAAAGAGAGGAACAATAGCAGAAGAATGTATACGGGTATTATGTTCGGGAACAGCTTATGACGTACTTTCTTACGCAGCTTATCATTAGCCTCTGCCTATATATGACATGTCAATTATTACGCTTTTAGTTTTTAATGTGATTAGTAAATGTTCGTTTTCTCTTTGTATTCGAGAGAAGTGCTATATAGATGTCAATTATGTTCTGAGTCAATTGCACTGGTAACCAACAAATTATAAATTGCTTGTGACTCAATCTATTTCTGTAAGTAGTCCAGATAATTTTCGTTGTATGAAGCTCAATATATACTTGTCCGTTCTAGAGCTACAAGTAAATTGTAAATTGAAAGTAAATAAATGCTAGGTTCCGTTTATACTTTTGGACAATCCTTAGAAATTGTGCATCGTTTTCTCAACTGCGCATAGAAATTAATTCGAAATTCGAAAACCACTTTTCCCATGGATTTTATTGTTTTAAATGGCGGTTTGAGCTCACCCTCCAAAGAGTTTTTTTTTTTTTTGTTGTGTCTTTTCATTCATTCCCTGAAATTTTAATATGTAGTTAATCTTTTTTGTGGCGCTGATGATATCGTGCGGTGGGTTTTTTTCTTGAACAGGGAGACCTGAACCTGCTTGGTGCTGCCACTGCTGCTTGTAATGCGCAACATGCTGTGAATTGAGTTTAATGGTCTAGACTGACAACTATATGTGGGATATGTGAATCGTGACAGGTTATTATTTTTTTAAGCAACTAAATCGATGGCACAGTGTCAACTTAAATTAATAAGGGGTGGAAATGTAGTATTTTTCCTGCATAGAACATAAATATTAAAAGAGCATTGGCGCAAATGATCTGCACACACGAAATCCTTCTGCAAAGAAAGTTTACAAGGGTGGTAGTCATTTAGGAACATTGCTACGAGTCACTGTAGCTTACTATTGTACTGATTTGACTTTCCCGACTACGCAATCACCACTTCTCAATGTTGAGTACTATTTGTGTTTTTTTTTTTAATTTTTGAAATAAATCGAACGTGTATGAAGCTATTTCACTTACGGCCGCATTATTCACTCCAAAAGTTAAATCCATGTGTCCTTAATATTAGTTCGTTAAAAGCGAACGTAAACCCAGCTCTTTAAGTTTGCTGGCATTTAATCCGATTTAATTTAAATTTAAACTGCACTGCACAAAAGCAAGCTCACAATTGCGATATTCGTGAATAAAAAAAAACAAAATTACGTATTCAGCGAATTGAAAGTTACAGTGCAGTAGGTACTCATAATTATCGGTGTCCAAGCTCCTGCGCACACTAATACTACTTGCGATTGCAATATTCGACGTCCGCAATGTAGCAATATCATTACCTTTTTTACAGGCACAGTGGTCATGTCATACGCATGTTAAAATTACTGAGGGGCTCGGCCTTGCAACTGGCCAGTGACTTCACGGAGTAAAGCTATCACCGATTGCAATTGGCTGTAAATGTAGTATTTTTCCTGCATAGAACATAAATATTAAAAGAGCATTGGCGCAAATGAAATGTAAATGTAGTATTTTTCCTGCATAGAACATAAATATTAAAAGAGCATTGGCGCAAATGATCTGCACACACGAAATCCTTCTGCAAAGAAAGTTTACAAGGGTGGTAGTCATTTAGGAACATTGCTACGAGTCACTGTAGCTTACTATTGTACTGATTTGACTTTCCCGACTACGCAATCACCACTTCTCAATGTTGAGTACTATTTGTGTTTTTTTTTTTAATTTTTGAAATAAATCGAACGTGTATGAAGCTATTTCACTTACGGCCGCATTATTCACTCCAAAAGTTAAATCCATGTGTCCTTAATATTAGTTCGTTAAAAGCGAACGTAAACCCAGCTCTTTAAGTTTGCTGGCATTTAATCCGATTTAATTTAAATTTAAACTGCACTGCACAAAAGCAAGCTCACAATTGCGATATTCGTGAATAAAAAAAAACAAAATTACGTATTCAGCGAATTGAAAGTTACAGTGCAGTAGGTACTCATAATTATCGGTGTCCAAGCTCCTGCGCACACTAATACTACTTGCGATTGCAATATTCGACGTCCGCAATGTAGCAATATCATTACCTTTTTTACAGGCACAGTGGTCATGTCATACGCATGTTAAAATTACTGAGGGGCTCGGCCTTGCAACTGGCCAGTGACTTCACGGAGTAAAGCTATCACCGATTGCAATTGGCTATAGATTTTGTCTTATACTGCGGTTTGTTACTCACCACATTCTTCAGACAAACAAAAAATTTTTCCTAAAACTATACATATTTCGTTATTGATTTTTTGTATCTCATTGCGGCCAGAGGACCATTATATTTGTTCCGACGCACATACATATACATGTATATACGCATCGTTTCTTTGTCCCCAATTACATTCTAATTTATTTATTTGTTAGCTTTTTTTTTCATTAGCGTTTGTTATTTTACTTCACAGCCACTTGAGAACGAGATCATAAATAAATGAAATCACGAAGTGACTTTAATCTGATGCTACAATGGTAATGGTCGTTCAAATGTTCAAACCAAAGTTTCTTGGAATAGGTTGTCCAACTCATGCCTGGCATATTATCCAAATGAAAGCACTTGTACTCGTACACAAGGCCGCCGCCTGATATCTAAAAAACAGTCGCACTCGCACGTATACTTGTTTCCATGTTGTGCAATGTGGATTTTCCTAATTTTTCACATTTCAAATTTTGATTAATTCAATGAACGATAATGAAGAAAATATATACCATAAATTTACGCAAATCCCAAATATGCGGGTGACATGTGCACTTAAAAGGAAATGAGTTAATACCAAGATCAACATCTACAAATAGAAACATGGTAGCAACGTATTCGATTAGAGCGCTTCCAGAAGGCAATATGAACTTCAACGCTCAATATTCACAGTAAATTCAAGAGCGCTGATGCGGAACAATGAAACAGAAGTGGTAGTCACTTGTGATTGTGATATGCGATCCTCTCTTTATGGCAATATACAGATGGTGCTACGATTCATTGAGTAAGCTATTACCCTATTCACACCTAGCCGAAAACACGTCGATTTATTCACACCGAACACCAGCTAGCTTTCTTTTGACGTTTCACTTAGTTGTGCGACACTAGTCGTGAACTTCTGTGTAAAGAATTTTCTTTACAAATTTCGATCGCATTAATTAACAAATAAAATTAAAAATAATATAAACCCATCAACTAAGTGTGGAAAATGATTTTAAGTTGTGAGTTGTGACATTTGTTCGGTCAGCTGTTCTGCTGAATTTGCTGAAAGTTGCAAAAGGTGTATTTGTTTCAACAATCCAACGATTGAAAGTTGTTTTCGTGGAAACATGTATGGGGAAAACGTCTGTTTTCGATTGTTTTCGCGAAAACCCGGTTTTCGTCTCGGTGTGAATGGGATATAAAGCTCCATGTGCGGGAACAAATAATCGGCCGGAAAACACTCACCGTCACCATCACTGCCTTTAGGTTGTTATCTTGAGCAATTGCTTTGCGAAGTGAATTGGCGATCATTTTTTAATTTAAATTAACACCATTCATCGAACACTATGTCTTAACATATTTATTTGGCGGTCGGTCAATTATGAAATTGAGCATTCAGATTTCTGAGTGTATATAGCTGTATATAATGCTCGCTTTGCGGACCAGTAATTTGAGATTTTGTTTTAGCTCATATGTATTTATGTATGATGACCACCGGCCAGTAGTGGGTTGATTTGCAACAAAATATCTAAAAAAAGAATTGTGATATATAAACCCGACGTTAATTGCTCGCAGTCATCAATTGATACACTGGGACTGCTCGACAGAGTGTCTGGGTCTGTCTCTTCGGATTGCTTTAGCTTCAATTACTGTAAATTAAGCAAATTGGGCTTAAATACAGAGGTCTGATTATCAGACTATTGATGACAATTTAAAATTAATGGTTACTACGGAAGGTTGCGGTGTGAGTTTTGGTAAAATTTTCAAAATGCTGTCTGTTACTACAAATGATCTGACTTTGTTACATTTTAATGATTTTTACTGTAAATTGTGGCCGTTGGGTTTTCCCCTAACTTCGGCTTGTTTTGACATAGTTCTCCTGAGAAACTGACAAATCCTAAAGCAGAAAACACGCAATAAGTCATGAAGAGACAGGTATTCTGATAGCATGAGTTTCATATTTGAAATTCTTCTTCCCTATTAAACGCTATCAATTCCAGCAAGGTGGGACGCGTAAGTAAATTAATTCGACCATGTACGACCAAAATTGAAATCTCTAGATTGGAAAAATGGGAACGCTTTTGCCAATAAACACAAATTCTTTCCACTTCAGCTCCTTGCCTACAAATATATATATAGAGGTAGACTGCAACCTAATTCGAATTAATATACAACACCCTCTTTCACAAAGGGATGAAGACCTTTATATACTTGAGGAAAAGGTTCTCTACTTATAGTAACGTATATGTACACATGGACATGAATAGGTACAGTTGCTTAGTAAAATAAACGTAAATGTGGTTTCTTCCAAAATATTATTGATTTTATTCACCATAAGCTTTGTGAGCTGGAACTACCCTTGTTTAAAAAACATTTCGCACCATTATCTACCCGAGGGTAAGAAACAAGTATACTTGGCTGCACACACCCTGAAGAGGGAGGGTTACTTACAATTCACAAATGGCATGCTACGCGTAAATACTCAGGAAATTACAAAAAGTGTATTTGATTTAATTTCTCAAGGCGTTAAATATTTAATAAATATTACGCCTCGCAATCATGAATGTTGTATGTGTTCAAGTGCGTTCTGCTGACAGATGTTGAGAAAATCGAATTATGACCCCATATATGTATATTTGCGAATCTTTTTTCGAAGCAAAAAAATCATTTTGCATCCTTTATTTCGATTGAGTGGGGTTCAAGAACGGAAATAATTTTTCAAAAGCAATAAATACACAACCACAGGCGTCCAGTAGACGTCCTGAAAGTCATAATGCACGCAGTATGAAAAAAGAACTTGAGTCTAAAATAGGCACACAAACCGCATGTATAATTGCATTTTTAATGCACTCGCGAACGCACCGAATGCATATGCATGAAATGGAAGTATGCAACTCTTTTCTTCGAGTGTGCTTATTGTGTTACGTTGTTACGCGTCTTGTTTCTCACATCCTTGCGTTTATGCATGCTGCAAAAATACAGTCAGTCTAGTTTTACTTGCTTTTTTGGCGCTCCACTGATGCCAAACGGAATGTACGCCGACCACGTCATTATGCCGGCAAATGGTAACAACATGCGTGAAACGTTTGGGTTTGGGTTTGTGGATATTTTAATGTTTAGTTATCGATATGTCATCTGTCACTTGTGTAGGAAATATTCCTATCCGTTGTGTGGGCTAGGAGGGAATGTGTATGCCAGCATGGCTTTTTATGTGGATAAATATTTACCTATCTCAGATGTAGTTTTACTGTATTTTTGTGGTGAAAATATCGCACTGCACACGCATTGATTGGTGGCGATAGAACATAAATTGTCAAGCACCTAACTCATATAACAGAAACTACATTCATTCATTTACAATAAACAAAGGCCTCATGAAAGAGTTGTTAAGTGTTTCCGACCCTGGGAGTCTTGAATGTTGAACGCCGAAGAAAAGAAATGTTTGCGCTTCAGGTTTTCCTATACTCTCCTCGTCGCCATCATCATCATTTCAGTGTGCTTGCCTGTGGGATGTGGCGTCTTTTTTTTTTTTTTTTTTGTGTTTTTCTCTATATAACATTAATATATTTTTCTGCTTTTGCTCTCTTTAAACAGAGGCGATTGTTTGCATTCATTAACCCCCGACGACGTCGGCAGTGTGCGTTTGCAGAGCGAGCTCAAGGAGTTCACGAGATTTGTTTGTCAGTCGAATGTGTGTGCGCGGTGTTCTGTTGCTGATGCAGTGACTGTCGATGTTTTTTTAATTACATAAAAATGTACAAGTACAATTTTCTCGTGAGGTACTCTGGAATTTCTCAATCTAAACAGTGTGCGGCTGATCGCAGCATCCGTCCAAAAGTTTCTATTATAAACATTCGGTCTAATGAACGAGTGTTATAGGAAATTTCTCATTTTAAACTGTGATCATGTTGTCTTATTACACCTAATAAACACAGCAGAAGCTATATTTGGGTCTTGTTATATTAGCTTTATTAACTTTGTACGAGTAGAAGTGCATTGCACCAGAATGGGCAGTAATGGAAGATATCAAGTTGTTAAAGATTGTAGACTTGTCAAAAACATATTTACACATATTTGTATAAACTTCCAATTATCTGACAAAAATATAGTTCACATTATGTAGGTATAGTTGTGGATGGTTGTTCTTTTGTTAAGTATTAAGCAAATTTGCGCACAAGAAAGAGAGATCAACGAAACAACATGAGTACAAACAAATGCAAACACTTCAAACTGGGAATTAAGATCTTATCTGGCCTCTATTAAAACGTGGAATAACTTACAGAAGGCAGAACGTTTTGGACATTTGAATCAATATTTATAATTTGGGTTTTATTGTTCCTTTACGAACAGTTTGCCCCAATTCAAGGGCCCTTAAAGTGTTTTTTTAATTCAGTCGTTCTACTTTCAATTCAGTCCACAGCTGTCAACAGCGTGATAATCATGCTACATGTATGATAATTTCAGGCCTTGTTTGATGTATGATAGACTCATAGATGCATTAAAATATCTTGCGATCACCCTAATTGGTAATTCTTCCACTGAACGATTTACTTGCGAAATGTACCAGTTTTGTTCCTTTCTATTATTCTCTACTTCTCTTCTACCTTTATGCAAATAAATGAGTCACTTTTGTAATTTGGAAGAACGAACGCATGCTTTAATTTTTCGCTCGGAAGTTACTCAAAAAAATGTCGAAAGGTTCCGTATATTAATGAAAACTGATTTGAGTGGAGCCACATACCTTTTACTCAGATCGGTGGGAATAAAACAGCAATTGGTACAATAATCTAATAGCAATTCCTAAGTGCTTTTACTTTCCTACAACCTTTTACTCAAACAAATTTTAGTTTTTATTCATACGTCCTTTTGCATGTGCGAGTGACAGGTTAAAACTTCTTAGATTAAGTGACCCAAAAAACCAAAACAGCATTTTATGGTTTCGTTTTACGTAAGGCGTAACTGTGATCTATTTAAGAGCTGGCGTTGAAATCCTTGTTTTTGGTCCATTGCCGATCTTACGGTAAGTGGTAGTACCCGAAGAAATTATTTAAACGTTGTCAAAATTGCGTGGACCATCAACAGAAACATAATTCGGCATTTGCAATAATATTTTCAAATGGAATTGCAATAAATTTATGTGCAAGTTAGTTAGGTGATGCCAGATCTATGATGCTAAGAGTTTTTTCTTTAACTGAGTAACATATGAGTAAGGAGGCACTTATGAGGAGCTCAAAAATCTAGTCAAGTTGAAAAGTTCATCAAACCCAATAATAATTCATCAGAATCAATTTCTTACATTCATTGTATAATAAATAGTGTATGTACAAACGAATGCCACATAAAACGATTGAAACCCAACATGATTTGTGTAATAATTGTTTATTATTAACATACTTATTTACAAATCTCCTGCTCTGCTTCAACCACCACTACATCAGCCTTCCACCTCGCCTTTTTATGGATGGGTTCAGTAGGTACATTTCAATGCATTTCATTACATGGGCGCGTTTGGTATACATTTCATTACAATTTGCATATTTTGATGGTATCTGTTCCAAAATTAGTCTGCAGGTGAAAGATTAATGCACCCACACAAAGTAGTGCCTGCTCATTGCTTCCTTCTGGGTTGAATAATTATTTTTGTAAATAAAATTACTTCACACATGATTATACCGTCTGTCTGTATAGTCAGGTTCGAACATCACAAAATTGTTACAGACTCATATGCAGGTGAGTTTTTATTTTTACGAAACATTTAAACATGATTCAAGAGCCAGCATAAATGTTTTTTTTTTTTTTTTTTGAAAGGAATTGTTTATTCCATGTTTGTATGAAGGGCATTAATTTTGAATAGGTACAAAAACTATGAGCTAATTTTAACTTTTAACCAAATTCAGTCGTAGGATTTGTATTAATCTCATTGACCTGCTTGTTTTTGTATTTCCAGAGATGGTACTTAGGTACTGTGAATCACCATCGGTTGGAACGTGTTGCACGTACGGCATGGAAACAAAGATGGCCATGTCTTCGAGACTACATCTGGAGAAAAATTCCAGAGAAGAAATAAACAGGCTATCATCAGCGTTGGGAAGCAAAGCACATAAATTTAACGGTGAGTGAATCATTTACAATTTGTAAATAAGTCTTATTGTAGTGTGTAATTGTGTTCGGAGTTCTTCGTCGCCCACTTAAGAAGGACGTGCTTATTCGCTTCAAAAGCATGGCACATGAGTATGAACATCTCTCCTTCGGTTTGTCGCAGTTATTAAGACAAATGGTCTTTTGAGGAATTGATTTAAATGTGCATTGGTTCCAGTGCTGTAGCAAAATCGTATGTTGCTATATTGTTTGTGTTTTATTTCAGGCGGATTCAGTTCTTTTTTGTCTACAGACTTGATATTTATTATAAGATGTGTTCGAATAAATGTGGAATGTATACCTACAACTACATGTAGTGGAATACATGCTGTTTTTTGATTCAGATTCTACAAGGCGAAACTTTCAAACGTTTTCGTGCGTACACAACGATTTACTTCTGCGGGTTAGAGCAAATCATTCGTTACAGAATCTGACCTCTGGTCTCCGATTGTCTGAGCTCACTTCAGGAGTGTGACGACTTTTTTTACATTCGAACTGCGGATATTCAATCCAAAAACTTTACAAATTTATTGGGTGGACCGTGGAGTGCCTTTCATCATGAACTGTACTTGTTTCTTTAGATATTAAAGCCATTTTCTTTGTTTCTATTTTCAGACGTTTTCAATCAGCTGCTTGCAGAATCTAAGAAGGGATTTCATTCCATGTTCAAGAGAACATACGGTGTCATTTATGAACAAAATGCATACGTATTTTCAGACTTATTCACCGAACTGGAAAAGTATTACTCCCGGGGAAAGGTGGACCTCGGTGAGGCGATGGATGGATTCTTCAACACCCTTTATCAAAAGATGTTCACCGTCTTAAACGCGCAATACGCGTTTGATGATAAGTAAGTGGATTTAAGGTTTACCACGAAAGCACAAAAATATTTGTTTTCTTCGTAATATACACTATTCAAAACATTATCTGAAATGGTGATACAGAAAGGAGTCGTCCCCTATACGCGGTAAAGATCTAAGATCCCATAATCATACTACAAAAGATATAAAGTAGAACAAAGAAAAACATCAGTATCTATTTGAAGAGGTTAAGTATTGTTAGAAGCCGACGAACCTGTTGCAGCAACTTACTGCGGTTCGCTCACTTATTTCACTTTTTAAAATAGGAAGCGGTTGATACCAATGACAAACAGCACATCGAGAAGCTAGTCCCCGCCTGCGTTCCTACTTTTTTTTTGCAGACAGACATGTAACTTTATGCGGTCACACATAAGCATAGAAGTGGATGCAAGCCACCAAGCCATCGTCTTCCGTGGTGCAACGTGCACTATTGGATATAGGAGTGGAGTTACTATAGTTAACTCCGGCGTAAAACGTCGTTCTCACCTTAAAGTGCAATAATTATACTTTGCCTCTTTTATGTCAATTGGTTTACTGCTGCTGTTGGAAATTAATAGAGGACTTAGCACAAGTGCTTATGTGTTTTTTTTTTATTTTGCAAAATAAATGCAGGGCAGAGAAAGCTGACACCCGGCGTGCATGGCAGACGTATAAGTGCACTTAAATGTATTCATGCAACACCAGTTAAACTATAATGTGCAACTTGGATAATGTATAGGATTTATGCACGCACATCTATTGTTAGTGTTTTAATACGATTGCGTTCGTGCAATGGTCTTAAAGGGTTAAGGGTTAATAGCGTGCATTTAACTTTCTCGTAGATGGCCATGGCATCCATTAATTTTGTTTTGATAAATACCATCCAAAGTGCTCGGTTTTGATGTCAAAAAATTATTAAATTGATAAATACCAATCTAAGTAAAGAAGCATACATTTATACGATTTGTCTTTCTAGGTATTTAGGTTGTGTCAGCGAGCACATGAAGGAACTGAAACCGTTCGGCGATGTGCCCGATAAATTATCCGTCCAAATAAAGAGATCGTTTGTTGCCACACGAACATATGCACAGGCACTAATGACAGCTGCTGACGTTACGAAGAAAATGATTAATGTAAGTTAGAGATAGTTTTGATAGGGAAAAATAAAAATTAAATTTCGCGCTTCTTCATTGAAATAAATACTTTTATTTTTTTTTGTTTCCCATTACTTAGATCCGTTTAAATGCTGACTGCACTGCAGCATTGACAAAGATGCAACATTGTGGTGCTTGCAAAGGTTATGTTGAGAAACCATGCACAAACTATTGTGTTAATGTGATCAAGGGCTGTTTACACTACTTCCATGAGTTGGATATGGAATGGGATAACTTTGTCTCAGCCATGGAAAAGGTATCGGAGCGATTGTTGGGCTCGTTTAATATTGTGATGGTCGTGGAGCCAATCAACATAAAAATCTCCGAAGCAATCATGAACTTCCAGGTAAGCTAATTTAGTTAAAACCCGCATGCATTACCTATTCCTATTCACACTGCGGGTCTGCATATTATGCAATATGGGCTTGGAGGGTGTGTACACGCACACCGTCACCATATGATTAAGTGGATGATCGCCTACTTATTTCCGCCGGTATGCTGTTGTCAATTGTCGTGTGGCCACTTTTTTTGCTACTTTTAGGGTGTCATCGATTTAAAATTATATGTCATTTGAATATGAGCATAACTTTTAGATACCCAAACTGGATTGCCTCCACCGTATTTGAATTCATATAGAAACTATACTTAAGTTAATATCTTATCAACTTTCAATGCAATCAATATTTCTAACCTACATATTTGTTAACGGCCAGCATAACTCGGCTACGGCAAGACCATGTAACCCGCTTGTAGAACTCTTCCTAAGCAAACATCCGCTGGTCAGAAACATCACCTATCTCAAGTGGTTATTATCTCTCACGTCATAACCAAACCCCATGCTAGAAAGAAAGAAAAAACCTGGAGCGTAGCATAGGTTATCGATTGTCCACAAAAAAAAAAAAAAAACAAACTCCCGAATCAATTGCAGTGTTCTCTTGTATGTTATCATTTCATCACTTGGCCCACAAACTAAGCAGGAAAATATGTACGATAAGATACGAGTATGATTATGATGTTCAACGTTGATTACAGAAATTCTGATTGATTTGTTAATATTAAAAAAAGTGATGTGATTTATAATGTGAGCGTTTTTTGAACATTTGCAGGAAGCAGGGCAAGATATATCCAATCAGGTATTCCAAGGCTGTGGTCGTCCCTCTCTGGGTCGAAGGAAACGTACAATAAGTCCAAAGTTCTTAGACCCAAATAGTATGGTGCCGACGAATGAAAATACTGACAGCGATATTCTCGATATTGATGCGGCACTCGATAATGAAATTGTTTTAAAAGAAAGCCGCATCAGTAAACGTGCTGTGGAGTCGGACTCCGAAGACATCGCTGCATCTGATCAAGAACAAAACAGTCAGCCGCAGAAAAATAATGGCAATGGTGGTGGAGGTGGTGGCGGCGGCGGTGGAGGTGGTCGAAAGAACAAGAAAAAGCAACGAAATAGAAAGAACGAAGACAATGACTATGTTTCTCGGGAGCCAGACTTGGACAAACTTATCAAAGAAATCAGACAGAAGGTGAAGGACTCAAAGAAATTCTGGTCGAATTTACCGCATCAAATATGTAACAATGCGGAAATAACTGCCTCCTCAGACGCAGACAACATGTGCTGGAATGGTCACACAGTAGATAGGTATGCAGTTGGTCATATTTTTCATCTTCCTTGAATACTAATTTTGACGTTTTATTTGAAGGTATATGCATTCAGTGACGGCAGAACATGGGTCATCGAACCCTGAATTTCCTGGTAATCCGATATCACCAAAACAGCAGTCTGCTGTTGCGGCTCAGCTCTATTATTTAAAGACTGCCATCAGCCATTTGAGAAATGCTTACAACGGTCAAGATGTCGATTGGTCTGATCAAGGTAAGACTAAGCGATGAGTTCGTACTTATTTTGACAGTTGTGAAAAAATACAACACAACTATGTATCAACCGAAGGGGAAGTAATCAATATTTTTGAGTAGTCCTTGACTACAGATTTTCTACTTGTGATTGCATGCGAATTCGTTTGAATACATTGTGATACACTGTGATTCACCATGAATACGCACAGAAAAGTTCCTTGAATACACCTGATTACTTCCCCCCTCTGACACCTTAAGTCACTTTTAGTTTGTGCAAAATTTCCAACTACAAAATGATTTTATTATTTATTTACAGAGGAGCCCTACTATGGTAGCGGTTCCGGATCTGGGGGTGGAATTGATGACGAAGATGATGACGAAGGTTCAGGTCTAAGTCCTGGCTCATATCCGCCGTTCCGTAAGCCATCCACAACCAGTGGTAATACTGAGCATCCGTCAGTGCGAGTTAATAAAATTGACAACAGTGACGACGAAGATGACGATAGCAGTGATGGTGGTCTTCTGGACCACACATCAGGACCTAGTCACAATGGAGGAGCCGTCAACGTTGATACCAGTAGAAATAGTCACGAAGATGAAGATGAAACAGATGACAATCATCTGCAGACGGATAAACCAAAGAGCAGTAGCTCCACTCGACTGAAAAATATGTATTCGCTATGGTGGTCGGTGTATACATACCTACCCCCACTTAATGTTGTGATTTGGTTTATTCAAAGCAAACACAACCTCGCTTTGCTGTGATTCTAAAAACTTCAGAAAGTCGTGTTTTATGTTTCTTAAAGTGAAGAACAAAAATATTATTGCTATGAGAGGGTTTACTTTGGATTGGAATTATACTATCTATCATTTCAACAATGCAAGAAGTATCTCTGCCGGTGTTCATGAGTCTGTTCGAATTCGAACAACTGTCGGAACCTAAACAAAAAATATATTTATTAAAACTGAATAATAGATGTAGGACGCATATATGATTTTATAAAGGAAATAACTAACAGATATACGTAATTCAAGGAGTAATAAGAATAAATCTAGAGTATGCATGAGTGAGTAGGTATGCGAAATAATGTGAGTGAATGAGAACGTTTATTTTTATTTAATTTTTTATTTTTTGTAAAGTGTCAAATATGATATAGTATATTTTGGATATATTTACCAGAGGTAGATAGGAGTGGTTGTAAGGTTTCAGGAAAACGGAAAATTGCAGCACAATTTTTTTTAAATACTTTTTTACACTTTATACATAAAAACAAACAATTACCGAATTCACAAATGTGCTTCTGTACAATAAAATTAAAAACAGAAAGAAATACGGAGGGAAAGGTTAAATTTTAACTCAGAAAAAACGACAAGAATCTTTTAACCTAACCACCAACATACATAACTTAAAGGCCTTCAGTCTAACTCTAAGCTAACTAGCTTATATTTCTGACTTTCATTATAAATCAAAGCAGATACTATGGGTATGAGAAGTTTTAAAAATATGTTTATCCGCAATTTCTTTCACCGAAACGCACGTTTGGTATTTTTTTTTTTATCAAATGCAGCCAAATTTGTTCAGAAGATCTGTAAGCGCCATTAGAAATGAAACACATTTAATATTGGTTGTCACTCTATAGAGACCAAATTCTACTGAACATGATTGCAATTTATTTAATATTTGCTTTGGTAATTATATTATGTGACTGAACTATAATTTGTTTATAATTTTGTTTTATATGTATTTTTATCTCGTCTCTTTAAATTTTATTGTAATACATTTTTAAATTGGATTCATAAATGCTTTAAATACTTAGTTTTGAAATTTCAAACAAAAAAAAAATATATCATATTAATTTAACATTATAAATAGGATTGCCTGTCGCTGCTTAAGAATAATAATAGATTAGTTATTATTAAAATTATCTTTAATTAATCATTAACCAAACTAGTTTAATTAATAGCGTTGCATTTAGTTATGAGACCAACATTTTACAATTTATCATGCAATAAAAGGAAAAGAAAATTATCACGTTTTTTAGCAAATTTTGTTTATATAATTAGGTATTAATTAACAAATTGATATAGCTATACATAAATTATATTTTAAAGCTAAACTTGCAAAAAATAATAGATGAAAAAAGATTGTTTTTATTTTGTTTTTTATATACATTTTGTGCGGAAAAATGCTAAATTATTATTTACAACTAAGAGAAAAGAAAACTACATTGTAATAGATTTCTGAAAATCAGTGAATATGTTATTAATAATAAATGAAGGATGTGATTTAAGTATATTAACATAAATATGAGTTTAATTGACCTCTGGTGTGTATATTTGTTTCAGCTTGGGCGAACCCCTCTGTTTGAAAGGAACTCTTCACTCATGCGTTGATGTGGTTTTTACTGGTTATTACGGATATCAAAGTGCTCCATATGGTCCCTATTTGCCGATTGTCGTTTATTTTAGATACAAAATCTAATTTATCGAGCCGATTTGTAGACGAGTCTCGAACGCAATCGACACTTATCGATATACAATCGTTCGTTGTTGTCACGTTGTTGTTTGCATTTACGTGATCAATTGAAATCACCTATTTAAATAACGAAAATAAATGTATAAATGACAATCGCAATAGGGGCAATGTATAGCTATATACATCTGGAATATTCACAAGGATGAGTACCATAGCTAGACCTAGTATCGTCCTCTTTCTGATATTTGCAGGTGGTTTCGGTTTGTTAGGAGATACTTATCTTATCATTATCATGCGGTTAATTTTTCACAATGATCGTTGAGTTCCTCCGGCCACTAGGTACATAACTTCTGCTAGGTATATGCCAAGTAGTTTGTATGCATGCATTAGGTTAACTTGTGTCATACTACGAAAAATCTATAACCAAGTTCGTACCAACGCGGGTATTTATCCCGCATTTATAAATAAAAATAGAAAACATTTTTCAAATAAGTAACTTTATTGCAATAAACCCTAGTTTTTATACAGTACAGAAAATAGCAAAGAATGTTGCAATGTCAAGACTTATAAATATGTTTGCACATAGGTAGGTTGATATTACATTTAAAACAAACAAAAAACAGAATAGCACAACGGAGTACTAGGACTCTACCGGACGTGTTTTAAAATAGACATACAGGCCAATTAAAGCCGCGATGGCACCTACAATGGGCAGTACAATTGTGGTAAATTTCTTTTGAATCTCTGCGTTCTCTAATTTCCGTTCTTTTTTCTGTTTGCGAGTTTCTCTAACTTTTCCTTTTAATTGCCGCATTGTTATCTGCAAATTATAAAGATAGTTATGTATGTATGTATTTATATTATTACCCATCAACTGTAGCTACGTTTCAAACAAGAGTTAGGTGCCAATTACCGTAGACCGAAGATTAAGAAAAACTCACTTGCTCACCTAGAATTTAGAATTTAGCGTCACAAAACCATACGATAAAGTAATTTTGTTTTCTGCCAATGTGCTGTTGAAGTGTTGACGTGTAATCAAAATACCTGCAGCTGGAAGATAAAAAAAAAAATCAAAAAATGACAACCCGAAACTGGAACGACATGGAAAGGGGAAAGCGTACCAACTTCACACTCGTAGATTCAGATGATGTAAACACAAGGGATTTTTTTCTATCAATTTTATTCAAATAGTCTTCTTAATTTGAATAACTACTAAAACTAATTCACACTATTCTGAAATAAGGACTCCAGTCTCATTTGCTGTTATCCAACAAATCCTTAGCTTCATTTATTTTTGCAGCGAGGTACGGAGAACCTCCACGGTCGGGATGATTCAACAGCATAATTTTTTTATGTGCATCCTTTACCTGAAATTGTTAAGACTAGAAATGTCCACGCAATTAACTAGTTACCGAAATTACCTTCCCCTTTGACGCTGTGGGACTAACGCCTAGAATAAGAGATGCTTCTCTTTTATTCATCTTTGGATCAAAACCGCCCTTGTAATATTTAGAATTTGCTATGGACTCAGCATCGAACTTAGGAAGATTTTTGAACGCTTCATTAATCTTCACGCTCATTGCAGGCATTTTGCGCATTAAGTGTTTTCCAGCGAAGCCTACGGCGGCTACTCCCAGACCAGCTAGGATGACCGAACTAGCCTGTAATTTAATAAGAATTGTTAATACTGATGCTTAACTTATTTTAATTAGTAATCAAACCATTTTCCAATAACAAAATGCTTTTGCTTAAAAAGATAAACTATTCGGATTTCGTAAGACCAAACTTTGACAACCACGTGCATCAGCTGATAGCATTAGTATAATTCTAAAGGTATAAAAATTTCAATTCCCCGCCAGTCCTTGTTATACGAATTCACATTATTCTGCTTTTACACATTTTTTAATGTGACTATTTTTACTGAAACTGTTTATACTTTGAACATAATTAAGAAAGCCGATTAAAAGCCTTCTTAAATTGGGTAAACCTAGGGAATATTTAAAGATAATTTTTGAATGCAGTTGTAAAAATATCTTATACCGGTCGACAAACATTTCAACAGTCGTTCCCTCCAATGGAAATACAGAAATTGACATTTTGATAAAGAAACTACTGCGTTTATACTTGCTTTGTTCGCAGCCCTTGTTCGCTCACTGACGCTAGCAGATTGGTAATTTGTAAAGGCATACGTGGTTAAATATTGTTGGTACTAAGCATAAGCACCGGTAGCTCGTGATTTGTTTGTAAAAAGGATGTTTTAACCAATAGTCTGTATTCACCATTACTTGTATAAAATTAAAATGAATCCTCTACGGTAATTAAAATCATTGTGCAATCAAGACTAGGCACTGTATACCATCTTTTCTTTCCTTGCAGAAAACTTGTTAGCTGCCTTTTGTGGGCTGTTTTGTGTGTTTCGTCGATAACCTTAATTGATTCCACATCCAAAAGCTACCCTATCACTACCCTTATCAATGCGAAGTGGGAACAGACGCCTTTATATCTGGAAATAGCCGAATATCTTGCTGATGAGAATCCAACGCTGTATTGGGACTTTCTTAAAGATGTAACTCGACTAGAAACTCCACTTGCTGATATTGGTAACCAATACTGACATCCTCTACTATATATTATACCCTTAACTATATATTATATTAAATATTCCCTCTTAGACACCGAATCCAAACAGTACATTACATCTATGAATGTGGTCAAAAATCTACTCGGAATATCACAACTTGCCTTACTAAAGCTGGCAGTGTCCATGCACAGCCTTACGCCAAGAATTCAGGCGCATTTTCAAATAGCCAAAGAAGTACTCTCCAATGGAGACTGTGGAACTAGCAATTTCGTGACGGTAGACAATGAAATTGCTTGCAGCCTTGATGAGATGCAGAGCAAACTTAGAGTTACTTCATCGCACACCGACGAAAACCTAAGCTACGGCTTCGATCACGTCTATCCGGGATCAGAAAATTCAACTGGCAAAGTAGTTGTTCTCTATACTGACATCGGTTCGAAAGAATTTCGGGATTTTCACAACATCTTAGAGAAGTCAGCTATGAGTGGGCATATAAAGTACATCTGCCGACATTACCTACGTAAGTCGTCGGGGAAAAAAGTCCGTCTCTCTGGGTACGGGGTTGAGTTACATCTCAAATCAACAGAGTACAAAAGTCAAGATGACTCACAAAAGGTTGCAGATGAGGAAACTAAATCGAATGAATCTGCGGAAACAGAAGTCGATGGGTTCGATTTTAACACATTAAAGTAAGTGTATATGCCAATACCTTAATGATTCTTGTAACATTATTGTTGGCCATTTAGAGACAAATTTCCACACATGGCACATGCCTTGGATCGACTTCGAAACACTTTGCTTGAGAAAAGTGAGGAAATTGCTCCGTTAAAAGCATGGGAGTTCCAAGATCTTGGTTTGCAAGCCGCTCAGCGAGTAGCTGAAATACAAGGAGAAGAAGCCCTACAAATCCTTCAATTTACAGCACAAAATTTCCCAACACAAGTAAGTAAACATAGACACCCCATAGAGCTGAGCATTTTAAAATATTTGGCTTGCAGGCTAAATCTCTCTTGCCCCAAAAAGTAAGCGAAGGCTTAAGACAAGAGGTTCAACACAATACAGAGGCGTTCGGCAGAACTTTGAACATTGCTCCGCCAGACGGGGCTTTGTTTATAAACGGCTTGTTCTTTGATGCAGATACTTTGGATCTCAGCTCTCTTGTTGAAACATTCAGAGCCGAAGTAAGAGTCTTGGAGAATCTATACAACAATAGTGAGTATCAATAATAAGAAACGTTGCATTGCTTTTCAACAACTTCCAATTTTAGATGTCGAGGGTAAAATAGCGTCCTCGCTTTTGACATTGGACCTATCCAGTTCTTCAACGAAAGACTTTGCCATTGATATTCGAGATACAGCCATTATTTGGGTGAATGACATAGAAAACGATGCACAATATCGTCGTTGGCCAGCCAGTGTAATGGATTTACTTCGGCCAACATTTCCGGGAATGCTAAGAAATATTCGGAAGAACGTGTTTAATTTGGTAAAATACAGCTGCGCTCAGTTGGAAATAAAATTTATTAATTTATCGTACATTAGGTTCTGGTGATTGATCCCTTGTATCCGGATAGCCGGACGTTAATCAAACTGGCCGAGAGTTTCGTGGTCCATCTGGCACCCATTCGACTGGGCTTGGTATTCGATGCCAGACAAAAATCTAAAACTTCCACTGAAGACTACTTGGCCATCTTTTGCGCTTATAACTACGTTTCACAAAAGAAAGATCCTCGTGCTGCTCTAAGCTTCTTAACTGATGTAAGGTTAGATTGACTTTTTTACGGTGCATAATATCAACCGTCTCTTAGGTGTTCGTTTCAGTTAAGTCGACCCAACAGGTGACACAGAAAGATATTCGCGCTCAATTGAGAAAGACATTTGACAAATTGTCTGCTTCGGAGCTCGACGAAATCCTTAGCGAAGACTCTGACTACGACTATGGACGCAAGCTCTCTGAGGAATTCGTTGAACGTCTTGGCTTCAAGGATACTCCTCAAGCACTCTTGAACGGTGTTCCGATGCCGAATAACCTTCTTAACTCTGACGAGTTCGAAGAGGCTATACTAACTGAAATCGTTCAACAGACATCGACTCTTCAAAAAAGTGTATATCGGGGTGATCTAACTGACGCTGAAAACATGATGGATTACTTAATGAATCAGCCTCATGTAATGCCGCGACTCAATCAGCGAATTCTTTCCAACGAAGATGTCAAATTTATAGACCTCACTGGAAATTCACATAAGGATCTCAATAATGTCAAAGCTTTGGCGCAGTTATCTGTTCGTGATATGACTGCTACTTTGATGGATAACTTGAAATATTTCACTGGGAAACACTCTTCTGAAAAAATTGGCGAAAATGATATCCACTTTTTGACTATATGGGTTTTTGCAGACTTGGATGATCCTAAAGGAAGGGAACTCCTGGCCAGTGCCTTGAAATATACGGTAGTAAAATAGTGTTGCGATTTTTTGGTGGCAGACATCTTATATGTATTTTTTTTTTTTTTTTTTTTTTTTTGTAGAAATCGACTACGAGTGCAAGAGTTGCGTTCATACCGAATGTCGAGAGCGGGCTGCTTTCAAAGAAGGATAATTTAAATCGACTTGTTTGGGCTTTGTCTCAAACGGTACCGGGACACCGCGGACTGGAGTTGGCCTTGAAATGGTTAAAGTCGCCTGAGGGACCCTTCAATGATTTGCCAGTAAAGTTTCTGAAAAAAGTTTTGTGTGAAAAAATATTTTTAAAATCACTTCTTAGGAGCCGACGAAAGAAATCATCCCATCGACAGAACTACACATGAAAATGCTGCGAGTTTACACCCAAAGAGCTCTTAATGCCAAAAAATCAGAAAGACTCGTTGTTGCCAATGGGAAAGTTTTAGGACCACTGTCAAAAGAGGAGCAGTTTAATATCGAAGACTTCGGATTAGTAGATCGTTGCAACACTCATCAGTACGTAGACAAAATTCGGAAAGCATTACTCGGTCACAGCGATGAAGGTCAGTACGGTGAATATCTTTTTAGCATGCTCTAACAATTGATTGCTCCGTAGTAGATTTTGAAATGTCCAGTGACACTCTGTTGAAGATTCTGTCAACTCTGCTACCAAGAGAAACTAAAACCAGATTTAATATGCCATCTGATGTCAAAGACGATCACTCAGTTGTGAAACTACCTCCCAAAGAATCAAATCAACTTCATTTTGATATTGTTGCTGTGGTGGATCCTGCGTCTAGAAGTGCACAAAAACTATCATCGATATTGATTCTCTTGCGTAATACCATCAACTGTCAGATGCGTGTATTTATGCTTCCAGTTTCGCAGCACAGTGACATGCCAGTTAAAAAGTTCGTATAATATTTCTGTCTTCTTATGCCACAGCTTCAGGGTCCGCTTCTCTTTCAGCTTCTATCGATATGTTGTCGAGCCGGAAGTCCAGTTTCTACCAAATGGTAAGCAATCGGAGGGACCAATTGCTAAATTTAATGGACTGCCAGCAAATCCATTACTGACTCAGAACTTACAGGTTAAATCTTTGACACACACTCAGTATTTTATTACAAAACGAACTGCTTTGTAGGTTCCGGAGAATTGGCTAGCTGAAGTAGTGCGATCAGTCTATGATCTCGACAACATTAAACTGATTGAAATTGGTGGTCCAGTTCACAGTGAATTTGAGTTAGAATATCTGCTGTTGGAAGGTCACTGCTTTGATTCAATGACCGGAGCTCCACCAAGAGGGTTGCAGGTGACTCTGGGAACCAAAGACAATCCCACGTTGGTCGATACAATTGTCATGGCTAATTTGGGCTACTTCCAATTGAAAGCGAATCCAGGTATTTGGGAGTTGCGTCTTCGAAATGGAAAAAGTTCCGAGATCTACGATATTACCAAGTAAGAGCTACATTTTTTGACTTCCCTCGTCGCTATAAATCTATACTTTCTCATTTAGCGCTGAGGGTACAAACACCATCCACTCCAACAACTTGACACGAGTAATGATAAGTTCCTTGCGCTCCCATGTGATTAAATTACGAGTTACAAAGAAACCCGGTTTGACCAATGCAGACTTGCTGGGCGACGATGAAGAAAACTCCAAGGGTATATGGAACTCAATAACAAGTTCATTCAGTTCAGGTTCGGCCGACACGGACACGGAGACAATAAACATTTTTTCTGTCGCCTCGGGACATTTATATGAACGACTTCTCCGTATTATGATGGTTTCATTAATGAAACACACAAAGGTAATCTAACCAGAATTTGGCTTTCAATTCGTTTAGTAATTTACATTTCATTTGCAGTCTCCGGTAAAGTTTTGGTTCTTGAAGAACTACTTGTCGCCGCAGTTTACAGACTTCTTGCCCTACATGGCTAAGGAATACGGATTTCAATACGAGCTAGTCCAATACAAATGGCCCCGATGGCTGCACCAGCAGACTGAAAAGCAAAGGACCATCTGGGGATATAAAATTCTCTTCCTTGACGTACTATTCCCATTGAATATTCGAAAAATTATATTTGTCGACGCTGATGCTGTAAGATTGCCCCACTTCCTCACCAAACTGGTATGCATTGACTTTTTCATATTTTGCAGATTGTGCGCGCCGATTTAAATGAACTGAACGAGTTGGATCTAAATGGTGCTCCCTACGCGTACACCCCTTTCTGTGATTCTCGAACCGAGATGGAAGGTTTTCGCTTTTGGAAACAAGGATACTGGCGTAGTCATCTTATGGGTAGGCGCTACCATATTTCGGCCCTGTATGTTGTTGACTTGAAGCGATTCCGAAAAATTGCTGCTGGCGACCGCCTTAGGGGTCAATATCAAGCACTTAGCCAGGATCCAAACAGTTTGTCGAACCTCGACCAGGACCTGCCAAACAACATGATACACCAGGTGGCTATTAAATCCCTACCAGATGAATGGCTCTGGTGTCAAACATGGTGCAGCGATAGCTCCTTTAAAAAGGCGAAAGTCATTGATTTGTGCAACAACCCACAAACCAAAGAAGCAAAGTTAAATGCTGCCCAACGTATCGTGCCTGAATGGAAGGATTATGATCTCGAAATTAAAAAACTTATGGCTAGAATCGAAGACCATGAGAACAGCGAACACGATGACCTTCCAGCTGTCAGTGAGGATGAGGTCATCGCACATCCAACTAAACATAGCGAATTGTGATCAGAAGAGTTAATAAACCGAAGTAATAAATTCCAATCAATTCCACACACACATCAGTAAAATAGATTAAATTCCTAAGAATAAAAAAAAAAAATCATCAAAATACTTCATACACACAACTTTTTTATTAACATATTGTTTCCAATACAATTTCCTTACTTTTCAACAACTTCTAGATCTAATACTGTCGGGATTGGGAGCCGAATCCCAGCCCGACACCCCGCATTGTATGCGTAACCTGCCTGGCAACCTCATATTGCTGTTCCATGTTGGAGAACATAGCTTGTCTGGACTTTACGTCTGGGCCCGTTTTTTCTACAGGACTGGTAGATGGTCCACTCTCCCCCGGCTTAGGTGTTGATTTAATGCCCATAAGTCGCATAAATTTCGATGCGACTTTGCCGTCGGAATCCTCTGAGAATGTAGCATGGCCCCATTTGGCAGCGGTGTCCTCGGCCTTTTTTGCTCCCCATATTAGTTTCCTTTTCTGTACTTGCTCAGCGTATTTTGTTGGATTGATGATGTTGGGGTTATAGTAAGTTGGAAGGGCGATTGGGGTGCCCTCAGTTTTGTTACTGGGATTTGGCATCTTAGGAGGTACATCATTCAACGGAAGGCTAAGAACCGCTTGTAGATTGGTTGCAATTTTGGACTGAGATATTGGCGGTGAAGCAACTAATTCCTCCTTCTGCTCCAATGTCGGTTGTTTTCCCGTTTTCAATGCGTGTTCCGCAGTGGGTGTTGCTGCATTTGTTTTATTATATGACTGGTATTCTTTAGATGGAGAACGCGATCGTGACCTATTACGACTGCGATAATTAGTAGATGGGTTGCGATCTTTGCTTTGCGATGGCGGAGATTCTGATCTTTGCCGACGCTCTTTGTCACGATGAGTGTTATCTTTATCATGTCGCTCTCGACGGTGTGTGTCAGAACGATCGCGGCGATCTCTGTCCGCATCTCGATATTCATAGTCACGATCCCGATCTCTATGGCCACCTTTTCGTTTTCGATCGTCTTTGGGGTCTCTCCTCTTATCGTAGGCTCTGTCAGAGCGACGGTCACTGCGATGATAGTGGTCTCTATTACCAGTAAACCTACCGGCACTACCACGACTGTTCTCTTCTTTGTGACTGGTCTGTATAAATCAAAAATTATTTCATTAGTTTCATCACCTGAGAATAGATTCAATAGTAAAGGGAGATGAAGCTTGGCTTCCTCTTATGGAGAGGCATTATTTGATAAAGAATATAGAAGTAATTAGAATTTGTATACAACCTTTCGCAAACCACTATGCGACACATCCTTGTCTCTCTGCGACGAACATTGGCTTCTATCATTCGGACCACTGCGTGTACTCTGAAATCGAAAAAAGAAAGTAAAAGGAAATAATACATTATTACTTTTACGATTGCTTGACAAGCTATGCAACAATTAGGTATGTTTGAAAATATGTATATAATCAAGCATAGATAGCTCGACTTCTGGGTATACGTATAAAAAGTTTAAGTACAGCTACATACATCCCTTTAACTTCTTCTAAACATTACAGCATCTTTTTGTCCTGGAATAAAACAGTTAATGGGAATTTACTTTATACTCACGTTCTGAGAAGAATTAGGTTTTGATACAGGTTCAGTACACGAACGAGTATAATGTTCTGGCAACAGTAAGTCTAAATCTTTTGCAATTGCATTTGCGTACAAACAAACTTCTATTAATCATCTTGTGTGATGCGACTGAGGTGGGGTAGTAGTCGATTTGAGAATTACACATAATAACATAGTGGATTTTTGTTAATATAATCATTTTAAGGTGGTTTGTAATCTTATTTTCTATTCTAAATTGTATACTTTAAATAGTGCGGTGTACTTTGTTTTGAAATAAAAAACAAAAAACAAGATACACCTCTTTTTTATACAATCAATATACATAGATATACTCATAATATGTCCTTAAGTCACAATAAATAGTTATCATAGTCAGGTTGTTGTTCTATTCTAATACTCGTCATTTCTTTAAGAATACAAAATAGTGCTAATTAAATTAAAAGCGGTTACCTCTTCTCTGGAGCGACGACTGGAGTCTCCTTTGCTCCGCTTATTCGCATCGATTTCAAGAGCCGGACAGCGTGCAGCCTAAAGAATTGGCAACTATTCAGAAACAGCAAACTGTGTTATTTACTTTAATACTAATTGTAGTTTATTTTATATTGATGATTTATTTGATAAAATGTGAGGGAGATATCATGGATCTCAACTCAAGCTATAGGAAATAGGCTTACTGTTTTTCATGCTCGAATAAAAACGATATAAGAATGCATACACCCACAACCAATGTTTGGAAAGATTGAAAGTTTGTAAAATAACTTAACATGAAAGCAATTTTATTGATTTTTTCCGAATTTTAGGGAAGACGCCATTTTACCATATTATTTCTCTTTAATTATATTTTTTTTTTTTGTGTAATAATCCTACGTGATTAAATATTTACCGCATTCCTGTTTGGCGAGTCCTCGCGCTCATCCTCACTGCTATAGTTTACAAGACTTTCCATGATTATAAAATGTAAAAAAACCAAAATATTTTTTTCTCCAGACTGACTTATTTATGTGCTGCGATATAACTTTTCATTTCAATTCAATTTTTTTTACCATAAATGTCAGTCGTTCGTCGGTTCAAGGAACCATAACCACGATGTTCCATTAATTGGTATAAAACAAATTATTTGGTAGTCCAGTTCCAATAATATGAAATCAATTCTAGTACAGTACAATATGGTAAGCTCTAAAGTCAAGCAGCCTGCAATAGATTACGTAGTTTTATAAAACACTTTATTTCAACAATTTATGAAGCAAAGCTAAGAAAATTAGACGAATGATCAAAAGGCGTGTTATTTTGAGCTTCGATCTCAGAAAAACAAAGTAAATACAACAACTGTCAGAAAAAATGTTTCCCTACAAAACAATTACAACAAATAAACCACCACTGATTGAATTCCATCAGAAATAAATACCTACCTGACAGATGGAGTAGTAATGAATTGAGATTTTTCAGTGTAATGATTTTTTTTTTTTTTGTGGAATTAAATAAGAATATGATCGGGAAAAGTTTTTCGTACGGAAAAATTAATAAATTATTTTTCTAATCATTTGCTAATTTTTTGGTTTTACAAACAAACTTTATAAATCATAAGCAACATTTATAGACCAAAATTAAGTCGTAAAAAAAATAAAAGCAAACTTGAATGGTTTTGTTTACGTATGCCTTATAATTAGGGTCTTAATTGCAGCATATAGGTGTATGTAGGTAAACCCTCCATCAAAATATTTGAAATATCTTTGCCGATCTGAATGTAACCATTTCTCATAAGAGCGATGAGCGATGTCAACCAATATTCCTACGACATTTTTAGATGATACGTCAAACTTTAACTCGGTTCTGGCTGTTTTTTTTAGGTGTTGGTTGTGTGAATCATTGATAAAGTTTCGACGTCTTTTTTATTGAAATTATTCAGAATAAATACATATTCTATACAATGGCTGCAACATTAAAACCATATTTAACAGCTGTACGACATACACTAACTGCAGCAATGTGCTTGACCAACTTTTCATCACAAGTCGTTGAGCGGCACAATAAACCAGAAGTGGAAGTCCGTAGCAGCAAGGAACTAGTTTTAACTCCAGTTGTCATCTCTCGCAACGAAAGGGAACGCGTTTTAATAGAAACAAGTGTAAACTCGGTCCGTGTTAGCATTGCGGTCAAACAAGCGGATGAAATTGAGAAAATTTTGTGCCACAAATTTACCAGGTTCATGATGAGACGAGCTGAAAGTTTTGTTATCCTACGAAGGAAACCTATTGAGGGATACGATATAAGCTTTCTCATAACCAATTTCCACACTGAACAAATGTACAAGCATAAGTTGGTAGATTTTGTCATTAACTTTATGGAAGAAATTGATAAGGAGATAAGCGAAATGAAGTTGGCCGTCAACGCCCGAGCACGTATTTGCTCCGAAGAATTTCTGAAGCGATTTTAAAATAAAAACATTCCGATGTCTTCACATTCATAAAACTAATATCCCTACTAAATGCATTTGAAACTGCTGCCCTTGTTTCTTTTTTTTTAAGTTCATAGAGAAATAAAATTGTTATTTAAACTAAAAGATATTCATTTAATTGCATTGATAAGCGACTTTTATAATACACAAACTTAAGAACTAATTCGATTGTGATAGATGGCCTACGGTGGCGGTGGAAGTCCTAGGCCCTGGAATTCTATAGCAGCACTGATTGCATGTTGATCGAAGTAACTTAAACTGTCTTCAGCGCTCGCAGCTTCTATTGTCTGAACATTAGGAAGGATTACTCTTTGATGTCTGCGCTGAATACCATGCGATTCAATTGCCATGTTAATAGCTGATTCCTCTAAAATGTCCGGTACATCATCCTGCAAAGCACTATCAATGATGCTATTGAGAAAATTGTCGAATTGACACCAAACAACAGCATCACGTTGCCACTGATGCAACTCTTCGTCTGTCATCATGTCTGAAAATGCAAAAATAAAGCACTTATCTCTTTTTACTCGTTTGATAATTTAAGTATTCCTTAAGTTACAATTGCTTTTCCGTATATACCCAGCTAAATACATATTGAGTTTTAAAAAATGTGTGTAGAAAGAAAACAAATTGACCAATTATTTAGCCCTGAAAGGCAACAAATTTGTTTTTTTGTTTTGTTATAAAAAAAAACTGTCAGAGAAAAGGGTTATGTTTGCTTCGACAATTAAGTTGAAATTAGGTCTGTTCGTTTTGATAATCGTTCAGTTGTTTTGGTCGGGAAAAATGCAAAACTCTATTGACCTCTCGAAACACAACACCAATTCAAAACACTTGACACATATTTTGTTTTGATCCGAGCATTATTATTTAAACCTACCTCGGCATTAATCGTGTCGTTTGCTTCAAATCCCCATGGTTTTTGTTTCTTAAAACTAATTTATTTGTATTAAAATTAAAAAAAAACTAATCACAAATAATTATAATATTTTTTTTTTTGCTATTAGAATTATGGTTTTAATGGTAAAATATAATGCAAAATTTTTACGTAATATTTATACCAGTTCGAATTTAATTGGTCAGTCCATTGAACGCGGACTCCCTCTTTTTATCGGATGGAAATATAACATTTTGCCCATCTACGGCCTGTGTAAGCATTCGATTTTGACATCAAACTTTTTGTACATAACCACAAATGAGAAGACAGTTCTCTTACGGCAAAGGCAGTATTGTTTTTTTCCTTATAAAAATACGAAATGCTTTCGCGAATATTTAAATATCGCACAATTTCACGGAGCTTTGCATTGTTAACTCAAAATCGCTCCGTAATTGCTAGAAGACAACTCAATCAGCAATCGCAATTTATTAGCAATTCACGGTACCTCGGTGTAATCTGCTCAAGAAACTTTAGCAGTGCAAAAAAAAGTGATGATGAAATAGTTGATGGCAATGGATATGTCGTCAATAAGGATCCACAGCTTCCTGCCACTGTTGCAGTACCTGAAGTATGGCCCCATGTTCCTCTCCTGGCCACACGAAGAAATCCCGTTTTTCCGAGATTTATGAAAATTCTGGAAGTAAGTATAACCAAACTCTTGAACTTACCGCAGTATCTATAAAGTAATAATCTGTTTTTATTCTTTTTTTTGTTTAGGTAACGAATCCAATGGTAATTGATCTTATTAGAAGGAAAGTAAGACTAAACCAACCCTATGTTGGAGTTTTCATGAAAAAAGACAGTGAAAATGAGTCGGAACTAATTGAAAAACTAGACGATGTGTACAGTTTTGGTACATTTGCACAGATTCAAGAGTTGCAAGACTTGGGAGACAAATTGCGAATTGTGGTGGTTGCACATAGAAGGATCAAGATTACTGGACAAATGATGGAGGATCTAACGCAAGAGCCAAGAGGTAAGTTGTTCAGATATGTAAGGTTAAGTGGGGCTAGTTGAACGCATTTTCCTATTTTCTACATAAGTGTTATGTGTTAATTTGAAATTTAGAAATGACTATCCATTATCCGGTGTTTAATGTTAAATTGAACGTCTCAGTTGATGAAACAGATAACGATCGCCGCAAACGGAAGTCCCGGCCTCCACGAAATAATAAATCGAATCGCCAGGATGTGTCTACTGCACAACCGACATCTCCATTACCACCATCGTCAACCGCACCAGAAGGCAAAACAGCGAATATAGCAAAGGAACTACCTAAGGAAGAACCTGCATCCCCACAGCCTGTTTTAATGGTAGAAGTAGAGAATGTGAAGCATGAACCTTACACACAAACCGAGGAAGTGAAAGCACTTACTCAGGAAGTAATCAAAACAATTCGGGATATTATCACCATGAATCCACTTTATAGGTTTGGAACCCAATTTAATCATAATAAACATTTTATTTCTCTTAGCTATTTTATAGGGAGAGTCTACAGCAAATGTTGCATCAAAATCAACGCGTCGTGGATAATCCAGTGTATCTCTGTGATCTAGGGGCTTCCTTGTCAGCAGCAGATCCCGAGGAACTTCAAAAGATTATGGAGGAAATGGATGTTAGATACATAAACGCTAGATTTATAAACTCTTGTTATATTCCTACCATTTTACAGATTCCAAAACGACTTTTGTTAGCTTTGGGGCTTCTTAAAAAAGAATTGGAGCTATCTAAGCTGCAACAGAAAATCGGTAGGGAAGTAGAGGAAAAAGTAAAGCAACAGCATCGAAAGTACATCCTTCAGGAACAACTGAAAGTAATAAAAAAAGAACTAGGCATCGAAAAGGATGACAAAGACGCAATTGGAGAAAAATACAGGGAGAAACTGAAAGATAAAACTGTTCCAGAGAACGTAATGACTGTTATAGATGAAGAGCTCAATAAATTGAACTTCCTTGAGAGCCACAGTTCAGAGTTTAAGTAAGTAAAATGTTTTTGATTAACACCAATCGGGTTATTCTCCTAACTGTGTTATTACAGTGTTACGCGCAACTACTTAGATTGGCTAACATCACTACCCTGGGGGGTCATGAGCCAAGAAAACTTGAGTCTCGACCAAGCCGCTAACATTTTAGAAGAAGACCACTATGGAATGGAAGATATAAAAAAGCGCATATTAGAGTTTATTGCCGTTAGCCAACTTAGGGGTAGTACTCAGGGTAAAATCCTTTGCTTCCACGGACCACCTGGCGTTGGTAAAACCAGTATAGGTTGGTAGACTAATGTTTATTTAAAGTACATGTTCGTTCGTCTTACCAAGAAAACAATTTCAGCAAAGTCGATTGCAAAGGCGCTAAATCGCGAATATTTCCGATTCAGCGTTGGCGGAATGACTGATGTTGCTGAGATTAAAGGGCATAGGCGTACTTATGTTGGCGCAATGCCCGGAAAACTTATCCAGTGCCTAAAAAAAACCAAAACCGAAAATCCTCTGGTTCTTATCGATGAAGTCGATAAAATTGGAAAGTAAGTTGACTTGCAGTTTTTGATCAATTTGAAACATGCTCGTGTTTCCTATAGAGGCTACCAAGGCGATCCAAGCTCAGCTTTGCTCGAGCTCCTTGATCCCGAGCAAAACGCAAACTTTTTAGATCACTACTTGGATGTACCAGTCGATCTGTCCAGAGTATTATTTATTTGCACTGCCAATGTGATCGACACCATCCCAGAGCCACTTCGTGATCGAATGGAGATGATTGAAATGTCGGGTTAGTTAAAGTGACCTAAACAGAACAAATTATCATTGCAATGATCTGTAATTATTCTAGGTTATGTAGCTGAAGAAAAAGTTGCGATAGCAAGGCAATACCTCATTCCGCAAGCAATGAAAGACTGTGGCCTCAGCGAAACGCAAATTCAAATTTCAGAAGAGGCTTTAAATACACTAATCAGGAGCTACTGTCGAGAGTCGGGAGTGAGAAACTTACAAAAACACATTGAAAAGGTGCGTAGAATCAACGAAATTGGACAAATTAGCTAAAGTTAGTTTGCAGGTAGTACGTAAAGTGGCTTTCAAAATCGTCAAAAACGAGGGTCAGGACTTTGAAGTGAAAAATGACAATCTTTCAACTTTCCTGGGCAAGCCGATATTCTCCCAGGAGCGAATGTACGACGAAACGCCGGAAGGCGTTGTGATGGGACTAGCATGGACTGCTATGGGGGGCTCGTCATTGTACATCGAGACAGCACAACGTAAGGCAGAAAGTGTCGGCAAGGATGCAGGGTCTGGGTCGCTTCATCTGACTGGTCATCTGGGTGATGTTATGAAGGAGTCTGCTCAAATAGCTCTAACAGTTGCACGGAACTATCTTCGTGGAGTTAATAAGGACAATAGTTTCTTGGAAAAGAGGTAACTTCTTTGTGATACAAACATCGATGCGCCTCTAACTTGAAGCACGTACTCTACAGTCACCTACATCTTCACGTACCTGAAGGCGCCACTCCAAAGGATGGACCAAGTGCGGGGATAACAATTGTAACTGCCTTGATGTCGTTGGCAAACAAACAACCAGTTCGACAGAACATCGCCATGACTGGCGAGGTGTCGTTAAAAGGGAAAGTTCTGCCTGTGGGAGGAATTAAAGAAAAAACCATAGCTGTAAGTTTTCCGTTTCCTATTGCCACATAAACAACCCAGAAAACGACTTCTTTTCAGGCAAAGCGGAGCGGAGTTACTTGTATCATTCTACCAGAAGAAAACAAGAAAGACTTTGCAGAACTACCCAGCTATATAACTGATGGCTTGGAGGTTCATTTTGCAGCAAACTATGATGATGTCTACAAGATCGCATTTGGATCTGTTTAGAGTAAAGATGCATTTTCCGTTTAGTTTACTAGCTTAGTTGATCTTATGTTATTGTTTAAAAAGGACATTTGTCAAACATGAATGTATTCGAAAAAAAAAGGTAAATGACCAATACCAATACAAGATGCCGCGTGAATGTTAAAACACGAGTTTATAACGTATTTATTTATTTGTATTTTTGCTTATTTTCTTCCCATTTATGCATATACCGTGTCAATGTTTAATTCATCACTAATTTGTAAAAACAAAAGTGATCTATGTGTCCGAATGTTCTATTATCCACGGCAGGTACTTATCCACCCTCGTGTACAACCCGGGACGATTAATTTCACCGCATCGCACACCCCACGATACAACACCAATAACAATCCATCTACGATTGGGCAGTTGAACCAATAGAGGTCCTCCACTGTCACCTTGACAGGAATCTCGCCCACCCTCTATAGCTCCAGCACAAAGTACTGTATCTTCAACACGCTCCACAAACAACTTCTTACATTCACTTTGTTTTAAGACGGGTACCGAGACTTCCATTAGAATCTTTGAATGAGGACCGCCAAAAAATTGTGTTCCCCAGCCTGTAACAATGCCGTTCCATCCTTCCCAGTTCTCTCCAATCGGCGGAATGCAAATCGGCCAGATGTACGTGTTGAAAAGAGTTGGTCTTTCCACTCTTAAAAGTGCGATGTCATTCTCGTAAGTTTGTGGATCGAAGTCAATATGATAAGCCATGTTGCCAACACGAAAGTCTCTAGACCTTGTTTCGTTGTATTGCTGAAAATCGTATTCACCCAAACGAACAAATATGTCGTCCTTTGTCAGGCTGTGCACGCAATGTGCTGCCGTAAGAACATGCCTGTCTGTTACAAGAACGCCTCCGCAATGCACATGTGGAAATCTGTGTCGCAAAATTGCCGCCATCCACGGCCATTCGTCCGGCTCAGCAGGCCGACCGCCAGTTATTCTCGGAAACTGTTTTGTTGTAATGCCGCAACCTCTCTCTTCGGGTCGGTTAAGGATTTTAGTTTCACCATTTATGCTATTTTCGTTTATGTTTGTTATGATTTCTGGTACAAATCGTGAGTTTAAGCCAGACCGATAGTTATCGGGACAGCAAATACCAAAAGAACTGTAATATAAATTCGTATAAGCACATTCATCTGCATTTTCTGTTCATTATTGAATACTAACGATTTTTCGATTATGCACAAGTGACCTATTATTTTCCAAACATCATTTTTAAGTTCCGGCATCCTGCAGTACATCGTGTGTCTGCAGTGTCCAGATTGTCCAGTGGGAGTAATACATGCTGTGTATTCTTTATTTGGCTACAAAAAATATCAAGTTGTTATACGTTGTCTTTAAATGCGGATAAACTACATTACATTTTGAAGAGTCACTTGCCGTTTCAATCGAGCTGGTGCATTTTCAGTTTTGCCTTGAATCACCCGAAAATTAGAGTTATGCTGTGGTTCTAACAAATCTGTAAACATGCACAATAAGACCTTGTGTCACAAGTGTACAAAATGACTCACCTATATATTCTGTTTGAAATCCATTGATATAGTTTACCAATAATGTAATAGCGATTGCCAAAGATACTGTGTTTAAACGGTTTCGCTTCATTGCGTTGCACTAATTACAAAACTCTTTATGTTAAACTAACTTCCTATCAAAAGAAGGATTGATAGCGAAAAAATCTCTTATCTTGCTTATGTTTCCGTTAATGTTGTCGATGTATTCATAAAAAAAAACAACTACAACACAATGCCTGCCTTTCAATTATAGGTCCAAGTGATTTCCATTGTCATTCCTCGCAACTAGGTATGTATTGTAACTATATATACATGAAAGTAGCATTTGTCACCACACACGCTCGTGCCGCTCGCTAATACAAGTAGCTTACTCGCATGGCCTAGGAGTACATCTTGAAAGCGTATGGGAATTATTTTATTTTGTGGTTTCGGTGCATGCATTGAATAGTAATTTAGATGCATACTGTTCAACATTTTAATTTTTTTTTCTGTGGAACTTAACTTCTCAATAAAACTGTTATGTATTTTTGAAATTTGTACTACTATCGTACAATCCTTTTCGCTGTTTTATTTTATTTGTATGCAACATAAACTTGGTACATCGTGTGAAGGTACAGTCGTAATATTGTAATATTGATGTAGGCTAAGGGGAATAGAGGATCTCAAGCGGTTTTGTATCTACCGGTGAATTTCATATTCAGGATATAGGATTTGTCACAATCGAAGCTGTAGACCATGTAAAAGTTAGACGATCGCATACAGCAAGGACAGGAACGATATACAAAAAGCGATTCGATAAACACCATGTCGTCTTTTGAACCAAAACACTAAAACAAACACGTACAGTTTAATTTCGGAACGTATATTCTATTTTATATCCACATTTATACACAAAGTTACAACAACTTAAAACAAAAGAGTCCTAATAGATCACAGTACAAAAAACTAATCGCTATTATTTGTATTTGAAATTTTGTTAAACTTAGGAAACAATATACTTTTCAATAAAGGTGGGAAGAGTTTAGTGGTTCTTTTTCGCAATAAGTGCATTATAGAAAACTTATACGATATATATTAAACATCTCATATAAAAAGTATATTATTACAGCTTGTACAGTTTAAAGATTATGTATTGCTGGTGCAAATTTCCAAAAACAGCTAATAGAAAACTACAATACCCTAGTGTTTCTGCTTATACATCCAAAAATACACTTCCAGATGATTTATTTCGAATTTTTCTTTTTGATTGTTCTTATTACTTTTTGAATTACCACTGATAGAAATCACGTCGAATTAATTACAGTACCTTGTGCATATCTTATTACTTGGGTTGAGATGAACGCTTGCGACGCATTCTTTGAGCTGGAGCTGCTGCCGTATTTGCACAGTTACAAATGGCATCGAATAAACGAACCATCAGACCCCTGGCCCGGTTGACCACTTTTCCGTTTTTTAAATCGCCTATCGCAAAATCTATTCAAAAAGAAAATTATAAGTGCAAAAGTGGTAATCGTATTGATAAATAATGATACGGTATAAGCAAATCGTGACATTTCCGTAGCGAAGGGTGTTAGATTTGTAACTAATAATAGGTAATTAGCAATGATGCATGGCTTTCGTGACAAAGACGTTTGTCATTTCTTAACATGGCAGTCGTGTAATTAAAAGCCATCTCTAATTAAAGAGCAATACCGACTTCAAAAATCGTTTGTCTATAAAACCGTTGGGGTTTATGTTCGTTTTGTTGAGTGCTGCAGTTAACGGGTCAGTTTTCCTGGATGTCGAATTGAAAGCAATTTTCCAGCATTAAATATGCATAAGGAATCCGTCGTTTTGCAAATTGGTATAATCCTATTGGCACTAGTCGGTTTTAGCTTAGCGGTTACTGTGAAACAATTTGAGGCCTCTCTAGATATGATGCGATCGGGATGTTCGCCGAAGTTTAAACTAACTACAGAGGAACTAGACAATATTCGAATGGGTACTTTTGTTGAAGACAACAGGGAATTGAAGGTAGACTCAAATTACTTCCAAATAAAGTTTCTTTGATTATTTTTCTAAATTCATTCTTTAGTGTTATACAAAATGCATCGCACAGTTAGCTGGAATAGTAAGTATATACCAAGTTAAGGTGTGTGATGGTGCAAATGAATGATTGATTTATTTAACACACAACATAGAGCCAAGATTTTCATGTACCCACTCTCATTTCACTAGCTGACAAAAAAAGGAGATTTCAGCTTTCAAAAGGCTATAGGACAAATACCGATTATATTGCCAGTAGAACTTCAAGACACTGCCAAAAAAGCATTCGAAGCCTGCATAGAAGTTCGTGAGTACACATCCCGAATAATTGTTTAAAACCAATGAATAAAAATGTTTTATCTTTCAGAGAAGAGCTACAAGGATTCTTGTGAAAAAGTGTTCTACACAGTAAAATGCGTTCACGATTTTGATCCGAAGAGTTTTAAATTTCCCTAATCACGTATATAATTATGTAGGTATTCAAAACGTGACTGGTAATAAATTTTATAGTACATAACCAACATAAAAGGTACTCACTTTGAGTTGGAGATTTTTCCTTCGTGTTTGTCTAAACAAGAAAATATGAAGCAAAGTAAATTATGCCTTAGAAAAGGGTGAACATATTTTACCTGTTGCAAATCTTGAGAAGTCTTCTTCTGCTGGGCTTCTAGCTCAGCAGTTTTGATGACATCTTCAATAAATTCCGACAGCACCTCCATTTTGTCCGAGTCATTTTTGAATTCGCTAATTCGAGCCTCAACACATTCGTTTTCGTCCTCATTTAAAGCAAAATGAGCTTTCATGTTTTAAAATTCTCTTCTTATATTGTATAGTAATTAATTGCAAAAATTTGAGCGAGTTTGGTGTAAATGTGAACTTCTTGTTTGCACATTCACTACTTCTACTTCTACTACTGATAAGACATTTTTGGGGAAGGACGCCAAAATCGATAAATTCAGTCATGCGCACACTTGCCAAGTCCTTTTATTTCTTTTGTAGGTGGCTATGTATACATTTCACATTTAGAGGCATCAACACTTGAGTTGAATAAAGCAGCAAATGCAAAAATTGTTTACTTGAGTTATATTTTTATTAATTTCAAATAGATACAATATTCAAATATTAAACGGTTGTTTGCATACTATTCCAAATGAGATAGGTCATCTAAATCGGGGATCTGCCTTACTTCATTGTCAATTAATACCGAATTTGGATCAACCGCCGTCTGGAAAAAGGGATAGCATTTATAAAAAAAATAAAAACATAAATGTCGTCGTCATGACGCCAATTGACACGGGAATCTTACTCTTTGTCCCCCGGGTGTTGTGTTTCCATTCTGCTGAACTTGTAAGATGCCTAAAAACAAACAAATTCATATTGGAATTTTTTTTTATATATTACAAGGACTTCATAGAAAATACCAGATTGAGGAGTCGATGGTCGTTGTTGGGCGACGATGACGTATTTCTGTGGTGCTGCCTGTACTTGAGACACAGTTCTTATCTGCGGCATATTCACATTAGGCCTAAAAGCAAGTTACATATCAGATATGGGAGTTAAGCTTTCAAAACCATACATGTTAGAACGCTGTGTAGTTGTAACTTGAGGTCGTCCCATTGTGGATGCTGTTTGAGCAGCTGAAGTAATTGGTGCGCTCGATATGGAGTTGCTCATATTGCATGGAACACTTGCCGATAAAGGTGCATTGCGAGCCTTGATAACAGCTTGATGTAGAGTTGGTCCCAGGAAGCCAAACTCACTTCTATAATTAGATATTCAATTAAAATATGGATAGATGTACGTAATAGAAAATAATATTACTTGTATTCTTCTAATACATCTGGTGGATTACGCATTGCCTTAAGTACAGGAGCACAACATTTTTGTAGCATTGCCCTGATATGACCGGCTGCTATTTTGTCCGTATTGCTCAATGCAGTACCTTGCAAATGTACTTCAATTCGTTCCGAAATGAATTTCAGACGTGGAACAATGAATACCTTTATAACTTCACCACCGAGTTCTGATAGACCGGCGATAGCCCCATATAATGAAGACAGATGGGTCTTATCGTTTTGAAGGGCCTTGCTAAATATTCTGTAAATATCCTATATTAATTCAAAATGACCTGAATACGGAGGTGAAAAACAAACGGACCTTGTTACTCTAGTTTGCAGATTGTTAGTAGAAGTGTTGAAATTTTTACAGATTTGAGACATAAGGCGAGCTGCAAAATCGCGTAGGGCCCAGTGATTGTCTAGTTCGGGTCGCATGCAGAGTTGTTTTGAAACGATGCAAGTTGAAACAGAGGGAATTAACTCGTGGAGCTGTAACAGAATAGTAGATTATTAGTACAACGTTAGCAGAAAAGTTAAGTCTTACATATTTTTCCAAATACAATGACGGATTGTCCAGCAGAGCCCTAACCATTCTCATCAAATATATGAGTAGAGCCAAATTATTTTGTACGACATTAACTTTAACACCTTCGGCAATAAAAGTGCACATACGGGGTAGCATTTCATGTAAACCAGGATCCGAGGCCAAACTTTGCAAAGCTTCACCACGCCTTGGTTCATCTGCGCCTACACACGCTTCGGTTATCTCCTTGTAGTACAACTGTTGTTCCACAGATAACTCGTGAGTAGCTAATTGCTTTACGTGAACTGTTTCGACATTTTTCAACTTGTGTATCTTTCCCGTAGCCGGCTTGCCTGCTGTATCCTTTGTCACACCCTGATCTAATTTCACAACCGGATTGACAGAATCAAGGGCTTGAGAGTCTTTGGAAAGCGGCGGTGGGTTCTCAGGAATCGTTGGTTGTATTCCATCAACGCATAACCAATGTGAACGTAGGGTAATATCCAGTGGAATTTTTGGTGCGCCGGCCTGAACGATTTCGTTTAGATCCATTTCTTTGTCTTCGACAAAGTGAAGCTCCCTGCCCCCGCCAGATGCAAAGCGAAATGGGATGAAGTCATTTGATGTAAATCCGTACTGAGGCTCAATATTGCGCACTTTAATTGCATTATCAACATCACTTAGGCTAAGTCTTTCTCGTTTTGAGTGATGCATAAATTTAGCGGCATCTTGGACAATTTTCTTTATTTTAAGGGAAACATCATCGGCCAGTTCCTTCGCTGCATCATCTGGCAGAAATCCTACCCCTATACTTTCTGCAATAACTTTAATCGATTCGGCTGATAAAGTCGTACCGTATAACATGTTGGACCCACTCATTTCTGTTTTTTTTTTTAAGCTTAAAATGTATATTTATTTTTAAATTAAACCCTAAATCAGATTTAACAATCAACAAAATAACAAAATAAAATAGATGTCAGTCAGTTGTCAATGTCAGTTCAGTTAGCCGCGCGATAGACCTGTTTGACTTAAGAACAACCGTATAAGATTCGTTCGATCAAGTGTACCTACATAACAAACATTTTGATCTATTTGTATCAACAAAGAAAATTATTACCTAGATTACTACCTACCTGACTGTTATGATCAGTTAATTTTGTTTTGGATTTCAAGTGTACTTTAGGTATTCATTTACTTCAGAAACAAATGATCAACCTGGAATTTGTTCTTTGGCTTTATTTCAGATTTTGATCTGAAATTTCAGATTTCTGTTGCCAAATTGAACATGTTATTGGTTCTTTATTTGTGTATTGAGTTGGCCACAAAAAAATTCATAATAATACATTTCGAAATAATTCAATATAAAAACTCGTTCCCATGTGTATAAAATTAATAACTCAGCTAAAAAGCAATCCTTCCAATGATAAACAATTCGTAACCGCCAGCTGTGTGTCATAAACATTGTTATTAGCGAAAGTATGTGTAAATCTGAGAAAAAAGCACGATTTCTCAAAAGTGCTTCTGATTAAAAAAAATTTTTTTTTTTTGAAAATCGAACATGAATAGCAATCTCGATAAAAATAAAATATTTTTTCTCAAAACAAATTGATCTTTTTGCCAAATCGAAAACGACATAATGAATAGGTACCTACTTCGAAACAATTTTTGCGATGGGAACGTCTCTTAACTCCGAAATTAATTACTTCAAATTTGACACACCGCGTTTTGTCACCATGCCAAACCGGAACGTATGGAATAGAACGCATTTCAGCGCCAGTCAACGTTCCATCACCTATAGACTGATGGGGTAGTTGAGTGTAATTTGTTTTTTATTTTATTTTTAAAAAGGGATTCTAATAAAGTTTGCCATTTGATCGCTCTTTTAAGATCTAAAAAAGTAAGAAGCTGTTAAGTAATTATACATATAAATAATCACCTAAAAGTTAGTGTAATGTCGTGTGAACTAAAGTGTCGTCTGCAGTGCTACTAGAAATCTATTTCTTGACGCTCATAAAACGGCGCCATTTTAGAATGTGAATAATAAAAATTAGATAAAAACATTTTTGCATTTGTAAGTTTTGTAAACAAACCTAATTTAATTGTTTATTTAATTAATTTGAATCTAGTTTTGTGTAATTACAAGTAATTCTCTTTGGTATGGTGCTGTGGATGCTTATTGAAAATTCTTCAGCTAAAACTTGACCTACATAAGAAGTTGTTCTCGTGAAGCATAAACTTGAAAAAGTATTTTTTATTCAAAAATAAAAAAAAGGTGAAAAGGTTTTTGGCTGAAGGAAAATAATGAGAGTAGATCAAATAATGGACACATATTATTTTAGAAATAATTTGATCTATCCGATATTGCAGACAAGCAATAATTATTGATGAAACAGTTTATATATTTCTGACGATGCGCAACTTTTTACTTTCTTTGTGGAACCTAAATAGGTTTCAGTCAAGTCAAGTCTACTCAGTGAATAGACAGTCTGCCAATGCTGTTCTAGTAAATTTTTTGACACAGACCGATTGAGAGTATTAGTTCTGAATTCGTAACACATGACACTGCTATGCATAATTGAAAAACAGTTATTAATAATAGTTATTCTTAAATTATATTCACTTCCAACACAACTACAAGTAACAAAAATAAACATTTTGTTTTAGACGATAATATATGTTTAACTATCTTGATAATCATCAACTTTAAGGTTAAGAGTTTGTTAAAACTAACATTATTTTTTTAGGTGCCCAAAAACATGAAACATAAAAGTCAGCATGAGTCGAAGGTTATGGATCAGAAAGCCTCACAGTCGAGTGAGAATGAAGTATGAAATATTATTATTTCTATATTTGTATTTTCATTTTGGTTATATCTAACTTGAAAAAATTTGCTTTAGGAGTCAGATTACACGGCTACGGAAACCAGCTCAATGTCGGAAAGCTTACGCAAAAAAAGTCGGAAGAGTGCTACCCAGTTTAGCGTTTTAAGGTCGGAACTAAAATTTTTATTTTTGAAAAACATTTTCAAAATATTTTAATGTAGGTCCGATACTGATGGCCTGCGAATGAAGATATCAGCGATTCGACGGAAAACCACAGACTCTAAGCAAGGCGACACAAGAAAATGTTCAGAAAACAACAATTTAGAAGGAATGAAGATAAATATTACAGGAAATTTACCGATAGTTAAGGATTCCATGTCAGCGCCGTTAAAAACATCATCAACTAGCAAATTGTCTAGTTCAACGTTCATAGATGAGAGCGATTCCCGATCAGAAGCTAGTAACAATGGCAAAATAAAGAAGATTAAACTTAAACGGAAAAAAGTAAGTACATTCTACATGTGGACATTTCTTTAATTTAATTGACATTTTCTCATCTTCTTGACATAAAGGCAGCTAAATTAGCCGAGGCATCAAGTAAACCGCACTTATTTTTTGCCGAAGAGAAGAAAAGACATATAAATGAAAGTAAAGAGCATTCATTAGTTAGCTTAAATCAGGCACCAGCTCTTCCAGACGACAACATTGGCCTTTCTTCAAGCGATAATGAACTACCCGCGCTTGTAAATGCAGCTATAAAGTGTGTTGAAAGTGATTCAGATTCACATTCAACATCTACCCAACCAAAAATACAATATACATCATCCTTGTTGCAAGATTTTATGGAAAAGACACAAATGTTGTCGGCCGGTGCGGACAAAGTAAAACAAAGCAATGAAAAAGCCACAACTTCTAACAGTCCAAATCTTTTAAATGGCTTAAAACCTTCTACAAAAAAGAAACGCGGTCGACCTAAAAAGATCCAAAATCCTACAGTTGCTGTTATTGAATCAGGTGATTCAGGAGTGGTTTCGACGGCACAAAGCACTTCACCCTCTCCAAAGATTCATATTGAGCAATCACGGTCGCAAGCAAAAGTGGACAAAGAACGAGACACATCACCAGCAAAAATCGACTTTGTTAATTTGGATAAGAGAATGTATGCTATGAATGAGCGTGTTTTATATCCTCCTCCAAGGAGCAAACTACGAAAGCAGTCCACCACTACAAAACAATCACATGTCGCTTCTACGAGTGCCAGTAGCAGAGCTTCGCCGAGTGCAGCTAAGAAGGAGGATGTGCTAGATCCAGTTTGGCGAAAGATTGATGTTAATTCGAAATTTCGAAGGCCCAGTGTCAGTGGTTACAAAAGCGACGGCGCTGGAGGATCAAATACAATTTGCAGCAAAATATTAACAGCAAAAAGCGGATACGCAAGCGATTACGGCCTGAGAAATAATCATTACTCGGGATACAAGAGTGACGCGAGTGGCAAGAGTCGATGCAGTATGAGAAGTTGCTATAGTCGTGTTAGCAGGGCAAAAAGCTGTGATGGAAAGCATCGAACAAAATTTCGCCGAAAACGCCGGCCAACAATAAATCATTCGAAATCAGTTGGCAACTTAAACGAGCAGGACATTCTGCAATTGGCTGGACTAAGTCTTGGTCAGAGTAGTGAAGAGAGCAGCGGATCTGCGGTATGCAAACCAAAGATTCTAGCAGAAGAGGCCGAAGTGTCAAATGTCTATAAGAAATACGGCGAAATTAATCGATACATAACTACTGGTGAGTACTTTGGAAGGAACAAGGCAACCAACTTTGGAACGAAGAACTTGGACAGCCAAGAGTCGCAGGATCAGTTTACTTTCTTAGGTGCGATGGGTAGTAAATTATATGGCCGTTCCAGAAAAGGATCGGTCACAAATGCAGAGTTACCCATACACCTGGGCACGTCCCGAAAACTTAAATCGCGACGCTCATCGGTAGCAAGCTTTTGTAGCAGTAGTTTTTACTCGGGAGTATCAAAGTCAAAAAGGCGTCGTCGAAGGAAAAGTATAAAATTCGGTTGCAGCAAGATGGTGGTGGTGGACTCAAAGTTACTGACTGAAATAGAAATTATAACAAACTCATTCTCAAGTATGTGCCGTATTCATTGTGATAAGCCAGTTGGCGGTAGTTATGTAAAAGACAAAATTACTAATGAACGCGCTGCTATGCAAAAGTCAATGTACCAAAATAAGAGAAATCTGAAAAAGCGGAAGCTAAGTGAGAACGTCGAATTTGCCCTGTCCAATGGAATAAATATCAGCGCAAGTACAACAAGTAAGCGCCGTCACAAGAAGATGTGTAGTTCTAGTCCTGACGACCACAAGTTGCCCCTAAAGAAGAGACACTATTTGCTGACGCCAGGAGAAAAAACGGAGAAATCCCACACCGTAGGTTATGTTACTGAAACGATGAAATCTCAAAAGGAGAGCGTGGAGCCAAAGACAAGTATCCACATGTTAAAGCCGAATGCAAGGATAGTTTCGACAAGAGCAGCTATTACACCAAAAAAGCGTCATCTTCTTCAGAATAGTGCTGCCGAATGCGGCAATAACTCGCCAAACTACTTCAATGATACCAAATTGGCTGGAATTAAAAGCGCAGCAGCTGAAATCGTTCTACCAGAGGTTGTTAACAACAAGAAACGTAATAGATTGGAAGGACTTGTATCAAAAATTGCAAACGCTACTGGCAATTCCTCCAGCGAATTGGCAGTACTATCGGCTGTCACTAGTGTCAAGGACCAATCTGTGGCTCTGCCGCGTTGTCACGAATCCTCGTATCCTCCGCCAGGCATATTTGAACCATCAGTGGAGCTAGAAATTCAAATTCCTCTAACAAAATTGGGCGAAACATCTATTATAACCAAGTCCGAGGTTGAATCACCTTTGGATCTGCTAGATATGCACAATAAAACTTTTCCGGAAAGTTCTTCTAGCAAGATGGAGCGCGTAGTTGAATCTCTGCTAAATAAAACTGGCGGGAATCTAATTTTAAAGCGTAAACGTAAAAAGATCAATAGAACTGGTTTCCCAAATGTCAAGCGAAAGAAAAGGAAGGTTAGCGAACTGTCCATTGCTACGGAATCAGACAAAAAATCAGAAGCGGATTCAAAAACTGAAACGACATGTGACCGTGTTCCACATGCAGGCGAAACAAGTGCAACTTTTTTGGAACGCAATCGCACCCCCAGATTATCAGTTGTGAGCCTGGAACGTTTACAAGGCACTAGCAAAAAACAGTTATCACGTGAGGATCAAACGCCGAGTCGAACCCGTTCCACCAAATTAACTCCAGCAAGCAAGAGTAAAACAGAAGCAGTAGTCCTCAATGTACCGAAAATGAGCTCGAATAAGCAGCTGGCAAGACCCCTGTCTAAGAAAAAGGACCACCAAGCAAGTACTACAAAGGAACCGTTGAGGGTTGCTCTTAATCCGCTTCTACATATAACCTTCCCTACGTGTAAAATTCGACTCAAGCGTCGCCTAGAGGCAAGTTTGCTAAACAACACCACGCTTGTTGTAACAACGAAGAAAGACAATCAGGAGACCGTTAATGACTCTACCAATCCATTACGAGCTATTGAACCTGCAAAGAAAACCGGATCAGAAACTACCGACTATCTGGAGCAGGAACCATTACCGCCTGCATTTTTTGATATTGCGATTGATTCCGAATCATCGTCATCCGCATCTGTTCTAAGTGAGGACAGTAAGTCCACCAATCGAAAGCAGAAGTGGAAGAAGAACTTCCTTGTTGCGGGTCTTTTGTCTGAATATTACAAAGTTAATAATGGCAATGCGAAGCCAAAGAAAATTGTCCCTAACCAGAGTAAGGAAAACAACAATGAGGCTGTTTTATTTTCAAGTGGACCTCTTTTGCCCCCACCTCCATACTGTGAGAAGTTCTTCAGACGCACAGAATCTGATTTCCAATTACCCTACGATATATGGTGGGCATACACAAACGATAAGTTGCCAACCCGGGTAACAGTACCGAGTTGGAATTATAGAAAAATTCGAACGAACGTTTACCGATGTGCCGATGTTAGGCCTAACACGACCAACATTGATCGGCCCACTTGCAACTGTAAATCAGATGTGGGCTGCGGTGATGATTGTCTCAACCGCATGGTGTACACCGAGTGCTATCCATCTAGCTGTCCCACAAGGGATAAATGTCAAAATCAAAAAATACAACGGCATGAGGTCGCCCCTGGCGTTGAACGTTTTATGACCGAGAACAAGGGATGGGGAGTACGAACCAAATTACCAATCAAAAAGGGAACATACATCCTTGAGTATGTCGGCGAGGTTGTGACAGAAAGAGAGTTTAAAGAACGCATGGCCACACTGTACGCCAACGATACGCATCACTATTGCCTACATTTGGATGGTGGGCTGGTTATTGATGGTCATCGAATGGGAAGTGACGGACGGTTTGTCAATCATTCTTGTTCGCCCAATTGTGAAATGCAAAAGTGGTCAGTGAACGGTTTGTCACGCATGGCGTTATTTGCTGCGCGTAATATTGAGGCCGGCGAGGAAATAAGCTATGATTATAACTTTTCGCTCTTTAATCCATCGGAGGGACAAGAATGTCGCTGTAATACACCTCAATGTCGTGGAGTGATTGGTGGAAAATCTCAGCGCATTAAACCTTTAATTGAACCTCCTAAGCAGGTTGATGTTACTGCTGGAGTGAATAGTGGCAGACGAAACGGCCGGCAGCGAAAGAGGCAGGGATCGGCACGTAAAGACGTTACTCGTCTTCAGTCCAAAGATATTGTAATGACTCAGTTAATACAACAGCTGTCCGAAAAGGACAAGCGGTTGATTAAGTCGCAGAGAATATTCTTGATTAAAAATTTCGAAAAGGTAACGTACATGTTTCAAGAATTCCATATAAATCGTTTGCTAATACTTTCTAAAAACTTGCAGGTTCGGCGCTTAAGGTCAAAGGGTGTACCATCGGATGCCGGAAAGCTGGAACAAGCATCACAAACGACAGCAGCAATGCAGAGAAGGCCTTCAACACCATCATCTCTAGCTGTGCAGATATCTGCATTACGTTCACCAAGAAATATTCAGACACGCGGGTTAACACAGGCTGTACAAGATCCAGAAGTTGAAAAGATGGCCAAAATGGCTGTCGTTTTCAGAGAGATATGTTCCACATTGGAGACTATAAAAGGTACACGTCGCTTGCTAATATTATCTGGAAATCTATTTTGAATGTTTTTTTTTTTTTAGACGATTCTGACAAGCCGCAAATTGTAAGGCTTTATCCTAATGCAGTGCGAAGAAAAGGAAAACCGGCAAAACAACACGGAAATACACCAAAGCGTAAACACGTTGAGTTTTCGGCCATCCAAGTAAATGTCGAGAAGGGCTTCTATAAAGATCCAATTGAGTTTGACGCCGACGTCGAACATTTTTTAGCAGAAACACGCGAGCTTAACAAAAACAAAGAAGAGAAACTTGAAATAATCAAGAAACTTTCGGATCTGTACACTAGGAAGAAAAACGAGGTGTATGATCAACTGTTGGAACTAGCTGCCGATAAAAATAGCCTTAAAAATTTCAGACCAAGTGAGATTGAGGCGCCCCCCACTGGCGTTGTTAGTAAGAACTTCTCAGCTAAGGGCAAACAGTCGAAATCCGCCACAGAAGATATTATTGGCTGCATATGTGGCTTGTTCAAGGACGAAGGACTTATGATACAATGCGCCCGCTGTATGGTTTGGCAGCATACGGAATGTACAAAAGCCGACGTGAATGCCGATAGATATCTTTGTGAAAGGTGCGAACCACGCATTGTCGATCGCGAAATACCTCTAGATGACTTCACTGATGACGGGTACAGGTATTACTTGTCTCTTATGCGTGGCGATCTACAAATTCGACAGGGCGATACTGTGTACGTTCTTCGTGATATCCCCGTCAAAGATGAGAAAGGCAATGCATGCCCCACTAAAAAACACACGTATGAGACTATAGGGGAAATAGACTACTCTGAATGTGATATATTCCGTGTGGAGAGGCTATGGAAGGATAAAAGTGGAAAGCGTGTGATCTTCGGCCATCATTTTCTTCGACCTCATGAAACGTTTCATGAACCTACCAGGCGTTTCTACCCCAATGAAGTTGTGCGTGTTCCGCTGTACGAGGTTGTGCCTATTGAGTTGGTAATCGGCCGATGTTGGGTGTTGGACCGCACCACCTTCTGTAAAGGTCGTCCTGCTGATTGCACTGCTGAAGAACATGTATTTATATGTGAGCTGAGGGTTGACAAATCTGCGCGATTCTTCTCCAAGGCTAAAGTAAATTGGCCTACTTGTACGAAAAATTATGCCTTTAAGAAGTTCGACGAAAAATTAAAAGTCTCCAAAACCTATGCGGTAAATATCACTATTTTTTTTTTTGTTTTCAAATTGTTAACGTGTATAAATCTGTTTTTTTTTTTATTACTCTTGTAGCCACATGATGTTGATCCATCTTTACTAAAGTCAAGAAAGCAAAAATCGGAAGCTGGAGAAAACACACCAAATGCGGTTCAGAAATCGGCACCTACTGTATCATCCACAAAGAAGACCGCCATCGTGGTGCACAGAAGCAAAATGCTCCTGCCATTTCGGGTGAGTGCACTGTTGTATATAATTGGAAAATTGTCTAAACCTAAACTTTACTCTGCAGACAAGGAAGCAGAAGAGAAACCATCTCGAATTAGTGCTGGCAGCTATTAAGAAACTCAAGTCGAAGAATACTCAGATAAATGCATGCGTTTTAGATGTATCATATTTACTCTCTGGCCGTGGGGCCAGGCAGCGTAAATCGATTGTGACAAATGTGACCACGTAATGAAAGAACTTATAAAAGAATCTCATGTTCGATTCGTAATACATGGATAGCATACTCTCCAAATGTGCTTGGTCTTATAACCATTTTTATTTGGCGAGTAGTGGAGGAGCTCTACACACTAGGATCTAAAAAGTGAACCAACCATTAGTATCGGATGCTAATTTAATATGTTTATATTATGTAAAACATAATTATTTTTATTGTTTACGTTTTCACAATGTTGATTAATTTATTTTACGGAAGCAACATAATGCGTGTTGTTTTTTTACAGCTTATTGTTTTAAAATTGAGTTGCTGACGTTTTTTTTTTTTCTTTTATAACTTATTATAGGGCATGCCTTTTGTTATATACATACACAACTAATTTATTTGTTTACGCATACATCTCTTAAAAAAAAAATAAATATATTTTTTTAATCGTATTGTTTTTATTTGTGTCCGAGTATTTTAAAGATGTCTAAAACCGCTTTCTCAGCAAAAATTTGTCTACCAGTTAATCCATAGGTAAGTTTCTTTGTTATTATGCTCTCTTCGTTGGATGTCCATATACTTTATCGAAATCGAAGTCTCAAAAGTCAACAAAAATTATCGCAGAATCGAAGCATTCAGAAAATAAAATGCGGGAATCTGATTAAAATCAAATAGACTTGGCAGCACTATTTTGAAGCATATGTGGGTGTACCCTACAGCCTGACTGCAGCACATTTCAATTTCATACGTTTGACTTTTGACAGCTGCCAAAATTTGCCAAACCACATCGCCAACAAAACTCACGAAATTTATCCGACATCCAACTATTAACTTACAGGTGGAAATTAGAATTTAATTTCGTGATTTAATCCTCTTTGAAATTGTTTTACTGAAAATTGTAAATAAACTGAAAGCTAACTATTCTTTTAAAATTCCAACCATTTGCGACAAATAAAATGAGTGCTTTTACTGATATACTCCGGAAAGAATTTCCTGCAATGGACGATGAATTAAAAGGCTATGTGGAAGGTATTTTTATTTTTACTGGAATTATTAATCGTTTCAAACTAAAACAAAAAAATATTGAAGGTGTGCTTTGCCGAAGTCTGGACGATTTTGAAAGTTGCGATGATATTTTTGAAGCCGTCGGAGATATTTTACAAAGTATTAATTCAGAGAAAACCGAAGACAATATACGGTAAGCATGGTCGCAGTCTTCTTAATTGCAAGTGGTTTTTATAAATAAAAAACGCCAACATTCGTATGAAAAACATCATATTTGGCTATCATATTTTAATTCGTAGTAGTTTAACAAGAAACTACATTAAACAACTTGGGCATAAAACACCGTGGACATAGAAATGAGCGATGTTTTTAGGATGCTAGGATACCCCATTGGGAACTTTAAAATTAACTAAATGCTTGTTCTTATAGAGATCTTTGTCATCAATTCTACAACATCATCAAGTTAAATTCCTCGATCGAAACAAAGAAGGTCCTCAATGCGCCGGTTAACATCGCAGAAATGGCTGCTACTATGGAAGCAACTGATAAAGATGTTTCAAGTATATGGGTCGTTAATAAGGATGCCGGAAACGTATGTATTTAAATTTAACTATCCAAAGCTGTGAAATAAAAATCGTCGATTTTAGAAAGTGGACTCAAAAAAACTTGAGAAAGCAGAAGCAAAACTGCAGCAAAAATTGGAAAAGAGGCAACTGGACACAAACAAATTTTCGCAACCAACTCAGGTCAAGCTTCAGACAGCCACTGCATCTCAGGTTATCAGCAAAAAGAGCAACAAGATGGAGCAGAAAGGAACCAATCGTTCAATGGATATTAAGATTGAAAACTTTGACTTGGCCTTTGGCGATAAGTAAGTCAAATACTATTTTGCACCGCTTTAATAATTCGTTTGTTTTTTGCACAGGGTACTTTTACAAAATGCCGACTTGCTTCTCTCATTTGGAAGAAGGTATGGCTTAGTTGGTCGCAATGGACTCGGCAAGACTACCCTTTTGCGAATGATATCGGAACGTCAACTAGCCATACCAAGTCATATATCTGTTCTGCACGTTGAACAGGAGGTAGTCGGCGATAACACCCCAGCGGTCGACAGCGTTCTCGAGTGTGACTATGAGCGCACACGACTGCTGACAAGGGAGAAAGAGATACTTGCCGCACTCAATAGTGGTATACAAGATGCCGACCTGAGTGCAGAGTTGAGTGATGTCTATATCCAGCTACAAAACATTGAAGCTGATAAAGCAGTCTCAAAGGCATCGGTGATTCTTAAGGGCTTGGGCTTCACCACTGAAATGCAGGCCAATCCGACCAAGTCTTTTTCTGGAGGTTGGCGTATGCGTCTGGCTCTTGCACGAGCACTGTTTTCGCGACCAGATCTTCTACTACTTGATGAACCTACAAACATGTTGGATATCAAGGCAATCATTTGGCTAGAAAATTATTTGCAAACGTGGCCGACGACGCTTCTTGTTGTATCTCACGACCGTAACTTCTTGGATACAGTGCCCACCGATATAATACATTTGCACTCCCAAATCTTGGATGTTTATAAGTAAGAAGCTTCGAAATGTTGCTTAATCGGCATTCATTACTTTATTTAAATCTTATTATAGGGGCAATTATGAGCAATTTGAGAAAACTAAAAACGAAAAGCTAAAGGCACAGAGGAGAGAGTATGAGGCCCAAATGGCGCACAGATCACATGTTCAGGAGTTTATAGATCGCTTTCGGTACAATGCTAACCGCGCTTCTTCAGTGCAGTCAAAAATCAAAATGCTTGAAAAATTGTAAACTTTCTTTATTTTCTTTCCGAGACAACTTTTAACGTCCTTTAATCACATTAGACCAGAATTGAAACCGGTTGAAAAGGAAATTGAAGTGAAGCTGAAGTTTCCCGAAGTGGATCCGCTGAATCCTCCTGTTCTCGCATTATCGGATATTGAATTTCGTTATAACGACACTGATGCTCTGCCGGTCTTTTCTAATGTGAATCTTTCTGCAAATTCTGACTCCCGCATATGTATTGTAAGTTTGATTGATTTTGAGTGAGACTATATAACAATATTTCGGTGTAATGCAGGTGGGAGAAAATGGTGCTGGTAAATCGACGCTCCTGAAAATCATCGTGGGACAATTGAGCACTATCCATGGAAATATAGTAATGCATCGAGGTCTGCGAATAGGTTACTTCGCCCAGCACCACGTGGATCACTTGAATATGAATGTAACGTGCGTGGGTGTGTTAGAAGAATTGTTTAAAGGCAAACCTGATGAGGAATACCGCCGGCAGCTTGGCAGCTTTGGAATTTCTGGTACTTTAGCTCTACAGAGTATAGCAAGTTTGTCTGGAGGACAAAAATCAAGAGTAGCCTTGGCAAAGATGTGCATGGGTAAGTGACAAAGCAGCCCAGACGACAGTAACTTAATGTGTACCTTTGCAGCTGAACCAAACTTCCTAGTTCTGGATGAACCTACGAACCATTTGGATATTGAGACGATAGACGCACTCGGAAAAGCAATCAATGCCTTTGGGGTATAGTGTTCTATCGCTACGACTTAATGAATTCACTATATAAACTTTCGTTTGTAGGGTGGTGTGATTTTAGTTTCTCACGACGAGCGATTAATCAAAGTGGTGTGCAAGGAACTGTGGGTATGTGGCAATCGGACTGTGCAAGCGATTGAAGGAGGTCTGGATGAATATAAACAAGAAGTATACAAGGAGATTGAAGCGAATAGTTAAAGTAGTTTTAAACTTGATATAAATTTACTTATAAAATGTCCTCGGACATAATTTGTATAACTTATTTTACGAGATGTCTCTTTGTAAGCTAATTTCTCAAAGAAAAACAAACAACCACAATAATTATACCTTTATATCCCATAAGTGTAGTGTTTATTTGAAGAGGAAATATTTCATTGAATTCATTTTTATGTTAAAGATAGCATTGGTTAAACCAAAATTCACTTTTTAGCCTTATATCACTTAAATCTTGCTGATTCCGATAACACCGCATCCAATACGGGCGCCGGCATTTCCAGTGGACTTGCTTAATTCGTGACCACCCTTTCCCAAATCATCGGGGTCAGCATGAACAACAACTGTGCGGCCGATAACACTGTTTTGACCGTACAAGGTAATGAGCTTGTCTGTGATCTCAACCTAAAGAATATTTGTGATGGATGATATAAGCTCATGGCGACTTTATATTGCGAAATATACTTGCCTTGGTTGGTCCACTTCCCGATGCGATGATGTTTCCCAAATCACCAAGATGTCTGTTTTCATCTACAGGTGCTCCATGCTCTTTACCGAATGGATTGAAATGGGGTCCAGCAGATGTACACCCATTAGTATTGTCGCCGAACTCATGTACGTGGAATCCATGTTCCCCTTTGGAGAGACCAAGAACCTCTCCAGTTACTTTAACTGGAGCGTTTTCATTCTTCAAAAATAAAAAAAATAGAAAAATAATCTACAATTAAACTGCTGATATGTTTTGTAGGTATTTTATATATACACAGACGTATCATGACTTGCAGTTCAAGCTTATCACGCATGTTGTGGCTTGTGGGTATGGTATGCATGAGCATGAATACATATATGTACTACGTATAAAGTAGGTAGGTAAAGTGGAAATGGAATATGATTTATGTATAATAAAAATCTTATATAATTAACAAATTATATTATGTATACTCATTTACCACATAATGTACTCAAAGCAAAATGGCAAAACCTGATTAAAAAAACCTTCCTGTATGTTGCAAGTAGATTTGATTGTATGCCGATACTTGACAGTCAAGGTCTTTTGTGGTTCTGATAAGAATATTAAAACCAATGCTTTTTACTTACCTCCTGCTCGAAGAAAACTGTTCCCTTTGCATCTCCATTAATAACACAAACAGCTTTTACGGGCATTTTAGATTTTTTTTTTGATCAAAAGTATATAATTATATATAAAAGAACTTGGAACTCGACTAAGCCGCAAGAAATCTGAAAAATGGACTGATGGAGGATGACCAATCTACAAAAAAATATAAAAAGGGGGATTGCTCAATTTCTCAACTATTGTGATCTGTTTAAAAATCGAATATGAAATTGGCAGCATTTATTATTCTAAAGGGTCAGCCATAATGCCTATTCTACTACACTCGATTAAAACAGTGCAAATTCCATTTTTTTTTTATATAACAGAAGGCTGGATTATGGGAGAAAAATAAAATTGAATTTTCATTGCAAAATTTTATCCATCAGTCAATTTAAAAAAAAAAATAGTTTTGGTTCAATCTCTATACGATTGTTTTGTGGGTTTTTATGCTCGATTGGATTGGTAAATTTCTGAAAAAAAAAAAAACGAAAATATGGCGTTTACCTACAAATGCATGGAAAATTATTGTATGTAGGTATTTCAATGTGATAAAGCACAGAATAATAGCAAGGATTATAGGTAGGTTATTTCTTGTTAACCTTTTCAGCAACTATTGTTTTATTTGTTTTTTATATATTATTAGTTTAAGAACTCTCTACATTAGCCGATACTTTTCATTAATTACTGAAAGTGTTTTATACATCAATATTTTTTAAGAAAGGTTTTATTTAACAAAGATTTAAATACAAATTCAAATATGTTTTAGTTTTTGATAAATTATTTAAATACAATCATTTAGGTTTGGTATCACTTTAATAAGTACAGGCAATTGGTATAAGATGGTTTCTGGCACCAGTTCAACAGCTGTTTTTGACATTTCTACTAAAATAAAAATTGCTCGTGCACTCGTTCTCTCCTTCGTAGGTGCAAAAAATTTATTGAAAAAAAGAAAATGAATAATCTGACGAGGTTATTTGCGACAAATATTCGAATTTCAAGCAAAAAAAACCTCACTCCCTTTATTCAACTTCGCGAAAAATGCAAATTTGTGGAGAAGCCTAAACCAGGCGGTGGTAAATCCTTTCGAAGAATAGTTCATTTTACTGATGAATACACCGTTGAACCACTAAAAATTAGCCATTTAGCCGGAAGAGATCCAAAGACCGGTCGTTTGGTAGCAAAGGGCATTGGTGGAGGAATAAAACAAAGCTATCACTGGGTGAAGTGGGTACGTGATGGACCCTTAGAAGGTCCTCCCCAATTGGAGAGAGTTGTGGATGTCATAAACGATGGATGTCGAACATCGAAATTAGCAATAGTTGCATGTGGCGACGATCTAAAATATATTTTAGCAACAGAGAATATGAAGCCAGGTGATATAATCAAAACATCGAGATTTATTCCTAGAATCCCAGGTAGGCATTTCTTCGCAATTTCTCTTATGTAACTTGAAAGTTTTGATTTGTAAATATTTGTTTTCAGTTCGACCCAATGAGGGAGATGCATTTCCACTTGGAGCTTTGCCGACTGGCACCAAAATTCATTGTCTTGAGAAAAATCCAGGATTCCCGTGCCATTTAATACATGCTGCCGGCACATTTGGAACAATTCTAAGAAAATTTGATGATAAAGTTGTCGTACAACTGCCGTCGAAAAGGGAATATGCGTTTGATAAAACGTCAATGGCAACTGTCGGTATGTACGTGATGTTACCGTTCGATCTGTTTATAGTAATTTCTTTTCTTATAAGGTCGCGTATCTAACATTGAACACAATAAGGAACACGTGGGTAGTGCACAAAAAATGAGGGAAATGGGAAACCGACCTCGTTCTGGGTTGTGGAAGCGCAAAGAGGGCAGACACGGCCGAAAAATCAGAAAACTTCCTCCCATGTCATTGATTAAGCCTCCTCCAGCAGCACCTGAAGAAACTATCAGACTAACTTTAAATTTATAGAATTTGAACGTTTTCATTTAATTCAGATGTTATAATAAATAAACGAAACGTTTTCCTATTTTCTTGATTTCTTCATTGAAAATCCCTGTCCCTGAAAGTCTTCGGGTTCAGTTGATTCAGTTTCCTCCTTTTGAACGCGATCACTGATTGCCTTTACATTGCGATCGAATTTGAGCATGCCAAACTGGTAATCGTAATCGGGAATACCTCGATTTAAAATCTAAAACAAGTGGTATCTTAGTACTTGGAAAAGCATATTTATAAAAGGTACTAAACCTTTTTCATCACGGGCTGTGACATTTGGGCGTCCTTCTTCTTTTTACCATCTAAGCGATTACCCGAACCGCTGAATGTGTTGACGTCCTCCTGCATGTTACCTGCATCCTCTTCTTCGACTTTTTCTTCCTTTTTTGATGAACAAGGTTCCTTATAGCCAACCGGTGCTTCAAACTCAACCTAAAACAAATTTAATGAATATTGATAATAAAATAGAAGTGAATACCCCGCGCTTACATTCATATCACATTCAATGATGCTCACAGCATTCCCGGGCTTCGTTTCAAGTACACAAAGTTCATAGATTTTCTTATTGTACTTGATTGCTATAACGTCACCAGTTGTTAGACAAGCGAAATTTCTTAAAGCGTTTTCAAGAACCGCTTTCGGATTAGTTATATCCAGGAAATCTGTGTTATGGGGCTGAAATTTAGAAAAGGTTGCGACCGGCAACGAAACGCTCTCGATTGTAATTATATCACCTTCTTCAAGAAGCAAATTATCCATCATCTGTAAGTAATATATTGGTTGGTATGAATGCTTAACTAATCAAATAATCCTCTCACCCAATATGGAAGATACACCTTGCCCTCATCAGCAACAAATTCCAAGACACCAGCATGCGAGTTCCTATTCTTTTTACTGTTAATCAACTTAAAAAGCATAGGATACTCCACATTTAAACGAGTTAATGCATCGAGCGCCGATGGGGGCATTATAACTAAAAATATAAAAAAAAAAACGTTTTTCATTTGAGAAATAAATATGTATGAACTTCCTTACTTTTTCCACCCTTTTCGACGTCATGTCGTTCATTTCCCGGGAGCATAGACACTGAGAAGCATTTGTATGATGATTGGAAATTCCTTCCGGAATCCGGAAATATCATGTTAAATCCTCCAAATTGAAACTAAACAATGAAAAGTTATGAAATCATTTACATTTCCTTTAAAACAAAAGAACTACCCACCATGACGAATGTTATTTTGCGTTTAGTAAATTTATAGACGTTTTATCAAGTCGCAGTTTTCATAAACAGCTTTCATTCACAATAGGTATAAACAAAAAAAAATTGACAACTGACATCAGCTAATGGATAGAGCAAGTAGTAGATGTTACTCCATTTGAAAATTGAAATTTTTGATCCGTGGGAATTAGTTGAAAATTTATTTCAAAAAGTATTGAAAAATTGTTAAAAAAATACCTACAAAAATATGAACACAGTAATCTGAATTAATTATTTTTTTATATACTTTTGGTTACCGTGGCTAGGTACCTGTTTTATGTAGGTGATGAAAAAACGGATTTTGTACTAGATTTTAAGCATATGAGCGCCTATGAATAATAATCAAATCCGCCAAAATAGCTTGTGGACGAGGGCTACGGGAAGGAAAACCAAGCACCAGCCACGAGCTTATAATGTCGGAGGTAGGCAATCGTAATAAAAGAAAAGTGTAGAACACCACCAATCTGTTCTATTGAAAATAGTCCGGAACGTACTCACAACTCAGACGCAGCGAAATATTTTTTTCAATCTTATATTTCCAAGTATGTATATATTTTTTCGTTGATAAAAAATAACTGTTTTATAAGTTTGTTATTATTGTTAAAGGATTCTGTTATCCTTGTTTGTTATATAACTCATAAATAAATTCCACCACTCCGCATGGACATAAAGCCTCGTGTTTGAAAATTATTAGATATGTATATTAAAAAAAAAACTGTTTTTTTTATTTCTTGCATTTGGATTTACTTGCTGTTCTAAGTGAATTTGTTAATGGTTTTATATTTAAAGTGGCATATCATTAAAAAATAAGGTACATTTGAAAGTTATTTTTTGTAAAAAATCGATATAGGCTTCCCGCACACCGTCGAAAATCCCTTTCCACAAGTTCTTAGCTCAGTGTGCCGTCTTCAGGGATTATGCAATGGATCCTTGCTAACTCATTCGTAGCAATTCGAATAATTATGTTTCCGAAAAAATATACAAATAGTATAACTGGAGTACCTAGCTACTAGAAATTCGTTTGTTAACGTCGCAAAATAGCAAACAAAAACGCCGACATGTGTGAAATATTTGTCTGTCAGTGTTTTTGCAACACATCAGCTGCAATTTGTATAAAAAAATGTTTTGTTTTTCTTTTCTTATCTTTGTACATAATGCAACTAACTATGTACACATTTGCTAAGGGTTGTTAGGTACGGTGCACCATTCCTATTGTTGCTATTTAATTACCTAGCAGTGTACCTATGTGGTTGGGATTTTTGCTTGCCTCTTGCCGAGACTACCAGCTACCTAGTAGTGTTCATACTTCCACTTGGGTGCATCACCATACGTATAGAAATAGAACACTCGTACGATTCGCTTTCTTTTTGTTATACCATGGTGTATTCGAATACATAACTATTTATGTATATTATATTTTACGTCAGAGGTATTTCATCATATTTTAGAATTTCTGAAGTTTTAATTAATTTCATCTATAATCAATCAACAGCGGCAGAGTTAGCAAATGCACTTATCCATCACGTGAACGCCGTTTTGTTGTATTGTACCTACATAAATAGTACATCAATCAGACTGTTCTTGCCGCCTAATAGCGAAAAATCAGTACATATGACTACCTACTTAATTAATCCTATAGAGTGCCGCTTGCTGTTGCTTACGTATGGACCAGCATAAACCTATTTTGTTTACATTTACATAAATATATACCTACCTACCTACCTAGTTAATACTACTCACCTAGAATCGATTAAAAAACAAAAACAGTTTCACGACCAACTATTATGGACTTAGTCGCCGACTAGTAATAGGGGTTCCCTTTATTATCGCATTTTGTTTATCATCGGCATCGCACATTGCATCTAAGAACATAGTCTATTGCTTCGCACATTTCGTGCGATAGTGAGAGACTTGATTGAATAGCGTATACATTTTAATTCTCTCCTTTCTCCATCACCTCGACGAGCAGACAGTTGTAAATCATGATGATCTTTCGCCTTTTCGGATATTATTTGATAGGGGTATCTTGTTATTATTTTGTTTGGTAATTTATGTACTCTTAATTTTCGATTGGTCATTGGATCAATGAATGATTCTCTGATTGATTTGGTTTGTGTTTCGAAATCGTTTTTAATTGCTCAATTTATTTTACCTCAATGTAAAGAGACGACCACGACCACGACATTGGCACAACGTTAATTTTCATATTCAAATATGTATAGTGAATTTACATCACAGTGTCAATTGGCAATTTGATTAATTAAAAAAGTACACTGCGGGGTACCTAACACGTTAAGTAATGTTTAATTATAGAAGCAATGGATGTAGAATCTACTCATGCATTACATGATTTCATTTATTGGAATAATCATGAATGGGTGATGTTAGTAGGAATTTACTATAGTGATTCTTTAATGAGTCATTTTAAATTGTTTAATTTATATCAAGTCTACAAATAGATTGAGAGTATTTAGTCATTTTATTTTTTAATGAATTTAAGTAGGTAAATCTCTAAGTATTTATTTGAGAACGATAATTTCGAAACAGTACTAAAGTTTGGTAGACAATTATTAGATGAATCTATCCTTATTTATCAAATTGTAACATTTCAACAAGTAAACCCAGTTTGTATGTTTCACCGGTGTTGTAGAAAATATCATTACGAAAGTTATAATTACAGGTTCGTGTCTTCGGCAATTTGCGTGAGATTTATAAATGTAAATATAAAGCACTGAGGTTTGATCATATCGTTTCCTTTGTCAAAATAATAATAAATGGGAGGCACAATTTCCTGAAACTGATTGCTAAACTCATATATATCATGTTTTTAATATAAATTTTCAACTACATATTTATGAAATTGCATGTTCTAAGAGTTCATATAGCTCTATAAGGTTATATATTTCATACTATAACGTTGCCTGTGGAATTTATTTTAAGATAGTTTTAGTTGCAGAACTTTATCAATTCGTTCTTGTCTTATTACTTTTACCTTTTCAGACATGAAACTTCGTAAAAGTGCTATGAATTCATGCTGTCCTGAACGCCAGGTGCGGCACACCATCAATCGACTTTGACAGATCTGCTGAGTGCATTTTATATCGAAATTTAACAAAACAAAATTTCATATAATTATAGATAACACAGTCAGCGTACTCAACGTAATACAAAGCATTCATATATAAATAATTCTTATATAACAATAATCAAATCTATAAATTATTACAAAAAAAGTACCAACAGTAAATAGAAGCTACATAATTTATATTTAACAATTATCACCTGGTTTGTACTTATTGTGTTAATTCTTCTTTTTGGAAAATCTACCGTTCATACTCGTATCACGTCGATTTTAATTGTTTCAAAATTAAGACACATTAATAATTTAATTTGGTCTTAATAAGGTCTTATAATATTATCAATTAGTTTTATAGTTTTTGCTAGCACATAGTAAAAACCTAAAAGCAACTCAAGAAACTTTTTGTTTTAACACATTTTTTTTTAAAAAATATGAAAATCTCAAAGATGAAATTCAAACGCAAATATGGCTGTTTAAATGTTTGAAAAACGTTTCGAAGAATTTTCAAAATTTTAATTTTTTAGTTATTATATCATATATTAACTGTTGTCAATCAGGTTTGCTATTTGGACACCTTGACCCGCAATTAAATTTTCCCATATCTATTGGTTTTAAATTTTCTGTTATCCCAATCAGTGCACTTCTGGCAAATAATTTACATATTTGATTATTTACACCACCGAATTTACACTCAGATATATTGATATATCTCTTTTATTGCTAACATTTTCTGTTGGAGACTTAATCTCTGAGTAAATAAAATAATATATAACCATAATACTGCAACAAAGTAACAAAGAAGCAAACATGGATCCTTACTCACCGGACCTGCTGTGGATGGTCATCATCGGCTTTTTAATTTCATTCGTTTTGGCTTTTGGCATTGGCGCAAACGATGTAGCGAACTCATTTGGAACAAGTGTTGGCTCTGGAGTTTTGAGTCTTCGTCAGGCGTGTTTATTAGCAACCGTTTGTGAGATTTCAGGCGCGGTTCTAATCGGTAAGTACATATAATATACCTAAACCTATCTAGTACTTTTTTATTACTATAAGCAAATATTCATGTACATTTTCAGGTTATAAGGTTTCGGACACGATGCGGAAAGGAATTCTCGAAGTTGGACTTTATGAAGGTTCAGAAACTGAATTAATGCTGGGTTGTATGTCTGCTCTTGCAAGTAGCGCAAGTTGGTTATTGGTTGCTACCTTCCTAAAGTTACCAATATCCGGAACCCACAGCATAGTTGGTTCAACGATTGGCTTCAGTTTGGTAGCTAGGGGTACTCAAGGGCTTAAGTGGTCAACGTTGGGAACAATTGTGGGCTCTTGGTTCATATCGCCGGTAATGAGCGGTTTCGTGAGTATTACGCTGTTTCTGCTTATAAGGAAATTCATATTAAGAGCAAGTGACCCACTAAAAGCTGGACTTGTGTCACTGCCAGTATTTTACGGTGTTACATTTTTTATCAACTTTATCAGCATTGTATTAGACGGCCCAAAACGTTAGTGCATTAACCAATATTTTTCACCGTGGTTAATAGTAATCTGTTATCTTTTTTTTTTTAGTTCTGTATATGGACAATATACCCACATGGATAGCATTACTTTCAAGCGTACTGTTGGGTCTAGTCGTGGCTATCGTTACTCAACTATTCATAGTTCCTCATCAAAGGCGTAAAATTACACACAAGATGCGATCAAAAGACCCAGTCAAATTCAACTTTGAGGACTCGTTGGGTAAAAAACGTTCTTCATTTTGTTTACCTTGTTTAAAGTGTTTAAACAAGAAATACTAATTCTTATAGAATCCTCGCCCTCTGGTAGTCCGCGCAAAAATAGACGCCCTCTTTCTCTAGTAAGCGATGGCAAACAGTTACCCGCTATAGCTGAGATAACAGAACTCGTGTCACTGACAGACAATTCGCCAAAAACGTTCAAGCTATCGATCCCAAAAAGCTATACTAACGAGAATAACTACAAGATTGACCCGGACATTGTAAAAAAAGCTGAAGATTTGCTGGGCAAGGCAAGCCTTGACAACACTGATTTAACCATCACTAGTTTGAATTTCATTGACGAGCAACATACAAATGGTAATGCAGCAATATTATCAAATGGCAAGCCCCTGCAGGAATATTTTGTTAGTAAAGAAAGCCAGCAAAAATCGCCTATTCTAGCAGGATCAAATCAAAGCACAGTTAATTTAGATGCTAAAGAAACTCTCGTTGATAGTGCGATAGTAAATACACAAAGCGCTTCCAAAAGCAACAATGATTTGAAGGTTACTGAAAGTGGGTCAAGTTTAGAGTTGATGATTACATCGACACTGTCACCAAATTCAAGTAAAGTGCCACTCATAGAAAGCAAGGATCTGCATGAGTATAAAACACCATCTAATGAAGGCGAGGAAACAGAAGAGGTATCTATGCTGTTCTCTTTCTTGCAAATATTGACTGCTACGTTTGGAAGTTTTGCTCATGGTGGAAACGATGTGAGGTATGAACATTTACGTTAAAGACTCAAACCATACATTTATCTTATGTATTGATTCTGTTAGCAATGCTATTGGACCTCTTATCGCTTTGTACATGATCTATCGGGAGGGTTCTGTGATGCAAAAAGCGGAAAGCCCTATTTATATTTTGATTTATGGAGGCATCGGTATTTCTATTGGGCTGTGGCTATGGGGTCGTCGTGTGATTGAAACCATTGGGAATGATCTAACGAAAATCACTTCTTCAACGTAAGTGTTAAGCCTTTGGCTCAATAATGTTTGATCTGCGGTAAAAAATACGATTTCATAAATTAACTCCTTTACAGAGGATTTACTATTGAAATTGGTGCTGCAATAACCGTACTACTGGCTAGTAAAGTTGGTTTGCCAATTTCAACTACACATTGCAAAGTTGGATCTGTAGTCTTCGTAGGATCCGTCAGTTCCAAAGGCAACAAAAGCAAGAGTAAAACCAGTAGTGCCCCTGAGAGCAGTCTAGAGGTTGGCGGGGTAACCCTTCCTGCACCCAACGAACAGGGAAGTGTCGATTGGCATTTGTTCCGCAACATTGCGTATGCTTGGATTGTAACGGTTCCCATTACCGCCGTTCTTAGTGCAGCTATTATGTTCTGCCTGTGTAAGATCGTTTTGAACAGTTAAGCCTGCATGAATTTCTTCAAAACTGAATAAAATTGAAAAATAAGTAATGTAAATGTCCGTCATTGTTAGCTTGATATAAAATCAGATGCAGTTTTCAGTTGCAAGTTTTTTTTTGCGTCCCTTTTTGATAACAGTTTACTTTTTTTTTCATCTTCGACAAGAAATTTTTATTTTTTTTTTTTATTTTCAATATTTAATTTTATTTTTGGAAATGAATTGTTGTTACAAATTTACAAAAACAAAAAAAAAGTCAAGGTGTCGTAGAATTGTTAACAACAGTATATAGAAAATAGAGTGCAATATAATTGGCAGTTTATAATTTAAATTTTTATTTATGCACGTTTGGCGTTACAAATTGTCCTTTTTTGTTTGGCACTTGTCAATTACGAGTTAAAATCATTCCAGTAGACAAAAAGAAAATCAACACGCTAATAAATTGTCACATCCTTTCTCAGTGATAACAATGTAAACCAACATTGTAGTTAGTTGTTGAAGAAATAATACAATTTCTTTTCGTAATTGCGTCTCTCTACACCTTGCTGAGATGAATATGTTCCGTATACAGATTTTTTACCGTTGTTCTTACCATGTTAAATTTACAAAAAAAAAAAAAAAAATATTATATATTTATACAATAAATAAAATCAAAACCCAATAAAATATTTACTACTATGTAATTGTAATAGTGGCGTGTTTTTCAACGTGCCAGAGAACAATTGTATGTACTGTAGCTGTGTCTCTCCGAAGAGGAGCTTGTGAGTACAGTTGTTTTCGAAAAGTTGTATAACTACCACCACATTGTTTCATTTCACGAACATTGTAATTAACTACTATTAGTATGATACAAATAAAGACAAACATTGAAAATAATAAACTGTTTTTATTTTAAAGGTTTTTTGTTTAATCAGGTCGTCAATGAATACGATGAGAGTCCTTTATCTTTGGCTGGAGAAAATATGCAAAGAGATATAACGGGGCTATTCCTATAACAATACGCAACGCACACTCAAAGTTGGTTATTACCTTCAACTCGTGCGCACCGCCTGAAGTGAGGTCTTTCTTTAACAATTTGTCTCTCTGGGTTGGATACGAGGATTCTTCAATATTCCTCGGAGACTTCTTAAGGATGCGCTATAGCGCTAGCCGATGAAGCAAAACACAACTTTGGTGCACAGGGTCATTTGAGCAAGATGTAATTAACAAAATAAATACAAACAATTGACTGTGATTTATATCAAACATTATCTATTAAGGATCAGTTAAGTATTGTCCTCAAAGAACTCACAACAAAGTCTTGTGTTGTCTTTCATCCCATCGATATTCTATCCATACCTCACGATGCATATTCATAAGTTTATAAAAACCGCTTTCATCCTCCAGCTCCGCCACTGCTTAGTTTAAGCTTATAGTTCACTTTACTCTCTGAGAAATAACTCCTACATTTTTTTCAAAACCGCACGCTGACTGAGCTTCGTTCTGAACCAAATTTTAAGCTATTACAAGTGCAACCAGTTTGTAAGACCAGTAGTAACTATTATGTACAATTTAATTCTGTACCTCAAGATAACCTTAATCCACCACGGTATAAGATTTATTTTATTACATGTAAACAAAAAGCTATTGCAGAGTAGAAATCCGGCAATTTAGCAGTAATGCTATAAATTGAGCGTTACAAGAATTACATAAATTATCTTATTCCATAGAAAAAAGCTTTCTAAAGGCGAAAGTATCTAAAAGCTAATACTAGACAGATACTTATGACGGTTTCTTTACATTGCTGAATACAGGTTGGACACACTTAGACAGGCGGTGGTGGTAGAGGTAGTACTGGTACTGGTACTGGGTGTGTAACCTTCTTTTTATATGCTGCCGTTGTTGGTAGCACTCAAGATACTGAGGCTCTCTGTCAGGTCTCAGTTGTGAGATAGCTTACGGAGGAGTCGCACGTGAGCACACCGTCTGCATCGTTCAAGATACAACCGAAATTATAAAAAAAAAAACGAATAAAAAAAAGAAATATTGAGATTTTTTTTTTCAAGTATTCCCATTGAAATAATCGCTACGGGACAGGTTTTTGCGTCGTGGAATGTATGTGCTAAAGTAATCCCTCACCTGGTTTATAGTTTGTTAGTCTTTTAGTCTTGTGTTTTGTTGGAATTTGGAAATTCCCTCCGCTTCGTGTGTTCATAAATCGCAATTAGTATTACTTAATTAATTTTGAATTTTAAGCTCAAGTTGAAAATACAAAATTGATTTCAAGTACCTTTACATATTAATTCCACTGAGTGTTTGTGTGTAAATGCTTTGTATTGCATTATATTCTTAAATTGTGTTTAATGTGGCAATAATATTTTAAGATTTATTTTAACTAACGAGTGAACTGGATTAAAATTGGATACCATTTTACCGTAGCATATATTCAGGTAAAATTTCATATATTAACATATCAGAATTCGAAATTATTGTTTGTGTCAAAAGTTCTTGTTAAAATGTTCGCATAATACCTACAACAGTTAAGTGTTTATCCCGCCGCTAGACCCAAATGAGATACATTATTCAATTCCTTTCTTTAGCGGTACAAATTTAAGTAAGCCCTCGATTTTAAAGAATTTGAAATTCAAATTTAAAAGTGGTCAAGTACCCCAACAGCCCTCATAGTAGGTATATGCATGTCAATAAAAACAGTTTCTGTTTTTTATTTTTATTTTTATTTTCATCTCTATCCGTCCGATAGATACATACATCGGCAAAGATTACGAAAAAGCAAAATGCACTACGGCCGAGGTCAAACTATAATATGTGTGCATATACTGACAAAATAAACTATCTGGCGGGCAAAACAGTTTTGCAGAAAATAGAAAGTTGCCGGAAGAATGGGCAGCAGCATCAGTAGCGACAAGACCTGAAAACCTGAAGACATGATTGTTTCGCGAAGATTAGCTAAAATCTACCAGCATCTGCATCACTGGAGTGGAGTACATCACGAATGGATATTGAATGTGAAAGTAAAGTTGATCGCATATTGTGTTAATGATGGATGCATATGCATTATGTATTTGCATATCTCTTTACGCTTCGCGGTCACTTTTTTTTTTGTGTTTTTAAATCTTAATGATATTGATGTATTTTGACTTGAAGATGGATGAAAATTGTAAGTCTCAAGCTCAATATAAGTGGTCATTTCAGACCATCTTGAAGCGTTAATTAGGTATTATTAATGAAGAAAGTTCGCAACTTCAAACCTACTAGGCATCTTAATTAGATTTGGTTACCTACAATCCTAAGCTGCTCATCGTGGGCTGGACAGAATGTTAACGCTAATATATAATATTAAATTTTAAATATATGGGTAAATCTTTCTCTAGTAACTACTGACATCTAACTTATCATCATACTGTAAGATGATTTCAAAAAATAATCGTTGTACAAACAGATGCTCAACACACAGAACAATTATTGTATACTGCCTTTAAAAAGAGATGACTACCAATTATAAAATTTCCGAACCACGAAAGTAAAAGCAAAGTTGATCTCACGAAGGGCAAGTATTCGTTTCGCGATGTTTGAATGTTGATCAATTTTCCGTTGAATACATACTATAGGTACCTATACTCTATTTTTTTCTATCTTCATAGATATTGTTTTTTCTGGGAAATAAATTTTTAACATGGATTTGGAATTTGTTTCTTGTCAAATTTGTGCATTTGACATTTTTATCAGTACTTGTCATTTGAAATTCTCTATTTCGACCCAATAGAGAAACTACTCGTTACTGGTTATTTTACAAATTTTCTCTTTTTCTGTAATTTTTGATGAGAAAGTGTATCGACTTAATTGCGATCGATTTATATCGATTGCGTTCGATTTAAACCACCCTAATGTTATGATATGAAGAGGCATAACAGATCTACCTATAGATTTCCGTTTGGATTTGATCATGTTACTATTTTAATAATATTATCTTAGCCGAGCTTAAGTTCTATTTTATTTAATTTAATTTAGCACGAACTCAGATTTAAAAGAAGTTTTAAAAATGATTCAAATTCAGTATACAAAGGCAGCTCACGTAGGAACACTTAACCGCAGCATACTATACGCGACGTGCACATTTGTAATTGTTTCAGCTGGTTTGATCTTGATCTTATAAGGCCCATTTTATTCACTCGAAGTTGAACACAACTCGGGGAGTTTTCCATATAAAAATCCCCAAATGGGCCTAGTACACTATGCAACACATTTTTAAGTACTTCAATAAAACTCCTCCTCCAACCAAAAATGTAACCTATATATTATCCGTTGCTTCTTTTTTCAGATTAATACAGATAAAAAATATATTTACCTTTCGTCATCAGTTTGTCACCATTTTTCTCGCCGACAAGCCAAAAAAAAAAACCAAAAAAATAAAAACAATAACTTTCTCGTGCTGGCTATTCCGCAGTTTAAACTTACCGCAACAAAATGCAAGTGCGCTAAAACGAAACTTAACAAGATCAAGTCACAATACCAGTTTTATTCTACAAAATAGGTACTGTCTCTAGCCAAGCAAGGCATACGGCACACCTATATTATATCCTATTCGTGTGGTGTATGTTCGCTATGCATAATTTTCCAAGAGCTATAATGTAGAATGTAGATAATATAAGATCACAGTAGAAAGTGAATTTAATTCCAGATATAATTCTGCTTACCTACATTATTATAATGTGTACGTGCCGACGAGCTATGCTGATGGATTATTGGAGTTTACCGACACCGAAACGTAATGGAACAGCTGGGTATGGGTCTGGGTGCGGTACCAAACACAAATTGTGGGCAATTTCAAACACAATAGCAATAATTATAAAAGGAAAGATAATTTCATTAGATGAATTCGCTTTCGTTTGCTAGATGGTCGGCATAAGAAAACGCAATCAAAATCAGCTATTAATTATATTGAACTAGAAATACGCCACAAACAGGTATCAACTATGAGAGTAATTGTTGAGCTAAACGCGGGTCTCATTCAGGGTCAAATTGTTTAAAATCTTTCAAATAAGATTACATACGTACCCCGGTGTTTAGTTCTTAAAGCGCTGTTTGCGTTGTATACCATACAGTCCGGTTGTGTTCATGGGAATAACGATGACTTCAACGTTTTGAAATGTCATTATTTCTTTGCGCAGCTACATCACATTCACATGCTACACGATTTAACAAGTGTTAAGGAATGTAAAGCTCTAGGTCTTAAGAATTCATAATTACGTATACATTATTGGTGTTGCAAGACTATCTAACTACGTGTATAGTTATACTGTCTTCACAAATTTAGAGTAGGTATATGTATTATGAAATAATCAACTGCAGTGAAATTTCGAATTGGTTATCTTCGTCCTCTGGACACGGCCATGTTATACTGAGTGCAATTTGCTTCGTTGGTCGCTGGTAGATACTAGTTTAACTGCTTTTCACCTATAACGTATAGGTTGCAGCTTCATCAACTTATAGACACTGTGAGTGGGGCAAAAACGGAAATAAATTTAAATGGACTTTTCAGGAAATGACTAAAGAGTTTAATATTTGATAAATGGCAAAAAATGTGAAAGTAAACAAGTCGTAGTTGTGAGGGGAAAATTCGCAGCTGTGTTTGGCATCGTCTACACCTGAAAAAATGTATAATATCTTCAAGTTTTTAGAGATCATCTGATCTAATGAATAGCAAATGTACTATAAGAATAACATCATTACAGCAACGAATTGCAGAATATCCATCATTCATTACAGCGATACCTATACACACATATAATTCTTTGAGATAAAGCGAGTTTCTGCATTATCATCAGAGTTTGAGTAAATAAAGTCGTGATATATTTGTATAGGTTTTGCTGCTTGGAATCATGAAACTCAATACCTATTGAATCAAGAAGAGAGATATATAACTCACACTTAAAAATCACAAATGGCTCAAAATTGTGGAAAAAAAATTAATAACTTTTAATGTGAGCAGCTTTCCACTTGAAATTGCTATATAATTAGCTCCAAGAATACCTCGTTTAAGCAACGCATTCTCATAAAATCACACTTGTGAGCGACCTCGTTCAGATGGGGTTTCGATTGTAACTATAAGTACAGTGTCTGACGTTTTACCGTGTTAACCTTCAAAGCGGAATAAGTTGATGACAAATAATTATTAAAAAAAAATATATTTAGAAGAGCTGTAGAAAGAGATGAGTCGATGCTAAAGGTGTTTATGTGGATTTATCTTTGGGAATTTTTTCTGCCTTTCGAGTATTTTCTTCAAACCAATGCATCAATGATATATTGTGGCAGTTCAAAATGAACCAACAGTTTTATGAATTTAACTGGGGCGCTTAGATTTGATGTTTTTGTGGGAGCGTTTGTTTTTCTTCAAAGAGACAAAAGAAAGCGAACTATCCAAGATCGAGAAACGTTTTCAGAACAGCCTACAAACATGCTAAGCTCTCTCTTGTTCTGTGGTTTTTCTTGGCCTATGACAGAAACATTACCATCACAATGTCCGGTTTTGTTAGTCCCTCTTGATTTAGAGGTTAATCGAACCACTAATCATCTAGGAAAGGTCAACAACAAAGAAATTATTCATATACATATGAAACGAATTTAAATAAGCACCCAATTTCTATAGAATACGAATAAGCTGGATAAAATCACGGCCATAGGTGACATACCGACTTTTTTATTTACTCAATTTATCTCTTAACTGTCGATGCATGCAGTCATTGCAATATTATAGCCTTCTTCAGTTACCCACGCAAAAATATCGCTAGAATATAACACTCAAATATAAAAACTCTAACAAGTAAGTTGAAATAAACTTAACATTGCCTAAAGCTTGCTTAAGCCTACACAAATGTAAAAACAACCAGCCACAATGTTATCCTGAAAATTGGTTTCAAAACGCTCTGTATTGCGCTATACAGCAGCAGTAACATTAATTAACTTATGGCTGCCTCACAACTCCAATTTGCACTCTATTCCACATAATACTATTGCACGTAGATGTCGTCGTTGTCTATATAGTTTGTCAGAATGCATGGCACTGGCTGCGAAGCCGAATGCTAAATCCATCAAGCACGAACACATTGGAGCCGCATCGACGTAATAATTCAACATAGCTATGTTGTTTGCGGTATCTGTTTGCAATCATATTACGAATATATTTGCATTGCATTAATTGGAGAACAAGAGGGAGAGAAAAGAGCTATTATTGAAACTATCCGAATGACCAAAGACCAATTCGCTTTTGCAAATGTGGCAGCTATGTGTATGGTTGAATAGTCTCTGTAGAATGTTGTGCCAAGCCGGGACTTTACAGAGACACGTTCACCCATGGTGGACTGGAATTTTAAATTGGCTAAGCATACAAAATGGAGACAATAATAATACCGAGGTAAACAATACATAATCACAGATGAATATGGCTGTGTGCGAATAGGTATTATAGGTACTCCCACCAACAGGTTTCTCAGACAGTGTTGAGTATACGTTCAATCAACCATCGGATATTCTATCAACAATTTATCTTAACAAAATCAAATGCTGCATTATAAACTATTCACGCCGAGCCGAAAACCGGGTGAAATCACTTGAAAACTTCATCGAAAACACAAGTTTTCCCATACATATTTCAGTTTACAAAACGAGTCGTTTTCCAGTCGTTTCATAGAAACAAACACACCTTTTGCAATATTTAGCAGATCATCTGACCGAACAAAGCTACAACTTCAAAATATTTTCCACACTTAATTGATGGGATAATATTCTCTTTAAATGCTCTGAATTAATTTTATTTTTAAATTAATGCGATTGAAATTTATAACCAATATAGTTTACACAAAAGTTTCACGGCTAGTCACAGTTGATAGAAACGACAAACGAAAAATACCTAGTTGGTGTTCGGTTAGAATGCATTGACTATAGTTTCTATACGTAAACACTGTTTTCGGTGCGGTGTGAGTGGGATATAAGCCTCGTCGCTAATGGCAAACTTATGTATTTTTAAATTTTACAAAAAGAAACCAGTATCTTCCAATATTTTTTTTTTCTTCTTCCAGGTATCAACTTATGTTATCTACAGACTCAAGCATGTTCAAATGATAGTAGAAAAAAAAAACGACAACCAAATACACCGTACTCTTTTAGTGGAAGGGTCAACGAAACACACTCATAACTGGTCTGGCCCACATGCGTGTAATATAGACAAGGTATAGATCAAAAGCTGCGTTCGATTGACAACAACATCCAGAATGGAAGCTGAGGAAATAACAAAACTAGTTGACGGAGTCTACAAGGTGCATACTTATATATTTTATTCATAAAAAGAATACTCGTTTTTGGTATGAGAAATTCGCTATACACATTTTTGTTTTGGGATTTTTTTTTTCAATCTAGCTCTACACGCTTTTGCTGGCAACTTGTTGGTGTTTTTATTGATACCACCATAAGAATGCGGGCTTTTATGCGCAGTCCATATTTGTGGGGCAAGTTTTGAATGGCATTTGATGAAAGTTGAAATATGAAAAAAAAAGTTACGCCTCCTAAATAAAATTCAAAATAAATCTTGAGAGAACAACGGCTACAGGCTGAAATTCACATTTTGCATGCTTTCTCGGAGGCTTGGCTTTCTTGATTATTTCCGCATTAGCTAGCCAATCTATGGAAATAAATTATACCATTGAATAAAGTTGTTGTAGTGTGATGAAAGAAAGAGTTTCACACTCAATGGAACAATGATGGTTTTATTTTTATCAGTGAAGGTGGTTTGCTCGGGTTGTGGATATCAGTATCAGATCGTCGCAGGCTGAGATGACAATTACTTGCAGGTTATTTAAATGCCTCTGATGTGGCGCCATTATGTGGCTAAACGCACACATGTGTGTATTTGAAATCTACGGCTTCTTGCTCTTTTTGCTATCATTCTCGAATACAGTTCTCTAAACAGAGCAAATAAAAAGAATGACAGGAAACCCTCCAAGCTCCGATTTAGAATTTTCTTGCTTCTCTGCATATCTATACATATACAATATGCATATATGCAGATACGATACTAGATCTCTGGTACGTAGTCAGGTTTCCAATGTTTTCCCTTTGCATTGAGGGTGGTCAGTTCTACTTAGTGCTCGTATTCATACTTGTATAGATAGCAGTAACACTCTTAATACCAGCGGCAAAAAATGCACGCGCTAACCTACAAGGGTAGCTATGTGTGTGTTCATGGAAAATTAGAGTAGAGTTTATGACGTGGTCTACCTGACACATTTTCCTTTATTTTTAATAGTATTATCGCCACTTTAATGCATTCGTAGCCATGCCTCCCTACATAGAAAAAAAAGCTTTAAAGCAGAAGCCACTTTAGAAAGCGTTGTATTACTTCCTCGTTGATCCACATACAAATATCATCGTAGGATTTAACTACACACTAAACTAGGTATTAATCATTTAAGCATTTATCTCACAAAGATGGTATTCATTTTATTGTAGAACATTCTCGAGAAATTCAACCCCGGTGCTAGACAACTGATCACTTCTGGCAAGGCGTACTTGAAGGCTTTACATGGTACGTTACGCACTTAGATCTATTTCAAAACTGCAAATTACGGTTTTGTCATTTGATACCTGTGCTCAATATAATCTATCTACAAAGAAAATAATTGCGTTCATTTTATGCCTTTAGGAGCTGCTTCTGCCTCACGTCTGTTCAATGAGGCGTTGGCTAAGATAGCTATGAATGCTCAACAAAGTGGTACCGGAGATATTGGTAACAATATTTATTTCTCTTTTTTGTTTTTGTTCAATCGATAACTTTTGCATAATATACAAGGTTCTGCGCTGATGAATGTTGTTAGTGTGTACAAGGAAATCCAAGACCAACAGATGAACATTGTAGGTGTTTGCATGTGTATAAGTAATGTCTTCTAATTATTAGTAATTTGTCCTTTGAAATAGCTGAAAGCGTTTTATGTTGACCTTCTTGTGCCATTGGAAACAAATTTAGAAAAAGATACAAAAGTCGTTCAACATGAGCAAAAGAAATTTTTGCAACAACACAAAGTTAGAATGGAGAGCTATCACAAGGCGGTATCTACAACGAAGAAGCAACGTAAGAAAAAGAGCAGTCCCGAGAACACAGAAAAGGAAATTAAGGTACGACCCTTTGGTGTGTGAATATAGAAGATATTGTTGAAAACCTTACTTACCATCAACAGAGTCTACAACTTTTAGACGATCAAAGAAAGAAGCTAGATCATTTTTGTGAGCAGAGCTATAAAAACGTAAGTAGAAATCAAGTCGAGTTGGGTTTGGTGTTCACCGTATCTTTGTGAACCCTATATGGTCACAATTGAATGGTTGTGAGAAGCTATAGACTAAGGGTCTGTTGTGTGCACAATTTTTTTTTAATTAACAATTTATGAAAACTCTAATTATTATGGCCAGGCAATGACGCAGGAACGCCGCCGGTATGGATTCGTTTTGGAAAGACAATGCTCGATTGCCAAACATTGGATGGCTTACTATGCACACGGAAAAGGTGCAATCGAAAACAGTTTGGAAAATTGGCAGGAAGTTGCTGCCTCTAGAGAAGTTATTCCAACAGTGTATGAAAATAATTTTTTGAAGAGAATGGTAAGTCATTGGAGAGTATTTATAGCTCGCCTCTTTTTCATCAGTGTTTAATTTAAATTTTTAGGAAAAGGTCAAGGAGGATGATAATCATGGAGGATCATCAATGCTAAAAAAAGCCAGAAGTGTAGATGCTCCCTATGGGGATATGAGAACATTAAACGAAAACAATTACTCTCAAAATTCCCTACCGCGTGCCAAATCCGATTTCAATCTAACGACATCAGCATCCAGTAAGAGTTCCCACATCACAATAATAAAAAATGTATCAACATTTTCTTTTTTATTTAGGCAACGAAAATTGGGATCAGCGGCCTGTTGTTAAAGCGCTGTACGCATATATGCCGTCCGGAGAGAATCAATTGCCATTCGCAGAGGGTGATAGGATAGCTCTTGTGGGAAATAAGGCAAAAGGCTGGCAGTTTGGGGAAAATGTACGCACGCAAATGTTTGGCTGGTTCCCCATTGCGTACACAAATGCTGAGAGCAATGAAAAGAAGGGGGACAGGGATCGTGAGAGCAACTACGAGAACGTACAGTTCGATCGAAATGGTATGCGCAGTTATCAAGAGTATCTTTCCAACCATGCTGATGTTGCTGTTGAGAGTGACTCTACCTACAGGAGAAGAAATACCAGTGCAGAGGAGTCGTCACCGACTAGAATGTTTGGGGACACCATCATGTTTAGAAACCAGAAAAAGGTACATGCACGATTTATGTTGTTAAAATGTGGCCTTATGTTTCCATTTGACCCTAATAGTCACGCGGAGTATCGGGAGGGAATCCGAGACCTGGGCCACCACCCACATTGCCAGCACCCGTGCCATCGGCTAGCAATTCCAGTCGGGTATTAAATGTATCGCAAAGCTTTTGTTTGCCCAATGGACCGCCCATAATAGAGAGAAGGAAGCATAAGAATCAGAATGGTCCTCCACCAACGCAGGTAACATCGGTCACTGTTCGAGGATGGGACAAATATCTTTAAATATTTATTATACAGCCAATGATGCATAACAACCAGAAACATCTGCGTGAGGGAACTGCCAAGACGTCATTACATAGTAGTAATGATAGTGGCTTTGCCAATGAACCGCCGCCGCAGCCTGAAGTTGATTATTCCGACGAAGAACATTCAAGTCGAGTACCGATAAGGTAAGTACATACAGATGTTGTTCTATTGATTTTCAAACACTATAAATGCTATTTTAACTGAAATTTAGTCCCTTCTATTATCGGAATGTATTTGGAATTGTATTGTTTGACTGGAGTGATGAATTGATTTTTATTTTTTATATAATACACTGCTAGATAGATACATACTGCCGCTATCCATACATAATGCAGCAACTGACTTATTGTCTCCTAAACAAAATCTTTTCGTTACCTACTAACCTAGGTTTCGTTTGCATCATTGTAAAATAACAATTTTTCGTTGAATTTTTATTGAGTTATTATTTTTTGTTGAGAAATTTCGTTTTTATGAGTAACCATTAAATGACAATCACATTATTATCATTTATCACAAACTGCTATACAGATAACTCATGCAGAGAAATTGGATGAGAAGAAATAGCTGCTGCAAGCTGCAGCTTTGAAAAACAACGCTTTTTCACGTGGGGTGTGGCTGCTTTTGCATTATCATGATCATCTGTCTGTGGTACATTGTCTAGGCTTACAACACAATTCCATTTCGTTTCCGTTCGCACCAATCACTTCATTTTGTTATGTTTAATTCCTTCCTAATACTTTTTCGTTTTGTTCGTTATTTTTGTTTATTTTATGTATTCGTCACATATGCATCTTCATTTTGTATACTTCCGAATCTGTTTGTCAACCGTATGCCTGCCGCTTTACTCAATCAGACGCAGAACTGATGCTAGTTATCAGTCGTCCCGAGAAGTCAACTCCTGGACTTTAAGTAGAAACTTCAAAAGTAGTCCCAGTAGCAGTCAGAAACACTCGACTATTGTACGAAAGCCCATAAAGCAATCAGCTAGTTTTGAAAATATTATCGCTAGTGATGATGAGATCCTACATGGGGGAGGGATAAAGCGCACCAAGTCCTTTTGGAGATTTGGCAAGTCAGATGAAATACTTGCCGGAATGTCATTATGGCGGCACCGAGATCTTGTACAGCTGCCAGATCCCCAAGTTGATGTGGATAATACCATAACACCGACAGCTAACAACAAGTCTAAATCATCGGATATAGTAAAAGAAAAAATAAGTTCCCGTCATTCGACGTCTTCGAGTGAGTCCAGACAAAGGAAGGAAAGCTCCTCCACTGTGGAAAATATCGAAGACGAAAATATATATGGCATTGCACCGCTTCACGAAGAAACTGTTCAAAGAAAATATCATCAGCAAAAGCAGCCGCCATCACATAATAATTATCAAGAAAAACATGCCCCAAAATCAAGGATGAAGATTATGAAGACCATTGAAATAGATATTGAAAATCGTTCAGATGTCGAAAGAATGAATAGTTTGAAGCATGGCCAAAACAAAGAATATAGTGAAAATTCGCAACATACTCCAAGTAGAAGCAACCACCAGCAACAGAGACTTCAAACAGCTTCAAATGCAAGTACTAATGCAAAAGTGACGAAGAAAGTAAACAACAAAACCAGTAACAGCAAACAACAAATGACGACGCAAAAGATATCAAAGTCAAAGAAGATAATTAACAAGCACGACCAATCATCTTCAGATAGTGAAGCCGATAATAACGATGAAGACGATGATAACGACACCTTGAAGATGAGTGATGTTAATAATTTTTTCGACGACATTTCAGCACAGGAGTGTGGCGTGGTCATGAAAACCGTAAAGCGGCAAGATATCCTTAAGCAATATTACACCAGTGAAGACGAGGAATCTGATATTGAGATTAAATCGACAAGCTCCGATCCATATGACTGCATTGTTATAAATGATCACCTCGTTCGTAAAGATGAAAAAAATCGAAGGCAAGTGAATTCGTATCATGACCAAATGGAGTTCCAAACATTCCGATCGGTGCCAAAGAAGTTGACTGGTAATATCAACAACAAGGCAAGTACACTCAACAATAACAACAATAGTAATGATGATCATCAAAGGGTCGAGCAACCATATGTTGTAGACTCAAAAGCAATGGGTCAAACGGCAACAATTTTGCCCCGCACCAGACTAATGAAATCTAGCAATAATCTTTCGTTGGAAAAGAATTTGAAGAAGAACAAGGATAACAACGCGAATCTGAATGCTGAAAAGGCTAAGAGCTTTGCTAAGACATATGGTCCATGGTATGACTTTTGGGATCAGCAAGATCAACAATCAGAAGACCATTCCGTTCAGAACTCAAAACTGATGAAATAATATCTTTGTTTCCATTTTGTCCATTATAGTATTGTGAATTGTATATTGTATTATGTATATTGATGTTACCATTAGATGCTTTTTTATTACATCCTTAATTGTTTATTTTTTCGTTATGACGTATAAAAATATAAATATTATATACTTTTAAAACATTATATAACTGTTGGATTTTGTTTTTATATTGTATATTTTTGCCTTAAACATGCTACATGGGATAAAAACATACCTGCCTCCATTGGTTGGAGGGCGAAATAAAAAAAAATATATAAAACCGAGTATTTTTTTATGATCTTTTATTTTCTAGAAAGGGAGGACGGTTCAGCGACATTTATATAAATTTCTGAACCAGTTTTATAGCTCGATTGATCCTCCGTCCATTACACTAAGAACATCCAACATAAACAGTAATGTACCTTCCCTGCAAATAGATATAAGCTCCTTACTCCAATAGAGATTTTGTCTATAAGGTTTGCCATATAAAATTATTTGTTGTTTAAGTTAGACTTTTCGACTTTTCAAACTAGGCAATAATAGACTTATTGTTAGTTATCAATCCGATTCTAAAATTAAAGTATTATTTCTTTTCTATTTAATTTTTACTTTACAGAGCTTCACAGTTTGCGACGGTTAGACTTCGGCATACTAAGACCAATGATCGATCCGCACCGATGATCAATAAAAAATAACGGCGAAAGCGGAAGTAAGCAGAATAAACATGAATTTGTTATACAATAAAGGAAATATTTTAAACATCAAAATGTGTTAATGTATTTATGTGAAAACATGTAAAAATGTCTAAAGGCAATTTTGTTTTTTTTTTTTAGACATTAAAAGTTGATCTTTAGTTTATCAACTTTTCAATCGGGGTTTTACTCGTAGGATCAGATAATAATCCTACGAAGAAGTAATGCATGCATGGGAATTACAACAAACGTAGCGTGTGTTTTGGGGGGCACATAGCATTGAGCTGACTTCAGTCTTGATTGTTTTATTTCTGCAACAAAGAGGTGTTGTACCGTGTGATCGACTTAAAACAAAAAAATATAATTTGTTGCAATTTTGAAAAATTCAACCATTAAATGCATTTGGACGATGAGAAAAATTATGTATCTCGTTTAGACGACCAAATGGAAGTAGTATCTGAAATTAAACAAAAAAGTCTATAAAAATTGCGAAACAAGGAAAGTAGGTAAGTAGGAATGTACAATTATACATAAAATATACAGAAATAATTGAATTAAATGAAAATGTTACCTATAAAAAACGGACATGTTCCCAAAAATATTCCATTCGCCTATTCAAGTGGAATTCCATTAGCAGACACTGAATGCCATATCTGCGTCGTTAGAAAAATGTCATCAACAAAACTGACGTTTTTCTCTTGTCTGTCATGAAAGAAAAGCAAAATATTTATAGCTACCGGAAAAAGAATAAACAATTTTTTTGTAATTTGTTAATAAAGGCAGTGTCACCAAAAATGAACAGAATTGTACTCTGATTAGTTTATCTATTTAAAAAATATTGGTTTTACTTAATCTGGTAATAAAACAGTTCATTGTTCCTGACTTTTCGTTCTATTTACACTTATTTTCATCTAGCGATAATAACGACCCGGCCGCATAGATGTTTTAATACTAACGTGTGGATTAATGATGGCATCTGAGTTTTCAAAAGTTTTGTTAGCTTTAATATATATTGGTGTATCGTTTCCAATTTTTAATAAAATTTATGACACCACCAAGTCGGTTATCGATGAAGAGTTTCATTTGCGCCAAGGACTTCACTATTGCAACAAACAGTTTTCGGAAGTGCGTAAATCAATCAATTTGCTGCTATATACCACAAAAATAATATACATCTTTAACTTTCAGTGGGACCCCAAAATTACTACATTCCCCGGCTTATACATTACTTCATGCATCGTAATTCCATTTAATATGTGCAACGTCTATGGCTTACGTTTAGTTTCATTAATTGCATCAGCCGTTAATGTTTACATTATTTATAAAATAAGAGAACGAAAGAAAACTCGAATGAACGCCCTTACGCTAGCTATCGAAGCCATATCGATTGCCATCCTACCCCCGATGTACTTCTTCAGTCATTTATATTACACAGATGTTCTGTCCATGACTTTCTTCCTATGCATGTATTATTTCTGGGAAGCAAAATCACATAATAGATCCGCTATATTTGGTAGTATTAAATGGTCGTATTGTTTTGCAAAATATAATGTTTTCTTATTATTACTTTCTAGCCGGGCTCAGTGTACTCGTAAGGCAGACAAATGTAGTATGGGTGGTGTTGCTATTAGGAAGCTGCTTTTTTGATGAGCTCATTGATATGTATGCTTACCGGAAAGCGATCAAAAAGAAATCAACAATATCTCTCTTTAGTCTAAAAGTAAAATGTGAACTTTTGTATTTTGCATACGTCAATAGTAACGATATTTTGTTTAGACCCTGTGCGATATTGCTTGCTGTTGGGGCGTTATTCTGCAAAGCATTGTAAACACTCTGAAACACTTCTATGGATACATCATGATTGTAGTTGTTTTTGTATCATTTGTTATTGCCAATGGTTCCATAGTCGTTGGTGATAAGAGCGCACATGAAGCTACTTTACATATTCCCCAGGTATAGTGACAAAATTTTATTGTTAGACATTTATTACTACACACATTAGTTTATTATCGATTTCAGATTTTCTATTTCGGGGTTTTCACACTTGTGTTTGGAGCACCTTCACTACTGGAAAGGACAAAGGAAAACGTAACAGCTATAATAAAGTCTTGGAAATTATATGCTGCCATTTCGTTGGTTTTTGCTGTTATTGCTGGTTTGAACACTCTGACTCACCCATATATTTTGGCAGACAATCGTCATTACACATTCTACATCTGGAACCGATTTTACAGAAAATATGAATTTTTTAAATATGCAATGGTTCCACTCTACGTACTTGGCCTGAAAATGGTCCAAACGTCTACATCGCATTTGTCAAGTGGTTTTCAAATAATGTTTTGGATTGCAAACTTGACTGCATTATGTGGACAAAAACTGTTGGAGGTGCGCTATTTCCTAATACCATTCATGATTGTAAGGCTAAATTTAAGGGTATGGAAGAGGCGACATATCTTGTGGGAATTCTTGTTCAATATAACTGTAAATATCCTAACATTTATCATTTTCTTTAAAAAGGAAATATTTTGGAGTAACTACACTGAGCCTCAGAGAATAATTTGGTAAACTTAAGAAATAAAACTGTCGAAAATTGAATAATTCTGAATAAACATGTCTAAAAAACTTCTTTTACTTGAGTACGAAAACCCAGAAGTTGGAACTCTTTCTATATCGTCAATTAACATGGAGTGTGCGTGTCGTAAGTGTATGGGATAAGTATGGGAGAAACTTTGTAAGCTACCCATATTTGGTTATATTACGTTTACCTTCACCCCGAGTACTAAATAAATATAAAATCGGATTGGATGCAATATTTGGTCTATTTTTAAGAGGCGTGCTTACACGAAAGTCACGTTCAAAATTACAGTATCCAACAAACGAGCATATGTGGGGATTCTTATGAACCTACTTTAGATACTGTAATGAATAAATTAATTGGTGCAACAGATTTATGTGAGACTCAAGGGCTAGCTTTGCACAACCATTCGTTTGAGTCAGTTTTTAATTTTGAAAATATCTACATATCTACATATTGCCAAATAAGCAAAGTACATCCTTGCACTGGGCGCCATTCGAATTCCAATTAACTAAAATTTATATATCTCTTTGCACGCCTACCTAACGGGCAAATTCACGTGACTATGCTCTTCATTAAATCAATCTCCTTGAGATGATCCCACTCCAAAAGTTTTCAAAATTACTTCTTTTGAAGGAGGTACTGAACAACAACACATACGAGTTCGATTGAGTGTCGTTTTTATCTTTTTATAAACTACATCGACTTCACTTCGTTCTATCAATCATCCTCTCCACCGAAAGTTATTACCTAGCACGAAATCCATTCGATGCTGTTAACTGGTTCTCAACTAGTTCAGCCGTAAATTACCAAACTACACAAAAAGCTCTGTTACTTAGCTAGACGCCATCAACTTATTGAATTTCAGATATGAAACTCATTTGCACAATGCTCACATATCGAATATATACTCGCAGATAGGTGGTTAGTTAACACGTTATGTGTCCTTTATGAAAGCGTGAAAATGAAATCACGAAATCCGTGCCAAAATAAATTTCCAAACTTATGCGACACAGCTACATAATGTTTGAGTTCAATATTTCTCTGCCTCAGAATAAATTTCGTTGCTGAAAGTGAACGTTGTATGCTGTCGACAGCTCTTCTGTAGAATTCGTTTTTGTGAATATGAGTGAACTTTTTGCTGCTCAGGGTGGAAAACCCATAACACCTCAGTTGGCTATCGTTAGTAAATTGTATATAACTTGAATGCATAAACCTGGTAATATTTTCCAATATACGTTAAAGGAGCTGCGTCAATTGATATTTGGAACTGCGGGTGTACCAATAAGATGTGAATGGGCCCAGACACCTTTTACATTTGTTCCTGCTAAGGAGGATCAATCGTATGGGTTAATGTCACCACGTAATGCCACTCGAGGATTATTGTCAGTTCTTCAAGGATTCATTTTGAAAAATTTGCTTTTCAAAAGAACCCTCCTTCGAAGTATGGGTGGGACTTCCGTAGCTGAGTAAGGAAATTATTCCCCGAATTAAATAGCCCAATGTTTTAAAGGTGCGTCCATCTTTTCAAGTTCCCTACGACCAAATGAGGAACAGCAAACTAACGCATTAATTATGTCGATGGCAGAGGTTTTAACTCAAATATCTGAGACAGGAAAAATAACAATAGTCCTACCGGGAGAAGAGTCCTTTATACCACACAGTATCACGTACTTTCAAGATTCTATTACGGAAAAGGTAGAATTTTTTTTATATTTCCCAGAAACTTTGTTTTTCGATTTCATTTTCTTTCAGCTATATTTATTTCATATGGAAGCAGACGGGCAATTGGAAGCGTTTTTAAGGCGAAACATAAGTTATGTAAGTCAGTATGTGAAATTATGTATACGTACATATAGTTCCAGTTCAGAGGATGATTATAGTTCGATATTTACGAGAAAAAAATTGATGGGAGGTTGAAGACTGCCTAACGTTTTTGTTTTTTACTATTTTCACCAATCACACACAATGTTTCCATTCAATCGAACAAGAAGTGTATAGCCATTTACACGTATGGTAGTTGCAAGAGATAGTTAATTCAGTTAAGACACTTCATGTCTTAGAATGTCCTATCTTATGAGGCCGAATTATAGAATTAATCATTCGATTCACATATTAAAGGAACAACATATATTTTTTTTAAGTTTACAGACGAAGGTTCTCCAGGTGCTTTGCTTTTCCTTTATAGTGCTGTTCTTACACGTTCTTTTGATAAGTAAGCATTTCGCCATTACTTAAATGGTATGTTCTGCATATAACAATATTATATTATTCTATAGAATTCGATCTGATATTGACAACAGAGGTTCTGCTGCTGCGTCGTTGGTAGGAACTAATACAGAAGAGGGTTCATTAAACATCGTCACATTGTTACTGACTGGCAGAGCAACACCCTATGTTCACAATGGCGTTGTTCATCTGGGTGATGAAGAAAACTATGTAAGGCAATTATTTTTTGTATGTTCAAGTGTATTTGAAAAGATATATTCACTTTCAAGGCCCTGCCGAAATATGGAACATTAAAGCGCTGCACAATTGGACTTCTTATTTGGGAAAACGATAGTAATCAGGTGGGTATAGTATACCTACGAGTATCTTGCATATAACATCACAATCTTATTTTTTTAGACATCGCTTCGTTCGCCTGGTTCACGTTTAAAAACACCGCATCTTCCCATATGGATCACAAGTTGCGCTGAACATTATGGTGTTCTTTTCAATAGCAATCAAGATCTATTGAGAAACTACCATGCAGAAAGCCGTTTCGATTTAGTTTATTATTGCTGCTCTGGTCATCAAATTTCAATGACGATTGATAATAGAGGAATACACGAACCTACTCCAGTGTCCTTAGAAAGACAGGCATCAGAAGGCGGTGTAGGAGCACCACCAGCTCCTTCTGATATAAAGGAAGAACCGGTTAATACTCCGCTACAGCGTTTAATACACACAAAATGGCAGGAGGCGAATATACGTTTCCATGTTCAACCTTCTGTATTACGCTATTTGTTTAGCAATGCAAACTAAGATGACACGTAAATTTACACAATAATAAATGACCCAAAATGTATTGCAACTAGAGCACTTGCACAGATTAATCAGTTTTTCAGTATGAAATAAATTCCGCTTTTGCAAATTTGAGACGAACATATATTTTTTTAATTAAATAAAAAAGCAAAATGGCTTTCCATAGGAGAATAATTACTTCCAAGTCTCAAACCAAAACCGTCCTTTTCCGAATTATAAACAGTTCTATTTATATATATCTTTGTTTGGGATTTTGAAAGATAGCATCTGCACAACGGCGGTAAAATACCGCAGGCACGATTTACATAATCGTATCCTCACAAAAATGAAAAAAAATTAGAAAGGAAACCCATTTTAAAGATACTTATTTTTGGTATTTATTTTGGTTTAGTTAGCAAAATATTGTAAAATTATTTTTAGTTAATTTTTCATTCAATTAATGTTATTGTTTTTTTTTAATTTTAAATTCCTATCTAATGTACATTATTCATTAAAAACTTTAGTGCTAATTAACTATACTATAATATACAGAGTTATTTCTTAAGTACCAATAGTAATTAAAATATGTATTGTAATTTATTAGCGTTTGTAAATTGGAATTTGTTTTTTATTTTCTTTTAAAGAAAATTTATTTTTATTTAAAGAAATTTAATATAGAAAAATACGAACAGTAGTGCTTCTCAAACATTATGTACAAACCACAGATCGATAGTCCTTTGGTTTTTTGTGCTGTCGCTTTTAGCAGAAACAATGCGTTGGCAAATTATTGCTATAATACTGATTTATATATCAAAATAATCAAGTTAATTATAATGATTCTTTTTTTTTTTACAATTTTTGTATTATTATTACTATTATTATTAATAATAGTACAGAAGCTGATTATTCCTGTTTGGCTTTTTGAGTCATGCGGATTTTTAATTAGTATTTAATTTATTTGGAAAAAACTTTAACAAGAATTGCTTAGTCTTTTGGCAATATGTGTTCAGCACTTTTGCAAAATTTCAATTTGAAAACAGATGCAAAAAGTAGGTAGATAATCATTTGCCATTAAAAACCAATGAAACTAAAAAGTCAAACATAAAAGAAGTGACTTCTGACTTCTTATACAACAATTTTTAAATGTAGGCAATTGAATGAATAAGTTTATTTGAACATACTTTGTAGCACAGGTTATAAAAATTAACTTTACCATAATGTAGTTTGGAAAATTACAGATCCCCGTAGATAAACAGTTATCCAACTTTGTCCAAGAAAGCGTTGCGTTAATACCCAGACAGAAGTGCGAGTAATATATTTTGAGAAGCACTCTGCCCTTATCACGGTGCGTTTTGTAAAGTTTTATGTGCGAATTAAACTCGTGTCTAACCTAACTAAATTCGTATTGTGATATCTTGTTAGGTTTAAGCTCTGCGCCGGGGAGTTTTTCTTGGTTTGTGTGTGCCACGTTAATATCTTAAAATAACAATGCACTGTTAATACTTTATGATTGAGAAAAGCATATATTTGTAAATTACCTCTGTGCAGGCGGATGCCAAGAGTTCTATTTCAGTGTTATTAAGAGGCGACAAGCTCTTCAGGAATCCGTCCTCTTCGTAGCCAGGTTTAAAAGGCATTTTTGCCTTTGGCCTTTCAAGTAGAAATTTAATACTTACAGCAAATCCTGCCATATCGACAGGATATTTCCTTCCTCCGATCCATCCGTCATAGAAACCATCTATTTTTCCATTACGAACGATAGGACTGCTGACACCCAATTTTGTAACTAAACCAACTGGCCACATTGACACTTTTTTCGTATATCGCATCTATATGAACAATTGGTTAAAATTATTTTGGCAATAGTAAACATTTTGATTTATATATAATTTTTTTCTAGAATGTTTGTTTCCCGACATTTTTCTTTGTTGTTAATGTATTTAAACAAATCGGAATGAATGCTATTTGATTTGGCTTCGGTCAAATTATTAGTTTTTTTTTTATTATACCTATCGGTTGTACTGACCCTGTACCTAGATTACCAGGTTTCAGTTCCAGGTCCACTTTCAGAATAACCACGAATAAGACATTTACATGTTTTCACTACCCCATCTCTTGCGAACTTCAGATAGATGCGCCTGTCTATATACTGAGGAGCCCACACACTAAATAGCGGAGCAAATCTTCAATCGTTGGTGACTTTTCATTTCTTGATTGTGTCATGTCAAACAATTTTTGGAAAAAAATATTGTTCTAGGATCTTAGATCTCGCTTCTCACAACTATTTCTTTGTGTGGGAAAGGAATAGAGACCCAGCTGAATTGAGATAATAGATCAGAAGATGTTCTCTGCAAATCTGTATGTAATTTGTATTACTCCGGTGGTTTAACCTAAAAATTTACAAGCACAATTCTCATGATTGCACAGTTTTTTCTGAACTTTTGACTGATTACCTATTTTCATGCATTTTTCCCAATTCCCAACTCAATAATATAGAATTATAGGAATGGGGGTAAGTATTTGTAGGATGAAGAAACAAGTCCATGTAGTTTTGGGAAAATGACAGTTATCACTAAAAAAAAACGAGAAGTAACACAGTTCAATAGCTGAGAAGAAGCTTAATCAACAAAAACAAGGTAGGTACTACTGCATGTACCCCGCGGGTACTGGTAGATATTATCTTTCATTTCATGTTTTGAAAACCAAAAAAAACATAAAGCCAAACATTTTAAGTTTCAAGGACAATGACCGCCAAATCAGCAAGTGCTCAAGCCCTCAGAAAGTTTAAACACAGGCGGTTTTCTTGCATCGCAACAGTGGCTATTGCGTGGCCGACCTAGTTAGATACACAATTATACATTGGTCATTTATTTATAGCCATTCCAAAATGATTAGAAGTTGGTTTAAGATTTCAATTAAAGATTTATATTCAACAAACGACATAGTAATATATCAATATAATGCCATCGCATTCAAAGCGATAAGCCGCATTACGGATATCTTTTCTTCGTCGCCGCCGTATATGTTACAAACAAATTTAACTAAAATCCATTCACCTAACATGCTTGCTTACAAAGTACCATGCAACATTATTCATACTGTTCAGTTTTCTCACCTGTTCGAAAATTGAAATGTCGTAAGTGTTATCGTCGTCAGCAAAATAAAAAACTCCCTCTGTTGCATTTTCCCTCAGCCACTCCAAGCCACGATTCCTGTTCGAAACTCCACGAGGTTTCGCTTTGTTTTTCTTTTTATACTCTTCTGGCATTGGTGCTTCAAGTGCAAATAAAAACAAAGTTCAATAATGATCTGTTTACGTTTTTGACACAGGTTAATCTGTTAAGCGATCCACCTACCGATCAAATACTCGTATGGAATACCGATGTGGTTTAAGGTTTTGCTTACTAAGTCCGATGTTTTATTGGCATCTTCGATGACCAGCCACAACAAGTTGGTGACATGTTTCAGAGTGTATCCCAATCTAGTTAGTTCCGCGAGCTGTTCAGGCCGTCTATAAGTTGGGGTGATAATATACAGTGGCGGCTGGAAATACATAGATAACGAAGTTAGCACAAGTGTTAGAATTATATACGCTTTTCTATAAGTCGCAAGTGAGCTACTGTTAGTGCACAATCCATGCAAGTTATATTAAAAAAACTTATTCATGCAGTTAGAAAATTAGTATATCCTATAACTGAGTAGATAAGCAGCATCTTTAATAGGTGTTAATCAAAATACTTTCGTGAGAAATTATGTATATCAAGTGAAAAGTGCGAATAGGCATATCATGCGTTTGAAAAAAAAAAATAAATAAAAAATAAAACAAAAATGTTTCTTTAAGACGATTTTGTTTATTTACGGGCAATTTTTCTGCAGTTTTGTTTTTGATTGAATGGACATTGGTGGATATGATTGTATTGATGGGGGAGGTGGTTGTTGTAGCTGTTTTTGTTGTTGTTGTTGTTATTATTGTAGCACTAGGCGTGCTACTATTTATAATGGAGTTACTGTTGTTGGTCACAATAAGGTATTCTAACGAAGTTTGTGTACTTTTAACTGACACAGTTGATCCGTCTTTGACACTGTATTTTTGGAGTGATCTGTTTTTGGCTCGTAACTTAGAAGCCTGTAAAAATGCATAATAAAAATATTGGTAGGTACTACACATCGAATTTGGTCATAAAAGTGTGTTAATTAAAAGAGCTAGACGGCCCGACGAATTACTATATAACTCACATTCAGATTACATAAGAACGCAGTGACTGGTGCAACAAATCAAATTTCAAAGTAAACACTTAAACGGTCTTGCAACTAACCGAATATGGTATGAGCTATCTATGATTTTACGCTGGACGTTTTTTTATTTTTTTTTTTTTTGAGCTGAATAAAAAGAGTTTTGTAAATAAAAAGCTTACCTTCAGTTCCTCTGATTGCATCACGTTACTGCCTTTGGACATATGATACTGATACAATACCATGTAAAAGCATGTTGTGGCTATGAAAATAGTCAGGTACATTTTGAAGGACTTCGCTACCGCCATATCGTTTTTGTGCTTATGCTGGTTGAGCTATTAACTGAAATTACATCCAACATACATGTACCTACGTATACATAATAATGGAGCTCGGGAGCATACTCGTTCGTCAGCCTTGAATATGAACACAAATACAGTATCAGTATCGAAAGTAGGAACTTAGGTATAAACTACAAATTTCAAGAAATTTCAAAATAAGATCACACTGTGATAGGCGAAATTATAGCTATGCAACTAAACCAATTTTTTTTTTTAAATATAGCCCTATGGGTTGGTTTGTTATCGAATTGCTTTTATAAGATATCATCGATAGCTAACGCTAAATAAAATTTTCCATTTAGGTCATTTACGTTAGATTGCTATATGGAATAACGTACGTTGTACTATAATATACAACCATATTTAATACGACGTTTTGATTTATTATATTTGCTGTCAATTTCCGCTCTTTCTATAGATAATCGAAATGACGTGAGTAAAATATTGAAAACAAAATGTGCGTCACTGTCGTATTTTTGAAAGTAGTTATGAGCGAGTGGTCCCAGGTTTAACCTCCGGAAGGTTACGAAATGCATCTTAAAGGTTGTTCACAGATTCGCATTTGCATCCTTGTTTTAATGTGTCGCGAAGAAGATATTCACGTTTCACTATTTCCACATCTATGAAATAGAAATAAATCGGATTTTTGGGATTTATTTTACTGCGATCATTTATTTAACACGATTTTTTTTAAATATCAACAAAAACTTTAAACTACATATATCCGATGAATTATTGTAAGTATGAATGCCATTCATTAAATGACACTAGGGCTACCTGTTAAAAATTATGTCACGAACAATATGAGATAACTGATTTAATTTTACTTTCTACTTCTTGGGTGTTTCAACAACTATACGAATAATCTGTGGCCACAAACGAATTACCCAGTCTTAGGAAAACAAAAGTATAGAGATAAAAAACACTCGAGTTGGTTCTTTACTAACTTTTCTTTAACTGCCACAAAGTTAATTTCATATAAGCCCCACAAACTTTTGACTTTGATAGTTACGATCCATCAACAATTATTCTGATTAAAACAAAAAATTATATCTAGTATATCAATCGAATTGTTACCTGGCACATGTATATGGTCAAATATATAACACAAATTAAATGAAGATAGCAAATAACGTTATTGGGTTTTTACTAATTTGCTCAATGTCAGGCTGGAATTAAATACTATACCTATAATATTTTATAAGGTACTAATTCCATGTTGTCAGCTATCGAGTAAATATACTTTAAAATTAAGACCCTCTGATGGTTGTGCAGAAGTGGGTTATTTAATGTACCATTTTCCTTGAGCTGATGATTTAGGAAATTTGAAAATCCACACAAATATTTATCAACCAGAACCCATAAATACTAATCGGCATATAAAATTTTTTTAGGTTAGTATGCACATATCTCATCGGGGGAGAGCTATATTTTCTATATAAGTTATCTGAAACTTGCTGTTGAATCGGCCTTTATTTCGGGATTTTTATCTACAGTCTTGCACAAAGAATAAGTAAAATTTGATTAGATTACACCTTGTGTATGATATCGTTTTTAATTTCTATATAAAGGGTCTTTCATTATAAGGACTTGACAATTTCTTTTATAACTACAACGCAAACTACCTAATTGAGATATCTCAAGAAAAATGGTATTGTCTTGAATTACTACTTAAATATTTGTTAAAGGAATTCGACTTCGTTCATATGTCCACCACGGGAACGTATGCAGCGGTCGATACGTTCAATATTGGGGCTCTGAGCTCCTCTAACGTCGCCGGCTTGTTGGCATAAAGGCACAGACCAATGATTTAATGTAGCCACATAAAAAAGTCTAAAGGTGTTAAATCACACGATCTCGACGACCAATAGAAAAATTTCTCGAGATAACACGTTCACTAACTGAGAATTCAATAAATTGCTCTGAGAAATAACGTTCCACCAAATTGTAGCGAAAGCTATATTTACCGGTGACGGTCATATTCATCGATGTGATAAAAACTGCACAATGACGCTAACCGGCATGAAAACCGCACCAAACAGTGACTTTTTGCGGATGAAGTGTTCTTACATGAATCACATGAGTAACGAATATTTCGCTTATTGACGAAGTCGTTTTACCAAGAATGCGTTTCATAGCTGAAAATTGAAAATCGACGCTCTTAAGGTTGCGACCACCAACTCGGAATTTCGGTAGTAAATTTAAATCATTTGTTAGCGTTGTTCCTTTGTGTACTTCACCGTGATGAAAATGTTGATTTTACTGAATATTTTGACATTGAAAGTTCGGTTAAAGGGTGCGTTCACACTGAAAGTTTTGTCAAGTCGCTAATGAATGACCCTTTATATTGGCTTTCTATAAGTAATAAACTTATAATCATATGGATGGATCATTTCATTTAGTATTGTATAAGGTACTCTTTACAGTTAATAATATGTTTTAAGCTTAGTTTATTTAGGAAACTAACGAAAACGAGTCTTTGGTCCTACTTATTTTACTAAACAGGACCTGGTAAAAAATCCCATGTCTCAAGGTGATCTTTAAATCGATGGAAATGTGGTGGGCGTTGACTAGCAAGATCAGTCATCGGTACTTGACTTATTTGGCCTAATACCGCATATTTCGATGAATATTTGATTATACTTAATTTTGAGAGCAACAGTTCCGTTTAAGATGAAAAACTTGCCGATTTTGTACTTTTACAAATCTGATAAATCTCAGAACTCAAAAGTATAGGTGCAGAAAATCGTAAAACTAGAAGTAGAACAGTTTCCGACAACATAATTCTACTCATGGAACACAAAAACATACTTTGTTTGACAACTTAACCGAAATAAACATACAATTCGCAAAAGGTATGCAAGTTATACTTCAAAATAGTGTTCAGGTCTATATTCTGCAACGATTGCAGATCTTTTACTCTACCTTCTTTAAATAAAAAACAAAACAGGCGAAACATATTCGATAAAAGGTTTAACAATATAAATGTTAATATCTTTTCTAATTCATTAGGAAAACAAAAAAAAAAACTCAATAATGAAAGTACTTCACGGGATTACTCCCAATCAACTTGATATGACAGCAACAATAATAGGATCCTAGGTCTAGCTTCTCACTATCGTTTCACCATTATAATAAAAAGCAGAACACCTGTCATTAAAACATATGATAATAATATTATCGATTTATCTACACTTTCATACTTTCAGGGTCGGAGATACATTTTATTCATCATATTTGACTTAATAGATATACGAGCCTACGCACAGAAATACAAATGGGAAATAGTATTAAGGATGGTTAGTTCTTAATAACACTTAATATCGTTCCATTCAAACTGAAAGTGAAAGCCTATTTCAATACGTAACTACAAGCGAGTACGCTAATCTAGATAAACAAGAAAAGATAAATAATATTGTCCTTTGTGCGGTACCATTAAAAAGCCAAAGTCAAACACACCGTAAATATAGCCAGCCTGTTTCGTATGAAGTCTATATGTGACGCCGTGCAATGTGAACATAATAGGTCTGTTCCCTTACGATAATGCATTCGAACACATTCGCCAAATTTAGTCAAACTTCGTTCCCTTACGCAAAAGTTGGGCAGAAGAGAGCCAAAAAGAGAGAACAAAACATTTCCCCTCCATAACAAACCTGCAAATATTAGCCCAAGAAATTTCTTTGGGCTAGTTGGTTATTGCTGACAGAAGGTTGTCAAATCGTTGAAATGCTCATTTGTAACTGACTTCTTATTTGTTTTCATTTATATTTTGTGCTTTTATAGCATTAAAATAGATGTAAGAAGCAAATGAACTGAAGGTTTTAGTTTCTACAATAAAAGCCATACAAATATTGGTCTTAAATATAAATTTGTGCTTTGTTCTACTGTTATTTAAATATTCCCGCCAAGAATAAATTCACATTTTTCAAACTTGTGGCTCAACGCGTTCCTTTTCTTTTTGGTTATATTTCATTTCGGTGAGCGAATTCTCTCGCAATGAGAGAAATGTGACATTTCGCCAAAATTGAACCAGAAAGTAAGGGAACAGACCTAATGTTTGTGTGTTTATACTTGAAGCATGCCCCACATGAAGCAAGTAGTGCGTCAATAAGAATACGGCTATAGGTTCGAGTTAGCTCAAATAGTAAAATGCATATATTTTTATTAGTACCTACACTTTTTTTTACAGAAAAATTACATTTTGAATTTTACCAGGAAAATGACAGTTAAATTATATATCTATTTTTAGCGACCTTACTATAAAATGTTTCACAGCTTATCTGATCGACGCGACGTTTAAATTCGGCCAATGAATTGAACATCTCGGTGATAAAATGAGCTTTGAGAATTTAACGGTGCAAACAACCGGTTGTAGCCAAGCTAGCTCCGAGTCGTTCCTCGATCTACATATCAACTGAAAATACGACAGTGCTAACTATTAAAATTATCTGGCATACAGAAGAAAATATTGCTTCTCGGACTCTGTCCGGTCCGCTAATAAAAGACCCAAAAATTAAGCTGACGGTCATTTGGTGGATATTTGTTCTATTTCAATTGAAAGCTCGGTCAAATAAATAGGACTCAAATTGCCATGCTTTTTTTACGCATTTTTTCGGACTTAAGTATGAGTCTTATTTATCGTGTAGTTTCAAGCAAAAATAAACAATACAGTTTGTCTGTGCTTTGTTGTGTTATGCCGACGAGTACTTCCTGTGTGATAAGAATAAATTGTGCGGTGATTGGTTGTACACTGCTTCTCTGATTGTTGTTGCTGTTTTTGGTTGCACACAGCTATTATTATTTGTATAAAACAGAGTTTAAAGACGGGCACTCAGCAAATTACCGGTTAAGTAATAAGTTTGCGATAAAGCCAAAACTAATCGATGAATCAGAAAATCGTTTAGTGAACTGTTGTTTCGGAAAGGTCGAAATTTTTTATCACAACGAGAACGCAAAGTCAGTTAATATAGGGAAAACGTACACTGTAAGGACCATATAGCATAGCTTAAGGACAATCGTCGAGCTCGTACAAACTTGTAACAATTTCTGATTTGAACATTCAAGTCGCTCAAAGCTGTATAATTTAGAATGCTTTTAAGAGCTCTAAACGCACAAATGTAGGTTATGTCTGATTCGGTTTTTTTTTTGCCTCCCTTCTACTTATTGAACAAGCCATATTTTAATTTCTTAAATGAGTTTGTTGGACCTGGAAAACTGCGTCACCTCTGGCATTGAATTGTAGATTACTTCCCACGTTAGTGAGAAGCAAAGGCTGAGGTCCAATAAGGACCTGTTGCGCTATATGTCTTTTTTTCAGGCTACGTGGGACTAAGCCACTGAATGTCTGGATATTGTGCGCAAAACCATGACTTTCAAAATTCTAAACCAAATGCCAAAAGGACAAAGGACCGAACGGAGTATTGTGGTTTAAGCGTAATCATATACTTTAAGACCGTTTATAAATGGTTCATGCTGCACGGGTTTCCATACTGTATAGGTATATAATTGCACATTTTAAAATGCATTCTTGGCAAGCTAGAATATCATGACTAGGACAGACTTTACAGTGGATCCATTCTTAACTACAATCGTTTCTTATAACTAAGCAACACGAATATGAAAACATTTGATAGAATGTACCTTTTGTCCGTAATGCGTATTTATTGCAGGTGATCCAGTATGTCTAAATCTTTTGCCTTTTCATTTGCCACCGATTTCGTTTGTTCTTTCTCCAATTAGCATAGATTAATTAATACATGACATACGTATATTTGAAGGTGTAATTCATATTATATGCACATCTATAACCCAAGAGCAACCGCAGAGTATAAATTTACCATACATAGGTACTACGCGAATAAATATTTATTTCCATGTACACTCACGTTTGTTTTGTAAGTAAGTGCACATCTATGGATATGTATCGTAATCAAAACAAAAAAAAAAACAAAAAAACAAGAATTATACAATTTCACGATTGGGGTTAACAATTTACACTCTCACCAATTTCTGGAATTGGTTTTCTCGTATAGCGGTTACTTTATATAAATGTTGTAAGTACTCAATTTGAACTGCAACAATATTTATCGCGCACAAAAAACATTACTCTCCCTTCTTATGATTATAGATCCCAGCAGTGAAACAACAACAAGCAGTAATTCGATGAGACAGAAGGACTCCACAATGTCGGCGACATGGTATCTGTGCCAAAGAGTATATTGTAGAAAGAAAGAAAAAAAAAATTGTGGGCGATGTAGGATATCCGCAATGAGTAGTCTATCTGGATCCAAAGTTTTCAAGGTTACATCTCTTGCATTTTCATAAATAAAAATAGCTAGGCAATTTGTTTGCCGTTAGAGATGGCACATTAGTATTTATTTATATTTGCGTATATTCCAAATCAGTGTTTCGATATAGGTGGGTACAATCCTTTCGGCGAAGTAAACACAAGAAATTAAATTCCTTCCCAATCAAAACTTTCACAATAGATACACATAGTTGAATAGTTACTTTAAGGCTTAATACGCGTATGTTAACGGTTATAAGGGTTGTGATTCCAATAGCTTTGTTTAAGGACTGCTGCTTTGCAATAAAAAAAAATTTTGATAAAATAAAATATAAATCCGTCGGAAAAATTGGGTAAGCGATAGCGTTTTCATCGGTTGGTATCTCGATACTAAGTTAAGCTATGTTTTCCATTGCCGCTGTGTACACTAATCGTCGTTGTTCGTTGTTCTACCAGATATGGCGGAACAGCCCAGGCGCAGTGCAGTCCACAAAATTGACAACTGATTTGGTCTGCATGTGTGCGTTGGACGTTCCGGCGAAGAGAGTCGTACACGGCACAACCACGACCACGAGTCGCGATCGAGAGTGCTTAAGGTTTAGGGTGAGCTGGGGAAGGTTCATTTTTCATGCTCTAATGTAGTTCTCTATATAAAATACGGTCTCATAATTACTATTTTAACCACACCACTACTGTGAGAGTGCCGGAGAAAACAGCTGGGTATAGCACATGTTTTTTTAATCCCACACACAAAAAAAAAAAAAATTGTACACATTAAATAGGGGCGAACTCGATGTTCTCAGTTCTCTACTAAAAATTTCGAATTAGAAGGCAAGCAAGTCTGCTTGTCAGGGATGTTTAATGGGGGAGAGATTATTTGACTACCAACGGTTTGTTATCGCTAGCTGCTTGCGTTGAGTGATAAAATATAAATAAATTCAATTGATTGGTGGCAGCGGTAGTTGACTATTTTATGTTGCATGATCAAAACTGCACTCCTTTCTTTCTTATATTTCTTTGGTAATATGCGAATAATTCAGAGCTATTCACGTGTCTCCGATTTTACATGAGAATACAATAGTTCTATTGTCATTCAGTTTTAGTCCATAGTCGGTAGATAAACACGAAGTATTGCACTCACAGTTGTGATTACTTTAAGTGGTAAATGAGTAAATTCAGTGCAAACAATTGATATGTGGGCGTCATAATAAAACCGTGCGCGTCGTCGTTTCAATTCACTGCAAAATATTTAGTACAAACTTTTTCAACGCTTGGACGTTGGGTTGAGAAGAACATAGCACCAATTATACATGTTATATATGTATTTTTGTTACGATTATCGTAACCTAAGAAATGTACCTACCAGTAAGACATTTCTTACGCAGAAGAAGCTGTTACTAGTCTGAGGTTGGACTGGCTAGGTTTTCCTGTTTTGTGTAAAATAAAGATTACAAACGTTCAGTGCCACCAATTGATATCTTTTGAATTGTAAGCAAGAATTTTACTGTAATTTGAATAGGCATATCAAAATAACAAAATCTCATCCGTATCTTACTTCCGAGTCTCTCCCTGAGAAACTAAAGCCTTTCATGCTCTGTGATCCAGAGTGCGCTGTTTGTAGTTCCCCCAGACCAAGCGGTCTGACACGTGCGTTGGATTATTCTTTGAAAATGAGGCCTCGAACTGGCTAAACACATCCTGCCAAGCTCCATAGGAGGCTGCGATCAGAAATTAGTCAAAGTATTTTGTTTTTCGGAAAGCATTAGACGCCATAAAGCACAATTGAGAGGATAAGGGTTTCGCGGGCATGGCAAAAACTTGATATTTAAGAAAATTACATCATAACCTCTTTTGGAAGGTTACTCAAAATGATCTCCTCAGATTTGACGCCATTGACGGTACAAAACACAGAAATAAACATTATTCGAATTCGGTTTTCGGTTTATTCTTAACACTATACAAGTATAAAAGTCTTATTACAAAATATAAGTAACTTACATACACACATTTGCAATTTGTTGTTTTTATTTAAAAAAAAAAAAATAAAACACTATAAAGAGTATCTTTGACGAAGACATCTAGCATTATGTCAAATATGAGCTAACTTGTGTTTAAGGATCAACGAATGAAATCATAATGTATCTTGTTCCGCTGGTGGTTCTCAGGCCCTCGTGGAAATGTGTGAGGCGTCCCGGATGTAAGAGCATCCAACCCATTTTGGTTGCAGTGATGGAGCAATTATATCTTAGGAATTTACACCCACCACCCTCATAATCGATGCCAGCACGATTTAATGCTATATTTATGGTGTATGTTGATGAATCATGATGTGGCCTTAAAGAAGGCTGTTCGTCTGGTCGATAACGAACTACAAAGTTCATGAACGAACGTGGCGGCTGGTAATAAATGACATGATTAAAATATAAACCTGGGAAAAATGCGCTAAAGAATCGAGCTTACGTTATGGTAATATCCAGTAAAGACAGCTTCTTGCAATGGGCGCACATATAATTGGAGAAATTTCAGCCACAGAGGATCCAAACCGACTTGTTTCATATGAATATCACGAGTTGGAACGGCTTCATACCCACCTTCCAAACGGGCATCCTACAAGACCACGTATTAGACAATTTACACATACAATTTGTGCCTCTGTACTAACCTTGTTAGAACCATCTGACCATTTTCCATAGTTTTCTACGATCGCAACCATATCCTGACAGAAGCGTTCTGTGCCTATACGGAGCCAATAAACATCAGGGCATGGTTGAAGAAGAGTTACGTTTGGCTTCAGTTGATTTTTGTATTCCGGATGGATGTAGCGCTGCTCCCAATCCTTTTGATTTGTAAATAGCGTATAGAAGTCTGGTCGGGCAACAGTTGTGTCGAAATTGTCGCAATTTACTAAATGTGCATAGTCTCGGTCGTTAATTACGTACATAAATACTCCCTAAGAAAATAGTAATATAACATTAGTTTCTGTGTACATAGTTTGAACAGTATGTTTTGATTACCAAATTGCGCAAATTTTCACACATCGCCATATCCGCGTCGAGGAATTTATGGTCAAAGTTAAGCTTTTTAAAAATCGACTTTTCAATCAAGAAACAGCTTGATACATACGGCACATTCCACATACCACTGAAATGTAATTAATGTTAGGTAATCTTAGGTAACAATTGAGAAATAATGCCTTTGAATTTTATAAATAATTTTTTTTTAGCTATAAAGCCCACCAATAAGCCAATATGATGATATAAAATGCAAGTATGCATCTGCAACTAAGTGATAACCAGTCGCTATCGTAATCAAGTCTTTTATGTGTGCACGATATAATTTTTATAAATTTTAGGAATTGCAAGTGCGCAAGGACATGATCACTGTCCGGAGTTTCTTATTTTTTTAGTATCTCATTTTGAACTAGAATTGAACATTTTTCTGGAGGAACTCGGGAACAAGAAGATTGGACCATTTTGTTTTGCATTACTAGATGTTTCTGTGCTTTATAAAACTTTCATACGTAATATAAATTGACGAGGCTTTTTTTTTTTTTTTGAATTGACGCCACCAAACCAAATCCAACCCCTACTGCCTCTTTAATAATAGTAATTGAATTTATTTGTGGTGTGCAAATCAAATCAAAATGCGAGACCACTAGTCGACCACTGGGCACTGGGTCTAGAACAGGGTAAATAAATAACAAGAAAAATACTCTGATTAACACACGACACATAAAGTAACTCTTGAAACGGCGGACAACGGACATCAGACAACGAACATCGAAAACCGCAATCTCGAGTGTGGACGAAATTAGTAACAGCTTTTTAGTAGATGTGAGCTGATCGAACTGAGCTGCCTATTGTAGGTGGATAGATAGATTTTCAACGTTTAAAAACTGTTCCCTAGCAAAACAGATAAAAAGTGTTTCTTCTTTTTTATTACAATGAAGTTCAGTTTAATATTTTTGGTCGTTTTCGCAATATTTGCAAAGAATACATTTGCGCAGAGTAGGTCAACAAATGGTTTACTTTTATTTAGTGTTTGTATTTACGGTGTGATGTTTTTATGTGATTGCGACAGGAACGCATGGCGGGAGGGGAATTTTACGGCGAAATTATACGGGGAAAAAGCCAGTCTTAATACAACATCGTACGCAAGATGCAGTCAACTACTACGATCATGAAAATGTAAGCATTTACAAACCCAATTTTCATATTGATTTTGCATTTTTGTTTTTGGTTCAAGGGTGCGAAAATTATCAAGTCTTCGCATTTTGAATTAGACTACACACTTGGGAGAAAAATTACATTCTTTTGTATGGCAGAGGGTAAGTACGCCAGATTGACCATTAAGCCGTTTGTGAATAAGTTGATTCTGTAGGTCAGCCAAGGCCTACGATTACATGGTTTAAGGATGGAGCGGAACTTTACCAGCATCGATTTTTCCAGGTACTGAAATGGACTATTAAATGTCTCATGTCCGTATACTGTTTGTGTGTTGTTTTTTTTTTTTTACTACACAGGTTCACGAGTCTATGGTCGGCAATAACATAATTAAGTCAAAAATGGAAATTGATCCCACAACACAAATGGACGCAGGTGAGAAAAGCAAAAATTTAAACTGGTAATGCACACTTTAGATGGAACTACTACTCACTTTAGGGTACTACGAATGCCAAGCAGATAACATCTACGCTATTGACCGAAGAGGATTTCGAACTGATTACGTGATGATTAATTTTTAGTTCTTTGCTGAAAACATTGCAGAACCATCTATATCTTAAGAGCCAGAATTACACTATATGCTTTTCGTATTGTAGTAATATATACATATATAAAAAATTGGTTGATGAAATTTGCCACCCGATTTATTTATATCTTTGCATGTTCATGGGTCGTTCTATTGCTGCTGTAGCACCAACGCTTACAATTGACTCAATTATTTAATTCAGACAATATCATTTGCGAAGAGTGCTTTGGCGAAACAACAATATGTAATCCAGCGTAGCATATTGCGGTGGTAGTCAAATAAAATATTAAACTGAGCCGGAAGGGGTGATGGCTGCTTTAATCGGAAAATAACCACTAACAGGCATATACAGAGATATCTGTTGCCTTTGGATTAAAACATTTTCATTTTGAATTTGTCGGAGTTTGGTACGAATAGAAAGTCGCGCTGTTTCTCGACTGTAGTTTGCTGTTAAGACCATAGCCCAAAGTGGAAGTATTGATAACAGATAACATAGTTTGCATGATTTAAATTAAAAGTATAACGGTCAGTGGTAAATCCAAGTGTTATTACAATGAATCTGAGATTAGTTGCAATTATTATTGGAGTACTAGTGTTTTCTAACAATTTATGCGAGGCTAGGAGAGGAAGAACAAGAGGACGCACCAAGTCCAGGGTTTGTTTTAACACCTTAACAATGCGGGACTTGCGATTAACTTAACGTACATTTATTCTTAGGTGCAAATTGGTCTACCTATTACTGGAAAATACCGAGATCCTGAATCGGATCAATATTACAACAACAACAATGTAAAGAGCATTTATATTTTATTGCATGGAAGCCAAAAGCACGATTTCATCTATTTGTGCTCTTGGTATATAAACGTGTTTGTGTATAACATTTCTGTGAATAACTACTAATCTAAACAAAATTATTTCAAGGGAGCAAAAATCCTTCAAGCATCTCATTTTGATTATGAATATGTGCTGGGACACAAAATCGCATTTCTGTGTGTAGCAAAGGGAAATCCCCGACCTCACATAACCTGGTATAAGGATGGAACGGAAATATTTCAACATTTATACATGCACGTATGTAAAAACGTTTCTTAAATTTCATTCAAGGAAACAAATGAAGCCAAATTCATTTTAGGTGCACGAATGGCGAATCGGAGAAGACAAAGTTAAATCAAAAATTGAAATCGATCCAGCCACACAAATGGACGCAGGCGTCTATGAATGTACAGCAGATAATATGTATTCAATAGACCGACGCAGCTTTAAAACTGATTTTTCAATTGCATTCGATTAGTGATATTGCACATTAAACTGAGTTTGTAATAAGAGTGTGTATATATATTGATTTTTATTTGTAGAAAAATGAGATTGCAATGAAATTCTAGCTAAGCGAAGGTAAAGAAGAGAAACGTGAATCTCACAGCAAACAACAGCGAGAATTATTAACAGATTTCAGACTAACCGGAGTTATTTTGCTTACCGAGCAAAGATTTAGTTGTAAAGGCGGAATTTCTATCTATAATTTAATCTATTGACTCTAGTCTTATAAGAATTGTGCAAATTGATTAGTTCGCAGAACCAATCCAAAACTTCAGTAAATAGGTAGATGATCTACACTTTTGATGGTGTTACCTCTTCAAGTTAATAACTGAGACAAATTTACAGATACTTACACTATGTTGCCCTTTACTATATCCACATAATCATGTGACCTCGCGTAGTACCCATCGTCCGATATTGCACCCCAGAAATTGCTCCATAGCTCGTTATCACGCGTTATAACTGGGGCGATGAACGACCTAAATAAACAATTTTTGTATTAGATTTCCTAATTATCTGTATAAAGTAAATTATTTATACTGGTTACCTCTCATATGTCAAAAGATTCCTAAGTAAACCTGGATCGTCAATGTGCGCCTCTGCATCTACAGAAAACAAATAGTCGCTTTCTTTCTGAATTGCTTGTTTGCTAAAAAATAAACAACAAGTTTGTAAACAAAATTACATTCTTTCTTCAAATCACCTACACAGCGAGTTTCCTGGCCGTGCGCTCATCGAGTTCATCAGTCGATACTACAAGTTTCGCTGTTAAGTATGCGTTCTCATGGGTTACAAAAAATGATTTCGATAACTCGTCGTGAAACTCAACCTAAATATACAGATTTATAAAGTGAAAAATTCATGCAAATGTTTATAACACTTACTCCACTATAGACGAATAAATTTATTTTCTCCTTTGGATAGTATAAGTTGGAAATTTTTTCCAAGAATTCCTCATAAAAGGGCACCGCTTTCGATGTGATGATAGCGACAGTTATGATTGGTAGTTGTTCTTCCTAAACAAACGAATGTAACAAAAAAAAAAACTTTCAGAAATTCATCACACCCTATATCTTCAATTACATACATCTAACGCCACTCTCTGTTCTTCGCAAATTAGACACTTTTCATTAAATGTTCCGGCTAAATAATTGCCAAATGCATTCAGGTCAACTTTGCTCGGTCCATTGCCATGAATCACACTAGGAGTTGTTAAAAAGTCAATGTTCTGTAAAACACCCGCACCCGTATTGACATTAACATCTAATTTAACGACGTCTTTAGCGCCATTCAGATTTTGAAAAATCCTTGATTCAACGTCAAGTTTTATTCCAAGATACTCTCTCAGCTCTGGATCTAAAAACTGTTTGGTGTAGAAAAGCTGATCGTCGTCGGTGTCTTCAATTGGCCGCTTAATCAATTCGTAAATATCGCGGGCGTTACCTAAGCAAAGAAGAACATAATACCCAACAGGATTCTTTTTAATTTCCATAAATAAAACTTACCGATAAACATGCCAGAGTTCAAGAAACGAGATGCCTGTAACGAAACGGCTGGGTATTCTTTTGACAGAGTTTCATCGGGCCAGCAGAATTTTTCAGCGGAAAATACAATCTTTGCATCCGCATCTTTGAACTTTTTGAGAATATCATTCAAATCTGATGTGAAGATGACATCATAGCTGTGTAAACAAGAAGTAGAATCGGAAGAATGCAATCACTTGATACTGTAATCGTGTTTAAAGAAAGATTTGCGAGATAGAACTCAATATTTTACTTCTGGTATTTTCAAACTTCGTTTGATCTAGGTCACAATTAATATTCCATTTGTCAAAAATATCAATAATTATTTTTTTTGCCGCCCACAGCATTCGTGTTAAATAACTAAACATCTTACCTGTCTGTAAACAGGATAACAGTGTTATTGTCATCCTTCAGGGGGGCTACAGCTTCACGTAACAGGTTAACTTTGAAACCGCCGCCTGGCCCATCCATATTTCCACCTTTCCATTCCAAACCTAAGCCTAGGGTCGTCACCTATAAATTTTGATTCTGTTTTAAATATATGTTCACATGTACATTGTGTAGAATAAAGCCTTATCTATTTGGTTCACATTATATCTGTGCCGCAATTCAAAAAGCATTTCTGCTTTTTTGGAATAAGGAACTTTTATTATTCATGCCGATAAGACTTTAATTTAATCTACCCTCTTCGCGTAGGTCAAACTATGCTTGAACGCATTATCAATTCTATAGAATTTCAGATTCATATTTAGAGAATCTTTTGTTTTTACATGAAGCCATGCAAAAAGAACTCCTACGGTCACGTCAGCATTGTCGTCGGAGCCGGCATTTTCTTTAAGTGAAGAAAATACAATCTTATATGTGGACCGGATATGAGTGAGTTCATTCATTCATTTTCCAGATGTTTTGCCACATCTGGTTGAAGTGATTTATTTTTATTTTCTTTTATTTTTTAACTGCATCTTTCAGTCGGCCTATCTATGTTAAAGCATGAGAGCGAAGGATGGTAAACTAACTATATGAATTTGCATTTTTATACTTATAATAATTATTTGTGTGTTGGTGTGTAGGTATACCTTTTTCTAGTGGTATGCCTACGCATATAATTATGCATATTAGTAGAAGAGGTCAAAATTCTCATAAACTCTACGAACTGGTAGAGGAACACATTTTCTTCCTTATCGAACTTTAATATTGAGATTTTAAATATGTAGAACAAACAAAAAAAAACTTACTTCGATCCCGTAGAACTTAGCTGATCGGATGAAACGGCGATACCCATCGTTCTCCTCAGTCGCAACAGTGAATACTTTTATGTTTTCTATAAGGAACAAAAAAATGTAGCCAAATGAGATTCCAATTGCAAATACTGGTACTTGATACACTTCTAGCGCATTCTAGACTATATTCGCGCATAACGTTTCAAATTGAAGTCAATTATCATAACTATCCCATGCAACGCAAGGAAGAATATGATATCATGCTGTTAATTTAACGAATAAAAGCAAAAAATACATAATCAGTAGATACCTACTATAAACATGAGGCTTTTTCGAATATGTACTTTAAAATGTATGTATCCACAAGCCTTTGATATTGTTTACATCATGATCGAAGGCATCCATAAATAGACTGCCTTCTCTAAACAATTTGAACTTTCGTGTTGTTTTATCTTACTTACCATGATTTACTTCCTTGGATTGCGAAACTTTACTTGTTGCAGCTACAAGAATGCACAGAACGATTATTTCGAACACATTGATTTTTCCCATTGTGCATATGAGCGTTTTGTACTTGTTATATGAATTTAAATGTAAAAAAAAATATTTTTAATTAACACAACATCTTAACATGAAATGAGTTCCAATTAAATAACCAACCGCGAAGCGAACGCGGAGAACTCTGATATTCGATTAAAATTAAAAGAAACGAATTGTCTGTCTTGATGGTTGGTGTCGCTGTCCTGTCACTGCGACTGCAGTTGTCAAATAAGCACTCGATTTTCAAAGAATCTTCTCATGGTTGTTGGTTGTTGCTTCGTTGTGGTCGGGGAGTGGCTTCGCTTAACACGAACAAGTATTACCAGACACGATTTCAGTTAAAAGCAAACGCACATTATATTGATAATCATTATAGGGACAAAAAAAAAAAAAAATGCATATAAAAGTAAAGCAATGCTTAAACATTTCGTCAGACTGTGTATAGGACACGGAGCCATTACCCACCAACACCTACTAAAAAACGAACCACCACCAATCTGCAGCAAATGTAGCAACCCTTTAAATATAGAACACATAATTGGGCACTGCTATCTATCATCAGATGAAGCAAAGCGTCATCTAAAAACAGACATTGTCAACATACTAAGTAAACCATCATTTGAAAACATAAAGATAGTCAACAAATTACTTATAATGTACAATATTACTCTGTAACCCCTATATCTTCTTTTATTATTTTAAATTTGAGCCGAAAGCCTCTGCAGCTAGCGCTCGTTAAATGTCGTTATTAGCAGTGTATTTTAAATCAATTATTAATAAATTAATAATAATAATAATAATAATAAAAGTAATGTAAATGTATAAAAGCAAAAAAATGTCTACTCCATACAAACACCTGTTGCTTTTTTAAAATATATTTATAAACATTCCATTGTTTACTGTTGTATACGTTACCGTTCAACTTTTGGAGTTCAGTATTTGAACATTTATTTTTGATAAAATTATATTTTGACAATACAATCATATTAGGAGGTTATAAAAAATCGTCTCAAATTTCATAATTTGAAAAATAAAAATCGTATATACCTACGTCTGGCAAGGCTGATTTTTATTTGAAGAAATACACTCAGAATTGAGTGTGAACAAAATCTATTTGTTCTCTACCCTACAATAGATGTCAGCAAAAGCGAAGCCTAATGTTGGTGAAACTTGAAAAATGAGAACAACAATTTCGAAACATAAATCCATATGATGGACTTTTTTTTGAATCAGATACGAACTTTCGTAAGAATTTGTTGGCTCATAGTTGTATAAAATATTGATAAACAAACATAAAACATACCAAGCTCCAACTTTAAAGAACAAAATCCATCTCGAGACGGATGAACACCCATGATGCGCACAACCAACGCGAAAACAATAAGTAACATATTTTTAAATTACTTCACCTTAGTTCACAGAAATATGTGACAACATTTTAAATTATCTAAATCCCAATCAAAGCTTATATCTATGAGTTGGACAGGAAGCGAAAGCGAACGAGAAAGAGAAAATTTCAATTTTCTGCTCCAACGACGTTATCGATTTATTGATATATTACGTGCCGCATTCATTGATTTAAATAGTTGTTACAGGTTCACAACTATCCTACAATGAATGATCGAAAATTATCGAGGAATTAACCAGGTACGATGTACGAATAGATTTATATCAGAGCTTTCAACAAAGGGTTCATTTGTGGATACTGGAACTGTGCTAGTGTTTTTATTCTTGGCTATTTTTTTATTTATATTGTGTCATTTCAATACTTTTCTGGAAAGTCGACACTCCAAAGTCAATGGAGGGGATGGTTAGCGGTAATTGCTTAATCCAGTTAGCTAATTGCATTAAAGGAAAGTTCGTAATTTACGTGGTTGGCCCGCTATGGTGAACTGCAAATAAGTACAATTTAGTCCATTTTCTTCCGTTGAAGCAGTTACGATAACCTATTGTCTGGTGAACATATTGAATAGTGTAAAAAGCAATAAAAAAAAAAACAATTAAAAAAAAAAACTAACGCGAAATGCCCAAGGACGATCCCGAAACAGCAGCGCTCAAGCAGGAGCTTAATGATATGATAGCAAAATTCAAGGTTTGAATTATATGAATTATTTGCGAAATAGGAAACTATTTTTTCCTGTAAAACTCCGTATCGTTGTAGGATGCGCAAAATGCTCAAGCTGATTGTAAACTTGCGGAAAAGTGTTCCGATATGGGAGATATACCAAAGATTAGACTTCAGTCGAAAAAGGTCTTGAAGGGACATATCAATAAGGTTAATTCGGTGCATTTTGCTGGCGATTCAAGGCACTGTGTAACTGGATCCCTGGACGGTAAGCTAATTATATGGGACACATGGACTGGCAATAAAGTGCAAGTCAGTATAAAGTGCTGTACATGAGATTCAAATATTAACTAGAGGTTTTAGGTCATACCACTTCGATCAGCTTGGGTTATGACAGTTGCATTTTCGCCGTCCGGAAATTTTGTTGCTTGCGGAGGAATGGACAATCAGTGCACAGTGTATGATGTCAACAACCGTGATGCATCTGGTGTTGCTAAGATGACAAGGGAGCTCCTAGGATACGAAGGATTTTTGAGCTCATGTCGATTTCTTGATGACAACAAGCTTATTACGGGTTCAGGAGACATGAAAATGTACAGGCGCATTTAATACTTTAAATTGTACTAATGTTTAATTTTGTAGATGCCACTGGGATCTTGAAAAGGGTGTTAAAACAATGGACTTTAATGGGCACGCTGGTGACATTGCATCAATTTCACTCTCCCCAGACATGAATACCTACCTAACAGGTTCCGTTGACAAAACTGCAAAGCTCTGGGATGTTCGAGAAGATAAACATAAGCAAATGTTCTTCGGGCATGAAATGGATGTTAATTCTGTTTGCGTAAGTTTAAATGCTTTAAAATTTAGAGTACAAGATATATGTGTTTTTTTTTTAGTATCACAACAGCGGTTATGCTTTTGCTACGGGATCAGAAGATCAAACAGCGCGTTTATATGATATACGGTCTGATCAACAAATCGGCCACTATGAACCACCAAATAAAAACACTGGATTTACGTCTTGTGGTAATGAGTTGCAACTATAAATTTAAGCAATATTAACATCCCCACTTTTTTTCACAGCATTGTCCTACAGCGGAAGGTACATTATATGTGGGGCAGTAGACGGAAACATTCATGCGTGGGATACTATGAAAGTAGTCCACAATGGTAAGTCTGCAGCAACTCCTCTGCTCGTTGTATTTGTACCTACAATTTCTTTTTCTTAATTAAGGAATGTTAACGGGTCACGAAAACCGAGTCACATCTATTGCTATGACACCAAATGGGATGGCCTTAGCATCTACCAGCTGGGATCAGCAATGCCGCATCTGGGTCTAAGGAAAGACGTTAATTTAATTAAAATAAACAAAAGTTAGTTTGTATTGAATTATGAATCAATAAATTGCGCATTTTCGTCTCAAAACTCTAAACATTATGTATATTTTAGTTACTGTTTCATTTAATTGCATGAAATTAAAAATATTTCACCAAACCCAGATTCAAAGAAGCATATTTCTTTTCAACTTTTAATACGAACACCTGTTTTTAAAAAGTACATAACACATCTAGTACATTGCCATAATTTGTTTAAGGTCTCTATTCAAGTATTGATTTGTCCAATCATTCTCTGGATTATCTAAATGGTTATCAAAGTCCACTATATCTTTCATAGCACCACGTTTCAAAAGCGCCGAAACAGCTTCCAATGTATTATGGGAATGCATTAAGGAGAATGAGGCCTTATTCCAACGGCCCTCCGCAAAGGAAAATACCTTAATCGCAGGTTTTTCTGCAGAATGACATACAAACTTATTGTCAATTATAACAAAGCAAGCGTTTTTAAAATTTTCTTGAATTTTATCTGCGATTTTGCCAGATGGAGCCTTCTCAACAGAGGCGTCGTAGAAATTTTCCGATGCACCATAGTAACCAGCTATTATAAGGCCATCGGCTTCAGCCATTGCCTCTATCTTTAAAAAAAAGTAAATACATTTTATCTTGCAACTAAATATGAATGAACTTGTTTACCTGGGCAAGAGCTATTTCAGCCATTGGTGTCACATAAAGACACTGATGGAAAAGAGGAATTGCGTCCAAAACGTGAATAGTTTCATTTCGACCAGCGGTATTCTTGTCGGCAAGTAATATGCCGTTTATAGCAGAATGAGGATATTTCGCGGCATGGAAAATCATTTTGGCATATGCCCTCTCTGACACTGTATAATCTCCCATGTTAATTAATTAATATAGCTATTCCAAATGAAAATTAATTTAAATTCAATAAAATTGCAGCTGAACGGAAAGATAAAAATATTTGACAATTGAAGTTGAAAGACATCAATGACACTGACAGAACAGCATAGCACATTTCAAATGGAGAGTTTGATTCATGTAGAGTTTTCATACGGGTGTGTTCCAGTGTTGCCCCCCAACTAACTGGTTGAAAATGTAGCGTGGGGCCGAATTCGCCAGGGCACCATTTTCCTGGTGAATTTTTGAAAACTTACGTTAATCCGGAGTTTTTTATTCTTTTTTTATTTTTTATTTTTATTGGAGGCCCCGGTTTGTTCCACTTCGATCTATGCAAAAATAAAGATCCCAACCGCTAAACCGACAGAAATATAAAATTCTGAATATGGTCCATTTTTGTTTGTTTTTGGGTATATAGGACTTAAAAACAAACTCCAATCAGCGAAAGGTGTGGCAACGTATGTCAACAACCTCCTCCGAGTCAGTCTGACATTATGGCATTGATCAAGTTGTTTTTTCTCTGTTTTGCTTTAATCTCAATTTGGGGAGATTTCTCGTGAAATCGTGTTCAAGGGCCCGGTTCTGGGACAAATATTCGGGTTTACTGGTGAATGCAACCTTTACGTGGTGGAAAAGTGTAGTGTAGTGGTAAAAGTGTAGTGAGTAGATTGCGAGTAACAACTATATCGTAGACCAGTTGTTGTAGTTGCATTGAAGTACTTTACTTTACTTTGCTGAGATAGATGTCCAATAAAACACGGTTAATAATTACTTGAAAATACGGAAAAACACTCGTGGAAGCAATTCTTTATTTACAAACTGCAGAAAAAAACTCTTGCCCGGGTGCTGTACCTAATTTAAAATGATACACAAAACACAATTATAAACCACAGACCAACTGCCCGTGTTTGCACATCCAACTATATCTTCTTTTCTGTAGATAGATAGAAAAGAGAATATAGCATAATAATTATGGAACCTGGAAGTTGAATTTGACATTGGAATTGAGGGAGGTTCTGCGTTTGCATGAAATCAGTGCTTCTTGCGCCCCAATATTCGATATAAGTTTTAATTTTTCTTTTCTGAAATTTAGAAATTGTAGTGTTTTGTGAATATTTTACGAATTTTCGTAGTGACTTTTTGAGGGCGAAAAATGTAGTGAAAACGCTACAATTGTAGTAGGGGGGCAACGCTGGTGTGTTCATAAGATCTAACATCCTGTTTGATAAATTCTGTGCGTATTCCTTTTATGGAAATACTTTTCTTTTGTTGAAGTGAAATTGTTAGAGAAATTAGAAGACTTTTTGGGAGTAAAGAACTGGATGTAGAAAAGTTAGGAGAAATAGGCATAATCATACGTGATGATTTCGTTCGTTCGGACAAAAATAAGGGGCTATGTTTTCGATTGGGCATTTGGAATTCATAACGTTTATTTTACTCTAAAAAATTTTTTTTTTGTTAAATAATTGCATAAACAACTGGTTTTTTCTCCCCTTTTTTTGAAATTGAAGCCTTCGTCAAAATGAATCTTCAAAACTAAATAATTATAACTATATGTATATTTTTTTGGCAGTTGTCGTTGAAACCCATAATCAATCTTTTCTTTTGTAAACAAATTTACAGATTGTTTGTATTATACTCGTATAAAGACTGAATTCCATTTTCAAATTGGATTTTTTCTACAATGACATTATCTAAATGCCAATAAAATTTGTGATTTGTTTGCTAATTAATTTTATTTGTTTCCACTACTGTATACATATAAGTACATTTCCGCAATAGGTTTGTAAGTTGTACTACGTAGTAGGTACGTATATTAAAGATAATTAATTAGTTCAATTATCAAGTTACATAATTATTATTTTACAAAATACATACATTGGGGACGTTCGGATTCGTAGTTTAGTAAGTCTGACGTCTGACTAGATGCGTCTCAGTTTTTATTGGCCCAGAGTGTTCGTTCACTTTATAGTTTTTGCAGTTGACGTTTATGGAGGGGAAGCCGACCAATCTAGTCAAGAAAATCACTCAGTTGACATTTCGAAGAGTCAAATTTAAAATAAACAGAGTGGCCGTTGCAGAATTCTGAGGAGACGAAAAAAGGCGCGATGCCTCAAAGGTGTAGTTTCCAAGGCCACTCTGGTAATTTAGAATTTCCACACGATACAACCATTGGTTCGCATAACACGATATAGATCCTCTTTGGCATAACACTATAATAGTGTAGTGATTGCCAGCCGTGTTACATTTTAAATGTACTTATTTGAAAATAACAATTTATTAAAAATTAATGAAGGGGCTTTTCCAAATAAAAAATTGCAAATTCAAACAAAGGTAACGCTGACCGCGAGAATACACAAACAATTCAACTTGCTTAGTCAACGCGTTCGGATTCATAGTCACGACCAATCTAGTTGACGTTTTACATAAACTAGGTATCCGAACGTCCCTATTGAATCTCCTTCTCACCCTAATTGGCCCTAAACGTAAAATTTATCTTCGTTATGAAATATTGAATTAGGATTTTCTTTTCCATCTAAATTAGGTTAGATATATGTATTTTGAAAACGCCATAGGCTACGTTATTTCATTACGCCATTTTTGGTAACCAAAAATAGGTAAAAATAATAATTAGGAGTGCTTATAAAAGGTGACTAACTAATCTTTTTAAAGGAACGTAGTTAAGCCAATCCTCAAAAAATGTTTTTGGTTCATTACTCAAAGGAATACCTACATTAAATAAGCCCCTATTCTAAAATAGGAATACGTAAGTATAACAATACAACATCAACTGCTCCATTGCATCAGAACAAATAAGATAATAATGTAGGTATACTTACACTCGTACTCGTATAAGAACTTCAAAAACCATATTGACCGAGAGTCCATGACTAATATTCATATACATTGCGGTAGGTATTTCCAATAAAATTCATAAATTCGGAAGAGCAAAATCCCAGGAAAGCCAGTTTACCTACACCATGCAAGTTTGCACCTAAATCTGAAATCGTCTATGGCTCAGTGGATTGTGGTTTCCTTCCTTGCCGTGTGAACAAATAGAGATTTGCTATTTTTGCACTCAGTCATGACGTCACTTGATAGCTGGGCGAGCCCCCTTTCTTCTATGCGAAACAAACACAAGTAGTATACCTAAATACCCCTGTGTGATGGGTATGTCTCATTCATGGTGCTTTTCTGTAAGCATTACGTTTGTATGTATATACACAAGTAGTGCATACTCGTAGATATATTTTTGCTTACAATTTCTATTTCATCTGACATCGTCGACAAGCTTTTGAAGGTCATTGAGACATTGACATAGGTGGTACAATAAATGTTGCAAATTGCAATAAGTCATTTCAAATGTAACTTTGAAAATTTAACTGCAAGCTCGGTATGCACCGGTGTGAGTGTTGAATAACAAGCCCAAATGCAACCAACGTAATTGATGTTGATAACACTTATCACGTAAAGAACAGAGTACCTATATCGAAATCTCATAAGCTCTCTGTTGCTGCTGCGCGAAACACACAAACACACCACACCGCCAGAACTTGGTTCTGAGCAAATTCCACCGATTGGACGATTATGTCTTTCCATTCCCAGCGACGCGGCACTCAGTATCAAGTATTTGCGAAGTGAAAACGTAACGACAAGTTTGACATCAACGCAGTTGTGTCTCTGCCGTTGTGCTGGACAGGAACATAATAAATCGCTCAACTCTCTAATTACTTTTCTACATGCTCTTGGAATCTTACGCACAGTAATACCCAAGGAAGCAACGCGAAAAATCCCCAAGGATATCTCTAAAAAGTGCCAAATTTTACCACAGAATTGAGTGCGGTAAATAAAATTTGTACCAGGAAGTTTAGAATTTTAAAAGGTATGTCAAATAGTTTATCAAGTGAAATATTATTTGCAATATGACATAATAATAAACAATGTACCTTGGTACGTTTTGGATTGTGATTATTAGAATATTATTTATGATGAGGAAGTTTATAAACGCTGTGGTGTCGAACAATCACTAGGTAGGCATTTCGCCCGTTAACCAATAAAAATGATAAGAAAAGCTTAGTTATCAGTTTTTCTCTGTTAGGAATTTCAAATTTCTTAACGAATTTTCTGCATTTTTTTCGGGTGCTTTGCGGAGATTTAAGTGTTGTGTCAATTTGATTCCTCAGATTTTTAAACCTGCATAAGACGTTGGAATAAAGAACTTAAATTTAGTAGGTATAGCTAAAAATTCAGTTTTAAAGGCACAAATTGTAAAACTGCTGATTGTAAAAAGACTGAAAAAAGGTTGCCGTAAAATGCGCAGTATTATTGGACGGGGAATTACATTTGTACAATATTGAATTTTAATTTAGCAGCAAGGTGTGTAAGAGTTTACTTATTATGATTAATAGGGAATCACTTGTCGGTACGCGTTATTTGCATATAAACTAGCATTCCAAGGTGCTAAAAAACTACATCAGTTTTCATTGAAAATTTACTTCCGAAACACAATGTACATACATCTGTTTTGAGATAGTTGTGTGTTGCGTTTATATAATTTACATTCACTTTTACGTGAACAATGTTTTGCAACAAAATCACGTAGTCACTAGTGCAAAAGAATGAAATTTTGCCAACACAAGTAGTTAACATTTTTCGCTGCAACGCACATTTTAAATCTACAAAACGTCAACATCAAAATCAATGGAATGCATGTCGTAGCAGATCGGAAATGAGTTTTTGATATTTTAACCTCACAAGTAAAAGATCCAAAATTAAGGGATTCAACATTCAGTTGGAGTATACTGTGTTATCTATATCAGTTAAAATAGTTAAATGGCTTGGTGCAAAACGGAAAGACCACCCAATAACAGATTAGATTAGCAATGAGGTTCAGTACATTCGATACTTATTTACATAAAAGCGATATAAAGTTAACAATGTTTAAACAGTTTTATAATGAATGCCGAATGCATAGCTACACCTATACAGATTATGGAAACAAATGCTTTCGCTTCTAATCTTTGCTTGCACCTACTCATAAATCGAGAAAATAATAGTGAAAGGTTATAGTGTGTTTAGGCCCATTTTATTCACTCGAAGTTGAACACAACTTGGGAAGTTTCCCATATAAAAATCCACAAGTTGTGTTCAACTTCGAGTGAATAAAATGGGCCTTAGTCTTTAAATTAATTTTTGCCAATGCGATTGCATCTGCATTACTTTTGTTACTTCTATACTTTACGTTGGCAATCGAAGAGTTATTCGTTTTAGAGTACGTGAACTGAATCTTAACATACAAGGAAAACTTCTGATACACTTGATTTTATTTATAAATTTCATTAGCAAATAAATATGTAAATGTGGTTTATGGTTGGTTTTAGCATTTTTATTATTTCTTTTAAATAAATCTGCTCCCCTTGCATATTAAAGGCACCAAGATCAACCGGTATTATCCGTGTTCTCTTACTTCCCCTTTTTAAATCTTGAATTCGAACGTAGTTAGCTGTAGGTGATTATTTTGTATATTTCGTATATCAGCTTCAAAAAGGTCGTCAGCCAGTACATTTTTAAACATGGTAGATATCAATTAATCGAAAAAAAAAAAAATAATATTGTTCTGTGACAACTAATTGCTACGTAATTAAATTACATTTTTACTTACAAAACAATATTATTGGATAAAACGTTGTTTATCTCATTCTGAGCAGATTCAACTCATCAGAGGAATAAGTACATCACACGATTAAATTACGAACAGTGGGGAATTACATTTTCATATACGTGTTTATATAAGCGTAGTACAGATATATCCGTACTGCAATCATCCTAAATGACTAAATTATCAACGTTAACTAACGTATATGGGTAACGTGCGAAAAACACCCACAAAAAAACAAAAAAAAAAAAAAACACAACGACAGTTTATAACAGATGTAGGTACTATGTATTTGAAACCGTCATTTTCCGCGATACTTATAATCATTCTTAGCGTCCAGACTAATTGTTTTCATACAAAATCGCATATTGTGGCCCACAAAATATTTAGTCATATTTAAAGGTTAAAAATGATTACTAGTAAGTCCCTCTTTCTTTTAAGTATTTTGCGGTTTTGGAAGAAACAATCGTAAATGGGGAATGCCGAGTCATTGCACTTTTGCTATAAATAGTTCAAATTCCTAACCAACTCTTTTGGAAGAGGTCAGTCAAGCGAAATACTATGCGCTTTAATGTCATCGCAAGCAGAACTGTGTCTAAGGTTTCGAATTTTATTGAAACATGTCTATTGAATGTCTGGGGCTTAGAATTTCGAATTAACATAATCGCTGATGAATTTTGAGAACGACAGCGCTCAAGTTAATAACCGAGTATTCAATCAAGTTGTTCATTGATAAGGCGAGTGTGAGTAATGTTTACATCGAATCATTTGACGTGTTTACCACCAATATAGCTTTGCTTTTTGCCTAAAATGCCAAAGCAGTCAGTAATTTTATTTGACGCATTGTTAAAGTGTATTATATAGATTACAAATGAGATAACGAGACATTTTTACATATGTGTACATATAGTGAAATTGCCGAATTCTTACGCGTTGCTATCAACTCATAAAGCAGCTAGTGTAAGCTGGATTAGCCAAATCTAATCAATGTCAACTAAAACAAACGGACCAACAGGAAGTAACTTAATGTGCAAGGATTGAGCATGAGAATATTCATGCTCAACTGTAGGAAGTGTTTTGAACTCCAAACGTCAAAGAAACTATACTTGTTGCGGGTTGTGGGTACAATATAACACTTTTTGTTGGGTATGATATTGAACATTTTGAATTCCCATAGGTACAAGGTACAAGTCTATGTAATTAAAGGTTCAGTCACATAGCTTATTATTATTTGAGCTTAGTTCGGAAGCGTTCGTATGCACTCGTAGGTAGGCAGGTACTTGAAAATAAATAAACAATAGTGAAAAAGCATTTCCATTGCGGAAGTAAGGCCAGATAGAATTAATGGCTTCATATTTGGTGCCAGGTGCGGTGACGTTTTGTAACTGTTAGCAGTAGCAAAATGATGCAGTCAGCTAAAGTGAATTGTATAATCTCAGCTTTTTAAATGCCCTTATATCAGAATAGCGGATCGGTTAAGTAGTTGTTTCCAGCAAAATCCGTGTATACATAGTATACGGTGGAATTTTCATTGTGTGTTGTGCAATAGATTGTATATCTAAATACGTAGATTATAGATACCTGCTGGCTAACAATGTAGTACATCTCAACTCAACTATAAACTGCAGCAAATCTATAAAGTGCATATTATATAGGAATTGAATTGATTTCCCGATATTCATTTCTGGGTGCAAACTTATTTCGAGGTGGGCACGTGCTTCTCGGCAATTTTGAATTGATTTCAATTAAAAAACGTCCAATCGCTGATTTACCTCTCCATATTTACATTCACTGGCGATAGCCATTTGAACCTGAAACGTGAATGTGACGAAATGTAGCAACGATCGATCGCAATGGAATTATAATTTACTACTGTAGTACGTAGTGATTTACAATCAACTTGCGTAGGAAACATGTACTTATTGGGCCTTACAAATAATCGTTTTTAATCTTCATATGCAAAATTTGGCCATTGTGAGTTTGTAAAATTTAGCCTGGACACTAAACACATCGCACATCTTTTATATAGGGCAATTAAAGATCAACGGGGACGTGCCTTCTATTTGGAGAGCCAATGAATTTGTAGATCGATTTGCGTTATCGCCTGATTTCGTTTTTAATGTGGGATGGAAATTTACGCTGATGAATTTCTATGAATAGCAGGTTATTTATACGTCGCTGTGTGTGTAATCCCTAAGATAGTAATCCATGACTTAAAGAGAACAAACACTGACGCACGCTTTTCAATTGTAAACATATTTTCGTGGCATTTTTATTTTTGTTGGTTTAAAATGAAATAACAAAACATGAAGTAGTGGTATACCTACTTATTTTCATTTATATTTGTTTATATAGGTAAATAATTCAATGAAACGATATACTTGTAATTTTAAACGTGTTCCTCATTGCGCTACGCGGAAATGCAGAACACGTTTTATAAAACATTTATTACCTATACAAATAAGTTAAATGCACCTTGAATAAAGAAAGCCGATTTTTGTGGAGTTTATTTGTAATTGTAATAATTTATAACCAGCACATAGTCATTCAAAATTTAATGTAGTCTGATTGGACTGAAAATATACTTTAAATGGGTTTAGGCTTAGGCCCTGGTTATTGTGATCAGTAAAAGTCGTTTATAAAAAATTAACCAGTCAAGTTTAAGCTTAATTTTAACACCTGAATAAGTAAAAAGTTATATAAGAACGTATATATTGCTCTCAGATATTCGTTTATTCATTTTCAAAATTCTGTCTAACCCGTGTAACAGTCGCGGGTGTAGGATGCTTAGGTGCGGACAATCCATAACTCTCCATTTATCGCCGCATCAACTTGAAGCAAGCCAGACCCATTCGATCGATTGGCATTGCAAGACGTTGCTTAGCGAATCTTATATACGAGATAAGATTCGCTAAGCAACGTTTTATTTTTATTTATTTTTGTTCTTTCACTGTTTCCTAAGCCGACCTATCGCCTTTGTCAGCATTATTATACGTATGATAGCAACTACAGTGACCTAAACAAGCAAACATCACCGAATTTGAGCTGCGAAAGGCGAGGAATGTCATCGTTCGACCGGCAATGGCATTCATAGAAAAACATGCCACACATAAGCATGTCAACAAAATATATTGGTTAAACAAATATTTTGCCCACCGAAGTTGCTACTCGAAAAATTAAACACAGCAAAAAACGTCGATTACATAAATGTATTTGGGTATTCTTAACAGCTAATCGCGGTGGCAAAAGGTGATGATAGATAGATAGCTTTTTTTTTTAATTTAAAGTTTAACAAAACTGAAGCAAGAAATTCACTGACATGCAATTGTGTGCCATATCGTTAAAGAACATGAGTTTCATTAAATTTTAAAATAGCAATAACAGATTAGATTAGCTTTTGAGGTGCGATAATCAACAAATCACTGCTGCGTTCACACTTATTTTGATTTTATCGTGAGCGCCCATATATAATGCTTAAATCGCTAATTAGGGCTGTCGTTTCAAAATTTCTTTGGGGAGTGTAATAGAACTTTTTTGGGGAGTACCGGGTAGTATACAGAACGAAATTTATTCTTAGCTAAGCGTTTTTTCAATCGGGACTGTCCCTATGTTGGAAGCCGGTGGCTGCCATGTTGTTTCGGAGAGACTCTCTTATCTGGTGTTTATTATTCAGTCAATGAATTTAGTACCAAGTTCATCAGTGAAAATGTTGCACCCATTTTATGGCAGAGGCGGTGGCCCTTCAAAGTGGACTCTTCAACGTTTGGTAGTTAAATTCTAAGCAACTGGGGTTCGGTAAAACTTGTACCACTCGGCCGTGGCGGACATTTAAACGATGTTATGTTTCATACATTAAGGCAATAACCCCTTTCACATAATAATAATAATAATAATAATAGTAATAATAAGGCATGAATGGCCCTTTTAAATTAAGAAAATACTTCGTCACTACATCACACACAGCTTGTTTCATTTCATTTCAAATATTCGGCAGAAGAAAAAGAATTTCCAGGATCCGCAAGAGTGCGTTCGACGCGAATATGTATTTTAATGTTACAAAATCGAATCACGAACAAAATATTAATGAAATATTCAGATAGTAGAATTTATTTTGGAATTTACTAGGTAAAGAAATGTCAAGACAAAGTGGAAAATAATTCAATCCAATATTCAAAATAGGAGTACAATTTCTCGTTGGGGAGTACCGGAGTACGAATGACGAAAAAGGAGAACATTACTCCGTTTGTAGTACTTTTTGCAGCGCTGTCGCTAACTTAAACCGCATGTATCTTCGAATGACACAGCTGTGTGTGAATCTGTATATTTTCCATATATACCTTTGTTTTATATATATTCAATAGCCGCGATTTTTGCAGTGAGATTTCAGCGGAATATTGCTCTGCTCGGTTGTACGGTTCTTATAAGTACTCGTATCGAGCTAGAAACTACTTCTGAGCTGAGTTTAAGGAATAATCTAAATGCGAAGTATTTTTAATTTGCACACACGCACAATGTTGTCAATTTGCCATTTAACTGAGCGTATTCACACAAACTCTAGATATTATTTCATGTCCTTGAGACGTTTCCTCTTTCTCAATTCAATAAACGTTGCGTTAATCCTTGAGTCCGTCTGCGATGATGCCATTAACCTCAGCTACCGCATCGAATGCTGATAAAAGAAAGAAACTGGTCCGCGTCGTTCTGTTTTGTTCTGTACAATAACAATGCATGTTTTTAAAGCGACCATCTATCAAGCAAATACAAAAAGCACTTGCAATTGAACTCAAACAGAGACATTTTCTGTAATATACAACTGGAGAATGCAGGCCGAGCCGGCGATTGCCAGTGCAAGTGAATTCTTTAGTTGTTGTAAATGCGCGATAAATAATAAAATCAGAAATTTATTTTGTAAATATTTGTGGAACGCAGAAGTGCGTTTATTTATAATTTTAATTTTAACATTATTTCTTGCAGTTTATCAGTTATTATTGTTGAATGAGTTAGGATCAAGGCACAAAAGTTATCTTAAATTATATTTATATTTTGTAATGATTAGATGCAAAACGTTGATACAGTCTCAATTGTAATTAAAATGCACGTTGTCAATCATTTTTAAATGTTTTAAGTGAAAACAATCATTATCTTATCTTTTGTAGGTACCTATTCAAATAAAGCTGTTTTCGTTCGATTTGAATAGCCCGAGGTTATTACGCACCTTTGTAGGATCAGATTATTATAAAGTTGATTATACTAAAGTGGACATGTCAGTTTTGCTCACCGGGGAGTCTTAGTACCTAATCAATAATATGTATCATGATATCGAATAATACTTTTATTCTTTATTATTGCTTGTTCATACTTTATTTTCATAAATATATTCGATAGCGATACGTAGTACGTATTATCAGATCACGTTGTTGGACCCTGATCGAAAAAGAACATAATTAACAAAACACGTACGTGATCGAATCATTATTTTTGATGGCCTAATACCTACCTATTATTGATTGTGTCAAAATGCAGGAACATGTTACCCAACAATTTAAAAAAAAATAAATATTTTCAAGGTCTTTAAATATAGGTTTTTAAACATACGTATATATTTCAAGATAATCATCATGCATTTTGCAAAAATTGATAAAAGGTTCTTGAAATTGAGAAATTATATAAAAAAAAAACTCCCCAAGAGCTCGATTTTAATCAGAGTGGAATATTTTTATGCACGTCATACATTTCGCTTGGTTTAGTATAGGTACCTTAACAAACAATTTGTTATCCGATCACGTTCATCTATCCTGATTTATTAGAAATAACAAGATGACAGAAGCTTGTACAAATTACACCTTATCTCAAGTTGATTGGGTTTTATTCCCGGTATTCGGCGTAGTACTATATTCATGTTCATAGTTGATTTAGATCATCTGCACAGTATAACAACAATCACGCTTAGCTACATAATGCACCAATCCATATAATATAGTCTAAATTACCCATAAGAGCATACTCCTTGGAAGGGATTCATCTTATACCATAGCTCAAAGAGATGATAAATTACTTTATTGCATTTAATAGTCATTAAATCTGTACTCTCAGAGTATATGTACATATGTACGAATTTGTGTACTCAGTTAGCCGTAATTGTTCAGCTTCCTGCTTAAAGTTATTTAGAGGCAGAGTTCGGATTCAGTGTCGCATTCTTTTTTTAAATTTGGATTGTATATTAACATTGCTGTATCTAGTTCATATATACACAGATTGACGTAGTTTTGAACTTGTTTGTTTTGAATGGGATGATTATTATTAAACGGTTTCACATTATTCCTCCAAGCATGTGACCAGAGAACCAACAATTTATGTATGGTGTAGTGGGTAGATACGTTGGTTCTATTTCGATCTTTCAAATGTTGAGTATATTTATCTGCATATAACAAAAAAAAAAATTGTATCCGTAGGACCGCCCATAACTCTTGAACGCGTTCGTACGATTTGAGCTATCTTTTTTTTTTGCTTGTTTTTAAGAGATTTTAAAGGGAAATTTGGAAATTCGTAATTGTTGATTTCATGATATACATTTTGTACGGGGAGTTTTCTTTTTTTTTTGCTTTCTAATTTTGGTCGTAATATACAGAGAGATGGTATTTTGTCAAAAACTTCTGCCTGGTTTTGATGATTTCAAGATGTGAGAAAACGTTCCGTGAATGTCATAGCTCCGCTTTCGACTATGGCTGCACGATATACTACGGCGAAGTTCTGTAAACAATTTTGCCGGCAATCGCCAGATCCGCTAGTTATTTATAGAAAAATAGCTTTCTGAAGAAAAAATTTTATTTTACAATGAAACAACTTGAGGCCGATTTTGATAACAAAACGCATAAAGATGAACCACTACAACCATAATTTCTTATCTCTTATTTTTAATTACAAATAAGGGGCCAACAATTTTGATACACAGGCAGCATTTTGAATTCATTCAACGTCTCCGTATTATGTGACATTTCCTTGGCCTTATAGAAGAAATATAAAGATTCAAGAGCGAAAGATCTTCTAGCTCATGACGTGAATTGGCGAGTCGGGCCTTCAGAAGGTTGTATGAGAACATGTAGTTTTATGGTTGTCGTAATACAATATTCTTACGTATGTTACGTTTGTGTCCCAAATAAATAAAACTCAGACTCAGAAGCTGCTCCTTACTGATTTTTTTAATGTTTTTTATTACATGCACTAAAAATATATACAAAGCAATTGGTGGAACAGGTAGAACTAGATTCTCACACCCTATTGCTAAAAGAATACATACCAATCACGACTCCCGCACTATATACCAGCCCCACTAGCAACTCGCCTATAAAATAAACAAGCAGTACATTTGGAGCTGACTCTATCTTAAAGTTTGCTAAGTCACAGATAAGAATAGTTGTAAAATAATCTGTAATCACTGCCTTCTCTATTCATATAGCATCTATGACGTGTATATTTGAACTAACAGTGCGTTTCTGACAAGTACTGCCGGTATCTAACAACGAATGTTACAAATATCTCCCTTTCTAAGTAATGGTCTGCTATATTTATTTACCTGCTTTGCTTACCCTCCTATCCTCAAAGTTGTCGATGATACTTCTTGTGTAAAATGTGATGCAGCTAACTGACCTATGCAAAGCGCGAACAGCAAGTGCATTCATTATGAGTTCTCTTATAAACAACTGCCTGCCACCTCCCAATTTACCATAACGATATACCTGCCATTTTTCGAATAATTTTTTTTCACTCGCTTTCGCTCGTTTTCCTCTCTTGATGTTCATTTGCTCTCTGCCTGGGGAACTTATAGCCGTTCGACTATTGGCTTTGATGGGGGGCAGGTATCGATGTCGTCACATTACAACTTACCCGTGCTCAGTGCCAGCTACACAATAGAACTGCGAACGTCAGATTTGTCAAGTCTATTATCAATTCTCCCTGTTATAGTAAAACAACCGAAAAAAAATATTGATTTACAAGCCTCTCAACTGCCCCCAAAGACTACTGGTTTAGTTAATTTTTGTTATAAATTTCCCATCGTATCTATACTCTCTGCGACTCCGTTACTGAGCCAAAAATATGACGTGGTGAATACCTTCCATGAGCTTGAAAACAAAATATTACTCGCCGCCGCCAGTTGGAGTGTTAGAGTGCGTCCGTCTCCGTTGCCAGTGCGTGTACTAAATGTGCCCTCCTCGCTATTAAAGTGAATTTTTTTGATTGCTGCTGCTGCATTGCTTAGGAGAAAGTGAATCGTGTTAAAAATAATTTTATTTTATTGCACTGTGTTGTTTGTATTGTGTGACATTTGAGAACAGATTCAAAGTCAAACGCTTCTGAGCATGCCCAGAATTTTTTGAAGGATTTAGGTACTCCTTGTCGCTTTTCCTTTCCATATTACAATAACGTTCGAAGGGCATACGGCATTTCGCAAGCAGCAGCAACAGCAAATATTACAAAAACAGACTCCACCAGAGTCTGGTTGTTTTTTCGTCTCTTCGTTTGCTTTTATTTGCTTGGAAAAAGCCAACATATCTTAAATTCAGGAAGTTTGCTTTGCGTTTGTTTGTTTGTTTTTGTGATAAGTCTTGTGTTAATAATTTAATTAAAAGCAAAAAAAAAATCCTCAAAAATGTCGGAAAAGAAAACGATTGTTAGTACCGAGGAAAACTCGCGGCTCCTTGAAACATCAGCTAATCCGGAGACTTATGGATCTCAAAAACCGGTAAAGTATTACAGTTACATAAATTATTTTCTATCGAAATTGCCGCCCAAGATAAATAATTCTCCTTATCAAATGAGCGAACCGAAATTCGTTAGAGAAAAGTACTAACATGCCTTCCGACGCAGAATGAAATTTATTTTGCGTCATAAATAAATTCCAATAATTTTGTAGGTACCTATAGATATTGTCCTTCTTTTAGGTGGAGGTGGACCCGGTAGTTGAAGGCAAATTTATGTACATATTATATTTTTATGTCCAAGTGACATCAGCAGCATTTTTCGAAACAATTTTGCAATTAGATGAGATCAACGGCCCGCTTATTAGGGGAAATTGGATAATTCGAGTAATTTTTAGTTTTACGACCAACGTACTACAAACGGTTGATTTTGAATAAACATACGTACATACACGTATATAATGATAGGACGTTCAAAAGCGGTGTCGTTTTGGGTGTAGATACATTATGCAAGCATCTTCGGTTATCTGAGGCGTATCACGTATCTACCTATTTACACGCGTTCCTATAAATATAATATAGAAGAAACTTAATTAGTAAGTCAGTCGTGTTTTTTTACATATACTTGGTGCAATCGAGCACAACCAGATTTTTCCCAAAATCCACTTGCAAAAACCTGTTAAATTCCATTTGTCGCCTAAACACACAACTGAATTCAAGAATATAGGTAAATCTTCAACAACACAAAATTCCTCATATACGGATACCCCTGCTAGGTTTATATGTTGATGCAGTTTTTTTTTTTCTACCCAGAAACCGGAATGAGTACCTTCGTTGGTAGATATTAGTATTATGGATTCAAGTGTAACGACCTATTAATATCATGTACGTGTACATAGGTAGGGCAAAGAAAAAAACGTCGCTAAGTAGCTGATAATGGGGGGTGCCGAAAAGCGTCATTCGGTAATTGCATTATAATGCTTAATTATTTTGATTTGTTGGGTGGTAGAAATGAATTTTCTTATCGTAGTTGCTTATTTTAAATTGTCGCTGCTACTGCGTTTTGTACAGTTTTTTTTTACAACAAATATAGCTTTTACAAAACAAACTTAAAAAAAAAATTCCAAAAAATAGAAATTAAATAAAGAAGAGAACTACAGAATGGAAATCTCTTTTAATCCTTCTGTAATTGACTTAGGAAAACAGAAAAGATAATGGCAGGAAATAGATAGGACTATCAACATTTTATTTAATGCAGATAAATATTTATAGCTTATCATGTACACATGTCTATAACAAAAAAAAAAAAATCAGTAAAAACACAAAAAAACACAAAAAACATTGGCAATGAGGATCAAAAAGTTAGCAAGCTTTCCTTGGCTTTATTTGACGAAAGACTTAAAGCATAGATTTGGAAACTCTTAAAAGATATACATATGTATGCATACATACAGGTTCGATGAAAACTTTCCTCTAACACAAGTGCTTTTTATATTAGTTCTTATAGAATATATATTATAATATATATACATTTAGACAACCAAACTTACCGCATAACAGAAATGTATCTGAAAAAAAAATGACAAAAAAACGAAAACATTATCAATAAGATTTCATTTTTAATAGCTAAAGGTCATTTAAAGCAGCTTAATAAAAATGGTACATAAAATTCCAACAGATTAGCTAAGTATTTATGATTGCGAGAAAAAGTTTTTAATTGGACTAAAAATTATTCACGATATGTATATTGCAAATTAGTAACGTACGTAACCAATTTAAACAATAAACTTATGTGATTATTTTTATAGGAACAGGATAATCTACTAGCCATGGTGAGTGGTGAAAATAAATCGAAAACTTTACCGCAATATGCTGCGGCCTTGGCAGCGGCTGGAGGAGCATTGGCGGCTGGTGCTCTTTTGGGTTGGACATCACCTGCTCAAAACGAACTAGTTGATAACCCTGACTTTAAGTTTCAAATATCCAAAGAGCAATTCTCATGGATTGGTTCGGCAATGACGTTGGGCGCCGCTTGCGTATGCATTCCAATAGGCTTCTTAATCGAGGTAATCGGAAGAAAATTAACCATGCTGCTGTTGGTCCTACCATTCACACTTGGCTGGGGTTTGCTTATTTGGGCCACAAATGTTGAAATGATGTACGCGGCAAGATTTATTCTCGGAATATCGGGAGGCGCATTTTGTGTGACAGCGCCATTGTATACTGGAGAGATAGCCCAAAAAGATATTCGCGGCACTTTGGGCAGTTTCTTCCAGCTTATGGTCACGATCGGTATTCTTTTCGTATACGTACTTGGCGCAGGACTGGATGTCTTTTGGCTGAGCATTGTCGCTGGATTGATCCCTCTGGTCTTTGGAGTTATATTTGTGTTCATGCCAGAATCCCCGACCTATTTGGTAAGTTGCAATCAAGAGATTGTTAAAACACAGATGAGTGCTAAGTAGAAATTTGTTATCAATACATAGGTAAGCAAGGAAAGAGACGATAGTGCCATCAAATCAATTCAATGGCTACGCGGTTCTGAATACAACTATACTGCCGAGCTGGAAGAGCTTAAGGAGGTCGATTCTAAGATAAAACAACAACCTGTTTCAATAGTTGCAGCCTTGAGTCGCAAAGCCACACTCAAAGCATTATTGATTTCCTTGGGTCTTATGTTTTTCCAACAGCTGAGTGGAATCAATGCGGTTATTTTCTACACAGCTGATATTTTCAGAGTAAGCCACATGACTTATATAATAACTAAAGTATAAATCTAAGATCACTTTTATTTGTCTACAGGATGCCCAGACCGGAATTAACGAAAACGTATCCACCATAGTGGTAGGTGTAATGCAAGTCATTGCCACCCTTGTTTCTGTAATGGTTGTCGATAAGTTGGGACGCCGTATTCTGCTATTAGCGTCCTCGATTGTTATGGTCATTTCAACAGTTCTTATGGGGGTTTACTTCTTTTTGCAAGACCAAGACAAAAGCTCCGTTGAAAACCTTGGTTGGCTGCCAGTTGTAAGCTTGTGCCTCTTCATTGTTATGTTCTCTATCGGATTCGGTCCAGTGCCATGGCTTATGATGGGTGAGCTCTTTGCTCCTGACATAAAGGGTGTTGCCGGTTCAATCGCAGGAACAACTAACTGGGTGTTGGCATTCATCGTTACAAAAACATTTGTGAATCTAAATGATTCAATGGGGGTTGGTCAGACTTTCTGGCTCTTTTCTGGTATAACATTTTTCGGAGTTTTGTTCGTATTTTTCGTGGTTCCTGAGACAAAAGGTAAATCTTTGAACGAGATTCAAAAATCGTTGGAGGGACATATATAAATAAGAGTGCACCAACTGCTCAGTCGCCATTTACCATGATTATTTTTTTATTTTTGTGTACATAGAAATATTCAAACAAATGTTTAATGTAATTTGTAAGCCCCATGACTTTCTGGTCACTTGTTATTTTTTTTTTTTTTATATATATATATTATTTTTTTTAAAAAAGACAAATTATTAGTTTATGTAGGTATGTTTCTACTTTATGGATGCATGCACTCATATACATTCAGCTCGCGAAATATATTGCGAGCTTTAAACTTTGAAGACTGAGAGTCAGAATTATTGTTATTTTCACCCAAAATGAAATGAGGGATTTGAAAAACTATACAAAAAACATATTCAAGAAAGCATTTAGAAACAATAAGAATTCAAAATAATAAATATGCATTTACATCATACTAAACCACCTAAAAGAAGCAGAAGTCGCAGCTTTCTCAAACTGTTAGTAAAATTTCCAAATGTACATAAATATAACATATTCAATGAAGGTAGATGCGAATGCGACATACCAAATACATACATTGTGTGTTAACAATAAACTAGATTCATTTTCCTCATACTTTCGTATTGTCAAATAAATTATTACACAATGTACTATATTATATATGTATAAGTGGCATACATCTTGTCTTTTTAACGATACAAACTTAGTATAAATAATTATGTTGTTTGTTTAACTTTGATCTTTTATTAAATCACATTAAATATAATAGTAAGTTATTTTTAATGATTTTATGCTAAGAAGAAAAATTTAATAAACAAATAAATTCTGTAACAAGGTGCATAGTCTACGTTTTATTTTATTTTAAATTTTTTTTTACATTTCTGTAGCCGAAGTTTTAATATTATTTCAGTGCACGCTGAAAGTAGGTATGTTTTGTTGAGAAATCATTTGTACAGAAGATGCATTTTGTCCTTAACGATAGTAAGAATCTACACAGTTTTGAAAATCAAAAAATAAAATGTATTTTAAATAAATTATAATTATTGTACTCTGTACTTATATATTTACATGTTGTATTGAGTATTTACCAATGTACATTCAAATATAAGAAATCTTATTAAATGAGTAATATTAATAATAAATTGTTGTGTTAGCGCAAAACTAGTGCTTATGTACAAACAAAAGTAATAAAAATATATTAAAAATATCAGTTGTTTTTTAATAGCAGTAATATGAAGTCCCTCATTGTAAAAAAAACGATCGTGTTATATTTACGGGAGCGCCTCACTAAAATTACTGGTCCCTAATGTCTAACGATTCCCTGTAAAATATCTTTGGACCATTTGTAAAACTATGCTCCTGTGTGCGAGGAAGGGAATTAAGGAAAGACCATGCTCTATAAGCTTTGGATGCAATATAAATGTTGGATGCATTGCGTCGGACCCATCAACTAATTCAACGAACGACAATGTAGCCAAGTTAATCTTCGAATCCCAGTACAAAGGTTCAAGACCAGAGCGCTTGGTCTGAACAACCGGATTAAATTGATTCTTCATTAATAATCTTATCTACAATTTTAGATGGTGTCAGTCATCAGAAAGTCTTTAACGATAAACAATTATTCATAAACCAAAGAAGTGTATTAAAATTGTTATCAGTGAAAGTAAATCTGAAAAAAATTGGTCTGAGATCAAAAAAAAAATATTTTTTTTTTTTTTTTGCAAATCAATATAAGAACCAATCTCGATCAAAAAAAATGATTTTGTCTCAAAAAGGTTGATCTGTTTGCGAAATCGAACACGACATAAGATATATAATAAGAATAACTAATTAATAGCGTTCAGTAATGCAAAATATGATATTCCCGAACTCTATTACATTCCCCCACGGTTGGCATAGTTTTTTTGTATGTTTTTATATGTCCCACGGATTCTAAAAAAACGAGGGGGATAGCGGCAAGGTGATTGCGAGTTGGGGGCAGCGATGCCAACCTAGTCTTTTTCATGCCTTTTAGGCATTATTTCATTAGCTAAGGCTTTAAGGCTTTTTTATTTCCACAAAGGCATCTTTTTTTTTATTTCAATATATAGGTATATTTTTTTTTTGATTCAACGTATACTGACTTATTTTTTTTAATACTCTTAAAAAAACTTGGCAAAAAGAAGACCTCGGTGCTCGGTCTTAAAGAATGTGTTTCCACCTTCAAATTGTTTTTGTTGTTTTTTTTTTAATTTGTGTTTAATTTTTGATTTATTGTTCCAATTTACATAAAAAAATATTTTAGGCATTATTTTATTGCAAAAGGCATCTTTTTTTTCAAGTTAGGCTTTTTTTCGTCAAAATTGGTTGGCAACGCTGGTTGGGGGTCTCGTTTCAGTATCGTTTTCCTCTAGTTATCCGTAGTATGGATAATATTAGGTCTGTTCCTGTACTTTTATATCTTACGAATTTTTACGAATTCTTACGATTTTTTACTCAATGCCGTTCCTTAACTCGAAAAATTCGTAAAAGAGAGCGTCGTCGAGAGAGCAAGATATTACCCCTCCACTGAGAATCTTACGAATTTTTACTCAACAAATTTCTTGGTGTAAGAAATTTGAAGGGCTGTCAGTCACCAAACAATTAACAGCTGATTTGAAATTTCTTGTAATATTTGACAATCGATTGAATTTGTTTTGATTTCTTGCGTTCTATTAAAATACTATCAACAGGTGGCAAAATAAATATTGAATGTTCTCCCCGAACATTCCATCGTATTCAAAATATTCTTTACCACTGCAATTTATGGAATTATTTATCTGTCATATCTGTCATTTTTCATATTTTACTACAAAAGCGTTCCCTAACTTTTTCGTAAGTGTCTCTCTCTGTGAGAGAATTTATCCCCACCACTGCCATTTTACTGTCTTTTCCATTCTTACTACAAAAGTAAGGGAACCTATTGAATTATACAATGACAGCTGCATATCTTTCGCTTCATCAATGTATTCATTTTTAATTTTGTATTTTTCTTTGCTCCCGTGAACAGACCCCGAGTTCATCCAACAAATTCATTTTAGTTTGTAGTTTGCAAAGTTCCAGGTTATGTAAAGTTGATAAAAAATAAAAACTTTTGTTCTTAGAAGCAAAATATTATTCGTCCATATTAAATAAAACCATAATGGTTTCGCCAACTTTAACACTTTTCGTGCGTGCTCGCGGACCAGATGAATTCTGGAGAAAAAGGAAAATCTTTAAAATGGCAGCAGTAAGTTGTACTAGGTATGCGATTGCTGAAATCCAAGTCAAGTTTGTGTTTTTTTTAGCATTACAGAGGCCGGGCAAGGAACTGCTATTCGATAGCTATAAGAAGTGTTCACAGGGCACTGGTTTATGCAACAAAGGGCCGAAAGTTGAAGAAACTGGACATGGCGGAGGTAGTTTTAGAGTTCCTGTAAAAAGTCAATGTGCCACTTTTATTTTGTATTTGCAGTTGTGGAAAACTCGAGTAGAGGCCGGTTGTAACCAGTACGGTATCTCCTTTGAATCATTCAAGGAAGGACTTTTAAGAAGCGATATTCTGCTGAATAAGAAGGTGTTAGCCGAACTTGCCGTTTGGGAGCCTAAATCTTTTGAATCGCTTGTAAAAATCTCAAGAGAAAGAGCTGCAATTGAGGGTTATCCAGATCTTAAGGAACGATCCGTAATGAATCAAGTTTATGGAATTTCTAACATGATGAATGACATTAAAATAAAGTAGTAAAACATAAACCATTTTTATTTTCTTTTTTGTTAACTAAAACATAACAAAATGGAACAACTATGCGATGGATAACTAAAGTAACATGTTCTGTTCGTTGGCTCCGATGTTGAACAGTTTGTCAAGCAATTGCTGGATTTATTCAATCTTTGCTAAAATATCAGATTCTCGGAACAAAATAAATTCTTTTTTGCCCTCCAACTCAATCTTAGTGCCTCCGAACTCGGGCAATAAAACTTTGTCGCCCTCCTTAATACCAACAGGAATGTGTTCTCCGTTCTAAAAACAAAAAAAATATACAAACAAAACATTTCACTTCCGAATAGTTTACAAGTTTCGCAAACTTACAGTATTCCTGGCACCTGGACCAACTGCGACCACTACTCCCTCAAGGACTTTGGTCTGTGATTTTTCTGGAATCAAAATGCCTCCCTTAGTTGTTGCGAGAGCCTCAGCTCGTTTAACAAGAATGCGGTCAAGCATGGGGATAAGTTTTTTAATTGCACTCTATGCCGGTGATAAAAAAGATTAAAACAATTATACAACTGTCAAAAAATATTCCAGAAGTCTCGATTGCTTATTATGAAACGGTCAGGAAAAAAAACATACATTTTTTTCCAAATAAATTAACTTACCATATCGAGATATTATCAAAAATTCGGAATGAGGTAGAAAAAGCCTTATTTTTATTTTATTTCAATTAAATAAATGCTTTAAGTCCGGGAAAAAGAGGTCCCAGCACGTGCGTACGATTTAACCAAAGTAGGAATTGCAATTGATAATAAATGAATTTTCATGAAATCAGCTTGACAGTTCAGCCTTGCAAATTCATTTACTTTTAAAGATCCACTTCTAGATGGCGCCAATTTTGGTAGGTAGGTACCTATCCCATTCAAAACATTTGCACAGCTCTACTACTACCCAGTTGTTGGAGGGAATCGTTCAGTACCCATATCAATGATAATACATAATCTTATTTTTTTAATAATTAGCAAACGAGTAGTGACCCGATAAATAGACCACTTTTAACGTTATGGGTTTTCATTTTAATAGGAAGTTCTTATTATTTGAATGACAAAATTGCCCCTAGCGGGTGCTAGACTCTACTTTGTTTGATTGAATCAGTTTTTTTTATATCGAGATTGTTGTTCATGTTTGATTTGCAAAACAAAATCTCTTTTTTTTATATCAGATCCCTCTTTGATTTCTCACCTTTACACATACTTTCACTAACACCAATGTTCATGAACACAGCTGGTGTTTTTATGCTTTGTTTAAATATCTTACAATTAAGCAAACAAAAAAATAATAGGAATAATACAACTATATTGTTTAAACCCGAAAAATCCCTTCCCCTTTTGTTAGAAAAAATCGACAAAATTTCCGACTTTCCCCTTAATCTGGGATCACTGAGTATATGAGAGACAAGAAAGGGATAATAATGTGCATTTATGACTTTCTCTTTCTTTCCGTGAATGTGACAGTTTAAAATTCTTACTTCAGAAAAAAATAGCTGTCAAAAATCAGTGGTCATGGTGTATTTGTATTTTGGTCCGATTAGTAGTGTTTATTTTGTCTAATATGTGCTCACAGAAATAAATGTAAATAAAAAAAAAAAACTTTAATAATAAGAGACAAAATGCTCTGCTCTGAGGGAAAATTAAGCCTGTACTGTTATTTTGGAACTGCCGGCATCGTATTTTCACTATGTGTGCCGCAAATGGTTTTCGACATTATCCCTAACGTTTGGGGTGCTGTCTTATGGGGACCTTTTCTAAACTACGCTCTTATAAACATGATTATACGCTTCGTTCTAAAGAACAATGACTACCAGGTAAGGGGAACATTAAACATTATAATTCTCAACTGAATTACGTGTATTATTTCAGATTGCAATTAGAGCTTCTTTGTTGGGATTTGTTTCAGCAGTTAGTGCACTCCTTATTATATTCGCTTCTGCTTCTTGGAAGCAGTTCGGAGTTTATGGTGTATTCTTATCATTTTTCCACTACTCAGAGTTCCTCGCTATTGCTTGGTCGAATCCTTTAAGTCTTTCAATAGATTCGTTTATACTAAATCATTCGGTTCACTATGCGGTTGCTGCGATTCTGAGTTGGACGGAGTTCGTGTTGGAAACCTTATTTCTGCCTGACTTCAAATCGAAGTATTTCATTTGGATAATTGGCATTGGGCTGTGCCTTTTTGGAGAGGTGATGCGCAAAACCGCCATGATAACCGCGATGTCAAATTTCAATCATCTTGTAAGTACCTGCTACCAAGTTTGAATACAAAATACATGCATTTTACCATTTTTTTTAAACTACCCCAGGTGCAGTATGTGAAAGCAAAAGATCACCAGCTTGTTACACATGGAGTATACGCATATGCGAGACATCCTTCGTACGTTGGCTGGTTTTATTGGTCCATAGGCACACAAGTAAATTAAATGAAATATGCATTATACATGATTATATAGATTTACATTATTTCCACTTTAGATAATTCTCATGAACCCAGTGTGTATTCTATTGTATACAGTTATTAGTTGGAAATTCTTCAAAGATAGGATTTTTATCGAAGAAATAACATTGTTAAACTTTTTCGGCGTACAGTATTATGATTACCAGCAGAAGGTGCCCACCGGCTTACCATTTATTCGAGGGTATGAAATTGAAAAGAGTCAATAGGAGTTTGTGTAATTGCGAAAGTGACCTGATTTCCCGAAATGAGACTACTTGCGCAACAATTTGCCAATGTTGTAGAATATTTATTTTTAATGAACAGAATTAAATATCAAACAAACTCTAGTTAAACTAAATGTAATTTATGTAAAATTAACAAGGAATAATGAAATAAAACAAATTGATTATACCTACATAGGTATAGGTATGTAGTACAAGGCTATCCTAATTTTAGTGACTGGCAACATTAATCTAAGATCTATTAACTAAATGCAACAGTCGGGATTAATTACTTTGCCGGTGATTTTAAATACTTTGTGTTATTAAATTAAGTGGTCGGTAGTTATGTTATAAAATTAAATCAGTAAAAATTAAGTTAGTAAAATCTCAATGATAATTATTATTGGCGCTTACCTTTATTACCGTCTATACATCTTATTTCATGACATAGTGCATACTTATGGAGCCACCAACATTAAACTTTATGGTAAAAAACAAACACAGAATATTATAACTTTTTTTAACATAGAAACACAATATTATGGCAATAGAAAACATTTTTTACACACTAAATTCCGTAAAAAAAATATCACATTTACTTATTCACTGCATGCTTAAACGAGCACGAAATTACGCAAAACGAAACAACCTAATCGACACCACTAAATTTCATATTCATTTTTAATAAGAATGGGCTTTTAAAGATACTCATGAGAGCAACTAATTTTTCACTACGTTGAATTTTATGACACCTCCAAATACGTATCACGAATCACTACCAAAACGAGCTAACTTTACCACATTTTTAATTTACTTTTTATATCAACTCATGAAGAAGGATGCATTTCTACTATTTACAATATAATCACAGGGTTTCGAGGCATTTCAGTTTCCAATGATACAAAACGGAAATTCCCTTGAACTTCAAAACAAGATGAAAATCACTTTGGCTTAAAGGCTTTTTTGCAAGTTATATTTAAAGACTATTGAATAACATTTAAAAATATATATTCTCTGAGAGGAAAAGTTAATAGCTTCAAAGGCTTCATTCTCTTTTTTAAAACAAAAACTTCAAGGACCTACGACGCCCTACGAGACGAAATTTGGAATAGAAATGATAACGGCACTTTAGGCCTGTGTGTGTTATGTTCGCAAACTAGTGCTACCAGATCTTTTTTTTATGATTTACTCCACTGAACAAATAATTTCTATTTTTATATTAGTACATTACTAAATGAACAATAAAACCATAATAAAACTATACTTATTGCTAAGTAAGTAGGTAATAATAATAATTATTATTATTTGTTAATCAATATTAAAAGGAAATGTGATGATTTTGTTGACTACGTTGATTTTTAAGTTGAAATGAAGACATTTTTTGTATTGACAGCATCAGGTACCTGCTCGTATTATCGGATTTATATTTTCAGATAAATTATGAGTTTTTTTATAAATAAATATATCATAACTTATTTATTTAGTACACCAATACCAATAATCTTAGAATGCATAAAATTGTTGTTGTGTATCCAGGTACCCTATCCTCAATCTTATATATTTGCTTATGCACCTCTACAGTTCGGAAAGAAAAAAAAATCCAATTACCTAATCACGATACAATTCGAAAAACTTTAAACATTTTACATAAAGGTTCGACTTGGCATCACTGCTCTATGCATTTTGAATTCTTGAATCTTTTGCTTGGACCAGACACTGGCGAATGAAAGCGATGATAGGATTTATAGATAGTTAAATAACTATTGCAGCCCCTTTGTAAGACGGAGATGGCGTTTGTTTTCAAGGTGCAGTGCAACACCAATCCCAGAACCAGAACCAGAAGTAGAAATACAAAGTCCCGTTATTTCATTTGTTTTGTTAATGTCGGCCGGTTGCATGCGCGAGCACGAGTGAATATTTATTTCCCGGGAGTATATAAAATTTGACCAAAATTACTTTGCTTTTAATTGCAGAAATATTTAAAAAATACAATTGAGTGTTTTTTCTTGTAGTGTCACAACAATATTATTTGTCGACGGTGTTGTGATATCAAGCAAATTTGTTGTTTTCTTGTTCTACTAAAATTCATTGTATTTGCCAAAAATAGTAGGAAGCGGATCTTCCGACATTAAAAAAAATTTAAATAGAAATCGGAAATGCGATATTTTGCCGGTTGAAATACCTGTTTTAAATTTGATGAAGTTTCTTGTGTTATATACAATTTATAATTGAAAAAAAAAAAAATATCCCAAGTGCAATTTTGTAACCTCTAATTAGTGCTGTTAAAGCGTGATCTTATTAGATTCATATTTTCCCAATTGGATCTGTTAAACGTGGCTACGGAGAGTATTAGTTTTCAACCTGAATTCAAGATTAACTGAAACAAAGGTGAGTGAAAGAATTTATTTATTTTTAGCCACAGAAAGGAAAAAAAGTTGTCGAACAAATAAATATAGTTCTTAAGTTGGCTAAACTGAATTTACCTTATCTTAAGGCTGTTTAAAAGCCGTTCGAAATTAAACTATCATTCCATGAAAAACTTAATTCTTAGTTTTAGTAGTGTCCTTTATGTTAAACTTCGGTACACGATCTTTTTTTGCAAGAATTTTCGATGATAAGTCGTCAACATTTGTGTCGCTGATGATTAAATTGATACGTCGCTCTACTACTCCAAGTATAAGTTTGACATTATGCACACTTAATGCGGTCTTCGCACTTAATACATTTAATATTGGTGAATTATCGCAATGAATTAAACAATAAACATTTTCTATTCCACTTAACAATTTGTTTAGTTGGACTTGAAGCAGTTCTCGAGTTATTTTTGCATCTACAGCAGACGATTCAATTACACGATGTTCTGATTCCAAATGATCAAGGTCTTCAGTTTTCTGCTTAAGCTCTTTTTCGGCTTGGTCAGCCTTTTGCCTCTCTACAAGTAATAATAAAATGGTAATGCAAATACAATATAATAACACTTATGTTTAAACCTATTTCATCACTTAGCTCTTGAGAGGTATCATTTAAGATTTCAACTTCATGGCTTAATTCGTTGACATAACTGAAGAGCGCAAAGTTCTCCTCTTCTTGGCGTCTGAACTGCGAAGCCAGTTTCCCAGTATCATCTTCTTGATAAAGTATCTAAATTGGAGTATTGTTAGTTAGGAATTATACCTATATAATTAAAAATAAACATTTTCTACTTTAATTTTCTGTATAATACTTCTGTACTCTGACAACTGTCGCTCGTAGTCCTCTTTTTGTTGCTGTTTTTTATCAAATTCTCTCTGCTCCAATTCTGGATTGACTCGTCTCTGTCCTTTGATATCAAAGAACTGCTGCAGTTTTGCATCGTGCTCTAATCGACGTTGCATTTCTCGCATTTCCTACAAAAACAAAAATTACTACATGTTGCCTCCAAAAGTTCAAACAATTCTGGTGTTGAATAAATTTAGTTTAGAGGCAATAACAAATAGAACTTACCTGGATATGCATGAGCTTGTCATTTTCATTGCGATCCTTGAGAGCTTGAAGCTTAGTACTTAGCTCTTCACGTTGGTCAAATGCAAGAGTCGATTGATCGATCAACTCCATGATATACTTTTTTCCTTCATTAAACTGTGTCACCATAGACTGCCACATTTCATTGAAACTGGACCTAAATTATTTGACTGTTACTTGAACACTAAACTTGAATTGTTTATAGCATAATATATTCGTTTACCTATCCTGGAGCATATGATCTATGGAGTCTCTTAGCTTACTGTTTTCTGTTAGTACATCACTGTACTTTTTATTGACAACGTCTAAGCGATTTTCCAACTTAACAACACTCTTTTGAACTTTTGCTATAGCCTCTTTGTAGCAGCTGTCTGGAACTTCTACCCTTCGTAAAGCCTCAATTTCTTTCTCCACCTGATTTGAAAAAAAAAAAAAGCTTGAAAATGATTTGTATGACGTTGATCTAAGTGGGAACTGAAAATATACCTTTCTAATGTGACCTTCCAACTCCCATAAGTTGGTTTTTTCATCTTCAATTATTTTCTTCTGATCTACAAACTGCCTTTGAATGTTTGTCAGCTTTTTTTCTACCTGAAATGTAATTGCTTGTATTTATATAAATTGAAAGAATATTTAATAAGAACGACTATGGTATTTTTCCTGGCGTGTGTTCCACTTTCTAGGTAGCTTATTTGAACCAAAAAGTCCTCATGTTCCTGTTGAAGCACTGAAATCATTCGATTCTGTTTTTTCAGTTGTTTCGTCTTGTCATCCAAAAGGCCTCGTAGTTCTAATTGTAATGCTCTTAGCTGCAAATATTTTATGGTGTGGTAAAGGTTTTAAAGCGATCTTTCATTTTGAACCACAATTTACTTGTTGCTGTAAGCGTGTAAACTCCGCAGCTGCAAGTTGATCTAATTCTGTCTGTTCAGGCATAGTGCTAGCAATCAGAATGCATACTTTGAACAAATAAGTATTTTAGTATTGTACTAAGAAAAATAAATAACTTAACCTCGCAACGAAATAAGAAATCGTTTACATGGTAACATTGGTTGCCAAGAGATACGATAAACGTAATTGGAACCAGTCTGATAAAGTGAATTTAGCAATTTATCAACCATTGCATTTGGAAGGTCAAATGTTTGCCTATTGCTTCGAGCTATGAATTTTAACCATATTTTAAAATTGAGAGAGTGCTGTTCCGATATAAATGAAAAATCGTATGAAGATTCCATAGGTATTAGTTCAGCATTATTTTGAAAAGTATGCACCAGATTAAATTTGTCGCCGGATTTATATTTCGAGGAATGCACATCCATTTTTCTTTTGTTATGTTCGCGTACTTTGAAATTCATAGAGTCCTCTTCAATGTCAAGTTGAATTTAAAAGTTTATTCGCATTCTGCGAGTTTCCTTGCTGATTCCAATATTTTTGAATTCGTAGAAAATGAACTAACCGAGAAGAAATAGTTCAGTAAGCAACAGCTCGATTTGTTTTTCCCCCGCTACGACAATAAACACCAAAACCAATAAAGTCGTAATGAATGATCACAGTATACTTTCGGCGAATTTATCTGGAATAACAACTTACCCTTACCCGTAGTCCAAGTAAACTATTTCAAACGAAAGGAAGCACTGCGACCTTTTTCTAAATACTAAATGAGTAAATAATCGAAATTTTGTGTATAGCATTCGTTGCGTATTTTTTATTTGTTTCAGTTTAAATTGTTTCACAATTAAGTGTATATATATATCTTTTCAATAAGGCAAGTTGTGAAAAACTTAAAGGTACAACTAGGCTTACACATTTTCTTTTCTTCTTTTTTTTTTTTTGTCAGTTTTGTCATAAATAAGTACACATAATACATTTATAATGTTCTTTCATCTTATTTTACTTTTTATCTAAATAAAATTTATTTAAAAGAGATACAAATATAGAACTTGCGTAAAATTAAAGAAAAACAAAAATACAAATCTCAGATACAAAAGAAAGCTATTTGTGGTGTAGGTAATTATTTTTTGTTATAAATGCTGAAAGTGAATTTCAGTCGGATTACCGCTGAAAGAGGCTCCAGAGCTTGTATGAGGAAACTCTCTTTGCCAACGGTATGGATGCCGGAGATTGATGCTGTTTCGCCTTTCTGCTAGAACGTAATTTGCACTTCATTTGCTCGTCAATTAATTCTTGCATGTCCATCTAACGATTTAACAACAAAATTAAATGGATAAGTATCGCTTTTCAATTACATACGTAATTTATTGTTATTTTTACTAACCTGCCACTGTTCGAGTTGTTGCGAAAGTTCTACTTTTTGTTGGATTGATTCCAGAAGCTGACTATTGGCTTGCATTAGATCTACCCGTGCTTTAGCCAGATCGATTTCCGCTTTTGTTCTCTTAGCATTCGCTGCATCACGGTCTTTTTGGGCTTTTGTTAGTAATTCGTCACGGTCACCGCCCTCTGTAAGATCTCCACGAATTTGATCCCGTTCCTCTTTCACATTTGCCAGTTCGACATCAGCGACAGTAAGCTATAAGGGATTTTTAACAATTTGTATAAAAATATTTTCATTACAGAACGCAAGTTATACCTTAGACTCTAACTCTTTGATTATAGTTTGACTTTTTTTAATTTCGTCATCCTGCTCTAAGACGATGTTCCTCGTTTGGTCGAGCATTTTCTTAAAGTTTCCAGCGTCCAGGTTAAGGAGAAGCCGAGTTAACTCATCAGCAATAGCTGAAAGCATTCCCTGACGAAAATCAATCTCTCCTTCGGATTTGAATGTTGACAAAGTTGTGTCCATCGATTCCAATGATATGTCTGAATTTAGGCCTATTTAGGTAGAAACCATTCATTTATTAAAAGCACACGATGGATTTAAATTTCATACCTGAATCTTCTTCGTCACTTATTTTCAATGAATCCACCAGTGATTTAAGCTGTATAAATACAGATCTCGCTTCAATCCACGTCTGATTTGGCTTTTCTGAGTAACTCGAGTCATTCATGTCATCGTCGCATTCCATTTCAAACTGTAAAGACTTTTTGCCATGTGAACTATTTGAACTGCTAGAAATGCCGTCGGTGCCTAGTCGCTCGGTAAGAACGTTGTTTTCTCGCTGTGATCTCTCCAGCGTTTGCAGAGTTGTCTTTGATAAAAAAGAGTAAATTACGAATCAAAGAATATATTTTTTTCAAAAAAAGGACTCACTTCAAGTTTAGTTTCCTGTTCACGAGCATGCCTCTCTAGCATATGTATCCTATCGGATGCCTCCTCCAAAGCCGATGTAAGTGATTCTTTCTCCTCTTGCACATACTGCAAACGCCTCTCCAGATCCATTCGCTTTTCAGTCGTCAAATTCAATTCGCTCTTGATGGACTCCAGGCTGTTGACATGTTCCTACAGAACACAAAAATATTATTCTAATTCATATGTTGGTCTTGATGTACTTTACCTGTAGACTCGTGTTTCTGTAATTATACTGGTCTTTTAGCTGTTGAATTTGTGCGATCAGTTTTAATTCCGTAGAATGCGCCTCATGGATTTGCTCCGTCAATCGAGAGTTTTGGTTAGACAGTTCATCAATAAGAATTGTCTTTTCCTTTTCAGCCTGTCGAATTGCATTTTCCTGCAAAAAAAATAAAAAAAAACAAAGGTTGGAAAAATTGCATATAATACACATAACACATTATAAAAATTTACTTGTGCTTGCAATTTGTCTTTTAGTTCGTTCAAATCCGATTGTAGTTCCAAGACGCGCTGATCGCTCTCATCTTCCGCAATAGCTAACTTTTGCCGCAGGACATGTTTTTCTTGTTCCAGTTTCTGGAAAGATTTTAAGTTGATTGTGCGATTATAACTCTTTGTTTTGTTTAAGTGTACAATATGGAAATACAAAGTAAACTCAATTCATATAGGTCCAGAGTGATAAGATATATTTCGTAGTCAATAGTGCTAAACAAATAGAGATTGCCATATTTGTTTGCTTAGTCTAGGGTGGCTTGATGAAAACATCTACTTAAATAAAATGTATATTAGCTGATAAAGAAACTTTACAAACGAAAAGTACACCATTATATTCATATTCGCCATCGTACTTTCTCTAGTCGCAAAACAGAATGAATGTGGTTTCATCTTTATAATGAAGAGATAATTAAATGCATTATCCGTCTTCTTCGCGACTTGGCAGCGGCCGCAGAAAATAACACAAGGTGTAATGCATCCAAAAGTAATACAGGTACCAGGTGTAACCTTAAGCGATTACATAATGAGCGCAAAACTCTTTTATAGTGCGACATGTTTTAAGATAAGAGAGAAACAACTAGTAACACCGACGTTTTTACTTTTATATTGCATAACATCCATGAAGAGCATTAGTTGCTCCATTAATCTGGAAATGGAAAACAAAATCTGCAACACCTCTCAATGCCGTATCACATAATGAATAAAACATATGGTCCACAGTGGAAAGTCAAACAGTTTCAGTATTTTGTAAAACTGCAAACGAAGCCCGAATACTAAACCGCCCTGCGAGATGCTACCTTGATGTGATTATGAATGCTTTATGCGAATGGGTTTAACAAAATTGCGACTATATTAAAGTGTGATGTGTATGCATTTTAATTAATTCTTCTAATTTTGCATGATGTCATAGTTAAATGATGAGGATTTCGGCTGTATGTGGTGGCTTAGCTTATATTTCTCTAATAAAATTGAATGCACAAGTACCAGAATAACCTTGTCCTCATTAGGTTTTGCAAGGAATTATTAGCCATATGCCATAAGTCCTGTTGCAGCATAACTATTCAAAATATTATCCAAAATTATTCTTAAATTGATTGTACAGGTAAAAAGGAAAAAATAATACGTATCAGGGTTGCCAACTTTAAACATAACTTTGGCCAAATAAACCGAAAGACTGCAAGGGAGAAATCAGCATCGGAACAAAGATTTAATTTTCCCATAACCATAGTTAAATGTAGGTTCGCTAACTATCTACGTTACTCAATTTTTTAGTTTTTGTTGAATTAGATTTTGTTTTTCTTATAAATATTTCGTATAATTGTTTGGGCAAAGTAAGTCAAACAAATCGAAACAATACCAAAAACATGCTCAGCATTATTTATCATCAAAACTTGCTTACGTTTATGACATTACACAGCAGGTTAGATAAGATAGTAAATTATTGCAATGATTCATGGTAGGTACTTTTAGAGCTGCAAACATTAATAACTGATAAGAAATTAATTGAGCTCGCCCCATAACCAACGCTCTGCTCTTATACTTATATGAATGAATGGAAACAAACATTTCATTTGATTTATCACCGACATTTTCCTAATTAACTGGTTTATCAGAAGAGCATGCATGAATATACATATCCAACAACCATAGAAACTTAAAAGTATCATACAGGCAAATTCAATATTGCGTAATATCAACGGAATTTAGTCCATTTCTCAATCTTGGATTTATGACCGTAACTGGAAATAATGCCAAATACCTGCATAGTTAATTTTAACAAATGGCTTGTAGCCAGCTCTGTTCATCTCTGTTCATGTGGTGGACGCGAATACGTTTGCATACTTCAAAATCATGTACAATTCCTTCAGAAGCCAGAAAATAATACTCCTTTGTTCATTTATAATACTCTGAGGAATTCCCCTATAGGTAGCATTATACATTTACCTGTCCATATTATTTTAGAGGTCATCGTCCAGTAAAGAAATTAGTTTCTACTCGGAACATACGCAGTAACAAACGTTGCTGGCATTATCGACATCATGAAGCTTAACACTCAGCTTTGACGAAATAATAGTGGGTGTCCTACTTAGTGTAGTGAATTTATGAAATGAGTCACCTTTACCACTTTCCAAATTTTGCAGTTGCGAACCTAACAATACAGAAAATAAAACCTGTTTACCAAACAATACAAGTCTTACTATACATCGGTATTCATGGAACATGGCTGATTGCCATACAGCATTATAACAAAAGAAGCTTGAATGGATATGCTGTATCGCTTTTAAAAGCACTGTGTATGTGTTTGAAAAATAACCTAACTGATTTAACATAAAAAAGCAATAAAAAGTCTAAAATTTCAATTTGATTTTTTTTTTTGTGAAATATTAGACCTTATCATATAATATTATTTTCAGGGTTGAGGTAAATGAATTGAGCTAAGCCAGTGCATACAAATTAGATTTATCTTAAGAAAATGTAAACCCTTTGATTTATAAATTTTTTGTACAACTGTTTCGTTAATATTCAAGTGTTTTTTATTTTAAATTAAAAATTACAAGAAGATCAACACTTCTGTTTCGTACGTTTTATTTTTTTTTTTCTGCTTATTGTTTTCCGAGTCACAGTGTACATCCACTTTGTAGGTTGTACGAATGCAAACGAACTTCGGAAGGTCGTGTGTGTGACTGATTAAAAATTATTATAAAGTATGCGTACAGTTGTTGGGAAAGGCTTCGACCGCTGAAGTGTCACAATGCTGTAATTAAAAGCCAAATGACCAATGCTTCGTGGACAAAAAAATCACAATTGAGGGCGTTCTACTACGTAACCACAATTACACTCTCAGGTACACAGTACGTATCCATATACATATATTTAAATAACCTTCATGGGTTCATAATTGCTGTCACATAATGTGATTTAACAATGGCAATAGATATACGAACAAAATATTTAGCTTCTTTTACCCATGGTTTTAATGTGAGTTGTGGATAGAACCTAATTTAGATGAGCTCTCCATATGCATGTATTTTTTTTGTTCTTAGTATGTATGAAAGTTACTGCTTGAAAAAGCTATCTTACTATCTTTCTAGACCAATGTCCTTTTTTTAACCAGTTAATTTCTATTGTTTAATATATATTTTTTGTCGTTTACTTAGTTACTTACTTAGCGCTACAGTCCGGGGTGGACCTGGGGTCTCAAAAAATACGCCTCCCCAGTTAGCGCGATCTTTGGATAACTGCTTTCAGTTGCGCACTCCAAGTTATCCGCCTTTGATAACGTCCATGTTGACAGCATATATTTTGTTTTGCTCGAATTCACGACTCACCGCAGTGACAGCTCGCTGTGATCTGCCACTGATGTCGATGTCGTCAGCGTATGCATAGTTGCATAGACTTTTGGAAAATTGTGCCCCTGTTGTTGGCTTTCGGGCTTCGCACAATTTTCTCAGGCATGATGTCGAAAAAGCCACATGACAGTGCATCACCTTGCCTAAACTAGACATGGCTCTGTACAGCTCAGGTGGAGGGTATCGATTTGGACTTTCTGGGTTTTCGCGTAGTGTGAATATTTGGTCGGTATTTTTGGTCGTTTACATGTCAAAATTTTTGTGTTATCTTTGTTCCGAAGAAATATTTTTAGTGAACATTTTGTGATTTATAACAAAGCCATAAGTAGGCATAAAAACAAAAAAAAATTAAGAAAGAAAAAACTGATTGATGCTCATTTTTTAATTTTTGGAGCATTTTAGAAATTAGATTTTTGATGCTTGCTACGTCAAACTGTTTTGAAAATAGCGCCATTAATTTTTTTCACATTCACGCTTGTATAAGACCGACAAAAATCTTCTGGAATTTATTTCGGTAGGGTAGAAGGTACTCTTGGTCGTAAAATTAAATATATAAATATATTCATGTATCTGTTTTCGAACCCATGTTGCAAATTGCATCTTCTTAGACTCATCTGACAGAGCATTACTTAGAGAGAATAGAACTGGTTATTAATATAGGCGGATGAATATGTGTCCATTTAGCCTTTAATATTAATCCATTCGAAATAATAACTCATCACCTTCCCAGTTTGCGGTAGCAATTTGTTAAACTTTTGAAGAGACCAATTACTTATTCCACTTCGCACGACTCATCGTGTGAATATAAACAATGTCGGTTTTCTATGCACAAATAAAAGTGAAAATGCTTTCACCTTAAATTTAGCGAATTTAATAGGTTACTCTATCAAACCGATTCTGTTTCTGGCTTTCGCCAACATCATTCCATGGAAAATCGCATACAATGGCTGAAAGATTCCTCGACAACAGCAACATAAATAAATTTGCCTATATGTTTGTTTTGTGTGTAATGACTGGAAAAGACACTCGTGTAGAGGCTACAAATCTTGGCAAGTTCTTTGCATTTTGTTGTTTGTGCGACTTGTACGACATGTAAAATACATTGATCAATGTATTGAACTTTTAAATAACCAAAAGTCCGTTGAAACAATCATGAAATTTGTTTGCGTAATTGCTCTTTTAAAATGACTTTTAATGGAAGTTATACCAAATTGGTTAATTAATTTTCGAACTAATGAACAGACTAATTTGTAACATGAGATGATAAATGCAAAAGCCATAATGTGTGCATATTTGTATAATTGCAAAGCAAACACAAAATCATAGTTGGTTTCCCTTTCCATTGCCATTCCATTGTTTTGCAACTCTATTTGTAAATCAATCCAATTGACTGCGAATAACAGAAAATATATATATATACAAATACATAGTTTGCAAGTATATTTAAGATTTTGCAACCATAGGTACAGTAGAAGGCGTCAATGGTAGATGTATTCAGTTTGTATTTGTATTTAAATGTATTGTCGTTTTGTGACAGACAATTTTTTTCTATAAAATAGCCTTTTGAAGTACAAATCTCATTACCACAGGTTCGTTCATCCGACCGTTTTTATTTTTTTTTATTTTTGCAGAAGTCTTTCCTGTTCATGTCCCATCACTGTGCTCCCTTCTCCGAATAGATATTGCACGATATTCAGTACAAAACTATAAAAAAAATACTTAAATTCGCTTAGTTAGAAATGAGACTATCGGAAAATGCGTACTTTTGAATGAGTTTACCAAACTGCGAATTCACACAAGTGAAATTTGCTTGCACTGGGAACCACAGCCCTTTACACCGTTTTTTCGTCGGAAACTAGTCGATGAAGTGTGGAAAATGAATTTAAGTTTTGACTTGTGAGCTGTGACATTTGTTCGGTCAGCTGATCTGCTGAATATTGCAAAAGGTGTGTTTTTTTTAACCACCCAACGATTGGAAGCCGTTTTCATGGACTTACTCGTTTTGAAAACTGAAATATGTATGGGAAAACTGTTGTTTTCGATGACGTTTTCGCGAAAACCCGGTTTTCATCTGGTGTGAATAGGGTATTAAGCTTTTGAGTTTGATGGGTTTTGGCTATCGGATAACCTGGTCAGTATGTTTGCAAATGTCGTCATTAATATCTCGGTACGATGAAAGTAATGTCTAAATTTCATATGAGCGGCGAGGGTTCAAACATTGCTTGTACCCGGATGTCTTATGTTAATGAGAGCAATATGCTTGAAAATTACAAAAAAAAAAAAAACATATATGACAGGAAGTAAGTAGGATAGGAAACATTTTATTTGACATCAACTAAAACGAAAAATGTTATTTGTACATCAGGACCAACTGTTGCTAGGTGCAATATATTTCACTTAGTAGCTACTTATAATCATCAAAATTGAAGAACATTTCATGAATATTTTCAAGGGTATTTGTGAAATAAATATATACTTCTTTGACATTGAGATACCTATAAAACTAGTCTATAATGTGCTGGGTTCTAAAGAATAACACTTGTTTCCTCAATTGGTTACTAGATATCTACTTGTTAATTGTTGTTATCTATGGATGGAGTGCTACCCAATACGGTTTTCTGTTTCTTCTTTTGGAATTCATTTCGCATGTCCCCACATCCGTATGTATGAATGTGGTACAATAGAAAAGGTTCAAATGTATATATGTGTTGTAACTTGTTTTTGTGTGGATTGTTGATATACACCCACTTTCTACCGTAAAAAAACAAGAGACGATTAGATCATACGAACGCGTTGGTCATCTTCTCAAAAGCAAACATTCAGACATAAGGCAACGAGTCATTGCTTTGCATGAGATCACCGGCCAGGAAAAGGTTTTCGTTCGTTTCTTCCAGCCTTAAATTACGCTTATTTTTTAAGACTGTACAGTGTACACGTATATATTGTTCACTCTGCAGAAAGTATAATTACCTTAGTTACTCGTCATGCATTTTCGTTGCATTGGTCGAATTCGATTGCAACTGTCATTTTATATTAAAAAAATGTAATTTATAAAATTGCAAAAGACATCTCATTCACAAATTTCACCGATTATTTCAATTTAGCGGCTTGCATTTTATGATACCGGAATTAAAATAGAATTCAACGAATAATGCACCCTAATTTCCTTACACTGTCATCGTGAGGAACGTTTTAACATAGTATTCTGCTAAGAGATAGGCTTACATTATCTTCATTGGCTAAAATTACTTTAAAAAGTGTTTTTTCTTTTACGTGGATATTATCTCATGACTTTAACGGATATATACAATATATCCCTCCCATTTTCCATGTTCACGGTCAAGCTGAGGCAATCGATTAAATATTATGGCCTATTAGGTTAATCACCTGCATCGGTCGTTGACAACACTAATAATTGCATTATCATTTTCCTAGGCCTACTTAATTGCTATAGCAACGAAAATAAACTTGTTTCCGATGATCCATTTGTCCGTCGAGTTTTGTCAGAAAAGAAGGCCAAAGGTAAACACATTAACTGCTTACAAAATTGTTCGCAGCTAGCTTAACCAGTTTGGACCTTTACCGAATCTAAGCAGTCGCTTTAAGTGCATGAATGGCATAGATGCTGTAGGCGCACATAAAACTGGTTTAGGCTAAAGCAATGACTGTTAAGTTCTATAACAGTGTACACGTATATGAATGCAATATAATGTAGTGGACTTGTATAGAGGTCTTAGGTTTGAATACTTTTTTTTAGAGCGTGTGATCTAAGAACTTGATTTCATGTTGTTTGGATTTTTTTTTTTGTAACTTTAGGCATGTGTACTTTCTGGATTATCACAAGTTTAGGTCGCTTTATAAATCAAAAAATATTTATGTTTCATAAGAATATCCTAGCATAGCATAGCATTTATATAGCGAATATTTTTTTGGGCAATTGAATACACTTGGCTTATGAATTCTCGTCCAATTATTATCCTCTTCCATTTTGTAACATATTAGGTATGGGGCGCGGTATTTTTAATCATTTTTGTATTGTCCATAGATCACGCTCAAGTCACAAAGTTATACGTATACCTATCGTAACATACAATATATTTAGAGAAAAGTTTAAGAAATAAATAAATAGTTGGCGCAACACGTCCGTAGTGACTTCTTCTCACAACCATTAGTTTTATGTGAGTTTATCATTTTTAGGTCCACAAACATGCCTTTACCATTGCCAATTGTTATCAATTGTTATCGACTGTTGCTCACAATTTTCGAATGCGAACTGATAAATGTCAACAAAACCGAAATATCGATCCAAAACTTGAAATGACTAAAAACTTATATGTTTTTTAGCATTTTCTATTAAAATCACACACCGCTAATCGCCAAGACGGTTATTATATTTGGCGATTGCGTTGGTTCTGATAGCGTTCCTAAAATTGCAAACATCTTGTTATATCGTAAATCTTTTACGGTTCCATTGGTAAACAAAGACTATCCAACGGATGGTAGTTTCGATTTTTTTTTTCTTTCGCTTTTGGTTAGCGGTTGATGGTTGATGTGTAATGTAATGTTGTCTTTCCGCGCGGCAAATGTGAATGCGCTAAATTTGAACTGAATTCAGACAGAGTCAAACGCGTCGAACACCATAACATGAACGTGAAATCGCAATCTAATTGTGTGGGTATTTACGTTAGCGCGCGCTGAGTCACGGTGCACGAATGCTTTCGACGGCAAGCACAAGGGCCCTAACGAAGCGTAAACAAAATGAAAGAACATAAAAAAATGCATTTAAAAAAATGTATATGAAACTAAATAATGCATGTTAACTTGTTGTCTCCCTACAATATGTTTTCTAGGCCTTATTATTTAGTTAACTGTCCTTGCAAGACAACGGCAGTTAAATGCTAGGTACTTCATCACCTTTAAACAATTTATTAGCAAAAGATGCTAAATGTATGTTATGGTTTCGGATGACGATGATACAAAAAAACAACACCTATTCATCTACCGCATAAAAGCCTTACACACAATATCTAATTTCTCACCTAGCTACACTATAACAATTTTATTGCGAGGAGATGAAGATGATACATCATAGATATGTGGAAAGAAATGCTAAAGCTCTACTCCAATAGCACTAGTGCATTAGCATGATTTCAATTTAAAAAACAAAACAAGAAAAAACGATTCTACCGCAGTAGCCATAACCTAAATCTCATTACTGGAGATCTGATGCCGATCTCACTTTTAACTAGTCCTTCTATCTATCGTTCTCAACAGATGTGTACATATTTTCGTAACCCATCTACGGCAAGGTGAAATATCGCTGCGGTCTCTCGTAAAGTAGGTATACACTTCAAAGTAGTACATGAACATTTCCGATTCGCATCTAGGAGATTTAAAGCCAATGAACGGAAGAGGCTCTTTTATTTGAAATCGAAAGTAAATGCCATGCATTCACAATTACACAAACCAATAAAAAAAAACTAATTGTATTGAATTGCAGTTTGTCTAATACGTACATAAAAAGTGTTTGATAGTATCTATAAGTATATAGTGTGCAGTGCACTTGTCTTATTTAAAGATTTGCTACATTTGGAGTCTCGTGCATTGCTCCAACTTACGGTTAATAAGTTTATAAAAATTTACAAAATGAAAAATATTATTATGTGTTTGTTTTTGTTTATTTTTTTCGACAGCTTTTGTGCGTCACATAGAGGCCATATGACTAAATAGTAAACAGTTTAATACTTTAATATCAGGCATTGTTTTTACCAGTCTGTTTATACAATGTACGATGCTTCAGATGTTTTCTATTTATTCAAAGGCCAGACTCTGAGGGATGTAATTAAAAAAAAAAAAAAAAACAAGATGGTTTTTTAAGACACATGAGCACATACTTTCATTCATCTTGCATTGCTAACAATTTGTATATAAAAACTTGTCATTTGTAGATTAATGACAATCGACTTGTAAAAAACCTTTCAACTGTTTCGATTGATTATTTGTTTGACGTCGTTTTTGTGTCGTTTTACATTGGGACAGAAAAAACACATTTTTTTCCGACTTAGAGCAGTTTTTTTGCTCTCCAAATCAGCTGTCTGTCATTTTTCATGTTCCGTTGCCATCAAAAAAACACATTTGTGCAGAGTCAGAGCAATTTTGCGAATCTCGATTTCCGAGCGAGATTCACACATACTTACGGTAACACCAAAACATTTGTCATTGATTTGTCAAACTTTAAAATGTGTTATTTGACGTTTTTAGAGACTACAAGTCTGTGAAAAATAGAGAAAAATTTACAGTTGGCCGCTGCAATGGATATTTACATACATTTGAAATTACAATACGACAAATGCCAAGAAAGAAAAATCTCGTTTTATGTTCCATTGGGCACGAAAAATCCGAAATCTGAGAGCAAAATCTGAAAATTCCAATGGAAGTCAACATGAGAAGCTCTTTCATGACAGTAATACTCTCGGACGTTTGTCAGACGTATACGCGAGAGATTACGCATTGGAAAGAAAACGCATGATGGAATTTGTTATGCGTGGGCTTAAATTGATGACAAAAATCCGCATAAATTCAACTGAACACCGCTTACAATGTAATGTAATCGGGGGCTTAAACTGGTTGCGTTGTTTTGGTTTTTGAAACTCTTCGCGGGCATGTTCATTGTCTAAAGTGTACACTCGGCCCTTCCGTTTGGTACCTATAGTTATAGTGTATAAATAACGTAAGTCTTTAGGGGGGTTAAACCTGTAACCAACCACAAGAAGCTGTACTAATACCGCATGTCCTTTTCATCTGTCGATTATTGTAAATACAATTGCATCATTTCATTACCATAAAGTAATAGTAGGCAAGCGAGTATGCTTGTGACCTCTTCCTTTTACTCTTTTCCTGTAATTGTCTCCATTTAAAAAACGAAAAACCAAACCATACACAAGAGTCGACCGGAAACTTGCAATAATTAACTACACCCTAGCTCATACAAATTTTTGTTATACATAGCTACAAATAGGCAAACAAGCTAAATGATATTGCGAAAAATGTTTTGCAACAGGTACACATTACGTACAGCTACTTAAAGTCAAATCATCAAATATTCGGAGCTCGTATTTTAATAATTTTAAAACCGATTTTTTTTAATATGGAGCGCTTAATTGCGAATGTGTGATAGTTGAGGATATTTGCGATTGTGACCAATTATTAAATGTGCGTCTACATATATACCTACTTGTACACATAATCGTATACTGCAAGAATTTCTCTTTATACATGTATAGGTCTATACTCGTGTATCGAAAAGTGAAATTGCAATTCTCCCCGAGATAATAATTATTTACAGAGGTATGCGACTTTAGTTATAGAGGTATGCCCATAAAGAAGTAAGAATTCGGTGCTCCTCGTATATGTTGTAGGCACCTAAGAAGTTCAACGAACCCTTTATGACGTGTGAATTATATGGCAAAAGGTGTTGTCATTTTGTAAGCCATTATTTGAATGGAAAATTTACTTTACTTTAGTGGTTTAAGACTTTCTTAGTCTATAAAAGTTTCATAGGTCAATGCAATCATTTTCGATTTACGCTATAAAACACATGCATGTTTGTAGGTATAGATACATTCATCACCTTCCACCAAAACAGGTGCGTGTATGCGTATTTAACCGCTAAACATATTTGCTCATCATGAACAGATAAAAAAAAACCACTGCCAGTAAAGTGAGCGAAAATTAACAATTTATATGAGATAATTAGTTTTGTAAAAGTAGAATACCTACGTGAAGCCCATTTTTCAATCCTTCAATGAGTTGCTTACTTAATTGCTGACTCAATCTGCAAGTGTGTATCACAACTTGGATCTTTGCAATACAAACTGGTTCTTTGTTCCTGAAGTGAGTCACCATCACAGCAGTTCAAAAATATTTAACCTTAAACTTATACAATTGCGAAAATCCAACTGAAATGTATATATACCAAGGTTCACCAACGTATACCTAATGAATGCCTGCTGGTTCGCTCTCTGCTATGTTAATCGATGACTTCAGCTTAAATACTTATATTAACTGATATAAGATGGTTTAAATTAACGCCCACAATATTTTGAGCCTCATCTGTGTTTTTATTTATTTATTTTTGTAATAATATTAGTGTCAGTAAATCGTTTGGAACAAAGTTGTTTTAAAAATGTTAAGAAAACACAAATAAATGTGATTGCTACTTAGTTGGCAAGCTACTGAACGTGATTTCTAACTGAAATTGGCCGATGAATAAATAAACGTATTTAACAGGTATTCATACTATTGTAGTTGTTGTACTATTTGTTTGCATTTATTTAAAAGTTATTTTTTCCCCGTGAAGAAATATTAAATAAAGAAATAATTAATTGGCACGGTTGGTTAAGCCATTTACCGATTTTGTTTTCGGACGCAACAATGAGAACATTCTTGTACAAATGTGCACAAAATTATTCCGTTTTTCGTGTTGCATATAAGATATAAATAATATGCTATGCCTATGCCTATGTTCTGATAGTGTTCAGATTAAGAATGAGTTCTTATCTGTAAGTTTGACAACTGTTTTATGCATGTTTTCAGAATCTGCCAAAAATGATACTCGATCTATGGAACCGTAATTTTCCTTGAAAATGCTTATTGAGGTTTTGCAAAGGGGCTTAAAAGCTCGTCAACATTTTTTTTACAGAAGTATGTACACAGATTTGAAAATTGAACAGCTTAAACTGCATTGCGTTGCGAAAAACTTTTATATACTATAATTAATTATTATAAAAACAAAATGCATAGTGAAGATAGTAGATATATAAACTATATTTTCGCTATGGCGTATCTATTTCAAAATGTCGCATTAAGAGAACGTGTTTAGGTCCACTTATACGTATAATAGGTTAGGTATACCTACCATTTTTAGTTATTAATTTCATTATCTCCGCAAAAGGGATGTGTTCTCGCGAATTTTCATATCTAGTCAAAATAAAAATGATGTCAAAACAAACACGTATCACCGATGCCGTGTCTGCCTCTTAAATAGCTGTGCTCACAAAAGGAGTGTACCTATACTGTACAATATATCATTTAGCCACACATCTTCATAAATATACAACTTTGCTGGATTTGTGTATGTGCACGTTGTGTTAGATGTGTTTTATTCAAATTTTTGTTTCGTGATATACAAACTCAAGGACGTGTGTTGTGGCAAGATGGCGCACAATGTTTATATGGAGAGTCCACTACGTGCCACCAGGACATTTTGGTGAAAATATAGGTACACTGAGACTGAACAAAAAATCAATAAACGACCCAGTGAGTTTTAATTATACTTGGGTCTGAGTGATGAAGTCAGTGGAATGTATGCGTGTTGTCTTTTTTTATTATTTGGGAGTATCACGCCACAGAAATATGATAATATTAATTAAAAAAAATTAAATATAATATATGTATCTACGAATTCCTTTAAATAATTAAATATAGGTTCTTAAAAAGTTATTTACCTCGAGTTTCTGTGAATAATCCTCGATCAACTTTTCTTGTTGTTTGACTAGCTCTTCATTTTTTTCTAAAAGAGCCTTGCCTAGTTCCGCTGCTAAAAGTATATCCGCTTCCTTTTGCTGTAGCTGGGCCCAGATATCCCCGTCGGGCTTCTGGCCAATTGATGATGATCGTGCTTCCATATCCAAAATATAATCGTCTAAATTGATGGAACTTGTGCTCTGATTACTAATATTCATTGATTGGTTCTGCTTATTCATAACTGAATAAGACATATGTTTGATTGAATCAACTATAACAATTGATCAATACAAGTTATTGCACAGCGTTAATCACTTTTTTTGTAACTTATGCTGATGATGATTTTGATAGCATTACTCACATTTGAAGACACAATTGGGATATAATATGTTGTATATGTGTAGGTCATATTATAATTTTTTTTTTTTTTTATTAACACAGCATTTTAGTAATTTCGATAGGTGTATCGTTGAACTTAGTTTTAAGTAACACAAAAATGGCTATATAACACGAGAAAAGATCATAAAGGCTCAAGGTAGGCGGGCACAATAATAAAACAATTTTTTTTTATAAAAGCAACAATCGTAGGGCACTGTAAAAAGCTGCGATACCAAAACGCTTTTATGTGACTTCATTTGTTTTATGCAATTTAGAGGATAAAATTTGTGTATAAATGTATTGCATCACAATAAAGGTTCTGATTTTTTTTTTCAACTCTTTTTTTCTGTAACAATTAAAATATATCGACAAAACACGACTAAAAGAAGATAGCCTGGCATACGCAACATTCACAACTCTATACCAAGCGGGCTTTGTTTTGACTGAAAAGTTACCAAGCAATTTGAGATACTTTGTTCCGCTCCCACAAATACACATTTAACTGACAATGACAAGTGGCGCAACGAAAATTCAGTTAAGAGTATAGCCAGTTCTATTCGTCCGTCCGTCCCTCAATCTTCATATACCTACTATTCTCTCTTAACTATCACTTAGCTGTTACCTTTATTTTCTATTATAATAAAATAAAGTAACACTGAAATGAAGTGAAACAGAGAACGTAAGCAAAGCATATCTGATAGATACCAAACTGTGATGGTATGGTAGTAGGTATGGTTACCTCTTACCTGCCTGAGACAGAGAGCATTACAATTTAGACTTGGTACCAGGGTTACCATAGTCGTACATAACCAGTGTACCCATCCAGAAGGATTTGTGCGATTTATAAAAATCGTTACTAGATAATAAGCCAAAGTAGGTATAATAATTATGATCTTCAGGGATTTCTCTTCTATTTTTTTCTGTCATTAAAACTAAAAAGGAATGTAAAGAGGGTAACTGATTTTCTTTAGATACGTATATTTGTTTGTTCAAAGTAAAAGGAATCTTTAACAGTAAAGTGTACACCTGATGAAGCTGTCAAGTCAAGTCAACAAATTCAATTACAAAAACAGATCAATGTTGTTTTATGTCGTCCATCGGCCACGAAAAATCTGAGATCTATAATACAAACCCGATGTGCCCAATGAAAATGAAAAAACTATGTAAAAAATATTTCAAACCAAATTAGTGACTACTCATTATTTTTTTCTTCAAATATAGGAACACATCTATTTAAGGTAGGACTGTATGTACTTCGGCTACAGATAACAGTAACACTTAGTTTGTGTACCAATTTTCAGCGGAAAACCGTGCTTGGATTGGTTTACCAAATAGGTACTTACATATTAAATATCTACATACAAAAAGGTTCCCTTAATCGATGTTGGTTGTTGGCTTCTATTCTGCAAACCACTGAAATGGGAGTGAGCTTTTTTACTTGTAAACTGTTTGTTAAAATTCTCTTAAAACTTAATTGAAAGAATTACAACCATTATAATTTCGACATAAGATTTATCACATTAGTTACTTTCCGTGTACCTACCTATGTAATTTTAGATATCTTATTATTTATGTCAAGCATATTTGTTGTATCGGACACTAAATTAAGAGCAAGAACAAGAAGTAGGTGCCTAGATGAAAGCATTGCAATTGGAAAGTTAAAATATGTACCACATATGGTGATGAGTCATATTTTGTTCGTACCTCATGGCCTTAGCCTTATTCAATAATATTTTGGGGCTAAATCTAAAGGCTTAATATTAGCTATTAGTCAGTCGTATCTCGTATGCTATATGATTTTGCCAAATATCTAGGCGGGTAGGTATATGGTAGTTTTATATAGCTAAATTTACAAATTCAAATCGTGCTAAAGTTCGTTACCATGTCACGTTTCGATGTGAATAGGTAGTTGTTAGACTGGTGCAAAATATTTTTTGTTGTTGGTTGTGTCAATGCTTTCTATATAGAGTGTGTGAGTACGAAAAGTACCTATATACCAGTATGACCGGGGAATGTTTATATTTGGGTTTGAGTTGCAAATAAGTAAAATAAAAATGAGCTAGACACTTTTAAATTTACTTACGGATTTTATTGCAGATTATGATTACGGAAGCCTTTCAATGTGACAATAGGTACTTTCAGTAGGTACTGAAAGTTAAAAACAATACCAAATCTTAAAGTTGAAAAGGACTCCCTTCCTAAATTACTTTACGTGAGTGTGAAGCGACAACGTCCGGGTCCGTCGTCAATAGAGACCAACCATTTTCAATCCACTCTCCGTAATTTGCAATAAAATAAGTATATTCGAGATTTTTTGTTCGTTAATTTGATAGAGACGACCAAACCAATAATCAAGTTCGCCCACTCCAAATAAAATTTGGGAACAAGTTCAATTTTAACGTGTTACAATATTTACGAATATTTGCTCAATGCCGTTTCCTTACTCGAATAAAGCCTAGACTTAGAATGGTATTTTTTTCACTCAATAAATTTGTTGTAGTGAATTGAAAGACACCATGTTAAAATGCTGACAGCAAATGATTTAAAATGTTCTGTTTTTTTTTTTGTTTTCTTTTCTTTTTTGTTTGTACGAAGGCGATACTGATGGTTTGGTTTTTGTTTTACGGATTGGTAAAGAAGATTAGACTAGTTAGGTTCCTGTGGACCCATTGTGATACCTCCAAAATAGCGATTATCCAAGGCCTTGTGGAATAAGTGGGAAAGTGAGGCGTGTGCCCAAACAAATTAGGGTTTTCAAAAGAATTTTAGCTTTAAACTTACGGGAAAAATCAGGTTGGTGAACGGCGTCTGACACAAACGAGAGTATAACAGGACTGAAAAATCTTATCAACCTAGCCACTCAGATTCGGCATTAAATTACATGTATTTTATACATCCGAAACACAAACGGCCGTTTTGTGCTAACAATTCTCGTTAGCGTTAGCGTAGAGTTCAACTACTTTCATTATTCTAAAGCTGATGCCTTGAAATAAATGCATAAAGATGGGGATGGATCAGAGGTCCTCAGGTTAGCTTAAAACGAGTTCGTAATAAAAATAATTTTCTTAATCCGTCAAAGCCTAATAAACTTACTTAGTTGGAGTATGGGATGCAATTCGTAACGTCTCGATACGAATAGCGTAGTCCGCGATCGAGAAATATGATGCCAAAATTAGGCCCTAGCTTTACTTAGTATCTAAATTAAAACGCCATACTTCTTTGAATATCAGCAAGTATCTACTTTTTATTTTTCTTATGCTTTTTCAATTTTTTATGTTTGCTTTTTTCCCTATCTTGACGGCTCTTCTTTTTCTTTTCTTTTTTCAGTTTTTTGTTCTTTTTTAAAGTTTCTTCCGATTTTTCCACCCATTTCTCAATAACTTTTGGCCCTTTTCCGCATTTCGCGGCTAAAAGCTCAGCTAATTTTTTATCAATTGCTTCATCATTTGATAAGTTCGTAACCTGGTTGGCAAACTGCGTTGGCATCTTAGGACCATATGTATCGTCTGGATTAGCTGCAACTTTTTCAGTATGCCTCTCCTGTTTTGATTTAAATGTTATTTTACCCAAGTTTATCGATTCGCCTATATCCGCATTTTTGACTGCTTCTTTTGGTGCTGGGTTTGAAAGAAGAGCAGCAAAAATACCGCGTGGAGGTGAATTATTTCTCAATGTATTTATTGGGACGGATGGTTTAATTAGAGTTTTGACAATTTCTTCTGAAAGCACAGTCTCTAAAGTGTTGTTAGCATTTCTTTTATCATCGTCTTCATCATCACTAGAAGAAGCAAATATAGACATAAAAAGATCTTTCTTCTCCGAGGGATGCATATTTCTACTCTTTTCAATTTTCAATTCCAACTCAGATTTATTTTTTTTTAAATCTTTAGTAAAAGCGTGACATGATTGGGCAGAGTCGAGTTCGGAAACGCTTTCCTTAAATGCCACTTTTGAGTCGGAAACTAAATTCGAATTTGACGGCAATACGTTTTCAGACGATGTTTCCGCTGTCGAAACGCTTTCTGAAGGTGGGTACTGACTTTTAATCTCTTTTGGTTTCTCAATATGCTTTGGTATTATTACTGGTGTAACGAAATCGCTCTTCGAGTTAATAGAATTCTCTATGTAGTCAAACACCGAAAATTTGTTTTTTTTTGGAACTTTGGTTTCAGTTAGAGTCCCTCCGAACGGCTCGGGAATATTAAAACGTTTGCAAATTATAGCACTCGGTTTCCAGATGTTCTTTGTTCGCTTTATGGTTACTTTCAAATTCTTATCGTCCTGTTTTGTTGAACTTTCCTTCGATACATGCGTTGTTGATTTAGATACGAATCTGCAATTGGTATATATGTATATGTTATAGCAGTGCCTTAGCACTTAGGTTATAAAAAAAAAATTGGACTTACCTTTCGGACATTAATCCATTAAGAGGCTTGTATATACTTCTTGCTTGAATGAATTCCTTTCTTTCCATTTCTCTGTCCCATTCTGATAAATGAAGTGGTTGAATTGTATGTAAAAACGCTTTGATTTCTTCATCCTTTTTTAAATTTGCTGTGATAAACTTTTCATACCGTTCCTGTTTTCCTTCGTTCGTTGCAAAGGGCTTAAATACTCCTGACGAACTTCCTGTAATTATAGTAAAACTCAGCAATTGTTTTCTTTGTTATAATAAAGCTTTATCTTACCCAACGACTTGGTAATCTCCTTGGCTTGGGATAATATTTTACTGTTTTGACTCTTTTCTGCTTCACTGATTTCGACATCTTTTTCTTGAAAAGTTTCGACTCCAGAGTTGGTTATCAGGCCACCTTTAACAAAACTGTCAGCCCTAGAGGACAATAGTTCTAACATTTTTTTATTTTTATCTTCTCGTTCCTGATATTTTTCGCTAATGTGCTGCAAGTATGATTTGTTCTTAACAACTTCTTGGTGTTCTCTTGTTTCAAGTAGGTTTCCGCGCTCATTTGGGTTCAATTTATGACGCCCAAGTCCTCTATTTTTATCAACATCATTTTGGTGTATGGCTGCTTTCTTATCATCTGTCAAAGGTTCAAATCTAGTTTTTCTGTGAGACCAATTTCTGGGTTGAAAATTTGATTTAAGATTAACAATGTGCACTGTTTTCTGTATATTTGAGTTTGTCCCAATTGCCTCTGCGAAGCCTTCAACTATGGTCTGATCTTGAGGGTCTACTAACTTCTGTTTAGCGCGTTTTTTACTGTCACTTAGACTAAAATCATATTTGGACATATCATCTTTAGCGTAAATATCTTCGTCTTCCTCCTCTAAAGCACCAACACCAAACGCTTGCCCTCTTATTGAAAGTTTTTTATTACTCTTACCCATTACTTCAAGTGGACCGAACAAGTTTATGTGAGACTTCGCATCACTAGCTGATTGTCGGTTTAGTCCACTGTAGCCCAGGCCAAATGTGTTATCTTTTATACAGCACACAAAAGGCTCAAAGTCATCGGGAGCAAATGTTATATTCTCCTCGTCAGAATGGTCCGATGAATCGTTTGAAGAGCATCCCATCGGCTGATCATTTTGCTGTACTGCGCAACCATATATTTTCATCACATAAAGTTCTCTGTTATTTCGCCCATTAGAGCGTGTCTTTTCGCTTTTTGTCTGACGCGCCCCAATTCCTTGTCCAGGCTTCCATCCCATGCGTCTCAGAAGACGAACTGCGACTTTTTCTCGCGACGGTTCTAGTAATTGTTGCAGAACGGGAACACCAGGTATTGGACCAGTGGTTTTTATTTCTGATTTTCGTTTTCGATTCGAATCAGTTGTTGCAAAGTCCTTTCTGGCTTGAACCCTCTGTGGCGCTATTCCAAATTCACCTAAATCTTCATCATCCATAAAATCAGTCGGCAACTGGGATTTGCGTTTTTCAGCTTTTTCTCCGCGAGAACTTTTAAAACTTTGCGGCTTCCAACCTTCAAGCGAACCAACAGTGTTCCAGAACCCCGCGCTAAACCCCCCTGTAAATGCTCCATGAAATCGCCGCTTGCCATTTTCATCAGTAACAATTTGATCCTCAATCGCTATGCGTTTCTTTGATGGAACATCATCTGCAAATAATTTGTATTATCCACAACATACATACATAATGTTATCATGGCACATCAATACGAACCTTCTTCCAATGGATCCAGCGGAGTTCCAAAACGGCAAAGTGGTGGTTCATCGGAACTATCCATTAGTTGAGGAACTTCTAAAAACAATATAACAATTGCTGATTACTAAAAAAACACAAGGATTTTTGTGATATATTTAATTTATCAAATAATAACAAACAAAATCTTGAGCTTCGATGTGTTTCAAACTACCAAAAGTAAAACTGACGTTTAATGAAGTGCTTTTGACAATTTGAAGGGCAATGGGCAAGTTCAGCATTCCTTTACTTTAGTCATTTTTCTTTTTTAGTTCAGAACTCAGCACTGAACTGAATTCGAGCAATAAACGCGCTCTGGACCGTAGGTACGTGCTTAGAGCGTTCTGAAGTTGTTTTGTTTTTCCAGTTTTGTTTTTCTCTCAAATGTTCTGATCATGCTTTGAACGAAAAAAGAATACAAATTCGATGATGTGTCTGAGCTAAAAAAGAAACGCACTTTTTGTATAACAGTTCAGGTTCTGCTCTGAACTGAAAAAGAAAAATGTTGAAAACAGTACTTATGTCGTCTTCGGTTTGGCTTTTCAGATTTTGATCTGAGATTTCAGATTTCTGCCGGCAAATCGAACATGAAATCTGATTTTTATTGGTTTTTGTGTGTAGGTATCGAGTCGGCAGCAAAAAAACATTTTTGCACTTGCAATCGAAGTCCATTTCAATTGATTTTCACACATTTATAGTAATGCATTTCGAAATCATTTAATATAAAAACTCGATCCCGTACGCGTAAAATAAATAATTCTGTTAAAAAATCAATCCTTCTAACGATAAACAATTCACAGCCGCTGTGTGTCATAAACATTGGTTTTAGTGAAAGTATGTGTAAAAACTGAGAAAAAAAAAATAGATTTCTGATCAGAATAGATTCTGAGATCAAAAAAAGATTGATTTTTGTGGCAAATCAAAAGAAAAATATTTTTTCTCAAAAAGATTGATCTTCTGATTAATGTTATTTGTACTGAACGCACGTCGCAATATAGACTATTGTGAATCAATTGTCACGTAGGTACCTGAAATTGTGAATATTCATGTTGATGGGTGACAACTGACATTTGTCATTTAACGCAGTATTGGCTAGGTACCTTCCATTCGTTTTTCTTTTTCTTGAAATTTTTAGAAACACCTGCAAAAAAGTTGTTTTGATTAATTTTTAGGTGATGATAAAAAATTGAATCCGCTGAAAATCAGAAACTTGTACTAAAGAAATATTTCAACACCAAAAACAAAAATAGTTCGCAAATGACTCATTCTGGACCGCATACCTTTTAGTTTACGTGAGAAGGTGTTTTCTTCGTTGGACTACGTCATTTTTGCGGACACTACCTATTCCATCAATAATATAGTTCTTCAATAGCAAATGAGTAAAGTAAAACATTGTCTTATTTTTTGAGCAGAATAACTTGAATGTTTTTCATTTAGGTCTTAGGACAATGTCTGAGAAGAACATTAAGGTCAATGCCAGAGTAGAAATAATCGGAAAGAATGTTCGTGGAAAAGTTGCCTATGTTGGTGTAACCAGTTTTGCAGGGGGAAAATGGGTGGGTGTGATTTTAGATGAACCCAAAGGTAAAAACAATGGTAGTGTTAAGGGGCAGTCGTATTTTAATTGCATCGACAAGTACGGTACTTTTGTGCGTCCTACTCAGCTTAAAGTCCTAGATGAATCGACAGAAGATCTCACGGATGGAACACCAACAACCCCTCAACCAACTTCTAGATCCAGATTGAGTAGTTCGCGTACTTCACTTTCATCAAGTAGGCAAAATCTTGTTGGCTCCCGCACTCAACTTTCCACTTCATTAACGGAAAGAACATTGGGTGCAGGACGGAAGAGTTTAATAGCCCCCCCGACAACGACGACTACAAACACATCTTCCACCGCATCGTCTTCTGAATCGCATCCATCATCAAAAAGGGCATCTTTTGTCGAAACTGGGTTCGTGGAAATTCTTACACCACAATTCACTCCTAGTCAGCCGATGCGGTCACCGTCTTTTACGACAGCTTCGCCCGCAACTTTAGCCGCTGCGGAAGATAAAATTAGTAATGCAGAACAACATAAGGTCATCGATGAACTAAAGACACAAGTCGACGACCTAAATGAAAAAGTGGAAACTCTAAAGCAGCGTCGTAACGAAGACAAAGAGCGCTTGCGAGAATTCGACAAAATGAAAATTCAGTTTGAGCAACTACAAGAGTTTCGTTCTAAAATTATGAATGCTCAAGTGCAGCTCCAAAGGGAACTGCAAAGGGCTAAACAAGAGGCTAAAGATGCAATTGAAGCCAAGGAGAGACACGCTCAAGAAATGGCAGATCTCTCAGACAATGTAGAATTAATTACTCTTGATAAGGAAATGGCAGAAGAAAAGGCCGATACACTGCAGTTGGAGTTAGATTCAACAAAAGAAAAAATTGAGGAACTGACACTTGACTTGGAACTGCTAAGAGCAGAAATCCAAAACAAGACTGATTCGGAACACGGTGGCTTGGCAGGCGATGGAGCTGTATCGGCCTACGAGATTAAACAACTTGAGCAACAAAATCACAGATTGAAGGAAACGCTAGTGCGTCTTCGTGATTTAAGTGCACATGACAAACACGATATCCAGAAGCTATCTAAAGAGCTGGAAATGAAGAAGTCAGAAGTGACGGAACTAGAACGCACGAAAGAGAAGCTATCGTCCAAGATAGACGATCTTGAGGCAACTGTTGCTGATCTGCAAGAGCAAGTGGATGCAGCTTTGGGTGCCGAAGAAATGGTTGAACAATTGGCCGAAAAGAAAATGGAACTCGAAGATAGAGTAAAACTTCTCGAAGAAGAAGTATCACAGCTTGAAGCGCTTGAAGAAATTCATGAGCAATTGGTAGAAAGCAATCATGATTTAGAAATGGACTTGCGTGAAGAACTAGACATGTCGAATGCCGCAAAGAAAGAAATACTTCGTGAGCGGGACGCGGCCATTGAAACAATTTATGATCGCGATCAAACAGTTATGAAATTCAGAGAGTTGGTACAAAAACTTAATGAACAAATAATCGAATTACGAGAAAAAACTACCGAAAGCAACGCAGCAAAAACTTCAGTTCTCGACAATGCATCAGGAAAAAAAGATACATTAGCTAACGATTCGATTGACTATAAACAGATGTTTGCCGAATCTAAAGCCTATACCCGGGCCATTGATGTTCAATTACGGCAGATTGAACTAAGCCAGGCTAATGAGCGAGTTCAAATGCTTACGGCCTTCATGCCTGACTCATTCATGAACCGAGGAGGTGACCACGATGCTATATTAGTTATCTTATTAATCGCTCGCATTGTATTTAAATGTGGCATTATTGTGAGTCAAACACGAGAAAGGTTCCCAGCAGTGGAAAACTGCACCAAGGACGCTGTAATTCAGGGTCATGCTGTGCATCAATTTGCTTTTAAATCTCGCCTACTACACTATGTCCACAACCTCCAATGTGCACTTCATCAAATTTTGTATGGGTTGAATTCGTGTCAGCCTGATACGTTACTTAGGGCTGGAGGATCGCTCCCAGAAATGATTGCACAAGAAAAGACAGTCGATTCCATAATAGAACTACTTAAGCTAAATCAACTGGATGAGAATTCTTTCACAGAAAATATTGAGAAATGTGTATCTTTTTTTAATGCCATGAACTCAGTTCTGTTGGCTGGAGAAGATCTCCTCAATGAAACTCAAATGATACGTGATTGTGTTGCTTCGCTCGGGTCAGCGTGTGATTCGATTCTCACAGATGCAACTATGATCCGGGCAATTATTAGGGAGACTGCAGATACCAGCGACTCAATACTTATAATGCAGTATATTATTGAAAATGCCGGTAGTGTAAAGCAGCAGATAAAACTGATAAAACGACGTCTGCCGCAAGATCTTCATGTAATAAAATGCGGTATTTCACCGCACAAAATTGAAACTATGCGTACGATTACAAGTGCACTCAGCAGGATTATGTCCACATTGCATATTGCTGCTAAACAGGCTGTACAGACTATAACGTCTTCGATCGAAAGCGACAACGCTGCAGAGATGACAATAGAACATTCGAAATTCTGGGATATTTTGACGTCCGCATGTGAACGCATATACGAGCAAGACGATAGAGGTCCGTCACAAAACTTTAAGTCTGTAATGGCGCCATCTAATACGGACCTGGCTCAACTCGCACAATATCTTCTTGATAACGAGTATGAGATAATGTCTAGGGCCAATGCAAAGGCAGCTGAGAAACACGTATCGCCAATACTTCTTCGCGCCCAATTTATAAAGAAGCAGCTCGAGCAGAAAAATGTACTGGCTGCCACTTTAGAGAACCGCGAAGCAGACATAAAGCAACTGAAATTGGCTGCCAAGATGAAACAAAGTGAGCTCTCTGAAATGCAAATACGTAAAGACATAGCCGAAAAGAAGCTATCCGTATTGCAGCATGATCATGAAATTACTCTGGAAAAACTAAAGCGACAGTATGAGGAGACATATGATTTGCTTAAAAAGAAGGAAAAAGAATTCGAAGACACAATGGACCACTTGCAGAGTGATATAGAAGCTTTGGAGAGTGAAAAGGTGACATTGCGTGAGAAATTGAAACTTAACACCGGTAGTTCAACTAAGAGAAGTGATGTTTCGACTCCCATGGGATCTGTATCTACTGGCAGTAGTGTTACTGTCTCAGCAGGGTCTCCGATACTGGTTCAAGAGGTAAATCTTCTAAAGGGCGTACTCTTGGAAGAGCGTAACGAGCGCTTACGTTTACAGGCATTTTCCATTAAGCAGAAACTGAAACAGTTTGATCCGATTTATGTCCCTCAGCCTAAAGATAAACGTATCATCGAACTGGAAAACCAGCTAGCCAAGATGAAGCATGATTGGGCACTTTCCTTAATGCGAACCGGCTCCACAAATAACGCGTCAGCGGTTGAACTACACCATCGACAGAGGGCTGCAATTGAAGTCCAAGCTAAGTCATTGGCGACAGAAATTCTGGCTGAATACTTTCAAAGGCATCCGCATCGGGCAGCGACATCTGAATTTTCTTTATTCCCAACCGTAGAGGTTAAAAAAGTATTTCAAATGATGTAGGTCACTCACACAATATTAAACTTTACTTTAGCTTAGAAGAGTCAATGTAACTACTATGCATTAATTCCCTCAAAATAAAAAAAATTGTAATACATTTTATGTAACTTATTTATATACTAATGAAATAACTATTATAAATGTTTAGACTTTTTTTCCTTTTGCTGTTTTTGTTAATGTGATTGTCAGTTGCAATCAAATACCTAGTAATAGGTACTCAACGTCTACAGAGGTTTATTTTTCGAAATGGTCTCTTTTTTGACAGCTGTCCTGTTTTTGTTTTAATTTAACTGGAATTTCGGATTTTTTTTCTTCAATGACATAGCAAAAAAACAATGAAAGATCAATTTAATTTACTTTCGATTTTTTTCCTGTTGCAATATTATTTTTGCTGTATTCGATGCCATATATTTGATTTGTGCTAATTAATTTGTGTCGTTGATATTCTAGTCGGAGCGAGTCTCGATTTCTTAGCGGGATTTACAACTACTTCCACTAACCGCAAAACATTTGCCATTTGAATTTTACTAATATTTACCTATTTTTGTAGTCCTCGAAGTATCAAGCAGAGCATAGTTGTATTGCGTGCTGAAAATCCAACTTTACTTTGCTTTGGCTGATATCGAAGCACAAAAAAACCTGCCTACCTATTTAATGTCATTTTATGTTCCATTTGGAATGAAAAATCTCAAATCTGAGAGCAAAATCTTGAAATCCCAATGCAAATCGACAAGCCTATCCAAATGCATATTGCAACGTAGGTAGGTATCAGAGACAATACTGAGACCACCAACTTCGGCCGTTTTTCCGTTACTTGCCTACAAGCTACATTACCATGGGGTGGCAAAGTTTAGGTGCGTTAGTATTGTTACATAGAAAATCGTATTGACAAATGTCACGAAACTTCAAAAATTTCAGCTCACCAACACACTGGCACCTAAACTTGACCACTTCCGCTGTGGGCAAAGTGGCTTGCCAGTCACTTCCGCTGTGGGCAAAGCTGCTGGCCGCGTTCACAGAATTTTATCCGTTAAATTTAAAAATAATTATTACAACTAAATTTTGTGTGGAAAGTGATCAATTTTCATAAAATAATTGTATATTTATTTGACATAAAAGAAAGATGAACAGTTCTGAAGAATAATAAACAAATAAAAATATTTTTAGCGAACATTCGTGAGGCAGTTAACATAAATTGAGTAGAATATGCTTATCACATAATCTCGCTTAGTATACTTCTGAAGTTTAGTTATAATTTATAAATACAAAGATTTATGTCGTTGCTGTTATTAAGTATAAATTATGAGTTTCTCCGTTAGTTTAAATTATTTCAAATAGAGCATACGTATTTGCATTGGTTTTATTTTTACATGTCTCGTATTTCAAAGAATACATTAATATATTTATAGGTCGTATCTTTTGATATTATAATGTAACAATAAACGTGAATGAGTACTTTGGTTGAACAGAAATACCTACAGAATGTTATGAAACGACTAATATGAAAATTGATGAAAATGTACTGATATAATATACTTATTCACCAAATTTGAGTTGAACTTCTCTTTAAAAAAAGTTGTACTTCTGAACACTCTCACAGCTCACTACGGTTGAAACTGACACTGACATTAGATTCACCACTCTTGTCATATTACGGCAAGTTTTTCAGTTTTCAGCATTCCGTGCGATTAATTGTAATTCTTATGTTCCAAAAGCAAAAGTTCTGCTTTGTGTTTATAAGTAACGAATTCATTAAACTGTATATGAGACCGCCACTCTCCAAGAAACTTTGGTACGTTTCTGGGCCTGGTTGTAGTGCCAAAAGACTATCGTTTCAAGCAATGGACGGGAGCCGAAAGAAGGTAAACTCCGTGTAAATTAAAATCACTGGAATAATTATAAAGGCCATTTGCAGTTTGTTTTTTGAACCGGACGAGTTCTTCATCGATCCAACGAAGCTTACAGATTCCCCTGACGGGGGTATTGCTGTGGCTCAAGGTTATACTGTGAAGAAAATCGATCCAAAGAAACGCATTGCAACACACCGATGGGACAGATATCTGCGCTAGAAGTTGATAGTGATATGGGTGGATTTGTCGTCAATGCCGAATTGGAAGCGAGACATTATCTGTTCGGGGTATGTGTGCCTTTTTTCCTCAACTTAAGAACTCACAATCATTTGCTTTCTTTAAAAAGGCGAGATTTACATCATGATTTTACGATCCCTTTCTAGGAAAAAGACGATTGGAGCACCACGATTATTCTGTTATATATGGTCGGTTAGCAGGCGGGAATATGGTTACCAGAAACGATATAAGTAAGTTGAGATAATTTGTTTGTTCCTTGTACATTTTAAAATGATTTTGCTTACAGAAAAACCCTACGAACATCTGAGTACAACAGTTGGTGTATTTGCTTTGCCCTCTAAGGAAGACAGAAAAACAGATAATTTGGAGCCCATAGAAGAAAAACTAGCTGGAAAACAGACACTGGAAGCCCCCGCGAATGTTAAAATATAGAGCCCGTCTGTGACTGCGACGGAATCCCAAGAAAATGATTATGGCATGGATTATTGCACTGCATTCGCACAATAAAAAATATATTACAAAATTATGTATAATAAAGGAAAAGAAAATCAAATTATGTGTCAGTGTTTATCAATTCTTTTGAAAGGGAAACGATCTTTTTGACAGATAGGGTAGGTGGATTTCATTTCCATTGAGTGGCTTCCGTGTCTGAAATCTGTGCATGTTAAGCTAGATTGGATCTAACATCAGTTCATTGTCTCCCTGCATATAGTCGTGTCAATTGACACCAAATTTTGTACATTAACAGCCTGTGAAGATGGTCCTACATAAATAATAAACAAACTTCATACATTTTCACAAGTTTTATTTAATAAAATGTATGCATAGCATGTAATGTAAAGACAACTACCTATGTGGGTTACAAACATGTGTTTGGATAACCTCCAACTCTTGACTGGAGTGACTAAGTTTACGTGGATGACAAATACTTTCTTTAAGCATTCATTTGAGACCACATTTTCATGTTAACAAAAAAAAGCTATATTTTGTAAAATATTAATACATAGATCTTCCGAGTGCAAAAAAGAGGATGAGACCTGTTTAAAATGCCTAAAAAATCATAGAACAAGTGAATGTAAAAATGAAGAGATAATTAAATGTATAAATTGTAGCCGTGCGAACAAAAATTTAAATCTAGGTCTTGATGACAATCACATGACGTTAAGCAGATTATGTCCAGTGTACCTAAACAAGCTTGAAGTGAAGAAAAAAAAAATTGGGTATTAGCAACTAAAAAAGATAACTGGAATTTATATGAATATACAAGGTCTAACTGGCAACTTTGAAGTCTTAGAGGAATTGGTACATAAAAATAAGTTTGGGTTTGTAATACTAAGTGAAACACATATTACCGCAGATATTAAAAAAAACGAATATAAGCTAAAGAGCTATAGAGATTACAACTGTTTATCGAACTCAAGACATACAGGTGGAGTAACTATATATGTTAATAAAGATATAAAGTCGGTTGAAATTAGCTCAAAGTCAATTGACTATAAAGCATGGATTCTTCTGGTAAAAATTAAGTATGATAACAATTGGTTGAATATTATTGGATTATACAGATCAGATAAAATGAGAGTGTCGGAATTTAATGCAACTTTAAGTGAATTTATAGAAAGTAACTTAAATTTTAATGAAAATGTCTGTATAGCTGGTGACTTTAATATAAATTATTTGAATGATAGTCCAGATAAAAGGAAAATTGATGTGGACATACTAAATAGATTCAGTTTAAGGCAGCTAGTTAGAGACACTACAAGAAATACGATGTCATCTTCCACTCTTATAGATTATGTTTTAACTGATCATATCTCACAAATAAACGTGGCAGTCAAAAACAGCTGGATAATATCTGACCACGAAACAATTAAAATTGAACTAGATGTTATTAAAAATGAAATTAATAAGCCCAAGATAATAAAGTTTGTTAAATATGATAAAACTAAATTCTTATTTGAATGGAGATCTAGACACAGTGATAGTATACCGGCCATGAATATGGAAAGAAATATGTCATTCGAATTCAAAAAGTGTATTGAACAAAGCTTAAATAGTTTAATTTGTACTCTTAAAATTCAATCGTATTATGTTGAGTGGTTCAATGAAGAATTAAGTGAGCTTAAACAACATAAAATACGTTGGTACAGAATATATAGTATTTTAAGATCCAATGAAAGCTGGGAAAATTACAGAAGGTCTCGAAATATGTATAAAAATAAGTGCGCGGAAGTAAAAAATAAGTATATTGAAGAGAAAATTAGTGAAAAGTCTGGAGACCAAAAAGCTATGTGGAAAGCAATTAAGAAGTACGTTTTAACACAAACGCATCAAGATCTATGTGAAATAGAAGTGGATAATGTTATAATTAATAACAACTTAGACATATCAAACAAACTTAATGAATTCTTTGTAGATAGTGTAGTGGAAATCAATGAAGGTATACCAAATCTTCATTATATCGATTGCATAAGGGAAACATCGCGTAAATTTCACTTTAAACAAATTAACGAAGTGGAATTGGAACTGATTATTAAAAGTATAAATAATAAGAATGACTTCAATGGCCTTAATGCAAAAATTATATTAGATTGTAAGGAGGATATCTTACCGGCATTATTAAATATTATTAACACATCAATGATGGAAGGTGTATTTCCAAACACTTGGAAGGAGTCGATAGTGATACCTGTTGAGAAGGTAGTTAATGCTAAAAAGTTGGATCAATTTCGCCCCATAAATATGATGCCTGTTTATGAAAAGATCTTGGAGAAAGTTGTATATGTTCAGTTGGAGAGTCACCTCATCCAAAACGGAATTCTTTGCGAGGAGCAATCTGGTTTTCGGAAAGGACACTCGACGGAAACGGCACTAGCATGGGTGGTAAATGAGTGGAAAAGAGATCTTGATTCAGGATATTCGGTGCTGGCACTTTTTCTGGATTTAAAAAGAGCGTTTGAGACGGTGGACAGGAAAATTCTATTGCTCAAATTATCAAAATATGGTGTCCAGCAGAAAGAGCTTCAGTGGTTTGAGTCCTTCCTATCTGAAAGGACGCAAAGGGTGAAATTAGGAGGAACATATTCATCGGTAAAGGAGGTTAAATTGGGTGTTCCTCAGGGAACAATTCTTGGAGTTATACTTTTTCTAATTTATGTTAATGATATCAAAGATTGCCTCACATTTTCAAGGGTATCCTTATTTGCGGATGATACGTTAATCTACATTGTTGGAAAAAATTTAAAAGAATGTGAAAACAAGCTAAATGTAGATACAAGTTCGTTGTATAAATGGTTGTGTAAAAATAAATTGAAGTTAAATGTTTCAAAAACCAAAAGTATGTGCATTGGTAATACGAGGTATGAAATCCATTTAAAGATAGATAACTGTGATATTGAATGTGTTGATCAAATTAAATATTTAGGTGTTAAAATCGATAGGAAACTATCATTTAATGATCATGTTGACTATGTATGTGCTAAAATGTCAAAAAAAATTTTCTTTTTATATAGAATTCGGAAACGAATTTCAAGGAAATGTGCAATTAATATATGTAACGCGATTATTTTACCACATGTTAATTATTGTTCTAATATCTTATATTTGTGTAGTGAAGGTAAAATAGACAATCTACAAATTTTACAAAATAGAGCTATGAGATGTGTATTGCAGTGCGGACTGAGAACCCATATTATTGACATGTTAAATGATTTAAAATGGATGAATATTAGACAGAGAATGAAATTTAATTTATTAATTTTTACCTTTAAACTTAAAAATGGATTGTTTCCTATGTACCTACAGAGAAATTTACAATATGTTGGTAACTATTATAATTTAAGAAATGCAGGAGATTTCCGGCTACCATTATATAGGAGAACTAGTTGTCAGAATAATATTTTGTACAAAGGAACACAACTGTTTAACAGCTTAGATTTAAATATTAAATGCCAAAGCAATATTATTATATTTAAAAAACAAATTGCGCAGCACATTATGAATTCTTGATTTACTTAAGTAAATGATTTGTTAAAAAGAGTTTATTTGTAAACTAATAAATATATAAAACTAAAACTAAAACGTTTATGAGAACTCTAGATCTGCGTCTGTATACTGCTCCATGGGCACAGCCCCGTGTGCGGTTTCACTTTCCATCACGACATACACCTGATAACAGCTCTCGGCTCACTTCTGGTGTAATTTATTTTCTAATGATATAAGAAAAGCAAACTATTAAGAATAACTCTTTATAAGATGCAGCATCCAACAACTTACTTTAAAGGTCCTTACATCCCTTTGAGGCGATTTGGTTTTGGATTTCATTCGTTTGCGGGGATTCTTTAACGCGTCTGTCAGAGCAAAACGAAAGGTTTCACCAACAAGAGTTCGCTTTCCAATACGAGCCTCAATGTACCGAGAAACAACACCAGTTGCTCCCGAGAGACCACGAGCAGCAGTAAAAACTTTGTCCCAATCAGTGAGCATTGCTTTGAATCCAGTACCAATGACTGTGCCGATGATGACAGTGATGCGATTTTTTTCTGCCTTTAGACGAATCTGTTTTAGGTTGATGTCATGATTCTCTCAGTCTACCTCATTCTCATCTCGTGCTCGAATAGTTCGATGGTTTGCCACGCTTCCTGGCGTGCGAAACTTTTCTCTTGCCTAGTGTTAAAGGTGCAGAAATCAATTTACACAACTTTTACTATATACATAAATGTACTTACTTTTTGAGATTGTCCTCCTGGACACGTTGCTGCTGCGACAATTGATCTTCATAGCGGCCGGCCGGCGGCTTGCCAATTGGACACGATGCTGCTGTTGCTTGGTATCTTCCTAGAAGTGGATACAAAATGGTTATCAATTCGTTGTCAGGTTCATGTAAATTAAAATCAACTTACAATCACGGTCTTCCTACGCTTTTTGTTATCGATACGCTTTTGTTCAACGTTCGCCTGTTCAGTTTGTGCTTCGTATTCCATGAATTTAGCCATAAACTCTTTTTGGCGTGTATTCTCCTGCAGCTTGGACAAATCTGTAAGACATATAATGTATCTATTTATTAATTTAAACACTAAAAATATGCGAATACTTACATTTTTTCAATTTGTTGCAGGAAAAATTAAATTGTGTTTACATATTTTGACATTTGTCAACCGACTTCTGTCAAAAGAAAACTCACCACATTTTTTTTGGTTCGCTTTTTTTTTTGTTGCTCACACGGATTCTAAATTGACGTAACACCGATAGGAAAACAAAATGGCGAATTTGAAAAAAAATTGAGGGGGCCAGCGGCAAGAGGATTGCCAGTTGGTGGTCTCAGTATGGTTTGTCTATGGTAGGTATGTTTTTGTAAAAACCAAACCAAACATTGCCAGCTTTAGCTATTGTCCGGAACTTGCATACGAACCTACCTACTTTCCTGAACAGAACAGAACAAAATGAAATTGAATCGATTGAATCGATGTTATCGATGTCTCGATGTCAGTCGATACACATATTTGGAACTGTCAAAGTGTACGTCACCGTCACATTGGGATGGCAAAATTTTAATTTTTTACTGAACAGAAAATAAATGTTAATATTCTGTAAAAATTTAAGTGCTAGTTTTTAAATAAACATTGTCGGGCTAGTTCACAATACATAATTTACCCAAAAGTGTTAAAAAGGCTAAAAAAAAAGTTCAATTGTTTCTTGAAACTCAACCCTTTTCCAATAATAGGTGGGGTCTTTCACATAAATACAAACAAATAATTGTTAAACGTCGGCACAGTGATTATATTTATCAAAATGGCTCGCCCAATTTATCCGAATCAACAAAAAATTGCTGAAAAACTAATTATTCTTAATGACCGGGGTACTGGTATTCTTACCCGCATCTACAACATTAAAAAGGCATGTGGTGATACGAAATCTAAGCCCGGGTTCCTCTCAGAAAAATCGCTTGAGTCATCTATTAAATTTATAGTTAAACGTTTTCCGAATATTGATGTTAAGGGCCTTGGCGCTATTGTCAATATTAAGGCTGAAATAATAAAATCACTGTCGCTATACTACCATACATTCGTTGATCTCTTGGACTTCAAGGACAACGTCTGTGAGTTGCTCACTACTATGGATGCTTGCCAAATTCATCTTGATATCACACTCAACTTTGAATTAACAAAAAATTACTTGGATCTTGTGGTAACGTATGTTTCATTAATGATTGTCCTTTCGCGCGTCGAGGACCGTAAAGCCGTTTTAGGGCTATACAATGCTGCACACGAACTGCAACATAATCAAAGCGACCCCGGTTTTCCGAGACTTGGCCAAATGATTCTGGACTATGAAATTCCATTAAAAAAATTATCTGAAGAGTTCATACCACATCAACGGCTTTTGGCTAATGCACTTCGCTCGTTGACCGTTATCTATCCACTTCGAAATTCGACAGCAGACAAATGGCGAGAAATGCAAAAACTCAGTTTGGTCGGAAATCCAGCCATTCTTCTTAAAGCCGTTCGCACGGACACCATGTCGTGTGAATATATTTCTTTGGAGACTATGGACAGATGGATAATCTTTGGTCTCTTGTTAAATCATCAAATGTTGGCGCAATATACGGAGGTGAACAAAATGTGGTTATCCACATTGGAATCCAGTTGGGTTGTTGCACTTTTTCGCGATGAAGTCTTACAAATTCATCAGTATATACAAAACACATTTGATGGTATTAAAGGATATAGCAAGCGTATAAACGAGATTAAAGACGCGTACACCACAGCCATTCAGAAAGCTGCATTAGTTCATCGCGAACGACGAAAGTTCTTACGCACAGCTCTGAAGGAGTTGGCTCTTATTATGACTGACCAGCCTGGTTTGCTCGGACCGAAAGCTATATTCATTTTCATTGGATTGTGCTTAGCTCGAGATGAGATATTATGGCTACTGCGACATAATGATAACCCGCCGTTGGTAAAAAGTAAAGGAAAGAGTAATGAGGACCTTGTCGATCGCCAATTGCCCGAATTGCTTTTTCATATGGAAGAACTGCGTGCCTTAGTGCGAAAGTACAGCCAAGTTATGCAACGGTATTATGTACAGTATTTATCTGGCTTCGATTCAACCGATCTCAACATCCAAATGCAAAACCTTCAAGTTTGCCCTGAAGATGAGAGTATTATTTTTTCTTCGCTCTTCAACACTGCTTCGAATTTAACTGTCAAGCAAGTGGAAGAGAATGAATTGTTTGATTTTAGAGCATTCCGACTTGATTGGTTTCGTTTACAAACGTACATGAGTGTTGGAAAGGCAGCACTTCGCATTGCCGAAAATGCAGATATTGCGCGCCTACTAGACTCTATGGTGTTCCACACAAGAGTCGTTGATAACCTCGATGAAATTCTAGTTGAGACATCTGATCTTTCGATATTCTGCTTTTACAATAAAATGTTTGACGACCAGTTCCACATGTGTCTTGAATTTCCAGCTCAAAATCGGTATATTATTGCTTTTCCATTGATTTGCAGTCACTTCCAGAATTGCACCCATGAAATGTGTCCAGAAGAACGCCATCATATCAGAGAACGTTCGCTGAGTGTTGTTAACATATTTCTAGAGGAAATGGCAAAAGAGGCCAAGAATATTATAACTACAATTTGTGACGAACAGTGTACAATGGCTGATGCACTTTTGCCAAAGCACTGTGCCAAGATCTTGTCAGTAGCATCTACGCGCAAAAAGAAAGACAAGTCTAAGAAACAGTTTGACGATATTCGAAAACCAGGCGATGAGAGCTACAGAAAAACTCGCGAGGACTTGACGACAATGGACAAACTGCATATGGCACTGACAGAACTTTGCTTTGCAATTAACTACTGCCCGACAGTTAACGTGTGGGAGTTTGCATTTGCACCGCGTGAGTACCTTTGCCAGAACTTGGAGCATCGATTTTCGCGTGACTTGGTGGGAATGGTTATGTTTAATCAGGAAACAATGGAAATTGCCAAACCATCAGAATTACTCGCTTCAGTAAGAGCATACATGAATGTTCTACAGACGGTTGAAAATTATGTGCATATCGATATAACAAGAGTTTTTAACAATTGCTTGCTGCAACAAACACAGAGTCTTGATTCCCACGGCGAGAAAACTATCGCCGCTCTCTACAACACTTGGTATAGCGAAGTGCTGTTACGTCGAGTGAGTGCGGGCAACATTGTGTACTCTATGAATCAGAAGGCATTTGTGGCCATTTCACCTGAGGGATGTGTCCCGTTCAATCCACAAGAATTTTCCGATTTGAATGAACTTCGTGCGCTATCTGAGCTTGTTGGACCCTACGGAATAAAGTCATTAAATGAGACTCTCATGTGGCATATAGCGAATCAAGTACAAGAATTGAAAAGCCTTGTTGGGCTTAACAAGGAGGTTCTTATAACACTTCGAACTAGTTTCGATAAACCTGAAGTAATGAAAGACCAATTCAAGAGGCTACAGCACGTCGACAACGTCCTGCAACGGATGACAATAATCGGGGTCATTCTCTGCTTCAGAAACTTGGTTCATGAATCGCTAGTCGATGTGCTGGAGAAGAGGATTCCATTTCTACTAAGCTCGGTGAAGGATTTCCAAGAGCACTTACCTGGTGGCGACCAAATAAAAGTAGCCTCGGAAATGGCATCGGCGGCTGGTCTTCAGTGCAAAGTGGATCCTACACTGGCTACAACACTAAAATCTAAAAAACCGGAATATGATGAAGGTGAACATCTAATTGCCTGTCTTTTGATGGTATTTGTTGCAGTATCGATTCCAAAATTAGCTCGCAATGACAACTCCTTTTATCGTGCTTCAATGGACGGACACTCAAATAATACTCACTGCATGGCCGTAGCAATAAATAATATTTTTGGAGCCCTTTTTACCATTTGTGGACAAAAAGACATCGAAGATCGTATGAAGGAGTTCCTCGCCTTGGCCAGTTCATCACTTTTGCGACTTGGTCAGGAATCGGACAAAGAAGCTACACGCAATCGTGAATCCATTTACTTGCTACTCGATGAGATTGTAAAGCAGTCACCTTTTCTTACAATGGACTTACTCGAATCATGTTTCCCCTATGTGCTCATTCGAAATGCTTTCCACGCCGTCTACAAGCAAGAGCAGTGCATTTAAATATTTTAATCACCTAGTATAAGGCATTTTCATACATAATAATAATTACTGTACGGTATTACTGTTATAATTATTGATAATATGGCAAATATAATATTAAATATTTATATGTGCACTTTGTCTATCTTATCTATTTTATTTTGTTTTGGTTTTGTTTACAAAAAGCAATACAACGCTCTTATGTCTTTGTAAAATAGGATTGGTACACAATTCCGAGTGAAGATGTGGCGAACAGCGTAAAATAACTCCACCAAGTTGCGAAACCCAAAAAGCCTTTGTACACTTCAGTTGTAAAAACCTACAATTGAAAAGGAATGATGAAAATGCGTACAAGCATAATTATTATTTACCTACACTTTTCAGGCTAATCCAAGATGTTTGCATATTTTGTGCGGACTCAAGAATGTTGAATTCGTGTTCTTCTCCAACGCCAACATCACTGCGATCGATTTCTTTTAAAATGCTTGCCGTTGCAACCAACGATGGGACATCTGCGGAGCATTCATTTTGTAAGACACTGTCTGTGAACAATCCTGTCCAACTAAGGCCACCCAAACTTTTGTACATAAGGGTTAAATATAAGCATATAATCAACGGTGCAGCGAATTGCAGTGTTACAACGCAGAGGTAATAGAAAATTGAAGATATCTGTTTGAAACTACAATGTTAGAAAAAACCTAAAACGCAATGAAAACAATTTGCCTTTTTCTGATAGTCTAAGTTGGTTATCCTCCCTGCTTCCGTACGTAAGTCTTCGATTCTATCTTGCGCGATATTAAGGTAAGACTGCAAGTAAATAGGCATTAATATAAATCTAAGGACCACAGTCAACACGACTAAAAGGAGTCGGACAGTTTCGAAAACATGTGATTCCAGGCTAAAAATAAAAAAAATATATATAGTGCACTTTTCAGTTCTTTTAAGTATTTGAATTACAGCGGCTTCTGCATTCCCTCAAAAACACGAACTGTTAAATAATTTCTACTAATGGGACGAATCCAAAGAATCACCAATACGAATGGTAAAATAAAGCTGATGTTCAAGAGCACCTGCATAAATCGACTGTTTTTGCAGTACCTGAAAAAAATCTGTTAAATGATCTCCCACGTACAAACAGTAAACAAACAAATTACTTAAGAGAGTCCCAATGCATTTTGGCCATTCTCAGCCCTGGAAATGTGAATAGAGAGCCCAGAATTCCACATCCAATTGCGATAAAAAATTTCACTACAATTTTTGACGCTGGTCCACTATTATATTATAATTTGATATTAAAAAAAGTCAACAAAATATTTAATAAGAATTTCACTTACGAAGAAGGAAGCCCCTGTTCTATGAGGAACTTCGATGCACTTTGATTGAAGCTGGAATAAGCGTTTTCCAAACCAGTCTCTAGCAAACTTTCATCAATAATAAGAACAACCATTGCAATTAATAGGTAAACTAAACAAGCGACAATGCACATAGATCGTTCACCGATAGATTCCTCCGATTGAAAGTAAAGAACTGTCAGCGAAACAAGAAGCTTACTGAAATTTGAAGAGATTACATTTAATAACAAACGTTCCGTCATTCACTTACAATGCAAAGAAGACAACAAGAAGGCACCAGACCATACTCAGATTAACCTCTGTCTTGAGTGGGAAATAAAAATGATAGATCTGCAAAGCATACAAAAAAAAAAAAAACATACAATATCACTGACACCATAAAATTCAAGGACATACCTCCGATATAACATAAACTATTCCAGCGTAAAGGCTAAAGTCCAGCAACCACTGGTATTCTGTAAAGTACCTTAAATGAACGACATCCATTTGGGTGACTGGAGAAGTTTCTAATTGAACTTCAATTGCTCTCGGTATGTGAAAAGTTGAACTAGTTTTATCTGAAGCGCCATGTTTCTGGTGGTTACCCTTTGATTTGCTAGGCTTCTCTCTAGGTACCCCAGCCTTCGTTCGAAGTTCAGCATCGGTTGGATGAAGGTATCGATAAAGGCCAGTAGAGCAAAGGATCCATTTGGCGAATGAGAAGTGTGGGGTAAACTTTTGAATCACACTAACCATGACAAGTGTTAAAACTAATTGAGCGCCCAAAATTGCCTACAAAAATACAAGGATGAAAATAAGCTATTTTTGGAAAATCTTAATTTTTAAGAGCATGTGTGTATGGGCCGATGAAGAGTTTAAAATAAATTAGCATCACTTAACACATATCTAGACTATTCAATAGCCGGAGATAATTGCCAATGTTAATTAGTCAACAGCACAATGTGCTCACCATTTTCTTAGTTTGAAGTTCGAAATCCGGAATTTACTTCTATAGCTTTCAATAATCTAAACTGTTTCATTCATTATTTCATTAATTAAATAAAAAAAAAACGGAGCCGTATTTGCCTGCCCGGAAAATTGGGTGAAGAATTAAAAATACATTGACAGTGACAGTTCATATCACTTGCAACTTGCATATTTCGCTTTCATGACAGTACATCTCAGCGTTGCCGTTGATGATGGAAAGTTCTACGCCAAAATAGGTGCTATAAATCTGCAATGGAAAACTGTATTATGTCGTTTAATTGGGCTTTTCAAATATTATGTCGTTTTCGATTTGACAAAAAATCAATTTTTTTTTTGATCGAGATTGCTTTTCATGTTCTATTTGCCACAGAAATCAATCTTTTTTTTGATCTCAGATCACTTTTGAGAAATCTCAATTTTTCCTCAGATTTTACACATACTTTCACTAACACCAATGTTTATGACACACAGCGTCGGTTACGAATTGTTTATCGTTGGAACGATTGCTTTTTTAACTGAATTATTTATTTAACGCGCATGGGATCGAGTTTTTATATTAAATGATTTCGAAATGCAGTAATATAAATGTGTGAAAATCAATTGAAATGGATTTCGGGTGCAAGTGCAAATATGTTTTTTTTTTGCCGCCAACTCAATACACACACATACCAATATAATTCAGATTTTATGTTCGATTTGCCAGCAGAAATCTGAAATCTCAGATCAAAATCTGAAAAGCCAAATCGAAAACGACATTAGATTTCGCTGGTCTAATTAAACGCGATGGCTCTCTTTATTGACTGGTTAAATTTTGCATTTAATTATATTAAATGTGCCTCCAAATTGATTTATAAACATTTTCACATTTCAAAAAAATATATGTGCATTACGCAATGCAATTCGTTTTTTTCACTACCTATTGAAAAATCTTTAGAAGACGTGAAGAAACTCAACTATCAGCTGTTGAAATTACATTAATTTTTGGAAAAATTGCAAATGGATATCGACTTAAATGTGAATGAAAATGTTTCCATAGTTGTTGATACAAATGGAGTATTTTTGTTCCATAATCGATCTAGTTGAAAATTTATTTTTTCTATCCGAATTCAGTTGCACAAAAATATCGAATTTTACGATTATTCTTAGCAAGTTTGAAATACCAAAACGCAATGTCAATTCTTCCAACCTAACCCACAGCACGGGGATGGCAAAATCAGTATAGGTATGTTCTTCAATCAGTTCATGATAGCATAGCTATTAAGAATGCCAGGAAATGACAGGAAGAGGAAACAGATATTTGAAGAAAAAAAAAAAAAAAAACGACACAAAATTTTCAAGATTTTTTTTTGTGTTTTTTTCCCGAATGGATGTGCGCCAAACAGTTTTCACTGATATATTTCCTAAGATTCAGTGACGTAAAGTCTGACTATTTTGAATTTCATTTTCTTCTTTATTGCCAACAAGAGTGTTCCACATCTCCTCTAACAAAATTCATTTTAATTCTGATCGAGTTGCTCCATCATTCTACTCGCGAATTTTCAGACGATCAGTTCAAATTGAGATAGTGTGAAACTTCGCTACAAATATTTAAGTAATTCTAGTTACAAATTGAAACTAAAAAGTATTTTCTAACTGAAACTCTCTTGGACAAAATCCAGTGGACGCAGTGGAGCTGCAAAAAGATAAAACCATTGAATTTTTGCGAATCGTTACATTTGTAATAATTTTTATTGTAATATCGCTATATTTGTATAGATTTGCATTTTGATCAAGGTTCGTTAATTATGTAATACGCTAATATAAAGGTTCAAATAATCAACTCGAATAAAATCACGCAGAACCAGTTTCTAGGCATGGCTAAGGTTCCGGCTGTTGGCATTGATCTTGGAACTACATATTCATGTGTCGGAGTTTTTCAACATGGCAAGGTTGAAATAATTGCCAACGATCAAGGCAATAGGGTTACCCCTTCATACGTGGCATTCACTGACACGGAACGTCTGATTGGAGATGCTGCAAAAAATCAAGTAGCAATAAATCCCAACAATACAATTTTTGGTAAGTATACGATGCTTTTCATGTGAACTTGATGCGTAAAGTATTTTTGACTGCTAATTACATATAGATGCATAAAAAAATACCGTACAAATTAGAATTCGATCATGAATATTTTGTAATTCATAGGTGGCTGCAAAAAAAAACTAAGTACACATTATAAAAATAGACATCATAGCCTCTGTTATGTTCTAGATGCTAATTTTATCCATTTGTTTTTGTGTTTTTCCTCTGTCGACTCAGCTTCTGAATTTGCTTCGAGTGCAATTTGATTATGCAGCTACATCTATACGTGTTATGTGTTCGTATATCCATATTGCAATGGACGGAGGAAAAACAATATTTCAATGTTTTCTCACTGTTTGTTGTTTGTTTTGATGTTATTAGAAAATAAAACTGATTAAAAAGGAAATGTTCACATCAAAATCGTACTGTTTTACTCTTCTTTTTTTTTTTAAATAAAGAAAGACAGTGCAACACTTCTCTCAGTTGCTTTAACTGAAAGATTTATTCATTTTCAGATGCCAAACGTTTAATTGGGCGCAAGTTTGAAGATGCAACAGTACAAAGCGACATGAAACATTGGCCGTTTGAGGTAGTCAGTGATGGTGGTAAACCTAAAATTCGAGTGGAATATAAAGGTGAACATAAATCGTTTTTCCCCGAAGAGGTATCTTCAATGGTTCTTACTAAAATGAGGGAAACCGCAGAAGCATATATGGGAAAAACGGTAGTTGATGCTGTAATAACAGTTCCAGCGTACTTCAACGATTCACAACGCCAAGCCACTAAAGATGCTGGTGCAATCGCAGGCTTAAATGTTCTGCGAATAATTAATGAACCAACCGCTGCAGCTATTGCATATGGATTGGACAAGAAAGGCGGTAACGAACGAAACGTTTTGATTTTTGACCTTGGAGGCGGAACTTTTGATGTTAGCATCCTAACTATTGAAGACGGCATATTTGAGGTGAAGTCCACTGCTGGAGATACTCATTTAGGAGGAGAAGATTTTGACAACCGAATGGTTAATCATTTTGTTCAGGAATTCCAAAGGAAACATAAGAAAGATTTGGCAACAAACAAACGAGCTTTGCGTCGTTTACGTACTGCCTGTGAAAGAGCTAAACGTACACTATCCGCATCGACACAAGCTAGTATTGAGATTGATTCTTTGTATGAAGGAATCGATTTTTATACTTCAATAACAAGAGCTCGGTTTGAAGAATTGAATGGCGACTTGTTCCGGGGTACAATGGATCCAGTTGCTAAAGCTCTACGCGACGCTAAAATGGATAAAAGTCAGATTCACGATATTGTACTAGTAGGTGGATCTACTAGAATACCGAAAGTTCAAAAGTTACTTCAAGATTTTTTTAATGGCAAGGAATTAAATAAATCAATTAATCCCGATGAAGCTGTTGCTTATGGCGCTGCAGTACAAGCTGCAATTCTGCACGGAGATAAGTCAGAAGCAGTGCAGGACCTTTTACTCTTAGATGTGACGCCCCTTTCTCTGGGCATAGAAACTGCCGGCGGAGTAATGACAGTTCTTATAAAAAGAAACACCACCATCCCAACCAAACAAGCTCAAGTATTTACAACATACTCGGATAATCAACCAGGCGTTCTGATTCAGGTATTTGAGGGCGAACGCGCTATGACTAAGGATAATAATATTCTTGGAAAGTTCGAGCTAAGTGGTATACCACCAGCACCTCGTGGTGTACCTCAAATTGAGGTTACCTTCGATATAGATGCCAATGGTATTCTTAATGTAACAGCTATTGAAAAGTCAACTGGTAAAGAAAACAAAATTACTATTACAAATGACAAAGGTCGATTAAGCAAAGAAGATATTGAAAGAATGGTCAATGAAGCGGAGGCATATCGAAACGACGACGAAAAACAACGGGAACGCATCAATTGCAAAAATGCTTTAGAATCATACTGTTTCCAAATGAAAAGCACAATAGATGAAGATGCAGTTAAAACAAAACTTGCTGAATCTGATCGCCAAACCATTCTTCAAAAATGCAACGAAATTATTTCTTGGTTGGATGGCAACCAGCAGGCGGAAAAAGAAGAATACGAATATAAACAAAAAGAAATTGAAAACATCTGCAATCCCATTATAACCAGACTTTACCAAGGCGGCGCCCCACCGCCATCGCGTGCCCAACAGTCAGGAAATGCTCCTGGTTCTAATGGACCCACAATTGAAGAGGTTGATTAAATAAAATAACCAATAACCAATAAATATGTATTCGAATTTATTTATTACTGGCCTTTGTTGACAAATAACAATATAATAGGTATATACTTTTTTGTTTGCATCTCTTGCTTTGTAATTTCACAGTAAATGAGTTAATAATTTCATCTAAAACACAAATGTTTAAATCTAAATAATATTTCTATATCTATCTATCTGCACATTATGTTTTTAATTGTGTAGTAACATTTTTGAATATATCTATTTTCTTCGATAAGTTTTTGTTGCCACGTTATTTAACGTTTGTTTGAGAAAATTGTCGATATGTTGTACATTTCGATGATACTTTAAAATTTCTGTTAAGAGTTTTAAAATTAAAATAAAGGTGAATAATTTATGAGACTGACGATTCAAAATGAATTCTTAAAAAAATAAACAATGATAATCTAATTTATTGTCTAGAGTAGAAATGAATAGGTATGGAATGAGTTAAAATTCACTGTATTAATAAAAATGTCTCACAGTTGAGGAATAACGCTCGCCTGAATCTATGCTTTGATATTTGACAGTTCAGTGACATATCAACATCGTTTATGCGAATGAAGTTGTTGAAAGGCGGAATTGTGTTAAGGAATAATATCTGATTTTTTTTATTATCAGTAGTTCCTTTAACAACGGCAACATAACAGAATTCTGCGGAAAGCAGTTTCTGAAAATGACGACAAGAATTTTGATCATAAAAACATATCAACAAACATATCAATGATATGAATATTAGTTTACCCCGCGTCCGTTATATTTTGTAAAAGGCCTATCTTTTGACTGGTACGGGGCACTTTATAAAGTTGCTAGAAGTTAGTAAAATTTAGGACGAGTTTTTGTTCATAGTTCTTTCCCGTCATTGATACAACTTGCTCAATACAGAATCGCATTGCTTCTTTTCAATGAATGTCGATGATATGTGTTCCATAATTCACCTTTCGTTTGAAATTGGTAAACAAATAAATTAAATTCATATTGAAAAAAATACAATGAACTTGAAATAAGTTAAATTACACAAACCTAAGCAATTCAATGCAAATATATTCGTATCAATTTTTAATTATCAGTTGAAATTGCTATCAAAATGTCAGTCTGTATTTAAATGAAATATTATCCTAAAACATTTCACATACTCTTTTAATTTTTATTTTAAAATATGTATTGTGTGGTTTTTGTTCTAAATTACACGTTATTGTTTGAATTACAATTCAACACTAAATCTGTACATTCTATTTATTGTAGTGTCAAACTATAAGAGGTGAGTATAATACAGTTGCCGCATCATATAACTGTATAAAAACCACTGCAGATTCGACTTACAAAGCTCGGGTTCCTTTTTTTTTTTTTTGAATACTTTTGATTATATATTTATTTAGTTGAAAATTCAGCCTATGTGGCAAATCATACTAATAACATTGATTTATACGATTACCTAAGATAACTAGTAGGTATATGGATACCTATACCAAACAATAACAACAAAGTAAAGAATTAAACAATTCCTTGTAGGTTTGGAACATACAGTTTTCAAAACCTTTGATACCTAAATTGGGTGGCAATTTTAACGAGAATATTCATTCAATTGATTTTGTTTGCAGTTTTTCTTATTTATAGGATCATTATTAATAATGTTGTTTGTTTGAGTTTGTTTCCTTTCTTGTTTTGTTTAGAAAATATATTTTACATTTTAAAAACAAACTTTAGTCAATTACTAAAACAAATAAAAACCAAAAGTAGCATTCGGTAAACTTTGCCTATTTTCTATCTATAATTGTTGCATTTCGTGCAAAACTTGAACTGCCTGTATTAAGATATACAGCGGACGTCTAAATATGAAGAATGATGTAATTTTTGATGTATTTTGCAAAAAAACGGAAGTGGTCGTTCCATTGTAATTTGTTATAGAGTATATTTTACATGTGTACATGCTGTTGTTTTTATTAAGGAATTCATGTTTATAGACATTCAATGTCGGCATTCGTTGAATATTAATTATTTATAATGAATGATAACATTGCGAAATTTTGATATAACACACGCTAAGATTGTATTCGCATTGCTAATAGCAAACTTTCGCCTAAGGTTTCTGTGAGCTCTCTGAGCTGTTAAAATACAACCAACCACAATCTTTCTAATCTATGTACTATCAAACAGTACAACAAACCACCCTCAAACTCGAAGACTACAATATTTCTTTCCTTTATTTTATCATACTACTCGAAGCCCTGGCCGCTAGCAATAGATTAAGGACCATTTTATTCACTCGAAGTTGAACACAACTCGGGGAGTTTTCCAAATTAAAATCCCCAAGTTGTGTTCAACTTCGAGTGAATAAAATGTGCCTAAATCTATTGGCTTTGTAATTTATTTATAACAATATTATAATAGAAACGAAATGAAGAGACATACATCCGAACGCCCGAATAAATAAGATGGAATAATTGTGTTTTTGAGACTCCTCACTGAGTATTCCAGCACACACTAACCACTGATCTAAAGCGGCAGCTATTTTAGCTCGCGAAATAATTATCTGCTACGTTAACTTCATTTTTATTATTGTGTGGAACTCATTTGAAAGGCGATGTGAGTCTGTAGCAATAATTTGCATGTCCCTTTAATATCCAATATTTCGATTCGATTCCCAGAACAGGCACGTTATGTGTATGGTATCATCCTTTATATTTGACGTAATTTGTACAGCGAAAAGTCTGCTATGTGTTGTGATCGTTTGGTTATTGAAATGAAAGGCACTTATTTTGCTTAAGGGAGAACCATAGTAGCATTAATTTGGAGCAATCCAACTTAAGCGATAAAGTCTAGTGAAATAGAATGTCGAGGTCATATAGATATATAGTATAGGATTAATGACACATTTCAAGCGCTTGGCTGAAATTAAGTAAATTTTTGACCTAGCTTAAGCTCATATAATCCTATTTTGGTTGGTGTTGTTGATTGCTATCAGAAAAGTACTTATGTAATTTTTAACCAAATTTTACTTTTGTTCGCATTTTTGCCACCCTATGAACTAACATTATAGAAGTAGGTATGCACAAAATATACCAAAAAAAAAAATAGTTCAGCTTTTCAAATAAAAATTCTCTTCATAACCGGAGATTATTGATTTTTTTTACATTACACCAAATTGTATTTGTAAGTAATTTGATCGTCAGCGTATATATTGAGAGACTCATAATACTTATAGTTTGTTTTATTGGTTTCATGTTCGTTATTCAATAAACTGTGGGTATACATTTAAAAGTCTATCAACACCCGATTAAATAAAATAAGTTTCACAATTCAAAATTATAAGGGAAGCAAACTGTTTTTTTTTTTTTCTTCTAACTTATTTTTAACCAGTAATACAATTATTCTCTATTCGAAATAGAATCTTTACAAATCTATGTTTCTCATATTGCATATACCATTCAAACTCTATAAACAAATAATACATTTTTCGTTCGGTCGTTTCCTTAATTATGATACATTGTACGTTATGCATGTATGCCACTTTGATTTATTGCGTTTGCTTGATCCACACTTACATATAATTCGTATAAAATTCATCTATTGCGACTGCTTTTTTGTTTGTTTTATTTCTTATTCTTTGTTATGTTTCTCAGAGGGCTTCGGTTGAAGAGGTACAAGGACCCTGGTAAGCGTTTGAGATTGTAACGTCTTCCGATTTGGAAGGAAACTTAAATTGAAGGTAATGCTGCAATAATGTCATTTGATATAGAAAATGAACTCACTTCTTGAGTTTCATCCACGGAAGGCAATAGTTCATCTGTTGAATTCGGCGTTAACGGGCTCGGAGTTGGCACAGTAACTCTTGCAATGGCACCATGGTGTTGGACCATGGAGTCTCCAATTACGATTTGAGGTTTATGTTGGCTCATATGCTGCTGGTGCTGTAAACGTGCTAGTCTCAGTTTCATTTCTTGGCGCAACTCCTTTTGTTGTGTTTCTTTTTCGAAACGCATCATACTATAACTACGAACTGACGAACTTGTGCTATGAACGGATGCTAGACTTGGTCGTCGAGAACCTGTGATGATATTAATTACGACAAAAATACAAACGGAATTATTTTTATATTCAATTTGAATAAATTTATAGCATGTGTTTTTTTTTTTTATTGCGATTGCGAATATATTCTTAAAATTATTGGGATGAAAAAGCATAAGTATTTATGCACACCAAATTCGGTCTGCCTTAGACACCAGATCGAAAATAGTAAGGTTTGTAAAATGAAAAAAACTGCTGCATAAAAAAACTATCCAATTTAAAATTGCAACTGGAGCAGAGCCAAACCGAAATCAGTGTGCAAGAGTTTTAAAAGTGAGCAGGCAATTCAATAAAATTTTATCGGCAGAAATATATTATTGTTACATACACACGTGTGCATAAGCCTTTTGGTCGAGTATTTTAGAATATTAACAATAAATAAATCCGTCGGAAGCCAAAAATATTCAATTGAACTACCTTGTTCCAAAATGAAAAGGAAACTTAAAGTTGGATTGATGAGAATGTTTGTAGGTAGGTACATACATACATATATACAATACAAGAATTAAATGTCTGCTGCTTTTAAAACTAAAAAAGCTTTAATTTGTTTATAAAATATACAAAATATAGCTGTAAATAAGAACTTAATTAGAAAGATAAAAATACAAACATTCAGCTGGAGAAATTTGTCAAGACTAAAATTATTATCTTGTACAGAAACTTTATATTAAAAAGCCGAAAGAATGCATACACTTTAGACGTCAAAATGCGTAGGTATAGGTCGTAGCGAAAATAAAATAAACTTTTGTTAGGTTAGCTTTTGAAACACGTGTCTTGTATGAAAATGTGTGTTATTTTTATGTTTTATTAAAAAACAAAAAAAAAATATGAGTAGTATAGGAACAAAATTTGTCAGTAGGTATAATATTACAAAGTTATTAATGTAGGAAAAAATGTGTTAAAAAATGTGGAAATTGATATCTAACAACTTTTTTTGTCGGGTATACTAAATATTTGAAATACGTAGGTAATAAAATCCTTTTAAACATATTCACCGCCATATTGCTCTTGTGTTAACATTTCTGTTAAAAGTCTAAATAAAATACATGTAAAAAATGAATTTGCGGAGAAGTATTTATAATTATGTTTCATGAGTAAATAATAAAGAAAACACTTGTCAACTGTGTGTTTTGTTTAAAATCATAGTATAAATTTCCATTCAACAAAAGTATATTTACTGTTTTGATGTATAAATAGTGTATTAAAAGGTTAGTGTATACATCGATAATGTATATAATAAGGATAGTAAAGGGTAAACAAAAAACATTTGAAATAAATACTTATATTATTACATAAGTACGAAAGAAACACATAACACTGATAAGACAACATATTCAAATCAGGATCACTGTATTATACTATATACGAGTAGTTACATTATCTAACAACATACAAGATTAAACACAAAATTTGGGACAAAATGATTGCAAATAATTTTCATGTTTTCATTTTTATACCTATATAATATAGTTAACGTTTTTCGTTGCTATCATTTATACCAACAAACGGAAAAGATAATTTTCAATTCAAATAAAACAAGTACATGACAAACCTAATTTGATAATGTTGTTGTTTTTAATATAAGAATAAATGATAAGGAAAATAAGAAACAAAAATTGATCAGATGAATTGAGAAGAGGAGGGTTTTTTACCGCGAATCTAGGCGTGTCACTGGCTGGGGTGGGCAGTGCGCCGATTTGCACGCTTCCGTTTTCTAAACTATTCAACTCGTCATCATCGGATCTATTATTAATTCCGTTCATGCCCAACATTGTTCTAATTTTATTATTGTTTTTAGCTGGGGATAGCTCTAAATTAAGTAACTGCCTTTGATGGTTCAATTGTTTTTGTAAATGTTTGGTCATTGTGCTATCGTGAAGGAGTCCGAAGCCACCACCTTCACCACCACCACCACTACCACCATTGTCTGGATGGTTTTTGTTTTTTCTAATTGCAGAAATGTGACACGATATAAGCAATATGGCGGCTGATCTAGCCGCACCTGTTCGTGATGTTGACACCAATATACCCTTCGAGCCGCCGCCGGAGCCCGATTGCATGGTGCTCGATGAACGCCGATTGCCATAGGAACCGATCGATCCGCTGGAACGCATGCTAGAACGTGAAGAAGGCCGTCCGGATTGAACTGTGAGTGGGATACCTGAAGACGATCAACATATCATATTCGCAGAAGATGATTGAGGGGTGTGGAGGAGGTGGAGGTCTAGTCCCTCGGGTTACCTGTATCACTGGAATACATAATTGGCGGGGGGAGATTCGCGTCGCCAAAATTCCGATGGCGAGGATATTTTGTTTTACTGAACAAGTGCAATACCATGCAAATTAAACCTGCTAGCACAGCGATACCAGTCGACACACCCAAAAGGGTTGGAAGGTCCGATGTGAGTTCATCGATGTCTGTAAATATCAGCCAATTAGACATGGTATTTATATAATTTTTTTTTTATAAATGAATACAAACCTTGGGTGCAAAATACTCTTCTCGTTGGCTTCGTGTAGCTAACTGAATGATAACCGTTAGCACATTGACAACGCGCATTGTGACGAACTTGAACACATAGGGAGTTTTCATCACTAAAGATGCAGGTTTCATGATAAAAACACTGCTCGCCAAGCTTCTTAGCTAAACATCATTCGATATTAAAGTTGATATATGCAATTCAATAGACACGATTATACTCACGTTTATCGCAGCCTTTTGTTAGCCCTATTACGACTGGATAGTTCTTTTGGCAGCTACATAAAAGAGTTTCTTTGTCGCAGGTTACATGCAAGAGAGTAGTTTCACATTTAAAATCGTCGCACGGTGCTCCTATGTATTTTCCTTTCGCTGTAATTAAAACCATTGTCATATATATATACAAATATTCGGTGCAATGTTTTATGGCTTTACAATGAAATAAATGTTTCAAGAGAGTAAAAAGAAGGAAATAATTATTGGGAAAGGTGGTTATACTATTTGATTTAATTTAATTTTTATGTTTTTGGTTATACTATTTGATTTAATTTAATTTTTATGTTTTTGGAATGATATAAACAAAACGTAATGCTTCTCCACCTATTTTTCAAGTTCCAGCTTTCTAGTTATAATCTCCGATTTTTCATCTGCAAAGGAATGTTTTTACGCAAGACGAACTGGTTATTTTCATTAAGGAGAGGATATTAGCACAAAAAGTTTTATAATAAAACTTATAGTATGTAACTATGCCCAACTAGTTTTAAACTCACTATTAGCGAGTTCCTAATCGACAAAAACTACTTGCAATTTTGTCTTGGCCCGATTCATTAATCAAAAACGAGACGTCTTCGAATATAAAATACTTATATAGCTGGAAAAGGTATAAATTTCATACAAACCTACCAAGCCAACTACCCTACCTACCTCATACCGTCTATTTTTCTTTATTTTAAGTTATTTAAATGATATAGCCAAAGCAAATATGTATTGACCTTGCACAGATTTCCCCCCATAGTCCGGGTATGTTTTGTTTTAGGCTTTCAACCTGACAATAGCTTGCAATTGCAAAGCAGATCAATTCATTCACACCGTTTGGTATATGCGGCTATGGAATATATCATCTTGTTATTGATCAAAAATTCTTTTGTTGTATTTCAAAATCTCGCTAGCAGGTTAAACAATGCATTGAGTAAAGGGCACACAAACAAAACAATTTTTGTTGTATAGGTTATTATTGTTAGTCTATCTATATATATGCACATTTATACCTATGTACAGAGCTATTTCTTTGATGTAGGTTTTCTACAAATGCCTCGTCTGAAAAAAAAAACATAATTATGTACAAGCAACAATATGTATTTAGCAATACAATGTAAGATGCAACTGAGTAGATAGGTACCAACGTTTTCAATTTAATTTGAATCCTTTCGCAAAAGGACACATAATGTTTGCTTGATTACGGAAGTAAAAGAAATAAAAAAAAAAAAAAACAAAGCAAACAACTTACCTGACTTATTATTAATTAGAGTATCGTATTCATCCATTTCGTCATCGCGATAACTTGAATCATCGTCATCATCAGGCACATTGGATACATCACGAGTTACCCTACCGGGTTGCAAATTTTCCTCTTTTCTGTGTGACGTAATTCTGTCTTTTCTGTTTTGTTGTAAAGGAGTTGTAAGAGACAAATCAGCACTGCTATTTGCTTCATTGGAGAACGTAGTAGAACTTTCAGGCAGTATAGTTGTCGTAGCTCTAATTAGCACGCATGAATATAGAAGCAGTAGTACTGAAAGATAAAATACATTCGTACGTCCGGATCCAGTGCAAACTTTATTCAGCGGATAAATATTCTTATTAAGCAGATCCAAAATTGCAATTTCTTCTTTCACTCGATGTTTACAGCGTACCCGAAGAACTTTATTCTGATAACTATATCTTAGATCCAAAACGCTATCAGGCATTTTTGCAAATTGACACAGATTAGTTTCCAATCGCATTGTAAACGTTTTCGTTTAACTTCTTTTTGTAAAATTGCATGATTTGTCTGTTTGCTTGGATCTTGACTCTTAACTACGTTCTTTCGAAGCACATGCCGTGTAAGAAACACATTGTTATCGGCAGTCTTCTGTCGGTATTTAATTTTAAAACAGCATTTCCAAAATGTCCTTTCCTAAGTTACGTTTAATTTTTGTAATGCAACAGTCCATTATAAAACCGCTTGGTTTTTGTTTGTTATCCTAGTAACCTACAGGATACAGTTGTGTGCCTATTGTATTTTTATTGTGTTTTATTTTTATAAATTGAATTTCAAAAAGATACTTTGGTACCCAGTGGTACTAAATTCGTAGTTGGGTAAGGGATTGTGGTAGGTTCACGTAATAAATCGATTAAATTGTAAACTAGAACGAGTACACTCAGTTAAAGTTGCATAAATGCATGAAGATATGCTTAATCGAAGTGTGAGCACTTGTACGACTTTTAACTTGCGATTTGATTACACAACATTTAATTACAAATTTGTTCTAATTTTTGAAAAACTCAAGTAAATGAAAATAGTCAAGTTACCGCACTTTTTATATATACAATACATATGTATATTTTCTTTGTAAAATCATGAAAATGCACTCCTTTCGGTTTTAGTAAAAGCAAACCAAAAATATATTCGTTAAGGTTCCTAATAGTTATTCATCCGATGCAGATTCTGATAGATCCTTTTTTGTTGTTACCGAAAGCAATTTATTAGAAATTTACAAGCTCCAATTTTCTAATTACATTTAGTTTCCAAAATTAGTTTTGCGACCGACCGTCCTGAATGATTATAGACTAAAAATTTTGTTTTTCGCAAGGAAAAAATGTACCAATGCATTGCGATGCGCACGCATTTATATAGCTTTTCAGATGACATCCTTGTCGTTGGAAGCTTTTAGAAAATAAAAATAATTGTGTAGTGAAGAAATCCTCGTTGAGTTATTCGGTTGTCGATTTGAAGCTCTATTCTATTCACAGGGATGCGAACTACAATGGGAATGATAATGATTCAATATACTTCCTCGATCTATCCTAGTAATCAGTGTAGAATAAGCAAAATGTATTTCTCTTTTATAAGTAGCTATTTATGATGGGTCTTATGGTACACACGTTAGTTAATGTTTTGCCACAAATGGATTGTTTACTAGTTGGTCTAGTTTTGGGATACATATTTGTGTATAATTTATTTAGTGCCTTTAAAGCTGAAACGTATTATTTGTTCCGTATTATGTGATACCATTTTTCCATGTAGGTACATTTCCTTACCGTTATTTCAATAATAATATTTTAATCAGGTAACCACAACCTCACAACAGTTATTATAAAATCCAGCTTTTCACTTGTGAAACAGCTAGAAGTAGGTACTTATTGTCACCGAGAGACGTCGCTGTATGTATCCTGATTGCGAGTTAAAGTTCTTAAGGCAGTGTGTAAATTAATGGCGGATTATTTAAGAAACTCAACGGAATAAAGACATAAACAACCCGTTTTCAAATTGGGTCTATAGGGAAGTTAAAGGATTTCATTTTCAAGATAAATTCTCTAGATAAATTCTCCACTTCCAAGACAACCTGATTCAAAGACCTTTCTTTTATCTAGTTCTAGTAGAATGTTTTAATTGCGATTGTAATATTTGTTGGCTCATAAATTGCACTATATGCATACTTTACCGTTTCCCAAAATGTTGGGACGAGTGTAGAATTGAGAACATTATGGGCTACAATTGAATCTGCGGCGTACAGGCTGTTTTGGTACTTAGCCAAACAAAGGCTGTTGGAAGTTCTTGTTCGTTTAAATTTGATCTGCTTGGTGTCATTGTTATTCTTCCGTCGTGGTATACTTACTATTGACTTAACAATATGTAATCATACTTTCAATCATGAATTTTTTGTCTTATATCAATTGGCAAATAACCCACTATTGCACTGATTATTGCCAAAGTACCTAAGTCAATTCATCCAGCCAATACACTGCACATCAATACTTACGAACTTAGAGTATGTCAAACAAATGAAGGCAAAAGAAAAAAATAATTCTAAAATTGTAAAATTATCACTTTTATTAAAAAATATCGTAAGTAAAGTAATATAAACATATTTATCAGTACAATTTTAACCAACGCATCTTACACTGCCTTCATTAAAACATAATAATGCTAAATTTTTTATTTGGTAGTTCTGTGAATTCATTTGGAGGCAAACAACTAGAATAAACACAATGAAACATTAAGGCAAAGGGACGACAAAAAAACCAAATAATTTGGACTTAAACAAAAAATTAAGTGATTACACCTTACAAAATAAGCAGGCGTATTCGGGGAAATATCTATTTATTTTTTGAATTCATTGCACGTTTTGTGAAACGGCCAAGAAACATCCCCAGAATGAAAACCATTCCCAAGCATGTACACAGTGTAACTAAAAAGAATTTCTTTGCCGGTGATGTGATGACTTGGCTCATTAACTGTTCCATGTTTTCTGGCGGAAGTGCTAATACCTATTAAGAAAAAAGTTGATAAAAAATACTTATTGTAAAAAAAATATACAAAATCTGTACCGTGTCAGCATTTTGAAACATTTCAATTCGGCGTCGAAGCTTATTGCGACAATCTTCCTCCATGGCCTTCGATTGGTCTTGTAGGATAGTCTGAAGGCATTTTAACTCTGCGACAAAAAAAAATTTGTTTGTTTTTTGCTTTTGCATACACATACAAAAATACTTACTTCTTCCATTACCGCTTTTCACACTTGAACAGTATCTGAGCAAGTCAACTGTGCAAGCTTCTTCAAGTATTGGATCAACATGAATGTCTGCCTTTGCTTCTGCAATCAATGTTGCTACCTCAATTTTACATTCGCGATTTACAATTTTCTGATTAAGAAATGCCGTCTTAAGGCACTCTTCAACAATCCCATGTTCCTCAATATCTCCTCGTGGTTTGCAAAGAACTTCGATTTCAGATTTGCAAAAATTTTGCAGAAGCGGATTTAATTTATAATTTAAAGCCTGTTCGTGCAGGATGCTATTCATTTTTAGCTCGCATTTCTCCTCCAAACGTGCTTCGCGGAATTTCGCCTTTAAGCATTCAATAACCTGAAATCAAGTGCATATTAAAATAAAATACTTAGGTGCACACATACTAATATTGCTGAAAGTGCATTTATTCGAGCGCATTTATTCGGTCGACCGCGATAGCTCCGAAGTCTGTTTAGCACTGAAGTGATAAGATATACTATTTTTTTTTTTTTTAAATAAGTTGAATAAAGAGAGACGTATCAGCAAATACTGGTTTAGTTGTTGGCAATGATTCATAGAGCAATGAGCTTGACAGCATCTATTTTTTCGTTGTTGTTATTAGTAGTATGGATTACTATTATAATTACTCATGACGTGAACGCAATAGATATGGAAGTAATTACTGTGGATTTACCGGGTCAAGGTTTAATACAAGGCTCAAGAACAACGTCCGCATGGACAAATCAGACAATTTTCCAATTTCTTGGAGTTCCCTTTGCCGAATCTCCCAGTGGAGATTTGAGATTTAAGGTAAGTGTATGGTTTGGTGCTTGAGTTGCATTTATTTTATAGCCTTTTGTAGAAACCTGTAGAGCGTGCGCCTTGGAAGCATATCCATGATGCTACGAAATTCGGACAACGATGTCCAGTAATAACAACAATTAAGGAACTGTCGCCAGAACTGCTCGACACCGATTTGGAGGATTGCCTCAACGTGTGTGTTTACACAAAAAATGTAAGTGGTTCTGTTTGCTGCATTCATACCACTTAAATTCATACTATATAAAGGTCACAGATAAGCGCCCGGTAATGTTCTATATTTACGGCGGTGGTTTTTACAACGGGTCATCTTCTGATCACCCGCCGAAGTATTTATTAGAAAAGGACATAGTACTGGTTGTCACACAGTATCGTGTAGGAGCAGTGGGATGGCTATCTACGCAAACTGAAGAAATGCCAGGAAATAGCCCTGTTTTGGATGTGATCTTGGCCCTACAATGGGTGCAGAAACATATTTATGCGTTTGGTGGGGATCCAGCCGAAGTAACAATATTTAGTCAATCTGCTGGGGCTGCAGTTGCAGGAATGCTTCTTCTAAGTCCCAAAACACCCTTGGGAATATTTAAGAGAGCAATTATACAATCAGGCTCAATATTAGCACCATGGGCAGTCAACAACCACCCTACAGAGCAGACAGAGAATATTTGCAAAAAATTGAATTGTAGAAACTGTAACTCTAGTGACGAAATCTACAGCTGTATGCGTAAACTTAATATTTTGAAGATATTAGAGGCCACCGTTAACGTAAGTTAGCTAGAGCACCTAACCTTGTCACTTATTATCATTTGTTTAGGACTCGTTTAGTTTATCATTAAATGATTTTCATGGAGTGATGCCTCTTCCACCAGTGAAACTTTTAAGTAAATATGCACTTTCATATCCTATTCTGACAGGCGTTACGAAACACGATGGATCATTTGTCTTGGCTTGTAAAGTATTTTTGTTTTTTTTTTTTTTTGGTTTCGTTTAAAGTAACATTGTTCATCTTAGCGATTTACGATGAGTTGAAGGTCCTCGTTGGAAACGTAAGTCTTATAGCTCCAAGGGAATTTATCACGAAGCTTTTTAGTGCTTCAAATGAACCCGACATCAGTGGCCTCGCCAAGAATTCAATAACTGCACTTCTTTTTAATGCCACAGAGCTTGACGGCACTGATCACCATAAGCTTATTCCTGCTTACATCGATGTAAGCTATATGCGTTTTAGTTATTGTTATATGCTGATGTTTTAAGTATGTTACTTAGCTCGGCAGTGATACTTTTATGAAATCGCCGGTACTAACGTTCGCTAAACAGATGGCGAAGAAGACCACAACATATCTGTATACATTTGATTACGAAGGCCAGTGGACTCGTTTTGGTTATGAATTCGGAAATGATCACTATCCATTTAACGGCGGTGCACATCATTCAAATGACAATATTTACGTCTTTTCAACACACAATTTAAATGCGAGGGATACTGAAATGGCCAGGAAAATGGTAGATATTTGGACGTCTTTTGCTATAGATGGGATACCATATACAAAAGAAGCCCCGCTCATACTGCCGCTACAAAGTAAGTTGTTTGTTTTATTGATTTATACATAAAGGTAAATAGTATTTTAGGCGAAGCTGGCCCATACTTTCGTATTGATGAAACGATTTCTATTGGGGGTAATTTTCTTGAAGAGCTACAAGCGACTGTTAATGATCCTGACAAAGAAAAGTTCATCAGACATGAAATTGAATTTTAGCTTCTAACGTTTCTAGAGTAACTCGTAATTTAAAATTAATAAATAAATAAAAAGCCGGCGATGCAGGTCAATATAACTAGAAGAAAGAGTATTTGAAAATGAAATCGACAAATAAATAGATATCAGTGTTTTACGCCTGTTTAGGCGTTTGAAATCAAAATTCCAAAAGATAAAAACTGTACATTTGCAAAACGGTTGCGAAACAAGGTAACCCCTTAACAATACCGTAATCTTATAATTTCAAGTCTATCAATGTAAAATATAATTGTTATTTTGTACTTACTTTTCCATTTAACTCCTCATTTGCCTTCGCTTGGGCAACAATGTGTGAACAGAATTGATCAATATTTTTGCCACAAGCAAGTTGCAGCGAAGGATTAAAACGAAAATCTGTATTTTGTTCTATCATTCGGTTTACTACCACCAAGTGGCAACGCGTATCAAACTGTGGATCGTCCTTATAGATTTTGAGACAGTCAAGCAAACGTGATGTGTCATAGCTTGGACAAAACTTATAAGTCATTTCGCGACAGGTATTCACTAGCGTGTAGTCAGTAGCACTATCTCCGAGCTCAGATTTCTTAACCAGAAACATTGCATGGTGGCAAGAGTTCCCAAGTCCAGCAGTGTTAGCCGCAAGGCATTCTAATGCCTAAAATAGACAATAGACGTAGTCAGAGTCGCTCAGTAATTTTAAAGATGTAGATGAACGAAAAATAAAAATGAGGCGACGAAAAAAAAATACGTTAAGAAATGAAAAAAAATGAAACAACTTGCATTTTTCATCACCTGCCCAGGTCCAGTAGCATCACTGCAGAACTCGGAAAGTTCTCTCTTGCAGGCATTACCTAATTTAGGATCTAACACAATGCTTTCCCTTTGCTGATAAAGTTGTGATTTCACCTGCTGGCGACATTCTTTTGGAATAGAATGGCGTTGGCCTCTTATTGTGTCGTTTCTCATAACCTCACTCAAGCATGCTACAACATCATTTTTTGTTGTACTAGCAGCACAGAAACGAACAACATATGGCCGGCAAGCTTCTTTAAACTTATATGTAAAGTGATAGTTTTTCAAAGAAATTATTTGAAAGTGCTCAATAGCGGCACGACATTTTAGATCCTGACGAAGGTCAGCGTCGTTCTTGTGAGATATCAAACAATCCATCATATCACCTAAAGAAATAGATAAAAGTTATTGTAAATAAAATGGAACAGAATTTATTCAAGCACCATTTCAATTGTTGATTTTACCTTCATCTCCCCGTTTTAGAATGTGCTCACAATGAGTATTCATAGCATCAGAGCAGACGGACATAATAACGGGATTGAGTTCGATATGTCCCGCTTCTTCTTCTGTGTAACTAGTAACAGCGGTCTGCAAAAAGTATTGGTTTTGTTTATATAATTTAATATTTTCCACACGATAAACACACCTTGCAATTGGGTTGGAGCTTTTCTAGGTTCTCCTGGAGACAAAGCATTTCCTCGCCTTTTTTCGTCTTGTCAGAGCAAAATGTAGATAAATCTTCCAAACAAACGTCTTCTACTTCGGGAATCAAATCAACCGATATAGCACGTTGTCGCATTACACGTTTCACTTCTTTGTAGCACTCGTTGCGAAGAATAATTTTCTTATCATCACTGTAGGCAATCCGGTGAAGGCAGGGCAATATGAGTGGCCCCCTTTCGGGATCCATCTGCACATCAGTCACATCGTCCCACGACTTTTTTGCCCGACAGTATTTAATGGCATCGTCCTTACAGTTTTTGTATAGTTGCGGATCAAGCTTAAAATCTCGTGACACAAAGTACTGTATAAGGAGCAGCGCTTGCTCACAGCCCAATGTCATAACCTGCGTTCCAATGTGCTCCATCAGGCAGGTCATCACCCTGGCTTCTCCCCCATCAGTGTCAGCACAGGCAACATCGACGACAGGTTTGCAGGCATGACGTAGCACCGGATCGACTCGCCAGTCTTCACCAACATCCGATACCTTAACCAATTGTTCAACCGCCCTCTGACAAGTCGAGGTCACGCGTCTTTCCTTTCGCCGCCTTGGGCGTGTGTTCTCCATTAAGCAATGAATAATTTCACCACCAGCAGTAGCTTGAAAGTCCATATCACCACAGAACTTGGGAATATCGTCAGCGCAGCCAATCAGAATTTCAGGGGACAATTGATAATCGAGCATTAACATCCGACGATGATCATTTATTTCAATTCGACACTCTTCAACAATTTTCGTTCCGTTTTTTATAACAGACTCCAAACATAAAAGAATCTGCGCCAAACGGACATTTTTATCCTCCGACACACCTCTTCTGCAGTGGTGTACACGAATATCATCTTTGCATGCTTTCGCCAAGCCTCTACTCATGCGGTAGTCTTTGGCAAGCAATTTATCCCGTTGAACAATTTGTTCTCGGCATTTGCCTGTCAAATCCGGATTACTTTTATACTTAACCAAACACTTGTATGCAGAACTGCTGCCAGTGTGCTCATTGGTACAAAAACGATGTAAATCGGTATCACATATCTTAAAGAAATTATAGTCTACCTGTTTGGCTACGGAGCTCTTGCAACTGGGGCTTAACCCATCTAAGGACTCTTGCAGGCAAGCAACAGTCTCCACTTGTGATACATCATTACGTTCAGAATTTACACGGCCACAGCTAAGTTGGTTAATCTCTTTCTCGCAGGCAATAAAGAAATCACTTATAAAGCGATAGTCATTAAACGCTACATTGTGAATTCGTTGGATCATTATTTTGCATGGATCTAAGTGGTCAACCGTAGAAGATTTTTCCACCAGACATGTTAAGAATGCTCCTTCGATTGAGTTTGCAGCGCCAATAGAATTATAACATTCGGCTAACTCTCCTTCATGCTTAACACACAATTCATCTACTATTTGATGGACTGATTGGTCGGATAGCAATAGTTTTGTGTGACCCCATATAGAATGTTGGCACTTGTTGGTTAGTGATTCCAATTGGTTCGATGGAAACGTCTCTATACACTCGAGAATGGAAAGATCATCTGAAGACTTAACATGTCCACATAGATTCTGCAATTCTTGGCAAGCAGGATCATCTAAGATTTTAACTTTGTAGTTACTGCCTACAGCGGCTCTGGGTAATCGGGAGTGGAGGTTTGCGTTGTTGCTTACCGAATGCGATAAGGTAACAAATGCAAACAAAACAAAATATTGCAGCACATTCATTGCTTTAAAACTCACTTTTACTGGTTTATTCAAGAAAACATTTCATGCAATTCTAATGTTGTTAAAAACGATATCAATCACAGAATCAGAACAAAATTACACAAATGTTGACGTGCCGTATTCATTTCTTTCAAATGATTATGACAATTGACGTTTGGATTTCAGTGGTGAGAACAACAAGTGATGCCAGACCCTAGTAAAATATATTGTATTGTTACCTTCTACCGGCAACAACACGCATCTGCTTTGTTCGACGACAGCTCTTATTGCGCCGAAAACTTATAGGTACCTATAATCAGCTCTTCGGAGTCAGGTAGGTACCTAACAATCTAATTTATGTCAATCTTGAAACAAATGTTAAGAGCAGTTAAGAGCTCTTTATCTTTTTTAACAATGCATCAAAAATTCGAAAAATAATAAAAGTGATTTCACGAAATACAAAAAGTTTTGTTTATATGCTTTTCACACCAAGCCCAAAACCGCGTTTTCCACGAAAACTCGTCGATGCATCACACCGCGACCACCAACTCGTTTTCGTTTGACGTTTCAATTAGCTGTCATACACTAGTCGTTAAACTTCGGTGCAAACTTTTGCTGCATTTACATGGTCACACATTCCTATCACGCAAAATTAAAGGGATGCTAAATACTAAATAGCCGTGTGACCGAGAGGGACAGCATTACTTAACACGCAAAAATACGTGACACGTATTTAGGTCGGCCATCTTGTTTGCGTGATAGGAATTATAGGAAAGCTCTGCATGTTGATATTTTTATAGCGATGACTAAAAAAATTCCGCATTCCTATATCTCTCTTTTCGGTTTTGTTGCAAAATTGCGCGTGCGTGATGATGTAAATGCTGTTTTATTTGGTTACAAATTTCGATCGCATTAATTAACAAACAAAATGAATTTACAGCATTTAAAAACAATACATATTAGCCCATCAACTGATTGTGGAAAATGATTTTAATTTGTGCGTTGTGACATTTGTTCGGTCAGCCATTTTGCTGAATTTGCAAAAGGTGTGTTTGTTCCAACAACCCAACGATTGGATGTCATTTTTGTGCTGTTTTCGTGGAAAACGAGTGCAAACGACTCGTTTTGAAAACTGAAATTTGTGCCGAGACAAAAGGCCAAGAGAGAAGAGACCCTTTGGGAAAGCAACATATAGATAAATTTTAGTAAGTACTTGGCTTTATGTCGCCTTCCCAAATCTTCATAAGCCGAAATTTTGTTTGTTTTGAGACCAAATATTGTTTTTAATATTTTTTTATAATACACAAATATATTATGCGCAATTATAGTATGTACCTACTTATACGAAGGTATTTTTTTACAAGAAAGCGTTTTGTGCTTATTTTTTTTTTTTTTATTATTACTGATTTTTTGAATTATCCCCTTCTCAAATCCTCAACGTAGTAGATAAAAAAATGTTAAGCTGTTATAAGTGTCTGCATTTCTAATCTGATCAGCATTAATACCTATACATATAGTTTATGCATTAATTTTAATATACGTAGTAAAAGGTAGGACATGCTGAGCGAAACACTATTGATAGTGCCCTGTACAAATGTACATGTTTCGCTTCAAACTTAAGCTCAACATAAGAGTCTAGAACCATATGAAAAAATCAACCATCTTACTACTGTAACACACCAAACAGAGAAGTTTCATGCTTCTTTGGACGCTTACCCATGAATAAATAGGTGCCCTAAAAGTTTGTAGTCGTTGTCGTCAATAATATAGCCAATGCGACATCTAACTTAGTACTACCTCCATCGTATGTCAATTCTATAACAAAGCACCCTCGGCGAGTCACAATGTTTAGATTTCCTAATCAACCCAGTCAGGGTTCTGGAATTAATTTAAAGGATTTAGCTAATCAGAAACTGGCGTAGTTGTAGGGCTTCAGATTGACAGTTTTATAGAAAGAAAGAAATACTTAAGAAAATGGTCTGTCTGCATGGCTATATGTATACCTACGATTCTATATAATTTGATTTTGTAAACACATTTGTGTGTGTACACATACGTTCTCGCAAGAAATGTCATTAGCTGTATTAAAAAAAAAACGTCAAGGGGTTATTCAGGTTGTTGTAATACTGGGTTTGGTTTTAACGATTCAAATGGTACCGTGAGTACTGTGACGGTGAGTACTAATCCGATTAAAATCAAATAAAACACAACTCAGCATGCCATAGCAGCATTTAAATGACAGTTATTTCCATTGCTGATAAATAAAATAAGTTAATGTACACATTTGTTTCAATAAATTATAAGATTCACTTATCAAATATAAAATAATTTTATAGTACCTAACCTTAACCTACGCAATTTAAAGGAACAGTAAATGCATTCTTTCCAAAACGAAAACAAAAGACCTAATCCTTAATCATCACACCGTATGTTGCTTTCGACGTTCATGTTTGAGGCCTTTTTTTTTGTAAATTTCCTGTGTAGAGTAGAATACAGTGATCTGCCATAAGGTAAGAAGGATCGTAAAACAGATCAACGAAATAAGAAGTTTTTTTTTCAATTAATGACGGATGGCACACGACCAAATAAGCGCTGTTTTATTTTCATTATGTTATGTATAATGCTCCTGAAACGTTGCTTCGTTATGGAAATTTTGATTTTTAAGTGTGTTAATTGCAAGTGTGACATTTAAACAATAATACAAAAAAAAATTGGCATCTAGAAAAAAAAAGGGAAAAAAAAAGAATTTTGAACATCTGTGGTTACCCCGGATACTAAAAAATTTCAAACCATAGGCATACTGGCGTCACATTAGCATGAGAGACTGCCGATACGGGTCCTATTGGATGGATCTGTAGTTTGTCTTTATAAAGCAAGCAAAAACCGACTTTTTTTTTTGTTTATTTTTTAAGTAAGTCGTTCAACCATAGATATTGTTACCAGAAAATGTAAATTAATTTAATAGGACTCAGGTGAAGTTCACTACCGTTTTGTAATAGGCTTTGGAGATTATATTCGAACATAATATTATGGCAATGTTAACGAGTTCATTGGTTTTACATTTATTTTACTAGATATATGAAAGAAGTTACACGTTTCCCCACTCATAACGCATAGGAATATTTCAATACTATGACAACTACAATTTATCAATTGTGGGGATGTTTATTAAGAATTTCGTTGTTGTTTTGTTTCATGTTAACATGCAGTCTTCGAAGTTTTGATAAGATTCGAAAGACTGTTACATGAGCAGAAGTGGTAGACGTAGAAAAACTATGAATTGCTAACCAGCAGCCTCTCGAAGTAATAACGACGGAACTAAAGTGGAGAGTACAGACATTTAGTGGACGCATGGGTGCGTAGTAGAAACACAAACATATCTCGTGAAACGTGCCTATACCAGCTAGTACGAGTTCGAATTATACTGGTGGCTATAAAGATTACACACCCTTTGGATGCTTCCATAGGGTCAAGACAATAAGGCATTTTTTTTTGTAATCAATTATAGTTCCCAACTGTGCTCGCATTTATGTCTACTTTTCTTTTAAACACATATTTAAACTATTGCTAATCAGATGTTAATATGAAATATATTTAATGTACATATAGCATATTTATCCAAACACGAAAACGCGACAGCGTCTGCTTCGTATTTAGCCATTTCAAATGAAAACTCTATACATATATGTATGTACATTGTTTGATTTGATTATACTTACTTGCCAGAACTCTGCTTTTAATCACCACTCACATTGTCGGACATTTTTGAAGATGAAAGTTGTATAACCACAACCCGAACGTTATAGCGAAAAAAGCATTCATTTCAAGATTTTCTTTTTGTGAACAATTTTTGAAGCAAAAAAGTGATCAATTTGTATCGACGATTGTCGCGTAGCATAATAATTGCGCCGAAAACAAAAGCGTGTTTTCGCTAATTTGATGTTATCGGACGCCGTTGTATGATCGATCGGCAATTTCAATGGCGAGGATAGCCTCTGTAGAGAAGACCGCCCTATGGCTTTTGATGCTGAAGGATTTTCGGAATTCCATCATTGAATTCAAGTGCATTTTTCCAGATTTTTTTTAAGTCGTTAAATCGTTGATTTGGTCAAAAGGCCAGGGACTGTATCAATCAATGATGATCATTGATAGAGCCGTTGATTGCGTGATTTGTGCAGTGTGGCGCGGGAAAATAATGAAAAGATATTTCCGCCTGACGCTTGTAACGCTACTACCTATACTTAGGTACGTATAAACGTTTCCGGATCTGAATTGTGTAGCATTCATTTAAAGAATTATTATTTATTATTCATGAGAAAAGTTGTCATCAATCTCAGATGAAAAAAATATATTGCGTTTAAAAAAAAAAAAAACTTTTTAGAATTAATACGGGTTTGCTTAATAGTAAAGGTAAATGTACATAATTGTATTATCAGTTCTGTATACATAAAGGGTGTCTAATTAGCGATTTGGCAATGTCAAGATATTCAGTAAAATAAATATTTTCATCATGGTCAACGTTTACAAATAATTAAAATTTACTATCGAAATTCCGAGTCATTCATCAATTGGCGTTAACTTAAATTTTCGGATATGAAGCGCATTTTTGGTTAAGCGGCTTCGCCAACAATCAAAATATGCGTTAGGTGAGAACCCTCATGTGGGTCACGAAACAGAACTTCATTCGCAAAAAGTCACTGTTTGGTGCTGTCTGCATTAGTCTTACGCCTCTAAAAATTTCTTATTGCGGCTACATTAAAGCATTGATCTATGATGCCAAAAAGCTGGCGACGACTTTAGAGAAGCTCAGAGCCAATATTGAACGAGAAATAGTATGGCCGTATCGGTTGAAATGTGCGGCCGTGGTAGACATTTGAAGTCCAATTCCATTCATAAATGTTTTCATAGAAATTCAAGCCAATACAATTTTTTGTTGAGATGTCTCAGGTAGTGGGCATTTTGTTTAAAAAAGAAGTTGTTAAGCCCTTAATGAAAGTCCCTATATTTACATAATATGACATACATATCTACGGTCATATATTATATAGTCTACATTGTGTTTGAAGCGCGTTTAGACAGATTGCTTTTTCTATACACATCGATAGGCTTCACCTGAGCCCACATATTATTCTATTATTCTATTCCCCGTTTGTTCTCAAATTACCCCTATGCGAACAGTTTAACATTTTATTTTTTTTAGTTGACTAGTAGAATGCATGTCCTGCGCTGTTTCCTCGTGAATATAAATGCAGTTACAAAAAGCCTTTATCTTCAGAGCACACCTGTGTTTCATTCAATTGTAACATTAATTCGTAAATTTGTTATTATACTTTAAAAAGGCTTGACGAAATCGAATATGTATAAAATCTGTAAAGTTAGGAAGATATGGTTATAATTAATTTAATGACTTATTTGACGTTTTGATTTCATATGCAAATTATATCCATACATATAAATATAATTGTGCATCACAAAATCAAAGATGCGAGCAAATCAGTTCTATGAATGAAGACGGCAATCGATTTTAGAAGAGACGGTGTTTTTATGCTTTTATTGAAATAAATTAGTTGCATTTCCAAACCTAACTTTTCCCTTTTATTGACCTTCTGATAAAATTACACATTGGTACCTATACATATACAGGACAATCTCGGGAAAACTTCAAAATTATTTAAACCACACACTTTCATCAATAGGTATACGAATCATCTCATCGACAGGTGTATCGGGTGTATAAGCAAGTAAAAAGAGATCGGACCTCGTGCGTTTAAACATTTTGTTCTTTGTTTTCTCGTCATCAAAAGGAGGTAGGGACAAAAAATAAAATAAAAATAATGCAGAAGATAAGCATAAGGGCATGCACAAGAAGAGACGAAATAAGGAAATGTTATTGTACCGGTTAACACATGGCACGAGCCAAACCGATTAACAACTGTATCATAGGGGAAGTGATACTTGCATAATATATTTTTTAATGATATAGTGCTTGTGCTATGCATCTGCCCAATGTACTCATGTGAAATGATTTGCTAGTGCTTTAAATTTGGCTTCTTTGATTCAAGGCTATTGAAACTTAAACAATCTGGCTTTTTATCAAAATAAAAAGGTATTAGGCATCTATTCTTGGCAAACAATTGTTCGCATTTTAAAGAAGTGGTTATAATTTGGATATTAGGAATGTATTAATACACTCAAACTCGCTTTACATGTTCCAAGGACTTTCTTTTGAACTGGCAAAAACCATGTAAGGTACATAATTATGTATTAATTATATGTTACAATATTATTATAATTAAATACATTATATTCCGTCTTCCGTGCTAGACCTTACAGTGCAATGGCAATCACACGTTCATACCTATTTAGTATCCAGCCTAGATTTTACGAACTCACAATGGTGAAAATTACCCATTGTGACCTACAAATGAAGACTACAAATTAATATTAGTAAGTCCCTGTGTTTTTAATTTTTTCTGGTTCGGGTGCCTTTGTTTTTTGGCATCAGGCCTAACACTCTCACGAAATAGTTACTTCTTTTCACATTTCCTCTAGTATACCTGAACAAGAACGGAGAATTTTTGTCACCTGTATATAAAATGGATATCGGTAAATATAGCCCAACACTTCTTGTCTTTCGCTCTTCTTAGTTTATGAACTCGGATTCGGTAGTCGAATACAGTTTGTCCTGGTTGTTGGCCTCAGTTTATTATGTGAGCTCTTTTTCAATACTTACCTTATTTTACATTGTAGATCTCTATTTGTTTTTGCGACGTCTTCCTATCAAAAAACGAACATTTAGCCGATGCGTTTTTGCTGTTGTTGGATAGTGAGAAAATCCATTTTATTTTGTTCGAAATTGTTCAGCAAGTCGTAGAAAGATCGGATTATTACCCAACAAATAAACCCATTTTCTAGAAATAAAAAGCGACGCGACATAGTTCAAAAAAATCTTTTGTTCTGAAGTTGACTAAATTGAACCAAGCTTTAAAATATGTTTAACCACAGCCAGCAAAAATTTCTTTAATAAATTAAAAAAATAAGTTTTATTTTTAAAAAATCGATTTATTCAGTTTAATAAATAACTTACAAAATGTTCATGCGTATTTCATTCTTACATTCTCTTAATAAGAGGAAACTGGATTTAATCTACAAGGCAATAACTTAAGAAGATTAACTACATAATAATATAACCATCTAAATAAATACTTCAATCGCTTAATTATATTAAAATAACTTTTAACGAAACTAATACATCTTTACAACATCCCATGACTTATGCATTTATGTTAAAAACGAAGACAATACCTTATGCGTAAAAAAATATCTTTGGTCTTATTAGCTGTTCTGTCTCATTTTATTAAGTAAAATACAAAAAAAAAAATTATAATGAAACAAAAAAAAAAAAACATATGAAACGTACGTAAGACTAGAAAAAAATATTTTAAAACATATACAATGCCCAACAGAGGCATACAATTACGCCTTGCATGCAACGCTATAATACTTAAACTTAGATAATGTCAAAGGCATGAAACTAACCTTCGCAATGATACTACACTGATAGTTTTTAATGATAACAAAGTCAGAAAGTCATATATGAGATGAATCCTTATATAAACGTAAAAGTAACTGCTATAGACTATGTACATTTTTCAGTGGAAAACTAAAATAAAAACGCTTTGGTTTTAGAGACTAACAATAAAAATCAAAAAGTAATTGTATAATAATGCTTAAATACTGAATCCGGTCATTAGCAGCTGCTTGATACTTCCATCTTAGTTATTGATGAACTCTCCTCCCCGTGACGATTCTCTCGGTGGCGTCTTAAATCGACTTTTCGCTGAAACGATTGATCACAAAGTCCACACGCGAACGGCTTATATCCTGTATGCTTTCGCATATGGGTGATAAGGTTTGAACTCTGGCTGAATGCTTTTAGACAGACCGTGCATTTGTGAGGTTTTTCTCCTGCAATCAGTATAGGAATGGAAAATCAAGTAAATAAAATTGTTTTAACTTCTGTTGCATGTATGTAGGTAGGTACTGTACACTACACATGCAATCGCATATTATGTATGTATACCTAACCAATTAAGCAAATTAAATCAGATAACCATAATTAATTATTGCTAGAACGCTCTTGGTGTGCGGTGCATTGATTGACTGTTTTTTTTTTTACATACATTTATAGTCATTGGTATTATGAGGACATTTCAACGGGTTTTATTAGCGGAACAATTTTAATTATTAAGTTCTCTTTGATTAAGTTAAATGCAACCCCAATCGATGGAGAAGTAAAAGTTTACTTTAACTGTCAGCTTACCTGTATGTATGTAGGTATGTTTCTTCATGTCAGATTTCTGATGGAATCGTTTCCCGCAATATTGACAGGGATATGGCCGAGTATCGCTGTGTATTAATAGATGTGTCGAAAGGGTAGATGAGCGTTTAAAAGTTTTACCACATTGCTTGCACTGAAAAGTAGTAGAATAAGAATAATACACGTCATTTTAAATAATTTTGTATAATTTATTACCGTAATTAATTTCGTTAAGAGAATGCAAAAACTAAATACAAAGCTAAGATCGAAAATATGTATTTGCTTTTATGTAAATATATTTAGCCAGGAACGTTAACAATTATGTATTTAGTATTAACAAAACATCCGATAAACTGCAATATTTTTAGGTCAGCTACATAACTGTTTGAACATTGGCAATCGATTAAAATGCAACAATGAATGTTTAGTTTGTATTTTATTTAACTTAAAAATGTAATCAAAGTTCTATGGTTGATGGACATGAATATTAAAATATACATATATGAGAGGTTAATGTTACATCTACGAGTATTTCGTTCCTCTTACTCTTGCGATGATTGAATGCCGTCTTATTGCGGTACAGTGTTGAACTCGATGAACAATATTTACGTATATAGCTTATCGTATTTGTACGTATAAACATATAAAACAGATTCATTAAACGTATATGATTTTAAATTTGCGTCGACAATTATTCAGTTGTCAGAATAAAACAGATATGTACACAATAGCAGAACAATGGTTCCATCCGAAATCACACTGCATTCAAGCAAAACACAAACAACAAATCTATATGGGTGTATAAATGTTAGCAGACAGCTGAATCAATATTAAACTAGAATTCGAATATGAATATGATACAGATTTCAAATATGCCTAGGTAAATTTGAACCTATAAGAGCAATTCTTCGAAGTAATTAAAACAGTTGTCTAACACGCCCCAAGTTGCAGGAGGATAAAAACTTAACTTGTTTTAAGATCGACGGAGGTAAATTTTTAAACATTCTGACGAGGCGATGTACCTTCATTATGTAGCGTGTGTGGGTATGGGTATACATATTTATACAACTATTTTAGAAAAAGAGTACAAAAAGTAAAGTCAATGTCTGCTCAGCACGTTGACACAAGTGACGCTGCAAAGTGTTTTGTTTGTCAACTTGGTTTCTTAGCCATTCGTTGAGGTCGGGATTAGGTTGATCTCTGCTATTGTTTCTGTTTGTTTTTCTCGTTGTGCCTACTTCGGTTTGCTACTGTGCTGATGATATGTTTGCGGCCTTAGTTAAACACTAATTAAGAAATTATTGTTGCAGTACAACAATCGGCTGTTAATACTTTCTATTTACTGGGATTTCCACTTCCGATATGATTCATCTGTGAAAATGTTATATTTTTATCAGTCTCTTGTATAGGCATGTACTCCTGTTGGCTTAATAAACCAATGCTTGAAAAAATCTGAGCTCAAATGTAATGAAATAAAGAAATATGTTTATCTTATATGCATCTATACACAAAAAAGGATTATATGTTGAGGCCCACATATAAATTTAGCTATGTAAGATAGGTAACCATATGTTTGAACATATGGACTAAACGCTGTCATTAAAAAAATGCGTACACAAATATATCCCATAAGGGGAAAGAGAAGCCCTTCAACCGTGTCAAGTTTCATCTCAATCCAACGCTATGTGAATGCAGCCAATAACGGTTAAAGCTGTTTATAGGGTCAACATATTATGAGTGTGGGATATAATTTGTTTTTTTACTCCTGCCTGGTCGTGTGCGACAGTCTTCTCTGACGTGTGCCTTTGTTTTTTATGCTGTTAATTAAATGATAATTGTTTGTGTGTTTATCATAAAATATAATCCCGCCCACGATGTAACTTTTTCAGGTTAAACGATTTTTTTTCTATCAAATAGTCCATGTCATCCTTTTAATCTTATTAGGGGTAATTATAGATTGAAAAGCAATATGGAACGTTGCATAATATAAAACGCAAACTGTGGAATATATAAGTGCCATTTGCACGAAATATATCAATTAAAACGAAAATCGCTGTCCTCACTCGACCCTCTTTTAATTGGGACAATGATTTTGTGTGGCTTTGTTTTAAGGGTCTTGCTAATAAAATGTTTATTGGACATTAATAACGACAATTCTATACGAATTATGAAAGTGTTTTCAATTTGTTTAATTTTACTTCTCCGCACACGCAATGGCTTACATATAGACGAACTGTTACATAGGTATTGCAAACTGGGGGACTTTCGTGCCAGAGTGTTTGTAATAAATTAATTAATAAACCCTTTGAGGGACCGGGGTGGTTAGTGGCAAATGGCATTATAGATAGAGATAGTATAAGTTTAGTATTTTGATTCGGTTTATTTGAAGAGCTTACCTGAAAATTACGGTGTCCTCGTCTTTCTTCCTCCTTAAGCGATATAATGTTTGGGGAATTTACAACTGATGCAGTCGAATCTGGGTGCTGTTCATGAAGCAAATCCTTTTCCAATTTTACACTAAGATCAAATGCACTTTTATTAATTTCACGAATAGGATTACCATCGCTCAAATTATTGTTGTTAGTCGTATTATGGTTGTTATTATTGTTTAGCTGAAATATATCACTGCGATTTTTCCGCATTATTTCGCGATCACGTTGAGTATTCGGTTTTTGCAATTGCCGCGATAGGAACTGCATCTGTGGATAGATACTTTGCCCGTAATGTATTGTAGTTGATTCAGCGGGATTAGGACAAGCATCCGCTGATGATGTTATGATATTTGAAATCTGATGCGTTCGGTGTTTGTGGTATTTAAACTTTTTCACAATAGGATCCATATTTGTTGTGGGTGAGCTTATTGTTTCTTTTTCACACATGCTTGCTGGCGACCATATTATAGAAGACTGGAAGTGTTTCTTCGGACTTATGGCAGTAGTGTGATCGTGATCACCTACCAATGCACTCGGTCTTATCAGGTAGTTCATGTCATATTGATGCGCAGGTGTATCAGGTTTTATCTTTGTCGAAAGGTTCAGGGGCATCTCCTCAGTTATGTAAGTACTGAGATCTTCTTTTTCAGGAGTAAGGGTGTAGTCTCTGTCTCTTACATTAACATTTATTGGCGAATTTGGTGTAGTTGGAGTTGTTGGTGTAGCCAAACTTGACGCAGTTGGGAAAAAAAACTGTGGCCAAAGCAGAGCGCTTGAGTACAATAAGGGATTGTACAGAAACGGTAGGTCTAATTAAAGAAGAATCCTTTCTTAGCTCTATTTATTTATTTCACTGCTTAAAATTGCTTACCTCGGCTGTTTAGTTTGTGGCCAGCTGACGCTAGGGCAGTGCTGAATGCCGAAGCTCGTTGGATCCATTGCTTTGAAGATGTAATACTCATGTCAAGAACCGTATTGAATGAGGTTATTTGGCTTTGTTGTGATTGTGGTGATGGCGGTGGGGATAGGTGATCCATTTTCTCTGTTTTAATGAAACAAAATACAGCCTAGGTAATCATAGGTAATAAAGCAAAGTTTATTAAATAAATATTTTCTTGTTATGAGAGTAGTTAGGGTAAGACTTCAAAGTGAACCCAGTTTCATAGTAGGTATGGTGATCCGGAGCAGCATTTTTGTGTCAGCGTAAATATGTAAAGTGCGTAGGGGTTGGTCTTAATATTTAATAATCATTTATCGTTTCGCTTATACCTAGGTAACTTGGGAGTATGTTTATGCAATTTTCATGTGCGGAAGAAAACTATTTGCGAGTTATAAATATTTTCAATTCAGGTAAACAACTGATTTAAAAAAGGGCCTGGGGCCAATTTTTTTCGATCATTCGAAGTTCTGTTGAATTTGCAGTAGCACCTAAAACTTTGGTTTAATTTAAGCTCCTTATAAAGCCTTTTTCGTAAAAATTTTATGGGTTGGTATACATTTTTAAGCAAATCAGGCCTTCAGGCGCGCCTGTTTAGTCGGCAATCGCTATGGTAGCCAACGGATGGGCAAGGTGAGACAAACGTCTTTAAGTTTCTCTATATCATTGTAGATTCGAAGAATTGATTAATACCTAACCAAGCCGTTTTGGTGCACTATGCATGGTATATCGTATGGTATGGGTATGCCTGCGTAAAAATTGAAAATGAAATGCCTCGTATGTAAGTAAACAGAAATAAACTGACTACCAGAATTCGTCTCTATTTTCAGGAACATCACAGAGGTTCACCCGTCAATGGGTGCTTGATATAGGCAAGCCAGTCCCAAATAACTTCCTATCAACACATATTTCAGTAGAAATTCTCACGTAACAACATAAAAAGGCTTAGCTAAACACTTTTTCGAGGTGTTATTTATCAAAACTTTTAATGTCCAGAAAATACCATTCAGAAATTTTTAAACTGTAGGAGACTATCAAGAAAATCCCGTTAGAGCCGATTTTAGTCATTCCGGCAAATGCCTTTCAATAAAAATGTTTATTTTTTTAAACTTTACGATGGAAATGTAATGGCAACTATCAATCTATTTTTCACCCTTTTGCTAAATAAATCTTAGGACACGAAGCTCAAAGCTGAGTTGTGATCGCATTCCCGTGAAAATGTATGTTGTTTCCAGATTGTTAAATTGGTCTCTTTGCCGACACAACTTGGTAAATTTTTGTCTCCGAGTGGTATTGCATAATCCAAAGCACTTTATAAAATTCACTGAAATTATTAGATTTCAGGTTTTTTCAAGTTTATCAAACACACATTTTAGTTGGCCAGCACAGTTTCTTACCTAGCTTTTTTATGTTTTTTAATTCGTTTAAATAACTTAATCTCAATCAATCCACCCGCTTTTGCTTACTCCGGTTAAGCCACATTTATAGTCTGTTTTACTTGAAACACGTTTTATTTTATTTTATTGTTTTAGAAAAATCGAACAAAAATAATTTAAATAATATACAGAGCATACGTAAAATATATCCGCAATAATATTTCACTGTCGGATATTTCTAATACCGAAAAATAATTGGTTGCAGAACAAAACGCGACCGTTCGATTCGGTGCTTAGCACCTGACTGAAACTCTTACCCGTGTTTCAGTTCTGAAAAGCCGTGGTTGAGGATACAAAATCCAAATCGAATGGAGTCCTTCGCGCGCACTCGTTGAGCCAGGTTCCAAGTTCCAACATAAACGTAATTCTTGTAACACAACCTGGCAAATTGAATCGAACAATATACACACATACATACGCTTAATAAAAAAGGTGAGCGAGGTATCGGCCGGCGGTACACTGAACACTGCACACATCAAGATGATGAACTCCTTCTGGTTTATTCTTATTTTTTTACCTTTCTTCTGCTTGCCGCCAAAATAAGGGTACCCACAAAAAAAAAAAAAAATACACCGGCACACTCCAAACAAATTGCCTCCACGAATCACACACTGCTGTTGAAGAATGTATGCTATTGACTTAAAAAAGGTGAACAGCAGCGGGCCATGGACTGAACTGGGTATTTTGTCATCTTGACTGTTGAACGCGTATTTAATTGAAGAAAATACTTATTACCGGTTGCCTTTGCCTTACAACCTACAAGCACGATTCATAGGTGTTCGTTGAAATTCTATTGGAGGTGAAAATTGATTAGAGGGTGGATTTAAATAGTGGTGGGCTTATATACCTATATGTACGAATATGTATAGAAAATTACCGTGGGAAGGCATCTGCTTGCAGTTATTGATACTTTAAGTTTACCTTTATATAAGTCATAAAAAGATCCGTTACTGCCATTAACATTAAGCTTCAATCTCGTTAAAATAAAAATATATTTTTTTTGGCCTTATGTGATGAAGTTATTGTAATTATTTCTACTTCTGCTGAACAGGGCGAATTTTAGGTTTGTAGTACCAACTTCTCTATCGACTTTAACAAACCGTTTTTATTTTTTAAGGTTCAGTTATTAGGTATTTATTAAGGATCAAGGATTGAAAATACATTTGCCGTAGGACTGTACGAGTTCAGTTTGATTGTTTTGACCCATATCCTATTTATTAAACATTTTCTTTTAACAATCCTTTTTGGTATGAAAAGACATTTTATTAAATACCTTATACCTATGGTGCATATATTTTTACGGTCTGTAACCTATCTCTTAAGAATTGTAACGGTACTAATTCCGGTGTCATGAAGGAAAACTTGGTTGTCCTTTATTTATAATGTTAATTGACGGTTTTTTCAGTCGACAATAGTTAAGTAGTTATTCTATCTACCTAATTTGCTATATTTTTCTTTGTAAACACAACCTCTTCTTTCTGACAAACCGCATGATGTGTGTCAATAAGACCCTTTAGCAAAAATTTGTGGACCAGATTTACCGGCGGTTTTGTTCAATTTAAAATATATAGTGACAAATCTCTAGTAGTAAGAAAGCGCAACACAATACAATCAAATTGGTGGCTAACCAAGTTAGTAAACGTTTTTAAGTGGAGTTTGAAGATACGTCTTAACTATAGTAAAGTTTGCTGAACTAGAAATCCAAACTAGGTATACTAAACTGCCTGACTGCTTGAAAATGTTATATGGATTAGGTATTCTATAACTGTAGTTTAAAGAAAGTATATACCGTATACCGTATACCTATGGCTAAGTATATATATCTAAATTCCGAATGTAAGCTCATTGAAGTATAGGTATACCTATAGGTATATTGGCTATTAAATAATCAAAGGAAACAGATTGAGCTGCAGTGCAAGCAGTAGGTATACCTACCATCGACATGCACTTATATATAGGTACCTATCTACCTTGCTAACATATAAGTACAAGGTACTAGGTATCCGATGGAATATTAAATTTAGCTTTTAGGTGTAGGGTATCTTACCTACGTAGGTACAACATATCAAAAAATTGGCGGGAAAAACAACGCATCTCGGCACGTGGCATAAGCGTATCACCGCATACCTACCTACTCGTAAAAACACCCTATTTAACGATAAAGTGGTGGACATGCAATTATAAGCAGAAGCCTCACTTCCTACAAGCTACAGCAGTCTCGCGACGGTTTAAATATGTAGGTGTCTATATGTATAACATGTCATGGTCTCATGGTTCCAGGGGGTGAGACTGAGAAGTGAATTTGAAAAGAATTTTGTAACGGATTCCATGGTACGTAATATGTTAAAACATATTGCCATCTAGCTGATAGCGCTTCTTTAAATATCTTATACAGTTCTCCTTTGTACGTATATAAAGTGTTTTAGCCAAACGTAACATAGGTACCTATACCTATACATGTACCTATGCGTACATAACTGCATATAGACAGCCGCATCCCGTGAGATTCACCAAACATTCATTTTATTTTATGTCATTCACTCTAGTCGAGTTCGACCGAAAACATCCCTCGAAAGTGGAAACAATGCTCGACCGCTTCAAAATGCAGATCAAAAACATCCCCAACAACCAACAACTGAAAATTGTTTAACGGAATGCAAGATTCCTATTCACCATCGCTATGTTACCAGAGAGGAGGAGTCGCGCAGGAATTACTCTGGGGAATTGGCCAATAAGATACGCGCGCCATGAATTTAGCTGTTGTGTATTGTATAATGGTGTGGTTGGAACTCATGCAGCTATGAACTCATACAATTTTCATTTCAGTTCGGTTGACAGAAGGTGAACCGTGAACGGTGAAGCATAATAAAGCAGTGCCCTTACTTGGATTTGTGTTTACTATAATATGCGCTAAAAAAGATAACTAAATAAAAAAAAAGAGTAAAATAGGTTGGGTTATTTGTGTGTGTCCGTTACACCTCTTAAAACTGGTGATTACCTAATATACCTAGTATTGTTATTGTATGTAAATACCTAGGTAGATACTTTAGACTTTAGAGTAAACGTGCTGCCGGGGTATTTTATTAAACTTGTGAACACTTAATGTCCTTGTTTTAAATTCTTTAAATATACCTACCATGGTATATGTGTTTAGGTTTGTTTAGCTATTAGTTATAGTTAGTATAGGTACCTACTAACCTATCCAATAGGTACCTACCTACCTATAGATATTTGAATCTAAGATCTGATGGGCATGGAGAATAATCCAACAATATACCTATAGATACCTACTTATTGTAAGCTAAGAAATGTCAAGAATAGTTTAATATTAACGTTATTTCGGGTTACCAATTAACTTATTGTTTCTTAGTAAAGACGACGAAAAGGTACGGTTTTTAATTTGAATAGGATAGAAAGGTACCTTCCTAATATTCCGTTGAAAAATGTCGAAATCAACCTAAAAGGCATAATTTTGAGACCCCGCACTCCATATTGATAGACACATCCAGCAAAGACTCGGTATAGTTCTAAATAGACAAAAAATATTAAAATTAAGTGCAAATGGATATGAGAATGAACCTTCTCTATTAGCGAGTTATTTTCGATTAGTTTTCTTGTATGTATTGAAATTGTATCCGAAAAATATACAAAACCAAATTTCTTATGTTATGAATAAAAATTAATTTAATAATTGGAATTGTGCAAGAATGTGCAAGGTGGGTGAAACTGAATTCATATTTATCCCGGGCTGTTGGATATAGGAATATAGTGTAGATTATGTTAATTTTTTGGAAAGAGTTCTAATAAAGATGAATAGGGTCTATCTATGCATGTTGAATGCACAATATTTATTTGTTTGCATGACCCAGTGATTGCTTCTTACTTTACCAATGGACTTAGTCAACTTACCTATACCTACCAGTGGCGTGGCGTCCATACAACTCGATTCCTACCGAGTTACCTTTTGAAATCTCCACCAGGTAACACTATCTGTCTACCAAAAACCGAAAATACATGAAACACTACCAAATGAATTTGAATACTCACAAAATGGTATACACACAAAAGCACTCATATAAAAATTGTGTGTGTATCCATTTTCATACAACATCGTCATCGTCTCGTAGCGACAAAGCGAAGGTAACCCAAAATATGTCGGGTTATTAAAGTTCTCACTTTAGGCGTTTTTCTTTTTTAGTTCAGAGCTGAGCACTGAACAGAGTTCGAGCATTATGAGCGCGCTCTGAACCATACGTGCTCAGAGCGTTCAGAGGATGTTTTGTTTTTCCTGTTTTTTTTATCCTTCAAATGTGACTGGAAGTGTGCATGTATAAGTGTACTCAGCTTTTTACTCAGGATGCTCAGTCAATTTATTCTGAGCTCATAGAGCGCGCTCTGATCATGCTCTGAGTGAAAAAAGAAACACAAATTCGAGCTCTGAAGTGTCTGAGCTAAAAAAGAAACACGATCTTTTTGTATAACAGTTCAGGTTGTGCTCTGAACTAAAAAAGAAAAACGCCTTTTATAGTACATTTTGAGAGAAAATTTGCTTGTTATCTCTTTTTTTCTTCCCTGAGTACTTTGTCTGAGTCTGACACCTCTCTGTTCAACACCCATTGTAGAAAATAACCCGCTTTTCTTCGAGTTATAAGCTCTCACAAATTTCATTTTGACTGCCGAATCTGAGTGAACATTTGTTTGTATCTCTTTTTTTCTTCCCAGAGCTGAGTACTGGTACTGGCCATTGGGATTGGGTTGTGTTTTGGGTATATCGTATGTGTTTGTTTGGCTATGATATGAAGAAAATAACGCGCTTTTCTCCGAGTTATTCGAATTTCTTTTACTTCTTCTTTTCTTATTGTCTCTTGTGTGAATAATTGCAGGTAGTATGTTGAGGTAGGTAAGGGTGTGTTTTGGTTTACAAATTCAGTTGGCAGATTGCATTGCATGACTTAAGTGAATTTAGTATAGGTACTCTGAAAACGATTTTGCAAATGTGCAATGTATGATTTTGTTTCAAGTTGCACAGGGTCACAGGTCTAAGGTTTTTTTAGATTTATAGGTATATGATAAATTTTTGCTTCGACTTCCCATTTTATAATGTTCACGCCACGCCACTGATACCTACCTACCTATATTGTTAAACGGGAAAAAAAAACAGATTTAAATAAAACGGCAACCTTTGTTTTATTCCAAAAATGTATCCAAATATATTACACATACAGTTTATTTTATTTTAAAAATATGGAATATGACTGCCACATATTCTTGTATAAGTATTTATTAAGTCGGTATCTACTACAGGTACCTTTAGGCGCACAAACAATTTTTTTAATCTGGCCTTTCTCTCATATTAAAAATTATGAGTCACATTATACCTACTCAGCTGTGATTAGGAGCTCAATAGGTATGGACAATTTTTCACGTATGCAATTAAAACTGAAATTCTTAAGCGATACCAATATAACAGAAGGCACGCGTTCCTACCCAGTATGGCTTCATTACCTACATCAGCTGGTTTAAAAATGACGCTGACTTTCAAATTTACGAGTACTACCTTAGGAATATTCTAACTCAAAAGTCGAATTTTTTGTTGCAAGTTTCATGACCTCAAAAAGACACCCAGCAGTTTTTTTTTTAAAGACATATGGAGGTGCTGTCATGTTTTTCACTTTTTCTTTCAAAGGGATGCACTAACACTATATGACTTACAATAACATATGTTTACCCCAACTGCAACTGCAAGAAATTTATACAGGTACGTGGAACCAAAGGATCAGAAAACTCGGAAGAGCCAGGGTCCCTTTAAAGAGATAAAGTGATGATCGAAAACAACGGTTTTAATTCGAAATTCTGTGCGTGCGTGTGTTTGCGCCTAACGGAGGGGAGAGACGTCTGGTAATTGATAAAACGGCATTGCTTCTGCTTCTTTTTTTGGTTTGGTCAAATGTAACGTTTTGCGGGCACCTCATGGCTACATGTGTTAAAGACTCTGCTCTTATAAAAATGTATACCTACGTACAAACGACAAAAAAAAAAAAAAATACTGCTGATACCTACTCTAGTAGGGTGCACCTGTCCTAACCACACACGGACCCCATCAGAGGATCACAGAAGGACGGTGGACGGCTGAACGATTGAGATGAGGAAAAGAAATAAAGGAAATAAGATTCCGATATCATAAAGATGACAACAAAGAGGGGGTAGGTAAGTTGGGGAAACTGCCACACGTCTAAAGGTTCGTGCCCTTGTCCACTTTCCACTGTCTTTTTGTTCTGGTTTCTTATTTTGCCTCACTTTATTTAGCTTGACCGCAGTTGATGCCTCTCTTGCTTCATCGTTTATTAAGATTACTGCTTTGCTTCACAGCCGCCGTTGCCTTGTATGCTTGCGTCTGACCTTCTTCTTGAATTTGTCTAAAGTCGCGTGCTTAACCACGTGCCATTAAACGAACAAAAACACCTTGCCACAACAATGCGCCTTAGGGTGAATCCCTTTTGGGTTTAGGTTACACTAGGGCTAACTGGTTTGTGCGTATGTTGCTATGTCTTGGCAATCAATATAATGTTTGAATTGTTTGATGTAGATATGCTAGGGGAAGATTTGAAATAAATCTTAAAGTATTTGTTATTATAGTAGGCCGCATTGAAACAAAATACATCTTGATCATAAGGAGTATCTGAAGGAGTAAACTACCTATGTTATACAAATGTTGGAATTTTTTATTTAAATTTCTGTATTTTGCTTAGCGTAATTTAGTTTGGGATGAAATTCGCGGTTTATAAATATACTCCCAAACGAGGATCATCTGAAATTGTTAGCACGACCTTCAGAGCACTACGTATTTTATCACCGGACTGTATTCGTTTACTATTTACAATTTGACAATACGACGTAGGACACAGTGGGCCTTAGCAATAAACATTTTTAGTTTCGACTCTAAATTTAAGTACTTTACAGTGGCTATATTTTCCATACAAATTTCGCAATTGTGATTTGTGAGCTTCCGTAAATTTAAAGTCGAGACTAAAAATGTTTATTGCTAAGGCCGAGTGTCTTAAGTGTATTGCATTAGAAATGCGTAGAATTTTCCGCGAACCAGAATTTTTAATAACGAAAACTTATCTTTTTCGAAATCAGCCAGAGATAAACTCGAATTAAATATCTTGCGTTATCACAGTATAACTCTCACAGAAGTTTGTTCTGCATTCAAATGCCCATTGAGGTCACATTTTTCTGTAATAATTGGATTGATATCAAGTGAAAAAATTCAATTTGAAAAAAAAAAATCCAAAAAACCGATTGACTGTAAAAAAAGAACTAAACAGATGTGAAGAAGACACATTCAAGTATACCCAACTGACAAGCGGAGACTACCTAAACAACTTTACAAAAAATGTGTATAGCCTCCGACTGCCAAATAGTTACACTTGAATTTGTCTTGTACATATCTTTTTAGTTATTTTGTTTACAGTCATTTTTTTTTTTTTTTTTTTTTCTTAAATAACTTTTGAATTTAAATATTTTTAGCCTATGATACTCCGGGGAAGAATACGAAGCTTATGACACCTCATTCTTCAAAATCGGTCAAGCCGTTTAATGCTGCCCGTGGGTCACGTCGAAACAGACAGACATACGCGCAAAATAAACTGTTTCCAGTCGGGTAAAAAATAACGGAATTATTCGCAATTTCGATATGTTAGATTTTGAAAAACTTTAAAATTCTTTCAATCATATCCAACACGTTATATTATTAAACGATATTTGAATTATTCTTGAAAAAGGAGAGGATTAAGGATTCCCTGAAGAAACAGCCTGTTTTAACTTAATATTTCCTATTATATAAACAGAGACTATTCATTGATGTTGTTCATATTAATGAAATCATAATTTTGAGATTCCCATCAATAAAGTTTTATATGGTTCGAACACAAATAAAAATATACATCTGCATACCGCGGATCGGCTGTTGCAATAAAACGATTTACCATAGAACAACTGCAATAAACACATTTGTATTCCTTTACTCGAGCATGCGAATCTGTTTGCGGCACCAAAAACAGAGCGCCTGTGATGGTTGTATTCTTAGAGTCCACAAGCTATAGTAGTGGCAGTGTGCAGTGTACTTGTAAGTTGTAAAAAAAAAGGCTTATTCACGTGAATAAGTTGTTGGCAGGCAAGTACCACGCACAATTTGCCGGTGCGCATATCCAAAGAAGAGAAAGCTGAAATACAGTCGCCGGATAAACAAACTGCTGCTATTGAAGAAAGACAGGCATCAACAGAATCCTCCCAGCGATAAAAATAACAGAACCCAAGGAATTGTCCTCGTCTTCATACCTACCACTATACCATACTACCATACCAAGTTTTCTGAGTCATTTATCGGAAAAAGCCTGTTTGTAAATCGGTTTGCATAGTTGCTTGCACAGATTTGTGTAACGTTTCGCACATTTCGTTTAAAGTAGAACGAACCATCAAATATGTGTATTGTTGTTGAGTGTTATAATTATATTTAAATAGGAAATACGATATACCTATTACCGGTACAAATGTGAATCACAAAAATTATAAAAGGTGTATCTTTGTTGCATTAAGACTCCCGCATTGAGTCAGCGGACTGTTTGCGGCATTACAAACCACTGGTAGGTCTACGCATGACACATTGGTTACAAACGATGCTCGTTTGTTCACTCATTTCGTTGCGAACATACTGCGGACTTTGCTCAATTCAACTGGGATTGCTCTCGCCGTAGGAGCACTTCATTGCTGTTTGGGCAGCCGCCTTGTGCTTTGGTTATGGCTTCTTCGTTAAACAGTGAAGTGGCCATACAATCGACCAGACGGCTGCCGCATATTCTACTTTGTCTCGGAATGCAAATGCTGTGTGGCGTTTTGCTTGGACATCATGCTTTAAAAGACGAGTAGGTGAGTGTTCGTACCTCCCCTGTGCACAATAATTGTAGAGGATACCCTTAGTCGCAATTAATAAATGTCATGCTCATAACTTTACTTCTCCTCCTTTAAAGATTAATAAGAAATAAGCCGCATTAGCTTTAGCAGTATAGCAGCCGAAAGAGTGCATTTGAACAGTAGCAATTCTATATAAAGGCATCAGGTCCGTTTATTAGGTGAATGTTTGGTGATTTCCTCTACGAATATCTTTTGTGCGTGTGTTTACTCCACAGGTCTCGCCGGCCGGTACGGGAGGCCCTGCGGGTAAATGTTTATTAAATTTGAATGCAGGCATATGCGGCCTGCTCCTTTTAGGTATACTGGGACAGGTGATAAGTAGTGGAGATTTTTGTAGTTCAGTCATTCGAATCCTCAAATACGCTGACTTGTATTATTACCGAGAATAGGAGACTTTAAATAGTGCGGTTAATATTGAATTGATAAACTTTAAGTTTTAACATGTATAGACATCCACCTAATACGATGTTAAGCTTTCATGTAATAATGATGTGAATATACATTTTAACACATAACTGACAGGTATAAAGCGTGGACATTTCCTTGAATGCATTTAAAATTTGAGCGACTGCTGCTCCAGACGCAAAAATACAAGTTAAAGGACACACTTGAAAAGCAAGAAAAAAAGTTGCATCGCTTTGCGGTACGGTTGTTTATTTGGCTGACGTTTAAGGTCGCAAACAAAAACAACACTGCAGGTGTAGTTAGGTTACCTCTTTTGAACAACATCCCTACTTGTTGATAAGATATGAAATGTGAATGCGAAGTATGTACATTTACCTACAAAGATACATACATACATACGTATATGTACATGGTTAACCAAAACTGCAAGCGCTTGCAGCAATCAGCAATCCGTTTTTAGTTTTCTTGCTGCATTATCTCGTAATTTGTACGTTATTATATCACACTCACTAGTTTTTTTTTTAATCCTTCGTACGGACAGGTGTATACAATTGCTTCGATTAGGTATACGGTTTACCTACTTAATCTTAATTTCATCGATAAGAAAACTATAATGTTGCTTGCAACCTTGTTAAGGTATAAAACAAAACGTTTTCTAAATTTTTCCAGACAAGCCGCCGGTGACACTAATCCTTTGTTCTTTGTAGAAATACGTGTATAGCTCCGGTACAAATAAAATATTTGCTTTGAGAGCTTCATTTGTATTTTTCTGTTTAACATACGAAAAATTCAATAATTTCCGTAGCTGTTTAAATAATGGTTTAGGTACTGGGTAGGTTGTCCATGCAGTTCAATTCACAAACTAATATCATATCCGAACCAAATTATCCGATAAGTTGTGATCACAAAAGCCACATACGCATTGTACGAGTAGCTCATTTTTTATAATCTACTTAACTTACTGCCAAAGTGCGGCTTCAGTTTGCCATCAACTCTAAGTCCTTTAGTTAAATCGGTCCTTAGTGAACTGCCTTCAGTTGGCGAAAATTATATAGCAATATTTTTTTTTATATTTTTATTTTTATTCTAGGTATTTCTGATGAAATGTGATAGCAGATTTAAATTTCATCCACTCAAAACAAACATATAAAATTTGTAGACTTTGCATAAAGAATTGAAACTAAGCAACATAGATTACTGTGGGAAGGAATGAAACGTATACTCATAGCTCATGACATGAGTATTGACACATACAAGTGGACCTTAGTTAATTTTTTTTACATATTGTACAATTTGGCTCAACTTTTTCACGAGTTTCGAGTATCGTCTGTTCATTCAAACATATCCATTCCTTCCTAAAGTCACCTGTGTTGCGTAACTGCAAGTCCTTTTTGTTTATTCAGACTCAAAAGTTAAAATTTAAATTCAAAGTGGCCGCATTATCTGTAAACACATACACGTTGGTATGACAATATTTGCTATTAGATTATAACTTATGATCTTTCTTATAAATTTAGCAAGTTTTAGATTCCATTGCTTTCTGCACCAATCCTCGTAATTCCTGTATCTGAGTAAGCCAGGCGCTAAAAATAAAATAAAATAATTGTACACATAACTAAACCCTATATTTGAAAATTACCAATCCGACATCTGTCATGATTCATCTTTAAAATACATCACCAACTTTCCATTTATATCCCACCAACAGAGCACAATTCTTATCAACTGCACCACTCGCACTGCGCGCTGAGTTTGGTCGCAAGAAACACAAGTTAGCAATTAAAATCAAATAAAATTGAAATAAATTCGCTTGGAAATGCAAATTATTGCGATTTGTTTAACCATGCCTTGCTGGACTACTGTCTGCGTTGTGCTGACTGTTTAGAGTTCTCCTGTGCTCCTATGTACTACTACAACAGCAATTGAATAGATTCGCAGATTTGAATCATGCGTCCCAAAACAGTACGTGAACAGGCCACATGTGGGTTCACAAAGCCAATCCGTGTATAGCGCTGCCGCATGGATAGTTTGATGCCTTGGCAGCGGGGGAGGTAATGCGAGTCATTCTTTACCCACAAATATTCATAGCTGAAGTAGGTACAAACAAACCCACAAAAGAAAGTTCACCATGGAGGTCCTCTCATAAAATTAATTCGTTTTATTGTTACTCCTCAATCGCAGATTGCCTATACCTTAAAGTAGCAACAACGACAGTCATGACTTTCCGCTTCTTGGCACGATAAACATATGCTAAATGGACCCCAAAACAATAAATGCGAGGGAAAAGTATTAGGTCTTCGATGGTCGAAATTCGATAGCCAGATTTGAGTAGAAAAATGTTTGTCGTTTAATAATTGGATGTAATCTTAGAGACCATCCTTTGTCCTCGCGTCGACAATCTCGTAGGTATACCTACTATTAAACCACGCATGGCAATGGCAATCGTATATACATCTACCTAAATATAGACGAAAAGCAAAACCATACGAATATTCAATTAGGAACACATTAATAGATACAAGATCATAGTACGTATTTGTATTGGCAATTCAGCCGTACAAAATATGGCAGCAAAATTATTAGGTAAAACGTCTTGATGAGGATTACGTAGGTACTTGGTTTTTGCATTGTAATTGTTGTTCCTTTGTCTCTTGCTTTGAATATCACTCGGAGAAGGAGGCGGTTATCTTTGTTTGGCTACCAAAACCATTCTTGAATGTGGACCACCAATTGATAAAAAAAGTAAAATTTCTCCACTGATGGCGCAACGTGTGCTATATAAGAGTGCTTCTGTCCTTTTCTGTAACGGATTACTTACTTAAATCTCGTACCTCTTACAATGCAATCGCAAGCACGGAGCGAAAACACGCAACATGGTGGCAGTGTGTAACCAAAGCGAATGAAATTGACACCTGTTATCATGAACATAGAGTGTGGATTAGCTCTAAAAGGACTTATTTGTAACGGTGTGTTGTTGTGTTGTCCTAATCGGGCGTGCCCCCCTAAATTAATGCTATCTTTAGTTGTGTTGGCCTTTTAGTTTTATGGAAAACCTCTTTTTCACTTTATGTTCGTGCCAAAAGCCCTTTATTGGAAATCACGTTTAGGTAGGTATAGAATAAAAAAAAACCTGTAAGAATGAAAGGCGAAAATGTAACAATTGCTCTGGATAGCTGGGCGATGTGAGGACAGATATATTTGCGTCGATATATTTAGTTTTAATTTACAGTCATCCATTGTCAATGCTCAATATTTTGTAGTCCCGTGGATTTTGGCGATGGCTTGGACCTTGAAATGATAGTTCGGTCCTTGTCGTCTAGAATCGTAAGTGCTGAAATGCCCTGCCAAAATCATTGCCTGGTAATAAATTATTTAATATTTGCTCGATAAGACGTCATAGGACAGGACTGCAAGGATCCCATCAAGATAAGGCTTGTGTACACCGCGCAATTCGTCTTTCACTAAGTCAGGAGTCCTAAATCCATCTGCTTTGCCTAGCAAAAATTGTCAGACGAATGATATATTCGGCCAGTGTACTGGTATATAGTGTCACAAATATACAAAAATCATACAGGTGTTCCGTCAAACTCTGAAGACATAATGAACTTAAGTGATCACAAAAAAAAAGAAAAAAAAAAATATTAAAATTAGTATTTTGATATCCAAAGTGGTTTAAATCGCCGATAAGGTAACAATTTTTTCCTGTAGCATCTTCTATTTCTTTTAGTTACTGAAATTGAAATTGTTTTATGTCTTATTATAATATATTATCGTTTTGGTGTCATTTACGAATACTTTCAATCTGCGAGACTTGAAAGAAATGATTTAAGGGATTACTTAAATAAATGCATAATGTTCCCCCCTCGGAATTTTGTTTACAATTGCATGTAGTTAGTAGTTTGAAAAGGCATTGTCGAGATTACAGTGTTTAAATCTATTTTTCAATTATTGAACTTCCACCTGATTATTTCCTTTGTCCCTCGGTTAGGAAATTTAAATTTCCGAATCGGTTTACCAAAGTGGAAAAACAGTGGTCGTGCAAAATAAACACGAAAAACGTATTTCCGGTTTGTGTCTGAGATTTCTTAAAACCCATGTCTCATTCACATTTATATGGAATGGTTGTTGTGCGTGCTAAGAGTACAGTAAGGATAGAATAAAGTGCAATAAAATATCCAATGTTCCACCCCATTTAAAAAGTACTTCTTAGGGACCTTAGGGCCCGATTTACCATAAATATCCGAAAATTGGAACGAAAAAAATAAAGAAAGAAGTGATTGATTGATTTGCCATGCACTATACTTTTAGCAGAGATAAACATTTTTTCGGATTATCAAACGAAAAAAGTTAAATTTGTTTTCATGTACATATATATTTTAAATTTTGAGAGACGAAAATCCGAAATGGTTATATATATAAATTTGTTTTTCTATAATTAATCTTTGTGACATTTGTGGTTTTGGGAAATTCCAAAAACAAGATCGATTTTCTATGTTGTACATTTTTTGAATTGCCTAGGACCCTAGGTATTGAATATATTGCTCCTAAAACATTGAATTTCTATTAATGTTGGAATAATTTATAGGTAATTTGTAATTTAAAACACAATAAATAATTATTTTGGATCGCTTACAATAAACATTGTATTTTATTCATATGTGTATATTATATTTAAAACAACTGATTTGTTGATGTACTCTAGATCTATTGCATTTTGGCAAAGGCCGACTGTAACATTTGATTACATAACGCAGCATACGGATTTAGTTCCACAAGCTGTTTGAACAGAAAAATGGAAATTAAAACATGACTTTAATCCTACCATTTCACTTACCTGAGATCTGGCGAATTTGCTACCAAGCTTTGCGGCCTCTTCAAAATCTGTTTTTGCGGCATCGATATTATTTAATTTCCTGTATAACAAACCTCGTTGACATAAGGCTTGGCATCTTGTGCGTGGTTTTTGTGTAGATAAGTTGATAGCATTTTGAAGATCGTCTAGCGCACCTATTTAATTATTTTTATTTTAGAAGTTGTAGTAACTTTGAATATCCATTATCAAATCCACACAAAAATAAAAATAAAAGAAAGCTCGAGACCGAGAGAAGTGTAACAAAATTGGTATACGGGTGGATAGATATTAACCGAAATAAATTGGAGTGGACATAAAAATAAGCAAAACGTTTCAATGCTGCGGTCTGGTATAGATGGTGAAGCTTATTTATGCGAGTAATTATTTTTGTACAGATTAAACATTACCTTCATCATCTCCCTTCAAACGTAATGCCTGCGCCCTATTGTTATAAATAGAACATCGATGCTGTGCCTTGTATATAGCATGGTCAAACAAATTAATAGCTTCATCTAGATTTCCTGATTCTGTTAGACGAATTCCCTCTAATTCAAGATGGACTGATTCCACCACTTCCGGGGTCTGCTCTTCTGGAGTATCTATTACTTCATCTTCAAGATCTAAATTAAAGCTTGCTGGAGCACTTCCTCCACTATTTTCAAAAGGATTAAATAAAGATTCCAATATATTTTGATCGTGCTCAGTTAAACATTCACGAATATTTTTTCGATTCATTACGTTCGATTGATAAAGCTATACTGAAAATCGTCGATGGATATGAATCAAATACATCAAGAAATACTTGTTTATTTAATTCCAGGCGGACTGTGGAGGAAACAGGTTTACTTTGTTTTTCTCTAATATGAATAAAATCTGTATAATTCGGCTGTGATGCAATGTTTGTAGCGTATTTTCCAATTTCAGATATTATGTTCGTTCTCTTGTTGCCCTTCTGTTTGGCGCAAGTTTTTGTTTAAGGAATAAATGGATATTGCTTCTCATAGCCCAAGAAAAACATACAATGTCAGATAGGTACGAACGTCGATTGTTCGCAGTTAGGCTCATTTCCTGAAACAGAAATTCTTTATGGCAAAAAAATAAGGTTTTTTTTTTAAAAACGATTTATTATACAATATAATTTTATGTGTAACAATTTATAATATCTATGAGAATAATGGCGAAACATAATTTATGAGTAAAATTAGTAAAATAAAAAAATACCATTGTGACATTAAAGGTCTTTTAAAATACCACTCTTAACATGATTCTTAATACAAATAAAAATTTAACTATTATTTTAAATATAAGTATAATTTATGTTAACTGTTATATGATTAATTATGGATTCATTATGGCAAATTGTGGAATCAAAAATCAAATTATGTAATCTTCAAGTGCGCTCAAGATAACTGCTTACTTTTCTTCTCATGCATATAATAAAATCACTTATAATAACGTGGAAATTGAATACCTGTATATTCGCAAGAACTTGCAATGATAATTATAGTACGTTTTTACAATTAGCTCAGTATTACAAAATCTTCAGTTTTTAATATTATTAAATATATTGTTAATAATTTTATACACATATCTACAGTACTTACATTACATTAGGGTTGAAATTATTTTCAATAGAATAATTTATATAATTTATTAACAATGTCAGTTATATTTGAAAGCAGAGCAATGCTACTATGTATGTATAAACATTATTGTTATTTGTTCGTCATATTTACCTATTTAATTTTGTCTACTTTTGCAAAGATTTATTATGCTTATGCATACTCTTATTAAGAATTACACATAAGTATTAAGAAGCAACCAATATTTGCAAGGAATATAAATGTAGTTCCCAAAGAGTCAACAATTTCAAAGTATCCTAAATCTTTTGTTCATACAAGAAGTGTCTGCAAATTAAATCGTCATAACTATTATTTATAGAAAATGTAAACAACTGATGAAAGCACGGCCAGTCTGTGATTTAATCTAAGATTTCACCAAGGATTGTGTTATAAATAAAGTGTTATCTTAGACTGTGTTATGTTTTAAATTGATAGAGGGTCTTTTCTTGCTTTTCCCAATTACTTGCTTATCACGCGAATTATGAGCTAAAGCAGTAAGCGGATTAGAGAACTAGTCATTATATGTAAATATTAATTTAAAAATATTAACGCTGAAACAAGTGCTAAAAAAAAACTGTAAAATTTGTAAAGTTGCAAAAAAAAATGGACCTTAATTTTTCAATGATTTCGGACAGTTGTACAAAGTATTTAATCTGATATAAATAATATTGTATTGAAGGTTTTTACTTACATACATACATAGATTTTCATATTTGGCTTGAAGCTTTTTCTTAGCATTTTATTCGTACAATGATACGATGTACGTGATGCCCTGTTGACTAGTATGAAACTAGTGCGCTCCCTTAATTGGCTCTTAGTTTACAAACAATTTAAATTTTATCCAATAAACTTAATTTTATCAATTCGATAACAATTCTAGCAGATATTTTATCAAATATAAGTTTTCTGTTAAATTCAATCTCATGTTGAAATAAACTTAAAAAATAGGTGGGTTCTTTTTTTATCTTTTAATTAGTGGAAAATTTAAACATAGCATTTAAATAAACTACATTTATCTCAACATAGGTACCGTGCAAGTTCTATTAAGCTTTGTACAATTGGCTTTAACTCATAGATTCTACATAATACATAATGATGTTTTTACGGTTCCTATAATCGTTTAAAAAAAAAAACATGTTTGACATATACATAGCTTTCTTAAAAATGTTAAGGTAGGTATATTTTCGTTTATAAATATAGTAATATGTTTTATGTGTTTTGCAATAGTTAATAATTAACATATATTGGTGTCATTCGTATTTTACTTCTATATATTCTAAGTATTTTTGTTTTTAATTTGTTTGTCCTGATAATTCTACACAAAAAACATAAAAAATTATAAGAAGTGAAATCAAATAAAATACTTTTATTCAATTTGTGCATTTATTATTTAAAATATGATTTATTAAAATCGGCATATTTAAAACAAAAACAAAATGTTAGTTTTGAAGCCATACACACCCTTGTCAAAGCGATTAAAAATCGTAATAAAACCTTTGAAATGTTATCTCATAATATCTTTGGAGAATTTTGTAAATCGAAATTTTAAATTTGAAAAGTCTCATGCAAAAACCTATCACACAAATTGTATAGGAAAAAAAATATTTGTATTTGCTGGAATGTCTCACTTTTTCTAGGGTGTTTAACTCTGGTTGATTTTTCGAACATTCGCGTGAGGTAGGAAAGTGATTGTTTTCTGGGATAAGAAACTGAACCATATCTATTACGATAAACCAAAAAAAAAAGCATAGTGCAATTACATAAATCCTTAAATTTCGAAATCACATAACTGAAACTGTATAAACAAAATTTTTCCGATATTTGGGCAGTGGGATTTGATTTTTAGGCCTATTTGATAAAGTAGATATAAATTATAGAAAATAAGAACTAATTCCACTTAATATGCATCCTAAATCACTTTAAGTATAAACTGTTATAATTTTTCCACAACTTAAGGTTCGAATAAAATAATAAATATGCAACATTTCATCCTCGATGTCATTCGCAGTTAATTAAATGATTAGATTCTGCAGCACTTGTTAAGTCGATCCCATTTGCATGGTCTTTATGCTGCTCATTTGTTAACGCTGGATCACTTATAGGTAAAGCAAGCAAATGTTAGGCCTCCAGAAAAATAAGGGCTGTTGGCTTGGGCTCTAAGTTTGATTTTTTTGCTTCCACAACTAAAAATGTAATATCAGCCTTTTCACGATTTGCAAAGCATTCAGCTATGAGTCGGGCTACATCCTGTTAATAAAAGAATACCAACTTGATTACAAATTTAGCGAGTATATTATCAAACGCACTTGATGATGCAGTCCTTCTACTTTGTTACCATCGACTTCCAGTATAAGTTGCCCTACTTCTAAACCCCCAGCTTCAAACGCAGCACCGTGTTCCTACAAAAAGATAACTTGAAAAACATAACAAGTTATCGCAACTAAAAAAAATACTTACATGTATGTTAATAATTCTCGGTAACGGGTGTTTTGTATTAGCACCGCCTTCGATTGCAATACCCAAGATCGGTTTGGTTTTCTTAACAGTAACATGTAAGTTGCCTCTATGATCAGGTACGACGTTGGGATTATGTTCGTGAGGCTGGTCTGTCGTTGAACCATTTTGTTCAGCGGATAAACGCTGCATCGACTGCAAGAGATATAAATGTTGTTAAGGTAATAACCTACTTAATTTATTGATTAAATATTGATTTAATTGCTCAAATGTTTCGTTGGCCCGGAAAGCGATGTTAAGTAAATATTTACGAAAATAATATTAAAATCAATATTTGTAACACTCTTAAGATGAAATTTCTTATAAATAAATTGAAAACCAAGCAATTTCAAACAATCGAAAGAAAAAATTATCGTCATAAATATAAACCAACTTTTTTTTAAACAGCCAATCATTCAACTTGTCTATTATAAATCCATATACTTAAAAAAAATATTTGCAAACAAAAATACATTTTTTTTTCATCAGCGAGATCAGTTTTGTGATAGAGGTAAAGATGGTAGAGTGTCCAAAATAAAGTAATTATTTGTTTTATTTTTTAAAATGGTATGAGATTTCTGAATGATCAACGGTCTTGTGCATTTTTTTACAAACCTTTCCAGTATAGCCAATAATAGGATTTTGAGAATTTGTTTATTTTTTAAAAAATAAGGTGTAGCGGTAAAAAATCTACAAATTAATCGATGAAAATTCTTCATATCGATTTAAATAAATTATATTACAAAAGTAAAATGATAGGTCGTATAGCAGAACGTTTGTTAGTAAAGTGAATACATTTTGATTAGCTTAATTTTCAAATTCGTTATTGTTTTGTTCATAAAAAAATTAAGAACTTTAACATAAGGTAGGTAGAGTCAGATGAAGATAAGAGGAGAAAGCTGGCCATAAACATGGTGTGGTAAAATACCACAAATTAAGCGGCTATCGAAGAAATATGTGGTTAGCGCATCGATAAACTATCTTTTGTACCACAAAGTCATTTTTAAAGACTAGGATAGGTTCCATTCTGTCTTGGGATCAACAGTGACATACATTCCACAATTCACATATTTCATACGTACGTAGTAAGTTGATGCATATAAGAGTACCTACATTACTTTGTTTTCGTACACATATTTTTTGATGACCAAAACAATAGATTAGCAGTGTTTTTATAATGAGTAGATATGTATGTTTAATTTTCTTTTACGTTACGTCCCGAATAATAATTTATTTATAAATGGAGTATGTTGCATCTTTAAATGTGGGGATGCGTACTCACCTGATGTCTTCGAACTCCCTTCTCGCCAAGTAACGTGCCTCCTTCTTCCTTCATATCAAAACTTCTAGATAGTTTTGTTGCCAACTCCTAGTTACGTTTACAATTGCGAGTACATGTTCAATGGTTGATTGTTTGGTTGGTTGGTTTAGATAGAAATTTGTTGTTCGAAATATGAAGAGAATTGAATTCAAAAATCAAACGAAAATAAAAACGACAAATAAAATGAAATTGCTTTTGCTAACCGCAATAATAGATAAATAACTTTACTTTTGAGTTGCCATTTTATAAGATTTTACATTCTAAAATGTGTATAAATATCAGTTGAGGTTTTTTTTTTTAAATTTAAAACTTTTTAAGCATCATCAATTGAATAAAAAGAAAGCGTGCAATTGTGTTGTTTCTCTTTAAATAGCTGAAGGAAAGACCAAATATGTATAGAAGGAGAAGATGTTATGTGTAACACAATGTCGACGTTTGTGTTCAATTTAAGAAATAAAAATTTGCAGTTTAAAATTTAAGGTTCCATACTTTTGGTATAGTGAAATGTGTGAGACATAATGTACCTACGACACGTCTCTCATTGCTCAAAATTGACATCGCGATTATTTTGTTTAACAAAGGTTAATTCGAGTGAACTCGAAAAAATATCAATATTGCAATTATGGTGAAGGAATAAATAGAAAACATTTGCTGTTAATACTTACGCAACATTTTTTTGTACGTCTTTAATAGATCGCGCAATTGTGTATAAACGCATTAATGAGAGATAATGTGTATTTCTGTACAGGTAATGAATTTAAATATCAAACTCAATGATTGTGATCAAATAAAACGACAAAGGGTATAACGTTTTTTTTTTTTAATTTCTACAAAAAACAATTTTTTATAAGCGTTATAACGTAGTGTTACTTTGCATTATAAATCATAGTTTTTGTTTCTTATTCTTATTTTTAGGTTAAGATCCTTATTTCGATGCAAGATAATTAAGAGATTCACTAACCTATTAGCCTTTTACGTTTTACTATATTTTATTTCATTATGACTCACTAAAAAAAAAAACACGTTTCCAACTGTTATTGAAAATAATAAGTTTATAAAAAAAATTAATGTAATGTACATACTACTCTAAAGTGCAAATGTGGAGCTACCAAAATTTTCTGTTAAGAGTGGGTGACTCATGCGTACAGTGCAATTATATTTTTTTTTTTTAAGCTAAGAAACTCAATTATAATTACGAGAGTAATGTCAATAACTTCAAGATTAAAACTCATTTTCTCATTGTTCTATGCATTGCTTATAAAACAATTCGCAAAATAAGCATTTTAATTATAGAATTACAAACAAAGGTAACTATGTAAGATACCATCTAAAAAAATTCTACTCACACAAATCAGGCCAAATTGAATGTTTATATAAAACAACAAAAATTATAATAACTCATTGATCTATTTTAATAGCAATGCTTTTGGCAAACGATTTCATTTTTACAACAAATTATGGTGAATTAACAAAAATAGTTTCCTTTAGTTGGATGGCTTCTTATAAAATATAAAAAATAACAAAAATACAATTGCACTTACAAGAGGCCGTCCCCAATACCACGACTTGACACGTTGTGTTAAACCACCCAATTGCGAACGAAGTCCGTCTAAGTAGCCACCCTGTAATACAAAAGGTAACAAAGAAAGAAAAACGAAAAAGAACACAAACCAAACAAAAGTAATTTGCAAAATATTATTTCATTTAATATGAAACATTTCTACGTAGGTACCTATACACCTACAAAAAGGAATGTACTTAAAAAAAAACGTTCGTTTGAAACAAAATAGGTGTACAGTTTAGACTACTTATTCATACAAAAGTAAAGCTATTAAATCCTAACTATAATAATGATATAAATATTGTTCTACGAGAACGATTCGCGAAATGACTGTTATTTTCTAATTCTTCCTTTAACATACAGGCATCTTACTGACATCAATTTTGTATAATTAAAATCTTACGAATGATTTTTACAAGTTTTCTATACTAACAAAAGTAACAAATTAAGGTGATTGGATGTAGAGTGTATATTTATGTGTTGCGCATGTTTTTTTCTTGTAAGTAGACAACATTTGTTATGAACTTTAGCTAATATATCACTCCAATTTGGAATCAATTTCTTTGAGCTACGAATATTTCTATAGCAATAAAGCTTGATCAGTTTGGCTATTGGTCTTATCCTTCTCTGAGCTTTAAAGTTTAATATTGCTATTATTATTATTATAATTATTATAGCATATGGCTCTCGAGTTCATTTGTTTTTAGTTTAAATAATTTGTTACCTAAACGCTTTGAACTGTAGACTTACCTGTTCCTTTAGTAAATTTGGTATATATGGGTAAGCATGGAAACAAAATAGAAAGTATTGACAGTAAATGCGTTTTTATTACCATAGGTATAATAAATTCTTATAAACGTAATGCAAACAGCCGTACTTCCAAACTCGACCTCTTTGACAGAAAGCTAATGCTCATCATGAAACATTATGCCTAGATATACCTACTGCAAGGACATAACTTTTCCAAAATCCTTTGGAACGTATTCCAAGCAGTCCACAACTTACGCACTTAAGTAATTCCTAGTTCCTTATCGATTAAAAATGAAAAATAAATAAATACTTAGTGCAACAGGTCCGTAGGCAGGGACTCTATAGTCGACTCACAATCATTCGATTTGTGTGAGTTTTTAATGTTTGGGACGAATGCAGATCGCAATTTTAGGCCGAGTCCAAACGGCTTATTGAGAAGCTCTTTAATGACTTACTATAGGAGTTTTTTTCAGACCTTCGCCAGAGGTGGCGCAGTGGAAATATCCTTATGCTTAGTAGTCGAACACATACTAACCACTATGCCACTGCGTCTTATCGATTAAAAAATGAATTAAAAAATTTAATATCAAATAGATTTCGTTTAGAAAGCAAATCTATGTCATAAATTTAAAAGTGTGGTGACTCTTTATCCGAAAGCATACAATAATTATTTCTCAACATACCTACTACCTATATTTGTGATGCAGAGAACCAAACTTTTTTAAACAAGTTTTTATTTTTATTTATTACTTATTCTATACCTATTTAAATAGACTTAAATACACAATATAAAAACTAATTTGGTCAAAATATCATCTTATTAGATATACTTTTTTCATATGAATGTCAATGTATTCCTAAATATTTACATTATTCTTGAGTATTCTTGACACCAACTGATTCAAACGGACGGGAAGAAACCTTAACAAATTTTAAATTGATACCTATTTAATAATAAACAATAACGTGGATGCATTGGTTGGATAAAAAAACGCAATTACTACAAATGGACTGCAAACCACTACACACTACAACGTTTGCGATGTTTTTCGTTTTTGTTATGGTATCTACCTCATGGCTTTTCTCTCACGTTAAGTAAAGTATAATCTTGCTGTACACCTTCTTTTAGTTTGGTTTGGGCTGTTTGAGACGTGCGGGTCGTTGGTTCGGTTGTTCGCTATCGCTTTGGAAAGTTTTTGTGTAACCACTGGTTTGCTTTTAATTTTTCGAGAATTTTATTATGTAGACTCCATGAAAGTTTTATATACAAATTAGGAACAGAAATAAATATGCTTCATGCAGATATAATCACAAAACGATTTCAAAGCGACGACTTAAGGTGACCCTATTTTCATCCCAAACTAGTGCAGCTTTTAGTATCAATATACAAGCAGCAAATACATAAATTAGTGGATTTGTGTGTGGTGTGCAGATTGCTAGTTTGTTGTATTAACAAATCAAAGAGTTTTGTTATTGCTTGTAAACTGGTTTTAATTCAACACTTGGCTAAATACCACCGGTGAGGAAACGTACATTTTATAAACTCCTTAGGAAAATTAAAAACAAAATCTTTAAAAAGAAAAATAAAGTAGTAAAAAGTTTTGCTGTAAATCATGAAACAATTGCTACTATTCTATTAACACTTGCCCTATTAGACACATTTAGGGAATAACCGTCGTAGTACTACAATATTTAGATAAGTGCAATGTTTGGGACAGATATTACATAATAGGTATCTGCATCGAAAACAATTTAGATAAGATAATGTTGTTTTCAATCGAACTTGATCGCTATTGAATCTAACATAAAATGTGGATAAGTTTGGTTAGACCCATCATCGAACACCGCTTACTAATGTAAATGTAAGATACACATGAACTTATAGCCCAAACAAAGGCAGATATTCGTTAGAGTTTCGTTAGTTTAGTACTGCAGATAAAACATTAAGATTATGGGTGGCATCGTCAGAAAGTATAACCCAGTATAGCAGTATAAATGGGCTTTACTCTTAAACTACTTCTGAGTACATATTTTTATTTCCATATTCTTCTTCCTTCATTTCTGGTTTTTATCGTATCTGGGTCATAATTTTACTTAACCTGTGATGCTTTCCCTCGATCGACTAGAGTAAATAAATACATGGGTATATATAGGTACAGTATGATTGTTTTCGTTTACCATTGAGTTGGCCATAGAAACTACCTAAAGCATACATACTGTGCACTCAAGCCTTTACATCTTAATATTAAAACTAGGAGGACTTTGCGTCAAGATGATCTTATAAAGATTCATCAATGACACTGCACATTGGTAAGAAGCAGTTTTTCTTTCTGACAATTAACTTATACTAGTTGGATCGAGAACGAGACGCAGTGAAGGAAAAATAATGATATAACGCAATTTGGTTTTGTTTCGCACTCATTTTCCTTTACAGAGTATCTATTCCGCTTACATCAGAATTGCATACATACACGTATGAGGTCTATTGCGATGCAACGTTTGCTTTATAATATGATGTGCACAGCGAATTCAGCAATGCTCGAAATTTTAATACAGTCGGAAAATCTTACAACACTCATGAACAACAAGAGCAGGGTAGGTACGGGTATGTTGAATATACCAGTGTAACAAAGTGAACACTTTCACTTTTCGGTCGTGCAACTTTCCATTGCCGGTTAAGCGGTGACGACAGACGCGGTATTCAATGTGGATTTCCTACCAAGCAATTTAATTTTGTTATGTCCGGAAAAGTAAATCGATACCCGTATTTAATTAAGGTCATTGCTCTTCAATTGCATGTTTATATTTTGATTAGGTATGTATACCTAAGTAAACATAATAGTATTGCTATGCAAAGTACGTAAAGTAGGTATGATGTTTTTGTTTTTAAGAAAAAAATATGTGAAAAACAATTTTAATTTAACAACGTTCCCACTTTTTTGCTGAACACAGGTAGGTGCCTTACCATTACCAATTCTCGTAAATTTGCGGTTAGGCGTTTTATATTTTCACCTATTGTAGTAATTTTGTTTGTATAATAATTTATTATAAATTAATGTTTTTATATTTATTTTCTAACAGAAATGGAATCTTGGCTTACTGACGTCAAACAATTGCGAATTCCTCGTCCTAAATTCGGCCCACATAGTAGTCCATCATCTTCACGTCATTTTAGGCGGCCGTGCGAACCACCCCGCGATTACAATAACACATCTCCATCCAGTGAGGAAACGTCAAATGCGCATAGTAGAAAAATAAAATTTCAATCTGGTGCACAAGACTTGCGACAGTCAATACATGAAAAATATTAAAATATCGAAGTTCGATGTACTTAACGTTAGTGTTATTACTATTTAAGAATCAGGATGTAGACAATGTAAATACACAAGTAAAGCAGCAGCTAAGGGCTTAGCAGTGAAAATAAACATTATGAATATAAGAACATATAACAAATATTTTTTTTCTTTCTATGGGAGAAAAATACGTTTTATATATTTTGATGACAATAAATACATAAATACCTACAACTTAACCATTCAAAAGACCGTAGTGATCATAAATGTGGTTGTAGTCTACACCCACTATAACGGGTTGGGTAAAATACAACGCGTTTTGGGATCGCATGCCACTTAAATCTTTCTTCATTGGGTGATAGAGAAAATATGTTTTGTATAAAGCCAGTAAGATTTCCGTTACTGGCAATTATAACAAAAATACATACAAATTTGTGAAGAAGAAGTTTAAGTATTTCAAACTATAAAAAGGTTCAAAGTTCCAGGAACTTGTTCTTATTTTCTTGACATTTCTGTTTTATTTTTGTAAAAGAATTTATTTTATGGTCAATTATTGTATTGCCGGTTTTCATATACTCGTCTAGGAACATTTTTTTTTAGAGGTTACATGTAAATTTTATTAAAGCTAAAGTAATTACTTGTTCGCTAGAATAACTTAAAATAAATTTATTTTAAAGTCATTGTTTCATTACTTACCGTATCTTGCTCATATTCCGAACGTGGTAATTGAGTTTCACTGCCTCTTCTCGATCGGGGTTCATCACAGTTGTATTCCTGCCAAATGTTGAAGATATGTATGCATGATATAAACTTTGCAATGAATACTATAATGATTTATACTACAAGTTATTTATAACAGCAAATTTCCATGTCAGGAGTCAGAAAATAAAATTAACAAGGACATAATAAAGAAAGAACCAAACACAAGTATCACAACAAAGAGTAAATTTGTAGAAAACAATATCATTTGAGGTTTAAATCGATTCATAACTTGTTTTGTAGAATATTTCAAACAAAGAAGATAAATAACTCAAAAAGGAAAAGACAGACGAAATACACGTAATAGCCCATTTTAATATTCATATTCTGGTCTTGTGCCATCATATGTTTTATGTTAACTGCGGAATAGTTTTTGAAATCGTCGAATGTCAATTTTTGATATTTTTTTTTTATCTACCGAAGAATTTAAGACTGTTCTTATATTTTTGCTAGTAGATAAATATATAGTTGGTACGATAGGGGCTGTTAGTTATTTACAGAATTCAATGTTTTATTTTGCATTCACCTTGTCATTGGTCTCATCGTTACTACGTGTATTTTTAAACCCTCCTCGAGTGTTCTTTGTTGGCGTATTTGTCCCAATAGATTTGGTTGGTGTCAACCGCACTTGTGATCCTCCCAAATGGCGCAATGATGAATGATGGTGATGGTAATGTGAGCGGTGCAGAATGGGCCCTGCTGATAGCGGTCGATATGGCAGTGGGTATGCAGGGCTAATGATTTTCATTGATTGCGTGTTATTTTACATTACAGTATCAGAGTCGAACAATGCGATATTGAAATGAATTAAAATAAGCTAAGTTTTAAATCAAATTCTACAGTAACAAATCAAAGATTGATATAGTAGGTACCGATGCTTAATATCCGAGACGGTCATCCCGAGACCAGAGTCCGATGATGGACTGCGCCCGGTTGCTGCAATAATTTCCAAATCCACGTCGGTTACCTGGAGATGATATTACAATGCAACAAGCACGTGGGGAATATTAGGCAAGTTTTGTATTTGCATTTGATTGTTCAATTTTATTTTGTGACAACACTATAACTGCCAGGATTTATTCTTTAATATAGTTTTGTAGTGAAGATACTGGACCCTACCAAAAACATTTTTAGTTTCGACTTTAGACTTAAGTAGTTCACAATGGCTATATTTTTCATACGAATTTCGCAAATTGTGAGCTTTCTTTGAATTTAAAGTCGAGACTTAAACTTATTATTAGTAGGTGTATCAAATGAATTATTATTTGGACAATTGTGCAAAGCTAGAAAGGTGTGTAGAAGAGCAGGTAAGTATACATATGTATATTTAGGTGATATGATACGGATTAACAATCGCATGTCCTTTGTTAAATTGAAAAAGAAAAAAAAAAGAAAAAAGTGCAATTTCTCAACTAAAAATTATATTCTATGTCGGCCATGTATGTTAAAACGTATGGACAGATGAAAAAGGGTGTATTATAAGTAAGTTATAAGTTAGTTCTGATCTTTATTGTAAAATTTAAAATTGTGACATATTCGCGTTTTACTTCTCCGATTGATTAATTTCAATATATTGATTTTGAACGCTGCTACAATGTGGGATAAGCTATTGCGATAGAATAAAGTCTATGCAATTTAATCTTAATTGTATCACGATCGCAACGTTCAAAAATCTTAAAACATCGAAAAGGGAAAAGATTCGTTCTAATGAAATGTAAAGTTTGTGTATATTTTTCTTATTCACTTCGTAGAGTGGAGGGAGTCACACAAACCAATTACAATCGTTTATTTACTTCTCAAATAAAAAATAATTTTCCTTCATTCCTTAAAATAACAACTAAAATGTTAGGAAACTAGTACGCAAACTGCAACTATCCCAGACAGCTGAAAGATTTGAACTCAGGACGAATCCAAATATGTTCTAAGCCGTACTTGTATTATGGTGTAAAAATTGACATTCGATGGTAACTTCGCGAAATCAAACGATATATAAAACGCACATAATGTATACAATACATATATGTAGATACTTGTACATACATGTGGAGTTTGAGGAGAAGTGCTAAAAAATCTACAAAATGCTATAATAAAAACAACAACAAGTTTACTTTATTTAAATTTATTGTTTCAAACCCAAAAAGAACTTGATTAACATTTTCATTGCAAATATTCATGCACACACATAAGTTGGATACTAATAAAAATAAAAGTATGTCATTATTTTCGGTAATTTGTACAATATTAATTAAGTGTTACAAAACATAAGTTTAGAAAAACCTATTTGATGTATTTAATATTTAATATTATTGCTTTCGTTTCATTCACTATAAACACAAATGTTAAAAATATTGATAATCATCCTTAATAGCTGGCCCTAAATTTGTTAAATGGTTTCATAAGCCACATAGCAGAGTAGGCTTAGGCGAAAGAAAGATAACACAATTAACGTTATATGTAGTTAAGTAGTTGGATTCTAGCGCAACTACAAACCTTATTTATCACTAGATAATTAAGTATTTTCGCATGGAACAACTTAATTTGCATATTTAAGAAGTTACGAATTCGAGAGAATGCATTTTTAGTTTCGACTCAACATTTTGCTAGTTCACAGTGGCTATATTTTCAATACAAATTACGAGCAAGTGAGCTTTCCTAAGTTTAAAGTCGAGACTTAAATTTGTTATTAGTACAATTAGTTATCAGTATATGTCCTGATCTTTTTAATATTATATTAGAAACGATACAGTTCCAAGTTGCTGAATGTTCTGGAAAGAACAAATTGACAGGCCCGTTGGCAGGCCTTTATATACAAATACATGATTTTTTCTATAATATAACGAAAGTAGGGCTTAGGACGAAACTAAAAAATATTCTTCGTTATAAAATTTGTAAACAAACGAGAGGCACATATTCAACCAGGTGTATATGTACATAAGTAGGTATACACCTGCTAATTTTGTCTGCAAAGAGTGCGTTACTAAACGTATCCACCTTATATTTTACAAATTCACAACCCCTAAATTATTCATGCAACTTTTTCTATTCTCGCACCTACAACAAATTATTATAAGTTCATTATTAGTAAGGCCCAATATCTAGATAGGTATGTGGTTAAGAATCAATGGCTGTGTGTGTGTGTTTCATATAAGCTTCTAGACCGTTCATTCGTTAAAATATGAAAATTGTTTGTTTAGATTAAGCGATGATTAATAAATCAAAAATAAAACAAACAGGATCATAATACAACAAGTGGCACGAAAGTTATTTCTTTGAGTAGTTTAGCAACTCATGCGGGTTTTACCTTGTTTTTAATAAAACATGTTCAAACAGCAAGTTAAAAACGTTGAATTAAAAAAAGTTCATGTTGCTACTTATCAAAGGTGGTTGCAGGGACGAAATCATTTTAACTTCTTAATACATAAAAATCCTTACATGTAAGCACTGCAAATGATTTATTTTGTGTAGCCTAGTAAACTTGTTTACAACTTATAAAGTATATCCAATTCTACACATATTAAAGACACCAACAAATTAAAGATCTAATCATAAAGCTATGACAAAAACTTAGACTACCAAGGCGATTCATTGAAATAATAATCACAATCATAGCTATGGCAATATTCATTTAACCTTACCGGTAAATCTCGCATTGGATCTCCTTTTCGCTAAAATTATACAGAAAGTATGATTGGTGAGTTATAATGGAATGAATATATATGTAGATCTCAAGGATAAAATTAGCAGCCGTGTATAATGTGCTCATATTATGGCCAAGTGAAAAATGTATTTAATGATTTATGGTTGAGGGTTGAGGCACAAGATACAAGAATAGCGCTCGCCTTTTCGATCAAGCGTTATGGTAGATTTTCCCAACTATTTTATGGTCTACTCAAATATGGGCTATAAGAAAGACTGAAACTGCTACATATATTTTGCAAAAATTCCACCCACAAAAAAAAAACAAATTTTAAAATTGTTTTTTAATATCAGATAAATAGAAAATCTTTGGGTGAGGCAATTTAAGTCTTTTTTGAATTCGTAAATGGGTATTTGGACAAGAATGATTTAAAAAAAAAAACATACCTATTACATAACTTTTTAATTTCCTTGTCAATTCCCCCTCTTCCCCTTATAAATTTTTCAATCTGTAGCAAAGCGTGTAAAAAATTTATCCAGCCAGGCAAGCGTTTTTTCTTCATATTTTTCTGTGTTCATTTCGTTTAAGAAAATGGAAGGACAGCATAGGAGTGTACCTTTTTTGATCCTCAAAACCCTTGGCCCCGATTTGTTAAAAATTATCAAAACTCCCCCCTTTCTAATTTTTTTTTAGTTTAAATAATATTTTATTCTTTCTTAATGACTTTGATGCTATGTTTTGTTGTTTTTTTTTTAATTGGTATTTTATGTGGGGCCCCTTTTTTGGTTCGGGCCCCTTTTTAGTCCACTTTTTGAAATCTTTTAACGGCAACCTAAGATATTTTATTACAATATTGCTGTGGAGAATGTACTCAAAGTTCTTTAAAACAGTAGCTAACCAATATCAGGGCGATGTTATTAAATTTTGTAAAAATAAATGTATTGGTACGAAACTCGCAAGGTACCTGTAATTAGGTTTATCCTTGATATTAAGTGTTTATAAAAATAAGTTTAATAATTAAATATAACATATTCGAACATTTTAGTTACATTTGGTCTGTCAAATGCCAATTTGGAATTTAGTAGATAGGTGATTTCAGCAGCATTTTGGCTACAATTTTTAAGGAATACATAAATGTAGATTGTTAAAAAACGTATGTCAACATATACAATATCTTAAAGCTTTAAATTACATGTAGTGGGTATGTTTCCATTAAACAGGTAATTGACTGGTCTTGCATTGTCATACTTGGAAATATAGCCAAGCTCAATTTACTCTTGCAACAAGTTGTGTGTCTACTACATTAGGTACCTTTGAAGAAAATCCAAAAGTAAGCTTAACCTAAAGTTTGAAGATCCATCAGAGAACCAACAAATAAAGAAATTGTGATCTGATAGTTATGATATTGTAATTTAAATATTATTTGTGTCAAAAAAAACTATAGTTGGCACAAAGGTTGCATAAACAATAGACCCAGCTCGTCACAACTAATGGGTTGGTGAGTTTTATTTTCGGGTAAATATATTTTAATACATACATTTGGAGGATTAAAACTCAAAAAATCTGGGATACTTCTTACGTAAAGCGATGAGCCTTTTCAATGTAAGCCCATCCCCTTATTTCACAATACGTTTCATAGTCAAATACATGGCTAGAAGTTATTGCAATAAATTTCATCCATCTTCTACTTTCAGTTAATTTTTTGGTAAACTATGGTTGGTACAAAAATTGTATTAACAACGTACAGCGCACTATAAATATTGTAACGAGTTTTGGTTTTTATGTAAATATTGATTACTGTAAATAATCCTCAAAAGCTTATAATACAGTACGATTTTAAATTTATGGCGTTTTTGTGTATAGGTATCTATTTTGCAAATAAAATGCAGATACATTTTTTGCAAATATATATTTTAGTTAAAGACAAAATAACAAGGTGTTCAAATAAATGCTACCAATGTGATTTAAAATTTTACTAACCAAGTTGGACAGTACCTGTGGCTTAGTTAAAACGTAAACGTTTGATATGTGCGTAGTGCAATATTGGGTGGTGTGCTGAGTGTAGCGGTAAAGCTTTTCAAATAAATAACGAGAAGGTTATTTGTGAATTTATCAAACAAAATGGGTCGTGTTGAAAAACGGTGTGTTCTTATGATGGCGATAGCACAAATAAAAAAACCGGTCTCCAACTTACCCTATGTCTTTCCACAATGTAAGGATCTCGTTCTCTTCTATAGACAAGTTCATCGTATCTTATGCGATCTTCAGGAAATATCAACTCACGAATTTCCGTAACTAAAGAGTGCTGAAATAACAAACATGAAGTCCGTGTTTCAATTTAAATCAAATTGAATACATACTTTTTCATAGGTATCTAACATTTCTAATAAGACGGCAACAAAGGCATCTATGGTCATTGCTCGCGCACCGTATTCTGTTATATAGTACGAGAGACTTGCAAACTGATGTCTAGGAAGTAGAGATCGTGCTTTCTCTTCAACCATTACAGATATTTGTCCTTTTCTGCGAGCTCTAAAAGAAATGAAATGTCACATAATTTAGCTTAAAAACAAAAATGTTTAGTTATTACCTTGTGCCAGTTGGACTATAAGCGTCCCAAGGCTCTAACTCTATCGATGTACACGAGTGCGGCACTTTACCAACATCACGTATAACTAAGGACATTCTTTTATGGTATTTTAGTTGGCTTACAGCTTCATCATGAGTGACATCAAGAAATGATTGACCGTTTACTTCCAAAATTTCGTCACCCACCATAAGTCCCGAACGATCCGCTACACTGTCTTTGTCAACACCGGTAATAAAAATTCCGAGGCCGTACTCCACACCTCCTCTTATCATAAGGCCCAGTGACTGTCCCGGTTCAATTAATAGCTCCACTCGTCGTATTCTGTAAAGAAAAAGTAAACAGTTACCTTGATATGTACAAATAAAATTGACAAGACCATACCTGTCTCTACGATCGCTACGACGACCTCCGTACTCCATGGGGGGTGAAGCTGGTCGGCCTTTTCGATCCATCCAGGAACAAGTTTGTCGAAATGGCGGTGAGCCGGGACCTCCTAACGATCCAGGAAACGGTGGTGGTGGTTGTACTATTGTTGATGATTGTGACTGTTGTAGCAAAGGACCTGTTGAGGCATAAGTTGGATCACGCGAAGGTGGTCCAAAGCCATGCAGAGGTGCAGTTGAGTTTAATGTTGGAGGCGCTCGCACCGTCATGCTGATTTGACGTGACGATTTCAATATCTGCACACATCTCTGCGTTAAGAAAAAATGTGGCAATAGAAGAGACGACAGAGAGAAAGAGAAAGAGGAAGTTCAAAACAAAATGAAACTTGAAACTTAAGAAACTGAAAACAGGGAGCTCAAATAATGAACATTTATTGTTTTGACTTTGAAAGTCGTTACAATATTAGCAAAAAAGCTGTCTATCATAATATTGAAATGGGCTTTATTCTTTTATTGTACTTCTTTTCTTCATATTTTACAGGGTGTTAAAGGGGATATATCTTAATGTCTACACCTGCTTCTAGACCGAATTTTGGGAATTTTATTCAGCATTTTAAAGTAAGCAGGGTCATCATTTATACAAGTCTAACTCGAACTGAATTGTTAAATTTAAGTTTTTTTTTTATTTACCTATGCACATCTGTTATTTTAAGTACAATAAATATGTAATAAGCTTCATTATAAGCAAACTAATGATGACGCAAGGTTACAAATTGTGAAATTGTGCATAATGATAAATCTAGAGCTGTCTTGATGCTCACAGCATAAGAATCGCATATGGAGACCCACAAAAGTAACTAACGTTAAAGAACCCTCTGACAATTTTAAATAAATTGTTATATAATGACTACTTTTAAAATAAAAAGTATGTATACCATTTTTTGACTATTAACTAAAGTGGCGTGTAGGAGCTCTGCGCGATTGGAAGATATATAAGTGCGAATTTCATTTCTAATGTACAGATTTTAAGCCTTCAGAAAATGTCAATATTTCATAAAATAATATTTTGTATAAAAAATAATACTGAAAAAAAGTGTTTAGTTTTCTGAGGTTTAACTGTTCATTTAAAATTTTTTTTTTTCATAATTTTAGAAATACATTAAATCAATTTTTAAAAAAAATCGTAAATTGAAACAAACAAAAAGAGGTGGGTTAGAAAATTAATGTGTGTATTCTATTGCCAATTTTTTCCGTATACATTTTCACATAGGTAACATTGATATTATTAGATTTTAAAATATTATTTATATTTCTATTTGTTTAAACTAACTTTAAAGCGCTGGTTGATTAAACAATGGGTCATAATATGTGTTTACACGTATGATGGATATAATGTGGAAATAAACAAAACAATGAAGTTTGTAATGCACTTTAGCCAGAGCAGCTATTTATAGAGTAATAAATGGCAAAAATCGCACCTTCCATTAAAAAATAACACTTAGGAAAGTGTATAATCAAATATGTCAGTCTTTGAAAATGTGATAAAGCAAATTACAACAAAAATGTATTGAAGTTAATAATACGTGGGTGGTAAAAGATAATCGATAGCAAATCATAGCACACATAATTCAAAGTAAATAAATGCAGATACATACTTTAAGTGCCTCATCGTGACTTATTGAAGTGAAAGGCGTGCCATTCACTTCTAGGATAGTATCACCTGGACGTAGTCCTGCTCGTTCCGCAACTGAATTTTCTTCTATTCTGGAGATGTAAACACCTAAACCTAAAATACATTAAGTAAATGATAGAAATATATCCGGTGTAGGTACGTAAGATAGGCTGCAATTTTTATTTATATTATTTGCAATTATTTTGTATAACAACGAGTATCATTACATAAATAGGCGACATAAACACAACATATTCGATTGATTTTTTGACAGATAATGTTCTAGCCATAGACAAAATCAAAGGCACTGAAGTAAAGTTATTTCCCCACTCCTGGCCAACCACACTTCTTCCAAACATATCCATTTGCGATTCCAAAATGTTTTAACATGACGTAAAACAGCTGTTCGTATTAGTGGCAGTAGGTTTATGTTAATCTTGAATCTTTCATATTTATTATATACAATAGGCAATATCTTTTTGTACTAAACTTGCAGCTGCAATACCCTCTGACGAAAGAATATCTTGAGTCTAAGTTTAGACAACATTTCAATTGAACTTATTTTCTCTCTAGAGCAACGACAATGCAAAGAGCTGTATCGATTCTCAGCTCATTAGGTCTAGGTACTTAAATTATATACCATATATCTACTTGATAATCAAAGGAACCGTACATTCACAATTTTTAATGTATTGAACTATTAGTAGCTTGCAAAGTAGATAATCTAATATACAAAAGCCTATGTTAATGATGAAAGAATTCAGCAGATAATCTGCGACATAATCGTTATATCTTCGGTAAATATCGATTATATAATGCCAGTTAAAGAGTACCTAATGCTGAGGCAAAAATAATAGTAGGTAGCGAGCCAATACTCTTGTGTCTGGTTGATACATTTGAACGATCTATTGAAAAATTTATGGGGTTTATTTTCTTTGTCTTTCTCCTTACTATGTATATGCCTTTCTTAAAAATATGTTTTAATATATAATCAATAAAAATCTTTTTTTTACACAAGAAATGCATAACACTATTGTCTGGAAGGCGCAGTTGAGTAGAGAAGTTCATTTAGAACTGAGCGAGAGAAAGAACATTGCAGAATTAACATATTTCAAGCAGTTTATTTTCTTGCCAAATTATCATTTTTTGTCCCAGTACAATGTAGGCAACATGTCGAAAGATGAGGTGGAAGAATCTGTTAAGCAAACATCTTTTGTTTACGTATATACTTTTGTTTATAGTTGGATAGCGAATCAAATTCGCCAATTAATACATAGTTTTCTCTGTGATTTACCAAAAATAGATTTCTACTGAGGACACGAGTATACGAATACTTCATAGAAACTATGAATCACTATTGAACTATTAAATGTCGTCCTTATTTCAATATATTTTAAGCAGTAATTCAGTTATTCGTCTTACTTTAAAGTTAACGATATGTTGACATATCATTTCTGAACATACCTGAGTCTTTCCCACCTTTGACACATATCCCAAATCCGTGACTACTATCCGATTGCTGATCTCTTGACATTGCAACGGTTCTTGTAGATAGCTCGTGGATATTTGGTATACTGCGATCTCTGTCCCGCTCTCGGTATATCTTCGTGTAGAGCATATAAAAATATATTAAATTTCATATAAGAAATATATTTTGCGTGGAAGCTAAGCTGAAGTTTCCTTAAATATTAAATCAATTTAGTTGAACTATAGTACCTGATGGGTAGTTGATGGTGGGCTACTAGCCGGACTCCTACGCCCACCTCGATCTCGTGTGCCATTGCTGTAATGATAACTTGTAGGAACTGAAGATGAGGTTGTTGCACCGAACATCCGCAACACTTGTTCAGGCGATATTGGGCGTTTCTTTCCGTTATGTCTGGTAGAATTTGGAACGGTACCTGAACCAGTTATACCTAATGATGCTGGAATATGGCTGGATGATGAAGACTGCAAGTAGGTGGATCCCCGTCCTGGTAAAGAACCGCCTTTTGAAGGGACTCCCGCCGTATTGTAGTAATAATGTGGTGAGTGTGGTCGCTCAACAATTGTGTACGAAGTTCCGGGTGGAGAATAGTACAAACCAGATCGTCCACCCCGCAATGAGCTAGTACTATTTGCAATTCGGGTACCACTAATGCCATAAGGCCCACTGTTATGAATAGTATTCGAGACTGGAATGCCTCCAATGTCTTCTGCCTCGAAGCTATTGGACCGATGATGACTAGGGTGGAGTCCTAAGCCAGATGGTAGCACTGATGTTGGATGTCCTACCCCGCTTGCATGCAACGCTGAACTATGCGAGGGATGATATCCGCGAGAAGTCCAACGGGATGGGCCTAGGTCACACAATTCCGCATAGTCATTTCCAGCTGCGCTCATTGTTAGGGGGTCTCCGCCACCGGGGGCACCCCCTAAGCGCATAACCTGACACCTAGAATATAAACAGTCAATTGAACAATAAGATCGGAGTAGTAAAGAATTAGTGATTTGATTATATCTCAAAAAAAAAAATGTATATATATTGAGTCTTTATAGTGGACTTGTGCCTACACAACAAAAGTGGTGTCTTCGTTTTATAATCTCTTTTACTTATTTCAATATGAAATCATAGGAAAACATAAAATTTTCTATTTCTAAACAAACAACCCATTATACCGGAACTCGGCAACGGAATAACCTCAGCATTATTTTTATAACCACTGCATTGATTTAATTTATTCGTTGCGTTTATAAGGTAGCTTTAAGTTTCAAGGCACTTCAATTGCTATGTATTTGTATATATGTGGTTTGGAAATGTGTTTAATATTCAAATTTTGTTACCAATGCAGAACAAATTATTTTCATTTCCAGCGCACTAAAAAGTGGGATACATGAACCATAAAATATACCAAATTTATACAAAAAAAAACTTGGGAGTGTGATTGATACAATGGGAAATTAATCACTACAGTTTTTTCGCCATAAAATATCTACGCCACTGTTCCCTTATCGCATTATATTTGTCGTATAACGAAATACTTAAATGTGGAGTATTCTTTATAAACCAAGCAAAAACTACGACCGACAGCTTACAAGTTTTAAGTTCCAATGAGACCATCATGTGCTGTGATTTGGGTGACGTACCTACTGTTGCTGAAATAGACCCTAAAGACTACAATGTCATCACTAAACGCACCCTGCATCGTGTTGCAAAATAATTGTTTATTAAACCTAATCTCTCAATTGTCACGTAAACACAATATAAATTCCCTGTCCAACCTTATACGCGTATAAGTGTTTTGGGAATCACCGCATTTTTTTATGTCCCCTCGAGAATTATTGTCCTGTTGAGAATGCTATAGCATAGTTGACTTTCGCGTTATGAAAATAATCTTAATTGTTACAATATAGAAACATATAGGTACATAGTCCAAATTAACTCGAATCGTATAACATAAGTAAGAATTGAATACGCAGCATAATGTAAGCCATCCAACGGCACATGTTTAATACATACATACGGGGAGTAAATCCTTTATAAATAGGTACGTAGAGTAAATCCTTTCAGTGATTTTATTTGGCAGATTTATTATCTAGTCACAGTGAAAGGTTAAGAAAGTTATTTAATTTTTGCTTATAGGGGGAAATAGAAATTGTTTATTATGTTTTTCATTCACGTAATTCGCATGACATAGCTAGTATTGATTTTTTTTTAATTAAATATTAATACGTATAGCATGAGGTGTTCTCCATTATTTCAAAAAGAGAGTTTGTTATAGAAAAAGTAATTACTCAAGCGCATAATTGTCGTTATCGTCACGAAAATAGTTTCCAAATAATAAATGAATCATGTGAGTTAGGTATATATATGTTTTTTGTCTGAGGACAGCGAATATCATGGGACTTACTTGACTGAAGTTACTATTTAAGAATTCATTTGACTGCGTTTAATTGAACTCTGCAAATGAATGGTGGAGGGCCTTCTGTGTTCTTATTATCTTAACATTGTTTTTATTTTTTAATGTCGCAGATTTTTTTTATTAATATAGATATCTTATCACCTTGAACTCAATGGAATGCGCGTTAACAATTTTCCTCTCTATAGACCAAAAGCACTTGCGTTTGACTCTTTTGTAAAATAACAACTTAAGTGAATAGGATATTTTTCTTAACTGCGGTTCGATCGAATTGAGAAAAAATGTTTGCTCTCGAATTCCATTTTTTTTTTAAATTAATTATTTCACTGACAAACTCGTTATATGTAATTTAGAAGTAGAATTGAAATGCTATTTCACTAACTTTGTTAAATAATAAATACAATTATCAGCTTAAAGATTTTTGATAGTTAATTGCTTTAAATAATTCGTAAATCAGAAAAAAAAAAAAAAGCTTTTAAATTGTTTTTTTTTTTATGTCTGAATTCTTTTATTGGATTGTTTTTAAAACTTTTTTCTTGTGGAATTTGGAGACGCTATTAAAATATTTAATTGAGATAACTTTTTCTAAAGATTATTATTTATTATTCGATTTTGTTCTATCTACATATTTTCTATCACAGACTCGTTTAAAAATACCGTTCACATCTTTATAGAACGAATTCTTCGCTCGAACTAATTTCCGTCCATACAAAAGAGCTTAATTTAACAAAAGTTTATTTTCCAACGCAACATGGCGGAGTTTTCCAGAGGTGAGTCCTGCAACTTACCGCTTTTACCCACATCCCCACCCTTACCTAACCATAAACTCAACGTATTTGAATGTGAAGTAAAATTCGCCCTCATGTCTTATTTAGTGGTAGGTAGGTACGTAATTGGTAATGTGGTGAAAAGCTTAAACATAAATTGTTAAGAGCAAGAGGGATGAATGCGAAGACTGGATGATAACACATTCTGCGCCTGTTTTAAAACCAAAAAAATACAGAAGTTAGCAGCGAGTGTAAGCTTGAATCACAAACTTTAAAGTTTCCCTTTTGACTTTATATTTCGATAATAATAGTTACTCGTAATTAGGTAAGGACCAAAATCCGTAGATCCATCATTTTTACTGAGTCGCATTTCCTGTTGTATGATATCTAAGTATCACGTAATATTTGCATCAGCATATGCAAGAATTATTATTTACCAAGAGTTACTTTAAATGAATTTACTTTAAATGCTAACTTGTGAGAAGCAAGATACCTACAGATTACATACTTCTGCCTCTCTAACTCTACGCCATATAGGTAAATACCAGACACTCTTCTATTCTAACTGACGGCCGCCTCTACGTCTGCTGTTATATTGATTTCAAGTTTTCAAGTAAAGAAAAATACGGACAGCTGAACTTTTGGGTTTGCGTTGTCAACTTCAACAAGGCTGACGTCATTTCTTAATGAAATTGACATTATTTGTCTTTTAGTGGTGGGGGCTTTTAACCTCTACCCATTTCTAAGGAAAAAGCGCACAAACCTGTTAACATAATGAAGGTGAATCAAGCTAAAAACAATATTATATACCTACTGTTCAATTCCAAATTATTGTCTATGCATATTTTGTAAAACATGTGTAACAGCCATTAATTATCGGCGTCACACAATTTTTCTTTTACAAATGCATTCTTTCTAAGCACAGAAATAATTTCGAGCACCACATCTCTCACTGCGCCTTAAGAAACATATACTTCTATTAGGAACGGATAGTCAAAAGTCGCATAGACCCTAGGCCTATATTCTCAAAAGCATTCAGGCCCGTTTTCTGATACTACTCATATAGGGATTAAAATTCCACTTAAAATCTTATGTGACAGTTTATGGCATAGAAAAAGTATCCCGTGAGGTATTTCAGTCCTTAAATCGATATGAGTATTATCAGCAAACGGGTCCAAATGTGTAAGTTTTAATTTTTGGGGACGTACAAGTTTCTGCCGGATCCGAGTGGCTGAACTTGGAAGCATTCTCAGTATTATTATTTTATTTACTCTCAAAAATGTTTGCATGCATAATAAATGTTTTCTTTTTTGTTTAGGTTTAAGTGCTGGTTATTTAGGAATTCGTCCGGCATTACACTGTTCAGAACTGCATTTGGTTATATTTTTATTTATTTGAACAATTCATTTTAATTAGTTCTTAATATTGCTCCACACCAGTAGGTACAGTGGTTGATTGACTTTATGGTGGTATTCGGGTATAGGTCCTTCAAAATATCTCGTTTGTCGTTTTCAGTGAGATATTAGGTCTGTAGCATAAAAGCAGATACGACAGGATGGCTTGTCTTCTTATCAGCGTTACATAACATATTAATCTTCTTAATACAATCTCTACGATAAGAAGTTAAAAAAAAACATACCTTCATTTTGTTTAGCTCTTGTTGTTATCGCCGAAGGGAACAGTTGAACATTTCACAAGCAGAAGCAAAAGCTTTGACGTTTATCTCAGTAAACGCTCATAAGTTAAAAAATTACATGATTTACATACTAAAATTAGGTTATTTCGTATATTTATTTTATTTGCTTTATAAAATGCATTTATGCAAATATTTTCACAGTAAAAATTATTTAAACCAATGTTATATAAATGTATAAAGTCATATAAATATAAAATATATCTACATAAATATAATATACAAAATAGTATCTACAATTCCACACACATCTGCTCATATTAAAGAGCATTACATTTACACACTAGCTAGCTAGCTCGAAAAAAAACAAAAACTAATTGTTCATTAAATTACAACTTCTATTCCTACATTGTTTTTGTATTTTTTTTTTATTCGCACCATTTAAGTATGATTTATCTTACGAATCTGTTTTTATAAGTACCAATATTAATAAATACGATAAAATAATATCATTTCAAATAATGTTCAAAATTATAATATAACATTCGAAATAAATAGTTTAGTCTAAGATTTTACAACAAACACTATTGCATAACAATCTGTCTTACTTAATGTATTTTTCTTTAGTGGTCAGCTGCTTTCTTTTTTTGGGCGTAATATAAAATTTAAATTAAAGTTTGTGTTTACAGCATAATACACATTCGCATTTTGGGGCATCACTAACTCCTTGTCGGGTAGGACTTGAGCTAGCGAAAAACGGTCAGGGTCTCCCTCTAGTCCTAATTTCACCATTGCGTTTCGAATAACATGCGGTGTGCGTTCGTTATTTCCGAGCATTATACTCTTGTAGAGAACAATCCCATCGAGTTCAACATGTTCAGTCTCGTAGGTCACTCGTATGATATAAAAATCTGGAATTGCATTTTTAGACCCTGCTGGTTGCACCAACTGAGCGTTGATCAGCGGAATGCCATTAGTCTGATTTTTACCATTCGACGTATTTTTTATGTTAGCTCCGCCTGATTTTAGACCTCCAGAATTACTTGAATCAACTGAAAGATTAGAAACGCTGCTCGAAGCAGAAAGTAACGATACACTTGGCGGTTGAACATCACGATCAAGAGAATTGTTTCTAGAACTGTGTCTGGAGGCGGCGAAGCTGCTGGCAATCTCGCAATAAAATTGTGATCCTGCGCCACTACTTGAATTGGATGCTATAGAATCAGTCTTACGATGGCCTAACGATGTGGATGTGGTCGAAGTTGATTTCCTTGGTTCCGGTTGTGGTTCTAATTGACATGATAAGGCATGGGCTTCACGCTCATCTAGGACTAACATTGCTGCAAACCAGCGGTCAAAATTTGAATCATCGCGCAGATTATATGTGTTAGCAGCACCTTGTAATAATTTTATTTGTGCCAACACTTCGAATTCTTTTCTCTTTTTATCAAAATTAATAAGATGATCATCGGTTACATGATCCGGTATTGCGGCATGTATCATTGTCAAATCTGTGAGAAATGTTCCCAAGTATGGTATTGTTCCATGTGAAGTTTGGGTGCTCTATGGACGCAAGTAATTAGAAACAATTTATTTCAATATTAGTACATAATACAAATACATAAAAAACAAATACGGTTATAATAAAACCTGTATAAACAACAATAGGCCTGTTTTTTGAGCTTCGATCTCAGCAAAGCAAAGTAAAGTAGGATTTTCAGCACGCAAATTGCAACAACTACGCTCTACTTGACGTGCTTAACCCTACTTTAGTTTGCTTTTCTGAAATCCAAGCTCAAAAAAACACTGCTAACATTGCTGGGTGCATTGAAAACCTGATGGCAAAAACTAGATTGGTCGTAAACGATGCTTTTTAGAAGTTCTTGACTAGATTTGTGAGCTAATTAAACAAATGCACAAGTTGACAGAAATGTCAGTGGAATTACTTTGATTTTCATTAATTGTTTGTAGAGTTTCGTTAAAATTTTCATATTTTAATATTTTTTAGCGCATAATAACTAATTTTAGTTTCAACGAACGATTGCTTTTGTTTTGCTAAGCGACAACTCTAGTTCCCTTATCCAGATTCGGAAAAGTGTTCCGAAATCGGAAAATTTTTTTTTTACCAATCGAACAAAAAAAGTTCTCTGAAAAATCCAATCGAATACCACATAAATAATACTCGTCTTTTATGTTTACATACCTGTTTCTGTATAATTTTTTGCAGATGGCGATCGTGTTCGCCAACAGTGTCTGCAAATTTTGCTGTTCCCTCTCGCATTAGAACTTCACGTTGAGTCCATGCATTATTATCTTCAGAGAAAATTCTGGCAAGTTCGCTAAAAATTTCCATCTATAAGAACGAATTTATAACAAATAAGATATTACGATCAGATAGCTCTTTTTTTCACAAAATAGTTAATATACTTTTTCCTTGGGAAGAACTGCCCACACTTTCGATAGACGATAAACCGCATTTGACTGAAGTCCTGAAATGATCGCTTTTAGAGAAGAAAAATTCTTTAGCAAACGTAACTCTTGGGCAATATCGATCCAAGTGGCAATATACAATGCTCTTTCCTGTAAAATTCAGAAAGATAACAACATAATGCATTTTGTATTATTTAAGCGTTAGTAAAAATAATAATTATACCTGTTGTTTAAGTCTTGGCTCAATTATTATACTGGAAATTACTCTAAAAGAAACTGCATTAAATTGTGTTACTGTCGCCACTACCGTCTCAGCACCGTTTTTATCACGTCGAGCCCATGTCGCTCCCAAACATTGGTGCGGAATAAGCCTTTTAAATAATTCCGAGTCCATTCGCGTGAGCTGTTCGGCAAAATGCTTTACAGGCACATGAGGAAAACGATATGCTTGCAATAAGTGAGATGGACCTCGAAACGCAGGAGCTAAACAAAGGCCAGCAAATTGATCACCGAAGTCATTATATTGATGTTGACCAACCCAAGGTAAATTGTCTTCCGAATAGGCCTGTTGTGCTTGTAATCTCAAAAGGCGTTCAAGACGATGTAAAACTTTTATGTGTAGGTCAGACCTTGGCAGACGTCTTGACGCAAAAACTAGTATTTGCCTTAAATTTTCTTCATTCCAATCTTCGGGAAAACCATCCAACCATACATGTAGTGCTGAGACTAGAGTTTTTTTGTGCTGTTCATACACTGAGGTATTTGGATCGAAGTTACGGTTAGTAGTTTCCTCGTAATTTAAATTGCCATTGAGCGTGTCATAACGTTTAACCAAAAGTTCCAAAACATCTTTTGGTGTTGAGAATGTGCGGTAAGTGGATAGAAATACGTTAATAAATGTACTCTCCAATTCTCCATCATCTGTGGCTAACGCTTCCACTAATCTGGCTAGGGATGCAGCTTTTACAAAGCGTACTCTGACAGTTTCCCACTCTAAGTGAGAGATCTCATCATCCGAGTCCTAAAATTTAAAATATTTAATTTTTTTTTAAGACTGAAGTTATCCGCCTGTCATCAATAACATATGCGAGCTATGCTATGGGCACGGCTTCGAGGTATAAGCGCATAGGTAAGGGACATGAAAAGGAAAAGGGGAAAAACAAAAAAAATGGTGCGAATATACGAAATTTCAGGAATATGACCGACAAATATTCAAACTATAATTTTTTCCGGAAATTGAAGCAAAACATTTACATTTCACCATTATTTTTAGCACACTAATATTCATAAAAAAGAGCTTATTTCAATACCCTTTCACGAACATTTTGTAATACATAATTCTAAATTTTAACAAACTACGATTTTTATACTAAAAGTTAATGTTCTTTTCGTATAATACAAATCTTAAAAAGCTAGATTTTTTTCACAAAAAAAAAATTAAAGAAAGAAAAAGAGAGAAGAAGGGAGAGTCCTAAAAACACTGAAGAGTGGGGAGTTTGGACTTGGGAGTGAGGACTAAAGTGAAGCAAAAGGTTCTAGTTCTATCAGAGTATGTAAGTAAAAAGTTTTCTTTTTGCAGCTGAAAAGAAATGGATTCGCCTTGCCCTTGTTGATTTAAAATGTACACACTTCCTAGGCGAACCACTTTAACGTGCAGTTTTTTTACGTACGTGTTCCTCCAGGCACGACAACAGGCGAATAGCTATTTTATTATTAAATATGTTATTTTTACTTACGCTGCTAGCACGAGGTGTTGGGCGATGGTATCGAACTTTTTTAAGGTAAACTGTAAAAATCGCATCCTTTTCGCGCTCCTCGCCCCATAGTCGCCACGTGGGCTGCTGAAAAAAATGTACATATTTATTAATTAACGAACAAAATTCATCCCACCCTTTATTTCCTATCATAATAATTATGTTATTATACTGAGTAGGTACCCCAACTTCAAGCAAGTAGGTTTAAACCCTAGATTTAAATTGGTGACATCTATACCTATGTAATATTTCTGAGGAATATTATTGTTGTATTATATTTTGTATGCATGGTATGACTACATAATGCACAGCAACCCAACCAAATACGAAAAGTATTCGTAACCTTCCTAAATAATGAATTTATTTATGTATTAACCCGAATTCAGATAAAAGATACATAATATGTGGCTGTATTTTGTTGACAATATGAACCCTTAAATATATATATATTCATATGCACATATTATATCAAATTAATGTAGGTAGTTAATCAATAAATTTCCATGCTTAGGTATTACAAAGATATTACATCAATTTATAAAAGTATTAGTTACCTTTACGTACCACTTCGCATTTGAATTATTTTCAATTATTTTATGGGATAATCTACGAATGGTTCCCCCTGTGCAAGCACAAAGATATTTTAAACTATCATTATTTTCTTCAGCATTCTGTTGATTTTTGTGTTCTTGTTTAGCAAATTGCAACTGATGTGGTGACGCGGGTGTTTTTTGATGTTGTTGCAATTGTTGTGAGCATTTTTGAGCTATTTGCTTTGTTTTTTCTGCCAAACTTTGAATTGTTTCATTAGGAGCACAAAACATTTGCAATCAGTTTGCTTTTTTAAACAATATTTGCTATGAACCATTTACCATTACTGCGAAAAAACTGACAGCAGAAGAAACTTATATATCTACACATTACATTCCTACTCGATCAAATGTATGCTTTAAATAGCAATTAAATATGTTGGTACATGTAACTTTCTAATGTAATTCAAATGAGATCTATACACATAAAGATTGTTTTACTTGTTATTTTAGAAATACTTATGTAGTTTTTTTTATCTCGTTATGTAGGTATCGGAATATTATGAACGGATTGTAGCTTTTTGCGTATAGGGATAAAACAAATTCCCACGCAGTAAGACGAATTGTCTAAGCGCAAGCAACAAAATTGTTTAGAGAGTGAAGAGTCATCGCCATCATTATTGGCAAGTTCATTAGTACACTTGACTTTGACAACACTTTTGGCCTTGAATTTCCAACACACACATACAAAGCAGCACTAAGCTAATCAAAATCAAGTATCTTAAGTTAAGTCAAGATGTATCAGTGCTGGTTGAATGGTTTACTGCGTTTGGTTATATCATACCGTACCGACTCCACTGACGCTTTAACGGGTAAACTATTAGTGCCTATCAATAGCTGGAAATATTTATGTATGTAGATAGGTACCTATATACCACAAAAATATATTTCGTTATTAGAAAAGTGTGAACAAGCAATTTTAAATCACAATATAAGTAATGCATTTATATGTTAAACTTGAAACAACTGAAATCCCTAATAAAAATGTAATCGATTTTTTGTGCACACAACTTCTCCATTTAAAACCGTGCAGTACAGAGTACCTTGCTCTGTCTATGAATCATAAAAATTTAAGAATACGAAACTAATGTATTTGCAAATTTAGATCAGATTTACAGAAGCAAAATGTGTTTAACTATTTTCTTTCTATTTTTATTTACTTCCATTTACTTTGCATAAATCTTTTCACAAAAATTTCAACATTAACTGAGATGTGGTAGGTAGGAAAAATCGATATCAAACAACAACCTCCGCGAATTAGTGTATTTTAAAGCGATTGCCCGAAGAACATTTTGTTATTATTTGTTGTTGTAGGTATGTGTATATTTGAAGAAATAGAACTATTTAGCTGTATACAGGTTTGTTTGAATTGCAAAAAAAAAAACGAAATTGGTAAAAAATAAATATGTTCACTCTTCACTGCACATCCGCTGACGTGCTGCAACGATCTGAAATTGGGCGCTAAACTGATGAGAGCAACCTTTTGGCGATACACGAGATACGAAATACGATATAGGAATACGATGTGTGTAAGTTTCTCTATGTGTTAAACTTCTCATTTCTCAGCGATTAAAACAAGAAAACAACCCTTGTGTGCACGTCAAGTTTACAACAATGCTTGTCCCACACAGTGCATTGTGCAGTAACAGTGACGTAAAATATTAATTTTACTAGGTATAATAATTATACTTTTAATTTAAAATGAGTACCTACTGTTTTTATCAAGCATTTGTGCGTTTGAGTTTTATGTTGAGAAAGAACATCTACCTAAACTGTTTGCTACATTTGTACAGATTAGATATTAGGTACAATCATTAAAATAGACGTTTGTCACAGGATTTGGCGACTGTGTGCCTTTACGAGGGGAGTTCAATATATTCGCGGTATGGGGGGGGATACTCCAAAGATGTGAAAAATGTATTTCGTGATTTTAGTAGCCCCGTTATTCAAGTGTTTTACTGTAAAATTTCATTTGGCTGTGATTATAAGTTTGCTTTTTATTTTGCGTTGAACGAAGGTGAAATGGCTGGTGTCGCGATTATCACTAAAATTGAGAACCGCGCTGTGATAAAATTTCTTACTAAACAAGGAAAAAGTAAAAAAAATATTCACGAAGAGATGGTGGCTGCTTCTCGAGATTCTGCACCTTCGTTGTCAACTGTTCAAAAGTGGTCAAGTTTATTTCAAAGAGACAGGGAGAGCATTGAAGACGACCTTCGCTCAGGCTGCCCACTAACTGGCTGCGCCGGAGAAAACATTACACAAGTCGAGAAACTTGTACTTGAGGATGCCCGAGTAAAGGTTAAAACAATAGCTTTGAAGATTAACCTTTCTATTGGTACCATACACACCATTCTTCATGACTGTATAAATCTTTCCAAAGTCAGTGCAAGATGGGTGCCTCGAATGCTCACATCGCTTACAATGCTCCGGTGCACACGGCATGAATTTCTAAGGCTGTTGTACGAGATTGTGGTTTCGAAAAAATTCAACATCCAGCCTATGGTCCGCACCTTGCCCCTACTGATTAATTTTTGTTCCCATATTTAAAAAAAACCTTCGTGGTAAGCGATTTACCGATGATGAGGAGCTCAAAACTGCAATAAATGAACATTTTGGAGAGAAAGATGAAAACTATTTTTTGAGGGTATAGAAAAGTTAATCTCAAGATTTAATAAATGCATTAATGTAAGAGAAGATTATATTGAAAAATAAAAATATTTTTAATTTAATTCGTTTTTTCCTTCATGTCGATACCGCGAATATATTGAACACCCCTCGTATATGCTCAACGAATAGGTAGTCTCACAGTATTCCAATCAAAGCATACGCTTAAAAGTTACGTTAATATCTATGGATGCGTAAGTGTATGTATGAAAGTCTCTGACTAAAGAAGCGCATGGGTAGGGTAGGTTTGTTAAAATTACGTTAATTTTGCGATCCTTTATACATTTATCACAATGCTCGGCACAAATTTAGTAGATAAATAACATGGGTAATATAGGTAGAGTTACATACTACCGAACCGTCAATAACTATTGATTAATATAAAGAAAACTGGAACCATATCTTACCAAACTTTCAGCAGCATTTTCATTCATTATTGATCCACCGGTCAGCCATAAAGTTTAATTTATCACATTGTGTGCAGCGAAATGTTGAAGCCTTTGGATTGTTTATGATTTCGCCTTTGTATATAATAAACATTATTACCAAAACTGAGTTTCACAATCAGATTAAAGGTACCGGGCTTCTAATTATACATCGGTATTTGGAACCAAAAAAAAATAATACTTTGCCTATGAAGAAATCAAAAATATTTCTTAAATATGTTTCTCGTTCTATTGACGTTAGTTTTTTTTTCTGTTTCGAATTAAGTACATATATATACGTTATTCAGGTTTCCGCCTATGGGTAGTTTATGTACCTAGGTACGATTAAATTATAGTATACGTCAACATTTCGCTCATATTATTATGTATGTACTTATATGTTTGTATGTTAAATTTAGTATACTTCTTATTAACCGAGAGTTACGTTACGTCACCTCTTTTAAGTCCTACTTTATTTTAGTTAAATAGGGGAATTTAAATAAATATGAAAACAAAACTTTTAATTGAATATCAGAAATCGTCATGATGTACCTAAAAATGGTTAAAGTAATTACTTATTAAATTTGATAACTAGATTTAGGCGAATAATTTTGTCTTCGGTCGCAAAATGCAATACGAATTTTTATTGTTTATATTATCCATAAAATAGCATACTAATTCTTTAAAATATTGTTTTTTACACTCATATCAGTCGGTGCTTAGTACAAAGGTAATAATATACGCACAACGCACACGCACCACCTCACTCATTTCAAAATTAAAAAAAAAAGTTGGCAATTTAAGAGAACTAAATGTTCTCACACTTGTATAACAAAATAAATTCTCTTTGATATTGTACAACTACATTTTCACAGTCAAAACGCTGAACAAGTAGACTGACAAATGTTGTTTTCCTACACTGTGTTAATTTTTGCCAACACGATCGCTTTTCACTTTTTACACCTGAAAATGCAAGAAATATGAGCCATGGAGTTTCACTTCCGTGTATTTTATTAAAGGCATATATGGCTATAATTAAATTAAAACTTCATGTATAATAAATAATGAGTAGATATGTAAGGATTTTGAAACCGTACAATTTAATTAACAATTTTTTTATATATGCGATCATTTAACAAGCTTCATCGCTTCATCGACGGATCTGATACACACGTATGGAGTAACTAAAATCTCTTTCGTTGGATGATTTTTGTTAACCTCAGATCTCTCTGCCATTTGAGCTAGGCCTAGGCCTAGGCTGCATGATTTTATTTGGAAATGATTCGATATTTGAAGTATGTTCAAATAGCTATTACGTAGGTACTGTTCGTTTTAGATGTGAAATACAGGATTCCTTTTTGTTTAGGTGAATGTATATTGAGTTTTACTTTTTTTATAACAGCTGAGTTTTAAATCACGACAACGACAATGAAAAAAAAAATAAGTCACTTTATTTTCCATTGGGCACGCAAAATCTTAAATCTGAAAAACCAAATGGAAAACGACAATAAACAAAAAAAAAAAAAATTAAGATTTGACATATAATTTTAAAAAGGTAAAAAGGTATGTAACTTATTATGTTTGTGTTAGGAACTTTTTTTGTTAACACGATCATGTAATGTCGTTTTCGATTTGGCTTTTCAGATTTTGATCTGAGATTTCAAATTTCTGCGGGCAAATCGAACATAAAATCTGAATTTTGTTGGTTTTTGTGTGTATTGAGTTGGCGGCAAAAAAAAACATTTTGCACTTGCACACGAAATCCATTTCAATTGATTTTCACACATTTATAATAATGCATTGCGAATCAATCGAAAAATCAATCCTTCCAATGATAAACAATTCTTCAGCGATGCTGTGTGTTTCATAAACATTGGTGTTAGTGAAAGTATGAAAAGCAATATCAATAAAAAAAAAAATTGATTTTTTGCCAAATCGAAAACGACATAAGATATGCAACCCTACTCGCATCTGATTGTTTAAATCAGAGATGAATGAATAAAAGAGATGGATATCTTTCGTACGTCTATCCCCCCAAAACCCATTTGTTTACATTATGTTGCTTTTGTAATTTGCAACCCCCGTCTGTGAATACGTGAGACCAACAAAAAAGCATGGGGCTAATGGCCGCGAATCATCTGCTTTTATGAGCATCGCGGTGTTAAATTGTTTTGTGTTTCGTTTTGAATTTGTTTAGTTTTTGTGGAGGTGTTGATTAAATTGAAATACACATTAGAGAACACCGAATTCTTGCATTGAAGTCCAATTCATGAACTCACATATACTGTAGAATTGAGGAGGTGTGTGTGACTTCATGAATTTGTATGCAAAACAGCTTGTAGGCATCCGTCTTTCCACTGGAAAGTTATATATCTCTGTATTCAATTATCTTTGGTTTAAATGAACGGCATACCATTTTACGCTTATTTCCCGCCTAAACCTTGTTTGACAAATAAGTTCCGCAACAGTCTTTGTTGGTCATATTTTAGTTGTCATTGTCAGTCTTTTCCATTTCTCTATATCTGCAGTGTGTGATTTAATAAATAAAAATTTACTTTCTATAATGCAAGAAACATCCAATCTTCCTAATTTAACTGAATATTTAAACGATGAAGCTAAGTGGAGAAAGCTTCTCGAGAATTTAGAAGTGTGGCGCAATATTCCTCTCCTCAATTACACTCCCCAGCATGAACTTAAGGATTTATCAATAGTCCGATTTCGAGGAATGATTCAAGACATGCTTGATCCAGAGATTTACTTGGAGCGATACCAAGTCATTTCAACAAATCCCTACGACAGCAGTAGGCTGCAGAATGGTAAATATAGGGATTGTTTGGTGCTGCAGCCTAACGAAAGTGTAAATTTTGAGTGCAGAGAAAACGTGCAAGCCGAACGAAGAACTATGATCGTAGTGTCTTTACCTGCTATCAATTCTTGGGCTTCAGCATTTGAAGAGAATATCTGTAATAAACAATATCGTTCGTCTTTTAATACTGACGCACCCACCCCGGAAATTGGAAAACGGCAAGCAGCCGATATAGATCACAGATCTGTCATTATCGAACAACGAACAAAGCGTACATGTACTGAAGATATACAATCTTGTTTAGATACTTTAAGCAGCACTTCATCATTTTTTAGGGAATATTTGCTTAATTCTCCTATCCCTGATCGGCCATGCAAAGTGTGTATGATAAAACTTTACAGTAATTTCGATAATTATGCTTTAAATTCGATGATAGATGTTGTTGGATTCTTATCTGTGGATCCAGCACTGGATGCGTCGACAATCGACCTCGTTGAAACAGATTTTGAGAATTGCAATGAGATGCGTGCGCAAAATCCCCCGCCATCTCTAATACCTCGACTTCATGTTGTCGCAGTGAAAAAGTTGCTACATATCAACCCTTTGCTTGATCCAACGATTTCTGAAATAAGTGCGCCCAGTGTTAACTTTGAATCTGTTTATAAAGATCTTAAAATTCTTCTCACTCAATGTTTGCTGGGCGATGACCTAGCCGCGGAATACTTACTTGCTCATCTTATATCAACCATGTAAGTTTTATTCTCGCCGACTCTTTTAACATGCCTTAACAGTTTTATATTACCTTTTTAGATATATTCGCTCAGACTTACATAACATCGGAAAATTTGCTTTGAATATTTGTAATTTGCCTCAAGAAGTTTTACCTACTTACGCACGCAGCCTTTACGACATTCTGGAACTCTTCCTGCCTGCTAGTCATTACTTGCCCATGACACTGGACACTATGAATAGTCTTCAATTCTTCCCTAAGTAAGCTTTTACAATCTTCGTTGTCAAGAACTGATTATCAATGTTCTTTCTTTTTTCCTTTGATCAATCGAGGAAAGACTATGAAACGAACAGACTTACTTCAGGTGTCCTGCAACTAGCTCCGCATACACACCTTGTGTTAGATGAAACTCAAATGCAGCCAGGGAAACTGGAGGCCAACGGGGTACGAGGTGTTCAGAATTTGACACATTTCATCAAGTCCCAGGAAATAAAGTGCAATTTCCACTACTACGAAATTCAATTCAATATGGATATTCCGGTGTTGATATTAAGTGAAGGAAAAAGCATGCTGCCAGTAAGCAATAACTTTAAAACATTAGTAGCTTTACAATGCAAATATAACACTTTGTTTTTTTTTTTTTCTCAGAATGATTTTATTGTCCCTCTAAACGCTGATATGGATTGTATTGCTGTTATTGACGAAACACTCAAAGCAGCAAAACACTACGCCCAACCAAAGTTGGATGCGATTCGCCGATACCTTACCTCTGCAAAAATGTGCGACTTTGGAATGAACCCAGTCGATAGCGAAATGATTCAAACAGACTTTGTTGAGATGCGTAAATCTAATGCTAAAGTAGGAGCAGATGAACTTCATTGTCTATTAGTGCTATCCCGACTTTTGGCTATTGCGCGCGGAAAATCAACACTCGATAGGGAATGTTGGGAAATGTCAAAGTCAATGGAAGCTTTACGAAGAATGCGCGTCGATAATATGCCAAAGTCAAATAGAAACTGATGATTAAAAAAAAAGTTTATTTGAATAAAAAATGAGAATGCGGTAGTAATTATAAATTAAACATGGTTCAGTGTTCGGACAAGTTTAGAAATAACGAAGCAGTCACCTTATGAGCCCGGTGTTCATTCATACTCCAATATGTTTTTGTGATAAAAGAGTAAGTAACTGAAAATATATACACATGAAATATTTAACTAAAGTACACGACTATGTTGGACTTACCCTTCACTATCCAGCACTTGGCTCAAAGTCGCTGTTGTGATTATGTGATCGTCACATTTGACCCAAGTATCTTTATGGTGGCGTACATAGGCAGTGTAGTGACCTGTGTCGATAGTGCCTACATGGTTAACAACGGCATAAAGTGAGTACCTATAGTCCCCATAGGGATTGTTTTTTTCAGACATAAACGGTTTCATATCAAATTCGGCTGGGAAAGAAATAAAAGTTGAAATTTTTTTGTCGAACAAACTTGAGTGTTCAAAACGCTTTAGGTGAAAGCTTGCAACACTTGGCAGCGTCCGAAGTGACAGCTGCTTGGTTGATTCTTGATAGCTTTTGCAGGTGGAACACTTAATCTTTGCAGCTGAACCAAGATGTTCAGCTCGAGTATATCGTTCAAGACAATCAATTAGACTCTTTGGTGAAGTACCACCCTGAACTTCACCCAAATCTAGAGATATGTCCCAAAATGGATCAATTGTTGTTGAGACATTCTTACACGCCTGGCACACAACATCACTCTGTAGCATTCCTGTAAAAATCTGGTCTATTATGCATTTACACTGAGTGGGGCATGTTTCATTGCTATTAAATATTGGAAGTTTGTTTCTTTCCTCATTTTTGGAGCTTATACAGTGCAAATGTAGTATTTCTAATGTTGCTATGAAAAATTCATGCGCATCCTGTTGCTCATATCCCGCTAAATGCTTTGCATGATTCCAAATTAGGTGTAGTAAGCGGTGTAACGAAAGTGGCCCCCGAGAACCCGAATAAAACTCCTGTCGTTCAAATCAGAAATAAATAATGGTAAGTGTTGGTGTCTACACCTTACCTGAAATAGTCGAGAAACTTCGCAAACGAGACATTTCAATGAGGATTTGACAGTGCATTCATGACGCTCCGATAGAAAGTAATCACTCAGCAGAGGTGTGTGAATGAGAGCCTGAAAATTAGTTTCGTTATCCAAATAATATGGATAATTTATGCCATACACACTTGCACTATACAATTCATAAAACATGTTGATCCCAGGTTCATTAGACCTCTTAAACCAATCGTTTGATTAGCTTTAATACATCTTCTACGAGGGTTACTCAGCAGTAGACTAATTTCGGTCGGAGTTGGTCGCCATGGTATATATGTTAAGCTCTTTTGCAGATCTTTTGCCTCGAGATGACGATGTTTATCCTGGATTTCTTGGCAACGCTGATCATAAATAAACTCTTTACACGAATTACAATATATCACCCCGTGTGATAGTTCAAGCGCAATAGGATGCTTCTGCGATTTCATATGCTCGAGAATATGAGAACCCTTGCAGCCAAAATAGATGCAATGGAGGCATGAATAGATTTGCATACCAAAGCTTCCACATTCAAAACAGCAACACGACAGGGCCTTTAAATAAAACAATTGTAAGGAATTTAATTAAAAGAAGCGGATCAAATACAAACCTTCCGGGCACGAGCGTCTTTTGAGATGCACGCAGAAAAGTAGGCGTCCACAATGCTAAATGTTTCTAATCCATATTCCTTAAAGTAAGTTTGAAAGTGGCGACATCCAGCTTCAGTCGTCATTACTTCCATAGATTGTTGTTAATCTTATTGAGCGTCGATTTATACAGGCATTTGTCAATGAAAATATGTCCTTACATTGAGCGCAGCAAGGTTTATTTGCGTTTATCTACTTCGCCGCTCGAATCGCTCTGCTATTCCCGGTGCTTCTGATTTTGCAAATGACTGGTGGTGTTGGTGTACTGTATTATTTTATTTTGAATATTGATATTGCAATTTGCAAATTGCGTCTACATACCTACATTGGTTTTGTATTTATGGTATTTATACAGCAATGCGATCCACATTATATGAAATTTATTGGAGAATCCATTTTGTTTCTATAGGGCGCGTTCGGGAATTTATAGAATGTTTTCTACTCTGCTATATCAGGATTTATACGCTACGTGCTTTGTTGTAAACGTGTGTGTATAGGGCAGAGATGAATGATTAATGATGATGGATATCTTTCATATGTCTATCCCCCCAAAACCCAATGTTACATTGTTGTTTTTGTAATTTCAACCCCCGTCTGTGAATACGTGTGAGCAGCAAAGAAGCGTGGCCGACCGTGAATCATCTTGCTTTTTTGAGCATCGCTTTGTTTAATTGTTTTGTGCTACGTATTGAATTTGCTTGGTTTTTGTGTAGATTTCGGTTAAATTAAAAAAAGTAGTGAAATACACATTAGGGAACACCGAATTCTTGCATTAAAGTCTAATTCATGAACTCAAATATTCTAGAATAGAAACGAGCAATGACTTCATGAATTTTTGTGGAAAACAGCTTGTAGGCAGCCACCTTATCACTGGAAAGTGGTATCTTTGGTGAATACCATTATTCTTTAAAAGAAATAATATATTTCAATTTATCTGATTTTCAGCCCATGCAACGGCTGCGTAATCGTTGAAAAATACTCTGCAGCTCGAAAATTGTACTGTTTGACAGTATTTGAACCGTTTCCTATATTTGACGTTTTGTAGGTTTCTTTACTTATTCAAATTTAAATTTTAAAAGGGACAGCAACTATCGCTGTGGCACTGGCTTGTATTTATTATACTGAAAATCACTGCACGCATTTTTAAATAGTGTTAATTTAATATGAATACATTAGAGACAAATTCACAAACTCCATTACGTTGCAAACATCGATCGCCGGTAATCAATTTTCTTAGTAAAAAGTTGGGAACTCAGCTAAGCAGAAGCAGTAATTGCCAGATTGCTGATTTACATGGTAGAAGAATAAAAGAAGCGAGTTCTTTTCATGTGTTTCCTGTGGCAAAAACGCCACCGGCAAAACGTTTTTCAAAAATTATTAACCCATTTGAAGCGGCACTAACTGATCGCCTCCATCTGCCGCTAATCGGAAGGTATATGTATTAAAAGGTAAACAAAATTGCACCTAATAATTTATTTGTTTTCAGTCCGACATTATTTCAACGTCCGTCAACCCCACAGCATTCTTCAACACAATTTGCATGGACAATTGATGATGTTTCTTCCCTGCAACCAGCTAATGTTGAGCCACATGAGACACAATTTCATGATTCTCCAGATCCTGATTATGAGGCAAAAGCCCAGTCTGCTATAAGCTCGTATTTCAAAGAGCAACAAATTGTTCCAAGCCCTATAGACTGTCCATTGCGGAATCAGCGTATAATTCTATCTGAGTACAATTGTAATACACCGATCTCGAAGCCAGGTCGTAGAATACGCGATAATATTGCCCAAACGGTTTTGTCATTACCACCAACATTACCCAAGGAATTGGAAGAGGTTTTGGCACCATATTTTATTTTTAATCAAAACCAACAATGCTCTAGCACTTTGGAACATGTTTCGCAAAATTGCTCTATTGGAGCGACAGACCACGATGTTAGGGATGCATCACTTCGACGTAAATTGTTTGATTATCAAAGCGGTCTTTGTACGGAGGATACTTTTGCTGAAAGAAATAGCTGTATGTTAACAGTTAGTAGCCCTCCACCGCAATCTCCTGAAGTGCTGAATTATAAACCAGTATTATTGGACGAACCTTTCCATAATTCAAAACATTTAGATTCGATGGACAAGAGTTCCTTTGGCTCTCTATCACCTATTGTTCAAAGTTCGTCGCCCCAAAATTTGAAACGCAAGTCACGTAGTTCAAGGATAAACAACTCGGTGTCACGGCCATTTTCTTATTTGTACGACAACTATCGCTGTCCCCAGATGTTTGAAAATTTAAACAGTCCACATATTAGAAACTCGCCAATATGTCGTTTTACCACTCCTGAAAAAAGTTTAATTCGGCGAAGTTCTTCTCCGTATGGATTGTCAGATGGAATTTCTAAGGACTCAATGGTCGACGTAAAGATAAGCAGTCTACTTGTAGACACCGCAAAAAGACCGAGGACCTCAATTGAGATTGATTTATTCGGAGAAGAAACTCAAGATATGGATGAGGATGATATCCAATTCAGTCAATTATCTGCAATAAGTAATATATCCTCAGAATCCGATACTCCTCGTAGCAAACGACGTTCGGCGAGTCGTAAAAATTTATCACAGTCGTTCTCGTTTCAATGTAGCTCCAACAAAGAAGGTGATACCGAAGATATCTGCCATGAAAATAAGTTTAAGCAACAATATCAACCATTATTAAAGGCAAATAACGGTCTGTTTACTGATGCGGAGCATTCAATATTTTACCGAACTGATAGTGGATTTAATGAGATGACTACTAGTACTACGCAATATGATATTAAATTTCAACTCGATAAGGCTGCATTACATTTATCTACAGGAGAAGAGGCTGTCAATAAGCATGCACTAGAAAACTCTACTGCAGATGCTGACGTAAGTATGATGTGCTGCTCGACTCCTTCCAAAAACTATCCAATGCCATAAAATAATTAGAAGACTTAAATAAGGCTAATTGCTAATTTAATGCATTATCAATTTATTGAAAATAAGTGTAATATCTGAATATGTGTCATACTTAGTTTTACCATAGACAAATTTGTTTTTTGATTCGAATATTCTACTTGTTAAAAAATTTAATAATGAAAATGTAATTATTTGAAGGAACAGTGTTTTTATCTAAAGAAGCAAGAGTCAGAGTGAAGACAACATCGCCGTAGATTGATTTCTCTGTCACTGTCTCTGCAATTATTATTGACAAAATTTACAAATGCGCCAACTTCTTTGTTGTGTTGTATAGTACGAGTATGTCCCCACTGCTAAAATGTTTAGCTTAATTAATGGTCACATGAGTAACCATCAAAGGAACCCCTAAACACCAGTGGTATGCACAATAGGCCGATTAACGGCCTAAGTCTTTTTCTCATCGAGAGCCACTTTAACATATAACAATATACATGTTTCCACTGGAAAACTGATCAATAAAGGCAGCCATATAATATTTAAATGGCTCACAGGTATACTTTGGGGTGTTGCCCGTGTCGCGGGTTTTGACCCGATCACGCAGTCTATTTAATTTTCATGGAGTTTCGTTTAGTTTTGAAGACTTGCTGGTATCTATAACACGAAATGCTGAAAACTTATAGGTATGTGGGATATGCAGGTCCAACGACACGGTCGCGTCGTACATAAGGCCTTATGTACTGTCACTCTTCCTCTCTCACGCATACCGACGAACAACCCTTGTCTTGCTTTCCATTCCATCGTCCCCAAGTTAGTCAGTAGAGATCAGTCAAACGAGACAAACGTGTAACGACCAGTGCCGTACCTTTCTTTGTTTTTTCCCGCACAATAAATACCTTTTTTTCGTTAAACTAAATAAATATTTTGTCTACTCAATAAAGAATCCCACAGTTTGGGGGCTCGTCCGGGAATCCAAGGCGCATCATCACAGACAGGGGTACCGCTTTCACATCGAACGTTTTCGAGCAGTATTGCCGAGAAGAGGACGTTATCCACTTGGTCATCACTACGGGCGTTCCGAGGGGAAATGGGCAAGTCGAGCGGATGAACCGTATTCTGATTCCCATGCTGACAAAGATGACGCTGGAAGATCCGTCGTGCTGGTACAAATACGTCGAGCGAGCGCAGCAGCTCATCAATAGTACTGTGCCGAGGAGCACTAGGATTTCCCCTTTCCGAATTCTCACGGGGCTGGAGATGAGAGTTCCCCGCAGACCGGAGTTCCAAGCGATGCTCCATCAAGAGATCGTGGCCGAGCTAGATCAGGAGGGAGACGAGGTGCGCGAGCAGGCTCGAGAAAACATTAGCCGTATACAGAGGGAGAACGTTGAGCAATACAATCGTCATCGGAAGGAGGCAAAAAGCTACAAGTTGGGAGAACTGGTTGCGATACGTAGAACCCAGTTCGGTGCGGGGCTTAAGCTGAAGCCGAAGTATCTAGGACCATACAAGGTTACTAAGCTCTGTAAGCACGATCGCTATGAAGTGGAGAAAGTGGGGGATCACGAAGGGCCGCGAGCAACATCATCAGCCGCAGACAGCATGAAGCCGTGGAGTAGGTCAGTCGGGGCGAATGACAAGTCAGGAGGGCCGAATGTGGGATATGCAGGTCCAACGACACGGTCGCGTCGTACATAAGGCCTTATGTACTGTCACTCTTCCTCTCTCACGCATACCGACGAACAACCCTTGTCTTGCTTTCCATTCCATCGTCCCCAAGTTAGTCAGTAGAGATCAGTCAAACGAGACAAACGTGTAACGACCAGTGCCGTACCTTTCTTTGTTTTTTCCCGCACAATAAATACCTTTTTTTCGTTAAACTAAATAAATATTTTGTCTACTCAATAAAGAATCCCACAGGTATTTGTAACTTAATGTAGAAAATTGAAGCTACATCAAGTGTTTTTTTTTTTTCCAAAGATCGATGAATAATAAATTATAAGTGTATAATTGTATAATTTCCATGTTACTTTTCACTGGTAAGTATTAAGGAATGCTTCAAAATAATACATCTATTTTTGGTCGATAGAGTTGCTTTCAAGTACAAAATCATTCTGTGGCAATAAAATTGAATACGAAAGCTCACCTATTGTTCAATCAAAGTATAGATTATACAAAAAATTCACTATAGTATTTTATAATATCAACTCTGCTGAGAGATATGTTTCCCTAATTATATTAGAATTATTCTCAATTCTGAATTGATAGGCCAATAAAAATATTATAAGCGAAGACAAGACAAAAAAAAATTAATTAATTTATTATTAGTTACTAGTCTTATAAATAAAAAAAAAAAAAAAAGAAAACATTCGCGCTCAACTCAAGTAAGAATACAGTCCACCAGTTATCGAAACACCTATGACTCTTATTACGATCTGCAAAACCAGGCAAATTATCAACCTTTCATCTTCAAACTTTTTCATTTGTAGCTATACCTAATAATTGATCATACAAAAATTTGTATCCATAATCAATTTAAAGAGATTTTAAAAGTATGTTAATATTACTGAAGGACCTACTAAGTGAACTGACCACAGCATGGAATATTATTATGGGAAAACACAAATTGTTAAATAAGAATACCTATAACATACCCCAAAACTTAATTTTAAATTCCAAACTGTTGGCGCCGCTGTCGCATTTTGTTTTGTACTAAGTACCAGTGCTCACGCTCCATAATGTTATGTTACTTTATTATATATTTATTTCTATATGCCTAAACATATTTCAAGAACAAATTCTGCTGATTAAATAGCAAATCGCTATTGGTGTGACGGTTCCTTGAGTCTTTCCAACAAAGTCATTGAGTGTTTCATGCATGTTGTATAAGATATGTAATTATTATTCAACCGATGTACCAATCTGTATGTTGTGTGTATGTAGGTATAGCGTCGTATAAAGCATTGACGTTGCTTTGAAACTCTTGTCGAACATATCACTACCGTTTACTGGTTGCAAAACTAAGTTTCAGTTTAATCTCGCTCTCAGTCTTACTTATTGCCTGCTATAACAATTTGTGGATATGATGCCGGATAACTATTGAATGTTATATTTTTTATTAATTACCTACAATTTTGTTCAGTTACAACACAAAGTTGGCCCCTGCCATGGCCAACATTTTACATTTATTTTTTTTTGTTCTTGTGGTTTGTGCGCTTCGGTTTAATAGTGCAAACACGGTCAATGTACGTATAAAACGCATAGTGGGAGGTAAGGTTTCAGCCAAACCTCCACCAGATGATCCAGTTGTGTTTACTCGAACTTATAATCGGGACGCACGTGTGGAAGGTTTTCGCAACAGAGAGACAGGAGTTTACTCTTTCCTTGGACTGCGATTCGCAGATCCTCCAACCGGTCTCAATCGGTTTACTAGACCAAAGTATCGTCGATTGGAAGGCGATATCAATGCAACAAGGCATGGACCACCCTGCCCACAGCCACACCCACGCAATCCAAACCTGGTAATTGGTAATGAGGATTGCCTAGTGCTTAATATATATACTCCACAAATGCCTGATGAAACTACAGGCCTTCCTGTATATGTTTGGATTCACCCGGGAGCTTTTCGTTATGGTTCCGCAGCGCAGTATGATGCAGAGCCTTTAGCCCAAGGGGGGGTAATATTTGTGCCTGTTCAATACAGACTCGGTACATTGGGAATAATTGGTGATGGAACAAAAGAGTTTAATGGAAATCTTGCCATGTTTGATATGGCAGCCGCTTTGAGATGGGTGACGGAGTATATATCGTTTTTTGGCGGAGATCCGAAGCAAATCAAGGTTATTGGTCATGGATCAGGCGCCGCAAGTGCCATGTATCTTTCAATGTCTCGGATACCACGTAGTGGTTCAATTACTGGAGTAGTTGCGATGTCGGGCTCTGCATTATCGCAATATGCAAAAGATGAGGATCCAGTCCAATCATTGCAAGAAATTGCTCAAATAAATGATTGTTCCGCTGGAAATGAAACTGAAATTGTGAAGTGCCTTAGATCTGTAAGTTTTTGATGATCTATACAAGAAAAACTCTTCTATATAATTTTTATTTAAGAGACGTATTGAGGATATTGTAGCAAAAGATTCCCAAGTGCAAACAGAACGTCTTCAAGGTCGTGCGATGATTAAAGGAATAGCCGGTTGTGTTGGATTCAATCCACATGTAGAAGAACCAGATGATGGAAGAGCACTCCCAGGACTAATTACAGATCAGCCCGAAAGTTCAATTGCAAAAAGGAATTTTTCAACAATTCCGCTCCTAATCGGGGTAGCTAAAGAAGAAACTGGGAACGCTATAACTTTAAATACAATTAATGACGTATGGGGCTCTGCTCAAGAACTCTTAAACTCCCTTGTAGACACATTGAATGGATTGAAATCTTTCCTGCGAGTTGACGAACTTACTGGAGCAATTACAAATCCCATTTTGCCGGGTGTTGACGGTCTCAATTTCGGTTTAAGCGATATGCTTAAAGTACCTGATTCACTAAATCCCATAGAAGTGCTATCGAAGGTATGTAATCCAAACAATATGTTATTGTTTAGGTATTTTGATAGATATTTATAGGTTACCGAGATGACAACTGATGCACTTTTCAATTTGCCTGCTATTTTATCACTTAAATTATGGGGAAAAACAGCACCAGCATTTCTATACAGTTTTAATTACAAAGGATCGACATCAAAAGGTATCAACTTTCTAAAGGGTCTACCAATTGTATCTGCAGATAATCGTAAGGCAGATAATGACTTCATATCACACGGAGACGAACTTGGATACATGTTTGACGCAAATGACATTGAGGGTAAACCTTTGCTAGAAACACGTCTCATTAAAACTGAAGACTTGGAAGTCCGACGGAACTTGATTTCATTATTGACAACATTCGCAAAGCCGATCAAAAATAATGAAAATTCCATTTTCGAAAATGTGGCCGCAGGAGGCAGCAGCACAGCATTCATTAACATAGGTAGAAAGTTAGGTATTTCGGAAGACTTCCGCGTCTGTGAACTTTTGCTTTGGGGTGCACAATTAAAACCATTAGAGTCTACCACATGTCAAGGTCTTACAAGTACTTTAACTTCAGTACAAAATATTTTAAGCAATGTAACGACGGGGCTAACGGATGCGCTCGGCTTAGGTCCCAAGCGTAATAATGGTGGGGGGCTACTTAACTCCGGTGGATTACTAGGATAAGCAATTAAGAACAATAACTACATTGCAATTTTTATTTTCTTACAATGAATTCATTTCAAAATGTATTTGAACAATTATAAAATATAAAAATGGGATGCTTAGAATGCTGACCATAATTCAGGGCCGTGAATTGTGTAACCGTTATTTTAAAATAAAATATTTTTCTACACTCATCATTATAATTAAAAATAGTAGTTATACTTACCACACCAATTAAATATGCATTTGTTTTTCATTTAATAGGTATCTACGGTTATAATAATTTTAAAGTAAAATAGAGTTCCACATTTCTTATGTACATCATATGTTCTTTACATAATGTACACCAGACCCAATTAAAAAATATTAATGCATTAAAATTGAAACTATCAAATTTAATTGTATGTTTTCAATGGGTATTAAATAAAATATGATCATTGTATAAATTTTATTGTGTACACAAAAATACATGTAGTTAATCAAGTGCAATTCAGACGCAGACATGTGTGTACATATACGGTTAAATAAAATGTATAATCTATTATGTGAATTATATATTTTTTATTTTGTTTGTTTTTATAACTTAATGAGCCGACTTTATGATTTGTTTACAGGATTACGTATGCATTTAACTGTGTTTAACTTTATGGAGAAATAATATGTTAAAAAACACAACAGCAACATTTAATTCAGAGACAAATTATGTAAAATTAATGTGTAAGATATTGTCCGCCTATTCAGAGGAATAATATGACGTGTAAAATAAGAAAAAGCAAAATCACGTTGTTGCATTATTATTTTCAGTGTTGTTCTCATGAAAATTGGCTCCGTTGACAATAAAAGATGTACCTAGCCCGTAAAGGTGGCCGCAGTACTTCGCGTTGTCAATGTTATCCTCGAAAAACATCTACAGAAATAGAAAAAAAAGAGTATACAAATTGCATGTTGATTTCATAAAAAATTAACTCTTTGGAATGGGTTAAAAAGAGGTTTTGTCGATGAGTAAATGATTTTTGCATTACTGGGTTAGTATGTATAAATCAGTTACGGACAAATGTAATCAAATTAAAAATAATTTATTTCATTTTGTTTCATTTAATAAGCAGTAAAATTCATTTAAAAAGGCTATAAATGTAGTAAATAATAATGACAAAAAACAACAAGTGAGAAACTTTAAAACTCAAAGTTCACCAATAATATGTATTAATAATAAAATAAAGTTAAAAAGAATTCAATGGTAAAATTAACATGAGGAAAAAGGGAAACAATAATTTTCAGAACGTTAGTAGTATGAAAATGAAATATGATGGTCCCATTATGCTTCAAAAACAATCGAATTAAATTCGATCACATGGTCTAAGTATGGTGGAGTGAGTTCAATATGGAATTTGTTATCATTTGATGATAATTTTTGTACCTCACGCATTTTAAAGAAAGCCATTCCAGTTAAAAGCGCATCGGAGCCAGCCTGATGCTGTGGACCGACACGACGCAGCTCGAGTTGATCAGCTACTTCTTGCAGACCACCTTTAAGATTCTTGCAAGACTTCATTAGGTATTTGATATCGTAGATATTAGGGAAGTATATACGAAGGAGTTCGAAAAACTCTCCCTCATCAGCAGGTAGATTCTGATCTGTCAATAACTTAAGCAAATACCCAAAGTCATAGCCAGAATGAAAACAGAGCCACTTGATGTTGTCCACCAAAACAATTCCCGACGACATAAGTAATTCAGCAAAGTCTAATGGATCAATACCGTCTTCCTCGTGCTTTTTAAATTGAATTCCCGAATTCTGCAAAAGGTCAATAGAATCTTGTGCATACATATCTTCTCTGAAAGGTAAACAAATTTAGAATTTTAAATAAATTATAGATTTAATTGTCTTACGAAAGATTGAATTTAAAGTTAAATTGCCACGTCGAATATCCTGGTGGGGTTTTTCCTTCATCGTCCATAAAAGTCAAGCCCAATTGGATGATGCGAAGCAAATCTACGTTGCACCTGAGAAGCTGATAGTGATAGTCAGCCGTCGATCGAAATTCACCCACAGGACGCGCCACAACTCCTGGAAACTCGGTATCCATGGCCACATAGTGGTACTTTTGAACTACTTTTCGTATGGTACGAAACTCATCCTCCAGATTATGTTTCCAAACGTCGCGAATTCCGCATTCCTCATTACTAGGTATACTGATCGAATGCGAAGAGTGCCCACCGCCACCACTTATTGCTGAAGGCATTGCCTACAATAAAGATGTTAGGATAGTTGTAACGTATGTACTAGTATGTATTAGAAAAGTACAGACACAATAAAGTAACTAAGTGGCTTAAAATTTCGTGCAAAGGAATTTAATGATTTTGTTCAACATAATTTATTAACACCTACTTGCATTTGTGTTCTTTTGGAAATGTGAAAATTAATTTTCTTAAAAAAATTGGAAAGGAGTTGATGGTTTAATTGTTAATATCAATTAAAAAAAAAATACGAAGTAAATAAAAAACAAAAAAAAAAATTAAGTACATACCTAAAAAATATCATATTCGAGAAAACAACAGAAACGTGAAAATAGTATGTGGTATTGTAAAGGGAATTGAAATTGCAACTGCGATCGTAGAACAAGAAATCAAGAACAATATACTTAATTTACTTACATCAGTTGTTGAATTAGTGGTTACTTCACTGGCTTCAGCCACGGTGCTTTCAGCCGATGTGTAGTCAGAATTTCTTTACAGAAAATCAGCACGCAATTAACGGAATTATTAAAGTGAATTTTTTGTTTGTACAAACTCCTCAAGAGGAGAAGTTTGATTGAGTCGTAGGGGGGAAGCAACGTTCTAATTGTATACACTTGAAGAACCTAAATTTTTCCAAATTTCCAGTTTGCGATTTGACTGCAGGTATTTTGCTATCAATTCATTGGGAGTTTAAGATCTATAGTTGTGTCAAGAAATTGCAAAATGCAACATTTTAATGTCACGAAAAGAAGAGTTGTGGTAAATTCATTTAGCATACGAAATAAAATGCAATAGTTATTTTTCGATTGTACTTACCCATTTCATAATTCTGAAGGCTTTGTCAAATTGTGTTTTATTTCCTATTTTATTTTAGTTTTATAGTTGTTAACGTGATTTACTTAAAAGGTACAAACAATATTATTATGGCCTACCTATCCATGAAACAAATATTTTGCCTTGACGCCACCAAAAATTTCCGAAATTGTTCTTTTGCGATTGCCTCGGTTTTTTTTTTTTTTTTGTGTTGACTGCGGCGAAATGGTATGTCAAAATATCGACTTTGACAACTACAGGAATTCAGCATCAGTGTTGCCCCCCAACTGGTTGAAAATGTGTAGCGTGGGGCCGAATTCGCCAGGACCCATTTTCCTGGTGAATTTTTTAAAACTTACGTTAAATCCGGAGTTTTTTATTCTTTTTTTATTTTTTATTTTTATTGGAGGCGGTTTTCCACCTATGCAAAAATAAAGATCCCAACCGCTAAACCGACAGAAATATAAAATTCTGAATATGGTCCATTTTTGTTTGTTTTTGGGTATATAGCACTTAAAAACAAACTCCAATCAGCGAAAAGTGTGGCAACGTAATGTCAACAACCTCCTCCGAGTCAGTCTGACATTATGGCATTATCAAGAATCAAGTTGTTTTTTCTCTGTTTTGCTTTAATCTCAATTTGGGGAGATTTCTCGTGAAATCGTGTCCAAGGGCCCGGTTCTGGGACAAATATTCGGGTTTACTGGTACCTATGCAACTTTACGTGGTGGAAAAGTGTAGTGTAGTAGTAGTAAAAGTAACGTAAGGGTGTGTGGAATATCTCCAAAGTAGGATCAACACGATTAACAACTAAGCACGACTGTAGTTGTTGTAGTTGCGTATTCGAATTGTACCTTCAACAGTGCATTTAGTAGCTATCTCGGAATGGATTTCTATTGTAACCACTCTCTAGTGGTTTTATTTTTGTTAACATACCTATGCATAAATGGAAATAGAATAACAGACTTGAGAGATAATCCCATGTATGTGTTAGATATTTCGATATTGGGACAATATGCAAAATATACCAAACAAATTGAAATATGTACTGAATTTTTTCAAATCTTTTTCACAGCTTTTACTACTAAATTATTTGACTCTGGATATCATCACGCCACCTTTTTCGACTTCCGTAGACCAAAGATAAAAGCGATAGTTATGGGATGGATTATGCTACCTAACAATAATTGTTGAATGTACCTACTTAAGAATTTTATTGTTTGTCTGACGTTTGTGTCAACTAATTTGTATCTACGTATCCCAATTTTTTTCTCTAAAATCAAATTAAAACCTAATTACCTACCCAATGAATGTTTTTTTTTTCATCTGTTTAAAGTTAAACAATAGTCGTTTTTTTACAGTTACCGACCGACTGCCGATGAAATACTGCTGATAAGTAAAGAGGCAAAATAGTACGTGTTGGTCACAGCACCACACTGCAGACCAAACAAGAACATGAATCCAGCATTTCAGCAGCGAGAACGAATTAATTAATAAAATTTAATACTTAGTGTACTTATGCCTATAGGCATAATATTGCATAGTATTGCAACAGTCAACAGCACAGTACCTACTAGTTCATATTCCGAACCGCATAAAATTGAAAATGCATAGGGTAACCAGATCCAAGCCCAGCAAAAATGGGACACCTTCAAAAAATATCTAATGAAAAATTGAAGAACAAAAAACAACAACCAAAATTACAAAATATAATATAAAAATTGCAAAAGAATTTGATCTGTCAAATGTGTGGGTGTATTCAAAAATTTCCGTAAACTAAATATCCCAGAAAAAGAATAAATTGCATATTTTTCCAAAAAGGTACGGGAATTTTTTTTAGATAAAAAGAGGGCGTCTGGTCAGCCTTAACATGCATTTAAAATATATACTGCGCACAATCGAAATTATCTGTTATATTGTTAAGAGAAAATTTCTCTGCAATATTTTTTTTAATTCACTGCAAGAAAATACAAAAATAGCACAAAAGAGTTAAGCGAAGAAACAACTAAATTTGTCAAAAATCCATAGGTATTCGAGGGAATTTGACTGCAGAAGAGCTTTGTGAATGGATACATTGAATAACTTCTACCAAAAACAGTTTTTTCCAAGTATTCTTGCAATACGGGCGGGTGCTTTTATTTCCTTCGCACTTTTCATTTTTTTAAATAAAACCAAAATGTAAAAATTTGTTTCGTTATATTGTTTTAAGTACCTATAAGCAATAATTTGTGATATCAAGCAACAAGGCCTAGGCTATAATTATTTTTTTTTATGTATCTATCCCTAAAGAGTCAACTGAAATGCAAATAATAAAGGCCATGGTCAGGTATGGCAACATATATTCTTAATAAAAAAGTAAATAAACCAAGTTAATTATTGTAACATTAGTGCAAAAATCTATAAAAATAATGTCATGCATGCATATCACTAAGAACTTTAAAGTAAGTTAAAAAGTAAAGAACAATGGCGTTATGATACGAATATTAAGACACCATATTAGTTTGTATACTGAAACTGTATGCGATGTCCTTGTCAACATTAGGCTTAAAATGTTCAGATTATTGTAGATACGTGTTCAATGCTTGAATTTCTACCGGTTTTGTATTGTTAACTAAGTAGTCCTACATTCTACATACCTTATTAACAATCGCAGCTGACTTGACATTTTCATAAAGGCTTTTTTTTTCTCCAGTTCAATATAAGCACATAGCACATACAAGTAAAATTTTAGAGCTGTTCGGGCAATGCATCGTTTTGATTTGATGTGAATTACGATCCATGCTTCACCCTACTAAGGATCTAATATAGCATTTTTGCTGTTTCTTAATAAATTGGCGCCAGCCATTAGACAATAATTTCGCTTTACTTTGAGAAGAGGACTTTAAATTGCATTATAAAATTGTGGGATAACATGCAGACGATTAAAATGTCCTCATGACTAAAATATAATTTACACACACAAACTGTTCGGGAAAAGAGCTTTTCCGCATGAAAAATGTATAAATTGCAGGTTCTATAAATATAGCTAATTATGTATAATATTTATATTTTCCATAACTTCAGTTAAAATTATACCCCCATTAGTTTGAAATGTTACTTCCTACTATACTTCCTTTTTAATGCTGATTAGTAAGTTCGATTTATTAGTATAGGTAAGAGGTAAGTTATAGGTTGAAGCCGTACTAATAATACGAGTATATTAGTATACTTAAAATTGGAGGAATCTCACAATTGTGATTTACTTAAGTTAAAAGTATTGGAACTATATAACTGTTTATCGTGTTTATTTAGTTATATAGCTATATATTGCGGGATGCTAATATAATTACACTTAGGGTCCAGGCTAGATTTTACGAACTCACAGGAGACATTTTCCATATTACCCATTGTGGGAAGATTAAAAATGACTATTAAGGCCTATTGGATATAACTAAATAAACCGGATAAAATATACAATTTTAATTAATTCAATTTTTTAATTGGCTATTTTATGATACGTAGGAAATAAAAAAAAAATCATAAACTAAAAAAATATACACTAACAAAATTGTGAGCACCATCATGTTGGGGAACTGTGTTTGTTTTCGTCGTAACAAGCGTCGTAGTTCAAGCCTCGAGGATTCATCATCATGTCGGTCATCGGAGATTGAGAGGGGAGGTGGTGATGACTCAACAGTAAGGCCAAATAGTTCCAGTTTGCTTAAATTATTACACTCAAAGGGTTGGTACAGACAATGGCGTAAACCTGGACGTGGTATGAGCATGACGAAAATTGAGCGAAGTGAGTATAATTGTTATCCTTCATCAAAAGTTTAGTTCAGATATAAACATTTTTAGTTAGTCAGATTTTAAATATTGGTTTATTTACAAATAAATAAATATTTTTGTCAACGCACGTCCAAATCATCAGTTTAGGAATTAACAATTTTAGGGGGCATCCGAGCGGCTTTCTCAGGATTATAATACTATTACATATCTTGACAACTACTATTAGCATCTCAAGAGGTTTGATTAGGCTTATTTTATTAATTTTGTTCTCGCTAGATATATTAGCAGTGGCTCAGAGGTTAGTGTGCTACTGAGCGAAACTTAAGTTCGACCCAGAAAAACACAAATTACCTATATTGTCTGACAAACATCTGAGAACACAACTCTCATGAAGGAGTTTCTTAATTAGCTGATCCGACCCGACATTAATTTTTGTAGGACCCTTTCCTTGGTCCCAAAAATAAAAATACTCCAACAAAACGAATTTTTGCTACACTAGGGTACACAAACCTATAGCGCCAACTATAAATAACAAATTAACATTTGAAAGCCATGCACTCATGCAGTATTTGCATTGCATATTGGTTCGCGTTAAAGTAAATTATATGTGATCATAATAATATAGAGAAAGTGAAATAGGTATTATTGACTATTTTCAACAGGATTTGAAGAGAAAAGTTGGAGACAAGTTTTGAAGGTGTTAAAATTATCGGAAATTAATTTGTAACGCAGTACCTACTGAAACCTTTCAGAAAATGTTACCTCTTCTTTTTTCAATTTAACGTATAGAGATCTGATCTGACCACTATAGTTGGGATATCTAAATCCGTCAATATACTTTTTCGAGAAATAACCAGTTTCATAAGTCAAAAAAACTTTTAGCGATCCGCATTAGGTGTACGGACATACAATATACATGCATATCTAACCATTAAAACTTAATAACGACGGTCTTCACTCAGCAAACGTAAACAACTTTGTACTCTCTGATAGAAAAGGAGGGTGCCAATGCTCGTCATAAAACTTTGGGGGTTGCTGTTGGTGTTTAGAAAATTGAAAACTTGTAGGGTAGGTAAAGTATGCACTTTGAAATTTCGAAACCTTCTACAGAAAAGATAATTGATTTACAAACACCACTAAGATACCTTTCACACCATTGCTCCCAATGCTCTTATTAGATAAATAGTATACAGTAAACTGTATTTATCCATCTGTAAACACATAGAACCACATTGTACAATAGCATGACTGTGCATCAGCGTTGTATACATTAAAGAAAGAGCTTCACGTTATCCTACAGACAGAATTGTCTATATCGCCTCTAAATAAATTGACCAGCATTTTGTTTGCTTACTTTGGAATCCCTTTCATACTTTCTTTTGCAATGTCTCAATGCAGCTTTGTCAATTCGAACATAACGTCATGCCTTGTACTCAACCGATGATTCACATAAGAATGCATTTTTTATGAGGGTGGAAACAGAAAGTGGTCAACTGAAAAATAATATTGCAAAGGAAAACTATTACACTATCAGTTTGAATATGGTTCTCGTTGTCTGAACATCGACCAAAGACAAATTAAAAAAAAAAGAAAAAAAAAAATTGATTTAGTGTCTGCACAGTTTTTAATTTGTATCAAAAAGTTTTAGTTAGTACCTAAGCGAAGGCAGAAAACATGAAATAGAACGTTCCGTAAATTTCTAAGTGTGTGCCCTTATATGTAGTTTAATGGATCCTCAGTGCAGCATTATATCAAAGTTTAAAACAAATTTAAAAATGATGGGTTGCTTACCAATAAAGCATGAAAAACCAGCTGCAGCTAAAAGTAATTTATATAAATATCACATATTAATGAATTTTTCGATTAAAAACAATTAATTACTAAATATTTGAAATTTAGCCATGAAAGCTGCTTTGCTCATTCAGCGTTGGTATCGACGATATTTGGCAAGAATGGAAGTTCGTCGCAGATATACATGGACTATTTTTCAGAGCATTGAATATGCTGGCGAACAGGATCAAGTTAAGGTGAGAACAATTTCAGTTTATTACTATATACGTATTATGTAAAATATGTGCCTAGAACCGCATAAACATTTGTCATTTTATACGTATTGTGGTCACAATAGAATAAGGTATTGATTAAATTAATTTATGCGGCTTCAAAACTCAATAATCGTTACCCACAGTTGTTAAGGAACTATACTTTTAAAATTACTTTATTTATGTTATATAAAATTTAAATGATAACTACCGCGAGCATTCTACCATTTTTACATGGAGATTTTTAAACTATTATTTACATCACCTTTTCATTTAATAATTTTCGATTTATTTGTGGGGTGGGTATATATTAATTTATTTTTTCTTGCGTATGGCTATAGCCCCATGAGTTATATACTCGCTACTCTATACTACGCACCTTCCATAAATAAACAGAATATACCTGAGTAAACAAATTTGACCGCTTAATTTCTCTCCGTTTTGCGCTTATCGTGGTCTGAAACCTGAAAATCGATAGCTACAAGACACCTAGTTTAGTTTCTGCAAATTAGGTTTCCATTCCAAATAAAATTAGAACGATTGGACTATTCTAACAGATTATATAAAAATAAGTGAAGTACCTACTCTTATCCGTTCATTTTTAGTATTTTAGTTTTAGTTTTTGCGTAGTACAATCTCTTTTATTTATAGCTATACAATTTCTTCAATGCACTGCTAACCCATATACCAGACGCTGGTAGAGCTGCTGAATCGCAGCCATCATCAAGGGCTTCATCGACGGGTAGGTTATTCTTTACATAATTACGCTTAAAATTGTTTTAATTGTTTATTTCTTTTTAATTTCAGACAACCTCGATTCTAAATATTCAGACGAATCGGATGACTATGCGGATGAGGCAGACTCTTCCGAAAAGACCTATCGTGGACCCCATTTAAAATTTCCATTGGAGAAGAAAGAGGTTCACACCTTGATTGATTTATTCCGCAAGAAAAAGGTTAAAGGTTTGTAAATATATGTACCGTAGCTTACTGTAATTTATTTCAGTACAATCGCTTGCATGCCAAGTATGTAGCTGGCATATTAAAAGAAGCATCAAACAGGTTAAAGCGTCTTCCGAATTTGAACCCAGCATCAACAGCTATTTCCAAACAAGTTACCATTTGTGGTGATTTGCATGGGAAATTGGATGATCTTCTTGTAGTTTTCCACAAAGTAAGTGTTGGTAAAGTGACTAATTTGTATTATAATCTGTAGTTTATCTAGAATGGGCTTCCTTCCACTGAAAATCCGTACGTTTTCAATGGAGATTTTGTTGATCGTGGTAAAAAAGGACTAGAAGTGTTTTTATTGCTTCTATCCTGTTTTCTTGTCTTCCCTGGTGCGGTTTTCCTCAACAGAGGTAATCACGAAGACACTGTCATGAATGCTAGATATGGTTTTATAAAGGAGGTGCAACAGAAGTATAAGGTATGTAGTAATAATAGTAGTATAAGTATATTTATGAATACCTTTTTTTAAAATGTTAAGCATAACGCGGAAAGACTTTTAAAGCTGATAGAAGAAGTTTACCGTTGGCTTCCATTGGGAACAATTGTAAATAATAGGGTTCTCATAGTGCATGGAGGTATATCAGACACGACAAATTTAGATCTCATTAAAAGCTTAGATCGGGGAAAAGTGAGTAATTGTGCTTGGCATATTTCTTCACTTTGACATTTTTATCAACTTTTAGTATGTATCTATACTTCGGCCACCAATTACTGAAGGAGGCGCTACTGGTGACGGTATCGACAAGGTTGAATGGAAGCAGGTAAGCAAATGGCAATTGTGCTGAATACTGAACTGCTAAATAATTTTAGTATCAATTAGCCCAAAAGTTTTGCTTAGTCATTTTAAGCTTCGCAGATAATCACAAGATATGTCGGGAACAATGCCTCAGTGGTTAGGCATTACAATACATTGCTTGTTTTTTATATACATACCTACATTTATAAGGCTTGTAGACAAGAAGTAGAAACATAGCTGTAAATCAGTCGAATTTGTTGGTATCAATCTTGACTTATATATTATTTACATAACACCGTTCATAAAAAGCTATAGTGAGCGTACATTATTATGTTAGTATGGGAATAATATTGTATTTAATTAATCTGCCTAATTTACAACCACGTCGGCTTGAACTTGGTAATTTATAATAATTACATAAATGTTATCGCTTCAGGTATTTGACATCATGTGGAGTGATCCACAACATTTGGACGGATGTGAACCGAATAGCCTTCGAGGGGCCGGAACTTATTTTGGACCTGATGTTACCCAAAATTTCTTACAAAAGTATAAATTGTCATTCCTGGTACGCTCACATGAATGCAAATCCGATGGCCATGAACTAACCCATTCGGGTAAGGTAAGCCAATCTAAATACATTTTTTCATACGTGTTACATTTGTTATTTCATTCTGACAATGTTTAATGTTAGGTTATAACGATTTTTTCGGCCTCAAATTATTATGCAATTGGATCGAATAAAGGTGCATATTTGAAGCTAAATCCCCAATTGGATACTCATTTTGTGCAATACACTGCAGCTGCATCTAAAACCAGAAAGCTTACCTTTCGCCAAAGAGTTGGTCTAATAGAAAGTTCTGCTATGCAAGAGCTAGGTGCGCGACTTCGAGACAAGCGCGAAGAGTTGGAAAGAGAGTTTCAGAAAAGGGATCCCAACGGAACTGGTAATTAAAAAGAAAATACTTTTTGCTAGCTGCCACAACGGAAAAATTAACAATACCTATATTTTTTTAAACTCACCGACTTAAGTATATACAATATACATACCTACTACCCTTTTCACACCGAGCCAAAAACCGGGTTTCCTCCAAAACACTCGAAAAGTTCAAAGAAAAGAGAATTTTTCCCATACAAGGTCATTTATTTCGTGGTTTCAAGTTGGCGCACTGGCATTTGACACCTGGCAAACTCAGCTGTCATTTGAAGTGTCATGGATTAGGACCACCAGAAATCTTTTTTTATATATCAGATTCTACGAGACTAATGTCGTTTTCCATTGGGACCACCAGAAATCTTTTTCAGATGGAACATGCAACGAAAATGATCTGCTTTTGTAAATGGATTAGTGCGTTATTTGACAGCAATATCAGCTGTTCAAATTGCATTCATTTTGGTGGAATCACAAATGGATATCCACTTGAAAAATTGTTTCCCTGTTGTAGATACAAATATATTAATTTTTGTGATTCGTTGTCTTCAGAATAAGAGGAAGACGATGAAGATACGTTTTCCACGAAAACGACTTCCAACCGTTGGGTTGTTGAAACAAATACACAATAAAATCGTTTTCCAAAATTAATTGATGGAATAATATTATTTTTAAATACACTAAACTCATTTTATTAGTTAATTAATGCGATCGGAATTTTTAACCAAAATAGTTTACACAAAAGTTTCACTACTAAGTGTCTCGCAGCTGATTGAAACGTCAAATTAAAATGTATCGACGAGTTTTCGACGGTTTTTTTTCGGCTCGGTGTGAAAAGGCTATAATATAAAACAAACTTCTCGGATGATTGTCTGCGAAGTTGTTTTGATTATGGAACTCAAAATTTAGTAGAATACCTTAAATACATTTAGTAACGGCCAACACAAAAGTCTGCGAAGTTGTTTTGATTATGGAACTCAAAATTTAGTAGAATACCTTAAATACATTTAGTAACGGCCAACACAAAAGTCTGTTAAGTTCAAATAAGGTGTTAAGAATTTTATTTGTACGTGTTTTCATTAATTGGTTCTTATTTTGATTGGCGTAGCTCCTATTGATTTTTCTTAATTTTTTTTTGAATTTATCTTAGGCAAACTTAGTTTAAGCAAGTGGTGTGAAGCAATGGAAGAAGCCACGCATTTGGGGTTGCCATGGAGATTGTTACGAGAAAAACTTGTACCCCAAATAGTAGATATTGGTGCAGCAAATATTTCAGGACAACCTTCTAATGTGACGGAAATTTATTTCAGAAATACTCTTGAACTATTAGATACTGACATTATCGTAAGTTCACTTATTTTTGAACAAACGGTTTTATTTTGGGCGATAACAATAACTTTTGAGAAATTGTATCGAAGCCTGTTCTGACTCTTCTAAATTCGAATTCTGACATGAGGAGTGTTTTTTTTTTTTTTTTTTTTTTGAAGCATATATCAGCAAAACAAAGCAAAGTAGAATTTCCAGAGATTCGGACTAGGTAAATATCCCAAGTGGAAGTGACTTGATAGCAGCAGCTTACGTTGGAACATTTCTGTTTGTGGAAATTACTACTTACTTAACAGGTTCCCGACCCGTAAAGAGTTTTTGGCGACACTGCAGAATTCCATCGTCTGCGATTCCGCAAAGAGATCTGGCATCCATAACGTTCCCATCTATCCTGTATCTCGCAGGATTATCCTGTTTCTCTATGCAAAATCCTGCCAAAAAATCAATCCTGTATTAATCCTGTAAAGCGCACGCTAAATTGATTAATCAAAATTGAAAACCTTTCCTCTCTCTATTCAAGGATACCTATTGAAAATTGAGAATTGCTTGTTGAAAACGCAACAAAGTTGAAACGTTAAAAGCTATTTTAACTACAAAAATCAATTTAAAAATGACATGCCTCGAATTTTTTAATTGGTTGAAAACGCAACCAGAAGTTCTCAAAAAATTCAATCGAGTACATTGTAAACATTATACTTAAAAATAAAAAATAAAAATTAAAAATGCATAGCAATATCATGCAAACATTTCTTTTTTATCCTGCCTGTGTCTCAGCAAAATATATATAGGAACGTTAGGCATCCACGATGGCTTGGTCATCAAAACGGAGGTTCTATCATCCTTGTCGTCTTGAACCAAGGGGCTGGGATTTGAAGATCCTTTTAGCTGGGGCATTACTGTCCGTACACTCGATGTGGCAGAGTCCATGTAGTGTTTTGGATTTTTGCCTCTTCGCACACAGAACTCAAATTTCGTCGAAGAATCTTTCTTTCGAATTAGTCTAGTATTATCGCTCCTTTCCAGCTTATCGTCAAGCACTCGGCTTTCAAAGTAGAAATGTCAGGATCAGGGTTTTTAAAAGTTGACATTTCGTGCTTCGAGTTAGAAGTTTTTATAACTACCCCAAAATTATTGCTTTCAAAATTACTTTTGGTCCTAGTCGGTGCACTCATTCACTTCAAGGCCAACAGATTTCTCCTGTTTTGCAATTGCTGTGAAATCTTGAATTAAGCGATGTGGGCAACCGCTGATGTCGAGACACACGAGATATTATTCCAGTTTATATACCATTCAAGCACAAATGTTATAATGGAACGGTTTTTTTGCGCATTTGTTTAGTTTATTTAATTTATTTGCTGAGTGTGCTCCAAAAAAAGTACTATTAACTTAATACTATATTATAACAGGCCAAGTCATATCTCATTTTAATGTTTCGTCTAAAATCCAAATCAAAACAGTCATAAATAAGTTAGTGTTTGCATTTGGAATTGTATTTAGAAAACTGCCCAAGCCGGAAGCACGTCTGTAGCTGAATCTTTATATAAGAACAAGAGTAGTCTTGAAACAATTTTTCGAATTTTGGATAAGGATAACTCTGGTAAGACATCAACATTTAAAACAGAGAATAGTTATTGTTTACAACTTCATCTCAGGATACATTTCATTGGAAGAATTTGGAGAAGCTTGTGATCTACTGGAAAAGCATTTAACTGCAACTGACTCCCGAGACCAATTGCTAGAAATGTGCAAAATGATGGATATCAATAAAGATGGGTCTGTGGATTTAAATGAATTTCTGGAAGCTTTTAGATTATGTGAACAGGCACGTCGAGGCGAGGTCCCAAGTTCAATAAATTCACCAAGCGGAGGAAAGGCGACAAATGGTGTAATATTTAGCGGTGGAGTCGGAAGTAAGATTTCAACATCACTTTTTACAATAAATTTCCTATACAGAGATAAAGCATCTGCTTTATAAAATCGTTGATTTGCAGCATCTTGGAATGTCAATTTTTGATATAAAAATGCTTAGACCTTTGTTTTAAGACTGATTTCTTATAATAACGTGATTTCACCAATTTTTATTATTTTCAAAATCACGCTATGTTTCAATTGCATTACGCAGACAATTGCATCTAACGATCTCACATACTATCGTCGCCTCGTGAGCATAGAGCATACTGTGACAAAAGAGACCTGTTGTTCTTATATTTGCATTTTAGCCTTATTCTAGTTGTTCTGTACTTCAAATTTATCAAATAAGTTAAATATCTTGTTTTACCTGAATAAAAAAAAAAAAAATACCTATGTATTTAGCATTTTGGAAATGCTTTGCTATATTTTATTCGTGAATTTGTTCGTAGTTTTTGAATCATATTTTAGAGTTTTTATATTGAATACATAGCTAGTTTTTATAAAAGAAATAAAATTTACAGATGGGGAAAAATGTCGGGGCACCAAATATAGCTTAGAAGATGATGATGATGATATTGATCCAGCCGATCACGACTCAAAGATACTGGTTCCGAAAACTACGCAAAAAGAAGTACTGCCTAAAAGCAAAACTCGTACCGATTAAAAAATTAAATTGTATTTGGTCCTACTTTTACATTTAAGATTTGTTTTTAATTTCTAACATGGTCTGTAATATATTTAAACGTTTTACTATTATATCATAGCTTATTTTGTTCAAACTATAAAGTTTGTGTTAACACAAATTCAAAATTAATACTAAGACTGTGTTATTGTTGCTACTTACCTAAAGTTGCCTATCCGTCCATATAGGCATTGATTTTTATACAAACATATACTTTTTTTTGTTTTAAATTTGTTTAAGCGTTACCAACTCATTTAGCGTTAAATATTAATGGAGTAGGTAACAAGGCTAAATTAAAAATCAACGATGCTTTAATATAAATATTACTGTAAACTCAAGCTTTAATAACCATATTTATACCAAAAATATAGCAAGTATCTACAACAACATACTACATAGATATATTTAATTTAACGTTTGTATTATCCAGTAGTCTACTACTGGCCTAGTCAGTACATTATTTTTAATTAAAAATCACAATAAAAGGGAACAAACTATATATTAGTGAAATAAAATAGATGTTAATGAGATAAATATCAAACGTGTATTTTGCTAAATCAATTCGTTAATCTTTGTGAATTGTACATCCTTTTCGTAAAACAAATATTTATGTGTAGTTTTTGAAGTTGTTAGTGTTTAAATATTAATGGAATCGCATTATAAACTTATATCTACCCCTTTTGTCAAAAATCGTCTTGCCATTGACGTAATTTATACAAGTTTACTTATTAAAACAATTTGACATCAATTATTTTGGTACAAATTTATAAGTGTTGTTGACTTCCAAAGAGAAAAAAAAAACTCAAGGGTCTAATATAGTTAACATTTTGGTCAACACATGTTATTCTTAATCTCAATTTACATTATAACATTCCTTCTTATAACGCTTTAAAATAAATATATGTACAAGTATTCAGTTAAATTCTTGATTGTTAGATTTTCTTTTTGTATGAGTTTGTAAAAAAATAAATAATAAGCAATTAAATTCTTAAATAAATGTATTGTTCTCAAATAAATAGATATTTTTGCAGTTATACATGTTTCTACATTGGACAATGGACATGTCTATTACCGGGGAGTTCAAATAATCAAACTTTTTTAATTTTATGAATTAAAATTTCGTAACACATTCACCAGTTTCATATTTCGACGACAGCGCCACCTATCGGTTCCAAAACTCCTTAAAGGTGCAACCAATCATACAATCCAGAAAATTTCTTGGAAATCGTTTGAGTTGCAGAGATCGACAACACGATATATGTACATGCAAATTCACGTAGTGGGCTTACTATTCCTATAACTCATGAACCAATGCACATATAAACATAGTGTACATATAAAAACCTTGGTATTGACGTCACGTTTCATGGAAAGTTAAAAGAAACAAAATCTGTTCACTCATTATAGAGAACATCAATTTCAAACACAATACAACTTATTTTTATATGGTAGATTACTTTGTTACAATAATTGTGATGCACCTACTCTGTAAGCTAGCTTTTGATAATTACTTAATGCATTTCTAGCTATTTCTACCGGACAACGAATACTGTATAGCCGAAAACCTAATTTGGACTATAACCTTTCAAATGAAACCGGTTTGGGCCAAATCGGTTGGATAGTTTTAGAGTCTATAGAGGACAAACATACAAACACTGTATTTTATATTTCTAGATAGATAGATAGATAGATGTATCCTTTGCCAGTAATGTAATTCAGATTACGATTTTCGATAGGGGAAAACAATTCATCAATCAGTTGTACTAAATAAATAAATTATTGTCCTTTCATCACTTCCGGCAGCCATTTTGGTTATAGGATGCGGAATTTCGTTACACGGTGTCTCCACGTGCAATTTTTCTCTCAGCAATCTGTCAAAATTGAAAGCATTGCAAGAACGACCAGTACCTATGCAAAGAAAATAATGTAGGGTGGGCATTTCATATCATGAAATGTTATTCGTTGAAATGTCGCTGAGCAGAGCACATCGTTGCGTTGCCATAGCTGAAATCAGAGACAATACTCTTGTATTGTATTGTCTGTGGCTGAAATGTAAATATCGACATGATTGCGGATTCAAGTGTTCGGTAATGCTGTCCCTTTCAGTTTTAAGTATTGAACATATGCCTTTAATCTTCAGTGTTGGGAATGGAAATTACCCTTGATTGGAATTTAAAATATTTTCGGAAATATATTGGAATTTTAGATGTGTCCAAGGGAATAATACGTTTTTCGAACTTATAAACTATTTTTTTCATTGAATATAGTGCGATATAATGTTTGGTGTACAAATAATTGGTGGCATGGATGACCTTCTGCATAAGCAGATAGCCTAGGGAATATTCTTCTACCCAGCTAATTTTTATATGTAGATCAAAATGTTTTATCCGCCTTAATCTCCTGATTGCACTTGCTGTATTTAATAGTGTCTAAGCTACCTGTGGGCGCAGTGGCTTAGTGGGTAGTGTGTTGGACTACTAAGCGAGGGGTTCAGGTTCGAATCCCGCAAAAATCCAATTTCCAACTCAGGGTTTTTTCACTGCACCACCTCTCGCGAACGTCTGACAAACATCCGAGAGTATAACTGTCATGAAAGAGCTTCTCAATTAGCCGTTTGGAATCGGCATAAAATTGTAGATCCCTTCCATTCGTTCCAAAAATCAAAACTCACACAAAACGAATGGTTGCGAGAAGCTAGGCCTAGGGTCCCTACGTAACTGTTGCGCCAAAAATTATATTATTATAAGCCACCTGGTTGAGAAGCTTACTTCTGTGCATTTAAGCAACTTGTTCGATTTCTTTCCCAACTAATTCAATATCTAGATCCCTATGTATACAAGCGTTGTGTACGTACCAAGATGCATTGGCTATGACTATGTTCCTTTGTAATATATTTTGAAAGACCTTAATTTTAACGAAATCCGTTTGGGGTGGTCATGCCTACAACTGGTGCCCGTAGGTGTATACTGGGATCAGCATTTGGTTGTATAACTAAATAGCAAAAACGTATTGTGGTTGGATTGGGATGAATATCAGATGAATATCTTCCAATAAGTCAATATTGTATCACATGATTCACAAAAAGGGGAGTTCCCAATTTGTTTCCTCCAGCTTTTTTCTTGTTTATTGTGTAGTAACCTTACCCCTTCTTGAATTGCCACAAAAGAAAAAAAATGTGAGTTTACGTTAAAATTCATAAATTTCTCCAACTTTCACTTTTTGGAGAGGAGTGAAAATTTCACCTCATTCGAACTCCGTACTAGGTACAAAAGTTTCCTCATATTTCAAACGGCAGCACTAAACTTATCGACAACGAACATAGACACAATGAACATACCTAAATTCTAATTGCGAAAGTCAAATTGAACCGATTTTATTTTCTTCGGCCATTTTTAACTTCCTTCCATACAAAAACAACAATATAAGGGAAATAGCAAAGAATTGTTTGGAATCCATCCGTGAAGCGTATTTTATAATGTAAAATGGTGATATTTAGAAAACAAATATAAGCCTTATAAATTGGTGAGTGTTTTACTTGATTTTATGGTTATACACTAAAACAAAAATTAATGTAAAGAATTACAATTACATCCTCAAATATAAAAACTTTGTGATAGAGAAAATTGTGATTGCAAATGACAGCTGGGTGGCAAAGTTGCACAAATTTACCGATGAATACTAGTATAGGTAGCGTATAGGAATCTGTTGACAGTTCTTGAGTATTTTTAACCTTACTAATTTGCTGAAGTTTTTTTTTTTTTTTTGCAAAAGAGAAATGATTTTGTAAAATATAAATGCAATGAAATATGATATTCAAAAGCTTAGAAAGGACTTCCAACCAGTGTTTGGTATAAAATGCCATATTTTGTATTCGCAAGTTTTTTATTTTAATTTTAGATTTTGAGCATCTTCTAATAAATTAAAAATATTAAGTTCCTATCTGTTGGAATTGAATATTGCAGTCGGTTTACCTATGATGTACCTTGCACTTAGATTATGTTTATTTAAAGTTAAAAATTTGAGAACTGAACTTCAACATTTTTATCTTAATCTTAATTTTTATATCGTCCTAGAAGGAAGTGGGCTGTTTATCTTAAATGTACCTAATCTTATTTTTTTTAACAGCATTCCGCGGCCCTTAAACTGAGACGTAAGGTTTAAAAATAAATTCAAAACTGGAAATGACAAACAATTTATTAATTTAAAAATCAATTTTGAAAAATATAGGTGAAAAATTAAATTTGTAGAGTAAGGCCAATTGTTTACTACTTTACCTTACTTAAAAGTTTAATATGGCCGAAAAAGAAATGCAAGCCCACGACATGGTGCGCCGACGAAATTGGTCGCGCGCTATAGCTTTGTATGACCAGATACTCTCACAAATAGCGAACTCAACCGCTGCATTAACTAAGTCGCAGAAAGATAGACAGATAGCATGCCTACTTGGACGTTGTGAATGCTTACTGGAATTAGCAAAATATGAGAACTGTTTAATAGATGCTCGAAGAGTGCTAACTTTGTTAGCTGCTGACCAAAATGACTGCATAGCCAGTGTGTCAAGAACGCGAAGGTGGTTGATCCATTCCTTATGTAAACTTAAGAAATTTACGGTAAGCATTAGAGTTTAGTTCTGTATTATTATGCAAATCCATTAACTTGTAAAATTCTAGGAAGCTGAGCAAATCGCAAAAGAATGGATCAGCGAAATTTCAGGCCAGCCTAGTTTTGCTGACATATCTAAGACGATAGAACGATATCGAACCATTATACAAATGGTGAGTGGACAAAAGGCAAATCAAAAAATACCATCATCACGTTTAGATGATGAAATGTCTATGCTAGACACAAAACTCGATCACTGGGCAACTAACAACCTACCGCTGGATAAGTTCAGTAAACTTCTTAGTAACAAGGGGTTGAAAAAGAGGGAAAATAATGGTCACAATGGAGTGGTCAACAACAGTAGTAGTAGTATTTCGAGTGCTAGCAATAGTAGCAATAGCAGCGGAGGTATGTCGAGTTTAAACACAAGCGTAGTGCAAAAAACCACTGAAATGTTAGATAGTATAAAAATTGAAAATAGCGACGGAACTATTTCTTGCTCGTATTGTGCGATTACTTGCGTAAGTAAAAATGACTTACGACAACATTGCCAAACGGAAAATCATCAGAACGTAATTATGTCTGACCAAGGTGAGGTACATCTATCACTTTTTAAAATGCAATTTACATTATTTATTCTTAGGACGCGACTGGAAATGGCGCCCCCCTCCTCGTGGTTTTACACTTGACACTTACACGTTGTGTGAAAGCTTTTCCGAATTGCAGTCATGTCACTACGGAAATCAATGCGTAGAAGCCCACGGCTTAGAAGAGCTCAATGAGTGGAAGGAACGATTCGAATATCGAAGAATGCGGTTGCAAAGAGCATGTGAAAAAGAACTTTATGGAAAAAGTTATACTGAAGAGATACTCGAAAAATGGATACAAGCAACCAGTCCTGATCGTATTATGCGGGAAAATATTGACGACGTAGAAGATGTTTGTAACAATGAACTTGTAACGAGTATCAGTTCGAAATCATCGAAACGTGAATGGGTTTTTGTTTTGAAAACCCCGAAGCCTATTAAAGCAGTGGCGCTTCTGCAAGATGCTCATCGAAACCATTTTACTGTAAAGTCGATTATTTCAGCTGACGGAAAACCAGTTGAATTAAAATCAGATCAGGAATGGGTTTCTACACCTTCTAATGAGAAATCGTCTATTTTCAACACATCCACGTCTGAAATCGACTACGCACAATGTTTGGAGCAGATGGTAACGATTGAATTCAATACTGATATATATGGTACGTTTCGGCAATCAGTGTGTTTCGATTTTGGCGTGGAGCCACTTTTAGTGAAGCATCTCTGTGTAGACGTTGTACCAGTTGGTGATGCAGAAAAAATAGAAGAAATCAAAAAAGATATAATTAATTCTTCGTCCACACGATGGGATAATGCAAATGCGAACTTAGTTAAATTTGAGACTACAATAGGCACGCATCTCAAGACTGAAGCTTTTTTAAATGATCTAAAACATGAAAAAGATATGCTTGATCGCTATCCATGTCCCCGAGCCGCTACATTTACTCTGACACAGTCAACAATTGTTGAGAGACGTCTTACCCAAAATAATTACCGTTCGCGTATTCATGAATTATTGTATGTTGAAGAAATCGCTCGATATGAACAAATTGCACGGTACAATCTTACTACGAAATTAAAAGTTACATCCAATTACATATTAACACCGGCCGGAATGGCAACCAGTACCGCCAAATATTCCCTTTCAGGTGAACTTTTCGCACTGATGACCCTGGGCAAGGATATTTCGGAAGACACTTCCGCAGGGCGTTTGATTTTATCCAACTGTTCAAGCGTTTATATTTCAACTTTGCAGCTTAATAACGACAAAGATACTGAAAAGAGACGTGACGTCTACGAAGCTGTTATCGAGGACAAAGGCAAAAACGTGATATATCTTAAGTTGTCGGCCAAGTGTGTAGAAAATATGCGACTTAAGGCAGAAACAGAAGCAGAAGTAGATATTCAGTTTCAACTGAATCGATTGCCATACTGTGAATGGCACAATGCCGTAGATAAGATCACTGATTTTAAGATTATATTTCCTGATATTGAAATAGAGCCTAATATACCATGGACACCAAAAAAACAGTGGTCAGAATCCAGCGATTTAAAACTCAATGCAAAGCAAAGGGAAGCTGTAAATGCCATTACTACTTCTTTAGGTGTCAAACTACCACCTATTCTTCTCATTGGTCCATTCGGAACTGGTAAAACGTATACACTGGCACAAGCAATTAAACAACTTCTAACGCAACCTGAAGCAAAAATTTTAATATGCACGCATTCAAATTCAGCTGCTGATCTGTACATAAAAGAATACCTACATCCATGGATTGAAAGTGGATTGGAAGAAGCACAGCCGCTGAGAGTGTATTACCACAAGCGTTGGGTCGCTACCGTCAATAGTGTTGTACAAAAGGTAAACAATTTTTTTTCTTATTTCTGCCAATAAACTTATATTTATATTTTCTAGTATTGTATAACCGATGGAGCGGGGAACTTCCGGCGACCAACTGTGGAAGATATAATGAAACACCGTATTGTCGTTGTGACCTTGAGCATTTCCATGGAACTATCGACATTGGGCTTGCCAAAAGGTTATTTCACGCATATATTTCTAGATGAAGCTGCTCAGGCAATGGAATGCGAGGCAATCATGCCATTGGCCTTGGCTAATGAAAATACGCGTATTGTTCTAGCTGGCGATCATATGCAAATGAGTCCGGAACTATTTTCAAATTTTGCGAAGGAACGAAAACTTCATATATCATTACTAGAACGTTTGTATGACCACTATCCTTCTAATTTTCCTTGTAAAATATTACTTTGTGAAAACTATAGAGCGCACGAAGCTATTATAAAGTTTACATCGGAACTTTTTTACGAGCAAAAATTGATAGCATCAGGTAAACAGCCAAGGCATGATCGTTTTTATCCTTTGACTTTCTTTACCACTCGCGGAGAAGATGTTCAAGATAAAAATTCTACAGCCTTCTACAACAATTCCGAAGTGTATGAGGTAGTAGAACGTGTTTCTGAATTAAGAAAAAAATGGCCTGGCTCTTGGGGAAAAATGAATGATGCTAGCATAGGCATCATGACACCATACGCAGACCAAGTTTTTCGAATACGTTCTGAACTTCGGAAACGTCGCATGGGTGGAATATCTGTGGAGCGTGTCTTAAACGTTCAGGGAAAGCAATTTCGAGCAATTTTTCTTTCTACAGTGCGAACACGCCGAACCTGCTTACCAAACACCAACTTGGCTAATGCATCAGCCAGCGAAGACGCAGATTATGGATTCCTTAGCAATTCAAAACTGTTAAATACAGCCATTACTCGAGCACAAAGTCTTGTAGCTGTAGTTGGAGACCCAGTTGCATTGTGTTCCATAGGACGATGCCGTAAAGTGTGGGAGCGTTTTATAGAGATATGCAACGAAAACAAATCTCTTTTTGGTATAACATGGTCATATCTCCGTTCGCAACTTGATGGAGTGGAATTAAAACGCAGTTACGTACTTAATCCGTTGGCTCCGGAATTTATACCACGTGCATTGCAACCTGAAGCCTATTTACGTGATCAAACAGCGATGTATTTACTTAGTGCCAGTAGTCAGCATAACATATCCGGACCTCATCATCAGCCAAATAATCAAATTCCTTCCATATATGGTAATTTGGGCGGACCTTATGCAATGCTGAACCAAGCTCAGATGACTCAAGTTGCAAAGTCTGCACACCATACACAGTTTCATCATGGCAACATTCCTATGCGTCCAATAGGTCCACCACAACACAATCCAAACTATAGCTTGCAACAACCCAATCGACCGCCAGCACACCTTCCGCAATCACAGCAGCAATTTCCGCCTTATATGATTTGGCCACAACAGCAACAGCAGCCACAACCACCACAACAACCAAATGCTAATGTGTCTAATCAGATGATGCGTGCCACCTATCCAGGACAACAACCACCTATCCAGCCTCCACAATCTCAAAATCCCAATGCTAGCTTATGGGGGCCACCACCGCAGAATAACCCATGGGGAGTTATTCCGAAATCAGGTGTCCCTAATCCTAATCATCGTCCCCCAAATCAGATGCCAAATTCCGTAATACCGCAACAAAACTCTTCGCATAACATAAACATGGCGGGTGCGATGCGTTCTCAAACAGGAATTTCATCACTACCACAACATCAACTTTCATCCACCGTACCATTAGCCGTTCCGAATCAATCGCAACCTCAAATTCGTGGACAAAATGCAACTGATATGAGCTACATAAAGAAATCATTGTATCAACATCCAAGTCCATCAAACAATATTAACTATAATAATCCTATGAATCAGCCAATCATTTTGAATAATCGTCTCAATAACTCGTTCTCCAATGGACCCATAAGCCCAGCAACGGGAGGACCCCTACATGAATCATTTGTGCGACCAAATCAAAACATTGGTTCTAATTTGCACCATCAAAACAGTCTTATCGCGTCTAATAACACAGGGGGACATAAGGAAAAAGATTTTCAATTCTTGAATAACGTGCATATTCCCGTCAATATAGGTGGCTCAATGTTCCAAGCCCCTCCTACCGCTGCCCCCGTACATAACCAACAACATTTACCTACATTTCAAGAGTATAATACACTTCTGCCACCCAATATGACTATATACGAAATGGCTTTCGAGCCAAAAGAATCGCAGTATAAGTGGTATTTAAAACTACTTGAAGTGCACGGCCAGGAATCCGCAAACAAGTTTACAGAAGTTTTACGGCAAGCAATGGGAATTATGCACAATTCGAAAGCAGCTACTGCCTCTCTACAACAATTGCCACCACAGATTCCGCAGCAGCAACAAATGCATCAACATCATCAACAACATAATACAGGCTCGATGCCTAGATCCTCCAGCGTTTTCGCTGGTCCACCAATAAATTCCTTGGCTCCAATACGCAGTGGCACCCCACCACAAGAACCCTCAATGAATTTCAATCAACAAATAGATATGGTCTTCAATTCCTTGATAAATGGAAATGATATAAGTCAACCAATTCTGCGGGAATTATTGGGAATGGTAGGCAGTGTCACTGGGCTTAACAACAGTTGCAACAATAGTAATCCTCCAAGTGGAAATATAAATGGAGGAAATATCGTCAGTATGAACATGATTCCGAAAGAGATTCCAGTCAGCCAACAACAGAAAACAACTGCGTCCCCTCTATTTCCCAACCAGCAAAATATCATGGCGAGCGGTAACGGTAAGATATTATTAAACCTATGTTTTGTATACATTCAGTCAAGAGCTTGTTTTCTGTATCATTAGATTTTTTGTTAGGAAATGATCTCCCAGGCACTTCGACTTCGCGAATGGAATCAGTACCCCTCTACCGTCGCCAAGTATTGGGCAATGGAAACTCTAGCTATCATGGTTCCAACTCATCATCTTCAACAGGTCACTCCATTGCATCATCGACACCGGACAATCTTCTTGATAGTGGTATCGGAAGCATTAATCACCTTCACTCGTCTGGAAATTTAATTGACACAATATTTAATAACACAACTGGCAATGATTTGTCAGCTGCAGCTGCCTATCAAAACAATTCATTTCAAAAGCTTTTTTACAACAACTTCCCCATTAAATTGAATGAAATTGACTTGCGAAATGAGCGCGCTGGAACTCAACAGTCGCATTCACATCATCTTTCAGTGCTTCATCCACAGCAGCAGCAGCAGCAAGCCCAAATGCAATTACATAACCAGGGCGAATCACGCAACACAACTTATGCTGCTGTGCTAAGTCAAGGAAATATCGTTCAAAATTCCCAACTTCACCAGCTTCACCATACCTCCCAGGGCCAGGGGGTAAGCGATGATAAAGATCCATTTGCTGCGATAAGAGAGCTAGGTCAAGCCAACAATGGGTTTTATAATTATTTTCAATAGACATTTTTCTTACTATACATAAAATTAATATTATCATTATTTCTAGGATAAATCTTAGGTTTAATCAAAAAAAATAAAAAGGGTAAGACGATCTTACGACAAAAAAAAAAAAAAAAAAAAATACAAAATACAAAAAAAATAGCAATCAAAACAAAAAATAAAAAGGGTAAGACGATCTTACGACAAAAAAAATTAAATACTTCTACATATAGTTTACTTGCATTTCGCTTGTTTCTCAATTGAAATGAAAACACACACACCACTTTAAGAGTATAGTTCATAGAAGTTGATTAAAAATCATGGCGTAACACATATTTTATGTAGGTATACTTCAAATACAATGTCTAATAATAATTTGATTTTATAATACTAATACAAAAAAATACATAGTAGGTATGATACGAAACGCGAGATATGTATAATGTAGTAATTTAGTTTTAAGAAAAGCCCTATTATAAACATGCAAATATATATACATATTGAATGAAAATACATAATTTTTATTCGTATAGAAGAAAATCAACAGCAAACAAAACACATATTGGAAACGCACTTCAACTTGTTGACATTTTTGTATTTGATGTAGATTTGTTTATTACATCTATCTAAAAAAGCAACAACACGTTCTAAGATGTAAAGGTGAATAAATAGTTTTAGGTAAAATGTTTAAAATGCATAACATTTTTAATTGTAAAATATATATTTAAATATATTTAATCACAAAACAAAACTGTCGGTATTTTTTTTTTGTTTATTTGTATGAACGTATAGCTATTTTCCTTCGCAACCCTGGTCGAGATATAAGAATTCTTCGTACGGTTCTCTTGCTTTCCTTCGCGTAACTTGTCTTGGCCATTTATATTGATATGATCAAAAACGTTCTCTATTCATGCTGGCAAACATTTATAACTGATCAGGGGCCGAATTACCACATCCGTGAGTGAGCAATACGTCTAACCTAACCGTAATCAGTATAACCAAGAGTTGTTAAGTTTCCGATGAGAAGTAGGTAGTAAAGGCATGGAATGATGGATGAAACAACCACCTTCTGTCGTGATGAGAAAATGGAAGAATATACTAACGAAATAATATGTACAATTATCGTTGATTTATACTTAATGGTAGTCTGTAGTAAAATTCGCTTTTACAAAGCAAAAATACTTTCAACTCTCTCTGGAAATTTATTATCCGTGCTATGTTTACGCTTTCGCGAATTTTTTTTCGTCGGTCTAGTCTAGACCACCGGTTAAGAGTTGACATGTTTTTTAACAAATGGATTCCTAATATATGAACCAGCTTGAAAAAAAATCGGACAACTATAAAATTTCTTCTGATAGATTTTCAGTGAAACTATAAATTACAAAACGAACAATTTTTGCCTCTATTTGAGGCTATATGTACTTATATATTTTTTTTTTGTATTAGCTGTTAATTAAATATTATACGGGTATTGTCAATGCAGCAACATCCGACTTTAGTTCATCATATAGATCTTTATATTCGGCGTTTTCTCGAACTAACAAAGCCACAGTACCACGTTTTACGCCCATAGCTGCTCCTAAGTCTGCACGGCTTGGTGTGTAAGTGTATGGAATTCCTTTTTCTTCACATACTGCAGGCAAGTGACACATGATATCAATAGGTGTAACATCCGCAGCAAAAATTACAATTCTGTTAACAAATGAAGTCGCAAATTACAAATATGCATATTACTGAAATTAAAAATAATAATACCCCGTTTCGCCTTTTCTTATTCTTGTTTGAACATCTTTTAATCCATTGCGTATGTAAGTTTTATGTTTCATCGCTTTTTTTATAAGTTTGTAGCATTTCTTTGCTAATTTTTTTGGAGCCATTGGCTGCGAAATTGCGTTAACATATTTTAATTTATCCTCGTAAGTGTCTTCTTCTTTAATTGTTATGTTTTTTGATTCATCGGTATCCACGGGTTCAGTTTTTATTTTTCCCATTTTAATTTTATATTTATTACTACAAAATAGTCAATTCTATTATAAAAAAATAAAAAGCACGTGTAATATGCCCGTAGCGCACACTTTCTATCAAAATTCAAAATACAGAAAAAGCGAACAGAGGACAGAGCGATGGTAGTTGGAAGTGGAACAATATGGTTCTTCCTTCTTTAAATTGGAAGCGGGGTGAGTTCCAAATTGTTCTCGTTTTTTTAAACAGAGGTGAATGATTAAAAGAGATGGATATCTTTCGTTCCACCCAAAACCCATTTGCTTACATTGTTGTTTTTGTAATTTCAACCCCTGTCTGTAAATACGTGTGAGGTGTGAGCAACATAAAAGTACGTTGCTAGCAGAGTTGCCATCAGAGATTAATGAATAAAAGAGATGGTTATCTTTCGTACGTCTATCCCCTCAAAACCCATTTGTTTACATTGTTGTTTTTGTAATTTCAACCCCCGTCTGTGAATACGTGTGGCTAACAAAAAAGCATGTTGCTAATGGACGACCGCGAATCATCTTGCTTTTATGAGCATCGCGGTGTTTAATTGTTTTGTGTTACGTTTTGAATTTGTTTAGTTTTTGTGGAGGTGTTGATTAAACTGAAAAAGATAGTGAAATACACATTAGAGAATACCGAATTCTTGCATTAAAGTCCAATTCATGAACTCACATATACTATAATAGACATAAGCAGGTGTGTGTGACTTCATGAATTTTTCTGGAAAACAGCTTGTAGGCAGCCGCCCTTCCACTGGAAAGATATATATCTCTGTATTCCATTATCTTTGGTTGCCATTTTGAAATCGGACTTCCAGTCAGATTTGACTGGAAAAAAAACAGTCAAAAAACCAAAATCCAGTCAGAAAAACAGTCAACGAAATATAATAGACAATTCCAGCTAAAAATCCAGCCAAAATAAAACTACGAATAAAAAATGAAAAAAAGTCATTAATAAACCCTATTAAAAAAAACTCGGGATCCACTTACCATCACGTATTAATGTGAAGTACCTATATTTTAAAAACTAAATATGTATATCAAAAAAAAATACTAAAAATAAGAGTAAATTCATTAAATTAGTTGAACACATAAATAAACTTTACATACCTAGTATTTTCTTTGAGTGCTTCAATTGCCTACTTCTCGTCTTCATCACTTTTTTAAGTGATAGTAGTACCTACCATCTTTTTTTGTAACTTCAGACGGTATACCAAAGTTGAAGCAGCATTATTTGTAAGTTAACAAAGGGTAGAACAAACTTGTATAAATGCAAACGCAAAAATTTATTGATTGCATTAGTGGGATATGCTTCCAATCTTAGAGCGGAAAAAGGAAATTCAAGCAAAGTTTGTTCTTTTAATTTTGATTTCTCGGCTTGAATTTTAAAATGTATAGGTACTAACGATTTCCCAGATATGACACGAATCAGTTAAAAACAGTCAAACAAAAATCGTATCCAGCTAAAAAACCAGCCGGCTGGATTTTAGAAAATCTTCCAGCTAAATGCGAGTCAATCCAGTCAGATCTGACTGGAAGCCAGTCAAAATGGCAACGCTGGTTGCTAGTGGCCGACGATGAATTTTTCTGGAAAACAGCTTGTAGGTACCCGACTTTCCACTGGAAAGTTATATATCTCTGTTTTCCATTATGCCACAAAGAGCGAAACAAACTTAATCAATTTCGAAAGTAAATGTATCGATTTCGTTAAGATTAAATACAGAATGAATATTGTAAACGGGTAATGTTTGAATTTAAAATGCTCAGAAAGAACTAGTAATAAATGCTACTACTATATACTACTATTTATTATCTTTGGTAGGTAATTACAAAATTATATATGTGAAATACACATTAGAGAATACCGAATTCTTGCATTAAAGTCCAATTCATGAACTCACATATGCTGTAATATAAATGAGCAGAAGTGTGTGACTTTATGTATTTTTCTGCAAAACAGCTTGTAGAAAGCCGCCGATCCACTGGAGAGCTATGTAGCCAGAGATTAATGAATAAAAGAGATGGCTATCTTTCGTACGTCTATCCCCCCAAAACCCATTATTGTTGTCTTTGTAATTTCAACCCCCGTCTGTGAATACGTGTGACTAACAAAAAAGCTTGTTGCTAATGGCCGACCGCGAATCATCTTGCTTTTATGAGCATCGCGGTGTTTAATTGTTTTGTGTTACGTTTTGAATTTGTTTAGTTTTTGTGGAGGTGTTGATTAAACTGAAAAAGGTAGTGAAATACACATTAGAGAATACCGAATTCTTGCATTAAAGTCCAATTCATGAACTCACATATACTATAATAGAAATAAGCAGGTGTGTGTGACTTCATGAATTTTTATGGAAAACAGCTTGTAGGCAGCCGCCCTTCCACTGGAAAGTTATGTATCTCTGTATTCCGTTATCTTTGTATGTAGCTCTGTGTTACATTATCTTTGGTTTCTACCTGCCTCTGGCTCTGATATCCTTAATTTCATTATCTTTGCCGAACGCAACCCACGTGCCTTAACAACATACTAAACGCGGCCAATTGTAACGTAACAGCCGTAACAGCTTAATTGTCAATCCTCAATTGTGTGTCAACTGTCAGTTGTCAACTAGATTACCTTTTTAGGTATCTTCTTTGGAATATTTTATTTATGTGGTTCGGTTTGGTGTTTGGCTTTAGGCTTTGGGACCGTCTTCATTATGTTACCTAAAGATACGTTTACACATAGTTCCCCGAAAATGGTACTAACAAGTTATGAGTTCTGTGCCAATATAGCTTGTGACATTGCCATTCATGCGCAACAAAAATCACAAGTTGACTATTTTAACACTACTGTTTTAAATAGTTGCAGTATTGCACAACCTGAAAGTTGTACACAATGGAGTGAAAGAAATGAAACTAGCTCAAAGCCTGTTTCACAGATTTCATCAAATGGATATTATGGGTTCACCCACATAAACAAGAACGTTGACATGGCTGCTGCCGAAAATGGAAATGATGTCAACATACACTCTGGAAAGGGGGAGTCGAAAACACATAAAGATCTCGACAACAACTCGTTGAACCAATTGGAAACATTTTCATTTAATATTACTTCGATACCGCAACCAAAAAAAAGGATTCGCCCAAATGAAAACTGTGCGAATAAATTAGAAATAAATGCAAAACGATGTCGTCTGGAAACGGATAAATGTAAGTGCTATTTAGCGACGATCAAATTTCTACATAATTAATAATTTTGCCCATAAGGAAAATTGGTTTTGAATAGATTTATACACGATGGACTCGTGGATGCTAAGCGAGTTCGTTGACAACAAAAATAACAAACTAACAAATATGCACAGAGTGCCTACAGAATTATTTATATAGTATCCCTTTTGCGGCTCTAACACTCAACAAATAATCTTAACAAATTAAGTGTTTAAGAAATTACTTTGAAGTATGTGTTATAATAACATTTTTAAAACTAAACTATGGAAAATTCGCATCCAATGTTTGAAAATAATATGAATAATAGACAAACAATCAATGTTGATCGAGTTCAACTTAGTTCCACTTGAGTAAGACCTATCTTAATAATTATAATCCATCTTACCTAATCCTATTATATGTATTTCATTTCCTGAGCATTTTTGGTTTTTTACCTTTTATAACAATTTTTCATATGTACTACTATATAAAGCATTACCTATTTGCATTATAATCGTAAAAAAAAACCAAAAAAAAAAAACTTAGAGCAACATTTTTTTTTTATTTTGTTTATTTTGGTGCCTAATGCTTATAAGTACATATTTTTATTCGTTACAGTACCCGTAATAGAGCCACTAAGCAAAATGGAGGTAGACATCATTGAGGTCGATAAAGACGTAAATAATCTATATGATTCGGCCAATATACATCGGATGTTTACTCAACCCCCTTGCCCCCCTAACAACCCAAAAAGTAATTTAAAAAAAAATGTTGACGTCAGTCGTTGTGTAGTATTATTGCCTTGAATTATTATTATAACAAAAATATTAAGAGTTCTTGTTCTGTTTCTTTTTTAACTACTGTATGTCTGCAAACATCTCTACATCATCTAACAATCCAAATGAATTAAGAAAAATACCTGTTCCCTCGTAACATACTTACATGTATTTTTCAGATAATTTTGAAAAGAGCGCATCATATGGTTTAATGCCAGGTCAGGCACAGATCAATGCTAGACTTAGTGCTCTGCGATGCAATAAAAGTCCGGAAACACACCGTACTCTTTATAGATCGGAAAGCATGTGTTCGAGGATAAATAAAGGTGCTGGAACAAGCAAAGAAATTCCTTGTAACGACAAAAACAAAAGACAGTTGGAGCAAATGTTTTCTGAGACGCATGGTAGTGGACTTTTCTACTTAGATTTGGATGAAGGCTCATTAAAGTAGCTTACTATAACATTGTCGCATTTTCTACAGTTCATTTAAGAGATTGGCCTATTTCGAACAATATTCTACCAAATTTCATTTGGGCTATCACCAAAAAGATGAATTGTGTTCTTTGTATATATTTCTCCTAACACGTATTGTAAATATAACTTGTAATTTTTGCAACTGTACGACATATTGAGGTCACTCAAATAAGAAATAAACTTCTGTCAGTGCAACTTCTTCATTTATAAATAAAATTAATTAAGACATGCAAACACAATCACTCGAACTTTTCCTTTTTACGGGTAACCTTGAAAATAGAAACACATAATAAATTGTGCTCAAAATTATCGCTCGAAATTTTATATTTATTCTAGACTATCTATTTGAGTATTATAGACAGCAAATATTATTAAAAGAAAACAGTTGTGCCCTCCCACGAGTACAAAAATCTTTTCACACCGATTTCAACAAAGACTAGAAACTGAATCTCTCTGACTCAAACAAATGAAATAATCTTCTTTAGCATGGAAGCAATATCAAAGGAGTTAAGTCTGCGCCAGGGTCTACAAATTTAAAATTGTATAACCGTGCAGCTGTGAACCTTTGATCTTCACTTTTTTTAAGCATTGGGAAATTTGTAATTTGGAGAGCACCGAATATGCAGTTAACGGTCATTTGAAACAAACATAATGTCCAACGAAGCAATTTTGAAAAATTATGTTAAAATGATATTTGTCTAACTTGGTCCTTATACTTATTTAAATAAAAAGAAAATTAAAAAAAAAATGCCTTTTTCATTTAGCAGAAACTGTTGAATTGTTTTTTTAATTTTAGGTTTACTTCCAGTTTACAACGATCGAAAAAACAATAGTGTATTCTTTCCAGTTTTTGTAGTCCAGCGTAAAAATAAAGCAAATACTAAAATACTGCCAATGAGTAGGTATTTAGGTCGCGAATCGCGAATCGAAATTATCATAATAAATAATATCGACTTTAACATTCTTCAATAAATATTGGTTTTGTGTTCTTTCAAAATGCTCTGAATCGCCGGAAAAAGGACTTGCAAATGAACCATACAACACTGATAAATGATTTAAACTAATGGTACTAACTTATGGCTTTACGGCGGTGCCTAGCCTTTAATATATTTGTCGATTTTTAGAAATAGGAATCGAAAACTTATAACTGAATATCGATTAACAACTACAAGCGTTAATGGGAGTGATTGCATGTATTTATTTTATTCAGATTCTCATTAGATATGCTAAAAATATTTTTTGATTAAAATTTACTTAGGTATATGTATATGTATAACTACATGTACCTATCTACATTTCTTTGTGAATTTTCTTGTATTGAAACTCATAGGCATCGAAAAGTTTTTTATTCAAAACATAAAATACTTATTGGTCATTTTGGTTGGGAATATAGTAAATTTAGCTATTTGTTGTTCACATTTCCGCTACTGTCCTGGAATCCCCAGGTTGCTGTACATTAACGCTATTTTCTTGGACTTCCTTAACCATAAACTGTACTACATTATCCAAGTCATATTTTGGTTGCCAACCCCAATCACAGCGAGCTTCTGAATCGTCAAATACTTGCGGCCAAGAATCCGCAATTAATTGTCGTTCGTCTGGTTTATATGTGACATGCAAATTTGGAATATATTTACTTAGAACTTCAACTAATTCTTCAGGTGTAAACGACATTCCTGTTACATTATAGACACGTCGTTTTAACTGACTAGATGGAGCACTCATGAATTCCAGAAGAGATCTAAATAACAAAATATAAGAACAAAATAAATAGCAAATCGACCAGAAAATATTTAATATCCTGAACTTGCCTTAAACAATCTTCTATATGCATCATTGGCAGTCTGGTATCCGGTTTTAGATAACAAGTATACTTTCCAGTTTTAAGCGCTTCGTGAAATATTGCAATTGCATAATCTGTATTAAAAATAACATTGATTACAAAAAAGTTTTTAATAAAACTATTTTCTTGACTAAAAACACTAGTATCGATGGGCCTATAAAACTCATGAAACAACAGACTTATTGCAAGTTCCGATTACAGCAACAGCCATTTAATTTAAACCTAATACTTAATTTTAGCAAAAATAATGGTATCACCTTATATAAAATGCTTTAAGGTATTCGGCCAGTTTAAGTCGGACCGGTCTATGTGCTTAAATTCAAAACTTAATACAAACCTGTAGTTCCACCACCAGGAGAATTGCTTGAAATAACCCCAGGAAATCGTAAACATCTAAAATCCAAGCCGAATTTGTGATAATAATACTCCCCAATTAGCTCAGCATGTACTTTTGAAACGCCATAAATTGTTCTTGGCCGTTGTATCTGCAAATAACGAAAGGTAAATTACATTTTGTAAATACATTGGGTAAGTCTTGTATTCTCAGTGCTTTGCTCCAATTTTATACTTAAAAACAAAACAAAGTATAACTGAAGAAATAAAATTGATTATAGGTAAAAAATGAAATACATGGTTATTGTGCAAAAAGAAAATTATGAAATCCATGCAATGCAATAATACCTAGGCGTATTTCATTTATTGAACATTTATATTCGTAAAGAAGAATCGCAATCACAACAATTATACAATTAAACTTGACACTTCAAAGATATACACTAAGTATCTATCGTAAGTAGTACCCGTCGTTTACAACATTTGGAGGAAGCGAATGCGCAATAACAGTTTTAGCTAGTAACTACTTACCTATCCGTAAAGATCCATTATGATATTAAAGCGTTATATCCTATTTTAAATAATATGTATTACCAATAAACGAGAGACCGAGGAAACCTAATCATATACCACTGAATTCCAATCCAAAACACATGTTAATAGTAACACCCACACAAAATCACTAGATACAGATTCTGCGAGAAGTATCTTTAATGACTTTCAAGATATTTCCGATATTAGTTCGAAAATATCACAATAGATAGTATCGATCATGATAGTTTTGTCTGTTAACCATTCATAAATTCAAAACTTTTATACAAGTAGTAATATTGTTTGAAACTAAAGTCCTTGAATATCTACCTGTGGTCTTTTTTAAAAAAATAAACAACATCAACACCGAGAAATGGCCTATTACAAAACTACGCGTATATTCTATTATTAGACGAAAAGTGACAAACAACAAACAACTGAGATGCTTCGTTTTTTTTTACCTATAAATGCGTTTTGGAAAACAAATAAGCGTTTCCAGTCGTAACGCCTAAAATCGTATCCGCTATTTCAAATTTGTTAACAATTAGAAGGTAAGCAATAATGTTCTGTTTAAAATTGAACTGTGGGATTTCATATAAGTTTAGGTGAGTACCAACCGTAACATTTGGAGTGGGATTTCGTGGACTATCTGGACCAAAAGCTCCTATTGTACTTGGAACGAATATTCTCAATCGATATTGTTTAGCAAGTTCAATCACATTTTGAACTCCTTCAATATTAACCCTAAAAAAAATAAAGGATGTCAAGTAAAAAATATTTTTTAAACTGGTTATACCATTTTACCTCATCGCCAAAGGAACATTTTGTTCACCAATTGCACTAAGCAATGCCGAAAAATGAATGAGCCAATCAATACGATGATCCACAACAATTTTTTGCAGTCCCTATATTTTTAAATATAATTTAAATTGATGCATATGTTGTTGTTTAAATATAGCTTATTATAATATTTATTAATAGTCAATACCTTTATGTCCAAAATATCTGCGAAAATATATGGTCCACTATGTGCTATTTCCTTATTCGGCTTAACAATATCCGAAAGAATTACATTCGTATCGCCGTAACGTTTACGAAGTAATTTAGCACATTCAATGCCTAACTGCCCAAGACCACCTAAAAAAAGAGTTTTATCAATATAACCACATCCAGTTTTAAATTTATTTAAATCTTCGTACCAGTAATTAATATTTTAGGCGGTCGCCCATTGTCCGTATGCAAATTACGGAAATATACAGATGCATTTTTAAATAAATTGACACTGATGTTAAAAATATTTGATGTAGAAGTTCGCAACATATTAAATGCAGGATTTTTAATTTTGGTATAAGATGCAGTATTCGACTGTTTTCGAGAAGAGGTTTACTTGTTGTAACGATATTCCTATTACTGAATGGGAACAATCTGTGTACTTATCATGGAACGAACAAATCTGATTTTAATGGGGTGATGTGAGCATTGTGTTAGATAGTGTTAGTACATTTGATATATTATACATTATATTTTCAGAGGGTGTTTCTTTTAAGTAAAATTCATAAATAAAATAGTACCTACGTTAAACGAAAGACCTGATACCTACAAATATAGTTGGGGAACAGGTCCCATATGGTACCTAAAGATAACTTATCAAAAGCAATCGTTTACATGAGTTATATTTTTCTGACAAATAGAATGAACATACAATTAGTCTATGATGTTTTCGAGCGGCAGTGCTTAAAAAACCTTGAGTTGTAATTTGGGTTTTCCAGGGTACAGCCCGTGATCGCTAGCTCAGAAATCTATGACCTAACCACAAACCACATAATAATCATTGTTATTTACAAGAATTGTAAAACAAATTAATAATTTATGTATATAATTATTTTTTGTATATTAAACTTCCTACATAACTTCATAATGTATTGTTTAAAGTGGACTTTGGTACGATTTTAGCCAAAGCTAAATAGACTGGGGTAATAAAACAATTCATACTAAGTAAAAACAGAACTCCATTGCCAGATTTTGCATTGCATTGGTCAAACGTATTTGTCCAAATAACCCCAAGATTTTTTTTTATCTATCACAAACAATCAGCAGGCGTAGTGGCTTAGTGGTTAGTGTGTTGCACTACTAAGCGAGGGGTCCCAGGTTCGAATCCCGCAAAAACCCAAATTCCAACTGAAAGTTTTCACTGCGCCACCTCTCGCGAACGTCTGACAAACATCCGAGAGTATAAGTATAACTGTGTTGAAAGAGCTTCTCAATTAGCCGTTTGGAATCGGCATAAAATTGTAGATCCCTTCCATTCGTTCCAAAAATAAAAAACTCACACAAAACGAATGGTTGTGAGAAGCTAAGCCCAGGGTACCTACAGACCTGTTGCGCCAACTATTATTATTTATTATTACAAACAATCAAAATTGACTATGCACTTGGTAATTAGAACCTAAAATCTTGCTTTTGATAGATATTTAAAACATCGTGTGCTCTGTGGCTCAATAGGTAGTGTGCTGGTCTACCAAGCGGTCCCTAAAAAAAACACTCGCGAATGTCTGAAAAGCATCCGAGAGAATAATTTCCCAATTTAGGCCCGTAGTACATGTCCCCTCCATTCATCCTAAAAAAATTAAATCTAACAAGGAGTTGCTGTGAGAATATAGGACTAGAGTAGGTACCTACGTATATAAACCTGTAATATAAATCTATCTATTTATTGGTTACATTTTTGACCTTATAATTATTCTTCGAAACATTTCTTTACGTATACTTTAAATAAATTTGAGGCGCCCTGTAGAAACACCTCGCTTCGGTAGAAAAAAATGATATAATTCAAGCATATTAGGTTGTAGATATGTTAGTTTTCGTTAATTAATACTCATGCGCATTTGATGTTCAGCTTGATTTAATATTATGTTGAATTTTGATGATTCTCTTGCTTTAGTTACTTTCTTCGTAATAATGTATCGGAATGTAGAAGTCAGTAATGCAGTAATGATTATTATCAAAATTAGTTTGTGATTCCTGTTTGCCTGGGAATTCAAAATTATGTTCTTATTATTTAATATTTTAACAATATCTAATTATAAGCTAAGCATTCTGACACACCCACCATTAACAGGTGATCTTTCATATTTATTTAAACAGAACACTCTACCATCAACATGAGCACACGTGCCTCGTTAATAGAAATAGATTGGTCTTTTCGCGAATGTATCTTGTGCAGTATTTGTCATTCTAACACATATTCGCACGTTTCCTGTAAAAACATCACAAATCAATCCAAAAATAAAAACAAATTTCTGTAAAAAATATATATATTGGCTTTCTAAGAAGCGGAAACGAATTGGGCTTGAAGTACATATTGGACCAGCAATTTAACAAAGGCCTTAAATGCGTTTAATGATTTTCTAATTTTAAACCATATATTTTAAAAGTTACTGGTGGACTATTAGTCAAGTGCTTAAATTATTTATTTAAAAACAGAGAAACTCACATAACACATTCGCATTTTCAGAAGCACTTATGCCTTCTTAATAAAAGTTGTTGTTTAGTCTACTTGCTATTGTTAATTGTGTTCGTTTGTTACCCTCCTCATTCATTGTTATTGGCTTAATAAGCAATTTTCGAATTATCCTTAGTTACTTTTTTGATAAAAGAAAATCATACGTGGGTATACAGAAAGTGTATGATGAAAAGAATCAAACAAGTTTTCAGTTTGTAGGTATATAATTTGTCGAATTACGGCCACAAGCGGTACTAATAGTGATACCTTTATTTACGAGTACATATTTTGTTGAAATAGATTAAGAATTAAAAAATGTATACTAATTCGAATACGTATGGATGCATGCACTAAGGTATCATCGGTTAAATTTAGCTTCATATAGTGAACGTAACGTAAAAACAAATTTAAAATGTTTAAAAAATATTCCGGAGCATTGTTATAGCGTTGGACAGGTCCAAACAGCCGATTGAGAAGCTCTTTCGAGACAGTTTTTTTTAATCACAATAGGTAATTTTACATTTAAGATTTCACCATTGTGAGTTCGTAAAATCTAGCCTGGACTCTAAATACAATTATTGTTAGTATCATTAACCAGAAAATGTATAAATTGGTTAAATTCCTTTATGTAACTGAACAAAGGATTCCACCTTTATATCTCATGCTCGGAAGTTGAGCATCTTACACCCTGTAATAGATATATATTTGGACATTCGAAATAAATGATGTTTTGTTTATGCATTATTTATTCTATAGAAAAAAAAAATACTTACTAAGACACATATTATTATCAATTGGAATCTGATTAATTATGGTTAGAAAATCATATATAAGTCCTTCACATATAGGTGATATAGGTACCGGTACAAAAAAAAAAAATTAAATTGCACTGAAGAAATATCAAACAGAACAGAAACTTACTTAGTGACGATAGCCACAAACAACAATTTACATTTTGACAAAGAAAACTATGTATATATAGTAGGTATAGATACTTTATTTCAAAAACAAGAAATTGATAACAATTAAATAAAACGCGACCCCTGAACTTTGCTAAATGATCACTTCTTGATTAAACAAGATTCAGATATTTCCTTTCATGAAGGTAGGTACCTACAGTGTAGCAATACAAATAAAAATTTATTGAATTCTTTTAAAGTAAAATAAGTAACAGTTTTCAAATAAAATGCAAAATATGGCTATAAAAGATTATATCTTATTCCTACAACCGCCATTTTTTGCAATTTTAATTCTACTTAAAATGAATCACATATGTACACAATTTTGACAATTATTGTGTTATGATATTTTTTTCTTGTCGTTTAAAAATGTAAGTTTTGTTCCTATTTTTTATTTCCCTAAAAATGAACCCCTTGACGCTGTGGGTCCAAAATTGCTGATACTGCCATTGCGCTGTGCTTCAATAGCCTGATAATTAATAAACCAAAACGGACGATTATCAATTGGAATCTGATTAAGGTGGTCGATAAGTTGTTGATCGCCGTGCGCATCTAAAGGCAGTCGAGGGGGATTTACAGGTGCTGTGGCTGTTGAAAATGATGTTGCCGTTTGATCTCCGTTGTTTACAGCTACTGCGGGTCTTTGGGTCGATGTCCCTCGATTAATATTATTATTAATTGCAGCAACGTCTGATGACTGTACTTGGTTGTTTGGAATTGAAATATAAGCTTGCTCAGCGGTTACGACAGCAACACCCTGTGGTGGTCTTTGAGTTGCACCGTTCGCCAAAGTATCTTCACCGAATCTATTCGCCAGCTCAATATCTTGTGGACTTTGAGTAGGGCGATATTTATCTTTATTCCCATTTGGTGGCCTGCTGCCGGCATATGAAGGCCGCTGGGTTAATACGAGAGTTAAGCACAATAATGAATAAATTATAAAACAAATCGGTTTTACTGCCATGGTTTACTTTTGTTACAATTATTTGATTTTGATAAGTGTTTTATTCTTTGATTTTATTATTACGCACAAAATGGTATTACAACGTAGTGAAAATTGTCTAAGCGCGAAATATTTGCTTGCTCGGGCGATTGATTTTGACTGAGCGCAATCATTTTAGCATCAGCCTATTTAAACCAACTCGAAAATCATTCGAATCTTGCTCAATGAGAGATGTATACAGGTTTGGAAGTTCCAGCAGAAAATAAAAGAATGTATGAAACGGAAACCTGCTGCTGCGCTGTTGTCGGATCGCATCGCTATGCATATGCTACTGCCTGGTGCCTGGAGTGCTGGCTGCTCGCTGGCCTGCTACTGAGAGTGTGACACAAAATACAAAAACCAATATGTTGTTGTATTGATAAAGATAGATGAACTGAGAGAAGATACGTAATTTGCGGTTGGGATTTTCCCACCCACATTGATATAGTTATTTTATATTGCTGTGAGTCCTACTTGCCAGTTTCATCAGGGTTCAATGATCAAATGCAGTGAACCTTATATACGTATCTGAAAACCTTCGTTTTTTAGAGAGTGCTAATATAATTTGAAATACTCTAGATATTAGATTATGATGAGGTATTATTGTTATTTTTTGTCTTCTTTCAATAATCCATCGTCTTCATTTATGAAAATAACAACAAAGCAGTAGGTAGGTAGGTTCGTATTACATCTAGAATTGTTACGTCAAACTTATAATATAAAGGGGAACCTCGAATGGCTGTGGGATTTTGTGAATTTTACTGCTTATGCATATGGGGTCGAACAATATAAAAAAGAAGCAAATGGAATTATGGAGCTGAGTCACATTTTGTTACAAAAAAAAAAAAAAAAATCGAATGAAAATAAAAAAGAGTTGTCGAATGGGAAATCCAGTTTACCGAAATTAGCACTTGTTGTTTTATGACTAATGTCGTTTTCCATTGGGACCACCAGAAATCTTTTTCAGATCTCAGATTTTACGGTGCAAATGGAACATGCAACGGAATTGATCTGCTTTTGTAAATGGATTAATGCGTTATTTGACAGCAATATCAGCTGTTTGATTTGCAAAAATCACAAATCGATTGGTATCGACTTGAAAAATGTTTCTTCTATGTGCAATACAAATGGAGTATTTTTGGTGATTCAGTCTTCAGATGACGATTAAAACTATTTGCCGAATTGCCAAAAACAAAGGATAACAAAAAATTGGTCGAAAAACTAAATATCTATGATGATAATAGTTCCTCTTGAATTATATCCATGGCTATAATGTATTTCGTTATTTTGGTTTTCACGAAATCTCGCACATTTATCTTGAAAGCAAACTTCTTAAAATGACGTAAAACAGCTGTGCGAAGTATATTGGTATTGTGAGAGTGTTTGTAGATCTGAAAAAATATCGAGATCTGCAAAAAGTGCTCTGAATCGAAAAAAAGATTGATTTTTGGTCCCAATGGAACATAAAAAGTTTTTGGTCCCAATGGAAAACGGCATAATATCACCCTATACTGTGCGAAAGTATAAAACTTACTTTTAATATTATCTATTATAATCAAATCGTACCTACAAAGAAAATCTACCAAATAATTTTGCATCTCACCAAAAGAAAATTTTGTATGTTTATTTGTCATATCATTACAGAATACTCTAAGCCTAATAGAGTAAATGAATAATTGTTACCTGAAACGTTGACGTTTACATAAAAAATTATGTATCATACAATGAGTCTAGTAGTAAATGAAATCCTAGTTTATGATAACAGTTATAAGTTATTTATATCTACTACTTTCAGATTTGTGTCAGATGTTCACAGGAAGTTGTTGAAAATCGTAAAACGTTTGATTCTTCAGCTCCAGCACATATTTTATGTATTTACATACCTACTGCTACTAGTGATAAAGCAAGAATAAATATCGATATTATTGTATTATTACTCGCCTTATGATTTTCTACAATTTTTTCAGATATTCTTATGCAGAATGGAAAATTATATACTAGTTGCCTCAAAGCTTAAACCTACTTACCTTCTTTCATTTAAACAGTCACAACAGTTGAATTTTTCTTTAATGAAAATGCATTAATGAATTCACCGCAGAAGGATTCAAACTTCGCCTAAGAGAACTTCGTGCACTCATTGTTTAAATATTTTGTTATATTATAATATTTTTTCTTTATAAATGCGTTTGCATCGCATGTTTACAAAAGATAAAAAGCGTATATATTATTTAATTTTATCTTCTATCTTTCATATATATATACGTATTCAGAAATTACACAGTTTTAGATATGTTAAGCAACTATTATAAATATAATATTACGTGTTTTAATGATGAATAAAATTGATATACAAAAAAAAAAACCGAATTGATTCAAATTGAAAATTAATAAATAGATACTTTAATCTTCAATATAGTAAATGACTTTGTGTAGTTCTTACAGATTTAACCTACAATTTATGATGATATCTAGTTATGCGCTTATGTTATAGAATGAACTTTGGCAGATAAACAATTGTGCAGCACGAATACTACTGGCTTAGGACAGCATTCCATATCCAGTTCCTGAAAATATTTAAAATATAAGGTAGGCCCTCAGATCCAGCATATAACAGAATTTTAAACTGAATTTGACGCTTATAATTTTTGTTTATTCGAAAGTTACCTCTATATGCTTCGTGGTTATGAAGTATTTTTAACATGAATAAAATATTTATTTTAGCTTTTAGGTAAATTTTAATAAGAAAAAACATAATACCAATTTTCCGCGTATCATATTCATAACCTATTACGAAGTATACAAAACATAACATCGACAAGAGGAAAGTGATTAAATCATATAAGCGGTATAGTTTTTAAAATACTAGAATGACTTTTTAGCACACTTACAATTTCTCCTTCATCCCCGAAGTCTAAATATAATAATCGGTTGCCGTCGTCCGCAGACCCTTTCAGCTTATCAAATGGATATTGCCACATTTGGGACTTTGTGGTAGCTGGTGAATTGAAGCCACATTCATAAAGCGAAAAGCCTCGGTTCAAATGAACTATTAATTGACACTGTTTTCCCTGGTATAAACAGCGGAAAGAGAATTCTCTCTGATAGTTAATTGCATTGTGACTTCCTTGAACTAAAAATCTGGCCCATGCAGCCATATCGCGGTGGGTTTCTGATCGCAGCCAGTAAACAAGAACTCCGCGAGTAGTGCCACAGCGTACACAGAATACTGTAGTTTGTTGATTCTTTAAATATAAGTACAATATTAAAAATAATAACATTTTTTTTAATTTGAATTGATTACATGAAGTGATGAATTGCTTCCAGCTCCAGCAAGACGAGTAGATGCAAGAGGGCAGCTTTCAAGGGGTCGACTCCATGCTTCAACGGACCACGGCGCCCCTTCGTATATTCTATAAGGTGGTACATAAAAATTAATATTTTTTTTTATTTTACATATAACTATTATTTTTTTAATTTTATCTATAAAATTTTTTTTTCATCAAAGTGTAATCAATTTGATTTGAACAAAATAACAAAAATGGTTCAACTTTCTTCGATCATAAGCGTCTCACATCTTACAGGGCCTTTTACACTCAAAAACTACGTATAAATTGTGTGAAGATGAAAGATAAAGATTTATTTAAAGTATATGTATATACCATCTTTAGGATGCTCAAATTTGAATGGTTCATAAATTTGAAACATTAGCACAAAAATGATGACCCTCGGCTATAAATCATACTTGAGCACCTTATATGTCTTTCGAAATCGTGAGTCAAGGAATGTGTGCAAACTCAGTATAATATACTAGAAGATGTGTTATTCCTTTCTATTATATTACATACATAGTTATCTAATATGCATATAGCCACAAATACAACTACTTATCGAATTTTTTTAAACGGTTCTAAGTCGAGTATTTTACATATCGAAAAGTGTAATAAATAAATTTGCGGCTATTATATTATTTTATTTGTTTACAGATATAAAGCGATGAAACCCTATAAATGGTCCTTTTTTTTTGATTCAGTAGGTACCTGAAACGAATCGGAACGAATTTACATAAAAATGTTTTCGTTGTTTTTTAATTCGATAAGCCATTATTTAATGAAAACAGGATTGTGTGTAATCGCCATTAAAATTGCGAAATTTATTTACCCATAATGTTTATATATTTATATATCCGAGTCTATAAACGAAATCATTTAATGTTTGTTGTTACCTGAATTCGCGATCTGTAACTGCCACAAACACGGGCTGCCACTTATCGTTCTCATCAGAGCTCTCCGAGCTAGATCTTCCACTCTAATTATCAAATTTAATTATCAAATGAAGTGAATCTAAGTGAATTTCTAAGTACAAGTTTTTCTTACGTGATCGCTATTTCCACCCATTCTTCGGCTGAGCCAACCAATATGCTTCAATTCACCGATTACATTAAGTAACGCATGGTTTGCATCGTTTAGTGCCCTTTGAGTACCACACGCCATTGCTGAGTGTAAAGCATTAAACCACATTAATGCTTCTTGCGAGTCAGTTGCGCGAAGAATGCACGAGTGGATGCCATCAGGAGAGTGCAATTCAATACATCGATTTTCTGATAAAAACAAGTTACAAAGTTATATAAATTCCGCAACGTGTTTGATGTAGTGTCATAAGGAAAGATCTCAGACAGATAAAAACTATTATTAGACTGCATTCCAAACTTAACTAGCTATTGTATATATGTATTGTATTGTATTGTAGCTTAAGAAACAGTGGTTGTTTATTTAGACACTTTGAATTTCAAAATGTGGAATATTTAAAGGAAAAACAGTGATTAATTTAAAATACAATACAATAAATACAATATAATTTATAATAACAGCTCAAATCAAAATCACGTTAATGCTTTGTCAATCATTGACAGCAAAACCAACTACTATTCCTTAAGTTAGATTTTACTCTTTTAGCAATTATCAAAACTATCAAAGCTGTAATTAAGTTTGTAACAATAGTTACACTTGGAATGTAGACTTGGTATGCCATTTTCGTTTCGGTATTTTAGAAATGTTGTCTTTCACTTCACATTTCAGTTGCCTAATACCACGTCGCTACTAAAAATATTTCATTAATCTTACCTGGATCCACATATTTTAAATTGCGTGCTAAATGCGTGAGTTGTAGAGGAATATACCGAGTGTCAGCTCTTGGTGGGCTCTTTGGAGCTGGCGGGGACGTTGGCATGCCAGAACCCAAAGGGCATAAAAAAGCTCTTTGTAGTTCCCACCCAACTTCAGATATAATACTAGCTTTTCTAAAATACGGAGTTACTTCTCGAAGGAATTTGACTGAAATTAAATGAATGGGTATATTCGTTATTGTCTTCCTTGACTACAAACATGCAGAGTGGGGTTTTTCATATAACAAGGTTAATCCACTGAGAGATAGTCCCCTGAATTTGGATAGACGCACCAGAGTAACGTTATAACGGTAGTTTTACTTTCTTTTTGTCTATACCATCAAAAAGTATTCATTTGCATATAAGCGCCTGTAAAACGTCGAAAAAAAAAGTTCTAGTTTATGTTTTGTTTTATTTATTTTAATTAATTTCATGTGCCTTCACCATATAACAATACGCGGTAACCTGCTTGATTATTTAAAGATAATATGCAAAACCCTTTCCCCGTGTGGAAAAGCTGCTTATTCAAACGATAAATTCAAGAGAGACAATAGGTCTGTTCCCTTACAATAATGCATTCGAATGCATTCGAATACATTAGTCAAACTTCGTTCACTTCTAACCAACTTTTGCGTAAGGGAACGAAGTTTGACTGATGTATTCGAATGCATTATCGTAAGGGAACAGACCTAATATGAATTTGCATCATACCTATGACTTACCTATCTTTGTCACGAAAGATGACGGCTTAAAAACATATTTTCGGAGATAACAAAAGTAATAGTTGTAGCAGAACCTTTTTTTTCATACCATTTTAATGAAATTAGTAAAAAAAAAAATATTTTACTTTTACTAAACTAGGTCCGAAACATTGTCCGAGACCGAGCACATGTTACTTCCCTATAAATTCGAGAAATAAAGAGTTTAATAAGTAGATTAGAAATAAGAAATTAAGACTAACGTGACTATTGACAAAAATAATACGAACAAAATCTAGTCTTAAAACATTACTCTGGTAGGTATCTATATCCGGTATCAAGATCGCTATTCCACAAAAATTGCCATTGAAATTGAAATATTTTAAAATTCATAACCTAATAAACATTTGTTATGCTCACAACACACAATTATGTTTCATCTACTTACCCTCTAGATCCACAACGCGACCCGCACGCTTTAGCGCTCTGACTGCTTCATCGTGAGTCGCGTCTCGTAATTCCTCTCCATTAACTGTCAGTATAGCATCGCCAACATATAGCCCCTTCGCCTGGTCAGCAGCCATACCTCGAAATATTTTTGATATTAAAATAGGCATTCGGTTTTCGCGGCCTCCTTTTATTGAAATTCCGAGACCATTATTGTCAGATTTAATAATGCGAACCTAGAAGTAATGGATACACTTATATACAATTACATCACTTATGATGTACAAATCCGAAAAAATGTTGCATTATGTCTACAAACAAATATTAATAGCTATCGGCAAAATAAGTAGATATTACATTTTCAGCTGTGCTCCAGCACAGTTTGTATATATTGTTACATTCGGGCTGGGATTCGTAAAGATAAAACACTATTCCGTTTAACTTCTCTAATAAAATTCACTTTTATTCCACTTTTATCGACTATTCTAATATTTCACTTATTAAGTACCAGAACACTATTACTTTAACAATTCTTCAACGTTTCAAACCAATCACTTTATTTACTCTATTACTTTTCACTTATTTATCTTCACAAACTATTACTATCTCGAACTTTAACCAATCACTGTTATAAATCAACTGTCTCGCCCTCTTCTAAAAGCTGTCCTTTTATACCCGCTCCGCCATCTGACGAGAACTTTCTAGCTAATTCTAAGTGGTTCTAGAACAAGGTTCAGTGGTGACAGATTCCAGTCTCCAATTGGAAGTGACACTTGAGTGGAACTTGTTTTGTGACTTTAAGGCCTGGTTTCATCAAACTGTCTAAGGCCTGGTTTCACCAAACCGTGACTAAGGGCTTGTTTCACCACTTAAGTTACACGATACCTTCCACGCCACAATATCCCCCTCTTAAACTTGTTCGTCCCGAACAAACTCGTTAACATTTTCACCATTATAACGATGAAGACGATCCACATGAACGACTTTCAGCTTGCCTCTTCCTCGTTGGATGCGATAGACAACGTCGTTGATGCGCTTTACGATTGTATAGGGCCCTTCCCAGTCTTGTTGCAACTTAGGCGATAAACCTTTCCTTCGATGAGGGTTATATAGCCATACCAGATCTCCTTCCTGGAATCCTGTAGTTGTCGTTTTAGTATCGTACCTCGTTTTCATGCGGTCACTGGCTATCTTAATCTTATCCCTAGTGTCTCGATGCACGTCCCTGATGATATCCCTGAGGTCTGTAACGTATTCCTCCTCATTCTTGGGCTCTTCGCATGGATATCCAAACATCAACTCGCTAGGTAGGCGGACTGTTCGACCAAATAATATTCCAGATGGAGTATGTCCTGTGGTGTTATGCACTGCTCCTCGATAAGCCAATAAGAACATGGGAATCTGCTTATCCCAGTCTCTCTGGTCTTCGCCAACGACCTTAGAGAGGTGTTCATTCAGTGTCCTGTTGAAGCGCTCCACCATCCCATCTGATTGTGGATGAAGCGGGGTTGTCCTTGTCTTGTGAATCCCGAGTAACTGGCACACTCCTTGGAAAATCTTCGACTCGAAGTTCCGTCCTTGGTCTGAATGCAGTTCCATTGGTACACCGAATCTGCTTACCCAGTTATTGACGATTTGCTCCACCACGGTTTTAGCTTCTTGATTTGGGATAGCAAATGCTTCAGGCCACTTACTGAAATAGTCCATAACAACGAGGATGTACCGATTTCCATTGTTTGTTTCAGGAAACGGTCCCGCAATATCAACTGCTATCCTTTCGAAAGGGGCTCCAACATTGTATTGATGCATTTTGCCACGGACTTTCAGTCTCGGACCTTTGCTGGCCGCACATGTAACGCATTTCCTGCACCAAGTTTCAACGTCCTCCCTTGAATGAATCCAGTAAAAGCGTTCCCGCACTTTTTCGAGCGTTTTATTGATTCCCAAGTGGCCTCCAGACACTCCATCATGCAATTCCCTGAGCACTTCCTTAACCTTTGACCTGGGTACAACAAGCTGCATTACGAACGACTTTCCATCCGGGCTTTCCCATCTTCTTTTTAGAATGCCGTCTTGTACGTGAAGGGAGTCCCACTGCGCCCAGTATGCCTTCAGCTCGGGGCTCCTATTGGATATCTCCTGCCAGTCTGGTTTTCCCTCATGCTCCTTCCAGGCGATAATCGGTTCGATATCCGGATCTTCCCTTTGAGCCTCCCGTATTTCCCGCGCACTCCAGCCACCAATGGGCATAGCTCTCACCCTTTGAACGGACGCGACTTCTTTTTCCTCGTGTCGTAAGCAATGTTTGCAATTTGCTTTGCACGGTCGACGGGAGAGAGCGTCTGCATTAGAGTGAAGACTTCCCTTTCGATGTTGTATTTCGTAGTCGTACATCTGCAGCCGTTCGATCCACCTTGCGACTTGGCCTTCAGGATTCTTAAAGTGCAGCAGCCACTTTAAAGATGCATGATCTGTGCGGAGGATGAATTTCCGCCCATAAAGGTACTTATGGAAATGTTTTGTCGCCAATACCAAAGCAAGGAGTTCGCGCCTGGTAACACAGTAGTTCCTTTCTGGCTTTGAGAGAACTTTGCTGAAGTAGGAAACTACTTTCTCTTGGCCATCGTGCACCTGGGAAAGCACGGCTCCAATTCCCACATTACTAGCGTCTGCATCCACAATAAATGTTTTCCCAGGGGTGGGGTACGCTAGTATGGGGGCGTTGCACAACTGTTGCTTAAGTTCCTTGAAGCTGTTTTCGCACTCACCTGACCATTTGAATTGTTTGCCTTTTTCTGTCAGTTGATGCAAGCTCTTTGCGATCCTGGCAAAGTCCTTAACAAATCGTCTGTAATAGGTCGCAAGTCCCAGGAAGCTTCTCAGTTGATGTTTGTCTTTGGGAACCGGCCAGTTTTTCACTGCATCGACCTTCTCCGGATCAGTCTTGACTCCTTTGGAAGAGATGATGTGCCCGAGGTACTTCACTTCTGGTCTAAATAGCGAACACTTCTTCGGATTAAGTTTTAGTTGCGCACTTCGTAGCCTTTGGAACACCTCCTTAAGGTTATCTCGATGTTCGTTAAATGTTTTTCCTACTACGATGACATCGTCCAGGTAGACCAAGCAGGTTTTCCACGTTAGTCCCAGCAAAACGCGCTCCATTAGACGTTCAAAGGTAGCCGGAGCATTGCACAGTCCAAATGGCATTACTGTAAACTGCCAAAGCCCGTTTCCTGCTGTGAATGCTGTTTTCTCGCGGTCTTCTGGATGGATCTGCACTTGCCAGTAGCCACTCTTCAGATCGAGAGTCGAAAACCATTTGGCTCCGGATAGTGTGTCCAGGGTGTCGTCAATTCTTGGAAGGGGGTAGCTATCCTTCTTGGTGACGTTGTTGAGTTGGCGATAGTCCACGCAGAATCTCGTACTTCCGTCTTTCTTCTTGACCAAGACGACCGGCGATGCCCACGGACTTTTTGAGCTTTCAATCAGTCCCTCCTTTTCCATCGTCGAAACCATTTCTGCAACCTCCGTCTGCTTAGCCAATGGTAGTCGTCGGGGAGGCTGACGAATCGGTCTCGCATCTCCGGTGTCGATTCGGTGTTCTACGAGATGTGTTCGGCCATACTCGCTGTTCTGCGAAGCAAATATATCAGCGAACTCGTTGATTAAACTACCTGCCATGGACCGCTGCTCCTGATCCAGCTCGCACTCTCCGAGTATATTCTTTTTCATCTCCGATATCTCCGTAGGTCTAACCGCTTTCACATCACTTGCATTGGACAATTTTGTGACCGCAGTAATCGGTACGCACTTTCCAATCACTTCCCCTTGCTTTAGTTTCACGCTTTTGTTTTCCACATTGAGGACACGAACGGGAACCAAGTTGTTCTTAGGTTCAACCAGCATCTTTCCGACGATATACCTCTGATAATAATTTTCTGCATCTGGCTCGACTAGGTAGAATCGGTGGCTCCCAGGGTCGCCTTCCAGCTTTGTCCAAATAACTGTTTCTGACGAAGGTGGTAGTATTTCGTCCTCACTTACAACTGTCCGTAGAGCTGCGACGTTCTCGTTCCCGTAAACCATCGGAATCTCGACGTTCTTGTACTTTATAACTTGCAAACCGATGTCGAGTACTATATCATGCGTCTTCATAAAGTCGATTCCGATGATGCATTCGTCACATATATCAGCCACTAAGAATGCATGGGAGAAGACTATTCCTGCAAGGTTTATCGTCAAGAGTACCTCACCATACACCTTTGCTGTTGCTCCAGTTGCTGTTTTCAGACAGTAGCTGCTGGTGTTGTGCAGCCATGCTTGGCGAACGATGTCCCTTCTGACTATGGAAGCGGTGGCACCTGTATCGATTGTGGCGACACACTTTTTCTGGCCGATATGGGCTTCCACTGTCAGACTCCTATTACATCGTTTGGTCTGGGAAACCTGAATTGTGGTCCTGGGGGCGTCGATTCCAGATGTTCCATCCGCCGAAAGCTCAAACGCCTCCTCGTTCCTAGCTCTGCAATGTGGACAACTGCCCTGTCTACGTTCGGCTCTGCACTGTCGTTGTAGATGTCCAATTTTATTGCAGTTCCAGCAACGGATCGGTCCCCTTCGAGAACTGTTACGGTCGACTACTTCTGTTCTCTGGCACGAGCATTCAACGGATGTCATTTCTCTCACGCGGTGAAATCCTTGAGATGCTTGGTCAGCAGCTCTCATGGTTAAAGCAAATGCCAGTGCCTCAGGAAGAGTTCTCTTTCCAGCCATTCGTAGAGCCATCTGCAGTTGTCTGTCCTCTATGGCTTGTGTAAATGCCTCAATAGCCATTTCATTGATGACATCCTCGCCGGCATTGGGATAAGACAAGTGCGCTAGCCGTTCGATATCAGCTTGCAGTTGCTGGAGTGTTTCTCCCCTCTTCTGGATTCGACTGCGAAGTTGCACTCTATATACTTGCTGCATATGGTCGTCACCGAATCGCATCTCAATAGCCTTCACCAATGCATCGTAGTCGCGTTGTTTTTCTGCTGAGACAGTTTGAAGCAATTCTGCAGCTGTACCTCGTAATGCGAGTGTTAATGCAATCGACTTTTCCTCGTCGTCCCATCCATTGGTCGTTGCAGCTGCTTCGAACTGTCTCTTATAAATTGGCCATGATGTTTGACCATCAAAAACGGGTGGTTGCATCTCCTTCCTTCTTGGGCAGTCAGCAGAATATTCCCGAGCCTTCTGTTTCTTGACTATTTCGAGCTCTTTAGTTATATTCTTGATGTTTGTTCCGAGCTCTTTAGCTATGTTCTCGATGTTTGTCTCGTGTTTTTGAAACGTTTTGTTAATTTCCTCAAACTTTGTTTCATGCTCGTTTAATTTTTCATCAATCGCGTCGATTTTTACATCTAGAACATTCTTAAATTCTTCCACTGCATCTTTTTGTGCGGCGACAATGGAATTTGTCTGATCTTCAAGAGAATTTTTCTGTTCTTCTAGAGAATTTTTCTGTTCTGCGAACTTCAATTCCATGGAATTCTTCTGCTCTTCGAACTTCAATTCCATAGAATTTTTCTGTTGTTCAAGAGAATTCTTTTGTTCTGCGAACTTAGATTCCATAGAGTTTTTCTGTTCTGCGAACTTAGATTCCATAGAATTTTTCTGTTCAGCGAACTTAGATTCCATAGAATTTTTCTGTTCTTCTATCTTGACAAGAAGCAATTCCATCATAGCGCTAATATCAACGCTTGTACTTACTTGTTCTTCTGCCACGTCGAATAGCATGGTTTTCGGATCTTCTCCCTCGTTTTGGACAGCTTCCTGCAGACGAAGTATGAGGTCACTTTTCCCTCCAGCTGTGGAGAGATTCCGCTTTTCTAGTTCACTTTTCAATTGGGGTATGCTTAGTTGCAGCAATATACGACCCATTTTGTTTGTCTCTTGTAATTTAGAAATTCACACAAATTCACTTCTTTTTTTTTTTTTTTTTTTTTAAACTACACTTAGACACTTAGCACAGAATAAGTTTTATCCCACTTCTGACACCAATGTTACATTCGGGCTGGGATTCGTAAAGATAAAACACTATTCCGTTTAACTTCTCTAATAAAATTCACTTTTATTCCACTTTTATCGACTATTCTAATATTTCACTTATTAAGTACCAGAACACTATTACTTTAACAATTCTTCAACGTTTCAAACCAATCACTTTATTTACTCTATTACTTTTCACTTATTTATCTTCACAAACTATTACTATCTCGAACTTTAACCAATCACTGTTATAAATCAACTGTCTCGCCCTCTTCTAAAAGCTGTCCTTTTATACCCGCTCCGCCATCTGACGAGAACTTTCTAGCTAATTCTAAGTGGTTCTAGAACAAGGTTCAGCGGTGACAGATTCCAGTCTCCAATTGGAAGTGACACTTGAGTGGAACTTGTTTTGTGACTTTAAGGCCTGGTTTCATCAAACTGTCTAAGGCCTGGTTTCACCAAACCGTGACTAAGGGCTTGTTTCACCACTTAAGTTACACGATACCTTCCACGCCACAATATTTTAGAAAGTTAGGCAGTGCTGACGCAAAAAGTAAAACTGTACCTAAAGGGTTTCTACGAAAAAGTTGATTACGAAAAACATATTGCAAATCCAATCACATGCGTAACTTTTCGAGAATATTTTCTCTTTATTTGAGAGTATCTTAATGAATTGGGAAATACCTATACAGTAAAGGGCGTAAAATGAAAATAAGATTGAGAGAATAGAGGTCTCTGCGGAAACCTATTAGCATTAGCATCGAAACATTTTAGATTTTTTTCTTGTGCATAATATAAGTATTAAATAGTTGGTCTATACTCTATAGGGAACACAGGTTACATTTGCACTTATAAGTGCTATTTTCGGATCACAAAGCGAAAAATTTGTTTCCAACAACAAAACAAACTTTTTGTTTTATCTTACATTTTGCTGTGTGTTGGTGACTTCAGGACAATTCTTTGAAATGCAAGGAAATGCACTTTTTTCAAATAAGCATATAGAAAGAGCATTTCGAGATTCGCTCTTTTGATAGAAAAGCAATTCCTTTCGTCAATCAAAAACGGCACATTATGTACCTTACCTTACCTACTACCTACTCGCGGATTGTTGTCATCAGACGTTCGGGAGAGGTGGTGCAGTGAACAAAACCTTAAGAGGGAATTTGTTTTTTTTTTTGAAGAATCGAACCTGGAACCCCTCACTTAGTAGCCCAACACACTAACCACGAAACCACTGCGCTTAGTACCAGACTCGTGACTTAATTCAATGGGTTATTAATTCTTTTAAATTTGCTTTATTTTTTTTTGAAGTGTAGTTTTTTTTATTTTTTCCATATTTCAAAAACTAACATTAATAAATGCCGAAACATTCAAATATCTTGAAGGAGTCTTGTTAAGTTACGTAACGTAACCTTCTGATTAACGCAGATAATCGTACAATTCTTACGCTAGGTACAAGCGTATTCCTTTACTATATCCACTTAGGGATGGCCCAAGAATCTTTTCCACAACTCTACTTCTTTCAAGTATTAATGACATCCGTGGGACTAAGAACAATAATATTTATAGCTTTATATTTTATAGAAACCACAAGCTCACCACTTTTATAAAGAAAAATCCACTGACGACTAACCTATCCATTCCATGAAATCTGTACACTTTCTCGAAATTCAGTGAATTAGGGATTTAAATGTGAAAACCCTTTATGAAATATAGCAAGATGTGATACTCTATAAAGCTGGGACTAGACAAGGCACCGAACAGCACTCCCCTTATATGGAGCTCTTCATCTAAACATTCACATTACTTTCTTAAAACTATTCAGAGAGAAGCAATTAGACTAAGGCCCATTTTATTCACTCGAAGTTGAACACAACTTTTGAAGTTTCCCATATAAAAATGCCCAAGTTGTGTTCAACTTCGAGTGAATAAAATGGGCCTAAATGCTTCACTCTGTCATCTACAAACGACTATCCGCTCATGACCTATGCCTATTCTAGGTACCCTACCATGGCAGGTGTTTGGATGATCCAAACATTTAAACAATTTTTTTTTCCCCAAATGGAATATGAAAAGCGGTTTAGATAAAAAAAATTGTTTTTTTTTTTGTCTAATTAAACGACATTAGTTAGTCAGAAGAACATCTTTTGTAGATATATAGATTAGAATAATGTTTTATAGTCCCACTAAATAAAGATATCCTTTCAAAACTCCGGGATAGCAAACGCTTGTTGTTATAGATAGTAATATTTGGCAGCTGAAGTTATATACGTACATGCCTCTTTTGATTTGCTACATGATCAGGAACGTCACATATTTCATTCATTCCATTATCGACAGTGTTGTTGTTAAAGAGATGATCTGCATTGTCAATACTATTTTCTTCTGATATGCTGGTAACCGCAGTAGTTGTAGATGCTGGTAATGTTCCATTGTGGCTACTATGACTGCTCCTAGTCAATAATAAATACAATTATTTCAGGAAATACTTATGTTATGTTTTTCTTAGTTACCCCAAGGTTCCGTTCAATACTGTTGAATGATCGCCCATAGATGACTCGCAAGACTCATCTAAGCTTATAGAAAGAAAATCAGTTTGTAGTGTTACTAAAACCCTGTACCACAATCCCCGAACTCTAGTCTCAAGGACTCCACACCGTAATCCTGATGAAGAGTGGTGTGGCATTGAATATTGCTGGTTTGTTGTTGTTGGTCGACTAAGGCTAGATGATTCCACCATTTTGTTTCGTTATTTACTTTTTTTTTCTTAATAACTAAAAAGAATTGCAACGTTAGCAGAAATATGTATATATATTTGTATACCCTAACAAAAAGTAAATGCTATATTGATTTATATAAATGATATATTATTATTCTAAGATTATATATATAAACTATAGATATAGGTAAGTACATATTAAGAAACATTATAATTCATTGCAAGTTTGTTGATGGAATCTATTCGGTTAAAATCATTACAGGAAATAAAATTGAAGAAACGATGGACGACTTAGATATCAAGCAAGGTGTTTACACGAGTGATTTTTATAACGACGGGGGCGGCATGATTATAAAAAGTTGGCTTTGTTTTCGTTTTAAATATTCATTAGTTTTAAAATTCTCTAACTCTGAATAAGGAAACTATATGCTAACATAATTAAAGTTAATTTCTCTTAATTTGAGCGTGTTGTAAATGCATTGCGATTCACACCGGCGACAACCTTATTTGAAACACATTAAAGCATATTTCTTTCCATATTATCTTCTTTATTTTAATTTGTTATTGTTTATCCAAATATGTTTAGTTTTAAGCAAACTGCAGTCAAAAGACCTAGAGCTGAGGGTTAAATGCCAATTTATTTTATATAAAGCTTGATGTTTTATACATATTGTGCATTTAGAATTTGTATGGAATATTATACACATACTAACTTTTACAAAACAAAAGAAGAAACAAACTGTTTAGCAGGCATCACATTTTTGTTTTTCATTTTTTGGAATATGACCCAGTATATGTGCCGATGTCTCAGAGATTCCTCCAGACATAGTTTACAAGTATCTTCCTTAAATAATATTTGAAATTACCATGTTTTGTAACCAACGCCACAACATATTTAAATGTTCCTCAATTTTTTTTAAATTAAATTGTGCGAGTACCAACCTCAACTTCAACAACGAATGAGTAATTACGTATTTTAAAAATGAGGATTTATGTTTGTGTAAATAAATAAAATAAGCAAAGTAAATGTATAAATAAAAATAACCGAGAGTAGGTATTTAGATTTGCGAAAAAGTTATATTTCTGAAGCCAGTCACATGATAAAACGGTTGACAAAAGTTTGTTTATGTTCTATTACGTATACATCACACACATATGAAAACTAAAGAAAACAAATTTAAGGGACCAGGGGCGATAGGAAAATGAATATGGATATTTTAGTGTACCTTGCCTCTTGATAGTGGGCGTTTAATGTAAAGTAAATATCCTCGCTACCTAGTAGCATTTTTTGACATTTTTAATTTAAAATAAATATATCTTCTTAAACAGACTACAAGCTCCACGCTCCACCTTGTCATTAGCTATTTATTTTAAAATTAGTTTCCTTTGACGCCAGCTAATGACCACAAGAAGATTAACCTACGCCAAAGATTTATGTAGTTATAATATAGGAAAAATATAAACAAAACATATTTATTTTTAATACAACACCAATCTTTCTAACGGGATCACGCAAAGAACTGACGAAACTGTTATCAGCAAGTTTCGTTATTCAGGATATCGAAGGATACGGCATAAAACTGTGGATCTATTACATATACATATAAAAATGTAGGCTTTATCTTTAAGCTAATTTATATATTAAATTACTTTGGATATCACCAATAAACTATTGTTTGATAATCTAGAAGATACAAATACCTATTTGATTCAATCATTGTAACTTACCTAAGCAGTAAATTTTTCTGAATTACCTTTTATCAGCCCTAAGTGTAATCCGAAATGTAGGTCTGCTTTTGGGGAACGTACCAAACTATTTGATTTTTGATGTATACAAGTTTATATTCAAAATAAAGATGTAACCTATTAGTAGGTACTGTTATTATTACATTCACGAGCCCTTCACTACAATAACACTATTTATTAAGGTAAGCTTACTTAACGTGAGCTTTCGGTTTTGAATGTACGACACAATGAATAAATGAATGAAATCCTTCGTTTCAAAAAAAATATGTACGTATGTACGCGAATAAATGGTATGGTTTGGGTATTAAAGGATATCGTTCGGAGAGATATTTAACTATGTGCCAACGCACACTTCAATAATATTGGATACACTTTCTCCAGAAATGTTCTTTTTGCGGGAGGGGAGAGTATGATGTCACTTCACAAATAATTTTTTCTTATAAAAGTGTAACTACATTAAGCTTAATTATTAAATCCATTAGCTTAGGGAATCCTTGTGAGGCAAATGACACAAACTAAACGTACGCACTGTTACGATTGTAATAAGGAAAAGAAGACAAATGCGACGCATGCTCCAAACAAGAACCGTATTGAAAAAAAATCATCCTAAAATATATATTTAACATTTCACTTGCACTCGAACTCATAAACGTATTTGTATAAACGATTCAGTCTGTAAAATATACCATTAGCCGCTCTTGAGCGGATTATTATTATTAAAGTACAGATAACGCCAAGTATTCAAAAAAAAAAATCGTCAACCAGACTCGTTTTCCAATACAATGCTACTAAAACTGAAGTACTGAGTACTGACGTCTGAAACGGGATTCATAGAACCAACAACTGATAGAGAATCCTTTTGCATACATATCTACATCTACATAAATGTAATATTATTCAAACGAAACTTATAAAAATACCATCATATTCACTGGCTAAGCATTGAGAGAAAAAGCTTTATATTCGAGTTCCTTCCAATGCTATAAAAAAAAGTTTCTAGCTTGGGGTGCCAATGTACTTATAAACAACGCTTACCTACATAAAGACATTGGTTTGCTTTCCTGTTAAGCAAAATGAAAACGAAAAAATCTGTGACTTTTTTAAAATTACAAATATTTTCTTTTTTTAATTATATATGTATTTATATCCAGTCCATTCGAAAATTTAGAAGGTACCTACCTACATAATGGGTTTATTTCGTTATGAGAAGCTCTCTTGTGGCGAGTAGGCATATTATTTAAATGAATATTCCATTACATAAACCTTAGTTGACGGTCTGAAAGAAATCACTAAACGACTAAACAATGTAATAAAAAGCTATATTTGTGCATAATGGGAAATTTTTTTATATTGATGTTTGTAAGCGAATACCGAATACTATGTTTTTTTACTTAAAGGTTGTAGAATTGAATAGTCTTAAACAAAAATAGAAGAGTACTGTAGTATCGGCAGCAACCGTAACTAGGCGTTTTGTTTTTTTGTACACCTATCTTAGCACAGTAAAGTAAAGTAGACCAAATGGCAAAACAAACGGTCCCAGTCACATTTTTGCTTGAATGGTATAAACTAGTATAATATGTTGTGTGTCTCGACTTTTAGTTTTGCAGTTTGCTAGTAATTTCCAGTCCACACACTTTACCAGACATTTTCCAACATAATCTGGTGTCGTCAAGTCACTTCCAATTGGGATAAATGCGAACCTATTGTAAATCTCGGAAATATCAAGATATCAAGTAGGACGTAAGTACATATAGGTAGTTGTTGTTTTAATTGCGCCCTGACAATCCTACTTTACTTTGCCTTGCTGAGATAGAAGCTAAAGCTAAAAAAAAAACACGTCTACTGTATAAGACTTGTATGAATAGCAACCGTAATTTTAAAATTTATTTTAATTTATTTTTATAAGCGGAATCAATTGATCAAAGAAATATGGAGACTTAAGGAAAATTGGTTTTCTCACAGAAAAATGCAGAAAATACAGCCTTATCGGAGCTTTACTGAATATATCGATTAACTGAAATCTATAATTTATCACCGCTTAACTAAAATCAGTAAAACTGAAAAACCTGGTCAACTGAATAGAAATAAGTAGTTTATCTTCAAACTCCTTCGCAAAACTGAAATACAACTGAATATGCCCCTCATCGTTTGTTAAAAAGTTTTTGTATTGCGGAAAACGGGAGAAGTAAGCAAGGATGATTTTGTTTAATAAATATCTCGAAAAGGAGTACGTAGAAACACAAATGGTTGAAATCCAAGAGAGTTGAATTTTTTACCCTAGTATGTACCTAGTTGAAGGCGGATTGACGTGTCCTTAAGTTATCTAATACGCGTATAGATTAAACAATATTTTTGAAATTCGTATATTTTACATGCCCGGGGTTGGGTACATAAATTTGAAGAATACATGATGAAAATTAACACATAACTTCGATCTTTGTATATATTTATGAAATATAAGAGCATTTGATAACTGTTAATTTCAGTTAAGCTAAGTTGTATCGAAATCTTACATTACTTATAGGTACCTACATAATGCTATCATGTTTTTCTTCTTAAACTTTTATATCGCACGCTTAATTTCGGAAAGCTCGAAACAAGCTTTTTATTTTTATTTATAATTGAAAACAATTTGTGATTGCTTGTCATACTCGCGCTCTAAGACGATCCGAAGAAAAGTATTCTCTCTCCATACTTTGTTTTCTATACAAAGCTAAAAAATTGTGAACCATAAATAACATAACGGAAAATTATGTAAGCGAATCAATTATTGTTTCGAGTAGTTATTATTTGTGTAAACGAAACTACAAATGACGAAGCCCGATGAATTGGCAAGAGTTTTAATATTTGAAGTTTAGTTATGGCTTTCAACAGGCTAACCCGACTGATAGGTTTTTTCGCTTAATATTTTTCGTAATAAATAAAGCAAAATTATATAAGTGTTATAAACGGAATTAAAAACATTTGAAGTTGGTACAGAGAATTCTATAGCTTCTGCATTTGTAGGTCCTTGCCATTCATCCTTAAACAATCCTCACACAAATAAAAATGGTTTTGACACTTCTGCAGCAAACCTTAAACCAAAAAAATTGTGGCAACTAAATCCAGCCCCCGAAGCCGGGTCAGTTTTTCTCCACAACTATATAATTATTCAAAATAAGGTGATTGAATTTTATGTTTTTGAGGTTTCGTGAGCATATCTGATTACATATAATAAGTGGAACTCTTTTCGACATCGTATTATTAAAAGCTATGCCAGCAATATTTTATAAATATTTTTATTTGAGGCCATTAATAGTTTTGCGAATTTAAATACCTTTTGCTTCACATTTCTTTTTCTGAAACTAGAGTTCCAATTTGTTAAGCTATATGGGGTTACAAAAATGATTTCCTCCTATTGTGTATAAAATAAAATTGCACATATATGCACATTTTAAAACGCATAACGTGATGAAGTATAAACTGTTATACTGTTGGATACAAATTGTTCGGCAGCTACTTGGAGTGTTTAGGAATACTATTAATAGCTACACAGTAATAACAATACCACATAAGAAATAGGCAAGCATTTAATTTGTTCACCTTTCTAAAACAATTTAGTCGGAATGCCAATTAAAAAATTCTGCTCTCTGGCGATCGATACACTGGCACGTAAAAAATCTATTGAAGATTCATCGGAATCTAAGCTCGCTAAGGTATTATCAACATTTGATTTAACAGCTTTGGGCATTGGAAGCACCCTTGGCGTTGGAGTGTATGTGTTAGCTGGAGAGGTATCGAAGACAAAAGCTGGTCCTGCAGTAGTAATTAGCTTCCTCATAGCAGCGATTGCATCGATATTTGCTGGCCTTTGCTATGCTGAATTTGGAGCGAGAGTGCCAAAAGCAGGCTCAGCATATATTTATAGTTACGTTACAATTGGGGAATTCATAGCCTATATAATTGGATGGAATCTTATACTGGAATATGCTATTGGTAAGTTATCAGCATTCGTCAATATAAAATTTATTCAATCAAGAGTATACCGCAAGTTTTAATTGATTGATAATAATTGAAACCAATTCAAAAGTATAGAGTTGAAAAAACTATACACATATGTAGCATAATACGTAGCATAAATGATAACAAAACTTATTTTTTAAGGATCTGCGAGTGTAGTTAAAGGCCTAAGTACTTATTTGGACTCTTTATGTGGATATGCCATGAAAAATTTTCTAACGGAGCACGTTCCTTTGAATATTGAAGGATTTAGTGGTTATCCTGATGTTTTCGCGTTTGGGGTGACAATACTGTTTTCTTGTTAGTCTATCATACTAGAACATTGCTCTTCATTTGTTAATATTGATTACTTTTAGGGGGAATCGCATTGGGTGCTAAGGAGTCGACAATTGTAAACAACATATTTACTACTCTTAATCTTGCCGTAGTGGTGTTTGTTGTCATTGCTGGCTTATTTAAGATAGACATTCAAAATTGGACTATTCCACCAAAATCTGTTCCAGATGGTTATGGCGATGGAGGGTTTATGCCGTATGGTATTTCGGGTGTTCTTAAGGGAGCTGCAGTTTGTTTCTACGGTTTTATTGGTTTCGATTGTATAGCAACGGCAGGTGAAGAGGCTATAAATCCACGCAAATCAATTCCCTTTGCAGTAATAACATCATTGGCTCTGATATTTTTGGCATATTTTGGTGTATCAACTGTGTTAACAATGATGTTACCGTATTTCCAACAAGATGAAAATGCTCCACTTCCCCATATATTTCGAATTTATGAATGGGTATTTGCTGAGTACATTGTAACTATAGGAGCTATGTTCGGCCTTTGTTCAAGTTTAATGGGAGCCATGTTTCCTTTGCCAAGAATCGTGTTTGCTATGTCGTCGGATGGTTTACTATTCAAATTCATGGGTGAAATCAGCACCAAATATAAAACTCCACTTAAGGGAACACTTCTTACTGGCTTATTAACAGCAATTTTGGCTGGGGTTTTTAATTTAACTCAATTGGTCGATATGATGTCGATTGGAACTCTCTTAGCCTACTCTATGGTTGCTGGTTGTGTACTTATACTTCGGTACAACTTCGATGAAAAAAAAGGAAATGTGCAAGGTGGGGTTCTGGTAAGAAGGAAAAGCAATAAATTTCCAATTTTAAGAGAACTTTTTAACTTGGACAAAAATAAGGAACCAAGCAGAAATTCATCAAAAATAGTTACTGGATGCGCATCTACATATTGTAATACAATTTTTTTTAGCAATATTAACAAGACAAGACTCTTATACAATTTTCTATTCGCAGGTATTTGGTGCTTGCTACTATCCCTGGTATTAACTAAATTCGAAGAGGGCTTTAATGCTATGACAAATGACGATATAGTGCTTCTCGTACTAACCTTATTGCCAGCATGCTTAACATTGTATTTAATTTCAAAGCAACCAGTGTCCGAAAGTAAACTTTCTTTCAAGGTTCCTTTCGTTCCATGGCTTCCAGGAATATCGATTTTTATTAATGTGTATCTCATGGTCAAATTGGAATATATGACATGGGTGAGATTTATTATATGGATCGTTTTGGGTAAGCGCGGAATATATAAATAATTTTTTTTAGCAGTAAAGATACATTTTACTTCTACAGGCCTGTTCATATATTTCTCATATAGCTTAAAGCATAGCAAACTTAAAAGACATAATGCTGATGAGTTAATAACGTCAGATACAACGACTAAGGACAATAATTTCAAGGCGATGCTAAATGGCTGAGTTAAAAACGACTAAAGCTAATCGATTATGTTATTTTTTAAATTTATAAAAATTTACCATTATACGAAATTTTGCTTAATCCGATAAAAGTCAAATAACAACACATTCGGATGGTTGTTATTATATTTTTTTATTTAGGCCCCCATTATAGCTTTCATTGAAATGCATCATTGAACGATGCATTGGATTGAACGATTTCACTGATCAGCGAAATAATAAAAGTGGATTTAAAGATAAGTTTTAATCAGAATTAAGTTATTTTTTCGTAAAAAGATTCCACAATTGATTAGCTTTAATTTGATACCAACTAAAGCTAATATTGTTTGACTAATCGTCCTAAAATCGTAAATCAAAATTTTCAATGAAGCATTTCAATGAAAGCTATAACTGGGGTCTTAATATACAGGAAGTGGTTGGCGTAGTAATTATAGCGCCTTGCATATTTCCCAATAGGATTGCGTATATATTCACATAATAGCATAAAATGAAACAAGACTAATTATATATAACACACTACACACTGCTCAGAGACTTGGATTCTTCTTAAACAACACAATTAACAATTCCTAACTGTTTATGAATTTATAAAGTTTTGCCATGACTTCCCAATTATACCTATTAAATTCCGGTAAATGTAAAATAAATCTTTTAATGTTCGACTATTTTCAATGCTGTCCGAATGCGACATTTGGACGACAAAGACTGGAGACATTTTTACTTTTCACAAAAGTTTTAAAATACTTATTTCATCGTTTTATTTCGAATTATTAAAACCTGGACACTAAAAGCAGATTTTAGAAAATCCAACCTTTGTTTACATTATGGACATTTATGTGAGTTTGTATTTTATTACGTACTAAACAATATACGAGTACCAATTGGAATACACAAATTATTTTTAAACAATGTGTGAAACGAAATCACAGCAAAATAAATAATAATTTCGAAATACTCTGTAGAACATAAGAGAAAATTGGATCAAATATACATGGAAAATTTTCATATTAACTGCAATATATCGAGCATTTTCAAAACTCAGTATCAATTCGCAACTTTACTCATTATTTTTGTTTCAGTACTTTTTTTCAGCTCGGGAAATGAAAAAGTCATCATAAACATTTAGTTTACACTGGTTTACACACATAAAGTCATCATAAATGTGTAAACCAGTGTAAACATTTAGTTGCCTCTACTCCAGTTCCGGCCCAGGTGATGGTCGACAGCGTCCAGATTATCTTGGAGATATAATGTTAAGTTGTATTAAATATGTCGTTAACTCAATGTGTCACAAAAAAACGCACAATTTCAAATGTATTAACAATTTTTAAGCAGGACCTCTTTTTTTGGAAATTATATCACAATATTATTTCCTAATTTAAGACATTAAGCTAGTTTTAATTTGAATGATGGACTAAATAACATCCATACATTTATCATATCAAATAATAAACCAATTTTCTTATGTAAAATGTACTTTGACACTACCTACTAACCGAAAAGTTGTTCTTTAAACATATGATTATGTACAAATATTCTTAAAGATCCTTATCGTAATGACTCATTGAAATTAATGAGGCACATACTTAGGAAGGTATACAAAGAAACGCAAATAGAACAGAAATATTATATTCAGTTATTGTCGTTAGATAAGATCGAGTCAACTTAAAAAACTTTTGTTATCTCCACAGAAACCCGGCGCTATGTCATCTGAAATCATACTCGAGCTCAGTTTGTTGCATTCTACAGATCGTGATACTTTGTAAACGGACGAATATACATATTTTATTTTGTACTGCAATAACGTAGTTTAATATCAGATATAGTAAATAAACGTTGGTTGGACATAGATGTTTAATGTGTAGACGTATTGTTTGAAAGAAAGTAATATTAAAATATCGGTGCATTTGTGAATTTTTTGTTGTCAGTTCCTTTAATGCGTCTTGCAAATAGTTTGATACAAATATGATTTACAAAAATAGAAAGAGTATCACAAAAGTACAAACATTTTGTTTATATTTTTGATTGATTTTGTACACCCTTAACATAACGTGCATTGAAGAAAAAACGTATCAGCTTATCAAACTTGTTTGATTGTTTAAGTTTACCTACAGTTAAAAGTTACCTATTTAAAATCTTATTTTAATTCCATTCTTTGGCTATTATTTTACATTTTCTTTTTGGACCAAAAGGTACAAACATTCACGTAATTTACAACAATTCGGATATGTACGAGTAGACAGTGAGCTAGGTATATAAAAAGTTTAAAAATTTCGCCGATATAATATACACTGAATTAGTTTTTGATAGAAAAAATAGAGAAAGTTTTGTCAACTCGACTGCTCGCCTGACAACCATGTTCTCACTTCGGTTAAGGAGTTCGAAAATCGCCAAGCTCGCTGTGATTTATTGCGCTTCCGTTCTATAGAAACTCAAATTCCTAACAAGTTTGATTTGAAATTTTCGGTGTACTTGATTCTGTTTATATTAAATACCTTTCGTACTATTCTTACGTTAGTTCCTTTGACTTAGTGGTACAAAATTTCAAATAGTCTGCTTATATAAAGCGAACTGGACACACCGAAAATTCGAAGCCTTCACGAATTCAATTTCGGTAAGGAATTGACAGGGGGTTGGTACTTATGTTGTTTTGCATTGTGCTTTTCGAATTGTTGTCACAGATTTCAATTTTGTGCCCAGTGAAACATGAATATGAAACAATATCACTTTTTTGCGTTTGGGATAGTGTATGATTTGAAATTCATGCTGTTTTTATAAAATTGGATTTATTTAAATTGACATCCAGCAGCATTCAGTGAAGAAAATAGACTCATAGTCTAAAACGTATATGCATTTTAAGAAACTATGACAAATGTCGCATATTTTTTGTGTTAGTTAGTGAAAGTAAGGGTAAAATTTCGCTAAGAAACCGATATTCGCAAAGTAGGTATTCTAAATCTAAAAAAATATAGATTGTTTTTCCTTGCCCAATGGAAAACGACAAAAATGCAATTACAAGTTTTAATTTTCTCTGATAATTTAATTCTTCAAGAAACATGTAAATGTACATACTCAAATACTTCTTATCGACAAACGAACTGTTTTTTTTTATATGTCTGTATTAATCGAACAGTTAGAATAATTTAATAAATTAATTAGATTATTTACGGGTTATCAATTTCTTGACATAGCATCGACTATTGGCCTCAAATTGGTCCTCTTGACCCGGTTAACCAATAAATTTTGCGCTGTGCTGTACTGATTGAGGATACAACGTGCTAAGGCAGTGCGTAACTTACTGCAATATGTCTACACAGCCATCCTACTGGAAAGTGTTGACTAGGCGAAAAGTCATAAAAGATGAGGGTGAAGAAGACTCAAAACTAAATAGAGTATTGGGACTATTTGACTTAACTACATTGGGAGTTGGGTCGACCCTTGGAGCAGGTGTTTACGTTCTTGCTGGACAAATTGCTAAAGATCAAGCTGGCCCATCGGTAATGTTATCATTTGCTATAGCCGCAATAGCATCAGCCTTAGCAGGTAAAAATATAATAAACAGCCTCATAAACATTTTATTAATATATTTCTATTAAACATTTTTAAAGGTGTTTGCTATGCTGAGTTTGGAGCAAGAGTACCAAAAGCCGGTTCAGCATATGTCTATAGTTATGTTTGTATTGGGGAATTCGTGGCTTTTGTTATTGGTTGGAATTTAATTTTGGAGTATGTGATTGGAACGGCGGGTGTATGTAGAGGCATAAGTCTATATCTGGATACTCTTTTGAATAATTCTTTGAAATCGTATTTTACAAGTGTAGCCCCAATACAATGGGACTTCTTAGGGGAATATTTTGATCTGTTCGCATTTGGATTGGCAGTAGTTTTTGGAGGTTATTATTATTATTATTATTTTTATTATTATGTACAAATGTGATGTGCAGTTTTGGTTCAAACGGCGAACTTGTGTGACATAATATTAATTGAAAAATGTTATCAAACGGCTTAAAACGATTTGCTTTTAGTTGCACTTCACTGCGAAGATATTCTAAATTCTTTGTCAAATTATATCTAACAAATACTAACATCTACTCCGCTAGGCATACAATTTGAGTTTGTCATAAAGTATATGGGTATAGGTGCGTCGAGATTGTTTAATATCAATTAAACCCATTTTATTACTGAGTGCACTGCGGACCAAACGTATTTACATCCTAGTTTTTTTTTTTTTTTGTAGTTGGAACAGCTTTTGGCGTAGAAACATCGACGATGCTCAACAATTTTTGCACATTGCTAAATATTTCAGTTTTGGTTTTTGTCATCATAGCTGGTTCTATAAAGGGTAAATCTGATAATAAATAAATACTAAATATATCTTTTACCTCATGTAAATGGATTCGCAAATTTTCGTAGCTGATATTTCGAATTGGCAAGTCGACCCATCAACCAATTTCACTGGAACTGGTTATAACATAGGGAAGGGTGGATATTTTCCATTTGGTATTGAAGGCACATTTAAAGGAGCTGCCACTTGCTTCTTCGGATTTGTTGGGTTCGACTGTATAGCAACTACTGGCGAAGAAGTGCGGAATCCTCAAAAAAATATACCTAGATCCATTTTTTATTCTCTTTTAATAATTTTTCTCTGTTATTTTGGAGTTTCTACTGTTTTAACTCTTATGGTGCCGTATTATATGCAGGTAATGTTTCATTTTTTCAACGTTTTGTCAAATGGTATGTATACGTATTTACTTATTATTAGGATCCAAATGCGCCTCTTCCATTTGCTTTCAAAGAAGTTGGCTGGAACTTTGCAATGTGGACAGTAACGATTGGCGGATTGATTGGACTACTCGCAAGGTTCGTGACATACAATCCGTATATTAAAGTAACCAATTAAAGTAATTATATGTATCTATTTAATTAGTTTGTTTGGGGCACTTTTTCCAATTCCAAGAATTATTTACTCTATGGCGGAAGATGGATTACTTTTCCGCTTTCTTGGCAAAGTAAGTCCGCGGTTTCGAACTCCAGTAACAGGTTCAATTTTTGCTGCCTTCTTGACCGGTAGATACCTATAATATAAAATGTTCTTTATGTGTTATCTACTAATGAAACAATCATTTTAGGAATAATTGCTGGAACTTTCAACCTAGCACAATTAGTTAGCCTACTGTCTATTGGAACTCTATTAGCTTATACAGTAGTTGCTATTTCAATAACTATTTTAAGGTGAATTTATCTTTGTATATGTTTTTTTTTTAAATCTAGATACTTTTTATTTTGAAAGGTTTATGAAAAATGAGAGTGAAGAGAAACGCAATAGAGCTAATTGCCCATTAACTGAAAATACAATGCTTACCTCTAATGACACAAAAATAACTTTTAAAAGACTTCTATCCCAGATGTTTAACTTTCAGCGTTTATCCACTCCGACGTCCTTGTCAACAAAGATTGTAGGATCATTGATTGTCTTATTCTGTAATTTGCGTAATCGGCGAATACTTAAAAGAACATGTTTTAATAATTATTTTTACTTGATTTAGGTTTTATTTCTCTGCTGTGTGGAGTTCTTATCATGACTGCAAGTGAAGCTATCATGAACCACGACCTTTGGGCATTCGTGCTTTTAAGTATTTTGTTTTTATTGATAATAATACTTTTAACAGCCATTTCGATGCAGCCAAGAGAAATATACACACCAATTTTTCGAGTTCCTCTAGTGCCGTTAGTACCAGCCATCAGTATTTTTGTAAACATATACCTAATGCTTCAGCTTGATGCTATGACGTGGATTCGATTTGGTACCTGGATGGTTATAGGTTAGTAACATTTAAACTTATTTTTGTGGCCATGGAGGAAACTAGATAATTCTTAAAATACGGTTTCACACAATGACTTAATGTGCTCTATATCAGAATAGACAATTTAAATATGTACTCGTAGATACTTGTACCTACTGGAGTTGACTGAAATACATTTGTAGTTAAGACTTTTTAATAATAGTCCATATTTATTAATTGGTAAACAATTAAATATGATACCTATTATTTGAGTACAGCTACCATATCAGCGGATAGAAGAAAACCATTATTTTTTAATACAACAGAAGTTATTCAAAAAATAACTGCATACAAATTTGTTAACTAATGCATTTATCATTTTATTAACAAATTTTGAACCTGATATCTTCTCTATTATTTTTTTTCTCTGTATATTTTTTTTTTTTAATTTCTTGTCCTTCGAAACACAAAAAAGTAGAGATTTTTTCATATTATATTATTATTTATTCTATTGAAAAGCACATTAGCCTCATTTTTTTATCCGACCCTTATGTCGGATATAACATCCCGATATCGGTTTCTATTTTATAAGTTTATATTTTGTTTAAGTACCTATATCGTATCTAGAAACAAAAATCAGACTTTTGTTTCCCATGTGCCACTTTATAAAAAATTATATAAGCATGCAGAATGTGGTTCTTCTATTTCCGCAATTATATACCCCATTAGGCCTTCCAATATTTATAATTTGCTATTGCGCGTTTGACAAATCCAAGGCCAAGCAGCAACTTGAAAATCGAAGACTGTCATTTATGGATGTACTTCAAAGAGGTAGCACTACCTTAAAGCCTCCGTTAAATGTTTCAAAAAATGGAGTTTGCAAAAACACTTCCCATATTATATCAGTTCCACAGCCAACGAGGGAAGAAAAAGAGCACGCTGAAGTTAAAAAAATATCCTTCAACCTAGCGACTGGTAAAATTCGACCCGCTTCATTTATAATGAATAAGGAAGAGGAGAATTATATTACAAATAATAGTATTTCAAAGGAAAATAAATTTTCGCTTCTGAAAGAATATAACCCCATAGAAGAATATTGCTCTACTACAATATTTGAAGACGAAAGTTCCGTTACTATTGCAATGCTAGATGACGTTTTAAACCACGAAGGTGAGGACATAAAAACTTCCGAGTATAGCGCAGAAATAAGTTTGGATGCACACAATTTTGTAAAAACAACTACAACAGCCATGATTCATAATATTAATGAACAAAACTGTAACGATTTTGAACAAGCTAACAAAACTAACGATATATTTCACCCGAATTCTGATTCATTCACAGAATTGTGGGAATTAGCATTAAATTTTGTCAATGAAATTCTTCAATGTGATGAATTAATGTTAGCAGTTGAATCTGAAAGGAATAAGAAAGATCCAATTCATAATAGACATATTTGTAGCTCTGACTCATTGGAGCCAGCAGATGAGAATCCTCTGCATTCAGACAGTTTTAAAAGCAAACTTAGCCTTCTAATTGTACGACCTCCAATAACTGGCAAAATAAAAATAAATGAAAATATATTTCCATCAACGAAAGAAGTCAGTCAAAGGCTGTTTAAATTATCAAGAAGTGAAGCAGATATGCGTAGCGTGGTGTTAAGAGCCACTGACGGAATAATAGTTGCAAAAAATGAGGTAATTTCCAAAAAAGGAGGACTACCTATTCCCACACCCCCTAAATTTGATCCAGTGCTTTACAAAACTGTTGGAAAAATTATGAATACAAGCGTTCGTACGCGGCCTAGCATAGACAAATTGTTTGAAAATAGCTGTACAAATAAAGCAAACGAAGAGAAAGCAGGGGAGGAAATACCTTTTAAAATAAGGTTAGAAGCATTACTTAAACATGGTCCTTCACATCGTTTACGTAAACAAAGTGACTTAATACAGATACCAATACCTTAATCAGAGTTTCTAAATGTTTTATGGAATCCAGAAAGCTGTAAGAACAAAATAACTGCTGCCAATGTTTGACAAAATTCTAAACAAACTGAGATATTTCAGTTGGGGCAAAAGGATGTACTGTTTCATTTTAAATTTTGTAGTTTGTTGATGATATTGACGTAGTTAGGTCAAAACTGTAATTCGCATAATTAATGATATAAATACATATTAATTTATTTACTACTAATATACAATTTTTTGTTGGAGACTAAAAACGCATGTGCAAAGGTACAATATAATTTAAAAGAGGTGCTGCATGAACACAACTATTATTGAAAACAAAATATGTGAACCTAATCCTAAAAACATAATTATAATTAATGGTTGTTTAAAAATATGAATATTACGTTTGTTATAATTTTAGGTCTGTCCTTATACTTCTGCTACGGATTTCGAAATAGTTTTAAGCAATTATGCAGACAACGGATTGGTTGGCACAAATTGAAATATAGTGAATACTTTTAACATGTTTAAATTATATTTATATTGATTTATTGTGATATTGGTGTCTTTAAAAATGATTTCAGGGAACGATATATAAAACTTAAATTATCTGAATAAATGATCAATATAAAGTGTTGTTTGTGCCTACAAGATTTATTTTGTCAAATCATGTTATACTAAGACTTCTTGGCTCTGTTATCAGTTAATTAAAAGTATTTCGGTGGCATTTAATTTTTCGCCGCCGAATTACCGTATTCGTATTCAAATATGAATCACCTTCGGTCAACACAGTCGTTATCGTTTCGATATAAATTTTGTGATCTAACTTTTCATATAGTGACCCATTAAAATGTAAATCAGAGTGAAACTTATTTCAAAGGTGCGTATTTTTCGATATCTATAGGTACATGTCGCTCTTTCGCTTATAAAAAAACAACATAAATTTCGAAAATTGTAGTACGTTTTTTAGTATAACATGCTTATAAAAGGTATGTATATCGTATAGGTGTTTACATATTGATTATAGGGCGAACACAGAGTCTGATCTGAAGGAACAAATCTGGAATTTTTGGAGCTGCCTGAATTCAGTAAAATTAGACTAATAAATTTAAAACAACCTGAAAATGTTCAAACTTATTTGTTTGTTTGGAAAAGTAAACATTTTTAGCCTTTTCGAATTCGTTAATATAACTTTTAGCGCAGAAAGAATTTCTCTGAAATAAAACGTTCATTCAGATGAGTTCGATTCAGTATTACCAGTGCGAATGATAATGCGTACTCGTCAGTATATCGAGACCGGTACAGCGTTGCAATGCATAAATGTTGATAGCTTTCGCGAAGTTATCACTTTTGAGTTTTGCTTTTTTTTACCTTAAATTGTTGTATTCCACTCATTTGATGTACATTTGTAGCTCTTCCCCTCACTAAGTGCATCTATCACAATGAATGAGCTCACCTAAAACCATTTACTGGTCGTGGCAAACTATGTATTTCTAAAAAAAAAAATAGACGCCTTTCTATAGATTTTGAATATGTGATATGGACTTGTCGTTTGAATAAAATCATGCTTGTATTCTGACTTTGAATCGAGAAGCAAAATTCTGACTACAGAATCACCAGAAGAGTATTTTTTGTGCCAATGGAACGGTTTCAAAAGTGATTTTTTTCGTTTCCGGACTTTGCCGGACGCTTCTTTTTGACCAATGGAAAACGGCATTACTTCGCTGTACGTATATTTGCCTTGCAGTTCTTGTTAAACCTGGCCACTAAAATAGAATTTTTGAATTCTACTTGATATTTTAACTACTTTTGTGGAAAATCGAACTAAAGTAATGAAATCGAAAAAAAAAATCCAGCGATATGACTGCAATCTATATCTCCAATTACACCTGGGCACTCATTCCGTATGTCGATTATCGCCAGGGCTCTAATCGCGTAAGCACAAAACGATCGAACGACATCGTCTCGACGATACTTCTACTTCGTGTAACAACCAAACAACGATAATCGTCGAAACGATTGGACGATCGTCGTTTTTGTTGCTTCACGTTTCCAATTCAAACGTCAAATACCCTCGTCGAAACGATTCGATTGAACGATTGCTATTTTGCAGTCGTTTCATCGTTTTTGGTGCATTTTTTTTTTTTTCAGTTATTTGAATGAAGAGACACACTCTTTGGAAGATATACTCAATCTTAAGAGAATGCATTATTTATAAAAAAGAAATGGTTATTGCTTATTGCACTTGAGTTTTATTTGTTTTATTTTTTTTTTACAATTAAGCAAATACAAATGTTCATCTATTCCACGAAATCTAAGATCTTTATTGGCATTTTAATTGATTTAAGAAATACATGTATATTTCGAAAACCAACAAATCTTCTCTTCTCCTACATCAGCATACACTTTAGTATTTTGTTTCTTGCTAGATTTTCGTCGACAGCTTCTCCTCCAAGATAAAGGTTTTGAAATTTCACTGTCGGTACACTTTCACATTTCACTCTGTTTGGGCGATGTGTTTGCTTGCATCTTGATATTTACAGAGATTCCTTATTCCTTACTACCTACCCATATTTGCAATGACAACGAGAAAAATACACAAATTCAAGAAAAAAAAAATAAACAATTTCCATACATTTTTTGATTGTTTATGTGTCAGAAACTGTTCAAAATGAAAACGAGGAACGATACGATTGAACGATACAACGATGATGTTACATGAGAGCCCAGACGATAGCGTTTCGACGATAGCTTTGCTTAACGTAACTTCAATAATCGTCTATCGTCCAGAGGATATCGTTTTGACGATTGAACATTTGCTTCACGTAAATCAATAATCGTCGAAACGCTATCGCCTTGACGATACAATTTGAACGATACCTAATGAGGTATCGTTGTCATGTTGTCATAATAATCATGTTGATTTGGAATTATAATTGGAAAATGCAAAAGTATTTTATTGCAAATGTTTGTGCTGCCCTCCATAACATTTGTATTGATAATATGATAGTAAAGCAATCGAAGTACCTATATACGAATTGGAACCTTTGGACTGCTTTGGACAAGTCGGAATGCTCATCCATGAAGCTGACCTATCAATAATACATCATTAATTTCATCTTCATGTGCCGGGATCGGGAATTGTGTCAGATTATCGACTTCTAGGAAGCATTTCTTGACACACTAGTAAATTAGGTAAAGAAGAATAATGGACTACCGAGAGGTTTTTGAAATGTTAACCAAAAGCCCGGAAGTCTAATATCGTTTTATATTGGGGCAGAAAAAAAACTTTTTGCAGATTCACCTGCTTTCAAACATTTCACATTATTTGTCAAACGTTGAACGTTGAAGTGTGATATTATAAATGAAAATTTCATTTGGCAGCTGCAATCGATATTAACGTGAAAGAATGGATTTTTATTAACACAAATTAGAATTAAAGACTTAAAGTTTTCAAAATCAGAAAATCCCAATGGAAAACTACATTGGGTCGTATAAATAAAAACTAGCATTTGCTTTCAGCAAATGGTTGTAGCAAAGTGAAAGCCCTTGTATGACTTTCATTATTTCCTCATTTTTATCACATTAAATCATGTTGAATTGTCAGCTTCGTGTATGTAAAAGACACAAAATGTGTATTACGAAAGGGGTAGTAATTGTTTGCAAAGCAATCACAAATTTACAAACGAATTTATTTTCAAAAACTTAGACGACAAAATGCCAAAATTTATTTGGGAGGGTCATTATTTTTATTTTATAATTAAAGTCCACAATGCAGAATGCATTTTGTTCAAAAATAATATATAAAAGCAACAGTTTTGGAATCGAACAGTTGAAGAAATTAATAAATAATTTCATTACGGGAGGCAAATGCCATATAATGTTAAAATGTCAAAAAAAAACCTGCCAGCAGCTTAGAAATGTAAATTGAATACATTTTCAATGCATTTTTTTAACATCTCTACAATAATTAGGTTGGTGTGTACACACTCACTACTATCGGGAAATTTTCATAGTAATTTTTTGTACTGCTCTAGTTTCATTTCAATAGTCTGAAAAAATGCAAGAAAAATGTATTGCTTTGAATCGGTATTCAGCATTTAGCATTTACTTCGCTGTACGTGAATTTGCCTGAAAACTAAATTCGAATTTTTAATTTTTTCTTAAGATTTTAACGACTTTTGTAGAAATTGGAATTAAAAAAATTAAATTCTAAATTATTCATACGACCCATTATAATTATCGATAGATCAAACCAACTTTGCTGAAATTAATGTTAAATAAAGTGCACGACCGGGTCGAACGAAACTTTCTCGATACTAGACAAAAGAACACAAAATCCTCTTTTGGATATTCATCTCATATGGCAGTTATATAAAACAACAACATAAGTTTTTAAAGGTTAATGCTCTCAGTAACTGGCAATGTCGCAAGCGTCTACTGTACTATTTTATAAGGTCGTACTCCTCACTCGATTTTTGAGTACAGGACAAGCGTACCTAGTAGCAGTTTCTGTTTTTGACCTAAGGATATGTTCTTAATTTTGATTGGAATATTATTTAAGTTTTCAATTATTGGAAGTATTGCTCGTGATAGACCCATATCTTTCGATAGATGATGCAATAATTCAGGCATTTGTGAATTTGCATTAGTAGTTGTTATAAATTGAATATCCCGATGCTCGTGTGTGCGGTGCAAATGAAGTATTTGTTTTTGTAAAATTATCCAGACATAACAGTTGCAAATATTGCAATGTTTAGTTGGGAAAATACTATTGCGTAACTATTAAGCTAAAAACTGACTGTATGATTTTGTTAAAAGGAATACTTCGTTTTTGACATTTTATCGAAATCGAAGATGGGGTTTTCGAGATACGAGCAGTTTTTAAAATTAGCGTTTTCTGTGCTTCGAATGGAAAATTAAGGACACAATCGTTTTGAAAACATCCATTTGACTTTAAGTTTGCATTTTGGTCAAAATCGTTATTGACGTTTTAAGTTAACTAGACAAAACTATATTTTTAAAAAATTACTATTTTCATAAATCCATTGTACGATAATATAGAGAAAAACTGAGCTTGCTATTAAGTTATAAATGTTCACATAACCTTAGAAATTAATATTTGCTACAATCGTATAGAATGTTTTCGAGATGTGTCGTAATTTCAAAAGTACCGTTGTTCGAATTTTTTGCCAAAAACTGAGTACGCAGTCATGGTAATCTCACCTACTTAAGCTTAAATATAAATTTTGGTTGAAATCGTTAGAGCCGTTTTCGATCAAATCAAACTGGTACGAAAATGTTGTATGGGAAGTACCATTAATATTGAGGTTACCTTGCAAAAAAAAAAACACCTCCCGAACTGTAAGCCCAAAAACTCCAAATCCGAGGTTTGAACGTAATCCGCGAAGCCGTTTAGGCTGTAGGCCGGACAGAATTTTGCGATCCACTTTTTTGAGTTCCTCTATCATCGTAATATCAGAATTGATTAAAATCTCGAGTTCGAAATTTTGTACGAAACCAATATCTTTCTCTTACTACGTAATGGAGAAAGTTAAAAAAATATACGCTTTTTATTACATTTATTAATAGATGTTAAATTACTTATGTTCGGAACAACACCAAGTGGAATTTCTTGCTGTGCCAAATATGACAAACGGTTATTAATTATTTGATGTTGAGGTTAGATGGTTACTACTCATATTTTTTCTTGCCATTGCACTAATTTTAAAAATTCGCCAAGCCTTAGACGAACGCATTTATCCATTCGTATTTTGGGATGCCAAATTAAACTGCTTTATTATTTAATTTCAATTCTATGTAGGTACTCAGCTTACAGTTTTAGAACTCAGAGTGGCAAAGTATTCTAAATTCCATGCAAAATAAGTTAATATGGGCTACAAAAATTTTTAGATAAAGGCAAAATATGCAGATTTGTAAAACTGATTTATTTCTTTATTGCCGATTCCGGATACAAGATCCAATTTTAATGTTACTCATTAATTGTAACTTCTACCGCTTTCCTTGAAAGAGGGGCTAGAGACTACGCCTGTGTAATATGTATACCTACACTATGTCCAAGCTTTTGAGTAATAAAACACGGCGTTTTGCAATGCATATATGTATAGGAATTACGTATAGCTATTTATTTGGCATTGGCAGAGAGGGTGTGGGTATGTGAGTATAGAAAATCAAATTTGGAAGATATAGTAGCACTAGTAGCAGTCTAGCAGGTAAGGTAGCGTAGCGCAAAAGCAAACATGCGTGTTGAGAGAGGTGCCGCATCCCCTGTGCTCAACTTCTAAGATAGATGAATAAAACGCGCAACATATTAATTTAGAAAATCAAAAAGCTTTTCTCGCTGTCGAAATTGTCTGTTGTAGTTGATGAAGGTGGAAATCTCACCGACTATTATTTAGTTTGCATCGCGCCGTCGGCTGTTTCTAAGATAGTTTACCGGTGTTGTATTTGTGCAATATTATGTACTCAAACGGTCTCGTTTCTCGATTCAATTAAACGAGTAGGTAACTAAATAAATGAAAATATATTTCGGTCGGTCGCATGTGCGGTTCTACAATTCTGCAATGGTCAATGAAAGTAGTGGCATATAAGCTTATTGTTTCAAACCGGCAAAAATACATAATCAAAATATAAGCAAACTACCTATTTGTAACTTTCATTAAATATTGAACTTTGCATTAAAGAATTTTACTATAATAGTTCCTTTCCTTATTTTTATAGTTGTCATTAAATATTTTATTTTTAGATGTGCGGTCAAGAAATTATGTGAAAGTAGTGCCAAAGAGTTTTAAAATTTTTTATATCATTATGAAGTGATATTTTACTAAAGTTAGGTATATATGTTTTTAAAGCAGAGACGATACCTACTATAAAATCATACGTTTATGAACTAATTAATGCATAGATATACATAAATATAATGACATCTACCCACATACGCTGGTATAAAAAGATATAAATATGTTATTATGTTATTTTTGTTTTCATCAGCATCAAACAATATATAAATCTAAATTTAATCCTAGCCACACGTTTTCATTTGATTCTATGATATTCATTCGAAGAAAGTTTTTAAATTTATACAAATAATAAATGAATTTTAAAGCAAATAATATTACGAACAATAGTTTCCAATTTGAAACGGAATCATACGTATTGCAAAATAAAATATAGTGTGGAACATAGGTGCATAACGTATAAAACAATGATATTAAAGTGGGTGCAGGAAGTTTGAGACATATGCAAAAGGAACACAAAAAGACATTATGCACTATTTTTGTCTCAAGCTATAAAGGAAAACACGATAAGCGATAAGTTTCGTCGTTCCATACCTACCCAATAGTTTGCATAAGAAAAAGAAATACGTCTGTAACTGCCTCAATAACTCATTGTTATGCATATTTCATTTATCATTTATTTTGCTGGTAGCAACAAGTTGCTGCTTGCTGCTCTGCCAGATCTAATACATGGCATTTATCTGAACGGGAAGTCTTAAAGCTTTACTATCTATTCGTAAATTTATGTTAATTTTTGGGAAAGATAAAATATATTATAGCATTACAAATGTGCAGCCACTTTAATATTTGACACTTATTAAAAACAAAAGAATACAAGCAAAATAGAGTGTAAATGATTTCACATAACTTGATATTGCAAAAATTGGTTAGATTCATATGTAGATAAATACGTTTCGATTAAACATTTATACTGGAGGTGTTGTAGGTAATAACTAATACTATACATAGCTATAGATGGAGACTGTTCAGTTCATTAGTAGATACCTACCTAATTTTTACATATTTGCATATATGTATTAAATAATAAACATTTTGTAGCATACATAATAAGAAAGTTACATTAATTTAATTTCATAATTGTAGAGTACATAGTTTGTATTATTAGAAAAAAATTGGAAAAAAATTGACAAAAAATGTTTTATAATACATATTCTTATTAATTACCTGTCGTCTATAATTACGCTATAATCTATACGCACTTATGTGATCTAATAATAATCTGGATATATTTTTATCTGGTGGGTGCTTTATTTAAATCTTGAAATGATCGGTAAAGATACAGAAAATTATAAATTGGATAAAGTGACTAGAACAACAATGGATCGCGGAGCAAAAGTTGATGTGAAGGACAATGAATCCTCAGGTAAATCGGTACCCTATACTACTGCATTACAAAAACATTTTATTTTTTGGATTTTTTTCGTTAAATTTAAGTGGTATTTTTGTTTATTTTTTTCTTTATTGATCTATTATTTAATTATACCTATGCTATAAATATGTTCTCTTTCATAAAGTTATAAAATCTATTTTATAGCTGTGCCCGATGGTCGTCACAATAAGTATCGCACTGAGAACAGAGTTCTTAAGTATCGAATATAAAATGTTATAATGTCACATTGATGAAATATACTTAAAACAGTAGACTCCTAGTTAGGTACTCTTTAAATTATTGGCTATCTATTTTTAGAATCATTTTCTTGATAAAGATTTTTTTTTTGTAAATCGAATACCATGTTTTTTGGTGATTTTGCGTCTAAAATCGATTTTATCCCTTCGCCTTAGGATTTGGTATCACGACTCACTTTAATTCGTTTTTGGAATATTGATTTCTTAAAATAGATTATGGATGCATGTACATAGGTACTATACGTAATACTTATATACAAAGGTACAGTAGAACTGAAGATTTTAATTATTTTGTTTCGTTATTACCGTAGTCGCTCTAAATGGATGTTTGTTCATAGCAATTAGTAAGCAAATCTAACAAGTAGTTGGGCCTTACCTACCAATAAACATTTTTGGTTTCGATTTTAAGTTTTAGAAGTTCACATTGACGGATGAGAAACACGCTTATAAGAAACATTTGGATATAAGAAACGGAACTTCATTCACAAAATCTACTATTGAACAAAATTCCCCTCATATAAGAAACATGAATTTTTTGTACGTGTCCTAAATTATTTTTCTTAGGTATATGAATCCGTTCTTTTCATATAAAAAACTTTGTTTCTTAAATCAGTTGTTTTCATTTAAGAGACTCTGTTTCTGCTTGTGACTGCATATATTCAAACTTTGTTTCTTATTCGGATCTCGAAAGACTATATGCACATACAAAAACTTAAGACATAGGTGCATACAAACTGTTTTCCCTTCAAATATAGTTTGGCGGATAGTTAAAATCAAGGCTGAAGTCAAATGTGGGTAGTCGCACGTCGCACCCTTTCTTTTTTTTCGGGGAATAACGGCAGATATGTTTTAAACAAAAAAATGTTTATTTAATATGAGGAAAGGTGTAGGTAGGCTGTAGGTACCAAAATTAAAAGTTTAGTATTGAAGTCAATGAAGAGCCAATGCAATGCCCGTATACACATTCTATTAACTTAATTTCTAGATGGGGGCGTTGGCTATGGAACATCACGCGATTTTTACGTTTGTTTTATATTAGTTTTACAATCCCTCACATTCCCCTTACAATCACACAAACACAAAACATCAAGAACTGCGATGTCATACTCATTAAGCTCTACCCCTATAAAGTAAAATGATGAAGGATACCCATATTATAATCTATACCAAATAACAAAAAACATTATTGAGGGATTTTTATTTTGTACACCCAACTTTTATAGTTAACTTGCATTAATGAATTAATAGACATCCTGTCGCATACATTTTGTGAAAACTTACTTCCTTTTTATAATGAGTGGTGACTTACAGATTTTATTGTAAATACAGCCGTTATTTATGTAATGTCGTTTTCCATTCGGACAGAAAAATCTGTCAGATTTTATGTTCCATTAGCCGCAAAAAAAAGAGAGACTTGAGAGAGACTTACACTTACACCAAAAAAATTGTCATTTATCAAACTTTAAAGTGTGTTACTAATTACGTTTTTAGAACAAGTCTGTGAAAAGTAGAGAAAAATTTACATTTGGCAGCTGTAATGGATATCTAAATACACTGAATGGAATTTTATAAACACACATTACAATTTATTGGGCACAAAAAATCTATGAGAGGAAAATCTAAAAATCCGGATGGAAAACGACATAGGTACTCGTAAGTGTAGACGTAGAAACATTTGGTGCTGTTGGTACGAGTTATTCCGAATGCAAATTGTGACCAATACGTGATGAAAGGAATAAAGAAAAAGAAATAGCTCACAATTAGGCATTTTGACCACATTTTTATAATTTATTGTCATCGAATCCTAGTCTTCTTATAAAGAAACGAAATATATTTTTAAAAAAAAGCTTTACCCTTCACATACAGTACCCTTGTACTTGGTAGGTTATTATATAGTATAAGACAACATTAATGCATTCAAAAATTAAGTGATCTTAAGTCGACGAGATTGGTATGGACCTTGAACGCAAAATCTAGAAAAAAAAAAAAAAAAATTACACGTCAGCCACATACCCATACGAACTGTCAATTTTGTACTTAGTCGCAAAATATTTGACTAGATTCGTAATTGGCTTTTTGTCCAGGGACATCAACTAAAAAAAAACTCTAGTGATCGATCTGTCAGCCACATACCCATACGAACTGTCAATTTTGTACTTAGTCGCAAAATATTTGACTAGATTCGTAATTGGCTTTTTGTCCAGGGACATCAACTAAAAAAAAACTCTAGTGATCGATCTGAATCAAAACTGAGACAGATGAATCAAGACAGCTGTCAGACTTAATAAACTAGTACCATATAAATAATTAATATTTTATATATATTAATAAATTTATATAAATTTATCTATGCTAGTACCATAAGCTAAGTGTTAAATAGACAGTCAGCTCCCACGCACCTACCCGATTCCCCCCACAAATATAAAAAATAAATATGAAAATAAAATTTTCTCCTATCTGTAAATACCTATACCTATACCTATATGTGAGAAGGCAAACAAAAAATCTAAATGCCAGGAGCGCAAGGGCCGGGCAAAAGGAGGTATAAAAAAATGCGTGTGGTACTCTTTTATTATATTTTTATAAGAACTCTACTTTTATAAATAGATACTAGGTACTGATATATTTACAACAATCAATATCAAGCACCTTACGCTTTTTTTTTACAATGAAATTAATTTTATTTTTTATCACTTTATTTTTATTTTTGAATCATTGAAAATGATTGAAGTCTATTTAGTTAGTAGACTTTCTATGGCGGTTGAATAAAATATAAGTACCTAATTACAAATTATTTTCTGCTTTTTAATTTGCTTAAAGTGTGTTTTTTAATTTGTTTAATTTAAACTATAATTTATTTTTTACATTTTTAGTCTTAAGCTTAATAAGCAGCGATAGTGATCAGAATACATAATATTTAGTATTTATTATTTTTCATTTTTGTTACGAGTAATGACAATTGAAATAATTAGTTTATGATTAGTAATAAATACTTGGACAACCCCAAAGTTATGAAAGACACAGAAAGGTCGGTTAGTACGTAGTCGTAAGTATAATATACTTAAAACGTAATATAACAACGTTCTCTTGCCTCTAGGTATGAATATGATTATCTTTTTCCTTTCTCACAAAGAGATCGACTGATGAGCTATGAGCCGCCATGTTGCGGCTTTTCCTATTTTGCAAATAATTTTTGTCATTACACATTATTTTTTCGACACATCTATGATCTAAGTTCCAAGAGCGATAGTTTTGGTATAGCACATATAAAATAACATTAAGTAGGGTAAATATGTACGAAATAGCGTCGGCGATTAACATATAGATGGTAATATATTAACTTTGACTAGCTTTCACACCTTCATATTCATTCTTTATTTTAGTGGAAAATGCGCACTTGGACGATTTGTACACGAGATATAGACAGCGATTGCGAAGATCGCTTTTTATATCAGGGCTATCCATATCGCTAGCAGCGTGCGTGGTGTCTATAATATTGGAATCCATGAAAGGTCATGTTAGTTTAAAATTATAAAAAAGAAAAATATATGTATGTCGTTTAATAACATGTTGCAATTACAGGATGCTTTTCACATATGTCTCTTGGTGACAGCCGCCTTTTTCTCTGGAAGTATTCTTACCGCACTACAATTCCCTGCTGTATTAAGCTCACCTGTTGCCGCATTAGCATTTGCTGTTTTAACCACATTTTCTCTTGGCACAATAGCTGCTATTACAGGAGAAGTATTGGCGCCCTTGCCACTCTTTGCTGTATTCCTGGTAAATAAACTACTCGTACAGGCACCAAAGGCTAAACGTACCTATACCTATTCAAGCACACATTAAAAGTGAATTAGGACTATATATCGGTATATGTTATTATAACAAAAATTAGCACAATATGTATAGGTACCTACCTACATAAATGCTTACATATACATATAAAGTCACAAATTTTATGTCATTTATGCAGATATGTATGCTCGTTACGGACTTCGGAATGACCTCCTGAATTTCAAAAATAAAATTAAGAAATAGTAGATAATCCAACCACTTTTATGCTGAAAAGAGAATTATAAACTATGTAACTAGTCATACGCACACCACGGCTCTTCTTTTAAAAAAGTTTCTCTTTAAATGCAGCATCAATTATATAATAATACTTGAAAGTGTCTTGTTTCAATCTTTTTAAATCTCTTTACAGTCAGTCGGGTTTTTTTACATTCACTTTTAGCAGTCAGTCGAGTTTTTTTTTGTTTTTTTAAATTAATTTTTTTTTTTCTTAATTTATGTTTTTATGTTTATTATACCAATTTAATAACACGTCACTCTTAAAAATCGGTCAATCCGTTTGGGCTACAGGGCGTCACGTGGGAACGTACATAGGATACGCGCGAAACACATAACCCTCCCTGTGTCCAGTCGGGTAAAAATGCAACCCTTCCAAAGATAAACAATTCTTGGTCGCTATAGATATGTGTCATAAACATTGGTATTAGTGAAAGTATGTGTAAATCAAGATTTCTCAGATCAAAAAAAAAAAACAAAGAATAATTTTTTTTTGCCAAATCGAACATGAAAAGCAAAAAAAAAGGAACGTTTTGCCAAATCGAAAACGACATTAAGTTGAATGTTTTTCTTGCCTATTTTATACCTATGTTATTTTTAACAATAATGTCCCTTCCTTACATTTTGTTCTGATAAGTGCAATATATAGTTGCCCATGTGACAAATTTGACAGCTGGAGCCAAATGCCCACCCTATTCTACCCTTAAATATAAACCAATAAAAATTAACAGTTGGGTAATTATGTATGGCTATATATATATAATTTATCTTCTGCTGCTTTTGGATGGGGACAATATCAGGGCATTTTGATTACCAAAAACCTAATTCATTACTATTTTCAGGGTATTCACACTATGCTTCCTATTTCATGGCCTGTATCATTGGTCTTAGCACTATTTATGACTGCTATTCATATCATTAACAAAATATGCATTAGTCCAGATTATTCACCCGACATTGAAATGGTGAGTGGCAAACAGCTTCTTAGGAAAGCTAATAAGAATAACAGTAAACAACATTGCAGCTTGTTGGCGAGATACTTATGCTTGCAACAGCTTCTGTTTCTGGTTTATATTACCGTATAATGTCAGATGCAGCCCATAATCGCACAGTTGACGGGACTCGTACTGGTATAGAACAAAGAGTCAAATTAGAATGTGAACGGGAGCAACAGGAACAACTACTGTTAAGTGTTATTCCTGCCTATATAGCTGCTGAGGTATGTGAACATTTTGGGCTTATGTGAATATTTAAATACTTAAATACTTATCAAATTTCAACCGAAAGAGAATTATTGAATGCTGATTACTTTTCGTCATTAGGTAAAACGTAGCATAATGTTGAAAATGGCCGACGCGTGTCAACGGGCAGGTGGACAAGCTAACTCAGCGCGATTTCATGAGTTACACGTTCAACGTCATAACAATGTTTCGATTTTATATGCTGATATTGTAAACTTTACTCCACTCTCAGAGCAACTGACTGCCAGTGACCTAGTTAAAACTCTGAATGACCTTTTTGGTCGTTTTGATCAAATAGCACAGGTGAGCGTAATTTGTATACCTACTTATTTATGAAGAATGTATTGCCACAGATAAGTAATATACAGATGTCTCACGTCAATGTAAAAAAATGCTGTACTTTTTGCGTTCGTCCAACAAAGATCGTCCAACAAATCGATGGTGAAAACAAAAACCCACCACACCTCATTCGAAAAGTGGTTGATTTTTTGTTTCAATGAACAATGAATGCTACTTTTAGTTGAATTATGACCGCACGCAGAAAGGCATGTGCGCAGCGTGATGCTTTATTTAATTCCACACTGAACAGTGGGTTAAAGGGTAAGGAAAGAAAGGATAAGGAAAGGAAAGGGTAAGGAAGGAAAGGATTCGTTCTTTCGTATTGTCAATGCCTTATGATTGTGCGCCGGCGGGGGGATGTGCAGTGAGGAAATATTCGGTGATGTAATGCATGATGGTTTTTGTTGGGAAGAGCAGCCGATTCGTTTTGCTGAAAAAGAATCTAAAGCGATATGAACAATTTATTTCCATTTCGGCTGGGGATACAATTTTAATTTTTTGTTTGGGTAGGTATGCATTCACATTATTTTTAGGGTTTTCGTTATGCAATGCTCGATAAAAGAAACAGTTTATAAAATATTAAAAATGAATATTGTTAAATAAAATTCGCTTTTGGGCAGTGCATACCTACATATCAATAATAACAATGCGAGTTTTTATAAGTTGAAGCAATTGAAGCAAGTTCTGGCTAGAGAGCTTTAAAAACTCTTACACTTTACAAGAATTTTGACTTCAAAGCAAAGTGTAGTTCGTATTAGTCCGATATCTTTACATAGATATTTATATGTAAGGTTCTAGAGATTTGTTTTTTTTAATTTCCACTAGCAGTTATAGACCGAATATGCCGATGGACGTGTGTGGGGGTGCAAATGAAGTGGGAGTTTTTGATTGTGTAACTCTCCAAGTGGTTGGAATTATCTTAAGGTCCATAATCAATTATGATTGAAAGAAAGAAGAAGTGGGAAATATTTGCTAAAAAATGCGTTTTTTGCAGTTGTCATTACATTTTTATTGGCAGTACGGTGTTGAGTTTTATAAAAATATGTATACGGAGACAGATCGGGATTTGGGTAATCATTTTGAGAAATAAATTAAAAAACCGATTTATTCGATTTTTTTTGAGAAAAAAATAATTGGAGGATCTTATTTAGCATTTAGGATACTTATTTAAACTTTAATATGGATTTTGATCAAAATCGTTAGAACGGTTCTTGTAAAATTTTGCAGACCAAACTGTACCTACCTACCAAATATTGCAATGCTTGGTTTGAACAATACTATTGCTTATTAATTTAGCTTAACATCTCCAGTTCGAAATTTTGAACGAATACTATATCTTTCTCTTACTACGTAATAGCGAAAGTTAAAAATACGTGATTGTTTTATTATTATAATGTTAAAAGGCATTCATGATACAAAGTCAGAGCGTTTTGATTGATTTTCAGGGATGAACAATACTATTTCTTATTCCTTTTTTTCATAGTGATTACAGGCATGCAAATGAAATAAAGTGCACGACTGGGTCGAACTAACCTTTCTCGATACTAGATAAAAGAAAACAAAATCCACTTTTGGATATTCATCTCATTTGGCAATTATATCAGATAACAATATAAGCTTTTAAAAGTTAAAGCTCTCCAGTAACAGGCAATTGTCGAAAGTAAATAAATTGAATATCCCGATGCTCGTGTGTGGATGCACCCCAAAGTTCGATTTTCTTATTGTGTGATCCCCAAATGGTTGGCATTATTTTAAGATATACCTATTCAATATTGTTGGAAAAAGAAGAAGTGGGTTGTATTTGCTAAAACTAAGTTTGGCGTAGCTATGAGGCATTAAGCCTTTTATACAAAAATATACCGTAAATATGCTAAAATACATAGATCGTGATTTCTGTTGTATTTTTTTGAGAAATAATTAAAAAACTGACTTCGACTTTTTTTGAGGAAAACTAAGTACGGGATCGTGTTTAGAATACTAACGCTATCTTCAATATGTATTTGTATTTTGTGCAAAATCGTTAGAGTGGTTTTTGTAAGATTGTTCAGATAAAACAGTACCAAATATTGCAATGTTTAGTTTAAGAAATAACATTGCTTAACTATTGAGCTGAAAGCTGACTATAAGTTATTGTTCGGGATGTAGGTAAGCATTACTTCGTTTTTTGAGTTTTCCCGAAATCGAAGATGGGGTTTTCGAGATATATCAGTAGTTTTTAAAATTAGCGTTTTCGGTTCTTCGAATTTAAAATTAATAATAATAATAATAATTTTTGGCGCAACAGGTCCGTAGGGACCCTAGGCCCAGCTTCTCACAACCATTCGTCTTGTGTGAGATTTCATTTTTGGAACGAATGGAAGGGATCTACAATTTTATACCGATTCCAAACGGCTAACCGAGAAGCTCTTTCAAGACAGTTATACTCTCGGATGTTTGTCAGACGTTCGTGAGAGGTGGCGCAGTGAAAAAAACCCTGAGTTGGAATTTGGGTTTTTGCTTAAAACTTAATTTTCACAAAATTACTACTATTTTCAAAAATTCATTGAACGATAAGAGAAAAATTGAGCTTGGTATTAAGTTATAAATTAACGCATTTTAATTAGGAATGAATTTGTGTAACAATCGGATCGACCGTTTTCGAGATATGTATGTTGAAATTTCAAAAGTACCGTTGTTCGAATTTTTAGCCAAAAACTGGGTATACGCAGTCATGGTAACCTCACCTACCTAAGCTTACCTAAATATCAATTTTGGTTTAAATCGTTTGAGGCGTTTTCGATCAAATCAAACTGGTACGAACATTTTATACGGGAAGTACCTACCTACCATTAATATTAAGGTTACCATGCAAAAAAAAAAAATCTCCCGAACTTAAGCCCAAAAACTCCAAATCCGAGATTTAAACGTAATCCGGGAAGCCGTATAGGCTGTAGGCCTGTGGAAGGACGGACAGACCGAACAGAATTTTGCGACCTACTTTTTTGAGTTTCTCTATCATCGTAATATCAGAATTGATTAATATCTCGAGTTCGAAATTTTGTAGGTACCTAGTTACATAATGTCATCTATACAGACAATCTACGTATTTCCTACAACAGGAACTTGAAAACGCAGAATTTTTTTTCGTTATCCTACTTTATTTATTAACAGGGAAGAAACCCCAACAGTTGTCAGTTTAAATAGTATTGTTCCTACCTAATAGGGTACCTATTACCTAATTAATTAATTAATTATATTCAAAAGAAAATTATATAAGTCTAAAATTTGACATACAATTGTATCGAATATAATGAAAACCCTAAAAATAATGTGAATGCATACCTACCCAAACAAAAAATTAAAATTGTATCCCCAGCCGAAATGGAAATAAATTGTTCATATCGCTTTAGATTCTTTTTCAGCAAAACGAATCGGCTGCTCTTCCCAACAAAAACCATCATGCATTACATCACCGAATATTTCCTCACTGCACATCCCCCCGCCGGCGCACAATCATAAGGCATTGACAATACGAAAGAACGAATCCTTTCCTTCCTTACCCTTTCCTTTCCTTATCCTTTCTTTCCTTACCCTTTAACCCACTGTTCAGTGTGGAATTAAATAAAGCATCACGCTGCGCACATGCCTTTCTGCGTGCGGTCATAATTCAACTAAAAGTAGCATTCATTGTTCATTGAAACAAAAAATCAACCACTTTTCGAATGAGGTGTGGTGGGTTTTTGTTTTCACCATCGATTTGTTGGACGATCTTTGTTGGACGAACGCAAAAAGTACAGCATTTTTTTACATTGGCGTGAGACATCTGTATATTACTTATCTGTGGTATTGCGTTAACCAGTTTACAATAATCCCAGAGATTTGAAAATATTCGTTTTTGGATCATTGCTCTCGTATTACGCAAAAACATTTATGTACATTTATGCATTGCCTATTTAGAAATGCACTTTTTATGTAGCTCTTAAAATACTTTAATTTACAGGAAAATCAATGTTTGCGTATTAAAATTTTGGGAGATTGCTATTACTGTGTATCGGGCTTGCCAATTTCCAGACCACAGCACGCAGCTAATTGTGTTAACATGGGGCTACAAATGATTGATGCAATTAAGTAACTACGTAACAATAAAATTGTATTTTGTTTTTAAATGAACATTTAATACGTGTATTTGTAGGCATGTCCGAGAAGCTACTGGTATTAATGTAGACATGCGTATTGGAATACATACTGGCAATGTCCTTTGCGGAGTTCTTGGGCTTAGAAAATGGCAATTTGATGTATGGAGTGATGATGTTACTTTGGCTAATCATATGGAAAGCGGTGGTGTCGCTGGGTATGTTTGTCATTTAAGCTATTAAAGCAAAGAGGCGCACATTGTCTTACGTTAATTTGGAGATTCGAATGAGTTCAGATTTACTATAACAACAAACACGACAAATCTTTAAGGAAAAGCTGTCAATTATCAAAAGACTGTTGGACCGTGTTAGACTCGAATGGATTGTTTAGACGTCATATTGGCTTGTTGGGATTCATGTTGGGTGCAGGGAAATAACTCTACTTTTTTTATGTGAAGTTAATGACTATTCACATGAGCGCGAACTGCGAATAGACGAATTGCGAATAAATCAATTTAATTGTATTTATGCATAGATTTTTGTTATACCACCAAAGCATTATATTTAATTTATCCCATATAATAATCTAAGAAAACCTATCAATTGATTTAAATAGCTAAGTTTACAATTACAGCAATTTTCCCGCGAACTGAAACACTTTATTCAGACGTGATCCACAAACTCACGAATAAAAAATTCAGTTCAACTTGAAGCTGATTCGCGGGTACCTGCGACTAAAAAAAGATTTCATGTGAATAAACTGTCAAAATCTACAAATATTCGCAGTTCGCAATTCACTCTCGTGGAAAAAACTTTAAGTCATACCCAAGTAATTTGTTTTTAAAGGATCGAACATCAAAAATTCAGCACATTAACCACTGAGCCCAAAGGCAACTGAATTGAGCATATCTACAAGTCTTATAATTTTGTCTCTAATGGAGCTTTTGAAAGTTATTTAAGTAACTTATGTAGGAGTGCGCCTATCATTGTGCGGTAAGGTTGTGCTCGTTGGTTGATGGAGATTAAACGCAAGTACTATGGGGGGAAGGGGAACTGAATAAGCAAATACATATTATGTTAAGTATAGGTGTATATTTATAAGAAATAAGCAAACATCTGTCAAAGGTCCAACTTACCCGATTAAGTATAAGTATAAAAAGAACAATACAGCAACATTGTTTCTATCTTATTTATTCAGAAAAGTTCACATCACAAAACAAACTCTTTCTTACCTCAACGATAAATTTGAAGTAGAACATGGTGATGGAGGCGCAAGAGATATATATCTATCGGATCACAAAGTAGAGACCTATTTAATTATCCCACCAAAGGTACCTATGCTTTAATTGGTTTACCGAGAGCCAATTATTTTTTTTTTCATTATTTCTCAATAGAAAAGTTATAACTTACCACCAGTTGTGGAGCAACCCACAACCTACCATACAAACGAAACCCCAAGTCAATTACGGTTGAATCAAATTTCAATCATAGAAACTGAAGATACGGACAATACAAACGACGACAGTTCCTGTATGTCTCCAAACATTGTGAATACCTTTACGACCACATCAGAACAAATAAAGAACACCGATGAGCTGACACCATTGCGAATTGGTGAAACTACGAGTACTGGTTGCGAAAATCATGTTATATTTGGAACAGCTGAAAATGGAGGGAAATCATCCCTCTCTCTTCCAATCGACGGGACAAATAGCGGGACAGGAAGCATTAGTTCCGGGGGAACAACGACACCTGTTGAAATACCGGAGAAAGGACGTAGAAAACTTTCAGTTCAAGGTAAAATTATTTGAATATGATTTTTCAATAGGTATTGCATTTAACAAAATGTTAGATGATGCATAAGATAAGTATAATTTTTAAGGGATAAGCAAAGACTTTCCAAGTTGTAAATATAACTTTATATATCAAGCAGACAAAACATTGTGTCGTGGCTGAAATAGCATAGTGGTGCAAAATTTCGAAACCTATTTTTCCAGTTGATGTAAAAAACGAAAATTTTGCTGTCCGTTTTAAGGAAAAAAAATTCTTTATCTTCGATGGGGGCGGGCGTGAGCTAATTATTTTAAGTACACAATTAATTGAATTTGTTGTTTTCTTCGATATTCTTTTTTGTCTGTTGAAGATAAATTAAATTTAGTTTGCATGATGTGATACATGAATTTAAGTGAATCAACATGTTGGTAATTGCAATATCCGCATTCATTGTTGGAATTCTACTAAATAATTTTCGTATTTTAGTCTGTTTTCATGTTTCTTTTACGATTTCCATCATACACTAACAATAGATTTTAAAACAGGCCTCATGGCATTTGCTGAAAGACGGCGTTCATCGGGTGCTTTTATGGACACAAGGAAGCAATCGATTACAAATGGAGAAAATGTTCGTTACCCAGGAGGAACTGGTAAGCTCTTAGTAAAATTTTCTTATAATATGATAATCCTATTTTTAAGAGTTTAATAGTTTATCCTTTTTATACTAAATATCAGATTGGCAACATAAAACTTAAGCAATTTTTATCTTTTTGTTAATATCATTTGTTCTTATTGACGTGCAGTTATAAAATGTACTCTTGAAACCCTAACGGAATTTTCATATATGTTCCTTACACTTTCAGCCACTCCAGGAGGCCCACCTACACGACATAGGCCGTCATCAAAAATGACTAAATATGTCGAATGTTGGGGAGCTGATAAGCCTTTCGCCAATATAGCAGAATCGAAATTAGTCAAAAATATTGGTCTAGCGGTATATTGTTTATTAACATAATTTAATATGAATTAATCAAAAATCCAAAACCAGAGTATTGCCATGATTGAATCAAATCTATTGCCCCCGGAACGAAGATGCTCCAATTTCAGCTGCTTAGGTCCGCCAACAGAGCTTAAGCCTATTACAATGTGGTATCGAAACTCTCCCCGTGAAACTATGTATCGTGCTCAACCAGATCCTCATTTTCGCTACGATTTGTTTTGTGCATTTAGTATATTTGTGTTGCTTGCAATAATACAATTGGTAGTAATTAAACTGTAAGTAATACGCATGTATTTTTGTGGTAACTAAGCTAAATAAGAATTATCCACATTAGGAACGTTGCATTATTGGGTTCCTTGGGAGCAAGTCTTATATCAATTGGCATATTTCTTTATTTGAGCAACATTCAGATTTCTGAGAGTTCTGCTACTCCCACTAATGGCCCAGGTCAAGTCGTCGCTGGTAGCCGATCGATAAGATTAGCAATATTTTTGTTAGTAAGCATTTTAGTCTCATCAAGCTCCGTGTTTAGCGTGGTAAGTAAGTATTTAAAAAAAAATCTTTTCTTTACCACTGTACTTTATGAATAAACTTAATTGTTGTGTACTTACTTAAAGTTTTTTCATTTTTTAATTTCTAAATGCTAATCGGCTGAGAATTTATTTATTTCAAACGTCAATATAAGGTTATATTCTTACTTGATACTTGATACTAATAGCAGTATACAAAATACCAAATATTAGTCTCGACTTTAAATTTACGGAAGCTCACAATCGCGAAATTTGTATGGAGAATGTAGATTTAACTATAAATGTTTATTGGTAATGCCCAATGAGTCTAAAAAACATGCTTAATTTGTAGGCACAGTACTCGCCGGATAAAAGCAACCCTCTTAACAGCAAGACCCTTTTAATAGCAACAAATTAGATTCAAAAACGCCATAAAAAAAAAATTTAATTTCATGCCCATGTGCATGTGCTATTTTCCGGGAAGTACTGTACATATATCATTATATTCCCACTCATTATCTTACACAAAGTTATTTTTGAAAATAATAAAACATATTGTCCAAAGTTCAAATTAAATATATAAATTGTTTAGATAACTATGTAGTACCTACCTAAATTTATATAAATTATTTTCTTCTTAGTATCGAAATTATCGACTCATTTGTAGTGTTAGTTATCTAACAATGAAACGAATATTTCAATATTCATTCAATAAAAGCATTAAAAAAAATTAAAATGATTTATAAATTTCTTCAAATTACTTAGAAACTTTGCATAATAGAAATGCCAATTAAGAGTTAGGCAAGGATGTAAATAGATTTGTCGGTATGGTGGTAAATTAAATATGAGCTCCATACCATGAACGATAATACGTAATAATTATGATAATCGCTTTACTAAAATAAAAACTTACTTTACGAAATATGGCGAAGATCTGAATGTATGTTTAATAGTTATACATAAAAAATGGCGTTTATGGCAAGATCTCAGCCGATATTATATAGATACATGTAAATAGATAATGTAATTTTTGTATTTATTTTGTACACTTTTTCATTCAACATTAGATCAACTTCACGGAAGAAAATGCAGTTGGTATTCAAATAGAAACACCACAAAATATAACGATCTTATCGCATACGTCGACATTTAATACAGCTCCAGCCTACTTGCTCTGCTGCGCTTTGAGTCTCGCAGTTGTATCATCTTTTTTGAAGGTGGGATTTATTTTGAAGTTGATTGTTATGATAATGGCAGCTTTGGGCGAGGTTATTGTACTAGGGCATAGTGATTTGTTTATGCAGTACAACGAACAGTATTCTGAAAAAAACATGTAAGATCTTTCTTCGTTTATACTAAGGTATTGTCCTTTATTAAGCTAATATGTATTCCTGTGCTTAGACTGCGTCTCGAGGTGAAAGGTCTAATGATGTTATGTCTAATCATAGCTATTTTACACACACTTGACCGTCAAGGCGAGTACGTAGCAAGAACCGATTTTTTGTGGAAAGCCAAATTAAAGGTTGAACAAGAGGAAGTGGAAACTATGCGGGGAATTAATAAGGTAAATTCTGAATCAGATTGATGTTAAATCATAATAAGCTCCTCAAATGAGTTAAGTAATCTAAGCCCGTTTATGAAAAAGCTATATCAGTCGACCTTGTTATGATTTCGGTATGTAAGTGACCTGGAATCTTACTGCTAGAATTATTTATTATAAGAAAATAGAGAGCCTAATGGCACTTCGAATTGACCGAGAACCGAATAGGCACAGTCGTATGCTCTCATGCGAATGTAATTCGTAAGCTTTTGTTTCTTTGATTTATGGGTTGTTTTATTGGGTTGACAATTTACACGCTGGTAGAAAAATAAAAATTATTTAAAACTTGAGCCGATAAGCAAACAAAACACAGAAGAACAGTTCAAGCTATATACTTGTGTTTGACATATAAATTAACTGCATCATTTAAATCCTTCGTCTTTTTTTATATAAAGTGTTCATTTAGCTCATTGTGAACCATTTTTTGGACACATCCAGTAACTTTTGAATAATATACGAAGAATTAGTTTTCTCTATTGAAAGTTTCCTTGACTATAAGCAGCATTTTTAAGAACTGGTAAAGACTACGTGCGCTAGCATTATTATAGAAATTCGGGTTGGCATATTTCAATTTACTATATACTAGAACTAAAACTGTAAATCTTGAGCTCACTATCGTCAGCAAATCGCTTTTCCCGGTAGTCACTGAGGGCCAGGTCTGGGCTGTAGGGTGGGTGGGTAATTTTCTCGAGCCCGCACTCTCGTACAGCAGCCTTGGAGAGACGCGTCTTCTTTTGAAGCGCAATGAGCATGCGCCGCACCCATCTTGTACTGACTTTTGTAAGGTTGAGATAATCATGTAATATAGTGTGTATAGTACCAAGGGATAGCTTATTTATTTCTACCAACATCTTTATTTTTACACTTGCATTTTCTAATACAAGTTTCTTGATAATTTTCACATTTTCTTCGGTAGCCGCCGTGATTGGCCCACCTGGGCGGGGTTCATCTTCGATACTTTTCCTGCCTCTATATATATATTATATAATATATTTCAATTACCCATATAATAATATCAAATCACCCCGATGCCCGATACCGAGAAAACGTTGAACGCCCTTCGCATATGATGACGACGGCTTTCTGGTGTTAAACTAATATAAGCTAGAGTTTCGAACTTTAGCATTTTCAGTTTCTTTCAAAGCAGAATAAATAATCCGATTTAATTGCATAAAATTGGATTTTATGGTATGAGTGAGGTTTTATTATATTACAATTTATTCAGTTTTGTGTATGGTTGTAAGTAGGTACCTAGTTTTTGTACACACAATCGTTAGGTACGACTTAGAGATCTCCAATGCAGCTAAACATTTTTACAAATTTTGTAAAATTTCCTATAACAGATTTTAAATATTCATAAAATTAACACATTTAGGAATCTAATGATGAACTAGTTATGTATGTAGGTACCCAATTATTACAAGTAACCATATTCCCGTTCATAAGTTATAAAATTGGTGGCAAATATAATTATTCAACTCCAGATTTCATGTTATGTTCATTGTTATGCCTGTGGGAGACGCTTACTTTTTTTTTTTTGTTTTCAGATTCTGCTTGAAAATATACTTCCAGCTCATGTGGCTACTCACTTCCTTCATCAGAAGCGAACGGCCGAATTATACCACGAAAGCTATTCCTGTGTCGCGGTAATGTTTGCTTCGATTCCGAATTATAAGGAGTTCTACGACGAAACGGATGTAAACAAACAAGGATTGGAATGCCTGCGGCTTTTAAATGAAATCATTTGTGATTTTGACAAGGTAAATGATTCAAATGGTTCATTGTGTATTTGAAATGCTTTCTTTTATCGTTTGAATTGTATAAAACAGCTGGTATACCTATGCGGCCAATTCACGTAACGTAACCTCTGGTATACCATACCATCAAATCGTTTAGAATATCTATCGTGCAGTGTGACACATACTTCTGTTCTGCTAGAACCACATGTCGCCTACCTCTAAACCGTTCAATTTTCTATTCAAAAATGCGCCTCGTCGGTAAATATGATTTTTCGGCCAACATTCGGGTTCCATATAATGCTCTATTGTTTTCAAAAACTCCAAAGCCCAGTCAGCGAACAAAGGGCGTTGTCTATGGTCATTTACTCCTGGGTTAGTTGGACCTTGTACGATTGTAAGCCCCAGTCCTGCAACAATGTTTTCTTTTGGCGTTCCTTTTATGTACGAGTGTTTGCTGATTGGTTACCGAACCAGGTGTCTTTAATTTGACCACCAAACCACAGATAAATAATATTATATGTCTATGACCATGACCAAACGTTGTGGGGTCACTTTACAGTGGCAGTGCCATCGCGTCTGCCGTAAAATAGTTGATTGATTTTAAAAATAAAGTTTTATAATTTTTACTCAATCCAGACTTGTCATGGTTATACGTTATACGGTTATTTGGCATCCATAAAATCGCCACCAAAACAACATGGCCGCCATAGGCTCTCAACATAGACCCGTTCCAAATAAAAACCATTTATTAAAAACGCACGTGTGGTTATGGTACACATATAGGCAATATTAGGTGATATATTATTAAGTGCACATTCTACGATAGAAAGGATAAAGATAAATATATTTTTCTTATCTGAATTGGTAAAGATGATTTTAAGACAACCTATTTTTCCTTCGTATTAAAAATATGTGTGTACATTCCAATATTATTGTAAGCATCTGTATCTTTTCAGTTACTTTTGAAACCAAAGTTTAGTGGTATAGAAAAGATAAAAACAATCGCCAGTACATATATGTGCGCATCAGGACTTCGACCAGGAAAGGAAGACGGTGCTACGGTAGGTTCGAGCAACAAACAATATTTACATTTACACTTTTGTTTGTTTGGATAGTAGATATCTAGATTATAATATGTATGCCTAGGTATATCCATATGTACGTAGTTCATGTTCATATATTTGTATAATTTATTTATTTTTAAACTTACATCACCAGGCTTATTAGAAATAAGTAAAATGATTTGAGGCCAGATTTAGGCACATAAAGCAGCAGAGCGCAGTGTGGCTTTCAATTTTATTGCATATATATATTTTTTTTTTTTTTGTTTCTTTTCTTTTCATTCTTATTCGACATAAACAACCCGCAGGATGAGCGACGAACGGAGGAGCACATTGTAATTATCCTTGTGGAATTTGCTATTGCTTTAATGTCCATTCTGGATTCCATTAATCGAGAATCATTCCAAAGATTCCGAATGAGAATCGGATTAAACCACGGATCAGTAATTGCTGGGGTGATTGGGGCACAAAAGCCTCAATATGACATATGGAGTAATACCGTTAATGTTGCCTCCAGAATGGATTCGTGCGGAGTTATGGGTAGACTGCAGGTTAGTTCATTATAAAAAAAATGTATTTCTAATCGAACCAATAAATCAATCTTGATCGAAAGTAGCAATAGCAAAATAAAGAAATCGACTATTTCTTCGCTTCATTATCAGTGCAGTTAAACTGTGTTTCACCCCAAATGTGCATGTTTTTGAGCAGTAACTTATGTCGTTTTCAATTGGGGACCACCAGAAATCTTTTTCAGATCTCAGATTTCACGAGGTTCATGGAACGTGCAACGAAATTGATCTGATTTTGTAAATGGATTAGTGCGTTATTTGACAACAATATTAGCTGTTCAAATTGCATTCGTTTTTGGAAAAACCGCAAATGGATATCGGCTTGAAAAATGTGTCCCTGTTGTAGATACAAATAGATTATCTTTTGTAATTCGTAGTCTTCAAATGAAAAGAAAGACGATGAAGATAATAATTCTACAAAATTATATTCTTGGCTATTTATGTATTTCGTTATTTTGAACATTTCTTTTCAAAAACAACTTGTTAAATTTAACAAACCCAATGTGTAGATCTGAAAAAATATCAATCTGCAAAAAGTGATCCGAATCAAAAATCGTGTTGGTTTTCGTGTGTATTGATTTGGCGGCAAAAAAAAAAAAAAAACATTTATGCACTTGCACTCGAAATCCATTTCAATTGATTTTCACACATTTATATTAATGCATTTCGAAGTAATTTAATATAAAAATTCGATCCCATACCTATAAGTAAAATAAATAATTCAGTTAAAAAAGCAATCCTTTCAATGATAAACAATTCGTAACAGAAGCTGTGTGTCATAAACATTGGTATTAGTGAAAGTATGTGTAAAATCTGAGAAAAAATTGAGACTTCTCAAAAGTGATCTGAATATAGGATGCGAATTGTAATAGGGAATAGTACAAAAATACGCAGTTTTAAAACAAATAGTGATTTAAAATGGATAAGAAAATATTAAAATAACTAGCGTTTGAGAAAGTAAGCTTTTCCAGCAGAAGTGGACTATTTCTTCGCTGTTTTCAAAAACATTTGATATTTAACATTGTGTCTCTTATTTTTATTTAACAAATAAAGGTTATTAATGTGGATTATAACAAAGTTTTACTTTTTCTAGACTACAGAGAATACAGCAAAAATTCTGATTGAGGCTGGATATACATGCGAATGCCGGGGTCCAACATTTGTAAAGGGTAAAGGCACATTAACAACTTACTTCGTCAAGACACCGTTTGATGGAAAATTGTAAAATTATCGATCTTCATGCTATAAGGAATTAAGTTTTAGTTAGTATTTTTAATTGAATAATTGTAAATGTCCCAATTTTGTTGATATGTATGTGGCAAAAGATTTGCTACACTAAGTTCGTCTTATCTCAACCAATCTTTCTTTATCATGTAGCATAGTTTTATGAGAAACGGTGTGATCGGAAAATGACAAATACAAAGAATAAGTAAAAGTTTAAAGATGTAAAAGTTTCATATAATTAAGTGTTTTATTGATACCCCATATCGGCTTAGAAAAAGATTATAGGGGTTAAACTTGTTCTATGCATTCTTAAATCCTACTAATGATATTCTAATGTAGCTTTCTTTTTTAATGAATTTCGTGGTGTCATTTATAGCAAAAATGTATAACATTTACATCAACTATAAATTGGTAGCACAGTTTTTATCGAGATAAAAATCCGGGTTAGCGAATCCTTAAGTATAGGATTGCTTCGTTGCGTCGGTAAGCTCAGGGAGAGGAAAAAAAAACACACCTATTTTTAAAATTTGCTCTTTTTACCCAATCAAGTAAGCGTACTGCATCAAACACGTATGTCCAAATCCTACATGACTCCAAAAGAATTTTTATTAACTAGGGTTAAGTTAATGTAAGCAAATTTGGCTGATGTGATATTATTCTTATAACTTTAACTGCTTGACGAGGGATAGTTCAAAGTTAAAAGCTTCTTTTATTTTTTGGATATTTTTTTCGGTCTGTAACGCCCCCTCCCTACATTTTAAACTAACCTTGAGAATATGAAAAAATACTAAATTTTAATACAATACAACCATTTGATAGCCAACTATTCAGCAAAACTATTTCAAAAATTCGATATGCATTTGTTACTTTTATAAGCGATTAAGTTGGCATGAATTGATGAAATGTAAATAAATTGTTAATGTAACTTATAATACGAGTTTAAATTAAAAAACAATCATAAACGATATTTTAAAATCATAAGAATATATCACCAATAATTGCAAATCATGAACATTCTTTTTTATTAATCGCAATTAGGTACTTTTTAGTTTTTTTTTAATCATTAGCAACCAATGGTTCGGTGTTGAGCAGATGAAAAAAAAAAAACGCCTGTAGACGGCGCAGGCGACAGAAATCAGCTGCCCCGGCAGCTGGAGAATTCTTTCTGTAGAGTAAAAACCAAGAAAGGAAAAAAGTATGCTTGATACCTCAGCATAGTTTTTCCCGTCCAAAAGAAAGGAGACTAACTAAATACCTAGACGAGGTACATAAGTGTTTTTAGTTTTTACTAAAAGATTATTTCTGTGCAACAACACCTTTTGATTCGACTAAAAGTTAAAGGCATTTGTTCGTCCAAAGTTTTATTTAGTAAGATTAGATTCCTTTTTTATGTATATACTCACATCAGAATATAAAAATAAGACAATTATGTACTAAAGTTTGATTCAAACAAATTACAGATTATAAACCCAGTTCATTTCGTATAATTTCTTTTCACTTCACATACATTTTATAAATATATAAGTGATCTAAAATACTAAAACTTATGAACGATTTAAGTTCGATTAAATATATAAAAATACAAATAGCTATGGCAACAAGGGGAAACAGCGTAGGTATTTTTTGCCACTTTTCAAGAGCGCAGGTGGGAAGACGAATTATGCGTTTTTTTTTTCCTGATCCATAACACAGTAACCGTAAGATATAATTGAATGACAAAAATATGACATATTGAACAGGGTACCTACTGTACAAGTGCACCCGATCGTCACACTCAATTTTGACAAAAGTCGACTTATGCTGCTTTTCTTGTTGCCACAGATTAGTGTTTGCATTTGCATTAAAATTAATTGATTAATACACAAAAAAGCCTTAAGATTGAAGGCGAGTATATTCGTAGCAAAACATTTTCTGAAATTGACAGCTATTAGGTAGCCTGCGAAAAATAACAAATTGAAAATAGTTTCTAAGTTAAAAAAAAATAGTACATTTATACGGCCTCAAAAGTGTGTTTCGCCCTGATATGGTTGGTAGTCTTATAGATAGCCCGCTATTTCACGGCGAAATGAAAGTTGGAGAGTTTGGGGCCCAATAAATTTACAATCTTTTTCATCACGCTTCGTATAATCAATGTCTTGAATTTGATTTCCATACTAAACATTTTTTAACAAAAATCTATCTCTTAAATACTATTAAATTAATTGTTATTTGATTGACCATCTTATGGAATATATGATACAGAATTCAGAATACATATTGCATAACTATTCTATTGCGAGACCTCATGAAAGCGCTTTTGTCTCTCCAAACTCTCAACCTCCGCCCAAGAGCTGCGCATGTTACGAAATAGCTGAAAATAGGTAAGAAGATACAAAATTCAAAGAGTTGATTAAATATGTGGTAGTCCTCTTATTATTTGTGCTAAAATCAGAAAGAATGACAAAGCAGATTAAATTAAATTAAACTCACCTCATCAACCCAATTATTTTCAGCTAGAAGATCGTTAAGAATTTCTGTTGACCCCTTTCCTAGAAATTCTTTTTGGTGTTCTCCCACACGTCTTGTACAAATGGCAAATAAATTGTATTTTTCATGTGCAATTTTGTGAAATATGTCTGCTCTGGCAGCGCATATTCGACAAAGAAGAATGTCCTGGACAAACAAATGAAAATGTATTGTTAGATGATTGAGAAATATTTTTTTTAGTTTGCATTTAACCTTTTCATAAGCAACTCTCATATCAACCGGAATTGTTTGCATTGTGTTCGTGTCGTATGGATGACCAAACAACAAGAACCTCACCGATATGCCAGGTTGATGACATCCTCCACAATTTTTTTGATTTACATTATTCTGTCCCCACTCTGTGAACACGTGGCATTGAGGCCATGTTTCTATTGACACAATAACACTACGAGTCCATGGTGTTATAGAAAGTAGTTTCCTTTTACAGTTCTCCATAATTTCATCAATAGTTCTTACACTCGACAAGAAGTACTCATCTTCGAATCGATAAACAAAACTTGGTTTAGAAAAAAAAAAGAATCACTTAGAGCGATTTCGACGTGATAATACCTTTTTCTCTATTGATTTCCGAAAAGAAACTGGGATCCAAAACTTGTGAAATCATTGTTTGAATATAAATTTCAAAATGATCCCGATAAGTCAAAAAATCTTCCATTATTTTTTCAATAAATTGTTCCGTGTCATCGGCAAGCAGTTCAGAACGCATAAATTCTACAACGGTTTCGGTGTGGCTTTGAATTTGAATTCGAACTGGTGCTTTAAGATATAACTTCTTTGTATCTAGATTCCAAGATGCATACTATTACAGAAAAAAAATTCAAATATCGGTATTAATTTTAATTATAATATTATAATACAAATTTTCAGGCACTTACCTTAGACATGTTACGATAAAACATCTTTCCGTTCTGACAAAAAGGCTCATATTTCTGCAAAATGCATTTTGAATCTACTTGCCATATGATTGGCCAATCATTTACTAAATCTGACCGCAGAACAATAAAATCTCCCGTCTAAATGATAAAAAAATATATTTTAGGTTCTACAAAAAAAAAGTAAGTTCAGTAGCGGTTTACAAAGAATCAAAATCTTTATTAAAAAAAAATCCCGACTTTTTTAGTCAGTGGGTTTTTTCTTTAATTCATTTTAATATTTTTAACTTTTTAGCCTATGACACTCCGGGGTAGAATATGAATCTAATGACACCTCACACTCCAAAATGGGTCAAGCCGTTTAGGCTACAGGAGGTCACGTCCACATTACCCTATTTCTGTGTCCAGTCGGGTTAAAATATAATTAGCGACTGAATAACGATTTAGATTTTGAGAGCAATACAATAACCGAAACAACAATTTTTTGCATTTTATTTTAAAATAAATTTTTTAAGAATTTGTTGTTAGCGTTTAAAATCGAAATTTCATTTGATATAAATAGATTATGGATAACAGTCGTTATGTTGTTATTTTTTAAACTTAGTATCGAATCGATTATGAAATTGAATACCTTAAAGTTATCAGCAGAATTAATGTGTCCAGATGTATTTGTAACTTCTGATATAGATTTGGTTGTTGTGGAGACTAGTAACATTTGCTTAGCGTCTTCGTTTTCTATACCAGCTTTTGAATTACTGACGTCTTTTTTCTTTGTGGACATCGCCGCTTTATTCCGATGAATCTTGCGTTTGCAACTTAATTTTCCAGATCGTGCGTCGTCACTCTGTAACAAGAATATGTAGGGAAAGAAAACAAATAAGCTAATGCAAGATGCCCCATACATCATCTGCTTGGGGCGTCCACACCGGGTCTGCATCTGAATCAGCGAATTCCTCCGGTTCATCGCGATCTGTTGGTAGTGGTGCTGATTGCATAATCTCATTGATAGTTCGAGATTTAGCTTTTCGTAGCGATTGCTCCCTTCGCGGGGGTAAAGCCAAAGGATCTAAAATAATGAAGAAATCGTTATGAATACCATAACATTTAGTTAATGGCAATTGACGAAGAAAGTTAACAATTACGAAGTCATTGTAAATTTCCATTCTTATCTCATCTTTCTGGAAATATTTCGAGAGACCCAACGATATGAAATATTTTAAAAATGAATAGTAGATATTTACAACCTGTATTTCAAAAATATATGAATATTCTCTGGCTGCGTGTTACGACTTGAAAAGCGCTTGCGCGTGTAACATTACAGATTAAGACCGATATTATACATGTATTCGAGAAAAAATCGTTACATTCTAAAGCATCTAATTTAATAGTAAAAAATATAACAATATATGTTTTAACATCAGTAATATTTATGAAGTTTTTTTTTCTAAAGATTATGCCGCATGTTTACTACAATGGTTATCATTCAGTCTCATTCTGTAATTCAAAAACAAAACACCTTAACCTTAGATATAATCTGCAAAAAGTTTAACCTACCTTGGTGAAAACTTTGTTGATTATTTTGCCGAAACTGCGAATTAATATTTTGTGTTGATTGATGCTGCTGACCGGTTCCCTGTGGACTGGCTGTGGTCTGTTGAATAGCTGCAGCCATATTTTGTGCTTGCGGTCGTTTTTTCGGAAGTATTTGAGTTTGACTTATTATTTTAATTTTATGCGCATCGTTTGCTGCTATGCCAAGGACATCATGGTTGGCAGAAGGCTCAGCTGATGTTTCCTCCACAGGGGAAAAGCTTTTGCCATCAGCAACAGCTTGTGTAGTCGTTAACTGGCTTGCATCATTAGACTTTCTTTTGTTAATATTGACGGAATCCGTTTGCATCAGCGGCTTTTGGTAGTTAAATTTTCTACCACTTTTGACGATAGGCGGTGGTGATTCATCTCGCTCTCCTTGAAGAAACTTAAGGTAACTATCCATAAAGCCTGTTTTTTTCTCCATTGAAGTATGAAACAAATTTGAAGTCTCTGATTTTAATTGGTTTTGCAAATTTGATTTTTGCTGATTTACGCCACGGCCATAAAAGAAGTTGTTTTGAGGTTGCGCAGACACAGCTGATGATTTTTGATCCGTGCTTAAAAGAAAATGAAGTTCGTCTTCAATATTGGGAACAATAACTTTGTAAATAGAGTTTTCTGTTGTTTCTTGGATTTGTGTCTCTGCTGACGAAATATTTTGCTGCAAAGAAGATTGGGATTGCTGTGTTCCCTGTTGCTGATGTGGCTGATCCTGTGAAGCATCGTGACTCAATGGTGTTAAATTATAATGGTTAGTATTTTGACTCATGCAGGCAGCATATTGGGTTGACACTTGCTGAGGGAATGCTGGATAATATTGAGAAATTTGTGGTATATGCGGATGCGTTTGATTAGACTGAACATGCGCTGGTTGTGGTATAACGTTTGTTTGTTGTTGATGTTGTTGCTGCTGCTGGTGCTGCTGCTGGATATTAACGAAACCTGAAGTATCTGTGTTGGTATCGATTTTTTGCGACACCCAACGATTATTATAGTCATAAAAGGAACCATTTTGTTGCTGTAGTTGCACGGTTTGCTGCTGCTGTTGCGCCACTTGATTAAGAGCGTTGTTTTGCTGTGATGTTCTCGAATATTCATTGTTTGTTAACAGAGTTTTCTTCGGTTGCCTTTTTCGAGGAGTCTTTTTCGGTGGGGTTGGTTTCTGTACTTCTTCAATCTGAAAGTATATAAAGCCAAACTATTAATCAAATAAACTTTGACTTACAGAAATAATATGGTATATCTTCTTTTCTTCTCGTATTCCAACGAAATAATTATGTATTTGATGTATTGCATTTAATTCCAATATATAGCTTTGAAGAGCCGTTTATTAATACTAAGCGTAACAGATTCAAACCACTGCATTTCATCTAAAATAAGTAATTAGAATTCAACAGAAGTATGATAAAAATGTTAACTCGAAATAAAACAAAGAAAAGAAGATAAATTGGTGCAATTAATTAACAAAAAGATGGTGTGATCGTTAGTGCAATTAATGTGTACAAAAAAAAAAGATCCTTGACAAAAAGTAAATTAAGTGAAAAAAAAAATAGAATACAAACCTTTGTAGTACTTTGAATCTGTGACGCTACCGTATTGTTTGTATTCAAAATATGTTCTGCGGAATGGTGCTTGCTGTCTCTATTTATTTGCGGTTGCATTTGCTGGTGAGATAATCGCTTTTCTAATGCTGTCTGTGGTGACATGATATGCAATGCACTATTAATCATTTGTTGCTGCAGATCTGACGTTGCTTGTGATGACTCTGCATTTTGTAGGACTGGTTCTAGTGTGGTGTGTTTTATTTGCAATGATGAGGGAAGCAAATATACATTGTTTTCTTGTATATTTGAGGACTGGACAGAGTAGCACTTTTGATTATGTTTGTTAGGGTCAGATAACTTATCAGTGCCGCTACCAAGCCAACAATCAGGATGTTGCGAATTGTCATGTCGTTGATGCAATTGAAGTTGTTGGTTAACTTGAAGGGCATTTGTTATCACAGAAGAATAAGCAACATTTGTTGCTGGTGAAAGAGAACTATTATTCAAACCGTTTCTCAAATTAGTGCTGCGACTGTTATTGCTATTAGCACCGCGGCCAACTGTTGAAATATCAATTGAAGTTTGAGCTTGTTGTGTTGGTGTATTTGACTTGTAAACAATAATATGGTTTGAATTATTACAGCCCTCATTGTCATGTGAGCTTTTAACAGTTGGTGGAGGCGACCCCACCGAAGAACAAAGGGATGGGCTTTCATAAATAGGGTATGCTGGGCTGGGAATTTGACTTAGACTTTGTTGCTGCGTAGGCTGACGCCCATCGCCCGAACTTTGTTTTCTTGGTGTAACCACCCTCACTGAAGACGCTGACAACCTATTTGACTGAGAAGTTACTGAGCTGATTGCAGTCGCAGGGATGTTATATGTCAGTTTTCCGTCAACAAATGTGTAGAAGCCCTCTTCAGATCGATTACAATCGTCCTCTGAGACCGCATGAATAGTCCGATTATCTAGCTGAAGTGTAACCTGTTCGTGTTGTTCTTCATGATTTCCGACATAAATAAGATCTCCATAACTCTTTGAGTGAGCTTTTGTTTGAAGATTTTCTTGTTTAGAATTGGTAACCTGCGGTGGATAGAATTCCAATTATATTAATTCCAACTCACAATCACAACACAGAAAATTCATTATAGAAATACAAAAAAGTACATTTGATATGACGTCACAATTTAAATGGATTTTAACTTTAATATGACTTAAAATATGCCTATGAAAACAAACTGAACATAACCGTTTCTCATTAAAAGTACAAATACAAACATTTAAACTAAAGTCATAAGCACAAACCAAATAAGGGAATGTTGATTTGTGGCAATAAGTATGAACAAACTTAACATTCAAATAGGTTCGGTTGCTTCATTGATGACTCCATTAGATATTAAATATTTTTATAAACGGCTTGTAAGCGAACTTATACTTTATACTAGCCCCTGGTTATCATTGCCATGTATCAAAAGACACATCAAATTTTGGCAATTGACAAGTAATTTTGAAAAATTTATTTGGATTCTGACAAGAAATACATAGTAATATTCTTGTTTCCATTTGAAATGGCTAGGTGACAAGTTATCTTGATGCTAATGGACCTGATAACTGATGGAGAAACTACCATAGCTACGGTTTAAGTAAATAACAAATTATTTTATAAGCTATGGTATGGATCATGTTTATGTATTTTTACAGTGGGAAAATCGAATTCGAGTAATTAAAAAATCGTGAGAAAAAAAAAAAAAAAAGCCTTAAGCTAGTTCACTTGTGGCTTTCTACGAATTTTATCGAAGAGCACGAAGTTTTCTGCAAGAAATGGTTATTTCTTGCTTTTTCGAATGGATATCACAAATAGTATTTAGATTTAAGGAATTGCCAATGTAGGGAAGAAGCGCTTGTATAACATCAGGTAGCAAGTACAAAGATCATGTTTCCATAATTTGCCAAATAATGTTTGTGATCTGTTACGTTGAAGTCTGAACCTATATATACAGTAACAACACGATGATTCTTGTATAACTTCATGAAGCAGACGGGATTGAACAAGCTTCTTAATATATAAAGCGCATTCTTGAGAGTACCTACATTTTAAAAAGCCAGTTACTTACCTTCTCTCCTCGGATTATATCCTGCTGGTGATGTTGATTCATAGTGAGAAACGAGTTCGACGTCATTTGTTGGGATCCGCTAACTACAGGAGTATTCCAACTTAATGTTGTAGATGAAGTTGCACTCGTAGTTGGAGAAGGAGAAGCTCCACTAGACGATGAGTTGTCACCGTAATAACTTGAAGTTGGTAGATTTATAGAGTGATTTGATGAATAACTTATACTCGCCGGCTGCGGGCGACAGTTTTCAAGCTTTTCTCCCGCTCCAGATAGTCCAATTTGACGATGAGGTGTATTTACCGCAGATGATGCATAATGAGCCGGCTTAGGTTGGACCGCAGCTTGTGCGGCATGATGATATATTTGTTGAAATACAGGATTGTAGCCGCCAATAGGACCGGGAGGTACAAAATTTCCACTTGTTGCGTTAAATCCAGCAATGCTTGAATGAGCTGCCTGCAGCAAAAGAGATTGCGCCGAAGTACCAGCCGCAGCAGAAATTGATGCCAAGTGTGGATGCTGAAAATCATCACTAGAACCCGTCGCCGTCGGTACGATTCGGTTATATGCATAAGCCCATGCACTGGAATTTGGATCCATGTTATATTATTATCTATTCTTTTTTTATATAGGTATGCTGAACAAATCGACTTAATTTTACATTATTACTTTTGACATATTGCTTTTTGTGTAACAATTTCGATTGCTACATTTGGGGATTTTCCAGGCTTTTGCTGTATGTGCAATTAATTTTTAATACGAATTGATAAATGGTATATTTAGATGTTTACTTATATGTGTATTTATTTGCAGTTACTTTATTTTTATTGTGATGCGCTTATTGTATTTTAGAACATAAACTGATATATAAACAACAGTTTATTGTGAATATCTCCCAATTCTCCTCTTTTCTGAATACACTTTGAAAACATTAACCAACTCAATTGTAATATACTTTAGGACATTGGGTCTAAAAATGAATATGCAGATCTAATAATTTTAATCCAACTTTATGATTTCTTTCCAAAATAAAGACCTATCGAAAACACTTTTATCGTATTCGCCATTTTGTTTTTAATTTGGCATTATCGTAGGTGTAGTGTAGGTGTGTTCAAAAAGTAATTTTTCAGATTTATATGACTCGCCCAAAACCAAGTTTTCGCCAAAACACACGAAAACTTCATCGAAAACAGAGGTTTTCTCATACATATTTCTGTTTTCAAAACGGGTAATTTGCACTCGTTTTCCACGAAAACGACTTCCAAACGTTGGGTTGTTGGAACAAACACACCTTTTGCAATATTCAGCAAATTCAGCAAAATGGCTGACCGAACAAATGTCACAACTCACAAATTAAAAACATTTTCCACAATAAATTGATGGGCTAATGTTGTTTTTAGATGCACTTAGTTCATTTTGTTTGTTAATTAAATTAAATTAAAGCGTTTATTGTTACGATTGTTTTCTCGGACTCCCATTCTATCGTGAATTCAAAATAAACCTATTAACCGCTAGCTGAGTTTTGTTAACACACACATAGAAAACACGTTCGTTGTCAAATTGAAAAACAACAACTGGCTGGATCTTTTTTTTTTAAGTAGTAATTGAAATTTGGCATACAATCATATTTTCTATGTTTGTATTGTGAGCGGTGACCAGAGATGTAGCTGTATCTTTCGTACGTCTTGTCTCGTTTTTATTCAAATAGCTACATAGTTTCAGCACTACAAGCGACCATTCGACGCACTCAGCCATCAAGGAAATGAAAACTGCACACGCACAGTACTATTTGTGGTCTCCGCGGGCATTTTCTATAGTATGATATAATGCATGATATGAAAAATTGCTAGTGGAGACACAGGGTTATCCATTGCTATAGGTAAAGGCTGGTACGCTGATCGAGTGAAGTGAAATTTTCACTCCTCTCCAAAAAGTGCTGTGAAATAGAAAGTGAAATATTTTGTTGGAGATTTTGGTTGGAGAAATTTATGCAGGGTGCCTGAGCTCAAAAGTTTTTTTTTTGTGGCAGTTCAAGAATATCTTAGGTTACCTAGGTATAGAATAAAGAATACTCCAATATTCAACTCTCGCACTTTTATTTTACTAGACAAGAAAACAGCTGGAAGAAACAAATTGGAAACTTCACTTTTTGCGAATCATGTGATGCAGTAAAATGTATTGACTTATGGAAGATATTTATCCGTGTTCAACCACAATAACAATAAGTTATTGCTATAAAACCAAATTCTACAACCATTATGGACCTACGGGCACCAGTTGTGGGAATGACCGCGCCAAACGTATTTCTAAAAAATTAAGGTCTTTCAAAAATATTACAAAGGAACGTAGTCATAGCCAATGCACTTTGGTACACGCACAACGCTGATCTACATACGGATCTAGATATTGAAACCTGATTGAAACAGTGGAGAAATAAGTCGAACAATTTGCTTAAATGCAGAGCTTTTCAACCACGTTAGCTTAGAAACAACTGAATTATTAAAAATACAGGCAGTGTAATAAGGAGATTAAGGCGGATAAAACATGTTGATCTCTAAAAATTAGCTAAGTCAATATACTTTCTAACAAAAAAGTTCAGAAATTCTACAAACGAGGGATCTTTCGATTAGTCGAACGGCTAGGCGCAATCACATTCGGTTGTCAAAAGTCAGTGCCCTCGGGAGGTGTTTTAGATCGTCTGAAAGGCCCACCCTATTGTCGAAGCATCTCTCGCGTACCTACTAGCTCTCGAATGACTTTCGATGATTTTCTCTTCCAGCAACACACAAAAAAAAATGTTTCATATTTTGTTCATGACAATTTTAATAGTTTTCAATTTGGCAAGTGTCTGATTTGTAAAATAAAACGGACAGTCGTCAAATTTAAACAATTAACAGTGCAAAGGAAACTATACACATTTTCAAAGATCATCTGCTGGTATTGTTTGAACAAAACTGGGTAGAAAAATATTCTTGAGGCACCCTGCTTATGGAAAAGGTCATCCATGCCACCAAATATTTGTACACCTACCATTATTGCACTATATTCAATGAAAAAACAATTTTATAAGTGCGAAACACTTATTATTCTCTTAAGGAAACATCTGAAATTCCAATAAATTTCTAAACCGCATCCTACAAATCATTTTTCACGCTGAAATGTCAAAAAATTAATGCGACGGACAATAAAAACCAAGTGAAATAGCTGCGGAGAGATTTTAGTATCGCCACCTACGACTCAGTTTTGGAAGCGATATTTTCCACTCGAACTGCGTACCGCCTAGTGAAATTTTCATTTGGAAAATTCATTTTGACATTTCGCAGTGAAAAATTTGTATGAAAAATTGGATTTCACTTGAACTGCGTACCAGCCTTAAATACCTAAATAGGTAGGTACCTTATAGCAAACCTATTCGCTATTCTACAAATCGAACAAAGCAATTTACAGTAAAAACGAACAAATATTATTTGTTTATGTGTTTGACAAGGTAGCGAGAAAGTTTCTATGAGATACATTCGAGAGATTTTTTTTCAGTGATAATTACAGATACAGAATAGGAACGGTGGTGATGGACCTAAATTATTAAAGATTAGTTGACAATAAATCTAAAACAATAAAGAGCATTAATTAATAGGCATATCGGTGCTAATCAAAACTGCAATGGTTAAGCTGGTAAATTCATTCCATATACACTAGAAAATGGGTGGTAAATGCGCAGAAAAAGATTGTGGAAGAGCAACGATGTTGAAAAAATCAATTATTTTGGCTCTACAAGATTTATTTGAAGATTAGAAAGCTTATTTTTCAATAAATTGGAGTAGACATATACGCTGTCAATTATGACGGAAAAATTAAACGAAAACTCAAATTTGCTTGATTCCGTCTCCAACACGTCTGCTGAAAATGATTTTTCCCAGTTTCCCAAATTGATAAAACCTAATACACAGGAAAGTGCGAATGTTGTACAAATATCACACAATGAAAAACAAATGTTTGGTTCTACAAACGATCAAATCAAAAGAGATGATCCGCAGTTCTCTAGGTTCGCTGACTACTTCGTAATATGTGGCTTGGACTTGGATACTGGTTTAGAAGCAGATCGTTTAGCTGGCAAGTACTTCCATACATTTTTGACGAAATATGAGTCTTACTTACATATATTTTAAAATATCCCTCTTTTGCTCATATATCTGTTGTATCCCTAGGTAATAGACCATAATTCATGTTTGGCAGAGAAAATAAAATGCATTGTTAGGTAATCTACGTAACTATAAAATATATTTTTATTTTAGGTGACAATTTGCATTGCTCTCCTCTGGATAGAGCCTATAAAAGTAAACCCCTTGCCAACTATCCTGAAAATGTTCCTTGGAACCCATTTGATGCTCATGGAATTTGCATGGTAACGAATTTGATAAATAATTTTATACAACAACCAACCTTCCAACTCTCTCAAAACTTATACTTTTTAGTTATCCTTGCCGCAAGGATTACGATTTCGTACTCAAAAACACAATATTGATCCAAAATTCCATTCGTTCGCAACAACGAGGGAGGACGGTAAGCGTTGTCATGGATTCAGTTTGATTTTTTTTGAAGAAGTAAGGAACCGAAATATTTGTAGTGCAATGCATACATTACAGGTACGCTTTTAATTGAAAATATAATTCAGAATGAAACATCATATATAACATTTGTTGCTAAACTATCTTTCAGGCTATGTTTATAACTGAGCTGTCAAATGGTCAAAACACAGCTAATTTACGCCGAGTTAAAGAAAGTCCAGTGAGTAAATCTTTACCTAGACACTTTAAGGTGGCTGGACAATCTCCTCAATCTGCTTTAAGTTATTATGATATTACAAAAGATAAACTCTATGTTGCCAAAAGCATATCGCTGGTATGTCAATATCCATATGCATATGCAGCTGAAATTTTTCTAAGGAATCTCTACAGGTAAGTTAAATGAACAAAAAAAAAAAAAAAACGTATATTTTCATTTAACTAATATTTGTCAAAGGTGTCTTCCTCGACAACCTGGTCCGGGTATTAGTCTCGAATCATACGTTTACAACATTCTATATGAAGTTATCTTACCTGAGCCTGGAAAGTCAATTCGAATATACTTGCCACCAGAGGAACCTCAATTGCCTCCAACCGCAATAGTTCTGCAACGACCAGTACCCAATGAGGAACTTCCTTTATTAGATTTTTCTTTGCGCTTACTTTTTACGTACCTTGGAGTGGAATGTGTTATTCAGTTGTTTACTTGTGTTTTATTGGAAAATCAAGTCATTTTACGTTCTAATGGTAAATAAAAAGATTTCTTTAAATAAACAAATTTAATAACTAGTAACTATAATTTAGACTATCAGAAATTGATGGTTGTTGGAGAGTGCGTAACATCGATCCTATTTCCATTCAAATGGCCCCATGTATATGCACCTATTTTGCCTGCAGCGCTTCACCATTTCCTGGACGCACCAGTTCCCTTTATTATGGGACTACATGCTGATTGTGAAGCTAATGCAAAAGTTGGATCAGAAGCCACGCTTTGTTATGTTGACATCGACAAAAAGCTAATTCAACTACCAGAAGAGTTACCCGTATTTCCTCACAAAACTGACTTCATGGCTGAAATTATATCAGTTCTGGATAAATTCAATATAACCCGCGATAAATCTCTTGAACCAAACATCAGGATGGGCAATAACAGCGGGATAGGTACCAACAGCAGCCGACGAAATGATTATGATGCAATGACATCAAGTTGCACTTTACCATCCGGCATGCAAGCCAGACGTAAACAAATTATATACGAAGCACTAGCAACACATGAATCAAATAGTCATCATCACAACTTAGAATACCAACCGTTAATTGCACATCCAAAGCTCGAGCATGTACCTAGAGTTGCTGATTTTCTTAAACGCAAGGGTGGTGTTAAATCCGATTTGAGCTTGGATACAATAGATTCTATGCCACAGAATCATCGTAAAGCCAAAGATTGTCCTCTTCCTTTATTAAATGTTCAGGAACAATACTATGAAGACCAGCGAATTAATAATTGTATTCGTGAAATATTTTTAAACAGATTCATTCACATGTTTGCAGCCTATGAGTACTTTGTCATATATCCAAACCAAGACAAAAACGAATGGTTATCGAATAGGGAGTCTTTGCAAAATTTCGACAAGTCTTCTTTTCTTTCAGACCAACCTGAACACCACATTGCGTTTCTTTCTAGATTTCTAGAATCACAAATGTTTGCGACTCTTATTGACAACAAAATAATTTCTATGTGGGAGAGTGATACCGATTCCAACTTGATACTTTTCGATAATCGACTAAAATTGCTTCGGTGAGATTCACAAATACGTAGATTAATTCTTACACATTAATAAAATATATATTTTTTTAGGAAACGGCATGGAGGTGAAAGTATGATTCGTGCAACAAGTTACGAGCCATGTGTTCTAAATCAAGAAACTCAACATATTCTTGAAAAAAGGCTGATTTCAGTCGACATGGAAGTAACTCCACCTAGTGAAATTCTCTCCAATAGGCCGGCGTACTTCCGAAGCTTTCCTATTTTAGAGAAATCTGTTCTAAATCAGGAGTGCACTTCGAGGTAGAATACAAGTTGAAACATTGATGTTAAAATGGTTGAAATTTTTTTATTATTATTTTTTTTTTTATATAAGAAGCAATGATGTCAGCTTAATTTATAATGCATAATATAACAAGTTGTTTGAGCTCAATTTAAGTAAATGGATTCTGTTTAGTGCCAAAGCATTTTCCTCCATATAATACTCATATGATTTTATTTTATTTGTTGAATTTGTAATGTCGTATAAAAGTTTTAACTGAGATTGCGTTTTATTAACTTTAAACAATAATTATAACATACAACATATATTTTTTTAAATATATCCCTAAATACTGCATGTGTTATGGAAATAAATTTAAATAAAACATTCAAACTTTTTTTTTCGGGCAATCTCAAAACATTATATTTAAATTTTTAAAACAAAAACTTCACACAATTGCTGCAAGGAAAACGTTTAAAATTTCAGAGGTAACAGTTTACGTCGTCTAAAAAATGGTACCAAATGGCGTACAAAGGACATTCCTTTAGATGGTAAACCTACCACTTTAAATCGGAATTCAGCAAACCTATCATCTACTGATATGAGTCCTGCTTTAATTGCTCAGGCTAACTGGACATTTGTGGAAAGATTATTGAAGGTTTTTATTACCAGGCTATTATTAGGTATATGTAAATTTATAACTTTATTCAATATAGGATATAAAAGCCAAGACGAAACGGATGCTTTTAGAAAAGATGGGAAATGAAGCGGTTGCATTGGGCTTAAAAGGTGACGCTTCGTCAAGTGGTGTAGAGGAAAATACGCTTATAGCATCGCTATGTGATTTGCTTGAAAAGGTGTGGTCTCATGGATTGCAAAACAAACAAGGAAAATCTGCTGTATGGTCACATCTTCAGACTTACCTAGAATTGCAGGAAGCTCGCAATCCGTCAAGCAATATTATGAATACTAGCTACACAACGCCAGGTAAGCACTTAAAATAAATTTAATGGACATTGAATTACTATTGCAAAAAATAAGAGTACATATTATTCAATTGTAAAAAACTTACAAACCACCAAATCGTTGAAGTAAAATTAAAGTAGCTTATTTTTAATGATTAGCTTTTATGTATATATAATTGTGTATATTCCGTGTCAAGCTAATTGAATTCTTTTGAAACTTTTTTAGCATTAGCGTGGAACGTCATGAGGAAAAGAATGGATTGTAGGTTATGGTTTTTATTTGGTTGCTTTACGTTATACGTGTCTAAATATGTGTGTTTATGCGCTCTTGTTTTGCTTTGTTTAATTTATAATTTTTAAATTATATGATAGATATACATATTATTTACTAATAAATTTGAAAAATAACTGAAGATTTGTCAACAATTCGCGCTGAGCCCGAGTCTCCGCAGAGCCCTAACAGAGGTCGATCACGAGATCGTAAAACTTCGATGGCTTCTGAACAACTTTGCCCGCTCCCAGAGTCACTTGAATTTGACATTAAGTGAGTTTAAAGGTATACATAATAATAGAAAATAATCTGTTTAAGTCTAAATTTAGGAACATCCTATCTATGACTGATATAAAAACGCATATAGGATACACCCGGGCATGGGTTAGGCTTTCTCTAGAAAAAAAACTGTTGTCCAGGCATTTTCGAACTTTACTGTCTGATCAAACTTTACTTAGATCGTTTTACAAGAGATCAGCATTTCTTCGATGTGAAGAAGAAAAGGAGCAATTTCTTTATCATTTACTTACTCTAAATACTGTCGATTACTGTTCATTTACCAATACGTATCCCAATTCAAGTAAACAAGTTTCTATATTTATACATAGATATTAACTAACTATACAATTTGTGCAGAACTTCCTTATCGTGTAGTCATTTTTCCCTCAAAAAAATATGGTAGTTACCAAACGTCTAGCCGCGTATGGATTCGCATTTCTGGTACTTTAACTGAAACGCAGTGCGTTCCAGTACCAAAAGGGTCACTTGAGTTCATTTTTCACGTAAGATTAATTATAATCTGACATTATGTCTCTTTTTCACATTTGTTATATGCAGTATAAAAACATTGGCACACTTACAACTATGCGAATCGGACATGACAATTCAGGTACTTCCAATAAATGGATGGTTGATCTTGTTGTTATTCGAAACGAAGTGACGGGGCACACTTATAGGTAACATAATAATTGGTTTATGATATGAAATATTTATGATTATAAAATACAGGTTTCCTTGCGGACGATGGTTGGGAAAAGGCGTTGATGACGACTCAACCGAAAGATTGCTGGTCGGCCACCGAGTTTTAGAAACCATTGACAATGCTGATCTTATGCAGGAGTGTAAGACTCCACCTAGAGCACGAAGTCCAAGCATCCAACGACTTGAACTATCTTCATCGGAAATTCAGAATAAATTGGGCAGCTGTGTCAACTTAGTGGTAAAGTGGCATTATAAACCTAACCGAGAAAGAGATGTAGGAGCGTTAACAAACCTTTTATGTGGAGATGAAGGATTGGTTAAATGTTTAGAGCAAGTTTTTTTGTTTGGATTTCGATCTTCTCGTTTTTTTAGCCGAAATTTTTACATTTGGGATTTTTTAAGTAAGTCTATAAATTTAGTATTTTTTTTCGGAAGAAATAACATATAAGAAATACGGCTTAGTAAAAACCAAGGATCATTTTGAAGCCAGTTTGTCCCAGGATCAAACTCAGACGGGCGAACAGTGCAATGGTATACTTGGCGTTGCTACACAGCGCAACGAAATGGCTGCTATTTGGAAGTACTATATAAATCTGCTAGATGAAATTAACGCAGCTGGCAATACACTTGGTATGGATGGGAAGTTTCAGTTGTTTATTTGTTTGAGCCTAAGGTAATATCAGTGTATAGTTTCCATTAAATATCATATAACGTATATATAATCAATTTTAGAGACCATCTACTAACTCGTGTGATCGTCCCTTTATCTCTCACCAAAGCTACACAGGAAATGTACGAAGAAGAAAGTTTTTTCAGACGGAAAGGTCTGCTGACTTTTCTAGTTCATATATTAGAGCCAATGGATGATTTTCATATAGTCTTGGAGAACTCAATTACTCAAGGAATTTCATCACACCTTTAAAGAATTTTTAAGAGTTTGCAATAAGACAGATAGTTTTAAAAATTGGATGTATTATATTATATTATATCAAAAACCTCTCTATCAAGCCAATAGAAAACTGAAAGAATTGGAAGGGTGAAAACTTGTACGTAGTAGTAAATCATATAATAGAAGTTCATCTTATTTGAGAGGTATTAGGAGAATGACTATAATAAGCTACTTACATAATTGTCAATGTTTTATGTTTTTGAAACAAGTGTCTCTCTAAAAAATTCCAAAGATTACGCAGCCTTGCGAAAGATACAATTAAAACTATGTTTAAAACAAGATTGTGTAAAATTAACACGAAAAAAGCCAAATGATATTAAATAAATACATAAGTTACTATATGTGCACTATTTCTTTCAAATTTTATAGCAAAAACAGCAAATACAAGTCACTAATATACTGCACATTGGGTTACTACCAAGAAATTGAAAACGGAGGTAATTCATGTCTAGTAAAGTGTAATTAATGTATTTTATAAATAACATAGCCAACGACTATGTTATGAAAATTCACCAAAACATTAGGCTTTTTTATTTCACGTATAGATCATTGATTTTCACGGTTTATAACAATATTATGAGATCCAACTGTTATTGTATACCATGGATCATCTGGGCATAATAAAAAAGGCTTTTTATCGGATTTAAACAGGAGCAGTTTCCTTGTTCCATTAGATTTCAGAATGAGTGAAACAAATGGAAAACGAAATTGCTTCTTAAGTGGATTCTTACTTCAAATCGAGAAGCAAAATTCTCTTCTCAGAATCACCAAAAGAGTATTTTTCGTGCCAATGGAACAATTTGGATTTCGGACGCTTCTTTTTGTTTGAGTAAAGACAACGACAAACTACATAATTGACGGATCTGAATGTCAACTAAAAACGGCATTAAAAATTTCGAAAGACTACTTGAACGAGTTCAATCCGCGTGAAAGCGGATACAGGTAAAAGTCCACTCTTCTGGTGTATTAACAGGATATAACTTATATGGCTTCAGCATTTGATACATCTTCTTCAAAACTTACATAAGGAAACCGATCGTTTCCGAAAGAACACTTTAAAAACTGCATTGGATCAAACTTGTTCAGAAAATGGTCGGAAATACCTCCAGCCACCCAAACACACTAATTTTGGAAATTTTGTGAAATTGCAAATACTTAAAAGACTTACCAAATGAAAATTTGTATTAAAAGCGCAATGGTAAACCTTCATTGTATAAACTCACGAATTATCATTGATAAACAAATTTAAAAAAAATTCAGTTGAGTTAAAATTTGCAGCTTTTTTAAGGTGAATAAGGTATTCTAATTTCAAAACTGAACTTCGTTTTCTTCTATCAAGTCAAGTTTTTTCTCTAAAAAGACTTGTTAGTCGATCTATAAATATAAATATTTATATCTACCTAGTGAAAATAGTGAAGTGGAGTCCAAGTTATCGTTGGCAACAGGAAGTAAGCAGTTTTAAGTTTTTATTTACATATATACTTATTCCCTTTCCTTTAGATCATGTCTACTCATACTTCTTCTCGTGGAAAGTGCTTAAACAGCCCTGATAATTTTGTTATATATGTGGCAGTTTCACCATTCCCAGTCAAAGGACAGCTATCAGTGCATTTGTCAAGCAAGCGTATTTTGCATATTTTAAAGTGAAAATTGGTGATCAAGACAAAGGTTGGGCACCTCACAAGGTGTGTAAGCAGTGTGATGATAGTTTTACGGATGTGGACTAAGGGAACACGACATAAATTGCTATTTGGTATACCTATGAATGATTAGGCGAGAGCCCAAAGACCATTCAAGTGACTGTTACTTTTTTATTGTGAAAACATCTGGATATAACAAAAAAAAAAGTCCAAAATATAATATCCTAGCTTACCATCAGCTATATGCCCAGTGCCTCATTCAGCTGAAATCCCAGTGCCAGTTTTCAAAGAATTACCTTATATGGAAATACAAGAGCAATATTTTCGCAGTGACGGTGAATTTGTGTATTGCCATAACTTTCATGGTTTAATGGTGGAATTAGGAATTTTTGCCTATAACGCAACTGAATGGCGGCTGTTCAACGATAGATCAAAGCGGAGCTTGAAGTGTGTTCTACTCCACAAATGGATCATTTGTGTAGACCTTAAAATGGTATGCTTCCTTCTTGGGCAACAACGAGGATATACCAAGTATCCCTGTTTTTTGTGTATGTGGGACAGCATCAACGTTCATTTTCTGCGCAGCTACCTTGCTGACTTCCCGAAAAATCTGGGTGCAGTCAATGGTGAACGATTCCACCAAGATCTAAAGACCATGGATGCATGGTATCAAGGTAGATGGGAAATACATATGATGGCTGACTGTTGTTGGAGTATCAAACGAGATTGTCTAGAAAACGAACACTCCCAGGAAAAGCTATTAACGAACATTTTTACCTTAAAATGTATGTTTGCCGTTTAGTTAAAGAAGTTTACTACTTTTCTGAATAAAATTATTTTGGTAGTTTCCTTTATATTCTATATGTATCCTAATGTCCTGTAGCTCAAAAAGCTGACGTGATAGACAGAAACTGATGCGTCAGCAATTAGTCAAAGCAGCAATTAGTCAAAAACAAGTGTCAGATCTTAGTCAACAAAATGTGTGTTCCTCAGTGAATCCGTGGCATTAAATATACTTAACAGATAAAGAAACTAACTTATTTCGTCATTTTTACATTTTAAAAACTACCATGAGCTATCTGGCTGCTCTTAAGATACAACTCATCAATTTACACTGTATTGTATTCGTCACAACAACTCACCGGATTATACCTTTCCTTTTTTTACCTACGAAATTAAGCACCAAATGAAATGCTTGCGAAAACATTTTGTTTATTCTTCATCTATCTGGGGAGTTGGGGGAAGGTCAGTCCAAATAAACGAATTTTCCACATTAGTGAGAGAATTTTTGTATGCACTAAAACGCGTTCCCATTGATAAAAAAATTCAAGGACTTAAACCGAAAAATTATTTTATTCATTTAATTCATTTTTGTAACCAAAATTTGCCGGGAAATTGCCCGGACTCCCCAAAAAAAAATTTTGTGATTTGTTCAGACTTCTACATATTTGAGATCTATTTGGTACCTTTATGTGTTCAATCAATAATTAATTATAATTTAATAATACATTTAATTTAATTTTTCGATAAAAAATTTAAAACCGGCTCTCATTTATTAGGAAAAATCTCTCGAGTTTTCCGACTTAAAGGGATTTTACTGTAATTTTAGGTTGCTACATCACAAAACTGAAGAAGGGAACAATTTTTTTGCTCGACTAAAAATTCTATTTACATCCTATGGCATTAAACACATTATTACTTGCTAGTAGTTGCTACAATGGACTGAGATGTCTTTTGTCGATTTTAATATTTTAGCGATGCTGTATAATATGAAAAAAAGAAAAAAATATTTTTATGGTAAAAGGTATCAATAAGGTATAGCTATATAATGTGTTAATTACCTGTCTTCGGATATCACCATAAGACAAAGCACATTCTCGTGACTTGTTGGAATTTATAATACATATCTATCAGTACACTTGACCTTGAATAACAAATGCCATTCATTATTATTTATTTGCAATGTAAATGCATCTTGCCGACCCACTTCTCCATTTTTAATCTCACTCTATCAACCTGCTGTATCCAACCTGTTACAACACTGCCCAAACATAATAGATAGATATTGGCATGAGATACACAAGCCCATATATTATTTTACATTATACGTCTACATGCATCTAAACGCATCTCGATCTTATGGTTTCGATAAATCAAACAAATATTTTGTCGCAGCAAGAGAATACAAATACACTTATTATAACAAAATGATTTGTCCATTACTTTATCAGAAACAAGCTTTCTTAATATAAAGCCCTACTCTTCTGATTTATCAGATGTTTTACTTGCAGATACTAACTTTTTGAATTGGTGCTAGTTTTTATTTCAGCTTGAATAACAAGCTAACAAAACAGGTTCCCCTTAACTTAAACAATCAAATTAAACTTCTCGGTTGGTACATACAAAAAGTGTTTATTTGAATATTTGAAGTTCATAACCTCATAATGCAAATAAAAATAAGAAAGGAAAAATGGAACAACTATAGATATATTATTTAATGCTGTCTGAATAGGTATAGCAATACAAAAACAATATAAATTTTATTTAAGTTAGTAGATATACAACTCGTATGTACATTTTCTAGATGCGCATTGGTTTCAATGTTGTATAGGTATTAAGTATATACCCGTATAACTAAGGTTATACATAAAACGTTTATTCAAGTTTAATATAACAATAACAAGCGCAAATATGAAATAAAATGTCAAACTTCATGGTATCAAACCACCTGTATGCATGTGAATAATACTACATTTATGAAACATAAAGTAAACAATACAAAATTATGCAAATGTTGACTGCCTTAATTCGCCTAAGAAATACTAGGTACATTGTGATATGAATTTAGAGCTCAGATAGAATACAGCGCAGAATGACACAACGAAACAGATGACAACGCCAACAGAAAGGTATTTAACAGACAATAAGCATCTCCAAAAGCTTTGGCGAGCTACACATAAATGTTTTGCAACAGTTGACGAATCAGCAAATCCACCCACCACCCTCTTCAGTATTAGAACTTTGGAGAGCATCATAGGCTATATGTGTATAAAACAATCGCTAGTTCAAATTAAATCTTTAGTTTGAGCCGGATCGTCATTACGTTTGGTTTGTGCGTGAAGTTAGCATCCAGTATGAATAGCAATTACTGCAAAAAAAATGAGAATGATGAAGGGTCGTTAAGTGATTAAGAATATAAACCTCAAAAAAATAAATCAAACCGTAAGATGTCCGCGCACATCTCTTAAAAAAAATATATAAATAATATGTTAATGTTACTTGTTAATTGAGGAAGTGAATGATATTTTAAGTGAGGCGAAATACGATATCCCAAGCGATACATTTATAGCTTAAACTATTAATGCAATGAAAAATACGAGGAGTACAAGAAATAAATGAAGTTAAACAAGAACAGTGTAAATTTATTTTTATGTCAGAACTAAAATTCTTACATGTGCATCATATACATAATTTTTAGCAAATTCATTGTAACAAAGCAGAACTATTTGATTTATGTTCTCTCTTGATACAGGTAAGATATTTTAATTGAGCCTTTAGGCCATTTGTTACAATATTCCATTCAGTTTTAAATGAGAAAAAGTACCTACCTACTCGGAACAACAGTATACTGAAACATTAAATATGATACAAAATATTTAACATTAGTCAAGGAGCATGCTTTTCTTATATTCTTAAAAATATGCGGAACTATACAAAACATTTATGTATGTATGTATTAAAATACGTTTTATTTATATTATATATATTCACTTAGAATGGATTTTTATGATTAAGCTTACTTTTAGTTGCACTTTTTTTCTTTTCCGTATAATTTAACGGTTGAAACTTACTAATCAAAAGCCCTTGATTATAAATTGCTAGGGTTTCTTTTTGTATTGGGGAAATTGTGAAGAAGAGCCAAGAGAAAATCAATACGGCATTATAATTTGTTGCAGCACTAGCGAACCTGCTGTTTTGTTCAAACAAGTTATTGTCAAGTTCAAGACGTTGAGTTATCAAAGTTAACAGTGTGTTTGCTTTGTATTTCCTAATACCTTCTTCTTGTTAGTGCTAGAATTAGAAACTCAACTACTTTATCGAATTTTTTAGATTCCATTATGGTGTCGTTGAAGACTTTACTAGTGCTTACAACTTCTAGCTGTATCTTGTTGATGACAAAAGCTGGTGACCCAATAGGTAATAAATGTTACGAACGATTGCATATACATAGGGCCTTATTACTAATAACCATTTTTAACTTTACACTAAATATTTTCTAGGTCACAATATGCAAATTTGTATGGAAAATTTCGCCATTGTGAGCTCGAAAAATTTAGCCTGAACATTAAAAATGATTATTAGTACCTACCGAGGATAGTGTATGAATTTATTATTAACAGTTTGAAAAAAGTCGATTACATTTCTTAAACTATGATTTTTTGTTTATTTGTCCCCTTAGGAACTGGTGGGCCCAGTTTGATAATGGAAGGAAAAGATGCATTGCTAACATGCGTAATTACTATTCCTTATCGGAATAATACAGTATTGTGGCGAAAAGGTTCAAACGAAATTTTATCCGCTAATATGAACAGAGTCACCAAAGATAAACGCATACAAATATTACACGACGACAGTAAGTTCCAACTTCACCAAACCAGTAATGCGACTATTAAGTAACTTCAAATATAGATCCTAATTTAAAGACTGGAAATGGGGGAGATGTCTGGGTTTTGCTTATAAGAGATACTAAGCCGACGGACTCGGATGTGTATGTTTGCGAAGTTAATACGGATCCAGTAATACGGAGCTTCGAAACACTAACAGGTAACGCTAAACATTTTAGACTTGACTTTAAATTTACGGAGGCTCACAATTGCGAAATTTGTATGCAAAATATAGCCACTGTGAACTACTTAAATTTACAGTCGAAACTACAAATGTTTATTGGTAAATCAGTTTGTATTTATTATAGTATAGTATATATAGATATTAGCTTTTAGTTTAAAGCTTTTGATATTTTAGTTCGACCATCTCTACAAAGCCTTCCTAGCGAAGAACATGCAACTAATTCTACACAATCACACCCGGCAGATATAGGTTTGTAAGATATTTGCATTTATTCAAAATCTAAAAAATTCATGTTTTTACAGCTCCCTCTTTACAACAATTGTCGCATGATTTCACTGACTGTTGTGAGTCATACAATGTTACGAAAAAATGCATTGGCTTCTGCAATATTCACAATATTATAGATGGAACAACTGGAGTTGAACCAGAAGTCTGTGAAAAAGACTTTCCAAATATTGTTAAGTGTATGGCGGATGGCCGCAACCATATACCATGTTGTGAACAAAGAGCTATTCCCGATTTGTGTCAGGATATGTGCCGTGGGGAATATACACCATTTACCGACCTTCTTCGAACAAGAGTTTCATGCATACAACACACCTTACCTGGTCTTCAATGTATTTTGCAAGGTGTTCAAAAACTCCCTAGTCCACCAACTAATATATACTTGGAGACTTTAACAGATACCTCATTGGAAATTGGGTGGTCTCCACCAGAAAAACTTCCAGAGACCGTCATATATTACACAGTAAACTTGACTGCATTTAATGATTTTGATCCCGATAAAATACCTGCTAATATAATATCACCAACAGTGAATATCGTTTTATCCAGCGATATCCATACTCATATTGTTTCTGAACTAACACCTTTTACTATGTATTCAGTGACAGTGACTGCTCACAATGAACACGGCGACAGTTTGCCAAGCCAACAAGTACGAGCGCTTACTTTTAGCACACAAGATATTATGCACAAAAACCAGAATTTTACAGCAGTCATACCAAAGCTGCCTGATATAAGAAGCTGTTGTGAACAACATGGGATATCGCATAGAATGTGCTTAGATAAAATGTGTGATCCAAAAAAGGCAAGCTTAGCAAAGTTGCCCGATTTTATGGTATGCGCCCCATGGTCGAATATAACTTTTAGCTGTCTTGCGAACGATATTGACCACACTTCGTGCTGCAAGGCAAGAGGAATACCATCCACTTGCTTACCTTTGTGTGTAGGACAAGTTTCCACTCTTAATTTTAGCTTATTTAAGTAAGAAATATCTAATATTTGTTTTTATAAATACAGAGTTTACCAATACTGTTTTGAAATTAAGGTGCCTGCGGTTCATGGCAGACTACAGCAGTTGCCTTTTACAGGGATATGGTGTTCTCCCAGGATATCCAACAAAATTAAACACAATTGAAGTATCGTCAACTTTTGCAATCTTAGATTGGAGGCCACCAAAAATTCGTCCCGACACCGTGATGCAATACACATTCCATTTTCGAAAACTAGCCGAAGAAAGCGAATACGCAACTGTTAAAAAGGTTTTATTTGTGAAAATTAAGGGTATTTAATAATTAGAAATGTTTTGGTTGTATAGGAAAGGTCTCCTATAGTATTAGAGAGCTTAGAGCCGGGAACATATTATGAATGCTATGTAACTGCTTTAAATGCTCATGGTCAGGGAATGCCATCATCAAGGCTTGTATTTCGCACAAAATTCCAGGTATTTTAACATTTCCCTTTAAAATATGTACAAACCGTTCACGTATAATCACAAAAGGAGAACATCGAGCAGGAATCATCTCTTTATAATATGAGCAAATGTTGCCATGCTTGGGGACTTTTACCCCAGTGTTATCCACTGTGTTCATACAACATGAAATTAAGTGATATGCAAAATTTAGGGCCAACCTGTCAGGCACAAATGGGTTAGTATAAATAAGAAAAAAATCTTTAAATAAGTTTTGATATAATCTTGTAATATTTCTTAGCAATCATAGTTAAATGTGCGGCAGGAGGCCGTGATCATATTCCTTGCTGCAATAGGAGAGGTGTGACACCTTTATGTATGCCTCTCTGCCGTGGTATTTTACCAACTACTTCGCATTACATTACATCATCTGAATGTTTAACATATGCAGGAAATATTTTACAGTGTCTTGAGGATGGTAAAAAACACGTTTTCCTGAAAAAAAAACCTTCTGTAAATTATTGTATTCAATTTATTTAATTAGGATCCGAAAACATTCCAGGCCCAGCGGAAGATGTTCATGTTACAAATGTCACAAGTAGCAGTATATCCTTGGAATGGACACCTCCAACTTCGGAAATTGCTAATTATACAAACGATTATGAATACATAGTGCAATATGGAAAAGTAAACAATATGACCATGTATGAGACAGTGTTAAAGTCAGAGAACGTAAGTGATTTCGTTTTATTATCCTTATACCAACTGTGCGCACACATTTATATATTTCAAGGAGCTACACACCAACGAGACTTCATTGGAACTTTTATCATTAGAACCTTCTTCCTTATATAGAATATTGGTGGTAGTCCGTAGCACTTACGGTACATCTTTACCATCTTCTATGCTTGTCATCAATACTACCGATTTTATTAAGTCCGGTATGTAGATAAGATCAGGTAATAGACAATCTACATTTAATTTTATAAACTGTGTTTTTAGATATTCCTGCAACTTTATATGGCGTACCTTCACCACCGCATTCATTGAAAGTTTCCTCCCAAAGTGCTAATTGGGTTACAATATCTTGGCAACCGCCAGAATTTTCTCATCCACATGAAACTATTTCGTACGGGTAAGCCATGTCATAATTTGTTGTTAATAGTATGCTAATAAAATAATATGTTTAGAGTTTACCATAAGCCAGCACTTGGTGGTAATTTCACTGCTATAAAAACGAGACACTTATGGGTGCGTCTTGATAATCTTGAGCCGAATTCGCAACATATCATATACGTGGAAGCAATCAGCATAAAAGGAATATCATTGCCTTCAGAGACATTAGTTGCATGGACTGATCCGGCATTACCAGCATTTGTTGAAGTGGGTATATTTGATGTTTAGTAGATAAATAAATTAATAAATATATAGAAATGCATGAGTAAATACGCCATTTGGATTTTAGCCTCCCAGCATACAACCATCAGAAATTCTATCTGAGGGAGGATCTATGACGGTTCTATGTCTTGCACTTGGCAATCCTGCACCAACGATTTCATTGTATGTTGGAGGACAGTTGGTACGGCAAGATACTTCAAGGCATATGGTTACGGTCATTCATAATATAACAACTGACATGGAACATATATCTTGCTACGCCGATAACGGTTATGGAATGCCGATGCAAGCTACCCGAAAAATAACCATAAGCTGTAAGTTTTGACACACTATTATGCCGTCTTTTAACACCAACTGAATACAATATAGATAGGGTTTAGTAACTATCATGACGAACGCAAAAGTGTAGGTATATTATGTAGCAAAACCTAACTATATTTTTTTTTCTCGTCTTTTGAAATAGATGCACCTCGTGTACTTGCCTCTGGTATTACTGTAGCCAATATAGGTGAGAGTGTAGACTTGAAATGTACAGTACGGTCTGTTCCTAAGTCCAAGATGATGTTTTGGCGTGATCGAGATGGACGAGTTGCCGTCATACATGGAAGAAACTACGATATATCCATGAAGAAAAATACGTCAGATCCATCTCAGTACATAATGAATCTCCACATCCTAAGTCTTCAAGCATCTGACGTCGGCGACTACTTTTGCCATGCAGAAAATATTCTCGGATCTACAAGCACTCCCGTTTCAGTTAGGATTAGGAGCACACGTTTAACGCAAAACATTTCAGAGTGTTGTATTAACCAAAATGTATCAAATCCCTGCATGATTGCTTGTAGCTTCTACATCGATATTGATGCTGTAATCAACAAACCTGAGTGTATAGTCGATTTTGATAAATTAATGAAGTGTGCTGCTGATGGGTCAGATCATCGAAAATGCTGTGCAGATAGTGATGTCCCCAGAAAATGTTTAAATTGGTGTAGAGGGGATGCTGTTCTTAACGCTGAAGTTTGCAGTCTTCAACACACAAGATCTATAATTGGTTGTTTTGAGACAAATCGTGACAGGCTGCCGGGTCCTCCCAAAAATTTGGCAGTCAATGTGTTATCCGACAATGCAGTGGAAATAAGGTTTGTCAGACAAAACATTTTAATATAAAAAAATATATATTACATCCTTTGCACAGCTGGGACCCTCCGTCTAAGAACCCAACGCTTGTGGATGGATACAGGATATTTTATCATGAGACGACAGAAAGCGAAACCGTAGAGCAAGCAATTAATGCAACGGAAGTAAAACGAATTGATGTTAAAAAAACAAGTATACAAATTAATGGTCTCAAACATGATGTACTTTATGAGTTAGTAGTAAAAGCTGGCAATTCTTTCGGTAAGCAAAGTTGTATATGCTTAGTCCATTTTAAGACCAGACTCTAGAAAAGAAATTATTTTTTGAACAATTTGTATCTTACTATACAAAGCTAGCTATATTTATTTATCTCAGTTTTTATTTGTTGCGCACCTTTTCCTATTTTTGTATTATATAATATTATGTAATATAAATGACACTCAATTTAATTTTAAAACTTAAATGCAGTCACATTGATTTTGAAATTCTGTTCTCATTGTACCTATACTATTTTATACAGGTGCTGCGAAATTACAGATAAAAACTGAAGCAAAACTTTTTTTTTTATATAAATATCCAGGGTGTAATAAGGGTTTTGTATGCATTTTTGTTTTTTGTATTTTTAATATTTTATAATTATCCCGGCTAAGGCGCCAGTATACTCACCGAACCTGTACGGTTTACTATCGGAGATCACGAGCTGACATCAGCGTCTCATGCGAGTACTGCAGGCACTGTTAGCGGTATTATAGCAGGCATTTTGGCTATAATTCTCGCAGCTTTGGGAATATTTTTATATAAACGGAGAAGAGCGAATGAAAAATCGTCTATTGGAGTGTCATTTGAAAATCCAAGCTACCTTAGAGCGATTGAGCAAGTTCAGGTTAGTATATAGCTCTCCCATATGCCTTAAACCTTAAAGCTTAAACGAATCATTTGTATATTATGTTAATATTTTTTTAAACAGATAGCAACCTCACCAGCAAACACTTCATCGTCAACTCTAGTGCCCACCAGTAAAATGAAATTAAATTCTAATGGAACACATACCAATAAATCAAGCTTTGATGAGAGTAATAATACACATTTTATAAATCCTGCCCAAGCAACTGAAGCTGTTACTCCTGCGCATTATGAGGAGTTGAAATTTGGCCAAGAAGGTATATTTTGTATTAAAAAATAATATTTAACCCCTGCAGTATATGAGATAAAAGACCTAAAACATATTTAAATTATTAATTGAATTAATTAAAAAGTTTTCTTTTAACTACTATCTTAAGCTCCCTTGTTTTTTTTTTTTTTCAAAATACTTTAAACTATTAGTAGTTAGTAAATACAGATTCTAATATCCTAATGTTTTATTTACAATCTTAAGAGGCTCTAAAAGTAAAAGTTCAATGGGTGAGTAATAAACGCAAGACTAAGAACGGTTACCAATCTAAAAGAAAATTGTTATTTTTTTTTTGTATTATACCTTTTTTAATTTACCACAAAAACTGCACATAATAATTAATTCAATTGGTATCTTTCTAGGCATATGAATTCTAGAAGTGGTCCAGGATATCTAGTCACATATTTCAGTCTGTGGTAAGTTTTAAAGAACGTTTAATTTACAATTCGTTTTGTATTTTTCTTTTAATAAGGATAAGGAAACCTAGCATGCAATATCTTCAAAACGAAATGGATTATATAGGATACGATTGAATTAAATCCAACTATAGAGTTATTCAGATATTGACTGTAAGAATATAGTTACAAATATAAGCAATTTTTGAGATAATATAATAATTGTAAATATGTATAAATAAAATTGTGGAGTATCTTTTAAAATCAAGGAATGATAAATATCTTTAAATATACACATTTTTCTTTTTTGCTTTATATTAGACGGGTAGTTCATAAATATGCAATAATTTCTTACAAATTTCATAAGTAAAGTAGATATAAAAATGTCTGGTTTGCCAACAATCATTTTTATGCCGATGTATCTATATGAAAAAATTGTCAAAAACTAACTCCATAGCATTAAAAACTTCGATTGTTGTCTGAAATATACCCACACTCCCCTCCCTTATTTTTTGTTTACTAATGTTACCCTTTTTTTTAAACTGCTATTGAAAAGAGTTATAAGCTATTCAATTGAACCATTTTGAGAATAAGGATCTACCCAATGGTGACACATATAGGTATATATGGAAGATGTTTGTCAGTGACAAGAATACAATAATAAGATCAAACATTTTCTATGTGCATTGCGTGTTTTTGCAGAAACACCAACATCTAAATTAAAATTACACAATAGAAATATCGAGAACACACTGTTTAATATAAAGAGAAACCTTGGAATATAGTGCGTTCAAGATATGGTAATAACAAAAATTATAAGTTTAATTTTTCTGTATTGACATTGTATTTACATAGGTATGGGTACAGTATAAGTACCTCTTATACTATATGCACAACTCACGAAAGGCTTATGTACGTATATACAATCGTATATAGCATTATGTAGAGACGTTTAAACAGTTTTTTTTTTACAAACGAAGCATATTTAGTAGAAAAATTCTATGTAGGTAAATATTCGGTAGCCAATATAATAACAACCCTACCTACTTTTCCTTTCTAGGCGACATATACCTACTAAAATACTTTATACCTATACATAATTCTGTAAGCAAGGGTGCAACAGCGGTCACAACGGTCAGTGCACGAAACTGTTTGCTTTTATTGATAAATATACTTAAATGAAAAATTCAAGACAAAGGTACAAAAGCTATGCATAAATGTATATTGTACCTATTCCAAAAGAACGAAAAACCGCGGAACATAGCACTATTTCCCCATTATTCCTGCCTTACTTTTTCTTCTTATAACTTCATTTAATTCAATGGAATTGGTATGTAGTTATTTTGTTGTTGGTGTAGTATCCCCTCTAGCAATAGAGTTGACGGGTCATCGAATGCGACCACACAAAACAGAATTTGCACAGTGCCCATTCGGTGAAGTTAGACTTTTACACGACTAAATAGGATATGATTTGAATTACTAATAGTTACGTTTAGTGAAAGTCAAAAAATTTAATTTTATCGACATTCATTTGCTGTATTTTTTTGGTTAACTTTAATATTAATATTGGTTTTACTTTTTTTCGATATATTTGTGAATAAGTAAAAGTGGACCACTTAATTTTCAACCTGTTTGTACATACATATAACGTTAAATGCACCTAACAAAATATAGGTTGTTAGAGTTTACATAAATCAAAGCATTTGGCCATGTCCAGCGTAACAGAACAGTTACAAAAACAGATATCACCTGCATCGAAGCTTGATGAAAAGATTTCCGAATCTTTAATAGTTGGAGACTCTGACGAACAAATTAATAACATATTACCAACATTACAACAATCTTCCAATATGAAAGACAACCCAATGGATATTCAACATACAAATCATACCACACAGTTAAATAGCGACGAGGAGGAAGAAGACTTTGAGAGTGCAGAAATACAGCGCAGGAATAACGATCCTGAAACAATTGTGGGTGTCAGCAATGGTGTCGGTGGTGGTATTGGTGGTGGCGTTGGTATTGGTGGTGTTAGTGGGCAAAATATACAAGCGACCGATTACTGGAATCGCAATGGACATCATAACCGAGCTGTGAGTCCAACTGTAGTGGACAATATGAGCGAAATTTCTTCACAGCCACCAGTTGTGCCATTGATACGTTCGAAATCCCGACCAGAGTTGTCTTCATCAAATCAGATAAATAGTGTCATGAGTGCTGTGAGTCGTTATTCAAATTTGTCATACTGGAAGGCAAGGCGAGTTGTGTTCTATCGCAATGGTGATCCTTTTTTTCCTGGAGTGGAGCTCCGATATCGCCCTGGACGCGATATAACCTCACTGGATAGTCTTCTCGATAAGATTTCTCCAAAAATGGATCTACCACGTGGGGCACGCTATGTATTTTCTATGGATGGAGACCGCAAATACAGTCTCGAAGAGTTAGAAGATGGAGCTAGCTACGTCGTATCTTCGTTTAAATCATTTAAGGTAAGTTAAAATACTTATCACAGTTATAAAATCAATATAGGATTTGAAAGGCTTGGTAAAACATATTTTCCACTAACCGCCCAGCGATATGCTGTTGTTGGTTGATTTTCTATAACAGCGTAAAAAAATCGATATGTAATTCAAATATTCTCCTTGGACGAAATTGTTACGTGTTTGATTATGGCGCCCTACATACAATAATGGGCGAGACCACTTTCTCTTTTCTTTTTTCCTACTAAGTCTCAGAATTTAGTTTTAAGGGGTCAAATATATTATATAGCTTTGGAAACATTTTTACAACACAAACAGTATTGGCCAGGACAGTTAGTCTTATAACCAGATTGCATACCTAGTTAATAAGCCGTTTATCATTCTTGCAAGATTAATTCAGGAAAATTAAATTTGTCTTATACTGAATTTATTATGATATTGTTCATACAAAAAGCAAAATAACCTCAACAAAGTTAACATCACAAAGTTGCACAAAAAAAAAACATTTCTTAAGTATAAGCAGTCACGAGTCCTAATAACGTAACTAGCAGTGCTTCACACAAGAACCCCGTGTCGAAATAGAAAATTGGTATGTAGTTATTTCTACCTTCTATACGTAGATTAATAAAGTGTCTAATTATCTGTTTGATTTAATATTTTTGTAAAAATGCAAATGAGAATTAGTTCAAGAGAACAATATTTCTGAGCACGTAAGGTCAAAAGTTCATATTATATTGTTTCTTTATTGACGAATAAAACGCAAATATTGCTTATTGTCTAATGTTGACCCAAATTTACATTTGTGTAAATGTTAATGTATGAACTAGGTATGGGTTAAATTGGATTAAAATACTAAGAGGGAGCGAGAGCTTCATATTAATTAAGCAGTTGGTTAAAATTTGGATTTCGTTTTGTTTTTTTTTTTTGCCGAATTGACAATTTTTGTCCTATTTTTTTTAAGTATAGTAGTTCAACAAACATTTTTAATCTAAGATATATTATGTATTTAATGCTATAAAACAAATGTCCTGCCATATAAAGTATTTCATGCAAAACAACAATTAAGGAGTTACGCATACATAGTTGACCTACTTTATGCCTATTTCAATTCTTACATAAATGGACCATTTCAAAGATTGTATCAGCTACATGTAATTAAGCTATACATTCAAAAGAAATAATGTAGGTTTTATACGAGCGAAAATTGTGTGTCCCCAAAAAAAAAACGTTAAAGCAATTTATATAAAGCTGGAAAGATAAAGAGAATTTTATTTTCGATTGTTTTGTCCTACATTTTCATGAGAATGATGTACTTAAACAGTGAAAGAAAGGAAAATTATGCTGTATACTATACTAATAATATTTAACCTCAGCACGCATATGTTTACGTTTATAGTTTGTGTCGGTTTCATGTGGTATGGATTGGTTAATATCTTAAAAACCTAGAAATTATTTTTCATTTGGTTTCAGCTGTGACAACACTGAAAGTTAACAAAGTCTTGAAAACTTTGCACAGATAACAGTATGAATGGGATATTTTCCCAATGATATAATAAATTTCTATGGGAAATTGGGCACCATTTAGAATTTGTAGGTAAAATTCAATGCAATTAAAAGCTTAGCTTAGCTTCTTATATCCATGTTGTTGTGTTACCTAGTTTTCAATTTTACGACATACAACTTCGTGCCAAATCCAAGCGAATGACTTCAGAATATTTCTTAGAATAGCTATAATATTCCAGATGTTTAGCAGAAATTGGCCTTTGCACCTATCGGTGAGTGAAGCAAAAGTAACCATCAAAATTTATGCATTTCCGAAGGCTTGATAACATTTATTAGCAAACAAATAAGGAAAAGAGAATCATAAATTGCAATTATTTATTATTGGGAAATACTTTAGCACAATGATTGTTTGGGTGTTGCACGCATAGACTATAGGCACTGATTGTCATCAACTTAGCGATACCCACCCGCTGGCACTAACTCGAGCAAGCCAATTGCACATATGCTTTGCCACTCTCGTGTCACCCACCGGGAACCGGTCTTATACATTCGGACTCGACTACAGGTATTAGTATTATACAATTCGGGTTCCTGTACCTCAAATAATACACCCCTATCGATGCTGGGTTTCCCTTCTTGTTGAGAGCATGCTCTTAGACATTTTCGTGTCTATCAACTAGCTGCCTTCTGCCGCATATCATCCGCGTATGCAGTATTTGACCAGACTTTCGAAAGATATTGTTTGTAAAATCTGTTTATAATTTTTTTACCACGAAAAAGCAGAAGGTTCCGTCCTTTGTTTCTTCCTGTCAGAATATTCGTTCAAACAATTTAAGGACTAATTGAATACATATGCAACGCCATACATGCAAAACACGTAACAATAATAAGAACATTCTTACTCGTTCCGTAATAGGTACATACATAGGTATATGTATATGAATTGTTTACGAATCTAATTATCGGAATCCAACCGAAATCACTTTCATTTCGTATTGTCCCACAATAATTCTTAAACACACTCGCACGAATAATTTTCTCGTTTCTCTGTCGGGTAAAACATTCTCAGCGCTTAACGTACATTATATGTACATAATACATCAACACTTTGCAATCTCAATTGCCTTGAAAGAGATTGGCTATTAGAAGGGGTCACTGTTTTGAAATTTTTGCTTTGGTTTCTGTACACCAAGCAACCGTAACCGACAGCAGGAGTCATAACTCACGTTATTTTATTCGTACGTTGCGGCTGGGGAGTTAGTAATGGTAGATAATATTGAAATGGGTATTTTTCGTTATAATCCGTTTCAAAATTTGTTCAATTAGAAAATGCTTCTCAGTCGACTTGTACCCGGAAGACCGAACGACAATTTGTCACAAAATATAGCTTAGCGTTAACTATAACTATAAGCACACTTACGTTCGATTTTGGTACACCTAAAATTAAGTGAAAGTCTGGTAGAAGAAGTAATCCAATACTTTGCAAAGGTTTTTTTTTAATTTGGTTGTGCTAAATGAACGTTCTGACTCGAAATCGTTTACGAATTTAAAAGTTGGACAGTGAAAATTATTTAACTTTTGTGGTAATTTTATCACCTTCGAAATTTTGGGCCGTAGATTGCGAATAGTTGTCATCGCTTAACTATATACAATTTTAACACAGAATTTTTGTTTTTATATAATCATACAGCCTGCTAGCTACGGCAAAAAGAACGGTATGTGGTATGCTTCCCCAGGTAATCAGGGTTGGGGCTCAAAACCAATCAGCCGAAAGCCATCTATTATGGAAGCCGATTTGGGAACGCTTTCAACAACTTCGGGTTCAATAAAACGCAGTGCTGGACGTGTTATACGAATAATCAATAATTTGGATCACTCTGTTCAGGTAAGACTGAATTTATGAAATTCTTATTTTTTACAATTATTCAAGTGTAAATGTAATATAAATTTGTATATTGTATGTATATATACATTTATTTTAACTATGAAATATGTTGGGGCTGGTCACAAATATATAAAATATATTAATTAAATAGTTTCAATGCACGTATTCTGTCCAATGCTAAAGCAGTGTTATTTTTATCCACGAATATACGTACATCCATATTCTGGACCTGTACTGAAACTGAACTGAAAAATTACTGCTTTCCTTCCTAAATTAAAGAAGGGCAAACATTCCGTTACGTTTCTTTCCACAATTATTTTTGATCAAATAGCTGTAATAGAAAGAAATTAAAGTCACTACAAAATTTTGTTCGGTTAGGAAAGCTTTGGGCGACTATTTAAAATTTGTGCATAATACCGTCACTATACTTTTCCATTATATACTACTTGTAATGACACAGATATACAAAATGTACTAGTAATTCCGCAAACATACTAAAATAAGTGTTATATAAGTGATGTTTGCATTTTAACTATGTATTTGTAATAATTGTAAATATATTCCGTAGAATTATTGCTAATAATACTAACAAAAGCAATATTGATAATGCGAATTAATTGCAGTGTCGTGTTCTTCTCAATCTACGTACCTCACAACCTTTTGAAGATGTTTTAGAAGACTTGGGACAAGTGCTTAAAATAAATGGAGCTAAGAAAATGTACACTGGGACTGGACAAGAAGTAGCATTATTAAAAATCCCATAATTTCTTTATTTAACAATAACTTTATAGGTTCGAAGCTTTTCACAACTTCGCAATGAGTTTGCTGATGTAGACACATTTTATTTGGCAACGGGAATAGCTTTAGTTGCAGGTTCTCCGATCCGAAGATCAAGGTCACGACCGTCAGTTGTCGCAGCACCAATTTCAACTGATGACCTTCCTAAGGTACCGGTAAGAGGAGCAAGGCCTAGGAGTAAAAGTCGGCCACGAATTCTGTACGCGCCAGATAGTGAAATACTTCGTCCAAGTGCGGAATATTCCATGTTAGATATTATAAAAGAAGAGCCGACGAAGGTTACCATTCGAGGTTTAAGAAGAACATTTTATCCACCTATTCACCATGCGCCAGCAGATAACTCCCCACCAGATAAAAAACTTCAGTTACAATGGGTGTACGTACAAAAAAAGATTTTCAAATAACTCAAATTAAAATTTGAACTCTCTTAATAGTCACGGCTATCGTGGTATAGATGCTCGACGGAATCTCTGGGTCCTTCCGTCTGGAGAATTACTTTACTATGTTGCAGCCGTCGCCATTTTACTGGATCGCGACGAAGAAGCTCAGCGACATTATACAGGCCACACCGAGGATATTATGTGGTAAGTTTGTTTATTGTATTGACATAATTTATGCATAATATAATATTACGTCGCTACATGAACTTGTAGAGTACAATGGATACGCATTTATAATGCATATGTTCAACATAATAATAGTGAACATTTCGATTTTCATAGACGTGAACTAATTATATCCATTTGTTTAAAGTATGGATGTACATCCATCTAGGGAGTTAGTAGCATCTGGGCAAAAAGCAGGGCGCGATAGAAAGTCTCAAGCCCACGTAAGGATTTGGAGTACAGAGTCTCTCCAGACCCTGTATGTATTTGGAATGGGAGAGTTAGATTCTGGTGTTACAGCTGTTGCATTCTCGCAATTGGTATGTATTTATCTACATTCTTTGGCATATTTTTTATTTTATTTAATGCCTATGCTTGCATTTTTCTTATTACTTTAGCAGATATAATAATGTAAATAATAACTTAAGTGTAAGTATTCATTAAATTGCTTTGTGTGTTAATTTCCGCATGCAATTTTAGTTATCACAATATAATATAACTATGCACAGGTTATACTTATTTTCTTTTTGTAGCATATGTTTATTACATGAATACGTTTTTTACAAATGTTGGTAATTTTAGTAGTTTAATGTTGATCTGAACTATTTTTTAGAATGGTGGTAGCTACATTTTAGCTGTTGATAGTGGTCGGGAAAGCATTCTTTCGGTATGGCAATGGCAATGGGGCCATCTCTTAGGAAAAGTTGCAGTAAGATCGTTGTTATAATATTTAAATGATGTACGCCGGTGATACGACAATATCTTATTTCGCAGACTTTACAAGAAGGACTTTCTGGAGCTGCTTTTCATCCCCTTGATGATAATTTAATTATAACCCATGGCCGCGGCCATCTTGCATTTTGGCACCGACGAAAAGACGGATTTTTCGAACGAACAGACATAGTTAAGCAACCGTCAAGATCGCATATAACGAGCGTACAGTTTGAACCCGATGGCGATGTTATAACCGCCGATTCAGATGGATTTATTACTATATACAGCGTTGACTCCGATGGTGCGTACTTTGTGCGTACAGAATTTGAAGCGCACAATAAGGGCATCGGTTGCATAATAATGCTTGGCGAAGGAACGTTGTTATCTGGCGGTGAAAAGGACCGTAAAATAGTAGCATGGGATTCATTACAGAACTATAAAAAAATTGCTGAAACAAAGGTATACATGGATTCAGATACCTATTTAGTATTTGTTAATTTTTCTTATATCAGCTACCAGAAATAGTTGGAGGAGTACGTACAATATACCCTCAGCGGCCGGGAAGAAACGATGGAAATTTGTATGTAGGAACGACCAGAAATAACATATTGGAAGGATCTCTGCAGAGGCGGTTCAATCAAGTTGTCTTTGGCCATGGTCGTCAATTGTGGGGTCTAGCTGCACACCCTGAAGATGAAATATATGCCACTGCTGGCCACGATAAGCATATTGCACTCTGGCGAAAACACAAACTTATCTGGTCCATTCAAACGGGATATGAATGCGTTGCTCTCGCATTTCACCCTTTTGGAACTGCCTTGGCAGCTGGTAGTACAGAAGGTCATCTTCTCGTCATCAACGCTGAAAATGGTTCGGTTATGTTGACGTTGCGAGTTTGCGGATCTCCGTTGAACTGTATTGCGTATAACCAGGGTATGTGAACCTCATAGCTTAAGAATTCAATAAGATATGCAATTTCAATTATTTTTTAAGTTGGAGATATGATTGCGATGGGATCACAGAATGGAAGCATTTATTTGTTTCGCGTTTCTCGTGATGGATTTTCCTATAAAAAAGTTAATAAAATACGTGGCTCACAACCCCTTACACATTTGGATTGGAGTATGGATGGGAACTATGTACAAACAGTAACAATAGATTTTGATCTTTTGTTCTGGGATGCAAAGTCTTTATCACCAGAACGCAGTCCAATTGCCATGAAAGATGTCAAATGGCTTACTAATAATTGTACTGTCGGATTTCTTGTGGCTGGAATGTGGAGCAATCGTTACTACAGTAATACGTCTACAATAATAGCAACTTGCAGTCGTTCTTCTGACCAAGATTTGGTAATATCAGGAGATGCAGATGGGTATTTGCGTTTATTTAGGTAATGTGTATCAATATAAATAAAATTAATAAGCTTTGTTATTAAGTTTTTAATCTCCATACAGGTATCCATGCATAAGTCCACGAGCTGAGTTTAATGAATCCAAGGTTTATTCGGGAATGCTAGCATGCGCCCGCTTTCTCTATGGTAACCAAACTTTAGTTACTGTTGGTGGTACAGATGCATCTTTAATGGTTTGGGATTTGGTTGATGAATAGCCAAAATGGCCACCGTGGCGAACTGCTGCATCATATGAAGCGCGTTTCACTGACTACTGGCGTAGACGAACCAGTATGGTATCTTCAACAGTTTTAGACAGTGATTCAGTATAGAATAACTCTATTTATGCTAGGGGAAGACTTGGCAATTTACATTAAGTTTTCTGGATTTGAAGTCTTCAATAATTCTAATTAGAAAAATATTTATAAAATAAATCTTCCAAGCAAACTTAGGTTGCAAATAAAAAATGTTTTTTTTATCTTTGATTATGTTATCGTTCCTATCAATTATGTAGGAATGCATACTTAATCTATAAATAGGCACAGTTTAGTTTCACATTAAGCAGTTAATAGATGTAATCGGTGAAAAGGTTTACTTCAACTTCTGAATTGACCTTTTAAAATGGGTAATCCTGTAAAGGTACATAATAATGAAGTATAATTAACTACTTAGGTACCTAATACAATTAAAAAAAAACAATCCTACTTTTGATCAGCTTATTTGGTGCTTATCTACTTACACTCCAATTTCTTTGTATAAGAATAATTATCTATCTACTTCAGCACTTTTACCAAACAAGAATCAAATCTATAGAAATCGATACATTTAATTCCACAGGTGGTCTTTTATACTATAATGAATATAAATTTAATTCTATTTACTTTATAAACTAAATATTCTATTTAACTGGAAAAATAATATCCGTAGAACTACAGAGTTATTGACACCTATGACACAAGTTATTCCAATTATGTCTTAATTATTTAAAATGTACTCAATCTAAACACATACCTATAACTTTAATTTATTTCAAAATAATACCTTCTATTATATAAAGACTTATTCATTTACGTAAACTCTGTTTACTTAGTTAAATTGTTAATTACACGGTCTACACAATAAAAAAAAGTTATTATTATAATGTCAAATTTTCTGTATTAATTTATAAATTAGTAAACTTCATATTTCATAACACAAAAGGATTCGTTTTCATTTTCATCATAAAGCATTATGGGTAATTTCTGTTTTCTGGCGATTTAGTTGTAGGCTTTCATTGTTCAATTTACTGTCCAAACATACAATTACTTGCTTTCTAAAAGTTTAACTCATTTGTCTCTTATTTATTTCACCAGAATTCGACCAACCCAAGAACTGAAAGCCGTTATTGACATGTTGACTTTGTACAAATTCCTTAAATATCTTACGCTTATGCAGCATTATTTACTTATTGCTTATTCCCGTATGCAAGAGATTACATAGAAATACATATTTCTATATATGTATATTTATTAGATATATAAAATAAAGTGATGTTAGTTACAACGATTATAACTCAACAACGACTGGACGGATTTCGATGATTCGCACCAATCCGGACTGGTCTCCGACCAAACAAGAAGAATAACCAAGAAAATTCACAAAAAATCCACGTATTTCCGCGAATTTTGGCTTCTTTACCGTCTTTTTCTTATTAAATCTTTAGTTACTTTTATTCCTATTTTAGTCCCCTTCCCGAGATTGATATTATTGTATATTTAGTGATTTATCAAACAAATTTAGTTAAACAACTTACCAGCTCTATACTGCAACTGACGATGAAGTGGCCACAGCATCCAGGTTGCTCCTTCGGTGCACACTGTTCACTTTTAATACACAAATATATAATAATAATCAACGTTATTTTTACCCTTTTAAATTTTGTACTATTGGTATATATATGCCGTAAGCATATATATGGATATATATGGATTTCACTCTGCTACTATGTATTGAACAATTCCAAACAAAACAAAAAAAAAAAATTATCAATCAAAATTCGTAAAAAAAAAAAATTCTTGTCTCCAATGGGATTCGAACTTTAGGTTGTCTACATACTTTATCAAAATTAATCTGCTAATAAAGATTTCCTTTCAGTGCTCTTGCAACCAGATTTTCTAATCGCAACAGACTATGATCGTACTAGTGGCGTAAAACTTATTTGATGGATCTTCCAGAAGACATCATTAATAACATCCCCGAGGCTCATCAAAAAAAACTCTTTGTGTGTGTTTGTGGGCATCTAGGCATGCGTGAACCTGCTTTATAGATTCGCACATGACTCGTCAGGACACCCTACACCCTCGAACACATTTTGAGACGTTTGATTCCACCTGTATCATCGCAACGCGATACTGAATGCGCATCAATCAGTCATCGGGACTTATGAATTAGATGAAATCAATGTTTTCAAACAAAAAAATTAAAAAGGCATATGAAATCAAAAAAAAAAAAAAATATATATATATAACATCGCTATGCTACTATAGCAAGCTACTAGTTGTGGATGCCTTATTTTGTTACGTGCGTCCTGTCTGGGTCAGTGCTGGCATGCTGGTCCCGGTCCTTTTGCTCGCCGGAGGGCGTAGAATCTTGACCCAGGCACGTACAAAAACTTCATGCCAGGCTTGGCGATAGATGGTCATTCGCTCGCGAGGTGTCTTCTATACCCTCCCTACCTTGGCTGTCTTACTGGCGTTGACAGCCCCTTTACTGGCATCTTCACCCTTCAACTCCCAGTCTCATCCTTCCTTTTCACACTTCGGTGCACACTGTTCACTTTTAATACACAAATATATAATAATAATCAACGTTATTTTTACCCTTTTAAATTATGTACCATCCATCCATAGTCCTATATATAGATTTCACTTTGCTACTATGTATTGAACAATTCCAAACAAAATCAAAAACATTTTCAATCAAAATTCGTAAAAAAAAAAATTTCTTGTCTCCAATAGGATCCTAACTTTGGGTTGTCGTTGTCACCGATACCGATTGCGCCGTTGGGCCGGCAGCCAAACGGTTATTTTCGTTGGTTGTAACTTCGGCTATTTGATTTCTCCAATTATTGTGATCGTTTGGGGAACGTTGGTTTATTACCCAGTTTGGACCGTTGCGGTAGTATGCTAGAAAGTCGAGGTTTCACCAAAAGAAAATTTATTTTATCACCTGGATAACTTGTACTATTCTTTACATACCTTTTCTTTCTTTCTTCCTTTTTTTTTTTTTTTTTCGATGCAGAAACTTTATTTTAATGCTGTTGATTTTACTATATTTTAAAAAGTTCACTATAGCGATTTTTAATTTTTGATTCGCCGTTCTCTATACGCACTTTGAGACTTTCAAACCTGAATTAATACGTTATTGGCGATTCGTACTGTGAATGCCCTGAACAAAGGCGTCTGCCCTTTTTTTAAAGAGTGTTTCATTTTGCTTGGTTTGCGAGATACTTACCGGTTACCGCAAACTTTTCTCACCGAGACTCACTTTCCCTAAGTATAGTATAACACTATAAATTTTGAATAAATAATTTGAATTGTCCGAATTACATAAAGTAGGTAGCATGAGCGTTGTGCATGCTTGAAATTATTATTTTCATTCCATTGACAAATTTGGGCGGAACAAAGTTCCCCGGTTTAGTATCGGCACTGTGCGACACAAATCTGTGAACGTATAAATGAACGGTTCGTGCCCAAAAGGGAAATGAGAAGTGGCGTACGACAAAATACGTAGCGTATAAATCCTGACTAGGTACCTAGGTAACGTAAGGTAAAGCAATTTCTTGAGAGTTACGTTGTCAAAAATTAATGTCGTCCATTGGGACCAAAAATCAATCTTTCTTTCGATCTAAAACACTTTTCATGTTCCATTGGGACCAAAAATCAATCTTTTTTTCGATTCAGAGCACTTTTTGCAGATCTTGATATTTTTTCAGATCTACACACACTCTCACAATAATACCAATATATTGAATTGAATTGAATTTATTTAAGATTTTTTTTTACGATACATGCATGGTACATATTACAATTTTGCATTCAATTTGACAGTATATTATGTTAAAACGAGAGGCTTTATGTATGGCCTTTTCTTGGTTAGATATACACACGACCATTGGTGTAAGTGAGGTGCCAACATGGCGTTTCTATGGTTATAATACATTGATATAGAGCGACTGCTCTTGCTTATGAGCAATAATATATTTGTTTTGACGTTGTGTCTATAACAGATTTTTTTTTTTTCAATACCAATATACTTTGCACAGCTGTTTGACGTCATTTTAAGAAGTTTGCTTTGAAGACAAATGGGGGCGTAGTTTCGTGAAAACCAAAATAACGAAATACATTAATAGCCATGGCTATAATTCAGGAGGAAATATTATCTTAATAGTTTTCCACGTCATCTGAAGAACGAATCACCAAAAATACTCCATTTAAATGTGCAATAGGGGAAACATTTTTCAAGGCGATATCGATTTGTGATTTTTGCAAAAACAAATGCAATTTGAACAGCTGATATTGCTGTCATATTATACACTAATCCATTTACAAAAGCAGATCAATTTCGTTGCATGTTCCATTCGCCACGTAAAATCTGAGATCTGAAAAAGACATAAATGTAGTTTCTATTCGATTTCGATGATCGATGTCATTTTAGCGCTTTCGGCGCTAGATCTGGCGCTTTTTTTGATTTTTTTAGTATGTTTAGCGCGCTTTAAAAAGTTTTAGCACCTAGCGGAATTTCTAGCGCTTTTTATTTGCAAATCCACTCTACTATGTTTGTAGTAAATATCCCTTTTGTGGTTCTCACACTCAATCAATCTCAACAAATGAAGTGTCAAAAGAAATAATAATAACTAAAAAAATTAAATTTTACTGCTATGTAGGTAATATAACATCCACTTGCGAGAGTTCTCAACTTCTATGCGTTTTGGAGAAACCCATAAATATTTGTTACACGATGAGAGCGAAGACGAAAAATTTAGATTTTTTAATTATTTTGTATAATTTAATAAATACTTGATGGCTTGTGAAAATAATGAACAATAAAACCCTGAATATGTTGTGGTTGTACTATCCTTATATGAATTTTACATCTAGCGCTTAGTTTAGCTCTTAGTTTTCTATAAAAACAAAAATCTAGCGCGTTTTAGCGCTTTTTGTTTAGTTTTTTGACTCCGAGTGGTTAAAGGGGCCTGGCAGCACTGACAATCTCCTCCAGCCAGCAGGAGCAGCCACAGCACAGCAACGAAAGAATATATAACAACTTTGTTTTTCGCGTATTCGGCTACGATTTCTGTACTTAGGGAATTTAAAGTTGACTGATAGGACATTTTATCATAAAAACGAAATATTTATTAATCAGAATAAATGGCAGATGCTGCTGCTAGACAACTGCAATATGAATACAAAGCGGTAAGTGAAATAAATTTAACCTCTAATAGCGTGTAATCGTAAACGTTTGCAATGATTTAGAACTCCAACCTTGTGCTCCAAGCTGATGTCCGACTTATTGAACGACCGCGGCGTGATGAAGCGACCGGCGAGGTGGTTTCTTTGGTTGGGAAGTTGGATGGCACTAGAATGGGCGATCGGTACCAAAGAACTAAGCCAGAAAAAACGGAGGAACGGAAAGCGAAGTTAGTTTTATTATGTTTAACTTATGAAAATGTTCATACGATTCAATTTTTTCAGACGACAAAAACGAGATGAGGCGCAATATGATTTTGAGCGTATGAAAGGTGCGACTCTACTATCTGAGGGTATTGACGAGATGGTTGGTATTGTATATCGACCTAAAACTCAAGAGACTCGACAGACGTATGAAGTGCTGCTAAGTTTTATTCAAGAAGCTCTTGGTGATCAACCTAGAGATATCTTGTGTGGGGCTGCGGATGAGATCTTGGCAGTTTTAAAAAATGATAAATTGAAGGATAGGGAAAGAAAACGCGAAATTGATAGTTTGTTGGGAAATGTTGCAGACGAGAGGTAAACAATTATTTTATATCTATACCTACATAAATTAACATCGACAATTTACCAATGCTCAAGGTTTGCGTTGTTAGTAAACCTCGGCAAGAAAATCACAGATTTCGGCGCAGATGCGTCTACAGTTCTTAATGTTACTAATAACGAGGAACAAATTGATGAAACCTATGGCATAAATGTACAATTCGAAGAATCTGAAGAAGAGAGTGACGAGGACATGTATGGGGAGATTCGCGATGAAGATGGCCAAGAAGAAGGTGAGGAAGCACGCATCGATCACACATTGCATGCAGAAAATGTAAGTTGCTTTAATTGTACCTATCTCCATTTTACAAAATTCAAGTATTATTAGGTTGGTTTCTTCGAAATCAAAACTATGTAAAACAGAACGTGCTAGCCAAATCCTTCATTACTGTAAAGTAATAGGTCTGTTCCCTTACTTTCTGGTTCAATTTTGGCAAAATGTCACATTTCTCTCATTGCGAGAGAATTCGCTTACCGAAATGAAATATATATAACCAAAAAGAAAAGGAACGCGTTGAACCACAAATTTGAAAAATGTGAATTTATTCTAGGCGGGAATATTTAAATAACAGTAGAACAAAGCACAAATTTATATTTAAGACCAATATTTGTATGGCTTTTATTGTAGAAACTAAAACCTTCAGTTCATTTGCTTCTTACATCTATTTTAATGCTATAAAAGCACAAAATATAAATGAAAACAAATAAGAAGTCAGTTAGGTACAAATGAGCATTTCAACGATTTGACAACCTTCTATCAGCAATAACCAACTAGCCCAAAGAAATTTCTTGGGCTAATATTTGCAGGTTTGTTATGGAGGGGAAATGTTTTGTTCTCTCTTTTTGGCTCTCTTCTGCCCAACTTTTGCGTAATGGAACGAAGTTTGACTAAATTTGGCGAATGTGTTCGAATGCATTATCGTAAGGGAACAGACCTAATATCTACAGCTTTGTATTGCGTGAAACAGTAAACGCTTTAATGTCTAATCACTCAGCTGTTGAACTGCGTACACTTCTATAAGACTTGTTAAAGAAAATAGATACATTAATCAAGTTGATTAAACGCATTCGCATTCAATTTCGAAGACATATTTTAATAAAAAACAAAACCCTGTTCATGAAAGGCGGAGTAGTTTTGTGTACTTTTTTCTCATTGAAAGCTACACATAACCTTGAACTTTTTTATGGAGCTCGCATACTTCAAACACTGACAGCATATTTTCCAAAATATTAGATTAAAAAAATCCAACTTCAAATTACAAATTAAATTTATTAAAAGGATAAGGACAATCATCGCATTAACCTAATGTTTTTTTATTGTAATCTTTTGCTTTCAAAATTTAGTTAGTTCCAGAAGAAACAACTAATATCAAAAAAGAAAGGGGCTTGCATCCCCTCGACATCGATGCTTATTGGTTACAACGCTGCCTTAGCAAATACTATAACGATGCAATGGTTTCACAAAGCAAGGCAGGTGATGTTTTAAGAATTCTTAAAGATGCTTCTGATGATCGTGATTGCGAAAATCAACTAGTTTTGCTCTTGGGTTATGACTGCTTTGATTTCATCAAACAGCTAAAAAATAACCGTCAAATGATTCTTTACTGTACAATGCTTGCATCAGCACAAACAGATACTGAGCGACAAAAAATACGTGACAAAATGAAAAACGACACGCATTTGTCTAAAATATTGCGCCAACTAGACACAGGCAAAAGTGAAGAGGACGAGTACGGAAATTTTTCTCGTTCTAACAAGCGTAAGGAAGAAAACGATGGTGAAGGTGGTCAGTGCAAAGCGGATCAAGTATCTGGGGTACGACAAGTTTTAGAACTAGATGAACTTGCGTTTACCCAGGGTTCACATTTCATGGCGAATAAACGTTGTCAACTACCTGACGGATCTTTCAGAAAACAACGAAAGGGCTATGAAGAAGTACATGTCCCGGCACTAAAAGCAGCTCCTTTTGATGAAAAAGAGGAACTTCAACAAATTGATAAATTGCCAAAATATGTTCAACCCGTTTTTGAAGGTTTTAAAACACTTAACCGTATTCAGAGTCGATTGTGGCGTGCTGCATTGGAAACAGATGAAAATCTTCTTTTATGCGCACCAACTGGAGCAGGAAAAACTAATGTCGCCCTTTTGACCATGATGCGGGAAATCGGAAAACATATTAATGAAGATGGAACAATTAACGCTGACGACTTCAAAATTATTTACGTGGCTCCAATGAAGTCACTTGTCCAGGAAATGGTTGGAAACTTTGGGCGGCGATTAGCTTGCTATAATTTGACTGTATCTGAATTAACCGGAGATCACCAATTAACGAGGGAACAAATTGCGGCGACACAAATTATTGTATGCACACCAGAAAAATGGGACATAATAACTCGAAAGGGAGGTGAGAAAACATTTACTAGTCTCGTACGTCTAGTTATTATAGATGAAATCCATTTACTTCACGATGAGCGCGGCCCTGTATTAGAAGCATTAGTAGCAAGAACAATTCGTAATATAGAAACAACTCAAGAAGACGTTCGGTTAATTGGACTTTCTGCTACTTTACCAAATTATCAAGATGTTTCAACTTTCTTGCGCGTTAAACCTGATAAAGGCCTTTTTTACTTTGATAACAGTTTTAGACCAGTTGCCTTAGAACAGCAATATATTGGGGTAACCGAAAAAAAAGCTCTGAAACGCTTTCAAGTAATGAATGAAATTGTGTATGAGAAAACAATGGAACATGCCGGTCGAAATCAGGTTCTCGTGTTCGTACACTCACGTAAGGAAACTGGAAAAACCGCGCGCGCTGTGAGAGATATGTGCTTGGAAAAAGACACTTTAGGTAGCTTTTTGAGAGAAGGATCAGCAAGCATGGAGGTTTTACGAACTGAGGCTGAACAAGTAAAAAACACAGAATTAAAGGAGCTTCTTCCTTATGGTTTCGCAATTCATCATGCAGGAATGACTCGTGTAGACAGAACATTGGTCGAAGACTTGTTTGCAGACAGGCATATTCAGGTCTTGGTGTCAACTGCTACTTTGGCTTGGGGAGTCAATTTACCTGCACACACAGTTATTATTAAAGGAACACAAGTATATAACCCTGAAAAGGGTCGATGGGTTGAACTTAGCGCTCTCGATGTATTGCAAATGTTGGGTCGTGCTGGTCGACCACAATACGACACTAAAGGCGAAGGTATTCTTATAACTAACCACAGTGAACTTCAGTTCTACTTATCCCTTTTAAATCAACAATTGCCTATCGAGTCTCAATTTATTTCCAAAATGCCTGATATGTTAAATGCTGAAATTGTTCTCGGAACGGTTCAAAACGTCAAAGATGCCGTCAACTGGCTCGGTTATACGTATTTATACATACGAATGCTTCGTAATCCAACGTTATATGGAATTTCGCACGACAAAATAACTGAAGATCCTTTACTGGAACTACACAGAGCAGACTTAGTTCACACCGCTGCGTTGCATTTAGATCGAAGTGGGTTGACAAAGTATGATCGAAAAAGTGGTCACTTCCAGGTTACAGAACTAGGGCGCATCGCATCTCATTATTATTGTACACATGAAACGATTATGACTTATAATCAACTGTTAAAGCCTACGCTAAGCGAGATTGAACTTTTTCGGGTTTTTTCGTTGTCCTCCGAATTCAAGCATATCGCCGTACGCGAAGAAGAGAAATTGGAGTTGCAAAAGCTAATGGAACGTGTTCCAATTCCGATTAAAGAATCTATGGAAGAGAACAGTGCAAAAGTTAATGTGCTACTTCAAGCTTATATATCACAACTGAAACTAGAGGGATTTGCCTTAATGTCGGATATGGTATTTATTACTCAGTCAGCTTCGCGTTTACTTCGAGCAATTTTTGAAATAGTTTTGCACAGAGGTTGGGCCCAACTTTCAGACAAAGCATTAACACTTTGTAAAATGATTGACCGCCGAATGTGGCAGTCAATGACTCCATTGCGACAATTCAAGAAAATGCCAGATGAAATTGCTAAAAAATTAGAGAAGAAAAATTTTCCATGGGAAAGACTATATGACCTTGAGCCCAATGAGATTGGCGAACTTATACGCGTTCCCAAATTGGGAAAAACTATTCACAAATTTGTACATCAATTTCCAAAACTTGAACTTTCTACACATATTCAACCAATTACCAGATCAACTTTACGAGTAGAGCTAACAATAACTCCTGACTTTCAATGGGATGAAAAGGTACACTGTCAATCTGAAGGTTTTTGGATTTTAATTGAAGATGTTGATTCTGAAGTAATTTTACATCACGAATTTTTTTTACTTAAAGAAAAGTACGCATCTGATGAGCACTCAATAAAATTTTTTGTGCCAGTCTTTGAGCCTTTACCACCGCAATATTTTCTACGCATAGTTGCTGATCGCTGGATAGGAGCTGAAACACAACTGCCAGTCTCATTTCGCCACTTAATATTACCAGAAAAAAATATGCCCCCTACAGAGTTGCTGGACTTGCAGCCGCTTCCAATAACAGCACTAAGGAATCCTAGCTTTGAGTCATTTTACATTGATCGGTACCCACAATTTAACCCTATTCAAACACAAGTTTTTAATGCGGTGTATAACAGCGATGACAACGTTTTCGTTGGTGCTCCAACTGGGTCTGGAAAAATGACTGTGGCAGAGTTTGCAATTATGCGACTTCTGCTTCAGAACCCAGAAGGCAGATGCGTATATTTAATTTCAAAGGAAGCTCTTGCGGATTTAGTTTTCAACGATTGGCACACAAAATTCGGTCAACTGGCCTTGAAGGTTGTTAAGTTAACTGGTGAGACTGGGACTGATTTAAAACTTCTAGCTAAAGGACAAATTATCATAACGACGGCTGATAAATGGGACGTTTTATCTCGCCGTTGGAAGCAAAGAAAAAATGTGCAAAATATTCAGCTGTTTATTGTAGATGAACTGGAACTAGTAGGAGGAGAAGACGGTCCAGTTCTAGAAGTAGTATGTTCACGAATGCGTTATATTTCATCGCAGATTGAAAAGCAAATTCGCATCGTAGCACTATCTTCGGCATTGGCCGATGCTCGAGATATTGCTCAGTGGCTGGGCTGCAACACAAACGCAACATTTAATTTTCACCCTAGTGTCCGTCCTATTCCTCTTGAATTACATATTCAGGGATTCAATGTAACCCATAATGCGACCAGAATTGCAGCAATGTCAAAGCCAGTGTATAATGCAATTGTTAAATACAGCCCGCATAAGCCCGTAATCGTGTTTGTTTCGTCTCGAAAGCAAGCTCGCTTTACTGCCATCGATATTCTTACTTATTGTGCTTCAGAAGTTCAGCCAAATAGATTTTTTCACGCAGAAGAAGAAGACATAAAACCCTTTCTAGATCGAATGTTGGACAAAACACTGAAGGAAACACTGTCTCAAGGGGTGGCATACATTCACGAAGGTCTCACTGCATCTGACCACCGGTTGGTGGAACAACTTTTCGATTCAGGTGCAGTACAAGTAGCTGTTGTTACTCGTGATCTATGCTGGGGTATGAACATTTCCGCGCATCTGGTTATCATTATGGACACACAATTTTATAATGGAAAGAATCATTCCTATGAAGATTATCCTGTTACAGATGTATTACAAATGGTTGGCAGAGCAAATCGACCTATTGAGGATGTTGATGCGAAGTGCGTTCTTATGTGTCAAAATTCGAAGAAAGACTTCTTTAAAAAATTTCTTAATGAACCATTGCCAATTGAAAGTCACTTAGATCATCGTTTGCATGACCATTTTAATGCAGAGGTGGTAACGAAAACAATCGAGAATAAACAGGATGCCGTAGATTATTTAACCTGGACGTTTCTCTATAGACGACTGACCCAGAACCCAAATTACTACAATTTACAAGGTGTAACCCATCGTCACTTATCAGATCATTTGTCTGAGCTGGTTGAAAATACTTTGGCTGATTTAGAACAGTCAAAGTGTATAAGTGTAGAGGATGATATGGATACTTTACCGCTGAATTTAGGAATGATAGCAGCCTATTACTATATAAACTACACGACAATAGGTAAATACATTCTGGAAATTTGTTTTATTGTGAATTCCTTTAATGATTGAAATACGTATTTGTATTTTAAGAACTTTTTAGTTTATCACTAAATAGTAAAACAAAGATCCGTGGACTTTTGGAAATTATATCTTCTGCTGCTGAATATGAGGATATCGTTGTCCGGCATCATGAAGAAGGTATTCTAAGGACACTTTCCCAGAGATTGCCAAATAAAATAACAGGCCCTAATGAGTCTGTCCCTAAGTAGGTATTTTTTAAAAAAAGTAATCTATAATTATGATGATTTTTATTTATTAAACAATTCAGATTTAATGATCCACATATTAAAACGAACCTATTGCTACAAGCACACTTATCGCGTCTCCAGTTAGGTCCTGAATTGCAGGGGGACACTGAAATAATACTTGGTAAAGCAATTCGATTAATTCAAGCATGTGTAGATGTACTAAGTTCAAATGGATGGCTATCACCTGCCGTAGCCGCGATGGAATTGGCGCAAATGGTTACCCAAGCAATGTGGAGCAAGGATTCTTATCTAAAACAATTGCCACATTTCAACAATGACAGTATTAAAAGATGTACAGAAAAAGTAAGCCAAGATTACAATTTTGATACATACTTTAAACATTAAACTATTATGCCTCTTTATAAACATAAATAGAAAATCGAAACAGTTTTCGACATTATGGAGCTGGAAGACGATGACCGAACAAAGTTACTTCAGTTGTCTGACACACAAATGGCAGATGTAGCCCGTTTCTGTAATAGGTACCCAAATATTGAAATGAACTTTGAAGTAATCGACTCGGAACGTATTCATTCAGGATCAGCAGTTAATGTAGTTGTGCAATTAGAACGTGAGGACGAAGTTACTGGGCCAGTTATTGCTCCATATTTCCCTCAGGTAACAAATTCATCTTTGTGGATTTATTTGGGCTAATGATTTTCTATTTATAGAAACGCGAAGAAGGTTGGTGGGTTGTAATAGGTGATCCGAAAACAAATTCGCTGTTATCTATCAAACGCTTAACTTTACAACAAAAAGCAAAAGTAAAGTTGGATTTCGTTGCTCCTAGTCCTGGTCGACATGAGTATACTTTGTACTACATGAGCGACTCTTATTTGGGCTGCGATCAGGAATATCAATTTTCGATAAATGTTGGAGACTTTCAATCGGAAAGCGAAAGTGATTCTGAATAAATTCGTTTCTTTTTTATATATCAATAAAATAAAACTATATAAATATATTTAATTTTTGTTGAATTATTTTTTTTTTTTTCACAAAATCATACAAATTAAAAACTTCAGTTGATCGTTACACCATTAGCGTTGCTACCAGTGATTCCATTGGGGCCCGCTGAAAACCCATTACTCAAAGCAACATTTACGGTTTTACCGTTGGGCAGGTTGTATGTCTGACTTGTAGAAGCTCCACCGGCTCCTTCAATGCCCTTTGGTCCAACAGCAGAATTGTACAAATGAGTGTTTGCTGCTGATGCACCGAATCCTCCTAACGGGCTTTTCGATTGAAATTCCTGTGACAGAGCATGGGCAGTTGCTCCACTGAATCCGTTTACTCCAAAGTAATTGCTATTTGCCACTGCTTTAGCAGTGGACTGATTTGAACCAAATGTTGCTGATCTTCCTTTGTTGTGCCTCTTATCTCTTAATACATTTATTATATACAACGGCGATAAATTACTTGTAGCTCGAATAAGCCTTATTTGAGGTTTCTTTTTTATATTCAGAGATGATTGTACAACAACTTCACCAACGGCATCTTTAGGTATGGCTGTGAACATTTAAAAGGTCGTGTTATTAAAATCTTAATTTACATTTCTAAAATAAACATGATTAGTTAGGAATTGTTCGATAACTGGTTAATTTGTATTTTTTTTTTTATTTTTTTTTAAATCCGAATAAAATATTGAGGTTTATTAAGTTCAAGAATACCTACGTAGTATCATGATATAAACATGTTTTTAAATTATCATATTTTAAATTTTATTTGTCAACATGAATAAAATGTGCGAAGGTGCGTTAAGGTAAAGTGACGAATAAAATGGAAAGCAATACTTTTGAAGTTACACAAGCAATTGTCGGGGATCAATTACTTACAACTATAAACTGGCGTCTCAGATCCATTATTAATCTGTTGCCCGTTAATGACAAAGACAGTCAAGAAAAATATGCATGCCATACACAAAAACTTCATCTTCAATTATGTTTCAAATCCGTTAAACAGTTTGTTACTCAATGCTTCGCGATCAACTCCCGATTAAAATCGACAACGTCTCTTTTAAAGATAAATAGGTACACACAACACACTGTCTATAAACGGGTGAGGTGCCGGATTTGAAACTAATCGAAGCAATTGCAGCACATTTTAAAACCAAGCACTATATGCAGAAAAACACTTACCATGGGGTATTCGATTGTGCTTCTTCAGATTCGCTCTCAGATTTCCTGTGTCATAAAAGCGAACATAAAAACGTCAGTTGCCCTTTTTTGTGTTGATATTCAAAACCTTTCTTTGGAATGGAAAAAGTACACGAAAACGCAAACAAACTCCACCAGTTGTGAAACTCAGACGTACTTGCATGTAAATCTGAAGCAAATCTGAAAAAAATCAGATTCGCAAATGTGCTCTAAAATCTGAAAAATATTGTTTTTTTACCAAACGAACATATAAAGTGACCTAGAGCAAAAAAAACAGGGCTCGGAGAGTGTCCAATCTAATACCACATTAAATACGGAACTGAAAAACAATAATAGAACCTGTTAGAAGGAAGTTTTTTGAATATTGAATAGGTATTAATGTGATTTTCATTTTCAGATTTCGTGTTTCTGATCCAAGGATTAAAAATCCAAATTATTCTCTTTAGAGATTTTTTTGTTGATAATTGAAATGTGTTGTAAGCATAAACTTAATCCCACTCGAGCACTTTGCTTTGATGTTGCGAGAAGATCTGAATTATTAAAACGTAAGAAACTGGTTCCAGAAACTTGTTTTGTTAAAGTATTGCAATGAAAATAAAATGAAAAGCAAATATTGGATGTAATTATATTAACGGCTAATGAGAAGCCGGGAGTAGAGACATATCGTCACCTCAGTATTGGAGTGATCTAAACGACAAAAACCTAGTTTCGAGAAAACTACGTTTAAAGTTTTAAGAAAACAAAAACCTTCAGTAAAACAACCATTAAACAAATTTATTAATTTAGGAGATAAATGAGTTCTACTTACGCTATATAGTTCTTGTTTCAATTGGGCAGTTGTTTTTTTGGTAATCTCAAGTTGAAAAAAATGAAATTGCATATTTTACAAATGCGTGTATGGTATGAAACAATTTTTGAATGCGTATGTGACATATTGTCATACAAAAGTTAAAATAAAAGCATTCTTTTTTACTACCTCCCTACTGTTATTTTGTTTTTGCTGTCGTTTTTTAACTTTCTCCATTACGTAGTAAGAGAAAGATATTGGTTTCGTACAAAATTTCGAACTCGAGATTTTAATCAATTCTGATATTACGATGATAGAGGAACTCAAAAAAGTGGGTCACAAAATTCTGTCCGGTCTGTCCGTCCTTCCACAGGCCTACAGCCTAAACGGCTTCCGATTACGTTCAAACCTCGGATTTGGAGTTTATGGGCTTACGGCTCGGGAGGTGTTTTTTTTTTTCAAGGTAACCTCAATATTAATGGTACTTCCGATATAAAATTTTCGTACCAGTTTGATTTGATCGAAAACGGCTCTAACGATTTCAACCAAAACTGATATTTAAGCTTAAGTAGATGAGGTTACCAGGACTGCGTACCCAGTTTTTGGCTAAAAATTCGAACAACGGTACTTTTGAAATTTCGAAATATCTCGAAAACGGTCTACCTATACGATTGTAACAAAAATTCATTTTTAAGGTAATGTGGTCCATTGGAACAACAGCAAACTCAATTTTTCTCATTATTATCGTATTATTCTCAAAAAATTCGAAGATGTGAGTTTTTTAAATTATTTATCAAAAAATACTACAGAAATCACGATCTATGTATTTTCACATATCTACGGTATATTTTTGTAATAGGCTAATGCCGCATATCTTGTGAGTTGTAAGACCTTATAAAATAGTACAGTAGCCGCTTATAGCCCTCTAGCCAGAACTTGCGACAGTTGCCTGTTACTGAGAGCTTAAACTTTTAAAAACTTATATTGTTATTTTATATAACTGCCATTTAAGATAGATATCCAATTTTTTGTTTTCATTAATCTAGTATCGAGAAAGTTTCGTTCGACCCAGTCGTGCACTTTATTTTTTTTTTGCTAAAATTATTTTTTTCGACATTGCTTTTCATGTTCAATTTGCCAGAAAAATTAATCCTTTTTTTGATCTCAGATCACTTAAATCAATATATTGATTTCCTCCAATGCAAGTGAAAATGTTTTTTTTTTTTTTGCTGCCAACTAATACACAATAGAAACAATAAAATTCAGATTTAATTTTCGATTTGGCAGCCGAAATCTGAAATCTAGAAAGCCAAGTCGAAAACGACTTCACTATCTTGAGCATAGACTCTGATCTTGAGTTGCTTAATAACTGAAATATGGATATGAGTTTATATGACGAAGTAGTGTTCGCTTAAGTTTCATCTAATTTTTTTTCTTGTGATAAAATCAAAAAATTTGAATTGGATTAGATAGTCAGGAATACATGCTTTACAGAAATTGCATTTTTGTTGTTATAAATTGTTTCAAAGGGGTTAGGTTTTAATGTTATTCGAAGGAATAGAACAAATTGTTGGATAAAATCGGGGTTCATTGATTGGTTGTTGTTGCTAATTGACGGGTAGTGACTCATGTCGATGGGTACAGATGAGTGCTTTGCGAAAATGTGTTTTTTTTTTTTTTTTTTAAAACCTTCTGACTATGCCTAAGCATTAAAGGCACGTCGACCAAAAAGATCTATTGTGCCATAGGGCCAGAATATTGTTTAGTCTAGCAGGTTGTTGTTGCTAATTGACGGGTAGTGACTCATGTCGATGGGTACAGATGAGTGCTTTGCGAAAATGTGTTTACCGTTGTTTTGTTGTTGTTGGGAAGCCCATATATGGATGCAACGCTAAAGGGATGCGTTTTTTGATTTTGATTGCTTATTATTAAGTAACGCTTAAGTGAATTCAAAAATTATAAATGCAGTTATTTAAGTTAGGATATGCTTTATGCACCAGTGGTTTTAAATTATTTCTCTCTTTTGGAAATTCGGAGTTACAGGTGCAAACACAAATGTCCTTATATCTCGGAAATAAGACATTTCTGTTAAAAAATAATTTCACTACAAACAACTACAAACGATTTCGAATGCAACTGGCTAGTTTTTATTTCAAAAAGCCAAAAGTGCGTGCTGAATTTTTTTTCTAATGCTTCTAACTTTCTAACGGTTGAACTACAAACGAAAAACATTTCACTACAAACAACTACAAACGAATGTCTATCGAACTGCATTTCACGTTTTTCATTCTAGAAAAAGTGCGGGCTAACTTCACGTAGGTACTTTCAGGTTACAGAACTAGGGCACATCGCATCTCATTGCGATCTTTGCGATAGTGTAGGTCTTAAAGTTCCCACTAAATACACCAAGAGAAGGCATGATGTTTACCATCCATCCAATAATCGCACCTAGTCGTCAGACTAATTAACAATTTTGTTCTAATATGTGCTTATGTACTGTTTTAAGGAACTAACGTCGGTTTGTTACCTTTTGTTTTTTAATTCATTTAACTAGTTCAAAAGGTTTTACTCTACGTAATCTTCTAACTAAATTGTAATTACTAAGTAGTTGTAGCTTACGGACTAATCCTTTATGCCAGACTTTATTAAAAGACTGTGCTACAGCAAGGAAGATGGCAGAGAAAATTTGTTTTTCCTCGCTCTAAAGCTCTTTCTATTATATCAGTTATTCTGTGGACCTGATCTATAGTTGAGTACTTATATCTGAATCCAGTTATCAGTGAATCCAGATCCGTGTCTTTTCTTCAAGAATCGGATGGAGTCGTTTTAGAAGTAATTTTTTCGAAAATCTTAGACAGGATTGTTGGGAATTATCTTTATCGTCATTTATGGCTTAAAGACGTTTGCAAGATGTTCCGCAAATAGATCCGCCTTTTCAGTTATAATGTCGTAAACTTATTTGGGATACACGTTTCTTTTTACTTTACTATGTGTGTAATTCAGGCGTTGCAGCCCATGCAGCCTTTTGTATGTCTAGGGTGAAGGACTGTACTTCACTTTCTAATTCTTCTGTAGTATTAATTGTTGTGGATAGTTCGATGCGTTCACCTATTAAATATCTGAAACATATCCAGTCAGTTACTTTGTTTACTATAGACGTGGGTTGTGTTCCTTCATTATGATGTTATTACCAAGTGTAAGCAGCACAGATGAGTGATCTGAGTCAAAATCTAGCCCTTCTTTAACTTGGGTAATGTTTTGTTCCTATCTGTAGCCAACTACTTCCCTTTCAAGAACAAAACAACTCCTAAACCTAACAATTAGTCAGATTCGTACAGTAACAGGGTTCCTCACTGGGTACTGCCAAGTCAAAAAACACCTCATGACTATGGGAATAATACAAAACAACACTTGCAGACTATGCAACGAAGACGAAGAATCAGCAGAACACATACTGTGTCACTGTGAATGTCTAGTCAGATTACGTCTACACCACCTAGGTAAACCTTACCTTGGGGCAGAGGACATACCTGACAGCGCACTCAAAGATCTACTAGGATTCATATCATAACTAAGTCCGGTATCATGAGCGAGCTTTAATTGGAGGAAATCACAATAGGCCCACTCGTGGCCGGCTGGCCGCAGTGATATGGCAACCAGATTCCACCTCCCTCAATCTATCTATCTATATATCCTATCTGTGGGCCAGTAAGTAGAATTTCCCGTTGAATGGTAGTTAACATTTTTTTTTAATAGATTCAAGCTAAAAAATAAGAGAAGAAAAATGTTCCTTGGGAAAGACTTTATTACCTTGAGCCCAATGAGATTGGCGAACTTATACGCGTTCCCAAATTGGGAAAAACTGTTCACAAATGTGTACCTACATCAATTTCCAAAACTTTAACTTTCTATAACACATATTCAACCAATCACCAGATCAACTTTACGAGTAGAGTGAAGGTTTTTGGATTTTAATTGAAGATGTTGATTCTGAAGTAGGTAATTTTAAATCACGATTTTTTTTTACTTAAAAAAAGTAGTAGAATTAGTTTTCGACTATTGGCACACAAAATTCGGTCAACTGGCATTGAAGGTTGTTAAGTTAACTGGTGAGACTGGGGCTGATTTAAAACTTTTAGTTAAAGGACAAATTATCATAACGACGCCTGATAAATGGGACGTTTTATCTCGCCGTTCGAAGCAAAGAAAAAATGTGCAAAATATTCAGCTGTTTATTGCAGATGAACTGGAACTAGTAGGAGGAGAAGATGGTCCAGTTCTAGAAGTAGTATGTTCACAAATGCATTGTATTTCATCGCTAATTAAAAAGCAAATTCGCATCGTAGCACTATCTTCGGCATTGGCCGATGCTCGAGAATTGCTCAGTGGCTGGGCTGCAATACAAACGAAACATTTAATTTTCACCCTAGTATCCGCCCTATTCCTCTTGAATTACATATTCAGGGATTCAATGTAACCCATAATGCGACCAGAATTGCAGCAATGTCAAAGCCAGTGTATAATGCAATTGTTAAATACAGCCCGATTAAGCCCGTAATCGTGTTTGTTTCGTCTCGAAAGCAAGCTCGCTTTACTGCCATCGATATTCTTACTTATTATGCTTCAGAAGTTCAGCCAAATAGATTTTTTCACGCAGAAGAAGAAGACATAAAACCCTTTCTAGATCGAATGTTGGACAAAACACTGAAGGAAACACTGTCTCAAGGGGTGGCATACATTCACGAAGGTCTCACTGCATCTGACCACCGGTTGGTGGAACAACTTTTCGATTCAGGTGCAGTACAAGTAGCTGTTGTTACTCGTGATCTATGCTGGGGTATGAACATTTCCGCGCATCTGGTTATCATTATGGACACACAATTTTATAATGGAAAGAATCATTCCTATGAAGATTATCCTGTTACAGATGTATTACAAATGGTTGGCAGAGCAAATCGACCTATTGAGGATGTTGATGCGAAGTGCGTTCTTATGTGTCAAAATTCAAAGAAAGACTTCTTTAAAAAATTTCTTAATGAACCATTGCCAATTGAAAGTCACTTAGATCATCGTTTGCATGACCATTTTAATGCAGAGGTGGTAACGAAAACAATCGAGAATAAACAGGATGCCGTAGATTATTTGACCTGGACGTTTCTCTATAGACGACTGACCCAGAACCCAAATTACTACAATTTGCAAGGTGTAACCCATCGTCACTTATCAGATCATTTGTCTGAGCTGGTTGAAAATACTTTGGCTGATTTAGAGCAGTCAAAGTGTATAAGTGAAGATCAGGGACTCCCAGAGTGGTTGATATCGACCCCTTGGGGTCGAAATCTTATTCCCAGGGTCCAACATAAACGCAAACTGATTTTTGGGGTCGACGACGTATAAAAATTAACTCAAAATGAAATATTTGTAACTTTAACAGCCAAGAAAATAACTAACCACAGTTATCATCTTGGTTGGTAAGCCTTCTCTCTCCACACCGGTATCAAGGCGTTATGGTACCTTTGAGCTGCCCTCCCCATAATCCTACTCACGAATGAGCAGAGCACCATGATTGTTGCTCACTCATTTTTCGTAATAAACCCTCCCTACGTGACACCTCAAGACGCTCAACAACTCTTGTTGCCTGTCATCATTGTCCACGTCACCTCAAACAGCACTACATTTCAACTTTCTCAGACATACTAATGCAAGAATCCTGAAAATTCATATCAAACAAAAATGGTTGGTTCAAACACCATCAAATAAATCAAAGTATCTACTCCATTTCAAAAAGTTACTTAATGTAACATAGTAAACATAAACAAACTTAGGTATATCTATCGTAGGTATATTTAAAAAAAAAATTTAATTGTCGACAACAAATATTTGCTTGGAAAATAATTGAAATAATTGACAACAACAATTGCCTTTAAAATAAAATTTTTTGTCACTACTCGATTTCTATTCAGTTTTATTTATTTTTGAGTGCATTTCCCCATGAAAAACGAAATTTGGGCCTTTTTCCAATTTTCCGGATGGTTTTTCCAAAATTTTGTTTCGTAAAGACCTTCTCCTTATAATTACGAACCGCTGAAAAAAAAATGAGCCAAATCGGCCCAGCCGTTCTTAATTGATGAATTAGCATACATTTTTTGCACCATTTTTATATATATAGAAGATATAATTTTTGGCGCATCAATTACCTTTCGAAATTTGAGTACTTAATATACAAAGTTTGTTTTTAAGAAAAGTCAAACTATGGCTATTACATTATGGATACTTCGCAGGTCAACAATTTGTTTATGAGCACTGTGTGACTTGTTTCCTTTTTCTTTCTTCTCTTTTCACAGTTTCCGTAAATGTATCTTACATTTCTATATTTATATAAAAATGGTGTGAAAAATGTATAGTAATTCATCAATTGAGAACGGCTGGGCCGATTTGGCTCAAATTTTTTTTCAGTTGTTGTTATTGCCATCCGGAAAATTCGGGAAATAGGAAAAATTAAAAATTGATTTTTTTGTATGGAATTTTGTGTGCAATTGTTCGGGAATGGATTTACTAATGAAAAAATAGAAAACTCTAAGTTGAAAAGTCGGAAAATACCGGAAAAACGCGGAAAAGTTAGATTTTCTTTTATTTTAGACGATGTAAAGGTGGAAAATTCGTTGTGAAGCTTGGAAAACTTCGGATAATAGTGAAATTCATTGTGATTAAAAAAGGTTTTGCGTGAATTTTGGGTGTAGAAGTAAACGAGATAAATAATTGAATGGCGAGCAGAAGAAATTAATAGGTTGTTAACGATGGAACGGGAGGCATTTACTTTCTCGATGCTCCCGGTATGGAACAATTCGTTCATGATCTCAAAAGCGTAAACTGTATAGTAATTCATCAATTGAGAAAGGCTGGACCGATGTGGCTCAATTTTCTTTTCAGTTGTTCGTAATTGTCAGGAGAAGGTTTTTGTGAACGAAAATTTTGGGTAAAGTCGGGAAATTGGAAAAATTGATTTTTTGTATGGAAAATGTTAAAAATTGTTTGTGCAATTGTTTGGGAATGGCTTTTCGAATGAAAAAAAAAGAAAATTATTAGTCGAAAACTCGGAATAACGCGAAAGATTTGAAATTTTCGACGAAATTTTGCATTTTATCGCATAATTTGATGTTAAAGAGGAAAATTCGTTCGTTGACTCAACGAAGGACAATACAACTCCCTCTACTATTTATTTATTACCCGTCACAGCGGAGGACGAATTTTTTTTATTGTTGTTACTCGTTTTTAGACGGTTAAAAGATAAACGATTTGGCTTATGGGCTTGGTAACACATGAGATTTTGATAGCATTAGTCTTCAATGCATAAATATTAAGTTTGATGATTCCGCTATTTTGTCCTATTTCTATGTTTGGTGCTTGTAGTTTTTTTTGAGATAAATTAAAATATTTTAAAAAATAGATTTGCTTATAGGCTACGAGTTGTGTCAGCTGGTTTCGAATATGGTAAAACTGGAATCTTAGCATAGGGCAAAAAGAAGAGTCCGTGAGAGTCCGGCTCCGGAATCACAAAATCACTCCCTGAAACAGTTCCGTTGGCACAAAAAATACTCTTCTGGTGATTCTGAGGAGATAATTTCGCTTCTCGATTTGAAGTCAGAATCCACTTAAGAAGCACTCACACAATTGCAGTTTATGTATTTTATAGAAGCCAACTGACAGTTTTTTCACTGAGTATAACTGTCTTGAAAGAGCTTCTCAATTAGCCGTTTGGAATCGGCATAAAATTGTAGGTCCCTTCCATTCGTTGCCAAAATTAAATCTCGCACAAAACGAATGGCTGCGAGAAGCTAGGCCCATATTCCCTACAGACCTGTTGCGCCAACTATTATTATTATTAGCTGACAGCCGCCGTATATTATTTTTTTGGATTTCACCAATACTTTTTATGGATTCAATCAGAAGCAGTTTTCTTATTCCACTACAAAATGTTTGGATCCCCGAGTGAAACCAATGGAAACCGACATAGGTTGTTCTCTTGTCGTCACTGACTTTTGAAGTAGTACTATACCCAGTGACCCCAGATTGGGGGGAAAGTCGGTAATTTTGTAGATTTTTTCTAACAAAACGAGCCTTTTTTTATTTATAATAATTTATAATTCCTATTATTTTTTTGTTTGCTTAGTTCTAAAATATTTAAATAAAACATAAAACTTAAATACGGGTTTTTGTTTTTAGAAAAAAAAAAAACGGATTTTTATTTATAAAAAAGGGGAAAAATATCATTTTGGTGTTAAAAAGGGGGATTTTTTCCTTTAATCTAGGACCCCTGGTATACTACCTACCTCTTATACTTATATAATCCATAAACGTTTACAATAAATGAAGAAAACCTCTATGTGATCTAACATTCTATGACGTGATTTGAGTTTTTGTCGTTGTTTATTTTGTTGTCTTTTTTTCCGATGATACAGAAACAGAATATATTTTATTGGCGGATGCAAAATACATTCTTGTTCCAGCACTCACTAATCGAAACCGAAAACAGCTAGCACTAGATCAATAAAAAAATTATGGACTGTATTGCCGCATTTACACGGTCACACATTCCTATCACGGAAGATTAAAGGGATGCTAAATACTAGATAGCCGTGTGACCGAAAGGAACAGCATTTGCTAACACGCAAAAAAACGTGACACGTATTTAGGTAGGCCATCAAGCTCTGATGTTGATACTTTTATGGTGATGGTTAAAGAAATCCGCGTTCCTTTAAAACAATATGGCTTACGGAAATGATGAAAGGACAATTATTTATTTATTTCATGTAACTGATTGATGAACTGTTGGTTTAATTTACTGAAACTAACTACCACTCTCATTTCAAGTGTTTCTAATCAGAAATAGAAATGTTTTCAAGCAATTGCAGAAATGTTGGTGGGCGGAACCTGTATCTATTTCCGTTTTACGTATCTATAATTATGGGTAGAACACTTTAGGCGTCTGATTTGTGATCTCATTATAATCATCTAAGAGTTAAGACAGTTTGCTAATGTACAATGTAGAATAAGTAGGTACTAGTTAATCTTTTCGTTAAAATACTGTTTTGTATTTTGTTTTCTTTTCTTTTTCATTATATGTTTGTTCTTATGTATATGAATATATACCTACGTAGCAACAGGGCGTAGATGTGTATGTCGTTGGCTTTCTTACAAAGCCTCGCAAGTCCCAATTTTATGAAAAATGACATTTAATGCAATCCTGATGAAAAAATATCACTGAATTTAAATATCAGTAAGTCGTAACTCCATTTTGATTCATTTTGCCTCTATCAACCAGTTTTAAACCTTCTAAGTCAATCGGCTCTAAATGTCCTTTTTTTAAGGTTCCGTACCCAAAGGGAAAAAACGTAACCTTATTAGTTTCGCTCGGATGTCTCTCCGTCTGTCTGTCTGTCCGAACCCACTAAGCCAATTTTGTTTATTTTTAAAATCGGTATTTTACCCCTCCTCAAAAATTCGCCATTTTCGATACACGAGTTTTTAAAAGAACCGACGATGTACCTATTTTGTGCAGATAACATTCGTGGTAGATTGTGATCTGTTGACATTTTGGGGCTTTTTAGAACGCATCATTGCTAGGTCTTTATGAACCGAACACGGATCGTACCTGGCACGCCATGGTTTACACCCGGTGTACGATCTTTTTATAAACCAACACAACTGTTCTTTTAAATTCATAATGTAGTATGTATTAATAGTGCAAGCCGTATCCTGACATCTCAGTGGCAATAAAGATCTTTGTGCAATAAAGATCAATAGGTACCAACAAAAAAATCTTTGCACGGTACTTATAATAATTTTTACTGTGCAGAGCTTTTATGATAAAGGTGAAGTTTAAAAATGATTATAAGAATTAACCGATACTATAATTTACCAAGCGAACTCAGACATACGTCTTACGTGGCAGCGCGCCGATATTGATATAAACAATCTCGAACACACTACTCGTATGCCCGAGCTGCCAAATGGCAGTCCTGTAGTGTTACTAACTACTTAAGAACTGGGTATATTCTACTTAAATTTCCTAGGCATAAGCATTCCGCTTACATATTAAGTAAAGCACTTCTGTGAATACAAATAAAATGTGTCAGTTAAATGTTCTTTTTTGAGATCATACTAAATTTAAAATAGAAAACAATGTTAGCGTAGTACAGTTCTTCTGAATCTTATTCTATTCCATGAGCAAATATCATAACAAGGCCAGGGTCAACCATCACGTCTTCAGACATGTGGGTGTTGTCGCAACTGAGTACTAGAACAGCTTGCTTTCCTGAAAATACAAATTTAATTATAAAATTAAGTTATCAACGTTTACTTACAATATATCTAGCTAATTTTTGCGTACATAAAATTGTTCTGGATTGTGGCTTATACTATTGTAAAGATTCAGTTCACATTTGAATCAAATAATTACTTTTTGTTGTTGTTTGTTTGAGTTTGTGTAATATTTAGGAAGAGTAACGAGGGAAGTGGTTATTTGAAATATGCGGATGTGTGAGTTTTATAAAAACAACCTTAAACCTTTATAAAAAATTCAAGTAATAAATCTATTTACTTATTTATTTAAACCAATACAAACTGGTTTCAACTTTTCTCCCCCCTTAAGACAGTCATGGTCCTTTCTCTTTTTTCTCGATAGCGGATCAGAAAGAAAAACGTCCCACATCAAAGTCACATATTTAAGGGAAGGCAAAAGTACTCCTTATGTTATCGTATCAATGCTACGAGATACTATGGAGTATAGATCAGTAGTCAATTCTAAAGTCAGTTCTTGAGTTCATACAAACAGGTTCTATAACGTGATATTATAATATACGGAGGATATCAGGCACAATTAGTTTTAATTTCTAAAAGGGATATTACACGATATGTTCAGGTCGCCAACATACATATGCTGACTAGCCAACAAATTTGCCAACAAACACCTTTTAGCATAAATATGACAGAAATTTCGCTATTAAACGATGTGTTGTGATTGGGACACATTTTTCAGCATACGTATGCTGATTCAACATATCGTCTAATAGTAGCTTTAGTCTATGGTTTAGTGGTGGAACCTTTATAAATAGCCGATATGAGGTAAATGCAAACGCATATTTCATCCTAATATCAGACTGACTAGGATCTCGTTTGGTATATGAAGTTTTTTTTTATAAATTGAAACTACTTGGGTCTGCCAAATTGATTTGTGGTTCTTTTAATTAAAGACTGATGTCACATAAATATTTATAACAATTTAACTAAATAAAAAAACAAATCTAATCAACAACACATGCATTTTAATTCAAAGTATAGGTACTCTAGATAATGCGATATAGGCATATGAACATGTTATTCAGGGCTGTTAGAGCAATAGGATAGGCAATAAGAGATATACATATTAAATTCTGAACCGAAAATTTTGTTATAAAATGTGTTTGGGTTGATGATGTAGACCTATTCAAAATTAGGTAGGTATATAATTAACTGTTGTACGATCACTTACTGCTTTACACTCTATCTCGAACCCAACTCTTATAAAAAAAAGAATATATGCATACAGTCAGACGACAGTTGATACAACACCAATTGGCAGTCAGACGACAGTTGATACAACACCAATTGGCGAACGTGCCACTTCCTTAAAATTTTTAAATTAGGAAAATTGTTATTACCTGGAATTCTCCTGCAAATATAGTTGTCATATATTCGTCTATTATTTTGTCGAGTTTCCAATGAACTTAGACCCCTTGGCCATCGACGCTCATGACAATTTTCCATCAAATTATCGAGAATGTGTGGGGGGCATCCCGATTCTGATAAAGCTCGTTTTATCATCATCTATTAAAAAATTGTATTTCAGAAAAGCAAAAACCATACGTCTGATTATAACTAGCCTGTAAGGCATCGTCTGGTGTAGATATCATCCCGCCCCAACGAGTAACTCGGGCTCGTGCCAATGTACTGCTCCAGCGGATGACTTCATCTCGCTCCATTTGATCAGCAATTGCACGCATTGCCGGATTCGACACCCGCATAGCCCTCATGAAATCCTTAAAGAGCTGCAGTTCTCTTTTTAATTCATTAATGGTTAAGTTCTGGTCAGTTATATCCGTCTTAAATTCAGTTAATTTTTGTTGCTGTGTGTGAATTAAAGTGCGTAGTTCTCGTACACAATTATGATCCTTTAATTCATCCTTAGGAATAACAAACCCACACCCTTTTTCGCAAGGCAAAGGTCTTTTCGGATTATGTTCACACTCTTCTAGATGCGAGTTTAATGCATCTAACTTTAGTACAAGGTTGCAACCATATGCAACGTTTTCACAAGTTATTGAAAGCCTGTTGACAAAAGAAATAAATAAATGTTTGATTTTATCATTAAAAACGAACGTTCGACCCTACCGAGAGAGAAGATTTCGCAAAATTCTTGGAACTGCTCTTAGATTAGCCGTAGTCAATGCGTTTCGATCTACGGGACATGATGGCTGTCGCGATAACCACTCATTTATGCACACCCTACAAAAAGCATGCTCACACATCGCAGCCTGCAAGAATTTCCATTAGCATTTAGAATTTATATCATTAAATTCGTCAATATTATTCAATTACCTGCAAAGGCTCTTCTAATACTCCAGAGCAAATAGGGCAGGTCAGCTCTTCGTCCACCTCTCCTTGGAATCTATGTAGGTCATATCCCATTTCGGCAGATTTTGAGCACTACTTTACAACAGGCAAGTGATGGCTAGTAATACTTGGCTTATTAACTTACATGCCCTATTTATATTACTTATGCATATCTTTTTTAACTAAATTAACATTAATTTAAGAAACAGCATTAAAGAGTCGAGTACAAAAGCAGCAACTGAAATGACACAATGATAAAAAAAAATTGCTCCCACAATAGAGCAATTAATTTATAACCCCGCGTAGTAAATACTTTATAAAGATTATTTCATTTTCTCTAGTTTTGTTAACGTACGCACATCTAAACTTCTTGGATATATTATATCAATTCCTACCAAACAAAAATAAAATGTTTGACTTACAGCTTCAAGTATAGAACACAGCGAAGCGATGGATAAAACGAAAGACCGAAAACGAAATATCTCTGTGTCACTTCAGTCCCAGTATCAGTATGTCAAAATGACGTTTATTTCGTTAAAAAGAAGGGCAAGTTCGAATGTGTTAATCGAGTGGACTTCTATTCTAATAGCACTTTTTTTTCTAATCTGGAAGGTACCTACCTACCTAGGTAATCCACTATGCTTCTTCAGACTCGCTCTCACTCAAATTTAAAATTTTAGGCCTAGCCTAGTCTATGGCCGCGTTCCACTGCCCGCTAGATGAGCAGCGGCATGTCAAACTCCATATAAAAAAAATTGACATTTTACCATTTGCGCTAGTCGTCTAGCACTTTTTGTGAAATATCCTTTTCAGGGAAATTTCTCAATCTAGCGCAAAACTACCCGCTGCTTTGAGAGAAAAAAACAGCTGTCAAAGGAAATCGTTCAAACGTCTACAAAATAAAAAAAAAATACGTAGCCGAGCTGCAATTGTGATAAAATTGGTAATAAGGTAAGTAAAATAGCAATTCTGATATTATTATGGTTTCTATAACATGTACCATTTCTTTTTAAATGTAGTTTGGAAATAATTATGCGACATGAAATTATTTTTGAAGGAAAGTCATATGTTTTGGATACCAACAAGTCAAATGTCACTTTGCCGCTGCGCGAGCGTTCCTTTATCTGGGATATTTTGTGCTAGAAGACTAGCGGGCAGAGGAGCGCGGCCTATGTCTATTGCTAATCGCACATGAAAACGCCACTTTCTCTTGTTTTTGTTTATATCCGTGCGATTGGAATATTTGTAGTCTTCCACAATAGGCGTGTTTTTTTGAGCTTCGATCTCAGCATGCTGAAAAGCCTACTTTACTTTGCTTTGCTGTGATAAAAGCTCAAAAAAACTCGGCTAATATTCATTCACTGTTTAAATTTTTTGCGCACCGATTGATTTCTAAATATTTGTGTATAAATAATTTATAAAAACTAATTCACACGATGCAAGATGTAATGCGTTTCTTTGCAGTAAAAAACGTATACTCCACTAATAGTTAAACTCAAAAAAGTAGTCAAAGTGGGGCAAATGGAATACCTACCACATAAGTCACTTTTTTATGTTGGATTTCGTCGCCTGGATAAAATATTGTCGTATGTTACATTTGACTACTTTTGGGAAAACCCAGTCAAAGTTCAACTTTTTTTTTTTCTCAAAAACCCCACGGTAGATTTTCTTAAAAGTTAAATGACCTAGGAGAAAACAGTTGTTAACTGAATAACATTAAAATCAGATCAATATTTAAATTAAGAAAGAATTTACAGTCAATGTTCCCCAAAATGCCGTTGTAGTATGTGACGCTTTCACCAAATCTGTTTGTCACCCAAACACATACGACAAAATTATAACACATTCGACAAAGAATTAACAACTTCAAAACGATAAAAGTCTATTACATATATACATGCATACAACAAAATGAAAGCACACTGAGCACACTATTCGATTTGAAAGAAAACATAATTTCGATTTACATTTCTATGCGTTGACGAAAGGTCGGTTAAAAGTATTTTGATTTGAATCCACAGCTTTTTTTATATATTGACTGCGTTATACGTAGCGCAGCTCTTCACTGCAGTCATCCTTGGATCCTTGCAGTTACCTATTATTAATTGTTCATCGAATCATTTTCCTTATTGGTGAATGGAATCATCATATTGAAGTACGGTTGCCAAGATATTGATGAACTTTTTCATGACTATAATGTACCTAACTTTTTGGTTCAATAGGGGCTGTGTATTATGTGTAAGAAGTGATTTTGCTCAGTATATTGTACAGTTGCCACTGATGCCTTGCAGGTCTCGTTGAAGGAAAGGAATTGCCTACAGTGTACCTACATTGTTTTTGCAAAGAGTCCTTCATTTTTTCAACGCTTTTAATATAATTTGACAAATGTTGGTTATAGTGTAAGCGCTGTTCCTATACTTCGGTAAGATTTCCGTAACTGTAACAGTGTTTATATCAAAGTGCGTACTGTTTCCAGTGTAGGATTCAACGTTGACCAAAGTGGAGAATAAGTATTTTCGCACCCGCATGAAAAACCATCCATCGTCTCAACTTAAGCACGACAAACAAGAACAAAACGACGATGCATCTCCAAGTTCACAATAGAAGGTGAGAAACGGGTAATAGATTGTAGATAGTATTCTTAGTCAAATTGTTGCTTCCCTTGCAAGGTGTTCAGATTTCAAAAATCAAGTACATTGTATCCAAATAGGTTAGTAGGTAGTTTTGTTGGAGCGCCCTACCGGCGAATGCGGCAGACCATCAGCTGACCTCCACAGTAGATTGGAAGTCATGGTCACTGGGCTGGAAACTCGCACCTAATGGATCAGTATCAAGTAATCCATCCCCTAAAATTTCGTGGTGCATCCAAAAAAATAAATAAAAACTACTATTATTTATGCGTTTCATGAAATTCACAGTCTTCTTATTTTCTGTACCTATGATATAGTTTTTTCACGCAATGCTGAACCGACATCGTTTGAGTTTCGGGATTTCAGCTCCATAGACCTTAATGCCCTTCATATTGCAGCCGGCTTAGTTCCATGGGAATATTGCTTGCAGAGCTCTGATCCTAATGATAAATTAAAATACTTACAGCTGTTCATTGATTACCTCTATGATCAATACGTCCCCATAAAAACGGTGCGAATTCGCAATAAAGCTTGCCCTTGGTTTACTTCTAATGTTCTCTGCGATCTAAAAAATAGAAACAAACTCTACAGCAAATGGAAACGAAATCGTTCCTCAGCCAACTGGGAGGCTTATAAAGTAGCACGTAACCACGCTACGCTCTCTGTTTGTGATTCCAAACGCAAGTTTTTCTAGGCTAAACTTAATACTTCGTTGCCTTCAAAAGTAATTTGGCGGAACCTTCGTCAGATTGGTGTTGGCAGTAGAATTAATAATGATTGTGATTTGGACCCCGACGAGTTGAATAAATATTTCTTGGATAGCGATTCGATTCTGACTTTGAAGTAGTGACAGAGAGTGAAATATTTTCAATCACTACTTCGTTAAAATTAAAATGCAATTTGTAAAAACGGTGTGCCACTTCGATTTATATGTCTGATCTTACCTGCAATCATACGTCCTCTGACACATATAATCATTTTTGCATCACAACCGGCCTGGAAATAAGCAAGGGTGATCCCTATTGCCAATGAGGGTGCGAACTAGAATTTTCTCGATCTAATAGAACCATGAACATTAACATTCCTTCCTACAAATATTTTAACTCTTCCAGACTGTTTTGTATACACGCAATTAGGCTATGGAATTCATTGCCTTTGAATATTAAATGTATAAATAGATCCTCTAAATTTAAATCCGAAGTTATGAATTTCTTCTCAACACAGCAATAACCTCTTCTTTTCTATCTTTTCTTCTCTTCCTCCTATTTATAATTCTTTTTTTTTTCCTGTAATTTTCCTCTTTTCTCTAAAACTTATGTATAAAACCACTGTTAATCTTAATCTGTAGTTTTAAGAACATTGCTAACTTACTTAAACCCTCTTTGTACTATAAAAGACCAAGTCTTATTGTACTTATATTATTTAATAATAATAATAAATTGAAATTCAAATTTCATGCATTATCATATAAGCCTTGTTTTTTTTAGCTTCGCATAGTAAAGTAGGATTTTCCACACGCAATTACAACAACTATTGCGAGTCTCGAAGTGTCAAGTATAGCCTAGTTGTTGTAATTAACGTGCTGCAAGTCCTACTTTACTTTGCTTTGCTGAGATCGAAGCTCAAAAAAACACGGCTATTGTACTAACAGCCTTTTCATACTTAGCCGAAAACCAGGTTTTCGCGAATACGCTCGAACACTCCTACGAAAAGAAAAGTTTTTCCATACTTATTTCAATTTTCAAAACGAGTCGTTTTCCACGAAAACACGGTTTTCAGCTCGATGTGAAAAGCCTATAACGCATAGAGCTCCTCCGATAAACTCGGCGCAGAGGACTCATCCGACCTATGTGATATCTTGGCTGCGACTAAATACTAAAGTTGCACCCGTCTGTGTTTTTTCTTATGGGACATTACGACAAACGTTTACCGGAATTTCGGTAAAATATTGTCGTATGTGTATAAAAAAAAGCACATACGACAATTATTTACCGTAAATACATACGAAAAAAAAAAACAATCTTTTTGCGATTTTAGAGCACTTGATGCCAAAAAAGAATACAAGAATTCGTTCGCGCTAGTCATTGAAAAAAAATGTAATTCTTGTCTTCTCTTTCGGCTTTTGTATTTTTCTGAGTTTCCTTTTTTTTCAATCAAGGCACGGACCGACAAATATGTGAACACATAAATGCCCTGTGCGTTTCCAAAAGGTAATTAAGAAGTGTCTCTCTGAGATAAAATTTATCCCGTCCACTGTCTGTCAAATAAAATGGCAGTCTTTTTTCATTCTTACCTGATTCGTATTACAAAGGTAAACGAACAAACAAATAGTCAAGATTTTTGTACGCAACATGCTTTGTCAGGATTTACACGTTCCGTACTTTGTGGTACGACACTACCCAATTCCCTTATAGGCAAGCATCGCTAATTATACGTTCTGATATTTGGTCCAGGCAGGCCTTCATTAAAAAACAGGAAACGCAGAAAAAAAAAAACAAATAAGAATACAAGAATTGCATTTTTAGCGCTAACATAACGGACCTTTGGTTGTGTTTTTCTTGATGTTACGTATTAGTTTTATAACGAATGACATAAATTATCGAGTCTAGTCTATTTAAGGAAAGGTTGTTTTTTGTATCATGTACGTTTACAATGGCTTGTAAGCACCGTCTGTCGTTGAAACCAATATACCTATACGGACTTTTATATCCAACGTATTTTTCATTAAGCGTTTTATTTTACACATTTATGATCTACATTAAAAGAAGGTAGATTTATACAGTAACAACTCTCAATGATAATAAGAAATGATCCACATAAATCATTGGGTAAAACAAGAGCGCCCATTATCATCATTACTCACTTGTATCATCTATTATGCTTTATGCTCTTCTTAGTACATTATACTAATTATATCCCTGCATAATTATTCTTACTTTGTCATCCTTACTATCGCCAAAGCCCTTGGATTCCACACATGAAAATTAAATAAAACACTTCACTTATAATGTTTGTTTATCTAGTATCATACTGAGCGAAGTTCTTAACACAAAATAATACATTGGATGTTATACATACGTCAAGTACATATGCAAATGTAATCAATTTGGTAAAAGAACCTGTTTTATTTAACAAATATATGTGATTGAATGATTGAAAAAGTTAGAATCTCTCAGTATTCTTCATCATAAGTGATTTAATAAATATTTTGTTTTATTATTTTTAATACCATTTCGAAACATCAAATATTAAATAAGAATTGAATTTGTGGAAAAAAGTTACAATATTTTAGTTTTCTTCATCATAATTGTTCTAATAGTTATTTCATAACATTTTCAATAACCTTTTAAAACACCAAAAATTGAAATTAACGTAGGTTGCTAAAAACAACCATGACATTTCATTTTATCTAAAGTCTATATGGAATCGCAAACAGATAATACATTTTTAAATAACATATTATGTTTTATGAATGTTATTACAATAATATATAATAGTAAAAGAACTAAATATTATTTTATTCCAGTTTTCGGTAATATTGTATTTTATAACATTCCATTAACATTTTATTGATACAAATCGGAAAAACAAGTAACAGGAAGTATACTAAGAAATCATATAAAAAAGAATTATTGTATACATACATGCTATATACATTCTAATAAGTATGTATATTTCGTTAGCTTTGAGGAAATAAAAGCAATGTGACGAATTAATTGATATAGAGAATAGTTTTAATTAGTTTACTTTAAAAAGGATGCTCAATTTTTTTTTATAAGAAACTGAAATAAAAGTTTAGCTAATAATGTGACATTAGATCTTACGAACACTCATGTAGGGATTACAAATAAATCTGATGAATATTTTATGAAAGGGTATACACGTAAACACTTTGTTTTTTAATTATGTTTATATTTATGATACTAGTTTTAAGAAAATAATTTAAAATTAGTTGCAATTATATTCAATTACAGAAGTGTAATATTTTTGAATGCAAATGTAATACATTTATATGAAATTTAGTATGTCAGAGCGCTTTAAGATTTTGTCATTTGCTTATTATAATTGTTAGCCACTTCTGACAATTTTGTAAACCACGAACTAACTCTTGATGTTCTGCAGCTATCCACGATGACATAAGAACCAAGAAACATCCACACACAAAGTGCAAATATTATATCCGTTGATGGTTATTTATGTTATATTGCATTATTGTTTGTTTATCTTGTATGCTACTTGTTTTTTTTTTTTAATTATTTTAATAGCTTTCTTTAATTTTTTTGGTAACCATGCTTAATATTTTTGGTTAAATATATCTAGAAAAAAGTATTGAGAGCTTTAAGTAATTAATAATTATCTTAACAATAAAATTTTGTTTAGAAACATTTATATGTAAATACATACACATAAGTATATCTAATTATTTCTTTGGGGACATTTTTTTCCCATATCCGGATGGTAAGTTGTTTGTATTATTTATTTTTATTTAAAATTTGTATCAATTTATTAGTGAATACCTGGCGTGTATGTTGGTTGTTCGGATGTATTGAGGGAAGTATTTTCCGTAGCTCCTGCCGTAAATGGATTTGTAGGATTCGGCTGCTGATACGATGGTGGCGGCATTGCAAAAACTGGCATTCCAGCTCCAGTTGCTTGACCAGCTGTCGGTTGGGATGTCACAGGAGCTGAGCCTGCTGATATATGCAGATCTTCAAGATCATTCACATCCTCCTAAAAATAATTCAAATAAAATAAAAGTATTTTTTTAAACAATTATATTAAGAGCGATTAACAGTATTAACATTTTTGTTTTCGTATAGGTATATAATATTGAACACACCCACTTTCAAAATATAGCGTGCATTGTTCACATAAATAAAAATCGTGTATGCATATCTTTTAAAAAGCCAAATAAAATGGAAGTAAATCAATTGTGTATGGAATTTGCATCATTCAAAACTTTAATATTAATTCATAAACTTACCAATCTGCCTTGAGTTCGTGGCCGTTGCTCTGGTTGAGCATCTCTACTAGCATTGCCACCGTCCCGCTAATATTTGAATAATATAATAATAGTCGTATTGAAATGATGATGATTTAAAAAAATAAATAAATGATAAAATAAATTTCTACAAAAAAAAATATTTAACTACAGTACCACAACGTGGTCGACAATGTTTGATGATTTTCTAAAAGTAGGTAAACAAATATTACAAAACCCAACACAAAGTTGCTGAAAATAGTTATGAATTATGATTATATACCAAAAATCAAGATTTCAATGCAGGGAAAGTAGAGCAAGTTGTTACCGCAGCCGTATTTTCAAAAGAGTTTAGTATTTTGAAATGGTAGGTATATCGTCTGATAAGCAATATTAGTGTCTTCCGTGCAGACAGGATATACAGGCAATAAAAGTCCTGTCATTTACAGTAAGGAGCAACACAGGAGAAAAACATTACTGTTTTTTCCAATCTGAGGTGTGAGGTGGATTAGATGGAGGAAAACATGCTCATACACTTCAATTTAATTTTTCAGTATGCTGGCGTTTTATTCTACATCCCTTTATTTGTTTCCGATAAATTAACGCGTCCAACTAAATTGATGGAAATTATCAGACATTGCGCTTATTAAAACTGCATATCGAAAAAGACAAAATCTGTCTTTAAACAAATATAAAAAACAAAGGAACTTTAATCGGTATCGGGTATGTTGCAATACTTGAAAGTTGCAACGTAAAACTATATAAACAAATTAGGTAGCCTTTACTTTACCCCATGTTGTATTCACGGGAATGAAAACATAAATGATTCTGGGCAATTTCTTTTGTATATACCATATAAAATAAACAAATTTGCACCCATAAGACCGCCCATAACTCGAGAGTGGATCGTTCGATTTGAGCAATGTTTTCTTTGTTGTGACAGTTTTAAAAGGAAATTGGAATTCCTTTTATACAGTGAGATCGTATTTGTAAAAAATTGTACACGAATTTAATTGTTTAGTAGATTTTCTTTACGGAAACAATTTTTATAAGGACGGGCAAAGCCGGATGGGAACAGATAGTGCAATATATATTATTTAATATTATAGAGTGGGAAACATGAAACATAATAGATGAGAAAAATAATAAAAAAAAACATGAGATTCGCTTAAATAAGAAATCCTGATTTGCATATACCCATGTATCGAGATTGATACCACATAATTTTCCTGTTTTTTTTTTTTTTTTTTTCAAACAGATTTTAGAAACGCAAACAAGTCAATTTAAACAAATAAACAAATCAAACGATCTTAAAAAGATGTGAATTATTGCAGGGCTAAACAAAAATATTCATGGACATAGATCGATTGGACCGACATGACGTTGGTTAACACTTTACCTGAATATGCTTGATGTAAAAAATATATCTTGTGGTGATCGGTTAATGCATTTTATAGATTAATATTAATACATTAAATAGCTTACCTCTTTAAGTTAGTAACATAGCCACGGAACCAGTAAATTTAAAATATCACATATACATGCATGCAAGAATTGGAGTCTCAATTGTGCTTAAACCTTATCTTTACAAAAATCATCAAACAAGTACAGTTTACTAGTTCTATTGTAAACTTTTAATTATATTACAAAAAGTTTACTCACATTCAAATGCTGGTAATCACCAGTTGCTTCATTAGCAGGAGGCTTGTATTTGCCGCAACAGAAGTTGCAACAAAAACAACAGCAGCAACAGCAACAGCAGCAGCATCCGGACAATATAGCACAACAAATAACTATAGCCTAAAAAATAAGAACATTCGACAATAAAATTGATTAAGATAGGTATGCCTCTTAGAAAAACGTACCTTTACAGCTGGTGATGTAACAACAAAATATGCATTCACGTTTTCCTCACCAAATTGTTCGGCAATATAAAGTCCTAAAGAACCGTAGTTGTCATAAATATTTCTTTTCGTCAAATCGCTTAAAATGGAATGAGCTCTATTCACTTCTTTAAACTACATGAACAAGAAAATAACCATATAAATTTTGGCTGTAATTAAAAGTTTAACTAAAGAACACATTCTATACCTTATCCGCAGCTTCAACATTGTTGGGATTTTTGTCTGGATGGTACTTCAATGCAAGTTTTCTGTAAGTCTTCTTAACTTCATCAGCAGTGGCTGTTTTAGGAAGTCCCAAGATTTCGTAAAGCGAATCACCAGAAGTGCTGAAAATTTAGTTAATAATAATATACTAATAAAATCCCATTAATTGTTTAAACAAATCTAAAAAATAATAACAAAAACTTAATAAACATTAAAATGTTCGTCTGATTTCGTTTTGGATTAGGTAGGTGTAAAATTAATAAAATATAGGATATAGCTACCTACAGGGGCAGAATCAAGTTCACTAGAAGTGAGCTCATATTCATTATCATTAACATAGATATTTCTTTAAAAAAAAATAAGTTCTTCGAAATTTATAAACTTTGTAATAATTAGAAATGTTCATAATTTCATACTCTCCCCTGGAAAAAAATTTTAATCGTTGTACCAATAGTACGAATCATTCATAAAACTTTTACCTTGTTTTTTCATAATCTTTAAGATAAGAAATGTCGATTGTTTTATTCACGAAATAGTATCATCGGGTGGGAATAGAGATTTCTTCAGTTGTCTTATTGCATTATAATGTAAAATTAACTTCACAAAAAAGAGGCATACTTTTTGTTAAAATTCGACTTGAAACTACAACTTTTTCATGTATGCAGAAAGAGTGGAAGCAGCTGTCATGGCTTATCCTTGAATAATTGGATGGGTTTACGGATTTATCGGCAAAATCAATTAGGCCTCCCACAAGTAGCTATACCACTGTTTTTTATTTAGAAATCATTACTTACGACAGTTTTCTTTTGTCCATTTTAGTTTATATTTTATAAGAAACCTCAAGCTAATGGCAGGCGATTAAATATTTATAAACACTCGTTTCTATTTCTCCTGTGATATTTTTTTTGCAAATGCACCGAAGGAAATGAAAATCGTCTTTCACAAAATCTAAAAACTTATGAAAAAAAACCAAACTCAATATTTTAGTAATAGGTGTCAACCAGTTTGGCGCTAGCCGCAGTTAGAAGAACGGTTCCCAAGTGCTGACATTTTATAAATTGTAATAATGTAGCATAAGTAAGAACCAAAAATCTAAAAAGCAATTATATAATGTGGTTTTCCATTGGGACAGAAAAACGCCCCTTTTCTCGGACCCAGAGCAATTTTTCTGCTCTCGAAATCACCTGGCTGTCAGATTTCAAGTTCCATTGGCCGCAAAAAAACAACACTTTTTTCAGAGTCGGAGCAGTTTTGCGAATCTCGATATCTGAGCGAGTTTCACACCTACTTAGAATAACACCAAAACATTTTTGTCATTTGTCTAACTTTAAAGTGTATTATTAATTACATATTTAGAAGACAAGTCTGTGAAGAATAGAGACAAATATACATTTGGCCGCCGCAATGGATATCAACATAAGTTGAGTGGATATTTATAAGCATAAATTACAATTTAAGAAAAGCTGACTTTTAAAACACGCACTACCTACCACAAATGCGAAGAAAGAAAAATCTCGTTTAATGTTCCATTGGGCACGAAAAATCTGAGAGCAAAATCCGAAAATCCAAATAGAAAACGACATAAGGAAATCGAGTACGACCAAAGTATTTTAAAATAGAGCGCAGTACAATTAAGATGGAATACACAAGAATAGGATATTCCTACAGGGATATTATGAACTAATTGGAATTATATACCAAAAGTATTAGGGTATACTGGTTGGCTTTACAATTAAATAATGTTTCAAAATCTAACTCTCGTATTAATAAAGGTCGAGTAAAAGTTTTAAACTAGAGCATTTGGGGAGTACCAGTTAGTTTGAAGTAACGTATTTATCAGGTTGGTATTTGGTGATTACACACACGAAATCTGAGAGCAAATCTGAATAGCCTAATCATGAAATATTTATTTGAATCGATAGTTTGAACCTTGCAATTTAATGTTTAAAGATAATTTCATGCAAATGTTGACCGCGGCTGCGTCTCAGGTAGCCCATCCGCTGGGCAAGAGTTTTTTTTTCTGCAGTTTGTAAATAAAGAATTGCTTCCACGAGTGTTTTTCCGTATTTTCAAGTAATTTATATTAACCGTGTTTTATTGGACATCTATCTCAGCAAAGTAAAGTAAAGAGAATATGCAACTACAACAACTACAGTCTACGTGCCACTTATATAGTTGTTGTAATTCGTGTAGGCTTGTGTACTACTTACCACACTACACTTTTACTACTACACTACACTTTTCCACCACGTAAAGGTTGCATTCACCAGTAAACCCGAATATTTGTCCCAGAAACGGGCCCTTGGACACGATTTCACGAGAAATCTCCCCAAATTGAGATTAAAGCAAAACAGAGAAAAAACAACTTGATCAATGCCATAATGTCAGACTGACTCGGAGGAGGTTGTTGACATACGTTGCCACACCTTTCGCTGATTGGAGTTTGTTTTTAAGTCCTATATACCCAAAAACAAACAAAAATGGACCATATTCAGAATTTTATATTTCTGTCGGTTTAGTGGTTGGGATCTTTATTTTTGCATAGATCGAAGTGGAACAAACCGGGGCCTCAATAAAAATAAAAAATAAAAAAAGAATAAAAAACTCCGGATTAGTTTTCAAAAATTCACCAGGAAAATGGTGGAAATCCCTGGCGAATTCGGCCCGTTAGGTACCACATTTTGTTGTAAGTGGCATCACTGTGTGCGTTTTTAATCCCTCATCAAACGTAAGGAATTCTGATTTATACGCTGCGTGCTCTGTGGCAACTGTTGTGAATTTGTTGTTAAAGGCAGGTTAAAGGTGTTGAAAAACACGGGGCTAGAAAACATTTATGGTGCGGGAATACGCTTCCGATTCTTGTATTCTCTTTTGGCTTCTTTTGTATTTTTCTGCGTTTGCTTTATTATCCAATCGACCGACAAAATTGTGAACGTATAAATGTGCTGTGCGTGCCCAAAAGGGAATTATGAAGTGTCGTACGACAAAGTACGCAGTGTATAAATCCTGATTATGTCTATGCATTGTTTTGTTTAAATAGGTAGGTAGGTTTGTACCATTGTACCTATTGATTTGGATTTTGAATGTTTTGATTGGAATTTAACATGAAATGGACGGCAGGATTCTTAAGAAATTGAAACGTTCGTCGGCGTAGAGCGTCGACGAATCGTGTAAATAAAAAAAATCTTATTTTTCAAGAACGTTTTTTCTTTAAATAATTGAATTGTAAAAGGATATTGTGAGAATTATATCTAATTTCCTCAAAAATAAAAAAAATAAAAAACAATCACTTCAAACAAACAATCACAAAATTGCCAAGCTAAATACATTTTTATAGGTACATTCCTTACTACCTTTTTATACGTTAACAAAACAACGCCAAACCTTGATATTTATATCGGGTATGTTAATATCTTACAGCTTCATTTTATGAACTAAAATAATACATAATGCTGAGATTATATAAGTTGCCTAAAAGTGATCCCAATGTCTTTATTATTTCATTTATAATAATTTAATTGGGTAGGTACATACACATATTCGAAACTATTTTCGCACATTCTTTACAAACCGTATCTTGACGAATTCATGTCCTCCTAGGTACTTCGTGTTTTATTTTACAAAGCAGACAACTCAGTTGCGGATCCATATTAAGATCTCAATTCCCAAGCGTCCGAATTATGTAAACTCATCTGTCAGTATGGCTCAAACTTTCGGCAGTGGCAGTGTGTTTTCATTGATACAGAACGAAAACCTTTCATACTTGCGTACTTATGATAAATCTCTTACAGTTAGTTGTGATATCATATTACTTTAATATAAGTTCTCCAAATTATATATGTATACGGTATACCTATAATATTTATTTTTTAATTCATGTAACAATTAAATCTATTGAAAATCGAGACTTGCAATGAAATAAAGATATGTGTTCATATTGTCCCGAACCTACACGCTTTACACTTTTCAATTTCTTGTACAAAAGAAGAAGAAAATACTAAGCTGTTCTATGGGCTTACAGTGCGGTGCTTCAATAAATTTGTCTGCAAAATAAATGCCTTACAAAAAAAAACGTATTGTATTTAAGTATCAACATTTCAATATAATTAGAACCTATATCGACTCGGTTAGTACCTGGTTTGATTTCATTTTAATATAAATTAGGTATAAATAATATTTCTTTGGTAGATATATGTCATAGCCTTCATCAACTTACATAGGTGTAGGTACTGTAAATTAAATTCTCCAATGTATTAGAACACTAATTCTTACGAGCAGATAGATTATATATATATGTAGGTGTAGGTAGGTACCTAAACTTGTACATAATGTTACGACGTTTTCTATAATCATATTTTCGTACTAGTAGTACCCTTCCCTATCTTCCATTGGCCATGACCTCAACGGTATGGTGTGCTTTATGTAAGCGTGCTATATAAAATGAGTAGGTACCTATAAACAAAAATTTTAAGATTTTTTTATGGCACCGACATAATATGGATTTTTAGCGTACAGAGGAATATCTTACAAAGAATCACGTTATAAGTCTAAACTTAATTTTCATTCTTAAAACATACACAACACATGTACTTTTTCTAATAGTGAATGTGTGCCAGCAATGCATTTTAAGCAAGTGCCTATTACTTTTCCCCTTTTAAGCTCAGTCGAGTACTAATAGAAGATTCTGATTTTTAAGATTAGATCCAGACTAACAAGAAGAGATTAGGGCCATGACAATTGTAAATATTGTTTCCAAAGTTTTTCCTGGAATAAACTGGTTAAAAGGATATAATGCACAGTATGCTGTCTCCGATTTGATTGCCGGCATTACTGTTGGTCTTACAGTTCTACCACAAGCATTAGCTTACGCAACTTTAGCAGGACTTGAACCTCAGGTGAGTTTTTTTTTAATGATTAAATGATCTAATTAATCTAATTATTTTGTACTTTTTTTTTAGTTTGGCTTGTATTCTGCTTTTGTGGGTGGCATTGTATATGCTTTTTTAGGCGGATGTCGACAGGTAACAATTGGCCCAACTGCTCTTTTGGCTCTTATGACCAGTAAACATACTGGGTTAGGCTTGGGGTCAGGTCCAGCGTATGCCGTAATGTTATGTTTTGTATCAGGCATAATTGAGTTGCTTATGGCTTTGTTGAGATTGGGTAAGTCTTGTATCGATTACACGAGTATTATTATACATGCATTTATATTCTAGGTGCTCTCGTGGATTTGATATCTTTGCCTGTAACAGTTGGATTTACATCTGCTACAGCAGTAATTATAGGAACTTCCCAATTAAAGGTAAATCTTTTTTTTTTAACTCGAATTATAATTTTTTCATACAAAGATGTAGGGTCTTCTTGGCTTAAAAGGAGGATCTGGATCAACATTTATAAATACAATAAAATCCGTCTATACAAATTTAAAGATGGTCCGCATGGGAGATATTATTTTAGGAGTGATATCCATAGCATTTCTGCTTTTAATGAGGGTAATATTTTCGATTATAAATTTAAATTTTAAAGGTACACAACATTCATGTCTTTAAAGAAACTAAAGGATTTCAAGTTTTCGGAAAGAGTTAATGGACATCGGATAATAAATACACTGATTTGGCTATTGGGGACTGCTAGGAATGCTTTAGTTGTTCTAATATCTAGCATAGTTGCCATATACACATGCCAGGAAAATAATTGCCCATTTATATTAACTGGAAGAGTGAAAAGCGGTTTGCCAAATTTCAACCTGCCGAAATTTGAAACAATAATTCAAGGAGTAAACAATACAGAAGTTCGTCAAAATTTTTTAGAAATGGTAGGTTATAGTTGTGAATTTTGTTGGTTGGGGATTTTAGGAAGTATGTACAGTTGTAATGATGTTTCTCATCAACAGTTAAAGAAATAAATTTTCCAGTTGCGACCTACTATATTTATTACCCGATGTGATTTGCTTATACTACTACCAACATACATAAGTTATGTTAAAATATTTAATTGGCTATTGCATTTGCACAGAATTGGTTAGTTAAATTAGAAATTAAAACAAAATTAACAAACAATTTTAGAAATATAACTCGTTTAATGTAAGAATGTGAAACACCAATGCTGGCAAATTCTTACTTAGAAAACGATAATTTTTATAGTTACGTATACTTTATACATTATAAGATAAAAGTTATCTAAAGTTTTGTTTGTATAACATTTTTAAGTTTTGTTTGTAATGCTCTGTAAATAATCATGGCTTCAAAATGGTACCCCATGCAAACGATTTATGTACACACATAATATATGTATGTAGCCACATTCTATACCTACATTAATATATTATGTATAATAACGCCTAAAATTTTATTTTTCAGATGAACGAAGTAGGATCGTCTATCATAACTTTACCGATTATAGCGGTTTTAGGCAATGTAGCAATTTCTAAGGCATTTGGAGGATCTGGTATAAGTGCAACACGTGAATTAGTTGCATTGTCTCTTAGCAATATATTTGGATCTTTTTTTTCATCAATGCCTGTCACAGGTTCATTTTCACGTAGTGCAGTTAATCATGCCAGTGGGGTGAGATCTCCAATTGGCGGCATTTACACCAGTATTCTAGTATTAGTTGCGCTATCGCTATTAACTCCCTATTTTAGGTACATTCCTAAAGCAGCACTCAGTGCTGTTATTATTTGTGCAGTTATTTTTATGATCGAATTTGAGGTATTCACTGAAAAAAAAAAAATAATTTATAACAATGGTAATAAATTCATAATATTTTTTTTAGGTTGTGAAACCGTTATGGCGGTGCAGCCGTCGAGAACTTTTACCTGGTGCTATAACATTTACATTTAGCTTGGTATTCGGGGTGGAAATCGGTCTTTTACTAGGCGTCGCTACAGACTTGGCATTTTTAGTATATCGTGCAGCTCGACCTCCACTTATTGTTTCAAAATTAAAAGTAAGCTCTGAACCCACCTTTTGGTATGATCCGTTCTTACGTATTTTCATTTAGACAACTAACGGCATTGAATTCATTTTAATCCGGCCAAGTCATAGCTCCCTATATTTTCCCGCTATAGAATGGGTAAGAAATGGAATATCAAAGGCTATTTCTTCATTTGGTGTGTATCCGGTAATATTAGATTGTGCTAATGTACATGGTATGTCAATAAGTTACAGTTATGTTTCTACTATAGATACTTATTTTCTAGATTTCGATTTTACCGCAGCCCGAGGAATGGGAGCATTGTATAAGGAACTATCCAAAATAAAAGTCCCATTTTATTTATTAAAAGCCTCTAACGAAATTAAAATGATCTTAAAAGAATCGACGGATATGACCTTTCAAGGTATAGACCACGTTGAAGAGCTGGAATCCATTTTGGAGCAAAGTACGTATATTTTTTTTAGCTCCATAAAAAGAAATAAAATATTACCGCCCAGTTCAGCTGCATTCAAAAAAAAAAGAAGTTTATATGCAGGAAAAACAGCTTTCCCTACCTAAAGCTATAGCTAAAATCGCACTAACCTAATCAGATTATCTATTTGAATGTTTTATTTTTATAGGTAAGGCTCATAGTCAGTCACAAGCGCTTCTGCATCTGACTTGATACAGAATTAACTCACACTTTATGTGGTTTTCGATTAGACTTCACAGATTTTGCTCTCAGATTTCGTGTGTCCACGACAAATGGAAGGAGAAAATCAAAACCCACAACCTCATTCGAGAAGGGGTTGATTTTTTGTTTCAATGAATGCTACTTTTAGTTGAATTATGACCGCAACCGCATAGCGAAAGACATGTATGCAGCGTGATGCGGTATGGGACAGGTAGATTTGCTTCCACACTGATCAGTGGGCTAAGGGGTAAGGAAGGATACAGGGTAATAAGGAAAGCGGAAAGAAAAATGCCGCCTTTATTTCTTTAACTAACTTTTTTGGTATTGTCAATGCCTTATGAAATATGATTGCACACCGGCGGGCGTGTGTGCCGTTTTTGTTGGGAAGAGGAGCCGATTTGGGTTTGGTTGGGTTTCTTTTGCTGAAAAAGTATCTCGTTGGGATATGAATAATTTGTTTCAATTTGGGGATACATTTTTTTTGGTTTTTGTTTGGGTAGGCATATATTCGCATTATTTTTAGGGTTTTCAGTTTGCAATGCTCGATAAAAAAAACGTGTTAAATAAAATTCAATTTTGGGCAGTATCTACATGCATATTAATATGTAATGTGAGCTTTTATAAAATGAAGCAATTGAATTGTTGCAAGTTCTGGCTAGAGAGTTGTAAGCGACTACTATACTATTTTAAAACTTTTACATTTTACAAGAATTTTGAGTTAAAAGCAAAGTGTAGCAGGAGTTCGTATTAAGCCGATATTTTTACATAGATGTTTATTGTTTATAGGTAATAGGTAGATATAGGTTTGCTAAAAATCAGTTTTTATTTTTTTTTAGTTGTAATTGCATTTTTATTGGCAGTACGGTATTGAGTTATACGGATTTATTCGATTTTTTTTAGAAAAACTAAGTGTAAGATCTTATTAGGATACTCATTTAATCTTTAATATGGATTTTGATTTTTCAGGACGTGAGCATTACCTACTTGGTTTTAAGTTTTATCGAAATCAAAAATTAGGTTCCCGAGATGTGAACAGTTTTTAAAATTAACGTTTTCAGTGATTCGAATTGAAAATTAAACGCACAACAATTTTGGAAACATCAATTTTACTCTAAGTTTGAATTTGGTTGAAATCGTTACTGCTGTTTTTAGGTAAACTAACAAAACTAAATTTAAAATTTTTCTTTTCAAAATCCACTGTACGATAATACAAAAAAAAATTAACTTGCTATTAAGATCGAAATGGCCATATTACCTTAGTAATACGTTTTTGTTACAAACGTATTTATTGTTTTCGAGATATGTCCAAAATTTAAAAAGTAGATACCGTTATATTCGTCTTTTTACCTAAAAACTAAGTATGTACATGCAGTCATGTTAAACTCACCTACACAAGCCTAAATAACATTTTGGGTCGAAATTTTTAGAGCCGTTTCGAACAAATCAAACTTGTATGAAAATGTTATATGGGGAATAAAGAAAAAAAACGGTCCGGAACTGTAGCCCCACAAACTCCATATCCGAAGTTTTAACGAAACTAGGGCAGACGTTTAGGCTGTATTCCTCTGGAGCTAATGGACAGACAGACCGAACGAATTTCGAGACAAACTTTTTTTTAGTTCGTCTACATATGATCGTAATACATAATGTCAGAATTGATTAACATCTCGAGTTCAAAATTTTGTTAAGAGTCATAACAGAATAAAAGATAGAAAATATGAAGTCTTGGATTGAAATTGATCTCTATATGATTCTTCGTCAACGAAATGCTTACAAATCGAGACAAATGTAATAAAAAAGTATAATAATTGAAAATAATGCTAAAACTTATATTGTCGTTTAGCCGAAAACACCCATCACTATGTTGCTGTAACTAAGAATTAATATAGTAACCCATTTGATCTTCCTGATGTGCGTAATAATTTAAAACTTACTCTTTCAGCAGGCATTTTAAGTAAGCTGTAACTAAGAATTAATAGTAACCCATTTGATCTGCCTGATGTGCGCAATAATTCAAAACTTCTTCTTTCAGCATTTTAATGTTTTTTGGAAACATTTTACTTAACAAAAATATAAAAACAAAGCAGTTTGTTTTGAAAAGAAGTTCGTAACAGACGTCAATTTTCAAAGTTCCATAACAGAGTTCCCTAAAAGTTCCAAGCCCAGAATACGATTTATAAAAGATATTTTATGGTCGAAACCACAAAATAAAAGATTTCGCTGAATAGGCTCAAATATCGTAATCGCGAAAGTTAAAAATACGAGATTGTTTGACCAATGCAATTTTGTATTCCTTTCTTTCGTAGTGATGACAGGAATGTAAATTAAAAAATAGATGCAGTGGTAAGACAAAGATCATTTTTAATTCTAGAAAAATGTAGTCGAAGGTAAAGTGCGTTATTACTATATGTACCGAGTAAAAGTAATAAATGGTATAGTTTATAGTTCAGTTTAAATATTATTCTTGATACCTAATATGTAGGTTACTTATTAATTAATTGACTATTTTGAAAAGAAAATTATGAAAAACTAAAATAGACATAGGTAGGTACCTATACATTTGTATATAATATAATGGAAAACATAAAACATTAAAATTGTATCCCCAAATTGAAATAAATTGTTCATATCGCAACGAGATACTTTTTCAGCAAAACAAACTCAATCAAACCCAAATCGGCTCCTCTTCCCAACAAAAACCATCATGCATTACATAACCGAAGATCTCCTCACGGCACACACCCCCGCCGGTGTACAATCATATTTCATAAGGCTTTGACAATACAAAAGAAAGTAGATAAAGAAATAAATAATTTTCCTTTCCGCTTTCCTTATTACCCTGTATCCTTCCTTTCCCTTTAATCCACTGATCAGTGTGGAAGTAAATCTACCTGTCCCATACCGCATCACGCTGCATACATGTCTTTCGCCATGCGGTTGCGGTCAAAATTCAACTAAAAATAGCATTGAAACAAAAAAATCAACCCCTTCTCGAATGAGGTTGGTGGTTTTTGGTTTTAATCTTCCATTTGTTGGACGATCGCAAAAAGCACAAGCATTTGTTTACATTGGGATGAGACATGTGTATATTAATTTATCTATGCTATAAGTGTTTTCCTATCACTGCTTGCATTTTATATTTAAATACTCAAAATTTGAGTACATAAATAATTATTTTTATCTTCCATTGGGACAAAAAATCAATCTTTTTTTTATCTAAATCACTTCATGTTTCATTAGAAAAAAAAAAAATTTTTTTTTTTATTTTAGTCACTTTTTGTAGATCTCGATATTTTTTTCAGATTTGTTCATACCTACTGCCATAATACCAATATACCTACTTATTTGTTTTATGTAATTTGAAGAAGTTTGCTTTCAAAACAAAAGCCTAAAGTTTCGTAAAAACAAAATTACGACATACCTACATAAATCGCCATGGAAATAATTTTGGAAGAATTATTATCTTCATCGTCATCTGAAGGCTACGAATCACCAAAAGCACTCCATTTGTGATTTTTCCAAAAACGAATACAATTTGAACAGCTAATATTACTGCCAAATAACGCACTAATATATTTTTTTCCCAAAAACAGATCAATATCGTTGCATGTTCCATGAGCCGCGTAAAATCTGAGATCTGAAAGAAATATCTGGTGGTCCCAATGGAAAAAGACATAAAAATAGATCCACCGGGTGCAATGTGTTTCTTTGTGGTTTAAAGATTTCCCGAAAACGTAAAAAAATCTCCATTTTGTATAGCTAGTTGCTAAATTCAAATACCCTGGCATGGGAATGTGATAATAAAACGGCAATATTTATCTGCTACTGTTTGAAGAAGTGGTATAAACTGGAAAGTCTGATTCAATTACAATTTTTATAATTTTTACTAAAATGCATACGATTTAAATATCGAATTATTTTTTGTATTTCAGTGCCAGATTACGAGTATTATTTGCAAGTGTCGGTACCACTGATGCCACATGCTGTTGATCACAACAAGTCGACCTGATATTTATAATTTTTGATACAATAAATTGCATGTTAGATACAAATTTTAATTTCATTGTTCAATTTAGTAATGGGTAAAATAATTGTTCTAATAGGTAGGTGTATTTCTTTCCTCTCAGGTCATATTTACAAGAAACACGTCCAATACCATGTGTGTATTATATAGGCATGACAACGATTTTTTTCCTACGAATACTTTATATGTAGGTACCTATTTGTATTACGTTGTTCAAACAGAGCATATGCGATAACTATCCGAGAGTGTGAAAAATATTTGCCCGTGTACAGGGCGCGTGTCACTACATCTCGCTTAATGGATATTGTTTGTTGACAGCTAACTGGACCCGGGCGAGCGACGACCTCGCCAATAAAACTATCTATGAACAAAATCAAAAGAAAAAACGATGCCTAGTACCTCTACCTCTATTCTATAGTCAGGATTTAGACTACACTTCTTAATTCGCTTTTAGGTACATACCGCGCATTTATACTTTCACAAATTTGTCGGTCCATGCCTAGATTAGAAAATAAAGCAAACGCAGAAAAATACAAAAAAAAAAATTTAAAGAGAATACAGGAATTAAATTTAATAATATTATAATGCTTGAGGTTCATCTTTAGAGTGTCTGACAACTTGCACATTCCACATTGCAATGCCAATGTGTGAAGTGAAGAGTGAAGGTATGTATTATAATTTGTAGTTTTTTTTATATAACAGCCAACGAAATCACCCGTTGGAAAAAAGTCGGAGACGTACGTCGATCAAAACTTAATATTTTTGTTATCATTTTGTTATATCATACTGCTGCTGGAATAAATGTACGTTTAATAGGGGATGGATGATGTATATACTACCTACTGCCCTGAAGGACCTGTGCCAAGTTTTGAGGGTGATAGCATCACTACAAGATTGTAAACGCACATATTGCAGAAAGAACCATTCGAATATTAACTTTCAAGAATCGGGAATATAATATGAAAGCGTTTGTAAAACTAGACTTACTCTTATTAGCTGATTTAAAAAAAACATTATCTAATTCAATAAAATTAAAAACCATATTAATTTATTTCCCATAAAAATTATTTAGGTAAAATCAGTTTTTTTTCTTCCCAAAGGTGCAATTGAATGAGGACTTCGTGCTAATGTTATACAATTTCCACTTGTTGAGAAACCAGTTTTGTGATGTAGGTATTCATATCTTTTGTGAAAACGCATGTATTAATATTGTTGATATAAAATTGCATAATAAACGATTTATTCATTAATATACACGCGTTGTGAACAAGTAAATATTAAGGCTTAGTAATAGTTGTCGAAAAATGGATGACACCTTATATGTTAATAGATTATTATGTCAAATTAGTGTTTGATTCAATAATTAAATGAACAGAAAGATATGAATGGAACATTGATTTTAAAAGCAGGAACTCTACTGAAGTAATGAAATAGTTATTTGTAATCTAACAAACTATGGCTTTTTAACAGCACGACTTGAAAATGCTAGATATTAGGTTTCAAGCTTTTATAAACCCTTGTAAACAATAGTTGTATTCTTTTTAAGAGTGCTGATGACTTAATAATGTCATACAAGAGTTTAACAGATATCAAAAATTGTTTGTTTTTATTAAAGTTGTTTAACTTAATTTGCTGTCACTTTCTTACAACTCATTTTACAATTTATAATTATTTTACGACAATCAACAAATTTATATTGTAATATACTAATATGTCTTCAAGTTTACAACAATATTCTGCAAACATAATGATGTAAAAATACCTACGGAAATATCTTTTTCGTATACTACAAATTTGTACCAAAAAGTTTTTGTTTGGATTGCATCTACGTATATTTGTATTACAAAACAAAATGGTATATCATTAATATCTTATAGCAAAAGTTATGTGCTTGCATGCATTATCAAGGAACTATACTCAGAGAAAAATACTGTGTAAAATTGCCTTAAACGCCTTAGGTTAGTGTTTTTGTATGGCATTTTTTTGACAGGCAAAATTCTGACAAGAAATAGGCTAATTTATGTACGACGTATGTGGTAAAAAATAGGCTGGCTACCTTAAACGTCTTAGGTAAAATGTTTGTATGGAACGATTTCGACAGGCCGAGCTCTGCCGAGAACTTGCACAATTTATGTACGGCCTAGGTAATGAAAAATGGGCTAATTTGCCTATCCTTAGGTATTTTAAGCTGAGTACAAATAAGTGTTAATTCACCTAAGGCAAACGTAACTCTACGTTATACTTAGGTGGTTTTTCTGTCTCGACAGATTTTCAGCAATTATAACCTTAGTGACTGGGTAAATTTAACCGCGCTGTGTACTTCAAACTACACCATAAGAGTAGTCATAACCTCTTTAGCGCGTGTTTATTATAAAAAAAAAAAAAAAAAAAAAAAAAAGCCTAAGGTAATATTCTAAGTGTTGAGAAAAAAAAAACATGTAGGTACTCTTTGAAAATATTTGTTTATTTGCTTAAATCGTAATATTATAAATAACACACTAAAATAATTTGCTTGTTAATTTGCCTAACAGTTTACATTTACCCTATTTCTATTTTTCTATTTGATGCAAATCATTAGGCGTTTTTCTTTTTTAGTTCAGAGCTGAGCACTGAACAGAGTTCGAGCATTATGAGCGCGCTCTGAACCATGCGTGCTCAGAGCGTTCAGAGGATGTTTTGTTTTTCCTGTTTTTTTTGCCCTTCAAATGTGACTGGAAAGGTGCATGTACATGTGTACACATGGACAAAACCCCCAACTTAACATGTCATGTGCTGTTTTGATGATTTTATATTCCTGATATATGTGTTACACATAATAAAAACAAATTTCATCCTTCTTTGTAAATTTTAATCTTATTGTACACTACAACACTTCATGTCCTGTTGATGATTTCATATTCCTGATATATGTGTTACAGCATCTGAAATTGATAGTTAAAACTACGTACACAACACATTAGTTAGCAATTATCTTAATTGTTCCATCCTGTCTGCGTTCGTTTGTACATCTTTATGTAGGTACCGATAAGTGCTACTCCCGAATCAAAAGAGGTATGAATAAAAAGAAGGAGTAACATTTCACAAAATAAAAATATGGCAACAGTATTGGCTCAACACAAAACTAACAAGTTTAGGTATTTATTCAACGCAATTGTTAGACGAATAATGTAATTAAAAAGAATTAAATAAAATTCAAATACCTATATACCACTCTACACGTCATTACTGAATGAAACCGTTTGTCGTGTCTCGTGTAGTTGGTAGTCGTTTGAACATTTCATTACATGTTTTTTTTCCCATTGAATGTGATCAAACTATTTTACTTTTGCTTTCCGTAGCTAATGTCGGATTGTTTGAATTCAGCATTCAAGTAAGTACAATTGATATAAAATGTTTTAATAATTTGTATTGCAAAGACTTAACAAATCATCCAATAACTGAGGATAACCAATCAATTTAAATTGCATAAAATTCTCCCTTACCATCCGTTTTACTTTCATTATCCATTGCATAAACTCCTCCTTTACATCCATTTTACTTCATAATATATGATCCTCCTTTTTCCATGATTGAAGTTCCATTTGCATAAGTAAAAAACCATACACACAAACAGTAGCTATACAGTGCCCTACCTACTATACCCCACCCCTACTTCCAATCAACCAATTCAGCTTTCCTTTAATCTAGCAGGTACCTACCTACATACATTTTTGTACACATGGACAAAAACCCCCCAACTTAACATGTCATGTCCTGTTGATGATTTCATATTACTGATATATGTGTTACAACATCTGAAATTGATATTTAAAACTACGTACACAACACATTAGTTAGCAATTATCTTAATTGTTCCATCCTGTCTGCGTTCGTTTGTACATCTTGAACAAACAACATCCCCCAGGATTGGAGCATTTACCTTCTTGAAGTTACCTAAACACTACAACACTTCATGTCATGTCCTCTTGATGATTTCATATTCCTGATATATGTGTACAGTATCTGAAATTCATAGTTAAAACTACGTACACAACACATTAGTTAGCAATTTTATATTTATTGTTCCATCCTGTCTGCGTTCGTTTGTACATCTTGAACAAACAACATCCCCCAGGAATGGAGCATTTACCTTTTTGAAGTAACCTAAAGAAAACATTGATGAATTGAATAAAAAAATCTTCATTTAACTTTAGCATGAAGCACTAGCTTTGTTTTTAAATAGGTACCTATATCCTTATATCAATTTAGATCAGTAAGAAAGAAATGGCGGACAAATAAGTTTCTTCTCTAAAAAAATATGACGACTGATATATATGTCAGATTCTTAAAGCGAAACATCGGAGATTGTTGGGTACGTCGTTAAGGTGTTTGGTAAGTAGATTACTCAATTATTGTTATCAATTCACCCCATTCTTTTCTTTAGGAAACTAAGTAACATCGTCATGGAAATGCAGGGTCACCGATATTGCTTGCTCCACATGTACTACCGCATGACGGCAACGAAGGATGGAGTACTTACGATATTTAATATTTGTTATTGTGATAGCTAAATGTGTGACTTTAGTTTAATTAATTGATAACTTCAGGTATTTACAATCAATAAAGATAAATCAAAGTTTTTATCGATGAATTTTGAATTGAAAGATGGCTAGAGGATGTGATAGGTATAGCTAGGTAGACGATGACAGTCAGACAGGTCAGCTGAATTAATTGTGTAAAATGATTTACCAAGAGGTCTGTTCCTTTACTTTCTGGTTCAATTTTGGCAATATGTCACATTTATCTCATTGCGAGAGAATTCGCTCACCGAAATGAAATATAACCAAAAAGAAAAGGAACGCGTTGATCCACAAATTTGAAAAATGTGAATTTTTCTAGGCGGTAATATTTAAATATCAGTAGAACAAGACACAAATCTATATTTAAGACCGAAATTTGAATTGCTCTTATTGCAAAAATTAAAAAGTTCAATTCTTTTGCGTCTTACATCTATTTTAATGCTATACAATCACAAACCATAAACGAAAACAAATGAAAAGTCAGTTACAAATAAGCATTTGAACGATTTGACATCCATCTGTCAGCAATAACCAACTAGCCCAGAAAAATTTCTTGGGCTAATATTTGCAGGTTTTTTATGGAGGGGAAATGTTTTGTTCTCTCTTTTTGGCTCTGTTCTGCCCAACTTTTGCGTAAGGGAACGAAGTTTGACTAAATTTGGCTAATGTGTTCGAATGCATTATGGTAAGGGAACAGACCTAAGATGCATCTGTAATGAACAGAGAAGTAGATATTAATGGACGGATATAATAATTTGTTTGAATAAAAAAAAATAACAAACAACATCCGGAATCGTACACGGGTACATCAGTTTGCCGCTCTGCGACATGACTGACTGAACTAACTGAATCATTTACTTTGCTTGTCCAGAATGCATATAAAAATCGTTATGCGTAGAGTTAGGCTTACCAATAATCATTTTTAACCTTCACAATAAATATTTTCTAGGTCACAATATGCATGCAATTTTGTATGGAAAATTTCCCCATTGTGAGTTCGAAAAACTTAGCCTGGACACTAAAAATGATTATTGGTATAGCGGAGGGAGTTTAGTTCGTTTACGATTCGTAAGACTTTTTTCAATACGTGCCAAGATAAAAGGCAAACCCGTAGAAAAGAATATGGACCCCCAATCACCAAATGTAATGTTCATTTAAGTGTAAAATGCATGGACAGTGTACATACGTTATTGGGCGCGAGGTAGGTATGTTTTGTGGTGCCTGATTCTGGGCACTACAAAGCGTTGTCGTGTCAAGTTGGGGGATTTTTTCAATGTTCTATAAATATATGTATGTAGTGGTAGGAGCAGGTCATAAATTAGAGTAATGAAGATGCAAGGAAGGGAGAAGTCGAATGGATTTTTCGGTTTGTAAGATTATAGTTTTTAGGGAATGGAGATGGACAGATACTTTGTTGGTTAAGTTGTTTGTTAGGATCACAACGCAAATAGGAGGTTGAATGTTATGTATATATATTATAAATGCAATTAAAAATAATTAATTGAATTGTGTGAAAAAAAACAAGGTAGGTAGTCAATTGACTGGACGCAACGTGTGAAGTTGTTTGATTAGTCAATTTGGTTTTGGTCGTCTCGTCCGTCGTCGGTTTTGTAACTTCTAATGTAATGTTTACTACAGTCGATTATAAATCAATTAGGTACTCGAAGAATAATTTATAAAGTCTGAAGTGTATGATGAGTGGAAATATTGTTGTTTTGTTTTACATACATTATATTTCCAGAGACTGATTAACTGGAACATGATGATGATGGATGGCGTGTTAGGTAAGTAATTATTATTTCAATTCAATATTTATCTTAGGTAACTTCACCTTCACCAAAGATAGTTTGTTTTGTGTGTTGCTATCCGGGGATGGTCTACCCACCCCGACAGATGAATTATGGAAAAGATAAGAGATAAGTATAAAGAAACATTTTATTAAAGATTTTATTGATTTCAGGGACTGGAAAGAGTGCAACTGTGACAAAGGAAGTTAACAAGGAATACAGTAAGTGATTGATTCGGGAATTGTTATAATATATATTATAATTTTATTATTTTCATTGCAGGTGATGGATGATCAGCAACATTTTATATTATATATTAGGTTGTATGTATATGATGTTATGTGTAGCTGTTATTTTTAATAAAGAATGAAATTTAATAGTTGTCGGTGCATTTTTTTAGTACTACTTGTTATATTTCAGATACATTTTAGGTCGACGCCAACGGACATAGAAAGCCAGGTAAATTGATGATATTAGATGCAGCTGGAATGGTTAGGCATTTTCTTAGGATCTTAATTGGTTGACAGGTAAGCTGTTGGGGTGGGTGTTAGATGGATGGATGGACAGGCAAGTTGTTGGTTAGGTTTCTATGATATATTATAAGGGATGTACAGGGAAATTTGGTTAGGTTTTTTATTGGAATAATGTATTGGCAGGCAGGTTGAGGGTTATGTTGAAAGGTTAATAGTGGATGTATGTAGGAATGATAGGTTATGTTTTATTGTTGATTGGGCATATATAGGCAAGTTGTTGGTTAGGTTTTTAGGATTATAAGGGGTGTACAGGGACATTTTTTGTTAGGTTTTAAAGATGATTGTGGATGTAGGTAGGACTTATAGGTTAGGTTTCAAGGATGATTGTGGATATATAGGCATGTTGTTGGTTAGGTTTTTTAGGATTATATGGGGTGTACAGGCAGATTGTTGGTTTGGTTAGGTAGGTTTGTATGGTCAACATGAGTTGGTAGGCAGCAGGTTGAGGGTTGGGTTTGTACGATTGACCATTGTTGTTCATGTATGGGGTAGGTTGTTGGTTAGGTTTCTATGGTCAAAATGAGAGTTGGTAGGCAGGTTGAGGGTTGTGTTTGTAGGTTGATTATGGACATAAAGGTAGTTTGTTGGTTATGTGAAAATGGATGATAGTGGATGTTGGTAGAAGGTGGTAGGTTAGGTTTCATGGATATATAGGTAGGTTGTGGGTTATGTTTGTAGGTTCATAATGGATTGTAAGGCAGGTTGAGGGTTAGGTTTGTATGGTCAAAATGGATTGGTAGGCAGGTTGAGGGTTAGGTTTGTATAACGATTGTGGATATATAGGTAGGGTTGTTGGTTAGATTAAAAGGGATGATAGTGTGGATGTGGTAGGTTAAGTTTCATGAATGATAAGGGGGTTTGTAGGATGTGATAATGAGCATTTGTGGGATGATAATAATTATGCTAACAGATTTAATGGATGAACTTGCTTGTGTGTTGATAATGGTGGATAGAGGGGGGTTACAAGGAAAGAAGTAAATGAAGGTTAGTGACAAAGGGTTGTGTTGTGTGTATAGTCATAATGAAATAAATATATAGGTATATATCATCGCGAATGGGGGGCAAGGATGAAGAATGTGTCGTGTAGAGATGGAATGTTTCATGTTAGTTATCACGAAACCAACAGAATTGCAATTATTTGATGCCAATATTAAAATAATAATGCAATTAAAAATAGTATATAATTGTGTTGTTAAAATGTTTACTACTACTCGAGATGGAAATAAGATAGTCAATTTACTGAACGCAACCATATGAAATGAATGTTGTGTGAAGTTGGTCGTCGTGTCGTTTGATAATGAACAAATGTCAAATATAATTTGGTAATTTGCTTTGGTCGGTGGTTCATCCCTTGTGTTTGACATTTGTGTTTTTTTTTATATTATAAATTCTAGGATTATAAAGAATACGTGACGTGCTAGTATAGCTAAGCTATTGTGTGGAGCTTTAGATGGAAGAAAATGTACGAATGTACGTACATCGAGGTGAGTATAGAGAAAGTTATAATGAATGTTGTTTTGTTTTTTTTTAGAGACAGCAATTGGAACATGGCGGCGACAAGGATAGTATGTTTTTGTTTTGCCCCGACGACAGATATGGATTATGGAAAAGATAAGTATAATAAGAAATAGTTTATGTAGTTTTATTGAAGATTTGATTGTTTATTTCAGGTACTGGAAAGGGTGCAACTGTGACAAAGGAGACAAAGGAAGTTAACAAGGAATACAGTAAGTGATTGATTCGGGAATTGTTATAATATATATTATAATTTTATTATTTTCATTGCAGGTGATGGATGATCAGCAACATTTTATATTATATATTAGGTTGTATGTATATGATGTTATGTGTAGCTGTTATTTTTAATAAAGAATGAAATTTAATAGTTGTCGGTGCATTTTTTTAGTACTACTTGTTATATTTCAGATACATTTTAGGTCGACGCCAACGGACATAGAAAGCCAGGTAAATTGATGATATTAGATGCAGCTGGAATGGTTAGGCATTTTCTTAGGATCTTAATTGGTTGACAGGTAAGCTGTTGGGGTGGGTGTTAGATGGATGGATGGACAGGCAAGTTGTTGGTTAGGTTTCTATGATATATTATAAGGGATGTACAGGGAAATTTGGTTAGGTTTTTTATTGGAATAATGTATTGGCAGGCAGGTTGAGGGTTATGTTGAAAGGTTAATAGTGGATGTATGTAGGAATGATAGGTTATGTTTTATTGTTGATTGGGCATATATAGGCAAGTTGTTGGTTAGGTTTTTAGGATTATAAGGGGTGTACAGGGACATTTTTTGTTAGGTTTTAAAGATGATTGTGGATGTAGGTAGGACTTATAGGTTAGGTTTCAAGGATGATTGTGGATATATAGGCATGTTGTTGGTTAGGTTTTTTAGGATTATATGGGGTGTACAGGCAGATTGTTGGTTTGGTTAGGTAGGTTTGTATGGTCAACATGAGTTGGTAGGCAGCAGGTTGAGGGTTGGGTTTGTACGATTGACCATTGTTGTTCATGTATGGGGTAGGTTGTTGGTTAGGTTTCTATGGTCAAAATGAGAGTTGGTAGGCAGGTTGAGGGTTGTGTTTGTAGGTTGATTATGGACATAAAGGTAGTTTGTTGGTTATGTGAAAATGGATGATAGTGGATGTTGGTAGAAGGTGGTAGGTTAGGTTTCATGGATATATAGGTAGGTTGTGGGTTATGTTTGTAGGTTCATAATGGATTGTAAGGCAGGTTGAGGGTTAGGTTTGTATGGTCAAAATGGATTGGTAGGCAGGTTGAGGGTTAGGTTTGTATAACGATTGTGGATATATAGGTAGGGTTGTTGGTTAGATTAAAAGGGATGATAGTGTGGATGTGGTAGGTTAAGTTTCATGAATGATAAGGGGGTTTGTAGGATGTGATAATGAGCATTTGTGGGATGATAATAATTATGCTAACAGATTTAATGGATGAACTTGCTTGTGTGTTGATAATGGTGGATAGAGGGGGGTTACAAGGAAAGAAGTAAATGAAGGTTAGTGACAAAGGGTTGTGTTGTGTGTATAGTCATAATGAAATAAATATATAGGTATATATCATCGCGAATGGGGGGCAAGGATGAAGAATGTGTCGTGTAGAGATGGAATGTTTCATGTTAGTTATCACGAAACCAACAGAATTGCAATTATTTGATGCCAATATTAAAATAATAATGCAATTAAAAATAGTATATAATTGTGTTGTTAAAATGTTTACTACTACTCGAGATGGAAATAAGATAGTCAATTTACTGAACGCAACCATATGAAATGAATGTTGTGTGAAGTTGGTCGTCGTGTCGTTTGATAATGAACAAATGTCAAATATAATTTGGTAATTTGCTTTGGTCGGTGGTTCATCCCTTGTGTTTGACATTTGTGTTTTTTTTTATATTATAAATTCTAGGATTATAAAGAATACGTGACGTGCTAGTATAGCTAAGCTATTGTGTGGAGCTTTAGATGGAAGAAAATGTACGAATGTACGTACATCGAGGTGAGTATAGAGAAAGTTATAATGAATGTTGTTTTGTTTTTTTTTAGAGACAGCAATTGGAACATGGCGGCGACAAGGATAGTATGTTTTTGTTTTGCCCCGACGACAGATATGGATTATGGAAAAGATAAGTATAATAAGAAATAGTTTATGTAGTTTTATTGAAGATTTGATTGTTTATTTCAGGTACTGGAAAGGGTGCAACTGTGACAAAGGAGACAAAGGAAGTTAACAAGGAATACAGTAAGTGATTGATTCGGGAATTGTTATAATATATATTATAATTTTATTATTTTCATTGCAGGTGATGGATGATCAGCAACATTTTATATTATATATTAGGTTGTATGTATATGATGTTATGTGTAGCTGTTATTTTTAATAAAGAATGAAATTTAATAGTTGTCGGTGCATTTTTTTAGTACTACTTGTTATATTTCAGATACATTTTAGGTCGACGCCAACGGACATAGAAAGCCAGGTAAATTGATGATATTAGATGCAGCTGGAATGGTTAGGCATTTTCTTAGGATCTTAATTGGTTGACAGGTAAGCTGTTGGGGTGGGTGTTAGATGGATGGATGGACAGGCAAGTTGTTGGTTAGGTTTCTATGATATATTATAAGGGATGTACAGGGAAATTTGGTTAGGTTTTTTATTGGAATAATGTATTGGCAGGCAGGTTGAGGGTTATGTTGAAAGGTTAATAGTGGATGTATGTAGGAATGATAGGTTATGTTTTATTGTTGATTGGGCATATATAGGCAAGTTGTTGGTTAGGTTTTTAGGATTATAAGGGGTGTACAGGGACATTTTTTGTTAGGTTTTAAAGATGATTGTGGATGTAGGTAGGACTTATAGGTTAGGTTTCAAGGATGATTGTGGATATATAGGCATGTTGTTGGTTAGGTTTTTTAGGATTATATGGGGTGTACAGGCAGATTGTTGGTTTGGTTAGGTAGGTTTGTATGGTCAACATGAGTTGGTAGGCAGCAGGTTGAGGGTTGGGTTTGTACGATTGACCATTGTTGTTCATGTATGGGGTAGGTTGTTGGTTAGGTTTCTATGGTCAAAATGAGAGTTGGTAGGCAGGTTGAGGGTTGTGTTTGTAGGTTGATTATGGACATAAAGGTAGTTTGTTGGTTATGTGAAAATGGATGATAGTGGATGTTGGTAGAAGGTGGTAGGTTAGGTTTCATGGATATATAGGTAGGTTGTGGGTTATGTTTGTAGGTTCATAATGGATTGTAAGGCAGGTTGAGGGTTAGGTTTGTATGGTCAAAATGGATTGGTAGGCAGGTTGAGGGTTAGGTTTGTATAACGATTGTGGATATATAGGTAGGGTTGTTGGTTAGATTAAAAGGGATGATAGTGTGGATGTGGTAGGTTAAGTTTCATGAATGATAAGGGGGTTTGTAGGATGTGATAATGAGCATTTGTGGGATGATAATAATTATGCTAACAGATTTAATGGATGAACTTGCTTGTGTGTTGATAATGGTGGATAGAGGGGGGTTACAAGGAAAGAAGTAAATGAAGGTTAGTGACAAAGGGTTGTGTTGTGTGTATAGTCATAATGAAATAAATATATAGGTATATATCATCGCGAATGGGGGGCAAGGATGAAGAATGTGTCGTGTAGAGATGGAATGTTTCATGTTAGTTATCACGAAACCAACAGAATTGCAATTATTTGATGCCAATATTAAAATAATAATGCAATTAAAAATAGTATATAATTGTGTTGTTAAAATGTTTACTACTACTCGAGATGGAAATAAGATAGTCAATTTACTGAACGCAACCATATGAAATGAATGTTGTGTGAAGTTGGTCGTCGTGTCGTTTGATAATGAACAAATGTCAAATATAATTTGGTAATTTGCTTTGGTCGGTGGTTCATCCCTTGTGTTTGACATTTGTGTTTTTTTTTATATTATAAATTCTAGGATTATAAAGAATACGTGACGTGCTAGTATAGCTAAGCTATTGTGTGGAGCTTTAGATGGAAGAAAATGTACGAATGTACGTACATCGAGGTGAGTATAGAGAAAGTTATAATGAATGTTGTTTTGTTTTTTTTTAGAGACAGCAATTGGAACATGGCGGCGACAAGGATAGTATGTTTTTGTTTTGCCCCGACGACAGATATGGATTATGGAAAAGATAAGTATAATAAGAAATAGTTTATGTAGTTTTATTGAAGATTTGATTGTTTATTTCAGGTACTGGAAAGGGTGCAACTGTGACAAAGGAGACAAAGGAAGTTAACAAGGAATACAGTAAGTGATTGATTCGGGAATTGTTATAATATATATTATAATTTTATTATTTTCATTGCAGGTGATGGATGATCAGCAACATTTTATATTATATATTAGGTTGTATGTATATGATGTTATGTGTAGCTGTTATTTTTAATAAAGAATGAAATTTAATAGTTGTCGGTGCATTTTTTTAGTACTACTTGTTATATTTCAGATACATTTTAGGTCGACGCCAACGGACATAGAAAGCCAGGTAAATTGATGATATTAGATGCAGCTGGAATGGTTAGGCATTTTCTTAGGATCTTAATTGGTTGACAGGTAAGCTGTTGGGGTGGGTGTTAGATGGATGGATGGACAGGCAAGTTGTTGGTTAGGTTTCTATGATATATTATAAGGGATGTACAGGGAAATTTGGTTAGGTTTTTTATTGGAATAATGTATTGGCAGGCAGGTTGAGGGTTATGTTGAAAGGTTAATAGTGGATGTATGTAGGAATGATAGGTTATGTTTTATTGTTGATTGGGCATATATAGGCAAGTTGTTGGTTAGGTTTTTAGGATTATAAGGGGTGTACAGGGACATTTTTTGTTAGGTTTTAAAGATGATTGTGGATGTAGGTAGGACTTATAGGTTAGGTTTCAAGGATGATTGTGGATATATAGGCATGTTGTTGGTTAGGTTTTTTAGGATTATATGGGGTGTACAGGCAGATTGTTGGTTTGGTTAGGTAGGTTTGTATGGTCAACATGAGTTGGTAGGCAGCAGGTTGAGGGTTGGGTTTGTACGATTGACCATTGTTGTTCATGTATGGGGTAGGTTGTTGGTTAGGTTTCTATGGTCAAAATGAGAGTTGGTAGGCAGGTTGAGGGTTGTGTTTGTAGGTTGATTATGGACATAAAGGTAGTTTGTTGGTTATGTGAAAATGGATGATAGTGGATGTTGGTAGAAGGTGGTAGGTTAGGTTTCATGGATATATAGGTAGGTTGTGGGTTATGTTTGTAGGTTCATAATGGATTGTAAGGCAGGTTGAGGGTTAGGTTTGTATGGTCAAAATGGATTGGTAGGCAGGTTGAGGGTTAGGTTTGTATAACGATTGTGGATATATAGGTAGGGTTGTTGGTTAGATTAAAAGGGATGATAGTGTGGATGTGGTAGGTTAAGTTTCATGAATGATAAGGGGGTTTGTAGGATGTGATAATGAGCATTTGTGGGATGATAATAATTATGCTAACAGATTTAATGGATGAACTTGCTTGTGTGTTGATAATGGTGGATAGAGGGGGGTTACAAGGAAAGAAGTAAATGAAGGTTAGTGACAAAGGGTTGTGTTGTGTGTATAGTCATAATGAAATAAATATATAGGTATATATCATCGCGAATGGGGGGCAAGGATGAAGAATGTGTCGTGTAGAGATGGAATGTTTCATGTTAGTTATCACGAAACCAACAGAATTGCAATTATTTGATGCCAATATTAAAATAATAATGCAATTAAAAATAGTATATAATTGTGTTGTTAAAATGTTTACTACTACTCGAGATGGAAATAAGATAGTCAATTTACTGAACGCAACCATATGAAATGAATGTTGTGTGAAGTTGGTCGTCGTGTCGTTTGATAATGAACAAATGTCAAATATAATTTGGTAATTTGCTTTGGTCGGTGGTTCATCCCTTGTGTTTGACATTTGTGTTTTTTTTTATATTATAAATTCTAGGATTATAAAGAATACGTGACGTGCTAGTATAGCTAAGCTATTGTGTGGAGCTTTAGATGGAAGAAAATGTACGAATGTACGTACATCGAGGTGAGTATAGAGAAAGTTATAATGAATGTTGTTTTGTTTTTTTTTAGAGACAGCAATTGGAACATGGCGGCGACAAGGATAGTATGTTTTTGTTTTGCCCCGACGACAGATATGGATTATGGAAAAGATAAGTATAATAAGAAATAGTTTATGTAGTTTTATTGAAGATTTGATTGTTTATTTCAGGTACTGGAAAGGGTGCAACTGTGACAAAGGAGACAAAGGAAGTTAACAAGGAATACAGTAAGTGATTGATTCGGGAATTGTTATAATATATATTATAATTTTATTATTTTCATTGCAGGTGATGGATGATCAGCAACATTTTATATTATATATTAGGTTGTATGTATATGATGTTATGTGTAGCTGTTATTTTTAATAAAGAATGAAATTTAATAGTTGTCGGTGCATTTTTTTAGTACTACTTGTTATATTTCAGATACATTTTAGGTCGACGCCAACGGACATAGAAAGCCAGGTAAATTGATGATATTAGATGCAGCTGGAATGGTTAGGCATTTTCTTAGGATCTTAATTGGTTGACAGGTAAGCTGTTGGGGTGGGTGTTAGATGGATGGATGGACAGGCAAGTTGTTGGTTAGGTTTCTATGATATATTATAAGGGATGTACAGGGAAATTTGGTTAGGTTTTTTATTGGAATAATGTATTGGCAGGCAGGTTGAGGGTTATGTTGAAAGGTTAATAGTGGATGTATGTAGGAATGATAGGTTATGTTTTATTGTTGATTGGGCATATATAGGCAAGTTGTTGGTTAGGTTTTTAGGATTATAAGGGGTGTACAGGGACATTTTTTGTTAGGTTTTAAAGATGATTGTGGATGTAGGTAGGACTTATAGGTTAGGTTTCAAGGATGATTGTGGATATATAGGCATGTTGTTGGTTAGGTTTTTTAGGATTATATGGGGTGTACAGGCAGATTGTTGGTTTGGTTAGGTAGGTTTGTATGGTCAACATGAGTTGGTAGGCAGCAGGTTGAGGGTTGGGTTTGTACGATTGACCATTGTTGTTCATGTATGGGGTAGGTTGTTGGTTAGGTTTCTATGGTCAAAATGAGAGTTGGTAGGCAGGTTGAGGGTTGTGTTTGTAGGTTGATTATGGACATAAAGGTAGTTTGTTGGTTATGTGAAAATGGATGATAGTGGATGTTGGTAGAAGGTGGTAGGTTAGGTTTCATGGATATATAGGTAGGTTGTGGGTTATGTTTGTAGGTTCATAATGGATTGTAAGGCAGGTTGAGGGTTAGGTTTGTATGGTCAAAATGGATTGGTAGGCAGGTTGAGGGTTAGGTTTGTATAACGATTGTGGATATATAGGTAGGGTTGTTGGTTAGATTAAAAGGGATGATAGTGTGGATGTGGTAGGTTAAGTTTCATGAATGATAAGGGGGTTTGTAGGATGTGATAATGAGCATTTGTGGGATGATAATAATTATGCTAACAGATTTAATGGATGAACTTGCTTGTGTGTTGATAATGGTGGATAGAGGGGGGTTACAAGGAAAGAAGTAAATGAAGGTTAGTGACAAAGGGTTGTGTTGTGTGTATAGTCATAATGAAATAAATATATAGGTATATATCATCGCGAATGGGGGGCAAGGATGAAGAATGTGTCGTGTAGAGATGGAATGTTTCATGTTAGTTATCACGAAACCAACAGAATTGCAATTATTTGATGCCAATATTAAAATAATAATGCAATTAAAAATAGTATATAATTGTGTTGTTAAAATGTTTACTACTACTCGAGATGGAAATAAGATAGTCAATTTACTGAACGCAACCATATGAAATGAATGTTGTGTGAAGTTGGTCGTCGTGTCGTTTGATAATGAACAAATGTCAAATATAATTTGGTAATTTGCTTTGGTCGGTGGTTCATCCCTTGTGTTTGACATTTGTGTTTTTTTTTATATTATAAATTCTAGGATTATAAAGAATACGTGACGTGCTAGTATAGCTAAGCTATTGTGTGGAGCTTTAGATGGAAGAAAATGTACGAATGTACGTACATCGAGGTGAGTATAGAGAAAGTTATAATGAATGTTGTTTTGTTTTTTTTTAGAGACAGCAATTGGAACATGGCGGCGACAAGGATAGTATGTTTTTGTTTTGCCCCGACGACAGATATGGATTATGGAAAAGATAAGTATAATAAGAAATAGTTTATGTAGTTTTATTGAAGATTTGATTGTTTATTTCAGGTACTGGAAAGGGTGCAACTGTGACAAAGGAGACAAAGGAAGTTAACAAGGAATACAGTAAGTGATTGATTCGGGAATTGTTATAATATATATTATAATTTTATTATTTTCATTGCAGGTGATGGATGATCAGCAACATTTTATATTATATATTAGGTTGTATGTATATGATGTTATGTGTAGCTGTTATTTTTAATAAAGAATGAAATTTAATAGTTGTCCGGTGCATTTTTTTAGTACTACTTGTTATATTTCAGATAGGTCGACGCCAACGGACATAGAAAGCCAGGTAAATTGATGATATTAGATGCAGCTGGAATGGTTAGGCATTTTCTTAGGATCTTAATTGGTTGACAGGTAAGCTGTTGGGGTGGGTGTTAGATGGATGGATGGACAGGCAAGTTGTTGGTTAGGTTTCTATGATATATTATAAGGGATGTACAGGGAAATTTGGTTAGGTTTTTTATTGGAATAATGTATTGGCAGGCAGGTTGAGGGTTATGTTGAAAGGTTAATAGTGGATGTATGTAGGAATGATAGGTTATGTTTTATTGTTGATTGGGCATATATAGGCAAGTTGTTGGTTAGGTTTTTAGGATTATAAGGGGTGTACAGGGACATTTTTTGTTAGGTTTTAAAGATGATTGTGGATGTAGGTAGGACTTATAGGTTAGGTTTCAAGGATGATTGTGGATATATAGGCATGTTGTTGGTTAGGTTTTTTAGGATTATATGGGGTGTACAGGCAGATTGTTGGTTTGGTTAGGTAGGTTTGTATGGTCAACATGAGTTGGTAGGCAGCAGGTTGAGGGTTGGGTTTGTACGATTGACCATTGTTGTTCATGTATGGGGTAGGTTGTTGGTTAGGTTTCTATGGTCAAAATGAGAGTTGGTAGGCAGGTTGAGGGTTGTGTTTGTAGGTTGATTATGGACATAAAGGTAGTTTGTTGGTTATGTGAAAATGGATGATAGTGGATGTTGGTAGAAGGTGGTAGGTTAGGTTTCATGGATATATAGGTAGGTTGTGGGTTATGTTTGTAGGTTCATAATGGATTGTAAGGCAGGTTGAGGGTTAGGTTTGTATGGTCAAAATGGATTGGTAGGCAGGTTGAGGGTTAGGTTTGTATAACGATTGTGGATATATAGGTAGGGTTGTTGGTTAGATTAAAAGGGATGATAGTGTGGATGTGGTAGGTTAAGTTTCATGAATGATAAGGGGGTTTGTAGGATGTGATAATGAGCATTTGTGGGATGATAATAATTATGCTAACAGATTTAATGGATGAACTTGCTTGTGTGTTGATAATGGTGGATAGAGGGGGGTTACAAGGAAAGAAGTAAATGAAGGTTAGTGACAAAGGGTTGTGTTGTGTGTATAGTCATAATGAAATAAATATATAGGTATATATCATCGCGAATGGGGGGCAAGGATGAAGAATGTGTCGTGTAGAGATGGAATGTTTCATGTTAGTTATCACGAAACCAACAGAATTGCAATTATTTGATGCCAATATTAAAATAATAATGCAATTAAAAATAGTATATAATTGTGTTGTTAAAATGTTTACTACTACTCGAGATGGAAATAAGATAGTCAATTTACTGAACGCAACCATATGAAATGAATGTTGTGTGAAGTTGGTCGTCGTGTCGTTTGATAATGAACAAATGTCAAATATAATTTGGTAATTTGCTTTGGTCGGTGGTTCATCCCTTGTGTTTGACATTTGTGTTTTTTTTTATATTATAAATTCTAGGATTATAAAGAATACGTGACGTGCTAGTATAGCTAAGCTATTGTGTGGAGCTTTAGATGGAAGAAAATGTACGAATGTACGTACATCGAGGTGAGTATAGAGAAAGTTATAATGAATGTTGTTTTGTTTTTTTTTAGAGACAGCAATTGGAACATGGCGGCGACAAGGATAGTATGTTTTTGTTTTGCCCCGACGACAGATATGGATTATGGAAAAGATAAGTATAATAAGAAATAGTTTATGTAGTTTTATTGAAGATTTGATTGTTTATTTCAGGTACTGGAAAGGGTGCAACTGTGACAAAGGAGACAAAGGAAGTTAACAAGGAATACAGTAAGTGATTGATTCGGGAATTGTTATAATATATATTATAATTTTATTATTTTCATTGCAGGTGATGGATGATCAGCAACATTTTATATTATATATTAGGTTGTATGTATATGATGTTATGTGTAGCTGTTATTTTTAATAAAGAATGAAATTTAATAGTTGTCCGGTGCATTTTTTTAGTACTACTTGTTATATTTCAGATAGGTCGACGCCAACGGACATAGAAAGCCAGGTAAATTGATGATATTAGATGCAGCTGGAATGGTTAGGCATTTTCTTAGGATCTTAATTGGTTGACAGGTAAGCTGTTGGGGTGGGTGTTAGATGGATGGATGGACAGGCAAGTTGTTGGTTAGGTTTCTATGATATATTATAAGGGATGTACAGGGAAATTTGGTTAGGTTTTTTATTGGAATAATGTATTGGCAGGCAGGTTGAGGGTTATGTTGAAAGGTTAATAGTGGATGTATGTAGGAATGATAGGTTATGTTTTATTGTTGATTGGGCATATATAGGCAAGTTGTTGGTTAGGTTTTTAGGATTATAAGGGGTGTACAGGGACATTTTTTGTTAGGTTTTAAAGATGATTGTGGATGTAGGTAGGACTTATAGGTTAGGTTTGTTGGTTAGGTTTTTTAGGATTATATGGGGTGTACAGGCAGATTGTTGGTTTGGTTAGGTAGGTTTGTATGGTCAACATGAGTTGGTAGGCAGCAGGTTGAGGGTTGGGTTTGTACGATTGACCATTGTTGTTCATGTATGGGGTAGGTTGTTGGTTAGGTTTCTATGGTCAAAATGAGAGTTGGTAGGCAGGTTGAGGGTTGTGTTTGTAGGTTGATTATGGACATAAAGGTAGTTTGTTGGTTATGTGAAAATGGATGATAGTGGATGTTGGTAGAAGGTGGTAGGTTAGGTTTCATGGATATATAGGTAGGTTGTGGGTTATGTTTGTAGGTTCATAATGGATTGTAAGGCAGGTTGAGGGTTAGGTTTGTATGGTCAAAATGGATTGGTAGGCAGGTTGAGGGTTAGGTTTGTATAACGATTGTGGATATATAGGTAGGGTTGTTGGTTAGATTAAAAGGGATGATAGTGTGGATGTGGTAGGTTAAGTTTCATGAATGATAAGGGGGTTTGTAGGATGTGATAATGAGCATTTGTGGGATGATAATAATTATGCTAACAGATTTAATGGATGAACTTGCTTGTGTGTTGATAATGGTGGATAGAGGGGGGTTACAAGGAAAGAAGTAAATGAAGGTTAGTGACAAAGGGTTGTGTTGTGTGTATAGTCATAATGAAATAAATATATAGGTATATATCATCGCGAATGGGGGGCAAGGATGAAGAATGTGTCGTGTAGAGATGGAATGTTTCATGTTAGTTATCACGAAACCAACAGAATTGCAATTATTTGATGCCAATATTAAAATAATAATGCAATTAAAAATAGTATATAATTGTGTTGTTAAAATGTTTACTACTACTCGAGATGGAAATAAGATAGTCAATTTACTGAACGCAACCATATGAAATGAATGTTGTGTGAAGTTGGTCGTCGTGTCGTTTGATAATGAACAAATGTCAAATATAATTTGGTAATTTGCTTTGGTCGGTGGTTCATCCCTTGTGTTTGACATTTGTGTTTTTTTTTATATTATAAATTCTAGGATTATAAAGAATACGTGACGTGCTAGTATAGCTAAGCTATTGTGTGGAGCTTTAGATGGAAGAAAATGTACGAATGTACGTACATCGAGGTGAGTATAGAGAAAGTTATAATGAATGTTGTTTTGTTTTTTTTTAGAGACAGCAATTGGAACATGGCGGCGACAAGGATAGTATGTTTTTGTTTTGCCCCGACGACAGATATGGATTATGGAAAAGATAAGTATAATAAGAAATAGTTTATGTAGTTTTATTGAAGATTTGATTGTTTATTTCAGGTACTGGAAAGGGTGCAACTGTGACAAAGGAGACAAAGGAAGTTAACAAGGAATACAGTAAGTGATTGATTCGGGAATTGTTATAATATATATTATAATTTTATTATTTTCATTGCAGGTGATGGATGATCAGCAACATTTTATATTATATATTAGGTTGTATGTATATGATGTTATGTGTAGCTGTTATTTTTAATAAAGAATGAAATTTAATAGTTGTCGGTGCATTTTTTTAGTACTACTTGTTATATTTCAGATACATTTTAGGTCGACGCCAACGGACATAGAAAGCCAGGTAAATTGATGATATTAGATGCAGCTGGAATGGTTAGGCATTTTCTTAGGATCTTAATTGGTTGACAGGTAAGCTGTTGGGGTGGGTGTTAGATGGATGGATGGACAGGCAAGTTGTTGGTTAGGTTTCTATGATATATTATAAGGGATGTACAGGGAAATTTGGTTAGGTTTTTTATTGGAATAATGTATTGGCAGGCAGGTTGAGGGTTATGTTGAAAGGTTAATAGTGGATGTATGTAGGAATGATAGGTTATGTTTTATTGTTGATTGGGCATATATAGGCAAGTTGTTGGTTAGGTTTTTAGGATTATAAGGGGTGTACAGGGACATTTTTTGTTAGGTTTTAAAGATGATTGTGGATGTAGGTAGGACTTATAGGTTAGGTTTCAAGGATGATTGTGGATATATAGGCATGTTGTTGGTTAGGTTTTTTAGGATTATATGGGGTGTACAGGCAGATTGTTGGTTTGGTTAGGTAGGTTTGTATGGTCAACATGAGTTGGTAGGCAGCAGGTTGAGGGTTGGGTTTGTACGATTGACCATTGTTGTTCATGTATGGGGTAGGTTGTTGGTTAGGTTTCTATGGTCAAAATGAGAGTTGGTAGGCAGGTTGAGGGTTGTGTTTGTAGGTTGATTATGGACATAAAGGTAGTTTGTTGGTTATGTGAAAATGGATGATAGTGGATGTTGGTAGAAGGTGGTAGGTTAGGTTTCATGGATATATAGGTAGGTTGTGGGTTATGTTTGTAGGTTCATAATGGATTGTAAGGCAGGTTGAGGGTTAGGTTTGTATGGTCAAAATGGATTGGTAGGCAGGTTGAGGGTTAGGTTTGTATAACGATTGTGGATATATAGGTAGGGTTGTTGGTTAGATTAAAAGGGATGATAGTGTGGATGTGGTAGGTTAAGTTTCATGAATGATAAGGGGGTTTGTAGGATGTGATAATGAGCATTTGTGGGATGATAATAATTATGCTAACAGATTTAATGGATGAACTTGCTTGTGTGTTGATAATGGTGGATAGAGGGGGGTTACAAGGAAAGAAGTAAATGAAGGTTAGTGACAAAGGGTTGTGTTGTGTGTATAGTCATAATGAAATAAATATATAGGTATATATCATCGCGAATGGGGGGCAAGGATGAAGAATGTGTCGTGTAGAGATGGAATGTTTCATGTTAGTTATCACGAAACCAACAGAATTGCAATTATTTGATGCCAATATTAAAATAATAATGCAATTAAAAATAGTATATAATTGTGTTGTTAAAATGTTTACTACTACTCGAGATGGAAATAAGATAGTCAATTTACTGAACGCAACCATATGAAATGAATGTTGTGTGAAGTTGGTCGTCGTGTCGTTTGATAATGAACAAATGTCAAATATAATTTGGTAATTTGCTTTGGTCGGTGGTTCATCCCTTGTGTTTGACATTTGTGTTTTTTTTTATATTATAAATTCTAGGATTATAAAGAATACGTGACGTGCTAGTATAGCTAAGCTATTGTGTGGAGCTTTAGATGGAAGAAAATGTACGAATGTACGTACATCGAGGTGAGTATAGAGAAAGTTATAATGAATGTTGTTTTGTTTTTTTTTAGAGACAGCAATTGGAACATGGCGGCGACAAGGATAGTATGTTTTTGTTTTGCCCCGACGACAGATATGGATTATGGAAAAGATAAGTATAATAAGAAATAGTTTATGTAGTTTTATTGAAGATTTGATTGTTTATTTCAGGTACTGGAAAGGGTGCAACTGTGACAAAGGAGACAAAGGAAGTTAACAAGGAATACAGTAAGTGATTGATTCGGGAATTGTTATAATATATATTATAATTTTATTATTTTCATTGCAGGTGATGGATGATCAGCAACATTTTATATTATATATTAGGTTGTATGTATATGATGTTATGTGTAGCTGTTATTTTTAATAAAGAATGAAATTTAATAGTTGTCGGTGCATTTTTTTAGTACTACTTGTTATATTTCAGATACATTTTAGGTCGACGCCAACGGACATAGAAAGCCAGGTAAATTGATGATATTAGATGCAGCTGGAATGGTTAGGCATTTTCTTAGGATCTTAATTGGTTGACAGGTAAGCTGTTGGGGTGGGTGTTAGATGGATGGATGGACAGGCAAGTTGTTGGTTAGGTTTCTATGATATATTATAAGGGATGTACAGGGAAATTTGGTTAGGTTTTTTATTGGAATAATGTATTGGCAGGCAGGTTGAGGGTTATGTTGAAAGGTTAATAGTGGATGTATGTAGGAATGATAGGTTATGTTTTATTGTTGATTGGGCATATATAGGCAAGTTGTTGGTTAGGTTTTTAGGATTATAAGGGGTGTACAGGGACATTTTTTGTTAGGTTTTAAAGATGATTGTGGATGTAGGTAGGACTTATAGGTTAGGTTTCAAGGATGATTGTGGATATATAGGCATGTTGTTGGTTAGGTTTTTTAGGATTATATGGGGTGTACAGGCAGATTGTTGGTTTGGTTAGGTAGGTTTGTATGGTCAACATGAGTTGGTAGGCAGCAGGTTGAGGGTTGGGTTTGTACGATTGACCATTGTTGTTCATGTATGGGGTAGGTTGTTGGTTAGGTTTCTATGGTCAAAATGAGAGTTGGTAGGCAGGTTGAGGGTTGTGTTTGTAGGTTGATTATGGACATAAAGGTAGTTTGTTGGTTATGTGAAAATGGATGATAGTGGATGTTGGTAGAAGGTGGTAGGTTAGGTTTCATGGATATATAGGTAGGTTGTGGGTTATGTTTGTAGGTTCATAATGGATTGTAAGGCAGGTTGAGGGTTAGGTTTGTATGGTCAAAATGGATTGGTAGGCAGGTTGAGGGTTAGGTTTGTATAACGATTGTGGATATATAGGTAGGGTTGTTGGTTAGATTAAAAGGGATGATAGTGTGGATGTGGTAGGTTAAGTTTCATGAATGATAAGGGGGTTTGTAGGATGTGATAATGAGCATTTGTGGGATGATAATAATTATGCTAACAGATTTAATGGATGAACTTGCTTGTGTGTTGATAATGGTGGATAGAGGGGGGTTACAAGGAAAGAAGTAAATGAAGGTTAGTGACAAAGGGTTGTGTTGTGTGTATAGTCATAATGAAATAAATATATAGGTATATATCATCGCGAATGGGGGGCAAGGATGAAGAATGTGTCGTGTAGAGATGGAATGTTTCATGTTAGTTATCACGAAACCAACAGAATTGCAATTATTTGATGCCAATATTAAAATAATAATGCAATTAAAAATAGTATATAATTGTGTTGTTAAAATGTTTACTACTACTCGAGATGGAAATAAGATAGTCAATTTACTGAACGCAACCATATGAAATGAATGTTGTGTGAAGTTGGTCGTCGTGTCGTTTGATAATGAACAAATGTCAAATATAATTTGGTAATTTGCTTTGGTCGGTGGTTCATCCCTTGTGTTTGACATTTGTGTTTTTTTTTATATTATAAATTCTAGGATTATAAAGAATACGTGACGTGCTAGTATAGCTAAGCTATTGTGTGGAGCTTTAGATGGAAGAAAATGTACGAATGTACGTACATCGAGGTGAGTATAGAGAAAGTTATAATGAATGTTGTTTTGTTTTTTTTTAGAGACAGCAATTGGAACATGGCGGCGACAAGGATAGTATGTTTTTGTTTTGCCCCGACGACAGATATGGATTATGGAAAAGATAAGTATAATAAGAAATAGTTTATGTAGTTTTATTGAAGATTTGATTGTTTATTTCAGGTACTGGAAAGGGTGCAACTGTGACAAAGGAGACAAAGGAAGTTAACAAGGAATACAGTAAGTGATTGATTCGGGAATTGTTATAATATATATTATAATTTTATTATTTTCATTGCAGGTGATGGATGATCAGCAACATTTTATATTATATATTAGGTTGTATGTATATGATGTTATGTGTAGCTGTTATTTTTAATAAAGAATGAAATTTAATAGTTGTCGGTGCATTTTTTTAGTACTACTTGTTATATTTCAGATACATTTTAGGTCGACGCCAACGGACATAGAAAGCCAGGTAAATTGATGATATTAGATGCAGCTGGAATGGTTAGGCATTTTCTTAGGATCTTAATTGGTTGACAGGTAAGCTGTTGGGGTGGGTGTTAGATGGATGGATGGACAGGCAAGTTGTTGGTTAGGTTTCTATGATATATTATAAGGGATGTACAGGGAAATTTGGTTAGGTTTTTTATTGGAATAATGTATTGGCAGGCAGGTTGAGGGTTATGTTGAAAGGTTAATAGTGGATGTATGTAGGAATGATAGGTTATGTTTTATTGTTGATTGGGCATATATAGGCAAGTTGTTGGTTAGGTTTTTAGGATTATAAGGGGTGTACAGGGACATTTTTTGTTAGGTTTTAAAGATGATTGTGGATGTAGGTAGGACTTATAGGTTAGGTTTCAAGGATGATTGTGGATATATAGGCATGTTGTTGGTTAGGTTTTTTAGGATTATATGGGGTGTACAGGCAGATTGTTGGTTTGGTTAGGTAGGTTTGTATGGTCAACATGAGTTGGTAGGCAGCAGGTTGAGGGTTGGGTTTGTACGATTGACCATTGTTGTTCATGTATGGGGTAGGTTGTTGGTTAGGTTTCTATGGTCAAAATGAGAGTTGGTAGGCAGGTTGAGGGTTGTGTTTGTAGGTTGATTATGGACATAAAGGTAGTTTGTTGGTTATGTGAAAATGGATGATAGTGGATGTTGGTAGAAGGTGGTAGGTTAGGTTTCATGGATATATAGGTAGGTTGTGGGTTATGTTTGTAGGTTCATAATGGATTGTAAGGCAGGTTGAGGGTTAGGTTTGTATGGTCAAAATGGATTGGTAGGCAGGTTGAGGGTTAGGTTTGTATAACGATTGTGGATATATAGGTAGGGTTGTTGGTTAGATTAAAAGGGATGATAGTGTGGATGTGGTAGGTTAAGTTTCATGAATGATAAGGGGGTTTGTAGGATGTGATAATGAGCATTTGTGGGATGATAATAATTATGCTAACAGATTTAATGGATGAACTTGCTTGTGTGTTGATAATGGTGGATAGAGGGGGGTTACAAGGAAAGAAGTAAATGAAGGTTAGTGACAAAGGGTTGTGTTGTGTGTATAGTCATAATGAAATAAATATATAGGTATATATCATCGCGAATGGGGGGCAAGGATGAAGAATGTGTCGTGTAGAGATGGAATGTTTCATGTTAGTTATCACGAAACCAACAGAATTGCAATTATTTGATGCCAATATTAAAATAATAATGCAATTAAAAATAGTATATAATTGTGTTGTTAAAATGTTTACTACTACTCGAGATGGAAATAAGATAGTCAATTTACTGAACGCAACCATATGAAATGAATGTTGTGTGAAGTTGGTCGTCGTGTCGTTTGATAATGAACAAATGTCAAATATAATTTGGTAATTTGCTTTGGTCGGTGGTTCATCCCTTGTGTTTGACATTTGTGTTTTTTTTTATATTATAAATTCTAGGATTATAAAGAATACGTGACGTGCTAGTATAGCTAAGCTATTGTGTGGAGCTTTAGATGGAAGAAAATGTACGAATGTACGTACATCGAGGTGAGTATAGAGAAAGTTATAATGAATGTTGTTTTGTTTTTTTTTAGAGACAGCAATTGGAACATGGCGGCGACAAGGATAGTATGTTTTTGTTTTGCCCCGACGACAGATATGGATTATGGAAAAGATAAGTATAATAAGAAATAGTTTATGTAGTTTTATTGAAGATTTGATTGTTTATTTCAGGTACTGGAAAGGGTGCAACTGTGACAAAGGAGACAAAGGAAGTTAACAAGGAATACAGTAAGTGATTGATTCGGGAATTGTTATAATATATATTATAATTTTATTATTTTCATTGCAGGTGATGGATGATCAGCAACATTTTATATTATATATTAGGTTGTATGTATATGATGTTATGTGTAGCTGTTATTTTTAATAAAGAATGAAATTTAATAGTTGTCGGTGCATTTTTTTAGTACTACTTGTTATATTTCAGATACATTTTAGGTCGACGCCAACGGACATAGAAAGCCAGGTAAATTGATGATATTAGATGCAGCTGGAATGGTTAGGCATTTTCTTAGGATCTTAATTGGTTGACAGGTAAGCTGTTGGGGTGGGTGTTAGATGGATGGATGGACAGGCAAGTTGTTGGTTAGGTTTCTATGATATATTATAAGGGATGTACAGGGAAATTTGGTTAGGTTTTTTATTGGAATAATGTATTGGCAGGCAGGTTGAGGGTTATGTTGAAAGGTTAATAGTGGATGTATGTAGGAATGATAGGTTATGTTTTATTGTTGATTGGGCATATATAGGCAAGTTGTTGGTTAGGTTTTTAGGATTATAAGGGGTGTACAGGGACATTTTTTGTTAGGTTTTAAAGATGATTGTGGATGTAGGTAGGACTTATAGGTTAGGTTTCAAGGATGATTGTGGATATATAGGCATGTTGTTGGTTAGGTTTTTTAGGATTATATGGGGTGTACAGGCAGATTGTTGGTTTGGTTAGGTAGGTTTGTATGGTCAACATGAGTTGGTAGGCAGCAGGTTGAGGGTTGGGTTTGTACGATTGACCATTGTTGTTCATGTATGGGGTAGGTTGTTGGTTAGGTTTCTATGGTCAAAATGAGAGTTGGTAGGCAGGTTGAGGGTTGTGTTTGTAGGTTGATTATGGACATAAAGGTAGTTTGTTGGTTATGTGAAAATGGATGATAGTGGATGTTGGTAGAAGGTGGTAGGTTAGGTTTCATGGATATATAGGTAGGTTGTGGGTTATGTTTGTAGGTTCATAATGGATTGTAAGGCAGGTTGAGGGTTAGGTTTGTATGGTCAAAATGGATTGGTAGGCAGGTTGAGGGTTAGGTTTGTATAACGATTGTGGATATATAGGTAGGGTTGTTGGTTAGATTAAAAGGGATGATAGTGTGGATGTGGTAGGTTAAGTTTCATGAATGATAAGGGGGTTTGTAGGATGTGATAATGAGCATTTGTGGGATGATAATAATTATGCTAACAGATTTAATGGATGAACTTGCTTGTGTGTTGATAATGGTGGATAGAGGGGGGTTACAAGGAAAGAAGTAAATGAAGGTTAGTGACAAAGGGTTGTGTTGTGTGTATAGTCATAATGAAATAAATATATAGGTATATATCATCGCGAATGGGGGGCAAGGATGAAGAATGTGTCGTGTAGAGATGGAATGTTTCATGTTAGTTATCACGAAACCAACAGAATTGCAATTATTTGATGCCAATATTAAAATAATAATGCAATTAAAAATAGTATATAATTGTGTTGTTAAAATGTTTACTACTACTCGAGATGGAAATAAGATAGTCAATTTACTGAACGCAACCATATGAAATGAATGTTGTGTGAAGTTGGTCGTCGTGTCGTTTGATAATGAACAAATGTCAAATATAATTTGGTAATTTGCTTTGGTCGGTGGTTCATCCCTTGTGTTTGACATTTGTGTTTTTTTTTATATTATAAATTCTAGGATTATAAAGAATACGTGACGTGCTAGTATAGCTAAGCTATTGTGTGGAGCTTTAGATGGAAGAAAATGTACGAATGTACGTACATCGAGGTGAGTATAGAGAAAGTTATAATGAATGTTGTTTTGTTTTTTTTTAGAGACAGCAATTGGAACATGGCGGCGACAAGGATAGTATGTTTTTGTTTTGCCCCGACGACAGATATGGATTATGGAAAAGATAAGTATAATAAGAAATAGTTTATGTAGTTTTATTGAAGATTTGATTGTTTATTTCAGGTACTGGAAAGGGTGCAACTGTGACAAAGGAGACAAAGGAAGTTAACAAGGAATACAGTAAGTGATTGATTCGGGAATTGTTATAATATATATTATAATTTTATTATTTTCATTGCAGGTGATGGATGATCAGCAACATTTTATATTATATATTAGGTTGTATGTATATGATGTTATGTGTAGCTGTTATTTTTAATAAAGAATGAAATTTAATAGTTGTCGGTGCATTTTTTTAGTACTACTTGTTATATTTCAGATACATTTTAGGTCGACGCCAACGGACATAGAAAGCCAGGTAAATTGATGATATTAGATGCAGCTGGAATGGTTAGGCATTTTCTTAGGATCTTAATTGGTTGACAGGTAAGCTGTTGGGGTGGGTGTTAGATGGATGGATGGACAGGCAAGTTGTTGGTTAGGTTTCTATGATATATTATAAGGGATGTACAGGGAAATTTGGTTAGGTTTTTTATTGGAATAATGTATTGGCAGGCAGGTTGAGGGTTATGTTGAAAGGTTAATAGTGGATGTATGTAGGAATGATAGGTTATGTTTTATTGTTGATTGGGCATATATAGGCAAGTTGTTGGTTAGGTTTTTAGGATTATAAGGGGTGTACAGGGACATTTTTTGTTAGGTTTTAAAGATGATTGTGGATGTAGGTAGGACTTATAGGTTAGGTTTCAAGGATGATTGTGGATATATAGGCATGTTGTTGGTTAGGTTTTTTAGGATTATATGGGGTGTACAGGCAGATTGTTGGTTTGGTTAGGTAGGTTTGTATGGTCAACATGAGTTGGTAGGCAGCAGGTTGAGGGTTGGGTTTGTACGATTGACCATTGTTGTTCATGTATGGGGTAGGTTGTTGGTTAGGTTTCTATGGTCAAAATGAGAGTTGGTAGGCAGGTTGAGGGTTGTGTTTGTAGGTTGATTATGGACATAAAGGTAGTTTGTTGGTTATGTGAAAATGGATGATAGTGGATGTTGGTAGAAGGTGGTAGGTTAGGTTTCATGGATATATAGGTAGGTTGTGGGTTATGTTTGTAGGTTCATAATGGATTGTAAGGCAGGTTGAGGGTTAGGTTTGTATGGTCAAAATGGATTGGTAGGCAGGTTGAGGGTTAGGTTTGTATAACGATTGTGGATATATAGGTAGGGTTGTTGGTTAGATTAAAAGGGATGATAGTGTGGATGTGGTAGGTTAAGTTTCATGAATGATAAGGGGGTTTGTAGGATGTGATAATGAGCATTTGTGGGATGATAATAATTATGCTAACAGATTTAATGGATGAACTTGCTTGTGTGTTGATAATGGTGGATAGAGGGGGGTTACAAGGAAAGAAGTAAATGAAGGTTAGTGACAAAGGGTTGTGTTGTGTGTATAGTCATAATGAAATAAATATATAGGTATATATCATCGCGAATGGGGGGCAAGGATGAAGAATGTGTCGTGTAGAGATGGAATGTTTCATGTTAGTTATCACGAAACCAACAGAATTGCAATTATTTGATGCCAATATTAAAATAATAATGCAATTAAAAATAGTATATAATTGTGTTGTTAAAATGTTTACTACTACTCGAGATGGAAATAAGATAGTCAATTTACTGAACGCAACCATATGAAATGAATGTTGTGTGAAGTTGGTCGTCGTGTCGTTTGATAATGAACAAATGTCAAATATAATTTGGTAATTTGCTTTGGTCGGTGGTTCATCCCTTGTGTTTGACATTTGTGTTTTTTTTTATATTATAAATTCTAGGATTATAAAGAATACGTGACGTGCTAGTATAGCTAAGCTATTGTGTGGAGCTTTAGATGGAAGAAAATGTACGAATGTACGTACATCGAGGTGAGTATAGAGAAAGTTATAATGAATGTTGTTTTGTTTTTTTTTAGAGACAGCAATTGGAACATGGCGGCGACAAGGATAGTATGTTTTTGTTTTGCCCCGACGACAGATATGGATTATGGAAAAGATAAGTATAATAAGAAATAGTTTATGTAGTTTTATTGAAGATTTGATTGTTTATTTCAGGTACTGGAAAGGGTGCAACTGTGACAAAGGAGACAAAGGAAGTTAACAAGGAATACAGTAAGTGATTGATTCGGGAATTGTTATAATATATATTATAATTTTATTATTTTCATTGCAGGTGATGGATGATCAGCAACATTTTATATTATATATTAGGTTGTATGTATATGATGTTATGTGTAGCTGTTATTTTTAATAAAGAATGAAATTTAATAGTTGTCGGTGCATTTTTTTAGTACTACTTGTTATATTTCAGATACATTTTAGGTCGACGCCAACGGACATAGAAAGCCAGGTAAATTGATGATATTAGATGCAGCTGGAATGGTTAGGCATTTTCTTAGGATCTTAATTGGTTGACAGGTAAGCTGTTGGGGTGGGTGTTAGATGGATGGATGGACAGGCAAGTTGTTGGTTAGGTTTCTATGATATATTATAAGGGATGTACAGGGAAATTTGGTTAGGTTTTTTATTGGAATAATGTATTGGCAGGCAGGTTGAGGGTTATGTTGAAAGGTTAATAGTGGATGTATGTAGGAATGATAGGTTATGTTTTATTGTTGATTGGGCATATATAGGCAAGTTGTTGGTTAGGTTTTTAGGATTATAAGGGGTGTACAGGGACATTTTTTGTTAGGTTTTAAAGATGATTGTGGATGTAGGTAGGACTTATAGGTTAGGTTTCAAGGATGATTGTGGATATATAGGCATGTTGTTGGTTAGGTTTTTTAGGATTATATGGGGTGTACAGGCAGATTGTTGGTTTGGTTAGGTAGGTTTGTATGGTCAACATGAGTTGGTAGGCAGCAGGTTGAGGGTTGGGTTTGTACGATTGACCATTGTTGTTCATGTATGGGGTAGGTTGTTGGTTAGGTTTCTATGGTCAAAATGAGAGTTGGTAGGCAGGTTGAGGGTTGTGTTTGTAGGTTGATTATGGACATAAAGGTAGTTTGTTGGTTATGTGAAAATGGATGATAGTGGATGTTGGTAGAAGGTGGTAGGTTAGGTTTCATGGATATATAGGTAGGTTGTGGGTTATGTTTGTAGGTTCATAATGGATTGTAAGGCAGGTTGAGGGTTAGGTTTGTATGGTCAAAATGGATTGGTAGGCAGGTTGAGGGTTAGGTTTGTATAACGATTGTGGATATATAGGTAGGGTTGTTGGTTAGATTAAAAGGGATGATAGTGTGGATGTGGTAGGTTAAGTTTCATGAATGATAAGGGGGTTTGTAGGATGTGATAATGAGCATTTGTGGGATGATAATAATTATGCTAACAGATTTAATGGATGAACTTGCTTGTGTGTTGATAATGGTGGATAGAGGGGGGTTACAAGGAAAGAAGTAAATGAAGGTTAGTGACAAAGGGTTGTGTTGTGTGTATAGTCATAATGAAATAAATATATAGGTATATATCATCGCGAATGGGGGGCAAGGATGAAGAATGTGTCGTGTAGAGATGGAATGTTTCATGTTAGTTATCACGAAACCAACAGAATTGCAATTATTTGATGCCAATATTAAAATAATAATGCAATTAAAAATAGTATATAATTGTGTTGTTAAAATGTTTACTACTACTCGAGATGGAAATAAGATAGTCAATTTACTGAACGCAACCATATGAAATGAATGTTGTGTGAAGTTGGTCGTCGTGTCGTTTGATAATGAACAAATGTCAAATATAATTTGGTAATTTGCTTTGGTCGGTGGTTCATCCCTTGTGTTTGACATTTGTGTTTTTTTTTATATTATAAATTCTAGGATTATAAAGAATACGTGACGTGCTAGTATAGCTAAGCTATTGTGTGGAGCTTTAGATGGAAGAAAATGTACGAATGTACGTACATCGAGGTGAGTATAGAGAAAGTTATAATGAATGTTGTTTTGTTTTTTTTTAGAGACAGCAATTGGAACATGGCGGCGACAAGGATAGTATGTTTTTGTTTTGCCCCGACGACAGATATGGATTATGGAAAAGATAAGTATAATAAGAAATAGTTTATGTAGTTTTATTGAAGATTTGATTGTTTATTTCAGGTACTGGAAAGGGTGCAACTGTGACAAAGGAGACAAAGGAAGTTAACAAGGAATACAGTAAGTGATTGATTCGGGAATTGTTATAATATATATTATAATTTTATTATTTTCATTGCAGGTGATGGATGATCAGCAACATTTTATATTATATATTAGGTTGTATGTATATGATGTTATGTGTAGCTGTTATTTTTAATAAAGAATGAAATTTAATAGTTGTCGGTGCATTTTTTTAGTACTACTTGTTATATTTCAGATACATTTTAGGTCGACGCCAACGGACATAGAAAGCCAGGTAAATTGATGATATTAGATGCAGCTGGAATGGTTAGGCATTTTCTTAGGATCTTAATTGGTTGACAGGTAAGCTGTTGGGGTGGGTGTTAGATGGATGGATGGACAGGCAAGTTGTTGGTTAGGTTTCTATGATATATTATAAGGGATGTACAGGGAAATTTGGTTAGGTTTTTTATTGGAATAATGTATTGGCAGGCAGGTTGAGGGTTATGTTGAAAGGTTAATAGTGGATGTATGTAGGAATGATAGGTTATGTTTTATTGTTGATTGGGCATATATAGGCAAGTTGTTGGTTAGGTTTTTAGGATTATAAGGGGTGTACAGGGACATTTTTTGTTAGGTTTTAAAGATGATTGTGGATGTAGGTAGGACTTATAGGTTAGGTTTCAAGGATGATTGTGGATATATAGGCATGTTGTTGGTTAGGTTTTTTAGGATTATATGGGGTGTACAGGCAGATTGTTGGTTTGGTTAGGTAGGTTTGTATGGTCAACATGAGTTGGTAGGCAGCAGGTTGAGGGTTGGGTTTGTACGATTGACCATTGTTGTTCATGTATGGGGTAGGTTGTTGGTTAGGTTTCTATGGTCAAAATGAGAGTTGGTAGGCAGGTTGAGGGTTGTGTTTGTAGGTTGATTATGGACATAAAGGTAGTTTGTTGGTTATGTGAAAATGGATGATAGTGGATGTTGGTAGAAGGTGGTAGGTTAGGTTTCATGGATATATAGGTAGGTTGTGGGTTATGTTTGTAGGTTCATAATGGATTGTAAGGCAGGTTGAGGGTTAGGTTTGTATGGTCAAAATGGATTGGTAGGCAGGTTGAGGGTTAGGTTTGTATAACGATTGTGGATATATAGGTAGGGTTGTTGGTTAGATTAAAAGGGATGATAGTGTGGATGTGGTAGGTTAAGTTTCATGAATGATAAGGGGGTTTGTAGGATGTGATAATGAGCATTTGTGGGATGATAATAATTATGCTAACAGATTTAATGGATGAACTTGCTTGTGTGTTGATAATGGTGGATAGAGGGGGGTTACAAGGAAAGAAGTAAATGAAGGTTAGTGACAAAGGGTTGTGTTGTGTGTATAGTCATAATGAAATAAATATATAGGTATATATCATCGCGAATGGGGGGCAAGGATGAAGAATGTGTCGTGTAGAGATGGAATGTTTCATGTTAGTTATCACGAAACCAACAGAATTGCAATTATTTGATGCCAATATTAAAATAATAATGCAATTAAAAATAGTATATAATTGTGTTGTTAAAATGTTTACTACTACTCGAGATGGAAATAAGATAGTCAATTTACTGAACGCAACCATATGAAATGAATGTTGTGTGAAGTTGGTCGTCGTGTCGTTTGATAATGAACAAATGTCAAATATAATTTGGTAATTTGCTTTGGTCGGTGGTTCATCCCTTGTGTTTGACATTTGTGTTTTTTTTTATATTATAAATTCTAGGATTATAAAGAATACGTGACGTGCTAGTATAGCTAAGCTATTGTGTGGAGCTTTAGATGGAAGAAAATGTACGAATGTACGTACATCGAGGTGAGTATAGAGAAAGTTATAATGAATGTTGTTTTGTTTTTTTTTAGAGACAGCAATTGGAACATGGCGGCGACAAGGATAGTATGTTTTTGTTTTGCCCCGACGACAGATATGGATTATGGAAAAGATAAGTATAATAAGAAATAGTTTATGTAGTTTTATTGAAGATTTGATTGTTTATTTCAGGTACTGGAAAGGGTGCAACTGTGACAAAGGAGACAAAGGAAGTTAACAAGGAATACAGTAAGTGATTGATTCGGGAATTGTTATAATATATATTATAATTTTATTATTTTCATTGCAGGTGATGGATGATCAGCAACATTTTATATTATATATTAGGTTGTATGTATATGATGTTATGTGTAGCTGTTATTTTTAATAAAGAATGAAATTTAATAGTTGTCGGTGCATTTTTTTAGTACTACTTGTTATATTTCAGATACATTTTAGGTCGACGCCAACGGACATAGAAAGCCAGGTAAATTGATGATATTAGATGCAGCTGGAATGGTTAGGCATTTTCTTAGGATCTTAATTGGTTGACAGGTAAGCTGTTGGGGTGGGTGTTAGATGGATGGATGGACAGGCAAGTTGTTGGTTAGGTTTCTATGATATATTATAAGGGATGTACAGGGAAATTTGGTTAGGTTTTTTATTGGAATAATGTATTGGCAGGCAGGTTGAGGGTTATGTTGAAAGGTTAATAGTGGATGTATGTAGGAATGATAGGTTATGTTTTATTGTTGATTGGGCATATATAGGCAAGTTGTTGGTTAGGTTTTTAGGATTATAAGGGGTGTACAGGGACATTTTTTGTTAGGTTTTAAAGATGATTGTGGATGTAGGTAGGACTTATAGGTTAGGTTTCAAGGATGATTGTGGATATATAGGCATGTTGTTGGTTAGGTTTTTTAGGATTATATGGGGTGTACAGGCAGATTGTTGGTTTGGTTAGGTAGGTTTGTATGGTCAACATGAGTTGGTAGGCAGCAGGTTGAGGGTTGGGTTTGTACGATTGACCATTGTTGTTCATGTATGGGGTAGGTTGTTGGTTAGGTTTCTATGGTCAAAATGAGAGTTGGTAGGCAGGTTGAGGGTTGTGTTTGTAGGTTGATTATGGACATAAAGGTAGTTTGTTGGTTATGTGAAAATGGATGATAGTGGATGTTGGTAGAAGGTGGTAGGTTAGGTTTCATGGATATATAGGTAGGTTGTGGGTTATGTTTGTAGGTTCATAATGGATTGTAAGGCAGGTTGAGGGTTAGGTTTGTATGGTCAAAATGGATTGGTAGGCAGGTTGAGGGTTAGGTTTGTATAACGATTGTGGATATATAGGTAGGGTTGTTGGTTAGATTAAAAGGGATGATAGTGTGGATGTGGTAGGTTAAGTTTCATGAATGATAAGGGGGTTTGTAGGATGTGATAATGAGCATTTGTGGGATGATAATAATTATGCTAACAGATTTAATGGATGAACTTGCTTGTGTGTTGATAATGGTGGATAGAGGGGGGTTACAAGGAAAGAAGTAAATGAAGGTTAGTGACAAAGGGTTGTGTTGTGTGTATAGTCATAATGAAATAAATATATAGGTATATATCATCGCGAATGGGGGGCAAGGATGAAGAATGTGTCGTGTAGAGATGGAATGTTTCATGTTAGTTATCACGAAACCAACAGAATTGCAATTATTTGATGCCAATATTAAAATAATAATGCAATTAAAAATAGTATATAATTGTGTTGTTAAAATGTTTACTACTACTCGAGATGGAAATAAGATAGTCAATTTACTGAACGCAACCATATGAAATGAATGTTGTGTGAAGTTGGTCGTCGTGTCGTTTGATAATGAACAAATGTCAAATATAATTTGGTAATTTGCTTTGGTCGGTGGTTCATCCCTTGTGTTTGACATTTGTGTTTTTTTTTATATTATAAATTCTAGGATTATAAAGAATACGTGACGTGCTAGTATAGCTAAGCTATTGTGTGGAGCTTTAGATGGAAGAAAATGTACGAATGTACGTACATCGAGGTGAGTATAGAGAAAGTTATAATGAATGTTGTTTTGTTTTTTTTTAGAGACAGCAATTGGAACATGGCGGCGACAAGGATAGTATGTTTTTGTTTTGCCCCGACGACAGATATGGATTATGGAAAAGATAAGTATAATAAGAAATAGTTTATGTAGTTTTATTGAAGATTTGATTGTTTATTTCAGGTACTGGAAAGGGTGCAACTGTGACAAAGGAGACAAAGGAAGTTAACAAGGAATACAGTAAGTGATTGATTCGGGAATTGTTATAATATATATTATAATTTTATTATTTTCATTGCAGGTGATGGATGATCAGCAACATTTTATATTATATATTAGGTTGTATGTATATGATGTTATGTGTAGCTGTTATTTTTAATAAAGAATGAAATTTAATAGTTGTCCGGTGCATTTTTTTAGTACTACTTGTTATATTTCAGATAGGTCGACGCCAACGGACATAGAAAGCCAGGTAAATTGATGATATTAGATGCAGCTGGAATGGTTAGGCATTTTCTTAGGATCTTAATTGGTTGACAGGTAAGCTGTTGGGGTGGGTGTTAGATGGATGGATGGACAGGCAAGTTGTTGGTTAGGTTTCTATGATATATTATAAGGGATGTACAGGGAAATTTGGTTAGGTTTTTTATTGGAATAATGTATTGGCAGGCAGGTTGAGGGTTATGTTGAAAGGTTAATAGTGGATGTATGTAGGAATGATAGGTTATGTTTTATTGTTGATTGGGCATATATAGGCAAGTTGTTGGTTAGGTTTTTAGGATTATAAGGGGTGTACAGGGACATTTTTTGTTAGGTTTTAAAGATGATTGTGGATGTAGGTAGGACTTATAGGTTAGGTTTCAAGGATGATTGTGGATATATAGGCATGTTGTTGGTTAGGTTTTTTAGGATTATATGGGGTGTACAGGCAGATTGTTGGTTTGGTTAGGTAGGTTTGTATGGTCAACATGAGTTGGTAGGCAGCAGGTTGAGGGTTGGGTTTGTACGATTGACCATTGTTGTTCATGTATGGGGTAGGTTGTTGGTTAGGTTTCTATGGTCAAAATGAGAGTTGGTAGGCAGGTTGAGGGTTGTGTTTGTAGGTTGATTATGGACATAAAGGTAGTTTGTTGGTTATGTGAAAATGGATGATAGTGGATGTTGGTAGAAGGTGGTAGGTTAGGTTTCATGGATATATAGGTAGGTTGTGGGTTATGTTTGTAGGTTCATAATGGATTGTAAGGCAGGTTGAGGGTTAGGTTTGTATGGTCAAAATGGATTGGTAGGCAGGTTGAGGGTTAGGTTTGTATAACGATTGTGGATATATAGGTAGGGTTGTTGGTTAGATTAAAAGGGATGATAGTGTGGATGTGGTAGGTTAAGTTTCATGAATGATAAGGGGGTTTGTAGGATGTGATAATGAGCATTTGTGGGATGATAATAATTATGCTAACAGATTTAATGGATGAACTTGCTTGTGTGTTGATAATGGTGGATAGAGGGGGGTTACAAGGAAAGAAGTAAATGAAGGTTAGTGACAAAGGGTTGTGTTGTGTGTATAGTCATAATGAAATAAATATATAGGTATATATCATCGCGAATGGGGGGCAAGGATGAAGAATGTGTCGTGTAGAGATGGAATGTTTCATGTTAGTTATCACGAAACCAACAGAATTGCAATTATTTGATGCCAATATTAAAATAATAATGCAATTAAAAATAGTATATAATTGTGTTGTTAAAATGTTTACTACTACTCGAGATGGAAATAAGATAGTCAATTTACTGAACGCAACCATATGAAATGAATGTTGTGTGAAGTTGGTCGTCGTGTCGTTTGATAATGAACAAATGTCAAATATAATTTGGTAATTTGCTTTGGTCGGTGGTTCATCCCTTGTGTTTGACATTTGTGTTTTTTTTTATATTATAAATTCTAGGATTATAAAGAATACGTGACGTGCTAGTATAGCTAAGCTATTGTGTGGAGCTTTAGATGGAAGAAAATGTACGAATGTACGTACATCGAGGTGAGTATAGAGAAAGTTATAATGAATGTTGTTTTGTTTTTTTTTAGAGACAGCAATTGGAACATGGCGGCGACAAGGATAGTATGTTTTTGTTTTGCCCCGACGACAGATATGGATTATGGAAAAGATAAGTATAATAAGAAATAGTTTATGTAGTTTTATTGAAGATTTGATTGTTTATTTCAGGTACTGGAAAGGGTGCAACTGTGACAAAGGAGACAAAGGAAGTTAACAAGGAATACAGTAAGTGATTGATTCGGGAATTGTTATAATATATATTATAATTTTATTATTTTCATTGCAGGTGATGGATGATCAGCAACATTTTATATTATATATTAGGTTGTATGTATATGATGTTATGTGTAGCTGTTATTTTTAATAAAGAATGAAATTTAATAGTTGTCCGGTGCATTTTTTTAGTACTACTTGTTATATTTCAGATAGGTCGACGCCAACGGACATAGAAAGCCAGGTAAATTGATGATATTAGATGCAGCTGGAATGGTTAGGCATTTTCTTAGGATCTTAATTGGTTGACAGGTAAGCTGTTGGGGTGGGTGTTAGATGGATGGATGGACAGGCAAGTTGTTGGTTAGGTTTCTATGATATATTATAAGGGATGTACAGGGAAATTTGGTTAGGTTTTTTATTGGAATAATGTATTGGCAGGCAGGTTGAGGGTTATGTTGAAAGGTTAATAGTGGATGTATGTAGGAATGATAGGTTATGTTTTATTGTTGATTGGGCATATATAGGCAAGTTGTTGGTTAGGTTTTTAGGATTATAAGGGGTGTACAGGGACATTTTTTGTTAGGTTTTAAAGATGATTGTGGATGTAGGTAGGACTTATAGGTTAGGTTTCAAGGATGATTGTGGATATATAGGCATGTTGTTGGTTAGGTTTTTTAGGATTATATGGGGTGTACAGGCAGATTGTTGGTTTGGTTAGGTAGGTTTGTATGGTCAACATGAGTTGGTAGGCAGCAGGTTGAGGGTTGGGTTTGTACGATTGACCATTGTTGTTCATGTATGGGGTAGGTTGTTGGTTAGGTTTCTATGGTCAAAATGAGAGTTGGTAGGCAGGTTGAGGGTTGTGTTTGTAGGTTGATTATGGACATAAAGGTAGTTTGTTGGTTATGTGAAAATGGATGATAGTGGATGTTGGTAGAAGGTGGTAGGTTAGGTTTCATGGATATATAGGTAGGTTGTGGGTTATGTTTGTAGGTTCATAATGGATTGTAAGGCAGGTTGAGGGTTAGGTTTGTATGGTCAAAATGGATTGGTAGGCAGGTTGAGGGTTAGGTTTGTATAACGATTGTGGATATATAGGTAGGGTTGTTGGTTAGATTAAAAGGGATGATAGTGTGGATGTGGTAGGTTAAGTTTCATGAATGATAAGGGGGTTTGTAGGATGTGATAATGAGCATTTGTGGGATGATAATAATTATGCTAACAGATTTAATGGATGAACTTGCTTGTGTGTTGATAATGGTGGATAGAGGGGGGTTACAAGGAAAGAAGTAAATGAAGGTTAGTGACAAAGGGTTGTGTTGTGTGTATAGTCATAATGAAATAAATATATAGGTATATATCATCGCGAATGGGGGGCAAGGATGAAGAATGTGTCGTGTAGAGATGGAATGTTTCATGTTAGTTATCACGAAACCAACAGAATTGCAATTATTTGATGCCAATATTAAAATAATAATGCAATTAAAAATAGTATATAATTGTGTTGTTAAAATGTTTACTACTACTCGAGATGGAAATAAGATAGTCAATTTACTGAACGCAACCATATGAAATGAATGTTGTGTGAAGTTGGTCGTCGTGTCGTTTGATAATGAACAAATGTCAAATATAATTTGGTAATTTGCTTTGGTCGGTGGTTCATCCCTTGTGTTTGACATTTGTGTTTTTTTTTATATTATAAATTCTAGGATTATAAAGAATACGTGACGTGCTAGTATAGCTAAGCTATTGTGTGGAGCTTTAGATGGAAGAAAATGTACGAATGTACGTACATCGAGGTGAGTATAGAGAAAGTTATAATGAATGTTGTTTTGTTTTTTTTTAGAGACAGCAATTGGAACATGGCGGCGACAAGGATAGTATGTTTTTGTTTTGCCCCGACGACAGATATGGATTATGGAAAAGATAAGTATAATAAGAAATAGTTTATGTAGTTTTATTGAAGATTTGATTGTTTATTTCAGGTACTGGAAAGGGTGCAACTGTGACAAAGGAGACAAAGGAAGTTAACAAGGAATACAGTAAGTGATTGATTCGGGAATTGTTATAATATATATTATAATTTTATTATTTTCATTGCAGGTGATGGATGATCAGCAACATTTTATATTATATATTAGGTTGTATGTATATGATGTTATGTGTAGCTGTTATTTTTAATAAAGAATGAAATTTAATAGTTGTCCGGTGCATTTTTTTAGTACTACTTGTTATATTTCAGATAGGTCGACGCCAACGGACATAGAAAGCCAGGTAAATTGATGATATTAGATGCAGCTGGAATGGTTAGGCATTTTCTTAGGATCTTAATTGGTTGACAGGTAAGCTGTTGGGGTGGGTGTTAGATGGATGGATGGACAGGCAAGTTGTTGGTTAGGTTTCTATGATATATTATAAGGGATGTACAGGGAAATTTGGTTAGGTTTTTTATTGGAATAATGTATTGGCAGGCAGGTTGAGGGTTATGTTGAAAGGTTAATAGTGGATGTATGTAGGAATGATAGGTTATGTTTTATTGTTGATTGGGCATATATAGGCAAGTTGTTGGTTAGGTTTTTAGGATTATAAGGGGTGTACAGGGACATTTTTTGTTAGGTTTTAAAGATGATTGTGGATGTAGGTAGGACTTATAGGTTAGGTTTCAAGGATGATTGTGGATATATAGGCATGTTGTTGGTTAGGTTTTTTAGGATTATATGGGGTGTACAGGCAGATTGTTGGTTTGGTTAGGTAGGTTTGTATGGTCAACATGAGTTGGTAGGCAGCAGGTTGAGGGTTGGGTTTGTACGATTGACCATTGTTGTTCATGTATGGGGTAGGTTGTTGGTTAGGTTTCTATGGTCAAAATGAGAGTTGGTAGGCAGGTTGAGGGTTGTGTTTGTAGGTTGATTATGGACATAAAGGTAGTTTGTTGGTTATGTGAAAATGGATGATAGTGGATGTTGGTAGAAGGTGGTAGGTTAGGTTTCATGGATATATAGGTAGGTTGTGGGTTATGTTTGTAGGTTCATAATGGATTGTAAGGCAGGTTGAGGGTTAGGTTTGTATGGTCAAAATGGATTGGTAGGCAGGTTGAGGGTTAGGTTTGTATAACGATTGTGGATATATAGGTAGGGTTGTTGGTTAGATTAAAAGGGATGATAGTGTGGATGTGGTAGGTTAAGTTTCATGAATGATAAGGGGGTTTGTAGGATGTGATAATGAGCATTTGTGGGATGATAATAATTATGCTAACAGATTTAATGGATGAACTTGCTTGTGTGTTGATAATGGTGGATAGAGGGGGGTTACAAGGAAAGAAGTAAATGAAGGTTAGTGACAAAGGGTTGTGTTGTGTGTATAGTCATAATGAAATAAATATATAGGTATATATCATCGCGAATGGGGGGCAAGGATGAAGAATGTGTCGTGTAGAGATGGAATGTTTCATGTTAGTTATCACGAAACCAACAGAATTGCAATTATTTGATGCCAATATTAAAATAATAATGCAATTAAAAATAGTATATAATTGTGTTGTTAAAATGTTTACTACTACTCGAGATGGAAATAAGATAGTCAATTTACTGAACGCAACCATATGAAATGAATGTTGTGTGAAGTTGGTCGTCGTGTCGTTTGATAATGAACAAATGTCAAATATAATTTGGTAATTTGCTTTGGTCGGTGGTTCATCCCTTGTGTTTGACATTTGTGTTTTTTTTTATATTATAAATTCTAGGATTATAAAGAATACGTGACGTGCTAGTATAGCTAAGCTATTGTGTGGAGCTTTAGATGGAAGAAAATGTACGAATGTACGTACATCGAGGTGAGTATAGAGAAAGTTATAATGAATGTTGTTTTGTTTTTTTTTAGAGACAGCAATTGGAACATGGCGGCGACAAGGATAGTATGTTTTTGTTTTGCCCCGACGACAGATATGGATTATGGAAAAGATAAGTATAATAAGAAATAGTTTATGTAGTTTTATTGAAGATTTGATTGTTTATTTCAGGTACTGGAAAGGGTGCAACTGTGACAAAGGAGACAAAGGAAGTTAACAAGGAATACAGTAAGTGATTGATTCGGGAATTGTTATAATATATATTATAATTTTATTATTTTCATTGCAGGTGATGGATGATCAGCAACATTTTATATTATATATTAGGTTGTATGTATATGATGTTATGTGTAGCTGTTATTTTTAATAAAGAATGAAATTTAATAGTTGTCCGGTGCATTTTTTTAGTACTACTTGTTATATTTCAGATAGGTCGACGCCAACGGACATAGAAAGCCAGGTAAATTGATGATATTAGATGCAGCTGGAATGGTTAGGCATTTTCTTAGGATCTTAATTGGTTGACAGGTAAGCTGTTGGGGTGGGTGTTAGATGGATGGATGGACAGGCAAGTTGTTGGTTAGGTTTCTATGATATATTATAAGGGATGTACAGGGAAATTTGGTTAGGTTTTTTATTGGAATAATGTATTGGCAGGCAGGTTGAGGGTTATGTTGAAAGGTTAATAGTGGATGTATGTAGGAATGATAGGTTATGTTTTATTGTTGATTGGGCATATATAGGCAAGTTGTTGGTTAGGTTTTTAGGATTATAAGGGGTGTACAGGGACATTTTTTGTTAGGTTTTAAAGATGATTGTGGATGTAGGTAGGACTTATAGGTTAGGTTTCAAGGATGATTGTGGATATATAGGCATGTTGTTGGTTAGGTTTTTTAGGATTATATGGGGTGTACAGGCAGATTGTTGGTTTGGTTAGGTAGGTTTGTATGGTCAACATGAGTTGGTAGGCAGCAGGTTGAGGGTTGGGTTTGTACGATTGACCATTGTTGTTCATGTATGGGGTAGGTTGTTGGTTAGGTTTCTATGGTCAAAATGAGAGTTGGTAGGCAGGTTGAGGGTTGTGTTTGTAGGTTGATTATGGACATAAAGGTAGTTTGTTGGTTATGTGAAAATGGATGATAGTGGATGTTGGTAGAAGGTGGTAGGTTAGGTTTCATGGATATATAGGTAGGTTGTGGGTTATGTTTGTAGGTTCATAATGGATTGTAAGGCAGGTTGAGGGTTAGGTTTGTATGGTCAAAATGGATTGGTAGGCAGGTTGAGGGTTAGGTTTGTATAACGATTGTGGATATATAGGTAGGGTTGTTGGTTAGATTAAAAGGGATGATAGTGTGGATGTGGTAGGTTAAGTTTCATGAATGATAAGGGGGTTTGTAGGATGTGATAATGAGCATTTGTGGGATGATAATAATTATGCTAACAGATTTAATGGATGAACTTGCTTGTGTGTTGATAATGGTGGATAGAGGGGGGTTACAAGGAAAGAAGTAAATGAAGGTTAGTGACAAAGGGTTGTGTTGTGTGTATAGTCATAATGAAATAAATATATAGGTATATATCATCGCGAATGGGGGGCAAGGATGAAGAATGTGTCGTGTAGAGATGGAATGTTTCATGTTAGTTATCACGAAACCAACAGAATTGCAATTATTTGATGCCAATATTAAAATAATAATGCAATTAAAAATAGTATATAATTGTGTTGTTAAAATGTTTACTACTACTCGAGATGGAAATAAGATAGTCAATTTACTGAACGCAACCATATGAAATGAATGTTGTGTGAAGTTGGTCGTCGTGTCGTTTGATAATGAACAAATGTCAAATATAATTTGGTAATTTGCTTTGGTCGGTGGTTCATCCCTTGTGTTTGACATTTGTGTTTTTTTTTATATTATAAATTCTAGGATTATAAAGAATACGTGACGTGCTAGTATAGCTAAGCTATTGTGTGGAGCTTTAGATGGAAGAAAATGTACGAATGTACGTACATCGAGGTGAGTATAGAGAAAGTTATAATGAATGTTGTTTTGTTTTTTTTTAGAGACAGCAATTGGAACATGGCGGCGACAAGGATAGTATGTTTTTGTTTTGCCCCGACGACAGATATGGATTATGGAAAAGATAAGTATAATAAGAAATAGTTTATGTAGTTTTATTGAAGATTTGATTGTTTATTTCAGGTACTGGAAAGGGTGCAACTGTGACAAAGGAGACAAAGGAAGTTAACAAGGAATACAGTAAGTGATTGATTCGGGAATTGTTATAATATATATTATAATTTTATTATTTTCATTGCAGGTGATGGATGATCAGCAACATTTTATATTATATATTAGGTTGTATGTATATGATGTTATGTGTAGCTGTTATTTTTAATAAAGAATGAAATTTAATAGTTGTCGGTGCATTTTTTTAGTACTACTTGTTATATTTCAGATACATTTTAGGTCGACGCCAACGGACATAGAAAGCCAGGTAAATTGATGATATTAGATGCAGCTGGAATGGTTAGGCATTTTCTTAGGATCTTAATTGGTTGACAGGTAAGCTGTTGGGGTGGGTGTTAGATGGATGGATGGACAGGCAAGTTGTTGGTTAGGTTTCTATGATATATTATAAGGGATGTACAGGGAAATTTGGTTAGGTTTTTTATTGGAATAATGTATTGGCAGGCAGGTTGAGGGTTATGTTGAAAGGTTAATAGTGGATGTATGTAGGAATGATAGGTTATGTTTTATTGTTGATTGGGCATATATAGGCAAGTTGTTGGTTAGGTTTTTAGGATTATAAGGGGTGTACAGGGACATTTTTTGTTAGGTTTTAAAGATGATTGTGGATGTAGGTAGGACTTATAGGTTAGGTTTCAAGGATGATTGTGGATATATAGGCATGTTGTTGGTTAGGTTTTTTAGGATTATATGGGGTGTACAGGCAGATTGTTGGTTTGGTTAGGTAGGTTTGTATGGTCAACATGAGTTGGTAGGCAGCAGGTTGAGGGTTGGGTTTGTACGATTGACCATTGTTGTTCATGTATGGGGTAGGTTGTTGGTTAGGTTTCTATGGTCAAAATGAGAGTTGGTAGGCAGGTTGAGGGTTGTGTTTGTAGGTTG